>OX371193.1:22549751-25354751 GCA_947310845.1 Yponomeuta plumbellus | reverse complement strand
ACCCCAAACTGACACACAGTACGATAGAATAGACTGAACCAGGGAATAGTAAACCGATTTAAGCAATCTAGAGTCAGTAACATGGCGTAGGTTTTTAAAAACCCATATAAGTTTCCGAGTCCTGGCCGTCAGAGCCTCAATCTGATTTTTCCAAGAGAGGTGGCAGTCTAGTTCTACTCCAAGATATTTAACCTGATTTGTTCTCTCTACACTTTTACATACACAGGGAGTTTGAAAAGATTGAGGATGACATCTGTGTGCCCTAATAATAAAGTCTTCTGATGGTTGGGTTTTCTTACCAATTGTAAATGCAACGTATTTTGTTTTTTCTGTGTTTAGGGTAAGAAGATTTAGGTCTAGCCAGTGGATGACTTCTCTTAAACCTTGCTCAGCAGTCTCACGAGTCGCATCCCATGTCTTTCCCTCATAAATCAAAGCCGTATCGTCAGCAAAGGTGAAAATTTTACCAGCAGTAGGAGAGTGAAGACATAGCTCATTTATATAAATGAGGAAGAGACTAGGCCCGAGTACACTGCCTTGAGGGGTTCCGTATGTGACGTAGGTGTCGGAACTTACAAACTTGTCAATTTTGACACATTGGCACCTTCTTGTCAAATAGTCCCTAAAAAGTTGTAACGGGATTCCACGAATGCCTATGTTTTCCATTTTTTTAAGCAGGATAGGGATAGAAACAGTGTCAAATGCTTTTGCCAGATCTAGAAAGATGGCCACACATTTTTTCCCTTTGTCTAAATTTCCCATGCAGCACCCTCTGTTGATTTTCGGGCTCTAAATCCGTACTGCGAATTCGACACGAGCTTTTCATTCTCTAGGTAGCTCATTAGGCGTACATTTATTAGTTTTTCAAGGATTTTAGAGAGAGTTGTTAGAACTGATATTGGCCGATAATTGTTAACACTGCTTCTATCCCCCTGCTTATGGATAGGCGTAATTTGCGATTTTTTAAAAGCTGTTGGGAATACTCCTTGGTCCAAACATAGGTTGTAGACATAGGTTAAGTATGGTAGGATAAACGGTGCTGTTTTTTTAAGAAATTCACTTGAGATGCCATCATACCCCGTTGCTACATTGTTTTTTAAGTTTCGTATGATGCTGAGTATTTCAGTTTCTTCAGTGTTTAACAAGACAAAAGATCTAGAATGTGTTTGTGTTTGAATAGATTTCTGCGTTTCATCCCTAGCCGGTGTTCCATCAGCAAGGTGTTTCCCTGTGTTTGCGAAGTAGCTATTCACATCATTTACAGCATTTTCGGGTATCCGGTCGTGTAGAAGCTCCTTAGGTGTGTTTGTTTTTCTTGTTTTTCCTGTTATAAGTTTAATAGTTTTCCAACTTTGCTTAGCATCTTTACATTTATTAAATTCTGCTCTATAATAATTATTCTTTAGTTTTTTTACGAGATTATTGAAAAAATTTCTGTATCGCTTGTATGAAGTCTGCGCTCTATAGTTTTCCGGTGCTTTACTTGCCATTTTGTGGAGTTTATCTCTATGCCGTTGGCATCGCAAGAGACCTGGTGTAATCCATGGCTTGATAACACGCTTTCGACGAGGAATAGTAGCAATTGTTATATTCCCATCTAATGCGTCTTTAATTGAAGATATTAAATAATTTGTAGCTGAATTTGGATTTTCAATGGTATAAATAAATGATAGATCAGAGTTTGTAAGATCAGCAATAGCTTTGTCGTAATCAATTTTGTGATATGTTGTTGCTGGTTTGTCCAGGGTAATTTTTGAGAGAAAATTAAGCATAACCGGTTGGTGATCAGTAATTAATTCTTGGAACACAAACGACTGAGATAATGAACTAGTTTTAAGAAGAATATGATCCAGGCAACTTAGTTCACGAGTTGGAATTGTGTGGGCCGGTAACAGACCGTGTTCAGCTGCTAGGTTGAGGTAGTTATTACTATTTGGATCTGAGTTATGGGGTGATATATTGATATTTATATCACCAATGACACAGATGTGTTTATAAGCACTAAGTTTAGATAAAAGGTTATCCAGCGATGCCAGAAATGTATCAGTACTACGAAAGGAAGGTGAACGATAGATGGCTACAATCACCAATTCGTTGTTTACTTTTATAACTAAACAATTTGCTTCATCAAATGGTGGTTCGTCAATTGTGCAGTCCAGTTTGTCGCTCGTGTAGACCACTATACCATCATTTTGATTTTTGCAATGCTTGGTAGATGATAGGTTGTATGCTTCAAGTTGTGGCAAAATTTTATGTGTTTGGAACCAAGTTTCCGTCAGAATTATAATATCACACTCAATATGTAGACTTTTAATGAAGACTTGGAAGGGGTCTAGATTTTTATACGCACTACGAATATTCTGTGTAATAATTTTGATAGATTTATCACCGTACTTTAATTTATGTTTCAACTCCGCAGCTTCTATTAGCTCTGATTGAGATATACAGAAATTATCAATCTCGTTTGATAGATTATTTAAATTATCCATAATAAAAGACAGAAAAAGATACTAGAACTGACAACAAGTACTGAAAATTGTGTTTATTAGTTGAAAAACCAAATACGACCAGTAGACTTTTGATATTATGTGGCATATATGTGTATAGGTATATTGTTGTGTGTAATTGTATTTTTATTAAGTATGTTGAGGTGTGGATGAGTGATTGTGTTTTTGTATTTGTATCAATGTGGATGTAAGCTTGTGTTGTTTTAAAGAGCAACACTAATGATAGGAAAGCAAATAAGAAAGGCATGCACTTAATATTTATAATTACAACTAGTCACTTAGTAGACAGTTTATCAAGGTCCATTTCAGTCTCGATTCTAATTGCAGGTTTCCCTTCTGACTTTCTCAGATAGATTTTGCCGTTTACGAGCCAGCAATAATCGTATTGATAATTCTTCGCAAATTCGCGGCATTTAAAGTGGAGCTTTCGGCCTTGCGCTGTTAGAGACTCCGAGATGTAGATAGATTTCGGAGGATTTTTGGATTGGATCACCGAAGTGCTGAGCTTATTTCCTTTGTGAGTTGTGTTGTAAGTCTTGTAGTCTTTCAAGATTTCGTCTTTTTTCATGATAGTGGTAAACTCCAGAATAATCGGTTTATTCTCAGTTTTTGTGTTGATTCTATGGATGTCACGAATATCTGATGTTTTTATGTCAACATTAAGTGAGTTTCCGATTTTTTGTGCCATTCCAATTAGTTCAGACTTTGTTTCTACCTCAGTTTTTGGTATATTTTTTATTTCAATTGATGAACTACGTTGGGCGCGCTCCATTGCTTCGATTTTACTTTCCAGGCTTTGTATGTATGTGTAACTTTGTTTACGCTCATCCTCTAGCTTTGAGATTTTTTCGAGAACGGTATCATACTTGGATGACATGAAGTTTATAGAGTTTGTCAGTAATGCGTTCTGTTCTTTAAGTTCCTTCACAGTTTTTAAAATTTCGACACTTTTAGAGTCTTGAGAAGCAGTCCATTTCTCGAACATAGCTTCAAGGTGCGATTTTAAATCTGTGAAGGCAGGGCTTTCCATCGAGTCGTCCATGCGCTGGCGCGTTATGCCAGCGCATGGACGACTGGCGTCCATGCGCTGGCGTATTATGTTGTTTAACCTTCGTGATCATTTAAGATCACTCAGGCAACCGAGGATACGAGCGATTCGTCAGAGTTGATGTGTATAAATGGCCAGTACCTTGAAAAGGCAGTCCCCCGAGGTGTCCATGGGTCCCTTGACTCGGGCGAAGAGGGTCCCCTGCGGGTCATGCAGTGCCAGCACGGGGCGGAAGACGGTGGGCTCGCGCCGCAGCGTGGCCGCCGGCCGCCCGCGCAGCGCCACCGCCGCGGCCGCCGCGCCGCCCACGCTGAACGGACGCGTCAGCTGGATCACCTGAACGGTCGCAATGTAAGCACCTTAGGTAAGTCGCGACCACAGATTGTCTTGACCTCTGAAGTATGATGAGGTGTAATAATGATTAAAACGCAGGATAACCATACATGTTTATGGGCCTGAATAGTCGCAACACTCGCAACTGCATTGTATTGGTTTATACAGATCAGATACATTGTATCCTGACGACAAAGACGATGTGTTATGGCAGAATTAGAATACGTCTATTAGAATTATGTCGAGGCGACGCCATATGTTGCGTTTTGAGTTTAGCAAACCTAATACCTAGATACCTTAATTTATTATAAAAACCACTCCTTAAATTAAATAATTATAAAGCAAGCAGTATTAAAAGTGTGTTCAAAATGGGCCTGCAGAGTAGGTACTATATCGACTATTCAAAAAAAAACGGCCAAGTGTGTGTTGGACTCGTGCACGAAGGGTTCCGTATCATTATCATATCAGTATCAGCGTTTTTAATCTAGAGCAAAAAACAGCAAAGCAAATGACGTTTGTTTTATGGGAGCCCCATAAAATATTTATTTTATTCTGTTTTTAGTATTTTTGTTGTTACAGCGGCAACAGAAACACATCATCTGTGAAATAAATGGCTGTCGCTTCATTTGCTCTCTTTGATTTTGTGTTTTGTCTGCCTACCCCTCTGGGATACAGGCAAGAGCTTACGTATGTATGTAGTCAGCAAGAAAAAAAATATGCCTTCTCTCCGGTCAAGTCAAAGACGTCGATGCGCAGGTCCCGGTCCCGGCCAGCCAGGAGGCCCGCCAGGCCCGCCAGGTCGCGGGGCCCCTCGCGTGCCTCCAGCAGGCCTTCGCCGCCGGGCCCCAACACGGAGAACTGCCCCGTGGGGCCCCGCTCAACGCGCAGCCGGCTCGCCAACGCCAGTGAGCTCAGGCCAGCCCCTGTACACGTGCACCAAATCCTGAGTATTTCTAATCGTCTGTCAAATTAATGTGGAATTTGCTCAAGATTTGGTGCGCATTTAGTACCTACACTGTGGTGAAGCGGCTCGCAGCATAATACAGATATACCTAGAAGGTTTGCACAGTCGAGAACACGTCAACCTATACATTTTAGTTGCAAAGTCGCCCGTAACGTAACGGAATAGAGTGCATGGGTGTATAGGTTGATGTTATCTCGACTGTACGTATATCAGGGGATTGGCCTCAGATAGAGAGCAATCTGAGGCCGAAACTCGAAACTTTTCAGTCTATAGGGTTAAGCATTGAGACGACTCTAAAGTGATAATGATAAAATATGTAAGTATGATAGTTTGGAATAGGCTAAATCATGCAACTCCATACAGTAGAATATTAATTTACGAAGCGGTTGGATAATTCTGTACTCTGTCATCATCAAAAATATTTCTTCCTCTTGACAAATCGAAGCTCTTTCTCTTTCTTACTGTTTTTTCCCTCTCTATGAGCGAAGACTAGTAAGACCTAAAAAAAGCTGCTTATCTATATACTTCATCGATACCTACCTAGCATAGGTTATGGGATATTTCAGACATTTTCTCAAAGCAGTTTCAGCTTCCACCACTTAGCTATGACCTACACATGATACGTTTAGATTCTTATAATATTTATACAGGGGTAGTTTCCAACCAAAATTTAAGAGTTGCTTCAAGCTAGGAAACAGATTGCTAACATAAAACTTTGGTATTCGTAGCATAAAATAACTTACCCAATGGTATCGAATCCGTCATTGCTTTCTTCAATATAATTTCAGATACTTAACAAATGGCTGTTTGTAAAAGTAAGCTAAAGTAGCTCCAAAATTTGCCACACAACACCAGCATTTTATCTGATTCAGTTTATCGCTGTGTAAAGTCGGCCAGCTTGGGCCGGCAACCGCCACCAAACTAACGCACGCCATAGCCTATCATTAGAACTATAGCCAACTTAACTAGCTAGGCACTAAGCACAATGTGTGGCTCGTTTACTTTGTTACATGATCCCTTAAGTAAAATCGAACCCTTACTCGACCTGGCATAGTATTTTATTTTACTGCAGGGGTTTGTCTACAGCTTCGCTAAGCTTTCGCAGGGTTGTTTCCAAGAATACCCTACCTATCCAAAAGCGTATAAAAAGGTCACAAGTTTTCTCCATAAAGCGCGCTATCTCCCGGCTGAGATAGGCGCGCCGGCACATGAATGATTACGACCCTTAGTGAGCCCAACTGGGCGCCGATAAAACTCACTCATCAGAAGCTATGTGCCGACCTAGACCCCAGAACCATGCGTAACGTAAAATATGAGCGGAAGCGCCTTGAACTTTAATTAAAGCAACAAGCGGCTAGTTGATCGCAGATTGCGACATGATTTCACGATTGATTTTCCGAAATAAAACAACTGTAATTTTATATTCCTCTTTTATTTATTTTTACAAATTATAAATTCACTTGACAACTACCTAATCAGTCTGAAATAAACAATACCTCTAAGTAAGTACTGTCGACAGCTGATCCACACTTACATTTTCATTGCGTAATGCTCTCGCAATATTAGGCGTGTATAAGTCGCCATGCTGTCGACTATACCTACAGTAATGTTAAACTAAGGGTAACAATCCAATTAAAATCTATTTCCCCTCGGTGGGTTTGTCCGACTTATCTCCGGTTGAGCTATCGTTATCCGTCTTGTCCTGTATGGGCACCGAACGCTCTTCCAGCGGCTCCGCACGGAAGGCCACCAACATCAGCTTCCCCTTGTCGAGGTGGCACTCCACGCGCTCCGGCGGGAACCCCTCGGGCAGCAGAAACCGCCGCTCGAAGTGACTGCGCGTCCAGCCGTCTTCGCGCTTCACCTCACGCCGACCCTGCACCGTGACTTCGTTTCCAACCGTCTTCACCTCGATCTGCTCTGGAGTAAAGTTTTGGACGTCTAAGTGGACCTCCACCTTCTTGCCGTCCACTTTGACTTCGGAGTCGGAGTACACGCCCTCAATCCCGTGGTAGTCCTTCTCCAGCGCCGCAGTCGCCTCCCGCATGAATTTAAGTGGGTCGCGGAAGAAAGGATCCCTGGCGAAAACTGTGAATGGATCCTCGAGTACCCTCGCCAGCGGCTCCCGGTGATGCCCCAGGTTGCGCAAGTGTCTAAACCAGTACGGCACCAGTGACATTTTTCCGTATTTCTCTCTTCTTCGCTTCGAATAGTCAGATTGTTTGTTGTGAAACTGATGCAATATTTCCCGCGCGCTGCGCTTTTATAGTAGCTGGAGTAGCTCTATCTGGCGACGAGTACGCGCGAGAAATTTCTCGAAACGTCACGAAAACTCGAGTGAAAAGGGGAGACAAGTAGCGCCACCTGTTAGTCGAGGGATGAACTACTTTAAGGATAGTAAAGTTGTGCCATCTGTTGCCGAGTAGACGAACTTGTCACTAAGCACCACTTTAAAAGCAGGACTTTGTTTTAATTGTAAAAACGATTTCACTTCAATCTCTCCGCAAATAATAGTCAACTTAATTGGAGAGAACATTTGGAGAGTCTTTTGTGGAATTATGCTTTTAAGGGTAGATAATTTGTCTCTCCAAATTCATCGTAAGGACAATAACAATTATTATTGTAGCTTGGATAGACGTAAGTTTTACTTTAATCGTAGACTTAATCAGCATTGCTTTTCGGATTATTTTACGTGCTTTTTATGGTGGATTAACCAATGTGGATCATTAATACGGTAACATAGTACTGCCAAGAGTCGCTTGATAAACCAAATGACCACAATCCGTAGCGTAGTTAATGCAATCGCTGACACCACCTTTGGACCCTGGGCCCTGCATTTATTGTTAGAGCAAGCAGTGAATCAATACATTTGTTGGGCGGTAGGTACACTCGGCATAGGTACTCGCGTCACTAGCATCATTGGTATCTGCACGTTGTACAGTGTATAACAACGTGAAATCATTGTGTACACATTCAATTGGAGCATTACCTACTATTTGCTTCTGAGATTATTTTACCTCATTCAGATGTATGAACAAGATATTTCTGGTAAAACATAAGTAGGTATCTAAGCAGGTATTCCATTCGGCGTGTTACTCAGAAAGAAGTTACTTGCCCACATTCAGATAAGCAAACACACATGAAGTGTATGATATTGGCAAACAACAATAATTTAGACAAACGATAACACCTCTAAATCTGCCAGAAAATATTCCATCGAAAATATTCACGATTTTTAAACATTTGTTCGTGATCATTTACAAATGGTTTCAGTTGAATTATCTACCTACCTGTGGATTCGAAACATGCTCGAGCACTTATCCGAAGTACCTACTTACATTAGAAACCCCAATAACAATGTTATAAACGTTGGTACCCACTCGTACTATGCCACCATCTTATCTGTTCAGTTCATAGCGGTGCTAGTGGAGAATTTAGTAGTAACATTTAAGAAATTTACCTAGAAAAAATAGATTATTTTAACCAGTATTTCAATTTTAGCGATTTTATATCTATTAATCTTAGTAACTGAATAAATAAAACAAAAAATGGGGAACAGGATTTACAATTACATAGTTAGTTACAATTTTGGCCACCTGAACAGATAACTTGGTGGCACCTGATTTTTTTTTAAGGAGTGCGAAAACTACTTGCTAGAGACCATTTTAGTCATGTCCTTGGTGCTTGTATACTCCATACAAGCACTTACCTCTGCCACTATTTCGGTTATTGGAGTCATAGGAATTTGTAAACCTACCTACTAGCTCAACCCTGTATCTCGGAGGTGTAGGTAGAGATCAAGGACTGCCACCTTTTTTTTTTTTTTTTTTTTTTTTTTTTTTTTTAACGGGGTGAAATGCTTTGTGCACCATAACCGCCACCCTTGGGGGAGGGCGACGGCCGTGTGTCGGACTCTCCTCTCCTAATAATAGGAGAGGCATACCTCCTAAAACACCCCGGGGGCCGTCCTGTCGCTCGTGCAATGGGGCGCCGCCGGATCTCGCAAGTGGTGTAAAACCACAACGCGAATGCGACAGCGGCGCCCCGGCGACGTCGACCCGACTCGCAAGGAGTCGGGCCCACCCTCACTGGAGAAGGGGCATGGGCCCCCCACCCCCTTCTCCCGTCATGATGTCGGACGGCAGGTCCCTCAACCTGCCGTCTGTGACCCTCCCTCAGCCTCCTCTATGCCCTCTGCTGAACAGAGGGACATAGAGGAGGGCCCCCACCGTGTGTTTTTTATAGAGGTTGTCTCCTCGCGGCCCGAAGGCCCCCGGCCCCACTCAGTGTGGGGTTACGGGTGCGGGGCCCATAGTGGACCCCGCGGGACATCTAGCAGCGCAAGCCACTGGACGTCCCCCTCCCTCTGGTTTTGGTCCGCGCCGGCCGAAGCCGGTACCCCCCATATCTGGAGGGCGTTCCCCTATCCGCCACCCGGGGGACGCGTCCGATGGAAGACCAGAAACTCCACACGGAAAGGACTGCCACCTGCCTCAATCCTGACAAATCCTGACAAACCAACACACTCGTTTCTAACTTATTAACAAAAATTGACTGGCCACTATAGCCTCACCAATGGAAAAAATCTCATAGGTACACGTACATACCTACTTCTTTCATCAGTTTTGCAAAAAGTGAACATGTTAACATAAATCTCAATAATTGTGACAGCTCTTTCAAGTACTACTGATTTATTGTGCCAAGGCGGTGTTATAAAAGGCCTGATTTTTATCCATTGGTAAATCTGGTTGTCTCCGGTTCGGCTCTTTAAAAATAAAAATACAAAAATCCTTCAACAGCACCCTAACATTACCTTTATTAACGGCCTAAAGACAAACAACTGCTCACGCGCCACTAATCCGTTCGACCACACTTTATTGACACCCATCATTACCGAGTCCACAACGCGTCACTCCACCCCCCGTTAGAAGCCCACAAGGCATATAAGCTGGCTCGAAGCCTTCCGGCAATCAGTCTGAAAGGAATTTTCCAAGACAGTAAACCCAAAGTTATAGAGTTCAATCAAGAAGATGTTGCGACTACAGTTGTTTGTCCTAGCAGCGTGCTTGGCTAACGGAGTGATCTGCCAACCCTTGGAAGGCCTGGATATTGCTGGTGAAACAGGTAAGCAAACACAAAGAGCTTTTTTTTTTTCATTTATTTTATCTTAGTATTAGGGACATCAACAGCGAGAACCATATTGACACAATAATAAAGATACAAACGATCTCATCCAAGTGGCAGGAAGACGCCAGCGTCGTCTCCTTGCATCCAGATGCAAGCCACTTCCAACCGGTCTTTTTGGAAATCCATGGAGGAGGCCCATGTCCAGCAGTGGACTTCTTGTGGCTGAATGATGATGATGAATAAAGATACAGTTCACAAGGCCAATAACAATGATCCACAAGTAAACATTTCATTATTACTAAAAATATTACCCCTGTGCTGTGTTACTTTTGGGCGTCACAAGGAGCGACTACAGGGGCACAGTGTCATTAAACTACAATCCTGTTTTATGATGACAATTCGAGGTACCTACATTTATAATAATACTTAATGTTTAATATCGATAGGTACCTTGATGATTATAATGTAAGTAACGATGTACTGTTGATAATGTACCTACCAAAATAACACATGCACTTGTGTAGGTATCCTATAATTTACAAAAATAATAATAATAAGTACCATACAACACAATCACTTGTTCTGGTCCCAAACTAGGATACCATGTGCTATGGTAACCAGGCAAGGACTTTACAAACACCGAAAAATACCCAGACTACCAATGCCTGTAAGGGGCAATTAAGTTCTAAGCATTAACTTGTAATGGACACCTGTAACACTGCAAATAATATTGATTGATTGATTGACATTTCGTAGCAGAGTCAAATTTCAAAAATCACTCTGAGGATTAATCGATTTTGCGATGTAAATTCCATTTTCTTATTAGGTAAACCAGTAAATGATGGATAGTACTTTCATAAAATAGGCCCCGAGCGGCAATGCGGAAATATTCAGGCTGACACGGACAACTCCCAAATACTTGAATTATTCATACGAAAGCTAGGCACGACACATTGGCAGGAATTACGATGTACGTCTGTCTTCCCGTTTGTTACCTCCAATATATCCAAAATAAAGCGAAAAACTTCAGAGAAGACATTCTCCAAAGTTTTACTCGCGAACTTAGTTTGTTCGATAAAGATTTGTAACATGCTTCTTCTTGCGAATACCTTTATGCTGATTCTTCACTTAGCTATTGCTATTCACGTACCTATTTGCCGGCGATTTATAACACAGGTATTTACAAAATCAGTGATTTTCTTTTACAAATTCAGATTCGTCACTAAGGACGGAAATTACGTCCTCGTTGGTTTAGCTGTATCATGTCTGATAAACGTGCATAAGGTCGTGGATTTGATCCCTACTGGGGGCAGCCGTAGTTTGTTCGCGTGGCCTCAGTCTGCGTGTATTTGGGTGGGTGTATGTTTGTGATGTTTTTCACTGGTGGTTACTATAGCACAGACCCCGGGGTATGCTAGTTGGAGTCCAAGATAAGTGGTCTATGGTGATTGTGTAGTGTGAAAGTTATTATGCAATAGTTACTAATAATAACCTCAGGCAGACATACTTCGACCAAATAGGGGATGTATTAGAAAAGGGCAAGATAAAAAGTACCCGAAACCGGCGCGCGTGCATGCAACGACTAATGAATGTCGATGAAGCGAAAGTGGTTTGTCAGGATCTTGGTTTGTCTTCGGTGTCTGCCTACTCCTCTGGGACACAGGCATGTGCCTAAGTACCTACCTATTATATCTTTGTATATTTGCCTTTCCAATACGCAAACATGAGCGGCCGTGGCCATGTGATTGAAGCAATCTTTTCCTCGACAGGTGCGTCGATCAGACTAGAAGCGCGACCGCGGCTGTGGAGGCGATTCGTCAATCCCGAGCTCACTCTCGGCAGCTTTTCCGACGTGGGCCTGCCTAAGATGAGGACTAGAAGAAGGTAGGAGGATACTAGGGGGATATGTCCGCCAGCATTTAGTGGTTGTGGGTTGAGGAAGATTGAAAATGTACAACGCAGAAAGTTCGTACAAGCATATACCTAATATCTAATATTTCGAAAACTTAACTCATCTCTAGATGAGTTAAGTTTTCGGGATCCGTCCGGGAAGTGTTTTTTGCTGTCTTCTGCCGATTTTTGAATTCAGTTTCAGTTTCGATAAGTAAATACTTAAATGTAGTTTTCGCTCGTCTTTCTTAGAAAAGAGCGTTACAAAACGTTACCTACTTTAGTATTTATTTATTGACATTCTCAATTAAGAAACAAGCCCTTTAATCTCCGAAGACAGTGGGTAACATTTTACATTGACATTCAACAAACACAATGTAAATTCTTTACGTTTAATTTTTTAAGTCTGATTTCACTGATATAGATACGTAGATAGATATCTACCTATAGACATAAAACACTTTGTACTGTCTGAACAATTTCGTAATTTTTGCAGTAATTTACGTAATTCGGTATTTGACACTATCATTCAAAAAGTATCGTATAAAAAGAGTGCTCTGATATGTGACGTCATAAGCAAGTATTTTCATACAAAATTCCGTTTTAAAAGTAACTCATTTAACATTTTGTCAAATACCGTATTGTTCACAGCTCGGAGGAGGGGTGCGAGAAGCTGCAGCTGTGCAAGCTGCACGCGCGGTCCAGCCGCTACTTCTTGTCGGCCTTCGAGCTCTACTTCGTCAAGTAAGTCTCGCTGACATTCCCAGCCCCCTTAGCATGATCTCTTATCCCGCGCGCGAGAAGTAGATAATCTCCCTATCCATGCTCGCTCACGTAGCAAACGAGAAGGGGATGGGGCGCGCGTTTTAATAAATTATTAAAGGATTATCTTATAAAAAAATGCTATTATAGTGTAAGGGAATTTACAGAAGAAAACCATTAATAGAATGATAATAATTTATAAATTGTTATTAGTAAAGAAGAGGGTTTAATAGATATATAACAGTGTTAGTGCTAAGTTTAGATTAAGTTAGGTCTTAGGCATGTACCTACCCATTAGCTCTATGTGTAGGTACTTCTAGGATATATTTAAATATGTATACAATATGCTTTTTGTAAAAACATAAGCAACTGTATTGCAGTGCCCTAACAGGGCTCATGTTGAGGACTATACTATTTATTTAGACCAAACGTGTACCACATGGATCAATAAACGATTGAACTTGAAGTTGACCAAATATGTACCACATGAATCAATAAACGATTGAACTTGAAGTTTGGCTATTCTCGCGCGCTGGATAGATCATGCTAAGGGGGCTGCTCTTATACCCGCGAGAGTAGACAAAGACGCTCTCGCTCTCATCCGTTAGTGAAACAAGGATGTGGTGAGACGATATTAAGAAAAACTATATTTACCTTCTCCACTAACTAAATTACCCTGAATTTACCGTTGCGTAAAACTGCAATCGTGAACTTCCACAATTTTTTTTAAATCTCATTGAAGAAGCTATTGTGCCTGTGCACCGTAGTGTAGGTAAGTAATCGTAGTAATTAAATTTTCTCAGAGATTAATACTTTTATCGTCTATAGTGTTGATTTATAGCATATCAACACTTAACCAGCACAACGCGCCAGACAAATCGATTTATCAATATTTGAGTTATCTATTAGAAAACATTCACGGTCTTATTTATAAAAAAACACGTATCCACTAAACGGTACCTACTTAGCGAGGCTGTGGTCGGTCTTAAGACAGGTCTTAACTAAACTCGCAATCGTCAATTCTATTTTAGGAATTCACAACAAATCGTTTTGACACAACCAGCTGAATGAAATCCTTTAAAAAAAACAACAGCGTTTGAGCTCGAACTTTTTTTAAACCAAGACAATTTGATGATGAGATGTGTAGAGTCCTCAGAAGTCCTTACTCTGAGGTAGAGTCATAGACCACAGACAGCACGCTCCACGTATTTTCTGTGCCCAGACAGTATAGAAAGCACCATAGCTCAACTAAACACGTCTATTTTAAGCCCATTACACAATGAAAAAAATTAAGGTATAAGAATAAGAAATAAGGAATAGCGGAATCCAACAATGGCCGCACCGTTGAGCAAGACACATTGATTTCTGTGCTATTCCTTATTCCTGGCTCCTTATTTCTTATTCTTATACCTTATTTTTTTCCTTGTGTAATGGGCTTTACTCGTAGCAAAGAAAACGCGCGACTGTGGGACCACAACAACGCGCGCTCCATAGCAGAGTGCGAGCGTCGCTTCGCCGCCGGTTGCTATGGCGACGCCGCGCCCGCGCCCGCTCCACGCCAGAAACAATACCAGTTCGTTGATGATGACGATTACGAGTAGATAATGTTTATACAATGTAAATCCAATTCGGACTAGGCCCCCGTGGTGGAGTATGGCCTATACCTTCCTCAGGGAAGAGACTCGTGCCCCTCGGTGGGGACATAATGGGTTGAAGATGAATGTAAATAAAGTAAATTTCCACGTTAGAGCCCTCCGCAAGTGAAGTTTCATTAAATGTCACTTTAAATTTTCCATTTCTCTTAAACTTTTCGCTTTTTTTTTTCACTTTCATTTTTTAAATTTTTTTTTTTGTCGTTCTTTCTACGTTCTATAGCATCTGGATAGTATGGAACAGAAGTCAGGTTTCCTGGAGACCTATAAGTGCTGCTAACATAAATGTGGAACCCATTTGACTGCCCGTATGAAAGTTTTAACATAACATAACATTTACATACAGGCACATACATTGCTTCTGGTCCTACAGTATATGCTTATGGGCTCAGACTGATTAGTAACATTTTTATTTAAATGAACGAGTTGATTATAAAGTATTCTTCTTTTGGTTCAATTTGGATTTTACTTGAATTCTCAATTACTTTGTAGTAGAAATACCATTATTATAGCCTTATGTACCTAAATTATAGAAATAGATTAATTGTACTGACTCCTTGTAAATATGGAAAATGGAAATGTAAATTAAACAATAAATTAAAATTATTTAAACAATCCATTTTATTTCATTTCAAATAAATTAAAGGAATAAAATACTTTCTGTCACCTACTGTATATAAATGCCTAAATGTATTTTCTGACACATCCACACGGAAATACCGCAATATATAAACAAAAAAAAATTTTTAACAACAATTTGTCTAATCCTTTCATTTACACATTTCAATTCTTGCATGCAAATTAAATATACTATTTGGTACTAAATATTTTATAGTTATTTCAATAATTATAAATACAATGAAGTACATTAATTATACTTAGCTACTATCAAAAATTCTAAGCAGTACGACTACTGAACGAAGAAACTTTTCAGTCAGTCTCCAAACTCACTAAAAATCACTGCGTGTGGAGACAGTCTAACTTCCATAAAACGTAAGTAAATGTATATTTTAAGAAGTAAAATATATTAATTCATTTAACCAGGTAACTTTAAGTCGCAGTTTCTGCGCTATTTCGAATAAAATAATCTTGACAAGGTTTTTTGAACTAAAACTTTCGCAAGCACTATATATAGACATTATTAAGTTTATTCTGGATAAGTAAACTGTAAGTGTTTTCTTGACTTTTTGCCGGAAGAGTCCGACTAGGTCAGAGACGAGCAACCGAAGACGCAAGCTTGATCTCAGCTCACCATGGTTAAGCTCTGCGAATCAGGGCGAAACCTGGCCGGACTCTTCCGACAAATAGTCAAGTAAACGGATTTTCGGATATTACATACATTAACTTTATTACTACATATTGACAAGGATTTTTATTTTCCTACCCTCTCACGAAAGCCCGATTTATATTTGCTTTGTTTTCAAGATTTTGAAGTACCCTTTATGTAGAGGTAGAATAGAATAGAGACGAATTCCTTTTATAAATACATAAGCAAATAATGAATCAGGAATAGTTGGTTGTATATTATGTATTTAAGATTATTTTAAAGCACTTATAATGTATCGTGTGCAGTAAAACTATGAATCGGCGTACCTACGTTTTTCGCGACTCTATTTTATTCTAGCTCTGTGTAAAGCATGCTTAAGAAGCATGAAAATAAATCATATACAAGTCAGGCTTATAATAGGTCTTTTACGCTTTTTTGTAAGTTACCAAGCACCGATCGAAATTTTCAGAAACTAAAAAATTCGCTACACTTTTAACCCTTTAGTTCGCAACGTAGAAAAATGTGATTTTCTCAATTTTATTTATTTTCATGAGCTTTAATATGGTTTTGGGGAGCCCTGAAAAATACTGAAAAAAAAAACATATACATGTAATATATGTACATGTAGTGTTGAAAATACTCAACATTGCGAATTGTGTAAAGATTTTATCTGCAGATAAAATTTTGCGTATTTTCAACATTGCCCCCTATCGCATAGGAACCTTTAAATGAGTAAAACACAAAATACTTAGGATAATATAAAAATAGGACTTTATTTGGCAACATGGAAGTTATAAAAACAGTTCCTCTTAGTAACTAAGCATAAACGAAGGTCGCATTTTGTGCATTGGATATTGGTGTAACCATTTTTACAATGTTTACATCTGCCATAGGGCACGAACACAGGTAGATTACCTTTATTGTCAAACCTGACTGAATCTGGTGGTCTGGCAGCAACTGGTGTCTTGATGGTTTTTTGTGGAAGTTTATTTTCTTTCGTCACCTTTGCGGTATTATTTTGTCTGACTCGGTCTTTGTTCAGGAGTTCGGAAAATACAGTCACACGAAATTTCTTCAAAGACATGCGGTTTTTGTCGTCCGGACACTCCCTTCTGTGCAACAACCATGTATTATTGATGCATATGTCAAGGCTTTGCGAGGATAAGCTCATATACCACCTTTTGGTCTTGAAATTGGTTCGGTATAACGCAACAAGCATATCCGCCAAATCTACACCACCCATATGAGTGTTGTATTGTTTTACAATTTGTGGACAATTCACGTCCACTCTAGTCTTTGTGTCCTTGGAGTAACGTTTGATTTTCTCCATAGGGTGCGAATCTACACATGAGCTCGCCAGAGTCACTGACTTGTTGTCATGCCACTTTACAGCAATCTTGTTTTTGTTATCCACCACTTGGTAACTGGCACCCCGACCCTTTTTGGCTAGAGCTTTGTCACAAGGCAGCTTTTTTTGGGTGCCTCTCAGACGATTAGCTTTTATAGTACCCAGACTGAAAATACCATGTTCGTTACGTAAATGCTCTATCAGCTCCAAAGAAGTAAAGAAATTGTCGAAATAGACAACAGAGGGCTTCTTTCGGATTGTTTTACAGAGAGATAACACAACCATGGCTCCCAGACCCAAGCTTTTCTCATATTCTGTGAATGTGTGGTTTCTAAAAGTATCCGGTCCACCATACAAAACGAAATCATACACCAAGCCAGAAATTCCTGCTCGAACAAATATTTTTAGACCCCATTTTTTGGGCTTCTTAGGTAAATACTGACGGCGGCTTCCTGCTCTTGTACCTTTGTATGGTACCATCATCTCATCTATACTGTATTTTCGTTCTTCTTTAAGCTTCAAACAATTTTGCCTCACTTTCTCAGTAATAGGCCGCACTTTATAGTAGCGATCGTCGTTAATTTTACAATTGTCAGCAAAGTGCAAATATTTTCTTATCTTCTCATACTTCTTCAATGGCATGATATCAGCAACAATTGGACAACGCAGTGAATAACTCCAATAGTCTCTGTAAGATGGCAATTTGACCACTCTCATTATCAACGTAATAGCTATGAAGTCCTTGATATCATCCTTAGTGACATTGATGCATTTGGAAACATCTTTCTGTACGGAATACAAGTTGGTCTGTTCTACAATGAGATCAAATATATCATCGGAAAAGAAGAGGTTAAAATAATCAAGTGGAGACTGTGGCTGAGCAGTTGGTTCGAATTCAGTTGATTCCACTAAGGCAGAGTACAGAAACTTTCCAATTTTGAATTCGAACGATGGCTTCTTCAAGTCCTTCTTTATTTTTTTAGCGACGTGTCTCACAGGTTTAGTCGGTGCTGGTCTTTTGGAGCGAGTATTTGCAGCTGTAGGAGTGCTGATACTGGGAGGCGATAAAAGAGAAGAAACAGAATTCAAAACCGGAAGCTGCTGTTCTGGTGCTATTTCGTTCATTAGTGGTGTCAAAGGTACAGTAGGGTCTTTGATGCTGATATCGTTGGCTGGTGGAGGTGTGGCTGGAATGTCTTCATCAGAACTAATAAGTAAGTTGTCTAAATCTGAAGGGTAGGCTAGTGGTTCCGAGCTAACTACTGATGATGTTCGAGATGATGTTGGTGAGTCAGAGTCATAAAATGGTTGTCCAATGCGATTCGTCTTCCGTTGAATAACAACTTCATCATCAGAGGAATCACCTTCATCAGAAGGTGCATTTGCAGGTGGTACGAGAGCCATAATTTTGCGCGTACGTCCCCATGTCGGTTTCATCTGCAGCAAGTGAGAAAAAACACATGCAAAACCCACAGCCAAGTGAAAAAAAGAAACGAAAAATGCAGGAAATAGTGTTACTTAAATACGTCTTTATTAGGGGTGTTGTTGAAAATACTCTACGTAGCTGGGGAAGGGTGTTTTGTATATAAGTTCGCAATGTTGAATATATTCAACACTGTCCATAACAAGTCAATCCTGAGCGCTTTCGCAATGTTGAGTATTTTCAACTAAAAACTTAACCGCTCAATAACTTACCAAAACCACACTAAAACACCGTTATATTTAGGCAAAGAAGTAAAGCAATAGTCATCAAATATAATTTGATGAACAAACAATAGCTACTATGACAAAAACAGGGAAATTTTTAAAATGTTTACCTCGTATCCGGAGAGCGCCACAGTCGGTTAACAATTTCGTCGCAACTGTCAAAATTGTCAGCGTTATGGGCATAGACATTTTTTTGTTTTCGTTGCGTTTTATTTCTGCAAATGATTAGTAGGAGCAAAGACTTGGGAAACGTTTTGGTTTCGAGTGATTTTTTTTTAAAAACTAATGTTGAGTATTCTCAATGTTGCGAATTAAAGGGTTAATTTCACATGACACTGTCGTGATCACATGTCTGACAGGATCGGGAGTGAAGTTCTAACAGTGCGCATTTAATTTTTGGCGGGTATTAACAGGTTACTGCCATTCTACGAAGATACCCACAGTGCGTTGTCCATATCTCACGTATGGAAAAGATACAAAACAAACTTTTGAAATTTTTCTTTTTACTTTAAGTACAAAACTGTTACTATCCTTAAGAAAAAAAAGGTTTGTTGGCAGTATTTTTTACTTACATACTATTAGACTGGGTTGCGCAAAATGGCCACTGACGTCGTGGCAGACCAAGGCGAAGATGGCGGGACGACATAAATGCATCCTTGCCGGTGTGGTGCGAGGTGGCTGGAGATAGAGAGTTGGAAGAAAGGGGGGGGGAGGCCTTAAAAAAACTATTAGAACTTCACTGACGACATTATCTCGGCTCCAGCCGAGCACTAGTGCACCTTCTTCTTAGACAGCTTCTTGACGGTCGGCGCGGCGAGCAGGTCGGCGACGCGGTCGAAGGCGCGGTCGGCGCGGTCGGCGCGGTCGGCCCGGTCGGCGGCGCGGTCGGCGGCGCGGTCGGCGGCGCGGTCGGAGCGGCGGCGCGGCACGGCGGCGGCGGCGGCGGCGGCGCGGGCCAGCAGAGGCGCGCGGTACACGTAGCACAGCGCCGCCAGTACAGCCAGCGGGACGCCCATGAGGGACGCCGCGCGTAACTCCTGCTCCGTACCTCTCACCTGGCGAACGATCAAGCTATCTTTTTGTCTGTCTCCATACTCAAAGGTTCCTAACGTTATAAGGCCGGCCACATACAGTCGGAATTTCGCTTTCGATCACGCTACCGATACACCAAAACGACTATGCTAGGTTGACTGACTAGGAAGCGAAATACGACAGTGCAGTATAAGGGCTAAACCTTATAATTATAATGATTAGGAAACAAAATGTCTACCTTGCGATATGCCTAAATGACATTATAACACTTATTAAATATCAATTCCGAATCCGCATAATTACACACATATGTAGACACGTTACACTATACCACAGTCAGCCAAGCTAGTCTATGTTGCACTGACTCGTTAGAAAAATGGAGTCGGTAGACGAAGGCATTTGTCGGTCCAATTTTACCGTTTATTATAGGGCGACGTTCCTTCAGATATAAAATGAAAAAGGAAAAAACCAAAATAAAGAAGAAAAGAAAGGATTTTCTCTATATAGTTCGACATTTGTTAGTCATTCGTGCATTAATCCACTTAGTCATGGTTCTGTTAACCAACCATCGAAAATACGAAAAGGATACTTTTTCGTACCCGTGCCAGACACGAGTACTAGGTCTGACTCAAAGATCGAGTACCCAATATCGTCAACCGTCACCGGAAAAGGGTCGATGACATCGGCGAGTCTCGAGACTAAAATGGAAAGGGGCGGGACACCTGGCAAGGCGGAAAGACGGCAGGTGGACCAGGACACTTACAGAGTGGTTGCCGAGAACAGAACGACGGTCAGTGGGCAGACTTGCGGCCCGATGTTCGGACGAAGTCGTCGAGTCGGCAGAAGGTTCGTAAGTACGAATGGCGAGAGACCGTGTGAGATGGCATTCGGGGGAAAAGGCCTATACCTAGCAGTGGGCAACGTGGGGCTGATGATGAAGATGAGTGTATTACCCGAGGCTCGAAGTTGATTTCAAAGTGCTTGTAGCTGCCGTCCGAGACGAATTCTATCTCGGGCTCTTCGTACGCGTGCGAGGCTTTAGACAGCGTGGACTGTAATGTCAGCACGTAGGTGGCGTTGTCGGCCGGCAGCCGCGGCAGCGTCACCAGCACGCCCGGGTTCAGGTGCGCGGTGAAACCTGAACAACAAGAAGAAAAACATTTAGTACCAATAGGACACGTTACAGAAATAATATAAACAGACAAGTAACATTATATTGTGTACCTAACGCAACATATTAAAAAAAAATTTAAACAAAGCCATAGATATAATCTGTGATGTGTTTGCAACGGGCGTCGCACCGTGGTGCGGCCGTTACGGTAGCGGGGAACTACAAAAACATTTAGTACCAACAAGACACATTTACAGAAATAACATAATATTTACATACAGGCACTACATTGCTTCTGGCCCCACACTAGGATACCCTGTGTCGTGGGAACCA
Source organism: Yponomeuta plumbellus (assembly GCA_947310845.1). Classification (NCBI taxonomy): domain Eukaryota; kingdom Metazoa; phylum Arthropoda; class Insecta; order Lepidoptera; family Yponomeutidae; genus Yponomeuta; species Yponomeuta plumbellus. The sequence goes on along the minus strand of OX371193.1, from coordinate 25,333,670 downwards.
GAAACAGCGATGTATCCAGCCGGGTTTAGAACCCGGGACCTCTCGCATGGTAGTCAGAGTGCGTATACTGAGTTTTGTCATTCACTTTCGATAGCGAGAGCGTTTGCGATTTGCATAGGAGTGACAAAGCGCGCCATCTAGTTGTCTCTTTGTCACTCCTATGCAAATTGCAAACGCTCTCGCTATCGAGAGCGAATGGCAAAACTCAGTATACGCACTCAGATGCGCTAACCGCTGCGCCACAGAGGTCGTCGACATAAATAAACGGACAAGTAACATGATATTATGTAACGCAGCGACCCTATCTTTAAAAGCAGAAATGAAGAAGGATACTACCTGTACGGGCTAAGCACCGTGCATCGCTGCGTGTGCTGACTTGGCATTGTCCAGCTCACCGCTACCGTTACCGGCTCGAGTTACTCACCCAATACACACACATATCTTTTACTAACGCAATGTAATTCTGTGCCCTACACTCTGTCCTCCGGTTGTCCTCTTGTCCTTGTCTTGTCCTCCAATTCTGATTCGGCCGGATCTGGTTCGGAGGACCATTATGTACAAGCAGAGGAGAGCGTGCGTAGTCCTCGCTCTGTCGCACAGCGGATGTTGTTTGTTGGACGGTGGTGGAAGAAGAAGACGTAGTTTATATCTTTATTGTAGTTTATTTAGGGCACAGAATTGCATTGTTTTAGTAAAAGATATACACACATGTATTGGCCGATTGGCTTGAGCCGACTGGCTGACGGTAGCGGTGTGCTGGACAATGCCAAGTCAGCACACGCAGCGATGCACGGTGCTTAGCCCGTACAGGTAGTATCCTTCTTCATTTCTGATTTTAAAGATAGGGTCGCTGCGTTACATAATATCATGTTTTGATTCAAAAGAATTTGTATTGTGCTGAAAAAAAGTTTCGGAAGTTTTGCCGACTCAATAAAAAACGATTCAATTTGGGTTAACACACTTAATTAACCATATTGAGTAACTTCGAGACACGGCCGCGTGTGGCTCACGACAGTCGTCGGCCGCCGCGTCTGTCGCGGGCCTCGGAAGCGGTGCCACACATTTTCATACTCGACTATTGTTGCGAGCGAGCGACGACAGTCGTATGGTCATAGCCCATTTATACGACTCTGCTACCACCCGGTAAAAATATCATCATTCAAATATGGGTTTTAAATATTGCTCTTTAGATATATTTTACATAGGGTAAACCATAGTATTGCTGGCACCCACCTAGTCATTGGCACAGTGAGTTTTAAACACAAACATTAAGAATTAAAATTTCTTAAAGGGCATTTTGGTAGTTTTTTAAAATTAGCATTGTTAAGTACAAATCATACATACAAATTATAAGTGCCAATGACTGATATTATTAGTGACAATGTTTATACCTGTAATGTCAACGACTGCAGTTTTGGAGATATTTTCAAATTATTACTATTTTTCTTAAATAAAACTATGACAACAAGCAAGAATTATTTTTTATACTACACCTGCATGGAAAGTACCTTGATACTTTATCAAATTTACGGTAGAAAGTACGTCATTGCAGATGGAACAAATATGCGGGGAGAAAACGCATCTGAGCGGGAGAGAAAAGTGTATGAAAATCCATTTCTTACGTGGTTTTTCTTTTTTAATTTTGGGTAAGACTATGCGCCGGTAACCTAAATATCAAAAGCTAAAAAGTTTTTAAAAATGACACTGGCCACTAGCAACAATTTCAATGTAAATTTCAATTAGTAAAGATTTCGTTTTTTATTTTCCTTGTAGGTGTAGTATAAAGCACTATGTATCACTCGAGAGAAACTGCGATTCCCGATCTCAGGTGTTTTAAAGCCCTCGCCTACGGCTCGGGCTTCAAACGACACCCTCGAGGGTAATCGATCACTTTCTTCTCTCGGTGAACAATGTACTATTATTTCCAACTTACACTCACATTGTAACAAATAAAAATGGTTAATAGTGATTGAATATGAAATTGAATGCTTAGGAAGCAAATTAAGTCAAGGTTTCGCTTAAGGTGCCAATCAATGTTTAGTTTACCCTATATGTACGTACCGGCGGCGGGGGCGGCTGCGGGCAGCGCCTGCGGGGGGGCGGGGGCGGGGGCGGGGGCGGGGGCGGCGGCCCGTAGCGCGAGGCGCAGCGTGGCGTAGTGCGCGTGCGCAGCGCGCAGCAGCACGCTGCCGTCGGCCAGCGCGGCGGGCGCCGCCGCCACCAGCCGCAGCCCCACCATGTCCTCCTTCTTGCTCACCTGCCGGCAGAACCACGACCTGACGTTTTACGCCCCGATTTCTCGCACGTTAACGTGAGCGTCGAGGGTTCACACCCTCAGCGCCACGCCGAGTCGGTTCTCTCGTGGCGACCTTAACATACCACAGACTATATCGCACCCTTGCAAGAACAACGTGATACTTCAAAGAAAACTATATTTTATTCATAGCAATTGGTTTTTTTTAACGCGACTTTATTTACTCCGAAAAAGCCGAAACAAAAAGAAAAAGAGACACTGCATTACGTTATAACGCTATCTCTTTCGCAAATTGTGTATAGTGTCGTCAAGTAAATGAGTTTTCTTCTTCTTCTTCAAAAAAAAGTTCCAACCCACAACATAGTCTTTTTGAGTTCAATATAGATACCAAAATGATCACTATGCCCTAAATTATAAGAATAACATAACATTTACATACAGGCACGTACAATTACTTCTGGCCCTACACTAGGATACCCGTGTCGTAGAACCCAGAAACAGCGACGTCACAAGCATGTAAACATCCAAGACCCTGAGTTTCTTTTTCTTTGTCCCCAGCCGGGATTCGAACCCAAGACCTCTCGCGTGGTAGGCAGATACGCTAACCACTGCGCGACATAGGTCGTCGAGAATCAAAGACTTTCATATAGAAAGTGCAAGTGAAAATCATTTATTTCGATTGCAACACCATAACACAAATAATAAACAATATTTGTAGTAAAACAAAAGCACAAAAATAACGGAAAAAGGCTGCAGCTCAGCAAAATGCTAGTCAGAAGCGACTAGCACTGGTTTTCTGCTGCACCTAATTCACTGAACGATGAACAAAATTTGACTATAAATAGAAAAAATAGAAAGATACATAGAATAATTGGATTAAGAGCAGATTTTACAGAAATAAGCATAAAATCGAATAAAGTAATGGCGCCAATGCCAGAAATAAAAATAGAGCAAATTTAATACATTTCGTTTACTTACAATACATCACATACAATCGCTCGTAGCCGGGGCTGCCTGAGTGATCTTCAACGATCACTAAGGTTAAGCAACATACGGCGCGTTCAGTCCATGGATGGGTCACCGTCTATGACTAACGCTAGTGGCATTTTTTCCGAGCGATTCCGTGCTTCGCAAGGTACGTTAAGCAGTTGGTGCCGGCTGCCGTCGATAGATGGCAGTCGTTAAGCCAAGTCAGAGGCCTTAGGGCGGCTTGAAAACTTCTGACAGTAAGACCAGCCACTAGTCTTACAAGCCTCCACCAATGCGGACTTGGCCCCCGTGGTGGAGTATGGCCTATACCTTCCTCAGGGAAGAGACCCGTGCCCCTCGGTGGGGATATAATGGGTTGGTGATGAATACATTTCGGCGTGTGTGTGTGTGTGTGTGTATGGGTGCGTGCGTGCGTGCGTTCATATCGATCCGGTGAGTATGTGCGCGTGGGGCGCGCGAGCAACATGCGCTGACCTCCAAAAGGGGCGCGTGGTGCAGCAAGCGCAGGCCACGCAGCTCTGGCTCGGTGCCGTCGCGCAGCTGCAAACGGTAGCGGCAGCCCGGCACCAGCCCGCGGATCCTGCCGACATCACATATTACTAACGTCAATTGGCTATTTGACGGGATGTCAAATGAGTTACTTTTAAAACGGAATTTTGTATGAAAATATCTATTTAAAAATTGTAATAACTAGTAAATGATTAAAAGAAATACATTTTCCGAATCACTTCATAATTTTTGTTTTAATCGAGCATCTTAAATAATTTATTTTTGATAGTGTCAAATACCGTACTTAGCTACCAAACTGATTAACTTTTTTGAATTTATATAAATTGACTAAGGCACTCATTTACTAAGAAGTCGGACTTCTCTTTCACTCTTGAGGATTCGTCCTAAATCTATTTCGCTTCAACCCAAGCAATAAGTTTTAAAGCCGATTTTTGAACTACTTACTGAACTTCCAAACTCTTTGCTGCAAAACTTTTAACTACCTAGGGTAAACTTTACATTGATTGGCACCTTAAGCAAAACCTTGACTTAATTTGCTTCCTAAGCATTCAATTTCATATTCAATCACTATTAACCATTTTTATTTGTTAGAATATGAGTATAGGTTGGAAATAAAAAAATATTCTTGCTTGTTGTCATAGTTTTATTTAAGAAAAATAATAATAATTTGACAATGTCTCCAAAACTACAGTCATTGGCATTACAGGTATAAACATTGTCACTAATAATATCAGTCATTGGCATTTATAATTTGTATGCATGTTTTGTACTTAACAATGCTTATTATAAAAAACTACCAAAATGCCCTTTAAGAAATTTTAATTCTTAATATTTGTGTTTAAAACTCACTGTGCCAATGACTAGGTGGGTGCCAGCAATACTATGGTTTACCCTAATTGTCAAATATTTGAAATTGGAACGCGTATTTTCATTCTTCTCAGATTGTAGTGAAAAGCAGAGTGTTCTATACGGGCGCAAATCATTTTTAGTCTCGGTAGTATTGACTCCCTCGCTCCTTCAGTGATTCTTAGTTAAAGCCCTCGCGAAATCTACTATTTCCTTCCTGGGTATTAAGGAGCCATTTTGGTCCCTATTTACGAGAACTAAATTAGCTCTATTGAAGAGATGTGATAATTTACCTACGTGCACAAAAAATATTCACAAAATAGGTACACTTTTCAGCACTACAAATACAATAAGTGTAATAAACTGTAATATACCTTTACATCTCTCATATTCGGTAAGTAAGTCCTTATTACCCCCAAATGGGGCTTGTAGGTGACCAATTAGCGCTCTAGGGTAATAATGTAGCTAGAACAGCCCTAGGGCGGTAAGTAATTAAAAAAAAACTCTTCACTCTTTCAAAAAGTTCGCGTACATCTAACCATCATACTGGCAATAGACATCATGCATTCAGCCCAATGACAAAAGAGGTCGCTTCGATATTCAGCCTTGTCTTCGTATGAGTATAATAGTCATCAATTTTAAATATCGAACGGCGAAGCTCAATTTCGTTCTTGAAAAAAATAATTAAAAAAAAAGATGATATATTACAAAAAAAAAGATGAAAAAAGGCGGGAATAGAAAACTTTTACTTTAAATATAGTTTTTTTTTGGGATTTTTTTATAATTACGTGCTAATTAGGAAAAAAACATGAGTTCTGCAAGTGATGAAGATATAAGCCACTCCCGATTCAATGAAAATGGAAGCTGAAGCAGCAATTAACAATATTTTGCCTGAAAGTTTTAAAGAGAGATATTTGAAAACTTACGACGAGTTCATGAAGTGGCGAAATGAAAAACGAATATTTTTTTTCTACTTACCTCACAATCGAGATGTAAAGCAGAGTAGTTAGCTCGGGTGTAAGCATCAATTGCACCTTCGAACTATAGGCGCCCTCGCTGCGCTCGTGCGCCTAAATATCTCGGGCTGCAATTGATGCCTTACAACCCTTGGCTACTAATCTACTATTAATTTCGTAGAAGCACCATATGAATTTACTTACTTTTTTTTTCTTTAAGTAATATTTTTGGATATATTATTGACTTAATTCCAGATCATCTTACTAGCTTTTTAGCCAGTAGGTAATCCGGAATTAAATTAATAATTTGTAGTGCCTACGATAACACTAATTTTAGACTTCAGTCGTCATCACAAAATCAACAAAGACGAAGGCGAGTGAGAGACTCCAGCACTTACCTGAAGCTGCCGTCATTCTCGGTGCGCGCCGCTTCGGCGCGGCACTCCCCGGCGGGGGCGGTAGGGTCGGCGGGGGCGGTAGGGGCGGCGGGGGCGGTAGGGGCGGTAGGGGCGGCCAGCACGTCGGCGCGCGGCCAGGGCGCGCCGGCGAGCGACACGACGCGGCCGAAGCCCGACCACGCCACGCGAGTCCCGCTGCCCGACACACACACAAACACCACGCAGTCACTAATCTGTTTATTTCTTATTTTGAGATTCAGAAATTACATTTTATTTATGGAATAAAGGTTAACTAGCCACTGTACATGTACAATGTATAAAGGAGATCGTACCGAGATTACAATAAGGAATTGTTATTTTTATACATTGGAAAACGCGAAAAAAAAATAAAGCCATGAAAATATTATTTACTCTAAAAATTTAAAATTAACTTAGTATTTGACATTCTCGTCAAATTCTCTTTCCTCTTTCTCATGCGTACGCATAGAAAGATTAATAAACGCTTCATACACTTTACCCGACCTAACTCAAGAATCAAGATTCTAGCTGATAAATAAAAACATAATATATAGGTATGTGAACATTTACCTACAGGCACATACATTGCTTCTGGCCCCACACTAGGATACCTTGTGTCATGGGAACCAGAAACAGCGACATCACAAACATGTAAACATCCAAGACCTGATTTTTTTTTCACAAGCTGTGGCGGCCACGATCGCATAAAACTTACAAAGTTCATTCAAATTGTGTTTCATTCATTCAAAAATACGGGCTAGCACCGTACACCTTTCTAGGTCGCCATATTGCTGACTGTGCACCGCGCACAGTCGAGCTCACGGGCCTCGCTGCCTGCGCCCGACAGTTGGCTTTTGTCTCTCAATAACATCGTACGTCTTCAAACATGTAACTGTGCACAATAAACATCATGAAGACCTAACGTCAACAATCTACTTTCTTCATCCACCGCCGCCCTGCAACCTACATCTGCTGTGCGATAGAATTATGTTGCAATACGGTATTTGACACTATCAACAATAAATTATTTGAGATGCTCGATTAAAACAAAAATTACTAAATGATTCGGAAAATGTATTTCTTTCAATCATTTACTAGTTATTACAATTTTTAAATAGATGAAACATAAAAAGAGTGCTCTGAAATGTGACGTCACAAGCAAGTATTTTCATACAAAGTTCCGTTTTAAAAGTGACTCATTTGACATCCTGTCAAATACCCAATACTCACACGAAGTGAACAGCGACGTCCTTCCCTTCCTGCGCCTGCACGAGCCGGTGCGGGGGCTCGAACTGGTACTCCTTGAGGTGCGGCTTCACATAGTACTCCCCGGGCGCCAGCGAGCCACACAATAGTGCGCCCGCTGCGTCGCTTACAGCGTTACGCCGGTACGCGCCGCCCGACACGGACACCAGCGCGCCCTACGGGTTGGTGACCTCTTAATCTGAAGTTAAATCCCGTTAGTGTATCTGAATTATGTCCCTCAGTAGCTTGTAAACAGTTGTACTCCTTCAAACAGAATTTATTGTCATTTTTCCGTATTGGGTTTATGGTGCATAAAGTTGTAAGTGATTTTTAGTGCGAGTGTGATATCTGTGGTACTTTGCCTTAGATTCTACATAAGATTAGATCATTTTGTAATTAATTTTATAAATAAGCAAACATGTTTGATACCATATACAAGGTGATATTTTCACCGGTACAAACAGGTTTGTTGACCAACTTAATAAACAAAACAAATCGGCAAAACGTGGTCCTAGTTCTAGTGATTGGTGCGGGGATAACGGAAGTGAGTTTTTTTTTTAATAAATAAAGAAAATTAACTTTAGATAATAGACAAAAAATCAAATTGACTTCAAACAAAAAACAATATCGAACCAAAACTATATACGCACTAAAAAGTTGAAAATAACTGCGTATTCTTACTTACTTACGTCACAGTTATTACTTTTGAAGTCGGTATCAGTCAAAACATGGAAAAACACCCAGGCGAAGTCCATTTGTATAGATAAGCAGCAACCTTTACTTTTACTTTATCTTTGTTTTCCTTATATTTTTACTATTTCAGGCCGGCTGCATACATGCGTTTTCCGCACACGATTTTTCGCTTTCGTTTTCCGTATTCAGGTTCTAGAATGCTTCAAATCTATATAAAATGCACTACCGCACACATACGTCTTTTGTCCGTAGGTACGGAAAATTTTCCTAATGAAGAAAAACTAACGTCTGCGCTAGACTCACGGATAAACGATCTGTATTCCGCATAAAGAAAACGAAAACGGAAAACGAATGTATGCGGCCAGCCTAAAATGGCGGCGCCAACATGGCTGGCGGACGCAGACCGTGAGCAGACCTGCAGCGGGCGGCCGGCGGCGTCGGCCAGGCGCGCCGTGAGCGAGGCGAGGCGGCGCGCGGGGATGTCCCCGTTGGGGGCCGCGGGGCCAAGCAGCCACGACTCCTTGGTGGCCGCCACGGTGTAGCTCCGCGCCGCGTCCAGCGGACCGAACGCGTACGCGCCGTCTTCGCCCGTCACCATCGACTGCGTCTGTCCCTCATCTGGGGACCGTCAACACGTAGGGCTCATCTCTCAAGTACGTCACACCTTATCGGGGAGGTCGACGAAGTGTGATATTGTATGACAAGGGGGTGAGTGGGGTCCGAACATCGAACTATTAAGGACATACTCAAAAACGTGATCCATTGAAGTGCGTGTAAATGTGCGAGTGCAGTGTGGCGTGACGGTGACACCGGTGACACCGGTTGCCTATAGTTGCCTAGCTACTTGAGGTGTTACCTGTATGTACCCGTCTTGTGTCAGCACATCCACGCACGCAAGCACGCACGCTCGCAAGCACGCACGCACCCATATACACACACGCTCGCACCCTCACACACACACACACACACACATACACACCCTCACACACACACACACACACACACACGCCGAAATGTATTAAATTTGCTTTATTTTTATTGCTGGCATTTGGGCCATTACTTTATTCGATTTTATGCTTATTTCTATAAAAATGTTTTTAATCCAATTATTGTATGTATTCGTCTATTCTTTCTATTTATAGTCAAATTACATTACAAATTACATCACAGGGGTGGGGCCTCACCGTCTGTGAGCGTGACGGTGGCTTGGGCGACGGGCGGGCGCGTGCGGGGGGTGGGGCGCGGGGGCGGGGGCGGGGTGGGGCCTCACCGTCTGTGAGCGTGACGGTGGCTTGGGCGACGGGCGGGCGCGTGCGGGGGGTGGGGCGCGGGGGCGGGGGCGGGGTGGGGCCTCACCGTCTGTGAGCGTGACGGTGGCTTGGGCGACGGGCGGGCGCGTGCGGCCGGCCAGGCGCAGCGCGCGGCGGCCCCGCAGCAGCAGCGCCCGGCCCCGGCAGCGCGCGCCGCCCCGCAGCGGCTGCGGCCCGTGAGGGGCGAACAGCAGCGTGGCGCTGTGCGCCGACACCTCCGTCGCCGAGCCCTGCGCGCACACACGACAGCCTATTGGACCGACTTCTGAAAACCATCTCATAAATAAGTCTGCCTTCGCACATATATTTTATCACAAACCGGTTATTTATGTAAAGTAAAAGTAACGCATGTACCGATGACTCTTAGTTACGTACATTTGTTTGTACAGCAACACCATTCGCTGATAAATTGTGCCCGGATAACGGCGACAGGCTTGCCACTTGTCACGTTTGGGACCTAATAAACTCGGAAAAACGTGGGTCCAGTTCTAGAGACTGGTGCCTCTGCCTACCCCTTCGGGGATAACGGGCGTGAGTTTATTTATTTTGAAAAGTAAAAAGTAAAAAATGGTTTATTGCTCATAACCTAAAGGTAAATACAATTTTCCAGCGGCACGCACACTAGGAGACCCCGTATCGTGGGTACCAGTTTTATCCTATTGTATTATATTACGGCAATAATACACAACTTATCATCTAGGTACTTATCATGTCATTTCATATATTTTTTCTTTGTGCAACAAAGTGTAACAACAACATATTTTTGTTGGTGTTTAAGGAGTCTTCAGAAAGTGGTCATTTTTAATTCTTTCGTGTATTTCTTCCAATAGGGCTAACGAAAATTGACTTTTCAAATAAGCCGCAAAGGATAGCGTATCTTAGGCATTATAGCGTAAAGAATAAATATGGTCTAAGCACCGTGCATCACTGCGTGTACTGACTTGGCATTGTCCGGCACACCGCTACAGGTCAGTTAAGTAAAGCTGGCACGTTCAACACATTTACACGTTGCGCTTGTGTAGTGTCTGTGAATAGCGCGCGGCGTGACGTGTACTGCATGCGCATCATGAAAAGTCTGCCCGTCTCTCTTGCGCGCGGTCTAGCTTATGAGTGTGAAGGGAACAGTTATAGTTTTACTTTTGCTACTGTTTATAAATACAGCGTGATCTTTTTGGTATTCAACCGTATACAATGTGCGTTTCAGTGAGCGATTTTTCTGACAGCTAAGAAAAGTAGCTCCAAATGAGCCGTTTTCAGAACTAAAAAAAAAAGCGAATGGCTGTCAAAGGAATGCAATTTTGGACCTCAGTCCAATAGCCATGTGTGATACATCATCGAATAGGTCTCAGTGAGCTGAATAAAAGTTTCTATGACGTCAACAGCCAAATGTTTGTCCTTTCGGAGTTATATTGTATTGAAAAAAAAAACTAAAATTTTGATTGTAATAATATTCATGCCATTCTAGTTTCAGAATCCTGGCTAAAACCATGTCTTCCCTCTACATCTTACTCCCTGCCAGGATTCCAGCTCATTAGGAACGACCGTGTAAATGGTCGTGGCGGTGGCGTTGCAATATACCTCCGTGCCCACATCCCCTATTCCATTATCAGCATGTCAGCGCAGCCTCCTGCTTCCAACTCTGGCGAACACTTATTCCTAGAAGTTATTCTGTCACACACCAAAATTTTACTTGGTGTGTACTATAGTCCATCTCTATTAATTAACTACTTTTCGTCATTTGAGAAACTCTTGGAACATTTTCATTCTTTATATAGTCATATAATCATTATGGGTGACTTCAACACGTGTATTCTTAAGAGTGATTCTCGCTCCAATTCCCTCATCTCTCTTCTCCGTGCAAGCAATATGCATCTTCTCCCACTTAGTGCTACACATCATTTCCCCAATTGTTCCCCATCCCTTCTGGATATCATCACAGTGTCATCTTCTGATCACGTAGCCCAACACGGCCAATGTTCCGCCGACGCCTTTTCTTATCATGATTTGATTTTTCTATCCTATAAGATTCGTCCGCCCAAAGCCAAGTCGAGAATTCTTCTGCAGCGTAACTTCGGTAGTATGGACCTCTGTAAGCTTTGAGAAGATGCTTTAAAAATCGATTGGTGGTCTGCTACTGTAGGATCCGTAGATGAACAAGTTGACATCTTTAACAGTCTGATCACTCAGCTTTACGACATCCATGCGCCTGTCCGTGCCGTTAAGACGAAGCATCTTTCGGCGCCATGGCTTACCGATGACCTCAAACAGCTCATTAATAGAAAGAGGCACAGGCGAAATGCAAATATAAAAGTCACCCTACTCACCATAATAAAGAAAAGTATATGATAATTCGGAATCGCTGCAATAGGTTGTGTAGGGATGCACAACGACGCCACATTCATGACTCCGTTGAAAACGGTGACCCAGCCAAGGTTTGGAAATTTCTTCGTTCGTTGAGAGCTGGAAAATCACGTCAAGACTCTATTCCTAAAGATTTCAACGTTGATTTGCTCAATCAACACTTCTCATTTTCGGCTACCTTTGATGGTACTAAAAAAACTGAAACTCTGAATTATCTTTCATCACTTCCAACTCCTGATACCTCCTCTTTTAGTTTTAGCCAATTCACTGATTGTGATGTTAAGAAGAACATCGTCTCCATTACTTCAAAAGCAGTCGGTGGTGACAGCATCAGCCGTAATATGCTAATGCCCATCCTTGACATCATCACTCCCATCATTACTAAACTCCTTAACAATTCCGTCTCCTCTGGGATCTTTCCAACCGCTTGGAAGGATTCTCAGATCACTCCTCTACCAAAAAAGGCCAATCCTACTACCTTTTCCGAATACAGGCCCATATCTATCCTACCATTCCTGTCCAAAGTCCTCGAACGCCTAGTCCATTCCCAGTTAAGTCATTTTCTCACCAGGAACAACCTTCTCAATCCTTTCCAGTCCGGCTTCCGTCCAGGCCATAGCACTGTTACGGCTCTTGTCAAGATTACCGATGACATGCGGTTAGGTATGGAGAACGAGCAGTTGACTGTTTTGTCACTGCTCGATTTCAGCAACGCCTTAAATGGTGTCGATTTCGATATATTGTTGGCGTTGCTTCGGTCTCTTAACATATCTCCAATGGTGATTGACTGGTTTCGTAGTTATCTACACGGGCGCCGGCAACGTATTCGCATTGAAGATTCTTTCTCCTGTTGGTGTGGAATATCTGCCCGGCGTCCCCCAAGGTGGCGTGTTGTCTCCTCTTCTCTTTGCAATCTTCATTAATAGTATTTCTCATCAGCTTTCTTCTTCCTACCATCTATATGCAGACGATCTCCAAATCTATACACAGGCGACTTTAAATAATCTGAGTGCGGCCATTTCCACAATTAACAGTGACCTATCCCAAATATCTAAGTGGAGTAATACATACGGTCTGAAGGTCAACCCTAGTAAAACACAGATTACTATCGTCGGTAGTCGACAATTCATTGCTAGGGTTGATGTGGACATGCTTCCAACGGTAATATTCGAAGGGAAAGCAATTCAATTTAGTGAGACTGTCAAAAATCTCGGTATTATCATTGATAGTACCTTATCTTGGGTACCGCAGCTGGAAATGGTGAGCCGGAAGATGTTCGCGTCTGCAAGCTCCCTTAGACGGCTTCGTAATTTTCTACCCACTGCTACCAACGTTGCGTTAGCACAATCACTCCTTCTTCCTATTCTCGACTACGCTGATTCATGTTATCTCGACCTCACCGAGGAGCAACTAAATAAACTTGAGCGTCGTCAAAACTTCTGCATCCGTTTTATATTTGGTCTGCGCAAATATGATCACGTCTCCGAATTTCGTTCACAGCTCAAGTGGCTCCCAATCCGCCTCCGCCGGAATACGCACATACTCTCTCTTCTTTATTGCATACTGTTTAATCCAACAACTCCTTCCTATCTAAAAGAACGCTTTGAATTCCTTCACTCTTCTCATATGCTTAATCTTCGCTCGTCCCAAAACCTTCTCCTAAAAATCCCATCCCACCGCACCACTTTCTACAGCAGCTCCTTTACAGTGCAGGCAGTCCGCCTCTGGAATGACCTGCCGGTAGAGGTGCGGAAAGCCAAGTCACTGCCAATTTTTAAGACTATGATAAAGGGTCACTATCTCGCTGGTGCACTGTAACACTATTGCTGTCGTTTTATTTGTGTCCTGTGTGTATGATATATAATATATTTTTATGTATTTAGATATATAGGTATTTGTGTATATTATTCGTGTGTATCTATTGATATGTTATGTATATAATTTGGTTAATTAGTCATGTATAATGAATATATCTCATTGTTATATTACTTATTTTGTACATCTACCTCCTTCTCCAATGTCCAGCTCCAGTCCATCCAAAGGTTGTCTGGAAGAGATCACTTTTAGTGATAAGGCCGCCGTCTGTACACTTAGATTAAGAAACACCTGTGTAATCTCCTTTCTTATGTACAATAAAGTGTTCTCTATCTATCTATCTATCTAAAATTTTCAATTTCAAAAAAATAACATGTATCACACATGGCTATTGGGCTGAGGTCCAAAACTGAGGTCCTTTGACAGCCATTCGTTTTTTTCTATTTCTGAAAACGGCTCATTAGTCAGTACATTTTTAAGAGAGGGTTTTTGTTTTTCTAATGGGAATTGCCAGTTTATTCTGTGGTCTTTCCTCTTTTCTTTTGGCTCTTGCATTTGATTGTGATTGGACTTCGGGCAACTGCTATTGGTGCTAAAATCATGGAAAAAACGTTGAAGAAAAAGAAGAAGAATAGGAGACCAGAACATTCGCGTAACCACAATAGAAACCGACTGATGTTACTCAGTTGATCACAGATTCCTTCCAGTCGATGAAATCACAGAACAGTAATAAAGTTTTTATCTGTGGCAAGCAATAAAAAAAAGGTAGGGTAATTCATCCAGTAACTGACCACTGAGCGTCCGTGACCGTTTGTTACATAATGAAACTATAATTAAATTGTTGAGGATTTCTGGGATAATTATTTTCTGTTTTGGTAAAGATTGTCTTAGGTGAAATTATTTTTGTTCATTTGAAAATTTATTGAAAATTAAAACTATTTTGTGACCATTGATTCCACCTTGTTTTTAATACTTTTCGCTCGAATTTGCTAAAAATATATTTTAACAAGTAACGCATATAGCTATTTGTATTTATTTATCTACAACGCACCCATCTTACTAAAACCTAACTCTAGTCTACACTTAAACTAGAGTCGCATTATGAATCAAAATCATTTAGTTTTAAAGATACTGCATAGTGAAATTGCATAAGTGTGAGTACTGTGAACGTGCCAGCTTTAGATAACTGACCTGTACCGCCCGCCAGTCGGCTCGAGCTACTCGCCAAATATACGCATATCGTTACCTATTAAACAATGTAATTCTGTGTCACGATTGTAATTCTGTGTCACGATTAAACTACTGCAATGAAGATGACTACGACTTCTTCTTCTTCCACCACCATCCAACAAACAACATCTGCTGTGCGACAGAGCGAGGGCTGCACACGCTCTCCTCTGCTCGTACAAAATAACAGACGCCATTTTTATTGCCATGTAACGTCATCATAGAATCGGCCAACCCCGGCAGTTTTCGATACAATGGCGGCAGATACAAATTATAAAATTTTATTGTATGTTCACAATTGTTTTTTACTTAAAAAGCGGCTTTTTAAACACATAATTTATACGAATCATCATCAACCCATCTTGTCCCCACCGAGGGGCACGGTTCTCTTCCCTGAGGAAGGTATAGGCCATACTCCACCACGGGGGCCAAGTCCGGATTGGTGGAGGCTTGTAAGACTAGTGGCTGGTCTTACTGTCAGAAGTTTTCAAGCCGCCCTAAGGCCTCTGACTTGGCTTAACGACTGCCATCTATCGACGGCAGCCGGCACCAACTGCTTAACGTGCCTTGCGAAGCACGGAATCGCTCGGAAAAATGCCACTAGCGTTAGTCATAGACGGTGACCCATCCATGGACTGAACGCGCCGTATGTTGCTTAACCTTAGTGAACGTTTAAGATCACTCAGGCAGCCTAGGCTACGAGCGATTCGAATACGTATAAATAATACTGTTTTTTTTTCATACTGTCAAATCGCCTGTTGCCGTTATCGATATGGAGCAAAAAAATCATATCCCCGCCCCCTCGCCCTCGGCTGCGGGGGATACCCGTACCCCCCTCACCTCGGCCAGCTGCAGCCGGTGCTCGTACTCGTAGTGCCCCCCCCTAGCGCGCGGCGCGAGGGGCCCAACGCGCTCCCCGCCGATTTGCAGCGTTAAATCCTCGACGCGCTCCGGCGCCTGCACCGTGATCACGGCTTCGTGCGACACCGCCGTGAATGTCACCAACTGCGGATCGACACACCAGAGTGCTTAGTGCGACGTTTTTCATTCACTTTCGATAGCGAGGGCGTTTGCAATTTGCATAGGAGTGACAAAGCGCGCCACCGTGTCGTCTCTTTGTCACTCCTATACAAATTGCAAACGCTCTCGCTATCGAAATTAATGAAAAAACTCGCACTAAGCACTCAGGTTCAGAAACGAGTTAAAATGAAACCCTGTTAAATTGTTACGAGCTAACTTAAACAAACGAAACGAATTTTCACAATAAAACTAACACTTGACTTTGCCACGCACTGGACAAAGAAAACCTCGTAGTTTTCGTACGCAATACTTATTGTAAATAGGAAAACGGCAGCGAAATCTTTAACCGGGCGCCTCATTAACTCGACATAAATTGCCCTGGATAATATGGAAATCCCTGAACCGGCTGCGAACCCGTACCGGCCGATGTAAGGATAACATATCCAGATGGGAATTCGCGAATCCCGCAGCGACAATTTGAACTGTCTGTGCGGTACTGCCCAAACGATGGACCATCCTGCGTGCCCGAACGCTCGGGCAGATCTAATAAATTGTAAGTGATAAAGCAGTCAGCGTCGCAAAGTTCTGGGCCGCAACTGCCTAGTACAGCCATACTCTAAGTGTGTTCCGCGATCCCTTGTAGAGGTTCCGCAAGAATTAAAAAAAAAAAACAAAACAATTCTGAACTGTCTGATTGAACGTTTTGACGCGGCGTATCATGAGGCGCAGCCGAACTTAGTCGCCACCCACAATAGTACAATTTTAGTAGTAACTGTTTCACTGTACTTTTACTATGCTTATTAATAAAGAATACATTTTTTTAAACCAATTGTTTTATTGTAGGGTTCCGTCAAGTATTTCGCTTTCCAAAAGGGTTCCGTCACCCAAAAAGTTTGAGAACCGCTGGCCTAGTAAATACTGATGAAAATAGTTTTGCCATCGACACGTTAAGAAAAAAAAACCAATATAGCACGTACCGGCGCCTCGCCGCCGCCGGTGACGACGCTGGCCTCCTCGGGCTGCGTCCTGGAGCACCCTTTCGAGGTGAGTGTGTACCGCGCGGCGCGCGCCACGCACGGTGCCGCCTCGTGCGGGCCCGCGCGCACCACGCCGCGCTCCGACCCGTCCTCGCTGGCCCACTCCACCTGCCGACCAATACGGTATTTGATACTATCAACAATAAATTATTTGAGATGCTCAATTTAAACAAAAAATATAAAATGATTCGGAAAATGTATTTCTTTTCATCATTTACTAGTTATTACAATGTTTAAATAGATGAAACATAAAAAGAGTGCTAAGAAATGTGACGTCACAAGCAAAATTCCGTTTTAAAAATAACTCATTTGACATCCTGTCAAATACCCAATTATACGGGTATAAGCCGACGCCATGATTGGAAAGAAAGAAAGAATGTTTATAAAAGCAACAAGACACATCACAGAAAAAAAAATAGTCAAGAAACACCGAAAAAAACCATATAGTATAGTCTGTCTGCTTCGCAAGGCACGTTAAGCAGTTGGTGCCGGCTGCCATTGATAGATGGCAGTCGTTAAGTAAGTCAGGGGCCTTAGAGCGGCTTGAAAACTTCTGACAGTAATACCAGCCACTAGTCTTATAAGCCTCCACCAATCCGGACTTGACCCTATGGTGGAGTATGGCCTATACCTTCCTCAGGGAAGAGACCGGGGACATAATGGGTTGATAATTATATTCTGTGGTGTGTCAACGTTATGGGAAGGGATTAAACTAAAACTGCACTTCATAGGAACTCCCCACCACAGTGTATAAATCATGAATAGTTGGAAACGAAATAAATATATATGGAAGAGCGGGTGACCGTGCTTTTCCACTATAAAGGGAAATTTCCCGCCAGGCAGATCGCATGCCTAGGGACGGCCGGTCCGACTGTCATTAATTGCACTCATGGGTCTTGAAATTCTTGGTAGATGAACATTCATATCTAATTTGCATTAGCTTTAAGGTGATTTGAGAAAAGATGGTCAGAGTCGAGTTTTATTTCGCTGCCTTTTTCTCCACTACACACGGCCCCAAGGCAGCGGCTAACATTACACATAAGTGTATGTACATTGACATTCAACAAACGGCGGTTGTGTTGAAAGTTGTTGCGTGTTGCTCGCGGGATCTCGATTATGCATCTTGTACGGAGCAGGGTCACCAGTTTAACGATATGTGTGTTGACTACGGTAGGTTGAGGTTCGAATCCGGTTATGAATAAAAAGGCCAGTTGTGCGTTGCATGGAAGACAGAATAGAATGAGTGTTGAAATTTATTTACAAGCGATATTTATACGAACTTAAAAACTAGACAACCAATCAAATACAATTAAAATAATATACACCAATAGGAAGATCAGAATAATAAGCCAATCACAGAAGAGAATAGTACGCGGGCGCGCGCGGGGGAAGATGCGGGACGCAGTGTGCAGGGGGCACATAAATATAAGCTGGTGCGCCGCGAGAGTTTGCTCCAGTCGCGAATTCATATCGCGAACGGATGACGTACTGGTAGCAGTACTTGGTAGCTACAATGTAAATTCTTTACGTGTTTTTTTTTTTTCAATCAATCAATCATTTATTTGCTCAAACATGTGTCAGTCATAATAGGTACATAATTATCATGCATTTATGGGTGTTAATAAAGGTTGGGCCAACATGTTTTACCGACATTCCCGGTGTACAAATAGTTGCGTGTGGCATATTATTAAATAGAGTAGATCAAATTACAGGTGATTAAATTTATGTCATATATCAGTCAATTTAAAATCATGTCGCAGAGGTAATATAATTAAAAAATAATATACAAATGTCATTCAAATAAAAATTAATTAGGTAAGTTTATCATTCAGGAATTCATTTACATTTTAATAGCATTTATCAATTAATAGTTTCTTAAGTTTGCTTTTGAACACAACTGAGTCATGTTCTCTATAGCTAGCTGGAATGTTATTATATATTAGAGATGCCATACCAAGAATACTTTTTCTCAGAAATGTTGTTTGTCCAGGATATATCTTTATTCTGTCTGGATCTCGTCGATTTCTAGCTACAGTATCACCGGGTACACGTTGTATACGTTGAAATAAATTTCTGATTTCTGTGCGCATGCGTGCTTTGGTGGGTGCGTGCGTGCGTGCGTGCGTGCGTGCGTGGGTGGGTGGGTGCGAGTCAGTAAAAGAAGGTGTTCTCACATCGTTGTGTTGCGATAGGACCCGAATGCGGTACCCGTTGTGTCGCAGCGGCGGCGCGGAAACGTGCGCGGCCGACACGGCCACGGCGAGGCGGCCCGGCTCCCAGCACAGCGTGTCCCCACCGTCGGGCACCGACAGCGTCACGCTCCCCGGGAGGACGTCCGAGAACGAGTAGGCGCCGTCTGCGCCACGGGGAGAGACGATCACATCGGTGAAGGAGAGAATACAATATAACAATAAAGTATTTGTCTAATTTGAATAATTTATTAAATAGGGAATGGATGAAAATATCAGAGGTGCTTGATATTTTTTTTGGTGATAGGAATAACCTTCCTTAGCGCGAGAAAAAAGTTTCAATTTTTTTGGCTTCGTAGTTAATTTTTAAATATACTTAATATATTTAATATTTTTCCATTCGTAGTTCTGGGCTCAGTGCGGCATATCAGACATATTCCTTGGTCCGCTACGTATGAAAAAAAAAACTGGTGACAATGACAGCTTTTCAAGGTGGATTTTTTTTTATTCGTAGCGGACTAAGGAATATGTCTGATATGCCGTACTAAGCCCAGAACTACGAATGGAAAAATATTAAGTATATTTAAAAATTAACTACGGGGCCAAAAAAATTGAAACTTTTTTCCCGCGTTAAGGAAGGTTATTCCTATCACCAAAAAAAATATCAAGCACTTCTGATATTTTCATCCATTCCCTATTGTGCCCGGATAAAGGCAACAGGCTTGCCACTTGTCACGTTCACAGTTCTAGTGACTGGTGCCTCTGCCCACCCCGTCGGGGATAGCGCGCGTGAGTTTCGTACATCCGCGCATTCACCGTCGAGAATGACCCAGAACTTGAACGTGATGACTTTTCACTACCCTGTACAATCACCTTTGACGGCAGCCGTGACCGGGGCGCCCCCTTGCGGTTGCAGCGTGACCAGTAAGCCGTCGCATTGGGGCGCGTCGCAGTGCACGGTGCCGGTAAGGCGCGCCTTGAGCTGCGAGAAGCGCACGCCGGCGACGGGCGCGGAGCCCACGCGGATTTCCTGCGACAGCGGGTAAAACCTGCCGGCCGACTTGCTAGTTGAGGGAATCTATCTATCTACCTGTTGAGTGGCCTATGCCTATACAATGTGAGTCTTCATAAAGTGCACATATCAAAATCAGGGAAACTACACCCCATTTCGTCGACGGAAAAAATAAAAAATTCAATAAAAAAAATATTTGTATTTATTATGATTTTTTAAAAATTATGAGTTGCACCTGTTGACCCATTTAGATAAATCGTCATAATTTTTAAACTAAGTGCGTCATCGCAGTGAAATACATTTTGTGATATGTCTAATAATAAGCCGTACCCATAAAGTAAAAATATCCAAGAAAACTAGCCCTATAAATTTACAATTAAGTGAAACTTGAAGAAAATCTGTATTTTTTTTCATCATTTTTGCATTTGTTTTACAATTTCTCCTAAAATCATGCTATTGACCCTACTTTTTTTTCATTCTAGCTTATTTTACATGGCATTAGCTTTCTAAAAGTAAAAACTGCACGTTTATTACTCAAAAACAACAGTTTTTATGACCGTTTGAAAGAAGCCCATGCGCATCGTTTTGCTACACACCATTGTTTATCACCTTTTTTACAAATATTTTTTTTTATTTTATTTTTTCCGTCGATGAAATGGGGTGTAGTTTCCCTGATTTTGATATGTGCACTTTATGAAGACTCACACTGTATATCTTTTAAGCTGGGTACTGACCAACGTTACGCGGTGTAATGTAACATGTTACACGTCAAGCATTTGTGCAGTCAGTACGTCGTTGATCGTAGAATTCGCCGTAACAAAACGTACTGACTGCAGTGAATGCTCGCTGTGTAACATGTTACATTACACCTCGTAACGTTGGTCAGTACCCAGCTTAATAAGTTGTTTTTCTCTTGTTTTATTCCCATTTTGTGTGCACGTTAAGCTGGCTTAGCACGGTCCGCGTTATCGCGAACGACGTGGACGGCCGACGACCACGGACAGCCACGCACGGATTGGAAGAGGCTTGTGAGACTAGTGGCTGGTCTTACTGTCAGAAGTTTTCCAGCCGCCCCTAGGGCCTCTGACTTGGCCTAACGACTGCCATCTATCAACGGCAGCCGGCACCAACTGCTTAACGTGCCTTGCGAAACACGGAATCGCTCGGAAGAATGCCACTGGCGTTAGTCATAGACGGTGAGCCATCCATGGACTAAACGCGCCGTATGTTGCTTAACTTTCGTCATAGTTTAAGATCACTCATGCGGCCGGGCCTTTAATAAAAGTTAATGTCCAAAAATTAACATAAAATTAAAAAAACCTACAAAAAATATAAAAGCGTCAAAGATCATGTTACTTTAATTATAAAAAGCTTGTTTTCTAATAAGGATCTTGGGTAAGGGACATGAAAAAGAAATATTTTACGAATTGGCTCAAATAATGATAACAAGATATTGTGTTTGAAAATCAAGATTAGCAATTTGTACAAACTTGTAGCAAGAAACAACTAGCAATTTGTACGGATCATTTTTAATACTATGCTAATGCGCAGCAAGTTCTTTCTGAACTACATATGAACAAATTAACTACATATGAACAAATTGCACTTACTGCAAGCCATCGCTCTTTTCAGCGTCGGAGACTTCCACCTTGGCCGTGTAGAGCCCGGGCGGAAGGAACGTGCACCACTGCCCTGCAACCAATTCGGTAGTTGACACGATCAACAATAAATTATTTGATATGCTCGATTAAAACAAAAACTACAAAATGTTTCGGAAAATGTATTTCTTTTAATCATTTACATTTACTAGTTATTACAATTTTTAAATAGATGAATCATAAAAAGAGTGCTCCGAAATGTAACGTCATAAGCCAGTATTTTCAAACAAATTCCATTTTAAAAGCAACTCATTTGACATTTTGTCAAATACCCAATTCACAGGGAAAACTTACACCAAATAGATTAAGCATTTTCTTGATGAGAGGTCTGACAGATTATTTTTACTGCCTTATTAGTCTAACTAACCGTTAAGACGCTCAGCTGCCAAGACAGGTCGTGGGTTTGAACCCACTGGGGGCCGCCGTACATTTGTTTGTTCAATTTGTTATCAGTCTGGGTGTTTTTCCATGTTTGTAATGTCCTTGCCTGGTTACCGTTGCACAGGTTATCCGAGTTTGGGGTCAAGTGATTGTGTTGTGTGGAAATTATTATAATTTATTTATTTCTGTCATACTAAGTCTTTTTTTTAAAACTTTTTTTTATGATTTGCCGAACCGCGCAAATATTTTTTTTTTTTTGTTTAATTTTCACATTTTCCCCTTTCTTTGTCAGCAGTATAAGACGATATAACACGCAATATTTCATATTTACAGGTCTACAGAAAATACCCTATTAATTTTTATTCCCTTGGGCGTCGAAAATACGTTTTTTGCATAAACATAAACAGCCTTTTTTACTTTTAACTTAGGAGGTTGTTTTTTGTACAACTTTAAGAGACCGTAGACTTGAGTATATGGTATTAATATTAACTTGTCACCTCCACGCGTTCTCGAGATCTTGACAGAGACACGGACGAACGGACGGACAACAAAATGATCCTATAAGGGTTCCGATTTTTTTCTTTTGAGAGATACATCATCATCATCATCTTCATCAGCCCACCTCTGCCCACTGTCGGGTATAGGCCATTTCCCCATCACCACAAACCTAGTGGTCTCTCGCCATTCGCATCGACGGGCCCCCGGCAAAATCGTCCGGCCATCGGATCGGATTGGATTGCTTGAGATACGGAACCTTAAAAATTACCAAAAATGTTTATTTTTTTAAATGGCAATGTAAAGTAGACTTCTTTTACCTTCAGTCGCTTTAGAGATGCTAACAGTTTTGACGAGACTAGTCCGCTCCGCCGCGATCGTGACGTCACGGGAGTCGGCCGGTGTCACCACTCCGCACACCTGGAAACCAGTGAACGCATTATTTTGAATCCTATTTCATTCGAAGATTCGAATTGTTTATGTATTTCATTGCAAATTGCACAAATATAATAAAAGAGTTAGACCCTTCTAGTAATACTTATGTCCCTTCCACAAACATTATTGAAACGCGACGCGACTCGACGCAACGTGACGCGTGTTGAGTCAAATCAAATCAATTTTCTATGATCAAAATCATATGGCATCGCATGTTGGTAATGCGCACGATGCAGATCGGGTGTCGATGTCGATACGTGGTGTCGCGCCGCGTTTCAATAGTCTGTTTCGCCTTTACTGATCGAAATAAACAAAATAAATAAATAAATAATATAAATAAATTTATACCCCGTTCCTTGGGTCGAACTCCTAGGGCCAATTTCTGAATTGAGAATTTCACTAAGTAAGTACTTAACTGTAGTGCTGTCTCGTCAAATTTCTCAGAAAAGAGCGTGACAGAACGTTACTTAAGTATTAACTTAGTGAAAATTCTCAACTCAGAAACCGGCCCTTAGGGACGAAATATTTGTATCTCAGGTCAATCCACGGAATCTAAGCGGACCTTCAATAGCCACTGACCAATGTGCGCACATTAACAATTATCTTTGGTAGTTCGTTTCGTGGAATGGAGTATAAGTGAATATTCACCTTCCATGTTGCGACGCGAGCTTCGGGCAGTGTGACAGCGCCATTTGCGGAAATCGCGAGTTTTATGTCGTCGAACTCGCATTGCTCTGAAATGAAAGCCTTATTATACCTCTAGAAACTACATATTCGCCAGGATTAATAGTGACATTGTAGGTAACAAACATCCTAACAGGGAATGTTAGGATATTGGAAATACAGTGTGTCCCTGGATAAAGTGCAATCCCGAAAGGGGATGAAACTAGACCATGAATCATTGACTAGAAAAATATAAAAAAAAATTATAAAAAATTATTGTAGGATTTATTGGTATTTTAAGATTTTCATGTTTCATTAAGGACTCTACAAAAGTATTGATTTCTTCCAAAATAATGGGTCTATTTCTTTGAAATAAAAACAAACAGTATGCCTAATACCTGGCGATGACCATGAAATAATAAATAGTCCGCAAAAAAGTAACTATCTTGGGTAAAAAAATGTATTTTTATGAAAAAAATTATTTTTTTAGACGTTTATTTTAAAAAACTTCAAATTACTAAAAAAATGTGCCCTATAACTATGTAATTTTATAGCTTACTTTTATTCTTTACCATTTTAGCTTCCAAATAAAAAAAAAACAATGTTCTAACTAAAAAATTGGCTAGGTAGGAGTTATTTACATTTTAGTAGGTAATAAAAGTCAGACTTTAATCACAATAACTTTACTAATAAAATTGTCCGTAATTTACAATTTTGCATTTTTATTTAATGCATTAAATGTTCAAAATGGCCTCCTCGATTTTGCAAGCACATTACTGCACGAATATTAATTTGGTTAGTGGCTCTGCGAATCATTACTGGATAATTTTTAATGTCATTTGCGCACTGAATTATTCGGTCGTGCAACTGTGCCTCGGTATTTATTGGCGTGCTGTATACAATTATTGTAGGATTGTATAAAAAATTATTGTAGGATTTATTGGTATAAATCCTACAATAATTTTTTATAATTTTTTTTTTATATTTTTCTAGTCAATGATTCATGGTCTAGTTTCATCCCCTTTCGGGATTGCACTTTATCCAGGGACACACTGTATAAAAAAAACCGGCCAAGCGCGAGTCGGCTTCGCCAACCGAGGGTTCCGTACAAATTTTACTTTCGTATATTTCTTCTAAAAAAAGCAAATAAAAATTCACTTTTAAAAAAAGCCGCCAAAACGCCATCTTGACCAATATGGCGTCATGTCACAACGATGAATGACAGACGCCATTTTTACTGAGCTGTGACGTCATCATAGATTCGGCCAATCCAGGCGGTTTTCGATAAAATGGCTACAGATAGACAATTATCAAAGTTTATCCTGGTTTTTTGGACAAATGATCCATTGTTTTTAAGTTGAAGTGCCTTATACGAATATTATACAAATAATACTTTCACAGTCAAATAGCCTATTGAGTACAGTCACCAGCATAAATATATGACGGTGGGCAGTAGTGCCAAAATATCTGATTCACCATTGAGATCATAAGAATATGATGACACTTTGCCGGTAAAAATATGTGATGCTTTGTGGGCGGTATAAATATCGTATCTCACTAATTGCATAAATATCGGACCATGTCGCTTAAAAATATGTGATCACTGCTAAAATCAACATGATGTGACTGCTCTGGCTGGAATATTTATCTATTCATTAGGAAGGAATAAATATCGAATAATGGCAGGCTTCATAAATATGTGTAACTTAAACACAAGCAAAAATATTTTATCGATTTGTCATTTCGTATTAGTGCGTGTCGGTGCGTGTAGTTCAGTGTCCGTGTAGGTACCGATATCTTTTTTTTTAATCGGGGTTAATTACTGAGATGATATTTATGTTAACCTCCTTGCACGCAAAACTTTACTGACATCGTAAAAAAACATTTTATCCGTCAAGTCTGTCACAATAAAATGAACATAATATTTTATACCTACACCATTTCATAATTCGAGACAGTTGTTACGGGCTAGGGTTCTGGATTTGGATGTAAAACGCCAATGACAACTTCTTAGGATTTATTCACGCAGGGTCTGGTCTGCAGGTCTTCACGACACGAAGTCCACACGTAGAATCCAATCGCAGGTCCAATCGAAGTCCAGTAGTATCGCTGAGGTCGTAGGTTATCGCTCGTATCGCAGGTATGTTCGCTCGAAGTTCACTCTTCGCTATTCCAAACGGAACTGACTGCGCGCCGCGGCGGCCGCTATTTATATCCGGCGGCAAGGGCTCTAGAACATTCCCGTACCTACGTGCCTACTCAAGGCAACGTCTCTCGAACAGTAACCCATTCAAAGAGTTTTGAACCTTACGCTAGTGGACATGCGAGTCATTATTGCTTGCAGCGTTTATTGTTTACTAAAACGCAGCATGCGGCGACTATTCGATAGGCTTCTAGTCTAGATGGTTCGGGATAGGACCGCGACACTGCTCCCCTCTTAGAGATGCTCGTCCCGAGCATCTTCATTACTGCCGTTATAAGAAGCTAAGCGGTCGATGTGAACCACTTTTTGTGCACCTCTTGGCTGCCGTTGAATTCGGTACGTCACGTCATTTAACCGAGTTACCACTTTGTACGGTCCCTCCCATCTTGTCTGCAATTTCGGAGATTTTCCTTTTCGTCGAGTTACATTGTGAAGCCAGACTAGTGCTCCTTCTTCGAAGCCGCTTGTATTTGCTCGGCGGTCATACCTAGTCTTCATCTTTTCACTCGACTCCAATCCGTTTTCCCGTACTATGGCATGAATCTCTCGCATTTTCTCACGTAAATGTAGTCGTGTAGCGAACGTGAGTCGTCAGGAGGGCCTCCAGTCAGCAGATCTACTGGTATTCTCAGTTCTCGGCCAAAATTTACACGCGCCGGGGTTACCTTCGTGCTTTCATGTTCTGCCGTTCTGTAGGCCAGAAGAAATGGCGGTATGTATTTGTCCCAGTCTCTCTGGTGCCTGTCAACGACTTTTGCTAAATGTCTCTCAAGTGTTTGGTTAAATCTTTCTACCATGCCGTCAGATTGAGGATGATATGGGGTGGTCCTAGTCTTATGCATTCCCAATATTTTGCAGAGTTCTTGAAATACTTGAGACTCAAAGTTCCTGCCTTGGTCGGAGTGTATTTCCAAGGGCACACCAAACCGGCAAACTACTTCCTCAAACAACTTGGAGGCAACAGTCGTGGCTTCTTGATTGGGTATGGCGAATACCTCTGGCCATTTAGTGAAGTAATCCATAACTACCATGAAATACTTATTTCCCGATTCTGTTACTGGGAACGGTCCAGCCACGTCAACTGCAATGCGTTCCCATGGCGCACCAACGTTATAAAGTTGCAGATTTCCACGGCTTCTAGTTGATGGGCCCTTCACCGCGGCGCAAGTAGCACACTTGCGGCACCAATCTTGCACATCTTCTCGACAATGGAGCCAGTAAAACCTTTCTCGAATCTTTGTTAAAGTCCTCTTTACGCCCAAATGGCCACCTGACACGCCGTCATGTACTTCACGAAGGACATCTTGTACCTTATCTCTTGGGATAACTATCTGTAGATGGAACTCCCTGCCGTTAGGTTTCTCCCATTTACGGTAAAGTATTCCGTTCTGAAGAATAAAACTGTCCCATTGAGCCCAGTATGCCTTGGTAACAACACTAGTAGGAGCGACTTCGCACCATCTTGGCTTATCCTCGCCTCGTTTCTTCCATGCGACAATGAGCCGTACATCTTCGTCATCTTCCTGTGCTTCTTTCATCGCCTCATCTTCCCAAGATCTCGATGGACTCATTCTTGTCAATCTCAATGGCAGTTCCTTTGTCTCTTGTTTGGCACAGTGCTTGCAGTCTTCCGGACACGGCCTTCTTGACAGTGCGTCAGCATTTCCATGCGCCTTTCCGCTGCGGTGTTCAATCATAAAGTCGTACTCCTGCAGTTGTTCGATCCATCGAGCAACTTGCCCCTCTGGATTTTTAAATTGTAACAGCCACTTCAGGGCGGCGTGGTCAGTGCGAAGCGTAAACCGCATGCCGAGGAGATATTTGCTGAAGTGCTGTAATGTCTTTACCACAGCCAAGAGCTCCCTTCTTGTCACACAATAGTTCCTTTCAGGTTTCGATAGCGATTTACTAAAATAGGCCATCACAACCTCTCTGTCGCCCTGTTTCTGCGATAACACTCCTCCGATCGCTGTGTTAC
This sequence comes from Yponomeuta plumbellus, assembly GCA_947310845.1. Lineage (NCBI taxonomy): Eukaryota > Metazoa > Arthropoda > Insecta > Lepidoptera > Yponomeutidae > Yponomeuta > Yponomeuta plumbellus. Next base: position 25,305,976 of record OX371193.1, on the reverse strand, counting down.
AGGCGTCAGTGTCAACAATGAATTGGCCGTTAGCCTGTGGAAATCCCAAGATTGGGGTCTCGCAAAGACATTTTCTTAATTTTTGAAATGAACTCTCACATGTGTCATCCCAATGAAATGACTGCTTGTCTTCAGTCAGTCTGTGTAAAGGCTTGGCAATTTCAGAGAACCCCTTAACAAACCGTCTATAATATGAGCATAGCCCTAAAAATGCTCGCACTTCGGTCTTGTCTTTGGGAGTAGGCCATTTTTGCACTGCTTCGATTTTGGCTGGATCGGTCTGTATGCCTTCGCTGGTTATCACATGACCGAGATAGCTAACCTTGTTCTTAAATAAACTTTTTGAGGGGCAAAGCTGCTCGCGTCCGCGGGCTTTAACTCTAGATACCCCGCACGTGCCCCTTGGGTAGTGCTAAATGAGCAGCAATATCTGGTGGTAGGCTTCGGCCGCGGCTTGTCACCACCCTCCCAACTAAGCCATGTCGCAAAGCGGCGTCAGTCGTGTTCCGGCATGAAGTTGGGAGCAGCCACAAGAGAGAACGGGTCTGAACAGAACTACCGTGTGTGCAAACCGGTTTGAAGTATCGTGGGTCGTACTGCACTGGGTGCCTGGCCACGGAGGGCAGCGGGATCCGAAGCACGGTTGATCCGCTGGCCGACCGCAGTTAGTAGGGGGCCCAAGTAGTGGTTTAGCCAATCACGAAAGGCTGCCCCGCCAACTAGCGAAAAATCCTGGGATGCGCTATCGTGCCGGTTGGCGACCGGATGCGAGGACCCGATAGACATCTTTCAGGGGGGTTCGGGCGTCCCCGCGGTCTCCGGGTCAGGCTCCCATAAGTGCGGTACACTTCTACGAACTGCTGGGTGAGCTGCATGGCATCTGTTCAACTTCCGTTCACTCCGCCTATTCACTCTCAAAAAAAAAAATGAACAAAAAACTGAAAAAGAGCAAGGTTCAACAGCGGATGCACTTCCTCGCACGCAAAGTGCACCTCGCAAACATCCGAGGTCTGCACTCAAATCTCGCTACAGTCCACCACCACCTCGAGACTGAAAAGCCTCACCTACTCTGCCTCACCGAGACGCAGATCGGATGTCCGTCAGACACGGCATATTTGCATTACCCAGGGTATACCCTGGAGCACAAGTTTACACCACACGCTGGAGTCTGTGTATATGCTCGTGATGACATCTGTTATCGGCGTCTCCGTAACCTTGAGGCTCCCAGTTTTTCCACCCTTTGGCTCCTGGTGGACACGGGTTTGGACCAAATTCTCTATGCCTTAGTCTACCGGTCGCATAGTGGCGATCAGGAGACAACCAGGCTATTTGAACATCTCAGTGATGCGGCGGATATGGCTCAGCAACGGTACCCGCGTGCAGAGTTGGTATTTCTGGGGGACTTTAACGCCCACCACGAGGAGTGGCTGTTCCCATACCGGATCACCGACCATGCGGGGAGAGAGGCGCGCAAGTTTGCGTTATCGCTAGATCTCACCCAACTGGTCGACCAACCAACTCGCATTCCGGATGTCGCTGGCCATACACCTAATTGCCTGGACCTTCTGCTGACAACTGATCCAGACAGGTACAATGTGTCGGTATCGTCCCCTTTGGGCACTTCTGACCATTGTCTGGTGAAGTTTGTTTCAACACATTCTCCGCCCGATCTTAGCCCGAGAGGCTCCCGGCGAGTTTGGCGATACAAGTCAGCAGATTGGGATGAGATGCGCCATTTTTTCGCTTCTTATCCTTGGCAGCAAGTCTGCTTCTCTGGTGATGATCCGTCGAGCACCGCGATAGCCATTGCCGATGTGTTACGTCAGGGCATGGAGTACTTCATCCCATTCTCTGATGTCGCACTTAGTGGTAAAGCTCGCCCATGGTTTAATGCCGAGTGTGCCAGCGCTGAGGCGCTAAAGCATTCAGCTTACAAGTCTTGGGCTGATGCTCGGAATCGCAAAGCTCCGGATGTACACGTTAAGAAGCAGACGTTTAACAAGCTCGCCAAGTCCTGCAAGAAGGTTCTACAGAAAGCTCGCTTCCTCCACGTTGGTCGTATCGGAGCTAGACTTGCTTCGTACCCCTCGGGGAGTAAAGCATTCTGGTCCCTCGCCAAGTCAGTGGAGGCGAATTTCTGTCGCCCATCATTGCCGCCGTTGCTGAAACCTGACGGTTCGCTTGCCCACACTGCGGAAGAGAAGGCAAATTTGTTCGTTTCTCTCTTTGCGGAAAATTCACGTCTTGATGCTGGTAGTGCAGTACCTCCCTCGATAAGTGGATGCGAAACTCGGATGCCTGAAGTCCGTATCCACCAGAGAGAGGTCCTTAAAGCATTACGCTGTCTTGACGTGAATAAGGCCAGTGGTCCCGACGGTATACCAGCAATAGTGCTAAAGGCCTGTGCACCTGAGTTGTCTCCTGTACTAACACGCCTGTACCGCCTTTCCCTGATGAAAAATCAAGTTCCGGAGTCATGGAAACTTGCTAACGTGCAGCCTGTGCCCAAAAAAGGTAGTCGTGCCGACCCGTCGAACTATCGACCAATTGCAATCACCTCCATACTGTGTAAGATTATGGAGCGTGTATTGAACACCAAGCTCCTCGCGTACCTAGAAGGTAACGATCTCCTTAGTGACCGACAATATGGTTTTCGCCGGAATCGGTCTACTGGGGACCTTCTGGTGTACGCCACGCATATATGGGGCGAAGCCATGGAAAAGCACGGAGAGGCTCTAGCTGTGTCGCTCGATATCTCCAAGGCTTTCGATAGGGTTTGGCATGACAGCCTCATTAGCAAGCTACCTGCGTACGGAATCGCGTCTGGTCTGTGTTCTTGGATCTCCGACTTTCTGAGGAATCGGTCAATTCGTGTTGTTGTGGACGGTTGTTCGTCGGACTCGATGACTATTGATTCGGGTGTTCCTCAGAGGTCAGTACTCTCCGCGACACTTTTTTTGCTGCATATTAACGATCTGCTGAAGCCCGGTACATTTGGGTACGCAGACGACAGCACAGTCACGGAGAGTTACGTATCCAACGCACGAACCAGTAACGCCGAGATTGAGTCTCTCAGGGAAGCCATGGTAGAGCGCACGAACGAAACCTTGAGGGCCGTGTCCGTTTGGGGCGATGCCAACTTGGTTAAGTTCAACGCCACCAAAACACAGGCGTGTTTATTCACTGCAAAGAGGAGTCCATTTACATCGACTCCTACTTTTCAAGGTGTATGCGTACCGCTAACCAATCACCTTGAGCTGCTGGGTTTGGACCTTTGTTCTAACCTAAACTTCGGCCGTTGTATTGAGTCCAAAGCGAAGACTGCTGCCAAGAAGCTGGGGATCCTGTTTAAAGTGCGGCGGTATTTCACACCGGGACAGCTCTTAAGTCTTTACCAAGCACAAGTCCGCTCGTGTATGGAATACTGCTGTCACCTCTGGGACGGCTCGGCCAAATATCAGTTGGCTGCTTTGGACTCCGTAGAACGTCGAGCGCGCAAGCTAATTGGTGATGCTCCTTTGGTAGAGGCCAAACTCCAAAGCCTCGAACACCGACGGAAGGTAGCCTGTTTGGCGGTATTTTACAGGATACATTTTGGAGAGTGCGCACGGGAATTACACGATCTTATCCCGCCATCTCCTTTCCATCACCGGACAACCAGGAGAGGGGAGCGACTTCATCCTTATGTGGTACAGACACCTTTTGTGCGCACGAAGCGTTTCGCCTCGTCGTTTCTAATGCGCACCGCTAAGGAATGGAATTCGCTCCCTTCCTCTGTTTTTCCGGAAAGGTACAATTTGGGTGCCTTTAAGGCTAGAGTGAATAGGCTCTTACTGAACCAACGAGGAACATCGTCGGCTCCATCTTCACTTACCATCAGGTGAGATCGGGGTCAATCGTTGGTAAGTTTTTAAAAAAAAAAAAAAAAAAAACTGCATTTCTTCGGATTTAACTTTAAGTTTGCTCCCATTATCTTCTTAAAAACTTGCTCTAGATTTTGTAAGTGGTCCTCAAAATCTGTTCCCATGATTATGACGTCATCCAAGTAGACAAGGCAGGCTTCCCCAACTAATCCTGCCAGTACGCACTCCATAAGTCGTTCGAATGTAGCTGGCGCGTTGCACAATCCAAAAGGCATCACGTTAAATTGCCATAGACCTTTACCAGTTGAAAAAGCAGTCTTCTCTTTATCCCTCGGATCAATTTCCACTTGCCAGTACCCGGATTTCAGATCTAACGTCGAGAACCATTTCATGCCACTCAAAGTGTCTAGGGTATCGTCTATTCGTGGCAGTGGATAACTATCCTTTTTTGTCACATCATTAAGCCGTCGATAGTCTACACAGAACCTTGTGCTACCATCTTTCTTCTTTAGCAACACTACGGGAGAACACCATGGGCTAGCAGAAGGTTCTATAATCTTGTTTCTCTTCATGTCTTCCAACATGTCTTGTACTTCCTTTTCTTTGGCAATCGGTATGCGCCTTGCTCGCTGACGAATAGGTCGCTCCTGTCCGGTGTCGATTTTGTGTTGAACTAACGATGTTCTTGCAGGATTTCCTTCGTCAGAGAAGATATCCCTAAAGTGCAGTAGCAACCTCTTAGCTTTCATGCTTTGCGAATAGCTCAGATTACTCTTAGAATCCTCAAGGAGCTTAGTGACTATAATTTCACTCCTGGTATTCGATGTGTTTGAGCTTGGAGATGATTGGCAGCTTTTCATCCAAACGGCTTCCTCACACCGTCCAATAACGTCACCTTTGCTAAGGGTAATCTCACGATCGCCTATATTCACAACCCTCACTACAGCGGTCTTGCCTCCATAGACGAGAGTTCTTGCTGTCAGCAATTTCTGACTTGCTGCACTGTCTCGTGTATCTTCAATCAGCACACACCTATTCCGCTGATTATTCTGACTCGAAGGCAGCTTCACCTTTACTTCAGTTTGTGCTCGTCCAGGTATTACGATTTTCTTCAGGCACGTGACATTTCCATCGGGACCGCCAAGTATGAAGTTCTCGTCATCACCACATTTAAAGACACCGTTAGTGACATCGATGTGACAGTTGTGTTTCTTCATAAAGTCTAGGCCCAGAATGCAATCATCCATAATTTCGGCTACGATTACGTCGTGAATATATGACGCCTCCCCAACACATATCGTAACCGATCTTTCACCCAGGACGGGTATCTGCTGGCCAGAAGCGGAGAGAAGTCTGCATAAACTGGTGCCTCTGCGTCTCCCTACAGCTTTCACCAGGTCTGGTCTCACTATTGTTCTAGAGGCTCCTGTATCTAGGGTGATTTTGCACTCTATTTTGTTCACTGCACCACGTATTAGTAGACTGTTCCCATTCCATGCTTGTGAGATTCTGGTTACTGGGGCTACCTCCGCTCCAGCCAGTACCTGCCCCGCAGTCCTGGCTTTTACTCGTTTCCCTGATTCACGGTGGAAGGCGCAGCGTCATGCTTCTTTACGAATTCTTCAAAACGCTGCTCCATATTTTTGAGACGCGCATCCAGTCTGTCATCTGTTTTGGTTGCTTGCCTCTCCTTCTTAGGACACGTAAACTGCAGATGCCCTCTTTCCCCACACTTGTAACACATGGGCCCGGAGTTCTTCTTGGGCGGTGTCTTGATCTCTTTAACCTCCTCCGTAACTTCTCGAAGTTTATAACCTTGCCAGATATCTTGACGCACAGCTTCTACTTCCAGGGCGTGTGCCAGAGCTTCTTTTAATGAAGAATGGTGGCGAAGCTTTACTGCAGCCCTAATTTCAAGATCCTTGATTCCGTCGACGAAGGCTTGCAAAATATTCGTGTCCACCATCTTACTATCAGTAGAAGGGTACGCCTTTCGAACCAGCTTCTCAATTTCCAACGCCCATTGTTGAAGTCCTTCACCCAGGCGCTGAGTTCGGTCGCGTAGCTGAGCACGAAAAACGTGTTCCAGGTGTCGTTCCCCGTATCTGGCCTCAAGTGCCTCCAGCAGATCTTTGAACTCGCTGCCTGAGGTGGGCAATGCCTCCAGGACAGATAAGGCCGAACCTCTGAGCGCGACGGTGAGGGCTGTCAGGCTCTGTTCGTCCGTCCATCCGTTTGAAGCAGCGACAGTCTGGAACTGCTGTCGGTAGGCGACCCAAGACGTAGTACCGTCGTACGGAGGCACTTTCACTTTAGGCCCCTGGTTTATGCCGACAATTCCACTCGACGTGACTCCAGCAGATTTTATACGCCGAAATTCCTGCTCTAGTCCAGTGAGGCCGGTTTTCACATTTTTTAGGTCCTCCTCTAATTCGGTTACCCGTTCGTTCACTACTTCTACATCTTCATGTAGCTTAGCGACCGTATCACTGAACTTTGTAACGGCAGAAAGGATCGTCTGTTGGTCTGCCTTCTGTTCTTCTCGCAGGCCTCTCTGTTCTTCTCGCAGGCCTCTCTGTTCTTCTTGCAGGCACTGCATCTGCTTGCTCTGTTCTTCTCGCAGGCCTCTCTGTTCTTCTTGCAGGCACTGCATCTGCTTGCTCTGTTCTTCTCGCAGGCCTCTCTGTTCTTCTTGCAGGCACTGCATCTGCTTGCTTTGTTCTTCTCGCATGCCCTTCAACATCGCCATCAGGCATGACATATCCAAAACCTCCATTGGACGTGACGGAGATTTAATGTCTTCGGTGGGCGTGGCCTGGTGGGCGTGGCCAGTGGGCGGAGCCGTTGGGCAGGTACGCTGTGTCTCCTCGATGGGCGTGGCCTGGTGGGCGGGGCCAGGGGGCGTGGCTTGGTCGGTGGGCGTGGCCTGGTGGGCGGGGCCAGTGGGCGTGTCCCTATGGCCGATGGGCGTGGCCTGAGGGGCAGTGGGCGTGGCCTCCGCAGCACCTCTGGACCTGGTCCTCACTCCAGAAGTATCCTCTCAGTCAGTGGCATCTCCAAATCCCACTTCTGACACCAAATGTTACGGGCTAGGGTTCTGGATTTGGATGTAAAACGCCAATGACAACTTCTTAGGATTTATTCACGCAGGGTCTGGTCTGCAGGTCTTCACGACACGAAGTCCACACGTAGAATCCAATCGCAGGTCCAATCGAAGTCCAGTAGTATCGCTGAGGTCGTAGGTTATCGCTCGTATCGCAGGTATGTTCGCTCGAAGTTCACTCTTCGCTATTCCAAACGGAACTGACTGCGCGCCGCGGCGGCCGCTATTTATATCCGGCGGCAAGGGCTCTAGAACATTCCCGTACCTACGTGCCTACTCGAGGCAACGTCTCTCGAACAGTAACCCATTCAAAGAGTTTTGAACCTTACGCTAGTGGACATGCGAGTCATTATTGCTTGCAGCGTTTATTGTTTACTAAAACGCAGCATGCGGCGACTATTCGATAGGCTTCTAGTCTAGATGGTTCGGGATAGGACCGCGACACAGTAAAATGATAATTAGAACTGTCATGTTTTGAACCCATGTCTTGGTCTCATACCGACCAAGTGCGAGTCGGACTCGCGCACGGAGGGTTCCGTACCATTATACAAAAGGAAAAAAATCACGTTTGTTGTATGGTAGCCCCCATTCAATATTTTGTATTTTTTTGTGTAATATTTTATAAAAAATATAATTACTCAGTATCTGCAGAGTTTAATTACAATACAATTGTAATATATTGCAGCATGTAGGACCACTCAGTACAGGAGAGAAACTGACCAACTTTTTAGTTAGTCATATTTTCTTATCAAGAAGAAAAATAGGTATTATTGGGAGTCAAGGTTTTAAATAGAGACGTGATTTGGGATGAGCAAGAATTCTGATAGGTATATTTTCCAAGACAAGACAGAAACCAGCCGGGTAGCTCGTTTTTGTGACAAAGTCACATATTTTTGCTTGTGTTTAAGTTATACATATTTGTTATGCCTGCCATCATTCGATATTTATTCCTTCACAGTGAATAGATATATATTCCAGCAAGAGCAGTCACATTATTTTGATTTTAGCAGTGATCAAATATTTTTAAGCGACCTGGTCCGATATTTATGCAAATTAGTGAAATACGATATTTATACCGCCCACAAAGCATCACATATTTTTACCGGCAAAGTGTCATCATATTCTTACGATCTCAATGGCGAATCAGATATTTTTGCACTACTGCCCACCGTCATATATTTATGCTGGTGACTGTACATACATACACATAAGCTCACGCCTGTATCCCAGAGGGGTAGGCAGAGATCAGGAACTGTCACTTGCCACGATCTTAACAAATCACGAGTACCTCCACGCGTTCCCAAAATAGGGTATTAATAGATAGACGAACGGGCGGACGTGTAGACGCACAACAAAGTGATTCAATAAGGATCCTTTTTTTCCTTTTGAGGCACGTAACCCCAAAAAGGCAGACTTTACTTCTTCAGATAACAACAATCTTGATAAAACATTGAAAGTAGGTCTTACAGTTGTCCTTATCTTGTATGATAGGTCTAACTTATTTGATGGCCTTATCGGCTCTAGCTAGACGCTTTGACGACCTCTGTGGCGTAGCGGTTAGCGCATCTGCCTACCAAGCGAGAGGTCCCGGGTTCGAATCCCGGCTAGGGACAAAAAAACCCCAGGTCTTGGATGTTTATGATGTCGCTGTTTCTGGTTCCCACGACACAGGGTATCCTAGTGTGGGGCCAGAAGCAATGTTTATGCTCTTTGAACTACAACTTTTAAAAGCACTACACATAGATTATTTTACGGATACACTTACTTGAATTTTGTCGGAAGAGTCCGACCAGGTTTCGCTCTGATCCGCAGAGCTAACATGGTGAGCAGAGACGGAGCTCGCGTCGTCGGTTGCTCGCCTTGTCAGGTATCTTGCGAATCAGAGCGAAACCTGGTCAGGCTCTTCCTACAAAATTCAAGTATGTGTATCCGTAAAAAAATCTACAATTTATGCGCGTGTATGTAAATGTTTATGTGTATGTTTGTATTTTTATTTATTAAATTAATCCACTTACAGCTAACATTACAGGACTAAACCAATACGATAGCAGCGGTGGTGGCGAAGTGGGGTTGACCCTTGCTTCTCGATCATGAGGGTCTGGGTTCAAATCCCGCATGTCCCTATGACCTGTAGTTACGTGTACATGTTTGTACAGCAACACCATTCGCTGATAAATTGTGCCCAGATAACGGCGACCCACTTGCCACTTGTCACGTTGGGACCTAATAAACTCGGCAAAACGTGGGCCCAGTTCTAGTGATTGGTGCCTCTGCCTACCCCCTCGGGGATAACGGGCGTGAGATTATTTATTTATTTTATTTTGTGTTAGTACAACGGGCACCAACCATGCTGGAAGCTGACGGTGTAGAGGCCGGGCTGCAGGCCGCGCAGCGTGTACCGGCCGGCGGCGTCCGTTGTCCCCGCCGGCTCCCCGTCCAGGGACACGCGCGCGCCCGCCACCCCGCCGCCGCCCACCGCAGTCAGCGTGGAGCCTGTCACGGTGAGACCGCTCACCTGGTGGTGGAGGGGTTCAAATTGTTCACGAAGAAAAAGAACATTGGAGAGTGAACATTTTTTTTTGCTTCCTTTTTTCTTGCAATCTGTCTCACTCATGACATTTAGCTAGAGAGGGAATAGTGCAAAGCAGAAGCGTGGCAAGTAGTGGCATTTCATCTCGCTGGGAGATACTAACAATTTTAATGATGGAAAAAGAATTAGTGTACTTCGATAAATATGATCAGTGTCTGATCCTTACCAAATTTTAGACATTTTTCAAGGAAAATTTAGACATTTTTCTCTAATAAAAATTTATAACAAATGTAAATTATTTCATTTTCCACTGGCAGTATAATGGGCCACGTTAATGAGTGGGAAGATTATAAAATCTCATAATTAGATCGTTTCTACGAAACATATTCTACTGCCCTGGTGTCATGCAAAAAACAATATTGTACTGTATACCCACTATCTAGAGAATGTGGGATGGAATGAGAAACCTTGGGGAGGGATGGTTTTATTCACAGTTGCAAAGTACAAAATCATTTTCGAACATTGTAAGATTAAATAAAACCAATGAAGCTACAATTGAAATGCAACAAGTCACTCACCTCAAAAGCATTCGTCAGAAACTGGCTATCATGTCCCACACTGAACTTCACACTCTCTGGCTTCACATCAAAGCTCACAACGGCTTGACCAGGTGTCTTAGCAAGAGCCAGCAGCCTGTACTCTCCAGCTGGGACTAAACCAAAGCTGAACTCTCCAGAAGCATCAGTCACTGAGTAGCAGATAGGGGCATCTGGGACTCCTTGCAATAGAGCAGTCTTGCAACCCTCCACGCGATACTTTGGTCTTTCCTTGGTTTAAAAAAAGAGAAATTCAATTATAGACACGAAATGGATACTTTAGATCAGAAAACAGATATTTTTATTGAGTTGGATACAATTCTGAAAAGAATTAAAGAATCCTTTTCACAACTTTCAGATAATCCTTTATCGCTATTGAAATATTTTATTAGAAAAACTTGATGAAGTTATTAATATTTTGTTAGTTGAATAAAAAAACGAAACATCAAGCTTCATCCAACACTAGGTCAGTTCTTTAGGCTCCCCTACCCACCTCCTTAGAGTACAAGAGCACATGCAGCCCCGAGATGGGGTTGCCGCCGGCAAGCACTGAGCCACGCACATCATAGCCCTTGACAGCCAGGGCTCCAGCTGGCAGGGCGGTGTTGCCCTCTTTCACTTGCACTTGTGCTACCGACGGCTCTAGCTTCCATCTGAAATGTGTTGTGTGGCTTTAGAAAGTAAACATTATGGAATTTAGTTTCCTACAATTATGTACTAAAATAATTTTATTTAGACAAATGGATTTGTACAAAATTGGCAATGAGGCCGCCAATTGTATTGTATCTTTTTAAATAACATTTAACATAACATTTACATACATGCACACACATACATAAATGTTTTACATATGTATTTCCTGGTATATTAAAGAATATTCTTACTCTTCTTATTGGTCATAAATGGAAATAGATCAAATGCGATTTATTTAACATCTAAACAGCATGGACACAATTAAATTTATGTAAGTCACAAAAGTTATGACATTAAGGGCCTGTTTCACAATCTGCAGATAAAGTTCCGGATAAGCTATCCGCAACCAGGGCTGCTGTTTGTTCAAAATTTGAAGTCATAAACGAACACAGGCAATATAGGAAAATTTATTTAAATTTAGAACAAACGGCAGCTTTGGTTGCGGATAGCTTATCTGGAACTTTGTTTGAACATTGTGAAACAGGGCCTAAGTATGAGTTGACAATATTTCACTGACAACAGAAAATATAAACATTAACCTTGGATGGAAAGCTTTGACTGTGTACTTCCCAGGGATAACTGGAGTGAAATGAAAGTCTCCTCCAGTAGAGGTGACGGTCTCCCTTATCTCCCCCTTTTCATTTATCAACTGAACAGAGACACCGCTTGGGCCGAGTGCCTGGCCAGTGGTGACCACCTTTCCCGTAATGCCGAAGCCACTGAAGGCAAAGTTGATGTCTGTTCCTGTAGAACACTGGTCCGTGATTCCATCAACCAGAAGGTTCACTTTGGAGGGCTCAAAGCTCCATCCTGGCGGCGGATGGACCTTCAGCACATATTCACCCTTTTCATACAGAGGCAGGAAGTAGTACCCGTTGGTTGGAGCACATTCTGTCTTCTCTTTTAGAATACCCGATTTAGTATACCTGAAATGTTTAATTGTTAGTTTTGGCGATTCCGTGAATGAACGTCTTACTGTTATTGGCATGAAGAAAATGGTGCACGGTAATGTGGTCTTCTAAGACAGTTAATTGTAAATAGTTTTAATTAGATTAAAAGCTAGAAGATACAAAATCGGTATAGGTTAGCTTACAGTCCGATCTCAATTTTAGAGAAATCCAAGCTAGCATGACTTTTTACAAATCCACCGCATCCTAGAATATCGTTTCCACTACATTTTGTTATTAAGGACACTAAACTTAAAACACAAAACCTAAAATCAGCACGTCGTATGACAGCCATTTTGAGTTGTGTGCACAGATTAAAGTTTTTTTTTAAAGTACTTGTTCACAGAGTGTAAACTTTGAACCAGCGTTGCCAGAATGTTAGAAAAGTAACATTTTACGTTACTTTTGACCCTCTCATGTTACCTCCATGTTACACGACTTCATATGTTACTTTTGTGTTACTTTTTAGATTTTCCGGCAAACAAACAAATATCGTGAATCGGATCGCATCGATTGATGCAATGTCGGAGCGGAGCGAAAATCTGTCGACTTCGTCGCACCGCATAGTCACTCAATCGCGTGTATTTCTCAGTCTTCCATCCCAGTTACTTAGGAGTGCGAGCAAGTGAGTCAAGAGAGGCGACTAGCATCGAATCGATCACTGTGCTTTCTTCGAAGTTTGTATTGTTGTTTGTTTTGTTTGGGACTTTGGGCGTTGCGATTTTCAGTGATTTGGTAATTAAATGTTGCATTTATAATTGTAGTTCTAATCTAAGGTAGGTATTTAGGGAATCGCTAATTTAACAACAAGTCATGTTTGCAACTGATATAAGAATATTTTGTATTGTCATTTATCACAAGTAAATAAGCAAAGAATAGTGTGCCGTTCACTGCACATTAGCTTCAAGAAGTTCTAGCTATAAAATTTACTTATTGTTATGTTACATAAACTTTTGTTTTGTTACTAGGGGCCGCACGGTGATCAATACAGGAAGGTTAGGGTCGCAAAAGTATTTTTTGTCGATGTGTCGGAAGTCAAAATTTCTATTTGTTTATTACAGGTGGGTAAGTCCTTTACTTCATACTAATCATAGAAACATTTTGTACCAAGTAGATCCAGAGATATTTAGACTCGAGTGCATATCGGTTTTGAAGAACTGCGAAAACTTCTAATATTCCGTGTTTTGCACGCGATTTCAACATTTTTTTAAACAAACCTATGGTGTGAAATAAAATAAGAAAAAAATGGTGCTGATTTCTGAAGGTATGAACATTGCAAAATATTTCTTTACAACCGTAATACAGTAGTATACTAGTCTTAAAAAAATATAGTACTGATGCATCGATTTAGACAAAGTTTTTCAACTTTAAACTCGGCTACGTTTTGAGATACACTTTGGTACACCGTGAATTTGCTACTACCAAGTAGCTTATAGTGTTAGGTAGTCTAAACAATATAGTTTTTTTTGCGTCTGATTGCGGCACTCATAGAATTTTTTTCAGATTTCAAGGAATGGCGCTGTGATAAAAAACGTGAAATTTTTGGATGTCCTAATAAAAAATCACCTGATTAAACCTTTGTCCAGGTATACGAAAAACATATTATATGCATGTATACTAGAGACTATAGGAGTGTCAGACTTAAGTACAGTCTGCAAAAAAAGTGTTAAAGATGCTATAAACACCTTCTGAGTTAAACTGCGAAATTATTTCAGAAATGGCATCGAAGTGCTTCCTTCCACACCAGTGAGATCTACTGAGTGCATAATGCCCATACGAGGAAGCAACAAAATAAAGCGCTATATTCGAGCGAAGAGGCACATCAAACGCATCAACAAAGCATTGAAGAGTAATATAGGCATTGTTAAGTGCATGAGTGTGAAAAAAGTTAATGTTAGATGTCAAAAAAACTGACATAAATAATGTTTTTGACTTGTATGGTCGGGCTAGGGATGTCCATCCGGCGGTGGGAAAATTATTTTTCTGTTCGTTCCCATACTCTCAATCCCTTTCTGAAGAGGATAACAGAGACATCCATAGTCTGAACATGCATATACAGCATTTGACATGTCGTCATAGTGACGTATCATTTTTCGACCTTAACAGCTTTGTTAAGAATTATTTTATGGCGAGAGATACTGTGTATCTTTCTAAAAACAGTCGACGTAAGCTAGCTAGTCTATTAGCTTATAATATTTTTGACTCAGTTATAGGAATCATAACACAGTCACACAATAATGACAACCGTGATACTAGCAGTAGTATTAAAATTTCAACGGGCTCACACACAAACGAATCATTGGCTTTAAACTGCCAATGCAGACAACGGAAAAGCCCAAAGTAGGTCTTAACATAGTAGCACAAAATATTCAGGGCTTTTCCGGCAAGGAAAATATGACAGAACTTTTTTAACAGATTTTAATATAGATATATTATGCTTAACAGAACATTGGCTAAAAAAATCAGAAATGGTATTTAATTTAAAAGACTACCAGCCTATTAGTACTTATAATAGAAGTAAAGCATTAAGAGGAGGTTCTATGATAATTTTAAAAAATACTTTAAGAAGTAAGGAACGCAAAGACATTGTAAGCCTTTCTGTTGAGCGATTAGTTGAGATCTCGTGTGTGGAATTTGACATGTATATTGTTATGTGCGTTTACAGGCCACCTCAAACTAATTACAATGACTTTGAGGCAGTCGCAGAAGAGGCATTAAAACGTCTGTTTACGAGCAATAAGCGCATAGTGATATGTGGCGATTTTAATATTGATCTGTTAGTTGAGAGCCCACTACACACCAAAATTATTAGCTTATTTAGATCATTTAACTTACAAAACCAGTTTAAAGAACCCACTAGAACAACGGCAACTAGTGCTACATGTATAGATAATGTGTTTTGCAACTGTGAGCATCTTGAAAAGAAAATTATAAATAACCTACAGTCAGATCATAGTGGTTTATTCATTGTTTTGCCTACAACAGTAGAAAAAGAATGCCAAGAAATAATTTGTAGGCCCATAACAGAGAGAAAAATTGAATTATTTAAAAGGAAATTAAGTACCCACATAGGCTTATTAAAATTTGATAGCAATGATCCCAACTCATTATATAAAGAATTGTTTACCACAATAGCAAACGAATTCGAACAGGTTTTTAAAATTAAAAAAATTAAAGGCGTTAAAGGTGGTTTTTCAGAATGGGCCACTCCTGGTATACATAGAAGTAGAAAGAAATTGTATGAATTGTATGAAGAAAAACAATCAAATCAGGATCCGAGTTTTAAAGAATATGTAAAGAAATATTCTAAAACCTTTAAAAAAACCTGCTCTATAGCTAAAGCTCTCAGTATAAGTAAAAAAATAGAAGCGTCATCGAATAAAATAAAAACGGTTTGGCAAATAATTAACAAGGAGACAGGCAAAACTAAACCTAGGGATCAAAATTTTGTACTAAGGGTAGATGGGAAAGTAGTTGACACAAGTGAGGATATCGCAAAAATATTCGAAAATTTCTTTACAAACATCCCCCTCAATATAACAGCGTGTTTAAATTCTTCCCCAGAGTCAGCAGAATCCTTGATGTTAGAAAATATAAAACCGTGCACAATAGCATTTCAATTCTCCCACGTTAGCCCCCAAACCATTTTGAAAGCATTTAAACAAATAAATATAAAGAAAACCGAAGATCTCTGGGGACTATCAGTTAAATTAATATCCACGGTAATTCATATCATGGCACCACACCTTGCTATAATTTTTAATAAATGTATTGATCAGGGGACGTTCCCTGATCTATTAAAGTTTAGTAAAATTGTTCCTTTATTTAAGTCAGGTGACAGTGATGATCCGAACAATTTTAGGCCCGTAGCAATACTTCCAGTATTTAGTAAAGTATTTGAAAAAATCATTTTACACCAATTGCTGACACACTTCACATTAAATAAACTCTTCCATAAAAAACAATTCGGTTTCACTAAGGGTCGTTCAACGACAGACGCAGGTGTGGCGTTGATGAATCACATCTTTGATGCGTGGGAGGAGGCGCAGGATGCCATCGGGGTTTTCTGTGACCTATCCAAAGCTTTTGATTGCGTAGACCACAACCACAAAACCCTCCTTCGTAAGATGATCAGATACGGTCTCAGTAATAAATCTTTAGAACTTCTTAGATCGTATTTAGCTAATAGAGTGCAGAAAGTTGATATTAATGGAGTTAAGTCACCCGGATCCGATGTTAAAATAGGAGTTCCTCAGAGTTCAATTTTAGGGCCGTTCCTTTTCTTAGTGTATGTTAATGATCTGCCGTACCTAGTTGAGAAATTTTCACAAATAGTATTGTTTGCGGATGACACTTCTCTAATTTTTAAAATCAAGAGAGGTCAATCTAATTTAGACGATGTAAACAATGCTCTTTCTAAAATTCAGAACTGGTTTAACGTAAACAATCTTATGTTAAATGCCAAAAAAACAAAATGTATTAAGTTTTCATTGCCCAATGTCAAAAAAGTGGACACAAGTTTAACAATAGCTGGTGACAGACTAGACTTAGTTGAGACAACGGTGTTTTTAGGCATTACAATAGACTCAAAACTACAATAGGATCAACACATAGAAAAGTTAGCGGGTAGGTTGAGTTCAGCTGCATTTGCAGTTAGAAAAATTAGACAACTAACAGATGTAGAAACTGCGAGGCTAGTTTATTTCAGTTATTTCCACAGCATTATGTCATATGGTCTGCTACTATGGGGGCGGGCGGCAAATATAGAAACAATTTTTATTCTCCAAAAAAGGGCTATTAGAGGTATTTACAATTTACCTGCCAGACACTCACTACGTGAGTTTTTCAGATTAGCCAAGGTAAATACATCATTTGTAGGATATAGTCTACGTTTTTATAACAAAATTTCTGAAAGTATTCTATCCCTGCCAGGAAATAAATTTAAATTTGTTATTAAAACTGCGCTGTGTAAAAAGGCATACTACAGAATAGATGACTTTATAGATGATAAAAACCCTTGGCAGTAAACCAATTCCACAACGAGCTAGTTATTGGTATTCTAATAATATATAGGGTTTAATAAATTTCATACATATGTACAGACACTGTGATTGCATATCAAAACTATGCTATTATTATAGATAACTGACAAGAACTTTATCACACAAGTTTGCCAAAGGCCATGCGAATGGTGGCGCGGTGGCCGGGTCGCCTATCTCCCTCTAATATGGTTGAGACTGGTGATGGCTGACCTCTGCGTTACGCTCGTGAACGGGTGACGTCCGTGTGTCTGGCCGCAGCATTGGTGTTTTATTACCTTTTAAGAATATTAAATGATGTTTGACTTTGCAAGTATTGATTGCACTCAAGGATCTTGAGATTCTTGGTAAACGAACACTCATACCTTATTTGTATTAGCTTTAAGTTGATTTGAGAAAAGATGGTCAGAGTGGAGTTTTTTTTCGCTGCCTTTTTCTCCACTACAGACGGCCCTAAGGCAGCGGCTAACATTATACATAACTGTATTTACATTGACATTCAACAAGCAGAATGTAAATTCTTTACGTTGAAATAAAAATTTTTGAATTTTGAATTTCTTTTTTGAGTGGGATTAAGCTCCGAAAATATACCTTGTCAAGAAAAAAAATGTTCAAACTCAGTTTAGAGAGCAACTTTGCTTACTATTGATATTCCAAAGTCAGGTTTCGGCAATAGAAACGGATGGAAAAACAGCTAGTCGCTTATTTGCAAATTATGATATTAGGTACATCAAATATTACTGAAATAGATTTCGGTCTATTTCAATAATAGGCATTTGATGGTTCGCCTTGTTAGAAAGATTTAATATAATTTTGGAAACCCATAGCTCTCCCTACAAAATTAACAGTACATAATTTGCAAAATTTGCAAAATAAACTGCTGTACTTTATATGCAGCTGTACAGTTGGTATCCAATGACACAAACTGTTCATAAAGTCTTAGTACATGGCAAAGATACTATCGGAAATTTCTTACAACCAATTGGTATGCTAGGAGAAGAAACCCATCACAAAGATATACGATATTACAGAGAGCATAACATATATCTAGGAAACAAACCAATGAAGACTTAATGAAAAACTTATTAGTCTTTTCAGATCCAATTATTTCAAGTATAAGACCACAGCCCCCCGCGAAGCTTAAGAACGCTATGACACTTGAAATTTTGAATCTTCTAAAGCAACCAGACGTTGTTGTATTTGAAGAAATCTTAATAAAGTTACAGTAATTACATTAGGTAATTTTGACTTCATTTATTCGTAGTTCTAGAGACTGGTGCCTCTGCCTACCCCTTCGGGGATAATGGGCGTGAGTTTATTATTATTATTATTATTTTATTATTTATTCGTAAATGTTGATACATGATAAGCTCACACCTGTCTCCCTGAGGGGTAGGCAGAGAGCAAGGACTGCCACCTGCCACGATCCTGACAAATCACCTTCGCTTCATCGACATTCATTACTCGTTGCATGCACGATTGCACGCACGTCGGTTTCGGGTATTTTTTATCTTACCCTGTGCTAATAAATGTTGATCAACACCTAAAGACATAAAGTCTACATTGAGTTTTTTTTTTAAATAATTAACACGTATGAATCACAAATCACAGAGCGGAAGACTTTTGGCCGCCTAAATCTCCACAATTGATCACCGCGGGCCGGTTTCTGAGTTGAAAATTATCACTAGAGTGCGACAAGTGAGTCGTGGCTCAAGCTTTTGGCGGGAAATTTAAAAATCTTTTAGTTGATAACCCTGCATATCGTCTGAATAAACCATCTTGATACTTTTGTTTAACTTGATTATTTGTTTAATTAGTTTGGAGTCTCCAATGAATTTTGTCCAAACATAAATAAATATAAGCAAAACGAAAACATTAACTACATCAAAACCAACATTTCCACTCCACCAAAAACAGGGATAATAAAGATGCACCACATAAACTTATAAACATTTATTAATGCTGAACCATAATCAAAATCTGATTCATATCTTTTTTCTCAACATCTTTGAGTTCTTTGACTAAGTCTTCGATGTGACGTTTAACATTTTCGTCATCCGACAGACCTTACAAAAAGAAATAATTCATGTTTGCTGTAAAACATTATTACTCATATGTACATACTAAAACATAGGTAAAATTATGTTGAATAGAAACAAACGTTTTTTTCTTGTTTAAATCTGGGACGAGTATCAAACTGTTTGGGCTGTACTACAGCGCCATCAAGTTATCTGTTCAGGTGGACAAAATTGTAACAAACTAACAAATTGTAAATCCTGTTCCCCATTTTTTGTTTTATTTATTCATTTACTAAGATTTATAGATATATTTTCATTGCAATCAAAAGACGGGTTAAAATATTCTCTTTTTTCTAAGTAAAATTCTTAAATGTTACTACTAAATTCTCCACTAGCGCCGCTATCAACTGAACACATAAGATGGTGGCACTGAACTTGCAGTTGAATACCCAAGTTTGGCCATATGAAGAATTCGAAATAAATCGCGTCCCAGGACTCGCTTGTCGGACTGTAAGTAAATACTTAAGTAACGTTCTGTCACGCTCTTTTCTGAGAAATTTGACGAGACCGTACTACAGTTAAGTAGTATCTATTTACTTAGTGGAAAGTGAGTTGGCTGAGTACCGGCTGGTGGCGTAGCCCTAGAATTTGATTTTGTAAATCGACCTCCGCTAATCCAAGTTTTTTTAGCATCGCCACTCGATTATTCGATCAACAATTTATTAAGATTTTTTCGAAGTTTAACAAATGGGACAAGAAACATATTTTATTTTTTGTGTAATAAACTGCCATAATAAAGTATTGTGTCGGTTTCCACTGTAAAAAAAATTATGTTACTTTTCTCGAGAAAATGTTACTTTTTGATCTGCCTCGTGTTATATTTGACTATCTGCCACTGGCAACACTGCTTTGAACCTGCTCAAACCGCAAAGGCTTTCGCGAAGCGCCCGCCCACGTAATTCGCACACTATGTGATTACTGTGATTAGTACAGTCGAAAACAGCACCAAGTCAACTTTTACAAAAGTCAATTGTGTTAGATTTGTTGTGTTGTCGACTGTAATAAGAATAACTGTTTAATGAATGACCAAATGTTGCTTTGCCATATGAAAAATAGACGAGTGATTATATTCTCTGTGATAGGTACCCAATCAATAGGTACCTAACCACCTATACTCTGACATATTTAAATTTCATTAAAATCGTCAAGCCGTTTTGCACTCACACTGTGACACTGTTTAAGCAAGATCTAGCTAGATTATGGTGAACAAATATAGCCAAAAAACTTCAATCATTGCATCTCTAATGCCTTCTACAGCGAAGCATAAAGGCTTCCAGTCTTTCATGAATCACACGGAGTAAGTATAGAACTACATAAAATTAAACTAATTTGTCAAACGTGAACTTGTTACCTACCCAGTGCAGTTGGTACAAAAACTTTAACATTGGGAGAAGTCAAGGTACCATTAAAGCACTTTCTGTTCACTTTAAATTAATTGATGTAAGAAAATATCCATAATTCGTTAAGACCTATTAATATGGTTAAGGCTGGACCTTCTTTTTGTGTTCTGAGGGCTGGACTGAAACACAAATGTAAAATAATAAAAATTAAGCTTATAATAAATTTTATTAGTCTGCAACTTAACATGTGAAAAAATTAGAGTTATCAG
Source organism: Yponomeuta plumbellus (assembly GCA_947310845.1). NCBI lineage: Eukaryota > Metazoa > Arthropoda > Insecta > Lepidoptera > Yponomeutidae > Yponomeuta > Yponomeuta plumbellus. Next base: position 25,285,518 of record OX371193.1, on the reverse strand, counting down.
GTTGCTACTGCAGCTTTTGCTTTGTTTTGAATAGGAAGAAATAGCTTGAACTCGGCAGGTAGCTCATCTTCAGAATACAGTCTATCTGAGAAGTACACCCTCCTTATCCTGCAGTTTGCGTGTATTTGTACTCGGAGTGTCTCCACGTAGTTGGTGCCATAAGCACGACGCGTGAAGTCTGCCAGGTTGAATTGGATCTGATTCCATCCTTCGTCCAATCGCATGGGCATGGTGCAAATGAATGGCTTTACTCGTGTTGTTGACTGGTAGTTGCTAGCCCTGAACCTTCTCCGGACATTTTTATCATCCAATACCTGCAATGTAGATTGTTTTTTAAATAAAAATTAAATAAGGAAATGTAATTTTTAAGGTGGTCCTTTTATGGTCTGTCTTAAAGGAATAGTGTATGTTTGTTTAACTTTCAGGAACTAACGAGGGTGAACACATTCACGAATTGTACTACACTCTCCATAAATAAAGAAAAAAACTAAAGAGAAATTATACATTTTGTCGTAGAATCAGAGTTGTAAACAACATAACCTCAAATTAGGTACAAACAACAAAGTACGATAGTGAAAGGGCGAAAAAAAAGCACCAACCTGCACTTCGAAGGTGAAGTATTTCTTGAGGTTCTTGATAATCATCACGAGGAAAGGCAGCTTAATACCGAGGGTCTTCTTGGGATCGGCGGGGCAAGTGATGTACGTGGTGCTCACGTTGGTGCCCACGATCTCCAGCACTAGGCTCTGGATGTCGTTGTCGGTGATCCGCTTTATATGCCCATTCCGAACCTTTTTGTCCCAAATCTGTAAGGGTTTGCTGCCAATACTGTAAAGGATTGACAGGAAGCCGGATTGGAACGTATTCTTGAACATTTTACTAAGCGTTTTGCTCAAGGTGTTACATCTATGCAGGGAGTATTTGCTAGTGTTTGGTCGATAATTTATATTTCGTTGTCTAGCGGCAGTTTGTGATGACAGAAATTACACAGAAATTTAGAAAAAGGCCATTGGCCGGAACTTGTTTTCATCAGGCAGTTGCCATGGATACCACAGATTATTAAGTACCTACGGTAGGTACGGTACAAATCGCACGTTATGAATTTGCGACACATTTGCAGTGTCCATTTCATACGATGGGCTGACAAAATATTTTTTTTCTTTTGAGCAAAAGGTTGGAAATTATGAATATTAACAAGTATAAATATTATAAACATTACCCATTAATCATGAATGTATAGTTTTTCATCATTAAAATAATTTTTTTCCAAATGTAGCTAACGATTTCAAAATCACCCTGTATACCCTGTTTGTACAAATGTGAGTTTTTTTGTCAACCAATACATGCAATCAAAACGTTGCTTAAAAATATATGCATAGTGACAAAATCTTACAGTGCACTTGTGTCCACGGCAGTAAATGGAGAGCTGTGTATTTCCGTTTGGATTTGGAAACAGTTTGACATTTTGGTTTTCTGAAAAATAAATTGAAAGTTTAAGTGTTGAAGTTAAACAATTAGAAGTTCAAATTTATAATGAGGGATTTTCTTAGTGCTCATTAGACAAAAATAGTTCTTGAAACTCCGACAGATGGCTCTGATAAAACGTGACTTGATTTTTTTTTCACAATATAGGTATCTGTAATCTGGGAACGCTGAGTACCTGCCTTCGTACATACAAAAGTTTATCGCACAGTATTGGCGATACGGTTTCTCCATTATTTTGTAAATTTTCTTGGTGCCGATCGTATTTGTTTTTTTTTTTAGTTCGTCCCGCAAGGAACCGGCTAAGGTCTTAGACCATGCTGCCACGTCTTTGGTTTCTGTTCTTCATTATGAATTTTTGGGAGGTTAAAGTCTTCAGTACATAATATATTTTCGTCTTCAGTTTTAATAGGGAATGGATGAAAATATCAGAAGTGCTTGATATTTTTTTTGGTGATAGAAATAACCTTCCTTAGCGCGAGAAAAAAGTTTCAATTTTTTTGGCTTCGTAGTTAATTTTTAAATAATCTTAATATTTTTCCATTCGTAGTTCTGGGCTCAGTACGGCATATCAGACATATTCCTTGGTCCGCTACGTATGAAAAAAAAATCTGGTGACAATGACAGCTTTTCAAGGTGGATTTTTTAATATGTTTTATATAATATGTCCAATCCAATTTTAGTAAAATCCGTGTAATTTTACGTCGTGTCCGTCGAATTCACAGAACAAAGTTCTGTGGTCGAATTAGTCAATCCGTGATTTTAATAAGTCAATGAGCCGTTTTCAGAAGAACTAAAAAAAAAAAAATAATACGGCTGTCAAAGGAATGCATTTTTGGACCTCAGCCCAATAGCCATTTGTGATACATCATAAAATACGTCTCAGCGAGCTGAACAAAAGTTACTACTACGCCAACAGCCAAATGTTTGTCGTTTCGGAGTTATATTTTGTTGAAAATGTTAGTTTTTTTTCAATACTATATGACGGCGCGTTGATAAGTTGCCAACGTCAAGAGTGACAGACCGCTGTCACTCTAGCGGAGCGTCGTGTTGCTGGTAGCGAGGCGGCCATCTTAAATCTTCACTTTTGAACGAGAAGGCGCCCGCGCACCACGTTTACGACGAATCGCTATATATCGCGTTCATCTAAGTGTCTTAGAGCTAAATAACTGCTGATTATATTACAAGAAATTATTATAAACGTCCTAGAATCCTTATTTTGTGCGTATTGGAATTATTTGAAGAATTACATTATTTTTGTTAAGAAAAGACTAAGTGTTCAGTTTGCTACCTTGCCTTTACGCCCACGCCATAGACAATGAATTCTGACGAAGGCCCTCCTGCGCCTTCATCAGAAGTGGGATCGAACGAGCTGCAAGATGAAGCCAAGTTACCAGATGTAACATACGCTGAGAAACTTTTAAAGAGTATGGAAGCGTTGCTCACCCGAGTCTTAGCAGTCCAGCAGACGTCAACAGGGAGTACTAGTACTAACCAATCGTTACTTTTGAAGTTTGACCCAGATGAATCTGATTCAGATATCGACGATTGGTGTAAAGTGACCGAAGTGCAAAATAAAAACCTGGATGGAGTAAACTTACTTGTCGCCCTAACGGGTGCGTTGAAAGGTCGTGCAGCTACATGTCTCACCAAATTGAACTTAAACGAAATAACATGGAGCTCGGTTAAAGAGATTTTAATCGCGAGATTTTCGAAACCCAAGCTTATTCAGGACTACTTTGACGACATCTTACGATTCCAAATAAGCACTAAAGAGACGGCATCTGAATCTGCCCTTCGATTGTGGAATTTAATTGAACGAATCCCGAAATCTACGATGTCTGAAGAAATAATTACTGGTTTCGTTATATCGGTGTTGTGTCAGAAAGATAACCTGATACGTCGTGAACTAAATGCACAGACAGTCACGAGTCGGGCTCTATTTCGAATCCTTGGTGGAATATCACTTAAGAGACGTTTGGATGTTGAAGCCCAAGAACCTGAAGCCAAGCGCCCTCGTACAACAGATAAATTTACTGGCAAGTGTCACTATTGCGGAATGACTGGACATCGTATAGCTGAATGTCGCAAGCGACGTAACGACACCGAAACGAAATCGCAGGAGATTCCAAGTCCATCACGTGCTTCGGAGAAGAGGACAGCTGTAACCTGCTACACATGTGGTCAGTCTGGGCACGTGGCGACTGCCTGTCCGGATAGGAAGAGCGGAGGTGGAGCTGCGGTCAAGGAAGTCCGCCAGTGTGAGCACCGCCCTTCCAGGGGTACTTTGATAACATCTTCCGGTGAGCCAGTTTCTTTTTGATTTGATAGCGGATCATCTTGTTCTCTTTTGAAAGAAAGCTTTAGTGACAAACTTGTAGGTACTGTGCGTAAGAGTCTCGTTTATCTTAGTGGTATAGGCGGTGATGATTTACAATGTACAACCCAAATTCAAAGTGATGTGACGATTGATAAACTTACAGTAGGTTTATTATTTCATGTTGTCCCTGATAGTCATATCTCGGATCCTATAATAATCGGGAGGGATATTTTTGATCAGGGAATATGCGTAAAAGTTGACAATGATAATCTTAAATTCTTTTCTATGGTACGAAGTGATTTCTGTGATCTAAAATCAAACAACCCGGACTTTACAAAAATTGACACGGATTTGCAAGGACAGGATAGGGAATCCCTTATAACATTACTAAACAAGTACTCCAATTATTTCACCGAAGGCATTCCCTCCCGTCGAGTTAAAACAGGAGAATGCGAAATTAATTTGATCGACCCAAACAAAGTAGTACAGCGATGCCCGTATAGATTAGCACCAGTTGAGAAACAGATTGTCAGAGAAAAGGTACAACAACTGCTCGATGCAGGAGTAATTCGGGAAAGCACTTCCCCCTTTGCCAGCCCAATACTACTAGTTACTAAAAAGGATAACTCATACAGAATGTGCGTAGATTACCGGGAGCTAAATTCTAACACACAGCCTGAGCACTATCCCATGCCACGAATAGAAGAACAAATCGATCAGCTTGCTGGAGCTAATCTTTTCTCGTCATTAGATATGGCATCAGGGTTTCATCAGATCGTGATGCACCCTGATTCTGTCCAGAAGTCAGCATTTGTTACACCTGAAGGGCAATATAAGTACCTAGCTATGCCTTTTGGACTTCGAAATGCGCCCTCAGTGTATCAGAGGTGTATCACTAGAGCTCTGAGCCATCTAAATGATAAACCACTCATTTATATGGATGATGTTTTGTGCTACTCTGCTGATGTACCTGGAGGGTTGGAGCGCTTAGACAAGGTGTTAGGTGCTTTAACAAATGCAGGCTTTACTTTGAATCTTCAGAAATGTAAATTTATGAAGCAGAAAATAGATTATTTGGGTTACTCACTTCAATCTGGTGAAATAAGGCCAAATTCTCGAAAAATACAGGCGCTAGTAGACTCTCCTCAACCAAAAACTGCTACTCAGATTCGGCAATTTCTTGGCCTTGCCTCGTACTTCCGTAAATTCATTCCCGATTTTACGCGAATCGTAGGACCGTTGTATCCTCTGACTAAATTGAAGGGACCTATTACGTGGACTAGAAAACACGAAGAAATTCGTGATGCCGTAATACGCGTCCTTACGTCTGAGCCGGTGCTAACAATATTTGACCCAGAGCTACCAGTAGAGCTGCATACAGACGCAAGTTCCGAAGGATATGGGGCGATTCTTATACAAGTGAAAAATACTTTACCACACGTGGTGGAGTATTTTAGTCGACGCACGTCGGAAGTAGAATCGCGATATCACTCGTATGAATTGGAGACGTTGGCAGTAGTACGAGCGGTCGAACACTTCCGGCATTACCTTTATGGTAAGCGTTTTGTAGTTTTTACAGACTGTAATTCACTTAAGGCTTCTAAAACAAAAAAAGACCTTACGCCTCGTGTCCATCGTTGGTGGGCTTTCTTGCAAGCCTATGATTTCGACATTGTTTATCGTGAAGGCCGGGGGATGGAACACGCGGACTTTTTCTCGGGAAATCCTCTTCCCAATGTTGATGTTGCTAGTAGTTCCTCTGTGACTCAGACTAAGAAAGTTCAGTACGTCGAGCTTCATCAAGATTGGCTTTCGGTTGAACAAAAGCGCGATAGCGAAATACAAGATCTCATCACGAAACACAATAACAATGAGTTTCCTGATTCAATCGCTCAGACATACGATGTAAGAGATGGCATTCTCTACAGGAAAATTGTCCGAAATAAAACAGTGTCTTGGTTGCCAGTAGTCCCACGGTCATTAATTTGGACTTTAATCAGCCATACCCATAATGAGATACAACATTTAGGTAAAGATAAAACGTTAGATAAACTTTATGAACAATACTGGTTTCCACAAATGTCGAAATGTGTGCGTCAGTTTATAGACTCCTGCATTATTTGCAAAGCATCGAAAGGTCCATCGGGAGCACAACCTGTTCAGCTTCACCCAATCCCAAAAATCGGTGTGCCGTGGCATACAATACACATCGATTTTACGGGAAAGCTTAGCGGCAAGAGTGATCGCAAGGAGTACTGCTCAGTGATAATCGATGGTTTCACCAAATATGTCTTGCTGGAACATACCTCTTCTCTCGATGCCAAGAGCGCTATATACGCGCTACAGAGAGCAGTATGCCTATTTGGAGCGCCAAAGCGAATAATTGCTGATCAAGGTCGCTGCTATATTAGCTCTGATTTTAAGAACTTTTGCGCTGAGCATAAAATACAACTCCATTTCATTGCAACGGGGTCTAGTAGGGCAAACGGGCAAGTAGAGAGGGTTATGCGTACTCTCAAAAGTTTGTTGACCATTGTTGAAAATGACCCCAATAAAACATGGCGCGAAGAATTAGGAAACATCCAACTCGCACTCAACAGTACTAAATCTACAGTAACAAAGTACTCACCCACAGAACTTATGTTAGGTATTCGATCACAATCTCTAGGTATGTCTAGACTTAACTCAGAGGTGCATGGAGAACAGAATCGTTTAGACCTCGACACCATACGGAATGATGCGTCGGCTAACATTGAAAAGGCAGCAAAATCAGATGCTTGCCGATTTAATCGGGGCCGTGCTGTAATAAAGCCATTCTCAGTAGGTGAATTTGTGTTTCTTAAAAATAGCGAACGGAACCAAACTAAGTTAGACAAAAAGTTTAAAGGTCCATTTATTATAACGTCTGTACTGGACAACGATCGGTATGAACTTAAAAGTTTAGGTGGTTCTCATAGAATGTATAAGTACGCTCACGAGAATTTGCGCTCAGTACCTCAAGGACACAATGGCTTACTTGAAATCGCGACTAATCTTTTAAATTATGACGAGGCCGAGACGGCGCCGGATGATGTAGTAGATGTAGCTTTAACTGAACAAGACAACACGGTGGCTCCAAATGGCAATGACGACTTGACCGTATGCTGGGATACTTTATCTGACAACTCCCGTACTTTATCAGCTGCTTCGGACACTCTCAGTGCACACTCAGATCCTGAAACATGGGGTGTACAAAATGAAATTGAAATTTACGCTGATGAAGATGACCCGTCATCATAGGTACCTATGTCGTAATTATGTTACTATATGTCGTGATTGTGTTTGTCAAATTGTCGATCCTGGTCAGGATAGTGACATCCGATCTCGTTGGAAGGATTCACTAGTCCAGTCCAGAAGGTGTCCATAGTTTATCCTGGTTGAGAAGTGACGTCCGGGCCACACCTGAAAGGGTTGGTTGAAGGGATGCACAGGCTCAGTCCAGATGTATTGCGTTGGTTAACTGGTCGAAGGGACAGAGTCGTCCGGGCCATACCCTAGAGGGGTTGGTTGGAGGGATGCTCTCGTCCGGTCCAAGTTATTATGGTAATGTTCCCTACAGGCATTTGCTACTGCAGACGATAATCAGTTTAGTAAGGTCACTTACCTGACAGGATGGACGAGCGAATGTCCTAGTGATTGAGATTTCGTTGTTCCAGAAACTAATTTACGCCCGAGGACGGTCGTATGTCAGTCCGGCCGTGACGGTGCGTTGATAAGTTGCCAACGTCAAGAGTGACAGACCGCTGTCACTCTAGCGGAGCGTCGTGTTGCTGGTAGCGAGGCGGCCATCTTAAATCTTCACTTTTGAACGAGAAGGCGCCCGCGCACCACGTTTACGACGAATCGCTATATATCGCGTTCATCTAAGTGTCTTAGAGCTAAATAACTGCTGATTATATTACAAGAAATTATTATAAACGTCCTAGAATCCTTATTTTGTGCGTATTGGAATTATTTGAAGAATTACATTATTTTTGTTAAGAAAAGACTAAGTGTTCAGTTTGCTACCTTGCCTTTACGCCCACGCCATAGACAATGAATTCTGACGAAGGCCCTCCTGCGCCTTCATATATAACTCCGAAAGGACAAACATTTGGCTGTTGGCGTCATAGTAACTTTTGTTCAGCTCGCTGAGACCTATTTTATGACGTATCACACATGGCTATTGGGCTGAGGTCCAAAATTGCATTCCTTTGACAGCCATATTTTTTTTTTTTTGTTCTTCTGAAAATGGCTCATTAAGGCAACACATACTCTTTTCTTTTTTGGTCAAAACGTCAAAACAAACAAACGAAAAATATTACATAACCTTACAAATTCTAAATTAATTAAACAAGTCCATTTACAAAATATTTTACACGGCTAAAAGTCGTATTCGACTATTAAACAAAATCAATATACAAAAAGAACTAAATCTGTCCTACATTGTTAATTATGAATTTGAACAAAGACAAAAATGTGGAAGTATTTACAAGAAAAGCCTGAATGGAGCGCGGCACTGACTCTGGACTGCTAAAGATTTCAATCAGCTCATCCATTAGCACAAGGCGCTGGATGCCAAAGGATGTGCATTCGAAGAATAGATGATGTAAGGATTGCTCAGTTTGGGAGCTGCAATGGTCCCAGAACGGACTCTGAACCATTTTTTAACGGAAGAGATGATGAGAGTTGATAACACCAAAAGAAGAAGAAACAGAATTACGATTTGTAAGAGAGTCATTAACTACATTATGCAATATGTTACAAAAACTGTTATATGCTGTCAACGGAGTGTAATTTCCAACCTGAAAATCAGACAGTTGTGTGTCTACATATTGTTCATATAATGTCCAATCGATCATTTTAAAGTTAGGATAGATGGGCAAAGGATTAGTCTAGTACTATTGCTGTTTACAAGACCATCATCATTAATACTATTATTTACAAGAACCTTAATAATTACAGGAAGATGGTAGCTGCCAAGAGGATCATTATGTACAGACCAATCGCAAGACAGAGCCAGTGATGGGGTAGCCAGTGATAAATCCAAAGCATTGGGACGGCATGTCAAGGAGCCCACAGTAGTAACCTCGCCGGAATTCAAAAGAACCAAATTTTTTTCATCAATAATTTCCAAAATATCTCTAGGATTAATAGAATGGCACCCCCACAAAATATGGTGTGCATTAAAATCACCTGCAAATAACATGGGTTCGGGAATCGACTCTATTATTGACTGAAATTTAAGTTTATTAAAAGATGGGACAGAGTTTGTAGGACAGTAAAAACTTGCAATACTCATTTCTTTATTATTTACAGATATCCTTACACAAATGTTTTGTAATGAGTTGTCCGAATATGTATTATTTTTTTTATAACTTATACTATTATGTATTAAAATTGCTACACCATTATGTTTATTACGAATATCGTTTCTTTCTATTCGATATCCTTTTATGTTAAAAGCTTTAATAGGAGTTAGCCAAGTCTCTGATATTATTGCTACATGTATATCGTTTTCATAAAGAAATTGTGTTAATAGAAATTTATTGCTAATAATACTCTGGGAGTTCCAGTGCATAATATTAAGTTGATCCATTGTTAGAAGAAGTGGTATTTCTTACAGTTTGTGCTAAGATTTCTTTTATTGATGTAGAGTTGATTGGGGTGTTTTTCTGATTTGTAACTATTTTTGTAATTGCTTGAATGAGTATGTTCATAAAAAAATCTGATTTCGTTAAATTTTGAATTTGTGTTTCGATGTTCGATTTTGTTAATTGGGGGAAGGAGTTTTCACTGAATAAATCTGAGTATGTGACGGCCCTTGACTTAATTTTGTTTTCCTCTATTTTCAATTTTTTTTGTGGACATGTGTTAGAGATTGCTATGTGATTGCCTCCGCAATTGCAGCATTTCGCGTTTTTAGGATCCTCTTTACATGTTTTAAAATGGTGATTTTCTGTGCAGATCGAACACACTATGTGGCCAAACTTCATGCACTGAAGACATTGCTTTACTGGTGGTATATAAGCGCTTACCTCATGTCTCCAAGAATCGAGATAGACGTATTGAGGCAATTCAGTAGAAGCAAAAGTTACCGCGACTGTCTGGGTGGGAAGATGTGACACGTCGCCGTCGTCACTCCGCACCCGACGCATGAAACGTCTCACTTGAATTACATTTCGAGAGCTGCCAATCAACGAAAAGATTTGTTTGTTGGAAAGGTCAATAGGGACTGAGGTAAGAACCCCAGTTGCTTCAGTGTCGCTAGCCAGTATAGTGGCCTTTAGGTATAGTTCGTCGAGTAATTTTTTATTCTGCAGAAACACATTTGCGTTGTTTGACAAATCGAACGTAATGCCAATCTTGAATTTATTTACTGACTTCAGATGTAGAATGCCAGTGACGCAGAATTTGCGTATGGCATGGGAGAGAGCTAGCCTGTCTTTGTCGGAAAACGGTTTTTCATTTTCGTGTGACACGAACACTATGTATTCCGATTTTTTACTGTTTTCAGGATACTTCCTAGAGTACCCTGGAACCTTGAAAACATTGCACTTCCTGGAGGAGTCATCATCCGAGTCCGAAGTATCCATAGATGGTGATGATCGCTCGTCAGGGGGATCAGTTTTTTTCCGCTTCTTCCCCGCCCCCATCTTCTAATTACAATATGTACAAACTTGTCTACCAACTATATGTACAATTCACTTTGTATTTACAGAAAAATATAAAAGTTATCAATTTATTGAAAATTGTTTAAATTTCGCCGCCTTTACTCATCCAAGGTTCCCGCGCTTTTTTTCCGATCGTATTTGTATAGGTTTCGAAGTCCAGTTACCAGTACCTTCATGACAGATGACGATGACAGTGGCGTACAGTCGACAGCACGCCAATCTTCACATCTTAGTTGAAAAGTCGCCCGTTATGCAATGGAGTGGAGTGCATGGGTGTATACCATGTGCTGTCGACTGTACCAACACAGATCAATAAAGGGCTCTCAGATGTAATAAAAAAAAACTACGTATGTAGACACCATCGCCATCTAGTAGCGAGTTTGGTACCATTTTTTAGGAGCTGTCAGAAAATCGTTCATTAAAAAATATTTATTAATCAAAAGGAATGTACATAAAAAAATCACTTTTTTACACTGTTCATGAAGGAGTTAGACACTATTTGAAAAAGATGCATTTCAATATAATATTATTACATGAGGTTTACATTTTACCTTGTCCCCACACTAGGCTAGCTAGGCTTTAGGGGGTGATGGTAAGTAAGTAGAAGATACATTTATTGGTTTGCAAATGACATCCAGTAGATTCATAAAATGTAAAAGAGTATAATTGTTTGGCTAAATGTAACTTGTGAGTTTTCAATTATACAGGGAGTCCCAAAACTTGACCTCAAGCCAGAACCGGGTGAAAATACTGGTCAAAATACTGGTAAGTCATATAAAATACTAGTAAGTCATATTGGTTATCAGAAAAATACTTTAAAATATTTTTTTTTTCTTTTTCAGTACAGTCAATTTTTTTGTTAATTACGTATACAAGAAATTTCACAAAAGTAATTCAAACCAAAATTAAAATTAAAACTGGGCCATTTTTAAGTTAATTTTTATTAAGTCTCGTTTTCTTCCTGGAACACTTGGATTTGAAATTTTGTTAACTGTTTATTCAGAGTCAAAAAAAAAAAAAAAATTGGAAGAAGTAATGATTTGTGAGAATAGGATTTTTTTTAAATGCCTATAATTTTGTATACATGCAATTTTTTTTTGTATGTATCTGATAACCAGTATAACTTCCCTTTTCACCCGATTCCGGCTTGACGTCGAGTATTGGGACACCCTGTATGATAAAGTTTGACGACCTCTGTGAGCGGCGAGCGGAATGGCGACACTTCTGGGAGCATGGCGGGAACGACAACACGGAGGTGGAGAACTTTGTGAGTGCGATGGAAAGTAACCAGCAGGGAGAGACCCTGGTGAGTGATTTTATGTTGTCGTAGTCATAAAACCAGCTAAGGAACGAATGTGTTTCCTAATGAGTCCAATGGTTCAGTACACATGTACAATGGTAATAGAATGGTAAATGGACAGGCAGGGCACCAGCAAACTGCCCGCCAAGGAGTGTGTTCGGAAACACACTGGCAAATATTATAGCCCTTATGTAGTGAAAATGGTCGACTACGATGTTGGAGAAATAGTGGCAGGGCTATGGGGAAGGTGGAGGCCCTCGTAGGAGCAAAAGCTCCTACGCCCGACTGGTACCTCAATGAGAACGAGTAACTCTGGACAGACCAGGCCCTATATGAATAGCAGTACCAGGGCACAGCTCTAATGCTAAAGGTCACAGACCTAGGATGCTGTGCTCAGATCGGGGGCGTAGTCGATCACGGGAACCCTGATAGATCAGGCCCGAATGGAAAGGCTAAGCCACATGGATCGTGAAGGCAATCACGATAGCAATTATAATGGACAATAATTCGGGATTTTTTCCTTTGCTGTATATGAAAAGGAAGCTAAACTGGATAGCCCTACGTTCTTAGTTTTTAGCCCAGATAAGATTTTCATTCATGATTTTGGTTTTGAAAACCTTCTCATTCTAATAGGGCGTATAAGCAAAACAGAACGGAATCATAGTCGTATACAGGTCAGTTATCTAAAGCTGGCACGTTCACAGTACTCACACTTATGCAATTTCACTATACAGTATGTTTAAAAATAAATGATTTAGATTCAAAATGCGACTCTAGTTTAAGTGTAGACTAGAGTTAGGTTTTAGTAAGACGCACCCAGCGTTGTAGATAAATAAATACAAATATATGTTTTACTTGTTATAATATATTTTTAACAAATTCGAGCGAAAAGTATTAAAAATAAGGTGGAATCAATGGTCACAAAATAGTATATTTTTATTAATTTTCAATTAATTTTTACATGAACAAAAATAATTTCACCTAAGAAAATCTTTACCAAAACAGAAAATAATTATCCCAAAAATCCTCAACAATTTAATTATGTAACAAAGGGTCACGGACGCTCAGTGGTCAGTTACCTACTGGCTGGAGGAATGAGCCGTGTTCAGATGAACTAAAAAAAAATCTAATGACTGTCAAAGGAATGCAATTTTGGACCTCGGCCCAATAGCCATGTGTGATACATCATCGAATCAAAAACGGTAGGGTAATGAGCAGTTTTCAGAAGAACTAAAAAAAAAAATCTAACGGCTGTCAAAGGAATGCAATTTCGCATGCAAGTTTTTTTTTCAATACAATATAACTCCGAAAGGACAAACATTTGGCTGTTGGCGTCACAGTAACTTTTGTTCAGCTCGCTGAGACTTATGATGTATCACACATGGCTATTGAGCTGAGGTCAAAAATTGCATTCCTTTGACAGCCATTTCTTTTTTTTTTAGTTCTTCTGAAAACGGCTCATTTGGAACTACTTTTCTTAGCTGTCAGAAAAATCCCTCATTGAAACGCACATACGGTTGAATACCAAAAAGATCACGCTGTATTTATAAACAGTAGCAAAAGTAAAACTATAACTGTCCCCTTCACACTCATAAGCTAGACCGCGCGCAAGAGAGACGGGCAGACTTTTCATGATGCGCATGCAGTACACGTCACGCCGCGCGCTTATTCACAGACACTACACAAGCGCAACGTGTAAATGTGTTGAACGTGCCAGCTTTACTTAACTGACCTGTACCCACGCCATCCAACGTTGAAGCATTTAAAAAAAAACTGTCACTGCTCTGTCAGTGATTTCTGCTTTGACGTGTTTATGTAGGTACTGTGCCACCATCTTATACTTATGTGTTCAGTTGATAGCGGCGCTAGTGGAGAATTTAGTAGTAACATTTAAGAAACTTACTTAGAAAAATGAGAATATTTTAACCAGTCTTTAAATTTTAATGAACATTATCTATAAATCTTAGTAAGTTAAAAAAAAACAAGAAATGGGGAACAGAATTTACAATTATTTAGTTAGTTACAATTTTGCCCACTTGAACATATAATTTGGTGGCGCTGTACCTACTTCACGGCCTAGCCACGGGAAACGGTGGCGCGAACGGCGGTGCGGCAAGCGGGACGAAAATTCGCGCGGCGCGGTTTGCCGGCCACGGGCAGGCGCGTTTGCCGCCGCGACTAGTAGGGCTGAGTGAGTAGGGCAGGCCGGTCAAGAGCGAAATGTCTTTATCTCAAAGTAATATTTTTTTTTGTTCAATACATAATATTTGGAAGAGCGTAATCTACTCCGTAGATTTGAATAGGAATCGATGTATACTATGGAGAATTCCACATTTTTCCACCGAAACATTTTTCGAGTCTACTAGAATTATTGTCGAATTATATTCTTCAGGGTTGGAAAAAAAGTCAATGCAGCTAGAGTTTTAAGTGCCGCTGAAAAATTGATCTAATACATAGGTGCCATTTAATTAAGCTGACCATATTTTGGAGAATGATAGTAGGTATCAATTCATTTTTTTCATAACTACATTTTTTCAGAAATATCGCTGCTAAAATATGGTCAGTTAATTAAATGTTACTCTGTATATTAATGTTTCATGAAATTAAATAACTTTTAGGTAATTATGTTCCTTATCAAAGTAACAAATATACCCCAAATAAAATGTAACGTATAACAACAAATATTTTGTAAGTATTTCAGTAATAACAGTCTTTATTATTCGTATTTAATAATACGGTATTTATTATTCGCGGCGAAAACAACTAAACTCGTTTGATCTCTGCACTAGTCGCCGCGACTGCCGCTCGACGCCGTGGCTTGCGCCGTACTTGTTCATGTGTTTGTTTCACTCGCCGGCCGCGCCGCCAGTCGCCGCCAGTCGCCTCTCGGTACATTTCACCAGTCTCGCCGCCGTTCGCCGCTCCGCGTGGCTTGCTCCGTACATTTCTATGAGTTTGTTTCAGTTTGCCGCCCCGCCCGCCGCACCGCCGTTCGCACCGTTGATCCCCGTGGCTAGGCCGTAAGTACTTATTTTTTATAGGCAACAGACTAATTACTTTTGACAGATTCGAATGAATGATACTTTCTGACTTTGTATTAATCTGTGATGGCGTAATGATCTGTATCAATGAGCGAAATTAAATAAAGAAATTATTTTCTCGAAAACTACAGCACCAAAGAATAAACAAAAAAATATATTCTTATTTAGTGACCGCTCATATCCATACCCTAGAAGAAACTTTCTTGATTCGTGACCCTAGAAATATTGTCCATTGCATTAAGTACACAGTTAACCGAATAAGTAATCTTTGTTGCCCTTGTGGGTCTGTACTTGAACCTAAGGCCTAGGTAATTATGTGTGAACATGTCTGTAGGTACAGACGGCGCGACATGAGGCAAATAATTTTTAGAAAATCTTTGAATGCAGTATTTCTAACTTTTAAAAATAACAAGTCTTCTTTTAGTAAAATATCCTATCTACGATATTTAAGGTACTTTCCCTTCATGTCCCATACATTTGGGACGCCCTGTATATTTGTCCACTGCCTGGCCAAAAAAGCTCGCTTCAGGGTACAGTCGACAGCACGTCAATCTTCACATTTTAGTAGAGTGCTTGGGTGTATACCATGATGTGCTGTCGACTGTACGTCACTTCTTTCTGTCCTCAGCCATCCTCAACCATCTGCCTCAAATTAATGGTCACTTGTGCTGCGCTGCGTTGAAAGGGATAGAAATTCAGAACGCACTTAACCTTTTTTTTATCTGCTGTCAAAGCAACTTGGTTGACAATTCGTCTGTCCGTTTTAATCTGTGGCAATTCGCCAGTCGAAAAAAAAGCACTACTATTGACTTGTTTGAAGGTGCTATTCCATAAATCCAAAGAAATATAAATCAACAAAGTTTTCTTGATATTTGCTATCAGAGCATTACCAGATGATAATGCAAAGGGTGGAAAACAATTTTAACTTCGTTTTATTTTAACTAGCAAAGTGATACTCCAAAATGACTGAAAATTTATCATCGAAGAGGTAAGAATATACATATTTTCACTCCACTAAACAATATTTCACCCTTTTTGTTTACTTACCTAATAATCGGATAGTTTTCGCGTTTGATTTTCTTTCGCTTTGTGTATTCTAGAATATGTCGTATTGGGTTATGCACACGATATAAATTTTAACCTGCTAGAAAACCACATACTTCGAATGCAACATCATTAATGAAAATGAAGCAAACGTAAAAAAAAAGAATTTATAAATAATGTTTACATAACTAGTACCAATAAAATGATGCTTGATGCTATTTGTAGTTTTGACAGAATTTCATAAATAGAACCTGGCTTATCTTCAGGGGTGCAACCGTGGAAAGCACTAGCCATCTCCACAAACCTGACATTGGGTGCGATAAAAAAGAATTGAATTTAATTGAAACCTGACGTGGAGAGGATTCTAGGGATGCCACAAAAAAGAAATGTATTGAATTCAACCTCAAAGTTGACCAAAATAGACGTACTGGGGTCTATCTGGAATAAAGTTAATAAATCACTGGGTCCTGATTCATTGAACTAAGGGGCCGTCCATAAATTACGTCATCGATTTTTTCAGATTTTAGACCCCCCCCCCCTATAATCATCCTATCGTCATTTCTTAATGACCCCCCCCCCCTTCTCCCAAAATTGACGTCATTACTAGTTTGACAAAATAAAACATTGCAGATTTGAGAAAAATAGGGTATTATATGATTAAAACACTTGGTTATAGAATCACCTTTTATTATTTTTACTTTGGCAATACATTGATATAATATAACTACTTATTTTTTACTTTTCTTTGGATAACTCCCACGGAGTTTTCACCCATTCTTTTAAATTCTGGATCACGGGTAATATCTCCGTATCCTCCCGATATTCGTTTTGGCTCGATTCATCCACGTCTTCAACCCACTCAACGTCAAGTGCCTGTCCCGTTACGCCGTCATGCAACTGTTGAAGGACTTCTATTCCTCGCCGTCCTATTAATACCATTAAGTACTTGCAAAATATCACAAGAACATTATCTTTCCTTAGTATGAGACATGTATTTAAGTATAAGTATAGTATTAATATGTACTTTTATTAATTATGTAATGTTGTAGTTATTATTTAAGTATTGTGTTTATTATCAATACATAGTATAAAACAAAGTCGCTTTCGCTGTCTGTCCCTATGTATGCTTAGATCTTTAAAAGTACGCAACGGATTTTGATGCGGTTTTTTTAAATAGATAGACTGATTCTTAAAGAAGGTTTATATGTATAATACATGTAAGTACCACGGGCGAAGCCGGGGCGGGCAGCTAGTATTTTACTAGGTGTGCTGGAAGAAATTTCTTTTTAGAAATAATCTTAATTAACTATAAATAAGAATGACGTCAATTTCGAAACACCCCCCCCCCCCCATCTATCATTTACCGTCATCCGCAGACCAACCCCCCCCCCCTAATTTAGAATGACGTAATATATGGACGGCCCCTAAGTCATGGTTCACTATGACAATTCTATGTAGGTACATCACAAAACCCACAGATTTACAAAATGAATCTGCTATGAAATGTTCCTCGAATAGTCATAATAAACTATAAATTGTAGTTTTATGGAAGTATGTAAAAATGTAGTGGATGGTGAACTTTGTTTCACCTACATATATATTCTGTCTATTTTTATTTTTGTTCTTATCATTCAACCCATTGTATTGAATACATCCACATTAAGCTAACCTTCCACTTTGTGATTTGGCACTAAAATGGAAAACATATCAGTATTATTTATAAAAACATTAACTGCCACTGTATCGTTAACTTATTAGACATAACAATAATAATTCTTCCTTAAGATAGAAAGTACCTGAAACCGGTGGTGTGTGCATACAAGACAATAAATGTTGACGAAGCGAAAGTAATGTGTCAGGATTGTGGTAAGTGGTAGTCCATGGTACGCCTACCCCAGTGGGATACAGGCATGAGCTTATGTATGTTATGCTACCCAGCAGTGGGCTGTGGTGGGATGATGATGATATTCCTTTCTTAAAAACTCCATAAAATGGGTTGTTTTAATTTGTACCATGTATGTGTGGTATTGCTTTGAATGACAGGGTGTGCAATAGTTTGATTTATTTAATTTTATTTTATTTATTGCATTACACAACAGATAAGTAAAATTGCATGTTATAATGAGAATGTTGTGGATTGAAAGTGGATGTAGTGACTAGCATTGACAATGAGATGTTGTGTTAGTTTGGACATGTAGAGGGGATGAAGGAAGAAAGAAAAACAAATATATCAAGCAAATGTGGGTGATGGATAAATGAATGATTTGTAGGAGAAGTGATAAATATATTTTTTTAAACCTGCCATTAAAAATGTGTGTCGGCCGTGCGAAGAATAAGTGCTCTGCCTCACTAGGACGCCATGGCGACGTCGCCAGCGACCGTATCCAAGCAGTTAATATTGAAATGTATGGTGCCTAACACACTTGGCGACAGTCTGGCAATGTCGCCATTCAATACAAACTGCTTGGATACGTAGCTGGCGACGTCGCCATGGCGTCCTAGTGAGGCAGAGTAGAGTACCTACTAAAGAATAAAGGGCATCTTGACTGCTTTACACAACTTAAAAGTTCATCAAAGTAATTTTCGATGGAACTAGTCTTTTACTTTTAGTTAAAGACTATGCTCATTGACTTGGAAAGCTTACCTTTACTTAACTGTAATAATTTTCCATTTAACTTCATTATATTTGTTATTCTCTGTTTTTATTTTAACATTTTTTTGTTCTTATTAATATGTAAACATGTTTGTGGCAAATTTCAGCTTTCTAGTATTAATTTTCCCTGAGCTAGGCTGCGGAGAGACAGACAGAAAATATCCCTCATAGTATGAGGGATTCTTGACTATAGAATGTGAATAGACAGGATTTTTACTGATATTTATCTATAAACACAGTAGGTACGGTACGTCAAATATGTAAATAAATTTTTATGTATGTACAAACACTAGTTAATTACAAACTTTATGTTTATTATTGAGAGACTTTGAACTTTATAAAAAATATATTTTTAGTGTCCCTGTGGTTGTTGGTGGTAGGGTAAAGTCCCTGTTACTACTCCATCTTAATTGGTTTCATTATGACCTTGACACGACTTAAAATCCATTCCTATGGTGAGTGAGTCCATCGGGCCACCAAAAATTCTACAGGTTAAATTGTCACCCTAGATATTGTATGTAGTGTGTAGTGTATGTAGTATTTAATAAAATGCACCATTTATTAGTAACATGAGTAGGTTATGGTTATGCATTTTTGGAAATAAATCGCCGTTGTATATCCCCACCAGTTGTGATACATATTTATTGCCCAAGACAGATAGAAATGGTAATGTTGGAAGGAGTTTTATACCAAATATTAAATGTTGTACGTAACGTGACTTTGAATATAGAGTTATTGTATTCAATGTAAGAGCTTGTTTATTGGACTAGACAATCTTTTAAAACTCAGTAAAAGAGACCATGGTACATGTGACTTCTGAAAATAAACTACGAAATATAATTTTATGAAACTCGGCCCAGGATACGATCCTGCGTCACTGCTATAGAAATGCTGTCACAGCAGCTTTTACAAAAGTAAACTACACGTGAAATCACTTTTTAATCAAGCTGAAACGCGTCGAAAGGTTTCCCCGCGATTTCGCCCGGATTAGGGTCAGTGAACTTGTGACCTGCATACTTAAGGAGAATGGTCAATATCCGAAGCGGGCGTATAGAGTTACTCATCTACTTCGATAGCTGGTTTTTGCGAGATCGAGTACCATATTCTGTTGCACATACGCACATGGATCCTTCATGTATTGCAAATAGCAGACAGCTGATCAAGGTATTGATTCAAAAGTCTATGATTTTGTAAAGTCGACCATAATATAACCGAGCAAGAGTCCACACAGGTAACATTTGACGTGCTGCTAATCTATGGACCAACCAATATTTAGTCAAAAGTTTCTTTTTAATTTTAGGATTGTTTTGTTCCGCACCCGAAAGATACCAACACCAGTAATAGAAGCGACTAGTTTGTCTGACCTATAATAAGGCTTTGTGTTTAGTCTAGAATTTTAGTAGAATTTTCAGGTGTGTTATTATAAAATAAGTGTTGTAGTTGCCTACGAGTGGCAATAAATGGCTATAGTAGGTAGATGGAATGACGAAGCCCCTAATTCTCCAAAAACACAACGCCACAAGGGTCATTTTCCAGCTCCAAATGTGAGCTGATTACAGCGCGACTTGCTTTTAAGGCTTGTGACTCTCATGAGTCAGCGACTGGGACTCCATTGTTCGGACTTCGGACACGTTCTTGCGACCGTTCAAACTTTTATTGGCTCTCGGAATAGTCATAGGAAGTCAGTCCCCCCTGGGGGAGCTGCTTAAAGAATAAAAACAAAATCAAAACATAACAAATCAATAAGTCAATCATTTACAATCAATAAATTCAACTGGAGAGATACTGTAGTGATACTACAGTCGAATTTATGTCTTGTTCTACATAAACTGTATAATGGACGAGACAAGGAAAACACGGGAAGCTTTGATCTGGCAAAAACAATGAAAAACCGGCCAAGTGCGAGTCGGACTCGCGCACGAAGGGTTCCGTACCATTATCTTAAAAACACATTTGTTGTATGGGAGCCGCCTCTTAAATATTTATTAAATTTTAATTGAATTATTTATTTTCAAAATAATATAAATAATAACAATATATAAATGAGTATTCTGTGAATATTTCAATCATCTACCCGTTGCCGTTATCAATATCGAGCAAGAGCCCCCTTAAATATTTATTTTATTCGGTTTTTTAGTATTTGTTATAGCGGCAACAGAAATACATCATCTGTGAAAGTTTCAACTGTCTAACTATCACGGTTCATGAGATACAGCCTGGTGACATACGGACGGACGGACAGTGGAGTCTCAGTAATAGGGTCCGCTCCGCTTTACCCTTTGGGTACGGAACCCTAAATGCATTAAAGTGGCTCCCAAGCCAGGTTAGGTTTGTTTTTTGGCATTTTGTTGTTAAAAACACTGATAAAGCGTTATGATACGAATGGATCGACAACTAAGTTTCATACTAGATACGAAAGTTCTATTCTATCTACCAGAGAACGGAAAGAGGAGAATGGCTCTAATTAAAACCCGCTGTTTCTGGGCCATCGATCTTGTTGACCTGGCTTTCAGACGCCAAAGGCATGATTCAGTAACCTGCATCCAAATTCGACAAAATTTTCTTCCCACGGTTTCAAAATAATCTGCATAAAAGCTCAAGGTCGTGATCAACCGCATAAGCGTTTTGCAGCACACAGGGAATTGCTTTGATATCATAAGAAAGTACGTATCATCGGTCTTGAGCTTCAATGATCTTCTTCTTTGGTGATAGATATTCGTACCAACTTATGTATTAGATGTAAGGTGATTTGAGAAGTTTTTGAGAGTTTCTTCGCGCTGCCTTTTTCTCCACTACATTCGGCTCCAAGGCAGCGTCTAACATTATTATATCTCTTGACATCCATGAAACAGAATGTAAATTCTTTACGTTAACATAAATATCTGATTTCATACCCACTAATATAACATTTATTCGTATTAATGAAATACATAAATTAATTAATACTAACAGGAAAACAAATCGGTCCCTTCTGGTTGGTCATTAGTCACTAGAGTGGGTTAAGTATTATTTTGTTGATACAACATGATTCGTCAATAACAGAATCGCTCGTAGCCTGGGCTGCATTTTTAGTGTTCAGTGGCATTTTTCCGAGCGGATCCGTGCTTCGCAAGGCACGTTAAGCAGTTGGTGCCGGCTGTTGTCGATAGATGGCAGTCGTTAAGCCAAGTCAGAGGCCTTAGGCCGCCGGCCGGCTTGAAAACTTCTGACAGTAAGACCAGCCACTGTCTTACAAGCCTCCACCAATCCGGACTTGGCCCCCGTGGGAGTATAGCCTATACCTTCCTCAGGGAAGAGACCCGTGCCCCTCGGTGGGGACATAATGGGTTGATGATGATGATGACAACATGATTTTGTACCGCCTGTCTGTAGCCTTTGCTAGTCGTCCCCTCATTGTTGACAGTGTGCTTATTATCTTATCTGTCCGGATTTCTCCGTAAATGTTATCTAGATGAAAGCCAGTGTTATATTAATGCGGATATACCTAGGTAAGTTAGCTTAGAATGCACAAGTTCGTTGTGCCGTGATTTCTAAAAATAAGAACGCAACGAAAAGCCAATTCGTCTCCGATAATGACAAGGAAAGTACTTTCTGCTGATGATATGATGACACACTGGGTATTGTGTTGTGGAAGTCTATGGTATTGTTTGTTGGTTCGATTCTCACGTGTCTCTTGCTGCATAGCTTTTTTCTCAAGAGCCTCACTAGAACGGGCGCAAGCCCAAACAAACAAATTTGTTTTCCCTTTAACTGGATCAGCATTATTTTGTCGAAAACTTTGTGATATTTGTTACCAACTACAACATTGTTTTCTATTAAAACACGCGCTTTTATTTATGAAATAAAACAAAAGTTAATTGTAAAACGGTAACGAAACATGGTTACTAGGATTCCCTGTGCTATGGGTAGCCAGGCCCCAACATACATGCCTATACCTAATAGTTTTTTTATCTCAAAACTACAGGAAACAACACAAATAGCAATACCAGCTTATTAACGTAGAAACACGAATCCTACTAATGTTATTAATTTGTGATATTATGAAAGTTCGTGTTTTTTTTACGTGGCTCGTGGTCATCTACAGTCGTTGTGTGAATCTACAACGAAGACAGTCGACAGTAGTGCCATGCTTATAATGTGTCACTGATCATTACACAAGTTGCATATATTCCAAATCCAGTTTGTGACTAATTACGAAAGCAATATCAAATATGTATCAGTGAGTGTGCAGTGCGTTTATTTATAGACTGTAGACCAACACGGGGCTCTATTTATCTACTAACGCGAAACAGCCGTCCGTTTGTCCACTGTACGCCTTGTGACATGTGGGCGATCCCGATAGAATGCTTGATAATAGGGAATGGATGAAAATATCAGAAGTGCTTGATATTTTTTTCGGTGATAGGAATAACCTTCCTTAACGCGAGAAAAAAGTTTAAATTTTTTTGGCTTCGTAGTTAATTGCCAAAAAAATTGAAACTTTTTTCTCGCGTTAAGGAAGGTTATTCCTATCACCAAAAAAAATATCAAGCACTCCTGATATTTTCATCCATTCCCTATTGTACGTCGAGTGGTGATATTCCAGCGATTTGGCACAGTTTTCTGCAATACGTTTTTCCTTACTTGATGGAGTACTTAGCTTCATTCATACTGCTATAGAAATACAGTTTATGTTGGATCTTCGATACTGAGCTGAAACATGTGATGGCATGCTCCAGTCTCCCAAGAACCGCCGCGTGCGCCGGTCGCATCGTTCGCGTCTACATCTGTCGGTTCATAATTACCGTGAAAGGATTCGTTTATTTTCGGCCCGCACTTTTGTTGCTTTTCTGGGCTGGTTACATAAAACCGAGGTGACAGACCTCTCCAGAGATATTTTAAAGGCGAATGAGTGATGGCAGGCAAGAATCGTTCTTTTATGAGTGTATAGTGAATCCGGTCTTTATCTCGAGCGCATGGCTGCAACCCAGTTTCTAGCTAGGGATATCGGCTGTTTACTCAATAAACGGATTTGCAGACTTGTGTTTAGACAAGGGAGTAATGTTTCTCTTAGCTTGTAAATGAAGCTCTTCATTACTTGTGACAGTTAAAAAAAATTGTGTTTTACAACTGTGCTACTAATGTGTTGTTGAATCTAAACATCGAACTACCGTTCTTCAGTTACAAGATTATCGTGGTCAAGTGTGATTCTACGTGATACTTGAATATAACTAGATAAACTCACTGAGAGGCAAACAAATCAAGTTTGCCGGCGCCGCAGCGATGCAGTAAGGCACTATGAGCCAGGGGAGTTCGCATGGAGCCTGACGGGCAGCTGGTGTTCTGGAAGGGCGGCGTGTGGGAGGGCGGAGCGCCCACGCTGCGCTGCGGCACCTGCAAGAAGCGACGCGACGACAAGATGGCCGACGACGATTGCCAGCACAAGGGGTAATAGAGGGAGGAGTGGGAGGCTTTTTCTGTTTGGCCATGCTTTGGAAGAGCATCCGTTAATCTCCCCAATACGAGGATAGAGGCCTTCGTGGACGTCTTACAAACTTATAACTTATTCTTGCGATGATGACTGTAATCCGAGGCTGAGAAGCAGTTCTGGAGGCTTGTAGACTTGAAGTTTCAGCTAATCTACACAGTTGGTGAATTCGTGAACGCACGTGTTTCGTGAACACATTTGTGGCCTAGTGGTGGGATTAATTGATGCTTCATCAGCATCACACAAACACTACCGATCTTTTACTATCTGTAACTTAGGTTAAATAAAGTAGTTTGCTGTAGATCTATTGCAGCGATGTCCGGGTTTTCTTCATCTCCTAACAATGGCTTGGCCATTTCTAGGTTTACTTGACGTCATAGTTTGTGACATAAATGAACCCAACATTTAAATAAATTCCAAATTCTTGACCACCTTGACAAGAATTTGTAATTTTGTTATATCTAGCCACCCACACAAGATGCGTTCATAACAATATGATTTTCCTGGTTTAAAATAATATGTATTGTATATTGAGGATAATGTTCATGTACGCGAGATCATTACCTATATTTTAAATGGTGATTCATTGATTTTGCTATACACAAATTGCTACCTGGGCAGTACCTATGTATTAATTAAAATAACAATGATAAAGGTGATTTACATACACATCTTTATCATCGCGCATAGGGACAATGGCGCCTGCATTTGAAAATAGTTTAAACAATAGACTAAACAAATTGAATACAATACGCGATATTTCTCTCTGTAAATTGCTGAGATGCTGACTTGATTACTTGTAAACAAGTTTTACATGCAATGAAAAAAATACGTAACTATTATTGGAAGGATTGGGCGCACGGAAAAATAATTTACAAGTGGCCAGTTTCTGAGTTGAGAATTTCCGTAAATCTAATCCCTTTAAACGAGCAATTCTTATAAATATATATATATAATCGGAATCTCGGAAACGGCTCTAACGATTTTCACGAAATTTTGTATGCAGATGGTTTCGGGGGCGATTAATTGATCTAGCTAGGTTTCATTTTTATAAAAAGTCGTTTTATCCGTGTTTTAGGCAATTAAACTCTGATCGTTCGATTACGAAGGTGATTTTCGCATCATTCTGCAAGGTTGTAAGAGCTCAAGCGGGAAATCGGGCGATCCAGAAACAAAAAGACCCCGGTTCAAGTCCCGATAATTTTTTTCATTTTTTTTTCAAGTTCCTTTTGCGAGCACTAACTATTATTGAGATCTTGAAAACCAGATTTACAAAAAAAAAACCGAGCTTAGCTCGGTCATCCAGGTACTTACTACTTAACTGTAGTACTGTCTCGTTAAATTTCTTATAAATGAGCGTGACAGAATGAATCAGAATATACCGGGCCTAAATGATTTATTAGAATTGAGCGCACGGAATAATAATATAATAATTCACCAACTTTTTCGTCGTACAGTTTTCCTCATGTGAGTACATGAGGAAAACTGTACGACGAAAAAGTTGGTAATCTATACGTTCATTCGTCATTATTAACACTGAATCAATGAAACCGGATATATCGGACTTCATAAAATAATCGATTTTATTTATTAGTTCAGCAGCATTTCAGACTGTCAGAGTACAATGACCACTAGACTGTCGTACATAATGTAAATAAATTAAATCACAGATCGGAAGCGGATGAGGCGAACATGAACATATCGTATGTGATAAACACTCGGACTTGCCGGGGACAGCTGATTCGCACATTTTCGTTGTAAATTAGCTCTTAACGTAACCGAGCGTGTAAAAGTTCTGTGTCGTCTGTACAGTAGGCAGCTCATCAAACTTCAGCTGACCTCTTCGTTGTAAATTCGCCACTAGCTCCGGTATTTGAAATGAGTTTTCTCTCAGTCTCGCTATCTGTATGTACAGTCTGCGAGAAGGCGCAGAGAAACAATAGAGATAGAAGTTTTGAGATTAGTTTTTTTTGCTATTTTTCTAGATCTCGCTTGAAATGAACGCCCGCTTAATTACGACGCGGGTTCTGCGCTATACATAATTTTTTTTTTGTTTCCGCTGATTGAGAATCGGTGTGTGAAATTGAGACTTTTAAAGCTAGTGGTTTTCCTGTTTGCCATATTTCTGTGACACGTACGTCAAGTACCTCTGCCTAATTTACAGGGTTAGGACCTGTTTCTGAATTAAGAATGTCACTAAATACTTAAGTAACGTTCTGTCAAGCTCCTTTCTATAAAATTTGACGAGACAGTTATGTACGTAGTTATACCGAGTTAGCGAAATTCTCAATTCAGAAACTGGCCCTCACTGTCATCGTCACACTCTTAAACTTACCGACAGGGCCAGCGCGGATTGCCGCGGGTAGTTAAATCAAAATGTCCCATCCGAAACAGTAAATAAAGTCGGCCATCGTAAACAGCGCCATAAGCGACGTCGGCGGCGCGTAAATCATTTCGGGAATGCACAATTAACATCGCTAAATAGGTCACTGTCCAATATTTTTCTGTTGTGCGGGAAGAATTCCAATGCTGCAAGATCTAGAAGCAGATAAATCGTTGGTGTACTCTTGTATGAAAATTTAGAGGCTTCATTTATTGTATTGATATTTCATCCCATATTGTTAACATTATTTCGGATACACTTGAATTTTTGTCGGAGACTAGCAACCGACGACGCGAGCTCCGTCTCTGCTCACCGTGATTAAGCTCTGCGAATCAGAGCGAAAGCTGGCCGGACTCTTCCGACATGTCTAGTTCTTACGAAAGTTTTAGGGATACCTACATTGTTTTCAAAGTTCCCGATACTTCGAAACCACGAGTCTATTTGATAATTTTAAGAAGTAAAGTATCAAAAGGTACTTTGACAGCGTACTGTTGTCAATTATCTTTCTCAGCTTTTCTCTTTTTTTAGACATCTCGGATATTTTGGTACGGCGTGGTGAACTTTTGTCATTTTGTCACCGCAACCTTATAACCATTAAACTTTATACATTTTAACAGTTACACATTCGAACCCTTTAGCCATTCCGTCACTTGGACAGCCATGTCCCGGAAGGATACCATCAACATACAAAATATCATTGACCGGTAAAGATTGCAAGTCTTCTTTATGAAAATTTGCTTTGGCTTATTTTGTAGCGTACCACACTTTACACGCTTCTGAAATATCGTGAAAGAATGCAGGAATTAATAGTCGGTTTGGTATAAAAAGGCATATGTGTATCGCCGAGGGGCACCAGGGCCGTCCCCCACCGATCTTGATAAGCGGACATCGACTCTGCTTATGTCACACATTATCGCTGAACCCACTGTTTCTTTAACCTTTTATACACGATCGACGTGTGAACCGGTTTGATTGCTGGAGAAGCCATGATACAGCCTACGTATTTTTCAGTCTGCACAATCACTTGACCTGGTCCCAAACTAGGATACCCTGTGCTATGGCAAGGCCATCACAAACTTGGAAATACACCGAGACTGAGACCAAAGCTGTTTTAGCATCGCCTTCTGACTTACCCGGTTTTACAAAATATAATAAAAGGTTTTCTCAATTCCAGTGAGCTAAAGAAGTTATCGGAGGAGAGTCTCACGCGGCAGCCGGAGGAGGTGTTCGATATAATCTGCAAGCTCGGCGAGGGCTCCTATGGCAGCGTTTATAAGGTCAGCGTCACAGAAAAGAATAAAATAAAACCGCCCAATTGCCTGTTATAAAATTGCAAAAAAAAACACATTTGTTGTATGAGAGCCCCCCTTAAATATTTGTTTTATTTTAATTTAATTGTTTATTTTTAAAGTGAATATATAGCTCGTTTCCACGACACAGGGTATCCTAGTGTGGGGCCAGAAGCAATGTATGTGCCTGTATGTAAATGTTTATGTTTATGTTATGTTTAAATATTCTGTGAATATTTCAATTATCTGTTGCCATATTCAATATAGAGCAAAAACGAGCAAAAAAATCACGTTTGTTGCTTTGTTTTTTAGTATTTTTTGTTATATCGGCAACAGAAAAACATCGTCTTTCAAAATTTTAACTGTCCAACTATCACGGTTCACGAAATACAGCCTGGCGACGGACGGACGGACGGACGGACGGACATATTTATATACATTGCTTCTGGCCCCACACTAGGATACCCTGTGTCGTGGGAACCAGAAACAGCGACATCACAAACATGTAAACATCTAAGACCTGGGGCTCTTTATTGTCCCCAGCCGGGACTTAAACCCGAGACCTCTCTCATTCATTTGTATATTGCACTGCATCCTATTATTTGAATCTGGGCATCGGCGTTCACGATCTTAATCGTACACTCTCACCATCACCTATATTTTCTTAATCCATCTTTCATTCTCGCAGGCTCTCCACAAGGAGAGCGGGCAGGTGCTGGCTATCAAGCAGGTCCCTGTCGACACGGACCTGCAGGAAATCATCAAGGAGATCAGCATCATGCAGCAGTGCGACAGCCCCTACGTCGTCAAGTACTACGGCAGCTACTTCAAGAACACAGACTTGTGGGTGAGTTTCGACGACATATTCTCGTGTACTGCTTCCGCTTACAATCAGGATTGTCTGTCAACGTATGAGTTGGCCTAAATAACAATTTTGGGGTTATTACATGTAGTACATACATATAAACATAAGTTCACTCCTGTATCCAGAGGGGTAGGGAGACCAGGGGCTGCCACTTCCCACGACCCTATCAAATCACTTTCGCTTCACATGAACACGAAAAGACACATACATATGTGTCTTTTTGGAAATCCATGGAGGAGGCTTATGTCCAGCAGTGGACTTCTTGTGGCTGAATGATGATGATGTGTAGAATACAACGATGACCACGAATATTCCTTGATATAACAAAATGAAACCACTCATTTCAACATTAATCCGCATAGCACCATATACGCTCCGACTTTGTCCTGTTCTGTGTATTGCTGCGACTTTTTTCCTTATTTGTAACTACAAATGTATTGAGGACCTCCGTGGCGCAGTGGTTAGCGCATCTGCCTCATCATCATCAACCCATTATGTCCCCACCGAGGGGCACGGGTCTCTTCCATGAGGAAGGTATAGGCCATACTCCACCACGGGGGCCAAGTCCGGATTGGTGGAGGCTTGTAAGACTAGTGGCTGGTCTTACTGTCAGAAGTTTTCAAGCCGCCCCTAAAGGCCTCTGACTTGGCTTAACGACTGCCATCTATCGACGGCAGCCGGCACCAACTGCTTAACGTACCTTGCGAAGCACGGAATCGCTCGGAAAAAATGCCACTGGCGTTAGTCATAGACGGTGACCCATCCATAGACTGAACGCGCCGTATGTTGCTTAACCTTAGTGATCGTTCAAGATCACTCAGGCAGCCCAGGCTACGAGCGATTCGCATCTGCCTACCATTCGAAAAGTCCCAGATTCGAATCCCGGCTGGGATAGAAACCCCAGGTCATGGATGTTTACATGTTTGTGACGTCGCGTCGCTGTTTCTGGTTCCCACGACACAGGGTATCCTAGTGTGGGGCCAGAAGTAATGCATGTGCCTGTATATCGTTGGCTTATAGTGAATACCTAACTGTAAAATACCTAACTATTCAGGAGGGACAAAAAAGTGCATACTGAACAAATTATTCCCACACAAAACCAAAACCAAAGTTGACCTTTAATATAATTTCACTGTTTTTGCATGGTTTGTTCACATATTTAAAGATACCGACCCCGCGGCGTTTAACATACCAAAATCACCTAAAATTGAACATCCGAGGTGTTTACTCAAAGCCATCAATATAAAAGTAAAAAACAATTTTTCTTTACTTTATTTTTAACGCAACCGTTCCTCACTCCGCTCCAGATAGTGATGGAGTACTGCGGCGCTGGGTCCGTTTCGGACATCATGCGGCTCCGCAAGAAGACTCTCTCGGAGGACGAAATCGCGACCATCCTGTGCGACACGCTCAAGGGGCTGGAGTACTTGCACCGGCGGCGGAAGATCCACCGCGACATCAAGGCCGGGAACATACTGCTCAACACGGAGGGTCACGCGAAACTGGCCGACTTTGGCGTGGCTGGACAGCTCACTGTGAGTATTGTGGATTGTGGGGTGGATTGTAATGTCATGCCAGGGAGCCTATTCTCACTTCATTAGCAAATAAGACGTATACGACTCTAAGGCGTATGACTTGAATTCTACATAAAAAAGTCGAACGACACCCAAATTCTGTATTCTGAACACCATGCGACATTGAATTCGAATGAAAAAAGAAATGTCTAACGACTATAACAGTAATCTGTGAATCCTACGTTCCATTTTCTCGATTGTAAATTGAAAGTTAGTCGAATCTTAAAACATTTACAATTTCACTTTTAAATTGATACATTTTGCGGCAAATTATTACTTTGAGTGTTATTTTATAAACTAAGAAACTGTTTAGGTACAAAATATACGTTATTTAAAATTTTAATACACTTAACTCTTAAAATTTTCAACTGAAATTTTACTTATAACGAAACGTCAACGTAGGGAACGTAGGGCGAGTCCATTAATAATGGACTTGCCCTACGTTCCGTAATGCGATAAAATCAATAACAGCGCGAACCCGACCAAATTTAGTAGTCCCAAAGTATCTCGCACGGAGTAGGGTTTTTGTGCCTACTGCACTTAAGTGGATTCGCGCTGTAATCGATTTTATCGCATTTCAGAATACACCCACCCTCAACTATCAATGAATGCGTTCAAATTTCATACGCCTTTTGCAAGTCGCATGGTAATTACCATGCGACAAGATGACACCTCAAAGCGAACGAAAATTATTAGCAAATTTGCGTATACGACTTTGTGAGAATACATGAAACTGATTTTTATGCGACAAATGTCTAATCCTTCGAATGTTTGGCGTCTACGCTTTCAATTCGCATGGGCGAGAATCGGCTCCCTGGCCTGTTTCACTACGCGTGTCGGTATCGAACGCGTAAGTACATGCGGCGACCACTCCGGAGTGGCAAATAGGTAGGAATGCAGGCGCCATAAGAGGTAAGATTTACGCGGTAGAAAGAGAGGCAACATGTAGGTGAATATAACGTAGCTTTTTTAGCGCCGTGCGATCTGAATTGCACCTAATTGTATCGCTGCTAGAGTCCCTTTTTCTTTAATTGATTTTGCGGAGTGAATCTTCTCTACCTGTACTATTATGGATTCTGTGGTCATGGCAGCAAATATAGTGGCGTTACTCTTACATTATTTCTGATGTAAAGGTTGCTTTGGTGTCGACTGCACCAAACGATACATCATCATCATCATCATCAGCCATTTGCTGCCCACTACAGGCCTCCCTCATGGTTTTTCAAGTTTCTCGGTGCAGTGCCGCCCGCATCCAGCGACCCCCCGCCATCGTAATCAGGTCGTCAGAGCATCGCTGCCCACGCTGCGATGTCTGGTTTGCGGTCGCCAGGTCAAAACTTTTTCGCCCCAACCACCAGTTCTCAGAGCTACGAGTATGTGCCCACTCCACTGCCACTTTAACTCTGGTTCTTCTGCGGATCTCCTCATTACTGATTGAAAACTCGTAAACTCGTAACATACACGGTAGTGTAATTTGCGCTGTTGGTGGTACAATAATTTATTGTTCGTGATTGAGATTGTCCAGAGCCATCTACGTTCGACGGGCCGAACCGTTATCCGCGCGCTTGAACGCATGCCACTGGTAAGCAAGAGCGCGCGCCTGCGGCGTGAGTGTGCGCATCATAGACAAGAAAGAAAAAAACGTTACATACAATCTGTGAGCCGTGGCTTGAAGAGAACTTTTTGCCTACTCATCGTCTTAAAAATTATTGTAGATTGATTATTGGTGAGATTTCTTGTTGTATATGAAGGAAGTGTAAAATATGTTGACATAAAATTGTAACTGTTCCTATTTTGATTTCAGGACACAATGGCGAAAAGGAACACAGTAATTGGCACGCCGTTTTGGATGGCGCCGGAGGTAATTATAACTTATTATAAAATACTAGCTGGCTCGGCAACCGTTGTTTTGCAATATTCATTAGCTTATGACCTATTCTCAGACCTAATGTACACAAAAAAAAATCTAAAGCCCTTTCGGAGGAGTTCGATAACAGACACTGAAACGAGATTTTCATATTTTAGATTCCTATGTATTACAATTCGAGCCTCATGAGTACCTTCAAAATACAGAACGTAAATTCTTTACGTCGAAATTTCGATTTCTGAGTTTTATCCTCTTCTTTGTGCTATCTTAATAAAAGAAAGCCACTAGTCTTACAACTCCACCAATCCGGACTAGGCCCCCGTGGTGGAGTATGGCCTATACCTTCCTCAGGGAAGAGACCCGTGCCCCTCGGTGGTGACAACCCATTATGGGTTGATGATGATGAACTGTAACTTGGCAATAAAACAAAAGCCCACAACAAACATGGAGATTGAGACACCATCCCGACTCTAGAAGTTCATGAGAGGTTGTCCGCTCTGTTTCCCCAGGTGATCCAGGAAATAGGCTACGACTGTGTAGCTGACATCTGGTCTCTAGGCATCACGGCGCTGGAGATGGCGGAGGGGAAGCCCCCGTACGGGGACATCCACCCCATGCGCGCCATATTCATGATCCCCACCAAGCCGCCGCCCTCCTTCAGGTAGGTAGCCGATGGTGACTAGAAACTTGTCATGTTCAAGCCTGTCTAAAGTTCGTTTTTTTATTCGATGCAAAAAATACTTTACTCGGTAGATTTTTTTTTACCGTGAGTATAAGACCACTGACCAAAATTTTTATCACATCAAAGACATTAAAATTGAATTACTCATAAGAGCAAAGTCTAAAAAAATACCTAAAGTCAGATTTTTTATTCCGTAGAATTCTGACATTTCATAAGTGTTGCTACTGAAAAAGTTCTCCACCGACAAAGGGACAAATTTGACTCATTTGAGGGCAATAAAAAATAAAATGCTACGTATTTTTTATGTTTTTCCTACAAAAAGGTTAATCTAAATATTTACTTACTCAAGTGACGTAATAAAAAAATAATAAATATTTCAAAATCACGAACAATATATCGAATTAACTTTAATTACTTTATTTTATTCTTTAGCTGGCATCACTGCCTACTAATTCAAGGTTTCGTAAACCTTTTTAGAAAAGTGAAGTATGCCGCTGTTAGCTCTCTTAATAATTCATGTCAGCGATGATGACGACGATGAAGATATTAGTATTATTGATGATTAGATATTTTAATAAAAACATGTTTTCTTTACTTGTATTTTTTTACTGTTTGTGTGATGAAAAGGGACACAATTGACACTCTCCTTAAATTCTCTTTTAATTTGGAGCTCCAAACTTTATAAAATGGTTAGTTTCAATAACAAATAAAAATGCGTAGACTCAGATGTTCACACTCGTATCGAAATTGAAAAATGTGCCCGGCCAAAAAAGGTTTCTAATCTCTGACATGTCAAAAAATGGTAACTGTCAGAATTCTACGGAATAAAAAATCAGACTTTACGTTGGACACACAATCCGCTACTTGATTCTTTTTTCAAGTATGTCTTAAATGCTAAATATCTCTTCCATTAGACCAAAAATATTTTGCTATATTTTTTGAGGACCTAAAAGCAACAAATACATTATTTTAAAACGTTGCTTTGCTAAACAGTCAAAAACGCGGTCCGCCATTTTTGTCTATGGTTTGAAGTCCTTTATTTTTGTAAACAAAGTTTGACATTCAACATAGGTAGAGTTCGTGCCACGAAAGAAGTATGAGTTAATGAATTTTGGCTTTTATTGTTATGGACTCAAGGATTTTACCGTGGGACTTGTTTGGTGAAACAATCTTTACCTAGTCCTAAAATCTGTTAGTGATCTGTGAGCATAGTGAAATAACATCAACGCATTCATGATTTCATCGGGTTTACATGCAAAATATATCAATTATCATTATTGCATTATTCGAGACTGCAAAAACACGTCAATAAAGACCGCCGGAAAGTCGCGGATTCGTGTGCCCAGTGAAATAAACATACGAAAAACTTGGCTCAAACTTGCCAAGAGAGACCCCGATTCTTTATCGACTGAAACTTGGGTGTATTTATGTGAAGATCACTTTAATGTAAGTCCTGTAATATCAATGTACACAGAAACTGTTTTTAGCTGTAATAATGCTTGGTTTGATTTGGTTTGGTTTTGGCAAATTGGTACTATCAGCTTCCACGAATCCAGCGTCCATGATTGCGCTTATCAATAAAATGATAAGAAACTGCACAAGAAGAGTTTTTGCAAAAACACTAAATCCAATCCAAATCACAATAGAACCTACGCACGCACGACTGACAGATGTTTGTTTACAACCAAAGGTGCTTTCGAGATGGCGGATAGTGTTTTCACCGTTCCGATTTAAAAGCGAAAAATACTTTTTTAATTTGCAAATTTTGCAGCCATCCTGCATATTTACTTAGCAAAGTCAATATATTTCGGTTTCTTACGTTAGATATTACAGGAAATATCCATTTATCGCGTCAAATTTGATACGAGTCAAGTAGCGTATTTTTACCTGGAAGTAAAGTGGGGTTATTTGGTTTTTACGTATTAGCAACACTCAGACATTGACAGCCTTTTGCTTTGCTTTGCTTGATATGTCAATGTGACAGTTTTTTTCTAATATGTAACTTATCTGTTCAGGTGGGCAAAATTGTAACTAACTAACTAATTGTAAATCCTGTTCTCCATTTTTTGTTTTATTTATTCACTTACTAAGATTTATAGATATATTTTCATTGAAATTGAAAGACGGGTTAAAATATTCTCATTTTTCTAGGTAAATTTCTTAAATGTCACTACTAAATTCTCCACTAGCGCCGCTATCAACTGAACAGATAAGATGGTGGCATTGTACCACCGTTTTGCAGTCACGTAGTTAAGTAAAAGAAAAACATCCAAAAAAGATAAAGAAAAGTAAGTGTGTGTGTGAGTGTGAATGAAAGCTTACCTAATTCCCTACTGGTCGCGTGTCCCCAGGGAGCCGGACCAGTGGTCGCCGGAGTTCATCGACTTCGTGAGCCAGTGCCTCATCAAAAATCCCGAGGAGCGCGCCACGGCCGAGTTCCTGCTCGCACACGAGTTTATTGGTCAGTTAGATGTGTATTTTTATATGGTGTGAAGGTGCTATTAGAAAACCAGCGCTGTTTCGAATAGATACAGCAACCGCTGAAGTAGCATCATTGTTACACGCACTGTGAAATATAATTATTATTAATATTATTATTTTGTAAGCATGTTTGTGGCAATAATTATTTATTCATTCATTCATTCAGACTACAATAAGAATAACAATAATGTATTTGTCTTCAAAAATCATACAAGGTGTTTCTCAAATTAGAATTATGCTATGTATATTAATTTATCCAAATGCGAATAGTGGCATCTGTTGCTAAACTAGGCATGAACCTGTATTTCAAACAAACAGCGCCGCCATCCGGAAAAAGTATACAGATAGAATTAGCCACACAGTAGTTTTGACTAAAACAGTATTTTTTCTTTTTTCAATAATTAGAAAAAAAAGAAAGAAAAAAAATTACATATTTATTTGACGACACAATCCCTCAAACACTCAAAAACACAAAATCACGCAACATAATATATTTAACATTATTATGTATGTAGTGTAAACTTTTATGGTCTAGCTGTTAAGTAAATTTTAAGAATGTTAAAATAGATAAAAGTTCGTGCGTAGTGTATGGTCCTCTCGGTGTGTAGATGGGTCAGTGTGTGTATATGGGAGAGAGGGTGTGTGATAGATGTAAGAAATTTGTAATAGGGTAGTTTCCAGGGTCAAAATAATTTAATTATATTTAGTCCGTATTTTAGATTATAAAAAAATATTGGATACGTATTTTTTCTTTTTTCGATTAAACAAAAAATAACAAAGATATAGCCCATTGAAGTTACGTGTGACGTCACTCAGTGCTACAAAATG
Source organism: Yponomeuta plumbellus (assembly GCA_947310845.1). Lineage (NCBI taxonomy): Eukaryota > Metazoa > Arthropoda > Insecta > Lepidoptera > Yponomeutidae > Yponomeuta > Yponomeuta plumbellus. Next base: position 25,249,550 of record OX371193.1, on the reverse strand, counting down.
CAGCACGGCGTGACGTCACACGTAACTTAATGGGCTATATCTTTGTCATTTTTGGTCCAATTTACAAATAAAAAAATACGTGTCCCTTATTTTCGAATAATCTAAAAGACGGACTAATTACATTTTTTTGGGAAACTAGCCTATTATACTTGTACTGAATGCGTGTGTCGTGCAGGCAACGCGAAGCACCCGAGCATCTTGAGCGCGATGATCGCGGAGGCGCGCGAGCTGCGCGAGACGCAAGCCTTCCGCCTCGCCGCGCACAACGCGCACACGCGCCCGGTAACTGCTTCTCTTCACAGCTTTGAGCCACATTTAAATTTGCCTTATTTTCATAAACACTTACAAGCGGTGGTGGCGTAGTGGGGTTGACCCTTGCTTCTCGATCATGAGGGTCTGGGTTCGAACCACGCATGTACCGATGACTTTTAGTTACGTACATTTGTTTGTACAGCAACACCATTCGCTGATAAATTGTGCCCGGATAGCGGCGACAGGCTTCCCACTTGTCACGTTTGGGACCTAATAAACTCGGCAAAACATGGGTCCAGTTCTAGAGACTGGTGCCTCTGCCTACCCCTTCGGGGATAACCGGCGTGAGTTTATTATTATTATTATTATTTACTTACAACACATACTAGATGAACACCCGGCTTAGCTTGGCTAAAATGTAGTCTCATGATGATACTCCACATTGTGTCGACCACAAATTTTTGTTTCATCATCAACCCATTATGTCCCCACCGAGGGGCACGGGTCTCTTCCCTGAGGAAGGTACAGGCCATACTCCACCACGGGGGCCAAGTCCGGATTGGTGGAGGCTTGTAAGACTAGTGGCTGGTCTTACTGTCAGAAGTTTTCAAGCCGCCCTAAGGCCTCTGACTTGGCTTAACGACTGCCATCTATCGACGGCAGCCGGCACCAACTGCTTAACGTGCCTTGTGAAGCACGGAATCGCTCGGAAAAATGCCACTAGCGTTAGTCATAGACGGTGACCCATCCATGGACTGAACGTGCCGTATGTTGCTTAACCTTAGTGATCGTTCAAGATCACTCAGGCAGCCCAGGCTACGAGCGATACTTTTTGGCATTTTTTATACTAATGGTATTTCCTTTTTCATTTCAACAAATTAGAGCTTACGGTTCACAATCAACACCTGTGCATCGAGACGCAATATTGGTGACATTGACATGCTTACGCCATTATAAAAGATCATTTTTACATTGAAAATACTCGATAATCCAAATTTTACGTCTTATAAGTTTTCAACTCTACTAATATTTTACGCTTTCAATTTGATGTGCATTTCGTTCGAGTCTACCGTAGACCGCTACGAAATTATTAATATAGACACGCACATACATTGCCTCTAACCCCTTACAGCACAACAGCGGGTTGAAATTCTTCCTCAGAGTCATCAGAATGCTTGATGTTACAAAATATAAAACCAAAAATAACCTTTTTATTTTTCCACGTTAGCTCTTAACTATTATAAAGATATTTAAGCAGCTAAATATTAAGGAAACCGAAGGTCTTTGGGTACTATCGATTAAATTGATACCACAGTAATTCATATAGCACCATCATACCTACATTGCTAATAAATGTATTAATCAGGTGTATAATTAACTTCCCTTCTTAAAATATAGAAAAATTGTTTCACTATATATGTCAGGACATAATGAGGATCCGAACTTTTAGACCCGTAGCAATCCCATCGGTACTATTTTGTTTTTCTTCCCATTTTAGTTCGGGTCGGCTCTCCTAACCGCTTTTCTCCACGATTCTGGGTCGTCCTCGGGTCAATGCCGGTTTTTTTCAGGTCGCTTTCTACTACCTCCGTCGACGTGAGTGGGGGTCTCCCACGTTTCCTAGTATGGCCTGTTGTGACGTATAATTTCATGTCGCACAGGGCGGTGGGGGGGGCGCGGGTGGGGGCTACGACGAGACGACGATGCGTCAGCGCGGGGACGGCACGCTGGTGCCTATGCGCGCGCGCGCCGAGTCGCCCGACCTGGCGCCCGACCTGGGCACCATGGTCATCAACGACCACGGAGACCTCAACACCATGAAGCGTGAGTGCTCGAGCCGCCGCGTGGCTAGCTCGGCGGGATTAGCGCGTTGGACAAACAAACTCTAATGCTTTATACATACTTACGAAAGCGAGAAGCGGGCGCCATCGTTGCCGCCTCCATTAACGTAACATTTACATACAGGCACATACGTTGCTTCTGGCCCCACACTAGGATACCCTGTGTCGTGGGAACCAGAAAAAGCGACGTCATAAACATGTAATCATCCAAGACCTAAGTTTTTTTTGTCCCCAGCCGGGATTCGAACCCATTACTCGTTCATTGATCTTACTCAATGCATATCGCCTTTTTTCATTCAGTCCTTGTAACCCATACATTCATTCATACATTAAACCAGTGTTGTAAGAAAATCGGCACATCATTTCAAACCAATCAGCAATCAAACCTTACAGTCCATATTCAAAGCGACATACTCATATTAAACAAAACGTTTACACATTAAGATACCCTGTGTCGTGGGAACAAGAAACGGCGACATCATAAACATATAAACATCCAATTAGTTTTTGTCCCCAGCCAGGAGACTCTGCTTCTAAACATGAACTAATAATGTAATTTTCTCTTGACTTGTAATAAAGCTAGTAAATAAATAATATTATGTTAACAGAAATATGACAGTGTTACATTGTAGGAAATCTGCGCCTAACATTTTTCAACCAACGTAAAAGTGGTATCATACATTGCAGGGCATGACACAGATCCGATGGACACGGGCCGGCCGAAGTACCGGCCGATGTTCCTCGAGCACTTCGACAAGAAAGAGGCCAATGCCGACCACTCGCGCGCCAATGGAACACTGCCTCCGCTGCTGCCCGACAGGTAGGGTACCCGAGAGCCCCACGGGTATTAATAATAATAATAAATAGAACTAAATTTCAGACTAATTGTCCATACAAGCAAACATCCGGTACAAACTAAAAAAAAAGTCTATACATCCGATTCATTCTGTTCGCGTTGAGCAACATAGGGCGAGTTCAGTGCATGGATAGGTGACCGTTCTATGACTAACGCTAGTGGCATTTTTCCGAGCGGATCCGTGCTTCGCAAGGCACGTTAAACAGTTGGTGCCGGCTGCCGTCGATAGATGGCAGTCGTTAAGCCGAGTCAGAGGGCTTAGGGCGGCTTGAAAACTTCTCACAGTAAAACCAGCCACTAGCCTTACAAGCCTCCATCAAGCCGGACTAGGCCCCCGTGGTGGAGTATGGCGTATACCTTCCTCAGGGAAGGGACCCGTGCCCATCGGTGGGGACATAATGGGTTGGTGATGATGAACGGGGCAGTGTAAAATTCAAATTCAAAATTCAAAAATTTATTTCAACGTACAGAATTTACATTCTGCTGGTTGAATGTCAATGTACATACAGTTATGTATAATGTTAGCCGCTGCCTTGGGGCCGTCTGTAGTGGAGAAAAAGGCAGCGAAAAAAAACTCCACTCTGACCATCTTTTCTCAAATCACCTTAAAGCTAATACAAATCAAACCTACAAAATAATATCTTGGATGTGTTGAGCACTAGACACATTTATCCTCTGATTAAATTTAATATTAAAATACTATTTAATGCCATACGTCCTTGTCTTCTAAATAATCGTTGATTTTATAATAAGCTTTTTTGCAAAGAGTGTCCTTAACACAATTCTTAAATCGCGTTGGAGGTAACTCTAATATATCTTGGGGTATCTTGTTGTAGAACCTTATACAGTGCCCCATAAAGGAAGTATTAACTTTTGCAAGTCTAAATCGTGGAAATGACAATTTATGTTTATTCCTAGTATTAACGTTATGATGGCTACCAAGTGTTTCGAAGTCTGTAATATTTTTCCTAACGTACATAATATTTAATATTTTGTAGGCTTGTATATTCAAGACGTTTTCCCTTAGCGCGGCGGCGGCGGGGGCGGCGGGGGCGGCGGCGCCGGCGGCGTCGGAGGGCGAGGCGGCGCTGCAGTTCCACCGCGCCTTCGTGGACGAGGGGAACTTCGAATTCGTAAGTCAACTGCACGTCGTCTCGCTACTGCCGCTCTGAGTAAGTGCCAGAGTGTGCCCCGATGTGCCCGGAGTGTGCCCACTAACGTGATCCCAGCTAAACCACAGATAAACCACCCAGCTAACTCTGTATCCTGGTTGAGCCATGAAGTCTTATCTAACATACACCATGATAATATACACCATGTTTTGTTTATAAGTGATATATATAACTATAGTGTTATCTCTAGGACTCCGCAAGCCTTGTTATGTTTTACTCAGTGAGAACAGGGATGGGCTGAAAATCAGCGCTGTGAAGATGCATGCACTCACAGCACTAAGCTGAGCCCTATCCTTTTTATCACATAATTATGTTATCTGTCTCTATTTTTCTTAGATTACGTACATATTCTGGTGTGATAAATAAACATTTTTCCGTGTTCCATCTAATCCGTGTCTGAAATAAACTGCGCGTTGTCTGCCGCTCTGAGTAAGTGCCAGATTGTGCCCAGTGTGTCTCAGTACAGGTCAGTTATCTAAAGCTGGCACGTTCACAGTACTCACACTTATGCAATTTCACTATACAGTATGTTTAAAAATAAATGATTTTGATTCAAAATGCGACTCTAGTTTAAGTGTAGACTAGAGTTAGGTTTTAGTAAGATGGGTGTGTTGTAGATAAATAAATACAAATATTAGGTCTTTACCTATGAAATTGCCGTTTTGTATGAAAAAATTTAAGCGAATTTTTACGGCAATTTCATAGGTAAAGGCCTATTATATGTGTTACTTGTTATAATATATTTTTAGCAAATTCGATGATGTATCATACATGGCTATTGGGCTGAGGTCAAATTGGTCAATTGCATTCCTTTGACAGCCATTCGTTTTTTTTAGTTCTTCTGAAAACGGCTCATTTGGAATTACTTTTCTTAGCTGTCAGAAAAATCCCTCATTGAAACGCACATACGGTTGAATAGCAAAAAGATCACGCTGTATTTATAAACAGTAGCAAAAGTAAAACTATAACTGTCCCCTTCTCACTCATAAGCTAGACCGCGCGCAAGAGAGACGGGCAGACTTTTCATGATGCGCATGCAGTACACGTCACGCCGCGCGCTTATTCACAGACACTACACAAGCGCAACGTGTAAATGTGTTGAACGTGCCAGCTTTACTTAACTGACCTGTATGCCCCACTAACGTGATACCAGCTAAACCGTGTCTGAATGTAACTGCACATGGTGTCGCTACTGCCGCTCTGAATAAAAGCCAGAGTGTTCCCCAGTGTGCCCAAAGCCTGTGCCACAGTGTGTCCGGATTGTGTCCCAGTGTGTGCCACCGTGTGCCCAGAGTGTGTCCCAGTGTATGCCACCGTGTGCCCAGAGGGTGTCCTAGAGTGTACCCGAGTGTGCCCAGAGTGTGCCACCGTGTGCCCAGATGGAGTTTCTCTAACACACCAGCTACACCTTGCCTGAATTTAAATAATAACAAATCGAGAGATACCTTGATTTTTAATTAGGTGGACGAAACTGACAGTTCAAAAAGCTCTTATTTTTTTTTAAATGTTGCCAGAGCAAGATCGTAGTGATGTGACTTGATGTGTTCATTGAATGTTCGATTTCATTCAATCATTCACTCTTCAATTTTATTTCCTTTATTTGGGGAAAATAATTTAACTTAATCCTAATCATTAAATACCTACCAATTAAACAAACATACCTACATCTGAAAAACCCACAAACTTTAGGAAATGTTTCGTTTAAGTAACGAGATGACAAACCGACTAGACATATAATATCCACTTTTTTTTCATAAGGTTTAGATGATAACTCTGTAGTTAACCGTTTACAACAAATAATATTTTGGCTAGTGATAGATTCGTATACCATATTGTGTCGTGTCTACTATGTACAGTATCTTCTTTATATAGTAGGTATTTATTGGTCACATTGTAACACCTTAGCCTTTAACGCTTGAATAATAAAGTTTTGCCTTCAAAACGTACTTTATTTTTCATTATATCTTGAAGGATCAATACAATAGTATCATGGCTGGGTTCCTCATCACAAATTAAAAACAATAAATAAATTTATAAACCTAATAGCCAGTGAATCTAACGACATAATAATGCGACTTAGACAATAATCCACATGTGCCATCTAGGAAAAAGGAGAAAGCTGTTTTCTCAATGTAGAATTACAGCTTTCATTATTGTATCGACCACATGTTTTTGTTCAGTATTTAATTTTTTGTTTGTTTTTTCATATTATCTATTTGATTTTCCATTTCAATAAATTTATTAGCTAAGCAAAAGGAAGCTTGCACCAAAATCTTTAAACGTGTTTAGTTGCTAATTTTATTTTAATTTGAAGTCTTTGTATAGTATGACAATACAAAGCGCTAACGCATTTCAAAATCGAGGTGCAATTCGTCCTAAGACTTTAAAGGTGATTAAAATTTTAAATCTAGTTTTTATTTTATTTTTTCCTATTCCAAAACAGAAAGGAATGAATATGGTATGTCTGTCATGTTGTTAAGTTATAAATTTATCATTTGTTTATTGGAGTGTAAAACAGGTAACAAACAATCAATATGACATACAGAGAGAGATAAGATAAGATATAAGAATATTAAGAGAGCTTAATAGAGTAGATCTAGAATGTGACCCAAAGCACACACACACGTGAGATCAGGAAAATGTAAACAGGCTTACATAACCAGGCGACGTTTTAAACTTAACTAGCCTAAGATATAACAAACTTTTTTAAACATTTTTAACAAATTTGAACAAATTTAAAGGTTTAGGAATATGGTTAAAGAATTACCAAAACTGAATCTTAAATCACTCAGGGCCGGGCGAGCGAGTTACATTACATACACCAGTCTGCAATTGAATGAACGAATGATTGAATGAAAATATTTATTATTCGATCACTCTGAGCACAGCACTATTTTTTATTTTCCCTTACGTGGCAACCCACCAACTGTCAGTTTAGTCCACGTAATTAAAAATCAGAGTATAAATTGCTTGTAATTTTGGTTTAACATGAACACGAAAATATGTAAGCATGCACGCATGACAATATGGCAATCATAAGAATTATTTATCCTTTTAATATCTATTTTAATATAAGATAAGATAAACAATCGAGAATATTCTTTGTTGCACACAAGAAACAAAAGATAGAAATTGGGGGTAGAGCCCCCCTCGAGGTTGGGCCATGTGGGACGGTATATAGGTTTGATTAGATTTTTTGTTTTACACACCAGAGACGCAAATACATTAGAAGGCTTACATAATGTAAATTTTGCTGTATACAATCGGCGGTATTATTGCTAAAAGCGACCTGTTCCAGACAACCTTTGGATGGATAGAACTGGAAGATGACGGACTGTTTATTTTATTTTATTTGAATCGCTCAAAGCTTGTATATCATTACATTCTTTCAATAGAGATGTTACACAATTTATATCTAAATACCCAAGCTACTTACGAGTTATTACAACATGCAAATAATTAACGGACGTCCTCTGTGGCGCAGCGGTTAGTGCATCTGCCCATGCGAGAGGAAAAAAAATCCCAGGTCTTGTATGATTACATGTTTGTGAAGTCGCTGGTTCTGGTTCCCACGACACGTAGTTTGGGGCCAGAAGCAATGTATGTGCCTGTATGTAAATGTTTATGTTGATTATTGAAAGTAAAATCCGCTTGAGAGTGTGTAAACTTAGAAAACGTAGATCCAGACTATGAATATGATTAATGCTCAACTATACATATTTATGACTGCCTCGTACGTCAAGCTGTTAAGGCGCTTAGCTACCAAGATAGAGGTCCTACGTTCGATTCCCACTAGGGGCCGCCGTGTACGTTTTTTTCTATTTTTCGTTTTTTCTTTCAATAATGTATATTGATTTTTTTATTGATTCATGAGCAGCAGCGACATATTAATTATTTGTGGGAATCCCCGAAAGTGCGTTTCGTTTTCAAGCATAGACAATGTATGGGTTGCCAATATTTGTAAAAAAACTAAATAACTACTGCTGAAGTAATCACCATCTAGACCCCCCGCCCCCCTTGTCATAAAAAATAAGCAAAGCAGAGACCCCCGCCCCCCTATAATGCTTACGTAATACTTGAACGGCCCCATAAACATAAAATAAAGTTGGACTCGGTTGTAAGGCGCCCCCCTGTTCCAGCTAAAGTTCCTGTCTCTGGCGGAGCTGGAGGGGCGCATGGCGTGCCTGGACGCCGAGATGGAGCGCGAGATCGACGAGCTCCGAACCCGCTACCAGTTGAAGCGGCAACCCATCGTCGACGCCATAGACGTGAAGCGCAAACGGCAGCAAAACTTCTAGCTAGCGTCGGCGCCGTCTGGCCTGGACAGTGCCTTCGGAGAACTCGTCTCGGCCTGCGAGTGAGGCTCCTTGCGAACTGTTTACTTGTGTGGACTGTGGCTAAAATACTAGCCCGTAGACTAGTGATTGGCGGTTGGAATGTGTTCCGTTGTTCCTGTAAAGCTAAGGGCATGCGACGACAGCGACTCTAGGCACAAATGTCGGCGCTCGCGTCGGTAGCGTCCACGTGGTAAGCAATTTTTTGTGTCTACATTGAAGGAGAAGAAAAATATTTTTATACCAACAAGACACAGAAACAACAACAGACAAGTAGCATAATATATGTAATGCGACAGACAAAAACTGGTCTCGCGGCGGTGGACACACATAGACAGTCGTTGTATAATAACATGTTACAATCAGAACTCATAACACCGGTGAAAACCACTTTTGGCTGCAAAAAGTGGTTTTGACCAACGCCCTCGGTTATAAACAGTTCTGACTGATGCTTGCAGTCAAAAGTGGTTTTGAGAGATGCCTTTAGTTAAAAACAGTTTTGACTCGAAAAATCGGTCAAAAGTGGTTTTGCTTGATTAAAATTCAGACTATTGTTCAAAATTAATAAAAAGTTACGGTGGTCAGTGAAAATTACCAGGAAAATTATCAATGAAAGTATTATAAAACAATTTTAAAATGTAACGTTTAAGTGCTGTATGCAAAAATCCAACAGGCATTGTGTGAGACCGGTGAACTGCAAACACGCAGATGTACGAGCTCTTATTATTGAATATTATTAACTATTCCCAATCAAAGCAGTTTTGACTAACATTCTTCGTCAAAACCACTTTAACCGATACAATTTAGTCATAAACACTATTATCCAATATTTTTGCAGTTAAAAGTGTTTTTGACCAAGGGCATCGGTCAAAACTTGAAAATTAGTCAACACTGTTATTAACCAAAGGCATCGGTCAAAACTACTTTTGCCTGATTTTCGCAGTCAAAAGCGGTTGACCGGTTATGAATTTTGACTGTAACATGTTATACATTGAGTGTCTGGTATCAGGAGTCGACCTTAAGTATGCGCGAAGGAGCTACAGTGACTTACTTCATCGATCTATGACAAAATTCGTAATGGTGCGAGTTATCGTCGGCGCTGTTGACGTCAATCGTCAACGGCAGTAGAACTTCTACTTAGGATTTGGGCGTGTGGTATTCTAGTTGCCAATTGTTGAATTGTGTAGACTGTAAAACGATCTGTTGGGTTTCCAGACCGTGTAAACTGGGAGACTGTTATTATCTAATGATCTGAGGTTCTAAAATTTAAAGGTAAACTATAGAGTGACTTTAAATCCGTTCGCCGTATTTTGAGGGAATCTTCTTATCAGAAATCGGAAATTTATTTCAACGAAGTAATTTACAATCTGTTTGTTGAATACCCATATACATACTTATAATGTTAGGCGCTGCCTTGGGGCCGAATGTAGTGGAGATTTTGCCTTTGATTTTTGATTTTGTGCCTTTTGGCAGCGAAAAAAAACTCCACTCTGACCATCTTTTCTCAAGTTACCTTAAATCTAATACTTAAGTTGTGTTAAAATCTATATATCTAAAAGCTCGTGACCCATGAGTGCAATCAACACTTGCTATATGAAAACAATAATAGCACAGTTTTTGTTACCTATATAACAATGAAAAACCATTTTATCGTTGTGTAAAATAGTATTATTGATAATTTATCAGAAAATTCCACGCCTCATTTGTAGATATTCGTGATTATAGGATACTTCCTATTACTATTCCTATTAACGTTCAAAATTGTTTTCTAATATGTTAAATGCTTAAGAGTCCGACACCTGATTTGAGTAAACAATTAAAAAACAATTGTGTCGGCCGTCATAAGACACTCAAAACATAGTCTGTTTGGATTTTTATTAATTTTCGTCCTGATATTTGTTTCTTTATGCTTAAGTAAAGTCATTTCGTGTTAATAAACAAAAACTTTTTTAGTCACATATTTTTTTTCAAAACTTGCATAATATGTTTCTAAGTCATGGTTAGAAATTTAGAATGTTCTCATAATCAAAATACGGTCTACGAATTCAAAGTCACCCTGTAGGGTTGGGTTGCGCGTGACATGATCCAGGCTCGACTCGCGTATCTGATCAATTTACATGATATTCACATGATGACCCCTTTGACTGCCCTTATTTTTTACTTTCGGCCTAGTAGCCTATTGGGCAGATTCCGTTTAGCAGCGAAAGTGTTCCTAAGATAATGAATGAACTTACATAGCTTCACAAAATAAAATAAACAGATGTCACATACATAGTTTTCTGTTATTAGGTAGGTATCAAATCAAATGACTATGTACTTAGTAAGAAGCTAAACATATCTTTATCTTTATTATAGTTTATCTGAAATGGATTTCGATTTGAAGTTGCTATTTATTTTCAAGTATATATTATGTATATAGTTAGGCTGTACTAGTGTATTATATGAAGTAATTTTATCACAATGTCCAGAGTGCGTATACTGAGTTTTTTCATTCGCTCTCGATAGTGAGAGCGTTTGCGATTTGCATAGGAGTGACAAAGAGACAACTAGATGGCGCGCTTTGTCACTCCTATGCAAATCGCAAACGCTCTCGCTATCGAAAGTGAATGACAAAACTCAGTATACGCACTCTGAAATGTTAAGTAGTGCGTGCGAGACAGCAGGTTTCTCCTAAGAGCACCCTTGGTTGCGTTTACTTCTGGCATTCATCTCGCTTGCACATTATATAATTTCGAATGATTGTAAATATGGATTGTGATTGTAACAGATACGGTCTGAGAAAGAGTTATCCGAGACTTACATATATTTTTGTTACCCCCCATACTTAGTTTTTAACCCCTCAAGCCCGGAGGACCGAGGAGGAAGAGGAGGAGGAGGGTCGGTCTTGCAACGGCACTTTGAATCGTATTTTAAAGATGGTAAAGACTACAGTTGTATGAGCAAGTTTTCTTCTTTGAGAACTGATAAATTTCCAATATTACTCTGTGAAAATGTTCTAAGCGTGAGAAGAAAACTGTCCACTAAAATTATGAACTTATTACCTTGTTTCTCTATCAAAAACTGAGTACCTTGTATATTTTTTTCTATGACCGTATTTTTTTACTTTGAGACTACATGTATCAAAAGTATGTTCCTTATTTTACAATGATTAATACTCGTATGTTAAAGGTATGTGAGAGGGGGTGCAGAGGGGAGACCAGCATTAATAGATGATAATATCATCTTATGATGATGATGATGCATTAATAAATAGATAATGTATAGAGATCTAAACTCATTATAAATTTACAAACGTCATATTGTTGTAAGTATTCTGGTGACGTTTGGCCCTAACATGAAATTATATTTTCAATCTCGCTGCATATACGCTTGTCCCCTTTAATTAGAATTAAAGAAAATACATATACATAAAATCTATAGAAGTCCATGACAATATTTTTCCAAGTAAAATAAGATGCTCAGTGTCATATGAATAAAAACAATATTTCGTGAAACACTTCTCAGATACAGTTTTAATACACTGTGGAAATTGGGAACACTACCAGATTACTTGAAACGCATTTCAGGAGTGTTTTAGAGTTATCGTGTTTTTAAATAATACCGTTACTATTTTAAGAACGTAGACTTATTGTGTATGTCACAAACGTAAGCCTTTCTCCTAGTTTCCCGAATTATCCATTGACCAATTTGTGTTTGACCCGCGTTACGCAGAAATATTCCAACCCACAGCAACTAAGTTCGAGAAAAATGCTTTTTTTATGTATAATATAGTATTAAGGAGTATATATGTCTTAGACATTCCAGTTGAAGCTCCTCTAATTTGGTAGCCATCTGTTGTGCAGTGTGTGGTCCAGCGTTGTCCTGAAGCAGGAGTGGCCTAGGGCGCTTCACCAGCCTCGATTGTTTAGCAGCTAGCTTATCCATCATGGTTTGAGTTTGCTGACAATAGGTATCGGCCGTGATCGTCTGGCCAGATTTAAGAAAGTACAGTGCAGATATATATTACACATTTCTAATAAGGAATACATATGACGCCAAGAGAAAAGGAGAAGAGGAGAACTACCCCAAAAATGTAATGGTTAGTCCTTGAAACAGGCACATGCCTAGCTAATTAAAGAAAGGGACTCAATAACTATTTTCCTAATAGTATTAAGGAGTTTTGGATGTCCATCCAAAATGATCTAAATTTTGAATTCATTAAGTCGCTGTTTCTGTACTATTTTGAATGCAAAATTTTTGATTTCATTTGTTTTAATCTGATTACAAATATAAAACTTCTGTGCAAAGATAAGGAACAAAACAATTTATTAAGTAACAAAGTGATTTTTCTCAATTTTTTCGTTTTGCGGGTTGAAATGTTTCTGCGTAACACGGCCCATTTAACCCTTACCAGGCATGGTAGTAAGAGTTTTACATTGGCTTTGGAATTTATTTCAAGGTGCTAAGATTCAATTTAAAGTGGGATCTACTACACCATAGTCTGTTTAAGGGTTAAAATTAGGTATTGGGATTAGTTGAGGACAATTTGTCACCAAAAACTTTGTCTGTGTAAAATTAATTTGATTGTATCATTTGCATTTTGTCCTAGTTCCTCTTATTATTTAACATAAGATCTCAAGTGTATCTTCACACGTTATTGTGTAATATGAATTTATGATTATCAATTGAGTAGTTGGTTGTGAGACATGTGGGTTACTAAAAGTTCACTTATGAAGAAGATATATTAATAATTAGAAATAATTGTTTAACTAAAACTAGACATTATCAACTTAATTCCGTATACACTTACAGCGACTTAGGCCCATATTACATTGTCATAGAACTTTGATCACGGGTGATGTACATTCCTGGTGTAAAACAAAATAACGATCAAGACACCTGTCGAGACCATCAATGGATAATTATCGCCTAGCATCCTTCCTATGAACTTGTGTAATATGGCCCTTAGTCAGAGACGAACAACCGATGACGCGAGCTCCGTCTCTGCTCCCTACGATTATGCTCTGCGAATCAGAGCGAAACCTGGTCGGACCCATCCGGCTCTTCTTCCGAAGAGTCAAGTAAGTGTATCGGGAATAAAGTTAATAATTATGTAGAAATAATAGAGCACACCTGCTAGTGCATCTATTCTGCATTGTGCGTTAATTACTGTTGGGAATAGATAGTAACCGTTTGAGCTCCAATTTTAACCGACCGATCGCGAAAGCAAGAGGCCATTTTGCTTTTTTCGTGACGTCATGTACCTTTCATGTTACATCTAATTTTTCAAAAGCTCCGCTTTTCCAGCCGTGGTCTCAACTGGGCTATAAAGAAACACAGGTACCTACTGGCGTCTCAGTGGTACTGATGTTGCCTTCCATCTGCGGACCAACTGGACAACTGTCCTAAAAACACAACTTCCCAAATATTTCATTAGGATCGCGTGGAACCGAACGGCTGAACAGATTTTATTGTTAACTGAAGGTATTTACAACGGGAAAACGGGATTTAAGACTTGCCCGAGATTCCCTTTATACTGTTTTATACATGCAGCGCATCGCGCCTTACACTGACGACCATTTTTAGCAACAGTCTATGTACAGTCCTATGTCCGTGGTTGTAGGTTTAAAAAAGTAGCCAAACTGTCAACTATTGACGTTTTAAATTGGCCACTTTTTGCAAAAACTGATTTTAAAAGACGTGATTATTGTAAAAATATGTAAAAGTATTGGTTGAATTTCAAATTATATGGGTTAGCGGACAACATTGTCGCGTGGGCACAATATTCCTAAGAGCAGTGACGAAACCTTTGTGTATATAAAGTTGTATAGTGACGAGGTAAAGGTTGCGAAAATAGCTTGGGTACAGTTATTGCTACTGTCTGCATTTTTGTTTTTAATTAATTCACAGTGACAAAACCAAAGTGCCATTAAATATGTATTTTGTCCAATGTACCCACATACTTCGATTCTGCCCAGAATCATCTTTGTGCCATTAGCATACCATTAATGAAAACTCCAAGAAGAAAATATTTTTCTACATACTTTAGAACTGTGACCCGATTGTGTTAGTGCATTACAATTCAATTAGTTACATGGACGGATCATGTGACCTGTTAGATGATTCCATTGACGCGTAGAATTATTTACTCGCATACTCGAGTTGACTTGAAGCGGCAATGAAATGAAATCGACGCGTCCATGCAACTGTCATCGTACTGCAGTGCATTAGCAGAATGTAGGCCCTGGTAGGAGAAGTCGTCTTGCGAAGCCATATTTTTTATTGTATAACAGTTGTTTACAATATTCATACAGTGTATTAACAAATTTGTAATTGTGTAAAGGTTCTCGGCCTATTTATTGTCGTTTAGAGAAAATTACAGGGTAACATTAAATTATTGCTTCAACTCCAACTTATTTTAACTTTGCAACAGAGTGGAGAAGGCGTCAGGAATGGAGAATGTGTAACCTTGTATTTTTTAATGAAGTTATCTTTTTCTTTAACAGATTTGACATAGAATTAATGAAACTGGCCACAAGTATTAGCTTTTTTTAGATTCCCATGTGTCAAGTGAATCTTAAGTTAATGTAAAGGTCTTATTACATCGTTGAAAAGTTGAGGATCGTAGTGTATAGTTAATATAGGATTGTTTGAGCGTAATGCAAGTGCACTTGGTAACATGTAGCTCGTTGAAGTGTTGATAGCTACCTACGTATTATATTTTTTGACAAGCAATTCTCGCATATTATAAACAAAAAAATGAAGAGGAGTTTTATTCAATACATTTATTACCTTCTTATTTTCTAAGCAAGTAGAGTATACAATTAAGATCACAGAAAAAAAGGAACCTAAATGACTAGGACATTAAATAATAGTTGACAAGACAACTTGCGGGTTCTCGTTCTCTAAAGGGTTCCGTACCCAAAGGGAAAAACTGTCCCTATTACTGAGACTCCGCTGTCCGTCCGTCGGTCCGTCACCAGGCTGTATCTCATGAACCGTGATAGTTAGACAGTTGAAATTTTCACAGATGATTTATTTCTATTTGCCTTAGCGTTTTATAGATAATGGTACGGAACCCTTCGTGCACGAGTCCGACTAGCCCTTGCCTGGTTTTTTTAACAGTTGATTTTGTATGCGCTTAAACCAACTGGGAGGGCAACTATTAACAGATTCTTAGTATTAATGAATGTGTTGGATACATTTTAGGTAGGTACTACTTCTAAGTGCCCTGCCTCACTAGGACGCCATGGCGACGTCGCCAGCTACGTATCCAAGCAGTTTGTATCGAATGGCGACGTTGCCAGACCGTCGCCAAGTGAGTTAGGCACCATACATTTCAATATTAATTGCTTGGATACGGTCGCTGGCGACGTCACCATGGCGTCAGAACAGTTTGACCAGCCGTGTCGATTCATGACACGATAAGACATATTTATTTGTAAAAAATACGTATACCTACATGGTGTACTAGGCGACAAGCTACTTGAACAGCGAGCGTCGGAGTGGGGGGGAAGTTGGCACAATAATATGCCCTTGCATTAGACGACCTCTGTGGCGCAGTGGTTAGCGCATCTGCCTACCATGCGAGAGGTCCGGGTTCGAATCCCGGCTGGGGACAAAAAGAAGTGACGTCACTGGTTCTGGTTCCCACGACACTGTGTATCCTAGTGTGGGGCCAGACGGATTGTATGTGCATGTATGTAAATGTTTATATTTATTTATTATTCGAAATTATTGTCACATCTGATATTTACTTCTGCGTATAGGAACGAAACGAAGTAACTTGGTCTTATTGCTTTATTTAATGATAAGTTTGATGTCTTGTTCACTGCCTCCTTCCTTGTAGCTAATTCCTTTTTCATGAAACAGTAAGCGACCGATTTCTGAATACGGTATTTGACACTATCGACAATAATTTATTTGAGATGCTCGATTAAAACTAAAATTACAAAATGATTCGGAAAATGTATTTCTTTTAATCATTTACAAGTTATTACAATTTTTAAATAGGTGAAACATAAAAAGAGTGCTCTGAAATGTGACGTCACAAGCAAGTATTTTCATACAAAATTCCGTTTTAAAAGTAACTCGTTTGAAATCCCGTCAAATACCCAATTGAGAATTTCGCTAAGTAACTAGGTACTTAAATCTAGTGCTGTCTCGTCAAATTTCTCAGAAAAGAGCGGGACAGAACGTTACGTAAGTATTTACTTAGCGAAAATTCTCAACTCAGAAACCGGCCCTATAAGTCGTACAAATATTTGAGCTTAATACAATTAACACGTACGAGAGTTATGTTCAATTTCAGTATTTACAGTATTTTTACTTACAATAAAAAGCAACCAGGAATAATACATGTCAGAGGAGAGTAGGATCGGTCGGACGCTTTAGACAAAATTAATAGTGCACTGCACATAGCGTCCAGCCCAACACATAAACAGAGCTAATTTCCTATAGGGAACTTGCATCTCACTTAGATTAAATAGGTAATTGTTTTTCATTCGAGATCACAATTTTTTTTCAAAATGAAGTTGCTGTAATAAATAAGTAATAATTTAGATTTAGTTTTTTCATTCAAGGGTAAACGTTTTCTTGTAGGAATGCAGAAGCATAGAGTGCGACAAGTGAGTCGTGGCTCAAGCCTTTGGCGGGAAATTTAAAAATCTTTAAGTTGATAATCCTGCATATCGTCTGAATAAACCATCATGATACTTTTGCTTAACTTGATTATTTGTTTAATTAGTATGGAGTCTCCAATGAATTTTGTCCAAACATAAATAAATATAAGCAAAACGAAAACATTAACTACATCAAAACCAACATTTCCACTCCACCAAAAACAGGGATGATAAAGATGCACCACATAAACTTATAAACATTTATTAATGCTGAACTATAATCAAAATCTGATTCATATCTTTTTTCTCAACATCTTTGAGTTCTTTGACTATGTCTTCGATCTGACGTTTACCATTTTCGTCATCCGACAGACCTTACAACAAGAAATAATTCATGTTTGCTTTAAAACATTATTACTCGTATGTACTCGTATGTACGACAATAAATCAAAAACCTTTAGCGTCAGAAAACTCGATACCGTTTGCAAATTTAGTACTACCTGGCACTAAATTTGCAAACTGTTTCGAGCCCTCTACCGCTAAAGGTTTTTGATTTATTGTCGTTTAAAGTCTGAGAAAAATGTCAAGTATAGACAAATGGATCATACTAAAACATAGGTAAAATTATGTTGAATAGAAACAAAAGTTTTTTTCTTGTTTAATCTAGGACTAGTATCAAACTGTTTCGGCTGTACTACTTGCAGCTGAAATACCCCCTTCGGCCGTTTAGGAAACCGGAGTTTGGAAACCAGTTTCCTAAAAGGATTTTTTTATCCTGCTACGTAACTGGTTTCCTATAAAGATTTCTTTATCTTTCTACGTAACTGGTTTCCTAAGAGTACTATGTTTATGTTATTTCAGCCACCTACGAAACTAATAACCGGATTGTAGATAACATGTGTATTGGAATTGAGTATTGTATTTAATTAATGGTTTTTGTAAAACTTAATAATCTATCTCAGATAGAAAATTAACATTCACAACACTCAAAATGAAATAACATAAAATAAATTTATTAACAAACATAAAAACAATTCTTCTTAAGATTAAACGAAAACAATATCCTTAGTTTTGAAATAAAAATAAAAATGTGTTTAGTGAAATAATTTCAATGCAGTCATCAAAGTCATCTCAGTCCATCTATAGTAAACCAGTTACGTAGAAGGATAAAAAAATCTTTATAGGAAACCAGAAACGGAAAAGGATAAAAAACCTTTATAGGAAACCAGTTACGTACCAGGATAAAAAAATCCTTTTAGGAAACTGGTTTCCAAACTCCGGTTTCCTAAACGGCCGAAGGGGAAATACCTAAGTTTGAGTGTGGCCATAGAGTCTGACAAGCGAGTCCTGGCACGCGATTTATTTCGAATTCTTCATATGGCCACACTCTGACAGTCAAACTTAGGTATTTCAGCTGCAAGTAGTACAGCCCAAACAGTTTGATACTCGTCCTAGATTTAAACAAGAAAAAACCTTTTGTTTCTATTCAACATAATTTTACCTATGTTTTAGTTTAAACATACGAGTAATAATGTTTTAAAACAAACATGAATTATTTCTTGTTGTAAGATCTGTCGGATGACGAAAATTTTAAACGTCAGATCGAAGACTTAGTCAAAGAACTCAAAGATGTTGAGAAAAAAGATATGAATCAGATTTTGATTATGGTTCAGCATTAATAAATGTTTATAAGTTTATGTGGTGCATCTTTATTATCCCTGTTTTTGGTGGAGTGGAAATGTTGGTTTTGATGTAGTTAAGGTTTTCGTTTTGCTTATATTTATTTATGTTTGGACAAAATTCATTGGAGACTCTCAAACTAATTAAACAAATAATCAAGTTAAGCAAAAGTATCAAGATGGTTTATGGCATATAGATGCAGGGTAATCAACTAAAAGATTTTTAAATTTCCCGCCAAAGGCTTGTGCCAGGAGGACTCACTTGTCGCACTCTATGAAGAATTCGAAATAAATCGCGTGCCAGGACTCGCTTGTCAGACTCTAGAAACAATTTTAGGAGATAATTCAAATATTATATATAAACGCATAATCATACATTATAATTTATTACTATTCTACGGCGTACCGTGAGGAAGTGACACGACATTCTATATAAGTATCTATCTATTAATCACTTTAAACATTAAAAGGGGGACGGCGCGTACGCAGTCCCCACTACCAAAAATAACGCATCCGAGTTATCCACATTAGGGATAATCGCAGGGGTCAACCCAACCGCAGTGCAATGGGAGAGCCTCGCCCTGGGGGAACCGCCTACTTGATCACGGTGTCCCCTATGCCAGGTAAGTATGCTATAACAAACTCTACGCGGGGTATTTATGCGGCAAGGAAAATGTTTCGATGGCGTGATGCAGAAAACCGGTAAGGCGACATCTGGTGGAGTTTGTAAATTGTTTGGTTAAATTTGAGGACTTGCTGAATGTAGGGAAGGTTCTCAAAGATAATATGCGGAAAAAAATAACAGAGGAGGATGGGCATCCCTTTAATGCGCTTTACATAACCTACACCATAAATTAGCTGTGCAGTGGACAGCAGGGCATTTGTCTGATTAAAATAGTTCTTTAGAATGTTCTGACTAGTGGCGCCACCAACAAATGACATTGTGATGGTTTGAAGTTATAATTAATACACTCCGTTCGCGAACCTCCTACACTAACTTAATTAGCTTTGCAAATGCAATCAAGTGTAATAATCGTACTTTAGACACATCACATTATAAATGACGAAATTAACACAAATTAGACCAAAACTTGTTTGAGTTACATTATTGGAATGTATTATTTCATATAGAGCACTAACCTTGTATTCAATAACTTATATAACATAATAATATCATTGTAAATGCGATTTAAAATGAGTAGGTAGTTGTCTAATGTATGTCAACAACTAATTATGAAGTTTGGTAAAATGAAATAATACAATGTTTAGAGATTCTATCCATCGAGACTGCTAATAATGTCAATCACTCTTATTCTACCTATAATTTGATAAAATAATACTCTCTTTTTAGCCTCTAGTGGTAGACAAAACACACATCTCCAGGACATGCTAATGACAATGCCTATTCTAAATCAATATTCAAATAGGTACAACACAGAATGTACACTTTGTCGTGTACGTTCGCACATATCAACACATACACACACAGACACACACAACATTTCGTACAAATTTGATTAAAATAAAATACTCCAACAATACATACGTGAATTGAAACAAATATGTAGCTAATTACAACAAACAATTTTATCCATAAAATGTTGCTGGGAAATCAAAATTCTCGGAGTTAAAATGTAAAAAAAATATTACACACGCAGTGGACACGTAATGCTCCGCAAATCAATACAAAAGTATTTATTTCAGCAAAGATTTTTCACATAGTGGATTGACATAGCTCAGGTTGCCTTTTTACGAGTACAATAATAACAGTAATTCTATTCGTAGTTTTTTTGTGGCCCCACTAAGCAAGCTTATATCGTGGGTACCAATCAGCGTTCTTATGGCATCGATGGAGCGTATGTACAATCCCGTAATACTCTTGTTTGAGATCCTATTATATTGCGAATGCATTGCGTGTTGATATTTTGAAACAGTTTTCCAAACCTGAAGCATACTTTAGTAAACTAATAATTGATATATTGAGAAATAATACTAATATTAGGCGGCGATTTCTTTGAATACTAGTGTCTGAGTATCATTTGGCAGTAGAGGAAACTGTCCAGCACTGAAAGAAACAACAATTGTGTTTATTTATTATTCTAAATTGAACTGGTTACGTAACAATTAACAACTGACGCACTTTACTCTTGAGTTAGTTAGGCCACATACACATTGTTTCTAACAACCAACATAAAAGAATATTTTGAATAATTATTTCCAGGAAGAAAACAGTAATGTCATTTTAACATACACATATTACACTAATTTTAAAGTGTAAGAAATGTAAATATGATTTTTAGCTGTGGGGTGTAATATTATTGTCATCAGAAATTTTAATTGGTTTTAGAAATAATTGAAGATAACAAGATTGTTAATAAAGTAGTAGGAGCTTTAGACTATTCCTTTCAATCTCTTTCATCTCAATGATAATTACGTTTTCTCAGAAATCGATTGAGTAAAATTTTTAAACCAAAACAACATATTTTTTTCATCTCTTCTCAAATGCCTTCCAAACCTTGTAAATGTATACAGTAATCCAGCCCTTTTGTGTTCTACCACACTTCAAATAGTAAAAATATACTCACAATATTGCACAGCGGATATTAGCAGTTCGTACAACTGCACTGGCCCACTTCCTTTCAGTACAATCTCTGACATGAACACATAGACCACCCGGCTGGTCTCAAACAGCGAGTCCAGCAGCAGCCAGGTGGTGATGCTGCGGCCAGCGTTCTGCACAGCGCTGCGGTTCATCACCACACAGCTGTTCAGGAACCCAATCAGGCTGGCTACTATCATCAGGGCCGAGATGAAGTAGTGGATGCCTAAAGGTACAACAAAGGTACAATTGTTAAAATTTTCTTTTTATTAGCTGGTCAACATCGTGAAATGTATGTGATAATATTAGGCCTAAGTTATTATTATATTAGGTAGACATAATTAATGAGTATGCTAGACAAAGTATTGAATTTATACAAGGACTTATATTTTGTAAGTCTTCATTAGTCTGCCTCTTTGGTGTAGCAGTACCTATCACATCTTTTTTTAACTAAAAGTTCCGTAAGCACTAGACATTATTAACTTTATTCTGGATGCACTTACTTAATTTTTTATCTGAAGAGTCCAACCAGGTTTCGCTCGAAGAGCTTAGTCATGGTCAGTAAAGACAAAAATGTTAATAGTACAATATCTTATTACCGTGCTGGATCCTGGGTTCAATTCAATTCAATACATTGTAGAAATTGCCTCAGCCTGGGTGGCTGTATTTCCATGTTTGTGACGTCTTTGCCTGGTGACATAGGATGGCACAGGGTATCCTAGTTTGCGGCCAGGACAAGGGACTAAGTTCTTATTATTAATGAGATTCTGATAAGTGGTTTTTCAGATCATGCAAAGAACCTAATAATAGTCACTGCCTTCATGTGTTTGTTGGTCTACAAGCTAAACTCATTGGAAGAAGAGGATATATTATGTGTGTATTTTGTGTTACCTGGGAAATAAAAGTTTTTCAGTTTGACTTACCTAACTCGGTGCCAAATAGTGTGTTTTCATAGTACAAGTCTGGCTTTAACAGACGCAGTAATGCCATGATGAACGCCGTCGCTGCTGAGATCTGGAATAGTTTGATAAGGTCGGTGGGTAAATTACGAATTGGAGAGGTACAAAGCGACTCGCTTGGAATTTCATTTAAATCAAGTCTACGTAGATAAATCAAACAAGACACGGGTTATTAGTGACTACTAGGTTACTAAAATATTCCTAGTCAGCCGCTATGCAATTTTTACTCACAGAGAATACTGCGGCCACAACTTTCACGTACATGCTGAGATCTAGCATAGGCATTGCTTTCGATTGCTGTGACATCGGGACACTGATATTCGTCTGTTTAACACTAATATTGCACTAATCTAAGAGTATCACAGGAGTCGATTAATTTCTCGATTTCTCGTGTCAAAATCGATCGTATTTAAGCGCTGCTCGGTTTACAAAACAAATCGGTATTGTCAAAAATCAGCTTGGACCACAGAATCATGCTGACAGCTGTTGTCTATCAGCCGTCAGAGCTGCCATCTACATGCTGAGTTGTGGCCTAACTGGGCCTAACTGGGTTGCGCCTCGTAGTTTCTAAAATATTTTGTAGAGGGCACTTGGTACGCGTTACAAACTTTTATGAGCAAAACTTGTGAATATTAAAAAAAAAACCGGTCATGTGCGAGTCTAAATTGCCCACCAAGGGCTCCGTACAAATTTGTAGATAATTAAGTTTTATATATATTAAGAAAAAATATCGTATCTTCGCCGTGTAAATCAAACTTAGAAATAAGTTACCCAATAGCATCTACAGATCGCACCGCATCCGATCGTGCGGTCATAAACAAACATTTACATACAGGCACTTAGTTAGGTACATTGCTCCTGGCCCCACACCACACGATACCCTGAGTGGTGGGAACCAGAAACAGTGACATCACAAACATGTAATCCGCCCACTATCACCAGTGATTTGTGTGTAGGCGTGCGTGGCTCTGAACAACACCTCACGAGAAGTGAGCGATCGAGATGTGACCTTTTACACACCCTTCTCATAATTATCACAAACTCTCTGTTCAGTGGATGAAATCCGAACCCACGACTCCTATCGTAGGGCTGAGCAGAAATATACGACACAAAGTACATAGTATACTACCTAGTTTTCAAACATGTCCTTCTCTTTTACTTGGTAGTAGGTAGAAATCCAATGGTACGTACTTATAAGGCGATGATAATACAATGACATGCTAATAATATATTTTTTTTTAATTTTTGAGTTTTGCTACAAAAGATGCAAGATTTTTTTTTTTTTTTTTTTTTTAAATGGAGTAAAGAGGTTGTTTGCGACTTTAGCCAACGTCATTTTTTTTGTCGGAAGAGTTCAATTAGATTTCGCTCTGATTCAGTCAGTCCGAGACGAGCATGCGACGTCGCGAACGACGTCGTTTCAGAGCGAAACTTCCGGACGCTTCCGCCAAAAAATCAATGAAGTGTATCCGGAATAAAGTTAATAATGTGTACTTAGTGCTTACGAATGTTTCAGGCAAATTAGTTCGTTAATAGATTGAAAACCCAACCGTTATGTAATTTGATTGAAGTGCAAGCGTCGAAAGGTCGAGGTAGGTACGTCGACTGTATCTAATTATAATCTTTAGCAAATCTTGGACCATAATATACATAGATGCCTGTATTCACTTTGATTAGTGCGAGCAGGGGCGCCGGCTTTTAGAAAACCTCATGGGTGCTCATACTCATTTGATGACTCGAAAAAGCGGCAGTGTGAGAATAGAAATGATCCACTGACAAATAAATAAATCTCATGCTTACTTACGTACTGCGTACTTAATTACCAATTATGTTTGATGAAAATAGAAAATGAAACCATTACATAAATAAATAAATATAAAAATGAAACTAGTATTTATTAGCAAGAAATATTGTAATTTATACGTAACCTACGTACGGTCGAAGCCGCGACACTTGCTTCTCAACCGGCTCTCTAGACCACTGCGATAAACGGGTCGTTCGGGTAATGATTACCTACTGATCTGTTTCTTGATGTCTATTCTCAGGGGTGTTCGGCACCCACTGTTTATTTCTCATGGGTGCTCGAGCCCCCGAGCACCCACGGAGTCGGCGCCCCTGAGTGCGAGTGCAAGTGATTAGTAATTGAGGATGATTAGTGGAGGTGTGTAATGCAAGTAGTGTCCAATTCTTGTTTAGTGGCTCTGTTAAGTACATTCAGTTGTTAACTGTCGATCACCAAGTATGGACGAACTTCGAGAAGCGCGCTTGCAATTTGAAGAATCGCTCGTAGCCCGGCTGCCTGAGAGATCTTAAACGCTCACAAAGGTTAAGCAACATCGGGCGCGTTCAGTGCATGGATGCGTGACCGTCTAACGCTAGTGGCATTTTTACGAGCGGTTCCGTGCTTCGCAAGGCACGTTAAGCAGTTGGTGCCGGCTGCCGTCGATAGATGGCAGTCGTTAAGCCAAGTTAGAGGCCGTAGGTCGGCTTGAAAACTTCTGACAGTAAGACCAGCCACTAGTCTTGCAAGCCTCCACCAATCCGGACTTGGCCCCCGTGGTGTGGAGTATGGCCTATACCTTCCTCAGGGAAGAAACCTGTGCCCCTCGGTGGGGACATAATGCGTTGATGATGATACCTATTGTAGACACAACTTCTTGTTGATAAAGTTCGTTCATTGTTTCAGGCGGTATAAATAAGGCGGTGATAAGGCCCGTAATCTCCTTTTTTATGTAAACTAACGTGTTCTTTATCTATCTATAAAATAAGTTCTATTTTAAAGAAAGTTGTACGCTATTTCATTAACATACCCCGTAGTACAGATGCGTTAATTTTCAACGAATAAATTAGGTTAGGGCATATCACTCGGGCACACACACTGCACAATCTGCACATATCAGGCGTGCAGCTCTCATTAGCCCACTATTCTACTCTGGATGTCCTCTCGCGACCAATTCCATTGCGAGGGCCATATAATTTAATTATGACGATATGTTGACGGTTGTAAATTTCACACTATTGTCAAATACTCCTCGATATCGAATGTTATTTACAATTTAATTTATTTGACCTATTTGTATTAATAAATGTTATACGAAAATGAAAGTCGTAGGGTATGTACAAACCCTCTTTTGGTACAATGCCCGACAAATTGCATGATCCAATGACTTTCATTCGAATTCTTCGTTTTGATTTAGTCAAATGTGTTTTTTTTAATTACCCGGTTTAGTCTTCCACTGCTGGGCAAATCCCTCTCTTTTAACTGTCCACTCCTCTCTGTCAAATGAGCCGTTTTCAGAAGAACTAAAAAAAATATCTAACGGCTGTCAAAGGAATGCAATTTTGGACCTCAGCCCAATAGCCATATTTTATTATATTTTATTATATGGCCAATAGCCATATCCGACGACCTCCGTGGCGCAGCGGTTAGCGCATCTGGCTACCATGCGAGAGGTCCCGGGTTCGAATCCCGGCTGGGGACAAAAAAATAAACCCAGGTCTTGGATGTTTACATGTTTGTGACGTCGCTGTTACTGGTTCCCACGACACAGGGTATCCTACTGTAGGACCAGAAGCAATGTATGTGCCTGTATGTAAATGTTATGTTATGTTATGTTATTGAAAATGTTAGTTTTTTTTCAATACAATATAACTCCGAAAGGACAAACATTTGGCTGTTGGCGTCATAGTGACTTTTGTTCAGCTCGCTGAGAACTATTCGATGATGTCTCTCACATGTCTATTGGGCTGAGGTCCAAAATTGCATTCCTTTGACAGCCATTACATTTTTTTTTTAGTTCTTCTGAAAACGGCTCATTAGGTAGGCAACAAATAATAATTAGGTATAAAAAACCGGATATGTGGGCTCCGTACAGTATTCGTCTTGACTCTTGACAGACAGACGGACGGACGGACATCAAAGTGACGCTTTCTGTTTTTCTTTTTGACATACGGAACCCTGAAAACTAGACTTACCCGCGCCTACTTAGGTAATAATACTTCTAATTATTAGAAGTTGCTATGTAAAACATGATGAAGACCTATGATGCAAAAAATTTTTTTTTCTGGTGTGTGCAAAAATGAGTTTTAATATAATAAACATACTTTAGTTACTTAGGTACTTACGTAATAAGGAGGTGCCTAAGTACATATTTTTTAGACTACATCGGTACTCCACCACTTCACCAGGCAATTTGTTTGTGCCAAGGGCTACCGACTGGTCAAGTCGAGGGCCAATCATTTTAAGTACACTCAAGTTTATTCTTCGAAAAGCACCATTGTTATCTCTATACACTTGTAATATCGGTCAGCTCACGCGACTGCGTGTCCACTATACTATACAAACAATCCAACGCACATTACAAAGTGTAGATACGCTTGTGCTGTTTGATAATAGAACTTAATGCAAACCAACAGGGTACATTTGAACAGCAAAATGGCTTTGCATCGAGGGTGTCCAGTGTCGTTTTTGTATTATGCATCTAATTGTTACGCAATAAAACGTTATGGTCAATGATTGAGTTAGAACTTTAGAAGTCACCCTAGGAGTCCACTTCTACTTCAATTAAACATTACCATTTTGTGAATTTGGTTGCTTATTAAGGCATGAGAATATCATTTCTTTTTATTAGAATATAGATTGGAAGAGATAACTATATTTTTATTACTTTGATTTTCGACGCCATTTTAACTTTATTTGACATACAAAAGTATACATATTGAATAACTTTAATAACTTCTACTAGCGGACGATCAGGTAACATCCATCCATCATTTGAAGTATCTTATGTCTCTCTTAAAGTGTCTTTAAGTAAAATCCTATTTAACTTACTGACTGTTTAAAACTTTCTTGATGTAGGTATAAACATTTTGAGAGCTAAAACCTGTAGTTTATTTAAATGTCATTTTAGGTAGGTACGCATTTCCTTCATTCTTTTGTAGTGTGTGGTTGTGTGTGTCAGAAACTCAGAAACGATTTGTTGTCAATTCCTACAACAGAATTTTATTTTATTTTTATTTTATTTTATTTGTTGGGGTTACAACAGGATGAGTTACACTTAAAAATAGTCTTATAGTAAAGTACACAAATTAATAAAGTAAATTAACACATCCCTTAGAGTATCCCACTGAGAACAAAACTGATTGAAGTTTACGGCGAACAATGTTCAGTGACAATGAAAGATTCCGATAACAATGAAAAATTTTGATGGAATGATTACTTATTAATAATTAATACCTATCCCTACCTAAACAGTATTACAGTTTACCAAACTCCTATCTATAGGCATCTCCTTTAGATAGGAGTTCCGTTCTTATTTTATGTAATGCCAGTTATTCTGATACATACATGCAATGCTAGTAGTATGACACAAGGAAATATAAGTTAAAGTTGCGCGTGCCAGAGCGCCAGAGCCTGAAGAATACAGAAACAGATAGTATGAGAAAAGGTGGAAGTGACACGAGTGGCCTGTCCAGAACCACGGCATACTAGGATGTCAACAGACAAACAGATGTTTATCAGATGATATTAAAATTCATTCCGTGACTAAAACCTCTCGTACCTCTTACGAGTAATTGACGAGGTTTTGCGAGTGTTTTTTTTTAAACTCGAAGATAAGGCCGCCAATAGGGAATGGATGAAAATATCAGAAGTGCTTGATATTTTTTCCGGTGATAGGAATAACCTTCCTTAACGCGAGAAAAAAGTTTAAATTTTTTTGGCTTCGTAGTTAATTTTTAAATAATCGCAATATTTTTCCATTCGTAGTTCTGGGCTCAGAACGGCTTAACAGACATATTCCTTGGTCCGCTACGTATTAAAAAAAAATCTGTGGTGACATTGACAGCTTTTCAAGGTGGATTTTTTTTCATACGTAGAGGACTAAGGAATATGTCTGTTAAGCCGTTCTGAGCCCAGAACTACGAATGGAAAAATATTAAGATTATTTAAAAATTAACTACGAAGCCAAAAAAATTGAAACTTTTTTCTCGCGTTAAGGAAGGTTATTCCTATCACCAAAAAAAATATAAAGCACTTCTGATATTTTCATCCATTCCCTATTGTACCTACTTTGTTTTTATTTGTTTTTCCTGGTACAATAAAGAATATTCTTATCTTATCTTATAAATTTATAAAAACCAATAACGCCAAATATATAGTACATACAGCATGCCAGTTTTATGTTAATATGCAACGATGTGGGCCGGGCTGCGCGGACAGGATGACCATTAACAATAACAGCCACTCACCCAGATCTGTCAATACAAATTATAACGCTCGTAACTTGTGCGTATTCAAAATGTTTGCGCATAATAACTCACGGCGCTCAATGGGCCAAGCCGTCTGTGCAATAAACCGCAATTATATTGATAACTGTTCTGCGTCATACGACCTGTTTGACGACTTCTGTGGCGCAGCGGCTAGCGCATCTCCCTAACATGCGAGAGGTCCCGGGTTCGAACCCCGGCTGGGGAAAAATCCCCAGGTCTTGGTTATTAACATGTTTGTGATGTCGCTGTTTCTGGTTCCCACAACACAGGGTAGGTAACCTAGTGTGGGGCCAGAAGCAATGTATGTTATGTATTTGTTTTCAAACCTTTCTATTATATTCCCATCCACGGGTCAATGCGTGCGGCTGGAGATAAGCAAAATAACAACTGAAAACGGTCCGCTTCATAGGGTAGGTTTAAATGTAATTGAAGGTTACGCGCATCGCATTAATAAAATAATGGGCGCATATCGACACCTGTAATAACAATTGACGTAAGGGACAAACCAGGGTTTTTCAGGGCGAGCAAAAGAAGTTTTTTATTTTTTTCAAATCACCATAAATTTTGAAGTATTCCAAATTTTTACATGATTTTAACAACATATCATAAGCTCTGCGAGAGGTACGGCTCAGGGTTATTGAAAGTGCTGAAACTCTAATAGTTAAAAAGTTGCGTGCCCGTTACGTCAATTAAGACTGAAAAAGTAAAGCTAACAGAAAGATGTTGATTTGGGATAAATTAATAACTGAAACAACGTTTGAAATATTTATTCATAAGAGATGAATCAGTTATTTTTTCGTTTTTTTTTTGCCATCCATTGCGTCATTTGTTAAATGAAACGTATGGGTCGTGTACTAAAAACGGCAATGATTCGTCCTTTTACCTTCCATGCCACTATGATGGAGCTACAATTGGATAGCAGAATTGAGCCACACTCAAACAAACACACTTAAACAAAATAGGCACTTTTATAAAAATATTGAAACATTAGGTACTCGCATAAATACCCTATGTTGTTTGAATTTGTCTGAATCAATCTGAATGTTTTTCTCGGCAATAACGAATATAAATAATATTATTCTGAGTGCGTATACTGAGTTTTTTCATTCACTTTCGATAGCGAGAGCGTTTGCGATTTGCATAGGAGTGACAAAGAGACAACTAGGTGGCGCGCTCTGTCACTCCTATACAAACTGCAAACGCTCTCGCTATCGAAAGTGAATGAACAAACTCAGTATAAGCACTCCGGTTACAATCTTCTAATTGGTTAATTTTCGCTGTCTACCAGCATATACGTGTGGCCAGGGAGTAAAAAGTTGATTTCTATCAATTCCAAGCTTGATGATATGCTCAAAAAGTATTTAAGCACGGATAACATAACTTGGCTCTACGAGTATTTTTATTTTGACCACGGCACGAGTCGCAATATAAAAATTAAATAGTTTCTAGATTCCTCTTTTACAATTTCCTGCAAATATTTGAAGATGCATGATCCGATGATCCGTTTATTGTTGTACTTTCATACCTATACAGTTTTGTTATAGACTGCGTACTTTCAGCTATAATAAATAAAAGCTTGCTTTCGCTATGTGGGGTATTCAAAACCTTTTGTAGGTCAAAACTATCTGTCAAGGTAGGTAATGTCATTAGGAGTTTTCAATTCTTGCTGAAAGATGAATCTCTCATAGGTCGAAACTTTTTCTTCATCATGGGTGATTTTATTAGCCTTATTTTCTTCATAACTAACGATTATGGTTGTGTTCATATTTCACACAAAATGAACATTTATCTTTTTTCAACACATGAAAACAGATATTTTATTAATTTCTAAAAATAAATTTGTGAGCAGTCGTTTGCTTAAGTGGTTTTCACTTGCAAATGTGTAAACTTTTTCACATAAAGCCGGTAAAGATTAGAAGAGCTTTTGAATTTTTGCGTCAAATAGAGCTTTGTTGATTTTTTCGACTTTAATGAGATGGAAGCACGGAGAGCCCTCCAATGTATGTCTTTGCAAAAACTTTTGTGTTTTCATCGTAGATGTTAACTGCTGTAAGTGTACTTTTCTCTTTTTTAGCCCGTCCTCCTTCAATGGTGCCCATAGTGTACAGTCACGAGCAATATTATACAGTGTCACATTTTGTACGACGTACACATTTTGTTTTGTCCTGCACATGTGTACGACAATTTGTCCGAAATTATCTAACCATGGGTTACACTTTCTAGAGTATTTTAAGTTAAGATTTTTAGAAAATGTGACAGTGTATACATATTATTGCTCGTGAATGAACAAAATATCTCTCGCCCGAAAATTAACGTATCGGCTAGTTAGTATTCCCCCTAAATGATACGTCATTTTGGACCCTGTATAATTATTACCAAGCTTACGTTTACGCTAACAAATATAAACGAAGCAGACCAAAATTATTTGATACGTCAATTGAAGTCTAAAAATCTGGCTAGACATGGAAAAAATCTGTGGTGTAGGTAAGGGACATTTTTTGGTCGATAAAAATATTTCAAATATACCAATCGATGCAGCAAAAAAATACAAAAAAAACTGTGTATTTAAGTAATTTGACCAAAATGTCCCTTACGTCAATTGTTATTACAGGTGTCGATATTATTATTAATGATTTTCTTTGGGAGCCTGTTTCGTGGAATGGAGTATAAGTGAGTTTTTCACAAGGAGATTCCGTAAACGCATTTTCGTTTTAATTTACAATACGATTTTCTACATGTTTATGTTGTTGTCGGTGTCAATGTCGATGGTTAGTACAACTTTCGTGTAGGTTGGTAAAAAACCTAGGTAGATCATTAAAATTATATAGTTTCTGATTCCCACGACACAGGGTAGTGTGGGCCAGAAGCAATGTATGTATTTGTTTGCCAATGTTTATGTTTTATTTATTTTGGTATAGATAGTAGGGAAAGTATTGTGTCATAGGGATACATTTCAATGACAAACAATTGTGCTCTCTCTAAAACATTTTGTGAGTGAGCGAAACATATACAGGACGTATTACATCTTATGTTTGACAAATAAATTATCTCTATCTTGGGTTAAAAATATAACCAGATATCTAGAATGTACTGAAGGATTCTCCATATTATACATACAGCAACATGTTAGCATTTATAAAAACCGGCCAAGTACGAGTCGGTCTCGCGCAGGAAGGGTTCCGTAATCTATAAAATCTATAGATTATTTATTTTTAAAATTAATATTATATTTTTATTTTATTTTATTAGGGACATAAACAGCGATATATAACTAAATTTTGTGTGAATATTTCAAGCGTCTACCTGTTGTCATTATGAACATCGAGCAAAAACGTATTTAAGTATTTATTTTCAGTATTTATTTTATTCTGTTTTTTAGTATTTTATCATAACATAACATTTACATACAGGTACATACATTGCTTCTGGCCCCACACTAGGATACCCTGTGTCGTGGGAACCAGCGACATCACAAACATCCAAGACCTGGGTTTCTTTTTTTTGTCTCCAACCGGGATTCGAACCCGGGACCTCTCACATGGTAGGCAGATGCACTAACCACTGCGTGACAGAGGTCGTCTATTTGTTGCTATAGTAGCAAAAAATATACATCATCTGTGAAAATTTCAACTGTCTAACTTTCACAGTTCACAGCCTGGTGACAGATGGACGGACGGACAGCGGAGACTCAGTAAAATGTTCCGGACCCTTTGGGTTCGGAACCCTAACAATGGATAAATGGAACTTTTAAAAATTTCACTCACATATCTATATAAATAAAATTCCAAATCCTGACTGACTGACTGACTCACTCATCAACGCCCAGCCCAAGCCGTTGGACCTAGGAAGCTGAAATTTTGCACAGAGGGTCTATATATAATGTAGGCAAGGAATAAGACCGGATTTTTTTAAACTCAACCTCTGAGGGGGCGAAAAGGGTTGCCAAAATTTGTATAGGAGGTTTAAAGAATATTATATTTATTGAAGCATGCTGAATAACTAAAGTCCATGCGGACGGAGTTGCGGGCAAAAGATAGTTTAAATATAGAGTTTCAAAGTGAGTGCAATTTTAATGATCAATAGGTAACTTTATTACAAATAAATAATATTGGCACTTGCTCAGCGCTCCCAACGCTTCCTCGACTGTCTGTCGGGAGTATGATGGATGGTTACCGATAACTCGATTACAATCATAATCGGATTCGAATTGTCGAACTACTCATCCCTCAAATTTGTACTGTTAATTGGAGCCATTGAAATTTTTAAATAAGTTTATTTATGTCTCACTCAGTCTGCGCTATCACAGACTTACTGGCTTATTTTGTTGTTTCTTTCAGTATGCTATTTTTAGTCACTTTTAGCTTCTTATCCTTGTTTATCTTAAATAATCAAAGCGTAATAATTTCAGAGCATTCCGTGTATTCGAGGTCATGTTCTACTATGTATTAAAATGTATTCAGTTTATCAGCAATAATTTTTTGTGTTTGTATGCTATGTATGTATGTTTTGTTTTATTAATGTATTCGATTATTTTCTTTGATTTTGTTAATATAAGATAAGATAAAAATATTATTTATTGGAACAAACAAAAAACACAAAATATTTACAAAGGTTCATAGTACAATTGGCGGGCTCATTACTAAAAGTAATTTCTTCCGGACAACCTTACGATGGAAAATGGCTGAGATTTCACTTAAACTTGAAAGATTTTCGATTACTTCCTTTTATTTTGGTAATGTATTCTATTCTATTATAACTTCTCTTCTATTTCCGTGAGTCCCCAAAGGCGTATACTGAGTTCTAGGTCATTTTATCGCTGCATAGACATACCCTGCGTCACTTATTGTTTTGAAATTATTATGTTTTTATTTGTTTAATTGTTTTATTAGTTTAAATCACATGTTAGCTACAAGAATTTTGAAAATAAATAAATAAATAAATAATAATAATATGTCTTTGTGGTGTTAAATAAATGTTGGTCTGTTATATGTCTTCAATCCATATAATAATAAAGGTCTCCCGGTCTATAAAGTTTTGTAAAGTCTCAATCAACGGCTCACACACACTTGTACAAATAAAATAACACACTAGGTAATTCCATATTTCGCGCAAGCGGCCAGCGGTTCCATGGTGTAACGGTTAGCACTCTGGACTCTGAATCCAGCGATCCGAGTTCAAATCTCGGTGGAACCTGTACTTTTGCTTTGGGTGAATGTTTTTTTTTCTGAGGTAGATAAATATAATATTTTTATCAGGGTATGTTTATTTCTTATGAAACAATCGAAACAATAATTGTGTATACAGCGTGTTCCAAAAATAACACGTCACAGTCACACTGGAGATAGACTTGCTCAAGAGGCGTTGAACCAACATGACCTCAGTAAAAGTTGCACGTTTTTGAGATATGGCCAATTTAAACTTATTCTAAATTTTCACTTTTTTTAACAACTTTAGTGCTAAATTAGTAAGTTCGTCAGCGAGTACAAATAAAAAACCAAACACGAGGACTATCTAACTTAATGCTAGCACTAAACTTGTTAAAAAAAGTGAAAATTTAGAACAAGTTTAAATTGGCCATATCTGAAAAACCGTGCAACTTTTACCGAGGTCATGTTAGGTTGGTTCGATGCCTTTTGAGCAGGTCTGCCTCCGGTGTCACTGTGACGTGTCATTTTTGGGACACCCCGTATAAACTGGTAATTTCTAGATACGCTACAATGCAATTCCAAATATTTATACCATCTTAAAGGTACACAAAAATTTCATTACAATAGAATTTTAGTCTTATTATAACAAGACTAAAATTCATTTTTCTCAAGGGTGTTTTTGGGCAATAACTCACAACCAACTTACTCTCGCTGTTTTGCCATCATCGTCAATTTCCCTGATAGACCTTCTGATACGGAGGGACTCTCACGACGACGACTGAACAGCAATTATATTTCTACTCTATACATATTTTCATTTAGTGGTAGGTAAGCTTCGTGATACAAGGGCAGGCCTTCCTTAGAGAGAGATACAGCGCATTTCACCAAGAGTTCACAAAAAAAAACGGAACTTTTTCAAGTTTAGTTTTTATTATATTGCATTTTCATGCTGATTTTATAATTAGATTATTACACCCACGCAAATTTGAAAATCTGACCATTGGGGTCACATACACATGATGTGCCAAACATATAATACCTTCTTCTTATTGGGCTCTGCGGAAAAAACAAGTGAAGTGTAATGCTGCTCCGCTGCCACGCGGCTGGCACACGCGGCACACGTGCGAGCGCTTTTTGACATGGTTTTTTCATTGTGTAATTAGCGAAAATGTTAAGTAAAAGCACTCCGACTTAATTGCACTTTGAAGCTATTGTATGTATTTGCTATCGACTGTAATCCCTTCTAAGTGCAATAGAATAAGTAGGTACCTAATGTAAAAGCTTAATGTTCTGTCCCTGAAAAATAATTATAAGTCATTAGGTACCTAGTAAGAAGTACCTACAATTCACAGGTTTCGTTAGGTATTGCATGTATGTCTAATCTCAGCTGATGCAACAGTTGGGTCGAATAACATGTACCTAATCGTAATTAACTTGTTTTTCTGGTGTATACAATAGAGAGTTCAAATCGAATCTAATCTTTATAATACCTAGTTAATAACGGTACCCGTTAATAGTCAATAATAATAGTCAAAGCCAATTAAGTATAATCAAGGTGTAAAACGAGGCTAAGGCCCGGGTCCTGAATTAAGAATTTCACTAAAAATACATAAGTAAAGTTCCGTCACGCTCTTTTCCGAGAAATTTGACGAGACAGCACTACAGTTAAATAGTTAGTTACTTAGTGAAATTCTTAATTCAGGAACCGGCCCGAAATCCTCTATTGCTCTCTTTAAAACTAAATATGACGGCCCGTTTCTGCGTCACTAGGTTAGAAATATATATATGTAGATCCGTCTGCTGCCAAAATAAGACTATTTTTTGAGCTATAGTACCTGCCTACTCGTAGCATAACTTATTTTTAATACTAACAAAACTTTATTTTTATTTAATGAAATAGTAGGTTAGGTCGGTTATTAATATAACAATAATTTTATGAATTAGACTAGAATTTACCTAAATATATTTATATATATTTAGGTAAATTCTAGCCTAATTCATAAAATTATTGTTTGTCCTTCATTTTTAGTGTTTCACAATGCAATATACCCGTAAAAACATTTATATTCACGTAATTTATTACTAATTTGTGTTTTATGGCAATACACATTAAATAATAAATTTTATTCATGTAATAATTAAGAAAATTAGCCTTTAGTAATGGTAATGTTAGCAAGGAGTATTAAATACCTACTGCTTGGTATTATCATTATTAAAATTCTTTATGGCACCAATATGTGTACAAGGTCGAGCTTAATGAAAGAACCATTCTCTTCCAGCAAACCATAGCAAAGTATAGTATATAACTGGCGGCCTTATCGCTAAAAGTGTTTTCCAGACAACCTTACAGTAAATCGGACTGAAAGGTGAAAGAAATAAATGTTAAGCGACGCCTACGCATTTGGTATTGGAAAGAGGACTTGTTTTAAAATCAGGGTATCCACGTCATGGAAATTGGAGTGGTGTGGTGCCACGTGCCCCGCCGCAGCCCCAGCGCTCCGCCCCGCGTGTTCTCTCACGTGTTCGGGGGAGATCGAACTCGAGCTAACATGGATTCCTTCGGGTACCTATTGGAGCAAACATGCCAAAGAAACTTTATGTCACAAAACTGGTTTTGTAAGTATGTATCTGAATACTCTTCATTCTATTCTTGAAATAAATGCAAAACATAAACGGTATTTGTCAGGGACCTCAAACGCAGTTCAAATAGTCTAGTGTAAAGGGAAAGATCAATTTACAATTATGAAAAGTCGTATTATTTCTCTTTAATTAATTGTTTGAGTCCTTTTTTCGTCGGTAGCTTCTAGATACATAATATGTATGTTGGAACTCATTGTATTTATTCTTTGAACCAAAACTTTCGTAAGCATAACCTATATTATACTTTGCTCAGGATTAAAATTAAATGAAATTCATCATCATCATCATCATCATCAGGCTATATTAGTCCACTGCTGGACATAGCCCTCCCCTAATGAGCGCCATAGCGCCCTGTCTTCAGCTTGCCGCATCCAGCATCTGCCTGCAGTCCTTCGCAGATCGTCATCCCACCTGGTTAGAGGGCGTCCTACACTACGTTTGCCGAGTCGCGGTCTCCACTCAAGAACACGTTTACCCCAGCGGTTGTCGGTTCTTCGCGAAATATGGCCAGCCCACTGCCACTTCAGCTTGCTAATTCTCTGAGCTATGTCGATAACTGACAACTGACAACTGACAATATTGTACCAGTATGAACTACCGTAGTTACGGTAGAAAATATAAAAGCTGATAATATAAAATTAGATAAGTAACACTTAAACCAAGCCTGATCTAGGTATATCGGCCCGAGTTTGAACTCCAAGAAATAAACCCCACGTCTTGGATGTTTACATGTTTGTGATGTCGCTGTTTCTGGTTCCCACGACACAGGGTATCCTAGTGTGGGGGCGATGTGTGTGCCTGTATGTAA
Organism: Yponomeuta plumbellus; assembly: GCA_947310845.1. NCBI lineage: Eukaryota > Metazoa > Arthropoda > Insecta > Lepidoptera > Yponomeutidae > Yponomeuta > Yponomeuta plumbellus. Next base: position 25,212,393 of record OX371193.1, on the reverse strand, counting down.
ATGTTTATGATATGTATGTTACATGAGACGCGCCATCTCGCTCTTCCTATGCATGTAGAGCAAAAGGGCGCATCATTAATTGTTTTAAGGTTCTAGCGTGCCCACGAGACCCTATTACTGAGCATACGCCGTCTGTCAGCTCGTCGGTCTGGCTGAAAGTTTCATGCGAAACTTCCTTGGATCTCTAGGAAGGAATATTGGTTAGCTGGGGAAGCAGGTGATATTTACGGTACTGTCGACAGCACATAAATTTGTTCATGCGTGCACTGTAGTCAGTTAGGTACTTTAAGGGCGGCTTTTCAATTCAAATGTAATGCTTGATCTACTGTTGACTGTATGTACCCCATACCGTGATTTAGACCGGGTCCACTCGCTTGAAAAACTATCTTCCCTTCTAAATACCTGTTGGCCTAAGTAAAGGCGGAAACGGACTTACCAACACGCGATGTCTAATAAGATTCCGGTTATAGAAAATAGTAGATTTGATTTGACTCAACACGCGTCACTTCGCGTCGGGTCGCGTCCCGGTTCAATAACGTCTTTCGCCATAACCAACAACTTATTTGGAAACCTACCTCTTACGTTCTTTTGCCTCTTCCACCCAGCCAAACGTATACCTACATACCTATTGTCGCCGACCTCTTTGTCATGTATATTATTAGTACCTGGATGACCGAGCTTTGCTCGGTATTTTTTTGATAAATCGTGTTTTTTGGAAATTACACTCAGACTAATGGGCAAACCCCTGCACGCTTTCACGCGCCAACCCCCAGCCGCTCCGAGTTTCACTCTCTGTTGCAGTCGGCCTAGGGCCTCGCTAGACACTTTTGATTGAGATTTGACGCATGGGAACATGTATGGTCTCGGCCTTCAGCCTCAGCCTCAACGGAGCCTCAGCGAGGTTTCTCTTGCCCGCCCGCTTTGCGGAGCTTGAGGCCTCGCAAATTTGTCCCATCCGGCTTTTCATTGTTAATTTTACGCCGGAACACGGGACGTCTTGGCTTTCAGCCTTGGCCTGAACTGAGTTCTATCGCTCGGCCTTCGGCGCCGCAAGTTTGTGCCATCTGGATTTTGCATTGTTTCTTTTACACCGGAACCTGACCTGGTACTGGATGGAGCTCAGCCTTTGGCCTCGGTGGAGTTCCTCGTCCTCGTTTTGCCTTATCAAAGTTTTTCGTGCTCGCTTCGCAGGCTCGGCCTTCGGCCTCGCAAGTTTGTCCCATCTGGACTTTGCATTGTTTCTTCGTCTTAGCCTTCGACCTGGTACTGAATGGAGCTCCGCCTTCGGCCTTGCCTCGGTGGAGTTACCGAATCCTCGTACTGGATGGTCCTCGCTCGACCTTCGGCCTCGCCTCAGCGGAGTTCCACGTCATCGTTCTGCCTTGACAAAGTTTTTTTTGCTCACTTCGCGAGGCTCGGCCTTCGGCCTCGCAAGTTTGTCCCATCTGGATTTTGCATTGTTTCTTGGTCTCAGGCTTCGACCTGGTACTGAATGGAGCTCGGCCTTCGGCCTCGCCTCGGTGTAGTTACCATGTCCTTGTTTTGCCATGTCAAAGTTTCTTGTGCTCGTTTCGCGGGGCTCGGCCTTCGGCCTCGCAAGTTTGTCCCATCTGAATATTGCATTGTTTCTTTTACTCTGAAACTCACAACGTCTTAGCCTTCGACCTGGTACTGGATGGAGCTCGGCCTTTGGCCTCACCTCGGTGGAGTTCCACGTCCTCGTTCTGCCTTGTCAAAATTTCTTGTGCTCGCTTCGCGAGGCTCGGCCTTCGGCCTCGCAAGTTTGTCCCATCTGAATATTGCATTGTTTCTTTTACGCTGGAACTCACAACGTCTTAGCCTTCGACCTGGTACTGGATGGAGCTCGGCCTTTGGCCTCACCTCGGTGGAGTTCCACGTCCTCGTTCTGCCTTGTCAAAGTTTCTTGTGCTCGCTTCGCGAGTCTCGGCCTTCGGCCTCGTAAGTTTGTCCTATCTGGATTTTGCATTGTTTCTTTTACGTTGGAACTCGCAATGTCTTAGCCTTCGACCTGGTACTGGATGGAGATCGGCTGTTGGTCTCGTCTCGGTGGAGTTCCTCATCCTGGTTTTGCCTTATCAAAGTTTCTTATGCTTCCGGGACCGCCCGATTTCTCACCTGAGCCAATACAACCTTTTATTTTATTCGTTATAAATGCAAAACGGTTTATTTCAAGCTACTATCGTAGCTTTGAACAGGTAATGCTATGTTCACATGCACGCCGTGCCGCCCGGCGGGCTGCCTGGCGGGCTGCGCGGCATGCAGCCCGTCCCAGGCCGGCGAAAATTAAAGCTGTTCACACGCACGCCGTCGTGTCAGTCAGTGCCAGCATGGCGAGCAGCGAGGATCTCGGTGTTGTTGCTGCCATATCCTTTGGCTTAACTTATTTTTATTGGTAAAAGTCCACAAAATCAAATACGCCAACATGACGAACAAAAAATTATCATTTTTGGATGCGTTTTGATTCACGGTATTTTTTTGTTTGCTAGAAAATCTAAAAAGTAACAGAAAAGTAACATTATTGAGTCGTGTAACATGGAGGTAACATAAGAATGTCAAAAGTAACGTAAAATGTTACTTTTGTAACATTCTGGTAAAGCTGGACTGACTGCCCGCGCGCGTGATAACAGTCACCGGGCGCCCGCACATTCATCCTTTGAACTTTGCCAAAAAAACCGACACTCGCCCGGTTCGCGGCATTCACGTTCACAAGCACGTTTACGGGCTCGGGCGTACCGCTTACACGCTCGGGAATGTGAATGTGCACGTTGAATGTCGAGTTGAACGCGCGCGTGTGAACGTAGCATAACTGACAAGCAAGTAGTGCAAATAGTAAAAAACGTAGATTCTCAGCGACATAGGTAGGGTTATTTTAGTTCCTATTTTCGATAATAGATGGCAATACATGTCCTGTTGGGTTGATATAAATCTCCAACAGATGGCGCTAGGTGTCAAGTTGTAGCTCAGAGAAATTTACCTTCGCATTCTAATAAACAGTTATTTATTGCCCAAAACACTGATAAAAGAACATTTTCTAAAAATTAAACCTACATGGATCAATTAATTGGCCCTGAAACTCCCTGCATCCTAAATTTAATGAAAATCGTTGGAGCTGTTTCCGAGATAAATTCGAGCATTGCACCAATGCCACAGCTGTAAAAAATGTTTGTTTTGCTTCGAATAAATGCCATAATAATTTGGGTTGTGACACGATTAAAAAGTATGGTTTCAAGCATTGTCCATCAAACAGCGCCTTAACAAAATAAAAATTGTTCGTTCTAAGCATTGAATTTCCTTCTAAATTCAATGGTTCTACATAACAAGTTTAATCTCTGATGAGCATTGTCCTGATTTTTTTTCGTATTTCTTTTAGAAACCAAAGGTACTTGGATACGAATTAGGTGCGTTGATGAAGGGCTCCTGATAATAGGTTTTCACACAAAAAAAAAGAAACTTGAAAAAAAAAAAGAAAAATTTATTCGTCAAGTCTCGAACCAGGGTCTTCTGATTACGGTATCGTCTTACTTCCCACTTGAGCTACTGCAATCAGACATATTTTTGCGAAAATTATCTTCTTATAGTGTAGCAGTTATTTCTTTGCCTAAAAACACGGTTAAAATGACGTTTTGTAAAAGTGAAACCAACCTAAATCGACTAATCACCCCCGAAACCCCTTGCATACGAAATTTCATGAAAATCGTAGGAGCCGTTTCCGAGATTCTGATTATCCTGTAATAATAGATGTTAAGTGGAGTTACAAATAAAAAAAAATACAAATATAGAAACAAGAATTGCTCGTTTAAAGAGATAACAAGAATTGCTCGTTTAAAGATATTAGATAATATATATGTTTAACGTTTTGACATATTATAAAAAGAAATAAGTTCACAAAAAACCGTGTTCTCAATACCTATTTTGCTTTAAGCGCTAACGGTTTTTACATAGATAGAGTTGTTTTTTTTTAACTTTTTGTACGCTTTTACAGCTGACTTACACTTTAAATGGATAAATAAGCATAGCGGTGTTGCTATTTCGTAAATATTTTTTAACATATCGCTTTTAGATGCGACATAGACGCTTAGGGCCGATTTCTGAATTGAGAATTTCTCTAAGTAACTACTTAACTCTAATAGTGCTGTCTCGTCAAATTTCTCAGAAAAAAGAGTGACAGAATGTTACTTACGCGAAATTCGCAATTCAGAAACCGGCCCATAATCTGCTCAAAAATGTGATTTGAGCACAATGTATCAAATATACCCTTTTACGGGTGTTGAGTTCAATAACTTTAGATTAAAATATGCGTCTGAAAGTTACCACTGCTCAAACAAATATCCATTATTTTGCCTCCCAATGCGGTCACGTGCGGGCGAGTGCAAACACCGCTTGGTCGCGTGGCCGTTATTGAATATCGGGCATAGCTTGCAAGCAGCGTATTATTCGTCCCACTGTAGGGCACAGGCCTTCTCTCAGAGACAGAGAGAATGGGCTTAAAGCTTAATCACCACGCGTGCCCACTGCAGATTGGCGATTCCAAGCGATGAGTGATGTAAACAGCTTAGCCTCTCACAGTTTTCCTTCACGGTTAGCAAAGAGTTCACTGGCATAAACATCAGAGACAATCAATGAAAAAACATAACATAACATTTACATACAGGCACATACATTGCTTCTGGCCCCACAAACATGTAAACATCCAAGACCTGGGTTTCTTTTTTTTTGTCTCCAGCCGGGATTCGAAGTCAAAGTCAAAGTCAAAATATTTAGAGTACTGAAACAAAATGTTTACTTTATGAACGTCAAATTTGTTAGTGTCACAATTAATAGATTATGTGGAGAAGAAACCAACAAAGAAACGCCATATTTATTTTTTTCAAACAGTTTTAACCTAATTAACAAACTTAAAAAATATTTCACTTGGATGTGTTGAACACTAGACATAGTTATCCTCTAAAATAAATTTAATATTAAACTATTGTTTACTGCCAGTCATCCTTGTCTGGCATAGTTCATAGTTCATCAACCCATCATGTCCCCACCGAGGGGCACTGGTCTCTTCTCTTCCACTAGTCTGGCATCATAATTAAAATTTCTGCACACTTAAGTATGCCTAGTAAATGAAAGTAAGAAAGTGTTTATAAAATGTGTTCGTCCAACTCCTAAACTAGGATTTACCAAGGAGAATGTATCTTAGGAGTTGGACCTCTTTCGACAAGTGTCTTACATTAAAAAGGATATTAAGCAAAACAAAGTCAAGATTCGTCATGCAAAATCGCACTCAATTGCAATTATGCATGAGGAAGCCGAATAGGTATCACTTTTCAAAAAGTGTTGCAAGTCCACACAAAACTTATACTGACTAAAGATGGTTTTATCGTTTTCCAGTTCCTACTATAAGATTCTATTACTTACTTGCAAGGGTAACGGACATAGTGGAGATCAGCAAAAGTACCACTCGTGCTGACATGACGTCTATAATTCCCCTGCTGCAAATATAATAGAGCGACGAAACACAAAGTTTACAGGCATGTAATTAGAAATTAACTTTGCATTTACCCATGAGTTGTGGCCAACGGTTTTTGAAAGATACATACTGATTGGTTTGCACTTTTCGATAACAATTGTTAAATACAATAGGGAAATATTTCAGACACCATATGTTTCAAGAAATCTTGCCCTTTTTGTATTCAATTTGATCTTATTATTACTTTCTCTTCGTCGACATCCATTTCCCGTTGCATGCCGATTTCGGGCACATTTTATCTTGCCCTTTGCTAAAAATTAATGAAATTTAAAAATATTTAAAAAGAGTCGTAACAGTGTACAATCTGCTTAAATCTAAAAATCATCATCATCAGGCTATAAGTGCACTGCTGGACATAGCCCTCCCCTAATGAGCGGCATAGCGCCCTGTCTTCAGCTTGCCGCATCAAGCATCTGCCTGACTGCATTAGGACGCCCTCCGACAAGGTGGGATGACGATTTTCAAAATCTAACAATGGTAAAAATAAAATATTTCTGCTTGAACGAGATTAAAAAAATAACCTGTATTTCAAGCTTCTTAATGGCTAACATTGACAGTAAAAGATCTCAATGTATAAAATTGTGTCAACATCTATTTTATGCAAAGTAGTGTGTATCTTGGTATACTTATCTGCGATAAACATAGTGCCGTGTGTAACTTAACCCCTATTTGGCTAATGGTGTTTACGGACAAAACGCTGAGCCCCGGGTGTGTGGTGTTAGCCCCGTCACAATTTGTGGAAGGGGTCAATCACGCCCATGACTACGGGTTAACAACGACCAGAGCTCAGAGTTTAAGTGTTTTTGGTAGCACTGGCGGCCTTTAGGCGTGTCGGTCATCGGACGATTTTTGTTTACATAAACATATTTATAAAAAAATAACACAGGGATGTTAGATGCCAAGTCTTGAATTATGGCACCAGACCCTCAAAATTATGGTATTTTTGAAAAAAACAAGGTACGCGTTGGAAAACTCTTACGGATTTAATAAATTAAGTAGCTATTTATTAAGTACATTACTAACTAAATTATTTCTTCGAATTTTCATAAATTCTTCAAAGTCTTCAAACGAACGCTCTCCTCGCTCTTACAATACCTAATCGGTTATGGAAATAATCGACTAAAAATCGATTTGTTAAAAGTAAAAACCAACCTTTTTAAAAAATAAAATTTTTATACGCGATTTTAATATTACAAAATTAAATTGTTTAATATTGGATTTAAAAAAAAATCAATCATGGTCGAGTTTTCATTTGCCAACCCCCAGCATTAAGTCTGGTCTTTTATAACCCGGAGCGTGAACTATCGAAGAATACTATCTCTATGGAGATAATATTACATTAACGCCATCCGTGCGTCTACGATGGCAGCCCTTCTGTGCTTTTGAAATAGTTTACTTCATTAATTTAGCTAATCAAACAATATAAGCTGTTATTCCTCAACTCCTTGCCAACGGATTTTTAGTTTTTTTATTATTTGAATAGTTATGTAGAATGTCACAATCCTACAACCCACAGACTACAAAAATAATCACAGATAAGTGTTGCTAGATATCGGTGTATAAAAAAACTCGTCAACAGCAAAATCGAACGAAATTGTGAAAAGTGCTTTTTATGAAAAAATGCCAAAATTATGGTACTTTCGCGTACCATAATGGATTTGTCATGGTACATGGTACGAACAACCGAATTATGGTACAGGTACTATAATTATGACACGTATAACATCCCTGAAATAACATTTTGTTGTGACATAGATGGAACGAGGCAAATGTGCATGGAACATAAATGTGCGTAGAGAGGACTAATAGTGCCCTCGAAAAGACATTTTAAAAAACTCGGAGATTACCTACTACATCTATCTATCTAATCACCCATAAATAGAGCACACTGTTGGGCCTCTTTTCTTTCAATCCAACCCGTCCGGTCCAGTGCTAGTCTCTTCCACTGTTTCCCAGCCGCTTTCACAATGTCGACTGCCCATCGGGCTGGTGTTCATGAGTCTGTAGTAATGATTACTGGGCCGGCGACCACATAGATAAAGGGGGAATCCACTGTTTATTAAAACTGTATTTGATAAGAATCGCCGGTTTCTCGTACGCTAAAAGTCTTCTAATCTACTGTTAACAGCTGTCAGTGTATTTATTCTAACTTATTAACTAATAAAAAAAAAAATTAATTACAAACATAATCAAAATTCACATAAAGCTTCGTCAAAAAGAATTAAATTAAAAGAATGTCAAGCCAATAACAATAATAATAAAATAATAATTAATGAAAAAAAAAAAAAACTCTATCCAAATAAATCGCTCCGAGCCACATCCGAACCAAAAGTCCCCATAATACTGGCCGCGTTCCCGCGCTGCACAGCAAGGGAAATCCTTTGGCTCAGATATGCCCCAGAGCGAACGTCCATGCCACGGTCCCTCAATCGGCGTCCCAGCATAGGGGGAAACAAAGTTAAATTTTATGAAAACGAACCGGCTGCCGAGATTTTTTGCGCTAGTTTTGTGCTAACAAATGGTATTGGTATTAGAAATTAAATAAATGTACTGAACTTAGAATTTAACCTCGTCAGTCCTGACCTTGAAAATAACAATAGTTTTCTATTGTTATTTTGTCGACACGGGACTGAGGAGGATAAAGTTATTAACCTGTAAAATTTTTAGTGGACCGATCTGATCACCAAAGCTTATCATCAATTGTGCTTTTCAATTAATGTCAATACATGGAGCGGAGATTCGAGTTGTTCGTCGTATACACCCATGTACTCTACTCCGTTGCATTACGGGCGACTTTGCAACTAAAATGTGAAGATTGACGTGCTGTCGACTGTACACCTCATCAGCTCACCAACGAGCCACGAACGATTTTTTTGTTGGTGGGCTACCGTTCCTTTCATAAAAAAATAATCGTAAAAACGTATTGTTCTTAGTTCACCTGTGAACAATCTAAAAGTTATAAAAAGACATCATAGCACTGGGAACTATCGTGTAATAGGACTGTGCCTCCTTTTCTAGATATACAGGGCGTCCTAAAATTATGGAACATGAAGGGAAAGTACCTTAAATATCGTAGATAGGGTATTTTGCTGAAAGAAGATTATAAGTTATTTTTAAAAGTTTGTAATTCTGCATTCGAATATTTTCTAAAAATTACTTGCCTCTTAAATGTAGTCACTGACTAGTTAAGTACTGCCTGAGACTAACCTCGGCCGTAGTAATGAGACTGGATAACTGGCTATTGTTAGTGGGAATGGCACGAAGTTGAGCGCAGGAAAGACGCGGTGGGTCGCCCGCGCACCGAACGCGGCCCATCGCGATAGTGGCCGCACTCAATGACACTGATTCAGGGTCTGAGTCGGACGCCAGTTCCGAGCCACAGCCGCAGAGGTGAGATAGATATAAACACTATTGCAATAGAATTACCAGAAAAAAAAAGAATTAAAATTAGGAGCGGCTTGATTGCTGACAAATTACGGCGTTACACAGATCCTGTTCCTCCTCTCTACCTCTCTAACCTTTTATAAATTGTAAAAATTTTATGATAAAGAATATTTTATTTATTTATTAGTATATATTACACATGCAATAAAAACAATATAAAGCAGACTATACAGTGCCTATTAGGAAAAGCAAACAACGTAAACAAAACACAATGAAAAAATATAACAAAACAAAAACTTAAAAAATGACACATATACCTACATAGAGCGATGCTTTATCCAGTGTAAGTACAGAACTTACACTGGATAAAGCATCGCATTTGCATTTGCCACACCTTCTGTAGGTGTGGGCAAAAGGGCTGTGACTCAGCATAAGCTGGATATAAGGAGAATTTAACTCTATTAATGACACATCAATAATAGACTTAAGTCTTTGTGTGCGTATTTCCTCACAGACAAGCCGCGTTGCGAAACGCAAGAGTATTTGACCTATACTTCAAACGTATTTGCATTCCTAATCCAGTATCTTTATGCTCGTCACACCTTCTTATCAATCTTATCGCTAACAAAAGCAGGGTCTTATGACAAGTCCTAGGGTTTTGTCTTACGGATATTCTGGCGATCTCAGAGCTAATAGTATTAGTTAGGAAAGTCAGGCGACCAGGTTCTCCTGGCTGTCAGTAAAGGAGCTCTGTATTTTTTTGTCTGGTACGGACACTTGCTTACCTTGACACAGATAGCACGCGTGTAGGCAACCAGCTACGTTTGATTTTCTGGAATCCTTGTTTTGTAATACGAAGTAATGTTTTATACAACGACATTGCTCGTTTTGAGATAAATTAGGTGCTCATTTAAGTAGGTATGTATGCCCTTGACAAGAGAATATGTCACGGCGGAATTAGAGGCTTGTTTTTCGGGTTTGTTACTTTTGCTACTCGTTCTACAGTCTGTTTTTTCATTCAATGCAAAAAAATATTGTCACGTTGACATCTCCATACAATTCTTAGGCTGTCAATGTCTGAATGTTGCCAGTACGTAAAAACCAAATAACCCCATTTTACTTCCAAATTAAATTGTGTATGCTACGCAGGTGTTTTTTTTAGCCTTTGCTCTTACGAGTAATTAAATTTTAATGTCTTTGATGTGATAAGGATTTTGGTCACATGAGTCTTCTATTCACGGTAAAAAAAATCTACCGAGTTAACCTATAGCTTTTAAAGCGGTAACACCGCGTCATTTTTTTTGCATCGAATTAAAAAACGGACTATAGTAGAAATTCATAAATATATAGGATGTCACCGGCAAAACACCGTCCGTGAGTCACTTCACTTCAAGTATATTTAGTACACCATTTTTTCCATTTAACTTTTTGAACACATACCACAGACAAAATCACTAACACAGTACCCTGAACTTAGGTTTCTACACCACACGCTGATATTATAATTTTATAATTATGCCTTCTAATGGCGGTTATTAGCATAACAATAGTTAAACAATGGCCGCCTGCCCGCTGCGGGCGTTTGCCAAGCGAAGGGTTATATTATATTATAGCTCATTTTATAATTGAACTAAATGGAAACCCGGTTTCACTCGGCTAAAATGTAGTCTCATAATGATATTCCACATTGTACCGACCACATATTTTTGTATCCATTTGCTCTTTATTTCAACAAATTAGACCTTAGAGACACCTGTGACACGTGATGACACTAACGCAACATTGGTGACATTGACATGTTTTTTTCGCAACGCACCGCCATAACACAGAAAGATTATTTTACATTGAAAATACTCGATAATCCGAAATTTCAGAAATGAGAAATCAGAAATCAAAAATTTATTTCAACGTAAAGAATTTACATTCTGCTTGTTGAATGTCAATGTACATACAGTTATGTATAATGTTAGCCGCTGCCTTGGGGCCGTCTGTAGCGGAGAAAAAGGCAGCGAAATAAAAACTCCACTCTGACCATCTTTTCTCACCGTCAAATCACCTTAAAGCTAATACAAATCAAACTTACAAAATAATATCTTGGATGTGTTGAACACTTTCACACACTTTCACACTTTCCGCCTATAAAGTTTGACAAAATTGTGCCCGGATAACGGCGACAGGCTTGCCACTTGTCACGTTGGGACCTAATAAACTCGGCAAAACGTGGGCCCAGTTCTAGTGATTGGTGCCTCTGCCTACCCCCTCGGGGATAACGGGCGTGAGTTTTTTTATTTTATTATTTTAAGTTTGACAACTCGGATCGACTGATTATTTACGCTCTTCAATTTGATGTGCATTTCGTTTCAGTCTAACGTAGACCGGTACAAAATTATCAATATAAAAGAAAATTCCATTATTTTTATTTTTTTCACAAACACGACTAACCGCAACAAGGCCGCGACAGAACAGCGTTGTAGGCAGTATCGCGGTGCTCCTGCAACACATGCTGAGCCGGGGCCATTTTAGGGGCTCAGTACTTTAAACCCTATCTTGAAAATGAAACCGAAAATTATGTAAATGTGTAACTTCTGTTTTTGTGTTACGTTAATATTTGAGAATTTGTTTAAGTAATAATAATAACTTCCACGCAACGCAATAACTTGCCTCGATCCCAAACTAGGATACCTTGTGCTATGGTAACCAGGTGAGGACAATACAAACACGGAAAAACACCCAGACCGAGTTCATTGTACAAAAGTACGGCGGCCCTCAGTGGAAGCCGAACCCGCGTCCTATGTCTTGGTAAGTAACCGCCTTACCGGTTTCACCAATGAGGCAGCCAATTAGGCAGTATATTTATGAATATTTTATGTTGTTTGTGTTTTTAGTATTGTGACGTGGAGTATGGCCTATACACCCTTTTAAAATATCCACATAACCAAGGGTTAACTGGAAGATAATATTTTTAGCATTAAGTTCGCCTTTGTATTTTTATTTCTATAAAACTGTGCAATAAAGTATTTAAATAATAATAATATACCTTCCTCAGCGAAGAGACCCGTGCCACTCGGTGGGGACATAATGAAATGAAATGAGAAATTTATTTCAACGTAAAGAATTTACATTCTGCTTGTTGAATGTCAATGTACATAAAATTATAATGTTAGCCGCTGCCTTAGGGCCGAATGTAGTGGAGAAAAAGGCAGCAAAAAAAAACTCCACTCTGACCATCTTTTCTCAAAACATCTTAAATCTATAATACAAAGTTTGGTAGGTACGAATGTCCATCTACCTAAGAATGTCAAAATTCAAGACCCATGAGTGCAATCAATACTTGCAATGTCAAACGTTATTTGATTTTCTTAAATAAGTATGAAAACGCCAATGCTGCGGCCAGACACACTGACGGCATCCGTTCACGAGCATAACGCAGGGGTCAGCCATCGCCAGTCTCAACCATATTGGAGGGAGATAGGCGACCCGGCCACCGCGCCGCCATTCGCATGGCCTTTGGCAAACTTGTGTGATAAAGTTCTTGTCAATTATCTATAATAATAGCATAGTTTTGGTATGCAATCACAGCGTCTGTACATTTCTGTAAAATTTAACGAACAAATATTCATGATTATCTACGGAACACCAGCGAACATCTCGTTGTGGAATTGGTTTACTGCCAAGGATTCACATCATTCATAAAGTCGTCTAATCTATAGTAGGCCTTTTTACATTGCGCATTTTTAATAAAACATTTAAATTTATTTGCTGGTAGGGATAGTATATTTTCTGGAATTTTGTTATAAAAACGTACACTATATCCTACCAATGATGTATTTACCTTGGCTAGTCTGAATTTAGATAAGGCAAGTTTGTTTCGGTTTCTGGTGTTAACATTATGGACATCCCTGTTTAATTTAAATGTTGTTATGTTTTTTCGCACATACATTATACTATCGAATATATATTGGCAAGCGAGCGTAAGAATTCCTATTTCCTTAAAAAACTCACGTAGGGACTGCCTAGTTGGTAAATTATAAATAGCTCTAATAGCTCTTTTTTGAAGAATAAAGACTGTCTCTATATCTGCCGCACGGCCCCATAAAAGCAAACCATATGACATAATACTGTGGAAATAACTGAAATAGACTAACCTCGCAGTTGCTACGTCTGTTAGTTGCCTAATTTTTCTGACTGCAAATGCAGCTGAACTCAACCTACTCGCTAGCTTTTCTATGTGCTGACCCCATTGCAGTTTTGAGTCTATTGTAAGGCCTAAAAACACCGTTGTCTCAACTAAGTCAAGTCTGTCACCAGCGATTGTTAGGCTTGTGTGGGTTGATGATGAGTATTGTGCCGTTAACTAAACGCATTATTGATCTATGTATATCCAAACACGTCAACCAACATGTACGCAAACACAAATTGCGTAATAAGTTACGAGCGACATATAAATAGCTTTATCCGCCACCTGATATGAAATACTCGACTCTATTTATAACCAATCAATTTCTAATCAAAGTGTGTATTTGGTGGCACAAGTCTAATTTGGTATATCTGTAGCATAATAGTTTGGTATATCTGATGACCTCTGTGGCGCAGTGGTTAGCGCATTTGCTTACCATGCGAGAGGTCCCGGGTTCGAATCCCGGGTTGGAAAAAAAGAAAAGAAACGCAGGTCTTGGATGTTTACATGTTTGTGACCTCGCTGTTTCTGGTTCCCACGACACAGGGTATACTAGTGTGGGGCCAGAAGCAATGTATGTGCCTGTATGTAAATGTTATGTTATGTTATGTTATGTTTGTGTAGGGATATGCTTTGACGTCGCGTAGCCCTTGCTATGGTGCTACGAGCTACGAGGCTACGAGTCTCGTAGCGTTTGACGCTTACGACCTTCTCTAAATTAAATTAAAGTTGTAGTCTGATGAAGCGTTGAGAATGAAAACCTATATTACAGCCCCATTTTTTCCAGACTTTAGTAAGTAGGTTTATTTTTTTTACGCGTGTGTATTTATACATATATTATCTTTCGTTACGCTCACGTAGAGGCCAACGACGGCTGACTGGATTTGGGAGATTAGGCATCAAATGGAAGTATTAATGCAATACGTACTACCTACTATTAGTTATTAAAGATAATTAGAGATAATTAAAGAAACAAAATGGTGGACGTCATTAGGATTGCTGGTCGAAAACTACCAAACACAAAACCCACTGCGAAATTGTCCTAAGCAACAGTTTAAATTAGGCCGTAAAATTTGAAACTTCAATAAGCTTAATCATATTTACCGATGTGAATAAGTCGTTTTATGGTTTATGGTTGACATTTTGTGAAACAAAACATTGTAACAATCACAAGTTTTCGTCCACCGAGAGCAATTTTCTTTACCCCGTATTCGGAATAACACGTTTTCGGAAAGCAAACTACTCTGAGTGTTATTTGCAACAAACATACATACATAATACCCTGTATCGTGGGAACCAGAAACAGCGACATCACAAACTTGTAAACATCCAATACCTGGGTTTTTTATCCCCAGCCGGGATTCAAACCCGAGACCTCTCGCATACCGGCAGATGCGCAAACCGCTGTGCCACAGAGCTCGTCATTCCAACTGCAACGATCGTATTGCTGGTTTCCACGAATTGCAAACGCAGCGTTGAATCTTAACTCAGCGCGGTGAAACCAAGCGACCTATATATCTCGCTGTGAATAATCGAGTAACCTATATATCACACCGGGCGCGCCTGCCGGTTTGCATTCATTAAGCTGGCCTACCCAAACAATGCCAGGCTGAGATAAGGGTACCAGCTTGTGCGAGAACTGTTACTTCTGGAGCAATAAGCCTTTTCATTAAGTGAATGTGAACGGTTCACGGCGATGAAACCCTTGCGGTTGTACAATAATGTATCTATGATAATGTGAAAAACATTAATTATTGATTTAATATTTATTTATTTTTACATTTTTGGTTGAGACTGGCGATGGCTGAATTGTTATGCTCGTGAATGGGTGCCGTCCGTGTGTCAGTCTGGCCGCAACATTGGAGTTTCCTTACTTTTGTAAGAATAGTAAATAATGTTTTGAAATTGCAAGTGTTGATTGCAGTCATGGGTTTTGAGCTTCATCGGTAGATAGATATTCGTACCAACTTATGAACGAGATTAAAGGGAGGTAGGACGTATTAGTCGACTTTCCTTGATTTGAGAAAAGATGGTCAGACTGAAATTATTTTTTCGTTGGCTGTTCGCAAGGCAGCGATATATGTATACGTAAGCTCACGCCTGTATCCTAGAGGGGTAGGTAGAGACCAGAGGGACTGCCACCTGCCACGATCCTGACAAATCACTTTCGGTTCATCGACAATCATTAGTCGTTGCATACACGCAAGTCAGTTTCGGGTACTTTTTATCTTGCCCTTTGCTAATACATTGGTCGAAGAATGTCCGCCTGGGGCGTCCCTTACCGGCCCTTCTGTATGTAAATGTGTATATTTATGTTTATGCTATGTCCAAGCATTGGTGCAAATGGATCTTAGCACTTCCGAGATCGTGCTGTATCGCTTCTGAATCGAAAACGGTGAATCAATGTGCGGCTATGGTGAATACTGCCGATCCAGTCTAATTGTATTATGGACAAAGTACCTAATACTCGTACTTTAGAATAGATTTTTTATTTATTGCTAACAATATGCCGTAAGTTTAATAATAAAAACCTAAGTATTTAAATTTTTGGGCACATAGATACATTTTTATTATAATAGGCAATTTGGCAGTGTGAAAAAAAAATTATTTATATACATTCGTATAAATTTTGAGTCTACAAACCGCTTTAACTTAAAAAAATGGATCATTTGTCCAAAAACCAGGATAAAATTCAATTATTTTCTATCTGTAGTCATTTTATCGAAAACGGCTGGATTGGCCGAATCTATGATGACGTCGCAGCTCAGTAAAAATGACGTGTGTCATTCATGTCGTTCTTTCGTTCATTGGTTTTGTTTACTGACCTGTGACGTGATGAGCCTATGTCGCTCAAGATGGCGCTTTGGCGCTTATTTTAAAAGATTTTATTGGTTTTTTGAGAAGAAATACACGAATGAATTTAAAATTACCACTTTTTGAGACTTTATGAACTCTAACAAAGAAACTAAGATGGTCTGTCCTGTCTGTCAAATCCTGCCTGTCAAATAGCCTATTTAAATGTAAAATGCATCTCTGTTCTCAGATTCAGTTTAGAACTTTTTAGAAATATCTAGACTTGAAGCACACAATCGCGGCTAACGTCATCACTAACTACTTCTCTGGAAATGCCTCCGTATCTTTGCGATACACTTGTGTTACGAAATAATTATTAAATGTTTGTCTTATTTTGTTTACTTACTTACTTACTTACAAGTTGATAAGTCTTTGTTTGATGTAAGTTTGTAGCGTGTGGTTTGGGAAACTCATTTGTCAGGATTTTTTAGAGATTCAATTAAGTGGCCTCCTAGCTAAATTAAGGTTCTTCCAGATTTCAATTTACTCTTTACTTTGTTGTTATTTTTTATTTATTTTATTGTTGTGAAACGAGAATATTTACTTTATTTTATTGCACACATAAAATACATAATAAAATACGACA
This sequence comes from Yponomeuta plumbellus, assembly GCA_947310845.1. Taxonomy (NCBI): domain Eukaryota; kingdom Metazoa; phylum Arthropoda; class Insecta; order Lepidoptera; family Yponomeutidae; genus Yponomeuta; species Yponomeuta plumbellus. Next base: position 25,195,854 of record OX371193.1, on the reverse strand, counting down.
TAAAAAAAAAGTACATGGCGAGCTTATTTCAGCAGAAATATCTTCCACCCAACCCTTGATGTGGTGATACAAACATTATAAACGTGGGGGGGAAGTGTACAATAATTAAGATAAGATATTTATTGATCCAATTTAACAAGATACATGTTACATTAATAGGTCGGTACATAGTTATTATTAGTTCATAGGTAGTTAGTGTAGAATGGTATTCACGGTAGGCAGTAAACCTGTGTTGTGAATACCAGCCTCACTCCCTTTACAACGTACTAAACGTACAGTTCGATGTAACTATACATACATTACGTACTATGTATTTACCTACTTAAATATTTATTGGCTATAAAGTTTTATTTTAAAATATTTAGACTATGCTTCTAATATATATTCTCAGCTAAGCCACTTGTCAGTATCATTATCATCATCAACGCATTATGTCTCCACCGAGGGGCATGAGGCCACATGTACTTTTACTAAAAGATATATCAACAAGCCCATTGGAAATCCGCTACTTGGTTCATGTTCAAGTATTTGTAGAACGTACGAAATAATTTGTAAATGTTTGTTACATGACACGCGAACCGCTCGTGAACGTCGCTTTTTGATGATCTTTTGCTTCAAATTTCGCACTTATGTCGAATAGAATAAGATCTGCTTTGGTTTCACTTAAGCTGCCCGGGACAGCGTCACATTAGCATACTGTTGAACTACGCAGCTAGCTTGTAAGGTATATTGGGACACTACGCTGCCTGTGAACTTGAACCTAGAATTTGTTGTTAAAACGTAGACTGTGAACTTAGGACTAAAATATTGTTGGGTCTTGAAGATTATAGTTCTTTTACTTTTGACACACTTACTTGAAATACCTGTTACTAAGTTTGACATTAGTCTTAACGAATTACAATTTTATGTTTTTTGAGTTGTGACTTTGATTTGAAATAATAACGAATGTGTTTATTGTGATCATTGATGATATAATGGAATTAACGGTACTCTCTCTTATAATTTGTATGTCGACAACGACAAAATATACAGAAGTATTATTGTACCATCTATTCGTACTCATGTGTCACAAATAAACATATTTTATCTCCTTATGCATTTTAAAGAAGAGACGAAGTAGAGCAAACTAACAAAGAAAATTTTGCAGTTGGCTTAGTCTTAAAAATTCATACTCGGCAGATTTTATAATAATTAAATAGTAATGCAAAGCGTTAGGTATTTATAAGTATTAGAAATAACAGTTACCATAACAGACCGAGATTAAAATTCTTGCGACACTTACATACGTCGTAGTCAAGTGACGTCTCAACTAAAGAAGTAGTCAAGTGACGTATGTAACGTCACTTGACTACTTCTTTAGTTGAGCCGTTAAGGCGTTTAGCTGCCAAGATAGAGGCCGTGGGTTCCATTCCCCATGGGGGCCGTTGTACATTTGGACAAGGGGGTCTGGGACTGGGTCTTTTTTTCAATGTTTGTAATATCCTTGCCTGGTTACCATAGCACACGGCATCCTAATTTGGGATCACGTCCAGTTATTGTGCTGTGCGGAAGTCCTAAGTAGAAGGAGCTATTCTGAGACATACCAAAAATCTCACTAAAAAATATAATAGAAAACGGTGAAAGGCCGTTTCGGAGAAGTTCAAATATTTTTTTTAAACATTTACAGTAACAAACACATACATTGCTTCTGGCCGCACACTAGGACACTCTGTGTCGTTGGAGCCAGAAACAGCGACGTCACAAACATCCAAGACCTCAAGTTGTTTTTTGTCCCCAGATGGGATTTGAGCCCGGGACCTCTTGGATGGCAGGCAGATGCGCTAACCGCTGCGCCACAAAGGTCGTCGATACATATAAAATACTGACATGCGATTTTTAATATTAGATTGGTAAGTTTTGAACAAAGGTTGGATAATAAATATTCTCAAGCTCAAGCTTAAAGCTTGAGATATTTCCGAGAAAATCAGATAATACAGTACAACACCCTGAACGGCTTACGTGGGGGCATTGCTCTATACATCGATAACCAGAAGAGGTGCGATATCCTGTTTGTATCTGCCACCACAGAGTTGCATAAGCAGATCTGCTAGGATGGTCGATGTCAGGCTATTTCAAGAGAAGACGAAAAAGAATAAAAAGATGAAGATGAAGGAGAAAAAGAATAAGAAGAAGAAGGCAAAGAATAAGAATGAGAACATAAAGTAGAAGCATATGAAGAATAAGAAGATGAAGCAGAAGAAGATAAGGAGAATAAGAAAATGAACAGAACAAGTAGTACAAGAAGCTCGTATGATAAGGTACGCCAGTTTCGTGAACTTTTTATTTTGTCCTTTGCTCATACATTCCCTATTGGTCGAAGTACGTCCGCCTGGGAGGCCCTTTACCAGTCCTTCCACTCACGTTCACTCGATATATTTGTTTCGTTAGACAAGTAAAGATTTTGTGACGTAATATAACGGCTAAAGTGTTTTAGAAAATAAAGTATACTTTACAATGTAAAGGGTTGGGAAATATCATAACGTATTATTTAATTTTAAAGCTTAAGTCGGTCAAGTCCACATCTTCATTGGTAGTAATAACGCTCCATTTGTATGCCGATAAAGATCTAGACGAGATGGTTTGACATATTGTTAGCGCCACTATTGTGATGGTAATGCACTGACAATATCATTATCACGCATTGAACAAACATTGTTGGCCATTTGGTTGGGTATATTTACTCTGAAGTTGGTTGATCGTTCAATTTAGTTACAGATTTTTCCTTGCCAATGTGGGCCAGAGGGTCATGTTTTATTACAGTTATACGTGTACTGAATTTTCTGCTTCACAATCAGAATCATTTATTCATGAACATAGATAATATTATAAAAAAACGTCCAAGGGCTTCAACTAGTTTATTTTATTTCTACCCTTTAAGAGCGTGAGAATTTTCAATTAAACATGATAATGACAACAATGAACTTATTTCAAGTTTATAGGACTCAATAATAAATTTAAATGTTGCCTCCATTTTAATAAGTTTCTAAAATTGATTAAATATTTTTGTTACACAAGAAGTCGTTCCCTCGTTCGAGAAGCTCGTAGTCCCGCCTGAGTGATCTTAAACGATGACGAAGATTAAGCAACATAGGGCGCGTTCAGTACATGGGTGGGTGACCGTTCTATGTCTAACGCTAGTGGCTTTTTTCCGAGCAGTTCCGTGCTTCGCAAGGCATGTTAAGCAGTTGGTGCCGGCTGCTGTCGATGGATGGTCGTCGATGGTAAATCAGACAACTTGAAAACTTCTGACAGTAACACCAGCCATTAGTCTTACAAGCCTCCACCAATCCAGTCTTGGTCCCCGTATTGGTCCCTCGTTGGATAATATGGCCTATACCTTCCTCAGGGAAGATAACCGTAACGCTCGGTGGAGACATAATGGGTTGATGAAGAAGTCGTTAATATTGTAATAGAATTTTTCAATTAATAACATAAACAATTTAGTTATAAATTCGCTAAGTACAAGTTCTTAAATTTCACTTGAAATTTCATTGTTAATTAACGGAGCCATACAGAAAACGCTTTTGCTTATCAAACCTGCGCTGAATATTTGTAAACAAACATAAGCAAAATAATGTAGCGACTTGTGAAACTTTTGGACTGTAGACTTTACTGTAGCCGAAATCTGATGATTCCCTTAGGCATTGCAAGCGTGAGAGTATAACGGTTCACTCGCCAATTTGTACAATCTATAACTATCCACTTACACCAAATAGTACTCCCATCGGACACTACAAACCTCTCCACTAGCAGAGTCTAATCCCAATTGAATTTATATATTTGCCAGACAATTGTATCAATTGGTCACCCACTCTTCTATACTGAACTGTATAAAATTGTAGGTCACCACCTCTGTCAACCTACTCGGGTTGAAGTAGCACAACTGTTGATCTACGCGTCATATACTGGTATTATGAAGTCTAAGGTCACCAGGACAATGATCATACTATATATTTTAATTCCCCGAAGTCAGCAACAAGTGCACCCTCAAACAGAATAAATAGTTTAGAAGGGCCAGTGATAGTTTTTGCATGATATTCATATTGCGTTCAGTAAAGTTCAATGTGTAACAGCAGTTCCCCATGATATGTTTCCTTAGAGTCAACAGAAAGAGTTTTAAGGTTGGCTACACTTAATTCCACAAAATACAACATTAAGCATACAAACAGGGTTTTCTTACATTACGAGCAAATATTTTCTTAGATCATAGAGTTTTTTCTAAAAAACGTTGTACCTATTACATGAAAGTTAGGTCTAAGCGACCCTTTCACCCCGCGTACCGGGTCGGGCCGGGGTTCGCGGGGCGGGGGCGGGCGCGGGCGGCGAGGCACATAAAACCGAGAGGGCGGCCCTCCCGCGCTCACTCGACCCCAGTCGCTAGAGGACCGCGCTGCCGCGCTCAAGAAAGTTGCCCAAGTGACAAGTGACGTGTGACAAGATGGTGTTGACAGACTTCCTGACGGAAACCAGAAGGCGATGGCTGAAGGTGAGATGCTTTTGGATTTTTTTTTCTTTACCAAGTTATGGAACCTCATTGGTGTATTGTTTTTAGAATTCTTTGAATACTTACTAGATTTATAGTTAAGGTTTCAGTGCGTACTTACTTAAATTGGTTTTGAGTAAGGCCTAGTTTCTGAATCGAATATTTCGCTGAAGGTGAGATGCTTTTTGATATTATTTTTTTAAAATATGGAACCTCATTGGTGTATTAATCTATTAAGAATTCTTTTAATACTTACTAGATTTAGAGTTAAGGTTTCAGTACTTACTTAAATTGGTTTTGACTAAGGGCTACATTCTGAATTGATAATTTCGCTAAGTAACTACTTAACTGTAGTGCTGTCTTGACAAATTTCTCAGAAAAAGCGTGACAGAACGTTGCTTTTACTTAGTGAAAATCTCAATTCAGAAACTGGCTATAAGGTGTCTACTTGCCTCAGCGCTTGAATTAATTAATCCGTGCATGCGGGCCCGCCGGCAAACTCATAAGTCCCTCTCTGAGAGACTTTATAATAGACTTTAGTAGATACTATCAATAGGTAAAGATAAAGACATTTATTTGTCAAACATGAGTTTTGAAGATGATAGTATATAGTCGAATACTTATCCTGCCTGCTTTGCCACTTTACAAGTACATATTTTGTTTTGAGAGAGCGGCCTAAAGTCAAAGTTGTCTTACGGCCGATTTCTGAATTGAGAATTTTACTAAGTATACTCAATTAACGTTCTGTTACGCTCTTTTCCGAGAGATTTGACGAGACACAACTACAGTTAAGTATTTACTTAGTGAAATTCTCAATTCAGAAATCGGCCCCTAGTTTTACTAAAGAAATTAATTTTGTCAATAGATGATGATTCTTTAACGAAATATTTTTTGTTTTTAAGTATTTACATAAATGCATGAAGCAAGGAGTATTGAAGTATTGTAAGGGAAAAATAAAATAAAATTAGCAAAGTCAGTAACTATGCCAGACCTGCGTCAGCCGTTCCAAGTCATATTTCGGTAAAGAACTCCTTTACATTGCAATGACATTTGTCCAATAACAGTTTTTCAATTTGTATTTAAACAATTTTTATGTCAAGTATATGTCAATAGGGTTCTCAATATTTATTATGTAGGTACTTAACGAACAGTCCTTAATATATCTTACTTTGTTTATTTTACACTACTATTTTCGGCCTTAGGTATTTGCATTTCCAGAGCTCATTTTCCTAATTACTTCTTAGGCTACATAATCTATTCATTATATCTCTTTCTCTTGGGGGAAGATGTGGCGTTCATAGGTGAACTACGGATCTATAAAAAAACGTTACGGTATTTATACTACATTCCACGAAAGGAGCTCCCAAAGAAAATCGGCAATATGCGCCTGTTGGTTAATGCTCGTGACTAGAGATGTGCCAGATGGGAAGCTTCCCATTGCCGGCAATAATGGGAAGCTTCCCACTCCCGGCAATAATGGGAACGTTCCCATTATTTCCGGCAACAATGGGAACGATCCCAATGATATGGTTAGGAACATTTTTTCTTATTTCTTTGCCAACTTGCGGGGGTGTTACTGTAAGTATTAATTGTAATGTTATTATCGACACATCCTAAAAATCGTAAGTAAAAAAATTAAAAGATGTACTTATTCGACGCGAAATTATTTACTATTTCAAATAATTTTGCGCTATGCATTAAAGAAAGAAAGAGTCATCTATACATTATCGAGGAGCTAAATGCGGAGAAGGGATAGCGTGCGGAGAAAGTCAGTATTATTCCACGGTTGGCGCTGTGATAGCGTTTTTTTGTTGTTCGTTCGTCAATTTTCAACTTTTAATAAACAAATGGTGCCAGCAAGAGGCAGTGTTCATGAACATTTTAGAATAGTCAAGGAAGGTCATAAGGAAAAGACTTTATGTAAATACTGTGACGCAGTGTGGAGTAAAAAATGCAACGAAATTCGCGCGTCATCTTGTAAAATGCAAGAAAGCCTCGTTAGTGATTAAACAATCATTTGAAAAAACAGGCACTAACGCTGCAAGCAGTGGAGCTGCAGCAGAACAAAATGTGGAAAAATTAAACAAATTTAATTTTTGCGGATTTAATAGTCACTAAGGGAGATACTGTTTTCAGAAATTGTTTTATTTACTAAACACACCGTAGTGATAAGAAATTTTAATGGCAAATAATGTGGTAAAATATAGCTGTAATTAGAAATTAAACTTGTGGTTAAAAAAAAGTACGCATAAGGAAATAACTAAAGTAACTTCTGGCAAAAAATATGCTAAATAAATGAATGATGATTTCCCAATAAACATGAGTCAAAATTACAAAATTTGTAAATATTTCGAAAGTTTTCTTTAAATACAACAATAACAGTATTAAAAAATGAAAGAATAAATGGTTTGAGAAAAAATAAATGTCAAAATAATTCCTTAAAATGACTCCGTTATAAAATAAACATTGAGATTGATAAGATTTTTAAGAAAACAAAAGTACAAAATACCGAACTCGGCCATATTAACTGAAACAGCAATCAAAGTGAATGACGTCATGAATAGCTACAACGGCCGTGTTGTTTGACTTTTTGTTGTGACTACGCGTTCCGATTAATTTTCGCATAATTTAATTAGTGGATGTTATTGTTTATTTGTGGCTCAATATCGTGGTTCATAATCAACAATCGAACAATATTTTATTGAGGCAAATCAGCTCTAGTTTACCCAGAGTTGACTTGTTGATATTGAGCGAGTTTCTCGCATCAAATTAACACTTTTGCTCATCTGAATACCAAAATGTTCACGCTTCATATGAATCACTAATTAACTATTCCCAAGAACTCTATCTTATGTAACACTTGAACTAATGCATTGATCCCAATAATTCCCACCTCTTGGGATCGTTGCCGGCAACGATCCCACGATAATTCCCACTTCTGGGATCGTTCCCGGGAACGGCACATCGCTACTCGTGACCTTCAATAGCCATTTCCCTATCCTATTGTTTCGGTTATTATAAGCCACGTGCGTTGAATGAGATGTGAGGATATGGTTCCCTACGAGTTCGGCTCGTGGAATGGAGTATAGTCGGTTGTTCGGCATTACTGGCATCGTGGTACGCGTTAAAATTAATAAACACTTTAAAAAATATCAATAGATTTCGTCTTTCATTATCGAATATCCAATAGTAGGCAACTATAGGCTGAGGACGATATTATTATGATTTTTTTTAATTCAACAAGTATTTGGGCCAAGAGAAATGTATGTGCTTGTATGTAAATGTTTATGTTTAAACTAACCATCTTCGGAATTCGCCACAGGGCGCGTAAGTTCCACTGTGGCCTTATAATTGGCAACCTTCGCCCATAATGATTGAGCTGACAACTTATTCCGCAGCCAGTGTTGACATAGAGATAACGCGAGTTTTACGAAGAACAGTTCTGTTATCACCGGGTGATCACATTAAGATCTCTCATCAAATATTAAAAAAAGTTTCTGTCAGACTAAATGCGAAGCAATTATGAACTTTTTGGTTGTTTATTTGGCATTGAGACAGATATGAGAGAGTCACAATATTATCCAATCAGCGGGTAAATAGAGCCCACTGCTGAGCATGGCCTCTTCCTTGTCACGCCAACCCATCCGGTCCAGTGCTAGTCTCGTCCAATGTCTCCCAGCCGCTTTCACAATGTCGTCGGTCAAAAATTGAATGATCTAATTAATTACACATATGCTTTTTTGTTGTATTATTGATTCTGAGCCATAGTTGCCTATTTACTTGATCAGAAATCAGAAATTTATTTCAACATAAAGAATTTACTTTCTGTTTGTTGAATGTCAATGTACACACACTTATAATGTTAGGCACTGCCTTGGGGCCGAATGAAGTGGAGAAAAAGGCAGCGAAAAAAACCTCCACTCTGACCATCTTTTCTCAAATCACCTTAAGTCTAATACATAAGTTGGTACGAAACTCTATATAAAATATCTAAGAAGCTCGATCAATAGTCGATTCTTAGTTTTTCAAAACGCGTTAGCTACTTGTCTACTACTACGCGGGATTTTTTTTTCATGTCTTCAATAATGCTAAATGTACGAAGTTAGCGGAGCGGTAGAACGCATTCGGGAAAGAAAGCTGCTCATTCGGGAGTTCGTGGCGTCGAATCCCGGAATGTATCAATGACTTTCCAAGCTACGTACATTTCTGGAGCTAACTGTGAAGGAAACCATCGTGAGGAAAGCCTAACGTCTGAGGTATTTACAAACTTCTTCGCTTGAAATCGCCAATCCCCGGTGGGCACGCGTGGTGATTACGGGCCGGTTTCTAAGTTGAGAATTTTCACTAAGTAAATACTAAACTACTGTCTAGTCAAATTTCCCTACCCTACGCCTACGGCCCTACGCCAAATACTCTCTCTCTGAGAGAAGGCCTGTTCCCTACAGTGGCACTTATACAGGTTGCATCATCAAATCTACGATGACATAAAATGTCTTACGTTTTGTTTTAAAAGAGAAACAAATAAAGCATCGCGTGAAAGTTTTAATTACAGTTCTTTTTTGGCAGAACTTCCGTCCGATTGCTAATGGTTTTCATCTGTCTGTTCTCAGCGCGGATAGCTGACGTCATTACAAACATCTCTCGGCTTTTGTTTGTTTTCCTATTATGATAGTTTCTTCTCGTAATCTTTTCCGTGTCATTTTTTAATCCTCTTCGCAGAACTCGCTTTCAGCCAACTTTGTAAGCAGCCTATAAACGTCCCACTATAGGTCGTAGGTCTTCTCCCAGAGAGAGAGAGAGAGAGAGAGAGAGACAGAGAGTATGGGCAGGCCTGTTTCACTACGCGTGTCGGTATCGAACGCGTAAGTACATGCGGCGACCACTCGGAAGTGGCAAATATGTAGGAATTCAGGCGCCAGAAGAGGTAAAAGTTACGCGGTAGGAGAGGCAACATATTATGTAGGTGAATATAACGTAGCTTTTTTAGCGCCGTGCGACCTGAATTGCACCTAATTGTATCGCTGCCCCTTTTTCTTTAATTGATTTTGCGGAGTGCATCTTCTGTACCTGTACTAGGTATTATGTATTCTGTGGTATGGGCTTTAATCACCACGCGTGCCCACCGCGGATTGGCGATTACAAGCGCTGAGGTACTGAATACCTCAGACACTTGGGTTTCCTCGCGATCTTTTCCTTCAACCTTAGCGAGTGGTTTTGCTGCTTTAACTTCACGAATGTACATAACTTAGAAAACAAAGTCATGCATGCCGGCACTGGAAATCGAATCTGGGTCTCTCACTTCCGATTCCATTACTTAGCTATTTTTAATTTTCCACACAATACAATCACTTGAACTGGTCCCGAACTAGGATACCCTGTGCTATGGTAACCGGGCAAGGATATTACACACATGGAAAAACACCCAGACTGGGCCATTTGCACATTGGGAATCGAACCCGCGATCTCAGTCTTGGTAGATAAGCGCCTAACAGCTAGACCAACGAGGCAGTCAAATTGTTCTCCCCACTAGGCTACCACCGCTCCATACGTATCTTCATCATCATCATCGTCAACCCACTATGTCCCCACCAAGGGGCACGGGTCTCTTCCCTGAGGAAGGTATAGGCCATACTCCACCACGGGGGCCAAGTCCGGATTGGCGGAGGCTTGTAAGACTAGTGGCTGGTCTTACTGCCAGAAGTTTTCAAGCCGCCCTAAGGCCCCTGACTTAGTTTATAGGTACGTATCTTCGCGTAGAGGTAAATAGACTCATGTTTCGCATCTCTATCTAACTATCTACAGTACCTACTGCAAAGTAAATACAACGTTTGTCAGCTATCTACTTGTAAGGAGAAGACTGGCTGTCTGACAGGCCACTGATAACAACATTGTCTGACATATCCTGACGCGCCTTGTTGAAAAATCCACGTGCAAACTATTGAGAAACGCTCGAAAGAGATGTGTCAACTTACACCGGCCAAGCCTGTAGTCCTATCCTCTCGTCCATTCATCTGTATGAGTTATAGCCCTCTGTATCGAAGTGTGTTGGTCTGTAGCATCGAAAGGCAATAAATAATACTCCAGCGATTGTTGTTGACGTGTTGTGATGATTTTATAGTCCTGTTCGGTTTGTTTACTGCTGGAGGTACAGCGGAAATGGGACCTCTACGAACTTTACGCTCGATGTTGGTGGAGCTTCTGAGTATCTGCTTTTTGCTAATCAGGCCCATTAGAAGATAAGATAAGAATATTCTGTTTTGTACCCGGGAAAAACACTTACAAAACATTTACAAAGATACAGTACAATGGGTAGCCTTATTGCTTAAAGCGATTTCCTCCAGACAAGCGACGATGGAGAGTTGCTGAAGGAAAAGTGAGACGGCTAGTCGATGCAAATAAGAACATTGGTATAGATACTTATACTTAATAATAATATACATAAATAAACTTTTACACACTATGGTATAACAATTACAAACATACATAAAGTTACATAATATAAAATTAAATGGGCATTGTAAAAAAATAATACTTGTTAGAAATTAATGTTTTAAACACCTAAAAAGGTTTTCTTTTCATAATTCTGAATCGCAATTGGGTGACTTGCAATTACTTTACAGCAATGTTCTAAAATTTTACTGTATCAAATCAAATAATGTATCAAATCAAATACATTTATTTGTTCAAGCAAGCATAGGTATTTTGCGTACAATATACTTACTATAGTGTAGCCAGATTTTAATTTTATACAATTTGTCCTCTATGCTCTACCAATTGGCGTACAAAAACAGAAAACAGAACGTGATACGGTGATCAAATTACAAGTTTGTGCGCCTGTTTGTGAATTTGTAGTAACAATGCCAAGCGGTGAATAAAATATTGAGAGAAGTTTCGAATGCCGAGGAAATTTACTATTGACTAGAGTTAAGAAAAAAATATTGCGTTGGTTTTTAAACGTGGAGAGAATGAAGGAAAAAGAGTGACAAAACAAATATTATTGTATCGAGTGAATGTGGGTGGAAGAACCGGTATCGGACGCTCCAGACGGACAACTTACTTCACTTACTTCAACCAAATAGGGGATGTATTAGCAAATTTTCCCCCAAATGCTATTTTACACTGTCTCTCGCCATTCGCTAATGCATTGCAGTGACCACTGCATGAACACAGCGATTTAGTTTCATTGCCGGTTCAAGTCAAAGCGAGCACGTGTATCAGTAATTCTAGGCGTCAATGGTATGACACGTCACGTGACCCGACCGAGTATCTGCCGTTGTACTGTAATGCACTAACAGAATCGAAACCCTGTTCTCGGCCACCACTTGTGATTGCATTGTGTATCCGGAAGAAAATAAATAAGATCCATCAAGTTATTAATTTAGCTTACAGTGCCAGTCGATCAGTTTGATAGCAGAATCAAATCCTCAAAAAATAAATCCTTGTGAGATCGTTTTCCAAAACAAATCCTCGCTCTATAAAATCTTGGAAGGTTCGTTGAGATATCCAATAATGTTTTTCGTTCCACCTCGGTGCAGGTTTCATTAATTTCCCGACTACCTTGCCACGAGTGTTTTTGGCAAGAACAGAGGCATAATAAGGATATTTTCTGGCTTCTATCATTACGCTAGTAGGCGGCATGTAGGGCAGAAACCTTATGTCGGCGTTGGGTATTGACGTAATATATTTTAAAAGTTTGAATTGTTAAAAAGTAATGTAACGGTTTTATTACTATGAAAATGAGGATAGGGAAAAAAACTATAACCCGACTACTAGTACCTACCTAGCGGAAGTAGTATTCATCCATCATCAACCCATTATGTCCCACCGATGGGCACGGGTCTCTTCCCTGAGGAAGGAATAGGCCATACTCCACCACGGCAAGTCCGGATTGGTGGAGGCTTGTAGGACTAGTGGCTGGTCTTACTGTCAGAAGCTTTCAAGCCACCCTAAGGCCTGTGACTTGGCTGAACGACTGCCATCTATCGACGGCAGCCGGCACCAACTGCTTAACGTGTCTTGCGAAGCACGGAACCGATCGGGAAAATGCCACTAGCGTTAGTCATAGAACGGTCACCCCATCCATGCACTGAACGCGTCTTATGTTGCTTAACCCCTTCAGCCACGTTCGTAACCAAATTTTCGTAACCAGTTACGAATGTGGACTTTTTATCGCTGTTTCGTAACCAGCTACAAGCCAGTTACGAATGTGGATTTTTTTTTCATTTTCGTAACTGAAACCTCTTAGCCATGTATGGTCTCCTGGTACTTCCACATCAATCCGGCTCGTTGAGGCTTTATATCAAATACCGTTTCTTCATTATACCTTAGTCTAAATGTCTTGGTACCCAAAATGAAAGAGAAAAAGGAAGACTCGCACATAAACGGACAAAATGTCGCCCTTTTTTATTTTCGCATAATCATCATTTCTTTTGCCTTCTTCCACACCGCCCTATTAAATAGCATCCAGAACCAACAGCGTCAGGAAAAGTTTTCTTTACAGCGTTCATCTGTCCTTTGTTGAAGTCGCATTGAAAAAAGTTTGTATTAATAGTTGATCCCGTACAATAGTAAATAACCTCGTCTCGTGTCCGTTTTTTCAGTCTTGTCAGGGAGACTAAAGGCAAAATAAATAATTGTCGGCCACCGTCTAGAAATAATTGCACCGTTCATGTTTTAAGTTGATGGAGATATAAATTTATGTTTTAAGTTGATGGAGAATTTTCTTACAAAATGACAAATAAATCTATTCATTTATTCATATTTTTGTTTTTGTAATACTAGTGTCGGCACTATATAACGTGGAAGTACCAGGAGACCATACATGGCTAAGAGGTTTCAGTTAGACATTTAGACTTTAAGGTATAATGAAGAAGCGGTATTTGATATAAAGCCTCAGTGAGCCGGATGGATATGGAATTACCAGGAGACCATACATGGCTAAGAGGTTTCAGTTACGAAAATGGAAAAAAAAACCACATTCGTAACTGGCTTGTAGCTGGTTACGAAACAGCGATAAAAAGTCCACATTCGTAACTGGTTACGAACGTGGCTGAAGGGTGCTTAACCTTCGTGATCGTTTAAGATCACTCAGGCAGCCGGGGCTACGAGCGATGGTTCAGGGTAGCTGCGGGGCCGCAATGCGGAGTCCCGACCCCCTATCAAAGGCATCCAGTTCATCAAACAAACTATTTTTTTTATTTCAATTTGTACATAATATTTTAGCACAGGTCAAAATACGCAGTGTCTACTTAATACAACTAGAAGCTAGAAAATCGTATACAAAGTTATTTACTCGGAGTGAGGCATTGAACGAAAAGCAAGCAACGCAAAACACGTTGGTAAATAGATAAATACCTACTTTGCGCAGGTAATATTTGCTAACGAATTTCTCAGATTCTCTGAAGGTCGAGCGAGATATTTCGTGTTTGGTGTAAGCGACGTGTTTATTTCAGAGCTGAAATAGCTATGAGATTCTGCACACGACATACGTAGGATAAACATTACAATAATGTCTTCGGTACTGTAGCGATTTCTCGTAATAGTTGCTGGGCGGCACACCCGTTTAGGATCATCATTATCAAACCATTTTATTTTTAAAGTTACCGAAACCGACTTTGGTGCAAATGAATGATGAATGTCGATGAAGCGAAAGTGATTTGTCAGGATCGTGGAAGGTGGCTGTCCCTGGTCTCTGCCTACCCCTATGGGATACAGGCGTGAGCTTATGTATGTATGTTTAAATTCTCCCGCGGCCTTACGGGCGGCTTGAAAACTTCTGACAGTAAGACCAGCCACTAGTCTTACAAGTCTCCACCAATCCGGACTTGGCCTCCGTGGTGGAGTATGGCCTATACCTTCCTCAGCGAAGAGACCCGTGTTCCTCGGTGGGGACATAATGGGTTGATTATGATGATGTTTAAATTCTAGATTATTTTACATAGGTACTTATATTATTATTTTAAGGAAAATATTTTTTTGCTTATTTGAAGCACATAGCTTAAGTCGATCCGGAGGATTGTTATTAAAAAACGTGTCCAGAACCCCGCGAGCCTCGACGCTCAAGTGTAGCTTTCTTTGTGTTAAGCTATGTGTAATATTTAGTATTCCGGCCGTTGGAGGCAGTCGGCGGCTGACGTGACGTCACAGTTGCGTGTGAGGCGTTCCGTGTCGGTGCCCGCCACCCCTCGTTACCTGTCTGTCGCTGGCACCACCGAATTATTCCTACTTTGCACCTGACGGCTTGGAACAAGATAAATTATTAAATATGCTACATAGAAATAATATTCTAAAAGAATAAAATAAAAAAACATAGATAATAAAATTGCGGGCATTTCAAACATGATTTCCTTATTTCCATCTTCCATCTAGTTTTTGGAGGAGAAAAACTGATTCCGAAATAAATAGGAAAAATACATATATGCTTAAAATGTTACGGACATTTAATGACCATAAAATTGCGGATATTACCTTATTTTGTTTATCCTGTACCCAGTTTTTGATGGAGAACAATTTAATTGCAAAATTAATTATATCGGAAACAACTTTTTTCTATTGAAAACTATACACAAAACAAAAATATATTTGAAATGGCCTTAATTTAATTTAATTATGCATCGAACCCTCAGACCACACATTTTACTTTTTTTTTTAGCATTTACATACTGGCACACGTATCAAAAGTGCACTCATTTTACAAAAATGTGGTCTGGAAGAGATTGCTCTAAGCGATAAGACCGCCATTTGTACTTAGATATAAGGAAACTACAATAATTCTGTATCCCAGATGCGCGATAAACATAAAAATTTATTTGAAGGCACATCCATTGCTTCCACACTAGGATATCATGTGTCGTGGGAACCAGAAACAGCGACGTCACATGTAAAGAACCAAGACTTGAAAAAAAAAAGTGTTAAAAAAAGTGAAAGAAAGTGAGAAAAAAAAGAAACCTAATGCAAGACTTTACCTCTTTCTTTATCTAGTTGACTAATGAAGTGCTAAAGTTTTAATGGGGTTTCCGCTAAAGCAAATTTTCATTTCAAAGTAGTGACGTAACATAGCCATGCCGACAATTCTGAAGTACTGTTTACTGCTTTGAACTAAGCTCATAACAACTTGTAACACAACATATTTAGTTCGATGGTCAAAGTGAAGAATGTCAGGTTGGTCTAGCCGTTGAGGCGCTTAGCTACGAAGAGAGAGGTCGTGGGTTCGATTCCCACTGGACGCCCCGTACATTTGTACAAGAAGTGTCCTCAGCCTGGGTGTTTTTCGATTATTGTAATAATCTTGCCTGGTCACCATAGCACAGAGTATCCTAGTTTCGGACCAGGTAACGTGATTGTGTTGTGTTAAAGTGTTAGTAGTTAGTAGTACTTAGACAGTAATTGGGGTTATAAACATAGGGATACCCTTTCTTTTAAATGTACCATATTTAGGCCATTGCAAAGTTAGCTTTTTCAGACTTTACTTGCATACATATTTTGACACTTCGGATACGTCAAAACGAATAATCCGTGGACCGTTATCAGTAAATTAGTAATCAGTTGAAAGTTACGTTATAAGTTCATAAGTAATTGTATTCTTTTATTATTATTAAAGCTTTAACCCATTGACTCAACTGTGCAAATGATAAGTTGCCTTGACACAAGGGACTTTAGGACGACGGCTAATGAATATAAAGTTTAATTTCACTTCCGAGTACCCGCTACCTTATTTAGCCACCGAGCCGAAAGGTTACATAAATTACTTCCACACAACACAATCACTTAACCTGAAAAAAAAAACTCTACTCTGAACATCTTTTCTCAAATCACCTCAAATTTAATATCTACATAAGTTGGTACGAATATCTATCCACCTAAGAAGTTCACGACCCCACGACCCATGAGTGCAATCAACACATGCAATGTCAAAACATTATTTACTATTCACAAAAGTCAGAACTATAATTCTAATTCGGTAAACACGAATTTGCGGATTTTCAGACGGAAATCGGAAATCAGAAATCAAAAATTTATTTCAACGTAAAGAATTTACATTCTGCTTGTTGAATGTCAATGTACATACAGTTATGTATAATGTTAGCCGCTGCCTTGGGGCCGTCTGCAGTGGAGAAAAAGGCAGCGAAAAAAAAACTCCACTCTGACCATCTTTTCTCAAATCACCTTAAAGCTAATATAAATCAAACTTACAAAATAATATCTTGGATGTGTTGAACACTAGACACATTTATCCTCTGATTAAATTTAATATTAAACTACTATTTAATGCCATACGTCCTTGTCTTCTAAATAATCGTTGATTTTATAATAAGCTTTTTTGCAAAGAGTGTACTTAACGGGGCCGCGGTGTCGGCTCGTGGCAGTATCGCAATTCGCGTCGCCCGCACCCGCCGTCGAATTCCTAACTAGCCGGGCCACCGTCAGCATTTCCAATGGATAGCTCGAATCACTTCATACTTCCCGTCAATGAAATCTGGAGACATCCGTTTGGCTCTCTGGCCCTTAACGTAACGAATTTACATTCTGCTGAATGTCAATGTACTTATAATGTTAATGTTAGGCGCCGAGTAAAAGGCAGCGAAAAAAAACTCCACTCTCACAATCTTTTCTCAAAATGACCGTTTAACTGCCAACATTCTGAGGGTAGTTTGGTTGAAATTGATAGAAAGATAGATAGATAAAACATTTATTTTGCATTAAATTGCCCAACACTTTTCATACAAATCTCTACAAAGTGGCACGAGAAATCTCGTGTTTGGCAAATAACAATAAAGCACTAAAGTTGGTATGGTACCTTGAATTAAGACCCATGAGTGCAATCAACTCTTGCAATGTCAAAACATTGTTACTATTCTCACAAAAGTAAGAAAACGCCAGTCTCAACCATATTAGAGGGAGATAGGCGAGCCAGTCACCACGCTACCATTAGCATGGGCTTTTGACAAACTTGTGTGATCAACTTCTTGTCAGCTATCTGTAATAATAGCTTAGTTTTTGTTATGCAGTCCAGCGTCTGTACACTGTAAAAGATAGAGCTTGAAGGTGTCTGATAGAATGCAGAGGTCTGCAGGTGCGATGAAAATGTTACAAATTCGCGTAATTCTTTGAGGGGCATTCACTCGTAGCGTGCAGACAAGCATTGTTTAAAAAAAGTATTGTGTTTGTCATGACGTCACTAATATGGTTATGGATTGGCGTGAAGTTGGCGTGAACCCAAACTTCTTTTACATAACAAGAACAAGGTTAACGACTTAGGATGAGGAAACATCGTAAGATATACAGTAACTTTGATTTGTGGATTAAGGCATTCCATGGCCGGGCTCAGGAAAATTGAATGAAATAAGAAATTTATTTCAACATAAAGAGTTTACATTCTGTTTGTTGAATGTCAATTTACTTATAATGTTAATGTTAGCCGCTGCCATGCTGCTTGCTGCTGCTTTCTGAAAAAAAAACTACACTCTGACCATCTTTTCTCAAATCATCTTAAATCTAATACAAACCTGTTGTGAATGCCCATCTACCTAAGAATGTAATCCATGAGTGTAATCAATACTTGCAAAGTGAAATGTATTGAGTTTCATGAAAGTGTGTCCACATTCGATTCTATTCAGAGTTTTATTCCCCAAGGTAGTTAAATGAAGGCATTTAGGCTGACATTCAGAGACGAATCCTAAGTTCACGCTTAGATCAGTCTTAGCAAAGTAAACTAAAGTCGTACTTAGTAAAGTGCCGAAATTTTCGTATTCACAGATGATTCACAGTACTTAAGAAAGTCATCTATATTGTCTATCATTTCTTAGTGATGTAGTTCTTACCGGTTTTTCAAATTTGACATTGCTACACAAGAGCAGGACAACATCATACAATTTTATATATGTCAGAGTGAATAAAAAAATCCCACAGATAATGCTCGTAGAACATCAGTGAAATGACGTTTGGAGTAATCTGTGAACAAAAGGCTTAGAAGTGACAGTTCTAAGTTCACGTAAAGTCACCGATATTGACTACTTACACTTAGCTAAGCACCATTTCATATTAAAGTTGCTAAGATTCGATTCTGAATACGAAATGTTTCTAAGTACGTGATTTTGACATTTCTGAGACCAGTCTTTGCTTAGTTTTCGTCTCTGAATGTCAGCCTACGTCTCATTTCACAGTTGGAATTAAACTCGGACCAATCACAGATCAGAGTGTTACGAACTTTCGAGGTCAAATTAGAGAGACCTAGTTTGTTTTATTGGTTCCCTGGTTAAGGACCTCTGAGCAGATCGGCTCCCATGGTAAAATTAATCAAGTTGATTGGAGAACATTTACATTTCGTATTTTTAAGGAAATTGAAAATTGAGGTCGCTCTATTTTCTGGTTATTAACTTCTTTAGATTACTTCCTTATAACAAAAATTTTACTTGCGCGAGCTTACAGTACATACCTGTAAATGAGCTGACGTTTGTTATTCAGTTATATTTCCAAATAAGAAAAGCCTTAAGTAACTTATATGTGTTTAACACATCCATGAGTAATAAGTTTAAGTTTTGGCATTGGAAAAGGATTTGAAAAAATCTTAGTTTTGAAAAGAATAAATCTGGAGTTTCTTCGTTAGCTTCTCCAAATTATTTATTAATTGTGAAACTAACCACTTTGACGTTCATAAAGTCAAAATTTTTTTTTACCATATATAAATATGTTTAATTTAGAATTTGAATTTTTTATATACATACATTATTAGTACTAACGTCAGAGTTGACTTAAATGTGACACACAGAAAGATATAGAAAAAAAATAGCACAGAGAAAAAGGAACATTTCTGTCTCTAGTCAGACAGAGTGCCTCATCCAACTCCAGACAACCCGGAAACCACCTCGACTGTCCTAACGTACTAACAACCCCTCCCATTTGCCCACAGGCCTTCAAGTTGTTCAAGAGCAGCAAGTCACGGAAGCACCGCAACAAAGTATCACCATCAGCACAGCGCTCGCCATCCTACAGCGGCACAGTCGACGCGCGCTCAGAGATAGACCTCACGCGCTTCTGCGCCTGCCGCACCTCTGCACCCCCGATGCACATCCTCAACGACACGTACGAAAATAGCTCCTACTACAGTGGCTATAACAGCTACGATAGCTCGCAGAACAGCGTGCGGAGCTCCAACTTGACGGATTCCGCGTACGATTCCGCGCGGTCTAGTCCCTCCCACGCTCGAGCGCCCGTCTGCTACGCCACAGTTACTTATTTCAACGTAAACGACAGTGAAGACAGCAGCAGCATCCGCACGGAGTACACCCTGCTAGATTATGAGGTTGAGGACACTAAGACGGACGACGAAAGAGCTCAGAACTTGATTAATGAAAGCCTAGAGCTTGTCAGTTCGCTGTGAATCTATTGGACGCTATGGTTTTGAGGCATACGCCTGGAATAAATTTGTACATACATTTTAATACTCATTTGTGGATGATGGATGCGAGTTAGTGTTTTAAGTGCGAGTGAACTGGAATTTTTTACTAAAGTCTCTATGTGATATGAACAAAGTAAGCTGTTTTTAAAAGGAGGTCGTTCTCCCATTGCTTTGAATAGTGATTGTAACAAATATCCAGTCATTGTATGAATTCTGGTGATGTTTAGCGTGTAGAATTTTTGGTGGGCCGATAGGTTCACCATAAAAATGGTTCTCAGTTGTAATTTTCAAGGTCATAACGCAGCTGATTAATTTAATATTGCATGTAGTGATGGGGGTGAAAATTCCGCGACGTCAGCGGCATCTGTTGCCAGAATACTTTGAAGACTAAGCGTTGACCTCGTTCGCACATCAAGCGAACACCGTCATCACTACAGTGCCACCATCTTATCTGTTCAGTTGATAGCGGCGCTAGTGGAGAATTTAGTAGTAACATTTGAGAAATTTACCTAGACAAATATAAATTAGTTACAATTTTGCCCACCTGAACAGATAACTTGGTGGCGCTGTACATGCAAATGACAAATAAAACGTCATCGCCATTTTGTAAGCAGCCTAGCGTCTCGCTACAAGGCAACGACCTCTCAGATCGGCAATGTTGGGATGGTCGAAATATAACTGCCAAGGTATTTTCTCCAGCACGAGACCTATTACTTTTCCGATTCTCCTGCAGGAATAGGCAAACTCTTTAGAAAAGTATCACAAGACTAACTAACGTTTGTACTATGATTGGTCTTATTGTAGTGCTGCTTACATATATGTAGTTTATGTCCACATATAGCGGGTATTTCCAACAGGGATTAGTGGAATAATCCATAACTTCTGTAAGTAGCCTTATCATTGTTCTTTGTAGAGCATGTCGTCTCGCTCGCACAATATCTTTTTGTGATTGAAACTAAATGATTACGTTTTTGATGAAGGGTTTCATGGATAATTAAATTGCGGATATATTTAAGTCATATTTTTTTTATCCTAAAGTAAATTTTTGATGGGGAAAATTTGATTCCAAAATCAATAATTATGGGAACAACTTTATCAAACATAACCATTTACATACAGGCACATACATTGCAAACATTAAGAACATGCACTAAAACAATGAATAAAAAATGTGTAAAAGGTCCGAAATCAATTTGTAGTTTAATTACAGGCAATATTAAATCAAAACGTTTCTGATTTTATTACAATAATTAAACATGTTGGATTGTGCGATCGAGACAGAGTGCTTCACGCAAGACAGTCTTTAGGGTAGGTACTTACAGCAGTTTATGGATTATTCCACTAATCCCGGTGGGAAACCCGCCATGTGAAGAAAAATAATTCTAAAGACATTTATTATACCAACAAGACACATCATAGAAACAAAATAAACACACAAGTAACATAATACCTATCTCTATGTAACGCAACAGAAAAAAAAATGAATATGTGGACATAGCTATATAAATTCCTCCCACTAAGTGAAACAATAAGGCTGTTCCTTCCCAAAACCTTCCCAAAGTTAAGTCGCATAATTTTATAGATAAGATAAGATAAGAGGTAGCCACGTAATGTAATATAAGTTATTTATAAGTGACACGTTTTCTCTGATACAATTCCTAAAATGCGGTTATAGTAGCGAGGAAGACCATTGTAACTGCGTTGTAGGAGTGTTTTGTAGGAAACGTGTTTTTATGAACGCCGTAACTGTATGAAGTGTGGCGTAAAGAATAGATAGCAGGAAAATTAATAAATGAAATCGGTCCCAACTAGAAAGATTAAAATTTCAAGAAAAGAAAAATATCCTTTAATAAAATAATATCCTATCTATATAATTTTTTACACTTTTTAGTAAGACATTCGATATAACTAAACTAAAAGAAAACTAACCATTTTTAAAACTGGCAATAGTAAAAAAACAATAAGTATCTATAAAATGGAAAACTAAACTATAAAATAGGTCTGTCATCTTAATCATCATCATTCAGCCACAAGAAGTCTACTGCTGGACATAGGCCTCCTCCATGGATTTCCAAAAAGACCGGTTGAAAGCGGCTTGCATCCAGCGTCTTCCTGCCACTTGGATGAGGTCGTCTATCCATCTTGAATAAATAAAATAAATATTATTTTCATTATTCAAGATGGATAGATAAAGATGGATGGAAAATATGTTAAAATTTATCACAATAACTAAAATAAATTTTGACGTATTTTTTTCGTGTTTCGTGTTTCACTTCGCTTTTAATCAAATTACACGTATAGGTACTGAAAAAAACGGCTTACATTCTTTACGCTACACTCTGTATTTAATATACTATAATGAATGTTGATCTCAAAGATTTTATTAGGATAAATAAGCCCCGACGCCAATGAATAAATCTTTTTTCGTATAACTTGCGTTGTTTTTTTGTACATTTATGAATGTCGCCCAAAAATAGCACAATACTGTCTGGGTTTGACCGATTGCTACGGCGTAGACGCGTAGCAATAATGTAGCAAGGTGTGTGATAAATGCTACGAGTAAAATGTTTGGTAGTTTGGCTACCTTTATGAGGCTGCTCTACGGCTGATGTCCATCGCTTTAGAACATTTTTACATTGAAAAATAATGTGAAAAAAATTCTGAATTTGTAGAAGCAGCATCAAAACTTAACAGACTGCTTTGTTGGTCGAGCCGTTAAGGCGCTTAGCTATCACGAAAGAGGTTGTGGGTTCGAA
Source organism: Yponomeuta plumbellus (assembly GCA_947310845.1). Lineage (NCBI taxonomy): Eukaryota > Metazoa > Arthropoda > Insecta > Lepidoptera > Yponomeutidae > Yponomeuta > Yponomeuta plumbellus. Next base: position 25,173,179 of record OX371193.1, on the reverse strand, counting down.
TCCCACTAAGGGCCGCCGTACATTTGTAAAAATAGAATCAGTCTAGGTGTTTTACGATGTTTGTCAAGTCCTTTCCTGGTTACCATAGCACAGGGTATCCAGAGTATCCTAGATTGGAATCGTGTTAAGTGAATGTGTTGTGTTGATGTTATTATTATTATTATTATTATTAAAGTTCAAGGCCGCTAATTGAATTATGTCATTAAATCGAATAAAATAAAATGTAAAGTCATCCCTGCCTCGTAGTTTTCCGAGTTTCCTGGAAAAAAGATAAAAAAGTATGCCATCTAATAATTAATTTCTTCAGTAATCAGAATTCTGTCTACAAATTGCCCCACTTTACATACTATGAATAACGAAGCTTTATTTATACAAGACAAGCCTGTTAGTTCCTAATATAATAATTATATCACTCTAAGAGAAAATGAGAAGTAATTTAACTTATTTCAAAGGGGTTTGCGTCAAGAGAGAACCCATTATGTCAGCGGAGAACTTAGTAATCAGAAGCAGTGACAAGTTGGTTGGTTTCTACCCGCAAGTATCAAGTAAGCAAAGTACCTTTTGAAGTTTATCTAAACCTTGAACTTGTTTCTCAAACAAATATCTCCGCACTGATTCCCGATTATTAAGGTTCCATACAAAAGGGTAAGGGACCATTTTATTAAGACTGATAGATTGATTGAAGACGTTTATAAATATACAGTAAAATAAAGAAGTTGATTTCTCCCAAACTGCATAACAGTTTGTTGGCAGATGCTCTTGGTTTTACAATTTTAATTACTCTTAAATGCTAGATAAGTAAATACAAAAAATATATTTGAAGCACCCTACACACCACTCTACTGTCGGTTCACCTCTTCGCCTGTCTGTCCGTTTGTCTGTTCGGACATCCGCCCGCTCCTTCTCTATCTGTCACCAGGCGGTATCTCATGACCCATAATACAGGGTGCTTGGAAGCTGGGTGCAAAGCCTTAAGGGGGTGTTAGTACAGATCATCTAAAACATTTTGAGCCATATTATGGTCTTCTTGTATAACTGGTTGTGTTCGGTAAGTTGGAAGCCAGAGTGTTGGGATGAGTGGCTATAGCCTAGCCTTGTACTTCTGATTATGAGGGTACTTCTTAAACCGTTGGTGTTTTAAGATATTCGTGGACCGCAGCCATTTTTATAAGCCATGGTGCATTGTAAATTGCCTTGAAAGAGAACGTTGTTTTGGAATCTCTATAGATTTGCCGCTGTCCCCCGTAGCTGGATGCCATATGCCATATGCCACCTTTCGGTGACAAACTTAGTGGTTGCCCTGGATCCAGAGTTAAAACCATATCTTCTACGCCAGATTTTAACACGATTGCACAGGCATAAGAGAATGATTCAGAACTTCAGGAACTTCTGTCCAGTGAATCTTCGGCACTCAAGCTGGAGCAAGTACCCGTACCTGGTACAAGCGTCACGCTCTACTGTGACGTTTCTCTCACGAGGCCTCGTCCTTTCATAACGAAGGAGTTGCGTCGTCAGATATTCTCTACTCACAACAGCCTCAGCCATCCAGGATCCAGAGCAACCACGAAGCTTGTCACCGAAAGGTTCGTATAGCCTTCAGTTCGAAAAGATGAGTAAGTGCCAAAAACTTTACAGCGCTTACGACCGAGAACTACTCGCCATCTACGAGAGCGTCAAGCACTTCCGGTATATGGTCGAAGGAAGGCATTTTGTGATTTACACAGATCACAAGCCGATCACGTCGGGGTCACCAATATGGCGGCGCTGTGTTGCCGTTATTCTTTTTTTCCGTTTCCCTTCCCTGTGCCGGCGAAATAATAGCGGCAACTCATCGCCGCCATAACCAAATTGGTTTCAATATACTGTACTGTAAATCAGTAGTTTATTGTCAATTGACGAGATTGATTATCTAGCCAATTGTTATTTAATATTGAGTTCATCCCTTTTATTTTTTATAGACAGATACAACATGTACTGAAGAGACCGGACGAAGCCCGCACAGTAGAGACGAGGCGAGCGAGGGTGCGATTTCTATAAAACGATTGGTGTCTTTTCTGCGCCCCATCCCACGTCCTTTCTATGTCGATCCTGAGATGTCCGACTGGCTGACAAGCAAAGGACGACCAACCTTCCTATACCGAGTAATGTGCGATCCATCTTATATATAAAGATGAATTGCTGCTCGTTAGTTTCAATAAAACTCGAGAACGGTTGTACCGATTTGGCTAATTTTTGTTTTTTTTTATATTTGTGGAAGACAAGGAAATGTTTGAATGGTGAGAAAATATGGAAACATTACGAAAACTATGGTAGCACGAAGTTTGCTAGGATAGCTAGTCTCTTATAAAATTTCTGCATTACGTTGACTGGTAATTTGTAAGTAAATAATAAAAAAAAATTTTTTATTTCTCTAGCACTACCTCTTACTTATTCCACATCACCCATGGATGCCCATGGTTAGCTGGAAAAAAATCCTCTTTAGTATTATCGGCTTGTGCAGATCTTTTCTTGCGCCATAAAGAATTTCCAAATCAAATCAGAATCTCCCGAAGGGCTGCAACAGTCAAGCGTTGTCCCGACCAAGACTCATCCGCGGACAAAGGGACGAGATTGTGTATCAACAATGCATGGAAACTTGTTTTATTCAGCCGAGTGGCACAAAAGGTTCGCAATAGACTGAATTTTTAATGAACCCCACTGAGTGGACAGTTCTGCTAAAGACATGTTTTAACAAGTGCAGGTTAGTTTGCTGCTTTGTAATTTTTGAAGAGGAAACTTCTGATCACGACTGAACTATTCGGATCGGGTTGGTGTCGCTGAATTCCGTGTGCTCGGGTCTAATCGTAATCTAAACTTAAAGTTAAGTAAATAATAATATGATATAGAAATTAAAGTTGTTAGCAAAATGTTGCCAGCATGTGCTGCTAGAGAAATCATCTAGATCTTCCTTTTTTTTTTTTGGTTTTTATGTTTGTAAACTCTTAACTTGGTTACCTGGCACAGGGTAAGCCTGCACCCTTATGTGTGTATATATCACGCCTGTATTCCAGAGGAGTAGGCAGAGACCAGGAACTGCCTCTTGCCACGATCCTGACAGATCACTTGCGCTTCATAGTCCAGTCAGTCAAGACAATTAATTCATAATAATTCCAAAAGTTTTCAAATTTTGATGTAAGGTCGGGAATGGTATTAAAACAAACTATAAAATTTTGCAACCTGTTCTGCGGTCCGGAACATTGTTAAAAATGCAATAAATGATAATTTGCTCAGTTCTTGAGACCAAAATTCCAAAAGTTCTGCAAAGTTGGAGTGGTGTTAAATATATTATTTTACATCACGTGTCAAATTTGCAACCAATTTAAGTGTACGGAACATTTTTTGTTATTAACAATTAATGTTTTTTTTTATTAAACTGAAGGAAAAGGTTCCAAAAGTTCTGCAAACTTGACACATATATCGGAAAAATATACCGAACGGTTGTATAAATTTGCAACCTTTTTCGTTGACCGGAACATGTTTATTTATAATTATTTTTAATTCGTGGTCATTTTTTCGAGTAAGGTGGTCTCGGAATAATTACAAAAGTTTTGAAACTTGGTTGCAAACTTCGAAAACATCTATTCTGATGCATTTACAAATTTGCAACCTCATACGCGATCCGGAACTTTATGCAATTTGCAAAAATGTAATTTTTTTATTTTTTCACCTTCAAGAAAATTTCAAAAGTTCTGCAAATCGAGGGGACTGTTTAATTTTGGGATTAATGTCAGTATTTGAATTTGCAACCATATCCGGAATACGGAAATATTTTTTAATCACTTTCACGCAAAATATTATTTCCGTACACATCGCTGTTATATATTCAGGGCCTAAACTTTGTGCTATACGAAGCCGCCGCGACGTCGTATACCTGCGTTGCTATGGTAACGCGACCAATGGTCGCGTCAACCGCTGGATACGTTCCTTGATTATGAAAGCAGTGACGTAAGATCAGATGCAGAAGATGGTGCACCGGATAATACAATTGTGGAATGTGAAATGTCATCGAAATGTACCACGGAACTGGAAGAACATTATGGTGATCCAGGAATGGTGTGGGAGGGCCCACACAAAAAAATTCAAATGCTCATAATTATTTCTTTTCAGATATGTATTTCTACGAAATTCAAATAAATCAGATTTTCAATATCTTCAATTACAGATTGTTACATTCAACATGCATTCAAAGTTTTATCGCTAACTTGTAAGGTTTTAACACTTATTAACTGACCTCATAATATATTGAAAAAAGATATTATTTACGGACAATCTATTCGAAATGTTTTTCCTTGAATGCTTGAATGTAACAATCGTCATCATCATCATCATCATCGGCCTATGGTTGTCCACTGCTGGACATAGGCCTCTCCCATTGCACGCCACTGAACACGGTCCTCGGCTACTCTCATCCAGCTCTTGCCAGCCGCCCTGCGAAGATCATCGCTCCACCGAGTCTGAGGACGTCCTACACTACGTTTACCGATCCGCGGTCTCCACTCAAGAACTCTTCTACCCCATCGGTTATCAGTTCTTCGGGTGATATGGCCGGCCCACTGCCACTTCAGCATGCTTATTCGGTGGGCTATGTCGGTGACTTTGGTTCTCTGTCGGATGACTTCGTTTCGAATTCGATCTTTCAGAGAAACCCCGAGCATAGCCCTTTCCATAGCACGCTGAGCGACTTTAAATTTGTGGATCAGCCCCACCGTGAGTGTCCACGTTTCGGCACCATATGTCATGACGGGTAGGACGCACTGATTGAAGACTTTCGTCTTTAGACTCTGTGGGATTGGCGATGTGAAGACTCGACGTAGTTTCCCATAAGCTGCCCAGCCCAGCTGAATTCTTCTATTGGCCTCTTTCTCGAAGTTGTTTTTACCTAACTGCATGGTTTGCCCGAGGTAAACATACTCCTTTACAACTTCGAGAGTACTGCCTTGAACTGCAATTGGCTCCGGATTTACGTGTTCATTGAACATAATCTTGGTTTTATCCAAGTTCATCCGGAGACCAATGCGTTGAGAAGAATCAGCTAGGCTACTCAGCATATGTTGTAAATCTTGCAGCGTTTCCGCCATGATGACAATATCGTCTGCAAACCGCAAGTGTGAAAGGTACTCGCCGCTAATATTAATGCCGTACCCCTTCCAGTCCAGCGTCTTAAACATATCCTCCATAGCATTTGTGAACAATTTGGGGGAAATAACATCCCCTTGTCTCACACCACGATGTATGGGGATAGGTTCAGACTGCCGGTTCTGGATTTGGACGGCCATAGTAGCGGCGTTGTATAGACCTTTCAACACTTGGATGTATCGCCAGTCGACTTGGCATCGCTGCAAAGATTCCAGAACAGACCAGGTTTCGACCGAGTCAAAGGCTTTTTCATAGTCCACAAACGCTAAGCACAGGGGCCGATTATACTCTTCGGTCTTCTGTATAATCTGCCGCACTGTGTGAATGTGGTCTATGGTGCCGTAACCCGACCGAAAGCCGGCCTGCTCAGGTGGCTGAAACTCATCGAGTCTCCTCGCAAGACGGTTCGCGATGACTCTTGAAAACAGGTTGTAGACGTGGCTTAAGAGTGAAATGGGTCGGTAGTTCTTCAGGAGGGTTTTATCACCCTTTTTGAAGAACAACACGACAACACACTTACTCCACGCCTCCGGAGTTCTCCCATCAAAGAGGACAGCATTAAAGATCTTCTGGAGCTCCTTCATTACGGGTTTACCGCCGGACTTCAAGAGCTCAGTAGTAATACCGTCCTCTCCAGGGGCTTTTCCATTTTTAAGCTGTTTAAGAGCCATCGCGATTTCGTCTAGGCTGACTTCTGGCAAGTCTTCAGTATAGTGGCGTGTCAATGTAGCTCTGGAATCCTCATTTTTGGGATCTGGCCGAGATGCATGCGCAGCGTACAGCTGGCCGTAGAAGTTTTCAACTTCCGAAAGAACCTCTGGTATGGAGGAAACAACCACTCCATCCGTGGTGGTCAACTTTGTCAGATGGCTTCTCCCAAGAGATTGGACAAACACTTTCGATCCCCGATTTTGCTCGATTGCTCGTTCTATTGAACGAGTGTTGGAGCGTCGGAGATCGCGTCGAATTAGTTTGCCAATTCTCCTGTTCAGAGCATGCCTTTCTGACGCAGTGACTGGTGGGCGTTCACGTCGTTCCTCCATAAGCTTGAGTGTTTCTTCCGAAAGTTTAGACTTCGTCCCTTTATGCCGCATTGCGCAAAATCTCACACCTGCCTCCCTGAGAATTCCGACTACATTCTCGAGGGCCTGGTCGATGTCAACGTCATTTGTGGTTTCCACGGCAGCGAATCTGTTCTCCAGGTTAGACTGGAACTTTTCAGATCCCACTATAGTTTGGTGCAGGGTTGGTCGGAGCCTGGATTTCATCAAACGGACACGTTCGAGCTTAACATTGATATTCAGAGAGCCTCGCACAAGTCAGTGATCGCTTCCGGTATTAAACCTATTGATCACTGAGACGTCTCTGAATATACGCTTTTTGTCCGTTATGATGAAATCGATCTCATTTTTTGTCATAGTGTCGGGGCTCTGCCATGTCCACTTCCTTTGGGGCTTTTTCTTAAAGAATGAATTCATCAAGAATAACCCCTCCCTTTCGAGGAAGTTGACTAGCATTTGCCCCCTATGATTCCTGTTTCCATAACCATGGGATCCTACTACCGATTCGCTGCAATTCTGTACTCCCACTTTGGCGTTGAAATCCCCCATGACAACGTTGTAGTGGGCCTTAGTGGTGGAGTGTACGGCCTTTGATATGTCATCGAACATATCTTCCACTTCATCGTCCGAGTGCGTCGAGGTCGGTGCGTAAACCTGCACAACCTTAAGGTTATACCTCTCGGTTAGCTTAATGACAAGGTACGCAACCCTGTTCGACACACTTGAAACTTCTACAACGTTGTCACGGAGAGCTCTATTTACCAGAAACCCTACGCCACCCTGAGATAGCTGATCTCCCTCTCGAAAGTATAGCAGGTGGCCTGATTCAAGGGTTACGGTGTCCTCCCCCTCTCTTCGGACTTCAGATAACCCAAGAACATCCCACTTTACCTTCTCGAGTTCGACTTCCAGTTGTGCCAGGTGCTCGTCCAGCCGTTATGTGCGTCCATTATACGTCGCCAAGGTCAGTTGTTTTTGGCAGCCTTTCGTAACCCGGGGATTCTTCGCACCCCCTACCCTGCTGTTACCGTGATCGCCGCCTTGATCAGGAATAGCAGGGCGACCGGGAACTGGGGGCCGTGGTCCGTTTTGGCTTTCCATGGAAGGATTTGCTCGTAATTGCCACGCTGAGCAGGCGGGTTGGCAATCGCAGACCGTATACGTACCGATGTCGCTGCTGCCCGACACCGGTACGACCCGTATGTGCTGGGTAATAATATGCACGGGTAATCTCTTAGTCGCCTTTTACGACACCCACGAGAAGATATGGGGGAGTGCTATTCTTAGCCGACACTCCACGGCAATCGTCAGTGTCGACATTTACGAGAAATTATAAACGTAATACAGAAATTATTTCAGGTAGTTTCTTTAGTATTTTTCAGCATGTCTCATCAACAAATTTTTCTACTATTCAATTTTTCATTACCTTTTAAAGGTATTATGGATCCTCCTAGTTCATCTTTCTATTGATGTAGATTCGTCTTTCAAATAAATCAATAATATACCATTCACATGCTAATGATTGAAATTGTTTGTAACACAATTTGTTTCTAACAGATGTTGGTATAGTACTATTTTTACATGACAGGTGATTATGCCAAAAATAAATTCCGTTGGGCTTATTTAAACCGGACGTAGGATTTTGCCGGTACGTATTTTTTTATTAATAAAAAGAATCTGGGGATTAAATACACTGTTACTCACCTACGCATTGTCGTCCATTAATGTTTACTTACCTTTTTTACGAATATTTGATATCTTTTTACGTCTATTTATTTTTTCGACGGTAATATTGTCGCAAGGTTCCGGGTCTCGTGCGAAGTTGCAAATTTGAATAGTGGTATCGATTCCAAAATAAGACCATCCGCTCGATTTGCAAAACTTTTGAAACTCTTTCAAGGATAACAAAATGCGAAAAATCGATTTTTACAAAGAACACAAAGTTGTGGATCTCATGCGGGGTTGCAAATTTTAATACTGACATGCACCTCAAAGAAACAATCATTGGCTCGATTTGCAAATATTTGCAATTTTTTCGAAAATGAAAAATGCCATAAATTTAAATTTCCGACATCACACAAGATTCCGGATTGCGTGATGAGAGGTTGCAAATTTTAATACTAACATTAATCCCAAAATTAAACAGTCCCCTCGATTTGCAGATCTTTTGAAATTTTTTCGGAAATTAAAAATGCCATGAAGTTAAATTTCCGACATCACACAAGATTCCGGATTGCGTGAGAGGTTGCAAATTCAAATACTGACATTAATCCCAAAATTAAACAGTCCCCTCGATTTGCAGAACTTTTGAAATTTTCTTGAAGGTGAAAAAATAAAAAAATTACATTTTTGCAAATTGCATAAAGTTCCGGATCGCGTATGAGGTTGCAAATTTGTAAATGCATCAGAATAGATGTTTTCGAAGTTTGCAACCAAGTTTCAAAACTTTTGTAATTATTCCGAGACCACCTTACTCGAAAAAATGACCACGAATTAAAAATAATTATAAATAAACATGTTCCGGTCAACGAAAAAGGTTGCAAATTTATACAACCGTTCGGTATATTTTTCCGATATATGTGTCAAGTTTGCAGAACTTTTGGAACGTTTTCATTCAGTTTAATAAAAAAAACATTAATTTTCAATAACAAAAAATGTTCCGTACACTTAGATTGGTTGCAAATTTAATACGTGATATGAAATATTATATCGAAAACTTCCCCAAGTTTGCAGAACTTTTGGAATTTTTTTCACGACCATACAGCAAAAATTAATTTAATTGCAATTTCAACAATGTTCCGGACAGCGGACAAGGTTGCAAAATGAGATTTATTGTCGTCCCAATGTACCATTCACTTGACCGAAGTTTGAAAACTTTTGGAATTATTATTAAATTTTCGATTTCGAATGTCAATAATGACTGGACTATCATGGAATGTATCAATGTTCAGTTTTGGTTTCTGACACCCACAGCCTTGAAATAAAATACAATGTTATTGTTTGTAACACATTCTGAGAAAACTTCCGTAAACCAATATATTCCAATTCGACTTGATGACGACGACGACGATATTAACTTTCTTCCGGATAAGTAAGTGTTTACTTGACTTTTTGTCGGAAGAGCCCGACCAGGTTTCGCTCTGATTCGCAGAGCTTATTCATAGTGAGCAGAGACGGAGCTTGGTCGCCGTCATCGATTGCTCGTCCCTGATTGACTAAGTTAATTTATTTAGGTAGTGCTTACAAAAGTTTTAGTTCAAAAATTCTAATTCATTGTGATTCATGTTGGAGCAGACCGGTGTCCATTCAATACTTTAGTTACTGGCAAAACTATCGTAATCCGAGGAGAACAGGTCTTTCAGGTTCTCAGTCCTTTGACAGGAGCCTTTGTTTGAAGCTTTACAATGAGCTTGTTATTATTTTGGATAATAACCATTTGCGAACATGCGTAAAGCGACCAAATACAAAAGATAATTGTTGCCTATGGACTTTTTATGAACCTAAATCCGTAGTCTTGTTTCCGGTAATAAGTGGCTTACGTTGGGGACAACATAAAAGTTATATAGCAAGATAAAAAAAAAAACTCACGCCTGTTATCCCCGAAGGGGTAGGCAGAGGCACCAGTCTCTAGAACTGGACCCACGTTTTGCCGAGTTTATTAGGTCCCAAACGTGACAAGTGGCAAGCCTGTCGCCGTTATCCGGGCACAATTTATCAGCGAATGGTGTTGCTGTACAAACAAATACTAAGATACTAAGCTAAAATATATTATTATGATGTTCCTACCTACTTAATTAAACATAAACAATGGAATATAAGGGGTACTTATAAATGCATAATATATTACCTGTACTCGTAGTTATAATAGTATTAGTTTAATAATATTTTCTTTTACGTTACACGGGCTGCGCTGAAAATCAGCGCTGTTTTTAGGATTATCCAACAGCATTATGCTGAGCGTATGTCCAATTGTCATGCATTACGACTGATAGGATCTTATGTAAACCACATTAGTTTAAGTTTGTTATTGTCGAGTCCTGTCTACGAGCTGTAATATAACCACTGTAATCCTTGCATGGCAATAAATTACTATTCTTTCTTTCTTTCTTTCTTTCAAAAATATAACTTTCTGAAAGTAAGTACTAAGTATTTTCGTAAGCACTAGGAATTATTAATTTTGTTATTAATATGCTTTGCCTGCAGTTAGAGACGTGTAACAAACGACGCGAGCTCCGTCTCTGCTTACCATGATTAAGCTCTGCGAATCAGAGCGAAACCTGGTCGGACTCTTCCGACAAAAAGTCAAGTAAGTGCATCCGGAATGAAACTAAAGAATAACACTTGTGAAATCTATCGTTCTATTTATCTATCTATCTATCTATACAGGCCATGAAAGACGCCCACTGTTGGGCATAGGCCTCTTGTTTATAATTCTGATTCTTATTAGAATATTCTTGCGTTATTACCTTGAAATAAACAATTTAAAACAATTTTTACGGTGAGCCAATCGGCCCACCAAAAATTCTACAGGTTAAACAGTATATGAGTTAGGTCGACCAGTTCCATTGGTGTCTGTCTGACTGAAATAGCTTTACCGAAGACAAACAAATATAAATTTCTATATCTGTTTATCCTGGACACAGCTCTTTCCATTGAATAAGTCCAAAAAGTCCTGCTGCTAGGCATTTGCAGAGATATCCATAGATGCATGTTCTAATTGCTAATCTTGTTAATTATCAATTTAATCGCTCATCCCTGGATATATATTCATCTGATCCTCCGGTGACGGCCTTTGTAATTAGTATGTCAAAAACTATGAGTCGTAGGGGAACAAAATGTTTATTTATTAAATGTGGCCTAAGTTCTCTATCAGTCTATTTGCCTACTTCGTAATGAGTTTACCATCCACATTGGGCCTCTGGTGAGTGGCGTCACAGTAACGTGTAGTGTGTCACGTACATTCGCTCTGATATCTGGATACCTGTTATTAATAATACTTAGGAAATTAATATTCCAGAACTACTAACTACTAAAATACATCTATACATAAGCCCATGCCTGTATCCGAGACTTGTCACGATCCTGACAAATCACTTTCACTTCATCGACATTAATTAGTCGTTGCATGCACACGCTCCGGTTTCGCGTACTTTTTGCTTCGCCCTTTGCTGATACATCCCGTTTATAAATAAACAATACAATATTAGGTTAAAAAGTACACGTCGAAACATAAATAAGTAGATCCTTTTATAGAGTTTACACAATAAAGCTTGGCATTTTTTAACTAAAACTTTCGTAAGCACTAGACATTATCAACTTTATTCCGGATACACTTACTTGACTTTTTGTCGGAAGAGTCCGACCAGGTTTCGCTCTGGTTCGCAAAGCTTAATCATGGTGAGCAGAGACGGGCTCGGGTCGTCGGTTGCTCGTCTCTGTCTAAAACTCTGAAACCTGGTCAGACTCTCCCGACAAAAAGTCAAGTAATTGTATCCGGAAAAAAGTTGATAAAGCTTGATATGTTAATACAACTGCAGACTCGGTCAAAGCGTGTTAGAGAGTGGGCATAAAACCACCCTCGATATCACCTCGGTGAATGTGCAAGAAATTTTATGCAATCAATTTCTTGCCAAGAAAGTAAACTTGCACTTCCGAGCCGATAGAATTATCGGCTTGGAAAAGCAAACAAAAAAGGAAGGTCGGTGCAACGGCTGACATTTAATCAAATAGCAAATGGGTTATGAACCGTGCCATAGCGCTCGCCTTTTAACCGACTGCGAAAGCAGGAAAGAGTTATGTATGTGTCCCGCGCGTATGTATTTCTTTACCTGTGGTATATATGTACGGAAGTATTAAAGTATGTACCTATGCATGTTCTCTTATGACTAACTAGAGGGTAAAAGACATGACGGATTTGACGAATTAGATCTCAAATAAAAACTACTGACAATATCACGAGTATCACTGGTACTAGGACGTCTTTGAGAAAAAATATAAAGAAAACCGGCCAAATGAGAATCGGAGGTACGGTACGGAACCCTCGTGAAGAAAGGGTTCCGTATTGTAACGTATTATCTATCTATCCAAAATTTGAATATTTCAATAAAAAAAGGGAAAACCACGTTTGTTGTATGGGGGCCCTCCTTAAATAATTACTACAGTGTTTTTGACCGACACACACGAACGAACTGACGGATGGACAGACAGTGGAGACTTAGTAATAGGACCCCTTACCCCTTGAATTACGGAACCCAAAAAAATCTTAGTCAAGTCACGAAAAAGTATCAAAATATATATTTTTTATTTTGAATAAAATATATTTTAAATTGAAAAAATAAATAAATTCAAAAGCCTCGAGAGTCTGTGGTCAAGCCGAATGCAGTTCCGCCCAATAAAGTTCAAACTAAAACAGACTCTTTGAACTTTTTAGCAGACGGGTTTTTCTTTTAAAGGAAAGTTTTTTGCTGCATCCCTAATTACACAAAGTCTTACACACACGACCTAGAGCGGCCGACACACACGCGCGGACAAAAAATGCCACTTTTTGCGTCCCTTCTTCCTACGGAAGTAAGTTGTGCGAGCGAGACAGCGCGTTTCGCCTCGGAAAGTGCGAGGGAGAGGGGCCTCGGCCGTGGGAATCGTAGGGGTGCCGATATCCCATACGTGTATTGAAGTGGGACGTCCATTTCAATGGGGTTTTATTTGGAATACGTTCCGGGTGCTTTTTGCGGTCCGTGTTTGTTGGCTGACCAAACGCCGGGTCCATCTGTCTGGGGGTTGTTCGGAGGTAATTGACTTTGTAGTTTCTGTTCAACTGGTCAACACCTGCGTTGCTTTGCGATTATGATCTTTTTAATTACAAGTGAATGTTGTAATGTTTTATTCCAGGCATGTCTAGAATCCATTTTCCGTTTGTTCTAGATTTTATTTTGAGGGGTCATTTTTTTGTTTCCATGTTTTTTTTTGTCTTTTATAAATATTTTAGGCTATGAACTTAACTAACAGTGTATTAATATTAGGTTCAATTTAATCAGTCGAGAATCAAGAATGTTCATTGTGAGCTTAGACATGGGTTACGCAATTAGCACTGACAGTTTATGTATATAAAAATACTTATAGAATCACCAATCTTACCTTAACATTACAGGTGTACTGACTCACATTCGTCAATCCTTCAGATAATATTATTGTTGTTATTACAGTTGCATTATTACGAGTATTATGTAGACAAGTACTACATTAGGATAGTAAAGCGACTAATGAATGTTGAGATGTTTGTCAGGATCGTGGCAAGATGCGGATCCTGGTTTCTGCCTATCCCAAAATCATCTCGTAATCATTCGGATTAATTAGTAAATGTAAATATTACTTTCGAAAAATGTAATCAGTTAAAAAACAATTAAAAACTCGGCCCACCAAAAATTCTACAAGTTAAATAGAAAGTCTTATTTTCTTAGTCGTGAAATCGAATTTATGAGCGTGTTAAACTGGCATCAATGAAGTCGCTAACTTATAGATCTATTTTGTAAAGCAATTTATGTATCGTCATCGATCAAATCTCAATAGATGTATTGTCATTGAATATGGCGTTGGGGATCTTATTAAGCTTAGGTGACTGTTTTGTGGGCTAGCGGTAATTCCCTCGATAATCCACACGGGCAGTGCGTTTGTTTCTCATTGGAGGCCGTTGCTGTTTTAATGTATTTTTTTCTTTCTACTATTTATTAAAAAAAATAAGAATGTTAACTCAATTGCCAAACTCCCAATATAGTCTATCGAGCTATGATTATAAATCTTTTTAATAATTTTTTTGGGTGTTTGTTTAGATGAACATTGCACAAAGGTTAAAAACTAGGTTATAGTTTGGGATCGAATTAAAAACTAGGATACTCTCGGCGTTGTGGTGTTTCAATTTGCGTTATAACTAAGTTTAATATGTCAGAAAAATGTCTTCGTAAACGTTTTAATTATAAGAAATATCATTAACTTATCTAGATATGAGAAAGCATCGATGACTTACGCCATATTTTTGTGAAATCGTTAAATAAATGCACACGTCCTTATTCTCGCCGTTAATTCGGCTATCTTGCGTTACAATTGAATAGTAATTTACTTGTCTGCCAGTTGTAGACAGATTACACCATAATAAGTTTCAAGCTGTGACATTGTTTTGTCTGGACATAAAAATAAAAATAACACTTTTAATTATCATTGTAAAAATAATTTAATTCTCATATTTCGATTTTTTCGCGGCATATTTACATAAAATCTTCATAAGTACACATTCATATGTATTTACAGAATTTCTTACTACCTACACATTATAAATACTTAAGACTTCGTTATTCGTTTCACAACCATTTCGTATATCTAGCAGTCTACGTGATAATATGCTCACAGTCTTTGATATGGTATTTTATAAGGGATCTTCACACCGAAGTTTACGTGAAAATTTAGGATCTTACTTATAAAACAGGATGCTTTAACTTGTAAAACTTCTGGTGGGGCGATCGCCTCACCATAACAATGTTCTGTAATTGTTCGTTTGAAGGTCATAACGCAACTGATTATAAATAACATGAATCTAATGCAGTATGTTATATTACTGTTATGAGCTTGAAAGTAACAATTAACCATTGTTACCATGAGCAGATCGGCTTACCGAAATTCTACGGGGTAAATAGTTTGTATTCCAGTCTTTTCCTTTGTGCTTGAGTGACGCTGACCACGCACTGACCGCCAGCGCTGATAGACAATATGTATGGCTGGTCAGCGCTGAACGGTCGGCATTTTTCTAAAACGCTCCTTAGGACGTAGTACATATTGGCCTGTCAGCGCCGAGTGTCAGCGAGACGCTAAAACCGTGACCCACGGGCCCAAACCTGTAATCCAAATTATGTAGGAAGAAAGAAATTATGAAATTGTGCCTCATGTAAAGGCAGTCTTAAGCGAAACGTTAATTGACAATCAGTATAAAGTAATTTATTTAAAGCTTAGTCATTTGGTCCTCTTTACACACTAGTGACTATAATCATCTTACATTAGTTCATTTTCATCACAAAGCATTATCTTTAGGCATTTGGCTCATAAAATTTGCTAAATTACGCAGGAAAATGCCTACGTTTCAACGTATTAAAGTCTATTACAATTTTCAGTAAATCTAGATAATTGTGTTTGTAAATCACAACTTTCCTTAGGTCATTATACAACACGTTTCTCCAAGAGAGCTTGAGACACGGTTTTATTTCTGTCAGGGACTCAGGGAGCATATTCTTAACAATTTACGAATTTAATGAATTATTGTAGACGATACCTCTAAGAATCACAGTCAGAACTTCAATACGCAAGCTCAGCGCCCCAAGGCCTGTAGGGTTTTGAGCTATTCTGCGAATACTGGTGTGGATGAGGAGGGTGGGGGTAGGGCGCCGGGTAGTGGGGGGCGGGAGGTGCGGGGTGGGGCGCCGGTGGCGCTGGGGGGGCCGGGGGCGCGGGGGGGTAATGCGCGTACGTCGATAGCGGCGCCGCGACCGCCGCGGGCGTCGCTAAGGTCGTTGATGACGTAGCTGGATCAGTGTACTGCGTTTGGGGTTGCGTGTGGGTGGAAGGGTACTGTGGGTATCCCCAGTTGGCACTCTTGGCCGCTAGTTCCCTTTGCGCCGCGAAGCATTGAAGGTGGCTCATGAGGCGCAACCGCAGCGGGTCTTGGATGTCCAGGCCCTCGCAGCTGACGAGGTAGCGAGCCACTTCGGCGGCGCACTCCCGGAAGCCGATGCTGTGGTAGTCCATCGCGTACCGTTGCGGGTCGTACGCGAACGTGTCCAGACCTGCAATGGAGGAGAGAGGGGGTTAGTAAGCCGGTTTTTGTATACAAATTGTAGCTAATGTACCACATAAACATATACATTTAAATAGGCGCATACATTGCTTTTGACCCTACAATAGGATACCGGTGTCGTGGGAACCAGAATCAGCGACATCACAAAAATGTAAACATCCAAGACCTGAAGTTTTTTCTTGTTCTCAGCCGGGGTTCGAGCCCAGGACAATACGCTAACCGCTGCGCCACAGAGGTCGTCACTACAGAACAATACTAGGATATGAGTCAGGAACGACCATAGAAGCTCCCGTATAAGTAAGTATGATTATGTACTCCGGATGGACTATTGGACTTAGACAGAAAAAAATACAATTTTTGGATGCAGCGGGCAACCTACCTATGCGCTATGGTAGGTAGTTTTAAGAATATGGTATGTTTTGTGATTTGCTTTTGATAAAAAATGAAAGCCGGTTCCAGTTATCGGTTAACTTTTATCTTTCAGTCCTATTCATCCTAAGGTTGTCTGTCAAGATAATAAGATCGCCGGTTATATACTAGTCATTGATAATGTATGGTGTGCAGTGCAATAAAAAGTATTAATTATGAACTTTATTCGAGATACAATTTACTTGATTCTTACTTTTGCTTTGCGAATCAGAGCGAAACCTGCACCTAGATCCTTTTAATGCATTGTAGTACAATGACAACTGTATGAACATGGCGATTAAGTTTCATTGCCGTTTCATTTCGATGCGCGCACACGTATCAAATCTTCTAAGCGTCGATGGTGTGAAATAACACGTCACATGACCAGAGTGCGTATACTGAGTTTTTTCACTCACTTTCGATAGCGAGAGCGTTTGCGATTTGCATAGGAGTGACAAGGAGACAACTATGTGGCGTGCTTTGTCACTCCTGAGTGCGTATACTGAGTTTTGTCATTCACTTTCGATAGCGAGAGCGTTTGCGATTTGCATAGGAGTGACAAAGCGCGCCATCTATTTGTCTCTCTGTTACTCCTATGCAAATCGCAAACGCTCTCACTATCGAGAGTGAATGAAAAAACTCAGTATAAGCACTCTGTACAAACTGCAAACGCTCTCGCTATCGAAAGTGAATGAAAAAACTCAGTATAAGCACTCTGACCGTGTAACTTCCTTCGTACTGTAATGCACTAAGAAAATAGAGGCCCTGGTCAGACGCTTCGGACAAAAAATCAGTGCTGGCGAAAGTTCAAAAACGAGTGTTAATCCAATCTGTAGATTCACGTATTTACAAACAGTTTTGTTAGAAACAGGATTTCGTCTCCATTCAAAACGTATAGCACAAAGAAAATTATGCCAAAGTGGCGCTTCCCCTCTTTGCAAGGGCCCTTCAATAAAATCTTACGCAACCAGTCTCTATACAAACGATAGAGAGGCGAAATACACTTTTCTTAATATTGGACAGAGACAAAAACTAGTGCAATGTGTAACGGGAAGAACTCCGGATGTCTTCCTCTAGCAGGGATCCGATTAAACTTGATCGAACAATGATATCACTTCAATAAGTGGCAGAGTTCTTTTTAAGTTGGTTGGTTATATGTGTAGGCCACTGGGGTAGTGGAGTTTGAAGGGTGAATAACGTGAATGAATTTTCAACATTCATTAAATCGCGTAACTAGTCGGATTGTATAAGAATTAAAGAAGTGGTGTTGTCTCTAATAATGTTTGTTTTCAAGTAATGGAGTATCTACGCAGAAAGTAAAAATAAAAAGAACGTGTCAATACAAAACTAATAAATCAACAGTATAAAAGACTTTTAGTAATAAGACCGCCAATTGTACTGTACTAGGTTATTGTCAAATTTCATGTGTAATACCTGGTGTAAATACAATAAAGAATATTCGATCTATCTATCTATCTATTTCGATTACTAGCCAGTACTACTACAGATTGTTGTCTTGACAAGCAGCGGAATGCAGCCTACTTACGGCATATCTTGCTTGCGTATACGCACGCCGTTTTTTGGTACTTTTATCTTGCCATCCGCTAATAACCCATTTGGTCAAAATATGTCCGCCTGGGGCGTCTCTTACTGGCTCTTCACTTCCGGCACCTAATTTAATAAGGCGAACTAAACAACTGCGTATAAATTGTTGTATTTAAATTTCTCTTTGCTCTACCTCAAGGAGATTCTATCTCACTCTATCACTTAGCATTAGTTTTAGCCCCAACCCTTCAATATTTCTAACCCAATTGCTTTCAATAGTGGCTGCTTCCGCCTTCCTTCCGAGGCATGTTTTACGGCGACTTTTTCCTTTATTTTTTTTCTTCATGCAGGTGTGACAACCGAAAGGGTTAGTTTAGAATGCGCTTGCGCTTCCGTCGGCCATGTTTGACAGTAGACATTAGACACGTGATCGCTCCATGCGAATGTGGATTACGAAGATCGGCGTTTTATCATTGAAATGCATTTTTTTTAAAGTAAAAAACTTTTTTGATACATAGCCTCTTTTGTGTCCCACTTCTGGGCAAAGGCCTCCCCTCCTGATTTTCATCTCTCTATTTCTCCAGCCACCTCGGACCATCGCGGCCAGAATGGATTTAGGTCGTTCCGCCATCTTTGCCTTGGTCTTCCATGTCTTTGCAAAAATATATTATGAAAAATCCCATTTGAAGAAAAATACGTGCAAAACAGTTTTTTTAATACAACCAAAGTAATAGATTTTGACCTAATTTATAGTTTAATTTTTAAAATTCTTTATTGCACAAGATATAAACCTGCACAAAGCCAAGCTTAGTACCAAAATGATTTATTTTCATCCAGCTAACCATGTGTGACATAGATTGAGAAAGGTGTAGTACTAGTAAGCTTTATAAACAGTTCACAAATTACCAGAAATTATGTATATGCTATATTATTAACATTTACACTTACATACAGGCACATACATTGTTTCTGGCCCCACACTAGGATACCCTGTGTCGTGGGAACCAGAAACAGCGACGTCACAAACAAGACCTGGAGTTTTTTTTTTCTCCCCAGCCGGGGATCGAACCCGGGACCTCTCGCATGGTAAGCAGATGCGCTAACCACTACGCCACAGAGGTTGGCATGCTGCAACGTTGCACATTGTGGCAAGAACCGTGTGGCATGGCAACACCTTGTGTCATGTGGCAAACTGTCGCAGGTTCTTCTTCTTCTTCTGCCGCATCTTTGTAGCATGCGGCCTTGTGGCATGCTGCAATGCCGCACAGTGTTGCCCCGGTGTAATACAGGCTTTACATACACATACTTCTGACCCCATACAATATGGTACAGTAGTAACCTAAAAGTTACCTCAGGTTCCATATTGTCATGTTATGTTATATTCCTAGACAGCGTGATAAAGAATTATTGCTAAACGTATATAAACAATTTAAACAAACGAATTAGATCATCTTTCGTTTTCGTACGTTTTCAAAAATTTGGCATAATACTCCACTCAAAACTCATTTAACGATTGTAGAATGATATTTCCTTGTTATGGACTCTCAGCATTTTCGTTGAGCTTTGAGATTATTTGTTTTTCAATAAAGGAAGTCAGGCCAAATTGAAATGAGAGCCTTGTACGTAAACTTAGCTCCAGCCACGACTCTAATTTCTCTATTGACTCTATTAGACAATAGGAACGAGTGCCACTCGATCACATTTTTATTACGTCGGTTATTTGTTTTTGGTGTAGATACTTTTAGGGCTTAGTAAGGATTGACTGGCTAGATGAGATAAGATAAATGTAATGGATTGCGTTCTGCGCCTTGATTCTGTTAGTGCATTATAGTTCAATTACAGGTACATGGTCGAGCCACGTGACATGTTTTTCTAATTCCATTGACGCCTAATATTACAATACGCGTGTGCGTGTTGAGTGGAAGCGGCAATGAAATGCAATGATAGAGACGGACAAGCGAGTCGTGGCCCGCGATTTATTTCGAATTCTTCATATGGCCACACTCTGACTGTCAAACTTAGGTATTTCAGCTGCAAGTAGTACAGCCGAAACAGTTTGATACTCGTCCTAGATTTAAAGAAGAAAAAACTTTTGTTTGTATTCAGCATAATTTTACCTTTGTTTTAGTATGTATGTTTTAGTACTTGGTCTAAAAATCATCTTCATCATCAACCCATTATGTCCCCACCCAGGGGCACCACGGGTCTCTTCCCTAAAAACATAAATATAAGTAAATTTAAAAAAAGTACTTAAAAGAAAAAACCATTTAAAAGAAGTACTTGGCAAAAACTTCTACTTTGTAACTACTTCGCAAAAATATGTATTATAGACAAAAAAAAAACAATGTTGGTTTTCATGTAGTTAATGTTTTCGTTTTGCTTATATTTACCTATGTTTCGACAAAATTCATTGGAGACTCCAAACTAACTAAACAAATAATCAAGTTAAGCAAAAGTATCAAGAAGGTTTATTCAGACCATGTACCACATTAGAATGTGGTAAATTTGCCACATTTGTGGTGCCTAGAGGCAAATAAATTTATTTTATTTATTTTTATTTTAAAAGAACAATTAAAAACCATTTTTATGGTGAGCCTACCGGCCCAACAAAAATTCTACAGATTAATTTTAAAATTTTATATGAGCTTATACTTTGCTGTCCTTCGCGTGATGTATAAGTACAGGTTATAGTTAGGTTAAGATCCATGAAAGTTTTTCTGCGTGTGTAAATCCTTAAAATTACTTCAGCCATTTAAACGGTTCAGGTAATACAAACATAGTGTGTAGATATAATATGTATTTTATAGTGATATTTGGGGCTATTGTATTTTCGTTTTTGTAGTAGTGCATTCAATAAAGTTTTATTGAATACACATTCTGTATGTTTTTAAATTTAATTAATTACTTCTTCAGGCCTACCAACTCTTTCCTTTGTCTCCTGTGGTTGACTGGTTGAAAATGCTTATGGCAATACGTACGCCGCATTCTAATGTTTTAATTTGATTTCATTTAAAATCCCATACTTCTATAACAAAATATAAGCATGATGTATACTTTTGATGTATCTTTTGCAGGTACAATACCTTATGGCAGCGTCATTAAGCCCCGCGAATACCCGAAACCGCCCCAGAAGCCCCAGGGACGTGACCCCGCGATTTCCCACAGCCATCCGAGTCGCGTCACTCGGATCGCGAGGCTAGCTCAGTCGCTAATCGCAGGATTCATCCCTCGCGCCAGAGGGGAGAGCGGACTGGGATTGTTGACCGCGAACAGTTCCCACGCGGCCCTCTGTGTTGTTCAGTAGAGGTGGGTACAGTAGACAGCACATCATCCTATACACCAGTGCACTCTACTCCGTTGCATTACGGGCGACTTTGCAACTAAAATGTGAAGGTTGACGTGCTGTCGAAAGTACTACTAATACTAGGTTTTGTATACGACAAAAGTTAGATATGTAAGGTTCCTAATGTTTTCTTTTTCTGGCGTGTACAATAAAGAGTTCTAATCTTATCTAATGTTAACCCCAGTTTTTCAAATGCTAACAGTCTGTTAATCTATTATTAACAGCTGTCAGTTGGCAAAAGTGCATGTATACAGAACTAAGTAAACTAAAAAAAAATCAAATATTTAATGTGCTACGTAATGTAATTTGGAACAATAAACGATTAAAATTCATATTTAGTAAACTAAAAATCCATCAATCTACTGTTTACAGACATCAGTAAGTTTTTTTTATGTACTTTGGCGAAGTGACAGCTGTTAACAGTACATTAACAGATTATTTGTGTACGAGAAACAGGGGGCATGAGTGATACTAAGTAGAACAGTCCTCCTTGTAAGAAAATAAGTAAGTATCTGCCTGTCTCGTTTTTTGTTTGGCTATCCAAGAATATTATTTTTACCAGGATAATATGTATTAACATAACATAACATTTACATACAGGCACATACATTGCTTCTGGCCCCACACTAGGATACCCTGTGTCGTGCGTGGGAACCAAAAACAGCGACGTCACAAACACGTAAACATCCAAGACCTGGGTTTTTTTTGTTCTCAGCCGGGATTCGAACCCGGGACCTCTCGCATGGTAGTCAGATACGCTAACCGCTGCGCCACAAATGTGAAAATTACTTTGCTAAATTCCGCCAAAATCCCACAAGCGCCATACGGTTAGGTTAGGTTACCCGCCCTCCCTCCCACTTTTTCAAGCAGAAGCAAGACACGAACGCACCACCACCGACACCAATACTTGTGTGAAAAAAAAATGCGACTCGTTAGCAGAGTAATTTTCACATTTTAATGCTATTATGGATTTCCGCAAAGTAATGCCTGATTCCATATAGTACAATATGTCTTCAAAATTTCACTATTTCTCACTTAATCAGTTGTATTATGACCTTTTAAAAAACAATTCTGCTCTACACCAACAAGTCTACAGGTTTAGTACCTTTTCCAAAGTAAAAATAAAAAAATTCGACTAACACAATGCCCACCCGGACAACACATTAGAAGTCCCACAACACGCCGCTGGCAGCCTTCCCTTCAGAGCTAACTCTGTGGTGCCACAGACCACCAAAGGTAGCTGCACCATTTAAAGGCTAATGCTATCGGTTACACGCAGGTAAATAGCCGGACACCTGGCGCCTATAAAAACGCGGGTTAACAGGAAGTTAACGCAGATATAATGAACTGTCTAACCGATGGATGGCATTTCATTGACTTACATTCTTGCCGAATGGTCGGACTGAAGTCGTTAAAGTACCCGGGGGTGCGGATGAGTATTTTTTTTATTAATAGGAAACTCAACCGCGAAAGTAAATAAAATATTACTTAAACTTTTTTAAAAAAGGACATAATATATGTACATTGCTTCTGGCCTCACACTAGGATACCCTGTGTCGCGGGACCTAGAAACAGTGACATCGCAAACATGTAAACATCCAAGACCTGGGTTTTTTTGTTTTGCCCTCAGTCGGGTTTCGAATCTGGGACCTCTCGCAAGGTAGGTAGATGCGATAACGGCTGCGCCATAGAGGTCGTCTTATAGTAAGGCCAAATAGATTTCTACGGAATTACTAGAGAATATTAAAAGAATAAATAGCTTTGAATTTTCAATGTCTGTACAGAATACAGACATTGGAAACTGCATTAGCGTGTTACAGGGCCGGTGTCTGAATTGAGAATTCCACTAAGTAACTATACAAGTAACGTTCAGTCACGCTCTTTACTGAGAAATTTGACGAGAGAGCACTACAGTTAAGTACATAGTTACTTAGCAAAATTCTCAATTTAGAACTATAGAGTCTCACAAGTTTAGCTTACAGGTCAGGCTTCAGTCTCTGACTGTCTTCGTACTAAAATAATTGGACAGTACTATCCTATTGTACATTATGAAAGTAAGAGTGAAAAGAATACCCCAATAAGGTACCAGCGTGAAGGTCAGGGTCAGTTACTGCCTGACGGGTTCGTTTACGGTTAATTTATCGCAGCACTCGCCGGGAACGGAAGCCGCGTCCTGTCTGCGGTCGCGCCACCGCCGAGCGTTGCTGCTCTGGCGGATTCACTGCGAAAGTGTCGTCCGTCCTATGTAAAGGACGCGTTGAGTATGTTTTAATCAGTCGTCTGGGTACAGTCTCCGGGTATTGATTGTTGGTTTCATAATTACTTTAAAGCTTAATTCTCAATGTGAAAGCAATCTGCCTCAGATCGTTGCTCCAAAGAGCTGTAAGGCGTCCTACGAAGAATTACATGGATATTTCGATTATTTCAGTAGTATTGGTTTAGCTCAGTTCAGTATTATAAAGACATATATATGTATGTTTTTATAATAACATCTTCACAAAAAGGGCAAGATAAAGAGTACCCGAAACCAGCGTGCATGCACGCAACGACTAATTAATGTCGATGAAGCGAAAGTGGTCTGTCAGGATCGTTGCAAGTGGCAGTCCCTCGTCTCTGCCTACCCCTCTGGGATATAGGCGTGAGCTTATGTATGTAAGGATAATAATTGCCGTGCTTACGTTTGTGAAAACCAAGCGTCCGTTTGGGTGTCCAGCAGTGGATATATTCGGGGTGATTCATTATGATTGTGAATGACGTTTTTGGTGAGTAATGTTCCTGCTTCATTATTCTTCGTATTTTATAAGGTTTTGTTTTATTTATGCTTCTTACGACGTATTTGTCATTTCGGGGCGACCATACAGCTGATTTTATTTTACTTAGCTCTACAAGAAAATATTAATGCAGATTCTCGAATGTATAAACAAAAAACAGCTTTTTCTACAGTTTACAAATATACAAGTAGGCACAGCAGCAGATGTATGTATATTATATTCAAATGATAAATCAAAGACCAAAGGTATAAGATGATTAAACCAATAATGTAGGTACTATTCTTTTTGTAATTTAAAGTCGTAAATAAACTGAAATGTAGGTACGAAGTTAAGATAAGATCTTGATATATTTTACGACCGACTGGGGTATTTCAAATCTAAAATAGATCTCACTTAGCTTTTAACAGAGAGATAGTACTAGTATAGTTATTATAAGTTTATTTGTTTGAATAATTGGTGATAAATTGTGAGTGCTGTGCGCACCTGTAATTGGCACAAACGCCAGCCCTTTGTTATTAGCTTAAGGTTTAACTTGTTATGTGTTTGTGCTGTTGGTGTGCCTTAATAAATAAAAAAATAATAATAATAAGATAAGAATAATCTTTATTGCACTCAAGGGACAGGAGAACTGAAGACAAATAAAAGGTACAATTTAAAAAGGTACAGCGGGCGGCCTTATTGCTAACAGTAATAAAGTTGCATCAGAATGTAAAGCGATTTTCACATTACCCGATCTGATATCGGTGTCGGACGCCCCGATCCGATATCGGGGTAAGTAAAAGGTGTGAAATATGTACCTGTCTTTCATATTGTCCGATGTCCGGCCCGATATCTGATATCGGAGCCGACACCGTTATGTTGGCAACAACGTAGGACACCCGTGAGACGTCAGACAGAAATGTTTCTTGTTTTTGTGTGACAATCACCCCAGGTCTTGGATGTTGACATGTTTGTGATGTCGCTGTTTCTGTTCCCACGACTCAGGGTATCCCAGTGTGGGGCCAGAAGCAATTTATGTACCTGTACGTAAATGTTTATTTTTATTTATTACGTACAATAGCACACGCAGTGCGCAGTGCCCAAATACGGCGGGTATTTTAAAAATGGCCGTATCGGAGCGTTCATCTCGGCTATCGTATTGGATCGTGCAATGTGAAAAAGCTCTGGTGACGATGCGCGTGCTTCGGTCGGAAATGCTTTACTTCGTGGCCCTAACCGCAAATTAACTCAGAACTAAAGTTCACTCCAATTAGTTAAACCAGTGACTCCAAATGTAATCGTGAATCATACGCCGGAAGTATGGGAACTACCGAACCGCTTGTCTGTAGGGTAGTTTCGAAACTATACTAGTCAAACTTATAGAACTTGGTCCAACGGCTCAAACTTTCGTAGACAGAGACATTTTCAAAGCCACTTTGGTCCTAATCTAGTGCTAAACTACAATTACAGCTCTACTTAACTCCGTCAAAGGTGTTTCAAAACGTTTTTCAAACCAAAAATATTCACCTACACAACTCGCCTATGTTCAAAATTTGACCATTAAAAAAACCCAGTTAAGATTTATTCTAACAAAACTTCACACTACAATATTAATAACAACTTCCATGCACAACACAATCACTTGACCTGGTCCCAAACTAGGATACCCTGTGCTATGGTAACCAGGCAAGGAAATTCGCTAGATTTCACTCGAAAAACACCAATACTGAGGCTTTTGAGAATTGTACAAATATACGGCGCTCCAAATGAGAATTGAACCCACGATATCTTTTCTCTTTTTTTCTATAGAACGACACATTCACTGTGTATTTTCATAGTTTATATTCATTTACCCATAGCTCTACTCCAGTAAAGCCTGATTTGCATTTGCTTTATTTTCCTATTTTTAAGTATCCTTTACGTGGAGGTAGAATAGAAGAGAGACGCCAATTTCTTTTATAAGTACATAAGCAAATAATAAAATCAGTAATGGTTGGTTGTTTATTATTTATTTAAGATTTTTTAAAAGTAATTTTATGATGTACCTACTATCTGTTCCGCCAAATTTCGTACCGCCAAAGTTTTCTTTTTTTCCCTTCCCCTTTTTTACACTATTTTTAAAATTTTTGTCGCCGTAAGTACCATCCCCGTACTTCAAGGAATATTAAATAAAAATAGTGAAATCGGTTCAGCTGTTCTTGAGATTTGCGCTTAGCAACACATTCAGCAATTCAACACATTTTTATATTATAGAAGATGGTGTGCAATAAAAACTATGAATCGGCAAACGATTTTCCCTTCTCTATTTTATTCTATCTCCATGGAAAGCCTGCTCAAAAAGCATGAAAATAACGCAAATGTAAATCAGCCATAACGAAACATTTCGCGTTCATACCGACGCTTTTTTTCAATCCATCCCCCTGCGGCACAGATGTGCAACGTTCTCGGCGCTCCGGACAAGTTCCGAGCTGTCCACCTGTCGCGTGTTCCACCCGGAAACGACGGAGCGTGGGAATCGGGCGATACAACTGTTTGATTTGCGAGTCGGTGACATTTTGGTGGCCTCTCTGATAGTACTGTTAGTGCAATGGAGGGATCCGCCAGTCGAGATGGTGACGGGACGAGTGCTTGCTAACAACGTGTGATGGATGATAAGGTTAGGTGCGGGTGCTTAATGGAATTCGAGCGATAATTTCGTAGGAAAAATGCGTTGCATAAATTACTGCTCCCTCAAAGTATTCAAAGTAGAAGCACTTGCACAAGGTTTGTAAAAAAAGTAGCAACCTGCATCCGAACACTCCAACAACTTTCATTGAAAAAGTGAATCCGTAACAGTATTTTGAACTAAAAAGCCGAATTCAAAGACCCGGAACAGCGTCTCCGTTTTTTATGGTCTACGTTTCTTGCCAAAACACCGTTAAAAATGATTCTGCTTTCAAAGCTCGGGGAAACGGAAATGAGCCATTGAAAGCGAGTGGGCGAATAAATGAAGAATTTTTAACATTTTAATAATAAATGCGAATTCCCGTTACACATTGAAATTAATTTTTCGACGACATCGAAACATTTAGTGTGGTTTCCTGTTTATTTAAAGGCTTCCTCCCTAGCGGTATTTTCTTCCCTAGAAGTTAGTCAGGAATTCCGTACCAAAGTTGATTTCAGTCGCTAAATTATAGATCTTGGCCCGAAGCTAAACTGTCAAACTCTAATGGATAACATTAGATCTGAGACTAAATTAATGCCCGGGACCGTTTCGTTACTCAAATAGATTATTTTCTCCGGTGTCGACGACATATTCGATCGCAGGCGTGTTTTCAAAGGAATAGTAGGAAATAGAGAGCGTTATGAGCCTTAAAAAAACATTCACAAACCATTGTTACAAGCCGATCGGCCCACCGATAATGTACAGGTTAATAAACATGTCACAAAGACAGAAAGTCTCTCAGCGTACGTAATCATCAGATGATATTATTATTTACGCAGAGATGCAGTAAGTATTTATGAAAATACTTTATGAACGACTTCGAAATTATTTGTAGCCATCATAATGTTAATTCACTTCCACGTTTTAGACTTGCAAAAGTTAATACTTCCTTTATGGGGAACGGTATGAGGTTAACAACAAGATTCCCCAAGATATTATCAGAGTTACCTCCGAGGCGGCTTAAGAAATGTGTTATGCACACTCTGTGCAAAAAGATTATTATAAAATCAACCGTTATTTAGAAGACAAAACGTCAAAGGTGTTAAATAGTAGATTAATATTAATGTATTCAGAGAAGATTGTGTCTAGTGTTTAACATCCACGAGTAACAATTTTTAAGTTTGAAAATTCGTTATTTAAGCTAAACGTGCCGTTTTAAAAAGAATAAATGTGGAGTTTCTTGTTAGCTTCTTCTCCGCTTAGTTTATTGATTGTGAAACTAACAACTTTGACGTTCATAATGTAAACATTTTGTTTTTTTTTTTTGTGAATATACTATTTGAATTTGTATTAAGTGGGTTTCTTTCTCTAGAATAATGCCATAGCAGAAACGCGCTAAGTTTCCCGTACTGCACTTAAAAGTAGCAGTAATGAAATTGACGTAGATACACCAAATCGGGCCAAGATGTAAGTAAGTAAGCACATGGCATCTGGCAAAGAGCAAACCATCGCTTACCGTAACCTCTTCAGCCCTGACCTTGAAAATAACAATAGTTTTCTATTGTTATTTTGTCGACACGGGACTGAGGAGGTTATAGACGAAGCGTCAGTCACGTCAGCGGCGCCCAACACCTGAAGGCACCACCATATTTGAATTTAACCCTCACCTTTAGCGTGCAGCATTTTCAGATGATCGACGGTGAGCTGCAGTATCTCCGCCTTCTCGAGCTTAGCGCTGCCCTGCTTCTCGCATGCCGCTGGGACCAAGCGCTTGAGCTCAGTGAGCGAGGTGTTGATACGGTCTCTCCGCTTTTTCTCGATGACGCCCCGCCGCCGTTTGCGCGTCAGGAGTTGGCAGGAGTCGCCGCCGGGGGACCTACGGGTTAAGGTAAGTTATGATAAAAATATTTTTTATTGTGCCAGGAAAACACAGACGATTGGCGGCCTTATTGATTAAAGCAATTTATAGGTTGGTAGGGTTCGGTGCTTGCATGAATTGTTCTAGATAGATAGTTGGTTTAGTAAGTTTTTCCTAAATGTACAGGCGCTGCTGCTTACCAAAGACTCAGTACACATCGCCGAAAATCGATTTGTCGATCAAACTGATCGATTTGTCGATCAAACTGTTTGTCGAATGCATTATTCATCGCTCTTCATTTCATAGAAAAAAATCTTTACCCGATGATGTACACCGATTACGTTTCGTTGAAAACACCCCTGATCGAAATAACCATACAACGAAGAAATTTTCGTCAAAAGCACCGTTCGTCTGTATGGTTCGTTGCTCTGTGTATGACTTGAAGGAATATACCTAATAATGGGAATCATAAGAAGCAAAGATGAGTCGCTCGTAGCCTGGGCTGCCTGAGTGATCTTAAAACGATCACTAAGGTTAAGCAACATACGGCACGTTCAGTCCATGGATGGGTCACCGTCTATGACTAACGCTAGTGGCATTTTTCCGAGCGGTTCCGTGCTTCGCAAGGCACGTTAAGCAGTTGGTGCCGGTTGCCGTCGATAGATGGCAGTCGTTAAGCCAAGTCAGAGGCCTTAGGGCGGCTTGAAAACTTCTGACAGTAAGACCAGCCACTAGTCTTACAAGCCTCCACCAATCCGGACTTGGCCCCCGTGGTGGAGTATGGCCTATACCTTCCTCAGGGAAGAGACCCGTGCCCCTTGGTGGGGACATAATGGGTTGATAATGATAAGAAGCAAGAAAGAAAAATCAAGAGATTATTAAACGTCACCTATGAGCACATTGCGTCGTATTTATGAAGAAACTATGACCCGGTGTGCGTCGCTCGTAGCTCGTAGCTCGTAGCAGTGTACTACGTTGTAGAGCTTTATTTTTATTTGGTTTTCTGAACATAGGCGGGTTGATTTTAAATTCCTATGGTGTTGGATTGTTATGGTGATATTTATATTCGTGAATCATCAGTACAAATAGTTGCGGAACGAGAATTACATTGAATCAGTTAATCTTATAGCTAGCTAATATTAAAGGTACTCAGAGGACAATTCATTGTGCGTAGAGTTCAACATATTGAAGAGTAATAATTTTAAAACTTAAAATTTGTTAATTAAGCTCAAACTGCTTTGAAACTAATATATGCGGAGTTTCTATACTAGCTTCTTTTCCGCATAGGGCCAGTTTCTCAATTGAGAATTTCACTAAGTAACTACTTAACTGTAGTGCTGTATCATCGTATTTATCAGAAAAGAGCGTGACAAAACGCTACTTAAATATTTATTTAGTGAAATTGTCAATTCGGAAACCGGCCCGTAATCTATTAATTGTGAAACTAACAATTTTGACGTTCATAAAGCAAACATTTTGTTTATATTATAAAAAAAATTGTTCTGATTTAATTTGATTATTAATGTATAACAAACTCAACTTAGGTGTTCAAAATTTGACAGCCGTTCTAGTGGGAATCGCCAGATTATTAATAAGTCTAGACCACCCAACTTTCAGGCAACGTTTGAGTTTACGTGTTATTTCTAAAAGTAACCCGACTAACGGATCCTTGCGGTTCACAGACTGAGAGACGCGTGTAAAAGTTCGAGGAAGGTTTTATTTGCGTTTTACTGAAACCTCGCAAAAGTTTAGAATAGTCTCAATAGTATCGATATTAGACCACTAAGAACAAGGTTATATATATAGGTATCCTTTTCGTAGAAATTGAACGTACTAATTTTAATAATAAAAAAATTAAATTGGAGATTAACAGTGTCAACAACAAATAACAATTGAATAGGGTTTTACAATCGAAACATTTTGTAATGTAAATTTTCAATATGTTGTATAGAGACTACTATATTTCAAGGAGGGGCTGACGAAATCATTTTTACAAATATTTACTAAAATCAGTATTTTATTTTTACTAATAAAAGTGATCTCTGGGTTTGTTACTGTCTACCCCTACCTCTTTGGGATACAGGCGTGAGCTTATGTATTTTACTAATAAAAAATATATACGTAAACATTTAAAAACAATAAAGTTTTTACTAATAAAAAAACACGCCGATTAAAAGCAGTAGTAGCAAAAGTATCTTTGAGCAATGAACTTGAAATTTTTTATCGATTCGCCCAGAACCACCTGCTCTACTGCAACTAACATTTTGTAGGTAACTTGTTTACATCTTGTTTCTAGTGAGATCTTGCGTACTTAAAACTCTAAATTTGTTTACATTTATGTAGCATTACATATTGTGAGAGCCTGCGTACTCACGTGGCATCTTTGCTGGACTCCTCAGAGAAGGCATCGTCTTCGCTCTCGGAGTGCGCGCGCTTGCGCTGGGCGGGCGGCGGCGGCGCGGGCGCGGGCGGGGGCGGCGCCCAGCCGTAGTTCCACTGCGGAGGCTGCTGGGAAGGCTGCTGGTGGTACTCCATACTTTGGCACTCTTTGCTGTGAGTTATTATGTCACTTCACTTTGTCTAGCTCTAAGAAAATAGTTTCTTTAAAAAAAAAAACAGTCTTATTAATTTCTTTAATTTCGTCAAAGTTTAGAATACATTTCTGTCTTTCATTTCGTTTCACGAATTATTCAAATCTACACTTTTTTGCAGCGAAAAATTCACCGAACAATTGACACAATTTGTCCGGTTCAATTAGCGTAATAAAGTCGGTTTCCTTGAGGCGTTCCTTAAGGTGCGTCCGCACTGGTCGCCTGCGCCGACACGCGTGTGCGCGTGCCCAACGTCCGTCGCGGAGTGTGTCCTCGAGCGCGCATGGAGCCACCCCATACTCACATGTTAGTGTAAACTGACCTTTACCCACGGGAATTTCAACCTTACCACTGTAAGATTAAGTGTTACCTGAGGGGTGAAGTAACAATGGTGTCAGGAGCGTGCAGTATAGTTTAAGACCAGATTAATAGTATGCATTTGTTAGGGAATTTTCAGCTCTAAATGTATGGTGCTTAGAACGATGTAGGTTGTAGATCTATGGTTGTTCGAGGAGTGTGCGGCCGCGTGGCTGACTACCACCACCCTAGGCGTATGCACTTTATTTTATTAATGCTTCTATGTCATTTGAAACGGCTATCTATGCCAATGGGTTAAGATCCAGGATGTGCGTCGGAATAACTTGGTGAATTTGTACCAGCCGCGTGCATGAAGTTAATAGTAAAGTCTGGATTTTTAATTTCAGCTTTATTCTGATTTTCCCAAGAGCCATATTCGCGTTAGCAAACAATTAGTGTTTGCGTTATGGGAGCCGCGTGGCGCTTCGAATTATGGGAAATGGGCTTGCGATCTCGACCCTGCCGACTATAGGTCTTTTTGTGAGAGGCTTAGAGTTGATTTTGGTCGGTGTCTGTTTCTGATAATGTGCTCTGAAGCCACGTGTCCGGCGGACGGTGGGAAACTCAAAACAATTAGGAATCGCAATTTCGGCGCCGATCCATCGAGTTAATGCGGAAGGGTGTGCGCTGTGCGAGCGTGGGATCGGGATCTAGGCTTTGGTGTTACTTGGCCAAGGGGATTCGATCTACAAACGTACTAGCGCAGTTTGAGTGGGTAATTGAACTTGGTATATGACGACAGACATACCTATTATTATGCATACTAAACATGGACACTGATGCACGCTGATGAACTTTCCGCTAGAGCAGAGTTCAAAAACTACATAAAACTACAATTCGTAGTTTACTAAAACTATTCAATGTACATTGCGTATCAGTCTTCTAGCTAGTTAATCTATGGGTTAATCAATTATGAGATAATCGTACATCTAATTTCCATAGTAAAACATGAAAAAATAAAATAATATTTGCTGACAAAAATGATGACATGACATGAAATAAAATATGATCTCAGATTCTCTTAGGTATGTTCTAACACGCAAATGCTTATATTATTATTAACATAAATGTCAAATCTACTGTCAGATACTAAATCTACGATGTTCCTAATATAATAATATAACGTCCAAATTTAATAAATAAAATGTCAGTTGCATTGAATTAAGTAAAATAAATAAAAATGTAAATAGCAGTAATGTCAAAAATAAAATGTCATTTTACTTACTCTTTACATAAAGATCTGTCAAGAGAGTAAAAGAGCACCTCAATGAATTGTAGCTATCTACAATAGGTTTCAGGAATTTTTCATTTTGGTTAAAAATCCGCGCGCCAATGTGTTTGACATATTCAAATTCATTTATTAATTCATCCAATTTATCAGTTCAGCGGGTTTTTTTATGTATAGACATTGTGTGATTGTTCTGACAAACACAGACAGACGCCTTTCTTTTTCCTTTATTATACGAGTATGGCACTTTTAATATTCGAACTCTCTCTAAAACTTGTTAATATTCGAGCAGCGATAACAGGTAGGTGATTGAAATTTCAAGCTTAGTCTGATTGGAATTCTAAGGAAAATCTGATTGTACGATTAATTTTCAAAGAACTATATAATTTGCTAACATAATTAAAGTTTCAGATGAGTTTATTACAGTGAAGTAGTTGACACTTCGAATTAGAGGGCAGTTTGTAAAGACGTTTTTCTTAGAACTAATTTTCATCTCCGGCCGACCATTCTTTATTAAACAGCTCAAAAGTTTATGTAATGTGAGTGACATTTCAATGAGATAAGACCAAAACTTCTGGATGAGATAATATGAAAATGGAATATACGTTGCTAGGGTAGAGCCATCTTAATTAAGTTTATGATCTATGTCAGACAGACCTCTGAGGTCATGCCGGGTCAGTCTTTGCGGGTTGTCAAGTCAAGCACGTGCCACGCGTCACGCACGTCACCGCTACATTGGCACACGCTCCATACAACTTGTAGCTGTATGTATGGCCCAGGCCAACCTTGACCGTGAACTTGAATAACGTCAGAGTAAGTGGTGATTGATTTAAAGTTCTTTATTGGTGTACAAGCTTTGAAATATACGAGTTGCAATTTACTAGTAGAACAATGACTGGCTCAGATGGAATGGAATCGCTCGTAGCCTCGGCTGCCTGAGTGATCTTAAACGGTCACGAAGGTTAAGCAACATTCGGCGCGTTCAGTGCATGAATGGGTGACCGTCTATGGACTGGCGCTAGTGGCATTTTTTCGAGCGGTTCCGTGCTTTGCAAGGCACGCTAAGCAGTTGGTGCCGGCTGCCGTTGATAGATAGCAGTCGTTAAGCCAAGTCAGAGGCTTTAGGGCGGCTTGAAAACTTATGGCAGTAAGACCAGTCACTAGACTTACAAGCCTCCACCAATCCGGACTTGGGCCCCGTGGTGGAGTATGGCCTATACCTTCCTCAGGGAAGAGACCCGTGCCACTCGGTTGGGACATAATGGGTTGATGATGAGAACAATGGCCTGGGAAGCGGAAGATCCAGTGCGGGCATGTACTTTTGACTTTGTTTTGTAAGTACATTTTATTTTGTGAAGTTATAGAAGCAATGCCACTCGCTAACTATGAAGGATTGCATCGTGAGGAAACCTGAGTGTCTGAGCTAGCCTGTACTCTCTCTCTTAGAGAAGGCCTGTGCCCTATAGTGAGACGTATAGACTGCTTATATATACAAACTATACAATACTTACGCTTGTGTTAAAAATATTCTTAGCGCTATTTTAAAATCGAATCTGAGGTCTAATTAAATGAAATTTGTTAGCTAAGGGTCAATTTAAAATATCTGTTAGCATGATTCCTCCCCCATTCCGCCCTGATTCTCGTAGCTAGGTTATATTAAGTTACTTGCACGGGTACATACAGCTAGGAATAGCTATCAGAAAAAAGTCCCTGCTTGTCTGACATTCCTATCGCTGGTAAACTTTTGACAAAACGTGGTCCACCGTCCGTTGTCCAGATACTTAATTTTATGTCTCAGTAGGTATTTCATGCCAAGTGTCAAGCCCTTGTCTTTACCTATCCCTGCGGGCTAAAACAATGTTTTTTGCCATAAAAAACAGGGTGTACGAAGTTCGTAATTTTGCGCAGTACCAAATTTCCTCCGTCAATAATTTTGAGCAGTATAAGCACGACACGGGCTATCAGACCGGTCGATCATTATATCTTCCTTGACGCCCTGATAACAAGCCCTCAATTACATATTGTAAGAAAGAACTTGTTCAAACACTCGACTCAACAAAAGTCAAGAGGAGAAAAAGCGGTGATTTGGTACTTTCAAGCGGCGCTCAGCGTCAGCCCCTCATCTGGGCCCTTTGTCACCCCATCCTCGACATTGTCTTAGGGCCATCGCTTCTGAGGATTGATTACACTGCTAAGTACAAAAAAGAAAAAAAGCTTCGATCAACCTGTGTTATCTCTTCGTTCGTCAAGCCTTTCAGTACATACGCTACTGATACAGAAATCAGAAATTTACTTCAACGTAAAGAATTTACATTCTGTTTGTTGAATTTCAATGTACATACACTTATGTATAATGTTAGCCGCTGCCTTGGGGCCATATGTAGTGGAGAAAAAGGCAGCGGAATAAAACTCCTCGATTGGATGTTCAGATCCAATCTGTAACTACCATATGTATAAGTACTGATGGACTTGTAAGATATGACAAGAATATTATTCCCAGATACATTTACTTGACTTTTTGTCGGAAGAGTCCAACCAACTAGAGAAGAGCAACTAACGACGCGAGCTCCGTCTCTGCTCACGATTAAAAGCTCCGCGAGTCAGAGCGAAACCTGGCCGGTCTCTTCCGACGAAAAGTCGAGTAAGTGTAACCGGAATACAGCTTATAATTTCTAATGCTTACAAAAGTTTTGGTTGAAAAATATTATTACCGTGTTCCTAACAATTTATGATTCGTACCGCCAAATAATATATTGTGTAACGTATTTAGAAAGTCTTTCAAATTCTGAGCTACCTTTTGTTTTAATAGATAAAGGCAAGACAGAGTATATAGTAGCAATACCACACGCTCGGTCGCTGGGAGGAGTGCGTGACGGAGTCAGACGGAGAGACTGAGAGGTCCTTCAGATCCGCTGGTCATCGGATTACTAAAAAGTAGTCTGGTCATAAGTTTTGTCACTTATGGAAAGTTAAATAAATGAACCAGTGAGTTAATTTAACACCCTTTTAACGACATGTCTTGTTTCGTAGTAGGACAGTACGACAGTAGCCAAATTCTTGCTGGAGAACAGGATTTCGTTGGACATCACTTGAAGTCTCTGTGACTCTCAAAAGTCTTAGGTCTCTTGAAACTAGGTATGAACTGTGAGCATCAATCAATGCTTAGGGCTTATAAGAGAAGTATTATTTGTGGTTTAAGGTTTTTTCGACTGTGAGATGACATTGGAGAAATGGAAGTAGGTACCTTTTGGGAAGAGTAACGACCTTTTTAATAAAAGAGAGAGAGAGAGAGAGAAGAGAGAAGGAGAGAAGAGAGGGAAATAATTTATTCAAACGCACAAACTCAAAAACCTAACAAAATAGTAAAAAATACATAAAGTTCACGTACATTGCAATAAGAAAAGAAAAAAAAAAAACACTTCTAGACGCCAAAAACAAAAACTTTCTCATTTTTTTATTTAAATAAATACAACAAACAAACGGAGAATAAAAATATAAGAATATTTAATATAAATAAGGGGCGATCGAATTTTTGAAATTAAACAAAAGAAGCGAACAAAAATAAACAAAAATAAAAATGACGGTACCTGTGTTTCGACACATTCATAAGCACACGCCTGTATCCCAGAGGGGTAGGCAAAAGTCATATCTGTAAAATTGTAATTTTGCAGGAGAGACAAAAACGTATTTCAGTGAATGCCAACCTTAATGGTTTGGGTGAAATTAATTAAACTCTGACTGTGTAGCTAAAAATTGGTTTTATTTTTAGGCATTATTAGTATTGCACCTTTCTATACAAAAATAAATAAAAACTGCAGTTCGGACTTTTTTCTGCTGTATCATTCAATTAATCTTACCCTTAGCAACAGGGTACCCAACTGCAGATATGACTAACTTAATCTTGTGTTTGGAGTAAGAAAATGAACAGATAGGTCTCTGTTGATTAGTGGGCATCTCGGGAGTGTTGCCATCCTACCAAATATGAAAAAAAGTGAAAATACCTAAAATTGTCAGATACGGCTTTTGCGCTTAGCAGGGCAGTATAGGCCGCCGTACATTTGTACAAATGGCCTCAGTCTGGGCTTATTTCTATGTTTGTAATGTCCTTGCCTGGTTGCCATTGCGCCGGGTATAGCTTTGGACCAAATCAAGTGATTCTGTTGTGTGGAAGTTAATTATTTCTTTTCCTTTTAGAATCTCCTCCACAGACTACTTTAATCGGCGTTTTTGGCGCGTTCTAAGGAGTCGAGTTTTTACAAATAAGATCGAATTTCATCATCATCATCATCAACCATTATGTCCCCCCTGAGGGGCACGGGTGTCTTCCCAGTGGAAGGTATAGGTCATACTCCACCACGGGTGCCAAGTCCGGATAGAATAGAATAGAGTATTCTTTATTGTATGTGCACCAGGAATTACACATGAGATTTGACAATAACATAGTACGTACCTACAGTATAATTTGCGGCCTTATTACTATAAGTAATTTCTTCCAGACATTGATGGAGGCTTGTAAGACTAGTGGCTGGTCTTACTGTCAGAAGTTTTCAAGCTAGCCGCCCTAAGACCTCTGACTTAGCTTAACGACTAATCGACGGCAGCCGGCCGGCACGTGCCTTGCGAATCTCGGAACCGCTCGGAAAAATGGTCACCTACCAATGCAATGTTGCCTAACATCGTGATCGTTTAAGATCACTCAGGCAGCCGGGGCTACGAGCGATTCGGGGCTGCCGGCTCGAGACCGTATTTAAGTACCTAGGTTTTTCAATAATTGAAAATAGAATTACTTTCGTAATACTTACCTTACCTGCGCTTAAAACGCTTACGTATCAAACGTAAGCGTTTTCCTTGAATCGAAATATCGTTTGAAGCAGTTTCCAGGTACGTGTTCTTAATATTTTCAGCCGAGTTTCTTTTGATATAATACCGCCTTTATTAGACTATGGTTTTCTTTTGCCGTGCAAAACACCAAAGGCAATGCCATTTTTTCTCACAGAGCGTGAAAAAAATGGCTCACGTTTTGTATTTCTAGGGTTCCGCACCCAAAGGGTAAAACGGACATCATTTTGAACTAAAACTTTCGTAAGCACAACACATTGTAAACATTTAATCCAGACCAGGGCCCTTAGTGCGAGTTTTTTCATTCACTTTCGATAGCGAGAGCGTTTGCAATTTGTATAGGAGTGACAGAGAGACAACTAGGTGGCGCGCTTTGTCACTCCTATAGAATATGAGTTTACGTTAACGCGATCGAGTAGTTAAAAAAACTCGCACTAAGCACACAGCTTACGGGTGTTGTTTTATCCAGGTTTCGCTCCGATTCGCAGAGCTTTATCATGGTGAGTAGAGACGAAGCTCGCGTCGTCGGTCGTCGGTCGGGCTCGTCCGACAAAACAACACCCGTAAGTTGATCCGGATTAAATGTTTAAATGTTTACAACGGACATTATTACTGAGACTCCGCTGTCCGTCCGTCCGTCTGTCACCAGGCTGTACCTCAAGAACCGTGCTAGTTAGACACATGAAATGTTCACAAATGATGCATTTCTGTTGCCGCTATAACAACAAATACGAAAAACTGAAAAAAAAAAAATATTTAA
Source organism: Yponomeuta plumbellus (assembly GCA_947310845.1). Lineage (NCBI taxonomy): Eukaryota > Metazoa > Arthropoda > Insecta > Lepidoptera > Yponomeutidae > Yponomeuta > Yponomeuta plumbellus. The sequence continues at coordinate 25,134,785 of OX371193.1, read as the reverse complement.
AAGGGCTCCCATACAACAAACGTAATTTTTTTGCTGTTTTTGCTCGATATTGATGACGGCAACAGGTAGACGCTTGAAATATTCTCAGAATATTTACTTTAAAAAAAACAGTTAAAACAAAATAAATATTTAACGCAGGATCCCATATCATCATCAACCCATCTTGTCCCCACCGAGGGGCACGGGTATCTTCCCTGAGGAAGGTATAGGCCATACTCCACCACGGGGGCCAAGTCCGGATTGGTGGAGGCTTGTAAGACTAGTGGCTGGTCTTACTGTCAGAAGTTTTCAAGCCGCCCTAAGGCCTCTGACTTGGCTTAACGACTGCCATCTATCGACGGCAGCCGGCACCAACTGCTTAACGTGCCTTGCGAAGCACGGAATCGCTCGGAAAAATGCCACTAGCGTTAGTCATAGACGGTGACCCATCCATGGACTGAACGCGCCGTATGTTGCTTAACCTTAGTGATCGTTTAAGATCACTCAGGCAGCCCAGGCTACGAGCGATTCTCCCATATCCCATATACAAACGTGATTTGTTTCCAATTTTATAATGGTACGGAACTTTTCGTGCGCGATTCCGACTCGCCTTAGCCGATTTTTTCTCTCCGCCAAGTGCCTTTAACTTTTGAAGTATTTTTTAATCTCATAGGATTGGGCGTAAAAAGGAGTCGGTTTCGGAGGTATTGTGGCGCGTGTAATCCATTCGGGGGTATTTTGTCCCCTGCCTACCCCGCCAAGCTTGAAGGTAAAAGGGCGACTTTTGTCAGAGAACGCGGTGGTTGATTGTTAGTCGCACCATGGAATCAATGCGATAGCTTAACATAAAAAAATATCTCAGCACAAATGAGTATAATCTGTAATTTTTTTCAGAGTATAATCTTGTTGGATGGAGTGACCTTCGATATGTAAACTCACAAAAAACTGTAGTCTTTTTATACAAACGTTATACCTACTACGTTAAAAAAAACAAAAATAATAAAAAGGTAAATAGGTATCTATATATATAAAAGGAGAAGCTCACTGACTGACTGACTGACTGACTGACTGACTGACATATCAACGCAGGGCCTAAACTATAAGGGTTAGAAACTTGAAATTTTGCACAGGGATTCCTTTTGTAACGTAAAGGAGTTTTAAAGTAAGAAAGAGTAAAAAGGATTTTTGAAAATTCATCCCCTAAGGGGGTAAAATGGGGGTTCAAAGTTACTAACTACTATGAAACTTTGCCGTTTTTGAAGTTATTCGAATCAAAATTTCGTATAAAGGTTCTTCATTTAAAATTATGAAACACGTGTAAAATAGTTTTTTTATAATCATCCTTTAAGGGGGAGAAAGGGGAGTGCAAAATTAGTATGAAACTTTTCCGTTTTTGAAGTTATTCGAATGAGATTCAACATGAAGGTCCTTCATTGAAAGTCATGAAACACGTGTAAAATAGTTTTTCGAAAATCATCTCTTAAGGGGATAAAAGGGGGCTGCGAAGTTAGTATGAAAGGTCTTCGCATGCGCTAAAAGTATCCCTATCTTATTTGCAAACACTTTACTCAACTAAAGCCCACGCGGACGTAGTTGCGGGCAACAGCTAGTTTGTACATAACTAAAGAAGTTATGAGGCATTAAATACCGATTTTTTTTTAACGTAGTAAATGACCCCACCAGTACCGCGAAAATTTTTGATGGTCCATGCGCCAATTCATTTGGCGCCGCCAAACACCCTGTATATCCTCGTAAGGCCCGACCTTGAAAATAACAATTGATTTTGTGATCACTTGAAGACATTGGGCCTCACGAGGATATAAAAATGGATTGCTGTTCGTTAGTCTCACTAAAACTCGAGAACGGTTCGACCAATTTGGGTGATTTTATATTTTTTTATATTTGTGGAATTCCAGAGACTGTGGTGAGAAAATATGGAAAAAATACGAAAACTTTGGCGGTACGAAGTTTGCCGAGACAGCTGGTAAATAATAAACAGACGAAAAATTACAAATGCATAGAGTTTGAAAATATTTCAGAGTAACTTTGTGTATTTAGTACAGTCAATTTGAAATGTAACCTGTAATTGACGATTAAAATAAGTTCAACCAATCTTAGTAATATTAATATACTAGTTTTCGCCCGCGACTCCGTCCGCGTGGACTTTAGTTCAAAATGTTGCAACCCCGTTCACTCCCGTTAAGGGTTAAATTTAGAAAAACCGTGAAACACGTGTTCAATCAATTGTGTTGAAGAGTATTTATTTCAAGTTTCAAGAAAATCTGACAACATTTTTTTATACCTCCATACAAACTTTAACACCGCCGTTTACCCCTTTAGAGGGTGAGTTTCAAAAAATCCTTTCTTAGTGCTCCCCTAGGCTCCCTAAGGAACTCCCATGCCAAATTTCAACCCCCTAGGTTCAGTAGTTTGGGCTCTGCGTTGATTCTAAGTCAGTCAGTCAGCCAGTTTCTTCTTTTATATATTTAGAAGATGTAAGTAATTGCTTGCTACAATTCAAACGCCACTAGAAGAAACATTTATTAACGTTGGTGTTTTACTACTAGAATGTGTTTAAAAAATCATAGTCATCTTAACGCCGCCACACGATTTTGCCATCTGCGGCGTACAGAAAAAACCTTCCAGTACAAAAGCGTGATTTTTTCGACTTTTGAGGATTAACCCGTTTTTTGTGGGCGTGTGAACGTAGCGGTGGGACTTTTTGGCAGGTGCTGCCGACTCCCGCGCACCATTGTAGTAGCCACCCTCAACCCCCATTGTGTCGCGCTCGCAGCCCGCAAAACTGTTTGTCAAGCGTTCAATAGTGTCCCGTTGGTCGATGGGAATATGATTAACTGGAGTTGTTGACTCTAAAGCTTATGGCCTTGTTTGCACACGCAACTCTAAGAAATATGTCTTTGGTACAGTTGATGTGAAACTTTTTTGCTGAGAGTAGATTTGATTTCGTATTTTACCATTGTCACCTAGCAAAAAATAGATTAATCAGTTCCAAAATTGTTCGCACCTAAATATCCGCCACAAATCTAGCCAGACTAATAAGAAGCAAGTAAATCGTTTTATCTGGAAAATCCCGGAGAGCTCAGTCAATATTGTCTCGAATCCAGACGCTGTTTACACCAGCCTTGTCTCGAGCGGCTGACGGGTGGTTTTCGTCCAACTCTTGTACAATACCCTAGTCGTCTAATCTAACAATGAATAGTGAGGAATCAGGGGTCACCAAAGCGGCATCGCTACTATATATAGGTACATGTCGGAGGAAATTGTCTGCCAAATAAGTCCTTTGAGACAGATAATGAGCTTCGCACTACCAAGTGTACAGTCGATAGAATAAACCTTAACGATGATCGTTTGAAAGTAACGTAAACTTTTCAACATACAGACCGACATTATAACTTTACTCCGACTTTTTTTCGGAAGAGTCCGAGCAGAGTCGCAGACCTTAATCATGGTGAGTAGACGAGCAACCGACGACGCGAGCTCCGTCTCTGCTCACCATGTTTAAGCTCTGCGAATCAGAGCAGAGCCTGGTCGGACTCTTCCGACAAAACGTCAAGTAAGTGTATCCGGAATAAAGTTAATAATATGTAGTGACATTTAGTAAAATGAAGCCTGACTCAAGGGGGCTCTATAATCTCTAAAATGAAGGTATCTTTTTAATGAGAAGAATCATTAGTTCGCTCAATGTGCGAAGGGCCGGACATTCAAAATAATTTGTAACATATTGATTACTTTGTTGTTTTGCAATGTTAATTAGCCTATTCTGACCACCAAATAAATGTACACAAAAGAAATAATAAAAATCTGAGAAGTCGTTTCGGAGGAGTTCGATAACAAACACCGTATTGTATCTTGTATCTTGTGACACCAGATTTTTTACGTAGGTATTAGAAGATAGATTAAACAACCAAAATTAACTAGAGGGTCCGGTAAAGGACGCCCCAGGCGGGCATACTTCGACCAAATAGGGGATGTATTAGCAAAAGGCAAGATAAAAAGTATCCGAGGCCGACGTGCGTGCGTGCAACGATTAATGAATGTCGATGAAACAAAAGAATTTGTCAGGATCGTATAGCACAGGTGGCAGACCCTGGTCTCTGCCCACCCCTCTGGGTTACAGGCGTGAGCTTATGTACGTATATGTATAACTTTAGCATTTCAATCTCATACCTTCAGCAGGAAAAGCTACAAAAAGAACAGAGCGTAGATTAATCAGAAATTATCAGATCTTGATATTACTTACCTAATATTCCGGGCGCGCACGAGACTGATTCCCTTATCTCCATGCGCAGGTTTATTTGGGGTAATAGATATCAGACAATTATAGCTAACGCATTAGAATTTCATGTCGGTAAGCCTTGTAGGTTCCCAGTCTTAAACTAGATCTATATATTGAACGTATACGGTCGAATTTGCATTGCGCCGTGTTTTTGTCATCCGTTCCCACGTGAAAGCGAAATCAAAATAGAGAGGGTGGCGCGGAGCCCTCGCCCCCAAACTGGATGTAATTCATTGGAGTTTACTTTTGCATAGCCGATTGTGTAAGATAAAAGCCGAATGATTGTTCTTAATTGTACTTTTCGCTGTAGACCGTTTCCAATCGGAGTCCCTCTTTGTGCGAATGGTTTTGACTATTTAAAATTAAGTCTCATTTTTCTCTCCCGAGTGAAATGAAATATTCACGGCACTTGACGTTGCACCACAATATGGTGATTGAATGAATTGTAGGAGCGATTAAAATTAATTAATTTCGTAAACAGTAAAAGTAAAACTCCATTTTATTTTGTATGTTGATAAAAAATGTAGACGATTGATTGATGTGGCAAATTGAAGTGGGGTTCGCGTTGGTGACAGCTTACACATTTGAGCTGAAGGAATGAATCTATGCTTCGAGTGCCTCGTTGGTCTAGCCGTTAAGGCGCTTACCTACCAAGACAGAGGTCGTGGGTTCGATTCCCACTGGGGGGCACCGTGCATTTGTACAAACCGCCACAGTCTGGGTGTTTTTCTATGTTTGTAAAATTCTTGCCTGGCTACCATAGCACAGTACTACCCTGTCCTAGTTTGGTACTGGTGTTGTGTGGAAGTCATGAGTGTGAAACCTGTATGTTTTTGGCACTAAATGGTTGTTCATTCATTCAAAATGAAACGAATTACTGGTGAAGGTTTAGACCTTCACCAGTAATTCGTTTTTAATATATACAAAAGTTTGTATCAAGTTTCAGCCTCTTGTTAAAAGGTCGGATGAAACTCAACTTGGTGGTTATATTCTACCAATGAATTTTAAGTTAAAAATCAATGATTCATAAACAGAAACAACTTTGTTTAGGTTGTTTGGCTTTGGCTTCTGCTGTTCCATAAATGAATGAATAAATGTTCTATTACATCTAACGCTGTTGGTTGTGATAATATTAGCCGTAAAATGCTAATACCGATCGTGGATATAATTACTCCTACTATAACAAAAAATTTAAATAAATCAATTACCTCGGGTTCATTTCCGACTACCTGGAAGGAAGCCCAAATCACTCCTTTACCTAAAAATGCCAACCCCTCTTCCTTCTCCGAGTATCGCCCTATATCCATCCTGCCATTCCTTTCCAAAGTCCTTGAACGTCTTGTTCATTCCCAGTTAAGTTATTTCCTTAAAAAAATAATCTCCTCAATCCTCTCCAGTCCGGTTTCCGTCCCGCTCATAGCCCTGTTACGGCTCTTATTAAAATAACTGACGACATGCTTTGGGGATGGAGGAAGGGCAGTTGACAGTTCTGTCGCTGCTTGACTTCAGTAACGCCTTCAATGCCGTCGATTTCAACATTTTGTTGGCGTTGCTCTGTTCTCTTAACATATCTCCAACGGTAATTGACTGGTTTCGTAGTTATCTACACGGGCGCCGACAACGTATTCGTATTGATGACTCTGTCTCCGAATGGTGCGAAACATCTGCTGGTGTCCCGCAAGGTGGCGTGTTGTCTCCTCTTCTCTTCGCAATTTTCATTAATAGTATCTCCCATAACTTGTCTTCTTCCTACCACCTTTATGCAGACGATCTCCAAATTTATACGCAAGCACCAGTGACACAGCTTCACGAAGCTATAACCTCGTAAGGCCCGACCTTGAAAATAACAATTGATTTTGTGATTACTTGAAGACATTGGGCCTCACGAGGATAAATGTAACAAATGATGACCTAGAGCGTATCTTGGAATGGAGTGTGTCACATGGACTGATCGTAAATCCTAAAAAAACACAGGTCATAATAATAGGTAGTCCAAGATTTATCTCCAGAGTTGACGTGAGCTCCCTACCACCTGTCTTGTTCGATGGTGTACCCATACCGTTCAGCTCAGTGGTAAAAAACCTAGGGGTCCTGTTTGACAATACCCTATCATGGGTACCGCAGATGGAAATGGTAAGTCGGAGGATGTTTGCATCAGCAGGTTCACTTAGGCGTCTCAGCAATTTCCTTCCAACGGCTACCAACATTGCGTTGGCTCAATCTCTCCTTCTACCAATTCTCGACTACGCTGACATCTGCTATCTAGACCTCACCGAGGAGCAACTTAATAAGCTTGAGCGTCTCCAAAACTTCTGCATCCGGTTCATATTTGGTCTTCGCAAATATGACCATATTTCTGAATATAGAACTAAGCTCAAGTGGCTCCCTATCCGTCTCCGCCGGAATACACACATTCTTTCTCTCCTCTATTGCATTCTGTTCAACCCAGTTATACCATCCTATCTCAAAGAGCGATTCGAGTTTCTTCATTCCTCTCATAGCCTGACTCTTCGCTCGTCCCAAAACCTTCTCCTTAAAACTCCATCACATAGGACAACATTTTATGCCTCCTCCTTCACGGTTAAGGGAGTCCATTTATGGAACGACCTGCCCGTGGAAGTGAGAAAAGCAAAGTCCTTGAATTGTTTTAAGGCTTTGGTGAAATCCCACTAACTTCCTTCTTAAACTGGAAAATTGTTGCATTTATTATGTATGTATTTATTTTGTATGATATATTATGTATTTTATTATTTTGTAGATACATAAGTATGCTATTATTTTGTACGTATATGTATTACTATCTAAATATATGTAATTGTACGTCGTGTATTACGTATTTATAAGTACTTATGTTCTTTAAATATCTTGCTACTTGTCAATATATTTTCGATTTTCTTATTTATGTACATTCTAAAAATCCATATCTACCGACTATGTTCTTCCTGCATTCCTCTCCATCCAAAGGTTGTCTGGAAGAGATCGCTCTAAGCGATAAGACCGCCAATTGTATACCGTTACTTAGACATAAGAAAATTATAATAACTCTGTATCCTGGTTGAGCAATAAAGTGTTATCTATCTATCTACCTAAATAGCACTAAAGACAAAGATAATTTATTAAAAAATACGTCTACAATGACCTTACAACTAAGGATTGGTTTAGGATGAAACAGTGCTCTTCCAAACACTTGTTACAATTTTAAAGGTCAACAGACAGTAGCTAGGTTACAATTTGGCAACAAGTTATAATTTTAAAACATTAATTAAAATTAAAATTTTGAACATAAAACTAAAGTGTGTGTGAGGGTGTGTGAGTGTGTGTGTGTGTGTGTGTGTGTGTGTGTGTGTGTGTGTGTGTGTGTGAGTGTGAGTGTGAGTGTGTTTGTGTGTGCACGCGCGTGTAATTCATACACTAGTATTAAATGTTTATTATACCTTATAATATCATACCGAACATTTTCCCCCAAGAGACCATAGTTGGGAAATCAACGGTTTACGAGATAAGAGAGGTGCAAAGTCGAGACATTTTTTATATTTTTTTGCAGAAATAGAACTATATTCTATTTACTGAAGCGAACGACTAAAGGTAAACAAAGACACAGCATCTCTCAAACTTACATCTCACTCAAAATAGCTCATGCACGCAGCTTTGCTTGCATCGTATACATCGGTTTGGCAGAATCAGCGTTGGGTCCGGCTCGCTCGCCCATATTTTCCGTTTCGTAATAACAAACACAAAAGTATAACAACAACTGGACTATGGACCAAAAAACTTTACCAATACCTTAATTACAATGATGAACAGACTAAAGAGAAGTTGCACTCCCATCAACTACAACGTCAATCGTGAGTAAATATGGCGTCGGGGTGGCTATCTTACTTTTTTTTGTCTTTAATTAAAAAAGAGGTTCGTAGTCAGCTCTCCATACTTCTTCCTACACTTCGCGTAGCCCATTAGCATAAAATAGTCTATCATAATCGGCATTTAAACAAAAGTCCGTCATCTTTCCTAGTTGCAAACATATTTGGCAGCAGTAGGATCGCTTTTATTTGAGAACCACTGAAATTTTAGGTATTTTTTGGGGCATAGATCTCTTAAGCAAATGGTATTTTCATGATAAAATAAAATATTTAGTTAAATCAACTGCAAGTGGGGGATAAATCAGGTAATAGCAGTGTTATTGTGTCTATTGCCTAATGGTATTTATTAGGCATATCGTTTTGTATAACTTTGCTAAATATTATGCAGTGTTATAAATGTGGCATTTTGAAAAACCAAATTTTTGACATGTTGACACTTAGTCGTTCGCTTCAAAAAATAGACTGTAGAATCGTCAATATTTCTCCTACAGACACTCCATGTGCATTATAAATATTTCAAAACAAAGACCGATTTTGAAATTTCACCGCGCAATCTATTAGCCACCCTTTCAAACGTCGTATCAAGATAGAAGATAGAATGTTCTTTATTGTAGGTAACATAAACTACATTTACATATTTTTTATAAATCGAAGTATAATTGGCGACCTTGTTACTACAAGCTATTTCTTTCAGGCAACCATAGACGGAGACAAAAATTAAAAGGGGTACCTAGTCGTTAATTGCGCAACTAAGAAATATTTTGATAATTATAATAAACTTACTTAAACCATACATAATTACTTCAATAAATAGACATACATACATTATTATTAGCACCTGGGTGACCGAGCTTTGCTCGGTATTTTTTTTGTAATATTTTTGCGTGATTTTTGGTACAGTACATTACTGCAGCGGCCAGCAAAAGAGGCATTGATGGACGAACGTGGAAATGTGGGCCGAGGGGAAGCCGAGCATTGAGCGTTGTCCTGTTATTATCGTATTTTTTTTGAGAAAAAAAAAGTACTTGGATACGAATTAGGTGCGTTGATAAAGGGCTTCTGATAATAGGTCTTCACACAAAAGAAGGAACTTGAAAAAAAAGAAGAAAAGTCAAGTCTCGAACCAGGGTCTTCTGTTTACGGTATGGTCCTATTTCCCACTTAATCTATGACAACCTTACACCTTTGCGAAAATTACCTTCTTGTAGTGTAGCAGTTATTTCTGTGCCTTAAAACACGGTTAAAACGACGTTTTATATAAATGCAACCTAGTTGGATTAATTAATTGCCCCCGTCACCCAGGTGCTAATAATAATGTATGTATGTCTATTTATTGAAGTAATTATGTATGGTTTAAGTAAGTTTATTATAATTATAAAAATATTTCTTAGTTGCGCAATTAACGACTAGGTACCCCTTTTTATTTTTATCTCCGTCTATGGTTGCCTGAAAGAAATAGCTTGTAGTAACAAGGTCGCCAATTATACTTCGATTTATAAAAAATATGTAAATGTAGTTTACGTTACCTACAATAAAGAACATTCTATCTTCTATCTTGATACGATAATATATATATATATATATATATATATATATATATATATATATATATATATATATATATATATATAATCAGAATCTCGGAAACGGCTCCAACGATTTTCATGAAATTTTGTATTCAGGGGGTTACGTTATATATATATATATATATACATACAATGCTCGTTTAAAGAGATTAGATTAGATAGATTATAATTCTTTATTGCTGTGCACTAATAAGTGTACCTACAAGGGCGTGCTTAATGCAGGATGCATTCTCTACACTTATTTGTCTGGCAGAATACCTAAGCTGGCAGTCCTTATTATTCGTTAAGATTCCGTACCCGAAGGGTGCAAACGGGACCGTAATATCTGACCTATGAAAGGCATGAACCGTACCCAATATGTAGCCCATCTGTTATATTGGTATACCAATATTATTATTAAGACGACTTGCCAAACACATACTCGTAATAAAAATACAGTATTTTTAAACTAAACACTACACATCGTAAATTTTTGGTACGGATCAACTTACTTGGGTTGGATTGAAGCGAAACCTGATCGGACTCATCGGAAGTTGATCCGGACCAAAAAATTACAAAGATACAGTAGGTACATAGGCTTCCTCTACCTTCCCATAGACTCTGCAAACGATAGGACTGTTGACGTATAGCAAAGTATTGCTGGTTTTGTTTTAGCGACATTTAGGTCGAAGCTTTTGAAATATTGAATGAAATTATCTAAATGAAAAAAGTTTATTGTAAAACGGTTACAAAACATGGTTACTGGTTCCCAAATCAGGATTCCCTGTGCTATAGGTAGCTAGGCTATTCCCAAAATACGAAATATGTTACTACATCATGTTTTACAAAATGTTAAATGATTAAATGTCATTATTATTTTAAAATTTCAAATTGTTAGTCGGTTTCCGCCAAATGTACCAAACTTAATGAAAGAAAACACGGTTTCATTAAATACATTTAACGCGTTTTATTTTAAGAAGAAGAAGAAATACATTTATTTATCGCCACACAGACACATAAAATATGTCCGTGCTATGTCCGTGCGGCGGTAAAACGGCCTCAGGCTCAGTAATTACTGCGGGTTTATTGCCCACAGCACTGATTTTCAGCGAGGGCCTGGACGCCGCAAATCTGAAGCTTCCTCGGAAGGCTGCGGTTCGGTGCGTCGGAATTATTGTTCTTGACTTGCACCGGTACATGTTCCGAGACCACTTTCAGACGAGACCGATTTTTATTTTTTAACGCCATGCCCGCCTCACTTAGCCTCTTTTGTAAGTACCTACTTTTATGGATAAGTCTACCGATTGCTCCAATCAAAATCAATCATCTCATCTACCTACACTGAGTATGTCAGCGGCGAGCGCCCCCCGATCCGTCAAAGCGCAAGTAATTGATGAGAGCGCACGGAGCGCGTGCGCGGCGCGTGTGAGAGCGCGCGCGCCGCCGGTCGCACGCCGAGCGTTGTATATTCCGTACCAGTTAGGAGTTACGTGAATTTCCTGAAGTACTAAACAAACATTATGTATTGACGTAATGTAATTGAAATATTTTTGAACTAAAACTGTAGTAAGCACTAAAAACTATATTACGTACCCGGATACCTAGTTTAGAATGATCGAAATATGTCTAGTCAGTTATTACCCTACTGTGAGATTAAGAAGGTTATGTTTTTTGCGTGTATGTACGTTTCTATCACCGGGATAAATTCCGTCCCTCCTTGTCCTCCAAAGACCTCCGGCATGGTAATCAGACGTGACACCGATAGACCAACGTCTACATAAGCTTACAACTATATCCCGTCTCAACACGGTATAATAGAAACATACATAGATGCAAAAAACATTCCTCATTTCATCACCAACCCTTTATGTCACCCACAGACCGTATGTTACCATCGAGGGGCACGGGTCTCTTCCCTGAGGAAAGTGTAGGCCATACTCCACCACGGGGGCCTAGCCCGGATTGGTGGAAGCTTGTAAGACTAGTGGCTGGTCTTACTGTCAGAAATTTTCAAGACACCCTAAGGCCTCACTTCCTTGCGAAGCACGGAACCGCTCGGAAATCGGAATCCCACTACCGTTAGTCATAGAACGGCCCACCATTCATGCACTGAATGCGCCCTATGTTGCTAAGCCTTCGTCATAGTTTAAGATCACTCAGGCAGCCTGGGCTACGAGCGATTCTTCATTTCACAGTCGGGTAATAAATGACTTAGACATAGTCATATTTCAACCACATTATATTATTTCTTTACAAAGGGCAAAATCTCATCTGGGACATAGTATGATTTATTGTCTAATGCGATTCTCTGTTAGTATATGGAGAATCGTGGATACAGGTGGAATGCTCTTTTGGCATGAACGTGGCCAATGAAATGCCATGTGGCCCAACAATGGACGTATGTGGACAGCTGGATGTATAACTTTCTGTAAGCCTATTTTTATTTTCAATACAGTAAGTACGAAAGATATGAATGATACTGCAAGGGTTTATATCCGTCCAGCGATATTCACCACAGGTGTAAGGGTATCTGAATTTTACCATACCTACACATGACAGCTTTAAGATCTTTTTTTTTTGTTAACGGGGTGAAATGCTTTGTGCACCATAACCGCCACCCTTGGGGGAGGGCGACGGCCGTGAATCGGACTCTCCTCTCCTAATAATAGGAGAGGCATACCTCCTAAAACACCCCGGGGGCCGTCCTGTCGCTCGTGCAATAGGGTGCCGAAGGATCTCGCTTGTGGTAAACCACAGTGCGAATGCTACAGCGGCGCCCCGGCGACGTCGACCCGACTCGCAAGGAGTCGGGCCCACCCTCACTGGAGAAGGGGCATGGCCCACCCACCCCCTTCTCCCGTCACGATGTTGGATGGCAGGTCCCCCAACCTGCCGTCTGTGACCCTCCCTCAACCTCCTCTATGCCCTCTGCTGAACAGAGGGACATAGAGGAGGGCCCCCACCGTGTGTTTTTTATAGAGGTTGTCTCCTCGCGGCCCGAAGGTCCCCAGCCCCACTCAGTGTGGGGTTACGGGTGCGGGGCCCATAGTGGACCCCGCGGGACATACAGCAGCGCAAGCCACTGGACGTCCCCCTCCCTCTGGTTTTGGTCCGCGCCGGCCGAAGCCGGTACCCCCCATATCTGGAGGGCGTTCCCCTATCCGCCACTCGGGGGAAGCGTCCGATGGAAGACCAGAAACTCCACACGGACAGCTTTAAGACCTAAATAAGGTAAGATAAGCATATACCTACTGTAAATATCGAAATCTAGTGTCCAAAAGGGCTGTTGCGTTTAGGAGTTTGTAAACGACTAAGTAAAACAGAAACTACGCACACTAATAAAGTCCCCAAGGTACAGGCCCAGCCTAGTTTGGGGACTGCCTATTTATAAGCAAAAGTTAATTGGAATTGTCTTTTTGGAAAATTGGAATAAAGAATATCGTCGTCTAAAAGTTGCCAACTCTAAAAGTACAAATTTTCAGGAGACTAATAAAACGATCCTATTTTTCATTTAACTGCCTGATGTAAAAATAGGATGGTTTTATTAGTCTCCTAAAAATTTGTACTTTTGGAGTTAGCAGCTTAACACTTTTAAGCCGGGTCCGCTGCGCCATGTTACGCGTGTTACAAAAAACGTAACACGTAAATATAATAAAAATGGGCCGTGTTATAACACGTTACGTGAGACATAACGTTACGTTACGTGTTACGTAACACGTAAAGTGTTTTTGTTTTAATAACGTGTTACATTTTTTGTAACACGCGTAACATGGCGCAGCGGACCCGGCTTTAGACGACGATATTCTTTATTAGGTACCTATACACGAAAAAAAACAAACAAAATACCTACCTACACGAATACAGTTTTTATTGTATTCTTAACATTTAAAAGTATTCAATAATTTACGTAATTTCCATTACCTACTGAAATTTACATTATCATCTAAAACATGGAGGTATTATATTATACCTTCTTGTGATGACGTCACTATAAAAAAGAAAGAGGCGCCGCGCCACCTTGGCTTGTTGTTTTTTTAGGTGGGAAATACGTATTGTATTTTGTAATAAATTACTCAAATAAGGGGGGTGCCCGTGCTTCGCAAGGCACGTTAAGCAGTTGGTGCCGGCTGCCGTCGATAGATGGCAGTCGTTAAGCCAAGTCAGAGGCCTTAGGGCGGCTTGGAAATTCCTGACAGTAAGACCAGCCAATAGTCTTACAAGCCTCCACCAATCAGGACTTGGCCCCCGTGGTGGAGTGTAGCCTGTGCCTTCCTCAGGGAAGGGACCCGTGCCCATCGGTGGGAACATAATGGGTTGATGATGATGGGTTTGTTCAAACTGTCTCGCTAACATGTGGGCATGCTTCCGAATATCACGCAGAAGGCGGTTCTGCTTGTACCGCCCGGATAGTCCGGCGTTTTCTCTCACTGTTGCCCTGACCTCCGGCCGCTTGGACTCCTCAGCCGGAGGGTGTCAACAGCTGCAGCTGTTAACAGCTGTCAGTTGGCGAAAGGGCATACGAGAAAAACGTTTGTTAACAGTAGATTAACAGCTTGTTAGCGTACGAGAAACCGGGGCTTAGAGTCAGACTGTTACTATCAAAATTCACACAAATCCGTATCTTAATAAAAAGTTATTGGTAAATTCCGGAATGAAGTGTAAGAATTTCCGAATGAGACGCAAGCGGTCTACTGTTACGCTACCACCATCATAATAATAATAATGTAGTCTCTGGAATCAAATTATAGCTTGACCAAATTCTTAACCACACAAGTACGTACCGCCATCTAGTGGAATGTAAAGAAAACTCAAACTACTTTACTTGACAACTTAGCTACGGTGTCAGAAACTGCGACTACATAGATGGCGCTACTAGCAAAAAAACGCTTAGCTACCAACTAAAAGGTGGTGGGTTCTGTTCCCACTGGGGTCCATCGTTACGCTACATTTGTAGAAATGGCCTCTGTCTGGATGTATTTCGATGTTTGTAATGTCCTTTGGTCAAGTGATTGTGCTATGTGGAAGTTAAAATATTATTATTATACAATGAAACAACTGCATATGTTACGTTAAAGTATATTTCTTGTAGATATTACAGTTAATTAGATCTTAAATAAGCTATTACTCTAATACTCGTATTTTCTAAGCGATCCGTAGATAAATAAGTCTATCGACAGTTTACTATGCCATATTTTTATACAACTTTTTGGTGAAATATCGCCAAATCTAAACTATTCAGAATCGATCTTTAAGCAAATTCCATTGAGCAAAAGTAAAATCGCGAATTATTTAAATTTTTAGTACAAGCTCGTTTCGAAGAACGTAAAACATGATCGCGAATATGAAATAAGGCAAACGTTTTCAAGTCAATACGTCTCGAAACCGAACAAAGAAGAAGAAAAAGTATAGTCACCTACACGTCAAACAGATCCAGAATTCCGTATGTCGAATTTCGACTGCCAATAGACTTGATATCGTCAGACAATTTATAGGGACCGACAATAGTTAACTATCGTTCCGGTTGTTTAAGTATAATGAGCCCTATCACCAGTCCGTACGGTTCACTTGTCGTGACTGGAGCGCGAGTCCGGGTCGGAGGTATCCCGCGGTTCCGCCGTCTCGAGCTCCACAAAATCGTCCACCGATACCGGGGTATCTGTTGGCAAAATATACCTTTAGAGCGATGCTTCCTAAATTGTGTCATTATCATCAGCCTACCTCTGCCCAATGTTGGGCATGGGATTTTACCCAGGGCTGCCCAGTGAAGTAATGTAGTGAAGTGTTCATAAATTAAGTATGCCACAGACTTTTCATTTTTTAATTTTAACTGGTTCCCCAAGATACAGGCCCTGCCTAGTTTGGGGACCCCTGGATTTTTTTTGTAATTTACCTTAACTATGCACCGTACATTAAAATAAGTGTTCACTGTAAATGTATCACTATGTTCGTGCAATAAATAAATATTAAAAAAAAAAAATGGAGTGGCGGCCGAGAAGCTGGCAGACCAACAGCCCGATGGTCGGACGACGTGGTCAGGTTCGCGGCTAGAGACAGCGAGGTATGGCTAAATTTTGTAATCAGTGAAAATAAACAATTTTATTAGTAGTGAAAGTAGCACGTTAAGCAGTTGGTGCCGGAGGCCGTTGACAGATGGCAGTCGTTATGCCAAGACAGAGGCCTTAGGGTGGTTTGAAAACTTCTGACACTAAGACCAGCCACTAGTCTTATGAGACTGGGAAGTTACACTGTGGCATTGAATCAGCGTCATCTATCAACGAGTGTAGGCAACTCACCGAGGTGCGTCAAGGTGACCCCCATGGCGGCGCGCAGGGCTAGCAGCGGCGCAAGATGGTTTACTAATGTATTGCCAAAAATCGTTTCCCAAAGTATTACTTCCCAAACTATTTTCCGCAAATTATCACTTGGCAAAAAAACATTTCCCAAAACAACTTAAAGCAAATAAACAGTTAGCAAAAGTTATTATGGCAAGTTATTGTTTACCAAATAAATACTTGGTCAAAATTCATTTTACCAAAGAGGCAACAAGAGGCAAGGTAAGAACGCATCAAAGTCGAGTCTGTTTTCGATCTTACATAGAGAACCTAAAGCTCCGACGCGCTCCGCTTCGCTACGCGCGTCGTCACACCTATATTTCTGTTGTCACGTATTCTTTACATCGCCGACCCCCCGTTCCATTATTTGAAAATAACACTTGCCAAAATAAAACGTTAGCATAATAAACGTTTGTCTTAATAAAACTTGACGCAGTAAAATTATGCGAAATGATAATTTGACCAAATGAATAAAATGCGAAATGAAAACTTGCTAAAGTTTCATTTGGGAAATGAAACTGATGCCATAAGTTTATTGGGAAGTAAAATTTGGCGAAAAATACTTTGGCTAAACGGCGGTATCCCGCGCAAGATGTCTGAGCGACAGCGCCATCTATCAACGAGTGCAGGCAACTCACCGAGGTGCGCCAAGGTGACCCCCATGGCGGCGCGTACGGCGGGCAGCGGCGCGAGGTGTTTGGGCGGCACGCGCGCCGCCATGCCGCGCAGGCAGGCGGCGGTACAGCGCGCCAGCTCGCGCTCGGCCGCGCCGGCGCGCGGGCACTGCGACAGGTGCGCCGGCGGCGGCGCCGACAGCCTGCGGGGGGCAAGGGGAGGGACGTTAAAGGGGCAGGTAACACTACCGCCACCGAGGGAAAAACCCGGGCAAGTGCGAGACGGACTCGCGAACGAAGAGTTCCGTACCATGATACAATTAGAAAAAAAAACTCGTTTGTTGTATGGGAGCCTCCCTTAAATAGTTTAACCCCCTGAGCGCTTAGCGTACACACGGGTGCTCGCTAACTTTTTGTGCCCCAACTGCTTAGCGTACACACGGGTGTACGCTAAGCGATCGATGGATTTGACTTCTATTATGTGTGGTGTTTTTATTCTCTATGGCCAATATCCGGTTTTCTCTTGACCAATGGTTACTAAGGATTACTTTTTTCAACCAATTAACTTAATTATTTATTTTTAATACATAACTGAACATTCTATGAATATTTCAAGCGTGTATCGAGCAAAAAGGGGCGAAAAAATCACGTTTGCTATATGGGAGCCCCCTTAAATATTTATTTATTCTGTTTTTTAGTATTCATAGTATTCAGTCATAGAAGCAAAAGAAATTTTATACCACTATGAAAATGTCAATTGTCTAACTATCAAAGTTCATGAGATACAGCCTCGTGACAGATGGACGGACAGACGGACAACGGAGTCTCAGTAATAAAGTCCGTTTTACCCTTTGGGTACGGAACCCTAAAAATCGTTTATTTCTTAAAATTTTAAAATTTGATAATTATGTATCTGTAAAATGTAAGTCCCACATATATAAGTGATTGTTAAGGGGTTGATGTCTACCTCGAATCGATAGTGATAAATCAAAACCGCCTTTGTTGAGTGTTGTAAATGCACTGGATATATTGTCCAAATTAAGTAATCTATTTATGATACCTACATGTACGGTTGCCCGTTTACTTTTATTTAGAAGAAACACACGAAAGAATTTGAAATTACCATTTTCTGAGCATTCAATGAACACCAACAAAAATTTGAGATGGTTTTCAGAAACCTGTCCAATAGCCTAATATAATAAACTTTCAGTACAATTTATATTTTGATTTGTAAATGTCTGCTTTTTTTTATATTTAATAAAAAGCCATGACCTTATGCTTTGATGAATTGGCAAACGCCACAAAATTTAAGAAAAATATTAAAAACAGACTGAATAAATCTCAAAAATACCGATAGATTCATAATAGTCAATATTTTCAAAATAAATTATAAAAACATATAATCAAAAGTAAATATGCATGGCCATTGGCCAACTTGGCAATAAATGGTTCTTCATTCATTCAATTGCCGGCCACTCCAACTATCACTCCAATTCATTTCACGCCGCGCGCTCTCGTGTGCGCAGATCTAAAGTAGTTTTCCCACGGTCCAGAATATCGCGGACGAACGCGGACCAGCTCGCACGACACACCGTGGGAAGGGTCTCGGTCCGCGGCAGCAGAGACAGACGACAGGTCAGTTGGAAGAGCCTCTCGGGTGCGTGGCTGTCCGTGGTCGTCGGGCGTCCGCGGCCGTACTCGAACCGTGGGAGGCCGACTTCAGACAGCGGACAT
This sequence comes from Yponomeuta plumbellus, assembly GCA_947310845.1. Taxonomy (NCBI): domain Eukaryota; kingdom Metazoa; phylum Arthropoda; class Insecta; order Lepidoptera; family Yponomeutidae; genus Yponomeuta; species Yponomeuta plumbellus. Next base: position 25,116,404 of record OX371193.1, on the reverse strand, counting down.
ATTCAGGACTAGCTTTCGCCCGCGACTCCGTCTTTACGGACTTTAGTTCAAAATTTTGCAACCCCGTTCACTCCTCTTGAGGGCTGAATTTCGAAAAACGGTGAAACACCTGTTCTATCAATTGTATTGAAGAGTATTTATTTTAAGTTTCAAGAAAATTAAACAACATTCTTTATACCTCCCATACAAATTTTGGCAACCCTTTTCGCCCCCTTAGGAGTTGAATTTCAAAAAACCCGGTCTTATTCCTTGACTACATTATATACAGACCCTCTGTGCAAAATTTCAGCTTCCTAGGTCCAACGGCTCGGGCTGGGCGTGGATGAGTGAATGTATCAGGCAGTCAGGACTTTGAATTTTATTTAACCTCGTGCGGCCCAATGTCAATTAAGATGTACAAAATCAATTGTTGTGTTCAAGGTCGGGCCGCAAGAGGTTGTATAGATGATCTCACCGCTCCTTCTGTTCCTTCTCGAGCCTCGCGAGCAGCTTGTGCGTGTGCTGTAAGGCAGCGCCGATGCCGAAGTCCCGCTGCGAGGCCGCCACGTCCTCCTCCAAGTCGTTGAGGAACTCCACGTCCACGCCGAGCGCCGCCAGGCCGCGGAGCTCCTCCAGGTTTACCTTCACCGCTGATATGTCCTGGGGAGGTGGCATTGCGGTCAGGAGTTCGGCATTTTTGAACCAAAACTTTCGTATCAGAAATAAGAAATCAAAAATTTATTTCAACGTAAAGAATTTACATTCTGCTTGTTGAATGTCAATGTACAATGTACATACAGTTATGTATAATGTTAGCCGCTGCCTTGGGGCCGTCTGTAGTGGAGAAAAAGGCAGCGAAAAAAAAACTCCACTCCGACCATCTTTTCTCAAACCACCTTAAATCTAATACAAATTAGGTATGAGTGTTCGTATACCAAGAATCTCAAGAATCGTAAACACTTACAGTCTGTTAGCTTTTAGAATATACCTCGGGCTCTAGAGTAGGCTTCGGTTTTCGCCGAAAGCACACGAGTGTAATACTACTTCCTGCTCTGTATAAAACTTTTCTTCACTATTTTGAAAAGTTATGTAAAGTTATAAATAACAATACAAAATAAACCTTACCTTATCGATTCTATCCGATAGTAGCCGAGGTACATATATTCTAAAAGCTAACAGACTGTAAATCCGTATTTTAATTAGTTTAAAAAGAATTACGCGGTGTTACCGTTTTAAAATACATAGGCTTACTCGGTAGATTTTTTTTACCGTGAACAGAAGACTCATGTGACCAAAATCCTTATCATATCAAAGACACTAAAATTTAATTGCTCATAAAAAGCAAAGTCTAAAAAACACCTATGTAGCACACACAATTTTAACTTAGAAGTAAAATGGGGTTATTTGGTTTTTACGTACTAGCAACACTCAGACATTGACAGACTTTGGGGATTCCGTTTTCAGTCATCATGGCGTAAAGTTCGATTTATTTTGTAACAATGTTTCCCGAACATCAGTTAGGGCTAAAGTTTCGTACAGGCCCTGTAAAATAAAGATTTAATAATAAAATAAATAACAGACTTTGGCTTGTATTGATATGTCAATGTGACAGTTTTTTTTTTCATTGAATTAAAAAACAAACTTTAGACATTATTAGCTTTATTCCGGATAGACTTGACTTTTTGTCTTAAGGTCTCTGACGAGTAAATGACAACGCGAGCTCCGTTCTGCTCACCTTAAGCTCTGCGAACCAGAGCGAAACCTGGTCGGACTCTCCCGACAAAAAGTAAAGTAAATGTATCCGGAATAAAGTTAATATAGTTTGGGTAATTTTTTTTTTTTTGCGGAAATTGGAAGTTTATTGGAGAAAAAATTTTTAAATTCTGTTTTTTGATTGTACAAACAAAGCTAAGGCTGAGCTATAAAAAGCTAGGCCGGGTAAACGGTCGGGTTTGTAATGAAGAAAAAGCCAAGAAATACTCCACTGTGACAGTAACTATGAATGCCAAAACATTCGTTACTTTTCATACAAAGTTCGATTCCCCTCAATGGGAAGCCGGGGACGCCGTAATTTTTGTACAAATGGCCTCTGTCTGGTACTTTTTCATGTTTGTAATGTGCTTGCCTGGTTACCATAGCACAGGGTAGTTTGGGACCAGGTCAAATGATTGTGTTGTTTGGAAGTTATTATTAAAAATAAGGACATACGGACAGCACCCGTTCACGAGTATAACGCACAGATCAATCATTGCCAATCAACAAGTTTAGAAAAATTTAGAGGGAGATAGATGACACGACCACCGCGCCACTGTTCAGATGACCTTTCTTTATCCATTTCTTATAATAAGGAACAAACTTAGATTGATTAGAGTGCCTTCGCTTCCCTATAATAGACAACATAGAAAAACTCGGATTTTTTTTCTAAATTACAACATATTTTCGGCGTTTTAGGTGTCTAATAAATTACTGAAATAATTAACAAATTATTCCAGCAATAAAAAAAAATTAACTTCACCTTTTTAAGAGCATTCGAAAGATTTTCTAATACGGGTGTAGGTAGACGCACTAAAACATTATTTTACTCAAATATTGCAACAAATGCGTTCCACCTTATGACGTAGTACCTTGAGCTCGATTCACACGGCGCATTTTTGCACCACGTAACTAGAATTACTAGAAGAGTGACTTACTTCCTCCTTGGGCGGCGGTTCGGCCTGGTCTATGGCCTTGCGGTCGGGGAACATGGCCTCCATGTCGTATATGGCCGTCCACGGCGAGTCCGGCGCAAAACGCAGCAGCTCCTCGTTACCATAGCCCATCTCTGACGCTGCGGGGTCACAAGTCAAACATATAAGGGTTAAAAGTAAAGTGTAGGTTCTTAAAGTCCGACAAAGCTATTTTTGCACTGGCCTAACTATGGTAGATTAAAAAAAATAGTATCCCTATGTTTATAATCCCAATCATAGTCGATCGGGCTTAGATAAGAATTTATATCAACAAAACTGCTTTCTGCTTGCTTAAATTTAAAAGCAAGCTTAACAATGAAAGTGACAGAAACGAGTAGTATTTCTGTGGGGTTGCCACTTAATTCCATTGCAAAGTTAGCTTTGCCAGGCTCTAGCAAATGAAAATAAAGTATTATGTACCGGAACGGGCTTCGTGAATGCAATGAACAATGCTAGCCTGTCTCTGAAGCTGCGGGGTGATTGGTTAAACATACGGGGTCATGTGATAAACATACGGGGTTGCGGGATAATTGACGGGGTCACGGGTTAAATATATGGGGTCACGGGTTAAACATAAGGGGTCGCGGGTTAAACATTCGGGGTTACAGGTGCGGAAACCACAGGACAAACGAACGAACTAGCCCCACGGATCCTGTGTTTATTAACAAAGTTGTTGGCGACATCACTTAGTTTTCTTTTTTATGCATTTGTCTTTTTAATATTGTCATTTTTTAAATTTAGTTTCTGTATTCATGTCAGTCTATTAGTGTTAGTTAGTGTCTCGATTCTTGTAATAAACAGTTTAATAAGAATGTCGGCGACTATGTAGTTCATAATTCTTAAATTTGCAACAATGTATTTCTGTGAAAAAATCCAATTCGCACTACTTAGAGTTAGGAAAATGAGTCATTCGGAAAATTAAGAATTTCCATAAACAAGAACTCGTCGAGAATGTAATCCGCAGAAATACATACTTGCAACTTTAAGAATTAGGAACTAACCGCCGACACCCAATAAACAGTGGATTACAGTGGGAAGTTTTTTATTTGAGTCGAAAAGTAACGGCACTGGTCAGGTGCCTACATAAGTGGTCACTCACGCAGCGTGTGGTAAAGCAGATGGCTCTCGTCCTTAGTGAGGGTGGCGAAGGTGCCGTCGTAGGCCGGCGCGTGCGAGCCGAAGGGCCCGTAGTGCAGCCCCTTCACGCCCTTCACCAGATTGCGCCGGTCCTCGCGCAGGGCTGCGGACACCGACTGAGTTGAGGGTCGCCACTTTTATATTATATTAATTTCGGAGATAATACAGATGCATGCCACTTATATTAACATAACATACCATTTCCATAAAGGCACATAGATTGCTTCTAGCCCCACACTAGGATAGTTTATTAGACTAGACGTTTTATTTGTATTAGCTTTAAGTTGATTTGGGAAAAGATGGTCAGAGTGGAGTTTTTTTTTTCGCTGCCTTTTTCTCCACTACAGATGGCCCCAAGGCAGCGGCTAACATTATACATAACTGTATGTACATTGACATTCAACAAGCAGAATGTAAATTCTTTACGTTGAAATAAATTTCTGATTCTGATTCTGATTCTGATACCCTGTGTCGTGGGAACCAGTAACAGTGACGTCACAAACATGTAAACATCCAAGACCTCGGTTTCTTAAACTTGCATGATAAAATTATGGACTAGACATGCATCCAAAACATATCTCAATAAGTACTATATCGTAAGTAAGTTAAAGGTGAGGGCGGGCATTGAGTAATCTATGAAAGTACACAAATTGGTTCATAGTAATAGAATAGGAGAAGCTACGGCAAGTCACTTGGTGACTTTTGGGAGGAAACAGAGCAGTGGATCCCAACTAAAACTAAGTCCGCCCTTGCTCATAGTGTAAGATGAAGCAGTTCTTAAGTGCTAAAGTTTGTATTTTCCATCATAAGGTTGTCTAGGAGAAATTGCTTTGATTCCAGGAGTTTCACAATGTTCTAACCTAGTAACTTAGACTTGCTTTCCGAAGTAGGGCCCACACCTCGTCACAGTAACAGAGACACTCACTCTAGAGGGAGCAGTGACACTTACTGTAGTGAGAGTCGGTGCCGTGCGTGAGATTTCCCATGCCCTAACTTAGTATCGCAGCCTTGCCTTCCGCAGTGGGACACACATCTCGCCAAGTACAGACAGACAGCCACTCTAGAGGCAGCGTCACAGTAACAAAGACACTCACTGTAGAGGGAGCAGTGATTGAGACACTCACTGTAAAGGGAGCCAATGCCGTGCGTGAGTTTCCCAATATTCTAACTTAGTATCTTAGACTTGCCTTCCGCAGTAGGGAACACACCTCGCCAATTACAGAGAGACACTGATTCTAGAGGGAGCAGTGACAGAGACACTCACTGTAGAGGGAGCCGGTGCAGTGCGTGAGTTTCCCAATGTTCTAACTTAGTGTCATAGCCTTGCCTTCAGCAGCAAGGCTCCGCCTCGCCAAATACAGAGAATGCCACTTTAGAGGGAGCGTCACAGTAACAGGGACACTCAATCTATAGGGAGCAGTGACACTCACTGTAGAGGGAGCAGGTGTGAGATTCACAATGTTCTAATCTAGTATCATAGACTTGCCTTCCGCAGGACCTACCCTTTCACACCAAGTACAAAGAGACGGTAACAGAGACACTCACTCTAGAAGGAGCAGTGACAGACAGACACTCACTGTAGAGGGAGCCGATGCAATGCGTTAGTTTCCCAATGTTCTAATCTAGTATCATAGACTTGCCTTTCGCAGTAGAACCTACCCTTTCTCACTATGTACAGCGAGACAGTCACTCTAGAAGGAGCTTCTTAGGGCCAGGCTCCTTAGGCCTTATCTAACCTTTTTTAGGGCCACTTAACGGTTGATTCGAAGCCCTTAAAAAAGATTAGGTGGCCTCTAAATCTTAAGTGTTGTTGGTGAAAACGGGCATAAGTTACATAGATACTCATTTCCAGAGAGAGCAGTGACAGAGACACTCACTGTAGAGCGAGCCGGTGCCGTGCGTGAGTTTCCCGATGTACTGTCCGAGCGTCATGGGCTTATCCTCGGCCGTGGGGTCCACCGTGCCGGTCGCCAGGCAGAGCGACGTCTTGCCGTCCGGGCCCATTCGGGGGAACGCTGGAAACAGAATACGGTATTTGAAACTATCAACAATAAATTATTTGAGATGCTTGATTAAAACAAAAATTACAAAATGATTCGGAAAATGTATGTATTTTAATCATTTACTGGTTATTAGAATTTTTAAATAGATAAAACATAAAAAGAGTGCTCTGAAATGTGACGTCACAAGCAAGTATATTCATACAAAATTCCGTTTTAAAAGAAGAAGACGAGCATTCATGTTTCATCACGAGCATTCTACTCAAAACAATAATATACTGTCGGCGAGTGTGCCAGAGGACGCGCAGCAACAAGATGGTCACCATAAAAGCCGCAACCGGTGACAAAATGTACCAAGCGGTCCGAATAGCGGAAAACAATCGCCCCAAGATCGCGATCCTCGATCAAATTCCTACGAATCAGCTTGACCAATTTTTATAAAACTTTTTGTGTACATTTGTCAGGTATGAGAATATATGGTTGGCTAATTAATATAGGAAAACCACGTTTGTCGGATCAGCTAGGAACCTTATAAAATAACTGAACTAAAATATCTGAAGGTACTATTGAGAGGCTTATCCCTCTTGGCTCGCCGCAACCGCCTCCGTAACACCGCTCTTCATCCGGTTACATTTCGTTGCCTTACTTTCTCAAACTCGTATCTTTAAAAAATGCAGCAAACTCTTATCTCAAAAAATGCGTCTATACTAAAGCTAAAAGCTAATAGTCCACATCTAACAAATGGCATTTAATTTTTTACCGAAACTCCAACACTGTCAAAAAGACAAACAGTTTTATTTCTCTCTTGAAAAGTTGTCTATTTTAATATACGAGTTTGAGAAAGAAAAGCGACGATTTACAGGTACTATCGAGTCGCTTACCCTTCTTGGCCAGCCGCCTCCGATGCTGCTCCCTAGCCCGCTCCATTTGTAGTTTGACACGGTCGCCACGGCCGTCCGGCTCGCCGCCTCCGCCGTCGGACGCCGCCTCCGCCTCAGAGCCGCCGCTCTTCATAGGGCTTGCTCGCTTCAGGACCTTGTGCTGGATGACGGAAGGTCGGTTAGGTCCAGCCCATCTAGGACTTGATCGTCCTCTGCCCCTAAATCCTGAGCGAATCTAACTGCCAAATTAGAATAGAACTTGATGGTAGAAGATTGGAATCGCTTAGGATTTTGTGCGCAAATAATTAGGGCTCTGTGTTGGGTTATCATAAGCATGGAGATTGGTTAGGGGCAGCGCTCCTATTTGATAGTAACTGTCCACTGTGGTCTTTCATTTTCACGTTTCCGACGCGTCAAAACCTGTATGTATTTGACAAGTCGGAGTTGGTTAAATCAGAGTCCAAACAACGACAATTCTTAGTTTATTATGACAATAGCGTACATGCGTAGCTGATTCGTACAATATTGTTAACTTTATTCCCGATACACTTACTTGACTTTTTGTCGGAAGAGTCCGACCAGGTTTCGCTCTGATTCGCAGAACTTAATCATGGTGAGCAAAGACGGAGCTCGTGTCGTCGGTTGTCGAGAGCGAAACTTGGTCGGACTCTTCTGACAAAAAGTCAAGTACATAAGTGAATGCGGAATAAAGTTAATAACGTCTATTGCTTAAGAAAGTTTTAGTCGTACACTTTTGTCAATCTGGGGGTTAATCGACTATGGAATAAACGTAGAATAGGGAATGGATGAAAATATCAGAAGTGCTTGATATTTTTTTTGGTGATAGGAATAACCTTCCTAACGCGGGAAAAAAGTTTAATTTTTTTTGGCCCCGTAGTTAATTTTTAAATATACTTAATATTTTTCCATCCGTCGTTCTGGGCTTAGTACGGCATATCAGACATATTCCTTAGTCCGCTACGTATGAAAAAAAATCCACCTTGAAAAGCTGTCAATTTCACCACAGATTTTTTTTTTAATACGTAGCGGACCAAGGAATATGTCTGTTAAGCCGTACTGAGCCCAGAACTACGAATGGAAAAATATTAAGATTATTTAAAAATTAACTACGAAGCCAAAAAAATTGAATTTTTTTTCTCGCGTTAAGGAAGGTTATTCCTATCACCGAAAAAAATATCAAGCACTTCTGATATTTTCATCCATTCCCTATTGTCATAGTAAACCATGAATTGTAGTTGTATGCAATAGGGCCAGGCCGGTCGTAGGGTTATGGGTGCAGTTTCAATGTGAGCGTTCCTCGTGAGTTGACGGAGAATTGTGGTCGGCTGTTTGCTTTGTGGTTATGTTTGGATCACGGCTTAGGTGGACTCAAGCTTCATACAGGATATAACAAAACCCCATACGGGTGCATAAGAAAATAGTTTTGCTAGTGTCAATACGAACAACTTTGTCTATGGGACAATTTCGAAATCGCAAAACTATTATTAGCGGTTCCATACTAAAGTTATAAATCGGTAATAAATAAAATATATAATAGCTGATATTTTTTTCGCGAATTTAAAGTTTTCCTTACATTAAACATTGTTCGTTTTGACGAGTCAGCACCCCCCAATTTTCAAACAAATATGGACATTTTGCTACACTTGTAGATTTAATAGACTTGACTTGCTGAATTATTTCACTATGAACCTCAAGCTAAAATCCATATTATTTACCAACAGTACAAAGCTGGAATCTGACAAAACAAATTCCGAATGTTGAATGTTTATTTTATTTATTTATTTATTAGGTTTATCAACAGTTGCTTTGGGAAAATTCCCAATCAGTTGTCTTTGATGTGGCTTACCGAATAGCAGTCACTTAAAGCATACATTTGCCGACTTGGCGAACGCTTACAATGAAAACGCACTAGTAATTATTATTTATAAGGTTGCAGAGACACTATTGTATGGACTACCTCGCTCCAAAGCCATTCATGATTCTCTAAGAAGACAGCAATAAGTATAATGTTTTTCTCACAAAATATGCAACCATTTTAATATACGCAGCGATGGTGCGAAGCATCGCACACAACGGCAGGCAAGTCTAAAGACAAAAGCTGAATGTTCGTTTCATTTCACTAAAAAAAACAACAAAATATTTGAACTAAACTCTAAGCGGCATTCACAAAACACACGATTATACTAAAGAAAACTAATATGTACTATAATTGAATTGTTTGTCTTCACCTTACGCCCGTAGGTCCTAAGAGGCTGCGTAACAACAAAGTTGGATCTTTATAATTTACTTCGTTGTCACTTATTTATTACAATGGGTGAATAGCAGTGATAAATCGAAGAGCTCTTTTCCAAAACGCCCTAAGTCCACAAAAACAAAAAGTAGATAATTAGGTATATGTATTATACACGTAATAGAAACTGTAACGACAAATATGTATTTTTTAGATAATCATACTAAGGCTCTTATTGTCTCAGAGTAAAAAAAACATTCGTATTATGTTTTGGAATAGAGCTCTTCAATTATTGGTTCCATTAAAAAAAAGTTACAAGACATTTGGGGTACTTTCAGAGTGGGAATTAAGAATGCGCAAATTAATGTTGCTGTTGTTTAAAAATGACATTTGTCTACTTGTCAAATGTAATAAAATATTTTTAGTCAAAGCTTTATCCTCGTAAGGCCCGACCTTGAAAATAACAATAAATTGTTTTTGTGTTTTTGAGCACATTGGGCCTTACGAGGTTAAAGTAAAAGCAAAAAAGTATTGCTTGCCCATAAAGACATTGTGGAAACAAGGAGTGGCCATAAAATCAGCTTTTGAAGATGTTTATCATAATCATCATCATCATCATCATCATCATCATCATCCGCCCACCGCTGCCCACTACTGTGTATAGGCCTTTTCCCCCAATATGACACCTCTCACGATGCCTGCAATCTCCACTATTATTAAAGAATTCCAGCAACACTTTATTCAAGTCAAAGATGTACAGTCTGTTAGCTTTTAGAATATACCTCGGCTACTATTGGATAGAAATTAATTATTGCAAAAAGGTAAGGTTTATTTTGTATTGTTATTTATAACTTTACATAACTTTTCAAAATAGTGAAGAAACGTTTTATACAGAGCAGGAAATAGTATTACACTCGTGTGCTTTCGGCGAAAACCGAAGCCTACTCTAGAGCCCGAGGTATATTCTAAAAGCTAACAGACTGTATGTATGCATTCACTGTATGTCCAGTTGTTTTTTGTCTGGCAACCAGCCTTACTAACCACATCCATTTTGCCAATGTCGAAGCCGAGCTCCCGGATAGGGATCTCGTACATGTAGGTCAGAATGTTGCCGAGCGGCCTCAGCTTCTGCGGGGTAAGCTGCTTCAGTCCCGTGTGCAGCAGCCGGCGTGCTGCCTTGTGGTATACCGTGCCCGGCTTGTTGTATTTCATGGCGTTGTTGCACATCAGCTTGAAGTCGCTCTGTAAGGGACATTAAATGTAAGTCATTAAAATTGTGAGGAATACGGTACATTTCAGATGATTAAAACAAAGTAAATACCTATTTTTTTAGCATAATTTTTTTTAACAGATGAGTCTTGAGACTTGAGACCAACAGAATAAAAAATAAAAACATACTGTAACTGGTTAGTTACAATTTTAGAAATCAGAACAATTTTGTCGATAAAAAAAGAATTATCTCAACAAACCATTGAAATGAAATGAAATGAAATGAAATGAAATGAAATGAAATGAAATTGAAATTGAAATTGTTTATTTGCACGAAAAGTGGTACATTAGGCTGGTACTAATAAATAAGTTTCTTCACAATTCACCTTCTTAGGCATGCAAAAATTGAATTAAATTAAATATGTTAAGTGTCAAAGTTTGTAAGGTTTTTCAGGAGATAATCATAGTGTACATAATTATATTGACTATGTCCTACATAATAATTATTAATTTTTATACATATTTATTTTATGTCAATATATTTAATGTCAAGGTATTCTACAGCTGAATAAAAGCATTTTTCTACTAGCCATTTGTGCAATTTCCTTTTAAATTGGACTAAAGGTAGCTCTTTTAGTAATTTTGGTAGGCGGTTGTATATTTTTATCAGCATTCGATAGCAGCTTCTTTGGCAAAATTCTGTTTTACAAGGGGGGCCCACGATTTTATTTGGGTATCTTGTGTTAAAGCTGTAAACTTCGCAGTACGTTTTAAATATGTTTCTATGACTGTGAGCAAAGCAAGCCATTTCATAGATGTAGAGACTAGGCAAAGAAAGAATATTTAGTTTCTGAAACAGAGGTTTGCACGAGTCTAGAGGGGCTGCGCCGCACATTGCCCGTATGCAACGTTTTTGGATTATAAATACCCTATTTATGTCTCTGGCGTTTCCCCAAAGTATGAGGCCGTATCTCAGAACTGATGCCACATATCCATGGTATGCTATTAGAGCTGTAGATGTGTCAGCTGTTTTTTTAAGCCTACGGAGAGCGTAAACGAACCTATCTAGTTTGCTACAGACTTTTTCTAAGTGTGGAAGCCAGGTGCAGATTTCATCTACGACGATGCCTAAGAAGGTCGTAGATGGCGTATTTTCTAATGTTGTGTTGTTACACTTGACCGTTATATGTCGATGTCTCATTTTTTTGTTTTTAAATTGTATGTATTTTGTTTTCTTCTCGTTAACTTTTAAATTATTTGCACTCAACCAGTCTGTTATTTCATCTATTGTTTTATTTACGTCAGTTTCAAAGTTCATATCGTCAATACATTTAATTATCACTGAAATGTCATCTGCGAAAAGGACACATTTGTTTTTGGTTATTTCCGGTAGGTCATTTATATATAATAAGAAAAGCAAAGGGGACAAAATCCCTCCTTGAGGAACGCCGCATTCATTTGTGTCTGGAGTAGACGTGTGTACTTGCAATTCATTATTTTTAGAAAGTGTTGTAATTTCCACGATTTGCTTGCGGTCAGATAAGTAACTATGTAGCCATTCCCAGGCTACCCCTCTGATTCCATATTTCTCACATTTTTCTAACAATATTTTATGCGACACGAAGTCAAATGCCTTAGACATATCAAAAAAGATCACGGCTGCAGGTTTTCCTTTGTCAACGTGTTCAACAACTTCTGTGATTAGCTGAAATCCGGCTAGGCTTGTAGATTTATTTTTTTGGAAACCGTTTTGTTCGACTTTAATTATCTTGTGTTTGAGCAAAAAGTTGTTTATTCTTTTTTCCATAGCTTTCTCATAAATTTTGGAGAAAATACTAATGAGGGCTATGGGCCGGTAGTTATTAATGTCCGTTTTATCGTCTTTTTTGTACAGAGGTTTGACAATAGTAAACTTTAGGGCCGTCGGATATTTGCCCATTGTGAAGGATAGGTTTACTAGGTGGCACAGAATGTCGATAAGGTAGAGTGCACATGATTTTATTATTTTAGTGTTCACCTCATCAAAACCAACGGAATTTGTCATGTTTAGTGATTTAATAATTGTCATCATTTCTTTATTGTCACAAGGAGATATGTATATAGATTCATAGATTTGGTTTATTAATTTCGTTATTTGCTTTGTGGGTTTTGATTTAAATTCTTTATCTAAAAATTTTTTATTGAATTCTGTAGCTATGTCTTTTGGATTTGTAATAATTACGTTATTGAGTACAATTTTTTCTATGTTATTTTTTTGTTGACCTTGGTAATTGTCTTTTATTATAGTCCAGGCTGCCTTACATTTATTTTTTGAGCTTAACATATGATTTTTATTTGCTGACGACTGTGCTCTGTATATACATTTTTTTAGTGCTTTCGAGTACGTTAGGTAGTTATGTTTGTCTTGTTGTGTTTTTGTAGTATAGAACCTGTACCTAAGATATCGACTTTTCCTGCAGGATAGTTGAATACCGGGTGTTACCCACTTAAGACCGTTAAGGTAAGTTTTTATTTTGACTCTTATAATTGGGAAACACAGATCGTAGAATAATAAAAACAATTCTTTGAATTCTTCAAACGCTTCATCTGCGTCTTTGGCATTGTATACTTGAGACCATGAGAGTGAACTTAGGCATTCCTTAAATTTTTCAGTGTTAGCTTGACTATAATCCCTTTTTTTGATATAATAATAGGTTTGTGTTTTAATGTTTTTATCTATAGTGAACGTCATTAATTGGCATGTATTATGGTCGGATAATCCACTTTGTAGAGTTTGTGATGATTTTATGTCAGAAATATTGCTTGCGATATTGTCAATGCATGTATTTTGTCTGGTGGGTTCTTTAATATGTAGTTGCATGTTATAGTTTAATAGTATAGAGTTGAGTTCCTTCGTTTCTGTGGTATTTTTTAAGACATTTATATTTAGGTCACCACATAATATGACTTTCTTTAAGCGTTTGGTGTTTAGTTTATGGAGGAGACCCTCCAACTGGGTAAAAAACAATTTTATGTCTGATGTGGGCGTACGATACACACACAGCACTATGCATTTTATTTGAGGTATTTCAACTCCACAGCATTCAAAGCATTGCTCTATGGTAAAATCTTTGACAGATGTTAACTCCGTTGCAGTAACATCATTCTTTGTGAAAATTTGAAACTTGAAATCAATTTTACACAAAATCATACAATACCTAATTAATATTTTCGTTGAATTTACTTCAAATTCTATGGAGGTAAGTGTTTAGAAGATGATTCACAGCACACCAATAAAATCTTGGTTGTAATATTTCGAAATTATGTAGTACCTCATGAAGAAATCCGAAATTTATTTCCACATACAGAATTTACATTCTGTTTGTTGAATGTCAATGTACTTATAATGTTAGCCGCTGCCTAGGGGCGAATGTAGTGGAGAAAAGTCAGCAAAAAAAACTCCACTCTGAAAACTTTTTCTCAAATCACCTTAAATCAAATGCATAACTTGGTATGAATATCTACCCAAGAGCTGAAGTTGATCCATGAGTGCAATGATTATTATGATATAATGCAAAATCACAATAACATTAGTTTGCCAAACTGCAGTTTATCGGCAAGCTCTTGGTAACAATTCTTATTCACTTACACAATCTACACAACTAACATTATCGATACTACTTAATGAGTCTAAAGCATATAATGAGTTTACAAACTGCTTAACACTTAATGTCAAAAAATTAATAATAACATAGTTTTTGGTACGCAGTTGCACTGAGCTTTTTTATTGTTATTGTTCATTACTTTTATATCATAGGCCATCATGCAAAAAAGTGAACCTGCTTGTCAATAAATACAATTTTTTCACTGTTGATGACAAACTACTCACAATAAAACAGTTGAGCGACTTGTACTCATTATCATCAATTTTCTGCTTGATAGTGGAGAAGTCCATGGGGCGGCGGATGATGTTGGAGTAGTTTGGAGCAAAGTTGTCATTGACAGGCCAAGCAAAGAACTGGTGTGGGTCGCGCTTCTCCAGGTTGCGGAGCAGTTGCTCTAGCAGTCGGGAGAGCGGTCGACGCTTCTGGCTGGCCTGTGAATAAAACATAATAATAATAACTTCCACACGATAGAATCACTTGATATAGTCCCAAACTAGGATCTAACCATAACACAGGTTGTTATGGTCAACACCTTGATATAATATAGGATATAGTTTTCACGAATCACTATTATGTACATTTCAATGTAAGGATTTACATTCTATTCATTAATGTTAATGCTCAAGGACACTAACATTGTAGCAATTATTAAACAGATTTTCTCAAAAATTTGAACATACATTTTCATTGGCATGTGGCACAAGAAAAGCATGGAAATTTTGGTCATATTTGGTCAACTCTTCTTTGCCAGGTGAGGCGATTTACAAAATATATTACTTATTCACACAATAGCAGCTTTAACCTCTCACGTCTTTCTTTCACAGCTAAATTAGTTATTCACAGGATAATATTTAATATTCATCACAGTTTTCAAAGAATACAACTGAATCATCTTCGAAATTCGATTCAAAGTGCCGTTGTAGACCTACCCGCTGGTGGGCCTGACTGGGGGCTGACAGAATGTGCCATAGTTTACTTTGGACCCGCCAGTGGGAGGGGTTAAGCTAATGCAAGTATAACACATGCACTTTAAAATGATGAGTAGTTGTGTTTATTTTAGCTGTAATATTCAACACAGGGACCTCAGGGCCAGGCAAGTTAGGTGTGGAAGTTTTTATTATTACTAGCTGCACCAATGTCTTGGAGATGACTATTGTTGTTTGCTGGTTCTTACCTTAAGTACACATGTGCGGGGCTCTCGGGGCGAGTTAAGCCCTGGACTGGACAGCCGCGTCAAAAGCTTCTTGCGAGGAGTTTCGTCCTCGGATTCGTCTTCGTCATCGTCCGACATCTTGATCTGAGATACACATTATAAACTAAATTGACGTTCAAACACATAATACTTAATTTTTTATCGTAACAGAAAGGCCTAAGCCAAGTACTTTTCGATCTTTCAGGTTATGACGCCAAACGTTACCATGTCAACTTCACGACGCCGTCTCTTCTTTATCTTAGGTTTTTCTTCCGCTTCCTTTTGCTCATCGTTGGGAGAGTGGTCCAAGTCACTTATTTCTAAAATATCTTCCTCTGAAACACACATTATTGATGTGAAATGTGAGAAATTGCAACTGTGGATGGACGAAAGTTTTTGACTTACTGCAGCTTAATTTCTCTATGTCATCCATTGCTATTAGCGCTAAGAAAATGGTACAGTGTTCACGGATTAAAGTTATCCAGTATTAGTCACTGAAATCTGCACAAAACTGTAAAATAAACAAAGCTTTAACAGACGCTTGACAGTTGACTTGACACTGTTGTTGACTGACCATAAAGTAGAGTAATATATATCGGTGACTGACATTGACATGACAATTCAATGAGCCGTTTTCAGAAGCACTAAAAAAAAAAAATATTACGGCTGTCAAAGTAATGCAATTTTGGACCTCAGCCCAATAGCCATGTGTGATACATCATAAAATAGGTCTCAGCGAGCTGAACAAAAGTTACTATTACGTCAACAGCCAAATGTTTGTCGTTTCGGAGTTATATTTTATTGAAAATTTTAGGTTTTTTTTCAATACAATATAACTCCGAAAGGACAAACATTTGGCTATTGGCGTCATAGTAACTTTTGTTCAGCTCGCTGAGACCTATTTCATGATGTATCACACATGGCTATTGGGTTGAGGTCCAAAATTGCATTATTTTGACAGCCGTAATATTTTTTTTTTTAGTGCTTATGAAAACGGCTCATTGATTGACAATATTTAGCATCAAGCAAAAAAAGAACTGCTTTTTCTCCAAGATGATTGGTCAAAAGCTAGCCACTTTGTCAAAATATTGACCAAATGACCAATCAAAAGTCAGCTCGTCTTTGCGTGTGCATTGAAAAATTTTATATAATAATATAATTAATTAATAATAAATTATTCTAAAATGTTTGAGGCAGCGATATAAATTATTATTAGCTTTGTCTCGCACAACAAACAAACATAATATAAATGCGTGGAATGAAACGTCTAACAGCGTTTAGCGTTTCATTCCACGCATTGTTCACAAATACAAAATCCTGATTAATGTGTAGAATTGCAGGCCACCTCTTAATTATTGTGTTGAATTATTCTTTTCATGGTCATGATAGTCTAATAGGCCTTTTTGATAAAATAAAAACAAATAACCATACGGAAAGGAAATTTCTAATAAGTAGGTATATTTACCTTCATCTTATTAGATGAATAAAAAACAAAAAATAACGTTTACACAGTTTATATTTGTAGCTTCGTACATAAAACACGATTGATTGTCAAGTGATTGTCCTGTCTTTAGGTACCTATACTAAGTTTTCCACTCTATCGGGTTAAAAGAAAAAAGAAAAAAAAAAAAAAGTTAATAACACAAAAACTCAATAGATGGCGCTCAGTTGGCGAAAATAGTTCTGTCATCAACGTAGCATTTTTTATTTAATCTGTGGTTGTGACCGCTCGCTTCTTGACGCTGGTGTTGGATAAGTCGACCGTTCTGTTTGCATTTTGTGATTTTTAATTTCCTTTCTGCTCTTGATACTGAGAAAGTGACTCTTGATACTAAGAAAGTGACTCTTGATACTGAGAAAGTGACTCTTGATAGTGAGATAGTGACTCTTGATAGTGAGAAAGTGACTCTTGGCTTTTGGTTTGCTGTGCGAGGTTGTGTACAAACCACTTCAAAATGCCTAAGGACTATGGCTCATGGTCCCTCGCCGGTCTAAAGACAGAGCTGCGTAAAAGGAATGCCAAAGTTACAGGAAGAAAGGCAGTCTTGGTTCAGAGGTTAGTTTGTCAAGATATTTATTAATGGAGCTAGATGAGGACGCATGTAAATAAAAATGTGCATAGGTAGTATGAATATGATATACTCAGAGGCACAACTAACCGCCCACTTTAATTTTCCGTCGTAACTTGAAATATTAATTAGGGAATGACTCGCCTTTTAAGATTGTCCCAAACGTGTAAGCTAGGGTATACCCACGGCATCAAGGTACTACTTGAGTGGTCAAGGCGAGTGCGAATCATTCCCTAATGAATATTTCAAGTTACGTCGGAAAATTAAAGTGGGCGGTTAGTTGTGCCTCTGAGTGTATAATGTATCATACTAACATAGTTTTAAGTTACATAGAATAATTCTAGTAACACTTTTAGGTTTCCAAAGCCTGATATAAATAAATAATAATAATATTAAATTTTAGATTCTTACACAAATTAAGTCAATAAATAAACAAGACAAGACTTAATCATCTTATGGGCTTTAAAATTACTAACGTTACCGTCCCTGGTGTCAGATTTGACCAGGCGTCATACTGAAAAATACATCGCACCTAAATAATAAAAACTTTTATGAACTAATGTTTTTTTATTTTTTATCATAACTAATACATTTATAATTGTTATCATTAATTTAATGAATGTTTCTCTTTTGTTTTAGATTACTGGACTATGATATTATGTTTGGTGGACTCGTCAATGATCCAGATTCAGCATACCACATTAGCGTGCCAGGACCTGAACATTTCTTGGATGTTAACAGCAACACTGTGCTTCCAAATATTGCTGAAGCAGACATTAAACAATACAATGTACTGGGAGAGAGGGAAAATCTGGCAACTTCAAAAAATATGTATAATGAAAATTATCTCATAGCCTGCCGTGTTGCACAGTCAGGAAATGATTTTTATGTGACCGCTGTCTGTGCTGCAGAAATGAGAAAAAGTGTTGTTTATAATGTCACTTTAAGGATACAACAAACAACTATTTTGGAAGCGCAATGTGAGTGTGCAGCAGGTATGGGTCCTTATGCACAATGCAAGCATGTGCTTGTCCTGATGTGTGGTTTGGTGGATTTCACTATAAACAGAAAAATAAAAATTCGTGCAAGTCCTACGTCAAATTTGCAAACCTTTCATCAGCCAACACAAGAATATACAGGGGAGCCCATTATGGCGCAAAACTTGAATTTAAAATTGAACGAAGCCAATTTAAAAAAAATTACTATATTTGACCCCCGATCAAGTGTGCCCACTAAGGAAAGTTATAAAGAAAATTTTATAAACTTGACGACAAATTTTGCTGCCACCCAAAATACAAATATGCCAATACAGCAGCTTAGGAAGCCGGCAAATAAAATGGCACTGTACAGAGACCATGATTACTTACAAAAAACAGTGGAAGAAAAATTCATTGATAACTGCTGTACACTCAACAATGAGCAGAGGAGCAACCTAGAAGTTAGCACAAGAACAAACAAAAAAATATGGAAACGAGAAAGACAAATGAGGTTGCAAAGCTCAAATTTTGGTAGAATTTGCAAATGTTCGGCAAATCAAACAAAACTAGCCAAGACTTTTTTGAAAAACCATGTTATATTGACGCTAGCCACAAAGCATGGTATCAAGTATGAAAACATGGCTTTAAAAAAAATTACACAAGAGACTGGTGTCGAAATAGAGAAATGTGGTCTTTTCGTACATGAGGAACACCAATTTTTGGCCAGCACTCCTGATGGTATTTTTGGTGAGCATGGGGTCGTTGAAGTCAAGTGTCCCTACTCAGCAAGAAAAAAGGTTATATCTCCTGAAACTGTCCCATATTTGTATCTTTGTCATGAAACTGGACAGTACAAATTAAATGAAAATCATGAGTATTACTATCAAATACAAGGACAAATGTTGTGCACAGGTCGGATGTTATGCTACTTTGGAATTTACACAATAACAGACTTTTATTTAATAGAAATAGAAAGAAATGATAATTTCATTGATGCTATGGTAGGGAAATTAATACAGTTTTATACTGATTATTACAAACATTTATTTCTGTGCAAATATTTATACAATATAAAATTTTAATACATAACAGCAACTTCTTTTATTTCAAGTAATACAGTAATACATACTGAGCAGTCTCGAAAATAAAAGAAGTTATTATAAAAATTATAATATTAAAATAAACCAGCATTGCACATCAAAGCAATATTGATTTGATGTGCAATGCTGGTTTATTTTAATATTTTTTATAATAACTTCTTTTATTTCAAGTAGTCTGAAATCGCGACGAAATAGGATATTACATAACAATACTGTAGTACGTAACATCTAAACAAGTGTTTTGTTTAATCAGACTAATTGCATTGGAACTGCAGCTGCACACCAACTGTCCTGCGACTGCAAGTGTTGGTTGGCAGATTGCAGTCGGTGTGCAGTTCCAATGCTGTCTTTACCCTATTTTTTTATGCATACTTATTGATAATATTTGATCGAAAATTAACCAGCATAGCACAAACGAAAGCTATATCACTTGAGAGTATTGTCTCTGTTTGATTCATCGGTTGTTTCAAAATTTTGTATGTTTTTAACATACCAATGATTCTTTCCACATGGACTCTTTTACTGGCTATTTTTCTATCTCTGATTAAGGTTTCTGGATTAATTTGATTACCCTTCTTGAAAAATGAGGGCATATTTATCTTGACCCCGTATGGCATGAAGATGTCCTGAACATTTAGGCCCTTGTCAACCATTATTTCATCGTTATAGTTGAATTTATGTAAGATACTACTTCTTTCTATAATTTGTCTGTCACTTGCTGAACCACCATAGCATGGAGAAATGTATGTGATCAGACCACTAGGAGCAATGCCTACAAGACATTTGACTGTGTTCCTATTCTTATAGCTAGAAAAAGTAACCTGTTGTGCCAAAGGTAAGCCTGGTTTTTTAATAGGGCATTCAGTAGCATCCAGCACCACCCTGGTCATTGGATATTTATCATAAAAGTCCAAAGGCATGTACGACGCTATTGTCTCTCTATCAACCCACAAATCCAAGTTTTTCCACTGTAAGGCCATGAGCCGAATCCAGGTTATAAAAATATTTGTAACTTGTTTCACAGATATCAAGTACAACATGGCTATTTCTTCAAATTCTTTATGTCTTCTTAATATCAATAATGCTATAAAAAACTGTTCAAAAGCATTCAATTTAGCTGGTGGCATTTCATAAAAGTATTTCAAATTTGAGCAATCTCCGAGAGTGTTAAATACATACATCAGTTTCTGAAAAGTTTCCAAACCAGTATAAAAGTGAATAGCTTTATCACTGTGTTTGTACTTGTATACACTGAACACACTTTCATTTGTTTCCAAAATATCATTTATAGTTTGTGTCGAATGATCACATTTTAATATTTGATCAGAATTAATTTCATGGTGTGTTGTTGGGTTGATTTGATTCTGATCTTTGTTGCTGTCAATAACTACCTCTACACAGCCTTCATCAAGAAGTGGTGATGGATTCTTCAATATATTTTCCGCATACTCATCACTACTCTCACAGAGTTGCAGAGGGTCAGTATCTGCTCTGGTAATTTCAGTTTCTAAATATGGATATTCTTCAATAAATGTGATCGATGGCTCTGAAAATATAGCATTCATGAGTAGAGGCAAAGGTAGAGGGTATAAAACATAACACAGCCTGGGAACTTCGTTGGATAAATTATAATAATAAAAATAATTCGTTTGTAATATAGTAACGACAATACATTACCTAATCTAGAATAATTCTTAACTGCGTTGGCAGGATTAAAGATAATTTCAACATGTTCTGCACATGGAGAATCTCTTGGTTCGACAATATCACTCGATGAAGTCGGAGCCATTGCCGTCCACGGAAAAATTGATGGTACAGCTGTTCTCTTTAGTATTCTTAGTTTGCCACCTAAAAACAGAGAAAAGCAAAATTGAATAATAATATTTTACATCTACTTCACTAATATTTTATTTTACTGAACATAAACGAAGAAATTCGTACTTACGTGTCATATAATCGTTTGGGGTGAAATGATCCGAACAAATACATGAATGTTTACGCATGTTCCATCCAATTTTTCGATTTACATCGACTCTGGTTGCTTTGATCCATTGTAGCTTCAGGGTTTCATTGGTACTGGGGAATGTATGAATTCCTGTATTTTTGCACGTCACAACGGCACAGGTACGCATTTTTGTATACTCAAAGAACTTCCTAATTTACAAGTTATCGAAACCAAAACTAAAAGTAAAAAACTTACATACAGCAGTGTCACAAAATTACAGTATCTCCTACATAGTCTGTGCACTCTTCTAGGGGCACGGGAGCGCCCTCGCCAAGACGCGAGAAGATGGATAGTGCATTACCTACTTACCTACCTCTTCTTGAAAAGTTTCATAGATTAAGTACCAATCCTACATCATACCATCTAATTTTGCTGTTGATAGGGATAGAAAGTGTATGGGGCGAAATTAGGTCAGATTACTAGAGAAGTCAGGAAGCGACGAAAACTTTTGTATGGTATAAAAACACAGCCCGAATAAATAAACCATCCTACAAAAAAACATTTCATGTAAAGGATGACAAAACAAGCCCTAATTTTATCAATCATACAATAATCATGGTTTGGCTGTTTTACAATACTCAATTTCTTTCCTTAGTTAAGAAGTAACGGCCAAGCCATGCGCTAAGGTAATAAATAAAATGATAATAAAATTATGTAACATAGATATTCATGCCATGCATGAGTTCTGATAACTTTTTAAACTTTACGCATATCACATCATGAGCTTGTGTCTTGGCATCCTTTTTACATAAAATGTTTTGTCGGGTGGATTTGACAGATATATTTTTCTGACTTTCACGCCATCTAGTAAGTGTTGTGGAACTAGTTTTTTTTTTTTTGAAAATGCCTCATTTAGACCACTCGAAAGTGTCAAAATATGTCCTATGTACATTATTTGACAGTTCGGAAAAGACTAACCACCGGTTTCTCGTACGCCAACAATCTGTTAACAGCTGTTCAACGTTTTTTTTTCGTATGCACTTTGGCCAGCTGACAGCTGTTAAAAGTAGATTAATACCTTGTTAGTGTACGAGAAACCAGGGGTAAATCTGACAACTCCATACCTAAAGTGGAAGACATAGGAAATTTGCACCCTTGGGGTGCGACTGCAAAAGTTCTCCGCTGTATGGAGTTGTACATTCTCTCTGAGAGAAAGCTTGTGCCCTTCAGAGCAACGCATACCTATAGGGCGATTGTGCACTACAAGGAATTTTACTGTCCGGCAGTCCGATTTTTTACGGTCCGATATGGCACGCCATATAATGTGTATACTAGTTTGTGCACTATACGTAATTTTGCCGTCCGACATTTTACTTTTCCCCATTCCGGAACGGTTTTTTCCGCAATAAAGCAAGCAACTGCGACGTTCCAAGAAACTCATCCTTCAGAGTAATTTCGCGTGCGTCGCGTGTAGTTTCATAGACAGAGCTACCCTAAACTGAGGCGTATCATCCGAGTAAAGACGGACAAGTGCACAAGCCAATCATCCGTTTTTTTCATGCCACTTCGGACCGTAAAAAATCGGATGTTCGGACAGTAAAATTCCTTGTAGTGCACAATCGCCCATAGACTACTTACGATGACAAAAGTCATCTAAATGCTTAACCTGATAGGGTGGACTTACCTACCTGATACCAGGGCAGGGTCCAATCTAGGATCCCGTGTATGGTAACCAGGCGAAAACATGACAAGACTAAAGCCTAAGTAAAGTACAAGTAAATTGTACAATTCACGTACGGCGGCCTCTAGTGAGAATCGAACCCATGATCTTTGCTTTCATACTAATCGTGTTATCCGGTAGACTAACGAATCAGAACTTTATTTAAAAAAAAAACTTTTTTTTCGTAAATAATTTACTTTCTATTTGTTTAATGTCAATGCACTTAGTTAAATGAGTGTTAACTAATTGTTAAATATTATGTTATTGTTGTTAGATGTTATCTTGTCTATAAATCGATTTGTTTTAAATTAACCTGGTTAACTGTATAACCTACTTGACCGCACGACACGCTCGACGCGCTCTAGATGCTCCGTCTGCTATGTACTGGGTAAGAAAAACAAACTTGTAGGTATGTCATGTTTTGCATTTAATTTTACGGCAGGCGTTTTGTTCACAGTATGGCAGCGAGCGGCCGGCATCGTACGAAAAATCAGCTCAAGGCTGGGAACAAGATAAGATAGACATGGGTATTTTACTTACATACTACTTATTGTAACACTTAAGAGAAATACCAACATACCTAGATATAGATAAAGCGATTCATTTGTCAAACATGTGCACAGAAGGTGGATTACCAATATTTAGTTCAGGAATATTGTGTAATCACTATGGTAAGCGCACGCATCTTACCCCACTTTTGTATAATGATTTACCTGAACAAGCCAAAATAAAAGTAATGCTAAAAATCTATTAAAGAAACACTACCTTAACAAGATATACCTACATACCTAGTCCTGTTCATACGGAAATATGTCATTGTATCAGCTAAATTAGCATCGGCATTTTTAATGTAGAGTAAGAGGGCAACGTACCTACCAAAAAACTGTATGTACGTACAGTTTAGTAGTATGTTGAAATAATAAAAAAAATCATAGTAACTCATTAAGACAATTCGCTGTAGGTAGGTTACCTTGCGCAGGCGAGTTACCGGTAGTAGAAACTATGGGGTGATCAACTTTGCCTACCTGCATTTTGTCCTCTTTACGGAATAGCCCGTGAACAAAAATATATACAGGGCGTCCCAAAAATAGTGTCAAGCGGAAGTCCAGAGATAGAGCACCCCTAGGGGTACCCGAATCACCCCCGATTTTTTGTATGTTCCGCGATTTTTTGTAGATTTCGAGTTATAATTGTATTTTCGTATTTTTTGTCCCACCTTGATCTACAAGACATTATTGGCCTCAGAGCCATGAATTATTAAGATACATGCTTTGTTTTTTTTTCAAAATAGGTGAATAGTAGTGTATTGGGATTGCCTTGCAGACACAAACTCAATTGTGGGTCAATCTGATACAATAGCGCCATAAAAAAATGAAGAATCGCAAAGTTAGTTAAAATTTATAAATTGTTGAAATGTTTGAGGACTCGAAAACTACAAAAAATTGCGCAACATATGTGAGGGTGATTCGGGTACCCCTATATAGGGGTGCTCTATATCTGGACTTCCGCTTGACACTATTTTTTGGGACATCATGTATATAAGAAAATAATAAAATAATTTTAACTGAAAAATGCTATTACACAGTGCTTCAATTTCTTACCGAAATACAATAATGATTACATAACCTACCGACATTAATTTTCTGCACAATTTTTAATCATTGACTTTAATTTTAATTTTATATTATTTTAACATTTGTGATTGATTTTTTGTATTGTATTGTTTAACTTTAATGACTTGTTTAGGTAGGTATATAATTGTATGCTTGACCAATTTAAGTTTGACATTTCATTTGATCTTTTTTTTATTTTGTAAAACAAACATTTGTACGCCTTGTAAGGCTAAACATGCTGTACGAAACCTAACTACTACATCTTTACACACTCATGTTTTACAAATAAAGTTCTTCATCTTATCTTATCTTTATCTTTACAACTGAAAATAAATTGAGAAAGTTCATACGTTCGTCGCATATCTGTATACCTAAGTGCAGACGCCAATCGCTCTGCTTAACACAGCGACACCACCTCCATCCAGTCGCATGAGTCGGCTGCCGTGGAAGCCCATTCTATTTAGCAATTGGAGCAATCGAATTTGCATGTTGCGATCTCGCATTTTGTTCTCCGATACCTAGGTACAGTCGACAGCACGTCAATCTTCACATTTTAGTTGCAAAGTCGCCCGTGACGCAACGGAGTAGAGTGCACGGGTGTATACCATGATGTACTGTCGACTGTACATGTACCGGCAAACATCTTGAACAATGCGCAATTACGATCTTCGGGAGTCTTTCTTGGACTAGAAGTGGTGCAGGGCGGGAGAGGATCGCCTTAGCTACTCATTTGATTAATTCTTTTGTGTCCCACTGCTGGGCACAGGCCTCCCCTCCTTTCTTCCAACTCACTCTGTCTCCAGCCACCTCGCACCATTCCAGAAAGAATGCATTTATTAGGTCGTCCCGCCCTCTTTGCCTTGGTCTGCCGCGACGTCGTCGGGGTCCGTTTTGCGGAAGCCAGTCGGTCACAATTTGATTAATTTGATCCACCCTAAGCGCATTAGAGAAAGTAATTAATTTCGGTTCAGTCAAATTGGTGTCTGACCCAGCCCGCATATCCAAAATTGTTCAATTTACTGTATTCTCTACGAAGTAATTCCACGCACGTACCTCATGGCTGTAATAGTTTTGGTGAAACGTTAATAAGTACCTAAGGTTTTTTTATGTAGATAATTAGGTGTTTTCTCTTTGAGCAACTTTTTGCTCAAGATATTTGCCGGCGTCTGTACCTGCTACACGCGCGATTCTGTGTAAAGATAGAGTTTTACATTGTGAATGAGAAGATAAGGCGGTACGGGTGGGAATAACGTGCGTTTGTAAGATTTATTAAGCTTAGCTGGAGCGTTTTGGAGATTAATCTCTTTAGGTTACCCGCCTGAAAGTAGCTGGTTGGAAAGTCGAGTCGGTGGGCTACTCGGCTCCAAGACTGAGATTTACAATCAAACCAATTCGAAAATTTCAGTTCAGTTCAGTTGATAGCGGCGCTAGTGGGGAATTTAGTAGTAACATTTAAGAAATTTACCTGTAAAAATGAGAATATTTTAACCCGTCTTTAAATTTTAAAGTAAGTAAGTATATCCTCGTAGTGAATCGCTCGTAGCCAGGGCTGCTACAGTGATCTAAAAACGATCACTAAGGTTAAGCAACATACGGCGCGTTCAGTCCATGGATGGGTCACCGTCTATGACTAACGCTAGTGGCATTTTTGCGAGCGGTTCCGTGCTTCGCAAGGCACGTTAAGTCCCCACCAAGGGGCACGGGTATCTTCCCTGAGGAAGGTATAGGCCATACTCTACCACGGGAGCCAAGTCCGGATTGGTGGAGGCTTGTAAGACTAGTGGCTGGTCTTACTGTCAGAAGTTTTCAAGCCGCCCTTGGGCCTCTGACATGTCTTAACGACTGCCATCTATCGACGGCAGCCGGCACCAACTGCTTAACGTGCCTTGCGAAGCACGGAACCGCTCGGAAAAATGCCACTAGCGTTAGTCATAGATGGTGACCCATCCATGGACTGAATGCGCCGTATGTTGCTTAACCTTAGTGATCGTTTAAGATCACTCAGGCAGCCCAGGCTACGAGCGATTCGGTTATATTATAGATACGGTTCCGAAAGGTAAGACTTTAGGAAATTTCCTTCTCTTTTCAGATCTTTTTTCAAATTTTGAATATCTTTTTTTTTTAAACCCCTATTTTTTTTATAAATTGTTTATAACTTTTGCCATTTTTATCGGCCCTTTTCCTTAAACTTTCTGCATAATATTCCGAATCGAATGACATTTTGATCGTAATTTTCGGAGACTATACAAAAATTTTATCCAAAAAGGTCATGTTGACTAGACTAAAAGCACTTTCTTGGTTAACAAACGGGAATTCCGCGATCGTCAACGCTCACCCACGCTGCCAACGTACCACGACAAAACGATGTAGGTAGGTACTACCTAATAGAAAACAATGGATGCATTCTAAAATTGATCAACATCTTTTTGTTTAGGATGTCTTTAGTTGTCTCACTTGAATGGATTTTAAGCAGAATATACAAAAAAAAATTTTCAAGTAAAATAAAATAGGTACTCAGGTACAATGTTAAAAAAATATTTCCGAGCTCGCGGCCTCTTGGGCCGGGGCCCCCTTGGGTCGGGGGCCCGTGGCATTTTGCCAGCCCTGCCACCCTATAGTTACGCCACTGCGCCACAATGACATGTCTCTGTCCTGCGCGGTCTTCTGCCAGTCACTGGCCTGGAGCTCGCGCAGGTCCTTGGCTACTTCGTCCCTCCAACGATGTCTGGGGCGGCATACCGGTCTTTGGCCGCTTGGAAGCCTCTCTTAACTGCTCGGTCCTCTTCCATTATTTCCAACCAATGGACCAAGCCAACGGATTCGGTGGGATTTTGTTTCAAAAAATGATTAAATGAAAATAAAACAAATATTTAAGGGCGGCTCCCACACAATAAATGTGATGCTTTCCCAATTTTATAATGGTACGAAACCCTTCTTGCGCGAGTCTGACTCGCACATGGCCGGTTTTTTACTTTTTTTGCACTTTCACTTTAAGTCTGTTTTAAAATTTACAATTTAATTAATAATTTGCTCTCCTGAAAAATCGACTTTTGTAAGTTACAGTTGTATACTTCTCATCTACAGATATTAAAATAACCTAGCTAACGATACCTATGGTGGGCTGATGATGGTGATGAACGATACCTAGAGTATAAAGTAACAAGTGTGAGTAATTCAAAGTTGCTACCTGCTACCTGATGTACCTACCTACCTGCGTTTTAACAAGTCAAACACGCGTAGGTATCCCCAAATACATTTTGACACATATTACATCACACACAATGTAGCTCTAACATCAGCCACTATCACTGAAGAGAAAATCCAAACAAAGTGTGTTTGTATTTCGAAAAGACGTGTTTAGACGGGAAAGTGTTGCGTCACGCACGTCACGGTGTTTTCTTTAAGGTATGTTCATGTTCAATAGACCTATTATAGGGTTGACGGACTAAACTAAATAAAGCAATATCTGAAATCTGAAATTTATTTCAACGTAAAGAATTTACATTCGATTTCTCGAATGTCAATGTACTTATAATGTTAGGACATACGTCTAGTGGATAGCCTAAGTAAGTCAAATTTAAGTTGAATATTTAATATCTACTAATCTATCTATCTATGTAAATAAAATTCAAAGTCCGGACTGACTGACTGACTCACTCATCAACGCCCAGCCCAAGCCGTTGGACCTAGGAAGCTGGAATTTTGCATAGACCCCTCATATATAATGTAGGCAAGGAATAAGACCAATTTTTTTTTAATTCAACCCCTAACGGGGCGAAAAGGGTTGCCAAAATTTGTATGGGATGTATAAAGAATGTTGTCTAATTTTTTTGAAACTTAAAATAAATACTCTTCAACACAAATAATTGAAAAAGTGTTTCGCCATTTTTCTAAATTTAAACCTTTAAGGGAGTGAATGGGGTTGCAAAATTTTGAACTAAAGTTCACGCAGACGGAGTTGCTGGCGAAAGCTAGTTTTTAATATTTAAAAACCTTAAGCTTCGAGTTCATAAGCCGTATGGTTCTCAGCTGTCAGCTCTCACACATTTTTTCAAGCGCGCTGTTTCAAACTCTATATCTCTTTCGTCCAAGACCACCCCAGGATGTTAAGTTACTGCATAGCTTTTTACAATCACGCTTGGGTACAGACACAGCTAACGCACAATACCACAGTCCACAGCAGTAGTGGCTGGTTACGGGCGTTACGGTAGAGTTCATCTTGAGGTAGGTAGAATATGCGCTGTGGTGGAATATGAGGTGTGTAAGTACTGTGAAGTAAGTAGGTAGCTAATGATGGGTTGGGGTCGTTAACTGTGTTGGCTGTTTGGTTACACCATGACGATGTGTAAGGCGATCAATCAGCTACTTAAAAAAACCGGCCGCGGGGGCGTGTTGACAGAGCTAACAATTTCATCAAACAAATTTTCAATGGAATTTGCACGAAGTTTTCCCCTTTATAAGTTGGTCGTGTACGAGTATTACCTGTTAACTTTTAAGTAAATCCCACTTAGCCGTGTTAATTTTCCTTTAAAGTTCCCCGTTTCCACATTCAACCTATTTTTTTTTCAAATTTCATTCCACCGTTTATTTGGCGTAATAAAGTCATCATCATCATCAACCCATTATGTCCCCACCGAGGGGCACGGGTCTCTTCCCTGAGGAAGGTATAGGCCATACTCCACCACGGGGGCCAAGTCCGGATTGGCAAAAAATAAATAAATAATAAAGTCAAATTATAATTAATTCATGTTAAAAACGACATGTTTTTTAGTTTCACAATTAATAGATTATGTGGAAAATAATCTATCTAAGAAACCCAACATCTATTCTTTTCAAAACAGTTTTAGCTTTAAACAATTCATTTGGATTTTGATTTGGTTTAATTAAACAAATGTATATTTTATATCTATACCACAGCTCTGTTATTTATAATCTCTGTAGTATGTACTAAGCCACGGACAGCCAGATAGACAAACGGACGGACATGGCGAAACTATAACGGTTCCTTGTTGTCTACGGAACCCGCGAAAAATGTGCAGTTTCAAAAAGGGGGATTTTATGTACTTTGAAGTTGAGAAGTTTTTTGAAGTCCCGTCCTCAATGGGACGCCATCATCATCAATCCATTATGTCCCCACCGAGGGGCACGGGTCTCGGGGGCCAAGACCGGATTGGTGGAGGCTTGTAAGACTAGTGGCTGGTCTTACTGTCAAAAGTTTTCAAGCCGCCCTAAGGTCTGTGAGTTGGCTTAACGACTGCCATCTATCGACGGCAGCCGGCACCAACTGCTTAACGTGCCTTGCGAAGCGAAGCACGGAACCGCTCGGAAAAATGCCACTAGCCTTAGTTTAGTCATAGACGGTCGCTCATAGCCCCGGCCGCCTGAGTGATTTTAAGCGATCACGAAGGTTAAGCAACATAGGGCGCGTTCAGTGCATGGATGGGTGACCGTCTATGACTATACTCTATATCACGTAATAATTTCATATGGCAGTAAACAATTTTATCCATTTATTTTTGTTTTCAGTAGTCGCAATACAACACGCTAACGCCAAGTATGAATAAAATTTATAGAACTTACTCAGAACAAAGAGTATTAACTTTATTCCGGATACACTTACTTGACTTTTTGTCAGAAGAGTCCGACCAGGTTCCGCTCTGGTTCGCAAAGCTTACCATGGTGGGCAGAGACGGAGCTCACGTCATCCGTCGCTCGTCTCTGTTGTCGTCGTCGTCTAGAAGAGTTCAGAACAAATAGTTTTATCTTACTTACTTATTAGAAACCCTTGAATCGCGAAAAAACTATTAAAATGAAAGCTTCTATAACAAAAGATGATGGAACACAAATCCTTTTCTCCTAATAAAAGTGCAGTCTGCAGATGGTGTCAGTAACTGTACGTAGATACCTACTTCCATAGTTTTGCAGCCTTTTGCAGCAAAGATAACCCTCCGCAGACATTTCTAAATCACAAAGGCACTTCCTACACCGCGATAGCTCTTCTCATTCCATTTCCTCGCTACGCCGCGTTACAATAGTTGTATCGCTATGTTGCTTGCTTACCGCCTAGCCAGGAGCGAACAGCGCTATTCGCAAATATATTAACGGATGGGTAGGTTCTTTTTCACAGTTTTTTTTCTAAAACGATCTACATTTGGGTACGGTTTTTTATTACAATTTATGAAGTTTGTTAGAGAGATTTCATGCTTATAATTGACTCTAACGATCGATGCAATAAAAGTACAGGGTGCAACTTTCACAGATTTCAGTAGGTTCGATTACCGGGTGAGGCAAGCGAAATTTTAAAAATCTTTGAATGCAGTTTTCTTTCTTTTCAAAAATAAAGGAATGTTTTCTTTGAGAAATTTTTTCTATCTACAGTATTAAGAGTACTTCCCCTTCAGGTGGCATTACAAAATTGCACCCTGTATTCTATTTTTTAGTATTTGTTGTTACAGCAGCAACAGAAGTACATTATCTGTGAAAATTTCAACTGTCTAACTATCATGGTTCATGATATACAGCCTGATAACAGACGGACGGATAGCGGAGTCTCATTAGTAGGGTTCGTTTTAACCTTTGGGTACGGAATCCTAAAAAATGGAATGTGTGAGCTTTAGTGCCCTGCCTCACTATGACGCCATGGCGACGTCGCCAGCGACCGTATCCAAGCATTTAATATTGAAATTTATGGTGCCTAACTCACTTGGCGACGGTCTGGCAACGTCGCCATTCAATACAAACTGCTTGGATACGTAGCTGGCGACGTCGCCATGGCGTCCTAGTGAGGCAGGGCACTTAATTTCAGACGTAATAGCAGCAGCCTTCCTCAACGTCTAGCGCTCACCCAGCCCCGCCAGTGGTAGCCGCGATGACTAATAACGCTATCGGTCGGTTTCAACACCGCAGCTATACGAGGGGGCAACAATTAATTTTATTGCCGCGATCGCCCGCCGCGATACCGCTGCGTCCGCGGCTTGGGGCGGCTTCACACTGGCATTGCCAGGCCTTCCGAGAGGCACAGGTGCTGGCACGAGTCACTTGGGGGTAGACCACCGAGCTTTACCTTCTTCTTCCGTCTAGACCTTGTCCCGTTACTTGGGGTCGGCCTTCCTTGTCCTCATTCTCCATGTAGCACGGTCTTGTGGTTGGTCTGAATTTTATTGAGCATTTTTCAGGTGTGGCGGGTGGTCTTGCGTGCGTTTCGTCGTAGGCAAGCCACCGAGCTTTACTACACTAATTAATAATACTCTACGCGGTCATAGTGAGGTCCGCCTTGACCTCGGAAGCAGCTGCGTCTTTTAGGCAGAAAATACTTGTTATGAAATAAATAATCTTGACTATGGGGTATGAGGCCTTTGCCCAGCAGTGGGACACACGAGAGGCTACGTAAAAAAAAAGGGGTATCGCTCGTAGCCTGGGCTGCCTGAGTGATCTAAAACGATCACTACCGGTTAAGCAACATACGGCATACAACATTTAGTTCATGGATGGGTCACCGTCTATGACTAACGCTAGTGGCATTTTTCTGAGCGGTTCCGTGCTTCGCCAGGCACGTTAAGCAGTTGGTGCCGGCTGCCGTCGATAGATGGCAATCGCTAAGCCAAATCAGAGGCCTTAGGGCTTGAAAACTTCTGACAGTAAGACCAGCCACTAGTCTTACAAGTCTCCACCAATCAGGACTTGACCCCCGTGGTGGAGTATGGCCTATACCTTCCTCAGGGAAGAGACTCGTGCCAAAAAAAAATTGGTGTTGTATGTTAGCCCCGTTAAATATTTGTGTTATTCTGTTTTTTAGTATTTGTTGGCAACAGAAATACGTCATCTGTGAAAATTTTAACTGTCTAACTATCATGGTTCATGAGATACAGCCTGGTGACAGACGGACGGACGGACGGACGGACGGACGCACGTACAACAGAGTCTGTAATAGGGTCCATTTGCACCCTATGGGTACGGATCCCTAAAAAGTAACTGAAACCGACATGCCAGCATGAAAGACTAATGAACGCTGATAAAACTAAAGAGATGTGTCAGGATCGTGAATTTGAAAAATTGTTTTTGAATTTGTTAGGCGTAACCTGTGTCGTGGGTACTAATACTCTAAATTTAGTTTTACTTAGCACTTTCGCACTGTCCTTCTTAAGTAACATTAAAAGACATTTACACACAGGTCCATACATACATTGTTTCCGGGCCCACACTAGGATACGCTGTGTCGTGGGAACCAAACAGCGACATCACAAACATGTAAACTCTTCGTTTCGACTACCTGTGTCGTGGGTACTAAGTCTAAATATAGTTTTAATAAGGAGATTTTCTCCTTGGTTTTACTTAGGTTTCTCAGATTTCAGTAACAATAATAAAAACTAAAATAACTTACAGACTATAAAGTGTGATTCATCATCATCATCATCAACCCATCATGTCCCCACCAAGGGCCACGGGTCTCTTCCCTGAGGAAGGTATAGACCATACTCCACCACGGGGGCCAAGTCCGGATTGGTGGAGGCTTGTAAGACTAGTGGCTGGTCTTACTGTCAGAAGTTTTCAAGCCGCCCTAAGGCCTCTGACTTGGCTTCACGACTGCCATCTATCGACGACGGCAGCCGGCACCAACTGCTTAACGTGCCTTGCGAAGCACGGAACCGCTCGGAAAAATGCCACTAGCGTTAGTCATAGACGGTGACCCATCCATGGACTGAACGCGCTGTATGTTGCTTAACCTTAGTGATCGTTTAAGATCACTCAGGCAGCCCAGGCTACGAGCGATTCAATCAGGCAGCCCAGGCTACGAGCGATACTCTCTTAAAAAATAATCACATAAAATAATTGTTTCCTTTTTCTAATAATAACATTTTTGAATAGAAAATGGTTCACTGTCCTATATTCTGTAATGTATTCTCTTATATAATGTATTCTTGTCCTATTAAAGTCGGTGACACGTCATCCTATATGCCGTTATCATCAGAAACCGTATTATCATAGTAATTTTGGTGATATATCTATACTCCGTACTTAAAGTGAATTCACCATACTTTAATCTGAATTCAGGTTATTTATGATTAACACAGTTTTCTCAGTGTACTTACTTAAAAGTTAGGGCTATTTAGAAACCAAGATATTCATCATCGTCATTATTCACCCTCAAGAAGTCCATTGCTGGACATAGGCCTCCTCCATGGATTTCGAAAAAGACCGGTTGGAAGCGGCTTGCATCCATCGCCTTCCTGGCACTTGGATTAGATCTTCTGTCCATCTTGTGGCTGGTCGTCCTATGCTGCGGTTGCCGATATGTGGCCTCCATTAGAGAACTTTTCGGCCCCATCGGCCATCAGTTCTGCAAGCTAGGTGCCCCGCCCATTGCCACTTTGACTAAGATATAAGTTAGAATTAATAAAAAATGTATTTGGAGGTACTTTTTTGTCTTTTACATTGGTATATTACATTATACTCTAATTATTATGGCTGTAAGTAAAGTAATTGTTTGGTACCAGCCATCTACAAAACCCTCCCAGAGGTATTATGTAATAAGGACCTCAGAAAAGCACAGTTCAAAAGTATGCCTAAGCGCTTTGTTTTAAGCAGTTTGTAAACTCATCTAAAGTACTATCGATAATGTTAGTTGTGTAGATTGTTTAAGTGACAAAGAATTGTTACCAAGAGCTTGCCGATAAACTGCAGTTTGGCAAACTAATGTTATTGTGATTTTGCGTTTTTTTAGTGATCAAATGAAGAACAATAATAATTATTATCAATTCAGAAACTGGCCCTCGCTCGCGGGCAGTGTAGAGAGCATCTTAAGGCGGAATGCGGCGGTTCCCGCTGCATCCGTGTGATCAGCTAATTAAATTTGCGCCGACTCCCGCGCAGCATTGCGCGATCTCGCGAATAAATCTGGGGCCTTCGTTGTTCCGAGACAGCCGGTTAGGGCGCCCCTAACAAATGTTCTATCGGTATAACTCGTGTCCGTGTGCCTTTCAATTGTTATTTCCTTTATTATCTACACGAAGTGGAAGCGAACACGGTATCATTTTACTGTGGCGAGCTAGCGACTACTATGTTGGTTATACAAAGCATCTAGCTATGTATAAAGTTCGTATTAAAAGCAAATGAGTAGTCAAGGGGGCGGTGGTAGTCTAGTAAGTAGAACAATGGACTCTGAAGCGGGAGATCCAGGTTCAATTACCAGTGCGTGCATACACCTATGACTTTGTTGTAAGTCATGATGAAGTTACAGAGATAGGCACATACATTGCTTCTGGCCATACACTAGGATACCCTGTGTCGTGGGAACCAGAAACAGCGACGTCACAAACTTGTAAACATCCAAGACCTGTTCTTTTTGTCCCTAGCCGGGGTTCTAACCCGGGACCTCTCGCATGGTAGGCAAAGCGCTACCGCTGGGCTACAGAGATCGTCGATACACTCGCAGCAATACCACTCGCTAAAGTAAAGCAAATTATGGTAAGAAAACCCTAGTGTCTAAGATTATTTACATATCTTAGCGTGTGCTACGTACAACCGCCCAAATGTGAGGCTAAGTTCGGAAATCTCAGGTTTAACTAGACCTAGACAACGGCAAAAAAATATCGACACCTTCCACCGCGTATCCACAAGTTGTGACGCAATCTCAACACATGAGATAGCATCTCCGCCCTTGGCATCCGAAGCCTCCGTCCCTCTAATTAGCATGTGAGATGAAATATGTCTCCTCCGATGAACAATGTGCAAGATCAGCTGATAATCACGGCGGCGCGCCGCGACATAATTTTGCGCGGTTTATACGCGCGAGAGACTAAATACTGGAATTATAAACTTTCATTATGGGCAGAGTTTTTGACTTTTCTTGGCTCACACCTCAGCATTGCATAATAATATCCGGCAAATATTATTCCATCAAAATAAAATATCACATCATATAGTTTTCGAGGAATTGAGATATCACAAAATGATGTCACAATTACACGGAAAATCAAGTTGAGGACAAGATATTTACTATTGAGAAAGGAATGTTGCATAGGTTTGGACATGTGGAGAGGATGAAGGAAGAAAGACTGACGAAGCAAATATGTCGAGCAAATGTGAGTGGAAGAGCCGGTAAGGGACGCCCCAGGCGAACATACTTCGACCAAATAGGGGATGTATTAGCAAAGGACAAGATAAAAAGTACCCGAAACCGACGTGCGTGCATGCAACGACTAATGAGTGTCGATGAAGCAAAAATGATCTGTCTACTCTCTACTCCTCTGGGATACAGGCGTGATCTAATGTACATAATATACATACGTACCTACGTATGTAGACAAATACGGGCTGATCGTTTAATTGACATCATACACTTCGTTCCACTCCGAATCGCTCGTAGCCTGGGCTGCCTGAGTGATCTAACCGATCACTAAGGTTAAGCAACATACGGCGCGTTCAGTCCATGGATGGGTCACCATCTATGACTAACGCTAGTGGCATTTTTCCGAGCGGTTCACTGCTTCGCAAGGCACGTTAAGCAGTTGGTGCCGGCTGCCGTCGATAGATGGCAGTCGTTAAGCCAACTCAGAGGCCTTAGGGCGGCTTGAAAACTTCTGACAGTAAGACCAGCCACTAGTCTTACAAGCCTCCACCAATCCGGACTTGGCCCCAGTGGTGGAGTATGGCCTATACCTTCCTCAGTGAAGAGACCCGTGCCCCTCGGTGGGGACATGATGGGTTGATGATGACTCCGTTCCACGGATCGAACTCCTATTGAACCAAGTATTCGCATGTTATTGGTCCATACGCGCGCCTAGAGATAAGCGAAGACGATCCGCTTCAGGTAGAGCAGTGTCTATTGAGCGCACATATTTTCTTTAGGAGCTCGATTCATGGAATTGACTATAGTAGCCCGGTACGCGATCAGGTTTCATTTGACCAAAAGTCTCTCAATTTCTCTCTCTGTCTCTGAGAAAAGACCTATCACGAGCCAGTCAATTTAGGACTGTCACACTATCTCGTTCTAAGTCGCCTAGAGGTTCTAATCAATTAAACGTGGAGTTTCTTTGTTAGTTTCATCTCCACGTAATCTGTTAAATATCTTGGGAAATCTTGTTGTAGAACCATCAGTGCCCCATAAAGGCTGTATTGACTTTTGCAAGTCTAAATTGTGGAAATTACAATTTAATATGTAGTTGGAGCGACTACTCGTAATTTATTTATTACTTTTTTACTCATAATTTAGCTTCTCTACCTTTTCACATCCATGGTTGTCTGAAGGAAATTACTTTTAGTAACAAGACCGACAATAATGCTGTACTATTTTATTGTCAAATCTCATGTGTAATTCCTGCTATACATACAATAAAGAATATTCTATCTATCTATGTTTAATTGTAGTATTTTTTAGTTCATAGTTCTGAGTCCAGATCCAAATGCCTCGTCAGCAATGCGAGTGTCTGCTCTATGAGCGCAGCCAGGCATTCCTACGGGAGCCTGAGACATTCCCTGGGCCTTAACTATTTAATTCGGGCATTTAACAATAAGAGATTATCTCCCGGTCCTTTGTTCCCCTCCCTTCATAAACCATATCCTGGGGCGCGCGAACGTACCTATTTAACGATGTATTAACGGCGAGAGGAATTTTAGTTTTTAATAAGCGGTGGTCTTGGTCCTTCTTAGTTTAGAATACCTAAGGTAAAAAAAAAAAAAAAAAACTCACGCCCGTTATCCCCGAGGGGGTAGGCAGAGGCACCAATTACTAGAACTGGGCCCACGTTTTGCCGAGTTTATAGGTCCCAAACGTGACAGTGGCAAGCCTAAAGTTCATTTTTTAATTCGATGCAAAAAAACACGCAGTATTACCGCTTTAAATAGGTTTACTCGGTACATTTTTTTAAGACTCATGCGACCAAAATCCTTATCACGTCAAAGACATTAAAATTTAATTACTCATAAGAGCAAGGTCTAAAAAAACACCTATATGCGTAGCACACAGAATTTTTACTTGGAAGTAAAATAGGTTTATTAGGTTTTGACATAATAGCAACATTCAGACATTGACTGCCTTTGGCAAGCAATAATATTGATACAGTGCCACCATCATATCTGGTCAGTTGATATCGGCGCTAGTGGAGAATTTAGTAGTAACATTTAAGAAATTTATCTAGAAAAATGAGAATATTGTAACTTGTCATTCAATTTTAATGAACATATCTATAAATCTTAGTAAGTGAATAAATAAATGCGTATGCTGGATGCGGCAAGCCGAAGACAAGGCGCTATGGCGCTCATTAGGGGAGGGCTATGTCCAGCAGTGGACTAATACAGCCTGATGATGATGATAAATAAATAAAACAAAAAATGGGGAACAGGATTTACAATTAATTAGTTACAATTTTGCCCACCTGAACATATAACTTGGTGGCGCTGTATGTCGACGTCACAGGATTTTTTTGTATTGAATTAAAAAACAGACCTTACATAACGAAGGACATCTCAAAAGAGCTAACTTTCTCAATTGGAGTATTTCGTAAAAATTTGATGTTTACATGTTTGTGAAGTCGCTGTTTCTGGTTCCCACGACACAGGGTATCCTAGTGTTTGGCCAGAAGCAATGTATGTGCCTGTATGTACATGTTAAAAAAAATGGGATGAAAAAACATGTCAGGTGACCCGACCGTCTATCTGTCATCGTACTGTAATGTACTAGCTGAATCGGGGCCCAGGTAAGTACTGTGAGTAACTTTGGCACTATCGCGGCCATTTTCATACTTCGTCTTATGAATCAGAGCGATATGAACTCGTGAAGCCTTATTTAGAAGCACCGCCACGCGCTGTGGGTGTTACAGCGACTCATAAGCATAAAGAGTTTCGATAAATCGACGACCTCTGTGGCGTACCATGCGAGAGGTCCCGATTTCGATCCCCGGCTGGGGAGAAAAAAAAACCCCAGGACTTGGAATTTTACATGTTTGTGACGTCGCTGTTTCTGGTTCCCACGACACAGGGTAACCTAGTGTGGGGCCAGAAGCAATGTATGTGCCTGTATGTAAAAAAAAGTTATGAAAAAATGTTCTAAATAAAGTTTGTTAGGTGTGGTGTGGCAGGCATAGACGCATGCGATGTATATTACCCGGAAAATTACTTGACCAAATGACTTTCATTTCGGGTCGTGACTTCGAATTCTTCGGAATTTAGTGTAGACAAATTAACAAGTATTTAAATAAAACATTATGCTCATAATTACAACTCTCAATTAGATAAGGCGAATTTTTGGTCAAGTTGTGTGCCTGGTACTATATTATGTTTTTACAGTTGACAGTATATGTATAGGCGTATTGAAATATTTACATTTTATTCGTTATATTTTATTAGATATCATACATTTTTACAGTTAAATACTAAATATCTTTAAATTAATTGTATCGTATTGTATTGTATTGTAATTAGTTCTTTTCTTAATTTGTAGATTGGTACATAAAAGTATTCATGATCAGTATCAACCCATTATGTCCCCACCGAGGGGCACGGGTCTCTATCCTGATGAAGGTTTAGGCCATACTCTACGACGGGGGCCAAGTCTGGATTGGTGAAGGCTGAAAGAAATTGCTGTTAGCAATAAGACCGCCTATTGTACTTTTTTCAATTGTAACTTTTTTTTGTTTCTTGTGTAAAATAAAGCAATTCTCATCTTATCTATCTATCTCGTTCTTTTCTGAGAAATGTGAAGAAATGGAACGATTCTTACGTAATCACTTGCGAACATAACTTTTAATGTAAAAACAAATTCTCAAGCTTGTGTTTTTTTACTATGACTGATGGCTGCCTCAACACAGAATGTATCGTCTAACTATGCTTCTGTTTAATTTGTTTGTGTGTCTTTTTGTAAATATGGCGCCGTAATTTCATGTTGCCTTGAATGTGAATTGAGCGACAGTGCGACGTCTGTACGTTTTCTAATAACCACAATATTCTACTGACTGATTTGATTACTTAGAATTTACTGCTTTCATTGTTTCTTTAATTCAACTTATTACGAGTGATAAAAGAGATTTGTTCATAGTTACAGCCACGTTTTCAAGTCATAATTTTTTGGGTTCCGTACCCAAAGGGTAAAGCGGACCCTATTACTGAGACTCCGCTGTCCGTCCGTCCGTCTGTCACCAGGCTGTATCTCATGAACCGTGATAGTAATTTTATGTGTATATATTTTCTTTGTGCAATAAAGTGTAACAACAACAACCGCAATAGTTAGACAATTCGAGTTTTCACAGATGATGTATTTCTGTTGCCAGTATAACAATAAAGACTGAAAAACAAATAACATTAATATCAAAGGGAGCTCCGATGCAACAAACGTGATTTGTTTGCTCGTTTTTGCTCGATATTGATAACGGCAACAAGTGGACGCTTGAAATATTCACAGAATATTTAGTTATTTATCATAGTAATTTTCTTTCATACCTGTAGCAAATATTAGTGCCCTGCCTCACTGGGACACCATGGCGACGTCGCCAGCTACGTATCCAGGCAGTTTGTATTGAATGGCGACGTCACCAACAGTCGCCAAGTGAGGTAGGCACCATACATTTC
The DNA here is from genome assembly GCA_947310845.1 of Yponomeuta plumbellus. Lineage (NCBI taxonomy): Eukaryota > Metazoa > Arthropoda > Insecta > Lepidoptera > Yponomeutidae > Yponomeuta > Yponomeuta plumbellus. Next base: position 25,076,400 of record OX371193.1, on the reverse strand, counting down.
AATACTAACTCCTTGGATACGGTCGCTGGCGACGTGGCCATGGCGTCCCGGTGAGGCATTGCCCTTACTGCAAGCAAGATAAGTTAACATGCATTTTATCGAAACAAACGATATTCCTTTATAGGTATCATAAAAGGTTGATATTGCACCAACCTACACACAGCCTCGCAGAGGTCAAATCTACAGAGGCGGGGAGGAGAGATCCGGTATCCAGCGCCTTTTCCTATCCAGGATTTCTAAGTGGACAGGTAACTGGTAAGTTACCTGTCCACTTAGACAGGTAACTCCAACGGTCCTCATTCCGAATTGTTTGGGGCCAGAATATCGCCAGTATCGCCAGTACCTCACTCATGTTAAGGGGGTCAATTAAGTTTGCAAGCTTTTATCGTCAATTGTTTATTCGTAAAACAATTAAAACGGCGGTGGTGGCGCAGTGGGGTTGACCCTTGCTTCTCGATCATGAGGGTCTGGGTTCGAACCACGCATGTACCAATGACTTTTAGTTACGTACATTTGTTTGTACAGCAACACCATTTGCTGATAAATTGTGCCCGGATAACGGCGACAGGCTCGCCACGTATGGGACCTAATAAACTCGGCAAAACGTGGGTCCAGTTCTAGAGACTGGTGCCTCTGCCTACCCCTTCGGGGATAACGGGCGTGAGTTTTTTTTTATTTTTTATAATTTTTTGTTTATTCGTCCACTTTTGTTGGGTACCAGACATAAACATAAACATTTACATACAGACACATACATTGCTTCTGGTCCCACACTAGGATACCCTGTGTCGTGGGAACCAGAAACAGCGACGTCACAAACATGTAAACATCCAAGACCTGGGGTTTTTTTTCTCCCCAGCCGGGGATCGAACCCGGGACCTCCCGCACGGTAAGCAGATGCGTTAACCGCTACGCCACAGAGGTCGTCTTAAGAACATTGATTAGTCTAGGTATCAGGCTCCACCCGACGTCCGCGCAGAATGTGACTCACGAGCAATCAGAATTCATGATATTAGGCCTAGTTTCTGTTAAAGCATTGTGGTACAATGACAACTGCGTGAATGCGTTTCTTTCCAGCGTACACGCGCCCACTTCCAAACATTCTAGGCGTCAATGGGTTGAAAAAAACACGTCTTACAGCGTACATAGAGGTGTAAAGCTGGCTTTCCACGGCCCACGATATCGCGTACGGACGCGGACCTGCTCGCACGACACACCGTGTGAAGGGTCTCGGTCCGCGGTAGCACAGACAGACGACACAGGTCAGTTGGAAGGGCCTCTCGTGGTGCGTGGCTGTCCGTGGTCGTCGGCCGTCCGCAATATCGCGGACCGTGGGAAGCCAGCTTAAGAAACGAGTGAGTGAGTCTTCGCAAAACAGAACCTAGTAACTCTCCCACGGGGAGGGTGAAGGCCAAGCTTCATTCAGCCGCGGCTAAAGGATTAGAAATAAAAAAAAAATCAACTTTTTAAACTAAATTTAAATTCTGTTTATTGAATGTCAATGTACTTATTATTACAAATCGCTCGTAGCCCAGCTGCCTGAGTGATCTTAAACGATCAGGAAGGTTAAGCAACATAGGGCGCGTTCAGTGCATGGATGGGTGACCGTCTATGACTAACTCAGCTTGGAATTCTCTACTGTTTTTACATAACAACAAAGCACATACCAGTCTTTGTTTACTTCCTAATATCGAACACCGGAAGCAACGAAAATAAACCCGCTACTTACCGGCTGCGATAAAAACTCTAATTTGCAATTCGGCCGCCAGCGGAGTTCATTTGCATCATTTTCTCCTCGAGCTTGGCCTTGATCTTGTGTTATGCATTAAATCCACGAGACAGGATATACGCTAGCCTGTTTACCGCTACTCGTCGTTCCGGCGCTACATTTCCACAAAACAGTATGTTTCTTGTAGGTACGTGGTTGATAGGTATATATATACAGGGTGTTGATTTCTACAGTTAAATGCGACTCAGGGGTGGTTATTTACATGATACTGAAGCAAACATTCAATATAAAAATCACCTAAAAATCATAAAGTTATGTGGCTTAGCTTCTATCGTTTGCACTTGATGGGTCCGGAGCGGGGGTTTCGCGGGGGCGGGGCCGTAGAGTGCGCCCACGCGCTCGCCGCCGGTGCCGCAAAACCGGGGATTTTAGGTGATTTACACTAAAAAAAAATATTTTTTGTCACGTAATTAGTCACCCCTGAGTCGGATTTAACTGCACAAATCAACACCCTGTATATAAGTACTTATTAATGAGTAGGTACGTCTCTATGTTACGATTTAACGCACAAAAGTAAAAAATAAACAAATGTATGTGTGGATGGTATGTATTTATTATAAATGATTAGGTATGTATGTATACATATTTATCGTCTATTTATATAAGTATTACCCCTCTATTGGGGGGTGGTGTCGACGGAAATCGTTCCTATAGTCCTGTCCGCGAATGGGTTAGTTTCAACCAGTCTCGATAACCATCTGAGATAGTTGAAACTTCGTGTGCACATACTTCCGGCTATCATGCAGAAGGCGGTGCTGCTTGATACAGCACAGATAGTCCGGCGTTTTCTCTCGCTGTCGCCCTGACCTGCAGCCGCTTGGACTCCTCACCCGAACGGCGTCCGTCTGGCCACTTTGGTCAGACAAGACTATTACCTTTTTTATCTACATTATAAGAAAAGTAATTGAAGCTAAATAATTAGGTCATATAATATAGTATCTGAATGACTTTTATAAAATGGATACTAAGTATATAAAAAAAAAGGATATCGGTTGGACGTAACAGAATTGTATCCAAGAGATGGGAAAAGAAGCGTCAAAAGACCTAATAGAAGATGGATAGGTGATAATTATAATAAAAGAAGCAGGTCCGATATCGCAAAAAAAAAACTACTCAGAGAACAGAATGGGGAATACTTGGGGGAGGCCTTCGCTCACAAATGGGCTGCCGTTTCAATGAAGAAAAAGTGAATAAGGTTGTAAAACTAAAATTAAGTGAATTGTTTGTTTAGTTGTTTAATTAAGTGTATATGTTTAAGTACCAAATAATAATCTAATTACAATCTTAATTTTTCTAATCGGTCAGGTTAGACAATAATAGGCACTCGGTAAATAACAATAAAGTCAATAAAACTTTCGAAGCTGATAAAAATGAGAGTTGAGAAATGCCGCGCTTTAAAACAAACCTTGGTGCTGTCGAACATTCATTATCATTTTCCACCGCTTAGTATTCCATAAGGCAAGGTTACGACCACTATGCGAATACTGATTCCAAATCGAATGGCCATTTGTTTCATATTAATTTCACTCTCTCTTTCCGACATTATTCATACAGCGAGATGATGGGCGACTGGTTTTATGTGAGAAGTTACTCGGTGTTAACTAGCGTCACAACTAGAAAAAAATCATGCTACTTTTGCAAAAAAAGTGAACATTACCTATTTGAAAAAAATAAATGGCAACACAGGGTTTGCCGGATCAGCTAGTAAAATCCTAAGATTCATGTTTTATTTCGCGCCTCTCTATGTCAATGAACCCGTATAGTAAAGAAAAGCCATCTAGACCATTAGCTAGACATCGAACCGCTAAATGAGGTGAATTCCAGCTACTTACTATATTTCTTGCAATGACTTTTGATGAGTCGGTATCTAGAAAGTGCATTTACTGCAACGTATTGTTTCTAATGACAAAGGCAGTTCTAGGCTAGTGGAGTAGCGTTCCAGCCTCAACGCGAGAAGCAATATTTAGTAGCAAGACAATAGGGAATGGATGAAAATATCAGAAGTGCTTGATATTTTTTTTGGTGATAGTAATAACCTTCCTTAGCGCGAGAAAAAAGTTTCAATTTTTTTGGCTTCGTAGTTATCTTTTAAATAATCTTAATATTTTTCCATTCGTGGTTCTGGGCTCAGTACGGCATATCAGACACATTCCTTGGTCCGCTACGTATGAAAAAAAAAAATCTGGTGACAATGACAGTTTTTCAAGGTGGATTTTTTTTTTTACGTAGCGGACTAAGGAATATGTCTGATATGCCGTACTAAGCCCAGAACTACGAATGGAAAAATATTAAGTATATTTAAAAATTAACTACGGGGCCAAAAAAATTGAAACTTTTTTCCCCCGTTAAGGAAGGTTATTCCTATCTCCAAAAAAAATATCAAGCAATTCTGATATTTTCATCCATTCCCTATTAGTAAGAGTAAGTAAACTGTTTAGATTTTAATTTATAATGTTTATATGTGTAGCTCCACTCCACCAATCCGGACTTGGCCCCCGTGGTGGAGTATGGCCTATACCTTCCTCAGGGAAGAGACCCGTGCCCCTTGGTGGGGACATAATGGGTTGATGATGGTGATGATATGTGTAGCAAGTTTTTACAACTTCATCATCAAGCCCATATGCCCCCACCGAGGGGCACGGGTCTCTACTCTGAGGATGGTATAGGCCATACTCTACCACGGGGGTCAAGTGCGGATTGATGGAGGCTTGTAAGACTAGCGGCTGACTAGTGACAACTAATTACTAAATATATATGTTTAAAATAATTAATAAACTAAAACTAAACTAAATATAAAATAAAAATGTCTAAAAGATTACAGTAAATATTAGGAAAATGTAAAAAAAATGTCTCTAGACAGCTGCAGTTGGGGAGGGTTCCCAAGATACTGAAAGCATTCCCTCTCGGAATGGCCAGGCTGAAACGAATAGTTATTTATTTCAAGTATTAAGGGGATTTTTAAAGATAAGATAAAAAAGATAAAAATCGTATTTATTGCCTCATCGTCATCATCAACCCATTATGCCCCCACCGAGTGGCATTAGTCTCTTCCCTGAGGAAGGTAGGTATAGGCCATACGCCACCACGGAGGCCAAGTCCGGATTGGTGCAGATATGGTATCACATAATATCTATTATGTATTTATGTGTGTTTTTTTTCCTCGTGTACAATAAAGAACATTCTCTACCTTTATACATGAAGCAGACAAAATAGCAGGCCAACTATGGGCATACCTAGACAAAGAAAGCAGTAAAATACATACAATGAACAAAGAGACGAATCGAAAGTCACTAGGCGTCTAAATCTGGCTCAGTGAAGGCTCTGCTCGAACTCATTTGCCGACAAATCTCCCAATCTCGGGACTGACCCGATTTCCGTGCTCGGATCAAAGCCTCCGACCATAACCTACCTCGCAGTCGTCGTGACCGTCGACGCCACGCCGAGTTCTCGCCAGCATTGGGGCATCGTGGGCCCTATTACCGTCTACCTGTGCTAGATCTTGTAAAGCGCAATATAAGTCCTAGTACATATCTGTCAGTGTTATTTATTAAAAAAAAATTAAGTGATGCTTTGTAGAAAAGAATATTAGGAATAGCAGAAAGAGAAGAAAAATTATTGGTTTTGACTGAGTGAGTTAGCGAGCGAGTGAATAAGTGAGTAAAACATAGTGTGTGGTGTGTATCATTGAATGAATTTGTATTCAAAATATAAAGTGAAAAACCTTCACAGCGTGACTGTCGATAGCACATCAACCTTAACATGTAAGTGATGTAAAGTCTATGTGGCGAGCACAATGTCAACCCTGCGCGCGCACTATAAACTCCAACATTCCTGCATCGCGCAAGCAAAAGTTTACGCATGACTTAATAATAAATACAACGTCCAACAAACCACAGTTGGACCGGCCGTCCCCAGGCATACGATCTGCCTGGCGGGAAATTTCCCTTTATGGTGGAAGAGCACGATCACCCGCTTTTGCCTATAGTCTACTTAAGTAACAGGTGACTTTATAACCAAAAAATTGGTATGCTGTAAAATTTATAAAGATTTTTTTATACTATTTTTATTATTGTATAACATATTAGTATTAAGCTTTATACCTAAATACTTTTGGTCAAACAACCACAGAGGACAGAGACAAGCAACCGACGACTACGTCTTGACTCACCATGATTAAGCTCTGCTTTATAAAGGCTCTGTGCTCCCTGTGCTCCCCGCACTCCCGTTGTTTCAGCGGCTAGAGGCACAAAGAAGTAATTACTCGGTAACGACTAAAACTAACTACTCGTTAAATTGCTCGTAGCTCCGATTACCTGAGTGGTCTTAAACGATCACGAAGGTTAAGCAACATAGGGCGTGTTCGGTGCATGGGTGGGTCACCGTCTATGACTAACGCTACTGGCATTTTTCCGAGCGGTTCCGTCCTTCTCAAGGCACGTTAAGCAGTTGGCGCCGGCTGCCGTCGATAGATGGCAGTCGTTCAGCCAAGTCACAGGCCTTAGGGCGGCTTAAAAACTTCTGACAGTAAGACCAGCTACTAGTCTCACAAGCCTCCACCAATCCGTACTTGGCCCCCGTGGTGTAGTATGGCCTATACCTTCCTCAGGAAAGAAACCCGTGCCCCTCGGTGGAGACATAATGGGTTGATGGATGACCTATACTTTGAACATTTGTGACCAGCAGCAGCAGCAGGAAATAGCGGTTTAGCCTACATGAGTCGGTGCAAAATTACAGACGAGTCTGTTGTCGGACCTGCGCTGACTTTCCCTCAGCATGCGCGGACAGCCGCGGCGGGCGATTCAAGAGCGCGATCGATAACGCGCCTTTTCATTGATAAACGCTTGCGTACGAAAGATGGTGGACTAAGACGCGGCCAGATGCGGAGTTAGGTGAAGTTGCTGTCGGGATTCGGCTCAGTAAAAAAGCAGAGCTTTACAGAGTTTAATTTATTACTTGAAAAACCTGTTTACTACTAAAGTAATAAATTATATTACATAACATTTACATACAGGCACATGCAGGCACATACATTGTTTCTAGCCCCACACTAGGATAACCTGTGTCGTGGGAACCAGAAACAGCGACGTCACAAACATGTAAACATCCACGACCTGGGTTTTTTTTTGTCCCCAGCCAGGATTAGAACCCAGGACCTCTCGCACGGTAGTCAGATGCACTAGCCGCTACGCCACAGAGGTCGTCAAATTGAATAACTCTTTTCCGAGCCTAACCTAACCTAACCTAACTTAACCTAACCTAAGCGACTTCGAAAGGGGCGCCACGCCAGATAACCTTCACGTGTACCCCTCCGCTTCCGTTCCCTCTGATTCCTTGTGAACCAGATGGAAGGGCAAGTGGTGGGGTCGGTGCGCCCTGAGCGTTAGTCAGTGACTTCTCCTTGTGGGATCTTGCTGGCTAACGGCGAATGATCTGGCCCGAGGGGTCGCGTGGGTTCCAATTCCTCTGTGAATCGGGACCCAGGCGACCAACCGAAGGAGGTCCGGCTAGGGGGGGGGGGGGGCGCAGTCGCGCCTCAAACTAGTCGGATAAGAGTGGCCGCGGGCGGAGGGTCGGGGGACCCGACGCCCACGATCGCGGCGGGCCGGAAGGCACCCTCGTGTGTTCCGAGGGTGCCTTCTCGCGCAAGGAGAGGGCCCGTGCGCTTGCTCTCCACCTTTTCTGCTTTCAGAGAAGTGCTGGAGAGCGAGCGACGGGCGTCGCAGCGTCGCGCCGTCCTCCTCTTGCCTGTTGTATGGGCGACGGGTCGGGGGAGGGCGGCGCGAGGAAGCGGTTGGGGGCCATTATGGCCCCCCAGAGGAGGGGCGGCGCTTCCTGGCCTCGTCGTATGGGCGATGGGGCGAGTGGCGCCGCCGGGGAGCCAATCTGGCTCCCCACCAGTAGAGCCCCTTCGGGGGCGAGCTCTTGCCGGGTAACAGTGAATTAACTTCTGGCCTATCCTGTGGCCCGGTAGAGTAGCGGAGGAACACCGCGGGGTTTTAGGGGGTAGTCCAGCACTGAGTAGGCGGCTCGATAGTGCTGGGAGTCCACCACAAAGCTGCTCTGTTGTCCCCCGACAATAGAGTGGCGAAGTACGCAAATGCATTTCCCCGCGTCAAAAAAAAAAAAAAAACCGACTTCGAAAAAAGACTTCGACTGTGTATTTTTTTCTTTGTAAAGCATTAAATTGTAATGGAATAAATCGTCGGTCGGAATAATACTGGAACATTTCAAAATATTCTGTTTTGAGTAATGGACGCTTAAAGTTTTCAAAAATTGTCTTAATATAATGTTATGTTAAAATAGAATAGAATAGAATAGAATAGAAATGTTTATTTGGTACCATTATTAAAATAAAACTTATCATCTACACATTTACAAACTAAGAATTGGCACCAAAATGGCAAAATCATTGTTTCTCTACTGGAATTAGTCTTTTTGTGATTGATAAAAAAATATTTGATTTGTACCGTTAGTGGTTCGGAAATATCTTCAAAATTTCCACCATCTGCATACTTAACTCAAAAATCGTATTTTTGGAAATGTTCCGGTAATGATTCCGACCGACGAAATATCTATATAACTTGGCGAACCATGAGGGAGGCTTTTGTCCTGCAGTGGGCATGAAATAAAGACTTTTATTGAAGTGAAATGGTATAAATATTTGTATTTGCAATAATCGGACTTAGTTTAGCAAAAAGGTTACAACCGACACAAAGTGTGATATTTGAGTTTTTAGGTTTATGCTGATTTACGCTCTCCATACATGCGGGTAAACTACCATATCCCAATACCTTTGCACATACTCATCGTAACGCTATGCAAGTCTTTGATTCTTAAAGTATATAGACGTAGTAGTCATATTGGTATACTAGCTGTTGCCCGTGACTTCGTCCGCGTGGGTTTTAGTTGGAAAAAGTATTTGCAAATAAGTCACGTATACTTTTAGCGCATGTGAAATAATTAAAACAAAAAAATTGTGTAATCGGTAACATTCATATTTATTACATACATTTAATTTTAGTAATTTACAGTAATTTAGATTTTATTGAAATAATTTAGAAAATTAGATAACTTACATATTAACGTTGCTGCACCCCCTTCTACCAAAAAATATATTTAAAAAAAAAATACTTGAGTTTCGTGACTTTCAATAAGGGACCTTCATACTTGATTTCATTCGAATAACTTCAATAACGGCAAACATTCATACTAACGTTGCACCCCCGCTCTACCCCCATAGGGGTGAATTTGCAAAAATCCTTTCTTGGTGCCCCCTTACGTTATAAAAGGCACCCCTGTGCAAAATTTCAAGTTTCTAACCCTTATAGCTTAGACCCTGCCCTGCTATTTGCGTAATTAAGTTTGTTGGCTTCTCCCTAAATTTGCACAAAAAGGAAAATCAGAAATAATCATTATATTATTATTAGGAACCTATAACCCAAATACCACTTTTTATTGAGATAACTTTGAAAATCACAGAATTTTCATACTAACTTTGTACCCTCCTTTTACCCCCTTAAGGGATGATTTTCGGAAAAATATTTTACACGTGTTTCATGACTTTCAATGAAAAACCTTCATACTGAGTTTCACTCAATAACTTCACAAACAGAAAAGTTTCATACTAACTTTGAACCCCCTTTTACCCCCTTCGTGAGTGAATTCATAAAAAAGGATATAGGAAATAATAATTATTAGAAACTTATAACCCAAATATTCCTTTTTATTGAGATAACTTTGAAAATCACAGATCTTTCATACTAACTTAGCACCCCCCTTTTAACCCCTTAAAGGATGATTTTCGGAAAAATATTTTAAACGTGTTTCATGACATCCAATTACGAACATTCATACTTCAAAAACGGCAAAGTTTCAAACTAACTTTGCACATCCCCTTTTTACACCCTTAAGGGATGATTTATGAAAAACTATTTTACATGTTTTTCAGAACTTTTAGTGAAGGACCTTCATATTGCATCTCATTCGAATAACTTAAAAAACGGCAAAGTTTCATACTAAGTTAGCACCCCCCTTTTTCCCCCTTAAGGGATGATTTTTCGAAAACCACTTTACACGTGTTTCATAATTTTAAATGAAAAATCTTCGTACTAAATTTCATTCGAATAGCTTCAAAAACGGCAAAGTTTCATATTAACTTTGCACCCCCCCTTTTTACCCTCCTAAGGGATGATTTTCAAAAAACTATTTTACTCGTTTTTCATAACTTTTAATGAAGGACCTTCGTATTTAATCTCATTCGAATAACTAAAAACCGCAAAGTTTCATACTAAGTTTGCACCCCCCTTTTTCCCCCTTAAGGGAGGATTTTTGGAAAACCATTTTACACGTGTTTCATAATTTTAAATGAAAAACCTTCGTGCCAAATTTCATTCGAATAGCTTCAAAAACGGCAAAGTTTCATACTAACTTTGAACCCCCATTTTACCCCTTTAGGGGATGAATTTTCAAAAATCCTTTCTTAGTGCTCCCCTACGTTACAAAAGGAACCCCTGTGAAAAATTTCAAGTTTCTAACCCTTATATTTTAGGCCCTGCCAGTATGTCAGTCAGTCAGTCAGTCAGCTTCTCCTTTTATATGATAATATAGATTTAACTCAAAAATGAAAAATGAAACTATGTTGTGGTTTGGAGCCTTTTTGCTAAACTACGTGCAATTGGTCCCAGTATTCATCTCCCAGGTCTTCGATGTTTACATGTTTGTGACGTCACTGTTTCTGGTTCCCACGACACTAGGGGCCACAAGCAATGTTTTTGCCTGTATGTAAATGTGAATTGTGCATTGAAACGTTGCTGTTTAATAAAGTTTTGTAGCGAATATCACCATGTTAAGGCAATTCAACCCAAAAGCTGTCAATTCCTATCTTCAACGCACTGTAGCAATTTGGTGGATTCTTCCAGCATCTTTTTTATTATTTACTGAATTCCGGATTTTTTGTTTAATGTTTACCAAAAAACCAAACATGACACAAAAGAGACTATTCAAATTCTTCCAGATTATTTTATGAAGTACAGGTAACATTTAGTAAGTATTAAGCAATGGTCGATGTAAATAACCTAATCTACCTTTGTTCACTAATTAACAAAATGTCTTGGTTCAGAATTATGAAATTACTTGTGAGGTAGAAGAAAGACAGAAAGAAAGAAAAGTAATTTATTTAACGCTTAAAAGATATAGAAAAAAAGTGAAACTACAAGAGACGAGATTTTAATTTGAATTTCAACAAGTGAGAACTTAAGCTATAACACAAGTATTACTCTGCTTGGTTCTTTCAAGTCTAAAGCGCGATATACAATAAGGAATGATCTATCCATCTTTAAAAAGTTTACATAATAAAATTCTCAACATAGAAGCTTCTTAGAGACTCGCATCGCCTAACCGTAGTATCCGCGGCACCTGCTCGCCTACTCTTTGCCGGCCGAGGTCCGCGCGCAGGCCGGCGCGGCGCAGTGCGCATAACGGGCCGGCACTCGCTCGCGATCGCACGCGCAAGCGCATCCGAGAGTCTCCGATCGCACACGAAAACCCTCGAACGCACCAGTGACAGTTGCTATTCTATCGTGCTCAGTGATTGTTTATACACATTTCCCAGTGCTTTTCAGTTTCTGTTGTGTGTGCTCTGTGTTTCCTCCGAAAGGTGAGTGTTTTCATGCCTCGCTACGGTTTCGCGCGTGCAATTCTGCGTTAGATTTTACTCTCGTGTGTCTGTGTGTGTTTTTTTCTAGCGCTCTCGGATAGGTTTCTCATTCCTATCTGCTCTGATGCAGTGAGTGTTTGTTTGTGTTGGTTGATTGCGATTTAATTGCGCTTGGATGTGAGTTGGTAAATAGGAGGTGGACTATTTACAAGTTATTGTTATTGTTGTAGTAGTCTAATGCAGATTTCAGGCTAGATATTTATTTACATCAGTATGCGTCTGTGTAAGCAGACTCTAGGCGGGTTTCTGAATTGAGAATTTCAAGTAAACACCTAAGTAATGTTCAGTCACGCTCTTTTTTGAAATAAATGTCAAAACAACACTACAGTAAGTTATGTTACTTATTGAAATATTCGATTCAGAAACTAGCACTTTGTTATAATTATTATTATAACATATTTAACTTTATTTTTGCATTAAAATCTCCGTCTACCCTCGCAAAACTATGAAATCGATCGCGTCCGGATCGCGATTGGCCGCGCCTCCCGCGGCCGCGGCTGATCCGTAACGCGGTAACAGTTACCTGCGTTTGTTTGCACAGTTGTTAGGTTCAAACTTTAACTTAAAACACCGGTTGTGTTCCCGACGAACTAGCTGTTAGACTCTAGAGGTCACCAATTCTCAAATTTGTTCGTTCTTAAACAATTTCCTTTTACTGTTTGCACTGGTTCGGTGTAACCAAAGTGTGTTTGTGACTGGCCGATTACTAGAAATATTCGATCGTTTGTACTAAAACTTTCGTAAGCACTAGACATTATACACCTTATTCCTGATACACTTACTTGACTTTTTGTCTTAGTTTTTTAGTCAAGTAAGTGAATCCGGAATAAGGTTTATACTGTTAAGTTTCTTCGAATATCACAATTTCACTAGAAAAGACCATCATTTTCTAATGTAGCCAGCCATCTCAAGTAATAGAACCCGCGGTATGTGGGCTAATGCCTCTGTGCGTGTATCAACCATACACTACACTACACTGCACTAACTAGGTAATGGTTAGTTTAACACGGAGGCGGCTGTTTCTCTCGGTTTTTTAACGTATTTTCGGGGAAACCGCCGCGGGTACCCGAGCGTAGCAAAGCAACTTACTTTTGGTGGCACTGCGTTGATGTCGTTTATATTAGCGCTCGGCTTACGAAGGGCCGCGTCCAAAATTATAATAAAATGTTAGGAATTCCCTTTATATGTTCTAGGAAAATTAAAAAAGCTATTTACGTTTTATAATGCCTCGGCAGAATGCACGTACTGTTCGATATAAATATTTGAGAGAAAAACAATGTGGGGAGGTGGTGGCCTAGTGGGTAGAACTATGGACTCAGGACCCAGGTTTGATCCCAGAGCGGGCGTGTACCTAAGACTTTGTTTTCTTAGTTATATGTATTTGTAAACTTATAGTAGAAATACCTGTCGCTAACTGTGAAAGAAAACATCTTGAGTAGACCTGAGTGTCTGAGCTGTTTAATACCTCAGCGCTTGAAATCGCCAATCCGCGATGGGAACGCGTGGTGATTCAAGCCCATACTCTCTCTGAGAGTACAATAAAGAATATTCTTTTTATCTATCTATCTCTCTTTGAGAGAAGGCTGGTGCCCTATAGTGGGACTTTCATAGGCTGCTTACAAAATACCGTGATAATTATAATACTATTGTTCTTATGTTTTGAACTTTTACGAAAAATTGTGATTAAAAGTAAAGTAATACTTTCACACTCGCTTTCGATACGCTTGTGAAATTAGAAACTAGAAAGATCAACAAAATCCATCGACATACTTCGCTCTCGACCAAACCACCATTAATCTTGTATGCAGTGTACAAAGTCCGAGACATGCGCTTTTCAAGAACTGCATTCCCCTTCTAAATTATCACATAACTAAAAATCTCAAAAAGTGGTAGAACAAACGTCGTAAATGTCATAGTGTAATCAAAAATCGTCTACTATGTACAATTCATCTAATATATAAAAGTGTTAGTGCGCATCATCATCATCATCAATCCATTATGCCCCCACCGAGGGGCACGGATCTCTTCCCTGAGGACGGTATAGGGTAACTCCTGATTGGTGGAGGCTTTTCAGACTAGAGGCTGGTCTTACTGTCAGAAGTTTTCAAGCCGCCTTAAGGCCTCTGAGTTGTTCTTATTTTGTTTCTTGACTTATTCTTACGTTTGAGAATAGGATGTTCATATCTACCTTTTTTTCATAGCCCTAAGAGAAAAAATAAATTATATGGCAAAAAAAACGTTTGCCAGGTCAACTAGTATCACTATATAGTATTCTCCTGCTAAGCCGATGTCGTGATTTGATTCAGAATCGACAGCCTCGACCCGTAGCTTGCGTAACCAGCGCTTCCGTCGGCCCGCGGCCTTTGCCCCGAACTTGACTCAATCACCCTAATGGCTTATTAAGTGCAGCCTTTTGCCGGCCGTCACCGTTCGCGTAACGGGAGCCTGTGCAAATTGAATGTCCAGGAAAAAGGAGCTTATTTGTGATCAGTGTGCTTAGTGCGAGTTTTTTTAACTACTCGATCGCGTTAACGTAAACTCATATTCTATAGGAGTGACAAAGCGCGCGACCTAGTGGTCTCTCTGTCACTCCTATACAAATTGCAAACGCTCTCGCTATCGAAAGTGAATGAAAAAACTCGCACTAAGGGCCCAGGTAATTTTGTTCAGTTCTAAACGGTTCTGAAAACGTTCTTGACCTTTGTGAACACGAAACATTGAAGCTATTGGCTTAATGTTTCGTGACTACCTCGGTGGAAGATATAGTTACAGTCCTCTCTTTTAGTAGTTACTAAAAGAGAGGTTGTGGGTTCGATTCTCATTGGGGGCTGCCGTACATTTGTACAAATAGCCTGGGTGTATTTACATGTTTGTAATGTCCTTATCTGGTTGCCATAGCACAGGGTATACTACTTTGGGACCAGATCAATTGAATGTGTAGTGAGGAAGTTATTATCAAACTTAAGCAGAAACATTTACATATAGGCACATATGTATATTGCTTCTAGCCTCACACTAGGATACCCTTTGTCGTGGGAACCTGAAACGGCGACATCACAAACATGTAAACGTTATTAATTTCGGATTCACTTAAGTACTGAATTTTTGTCCGAAAAATCTGACAACGATAAACATGAGACGGAGCTCGAGTCATAAGTTTTTAAAAATTTGTTACTAAGTGGTGTTTTGCTTCATACTAAAACCTTGGTCTTCAAGACGTTTGTCTGTTGTATTAAATTGACGTCTACGCCAGAGTTTTAAATTTACCATCAAACAAGTTACAAGTTTCTCTTCTTCCATTCCATTTTTATTATGATGGCGCATCGGTTTAAGGCTTTTTTAATCCTCATTTATCTAATTTTGATCCACATAAAGATTATCCAACGTCTTCTTCTGCTAGCAATAAGGCTCAAATGGCTGTCGTATGCTTGGAAAACAAAATTAATATCAATTATATTGTAGCAGAAGAATTTGCCTCAATTACCGACGAACTGTTCTTTCTACAAGTAAAACTGACAGGTAATTCACTGAAGGGCGCTTTTTATCTCCCACTGTGCGAGTTTACCCGGCAATCACACACGGTCCACCATCGCGTTCCCGGCAATATAGTAATTACATTACATTGTATTATTAATCCGTGCCTCTAAAGGTTCTCAGCGATTACAAAAAATTATAAAACAGTTCGTGAGTGATTAAAGTGATAATAGGATCGCGCAGAGACAATGTCGTTACTGTTGCTGCGTCCCGACGTGAAATGTTTATTAAAATGGAATGTCCGTCTGTTTATACCGTATCTCAACATAAACAAACATAAACATTAACATACAGGCACATACATTTCTTCTGGCATCTCACTAGAATACCCTGTGTCGCGGGAACTAGAAACAATGACATCACAAACATCCAAGACCTGGGATTTTTTTGTTGTCCCCAGCCAGGATTAGAACCCGGGACCTCTCGCATGGTAGGCAGATGCGCTACCGCTACGCCACAGAGGTCGTCTACAGACATAATGCCTCGTTGGTCCAGCCATTGAGGTGCTTAACTACCAAGGGAAAGGTCGTGGGTTTTACAGGGAAGGAATCTTGCTACTTTAGTGAAGTCAGTTAGGCAACCGACTACCCACGCTCACCGTAGACCATTTTTTTTCTCGCTTAGCAATTTTTTTTAATGACTAGGTACGTCTAACGCTAGTAGCATTTTCCGAGTGGTTCCGTGCTTTGCAAGGCACGTTAAGCTGTTGGTGCCGGCTGCCGGCAATAGATGGCAGTCGTTAAGCCGAGTCTGAGGCCTTAGGGTGGCTTGAAAACTTCTAACAGTGAGACAGAAGTTTACAAGCCTCCACCAATCCGGACTTGGCCCCTGTGGTGGAGTATGGCCTATCTATACCTGCCTCAGGGAAGAGACCCGTGCCCCTCGGAGGGGACATAATGGGTTGATGATGATGATGACTAGGTATTTATCTCACTTGTTATTTATCTCACGGTGGCCGTCAAAGTTGTAAATGAAGTAGATGATTCGTTCCCCCTTTTAAAAAATCTCACAAAAAATAATATCATAACGTCATGTTGTAATGTCATTTTCGTAAATGTCTTCTTTGTTTCATTTATGTAATATTATGTCACTAAGCCCAGTATTAGAATCTGTCTTATGTATCTCACGTAAAGGCCTCGCAGGCGTGACGTGAATGCAGTTAGTACTTCGCTTTGGTATTTTGTTTAATTAATGTTTTCACGGTACAATTATCGCTGCGCTAAATACTGTGTTTCATTAACTATCCAAAGCTTTTGATTGCGTAGACCACAAAACCCTCCTTCGTAAGATGATCAGATACGGTCTCAGTAATAAATCTTTAGAACTTCTTAGATCGTATTTAGCTAATAGAGTGCAGAAAGTTGATATTAATGGAGTTAAGTCACCCGGATACGATGTTAAAATAGGAGTTCCTCAGGGTTCAATTTTAGGGCCGTTCCTTTTCTTAGTGTATGTTAATGATCTGCCGTACCTAGTTGAGAAATTGTCACAAATAGTATTGTTTGCGGATGACACTTCTCTAATTTTTAAAATCAAGAGAGGTCAATCTAATTTAGACGATGTAAACAATGCTCTTTCTAAAATTCTGAAGTGGTTTAACGTAAACAATCTTATGTTAAATGCCAAAAAAACAAAATGTATTAAGTTTTCATTGCCCAATGTCAAAAAAGTGGACACAAGTTTAACAATAGCTGGTGACAGACTAGACTTAGTTGAGACAACGGTGTTTTTAGGCATTACAATAGACTCAAAACTACAATGGGATCAACACATAGAAAAGTTAGCGGGTAGGTTAAGTTCAGCTGCATTTGCAGTTAGAAAAATTAGACAACTAACAGATGTAGAAACTGCGAGGCTAGTTTATTTCAGTTATTTCCACAGCATTATGTCATATGGTCTGCTACTATGGGGGCGGGCGGCAAATATAGAAACAATTTTTATTCTCCAAAAAAGGGCTATTAGAGGTATTTACAATTTACCTGCCAGACACTCACTACGTGAGTTTTTTAAGGAAATAGGAATTCTTACGCTAGCTTGCCAATATATATTCGATAACATAATGTATGTACGTAAAAACATAACTACATTTAAGCTAAACAGGGATATACATAACGTTAACACCAGAAATCGAAACAAAATTGCCTCATCTAGATTCAGATTAGCCAAGGTAAATACATCATTTGTAGGATTTAGTGTACGTTTTTATAACAAAATTCCTGAAAGTATTCTATCCCTGCCAGGAAATAAATTTAAATTTGTTATTAAAACTGCGCTGTGTAAAAAGGCATACTACAGAATAGATGACTTTATAGATGATAAAAACCCTTGGCAGTAAACCAATTCCACAACGAGCTAGTTATTGGTATTCTAATAATATATAGGGTTTAATAAATTTCATACATATGTACAGACGCTGTGATTGCATATCAAAACTATGCTATTATTATAGATAACTGACAAGAACTTTATCACACAAGTTTGCCAAAGGCCATGCGAATGGTGGCGCGGTGGCCGGGTCGCCTATCTCCCTCTAATATGGTTGAGACTGGTGATGGCTGACCTCTGCGTTACGCTCGTGAACGGGTGCCGTCCGTGTGTCTGGCCGCAGCATTGGTGTTTTATTACCTTTTAAGGATATTAAATGATGTATGACTTTGCAAGTATTTATTGCACTCATGGATCTTGAGATTCTTGGTATACGAACACTCATACCTAATTTGTATTAGCTTTAAGTTGATTTGAGAAAAGATGGTCAGAGTGGAGTTTTTTTTCGCTGCCTTTTTCTCCACTACAGACGGCCCTAAGGCAGCGGCTAACATTTTACATAACTGTATGTACATTGACATTCAACAAGCAGAATGTAAATTCTTTACGTTGAAATAAAAATTTTTGTATTTGTATTTTGTATTTGTAACTACCCCTTCTAGTAGGATTAATTATTATGCTTAATACAGCTGTTATATTGTGCTGAGATGTGACTGAATTTATTCAGATGCAGTAATATTAATACTGTCAAATTCTTGATCAATGGATATTTGTTAATTTCTATAAAAAATGTTGTATTTTGTTTTTTTTTTTTTTGTTATTCAATCACGCCAAAACGGCTGGATGGATCTGGGTGAAATTTAGCACGAACATAGATTATAATCTGGAGTAGCACATACGTTTTCATGCGAACGAAGTCGCGGACGACTGTTAGTTTAGTAATAAAAATATTATTAGATTAAGTTGGTACTATTTAGTATTTATTGAATTCAGCTGTTCGTTTAGAGAGAAAATTTCAAGGAAAATCATTTCTAAATATTTGAACTAAACGCCATCAAAACTTCATTGCTGCATTCGTTGCTTTCCTGTCTATTTCTCAAGAGCCTCGATAAACACGTTTTGCCCCAATTCCGCTTTTTCTGTTGATGCTTGATAGACAATCGCAGATTAACTTCTGCCATAGAGCATACATATACGAGCTCTTCCATGGCACGGTGATCAATTCAGGAAGGTTAGGGTCGCAAAAGTATTTTTTGTCGATGCGTCGGAAGTCAAAATTTCTATTTGTTTTTTACAGGTGGGTAAGTCTTTTACTTCATACAAATCATAGAAACATTTTGTACCAAGTAGATCCGTAGATATTTAGACTCGAGTGCATATCGGTTTTGAAGAACTGCGAAAACTTGTAACATTCCGTGTTTTGCACGCGAGTTCAACATTTTTTTAAACAAACCTATGGTGTGAAATAAAATAAGAAAAAAATGGTGCTGATTTATGAAGGTATGAACATTGCAAAATTTTTTTTTTTTTTTTTTATTTTTTTTTTTATTTTTAGTTTAACCTCGTAAGGCCCAATATACTAAAAAAAGTATGAAAACAATTGTTATTTTCAAGGTCGGGCCTTACGACGTTAATACAAAACCCACAGCAAAAGTCAAATTACAAAATATGGTTGTGTGAAAATATCCAAACATAGGCCACTTAAGGGCTTACATTATATTAACTTAGCTTCTAGACAGGAACAAAAAATAGATTTACATAATTTAAGTTGTACAAACAGATTTTACAAATTTTACAGTGGAATAAAAAGAAGAAAACAGACTATGGCCTTAGAGCAACCGTAATACAGTAGTATAGTAGTCTTAAAAAAATATAGTACTGATGCATCGATTTAGACCAAGTTTTTCAACTTTAAGCTCGGCTACGTTTTGAGATACACTTTTGTACACCGTGAATTTGCTACTACCAAGTAGCTTAGAGTGTTAGATAGTCCGAACAATATAGTTTTTTTGCGTCTGTTTGCGGCACTCATACAATTTTTTTGGGATTTCAAGGAATGGCGCTGTGATAAAAAACGTGAAATTTTTAGATGTCCTAATAAAAAATCACCTGATTGAACCTTTGTCCAGGTATACGAAAAACATATTATATGCATGTATACTAGAGACTATAGGAGTGTCAGACTTAATTACAGTCTGCAAAAAAAGTGTTAAAAATGCTATAAACACCTTCTGAGTTAAAACTGCGAAATTATTTCAGAAATGACATCAAAGTGGGATTAAGCTCCGAAAATATACCTTGTCAAGAAAAAAAAAATTTTCAAACTCAGTTTAGAGAGCAACTTTGCTTACTATTGATATTCCAAAGTCAGGTTTCGGCAATACAAACGGATGGAAAAACAGCTAGTCGCTTATTTGCAAATTATGATATTACATCAAATATTACTGAAATAGATTTCGGTCTATTTCAATAATAGGCGTTTGATGGTTCGCTTTGTTAGAAAGATTCAATATAATTTTGGAAACCTATAGCTCTCCCTACAAAATTAACAGTACATAATTTGCAGAATTTGCAAAATAAACTGCTGTACTTTATATGCAGCTGTACAGTTGGTATCCAATGACACAAACTGTTCATAAAGTCTAAGTACATGGCAAAGATACTATCGGAAATTTCTTACAACCAATTGGTATGCTAGGAGAAGAAACCCATCACAAAGATATACGATATTACAGAGAGCATAGGATATATCTAGGAAACAAACCAATGAAGACTTAATGAAAAACTTATTAGTTTTTTCAGATCCAATTATTTCAAGTATAAGACCACAGCCCCCCGTGAAGCTTAAGAACGCTATGACACTTGAAATGTAGAATCTTCTAAAGCAATCAGACGTTGTTGTATTTGAAGAAATCTTAATAAAGATAAAGTAATTATAGTAGGTAATTTTGACTTAATTTATTCGTAAATGTTGATACATGATAAGCTCACACCTGTCTCCCTGAGGGGTAGGCAGAGAGCAAGGACTGACACCTGCCACGATCCTGACAAATCACCTTCGCTTCATCGACATTCATTACTCGTTGCATGCACGCACGTCGGTTTCGTTTATTTTTTATCTTACCCTGTGCTAATAAATGTTGATAAACACCTAAATACATAATGTCCACATTGAGTTTTTTTTTAAATAATTAACACGTATGAATCACAAATCACAGTGCGGAAGACTTTTGGCCGCCTAAATCTCCACAATTGATCACCGTGCATGGTGCTGGATTGTGAAGCTAGATGTAAGCTCTGTATTTGTGTGCGCGGGTTAAACATCTAAGGTCCGTTTTTTAATTCGATGCAAAAAAAAATGACGCGGTGTTACCGCTATGAAAGCTATAGGTTAACTCGGTAGATTTTTTTTCCGTGAATAGATGACTCATGTGACCAAAATCCTTATCACATCAAAGTCATTAAAATTGTATTACTCGTAAGAGCAAAGTCTAAAAAAAACACCTGCGTAGCATACACAATTTAACTTGGAAGTAAAACGGGGTTATTTGGTTTTTACGTACTAGCAACATTGTATGGAGATGTCAACGTGACAATTTTTTTTTTTCATTGAATAAAAAAACAGACTGTACCTACCTCACAATAGGGACACTATCTTTGAACTAAAACTTTCGTAATCACTAGACATCAGTAACTTTATTCAGGATACATTGACTTGACTTTTTGTCAGTCGACCAGGAGTTAGAGACAAGCAACCGACGTCGCGAGCTCCGTCTCTGCTCACCATGATTAAGCTCTGCGAATCGGAGCGAAACCTGGTCGGACTCTTCCGACGAAAAGTCAAGTAAGTAGCCAGACTAAAATAAATAAGTCAAGTAAGTAGCCAGACTAACATAAATAAGGACAATATCGTAGAAGAACAATAGGAAATATGACAAAATGAAACATTTACATACAGGCACATACATTGCTTGTGGCCCCACACTAGGATACCCTGTGTCGTATAAACCATAAATAGCGACGTCACAGACATGTAAACATCCAAGACCCGGGTTTCTTTTTTTTGTCCCCAGCCGGGATACGAACCCAAAAAAAAAGTAATAAATTAAAAGTTTTTCAACTCTGTAACTACCCGTCATAGCTTTCTACATGAGTTTGAGAAGCGAGTGATTTGAAAACTAAAATGTTAAAGTTTATCGGTGTTCTTTTATTGGATTTCCTCATTTCCAACTCAGGCGCATAGGTGCAAAGCTCAGCTCTCAGCATAACAATGTTCATAGGTGCATAGAACTCAGCAAAGTAATCCAGAGTTCACTACATTGTTCTGTAAGTGTTGAGTGCAGTTTCCTTTGCAATTAAACTAGAATGTGATACATCTAGGTGACCCGTGAGTGTCAATGACATACCGCACTACCAGAAAGAATTTTTTGTATCTACTTCCCATATTGCTTCGTTGTTCTTGCTTGGTAACACGCTTGATTACCAAGACGGGGATCGTGCGTTCGATGTGCCTACGTTTTTACAAATAGTGTCAGGTTGAGTTGATAAGTGATAAATACTATAAAGAGGTGTAAAAGTGGTGTTTCGTCATAAGGTGAACGAAATCCAGAAATGGGAGACGTAAACAGAAATATAAACATTTACATACAGGCACATACATTGCTATATTGCATTGTATTATTACGTAATTCTGAATTTTGATTTAATAATCACAGCACGAAAGAATTATGAATAAAATCTCTTCTCTTATATTGTTAGTATATTACTTTAACCTAATTCTATGGCCGAGTACCGGGCCAATAAAATCTGATTGGTTTTGTCACCGAAACGATAAGAAGATGTATTTCTATTTACCAACACGTGCGAGATCACTCCACGTTACGCCAACCAGCTGTGTGTACCTACCTCACAACAAAAGCACTTGTACAGTCGCAAACAATGACTTTTTACAACACGCTCTATTACTAAGCGCAATAAAACGCGCTCGTATCCTGCAGGCTACTTCATCATCATCAGGCTATATTAGTCCACTGCTGGACATAGCCCTCCCCTAATGAGCGCCATAGCGCCCTGTCTTCAGCTTGCCGCATCTGGCATCTGCTTGCAGTTTTTCGCAGATCGTCATCCCACCTGGTCGAAGGGCGTCCTACACTATGTTTGCTGAGTCGTGGTCTCTACTCAAGAACACGCTTACCTACCTTACAATAAAGCACTTGTGTGCGCCACAGTGCCGTGTGTACAGTCGCAAACAATGGCTTGTTACGTACGACACGCTCTTTTACTAAGCGCGGTAACACGCGCTCGTATCCTGCAGGCTACTTAGTAGGACAATACTTTGTTGGCAATAACACGGCACTACGGATCCCTTATGTGGGTTAATGCTTTAGGCATCCTAGGCACGTATTATCATAGGGTCGGTTTCCGACCGTTTCTCTATCTACACGAAAAAAAAATATCAATATTCTCAGACATTATTGCTGAAACATTATTTATTCTTTTATGAAGACATTAGTTTTTTTTTTCGAAATGAAACTTCACTTTTTTGTTTCAAGAATGAGTGTTTCAGATGAAGACAACAAAACTGAGACAATATTTTACTTCATTCAAGATAATATTGTTTCCGCCATATATGAATCACGGATTGTCTTGACCAATAGGATATCTAATCTCTTTAAACGAGCAATTCTTGTATATATATTTATATATAATCATCAGAATCTCGGAAACGGCTCCAACGATTTTCACGAAATTTTGTAGGCAGATGGTTTCGGGGGCGTTTAATAGATCTAACTAGGTTACATTTTTAGAAAACGTTGTTTTATCCGTGTTTTAAGCCAATTGAAATTTGCTATGATAACATAGAGAGGTAAATTTCGCGTCTATCTGCAAGGTTGGGATAGTTCTGACGGGAAAACGGGCGTCCTGTTTCGGGCCGATTTCAAGAGACCCGGTTCGAGTCATGATGTTTTTTTTTCCAAGTTCTTCTTTTGTTGAAAAAGGATTATTTTAATTTTATATTACATGTTTTATATTACAAAAAATACCGAGCAAAGCTCCCAGCGGTCACCCAGGTACTTGTCTTAATCTAAGAATTTTTTTTCCGTGTACATAGAGACCACCATTTGCCACTTGTCACGATCCTGAGAAGAATTATTTATCAATTATCAATTATCGTCGCTTTATCAATTAGAAGAAACACTAATTGATAAAGCGACCGGCAACCTCTGGCGCGGGCGCCACGGTTAGCGCATCTGCTTACCATGCGAGAGGTCCCGGGACAAAAAAACCCTTGATCTTGGATGCTTACAAATTTGTGTCGTCGCTGTTTTTAGTTCCCACGACACAGGGTATCCCAGTGTGAGGTCAGGCCAGAAGCAATGTATGTGCCTGTACGGGCTAAGCACCGTGCATAGCTGCGTGTGCTGACTTGGCATTGTCCAGCACACCGCTACCGCCCGCGAGACGGCTCGAGCCTCTCGCCCAATACACACTTATATACTAAACAATGTAATTATGTATCGTAAATAAACTACAAGGAAGATATAAACTACGACTTCTTCTTCTTCCACCACCGTCCAACAAACAACATCTGCTGTGCGACAGAGCGAGGGTTGCACACGCTCTCCTCTGCTCGTACAGTGCCTGTCTGTAAATGTTTATGTTTAAATTAGTTATGAACATACAGAGCCGGTTCCCAAACTGAAAATTTCACTTTGAAAATACTTAAGTATCGTTCTGTCACGCTCTTTTCTCAGAAATTTGACGAGACAGCACTACAGTTAAGTAGTTACCTAACAAAATTCTCAATTCATAAAACTTTGAGGCCTGTTTCTTTCGACTTATAAGAAGGAAAGGATCAAGAGTTGGATACAAAATTGAAATGTCTCACTTTATGATATGTGACCTATTGTTGTGTGTTGCAAAGGACAGATATTTTTGATCATCGAGCCATTTCGAGGCAATAAAGTTGATTTCGCTCTGATTCGCAGAGCTTAAGTTTTGAAGCGCGCGCTTTTGTAACGCGCGTTATAAGAACTATGAGGTCTGATCGAAGTGTACACATACAAACGCGCAGTAAGCGCGCTGTAAGCGCGCGTTTGCATGTGTACACTTCAATCGGACCTCATAGTTCTTACAAAAGCGCACGCTTCAAAACGCCTAGTGTGTGTACCCGCTCTAATCATGGTGAGCAGAGACGGAGCTCGCGTCGTCGGTTGGTCGGATTCTACCGAAAAAAAAGTCAAGTAAGTGTATCCGGAATAAATGTAATAATGTCTAGTGCTTACGAAAGTTTTAGCTCAAAAATCTGGTCAGTAACAAAACTGCAAGTGGATGGTCACTACAGCCCTGCCTGTCCAAGCCTGCATTGCAGTACTTACAACACCAAGTCGCATTTAATTTCACAATAATATTTTCATTGGGACTGGTATCGATAAGGGCTTGCGGCAACGTCCCCGGTGGGCGTAGCACGAGTCTCACGGTTCGATGACGATACGGGAACTAGAATATTTTGGTTATATCATGTTGTGAAATTGATGATGATGATGATTTCCTCTTATCACTTATCAGGGACATAGGGCTTGTAGAAGGGATCTTCATTATTATTATTATTACTTTATTGCACATGAGACATTTCATTTCATTTTCATTTCTCGCGGTCTTGTGCGGAAATCTCTAACTCCTTCCAGTTGAGGCCCGTAGAGTCAGCCTCTTTCTCAACGGAGCACCTCCAGGTAGTACGAGGACGGCCCAGCCGTCTCTTGCCAAAAGTTTGCCACGTTAAGCTCTGTTTGTCCAGCTGGTTGTGGGGTCTTCTCAATGTATGTCCAATCCAGCGCCATTTCCTTAGAAGGATTTCCTTGCTGATAGGCTGTTGTGAAATTATGTACGTTACTAAAATCTCTATCGAATGAAGATTACTGTTTCAGTCTATTATTCGGACAGGTCATTCTATTTTCTCTGGTGTTATATTTTTCTTTTAACAGTAGAGTTATTTGGTTTTCGAAGTGGTTATAAGGATAGGAATTGGAATATTAGAAAGAATATTGTCAAGATGTTTCTTGTTCAAATTTAAATGTTTCAAGAGATAAAAGATATAATTCATAAAAATTACAAAAGGCATAATTAATTTTGGAAATATTATGCACGACTTGAGATATTAATAATAAGACAATAAATGGTTGTACATTTAAGACTATTATTCGCAAAGTAAATTACAAGATTTCCATCTTCACATTATATCCACAGCTAACTTGGTGGCACACGGCAGAAAAGTTAGCGTAATCCCAATTGAGTGCAGATCAGACAACAAAATAAAAAAACTAAAGAGCTGGCCCCAAATAGTGGGAAAGGCAATAGAACAAAAAAAATAGATGTGTATACGTCTGGACGGACTTTAGGGTACTTAGAGATATTGTAAAGTAAGGTTCGCGATAGGCTGGCGTGTGTAGTAACAGCGCCGTGTACCGGTGACACCGCGGGGAGCCGGACGGCCGGTTGCCCCACCTCCTGAGACGCCGCGGCCGGGACCGACTATGTGACACTAGACTAGATTAGATTAAAAAAAGGTAAACTGAAAATATCTCTTCAAAGACAACGTCCGATTCAACATATTCCGAAGAATCTTCTACACTAAGTATTTTGCAAACGACAAGAATCCAAAAATTTCATATTTTCGAGAGAAGATATAGTTACGCTTGAAAATGTCTGTAAATTTATTATGGAATCCTGGTACTACCAAAAGCAGTTACAGCCACGTATAGTAGCTCTTAATGTCTCTTACTTAAAAACGATTACCGACCAGAAGTTGATTCCTTTTATGCACTCTACAATTATTCCAAGCAGACTTTATACGTCAATACGGGCACAGGATTTCTCTCCAAGAAAGAGAGTTCTCTTAGAGTAGGCTTAATCACCACACGTACCCACAGCGGATTAGCGAGCATTCAAGCACGAGGTATGGTCGTTCATTCAAGCACATATTCGAGGTATGTGGATACCATAATATACTCTAACACCGGTCTACACTTGTATTAGTGCTCATTTACGACGTCCGCATAAAGCTAATGCTCCGTGGAGTTTCACGTTAGATAAAGCCCATTCTTCCTTCACTCCTTGCCTCACCATTATAATGCAATCATTATTCTCATTACACTCGAGTATGTGAGTAAAGAATCCCAAGTAAGAACCCTTTGACGTAACGCTATGATCTCCGTCGGCGATGGTTACCCAACGCGTTCTCACGTCGTATCGCGAATCGCGGCACAATATTTCACTTCCCGTTTTTCTGCCCGGCTCCCACAGTCGCAGGCGCCATGGTACGCCCATTGTGCTGTTCGCCGCTTGCGCAACTTTTTCACTAATATGACCCATTTGTTGTTTTATGGTGTTACCGAAGGAGTGGTGAAAATTGCAAGACTCAGGTCTATCATGACGGCTCATTGCCTTTTCATAGTATTTTTGCTTCGTGGGTGAGTTGGTTTTTTGATGAAATAACATAACATTTACATACAGGCAAATACATTACTTCTGGCCCCATACTATTTTTTTTTATTTGTCAAAGCCGGGCTTCGGACCCCGGACCTCTCACATGGTAGGCACATGCGCTAACCGCTGCGCCGCAGAGGTCGTCATGAAATGAATATGGCATGTTTGACTGCCTCGTTAAGCGGTTAAGGTGCTTAGATACCAAAACAGAGGTCGTGGGATCGATACCGTGGGACGCCGTATATTTGTGCAAAATGGCCTTAGTCTGGATGTTTTTTGATATTCGTAATGTCCTTGCTTGGTTACCAGAGCACAGGGTATCCAAGTTTAGGACCAGGTCAAGTGATTGTGTTGTATGCAAGTAATTCGTTTATTATTGTTTTATTCTTAAGGCTAGATCATCGAGGCAGTCAAAATCATCATAAAAATCGTGTTTAAAATTACAATCAACAAAGGAAATTAAAATCTTGTCAAAATTTCAATGAGAAGGCTTTCATAACTCAGTTTTAGTTTTTTTTCCCAAATTTCAATTAGATAAATAAACATGTTGCTTTCTGGTAAGCCTACTATCAACTCGGGGTCCAGACCCGTTAGCAACACGTCAATCTAAATTGCGACTACTCGGTAAGACTGTTAGGTCTAGATTTCCCTACAGATAGCTTTGTACAGGGCTTGCAGTCCCATGTTATTGACATACGACTAGTTTGATGAGAGTGAGAGATTGTTTTTAATTATTCGGCGGAGGATGATTGTGGGAAATGTGTGCGTTTCCGTGTTTACATTCGTGGTCACACTTTGTTACTTTGTCAGCGATTACAGACTCGGATACTATAGATTGTTTTACGGATTCACTTACTTCATTTTTTAGACGAATGAATTGAATTTTTGATTTTTTGCCAGAGCCGAGCAACTGACGACGCGTCTCCGAGCGGGATCAGCTCTCTCCCGCTCTCGCTCAGCGTCCTCCTTCCGCTTCATTTCTACTTCGCAGAAGGTGGTCACTGCCTTCCCTTGGGTCTCTCCCTCCACCATGGATGCTGCCACAGGAGGCAGGGATAGGTCTCCCCCGATCTGGGCAACCAGATCGCTGCGCTCGGACCGCCACGCTGGGCACACCTCAAGCGTGTGCTGCGCGTCATCGCAGTCCGCAGCGCAGTGGTGACACCTCGGCGATTGCTCGCGCCCAATTCTGTTGTGGTAGAAACTGAGGCAGCCATGCCCAGTGAGCACCGGCGTGAACCGAAAGGAGACGCTCTCGTGCTCTCTGTGGTACCATCTGCCAAAGTTCGGGAGAATCGCACTGACCACCCTATGACACGCACTTTGCGCCGCTCCCCCCACTCGCGCCGTGCTTGCCGGTGCGCAAGCGCATGCACCTAAGCTCTACAGTTCCTGATGCTTCTCACGAATAGTTCTATGTTCAAATTCAAGTAAAAAGCAATTCATGTGCTAAAGAGTAAAAATCAACAAGTACAAATTCCATCAGTTCAAACAATTTTAAAAAACTTCACACGCAAATCCAATTCATGTAATTCTAAACCAAATCTAAAACCTAGAACCTAACTCAGAACTAGAACTCACGTACAAGTGTCAGCAGATCATGTAGGAACGTATGAACAAAAAAAATAGATCCATGATTTTTTTTCTTTTCCCTATCACAGCGTAGTCTATTTAAATTGGCCCTTATTTTTTGGAGTCTCGCTCCCAAAGTTCACGCACGCTTGCACATTACTTTTCATGCGCTTTCAAGGTCGTCAGAAAGACGCGCTCTCCAGCCACTAACACAGTAGGCAGGTACTCCATCAGCAGTAATTACTCTGAGAGTACTCCATCACACTTGAGGGGGCACTTGCAACACGGAGAGTAGAGATGATTGCTAAACGAAAGAAAACAGGAATCGCTCAATGAAACACTGTTGTACGCGTAGTGAGTTGCTTCAGATGACGTGACTAGTTTTTTTGTTGTATTTGAACTTTAAAATTAAATTGATAAGAATTTACGATCGTTAATTCCCGCAAGTACCAATGACTTTTGGTTACGTACACTTGTTTGTACAGCAACACCATTCGCTGATAAATTGTGCCGGGATAACGGCGACAGGCTTGCACTTGTCACGTTGGGACCTAATAAACTCGGCAAAACGTGGGCCCAGTTCTAGTTAATGGTCCCTCTGCCTACCCTCTCGGGGATAACGGGCGTGAGTTTATTTTTTTTATTATTATTAAACGATCGTTATTTAGAAGTATTATACGAGTTCACGGAGTTTTAGTCTTGTTTGTTCTTATAGGGGCAACTGAAATACGTCTAACTATCACAGTTCATGAGATACAGCCTGGTGACAGACTGACGGACGGACGGGCAGCGGAGTCTCAATAATAAGGTCGGTTTTACCCTTTGAGTACTTAACCCTTATTTGTTGATGTCATCTCTGCATTACCTATTTGCCTTATTTATTTATTGGTCGTGGGTTCAATGCCCACGAGTGGCTGCGTTACATTTGAACAAATGGCCTCAGTCTGGGTGCTTCCATGTTTGTAATGTCCTTGCGTGGTTATCATAGCACAGGGTATCCTAGTTTGGGACCAGGTCAAATGATTGTGTTGTGTGAAAGTTATTATGAAGTCTTATGTTATTATTCGGAAACTTGATTTCGTTTTTAAAATGAATAATTTTTGGTAGGTACTTTGATTTCGAGCTTAAGGCAAGGTTTTTGCGAAAAAAGTCGCAGTCAAAAGTTGATGTAGTTACAATAATCATAAATGAGTAT
The DNA here is from genome assembly GCA_947310845.1 of Yponomeuta plumbellus. NCBI lineage: Eukaryota > Metazoa > Arthropoda > Insecta > Lepidoptera > Yponomeutidae > Yponomeuta > Yponomeuta plumbellus. The sequence goes on along the minus strand of OX371193.1, from coordinate 25,046,844 downwards.
TACCATGTTATTATGATTATGTAGGCAATAAAATAAAATTGCCTGTGTGTTGGTTCATGAGAAACGATATGCAACGCCACATTATTCCGTAACCAGAATTTCATGTTAGTGAACTGTATTGATGCAATACATGTGACATTAAATTTTTTATGATACGATGAATAAAAACTCTTACAATATCTTTACGGACCTCCATTCACTTGAAAAGGTTTTGTAAAAAAAACTGGGTACGACACTTTATCGTTCAATTTCTACGTAAAGTAGTGAACACAATAGAAGAATACGTTAATACGAATTAGTACCTCTTAGATTTTTTTTATGTTCATAGTTATTGAGATATTATGTCAGAGTTATTTTTCATGTTTTTAAAGTTTAATAATTGTTTATTAAGCAACTGCTTAGTACCTATTTCTTTTGGATTAAGAAGAATTGTTTTTTTTTCTCATATTTAAATTGATTTTTGTTTCGTTTATGTTTAATCGATCACCAACTATTAGTAGACTGTTTTAAGCTCTCTTTACCTTACTCCCGCACAACATCACAGGGAGAAGGCAGTGGCTGAAAACTAGCGCTACCCGCGGCTGTCCGGGGTAGCACCAGCTGAGCCACTACCTTTTGCCTTATTGTAAGTTTACTCGTAGTACTTGATTTGTTAAAATGTTATTTTGATGAGGCAATAAATAATTATCTTTTTATCTTTATCTAATAATGTAAAACCTTTCATCATCGTCAACCCATTATGTCCCCACCGAGGGGCAAGGGTCTCTTCCCTAAGGAAGGTATAGGCCATACTCCACCACGGGGGCCCAGTCCGGATTGGTAAAAGCTTTAGATATGATCAAAAATATCCATAATTAAACTGCTTCCTGCAAACAATAGGTCGGTAAATATTCGTACAAACTTATGTATTAGATTTAAGATGATTTGTGAAATGGTAGTTGAGTGAAGATTTTTTTTCACTGCCTTTTTCTCCACTATATTCGGTTCCAAGGCAGCGGCTAACATTAACATTATAAGTACACTGACATTCAACAAACAGAATGTAAATTCCTTACGTTGAAATATATTTCCGATTTCTGATTTCAATAGCTAATAAAATTGTTAAAATAAAATTTAGCATTTAATTTAAAACTTTTACTGGTCGGAAGTAGTTTGCATAACGGTTTTCAGGTTTTGACAGCACAATTTAGTTCATTCCTTTTTGCCTGCACCATCGTCATTTCACCCATATCAGTTAATTCCGCGTTGAAAGAGAAACAGCCGTCAGCACAAAACAAAAATGCGCAAACCTTGCACATTTTCCCATGGCGATGACGCGTCCGTTTTGCAACACGTTTATCGTACGCAGCGTAATGTGGCACATTTATCAGAGCACTCGGTGCAATGATAATATATGGAACAAATCTAATGGCGACGACACGCCGGGCGCGCTTCGAGGGGGAGCCATGAGTTGGCACGACTCTACCCTACTTATTTAATTACAGACGCGCGTTACACTTTCGCTGCCTCTCAACAGAAAGTACAATTTTCTAGCCATCAGTAACTGGACTATGTTTTGGTTACCTGTTTTTTAAGAGAAAACTTCTATATGCGCATTTTTCTAAAAAGTAAAATAAACTGAACTTGAACTAATTAGACTAATCGACTACGAATTATTGGGGAAGTTTGACCCCATACACTTCGCTCTAGTGGACATCCAAATTTTTAAAATCATATAAGTTTTCACTTTGTTATGGTCAGAAGCACACCCTCTCTATTATTTAATTTTATTGTTAGTGCCGTCCCTTATCGATATATACTTAACATTGATCAGTAATTTTTGTTATGGGGATTTTATGACGTTTGAGCCCCGATTAAAGCCACGGAAGTTACAAAATATGGTTTGGTATGAGTAAAAATGAAATGAAGCGCTAAATGAAAACCGAATTGGCATTCACCCAGTTGAGAATGCAAACAACGCGGTCGGTATTCAAAGGCAAAAAAATATAAACGAAAGTTGAGAAGACTTTTATTCGCATCTTCAGTGACTACACTAGTCTTCAGTGTTTACATTCGAGTTTTTCGCCGCTACTAGACCTCCCCTAGGCTTCCTCATGGTAGGCTCCGCGGTTGAATCCGAGATCGGCTGGCCTTAATCGTCGGCGATTGTGTTACAAACAATAACGGAATCCCGATCGGCCGAAGAACAGGGCTAGGGCCGCGGCAGGTGCGGACATGCAGCCCTAAGCAGGCGCTTAGTCAGAGAGAACTAGAAAGAGTAATCACGTGACGTAGCCTTCATCATACTTCACTTTTTGGCAAGCTATTATTCTGTTTCCCTGCTCTCTTTTCATTTCTTTCTCTTTGACGACCTTTGTGGTGCAGTGGTGAGCCCATCTGTCTACCATGCGAGAGGCCCCGGTTTGAACCTCGGCTGGGGACAAAAAAGAACCCCCCAGGTTATTGATGTGATGTCGGTGTTTCCGGTTTCCACGACATAGGGTATCCCTTTAGCACCACGCCCCAGTAAGATTGCAATGAAGTCAGTCTCACTATCGCCCAGTCGGATTCAATGTTGTCCGATCTTTTTTAGCTGTCAGCCCAATTCTGCTTCTACGGCCATCATCCCAATATTTACAAAGTCGTACACTGCACGAGATTAAATGCCACTGCCTTCCTGGACTAACCGCTAAGGGGCTTAACTGCCAAGACAGAGGTCGTATGTTCGATTCCTACTGAGAGCAGCCGTACATCTGTACAAATGGCCTCAGTCTCGGTGTATTCCCACTTTTGTAATGTCCTTGCCTGGTTACCATAGCACAGGGTATCCTAGCTTGGGACCAGGTCAAGTGATGTTTTGTGTAAAATTTATCAGAAATCAGAAATTTATTTCAACGTAAAGAATTTACATTCTGCTTGTTGAATGTCAATGTAGGTACATAAAATTATAATGTTAGCCGCTGCCTTAGGGCCGAATGTAGTGGAGAAGAAGGCAGCAAAAAAAAACTCCACTTTGACCATCTTTTCTCAAAACATCTTAAATCTAATACAAAGTTTGGTAGGTACGAATGTCTATCTACCTAAGAATGTCAAAATTCAAGACCCATGAGTGCAACCAATACTTGCAATGTCAAACATTATTTGATATTCTTAAACAAGTATGAAAACGCCAATGCTGCGGCCAGACACACGGACGGCACCCGTTCACGAGCATAACGCAGGGGTCAGCCATCGCCAGTCTCAACCATATTTGAGGGAAATAGGCGACCCGGCCACCGCGCCACCATTCGCATGGCCTTTGGCAAACTTGTGTATCAAAAAACATTTGTTTACTTTCATATCATTTCATAGGTCCCGAGCGCATCTCGTAAGCAATGACCAAAAGGGCTGTTGATATATTCATTTATGGAAATTGACGTTCAACAAGCAGAACCGTCCAACAATACTATCTAGACTATTTCCACTGGTTATTCTACAATATTGTTTCATAGAAGCAAGACAACTGGAGTAATTTTCGTGGTTGGAGACGCGTGACAGCCCTATCGCGCACAATTTGGTCTACGCTGCAATTTGGCCTATGGTGGTCGTGTCACTGAACCGCGCTAATGAGTGCGCTTTGATTGTGCGCAGGCGGCGACAGTCGATTGTTTCGCAGTTTGTCTATTACCAATGGTTTTTTGTCCGAGTCTCGGCCGGCCGGTCGTGCGGTCCGTCTTATGTTTTTTCCACAATTGCAAAAAGGTACAAAGTGTGAGATTGGTATCGTAATATTGATAAAGAAAAGTGAGAAATTTGTTTGTTTTATGTCTCAAAGACTGTTACATAATAATTAATAAATCTGTTGGAAATACAGAAAAACATCTCAAATAAAGTGAGAACTCAAGTTACAGTAGGTGCACGCCTGTATGTTGCAGCAGAAAAAAGGCCTCAAGCTCAGTATTAGCCGAGGGTTTGTACACATAGCACTGATTTTCAGCAAGGGTTTCAGGTAACCCACGGGGTATTTAACCCTAAATCTGATTAATCAAAATAATTTTTGACATTGCAAGTATTGATTGTACTCATGGGTCTTACATTTTGAGCTTCTTAGATGAACATTCGTACTAAATTTGTATTAGATTTAAGGTGTGAGAAATGATGGTCCGAGTAGAGTTTTTCTTTTGCTGCCTTTTTCTCCACTACATTCGGCCCCAAGGCACCGGCTAACATTAGCTTTAGTATCAGTACATTGACATTCAACAAACAGAATGTAAATTCTATACATTGAAATACATTTCTGACTTGTGAATCCCAATTTATTTCTGCTCAAAATAAACTTTCACATTAAAAATACTACTCCGAACAGATTTACTATTGACAACGTAGCTGTTACTCCAACACACTTATCTAACCGTGAGAGCAAAGACGCTATACATATATTCATACCCAAGTACTTACCTATCAACAGCGGCGCATAACTGTCTCACAATCTCCATCTATCATCTCGCATGAGGCGACATGTAAATCATCGGGCAGTTTCCCATTATTTAAGAGCGTTTTCGAGTGAAATCCGTTTTCCCTCACTCCAGTCGTCAAACAAAGTGAATCCGATGTCTCCACATTATTTTACTATTTGAGCCCCAAACAATGCCCTCGCATAACAGGGGCGTTTAAAATTTAATTGCAATAAATGCGCGCAACAATGCCTCGGTTTAGTGTACACGCTGGCATTGTGGGAATCTGTTGGGCTTGAGCGAAATTCTGTCTTTCACTTGTTATTTTAAAGCTTAATGGTTATTACTGCGTCATACAATGACAACACTCGAACAGAAACTAAGCGCAACCGACTTGAGTTGCAGTCTACATGTCCAGCAAAATATATTTGTTTAATTTACTTGCAAACCTTTCATTTCCTTACTTATACATAAAAAAACATAAACATAAAAATATCTTTATTACTTTAAAAACTTAACAACTAGTGGTTTATTTACATTTTTTTAAAGGTTTTCAATATTTAAGGCAACACTGCATATAACAATTATCTTCTGTGCCAGAACTAGGTTCTAGACCTATATTCTCGTAAGGCCCGACCTTGAAAAGAACAATTGATTTTGTGATCACTTGAAGACATTGGCCCTCACGAGGATATCTCAGGCAACAGTGCTCTTCATCGTTCAATACCATGTTTATGTAGCTTAGACATTTGTAACTTTAAATATGTTTATAATACAAGTTAAATAATTTAATCACGAATTGGTCACAAAGTTAATCGAGAGCCTTTTTTAATAATAAAGTGTGTTATTTAACTTTATTCCGGATACACCATGACTTTTTGTCGGAAGAGCCCGACCAGGGTTTCGCTCTGATTCGCAGAGCTTAATCTACAAAAAAGACAATAAGTCAAGTAAGTGTGTCATGAACAAAGTTAATAATGTTTAGTGCTTCCAAAAGTTTTAGTTCAATAAAGTGTGTTTTCCTTTTAGTATCTGAATTTGTAACGAGATACATGTCGCGGATGATAATATCAAATTATATTCGCGAAACAATCATAGACGCATCTTTCACACGCACGCAGGGCTATTTTGTTTTAAGTTTTTATAAATGTGTGTTGTCTGTTCGATGTTCTACCTAAACACATAAAACACTCACCTGGCTGAGCTTTACACTTTTATCTTTTTAATAATTTTGTCATAACAGTAATCTTTAAAATAAGTAAAATATCAAATTAAACTAAGTTTTTAAGCTATGGAAGCGCGGTGTCACCTAGTACAGGCATTCTACATGCTTAAAAGGTGGCTCCAGATACTATGTACCGTTAAATTAAGCAGTTTACGAAAATAAAGATTTTGTATTTTTGTATTTTGTATTTGTTTTGTCTGTTGTTGCAATAAATTACATTACATTTACATACAGGCACATACATTGCTTCTGGCCCCACACTAGGATACCCTATGTGTCGTCGATAAATGTTTATCTTTTTTATCTTTCTTTCAATTAATTTTAACAGGTACATGCTGATATTTTCATTAAAAAGTTAATAGTGAGTGACTGTTCCAGCTCATTTGGCCGGTGATTTACCGATTCGAAATGAAGCGAGGCACAAGCGCTGCTCCATTCCCTTTTGGTTCCCCGCGTGAGTGTTTGTGGACCGTAATGGAGGGTTGCTCTCAACTTGTCCATTGACTTTGGCTCTCAAGGCTTGTCAATATACTAAGGAAGGGGTTAAGCCGAGAATTGTTGTTAGCAATAAGGTCCCCCATTGTAACTTTTTAAATTGTAACTTTTATTTCTATCTTGTTTCTTGAAAGCAATAAAGAATATTCTTTACTTATCTTATCTTAGAGCCATTACCAGCGCACTAGTTTATTTTGGAAGTTGCAAACATCGGTGTATTTGTAACAAGTAGAATTACTGTCGGTAAATAAGAGAAATTAATTGAATCCCCGCCATCGGAACCAAATCACCACACCATCAGGTGGCGGTCCAGTTCATGTTGCGTGCACGACTGGGAAACTTGGGTAACCATGAGAGAGGCCTATGTCCTACGGTGAGCACCAAATGGCTGGTGATGATGATGAATTGAAAAAAAAAAACACATACTAATCCACATAGCTAATTAATTAGAAAACCTGGTTACTTGGTCCTAAATTCTGTTAATGCATTGTAGTACAATGACAACTGGATGAACGCGGCGATTTAATTACATTGCCGCTTTTAATCTACGCGCGCACATGTGCCAATCCTTGTAGGCGTGAATAGTGTAAAAAATCATGTCACGTGACCCGACCAAGTATCTGTCATCGAACTAAAATGCACTAGCTGAATTGAGGCTCTGGAAAAAAAACACAGTAATCAGTTGCAATATGTCCTTGAAAAGAAGTATTAAAACCGATCGAGCCGAAGATCCGATCGGCCCACCAAAAATTGTACTGGTTGAGTTGATATAGTTATGTTTATGAGACTAAGTCGATTCCACTTAAACACTTACTTTTAAGATAATTTTCTTTATCCGTTTATCTTACTTTTGGGTGCATTAGGAGTCGCCCGCGCAGCCGCGATATAAATAACTGTTACAGAACATTGCGATCGGTTCCGCCCCCAAGGTACAGTTTCGAGAGCAATCAAACTTGCGGATTTCATCCAAAATATTTAATAGGCAGAACGGAATAGCATATTCTAACCTTAACTGTTCGAGGTTTCATTCACCAATTAGCGCTTATTTTTAAAAATATGCTGCCAAACTAAAAATACGGCTGTGTCGGCCAAAATTGTCAACGAATAGATTAGAATAGAAATATTTTCGAATTAGTCGAATATTTTATACAAAAATAAATAACATACATAAATTAGAATGTATGTGTATTTATGGTCCTTTTATTTAAATTTAATCATCATCAACCCATTATGTCCCCACCGAGGGGCACGAGTCTCTTACCTGAGGAAGGCATAGGCCGTACTCCATCAATAGATTATAAAAAACATAATTATGTTTGATAGGTAGTGCTCAATTATAATATTGTAACGCTTTGGTGTAATTACTGTTATGTTGCAATATTTATGTAAGTAAATAAAGAAATATGTCAAAAATAAATACCATGGCCAATTGCCGTGTTTTGATGTCCTTATATACCTTCTTAGCGTAGCGAATGGTGTTCTAGTTTCAGACCAAGAAAAGTTATTGTTGATGTTTGAAGTTTCTGTAACTTTACTACTAAACTTTACTCTGCTGAATTACAGGCCATTGAGTAATTCACTCAAATACAATGCAGTCGACAAGGAAAAAATCGCACAGGTAACATTCCATGCTAGAAATCCAAGTGACTTGAGACGTTTCAGTACTGTGTAGGTAGACAATACATCTGTCGGTCTGTTTGTATGTATGTATGTCTTCGGAACGAGGTACAATGGGCATCGCGTGCGCGGTTGCGTAAGACTCCAGGTTCGATTCCGGAGCGCCAAGCGTGAGCTACAAAAGTCGGTCTATCATACGACAAAGTCACAGGCCTTCTCTCAGAGAGAGAGAGAGAGAGAGAGAGAGAGAGAGAGAGAGAGAGAGAGAGATAGAAAGAGAGAGAAGAGAGAGCACGGTCTCCAGTGTCCACTCCGAGCAACCTTGGACTATACATACATTGCATTGCACAAAGAAACAGATTCTCAATTAAATAAACGCTTCTAACTTTGCACCACACATCCATCAACTCTCCCACGGTCTCCAGTGTCCACTCCGGGTAACCTTGGACTATGTCTCCCATACATTGCGCAGCAGCAAGAAACAGATTCTCAATTCACAGAACAATTACGATATTCAATTAACGTAGGTAACTTTATGCAAAGGTTGGTTTAGCAATCCGTATTATAAACTTGAGACGGTTAACTATAATGGCCACTGCTGGAGGCTATAGTTTAATGATACTGTAGACTGTACTGTGTATGTGTGTGTACTCTACTGAGTTACAATATGGGCGAGTTTGGAACAAAAATGTACTGGTTGATCGGTTGTCGTCGTACAGTGGCAAAATTACTCGGGTAAAAAATGTGGTTCGAAAAAAACGTTTCGATGGTTGAAATTGGTGATTTGGCTGTGATCATTCGGTAGTTGGACGGTTGAGAATTTGGGATTATTTACTCGGTGTAAGTGTAACTGACCTACGTGTAGGTAACGGTTGTTTTCAAAGAATTTCGTTTATCGGTGTGGTATGTACATTTTTACATTTATTATACATACAGGCACATACCTACATTGCTTCTGGCCCCACACTGGGATAACCTGTGTCGTGTGAACCAGAAACAGCGACATCACAAACATGTAAACATACAAGATCTGGGTTTTTTTTTGTCCCTAGCCGGGATCCGAACCCAAGACTTCTCGCGTAGCTAGTAGGCAGATGCGTTAACCGCTGCGCCAAAAAGGTTCCATGGTAAAGTTAGTAATAAAATAATGGGCTAGTTACCCTAAAAAATGTAATTAGTCCGTCTTTTAGATTATTCAAAAATAAGGGACACGTATTTTTTTATTTGTAAATTAGACCAAAAATGACAAAGATATAGCCCATTAAAGTTACGTGTGACGTCACGCCGTGCTGCATTTTTTAGCATGGAGTGACGTCACACGTAACTTTAATGGGCTATATCTTTGTTATTTTTTGTTTAATCGAAAAAAGAAAAAATACGTGTCCAATATTTTTTTATAATCTAAAATACGGACTAAATAGAATTTAATTATTTTGACCTGGGAAACTACCCTATTCTGTCAATCTTACCCCCGGTTTCTCGTGCACTAACAAGCTGTTAATCTACTGTTAACAGCTGTCAGTTGGCAAAAGTGCATACGAAAAAAGCGTTTGTCAGCTGTTGACAGTAGATTAACCGATCGTTAGCGTACGAGAAACCGAGCGTTTGACTTACATTTATCTAGCTATTCTGCAAACTGTGTTCAGCTTGCGTGCTGTATTAACCATATCTCTTGACATCAACAATTCGTAGAATGCTTGCGAGAAGATTAATATCTTCTCGAAATACTGAGACTTAAGTCGTGATAGCTACACTTAATCACAACTATAATGTGCAAACAGTCGACAGTAGAACATCTTTTACATGCTTATAATTTACATGGTGAAAAGATCTCACATAGGTACCATGCGAGAGGTCTCGGGTTTGTATCCCAGCTGAGGACAAAAACACCCAGGTCTTGGATGTTTACATGTTTGTGATGTCGCTGTTTCTGGTTCCCACGACACTTTGTATCCTAATGTGGGGCCAGAAGCAATGTAGTTGCCTGATGTAAATGTAAAGATTTATGTGTTTTTTGAACAAACATACATAAGCTCACGCCTGTATCCCAGAGGGATAGGCAGAGACCAGGGACTGCCACCTGCCACGATCCTGACAAATCACTTTAAATTTTGCTTCATCGACATTCATTGGTCGTTGCATGCACGTACAGTCGACAGCACGTCAATCTTCACATTTTAGTTGAAAAGTCGCCCGTAATGCAACGGAGTAGAGTGCATGGGTGTATACCATGATCTGCTGTCGACTGTACGCCGTTTTAGGGTACTTTTTATCGTGTTTTTATATGTTTTCTGTATTGAAATACATTTTTCTCCATGTAGCAGCCAGGTATTCCTTCACCGCAAAGAGTGTACACTATAATTTTCATGACTATCGCTTCGGCTTTCTCATCAGCATCTCCGCAGATGTTTTCACCGGCGACCGAATCTGGAGCGCGTGCGATGCCACGGATGCTCTCACGTCATCGCGGCCATTGCGGTTGTTCCGATGTCTTATTATTGAGACTATTACGGGGCTCTATCGGTCTGACCTGGATTTGTTTAATTTGCATAATGTTTCCATCCAACCGTTGGTCTGGATTCTATTCATATGCATACCACCTGTTCACATTTGTCTGAGATTTGTGCCTTGCTGAATCACTCGTAGCCCCGGGTGCCTGAGTGATCTTAAACGATCACGAAGATTAAGCGACATAGGGCGCGTTCAGTGCATGGATAGGTGACCGTTCTATGACTAACTCTAGTGACATTTTTCCGAGCGGTTCCGTGCTTCGCAAGGCACGTTAAGCAGTTAGCGCCGATAGATAGATGGCAGTCGTTAAGCCAAGTCAGAGGCCTTAGGGGGCGGCTTGAAAAGTTCTGACAGTAAGACCAGCCACTAGTTTTACAAGCCTCCACCAATCCGGACTTGGCCCCGTGGTGGAGTATGGCCTATACATTCCCCCACCCGTGCCCCTCGGTCGGGACATTATGGGTTTGATTATGATGTCCCTTGCTCAGGGCTTAGTTGAATGGCTCCTTCGTCGTTGCACTTTTTATTTTTAGTTGGTCTAGCCGATAAGGCGCTTTGCTATCAAAAAAGAGGTCGTGCGATCGATTCCCACTGGGACCGCCATATAATAGGGTAGTTTCCAGGGTCAAAATAATTTAATTCTATTTAGTCCGTATTTTAGATTATAAAAAAATATTGGATACGTATTTTTTCTTTTTTCGATTAAACAAAAAATAACAAAGATGAGAAAAAATAACAAAGAAATATATGCGACTCAGTGCTACAAAATGCAGCACGGCGTGACGTCACACGTAACTTTAATGGGCTATATCTTTGTCATTTTTGGTCTACTTTACAAATAAAAAAATACGTGTCCCTTATTTTTGAATAATCTAAAAGACGGACTAATTACATTTTTTTGGGAAACTAGCCTATTGTACAAATGGCCTCAGTCTGGGTGTTTTTCAATGTTTGTGATGTCCTTGCACAGAGTATCCTAGTTTGCGACCAGGTCAAGTAGGTCAGGTCAGGTGGTTGGGTTATGTGTAAGTTATTATTGTTGTTTACTGCGTAATCTTATTTCCTAGCAGTGTATCTTTAAACCAGCAGCTCAGAGAGTCTGTGTCGCAGAGGGGTAGGGAGAGAAGAGGATTTGCCATTTGCCAACCTGACATACCTACTGATAACCAAGTATAACCATCTGAGTTATAGAGGCCTATTCACTGTTATGTATTTCAACATAAACCATTTACATACAGGCACATACATTGGTTGTAGCCCCATACTAGGATATCCTGTGACATGGGAACCAGAAACAGCGACATAACATAAACATTTACATACAGGCACATACATTGCTTCTGGCCCCTCACTAGGATACTCTGTGTCGTGGGAACACGTGAACATCCAAGACCCAGGTTTTTATTTTATCCCCAGCCGGGATTAGAACCAGAGACCACTCGCATGGTAGGCAGATGCGTTAACCGCTGCGCCAAAGAGGTCGTCAAATCATTACGATATTTTCATGACAAGATCACTCTTTCACGATCTTCATAATGGCGGGGAAAGCACGCTTCCTTACGAGGTCAGAAGTGCTGTTATGTCACACGTACGGATTTCTTTCAGGCGTTACATGACTTGAAATTTACTTAACGGCCGTCTGCGACAGCAGGTTATGAGCTAGGCATTCTTGTAACGCAGCGTGTGTAAGCCAACAAATAACAATAACATTGTGATTGGTCACACACCGCCTTTCACCTGGGAGCGTGAATCGCACGGGTCATAGGCTCTGTAAAATGAACATAGTAAGTTATCTATCATATTATGGTACTATCTTTTTTGATTTCAGCGATGGAAGTTATAGATATTTATGGATTCGATTGTTCTATTTCTATATGTCGCTAATACTCGTAGTACTTACACAACTTTGATGCGAGCTAACTTTGGTAGATGTGTATCTATATATCCTCGTGAGGCCCAATGTCTTCAAGTGATCACAAAATCAATTGTTCTTTTCAAGGTCGGGCCTTACGAGGATATATAAAAGGAGAAGCTGACTGACTGACTGACTGTCATATCAACGCAGGGCCTAAACTATAAGAGTTAGAAACTTAAAATTTTGCACTAGGCTTCCTTTTATAACGTAGGCGAGCACTAAGAAAGTATTTTTGAAAATTCACCCCCTAAAGGGGTCAAATGGGGGTTCAAAGTTAGTATGAAACTTTGCCGTTTTTTAAGTTAAATGATATTCAGTACGAAGGTTTTTCATTTAAAATTAAGAAATACGTGTAAAATAGTTTTTCAAAAATCATGCCTTAAGGGGAAAAAAGGGGGGTGCAAAGTTAGTATGAAAGTTCTCTGATTTTCAAAGTTATGTCAATAAAAAGTGGTATTTGGGTTATAAGTTTCTAATGATAATTATTTCCCATATCCCGTTTTGTGAATTCACCCTTTAAGGGGATAAAAAGGGGGTGCAAAGTTAGTATAAAACTTTGCAGTTTTTGAAGTTATTCGAATGAAATTCAGTATGAAGGTCCTTCATTGAAAGTCATGAAAGAAGTGTAAAGTAGTCTTTCGAAAATCAACCCTTAAGGGGATAAAAGGGGTTTGTCGAAGTTAGTATGACAGCTCTTTCGCATGCGCTAAAAGTATCCCTATCTTATTTGCAAACAGTTTACTCAACTAAAGCCCACGCGGACGTAGTCGCGGGCAACAGCTAGTGATACTTAGGCCATACTGAAAGTTTCTGGAACGGACTAGTTACAAAAGGAAAATAAAAAAAACACTGATAGGGTTTGAACAAGGAACTCTCTGTCAGTACATTTATTTTTAAATTGTGAGTCTGTCATTTGTTTTTTCATCGTGGCGTTGTTTTGAAATTAGTGTGTCGCTATTACAATGAATTTAAGTCGAGAAAATTTCCGTACTATGATTTTTTACGATTTTCGCTATGGCTTAAGTCAGCAAAAGAGTTGTCAAAGACTTCAGTTAGCATTTGGTGATGAAGCCCCATGTCGTAGCTCTATTTATTCGTGGTTTAGTGAATTTGGACGAGGACGTGATCATCTCTATGACGTTAAACATGAACGCCGGCCGGCGACCGCGGTTACCGATTTTAATATTGATACTGTGCGACAACTAATTGAAACGTATAAAAAAATTACCTGTCAGCAAATCCGCACTACCTTAGGCATTGGAATGAGCCAAGTGCAAAAGATATTGCATGAGCATCTGAAGGTTCGGAAACTTTGCACTCGATGGATACCGCATGATTTGTCCTAAGATCAGAAACGACTGCGTGTAGAGTGGTGCCGTAAAATGATACAAAAATATGACGGAGGACGATGAATGGCTGTGTATAACATCGTAACAGGTGATGAAACTTGGGTGTACTGCTTTGAACCAGAAAGGAAAAGTTAATCGGCGGAATGGGTCTTTCCTTTTGAAGAGTTGCCAACGAAAGTAAAAAAAGCCGCAGCACTGGCAAGAAAATGGTTGCTTCGTTTTTCGGCAAATCAGGCCATTACACCACTGCATCGCTTGAAAACCAAAGAACCGTAACTACAGATTGGTATGTTAATACGTGTTTGCCTGAAGTGTTTGACAAAACACGCGAAAAGCGTCCCCTGAGCAAAATAGTCCTTCATCATGACTACGCGTCGGCACATTCCGCTAAGGCAACGAATGCGTATTTGAAGGCTTTAAAAGTAGAATTAATGACTCATACGCCAAACAGTCCAGATTTAGCACCCTGTGATTTCTTTCTGCTCCCGAATATAAAAGATAAACTCAGAGGTTTACGTTTTACAAGCCCGGAAATGGCGGTGAATGCTTTTCACAAAGCCATCGAAGAGGTCCCTAAGGAAGACTGGACCCACTGCTTTTCACAATAGTTCCAGCGAATGCGAAAATGCGTAAATCGTGAGGGTATATACTCTGAAAAACAATAAATGTGTTATAAAGATAATAGGTAGTCTTATTTACCAGAATCCAGAAACTTTCAGTATGGCCCACGTATATATAGTGAAGGAAGTATTTATCTGCAATTGTATAATTTACCAAACTTTTGGTATAAAGTAAAATAAATAATTTTCCGAGCCAAATAAAATTTTCACGTCGATATAATTCGCCAGTTGCGTACCTTGTAATACATACATGTACCAATCCGGACTTGGCTCCCATGGTGGAGTATGGCCTATACCTTCCTCAGGGAAGAGACCCGTGCCCCTCGGTGGGGATATTACGGGGTGATGATGAATACCATGTAATTTAGATATTAAAAACCATAGACTTTTATGACGTCTTGTATGTAGTATAGAGTGCCTAGTTACAACTCGTACCTACACTCCAATGCATGGGATATGTTTTTTGATTGAGTAATTAATGGTTTTACTAATCGTAAATTTTCTTCTCTAGAGAGAATACGTTTCGCATGAGTGGCTAGTTGAACTACTCGTTTGTATGTACTTCTCATGAGCAGGCTTTGTGTTAAGCACGAGGTTCCGTTTTGTTATCTCACCCGAGAGGTGCGGAAGGGCGACAGGTGATTGGTGATGTAATGAGAAGTGACCTTTATGGGAAAGAAGTGAAAGTTCAAATCGATGTGTCTTTATCTTTATTGACAGGCGCATTTGGTGTAGATGCCATCTTTGTCAGTAGGGAATTGTGTACATTTCAAATGATTGAAGCTTCCAAACAGTTTATCATTAAACATTTTAAGATATATTTTTTTACATAGCTTCTATTGTGTACCACTGCTGGGCAAAGGACTCCCGTCTAGCTTACCGTCTCCAAAAATTGATGAAATAATAAAGTAGGTAAACATTTCGTAATCGTAGTCTATTCAAAATTTCTTAAGTCACAGAATTTACAATTACAATGAATCTACAATAATCTTTAACTCATGCATTGAACTGGATTTAATTGGCGTGCATTGGAATGACCTGACATTGTATGTAGGTATATACCAGTATGTACTATGCAACCAATTTTATTACTTTACATTTTTATTACTTATATTACAATTGTCCGTTATTACCCGTGTCTCCTTCGCGTGACGTGCGTATTTAATTCACACGGGTTACCATAATTTGAAAAATATGGCAATGCATTTGTTACACTACATTCTTCATGACAGGTACACACGCGGACTAATATTGACGCCCTGTACTCCATTTCATAATTCGCGTCAGTAAAATGCCAATTAGAACTGTCATGTTAGTGAAAAAGGGCTCCCAGCTAAAATAGTGATGGCTTCAGCCGATCGATTTAACGATAATTAAATTTTTAACTGAATCAAGAAATTAAGTATTAGTATTAGTTATATAAAGCGGTGGTGGCGTAGTGGGGTTGACCCTTGCTTCTCGATCATGAGGGTCTGGGTTCGAACCACGCATGTACCAATGACTTTTAGTTACGTACATTTGTTTGTACAGCAACACCATTCGCTGATAAATTGTGCGCGGATAACGGCGACAGGCTTGCCACTTGTCACGTTTGGGACCTAATAAACTCGGCAAAACGTGGGTCCAGTTCTAGAGACTGGTGCCTCTGCCTACCCCTTCGGGGATAACGGGCGTGAGTTTATTATTATTATTATTTATTTATTAGTTATCCAAGTACAATCAACAACACATCAACCTTTACTTTCATGCGTTCTACTAGTTACGTTTACGTGAGTTTTCAACAAAAAAATCAAAGTTTATAAAAGTTTGTTGAAAGCTCAACTGTACTATCGTGACGTGTACGGTACTTGGGTACGGAACCCTAAAAACGGAGAGCAAAATATTCGTAGGTATTGATTGCCGTGCCCCTCAGTGCGGGCATAATGGGTTGAAGTATTAGTATATTTTGTGAATTAAAAATTTAAAAATAATGAATTAATAATTTCACTAATTTACCCATAAGACTGTTTTACAACGGATATGCCACACTAGCTAGACAGCGAAGCTACGCGGGCGCTAGTACGAATTGATTTTAATTGCAGTTGTACAGTCACGAGCAATAATATATACACACTGTCACATTTTATAAAAGTCTTAACTTAAAACTATCTAGAAAGAAGTGAACGACAATTTGTCTTAACTTATGTAACTAATGGTTAGATAATATATGACCAATACTCGTACACATGTACAGTACAGAACAAAATGTATACGTCGTACAAAATGTGACAGTGTGTATATATTATTGCTCGTGACTGTACTACCTGTACTATTATGTATTCTGTGGTTGTACTCTGAAGGAGTAAGTACCAAGAGGTCTCTTGCGCCCGGATTAGCGTTGTGCCGAGATCGGAATTTATGCATTCAGAAATGTTAATAATTGAACATCTACAATGCCTAATGTACCTAAGCTTCGAGATCGTCAAAATCGTTAGTTCGTCGTTCAAATCGTTAAGATAAGATAAGAATATTCTTTACTAGCTGTGCCCCGCGGTGTTACCCGCGGTTCATCGATTTTCTCGTAGGAATAAGATATTTCCCCGCGGTAAAACGTAGAATCGCTCGTAGCCTGGGCTGCCTGAGTGATCTTAAACGATCATTAAGGTTAAGCAACATACGGCGCGTTCAGTCTATGGATGGGTCACCGTCTATGACTAACGCTAGTGGCATTTTTCCGAGCGGTTCCGTGCTTCGCAAGGCACGTTAAGCAGTTGGTGCCGGCAGCCGTCGATAGATGGCAGTCGTTAAGTAACCAAGTCAGAGGCGGCTTGAAAACTTCTGACAGTAAGACCAGCCACTAGTCTTACAAGCCTCCACCAATCCGGACTTGGCCCCCGTGGTGGAGTATGGCCTATACCTTCCTCAGGGAAGAGACCCGTGCCCCTTGGTGGGGACATAATGGGTTGATGATGATGATGAAAACGTAGCCTATGTTTTAATCCAAATTTTATTAAAATCCGTCCAGCCGTTTCAGCGCTAAAGACTGACAAACATATAAACACACACACAAACTTTCACGTTTATAATATTAGTGTGATGTGATTGCACACAAGAAACCAGAGACAAATAAAATTTACAATGAAAAACATACAATAGGCGATAAGCGATAGGCGGTTAAGTTCGAGAGGTTTTTATTTTTCATGCATATGACCACAACATACCTACTAATAATTGATAATATTTATTCATTAGGACGTCTACGTAAACGTAAACTTGAAATGCATGTACTTATCATTGTACTAGACTCTAGACCCTGGTGTCAGCCGGGGGCGGAATGTCGTCCCATTTCCGACAGGCCGATGGATGTTTTGACACATCATTCCTGTCGGCGGCGCGGGGGCTTTAATAATCTCACCTTAATTATTGGTCACTTTGTAAACTGGAGAAGTTTCTGAGAAATATAAGCGATGTTAAAAATGATGCTGATAATAATCTCAGAGTAAGGAAACTTGATATCGCCTCACGTTAATTTGTTGGGCTTGGAACTTAAGTTAAATAATAGTAAATCTTTGTTATACGATTAGTGCAGTGTCTTGTGGCAGTCATTATATTCTAACAGTTATTTATTGTTCCAAATTACATTATTCATAGCACATTAAATATTTGAATCGGACAAAACACTTGAAAAACATTAGCAAAAGAAAATAATAAAATGTCACATTACATTATAATTATATTATATTATCATTAATCATTATTATAATTATCTGATAAACTTTTTTTGAACTAAAACTTTCGTAAGCACAACACATTGTAAACATTTAGTAGAAAGTAGGATTAATGCAGTAGAAATGAGGTGCTTGAAAAATTCTACTTCGGTCTACTTCGAACGACAGAATACCCCAATAGTTTGATTAGAAAACTTTGTGGACTAATAGAGAATGTAGTGACTAGAATTGAGAAAGAAATGTTGCGTTAATTTGGTCATGTGGAGAGAATGAAGGAAGAAAGACTGACTAAGCAAATACATTGAGCAATAAATACGAGTACGTACGAGTATAATCAAAAAACAAGACAAAAAGTACTCGAAACCGACGTGCATGCAGCGACTAATGAATGTCGATGAAGCGAAAGTAATCGCATCAGCATCGTGGCAAGTGGCAGTCCGTGGACTCTGCCTACCCCTCTAGAATAAAGGCATGGCGTGAGCGTGACGACGGTAATAATAAAATAATTAATATTGAAACGCCCGGATGTAACACCATTCTAAACCTATAGTGGTCTTATCTAATATCAATAAAGCGAAAGTGCTCTGTCAGGATCGTGGCAATCCCTGCTCTCGCCCGGGGTAGGCAGAGACATACGCCGGTTTCGGGTACTTTTTCTCCATATTCGTCTACTCCTGCATATAAGCCTCCCGTCTTGGATATAGGCACGAGCTTATGTATCTATGTATGTAGTAGACCTCGTAACTATAACGCTAGTACATCAGTTAAGAAGCGGCGCGTTTGAGTGGAGGCTCGAGTGGCCAGTCCGCCCTTATCGGAATTACATCAGACGCTCGCCTGTAGTGGACAACTTGCTTACTTAACAAAACCACTTTATGGTTTATTTTGTCCTATGATAAACCAAATAAACAAATATGCCTTCAATACAGACAGAAAAAGAGGATATACCTTGGGACTGAAATTGTGGAATGAATGTGGCGTTGGTTTGAACTTATGGACAGGGTAAAGGAAGAGTCTGACTTTTAGTAACTTCCAATCCTTATATTCGTCAACTTCAAGCCATTCTGTCCTTGGCCTCTAAGTGTTGCTTTTCTGATGTTTATTGTCTTTTCTTACTTTCCTTGCTTTTTTTGCCACTAAAAAACGTTGCCATCAATAATTTATTGCCATTTATGGCAGATGAGAGCAGGCCACTATAATTTGTTGATGTTAGAAGTAACGTTCTTTCAAATTAGGTAATCCCATTTAAAATAAATAATCCCATTTGACTCTTATAGTTTCCAAACGTACAGATAAATTTTGATTTAACTTTTGAACAGATTAGATTGATTAGACAGAAAGTCATACAATATTGAAAAAAAAATGGTCCAATGCTTTTATACTTTTTTAGTCAAGTTTTTTTTGTGTTAGTAACTTGACGACTCGAGATGTTATCTTTAATTTGTGTTGCAGGTACAATTTCTTCACTCAATGTAGTCTACGAGTTTATTACAGGAGGCTTATAACTGCAAACACTTGGTCAGTATGGAATGAGTTTAATAGAAACTTTGGCCGGGAGATCCGATCAGCACCATATTCCGGAACGCAATGGCCTCCCGCCGCCAGCGTGCGACGTGAAGCCATTTGCAAACCCCTCTTTAGTTTCCGTTTCCTTTTACAACTACCCTTCAATATTTTTACTATTTAATGCTTGTCAATGTAATATTTACATACCCCACGATTCACGTATATCTAAATGGTGACGGATGGAACTATTCTTATGATGAAACTTACTTAAATATACGTATTTATGTATAGAGTTAAATATATTTCAAGAAAATCATGACAAGTTCATTCCTTCAATTTGACATTTTTTTAATTCGCTGACATTTGTTTTGTCCCGGGGTAGTGTGTGGCTTATCCAGCGCTATTTCCTATGCAGGTTTTTTAAGTGGTCAGGTATCTGGTTAGTACTCCTCTAAAAGTCCTCATTCCGAATTTTTTGGGTCCAGAATATCATCAGTACCTATTGCCGGTATCTCACTCATATTAAGGAGGTCAATTAAGTTTGTTAGCTTTTATCATCAATAGTTTATTCGTGCACTTTTGTTGGTCTGCACCAGACATAAGAAGATTGATCAGTCTAGGTATCAGGCTCCACCCGACGTCCGCGCAGAATGTTTGAGAGCCACATACCCAGACGCTAATTATGATCTCCGTTGCGTTTTTCCACCGATCGCACTCCAATGAACGGTGAACACGGTTTTTATCGCATTCCGATCGCTGCACTCGATGCACATCACACTGACCCAATTGACTAGGCTAAACGGTTGTTCTTTCTTCTCGTTCTAGAATTGCAGCTTGTTTAATTGTAGTTTTCTCTTTACAAAATGAGGAGCCGAAGCCGAAGACTCCATTACAGTGAACGCGATTTGAAAAGACATTACAAAAGACACATTTACATTAATAGGTACTACTTGGTCATGGATTGAATTCCCTCTGAAGACCACCAGGCCTCTATACCAATAGTCTCGGTTTGGGTATAGACCCAAACTGAGACTATTGAAATACTTCCATGTTAATAATGTCCTTAGGTACCTGGTTACTATGCCACAGGGTGTCCTACTTTAGGATCAGGACAAGCGTGTGTTTTTGAGTTTGACAAGTGACAGGATTGCGTTGCGTATACTTCTTGTATGAATCACTCCCTTGTACATTTACTTTGTAATTAGTGCAATAGAGAATTAAAATAAATTAGGTTAGCGCTCTTTCTCGTTAGGCGCATCTGCCTACCGGGAAGTCCCGGGTTCGAATCCCGGCTGGGGATAAAAAAACCCCATGTGGGGCCAGAAGCAATGTATGTGCCTGTATGTAAATGTAAATTTAAAAATGTTCAAACCAAACCGATAAACGAAATTCCTTGAAAACAACCGTTACTGCACCAATTCAAACTTTACACGTAGGTCAGTTACACCGAGTAAATAATCCCAAATTCACAGCCATCACCATCCAAAAGTGGAAGTATGGAATTTGCTTAAACACACAGTATGTTCACACCCATAAGTTCTGAAATTTTCTCGAGCCCGAGTGATAGATAAGTCAAAGCCCATCTTTCGATCCAAACCCCCTCCAGTGTTCTTAAAATAAGAACACAGTTTTTAGACACATTAGTCGCCTCCCCAGTCTTCCGCCGGCTGGCTGATTCAATATTCCAAAACCCAAGCGGAGCCGGCGGTAATGGCTCGCCATTACCCGGCACGGTAGTTGGCGCTAATCGAGGGAAGCGCACGCTTCCGTCCGTGATGGGGACGCGCTAGATGCCGTTTTAATGGGCCGCGGCTTGGACACAGCCTGGGAGAGCAGCGGCTGATGCCACTTGCTTACCGGCTTGGAGAGAAGAGATGATAAATTATAAATGTACAGACGACGTGACTGCATACCAAAAACTATGCTATTATTACAGATAACTGACAAAAACTGAATCACATAAGTTTGCCAAAGGGTGGACGGCCTTGTTCATGAGTCTTTAATTTTATCTAGTTATCTATTAGTCCGCTAACGTCTTGAACTTGTTCAGATGCTTTTGGGAGAGTCGATAAGGTGGTCTTCTGTTCCACTAACGTCCGTACCATCTTAGTGGATTCTATCCAGTGGATTTCTCTGCATTATTTTATAAGAAATCAGAAATTTATTTCAACGTCAACAAAATACATTCTGTTTGTTGAATGTCCTTGCAATTTTAATGTTGGCCTTGGGACTGAAGTGGGAGTGGAGAAAAGGCGAAAAAAACCCTCTGACCATCTTTTCCCAGATCATCTTAAATCTAATAGAAATGAATGTCCATCTACCAAATAAATCTCAAGACCAATGAGTGCAATCAACACTAACTTGTAATGTCAAACATTGTTTAATATTGAGAAAACACCAATGCTGCGGTCAGACACACGGACGGCACCCACTTACGAGCATAACGCAGAGGTCAGCCATTGCCATATTAGAGGGAGATAGGCGACCCGGCCACCACGCCACCGTTCACATGGCCTTTGGAAAACCTATGTGATCAAGTTCTATCGGTCAAGGCTGCATAAGACCACTTGCACACTGTGTCCACATCCCTGGCACCAAGCCTGTAGCCCTGGAAGTCCCACCCGCATCACAATTTGTCGTTGACAGCTCCACTCACCCATTAGCACCACGAGAAACACTCTGCGTGCGCAGGCGCCGATTTGCGAATTGGTCAATTTGGAGCGCGATTATTGCCTGGACGTTAGATTCCGAGGTCCGTCGATGATTTATGGGCTGTGAATGTGAAGAAAAATGCGTGGTATGTTATTGAGCTTTGGTTGTGCAAGCGTACTCTTTCTGAAATATGATGGTCTCATTTGACTTTGGATTGATTTTGATAGTTCAGATCTACTTTGCTTCGAACTAGTACAGGCATAGTTTTACTATACTATAGTTTTTCAGCCTGTCTATCACATTAATACTCTTTAGCTGTCAAGTCAATTGGCATACTACTTATTTTTGATGTTTTCTATAATTTCGAATATTGAGCATTTTAACAAACAGATTTCGGTATTTTTGAGTTTTATTCATTACTAGCTGTGCCCCGCGGTGTTACCCGCGCTTCATCGATTTTTCCATGGGAATAAGATATTTTCCCGCAGTAAAATGTAGCCTATGTGTAAATCCATGGTGTCAGCTGGCTCCATACCAAATTTTATTAAAATCGCTCTAGCCGTTTAGACGTGAAGAAGTAACAAACATACACTCTCACAAACTTTCGCCTTTATAATATTATAGTGTGATGACTATTTTTAATATTTTGTAAAATTTTAATGTTTGTGACGTCATCAGAGGATGCTTTAAAAAGTCTTTGCCTACGAAAGTACAAAAAAAAGAATGTAATTTGTTTTTTTTTTTAAGTAAGGCAAATTATTCATACTCATACTGTGTTTGCTGGCTTTTTATTCAATATCTTAAAAAATATAAACTTATTTACAAATCTGATAAATAGCAATTGTAATGAAAGCATAAATTCTCGAAATTGTTTCATGTTCAAAAATGTAGCGTGGCCAATTGTCAAAATTAGAAACAAATATATGTATATAAGATTTGTGCTTCGTATAGATCATTCATGCAGCTACCAAAGATATTCTCGTTGTGATTCCGATTTCACATAATTTGTACAAATAAACAAATCTTATTTTGAAAAACTCATAAATCCTATGCTACTGTAATTCTTTATCAGATCTTAAAACAAATGTACTCGTTTGTTATTCACCTGCAAGTTACAAAACCCCGACACGACGCATAGCTCAATTCGGAGATACATCACGAATCAAACATGCACTCTACACACATCAATAGTCGATATATTTCTTGCAAACTACTCTGAGGTTTCCTCATGTCATTTTACTTCACCGCTACCGAGCACCTCGCAATAGTCCGTAAATACATCATGAGGCACTCCCACAGTGCAATACTTACCGTGACATATCTGCTCGCAAATAGCATCCGATCGGCGTATGCGCACGTACGCATTCCTGCCGCGACTTCCCACGAAACTAGATCGAAATGTAGCTGTTACTGCATTCGCTGACGCCGGTTGCGAAATTCTTTATCGGTGTGCACGAGGCTTTATGATACAAACTGGCCAAGTGCGAGATAAGTTGTCGTATCGGTGTGTAAAGATCTTGAGTTCGATTTGGGAATCGAAGGGAAATTTGGCGACCCAGAGGGCTTGTGGCCGC
The DNA here is from genome assembly GCA_947310845.1 of Yponomeuta plumbellus. Classification (NCBI taxonomy): domain Eukaryota; kingdom Metazoa; phylum Arthropoda; class Insecta; order Lepidoptera; family Yponomeutidae; genus Yponomeuta; species Yponomeuta plumbellus. The sequence continues at coordinate 25,023,261 of OX371193.1, read as the reverse complement.
CCCGTACATTTGAACAAGTCGGCGGCTCCGGAAAATGAAATGATAAATGCAAAACCACAACTTTACACGAAAATTAAAAGAAAAAACATTTTAATGACATTTTTCTTTTGGTAACTTGGGAGTTACAGCTTAAAATATTACACCGAAATTGAATTACGAAATAAAACATTAGACTTAATTTTACAATAACAGGTGTTGCTAACCTGCACTAATGTTGTTTTTTTAATTTAAACTGTTATATTGTAAGAAAAAAATAATTAATTATATTTCTTGTGACTTTTTAAATGAATACAAGAAAAGTCTGAAAAAAAAATCGTAAGGTATATTAGCACCTCAGGATCTCGAATTGGCAATAATATTAAAACTATTATAATAGCGGTTAACGTTCTGTTCTTCAGAGAAATGGCCTTAATGTCTTTCCTTGTTTGTCCTTGTCCTAGCCTGGTTACATCCTACAGGACATCCAACTTTTTAAGTATTTACTTACGTGCTTAACTGAGTGAGGGCGCGCGTGTCAAATGTACATACTTTTTATTTTATTTGTTTACAAGGCCAACAGCTGACTTTATCTTATAGGAATGCGTGGGAATATATTATCTACAAGTAATAATATATAATCATCAATTTAAAGGATTCCTATCAAGCCTGATAGGAATAATATCATCAGCCTAATATCATATAAGTGCGCCTTCATTTTGTCCTCTATTTCACGCAGCTGAGTTGAAATGAAGTTGGTAGGAAAGCCTGTGGTGGACATAATATGACATTAATGATAGTACGCTTTTTATTGTTCATCCATTGATTATAGCGTGTTATACTTCTCACCCGTGGTGGACTGTGCAAATGCAATGTCAATGCGAATTTAATTTCTACAAATATTGATGGACGCGGAGTGCAGAAGGTTTTTGTTTGATTCGTAATCTGGGAGATGACAGGAGGAAAACAGGGATATTATTTGAGAGAATATTGTAACATCTTGGAAGGTAATTCAGTCTTTTGACCTAGAGAGTAAGAATATGAGGTGTACCTTAATACCTTGGCCACCTCCACGCCTAAGTCACCACGATCCAGGCTTGACCTTCTATGGCGACTACTGATAAAGTCTTTCATAGGTAAAAGTGATTGTTAATTTCTTTTTTTATTAGATTTTTTTACCCTTTGACATTAACTATCCAATCTGGAGTGCGTCAGAGCATGGGAGAACTGTTGGCCTTCCTTTTGAGAGGTTCTTGCAATGGCCCAACTATAACATTTAGCAAAGTCTCCCGCGATTATTTACTTGCAATAAACAGACTCCATTAGCTTCCTCTGGCGGTAAGCAGTGCTCTGTGTCACACCAGAATTCAGGGCGGAATTTGCCCCTACGTGTCAAGTGGCAAGTTTTTCGCTGCAACCGAGACAATACGCAGACGCTATGATCTGTTGCCTAGCTTCCTCTGGCAGTAAGTAGCTAGTGCAGCCGGCTGCCCCACATCAGCGGCGGCGGCGGAGCGCGACGCAGCATCAGCGTTGCGCTCCACTTACTGCAGTCTGCGATCCGCCGCCGACCGCCATACCTCCCCGATCCGACGAGACTGGTGGACAGAATACTTTGTTATTAAGTACCCACGATATTCTTCGATCCACTGTGTGCCTGTTGATAGCGGCTGGTATTTGTACAAGGAATCTTTCATGAAAGATTTTGTACAAATTGTGGTTTGCAACTACAATCTAATGTAAGGTTTTATTTAGGACGATTTAATCAGGGCCTAAGAGTTTGATACTTTTTTGAGTGACTAAAAGTCCGATTCGAGAACGGCAGGCCCAAAAAGGAATCGGGTCGTCTCCTGTTTCTCTTGTCCGCCTATATTTTAATACAGTTTCACTTATAAAATGTGTTAGAGCTACAATGTTGTTCGCGGCCCAGCTGGATGCAGTCTCAGACGGAGTTAGTTGATGTCAAAGATGACCAAAGATTAACAAGTAACAAAGTTTCATTCAATGACACAATATGAACCTTCGTTGATTCTCAGCGATGTCCTTTGCTCTTTTCTTCGCCCTAACTGTAGGCCGACTTAGACTACTTTCGAGTCGAGCCTGGCCGTCGGTGACCCTTGAATCGGGATCCGATATCGCCAGCTAACCGCGGATAGATACCGTGGAACAATAGGCTTTGTGCGCCTCCGAGATGCTGAGATTCTAACGTCGCCGCCGGGTGTTTGGTTTGGAAAAGGGGTCAGATTGTTGGGTAGTTTTAGCTGGACATATTGTTAGGTGCTACGCCAGTGTACTTCGATACAGATATGTATTTATTGCACACCTTAAAATACAATAAGGTCTAAGCGATTTAGGTCAAGTAAATAAGGTTTCCGTACCGACTTCTGCGTCGTTTTCAGCATTGATTTATATGCTTTCTCAGAATATGATTATTGCAGAAGCAAAAAAATTGGTTCTGCCGCGCTGATGATTATGGCCGTATGTTTGGTAAAATTTATTTTTTCCGTATGTAGCTTTATTTAAGCTCAGATTCTTTACCACATTCACTTGTTTTTAGTTATGTTACAAAGGGAGTATTGACGGTATTAAGTTTTGAGGGCTCATATAAATTTTATTAAAATCTGGTTGATAACATCCACGACATTTCTCACTCCTGATTAATCTGAATCCTAATTTTTAATTAAGATATACAAACTCAATTTCACCGTTAAATTATGGTGAGTCGATGGGCCCACCAAAACATCTACAGGTTAAACTATTCTCCGATATAACATAAGGTAGTCTCGCCTATATTACTCTTGTATTTTTGTGACATATTTTCTTTCTTGTGTACATTAAAGTAGGATATAAATAGTTTCTAATTACAAAGAAATATGTATTTATTCAGCAATGCATACTAAAAACTGCCTGTGCACAGCATTAACATCGATTAGCATTTAAGATAAGATACGAATATTCTTTATTGTACCAGGAAAAACAAGTACAAATAATTTAAAAAGATATAGTACGATTGACGGCCTTATTGCCTAAAGAAAATTTTCTTCCAGACATCCGACAGCAATTTCTTCCAGACAACCGATTTCCTATATTGTATTCAAAAGAAAACCAATTTCAATGCGATGAACGCACGGTTTTCATTCAAAGTCTAAAAGGCACAACAATATAATCTTAAGTTTTCTGTTTCGTTTTATTTAATTAATTTAATCTGTGGTTAACGGTGCTGATCGTACTATTACTTACTATTATAAAAAAACCTAAGTACTTATGTCAAGTTACTATTGGTTTTCCTTAATAAACAAAAATAAATAAATTGAATACTCGTTGATGTAAGCTCTGATATAAAACCTCGGCCATTCGCGAAGGGCCATAAATAATCGCGGCAGGTGTAAAATTCCTCCTCCACGCGACAAATACAATCCACTGAGTGAATACGTAGATTTATTTATTAAACAATCAATTTGCGGCCTGAAGCTGGAACCTAGAAGCTTGCAGAAGGTTTGCTTCGTCAAATCAAATCAAATATTTTTATTGATAATAAAAACAAATGCTTACTTTGTGAATGTCAACGTTGTTAGTTTCAGAATTAATAGATTATTTGGAGAAGAAATTAACGAAGAAACTGCACGTCTATACTTTGCAAAGCAGTTTTAGATTTAAAAATTAATTTGAATACATTATGAATGCACAACAGGCATGCATTTTGGTACAGCTCCACATATCTGCAACACAATATACAGTGACAAATGTTTATTTTATTTTAACCTTAAAAGAAAAGCCTACAGCTAAACTTAACGTAATAAACAGTTTAGTAAAAAACAAAAAGCTAGTTACAACTTTTCACAAATAGAGACTAGTTAAATTAATTTGTCGCCTTCAAATCACAAGTATTCATAAACAAATTAGCAACTTTGAAATTATGATTAAGTCAACGCACATCTCGCCCCACCCAAACCAGTATTTGATAAATCAAATAAATCAAAGTTGACTTTTTTCGACAACTGAGTTAAAATGTCATTTCATTATTCACTTTAAATTTTCGTTACAAAATATGGTAATTTCTGTTAAACTGTACTGATCTGCGTCCGAACAAAAATTGATTAACCAAGTTTGTATGAACTGGTTCTTCTGTAAGAACCTACTTCAAGTTAGAGCCTCCATCCGATGTCGTCGCGCGCAATCTCGCTATTTATGACTTCCTTTGCTCTCCGCTACTGCACATTTCCTCTCCGATACGGTCGTGCAGGCGCTCTAACTAGAACTTTCAGGAATTTGTAGAGATCTTGTCGAATTGGCACAGCGACAGTGGCGATATTGATCCGACACGTGTTATTTCTTTCAGCAAATGTTGATCATAAATATTATATTGTCATTTACCTTCTATATTTTTTTCGACAATGGTTGTCTGGACGAAATTACTTTAAATAGGTACCTAGTAAGGCCAGCAATTGTACTGTCAAATCATGTACAGTTTATAGTGTACGATATATACAATAGAATACCATATACATGACAGAATATTCTATCTAAATATATTCTAAAAGATAAGATGAAAGAGTACATAGTGTTGATTGTGACTGGAATAATTATTTATTTTGTGCTTACTTTTCCTCGAGCGCTAGAAATTCTTGTCTCTACATTTTATGTTAACTTGAGTACAAGTCTCGACTCAATGTCGATTATTTTAACTACTACTTTTGATCATAATATCATTTTGTAAATGAGTTTTGTTTTTATTCGCATCGTTACGCTACCTCTACTTAATGGTATCATAATATTATTATGTCTGAATGAATGACAATAATTATGTTTTACCAACTATACATTATGATTTATCACCACAACACTAGATGGCGCTATACCGGTTCTCTACATCGCGCAATCGAAACATTTTCCTTGCCGCATAAATACCCTACGTAGAGTTTGTATAAGCATACTTACCTGGCATAGGGGACACCGTGATCAAGTAGGCGGTTCCCCCAGGGCGAGGCTCTCCCATTGCACTGCGGTTGGGTTGACCCCTGCGATTATCCCTAATGTGGATAACTCGGATGCGTTATTTTTGGTAGTGGGGACTGCGTACGCGCCGTCCCCTTCTAGATTTCTAAACAAACCGCATATTAGAGTATGCAATTACGAGAAAATCCCTAATACCTACCTACTATCTAGTCTGATCGCAATAGGATTCATTATTTTACACCGAGTCTAGTTAAAAAAAACTGGGGAAACCTTGTTTCTATAAATAGGAGGTCCTAAAATGGCTGCTCAGATAGTCGGTGCGGAAAGTGCCATCGCCAGCCACCAGTGTGCTTAGTGCGAGTTTTTTTAACTACTCGATCGCGTTAACGTAAACTCATATTCTACAGGAGTGACAAAGCGCGCCACCTAGTTGTCTCTCTGTCACTCCTATACAAATTGCAAACGCTCTCGCTATCGAAAGTGAATGAAAAAACTCGCACTAAGGGCCCTGGTGCGAAAGTGGGCAAGCGACAAGCGATAGCAATCACATTAGCCCTGACAATCACCGCCGACGCACATTTGTTTCCAGCTCCAATGTCCGTCGGTCTGTATGTGCGCCTTTTGTGTTGGTTGAAGGGAATGCTGTAGACTTTAAGGCTGGTAAAGAGTGACGTCTCTAGTTTTGTTTATTAAAAATTTTATTTATACTAGCTTTTCTAATCCAGTTCAGTCAAGCGAATGCATTGAGCCCAAACACATTTTGTTTGTCCAAATTTTTGGTTGGCCGATCGGCTTACCATAACAATGGTTTTTAATTGTTCTTCTTAAGGTCATAACGCATCTTATTAGTTCCAATTCACTTGTAATTTTATGGGAAGTGTTTAACTGTACGTCTGATCTCCAATTTGCAAAGCTTAATGAACATTTAACCTTAATTATTTGTAACCTTTACTTAACAAAACAATTTTTTCAAAATAAGTTTTTAATTTTTATTGATTTGATTAAATAGTGTTTAAAACACTACATGTCTCACAATGCTTAAAATAAGTCTGGAAATCCTGAATCCAGGAAATACTTCATCCAGAAATAAAAAAAAATTCAACGCAAAGAATTAGCAGATGCGTTGGGGCCGCATGTACGTACTCGTAGTGGAGAAAAAGGCAGCAAAAAAAACAAACTCCACGCCACCCCGTTTTGGAAATTAGTGCAAGTCAGGTTTAGTCTTTGATTTTTAATAAATCAACAGAATCTCGACGATCTCGACCACATCTGCCGGAGTGGTCTGAATTGGCCCAGACCGAAAATTCTGGACTGAACTGGGGGAGGCCTTTGCCCAGCAGTGGCGCACAATAATAGAGGCTACGTATGAAAAAAAAAAACAGAGCCTAAATTCTAATTCCCGCATTATATAGTTCGTGTATCAAACTAATTTTAACCCCAAACAAAAACTCTCTACTTATAAACATCATCATCATTTTCATGAACTCATTTTGTCCCCACCGAGGGCCACGGATCTCTTCCCTGAGGAAGGTATAGGCCATACTCCACCACGGGGGCCAAGTCCGGATTGGTACTTCTAATATCGTCGTAAAATATTTCATATCATTTAGAGCGGGTACACACTAGGCGTTTTGAAGCGCGCGCTTTTGTAACGCGCGTTGTAAGAACTATGAGGTCCGATTGAAGCACATGCAAACGCGCGCTTACCAAAGCGTGCGCTTCAAAACGCCTAGTGTGTACCCGCTCTTACTTACCATAGTTTTCAGTGCCGCGCTTTTCCTTACATACACATTAAGTACATACTACATTTCACTAGTACTAGGTAATATTGAAAGTGTAATACACTACGAGCAAACTCCAACCGTCAGCGACTTTCCACAGTTTATCCCATGACAGGCTCGTAGGTGCTCTGATGATTTATAATTGCGCCTGGACCTTTCACCTCGTAGGGCAATGGAGAAAGACCGCTGAATGATTATCTGACTAACACTAAAGGTGCTGTATTAGTGATTTCTGGACCTGTGAACTTAAAATACTAAATTCAGGAAAATAGTTTTAATATTTAGTCTATCATTGTTATGTTATGTTATTAATTAAATGTTTTAGAACTTTCAAAAAAACAAGAAAATCAAATTGTCCTATTTAGATTTAAAACTAGCAATCACTCCACTACATTGTACATATACGTATGTCTGGTCTGTGTATTAGATTATTGTCATTATCATCATCAACCCAGTATGTCCCCACCGAGGGGCACGGGTCTCTTCCCTGAGGAAGGTATAGGCCATACTCCACCACGGGGGCCAAGTCCGGATTGGTGATGATTGTCCTTATCGAGCTGTACAATTTGATTTGAATCACTTCCACGCGACATAATCACTTGACCTGGTCCCAAACTAGGAATGCTATGGTAACCAGAAGCAATGTGTGTGCCTGTACGTAAATCTTTATGTTTAAATTATAAATGATACCAAATAAGATATTTTAGTTAAAAAATCGAATCTTAACAGTCTACCATCTGAGATACCGACCCTTAATAGCTAGACTAGAAAATGAAAGCGAATCTCTAAACATGGGCTAAGACTTTTCATCGGGCTCGGTAGAGGCCAAAAAGGTGTTCTCTTCCAAAGGTGACACGGGCATACATTAGCCATATAAGTACATGTGTTTTATTGGATAGGTAACGAGCAGAGAGGCGAGTGTCTTGAATGCATATTCTTTATTAGAGTTACATATTACTACGAACATTTTTTTCATTGACACTAGTCTGCTAACAAAACTAATCCCATTTTATATAACCCGTGCAATTTGACTTGGCTTCAAGCGATTCGATCATCTTCGCAAGAGATGCCTAATCAATTTGCTTGGGTGATAATATTATCATTATTACCAATATTGGTATAAAATGATACTATAAGAAATGTCGACTAATGAGTGTCGATGGCAAATAACAGCCTACTGTATATATAATTCTATTTAATAACAATTGAATGGCACACGCTGGGCCTTGGAAATCAGACGTCTAGATATCGATAATGTGCTATATATGTAGTACAAAAAAAAAAACTCACGCCCGTTATCCCCGAAGGGGTAGGCAGAGGCACCAGTCTCTAGAACTGGACCCACGTTTTGCCGAGTTTATTAGGTCCCAAATGTGACAAGTGGCAAGCCTGTCGCCGTTATCCGGGCACAATTTATCAGCGAATGGTGTTGCTGTACAAACAAATGTACGTAACTAAAAGTCATTGGTACATGCGTGGTTCGAACCCAGACCCTCATGCTCGAGAAGCAAGGGTCAACCCCACTACGCCACCACCATATCATATCATATGTAGTACATTACCTTGAAAAGATCAATTAAAAATATAATATGTACTAATTTCAGAAATCACAAATCAAAAATGTATTTCAACGTAAATAATTTACATTCTATTTCTTGAATGTCAGTGTACGTATAATTTTAATGTACACCGCTGCCTTGGGGCCGAATGAATTGTGAAAAAAGAAGCGAAAAAACTCCACTCTGACCATCTTTTGCTATTTAAGTGAGAAATAACTACTATATAGATGTCGAAGCCTACATCATTATGATCATTCGATTTAACCCGTAATAGAATTGAAAAACCACTGTTATGGTGACTATGGTGAGCCGATCGCCGTCGAATGATCATAATTATGTAGTTGGCATCGACATCTGCATGCTTGTTATTTCTCACTAAAATAGTACACACATTCGAAGTGAATGTTCGTGTAGACGAAGTGAAAGTGATTTGTCAGGATCGTGGCAAGTGTCAGTCGCTGGTCTGCCTACCCCTCTGGAAGACAGGCATTGCTAAAGAGCCTCCCCTCTTCTTCTATACCAGCATTGGGCGGTGGCTCTAGATGGATCGGGAAAGCACGTCCGCTTGTGACGATCTCACGGTCAGCGCAGACTTGGCCATTTCACTTTCAGGCACGATTGTACAGTCGACAGCACAGGATAGAAATACACCCATGCACTCTACTTCGTTGCATTACGGGCGACTTTGCAACTAAAATGTGAAGGTTGACGTGCTGCCGACTGTACTAACTTACTATGCACGCCTTGGGAAAGGTTTGAGTGTAGAAAAACTAGTGCTATTCCGATCTCAGCCATTGTACAAACGCAGGATGGGGCGATTCCTATCAAGAGCTAACACCTGTGCTTGGAAATCTTTGTCTAGTCTTCGAGAGCTGTTAGCTTTACCTTAGGCAAGTATGAAAGTACCTACTGTAAAACAACATTAGTACAAATAGGGGGCCGCCGTTATTTTCTACAAGAGGCCTTAGTCTGGGGTTTTTCCTTGTTTGCAATGTCCTTGCCTGGTTACAAAAGCACAGGGTATCCTACCTAGTTTGGGACCAGTGGGCTCATTATGTAATTTTCGCAACGGATATTCATACGTCTTAAAAAGTCACGTCAACACAAAAACCGACGTCGTACGGAGTACTGTCTCGCTCTAACATAGGGTCTTAAAAGAAGATAGTGCTATACAGTAGTGGTATACATGACTTTTTAAGACGTATGCATATCCGTTGCGAAAATTACATAATGAGCCCACAGGTCAAGTGATGTGTGGAAGTTATTGTTATGTAGAAACCGGCGCACGTGCATGGAGTAAATAATAAATGTCGATGAAGCGTAGGTCTGTCAGGATTGTGGCAAGTGGTAGAGGAGTACCACTGTATCACGGAGGGGTAGGCTCCTGCCTACCCCTCTGTGATACAGGCGTGAGTTTATACAGGATGTCCCAAAAGTCAACGTCAAGCCGGAACCGGGTGAAAAGGCAAGTCATATGTCAGAAAAATATAAGTATAAATGTAAATATTCTTAATAATCTTTATAAATGAATAGAACTTTTAACTCTATTCTGTAGTTTTACTGCTTAATGGACACCCTTAACGTTCCTGAAATAGTAACTTGACATTCACTTTTGCAACACCATGTATAATGTTCGTATTTACAATGTTATATATAATACGTAATACGTGAAGACTTATTTCGAGCTTAAACTATAATTTCTAATTAGAGTGAGTCTGCAACGTGTGAAAGTAGATTCTGCAACACATGTGCTATAACTGCGATATGATATCTAAATTGACATGTAACTAATGGTATCATACATTTAAAGATATTACGTCACAATGATACGGCAATATTATAATAGCTAAAGAAGTTCTCATCTAAATAGCAAACTCTTCTTCTAACGTTTTCCTAAAGAACCAGCCAACCAGTCAGCGAGACGTATTAAATTTGCTAGTCTAGACTTTGTCTTAAAAAGTTCATGAATAGACAAATAATATGTAGACGCAGAATGAAAGACACAGTCTGGGTGATGTCCCTGTTCGAGACATTTTTCATTTGTTGTCATCGGAAATCAGATCTTTTTAGCATCATTTTATGTCTTTATCGAGCTTTAATCGTAGCTTGGGCTGCCTGAGTGATTTTAAATGATCCCAAAGGTTAAGCAACATACGGCGCGTTCAGTCCATGGATGGGTCACTGTCTATGACTAACGCTAGTGGCATTTTTCCGAGGGGTTCCGTGCTTCGCAAGGCACGTTAAGCAGTTGGTGCCGGCTGCCGTCGATAGATGGTCAGAGTCAGAGGCCCTAGGGCGGCTTGAAAACTTCTGACAGTGAGACCAGCGGTGGAGGCTTGTAAAACTAGTGGCTGCCACTAGTCTTACAGGCGTCCACCAATCCGGACTCCGGAATCCGGAATCCGCCTCCGTGGTGGAGTACGGCCTGTACCTTCCTCAGGGAAGAGCCCCGTGTCCCTCGGTGGGGACATTATGGGTTGATGGTGATTAATTCTATTACTACAACTTGTAGAACGGTGTAACTTTAAGATTGAAGTGGGCGGTTACTAGATACGTGCTACCACTAAAGCATAAAACACACCAACGCGGTCGCGGTGGCCGTACTTACGTCATATACGGCAATAGTATTTTGTATGGACCGCCAGCCACCGCAACCGCGTTGGTCTGTATTATCCTTTAGTAATCACGATTACAACAAATTCTATCGAAAGTTTATTAGAGAGATTGGAAAGTGGTCGGTCTAGTCCGATCGGTTGTTATCAAACGCTTATAATAAGGCCTATAATGTCAACAGGTTTCGGCCCGCGCCCATTTTGATAAAGCTGCTCCGAGATATTGCCATCAACATAATATTCTCGTTAAAAACCGAGTTACTGCGTCCCCTATGTACAGTCGACAGTACATGAGTATTTATAAGAGTACATAAGAAAAAGTAGAAAGAAGAAAATTCATTATAAATTGTTCTACGGATCTACTTACTTCAATTTTTTCGGAAGAGTCCGACCAGGCTCCGCTCTGATTCGCAGAGCTTAATCTTGAGATGATGAGAGATGGAGCTCGCGTCAAAATTTATTCAAGTAAGTATATCCGTAGAACGTGTCTGGCCTGGCGTGTGCCTGGCCGCAGCATTGACGTTTTCATACTTGTATAAGAATATCAAATAATGTTTGACATTGCAAGTGTTGATTGCACTCATGGGTTTTGAATTTTGACATTCTTAGGTAGATGTACATTCGTACCTACCAAACTTTATATTAGATTTAAGATGTTTTGAGAAAAGATGGTCAGAGTGGAGTTTTTTTTGCTGCCTTTTTCTCCACTACATTCGGCCCTAAGGCAGCGGCTAACATTATAATTTTATGTACGTTGACATTCAACAAGCAGAATGTAAATTCTTTACGTTGAAATAAATTTCTGATTTCTGAACTATTTTATTTATATTGTGTAGTGCTTACGAAAGTTTTAGTTCAAAAAAGAAGAAAATTAATTTATTTGATGACACAATACTCAAAATAAAACACTAAGGGCCGGTTCCTGAATTGAGAATTTCGCTTAGTAACTACTCAACTGTAGTCCTGTCTCGTCAAATTTCCCAGGAGAGAGCGTGACAGAACGTTACTTAATTATTTACTTAGTGAAAATTCTCAACTCAGAAACCGGCACTTAACCATTATATAATACACTAGAGAACGCCAAAAATGTGGGTAAAAGTAAATAAAAAGTACAGCACGAAAACAAACAATTACATTATAGGAATGAAAAAAAGGGTGCTAGAAGTGTTCGTAGGTTTGAGCCCCCAAAATGGGCCCGACTCAGCATAACGTTGAAACAAGTAAGTGATCCAATGCAATGGCGATTTTCAGCTGAGTCATTACAGTTTCGCTAAGCCATTTTTATCTGCTTTCGCTTTGATAAATGTTTATTATACTTCGTTTACATTTTCCTGATCTCACGTGTGTGTATGCTTTGGGTAACTTTCTAGATCTACTCTAATAAGCTCTCACTGTGTGTTATAGATTGTTTGTTATCTATTTTACACACCAATAAATTAAACGTTTAAATCAAAAGTCTTTTAAAATTTACCTGTTAACTTGTAGAATTTTTGGTTGGCCAATCGGCTCACTATAACAATGGTTTTAAATTGTTCTTCTCAAGATGATAACGCAACTTCATCATCATCAACCCATTTTGTCCCCACCAAGGGGCACGGGTCTCTTCCCTGAGGAAGGTATAGGCCATACTCCACCACGGGGGCCAAGTCTGGATTGGTGGAGGCTTGTGAGACTAGTGGCTGGTCTTACTGTCAGAAGTTTTCAAGCCGCCCTAAGGCCTCTGACTTGGCTTAACGACTGCCATATATCGACGGCAGCCGGCACCAACTGCTTAACGTGCCTTGCGAAGCACGGAACCACTCGGGAAAATGCCACTAGCGTTGGTCATAGACGGTCATCCATCCATGGACTGAACGCGCCGTATGTTGCTTAACCTTTGTAATCGTTTAAGATCACTCAGACAGCCCAGGCTACGAGCGATTCAACTTGCAACGCAACTTGTGTCCCCATAAAACATCAATTATGGTCACCGCTGCCGCAACTATCTTCATTGGCCACTATCGTGAAGAAAACTACAAAGTACCATCAAGATGAAAGCTCAATTATAAAGTCCATTAATACTTATCGTCTAAATCTAATCTCACAACAAATAGGTTTATGATTGGCTGAGTTCGTCACGCGTTTATTGATTAAATAACTAAGTCCTGTTTGCTTAGATAGAAGGAAAGTTGTTTGCTACCGCTTAAGGGCAATATTGAATCCAGTTTCTATAGTTGTTTAAAAGTTAAACTACGGGCCATGTGATCTGAATTAATAGGTGATATTTCCGATCGCAAACAAAATATGTCTACCTTTATTTTTTTACAGAAGGCCCGGCGTTTTGTGGCTTTCTAAATTAAAATTATTTTGCCACCTACGTTTATTATGAGTCTCGAAATAAAATAGTGAGACACGTGCTTTTACAAAAATAGTAACCCTTCACTGCTTCAATTATTATTATACGGTGAAAAAACTTTCTCTAATAAGTGTACTGGCGTTGACCAGAACAAAACAACACCATAGATCTCTTGTGCTCATGTAATTACCATTAGCATTTTAATATCGAATAGAATAAAATCGATACCGCGTTATTAGCCCAAATTACTTCTGTTTCACACTTGGCATTTTATTTTTAATTGAACTGAAACTTTCATAAGCACTTCACATTATTAACTTTATTCCAACTACACTACGGCATACAGTCCGAGATGAGCAGCTGACAACGCGAGCTCCGTCTCCACTCACAATGACTATATAGAGTCCTATAGAATCAAAAGCGGCAATCTGCACTTTGACTGTTTAGTAGCAAAGTGCCAAAAATGAATGCCATGTTTATTTTGAACTATTACAGGTAGCCGCATTTGAAACTAATCTGTCACTTTGAAGTCGATTTGCGATGAAAGGTAGGTGATATCAGTAGCTATATTTGATACTGATACTAAAATACGTTAAAAAGGGTTTAAAATTCTGAGTGCTGCCCTATTTACAAGTCAATTTCCCAAAAAAGTGCAGATTGCCATTTTTGATTACATAGGACTCTAAGCTCTGCGTGTTTACGCCTGCCAAAAAGTCTTCAAACTTATTCTTTTATGAATAGTGTTTTTTTTTTCTGTGTATGATAATATTTGCGCAAGCAGCCCGCTTTGTCATTAGAAGGTTTCTATTATAAAAGTCGTCGTACTTTATTGCGAGGATTTGCAGAAGAGATGCCTCCACCAATCCGGACTAGGCCCCCGTGGTGGAGTATGGCCTATACCTTCCTCAGGGAAGAGACCCGCGCCCCTCGGTGGGGAGATAATGGGTTGATGATGATGATGCAGAAGAGATAAATCTCTACACTGCGAATCAAAGCGAAACCTGGTCAGACTCTTCCAAATGAAAGTCAAGTAACTGTATCCCGAATAAAATTAATGATATTTTTATTTGGTCACATCTATTGGTAACACACTTCACAGCTTTTATTTGCGATTTTCGCTTGTGCAAAAGTAATGATTATGAAGTGTCAGAAACCGATGTGCAGGGACTGATGACTTTTGTTGAAGCGTAAAAGGGTAACCAGGAGGTAAGCGCAGGTTCTTGCCTACCCTTCTGGGATAAAGGCGTGTGTAATGAATACACAGTGTCATGATAACAATGACTGTGTTTCATCATCATCATCAACCCATTATGTCCCCTGAGGGGCACGGGTCTCTTCCCTGAGGGGCACGGGTCTCTTCCCTGAGGAAGGTATAGACCATACTCCACCACACGGGCGCCAAATCCGGATTGGTAGAGGCGTATGGGGCTGGTCTTACTGACAGAAGTTTTCAAGCTGCCCTAATAAGTCCTCAGACTTGGCTTAACGACTGCCATCTATCGATGGCAGCCGGCACCAACTGCTTAACGTGCCTTGCGAAGCATGGAACCGCTCGGACAAATACCACTAGCGTTAGTCATAGACGGTCACCCATCCATGAACTGAACGCGCCTAGCGTTGCTTAACCTTCGTGATCGTTAAAGATCACTCAGGCAGCCGGGGATACGAGCGATTCCGCTTCAGCTTCTACGAGAGCTGACTGTGTTTGCTCATACGTAATTCTACGTCCGGCGGATAGTTATGACCTTTCTAGTGACACAGCCACATGGTCGATCGCTAAGTGGCGACGCAGAGATGTAATAAAGGGAAAGTAAAACATTTCAATACATTTGCGTATCTGTCTCGCGACTGCCACCCGCCTGAGGCGCACGATCCAATTTCATTTCACTTTCTAGAGAAATGTTTTCCTAAACAATGCGTGGGGACTTCAGAATTGATTATTACGAAATTGCTGCGACGAAATTGGATGCCATCTTCGAAACTAGTCAGCGTTACTAGTTACCGCATCTTTCCTTTCTGGAGTCTATGAAAAATTTTGTTTGGAATTTTTTTTTTGGGTTAATGAAAAAGCGATAAAAAGCTCCCAAAACCGACGTAAGCAGCCTATATACCTGCCGCTGTAGGGCACAGGCCTTCTGTCAGAGCGAGAGTATGCGCTAAATCACCACGCGGGCGATTTCAAGTGAAATTAAAACGAAATCGTCAGCCCAAGGTGGCAAGTTAACTGACAAATCATCAGCCCTTTGATGCCCACTGCAGGACATTAGCCTGCCTCATGGTTTTCCAAGCTTCCCCGTGTAGGGCCCCCCGCTTCCAGTGACTCCCCGCCACCATTACCAGGGCAGCGTGAAAACTGACACACATTTACGCGTCGAAATTACCTCAGTGACTTAAGGCTGTAACAAGGGCGAATGACTTTGAGCATTTGACCTCTGAGTTATAGAATAATTAACTAGCGCAATCTCTTGAATGTTTGTTGTACTTCTTCGGCGAATACTATAAAAGCTAATCCATAATCCAAAGATTACACAGATAAGAGATGTGGCGGATGTTCGATGGCGATTGTTCCCTGCGCTAATTAAGAAATCGTACAATTTTGTACTAATCACGCTTAATATTAACATTAAAAAATATATGAACAGATAGGATTGCAGATATTGATGTGGCCGATATTTGCATGAAAGATTTAAATGAAAAGCTACTATCGTTTACCAGCGA
Source organism: Yponomeuta plumbellus (assembly GCA_947310845.1). NCBI lineage: Eukaryota > Metazoa > Arthropoda > Insecta > Lepidoptera > Yponomeutidae > Yponomeuta > Yponomeuta plumbellus. The sequence goes on along the minus strand of OX371193.1, from coordinate 25,007,324 downwards.
AATTAGATTCTGTGGAAAATAAAGCTTTTGGAAAAAAAAAATTTGCCATCTAGACAGGTTAAATGCAATTTTTTTTCCGTAAGAATTAGTCACTGATATATCCTTTATTACCAAAGATTTTATTCAGAACTTTTTAGTGCGTACTTTTGCTTAACATTTCAATTAAAGCTAGCCAAGTTTGCAACATTTACCCTTGTTACACCCTTAAGACAAAGGTGTAGCCAGACAATAAAGCAATGTGTGTAGCCAGGGATTCACTTATGGATGCGAGACCTGGCCCTAGATTCCGCTAATGCATTGTAATACAATGACAGTGACATGACTGCGTCGATTTCATTTCAATACCGCTTCATTGTAACGCGTGTATGCGTATTCGTAATTCTAAGCGTCAATGGAATTAAAAAACTTGTTAAGTGACCTGTCATGTAACTGTAATTGAACTCTAATGCACTAACAGAATTGAGGCCCTGATAACTATGGGTCTCATAACGTCGCTGCAACAAAAAAATTGTTTCATTTCGTCAATAAATTGGGTTTATTGGTTTACCACATTATGTAACGTGGTTTTCATTCGATTTTTACAAAATTAAATAAGAAATATTTTTTTGACACACGAGCAGCGAGGATAAGAAGGCTCAAGGTCGCCCAACGAGCAATGAAGAGAGCTTTGTTAGGAGTTTCACTACGTGAATAACTGACATGATAAAAAACAAACATCGATATTATCCAAAGTACCTTTCAATTATGGTACTTATCGTAATTAAGTTAAGAACCAACTACGCCATTGTTTCGCAAGCACACGGGCCTCGCATAAGTGTGATTTGAAACAGCCCTTGAGCATAATTTATTATTAAACCATAGAGTATTAACGATCGCGTGCTGAAGGAAACGGTGGTTGAAGTTTACATTAAGTTGTACGTCTAAATGTTAAGGTTTGTTCGGCATTTCACGACTTATACGTAGAGTAATATGATACCGAAGGGCTACTGAATTGTGTTCACAGTTTTACTACTGATACACTGTTTATTTTAACGTATTATTACTCGAAAATCAAAGAAAACAATAACTATACCGCGATTCTACAAGCGTCCAGCGCCTTCTAGTACTTTATTTTCTCTATTTAATTTAAGTTAAAAGATACTACCAAAATAATTTACTATTCATCATCAACATTAAGTCCCCACCAAGGAGTACGGGTCTCTTCACTGAGGAAGGTATAGGCTATACTCCACCACGAGGGCCAAGTCCGGATTGGTCGAGGCTTGTAAGACTAGTGGCTGGTCTTACTGTCAGAAGTTTTCAAGTCCCCCTAAGGCCTCTGACTTGGCTTAACGACTGCCATCTATCGAGGGCAGCCGGCAACAACTGCTTAACGTACCTTGCAAAGCACGGAATCGCTTGGAAAAATCTCACTAGCGTTAGTCATAAAACGGTCACCCATCCACCACTGAACGGGCCCTATGTTGCTTAACTTTCGTGATCGTTTGAGATCACTCAGGTGGCCGGGGCTACGAGCGGTTTCTATTTTTCACACGTAATATTCTGGTCGTCTTTGGAATAACAGGAAAATTTCAACAATTTTTTTAAATGATCGTTTCTCATTTGAAAGACAGTTTTTAATTTAATTTAATTTAAAAAACTGATTTGTGTCTTCTTTTAATTCTGTTGTTGTCCATTCAGACCCTAGTCAGTTGTAGATAATTATCCACAAATCAGAAACGGCAAGAAACGCCCTTGTATTTGATTTGTATTTTAGTAACATTATGACCTTGAAAAGAATGTTATGGTGAGCCAAACGACTCACCAAAAATTATGCAATTTAAATAAAAGCCTTACTATAAAAGCAATCTTGACGTCGAGCTTAAAGGGCTTACAGAAAATTTTCTAATTCAACATAGAGTCTTATTCGACCGATACGTTAGGTCCAGCCACACCTCTTCGATAATAATTTCTACAACAAACCTTACAAAAACCTTATCACTGGACCTTATTCCTTGCAATGAGAGTTCATTTTCAGTTGCGTAACATTATAAAAGCGTTTGGTTATTTGCTTATACATAACCTAGTTGGCGGTAAGCTTTTGACGGAAAACGTGTGGATCTAATCTTGTGTGTTTTGGTTCCTTATCGATAACATTCAAAGGTTGTGTCGCTATTGCTTTTGACCTATGTAAATGTAGCAAAGTGCTAACTTATTGTGTACTTTGATATTTTATCAGATTCTAAAGAAAAAACGGGCAGAGTGCTTGTCGAGGCATGCGTATTATAGTGTTCCATGTTTGTAAGCAGACTATATACGTTCCTCTATAGGGCACAGGCCTTCTCTCAGAGAGAGAGAGAGAAAGAGTATGGGCTTTAATCAGGTGAATCAATTATGACCTTCAAAAAGAACAGTAAATCAATCCCGTTGATTGATCAGAAATATTCCAAAAAATCCAAATATTTTAAGGTATTAACTTAAATTTCAGGGCAGAAATCAGCTAAATCTTTGTAAATTTCAACTTGATAAATGGGTTCCTAAAAAAATGCTTTTGACATACTGACGGTTGGGTGGACAAATAATTAAACAATTGTTCCGCTCCCTTATTACTACTCAGGTGAGAATCACAAAAAATACATTATTTACCGTTAATAATAAAAGTAAAGAATAATTTTTAAGTAACAGTAATTTACATTTCTCAGTTTCCCTTCAACCTCGTTAACCTTGCCTAGAATCACCGAGCGTCCTAGACGTCGTCACTGAACTCCCTCAAGCAAACATGTCTGGTGACCGCCCCATAAAAAGAAACTGAATGAAATTGTGGATCTCCAGCTTGTCACTCTCCATGGAAACAAGTGATGCGAAAAAACAACTAAAGTTACTGTCTCGGAGTGATTCGTCCCGCCTGGTTACCGAGGAACTAGACGCCAAAAGAACCTTTTTCACACACAAAAAACGCTAGGTTTACCTCTTAATAACTATTTATTGTGTTTGCCCTCTTCTTTTTGCTTCATAGACAGCATGGTAGTAGTTTTTAACTACCATGAAAGGCATCTGTAAGGTAGTTGCTCGTCCGTCGATTCGTTGGTTGTCTCTGTCTGGACTGGACCATTGATAATGCGAGCTCCGTCTCTGCTTACCACGACTAATGGCCGGTTTAGATTATCTTAGTGAGAGTGTTTTAGTAGAAACGTGTAAAAGCTACTCTCTTTAGTACTTGAGTATTTGAGTATTGAGTACGGTTCTAGTTGCGTTTCAAGTAGAATCAAAATAGAATTGATTTCTATTTTTATTTCTAGTGACACCGGAGCGCGTCATTATCCTCGTTACATATCTGTGTGTAAATTGAAAATTTAGTGAGAACTTTAGGAGAGTGCATAAGTGATCCGTGACGCGTGCGTTTTGTTTGTATTAACTCGAATTATCAAACTTACTTATTTGTTCCATTAAAACACTTTGTACTTACATACCCATGGTAGTTAAAAACTACTCCTGGCTGTAGCTGAAAATCAGCGATCTGTTCTACCGAGCAGATAATGTCGCTGTGATACGGCCATTTTGTACTGCTGCACCACGCACACGCCCTACTCGGGTGTCCTCAACTTTGTTGTGCATGCCGAACTCCTACTCTATGTGTTTTTTTCTTGTGTCGTTTTAAGTTTTCGTTCTTGTATTATTTGATTTTATGTTTCAGAATGTGTGTGTGTGTAAGAAGTTCAAATAAATTGTTTATCTATCTATCTACTTTGGGTAGAATAGCACATATTTCGCGACGTTGATTGTTCATCCTGGCAACGAAATGACACTCTACTGGAAGAAATATAAACGTTTCCTCGCACGTGTACTCAATGTACTATTTAAATCACTAATTGTACTAAAGCACTCTCCTAAACACTAAGATAATCTAAACCGGCCATAAGCTCTGCGTCGAATTCTCTTACGGTCGAACTCTTCCGGCAAAAACTCAAGTAAGTTTATCCGGAATAAAGTTAATAATGTCTTTTTACAAGCCATCGAATAACAATAATCAATTGTTATCACAGGTTTTTTTCAGCCATTAAAATTGTACTCAGTAGTGCTTGACTCGCATCAAGGATACACAATGCTTCGACCTCAGTTATCTTAAACGGTTCAAAAGCAGTTTTTGCCTAACAAGGTTTCGTAATTCCGATATCACGCTCGACAAAACCATTGATTCATTTGACCATTTTATGAGAGCCGAATGTTTTTCGCGCTTCAAAAAACGTGACAGCGTTTGCCACGGCTTCTTGTAAGTAATTACTTTTGTTTGTAACAATGTTAATGCTCTTTAACTCCGAGAGTTAGATAACTCGTAACTGCAAGCTAATAATGTAGTCATGCGTTTCTTTGACTTCATCATCAACCCATTATGCCCCCATAGAGGGACACGGGTAGAGACCCGTGTTCCTCATGAAAGGGAAGAGTCCCTGAGGAACATATAGGCCATACTCCACAACGGGGGCCAAGTCCGGATTGGTGGAGGCTTGTAAGACTAGTGGCTGGTCTTACTGTCAGAAGTTTTCAAGCCGCCCTAAGGTCTCTTACTTGGCTTAACGACTGCTATCTATCGACGGCAGCCGGCACCAACTACTTAACGTGCCTTGCGTGGCACGGAACCGCTCGGGAAAATGCCACTAGCGTTAGTCATAGATGGTCACCCATTCATGCACTGAATGCGCCCTACGTTGCTTAATCTTAGTGATCGTTTAAGATCACTCAGACAGCCGGGGCTGCGAGCGATTTTTCTTTGACTTATCTATTGTTAATTTTAGGGTAACTATAACTTAGTTTAAGGAACGATGTTGCCTGGAAATCGGTAATTAATTGCGCACTGGTGGACATTAGTTAAAAGCTGAGGCACATACTTTTTTATCTTCATATTTGTCAAAAGTATTTGTAATAATAATGTCTGTTATAAAAATGTGTCATAAAATGGTTACTTTAGTTTTGAATTAAGTATAAGCGATTAATATTCCAAGCTATTACCCTGGTTGACGACAAATATATTTTTTTTATTTCTATTTCTATTGGACTGTTACTTCACAAAATCTGAAAAGCTATTTTTACATACTAAGTAAAACCTTTGAAGTCTATACGGCTTATCTTAAGCTATTTATATTGACTGCCTGGTTTGTATAGCTGTCAACGGGCTTCACTACAAAGGCAGAGGTCGTAGATTCGATTCTCACTACAAATGAACTCACTCTGCACTCCGCACCCCTATTTTCAATTTTTAATATCCTTACCTGGTTACTACAGCACAGGGCATCCTAGTTTGGGACCAGGTCAAGTGATTGTGTTGTGTTGAACTTATTATTATTATTATTTAGACTGCCGCCTTGCCTGCTTTAGGAAATGGTCACAGCTCTAATGGAAATGCTCTAGATTCGCCCGGGAGTTCGACGACCTTAGATCATAACTGTCTTTAATCCGGCGGAGACCAGAAGGCTACCGCCTGGGTACTGAACCTTCGCTAAAAGAGGCAGTTTCCAATGGCCGCGTAGCTTTGTGCCAATTCGCAAATGCGGCACATTTTCTCACAGCTCCAGTGAGTGTCGTAGCGTGTTTAGGCTTAAACGATTTTTGTCGCAGTTTTGTTGCTAGGCTCATTAGCATTCGCGTCTATTCTTAGCCGGAACGTTACATGTGCTTCGCGTAAACGTTCGCAAAGAAATTATTACTACATTTCTTTACACCTCCGTTGTAACACACGAATATTGGTAGTCAGAGGGTCCGCTTCGTCCTATTTTCACAAAACAAAGAGTCGAAAATAAATAGACGATAGACGTTAGCAAGCGCCATGGAAACCATAGAATATTCATTATCTACGCCTGTATATTTCCCATATGAGTAAATTAAAATAAATAATGCTACTTTGCGCTGCGAAAAAGTTTCTATAATACAATAAATAAAACTATACATTGTGATATTTTCACCGGTACAATAAATCAACATACGTAATACTAAGTCCAAAATACAAATACCAACATTTTTTGTTCCTACCCCGTTGGTACAAAAAAACAAAAATACCAATGTCTGAACTTATCCGCAAATCTTAAAGAAATATGGACTCATTACGCATGAGCACAACTAAACGCATGAACTGGTAACTGCGTGCGGCTTGCGGGAAGGAAAAGAAGCGGCGGCGGCGGCGCAGCCAGTAGGTATGTGACGTAGCAAAAAAAAACTTACTTGATTTCAATTTTTCCTTCATACTTGCACGGGCTTAGGACCGTCACCGGCGTGGAATGCTTGCACTGGTTGGTAGTGGTATGAATTTCCACACCACGTACTGGCTAACGCCGAAGTGTGCCGTGCGTACCGCATCGTTGGTGCTCCTTCTGGGGTCTTCCTCGAAGAACGCGAATATCTGTTCCTCGATCTCCACGGCCAAGGGAGGTCTCCCTCCTCGGCCTTGAGCGTGCGCTGGTGCAGTGAACTGTCCGTAGTCTAGCAAATGCTGCGTCACTGTCATGAATGTCCTGGTGTTGAGTATTTGAGGTTAAATAAAACCGGCATTTATCAGGCGGGGCAAACTTTCTTCAGCGTATACCCGCCGAGCTGCACTGTATTTTCCCCACTGATAGTCGCGGTTTGTAAACATCGTGCGCGCGTAATTTTCGACTGCAGGAAGTGCGGAAACGGCGCACGTGCACTCACCTAGGTCAATGGGCGCGGACTGAATGAATGACCGGCCAAATCGTGCCCCGGCCAGCCCGCCGCCCACTCACTCACCCCACCCCGCCGCCCTCTGCCTCGCACCGCGATGACACCTTGTAATGGGTGTCCATGAGTTACAAATTGGATGAATGATAAATTAATGAAAATGAAAAAAAATATATGGTAATTTTATTCGATAAATGTAATCTATTATCGATACCAACGATATGGTAAAATTTATTGTACCGGTGAAAAAATCAGGCTGTATATTTAAAATACTTTTGACTACAAACACTTTAAAGTCGAAAACTTTATCGATTAAGTGTGAGTGGAAGGGCCGGTAAGGGACGCTCAAGGTGGACATACTCGTAGTTCGACCAAATAAGGGATATATTAGCAAAGAGTGAGATAAAAAGTACCCGAAACCAACGTGCGTGCATGCAACGACTAATGAATGTCGATGAAGCGAGAGTGATTTGTCAGGCTCGTGGCAAGGGGCACTGTGGTGGCAGGTGACGAGCTTATTTCGTTTAAGTACTTTGAAGAAGACCTGATAAAAACATACATACATACATAAGCTCACGCCTGTATCCTAGAGGGGTAGGGAGAGACCAGAGACTACCACCAGCCACGATACTGACAAAAGATTCATAATATTCTCGCTCATACTAAAGACATCAACGCAGTGTTCAGAAAATTAAGTGCCTACATTTAACGGGTCGTTAAATACCGGATAACCCATATTGTCTATTAAATTAAATATAAGTTAAGACAATGATACTACCGTCATAATAAAAAAGCCCATAACTACCATGAACTTCATTTTGAGCAAATTGAAGTTTATTGAAAAACTAAATTTCAAGCATATCTGCTAACTGGTCGTCGATGATTCCTATTTGAAAAACACAGAAAATAGTACATATTTCATAACATATTTTCTTAAATTTAAGTGTTATTCATTTAAATACAGTTTACAGTTATGACGGCAGAACATTCTTTAATATATCTGGAAAAAGACAGTACAGTTGGCGGCCTTATTACCTAGAGCCATTTCTTCCACACAACCGACGCTGGAGAGTTGCTGAGGGAAAAGTGAGATGGATAGTTGATGCAAATATGAACATTGATATATGTAGATACTTGATGATAATATTACAAAGAGATACAGTTGGTAAGTTTGCTTGTCGGGGCTAATCTTATTACTACATATCGCACCCTTGCAAGAACAACGTGATATTTCGAAGAAAACCATTTTTTATTCATAGATATAATTTTTTTAACGCGATTTTATTTACTCCGAAAACGCCGGAATAATGAGTAAAAGAGACACTCTTTCGGCCATTACTTTGAAACCTTAAAAAATGCTCTCATGTAACGTAAGGGTTCCGAAATAACACGTTGTTCTTGCAAGTGTGCGATATATAAACTCACGTCTGTATGACAGAGGTGTAGGCAGAGACCAGGAACTGTCACTTGCCACGATCCTGGTTAATCACTTTTGCTGCATTTATGAGTCGACATTCACGAATCGCTCGTAGCCTGGGCTGCCTGAGTGATCTTAAACGATCACTAAGGTTAAGCAACACACGGCGCGTTCAGTCCATGGATGGGTCACCGTCAATGACTAACGCTAGTGGCATTTTTCCGAGCTGTTCCGTGCTTCGCAAGGCACGTTAAGCTGTTGGTGCCGGCTGCCGTCGATAGATGGTAGTCGTGAAGCCAAGTCAGAGGCCTTAAGGCGGCTTGAAAACTTCTGACAGTAAGACCAGCCACTAGTTTTACAAGCCTCCACCAATCCGGACTTGGCCCCCGTGGTGGAGTATGGCCTATACCTTCCTCAGGGAAGAGACCCGTGCCCCTTGGTGGGGACATGATGGGTTGATGATGATTCACGCACGCTGGTTTCGGGTACTTAGTATTTTATTTTATTTCTTTATTAGATTTTAGGAAAACCATCGACCAATACAGCAAAATGGAGTATCTTGCCTTTAACACATTGAATGCCAGCTACGAAATAATTCGTAGCCATATTTTACTCAGGTGCCATCTACGAAATATTTCGTAGTACTTTCAGTGAATTTTGCAGGCATACAGTTTGTATGGTGGCTTCGGGTTTTAGCTGGTACAGTCGACAGCACGTCAACCTTCACATTTTCGTTGCAAAGTCGCCCGCAATGCAACGGAGTAGAGAACATGGGTGTATACGATGATGTGCTGTCGACAGTACAAGAAGCCTGGCACTCAATGTGTTAGTCTTATTAATTAGTTTTATATTGAAATGTGTCTTTATTAGGCTGACCCCTGCGTTATGCTCGTGAACGGGTGCCGTCCGTGTGAGTTTTCTTACTTTTGTAAGAATACTAAATAATGTTTTGACATTGCATCTGTTGATTGTAGGTACTCATGACTCCTGAGCTTCTTGCATAGGTGGTCATTCATACCAACTCATGTATTAGATTTAAGACGATTTGAGTGGAGTTTTTTTTTCGCCGTCATTTTTTCCACTACATCAGTACATTGACATTCAACAAACAGAATGTAAATTATTTACGTTGAAATCAATTTTTCAGTTACCTTCTGTACTTTTCCTCAAGTAAGCAACGTAATTAGATCGAACAAGGAAATGCAAACAAGTCTGATTGAAATAATTAGAGCCACGGAAAGATAATAGTTATCGGTTATTTTTTGCTATTTCCACTCGCGTGAACGTAACCATCGTAATAGGATAATGGAGTTAGAGTAACAGGTTTTTAATGCATTTAACGCCAGTTTATGAGAGTCAATAAACAGCATACATAAACTCACACCTGTATCTGAAGGGGTAGGCAAAGCTACTTGCGTGCCAGTTATTCAAAAGGACGATATGACTACTAAAAGTGCTTTGCAAGGCACGTTAAGCAGTAAAGTTGGTGCCGGCTGCTGTCGGTAGATGGCAGTCGTTAAGCCAAGTCAGAGGCCTTATGGCAGCTTTAAAACTTCTGACAGTACGACCAGCCACTAGTCTTACAAGCCTCCACCAATCCGGACTTGTCCCCCGTGGTGGAGTGTGGCCTGTGCCTTCCTCAGAGAAGAGACCCGTGCCCTACGGTGGGGACTTAATGGGTTGATAATGATGATGATGAAAAAAAAACCGACGGGCGTGCATGCAACGACTAATGAATGTCGATGTGATGGATTGCAGTCCCAGTTCTCTGCATACCGCTCTGGGACACATGCGTGGGCTTATGTATGAGTGAGGGTGAGTGGGTGAGTTCGATTCCCGCTGGGAGCCGTCGTACATTTGTACAAATGTCCTCATAATAGTATTAGTTTAATAATATTTTATTTTATCTTTTACGTTACACGGGCTGCGCTGAAAATCAGCGCTGTTTTAGGATAGATCTATCCAACAGCATTATGCTGAGCGTATGTCCAATTGTCATGCATTACACGACTGATAGGATTTTATGTAAACCACATTATCTTAAGTTTGTTATTGTCGAGTCCTGTCTACGAGCTGTAATAAAACCACTGTAATCCTTGCATGGCAATAAATTACTATTCTTTCTTTCTTTCCTCAGGTGGGGTGCTTTTTTATGTTTGTGATGTCCTTGCCTGGTTACCATAGCACAGGGTATACTAGTTTGGGACCAGGTCAAGTGATTGTCTTGTGTGGAAGGTATTATTAATACTACTACGAGTAACAATCTTATTCGTCTAGGTAGGAGTTGTTGTAATTGTTGTATTGTTTGATTGGGACTAGAATTAGGAAATGTTGTTGTTTTATTATTGTTCTTTTGTTCTGCTCTAACCTACAATGTTTAATGTATATTTTGCTAATGTACCGTCCCAATCAAATAAAAATAAGCTCACCATCTGCTTTTCAGAAATCGTGTTTTAGTTTTTTATTATTTTCTGCAACATGCGTAGGAAACTAATTGTTCGTGATAATGACTAGTGTTAACAGAATATTTATTTGTCTTTACAGACACTTGCAATCGTTTTAACAGACGTTCTTTTGCATAATTGCAGAAGGCAAGTGTAACATATTTGCCTACTATATGCCCACTTGGAGGGTTTAATGAAGTGCAAAGCAAATATGAAAAGGGGACTGACTTGTGAAATTCTCAATTTTTTTGTTACACCTTAAATTCTATCACACCTTTGATTTAGTTAATTTTTAAACTTTAAAACATACCTAATTTATATCGTGAATGCATTTTAATACTTATAATTATTTTACTGTCGCTGACGCGGAAGTGATCCGTCAGGATCGTGGCAAGTGGCAGTTCTTGGTCTCTGTACCCCTCTGGACTTTTTCGGCCGCGCGATTAGGTCACATATCTGGAGGTTTCGCGTGGCCGAAAAAGTCCTCTGCCGCCCCGCTACCTTCAGTCTGTCAGTATTCATTAATTTTTATTTACAGCCATACCTTGCTTCTAGCTCCACACTAGGATATCCGAGGCTAGAAACAGCGACAAACATGTGAACATCCAAGACCTGGGGTTTTCTTTTATTACTGCTCATAATTCAATATGATTGCTAGTATCTTCTCAACTATGAATATTTTGGATCAGTGTAAAAAAATTACGACATATCTCTGTAATTATATCGTGTAGTTTTTGTGTCAGTCACGTTGAATAATAACCTTAATTTGTTGCGTTTTATATCATTGGTATGATGATCCAAGATTGACCTTTTATGAATATGCACTTTTACTAAATAACATTCTATTAGTAAGCTCCGTCTTACAGTTCTAGTTACTCAGGAGATTTTCATACTTAACCTTATAGTTGGGTTATTGAATTAGAGCTGTTTTTTTTTTTGTTACTTAAGCTTACGCCTTTATCTCAGAGTCACTTAGTCAGTGCATGCACGCACGTCAGTTTCAGGTACATTTGATCTTCTCCTTTACTAATACATCCTCAATTTGATCGAATTATGTACACCTGGGGCGTCCCTTACCGCCCTTCCACTCACATTCGCTCAATATATTTGCTTCGTCAGTCTTTCTTTCTTCATCCTCTCCACATGTCCAAACCAACGCAACGTTCTTTTCTCAAAACTAGTCACTACATCGTCTTTCAGTCCACAACGTTTTTTTAATACTTACATATGTTTTTGATATATTCTATTGTTTAAAACATCGTTCGAATTAGGCTACGAAGAACGTATTAAAAATCAATTATTTTGTTTCCTCCCTGGCGTATTACCTATCTATTTGTTTAATTATTGTAACAAATGGACTAGACGAACGAGCGATTATCTCATAGCTTATTATTTTCTTCAAAGCTAGGGGTCATCAACCTTCACCTGCATAGCACAGTTACCAAACAAGCAATTATTTCGTCTCTCTGCTCGCCCCATTATGCCCGCAGCGCTGTCAGGTGGCTGATCGTGGCTCTGTATGTGTATCAGCCTACATTCGGCCGTTATTTGTTATTCCTTCAGGCTACGTGATTAAGCGTGTGAGATAAAAATTCTAGGGTTCCGTACATCAAAATGAGAAAACGGATCTCTTATGTAAGTGATAATAATAATAAGTAATACTTAATAACACTAATATAAACTAATGAGTAGGGTATTTACAAAACTAACACTAATAATAATATAAAAAAAATATTACTTATATTGATTATTTTATTTATTATCTTCCGGACAACTTAGTTGCTGAGAGAAATTTGAAAGACGGGTAGCCAATGCCAATTTGAATATTTATACATACTTAACTCAATAACAAAATTTGGAGGAGGCTTATACCGAAAGAGGCCATGAATTCTAACAGCATTTTTCAAAATTTCTTAAAATAAATATATCAATTCGTGGCTTAATAAAGGCTGATAATAATAATAATAATACTCAATAACCAAACACTTACAAACCTGTACATATACAAGCTTACTATTATAAGCATACATAAGTATCTTGTAATAAAATTCAACACAGGAAATCTTCTGGTGCCATTTCCTATCGGAGGTCGGCTGTCATTTTGGCTACACTGTCACGAGATGTAGCTGCTCGCAAAAGTTCTATATTTCTGGTGTTAAGCCACTCTGATAAGTTTTGAACCCATGATGTTTTTCTTCAGCCAGGTCTTCGCCTCCCTTCCAGAATAAGTCGCAGCAGATTATATTTGTCAGCTCGCATGATACGACCAAGGTATTGTAGCTGGAAATATGAAAAGTAATTAACACCTATGTACACAGGAAGATAATAAAATAAATGTTAGAGTACTTACCTATCCATAGTAGATAGGTACATTATGCAATGTTGACTTTTCAACTAAAACGTAATCACCTGTTTAACACCTACTCAAAGCTAACAATCACCTCGTAACTAGCAAGACTAGTCAATCAATTTTTTCTTCCTCGGGCTGTTCTTGAAGGCCACGTAACAACTCTCTCCTAAAGGGATTTTCTCCTTTATTGACGTAACCCCACCCCACGGGCCGATACGTGAGCCATCTCAATGGGTCTACGTGGGCCGGTGACAATGAGAATTGGTGTCAGCCGAGATTGGACAAAAACAGTCGATCAAAGCGCGGGAAATGACGTCAGCACGGCGCGTGCCGGTACACCCTTTCAATTTCCACGCCAGAAATTAAATGGCACGAAGTGTAAACATTGAAATAAAAATAGAAATAGAAAATGTTTAATTTTGTCTTCAAACAGGGTATTCAAATATTCATAGTACACACAAAATGTTTACTTTATTTGCTTTATGAACGTCAAAGTTGTTAGTTTCACAATTAATTAATTAGATGGAGAAGATACTAACAAAGAAACTCCACATTTATTCTTTTCAAAACAGTTTTAGCCTAATTAACCAACTTTCAAACTTAAAAAATATTACTCTTGGATGTGTTGAACACTAGACACAGTTATCCTCTGATTAAATTTAGTATTAAATTACTGTACTGTATTAATAATAATCGCTTATAGGTACATACTTATTACAGAACAAAAATGGCAATTTCATGACACATTTTCACACGTATGGCATTATTATTGGAAAATATTTTTGAAAAATATGAAGACCAAAAGTAGTGTTCCTCGGATTGTAACTCATATACACCAGTGTCCCATAAGTTGACGATTTTCAGGCAAGGTCTGATCGGTTAACCAAAAATTCTACTCGCTTATTAACTTACAGTCACCTTAGTTCCAGCCGACGTCTGTGGCGCAGCAGTTAGCGCATCTGCCTACCATGCGAGAGGTCCTGGGCTTGAACCCCGACTGAGGACAAAAAACCGTAGGTCTTGGATGTTTTCATGTTAGTGATGTCGCTGTTTCTGGTTCCCACGACAGGGTATCCTAGTGTGGGGCCAGAAGCAATGTATGTCGTCATCAACCCATTAAGTCCCCACCAAGGGGCACGGGCCTCTTCCCTGAGGAAGGTATAGGCCATACTCCACCACGGGGGCCTAGTCCGCATTGGTGGAGGCTTGTAAGACTAGTGGCTGGTCTTACTGTCAGAAGTTTTCAAGGCACCCTAAGGCTTCCGACTTAGGGACTGCCATCTATCGACGGCAGTCGGCACCAACTTACTTAACGTGCCTTGCGATGCACGGAACCGCTCGGAAAAATGCCACTAGCATTAGTTATAGACGGTCACCCTTCCATGCACTGAAAGCGCCGTATGTTGCTTAACCTTCGTGATTGACACTCAGGCAGCCGGGGCTACAAGCAATTCCAATGTATGTGTCTGTATATAAATGTTTTTGTTTTATCGATAGGAAGTTGCTCATAAGTGCCTGTAAAGAACTAACAGTCCCTGAGACGAGCATTAACAAGTTCACAGACACGCGTGGAGGTGATTCCCCGAACCTGACGTTCGTGCCCCGACAGCGGCAATTAGAGAGGAATGATAATAATCCGTGAGCGCCACACACGGCGCACCACGCTTCACTAGTTTCAATAATTCATTCCTCACACATGTAATTGTAACGTAACAAACAATCAATTATGGATGAAGATCGCTAGGGAAAACGCGTTAAATACCCGTTTACCTTAAATGGTGGTTGAGTATCGTGAAAGTCTATCATTCAGTGATATAATGCTTTCGTCATCAAATTTTTGCGGTGTTACGATGACCGCAAAAAGGGGCTGGGTGGTTGGCAGAAGACGACGCAGTACAGAGTGAAGTGGCGACTTCTTAGGTCGAAGGCCAATACTCATTTTGCATCGAATGCATCGCTTTTGACAGTTCGAACTCCCATTTTCGGACTTACAAGAAATAAGAAAATTTTATTGCAAATACCTATTGTTACACTTTGGGTCCTGGCTCCTAACTTACGATTTCCTGGAGATATTTACATCCTGTATAAATGCAGGCATTTGGCAACACTCTGAAGAGCCGCTAGTGCGTTTCATCTTTAATTAGGATTTCGTGGTACACTCAAAATAGTTTGACAAGAATTCCAGATTTTAGAGGGACAAACACAATATAATATGTGGTAGTTTTTAATGTATCGTATTCAAAACTGTTTATTTGTTAGATATTTACTCATACACTCATAACTTAGACTATTACGAAAAGTGGACAAAAAAGCTCATCCTGCAGTTTACTGCAGAAAATAAATAAAATCCTCTCGCTTACATAAAAACATGAATGGTAATAATTTGCTAACCTTGAATACATGTTTGGTAACCTCTATTTTTCTTCGATATTTATAAATTCTCAAATTGACCTTTCGATTTCTCGTAGCGCGATGAATAATGTGATTATCTAATCAACATTATTGCTTGGAAATGTTTGACCGCTACTTGCCAATATTAATAGTAATGATTATCTTTATTGATACAAAACATAATATTTTTATGTTTATTCTATGTTAAAAACATTTTTTATATTTTGTTACTATATCGTATGGCATTAAATTAGAGTTACAGATATTTCTGATGCGTGCTTGTGATACTTGTGTTAGGATGAATCCTGTATTACAGGTATCAGTGCCCTATAAATGTATATTATGCATATTATGCATGTATGTATGCCTCAGAGCTGCTTGAAGACCAGCCACTAGTCTCGCAAGCCTCCACCAATCCGGACTAGGCCCCCGTGATGGAGTATGGCCTATACCTTCCTCAGGGAAGAGAACCGTGCTCCTCAGTGGGGACATAATGGGATGATGATGGATGACCTACGTATCTAATCTTTATCTATCTAGAGTCTAGACAATCAAATTATGTGGTTCTAGCGTCACAATCCCATCAAATAGCCAGTAGATCAAAAGCCTTATCACCAATAACTCAAAAGCCTTATCAGTTCACCGCTGAAAGCGATTCTTCAATCAGCAGTGGGTTACATCCAACTGTATCATTACGGTAAGGGGTCACTGGCCGCTCCATTATGTGTGTTCCAAGTTCGAAGTTTCACTTTCGACCGGCGCGCGCGCACGCCGCAGCCTCTCCACCTATCGACGGAATGTTGTTAATTAATTTTATTATTCGCCATCTCCAGTGTTTAGATTCGAAAGGCAAAGAAAGTTCGATTGGTGTTTGATTATAATGTGTGGGAAAGATGGTAGCGTCACCGAACGTCTGAGCAGTCGGTTGTCTATGTTACGAATTACCCTAGTTCAAATAGCGTAGGGTTCAAATATTCAAGTAGTTTAAATACTCTACTTGAACGTATCTTTGGAAAACTTCCTTAAAATACGAAATAATTGGTGGATGTAGTTTACTTACTGTACTATCAGCAGGTTTTATGCGGTTAAAAAAAAAATTAAAAAGGTGTATATTTATTTGTTGATTCAATTTTTATTTGCCGTTTTGTTGGCATCTTTAAAATGTATTTTTATGATAATTTTTATTTTTGTAGTACCTACCAAGCGTCTCTGAGGTAGGCTACGTTCAGAGAGATGGACAGGCGGATGGACTTCTCTACATCCACCTCTAAAAATGATCTGTGTGTCATTTCCCGTCAATACTTTTTAAAAATTGCAAAGCAAAGCTTTGAATGAGTCCATTAAAGCGGAATATTTTTGTTCGATTTGTCCTTTGTAACTATTATATCATATGCCACCGAAAAACTATCTATATTAAACGCTTACATACAAACCCCACGCTAAGATACCCTGTGTCATGGGAACCAGAAACAGCGACATCACAAACATGTGAACATCCAAGGCCTGGGGTTTTCTTGTCCCCAGCCGATATTCGAACCCGGTACCTTTTGCATAGTCGGCAGATGCTTAACCGCTGCGCCACAGAGGTTTCAATGATTTACTATATTCTGTCAAACATACCACTTAGTTCGTAAAAGCTTGGGAAACTTCCCGAACGTTACACAAGAGTTTTCCGATTCAATAACCATTTATCGACCATAAACACAAGCATTTCTCATGAGGAAACACAATTAACGCCTGAGTCGTAAACAAGAGTAACTTTATTTGATGCTTCCGTTATTACGATCGATGGTATTATGGACCAATCTCATCCATCATAGTCTGTCTCCGTTTTGTATTCTTTTTTTAAAACTATGTTTGTGTATGCAACCTAGGTATATGCGTCCCACTGTTATATAGGTTATATAGGTATTTATTGCTACCCCTAGTTGAAAAAAAATGTTTGTTACTCACCTATTTTATCAGAGATAACGTATAATATCCATTATGCTGTGATAAATGTGATATCCATATGATTTTTACATTCATCACAGGGGCATTACAATGGCATATATTTGACGTAAGTACCTACCTTATTTTCAAAGTGATGTTCCTTGTGACTGTGATATCATTTTGTGATATCTTAAATGATATTGTTATGTGATATTTCATTTTAATGTAATTATTATTTTCTGTATGTCTACAGTCTGAATTATTAGGAGAGAAAATTTCAATCAGCCCGTCTAACCATATGATTTTCACATTCATCACAGGAACAATGACATCATAATGAGATATATATCACGTAAATATTTTATTCTCAATGTGATGTTTCACTTGATAGTGATAATGATATCATGTTGTCATAATCTGAATTCCTCGAATGATAACGATGTGATATGTCATTTTAATGTAATATTTTGCGCATGCCTACAGCCCGAGTTATTAGGAGAGAAAATCTCAATCAGCCCGCCTAACGCTTCCACGACAGGCATGGTGGACAGGCGTGAAATAAACCGCGCGTTTGATGCGCAAGCGCAGGCTTTCTTGCCGCCTGCCTGTCTGCTCTAAACGGTAGAGTCGATGAGTCAATCATTGCCTTGCATGCGTTTTTGTGAGATGGTACATACAATGATTAATCTCGTGTTTTGTTTCTCTATGCTCTTATTCTAATTAATATTGTTACTGTAATATTCCTCTCGCTGTATAAGGTTCAACAAATTAATTCTCCAAGATATTACAATTATTGCAGATAGCTCCAACGCGGCTTAAGAAGTGTATTAAGCATACATGTTTGTAATGTCCTTACCTGGTTATCAAAGCACGGAGTATCCTAGTTTGGGACCAGGGAAAGTGTTACGTGGAAGTTGTAATATTATTATAGTTTGTGCAAAAAAATATTTACAGAAAAATGCAACGATTATTTAGAAGACACAGATGTGTGGTGTTAAACAGTAGATTAATATTAAAGAATGCCTTTTGAACAATTGTTGTCGGTATTCCGAGATCAATTATTATTGTGTTTAGTGTCCAACGCATTCACGAGTTCAAATTTTTAAGTATAAAACTTTGTTAATTAAGCGAAAACTGTTTTGAAAACAATAAATGTGAAGTTTCTTTGTTAGTTTCTTCTCCACAAAATCTATTAATTGTGGAACTAACAACTTTCAAGTTTATAAAATAAATATTTTGTTTTTATTATGAACAAAAATATTAGCGGCTAACATTTTAATTTTATGTATACATTGACATTCAACAAGCAGAATGTAAATTCTTTACGTTGAAATAAATTTCTGATTTCTGATTAATATTAAATAAGATTTTAATTATTATAAATATCCTTCTAGTTCTCGGAATCCTTATCTCAGGATCAAAATGTCATCAATTTTCTACTTAAATAATTAATTATTTTTATACGTAAGTCTTATGTACTATTTCTGTATAGAATTATTATATATTAAAATAGTAAGATTGAACATTGTTATTATGAATACAATAATTGTAGAAGAAGATATTCATTGCATTGTATTCTATAGCTACATCTGCCTAATTTACTGAGTGATATGAGCTCTGCTGTTTGTGCAGCGAGCGACGTCGTATTATTTTAAGTTTAAGATTCTTATTTTTAAACTAGCTGTGCCCCGCGGTGTTACCCGCGGTTCATCGATTTTCCCGTAGGAATAAGATATTTCCCCGCGGTAAAACGTAGCCTATGTTTTAATCCAGGGTATCGGCTAACTCCATACCAAATTTTATTAAAATCCGTCCAGCCGTTTCAGCGCTAAAGACTGACAAACATATAAACACACACACAAACTTTCACGTTTATAATATTAGTGTGATTGTTTACTATAAGTGTGAACACATAATTGGCTTTCTGTATCCCTACACTATATACCCTTTTATTGTAATAGCTGTTGGTTCACCATAGATCTCTAAATACATAAATAAATAAATAAAAAAGATATGGTTTATTTTCCATTGTCCGAGCTAGTTATCTATGGGTAGTTGGGGCTAGTTAGCTCCATAAGTCACACGTCGAGATGACATAGCCCCAGCCCAAAAACCGCAGGTGGAAAGCTGTAAACGCCGCCTGATTATCCAATTCGCATAACACAGAATTTCACCCAAGAACAAAAAGAGGCAAAAATGTCGACCGACGGCTGCGGCGGCGGGCGGCGGCGGCGGCGGCGCGGTGTCATCGAAAGCGAAACTTGGGGCCTACTCGAGACACATTTTTTTTGCCTCGATATGTTCGTCACAAACTGACCTTTCTCTACTTTTCTCAGCACCACGATAAATCAGAAATCAGAAATCAAAAATTTATTTTAACTTAAAGAATTTATATTCTGCTTGTTGAATGTCAATGTACATTTACCCAGGTCTTGGATGTTTACATGTTTGTGACGTCGCTGTTCTGGTTCCCACGACACAGGGTATCCTAGTGTGGGGCCAGAAGCAATGTATGTGCATGTATGTAAATGTTATGTTATGTTATGTTAATGTACATACAGTTATGAATAATGTTAGCCGCTGCCTTGGGGCCGTCTGTAGTGGAGAAAAAGGCAGCGAAAAAAAAAACTCCACTCTGACCATCTTTTCTCAAATCACCTTAAGGCTAATATAAATCAAATACTCAATAAAATACAATAGATACTCACCAAAAACCACTTAAGGCCGAATTTCGCTAAGTAACTACCTATCTGTAGTACTGTCTCATGAAAAAACTCAGAAAAGAGCGTGACAGAGCGTTACTTAAGTATTTACTTAGTGAAATTCTCAATTCAGAAACCAGCCCTTAACTAACCAAGTTCCTACACTTGATGTTCTTGCTTTTCGAGAAAAATATTTTCCTAGTTATTTAGAGAAGTGTTTCCTCCACAAAGTACAACGTAAAAATGGCCCTCCTTGCACTTCTGTCATTCCCAGCTCACTGACGCTCCCTGCGATATTTTTTTCGATGTACCTACTGCGAACCTAGCGATCGGTTACTTTTGAATTGTGATAACGACACTTCCGATTTGGACGTATCATGATAATATTAATAAAATAAAATAAAATAATAAAATTCTTAATGGTTTAATATGTAAACATGTGAAGAAATATAATAGCCATGAAATAATAATTACAATATACAATTTAAGGCTTGTACTATAAGACACCAAAATTATTATCAATTTTATTATTATCGTTATTTTACAACGTTATTGTCGCAATTCCACTCAATAATTATATTAATGTTAGTTATAATTATCTTGGTCAAGGTTAAATTGAACTGTTTATGGCATGTTAAACATTTTCAACCAACCAACTAAATTAATAATTAGTGGCGTATCTGCCTGTAATTGGGATGTACATATAATTATTTTTGTAAGTGTAAATTTTTAATGTATAATGTGTTATCCTGTTGGCGGAGCAAATAAATAAATAAATAAATATTTTATTGAATATAAACCGCAGGTCTGGATGCTTACACGTTTGTGATGTCGCTGTTTCCGTTTCTCTCGACACGGGTGGCCTAGTATGGGGCCAGAAGAAATATACGTGTCTGTATGTAAATGTTTATGTGAATACTTTTAATGTCATGACATTTAATATCATCCGGGGAAGATATTGGGAACTAATGGCGAAATAGTCAGGCACATCTCTGATTTTACATAAATTGGCCAAAATTATAAGATTTGTAAGATGCAACTATCATGAGTAGGCTCCAATTTCTTCGTTCAGTTTCGCAACTGCCTGTATGTCTCAGCTTTTCGCCGGCCGATTAATTGTTACACAGCATTGGGTTTGTGTGTCTCTGTATATGACCGGGTGTGTGTGTGTGGTGGCTATTGAGTCACCGCTGAGGTTTCCTTTAGTACGCAAGGGTCAAAAGTTGGAATCAATTACGAGGAACGGTATTCCATAACTTGATGGATAATTGCTGGCTTCGAGTTATCATGTAATCATTTTAATAAATAGCTAGGTAATATGTGTTTGTACCGTAGGTACAGTTGTAAACAACTAACGCCTGTATCTATAAAATTCTCGTCACCATGTTAGTGCGCATACTCCTCCGAAATGGCTTGACCGATTTTGATGAAATTTTATATGGATATTTGGTAAGTCTGAGAATAGTTTGTTATCTATTTTTCAACAAAATGCTTTAGGAACGTCAAAGTTGTTAGTTTCACAATAAAAGATCCTATACATATATCCTGTGTGAGTGTTAAAAAGTACAAATAACATAACATACATAAACATTTACATACAGGCACATTCATTGCTTCTGGGCCCACACTAGGATACTCTGTGTCGTAGTAACTGGTTACTACGACATCACAAACATGTAAACATCCAAGAGTACAAGATTAGTAACAGCACTAATATTGAAGAAAGAAACGCGTAGAGACATGTTCATATTTCTATCAAGAAACACGTGTTAATAACAAATGTTCTTCTTGTCTCCAGGTGCGCAGGAGTCGGGTTACAGCGGCGCGGGCGCCGCGGACGTGACCGACGTTTCGTCTATAAGGTAAGCGATGGTTTGCGCTTTGCCACTGATGTTATCTTGGGCCCGATTTCGTGTATCTATACGTCAATTTGATTGCTGCTACTTTTAAGTGTAGTAAGGGAAACTTAGTGCATTTCTACTAAGGCAATATTCTAGAGAAAGAAACGCACTTAATACAAATTTAAATTTAAATATTTTATTCACAATGAAAGCAAAATGTCCACTTTATGAACGACAAAGTTGATAGTTTCAAAATTAATAGTTTATGTAGAGAAGAAACTGACAACGAACACATTTTATTCTTTTCAAAACAGTTATAGCTTAATTAACAAACTATTAAACTAAAAAAATATTTTTCATGGATGTATTGAACAGTAGACACAATGATCCTCTTAATACATTGTACTAATCTACTTCTACATCTTTGTTTTCTAAATAACCGTTGATTGTATAATGAGCGTCTTTGAACAGTGTGCTAAGCAAATTTATTTAAGTTTAAACAAGTTTTAAGGCCAGTTTCTGAATTGAAAATTTCGCTAAGTAACTTGTAGTGCTGTCTTTTCACATTTCTTAGATCAGAGCGTGACAGAACGTTACTTACGCTTTAAGTTAAATACTTAATTAGTGTAATTCTCAATTCAGAAACCGGCTTTTAGCAACGTTTTCATTTTAGCGTGCGGCCTTCAAAATTCAGGTATTAAGATCACAAACAGATACAAGATTACAGAATCTCATCCAAAATATCATCAGTCATCCATCATCAATCACAGGATTACAGAATGTATGAAAACAAAACCGAAGCTTTCGGTATGATTTTTTTATTTAATTCTCTTGCATTTCCCTGTGGTTGCGCGTAAGGACACTCAATTTCAAACTTCAAGATACCTCATAAAAGTCCTGTTGATATTAAGACGAATAACTGGAACTGACGTGGACAATATGTTATGGTGGGAGACGAGAAGCTTGAATAATATGATATGAAAATTCTTTACTGCACGATAAAATGTACAAGGGCAAGATAAAATGTACCCGAAACCGGCGTGCCCGCATGCATCGACTAATGAATGTCGATGAAGCGAAAGTGATTTAACAGCATCGTAGACGATACCTGTCTAGTCTTTCTCCAGAGGTACAGCTGAATAAACATGAAAAACTTGAAATACATCCAGAAATAACTCTAAAATACACCAAAAAAAAAGAAGACTTGAACGCTTTAGAAAATTTATGAATTAAGGTACCTACCAAGTGTTTTGGAGCGGTATTTAGAACAATGTTTCAATTCAAATTCAAATAATAATTATGTATTTTATTCACAATAAAAACAAAATGTTTACCTTATGAGCTAAAGTTGTGAGTTTCATAATTATCAGATTACTCACCTCAATGTCAGCTTAATTACAATCAGAAGAATTAGAGTCTCGCTTTTCAACCTAACAATGGTAGCTACCACGCAAACGTGTCGTGTCAGTTAAGTATATTAGCAGAATGGGGTTCTACTCTGCTGTCGCAAAAACAGACATCGATACCGAGCTGTGATTCCCAGCGGCCGTAATAATCTGACATGTAGGTAGGTCCAGACAACACGGCGAGCTCTAGGGAAACAGAACTTCGTTTTGAGTATCAGCATTTTTAACTTAATATCTTACATACACTCACACCTGTATCACAGAGGTATAGACAGGCGCGCTGGTTGCGGATAGATTTAAGCATAACCTCGTTGATAAAATAATGATAAAGTTTGTAAATAGCCTATATAGGATTCACTATAGGGCACTATCGGGCTCCGTGCTTCGCAAGGCACGTTAAGCTGTTGGTGCCGGCTGCCGTCGATATATGGAAGTCGTTAAGCCAAGTCAGAGGCCTTAGGGCGGCTTGAAAACTTCTGAAAGTAAGACCACAAACAAGTGTTACAAGTCCTCACCAATCCGGACTTGGTCCCCGTAGTGGAGTATGTCCTATACCTTCCTCAGGGAAGAGACCCGTGCCCCTCGGTGGGGACATAATGGGTTGATGATGATAGGGCACAGGCCTTCTCTCAGAGAGAGAGTATGGGCTTAATCACCACGCGTGCCCACCGCGGATTGGGCTTATCAAGCGCTGAGGTATGTGAATAGCTCAGATGCTCAGGTCACTTCACGATGTTTTCCTTCACGGTTAGCGAGTGGCATTCCTACTATAACTTCCCTCTTCCCTGAGTTCTCTTTAGATAGTCATTCCGTTAACTATCGAACTACGGTAACACATAGAATAAGCTTACGCCTGTATCCCGGATTAGTGGGTAGAGACCAGGGTCCATCGCTTCATCAACATGTAATACTTCTTGAAGTAAAACTTTCGTAAGCACTACAATTTTGAAAATATCTTTTTAGTATTAAACTCGTCTTTATTCAGGTATTGTTTCTTGTGCCATCAATAATTTTCAAATCAAATCAAATGAATAAACTGATTTCCGGACACACGGGCGCTTGCCTGCAGTCAAAGACGGGCAACCGACGACGTGAGTTTCGTCTCGTCGTGAATCAGAGCTAAACCTGGTCGGACTCTTCCTACAAAAAGTCTAGTAATTGTATCCGGAATAAAGTTAATAATGTGGTCATCATCATCAACCAGTTATATCTCCACCGAGAGGCACGGGTCTCTTCCCTGAGGAAGGTATAGGTCATACTCTACCACGGAGGCCAAGTCCGAATTGGTACTTCTAATATCGTCGTAAAATATTTCATGTGGCTTGTAAGGCTAGTGGCTGTCAGAAGTTTTCGAGCCGGCCTAAGGCCTCTGACTTAGCGTAACAACTGCCATATATCGACAGCAGCCGGCACCAACTGTGTAACGTGCCTTGCGAAGCACAGAACCGCTCGGAAAAATGCCACTAGCGTTAGTCATAGACGGTGACCCATCCATGGACTGAACGCGCCGTTTGTTGCTCAACCGTAGTGATCGTCTAAGATTACTCAGGCAGCCCAGGCTACGAGCGATTCTAATAATGTGATACTTCTGTTAAATTACATTCAGAAACACAGAATACAATCTTTGTATAGGACCGATTGTGCTAAATCGTGGGAGAGCTACAAATGTCTCAGGCTATTGTGTATGTGGAGGTTGTATCCATGAAAGGTTTTAGAAAGGTACATTCGGCATATTATTTCACGAGCACGTTAATGACGAAGGCCGTCAAGGGAAACCGGGGAGGTTTTTGTCAGTCGATGTAAAACTGAGTTTTTTTATGTAAGCAGGTTATTATTATTATGTACAAAATAAAGGTAATAGTCTCGTCTGGCCAGACGTTAAATATATTTATAACTAGATGTCGCCCGCGACTCCGTCCGCGTAGACTTTATAAATAAATAATAATAATAAACTCACGCCCGTTATCCCCGAAGGGGTAGGCAGAGGCACCAGTCTCTAGAACTGGACCCACGTTTTGCCGAGTTTATTAGGTCCCAAACGTGACAAGTGGCAAGCCTGTCGCCGTTATCCGCCGTTATGTCGCGTAGACTTTAGTTCCAAATTTTGCCGTTCTCTCCCTTAAGGGTAAACTTTAGAAAAAACGGCGAAACACGTGTTCAATCAATTGTGTTGAAGAGTATTTATTTTAAGTTTCAAGAAAATTAGACAACATTCTTTGTACCTCCCATACAAATTTTGGCAACCCTTTTCGCCCCCTTAGGGGTTGAACTTCAAAAATCCGGTCTTATTCCTTGCCTACATTATATATAGACCCTTTGTGCAAAATTTCAGTTTCCTAGGTCCTTCGGCTTGGGCTGGGCGTTGATGAGTGAATGAATCAGTCAGTCAGGACTTTGAATTTTATTTATATAGATAAATGTTTTTGTGAAGATATTTGGATATTTTTTACTTTTTACATGCCCAGATTCACATGAAAATCGGCGTACTCATAGGCAAAGATCTGAATTGAGACATAGAACACTTCATATCCGGATAATGCATTCCAGTAGAATAATAAGTAACCACGAGTTAAAGCTAGTACAAAGAAAACAAAAAAACACGTAAGTCCTTCCACAATAGCTCGATATATTTCTATCGTTGATAATTATTTCCAACGAGTTCCTATATTCTAGGGTGTTACAACCGCGAAAACTCAAACAAAAGTTTAATTTTAACTTTATCTGTAATAGCTGGCGTTTACTTAAGGGTGTAACAACGGTAAATGTTGCAAAATTGGCTAGCTTTCACTGAAATGTTAGGCAAAAGTACGCACTAAAAAATTAATTAGCGCAGGGAACAATCGCCATCAGAAATCCGCCACATCTCTTATCTGTGTAATCTTTGGATTATGGATTAGCCTCTAAAGTATTCGCCGAAGAAGTACAACAAACATTCAAGAGATTGCGCTAGTTTATTATTTTATAACTCAGAGGTCAAATGCTCAAAGTCATTCGCCCTTGTTACAGCCTTAACAACATCCCTGGAATTCCCCCCCCCCCCCCCCCCTCCACGCTTGTCCCTTGTCCCCAGCTGTCAGGCCGCGCTGCGCACGCGCCGCTAATCCTGCGAATCGGAGCTAATTGATTGCGCGCACCTGTGCCCCGGCGCTGCTGCTGTCGATAAAAAAAATCGGCCAAGTGCGAGTCGGCCTCCTGCACTGGCAACACTTGGTGATTACCAACATAAATACCACAGCAAACCTATTACTCGTATTGTGCGTATAACTAGCAAACGTTTTTTTTTATTCAGGCACCCACCCTTTGCCCCACTCAAACTTACCTGTGATTTTTATTTATTGTTTGTTATACAGTGCTTTAGGATTGTATTCAGTGCCAATTTATAGTGACATGACGTATAGTGACGACCTCCGTGGCGCATTGGTTAGCGCATCTGCCTACCATGCGAGAGGTCCCGGGTTCGAATCCCGGCTGGGTTTTTAAATCAGAAACCCAGGTCTTGGATGTTTACATGTTTG
The DNA here is from genome assembly GCA_947310845.1 of Yponomeuta plumbellus. Lineage (NCBI taxonomy): Eukaryota > Metazoa > Arthropoda > Insecta > Lepidoptera > Yponomeutidae > Yponomeuta > Yponomeuta plumbellus. The sequence goes on along the minus strand of OX371193.1, from coordinate 24,980,660 downwards.
TGATGTCACTGTTTCTTGTTCGCACGACACAGGGTATCCTAGTGTGGGGCCAGAAGCAATGTATATGCCTGTATGTAAATGTAAAAAAAAATGTTATTTTATTTCTTGCTTTACATTGACATACAGCCTTTGCATCACAATAATAGTAACAATAACTTCCACACAACACAATCACTTGACCTGGTCCCAAACTAGGATACCCGCCGGTGCTATGGCAACCAGACAAAGACATTACAAACATCGAAATATTTGGTTACCCATACTGAGGCCATTTGTGCGAATGTACCGCGGCCCCCAGTGGGAATTGAACCCACGACCTGTTTCTCGGTAGCTTGGCAGTCATCATCATCATCATCATCATTCAGCCACAAGAAGTCCATTGCTGGACATAGGCCTCCTCCATGGATTTCCAAAAATACCGATTGGAAGCGGCTTGCATCCAGCGTCTCCCTGCCACTTGGATGAGCTTGGCAGTCGTAAGAAGTTAAATAACTATCGTTTTCTTCAAAATGTGACAGGTAATAATAATAATAACGTCTGCACAACACAATCACTTGACATGGTTCCAAACTAGGATACCGTGTATTATGGTAACCAGGCAAGCACATTACCAACAACGTTAAACACACAGACTGAAGCCATGTGTACAGCCAAATAAGTAGCCACACGTTACAAAAATATAACAAATCCATTTCAATGTTTGTGTTTATATTACATTATTTACTTTTAATAACGCACTTTCTGCATCGAGAACCATCCAGCTTGAAAAGTCAATTATTTCACCCAACTTTCCTTCTAGAACTTCCATACTAACGTGATCAAACCCACGAGCAACCCACTAGTTGCTTGTAACAACGTGAAAACAAGGCGAGGACTTTCTCTACCCAGCCGCCCCTTCCCGGCCAATACGCGCCATCGGAACAAAGGTAGACCGTCACAAAAAGTGGTAAAAATCCTCACGGACAGGCGGTGTGGTCCGGACCACTGTGGTCCTCACTTAGCGTTCGTTTTGCGCCGCCGGGCGGGCCAACAATGGTGCTAATCTAACATCTCGCATATTGTCTACCAAATACTCTAATAGCGAGTGACTGGGTGCCGGGGAGATGTGCGAAGGGACTGGCTGGCGAAGGCGGCAACGGCGCCGATGGTGCTAGGTGTCGTGAACTCTTTTCGCTTCACTAAACCTCTTTTCAGGTGTGGTTGATGCTGGCTGGTTCGATTATGAAACTTCACACTACAAATAAAAAAAAAACAGATATATTTTTTTAATGTGAAATGGCAACGAGCCAACTAATTCTGCCAGTATCACAGAATTTATTCAATTATTGATATATCAAAATTTTTTTATTCACTTTATTCCGACAAACATTAAGAAAATGAATGCGGAATATAGTTAATAATGTGTAGTGCTTACGAAAGTTTTAGTTCAAAATGTTATTATTTAACACAGAAACTGCGTCATTAATTAGGCAAGTCTAGATGATATTGAAACAAAAAGATCTATTATAGGAACAAATATTCCACTAGCGTTAGTCATAGATGGTCACCCATCCATGCACTGAACGTGCCCTAAGTTGCTTAATCTTCGTGATCGTTTAAGACCACTCAGGCAGCCGGGCTACGCGCGATTCGAGAGGTTATGCTTATTAACAATGGGTTGATTTGGAAAGTGTCAATATTTAGAAGTTGTGTCAGAGATAGGTGAAGGCGTTCGACTGGTTCCCATCACACTTGGCATTTTGATGGACAGGGTGTTATTCAATGCTTACGCAACTTTCTCCACATCCGTATTTACTGGCGCTTCTTGTCAAAATGTCATGTAGGCTTTTTAGAGGTACTTCAAAGCGACGTTAAACATTTTATAGCTCTTCCTTAAGACAGTTGACGATTGCGACGTTAAAACAGTTCCTTAAGACAGTTGTTGTAACGTTAAACATGTAACGTAACTACAGCAAAATTTTATTTATTAACGTATTATTATTTATTTGCGCGTCTGCCTACCATGCGAGAGGTCCCGGGTTCGAATCCCGGCTGGGGACAAAAAAAAGAAACTCAGGTCTTAGATGTTTACATGTTTGTGACGTCGCTGTTCCTGGTCCCCACGACACAGGGTCTCCTAGTGTGGGGCCAGAAGCAATGTATGTGCCTGTAAGTCAATGTTACGTTTTGTTATGTTATTTTGATGTTTGGTTAAGAAATTTTGTCAGATCACAACTGAATATCCACGTTCATGGCCTATCCTTTCCAATGTCCACGTAACAAAACCTCAGTTTTTTTTCAACAAATATCTCTTCTTCTGCAAGTAATGGTTACTTTATTCCTGTCTGTTAATACTTTCCATATCCAATTATGTTCGTAAACACATTCACAACTCCGGGGTGCAGGCTAGCATTGTACTATACTCCGCCCGCGGCTCTGCCTGCACTTATTGTTCTAGCCCACTACTCTGTACAACATATTGTTAGAACGGCATTCAAACCAACTTAACTTTACACTCGACACACACAAACATAGCCCTTACGTCCTAGGTAATACAGGCGGGAATGATATGCCGGTAAGTCGGGAAACTTTTTCGCCAGTTCGGCAATTCCCTAATAGCGCATTCAACTGAGTTATGCAATTAGATTCGGACCCTGATTGTTCTGTGATTGTTTCAAGGGTATGTTTGAGTTATTGACCGTAAAGGGAAAACAAAGACTGGGATGGGATGCTAGAAATTGGGACACGTAGACAAAAACAACTATACACCACTGTAATGCGTTTTAGTAGTAGAATATCTCTCGCTAACCGTGAAGGAAACTCTAGTGTCTAAGGTATTTAGGTATCTTACCATTTACTACGTACAGTGGCCTAACTGTGAAGCTAAGTGCGGAAATTTCCGGTCTAACTAGAATTATGAAGATGTTTTAAGTCTAAAACTTTACGCTGGTTTACTCCTTGATGTCATACATACACATGACGTCGGGGTCACCAAATAGTATACATAAAATTGACACACAAATGATGTTCACTTAAAGGGTGTACTTACATTATTATCTGACAATTAAGAAGGAAAAAACTGAAAAGTAAAATAAATGAAATCCTTTGTGGAGAGCCCCCACACAACCATAAAATGTTACAACATAATTTTTCCTCCAGACCTTTTACGGAGTGGTAATAACCCGAATTATTACTGGTACAACTTTCATTTTTTCTAATAGGGATTACAAACATTGACCCAAACAAATTCAAAGTCACGTAACCCCTTCATCAATTGTTATCTCAATTATTACGCTACCATATTGATTGAAACATGAATTAGCTGACGATCAATTATAACCTCGATTACATCGGATGATTAAAAAAGTCAATGGACTGATGAAAAAGAAAGAGGCTCGCTGCCCGACTCATTTATAAACGACGCACATAACTATTACACTGGAGTGCACGCAAAACTGTAAGATGCCGTTTTTACACCAATCGAGCCAATGATCGCTTGTAACTATTTGACTGTACACTAACATAAGCTCACGGACATACGTACATACATCATTATCATCAACCCGTTATGTTCCCACCGAGGGGCACGGTCTCTTCCCTGAGGAACGTATAGGCCATACTCCACCACGGGGGCCAAGTCCGGATTGGTTGAGGCTTGTAAGACTAGTCTAGGCTGGTCTTACAGTCAGAAGTTTTCAATCCGCCCAAAGGCCTCTGACTTGGCTTAACGACTGCCATCTATCGACGGCAGCCGACACCAGCTGCTTTTAACGTGCCTTGCGAGGCACGGAACCGCTCGGAAAAATGCCAGTAGCGTTAGTCTTTTTTTTATCAGTGTTCGCCAATCTCTCCATAGACGTGAGTTAGTGCTATTTTTACGTTACTTTTCGTAACAATACTTTTCTTACGCTTTATTTATTTTCGAGGGGAAGGTCTCACGCTTTACATTTGTGTTTAATTACCTTATGTACATAAATATAATAATAACAATGTTTTTTTTTTTTGTTTCAAGTTGTTTTTTTTTTGTTTCTTCTCCATCTTTTCTTTTGAATCCTTTTTTTTGTGCCCACGCTACGTAGTTCGGTCCGGGGTCGCCAGGTCACATATGGGCAAAAATGGTAAAGTCCAAATTGTAATTAAACATATGGTGATTAAGATGCCCTTAAGGAACTCTTAAGTCCCAGAAGTACCGTGCCTTGCGGTAGGGCTAAGATCTACAGCGCACGTAAGTGGACTTTTAGGTAGGATACCTCTCTCAAAGATAGAGTGTGTCCGCGGTCGCCAGATCACAACTTTTTCGCCCCAACGGTCATCACTTCTCCGACCTATGTGCCCCGCCCACTGTCACTCAACTCAGCAATTCTGCTACCTATATTAGTAACTCGGGTTATTTTGCACGTCCCCTTATTCGCCGTTTCCGAAGCCTGCATATATTTATATGGTCTAAAAACCGCACATAATAACATCTCACCAGCATTAGATATCGACGACTCATTGGTTATTGTACGATTGATACGTTGCAATAAGAAGCGGTGGAGCCTGACGTCCTCTCCATCATTGTGAGCGCAAACCGCATGCGCCTGCGCAGATCGCTTTGATATGGTCGCGCGTCCTTTTGTGGGCAACTTTTAATCACTGCCACTTGCTAAGTCATGAATACCTTTATCTTTACACCTTTGAATATGCAAACGCTCTAAAATACTTCTTATTGCTTAGGCTATAGAAGTTGGTTTAGTCAAGAATTGAGTAGGAAATAGAGAAGATGAGTGGCAGATTTTGTGTTCTTTATGTTTGTGAGGTTACACTTTCCGAGCGATAATTATACACCTACAAGCTTGCACTTTATAAAATGTACTTGATAAGTATCTGTACTTTTATGGAGTGAACTTGTATGGAGTTTTTTAAGTACCCGACATTTTCGTCTCCAAGTGTACTAAGTACAGTCACACGGAAAGTTACGTGCGCGCGTAAAGTGTTTCACTGGCAGTCTGGTTGATTATTTTAAATAATATGTAATTTGGTCATAATTGCACTTTTTGTGCTGACATTCTCATAGTTTATTTTTAATAGCAGATAACTCAAATATGGTGGAAAGGACGTCGACTTGTTTGTTGCTCGTAATTTTGTTAATAATTGTAATTATTGTGCGTTTTTGTTTGAATATAATTGGCTTGGTGTATATTTGGTTTCTAATTTGGACTAAAATTATGGTGACGTAAAGTCATCCCATCGGGCTATGTTTTACAGAATGTTTTTGTGGGTAGGTAATATCTACAGGAGAAAAATCATTTTAGGTCTATGTTTTTAGTGAGTTTGAACTCAATTGTGCTCTACCAAAGCTTCCTCTCCACACTACGTTATTTGGGAAGTCGTGATAATCAAAACGCAATAGAAGAACTTTCTCCAGGAGAATTCTAAGCTTAAGGAACCAAAAAACAATATTGTGTTTACATGTTTGTGACGTCGCTGCTTCTGATTCCCACGACACAGGGTATCCTAGTGTGGGGCCAGAAGTATGTAAATGTTATGTTATTTTTAAAACTTTCGTGAGCACTGCACATTATTACCTCACTGGAGTCAGTTGCCTTTTGTGGCAACGTAGACATAACACAGACCGTATCTGTGGTTTTGTTTTAATTTGTTTGTTTGTTTTGTCTCTTACGTTATATATTGTTATGTTACGTTACTGTGATGTGTCTTGTTGCTAAAACATTAAAGAAAGTGCTGTGGTTGCAAACCCTCAGCTAAGCTTGACGTCGTTTTTCCGCTGCGTCAACATACAGCGTGCACCTACTGTAACTTAAGTTCTCACTTGTCTTCTGCTTTTTTCTGTATTTCCTATATCTATATTATTGTTTAGTTGTTTATGTCTATATCTATATTATTGTGTACTGTGTGTCTTTGTGGCGTTAGATAAATGACTTTTGTAAGTTCCTGTTTAACTGCTTTTAAGTGCGATCCGTGAGCATCCTTGAAGATCATTGCCGGCCGTGTTGACGGTCCTATACTGAGGCACTGGGTGGGGTTGCACGTTGTGGCCACCAGCCCCGCCATGAGATAGGTAACCGTCGCTGTCTCTCGCACCCCTCATATTAAATTTAAGTGCTTAGTTATGTTTGAGTTTAGTTTTATATAGGTACCTAATACTAACTTGTGATATTATTATTCTAAATGTACTAACTTTTATATGGGCAAAGCCTGAAATAAACTATTTATTATTATTGTTACTTTGGAGTTGTGATCAATCTGACATAATAGGCTATTTTAGAGCATTACTTCGGAGTGGTGTAGTGAGTTTGACCCTTGCTTCTCGATCATGAGGGTCTGGGTTCGAACGACGCATGTACCAATGACTTTTAGTTACGTACATTTGTTTGTACAGCAACACCATTCGCTGATAAATTGTGCCCGGATAACGGCGACAGGCTTGCCACTTGTCACGTTTGGGACCTAATAAACTCGGCAAAACGTGGGCCCAGCTCTAGTGATTAGTGCCTCTGCCTACCCCCTCGGGGATAACGGGCGTGAGTTTTTTTTTATTTTTTTATTTTTTTTTTTTACTTCGGAGTTCAGCTCAATCTGACGTAAGCATTTTCAATCACTTTTCTTTCTTCTATTTATATTTTCGGTTTTTACACAGCATGCAAGCCCAACCAACAAGAAAAAACCAAACACGATCGCGATCAAGATTAGCGCGTGCAAATCGTCTGCCGCCGTCTCCCGCGCATGACATCTGTCCAACTTGTCGCAAGGCGCGTGATTGATTCGTTCTGACAGATTGATGATGACAAAATACTGCTAAGACCTTGCCCCTTTTGCGTCATTTTCTTATTCAATTCTTAAACGGCTTAACGTTGTTTGTTATTGATGTTTGTTATGGTATCGTTGGGACTTCATATTTTATAAGGGCTTTTTTCGTAAAAGTACAGACGCTGTGACTGCATACCAAAACCTGTGCTATTACTGTTTTGACAAGTATTGATTGCACTCATGGATCATCATGAGCTTCTTAGGTAGGTATATAGATATTCGTAACAATTAATGTATTATAAATAAAAATCAGCGCTGTTTTAGGATAGATCTATCCAACACCATTATACATCCGATTGTCATGCATTACGACTGATTTGTTACAAAACCAAGCCATCTGCCGGGATGAAGTCAGCTAGGTAAAGAGTATCGGTTATTTCGGAGTCTTACCTAGCTGACCAATTAATTACTAACTATGAGCTCAAACGCTACTCTTTCAACAGCTAATTTGACCTAAAAATAATTCAAAAACACCTTCAATAAAAGACAAAAGAAAACTTCAGGCCTTCGAGAAACTGAGATTCTCACACACCTCTGGCAGTTCAATAAACTCACAAAAATACTGACGTAATATCCCAACTTATCAAACTTTGGATAACCCTAATTTTCTCACTGAATACCCGGCGCAATGGATCACCAAATCCTCATCACTTTCTCACTTGTCTAACATTAGATGACGTGCGCTGTGAACAAACTGTCCGCAGCGATGAGGCAGAGATGCTGTGAGAGGTAGGTGTCAAGATAGAGTAGACAATCCATGAAGTGCTATACCCGAACGTGACAAGTGGCATTCCTGATTCACACTTCAACCGGTAACTATTTTCTTTAACTATTTATACGGATTTAGAGATCACCAGTCACCCCACACTTTCCCCAAGTACTTATCTCTATTACTATCATTATAACTGTTACAGTTCACTACCATAATGTATGATTACAGTAGTAACCATAGAACGTTGCGGTGGTCTACGTTTTCATACATTTAATTTGATCTTTAGGCAACCAAAAGTGCCATACGATAATGTGCCTACAGTAATGACGGGTAATGATTGTGATTGGGTGCGTAAGCGCATCGAAGGGGCGGGCCGCCCAAATCGAAGTTCGTTGTTAAGAGCAAGGTCGCATATGGAACTCGACTGGAAAAAATTTTTTCATCGCTGGCATCCGTCTCTTTGTATAAGCATTGGTTTAATTCAGTTTTAAAAAGTGTGGTACTAATTTTTTGATATATAAACATGGCGTAACAAATCCATATTTTTTTATTATAGCGGGTGATTCTTAAATGTATATAAATTTTTCCTTTCCTTATTTTGTTACAAGTATTTCTCTTTGCAATGATGAAAAATATTGAAACGTGCGAGCGAAAAGTAAGCCAAAGGTAAAATCAAACTTACAAACGAGAGTTTCTTCAGCAATACCGACTAAATGTTTGAGGTACAAACATGAGTACATATCTATCAAATTTATCAGGCTGGAGACGTGTTGCCACGATCCTGACAGATCACTTTCGCTTCATCGACACTTCATTAGTCGTTGCATGCACGCACCTCGGCAATAATGGCAGTCCCTGATCTCTGCCTATCCCTCTGAGACATAGGCGTGAGTTTATGTATTTATGCGTACACGCATTTTAATTATAAGCACATACTATCTCTGACAGATTTGCCAGTCGCAAGCTTGCCCAACTCCAGCATTAATGTCATAAAGTTTTAAGATAATTCTTCTCGAACATTATATTTCTTCAAAAATATCCTTGAAAATTATTATTTTTTCTCATCCGATAAATAGCGTCGCCTTAACAGTTGCGCGCGCAGGTTCCCACGCGGGCGGTGCGCATGCGCAGCTCAAACGCGCCGCCCGCTATGTGCTAATGCTAACTCAATCCCTCGCTCTATCACTGTATAAGTAAGAAGGTACAGCATACGATAGTTTTATATCATATAGTCCGCGTCTACAGGGTTGCTTGCTGAGGTACAATTGGTTGCAAATGTATACAGAATCAACACAAACAGTTAAACATTTCAAGCGTTGAAGTAGTGTATTTTTATGTATTGTATTTACATGTAGGTACAATACATAAAAAATTCTCTTCTCAATGAGGGCTTTTCAATGACAGTTGCCAGTTGAGTTCATTAAAAAAAACTAGATGGTGCTGCAAGAAGACCAAATGTCATCATGTTTTTAGGTCTGTGGTTTTAATCGTTATTAATCTGTGATAGTCTAAACATCTCTTTGAAGTCTGAGATCTAAACTAGGCTTTGTTTCCAAACTGTTGAAACTTGAAAGTTATCGAAGTATTTTTACTTTGTTTATTACATACGTACGTGAATTGTGTCTTTGCTTCTGACTAGCCCATGCATTAAGCCTTTTTGTAAAAACATAGGACAAGAACCACAGATAAGGTACAGTGATGTCATGACGTCAGCACCATCTATCGGTAATTTGCGGTACTATTTTTTTTAATGACGCTCTGAAAAGCCCTCGCTCTGAAAAACCATTCAAGAGTGCGATTCTTGGGGCTGTAGTGCAGCTTAAACTTAGTTACTTTTTTATTGCGCTAATACTTACTTACTAAAAATGTGCCAAAAAAATTATGCAGTCACCCAAGTAGTGTGTTTGGATAAAATTCTAGATTTTTTTGTTGTCAGGGATTTGACGCCCACTGAAGAACATAGGCCTAGGTGAAGATTGGAGGACAGAAGAGGACAGAAATTTATGGCTGAGGCATAGTATTTTGCACTCGGCTGTCCGATAGCCAGGGCTATAAAGCGCGGATTATAGTGTGTGATTGTGTGAAAGTTCCCTTGTATCTTTGTTCGTGAGTTAATTGTTCCATGTGGGAAAGCAAGGGCTTTATGCCGGCCTGGGTGTGGTCGTAAATGCCTTCGCCGCGCGTGTGGGCTTCTGGCGACTTGTTAGATATCATGTGATTACATAATTTCTGTAATTGTGGATCTTAACACTATTATTTCCAGGTTGACCTCTGCGGCGCAGCGGTTAGCGCATCTGCCTACCATGCGAGAAGACTCGCGTTCGAATTCCGGTCTGGGATAAAAAAAATCTCTGGTCTTGGATGTTTATATGTTTTTGTTGTTGCTGTTTCTAGTTCCCAAGATACAGAGTATCCTAATGTGAGGCCCGAAGCAATGTAAATGTTGATTAAAAAAAAGGGACGCTCCTGGCAGATACTTCGACCAAATAAGAGGGATGTATTAGAAAAGGGCAAAATTAAAAAATAGCCGAAACCGAAGAGCGTGCATGCAACGACTAATGAATGTCGATGAAGCGATAGTTACTTGTCAGGATCGTGGCAAGCAGTCCCTGGTCTCTGCATACCCCTCTGGGATACAGGCGTGAGCTTATGTATGTACGTGTGTTTTACATTAGCAGCCTGTGAGCTAGGAATACGCAGAGATCTCACTGCGTATTCAGTATAACAACCCCTTCAGGGCTGCTGGGGCTGCAGTGTTCCTGTAGTGAATCACAGGAGGTTTTTCGAGGTGCGAGGAGGGCTTTCACGCCCTCATACTCATAGGCTTCACGTCAGATGATAATCCCTCTTAAAACACTGGTTCGCAGCGCACCTATTGTCCGATAGTGATGCCGTCCAACGAAAAATGTGATTGTCATTTCTTTTAACGTGATTTTTTTCTATCGCATAAACATTATAAGACTATTACTGACAAAAAATATTTATATTTTGAAATGTAAATATGGACTAATTGTCTGAAATAAATTAATGTAATTGAATTGAATTGAATTGAATTACACATTAAGAACTTATACACCTATAATAAAAATCGTGCCAAACCGCCACTTCTCCTCAACGCGCTAAAAAAAACCACAGAGTCTTTGTTTCCCCAACCAATTCGCGTTCACCGCGCTTGAGGCAACGCCAGTCGAGTTTTCACTCTCTTACATCGAGTCATTCAGTCCATTAACGTGTATTGCATCATTGGATTGTATGTAGTGCCTTCGCTTGCAGACTCGGTAGAGCTTATACATTTAGAACTGAATTTGTCAATAGAGAATCCATCTAAAGTTGGTAATATAATTGATAGTACCTGGATGACCGAGCTTTGCTTGGTATGTAGGTTTTCACAGAAAAGGAGGAACTTGAAAAAAAAAGAAAAATTATTATCAAGTCTCGAACCAGGGTCTTCTGTTTACGGTATCGTCCTATTTCCCACTTGAGCTATGACAACCTTACAGATGGTTGCGAAAATTACCTTCTTGTAGTGTAGCAGTTATTTCTTTGCCTTAAAACACGGTTAAAACGACGTTTAATAAAAATGAAACCTAGTTGGATTAATTAATTGCCCCCGAAACCCCCTGCATACAAAATTTCATGAAAATCGTTGGAGCCGTTTCCGAGATTCTGATTATATATAAATATATATACAACAATGGCTCGTTTAAAGAGATTAGATAAATAGATAGATTATGATTTCATGGAAAGTGATGGAAGGTGATTTGAGAAAAGATTTTCAGAGTGGAGTTTTTTTTTCGATGCCTTTTCTCCATTCATTTGGGATAGATAATATATTGATCTAACGGCACAAGACTAAAATCACTTTATACAACACAAACAATATGCAACATGTTCATAAATATATGGATTTACAGATTTACAGATAGAAGCAAAATTTACAGATTTACATCATTTTCAAGAAAGTGTTGAAAGTATTGAGTCCGTAAAATGGCCCCGACTCAGGATGTATTGCAGGAGCTACGAGATATTATCCACAACACTAATACGAGTATATTCTGTCGCGACCCTGTTGCGGTTAGTCGTGTTTGTAAAAACAATAAAAATAAGGGAATTAAATTAAAAAAGCCCCTATGCCCCATGCCTTTAGGAAGTGAACACAATGACACTGAGATTATCGCATACATACGATCGTACAAAGTGCTTATATTTAGGTATGTTTACCAGCCCGTCTGTAGGCGAGCAGATGGTGTGCTATGCGGATCACCTTGGCCAAATTACGTAGATCTAAAAGCACATAAATAAACTAGTTCTAGATTGTGCATCTAAGGCAACCAGTGCTACTTGAATGCCTCGTTGGTCGAGCCGTTAAGCGCTTAGCTACCAACAACGAGGTCATGGGGTCGATTCCCACAGGGGGCATCCGTATACTAATGGCCTCAGCCTGGATGTTTTTCGACGTTTAGTGTCCTTGCCTAGTTACCAGAACACAGGGTATCATAGTTTGGGACCAGGTCAAATGAAGGTCAAATGAATGATTCTCTAGACCTACGACCTATTTCTGAATTGAGAATGTTCGCTAAGTAAATACTTAAACTGTAGTGCTGTCTCGTCAAACTTCTCAGAAAAGAGTGTGACAGAATGTTACTTAAGTATTTACTTAGTGATATTCTCAATTCGAAAACCGGCCCTTAGCCTACTGTTTACTCTCTCTCTCTGAGAGAATGCCTGTGCCCTACATTTGGTAGTATACATATAGGCTGCATACGTGCGTACAGCCACGAGACCAACTAGATAACTAGATAGCTTCAGTAGATAAGGCTTCAGCTGAATTTAAAGTAGAAGCTGCTACGAGTAAAACTACCATTAGAATTAGATTAATATGTAGAGCGAGATCGAGGTCTTACCTAATGCCAATAATAAATATCAGAGTACATACATTATTTAGTTCTCACACAGTTCGCACTGAACTAGCCGCTTTGTATAACCATATCTGTCTGCGCTACGCTTCGTGGTACCTCCCAAAGGCCTTTAAATAGGACAAACTATGCTTGAGGTTTACCTCTGGGTATATTGTGCTCTGGTCTTTGTCTAGCAACGCTTGCGACATGCCTTCGCAGGTGTTTTGATCGTAGATTGCTTCCATTCAGATCAGTGGAATGCGTTTGCCTCTGTCGATTGGTGGGATTTCCTTGGTTCGGTTTTTTGCCGGTCGTTAAGCCAATGGGGTTTCTATTTTGGTTAATTCACGTCTGCATGTGTCCCGCTTGAATGTGAGGTTGAGAATATATTTCCGCAACAGGTATGACGCTGTCAAAAAGTTTATTCTTCACTTCTAGAACAGAGTTATTTTTAGTGCTTGGATAAATTAAGAAATATATGTGAATATGGGTATACCCAAGTCCTGGCGTTGAGGTTATCTTCATCTTGCAGAAGAGAGAGCGATCCGATTTATTTACAAGCTAAGTAGTAGGGATCTGGTAAGAAATTTCTTCAAAGAAACAAACATCTTAACAGTTGCAAGCCTAATACATTAATAAACATGTTATGTACGTTCGAAAAATTATTTAAAAAATCAAAAATATCGGTATCGGCTTATAATAAAAATAAAAATAAATTGTCATTTCCACTATTTAGACTTCCAATAGTTAATACGTCCTTTATGGGGCACTACACAAGATTCTACAACAAGATTCCTCAAGATAATATTATAGTAGAGTTACCTCCGACGCTATTTTAGAAATGTTTTTAACACATTTTGCAACAAAGCTTATTATAAAATCAATGGTTATTTAGAAGGAAAAAAAGTCGGATGCTAAAAAGTACATTATTATTAAATGTATTCAGATGAGAATTGTGTCTAGCGTTCAACTCATCCGTGGGTGCTAATTTTTAAAGAAAGGTTGTTGATTAAGCGGAAACTGTTTTGAAAAGAATAAATATGGAGTTTCTTCGTTAGGTTCTTGTCTACACAGGAATTGTGACACTAATTTAAACGTTTTATTTTTAATATGAATAAAATATTTGATTTTGAATTTGGAAGGGAAACTCTGGAATATTATAAAAAAGGGGTGTGTAGCGAAAGAAAAAATAACCTGGACCCGGTGTTTGGCTTAAGGCTGTAACAAGGGCGAATGACTTTGAGCATTTGACCTCTGAGTTAAAGAATAATAAACTAGCGCAATCTCTTGAATGTTTGTTGTACTTCTTCGGCGAATACTTTAAAGGCTAATCCATAATCCAAAGATTACACAGATAAGAGATATGGCGGATGTTCGATGGCGATTGTTCCCTGCGCTAAGTAAGAAATCGTACAATTTTGTACTAATCACGCTTAATATTAACATAAAAAAATATATGAGCAGTTAGGATTGCAGAGATTTATGTGGCCGATATTTGCATGAAAGATTTAAATGAAAAGCTACTATCGTTTACCAGCGAAATTAGATTCTGTGGAAAATAAAGCTTTTGGAAAAAAATTTTTTTTTGCTATCTAGACAGGTTAAATGCAATTTTTTTTCCGTACGAATTAGTCACTGATATATCCTTTATTACCAAAGATTTTATTCAGAATTTTTCATTGCGTACTTTTGCCTAAAATTTCAGTTAAAGCTAGCCAATTTTGCAACATTTACCCTTGTTACACCCTTAACCCTAGAAAGATAATCTACGTCGAAATGACTCCGTGTGTTTCGAAATATTGCTGTCTCTCTTTAATTCGCGTGAATCCGGCGCAGTCCTTTACCTTTACCGAAGTAAGTTCTCCCGTTTTCGAAATACAACAGGTGTTGGAGTCAAAATGACGTATGATTATCTTTTACGTGACATTTAGGATTTTTGTATGCGTTTCAATTAGGGTTCTTTTTGGTAACTTTTCTTTGTTTTAGCGATAGTTTTACCTTTATTTTATATTTATAAATATAATAGAATATCCGGTTGCAATGAAAAATCGGAATTTACCAGACGAAAGCATCCTGGCGGCTCTTTTAGTGAGCGATGAGGATCTTTCATCTGCCGACACTGAAAGTGAGCTCGAGGACCATCTGAGGTAAATCGACGTGCAGAGTGACGTTAAGGAGGCATTTGTCGAAGAGGAGAGGGACCAAGAGTTAACAGCATCCAGTCTAGCACCTGAAGGAAATGCTGAACAAGTACCACCATCTACAGCTTCTCGTCGTCTGCATCAAATCGATTTCCGTAGATTTAAGTGTTGAAAATCTATATAGTCTATTGTTTCAAACTAACAGTATTACTAGAAATGACTGATTAGTCTAAAAAATGTGATTTCATAATATAAGAGAAGTTCCTATATTTTGTTATTTTAAAATGAAGGCCATTATGTGTCGTTACTTTTAAGTAATTAATAAGCAGTACTTATATATAATTATAATGTATTTTTATTTGAACTTATATGAGAAATACATACACAACATAGTTTATCAAATTAAGTAAATAATCTTTGAAATAATAACCATTTTAAACTAAGGAGTCATTTTGACGTATGATTATCTTTTCCGTACATCTAAACAAGATAATCTTTCTAGAGTTAAGTTGGTCGCACATTTGTCCGCACCGTACGCGCCGCACGCGCCGAACGCGCCGCATTTTAGAATCCGTTGTGTGCAATGATATGAAATCTCGCATATTTATCCGCACCGTACGCGCAGCATTTCGTAAAATACGGTAGGCATCCGAACTCCGAAGGAAGCATTCTGATGACATCATATAATGCGGCGCGTACGGCGCGTGCGGCGCGTGCTGCCACTCAGTGTTGCCTCATTCGGATCCGAAGAGCTGAATATGTTCCATATAAGTCCTTTCTGAATTAATTTTGTGAATCCCGAGTCTTTTTTTTCTTGGAATTTCATTTTTTTCTTCTTCTGCCAATAAGCAGGCTATTACAACAATTTCTTCCATAGCACAATGTCACCGCACCGTTTCACACCAGAGGCAAGAAAAAACTGCAAAAATTGTTGGCAACACATAGAAATGCGGCGCGTTCGGCGCGTACGTTGCTGACAAATATGCGACCCAATTTTATAATACGGCGCGTGCGGCGCGTACGGTGCTGACAAATGTGCGATAACCTTTAAAATCTCCTGCACAGGTATGTAAGTAAAGAAAGATGAACACCAGAATATGTTCACTATGTTTGCTGAGTTACAAAGCGGAACTAAACAGAACCGAAAGACTACAAGACTCTAAACAATATTGACTAGAGGAAAAGAAAGTCCCGCCTCACCCTCCTTGACTCTGCTGTCATCGCTGACGATGACGGTCTCCATGTCCCCTAGCCATGCGTGACACACCCAGTGTCCAATAAACTACTAAGAAATATCAGTGGATCAGAACGCTAGATCAGTACAGACGTTATAACGAGCTGACTTGGCTGTGGTCGTGAACGTCATAGATAATATATTATTATTATTATTATTAATACGTTTATTGCACATAAGTAAAAATTACAATGGCAACGCGGCGGACTTAATGCTACAAGCATTTTCTACCAATATAAAGATTATTTATTTGTCAAACTAGAGATTAAGGCAGTTGAATAGTATTTCCGAACAGTAAGTTTTTCACACAGCAGCTGGGTGTGAGTTTTTATGTTGATGAGCCGTTTTCAGAAGAACTAAAAAAAGTAATGCCAAGTGACAAGCCAAATGTTTGAAAATGTTAGTTTTTTTTTTCAATACAATATAACTCCGAAAGGACAAACATTTGGGTATTGGCGTCATAGTAACTTTTGTTCAGCTCGCTGAGACCTATTTTATGATGTATCACACATGGCTATTGGGCTGAGGTCCAAAATGGCATTCCTTTGACAGCCGTTAAATTTTTTTTTTTTTTTTGGTTCTTCTGAAAACAGCTCATTGTTGAGCGAACCTTCCACGCTAACCTGCGCTCGCGCACCTGTGCCGACTTGCCGACAGAGAAAGTGACAGAACCAGTTGCCGCCGCGCCATCATTTCATTTCGGCGTCCACAAAAGGCGGTGTTTTCCGAAAAATTACGAGAATCAAAAAGAAGAGAGGTGCCCAAATTGCTCAACCGCATGGTCGTTACGTGATTTCCGAATATCATGTTCGCGCGGGAGGATGCAACCGTGTGTCGGTGAACTGTGGTTGAGGCGGGTTTGAGTAGGAGGGTTCCGGATTGTGATTTACTTAAGCCGAATCGACAAAATGTCAAATAAGTTACTTTTAGAACGGAATTCTGTATGAAAATACCGAATTATGACGTCATATTTCAGAGCACTCATCTAACATTTAAAATAAAAAATAAAAATAAATAAAGTCACGCCCGTTATCCCCGAGGGGGTAGGCAGATACACCAATCACTAGAACTGGGCCCACGTTTTGCCGAGTTTATAACACGCTTAACTACAAAAATGATATTAGTATTTATAAATACAACGCATCATAACAGCCTAACGGTTGAGTTACGTTAAGAATACCTATAAATTTAGAAAATACGTAGTACAGATATTGGTAGTTGTAACATTCGACTTATTTATAACATAACATTTACATACAGGCACATACATCGCTTCTGGCCCTACACTAGGATACCCTGTGTCGTGTCGTGGGAACCAGAAACAGCGACGTCACATACATATAAACATCCAAGACCTGGGCTTATGTTACTATGACGTTTTAGATTCTACTCCTTGCCTCAACGAAGACGGACTTCATCCAATCTAAGTCGATTTTCCTTGTCTTAAATCTCCGCTTGGTTTTCAAGTATCACTCCAACATTTTTCCAACAATAATAACATCGACACAATACAAATGTCTGAAAAGGACTGTCCACTATCAACTTTTGATAGAAATTGTAGTAAGGGCGCGTTTGTATGAACAAGGCTTACGTCAACGCCAACAAAGACCTCCAAAAAATTAAGAAACCGCAAACTCCTGTATTATTTCGCCGAAAACATTTCTCCAGCGCAAATCCAACTCTACCCCATCACATTAAGTTTTATCTTTCAAACGACATACTTATAATGTGAACCTCACTCAGCCAAATGTTGTAATTGGCAGTCGAGTATTTATGCCAACGCGAAGTGTTTTCTTTCGCCGACAATGTGTTGACTCGAATCTTCCGCAACGAGTTGGATGCGGCCGTGATACGGCTCCTCTGCCCATCGTTTATCTTCGTACCAATGTTACCACATTTACAGAGCTATTAAATTTCGGTTTCATTGCATCTTTAAAGCATTAAGTTTGAGGGGAAGCAGCAATTTTGGTGCGGAAAAATAATAAGGTTCGTAATTGGATCGCAAAGAAATTTCTTCAAAGAAACGAACATCTTAACAGTTGCAAGCCTATGATGAAAATATTAAAAAATATTAAAGAAACTTTTAGTAGCCATCATAACGTTAATAAGCGTTAATACTAGACATAAACATAAATCCGCTCGTAGCCTGGGCTGCCTGAGTGATCTTAAACGATCACTAAGGTTAAGCAACACACGGCGCGTTCAGTCCATGGGTGGGTCACCGTCTATGACTAACGCTAGTGGCATTTTTCCGAGTGGTTCCGTGCTTTGCAAGGCACGTTAAGCAGTTGGTGCCGGCTGCCGTCGATAGATGGCGGTCGTTAAGCCAAGTCAGAGGCCTTAGAGCGGCTTGAAAACTTTTGACTGTAAGACCAGCCACTAGTCTTACAACCTCCACCAATCCGGACTTGGCCCCCGTGGTGGAGTATGGCCTATACCTTCCTCAGGGAAGAGACCCGTGCCCCTTGGTGGGGACATAATGGATTGATGATGATAAACATAAATTGTCATTTCCACGATTTAGGGCCGATTTCTGAATTGAGAATTTCACTAAGTAAGTACCTAAGTAACGTTCTGTCACGCTCTTTTCTGAGAAAGACGTAAGCGAAAGTTTAGCGAAATTCTCAATTCAGAAACCGGCCCTTAGACTTGCAAAAGTTAATACTTCCTATATGGGGCACTGTATAAGGTTCTACAACAAGATTCCCCATTATATTAGAGTTACCTCCGACCCGGTTTAAGAAATGTCTTAAGCACACTCTGTGCAAAAAAGCTTATTATAAAATCAACGATTATTTAGAAGACAAAGATGTCTGGTGTTAAACCGTAGATTAATATTAAATGTATTCGGAAGAGAAATGTTTCAAGTGTTCATTGATGATGAATTTGAATTGAAAAGCTTTCCTGTAATTTCTTTACTCCAGTCTATGTCTATTGTACATAGTAACTTCTACGTTTACCGAGTTTAGTCATTATTAGACCACCCTCACGGTTTTCCAATTCTCCAGATCATTATTGTTGAAAAAAATAATTTAAAAACGTGTTAAAAAAGCTAAAAAAAGTGAGTACATCGGACGACCGAAAATTCTACAGGTTAAACGTATAATACTATATATTATTATGAACACAACATGTCTCTACTCAATTCTTGCCTTTTTGTCCTCGGAGTGCTTAGTGCGAGTTTTTTCATTCACTTTCGATAGCGAGAGCGTTTGCAATTTGTATAGAAGTGACAAAGAGACAACTATCTGGCGCGCTTTGTCACTCCTATAGAATATGAGTTTACGTTAACGCGATCGAGTTTTTAAAAAAACTCGCACTAAGCACTCAGAGTGCGTATACTGAGTTTTTTCATTCACTCTCGATAGTGAGAGCGTTTGCGATTTGCATAAGAGTGACAAAGAGACAACTAGATGGCGCGCTTGCGCAAGTGAATGACAAAACTCAGTATACGCACTCTGATCTAGTTACCTTAAGCCGGGAAAAATAGGGAGTGGTATTAACACTTTACGTGTTAAGTAACACGTAACGTAACTTTATGTAACACGTAACGTATTATACCACGCCCCATTTTTATTATAATTACGTGTTACATTTTTTGTAACACGCGTAACATGGCGCAGCGGACCCGGCTTTACGAACTTTATAACAGTAACTATCTTAAGACTCGGCCAAGGATAAAAATATTTAAGTTACCTAATTTGTTTGTGCCAGCAAATTGCTCCTCGCTCCAATTACCCAGTAGTCGCCTTTATGAAAATGTCAAGAAAAACATTAAATATCACGCAAGCATTTACCTAGAAAGAGATACGGGGCACTTCTGCGCGAATGAAGACCGAATCCTACTTAAAACTTTTTTCTGTGGCCATTATTCCGGGCAAAAAATTGTGGTTATTATTTTTGCCTGCGCTTCGTTCTGCTATAATACAGGGCAGGACAATAAAACTATAAATCTTGCCTCATTTAACTACCATTAGCGTCTATTTTTATGTCTAGATTCCCGAGAGTCTCCCTTACAGCATCATAAACACCTTTTAGCATAACTCCGGCGGTTCCTTTCGCTACCGTCCGCTGTAATTTAGACTATAATTACTCCAGTGATGTTACTATAAATTCAACAGAGCTTTATGCATGCAAAACAAACTCTATCTGGATGTTTGTGTTATTTTAGACGAGTACCCTTCTTTATTTTGTAAGTGATTACGGGGACAATAATTGTTACAAAATCGACTGTAATAACATATGCTTGTCAAGCCACTTTAAGCTCAATCACGCGAGCAATTGGATGTAACATGGTTTGTCAGCAATGACAGGTTGATGACTAAAGAAGTTGCGCGATGTGATCTCAATTGGCGCGTGATGGGAACTGCTTGATGGCGAATCAGCAACCGGCACTAAAACTGTGGTCGCACTCGCTGGATCGTGACTTGCTGATAGCGCCTCTACCGTGGAGGCTGGGACAGGTGAAATGTTGTTGTCTTATGGTTTTATTATTTTCATTTCAAGGATACAATGTACGCGAAGGCAGTTAGACAAAATATAACTGTAATAATTTGGAAGAAATTTCAGAGGTTTCAAATAAACAGTGTGAAGGCGACTTATATCAGAATACTTTTCTCTCGCGGAGTAAGAAAATCCGATATGTTTGATATCATGAAATACATTAACTTCGTTCTTGATGTAGATTGATTGATTTGTAAAATGCTTTAGTTAACTCTAGATGCATAGACAATTAGACATATTATTCTAACGGTATGGTAGGATGATTCAGTGTGTTGATTATGTTGAACCTTTTTGAACATTTAGATTAATTATACATTGGTTTTCAATTTTTAAAACGTAAACGACTTCGAACGCCTATTTTCTACGGTTTTTTTAATTTGTATGATAAATGATATGTTTGTGTTGCATCAAAAAGTGAAGTAGTAATGGATATCAAATGAAATGAAATGGGTGACGTAATTTTAAATTTTGATTTAAAAATTATGGACGAAATGAAAATAAATATGAACAATAGTGTAACAAGCCTCAAAAACTCGTCAACAATATTCTGAGAGGTTGTCCTGCGATGTTTATTTGAACGAACATTCGCGAATTTGAGACCAAAACAGATCCCTTATCAACTTCTGCCATGATCAAATGGCTCAAGTGACGGCTATTTCACGCTTCGGCAAAGAGCCATTACATGTACCAAAACGGCCAATGGTGTGATTTAGCCGACCGCATTCCTCGCGGCGGTAGCTCGTTGCGCCACTGGGGCCCGCGGCGAGCGGTCAAACATTTACAGCCATCGGAACTGTGGGTGCGGCTGGCGGAGAGACGCAGAGGCTTAGTGCCACTTCGACCAGGGACATATTTTGTCATATAGAAAGAAAAAAAAGAAAAGAAACACTTTTATTTTACGCCACATAGACATGCATAATTATACAAGAAAAGTAAATAAGAAAAAATAAGGCAAATATTAGACAAAAGTAGAAGAAAATATGAAGCCCGGATAACGGCGACGGCTTGCCACTTGTCACTTTGAGACCTAATAAACTCAGCAAAACGTGGGCCCAGTTCTAGTGATTGGTGCCTCTGCCTACCCTACCTATGAAGCTACAGTGAGAAAAAAAAAACAAAGACTGTAGAGTACGAGTACGAGTATCTACAGTACAACACAGACAAGACAGAAGAGTACGAGTATCTACAGTACAACACAGACAAGACAGAAGAGTACGAGTATCTACAGTACAACACAGATAAGACAGAAGAGTACGAGTATCTACAGTACAACACAGACAAGACAGAAGAGTACGAGTATCTACAGTACAACACAGACAAGACAGAAGAGTACGAGTATCTACAGTAGATTTGCACTGTATGTCGATACAGCAGAAAAAAGGTCTCTAACTCAGTATTTGCTGAGGGTTTGCACCAAAGCACAGATTTTCAGCTAGGGCATGACTAAGGGGATTTGAGAAAATATGATGAGTAGAGTTTTTTTCTTCACTCACTTTTTCTCAACTACATTCAACCCCAAGTCAGCGGCCAACATTAACATTATAAGTACATGACATTCAACAAACAGAATGTAAATTCTTTACGTTGAAATACATTTCTGATTTCTGACCCCAATTCATAGCTTACGGTAACTTGCACCGACTCTAAATCAGCGCTGAAGGCTTGACCTTCAGTATATGGCTGAGTCAGCTGCCATTTATTACAACAGTGACAGAGTCTTTTATTTTTACAAAACTTTATGTAGTCTTATTTTCTTGGTTGGTTTTTTATTTGTTACTGTGGCGTGTTTACTGTTTTATAATAATAAAAAAAATGTTTTAATTGATGAGCAAATTATTGTTTTGTCTTGTCATAATATTGACTGTTAAGTCCATCTAAAATTGGCATCCCGAAAACAGCGGCTAACATAGCACATTGACTTTTGGTAAAAAGAATGTAAAATTCTTTGCTCTGAATTTTTTTTTAATTTCTCACTGACTCGCAGTAGCCGACCAGTATCAAGTTGAACGTCAACTGATACCCAAACAGTATCAATTGATGTCCAACAACACTCTGTGAGAACGGAATTGACCCTTGAGTGGATGTGGGAAACGCCGAGACAAGTGCGTGTGCGCCGGGCGGCCTTGCGCCCGCGCAGGCCGCGCCCCCGTAGAGCTAATACGTTTTCTGTACAGCCGACTGCACATCAACATCATACAAATGAATAGAGTTAAGAAAGTAATGTTGCCTTTGTTTGGACATTGAGATGACGAGGAAACAAAAATTGATGAAAAAAATATCTACATACAGCGAGTGTGGGCGGAAGGATCTGTCCAGATCCAGGCGGACATACTTCTACCAAATGAATCCCCAATTTACTTGGCAAAGAAGACCTCTGTGGTGTAGCGGTTTATTAGCGCATTTGGCTGCCATGCGAGAGGTCCCGGGTTCGAACCCTGGCTGGGGACAAAGAAAACCAAGGTCCCCGATGTTTACATGTTTGTGATGTCGCTGCTTCTGTTTCCCACGACACAGCGCATCCTAGTGTGGGGCCAGAAGCAATGTATGTGCCTTATGTAAATATTTATGTTTAAGATCTTAAAAATGTTGACCAGAACTTAAATGTGTATCTAATGCTTTGAAGTGTAAGTAACTTCAATTTCTTACCGAATAAGTTTAGCTCGCTGTTGCGGTCTATCCGAAGCGAATGCAGGCACCGTCTCTCAGCTATTCATCAGAAACAATAGAGCTATTCTCTCGCAAAACTGACAATTAATGGAACGTTTAACTTAATTAAGTGAAGGCTAAGGACTGGAGAATGATACTTGTCTCGCGGCGCGTTTACACCGAGAGAGAACGAAAACGCTCGCTTTTTGTTGCTGTTGCACTTTGTTGGACAATAAAGAAACACATAATATATAACTTAAATAATAAGTTTGTGATAAAAATTACGTGGAAAGGCGGACTTATTTCTAAAGAAATTTCTTCCGGCCAGCCTAGTTGGAATGTTAAAAAAAGAGCGGGGTAGGGCAGATAAAGAGATAACAATGAAAAACAACTCATTCTATATAAATATAAGTAGGTGCTCGTAAGTATAAAAAAATAAACTATATACTTTTATACAAATAACTTACTTAAATGCCTACACGCTTGGATACTCAAAACAAATATATTGTACTACTGTCATTCAAAATTCAATTCTACTGTAATATGGTTTACGTACGTATATTATTATCAAATATGTATCTATATCAGTGTTTATATTTCTATTTCTTCTTCATCAACAAAGTGGAAAGCTTTCGAGGAGGCCTTTGTCGAAGAGCAAGCTGTAAAAGAAAAACCTGATATAATTTGCTGATATAATTTAGCAAAAATATATACCTACATATAACACCACGTAATATATAGATTATTTATTTGTTTTGCGAGGCATTACACGCGTGTTTAAGTTACAGCAATAATTATGTTTTTTTTTCCAAATTACAAGTGTTTGCTTCGTTCAGTCTAAACAAAGCTAAGCCTACACGATATGATAGACAAGCAAATTGAAGAAACAAAACAACTAATCGAGCTCCTACGTCAGGTTGTGTAATCCTACCTACCTACCACATTGTTTTATATTTTTCTGTTAGACAATTACAAAGTAGGTATTTATATGTTCAATGAGGCCATCGCTACGATAGTCTGTTTACCTTCTCTACTATACAATAAGCTTTATTCTAACGTGGGATATTTTAAATACAAAAAAAATATTTATATTTTGTGATGATTTGTCTGTAAAATGAGACACTAACATGTTAGTGAAATATCATTATATCAAGCAATATTTTCTTTAATACATAATACTAATAACTTGTGCACTACACAATCACTTTACTTGGTCCCAAACTAGGCTGCCCTTTGCTATGGTAACCAGGCAAGGACATTACAAACAGAAAATACCCAGACAGAGCCATTTATACAAATGTAAAGCGGTCCCCAGTGGGAATCGAATCCACGACCACTTTGTAGGTAGCTAAGCGCCTTAACGGGGCGACCAACGAGACAGTTAAAACCGTTTCTTTAGATTCTATAACTTGTCCTTCTAATCTAACTACTCCATTAAGGAGGCAATTACAATTTACTCTGCAGCTTGTTTTATGATGTTATCTACATACCAATTTGATTATATGTCTACCGCGTCCTAACGTCTTGATGACTTCATTTGAAACATTTACAGCCGGTTTCTTGGGGGCTGATTAGATTTATTAATCGCTACAATCAAATTAAACTATGATTAAGCACGATTTGGGTTTCCTGAGCGCCAATCAATTCAGTTGACCAACAGATCAAATCAGTTAACAAATGAAACGTCAAAGGACATGTCAAACTGTATTCGGGTTTCCTGGGGAATGATTAGGCACTAATCACTGTTCAAAATCAATTTTGAAGTGTCAAATCGCCTTGTTAACTAATCGGAAGAGATCGACGAATTAACTTAATTTGTTTGCTTGAAAACTGGTGATATTTTGTAATAATCTGCATGTCTTCGCTTTCGCGACTCTCACCTAGTTATGGTGACGCGCGGCTGCTAGAACTAGACGCTCAAGGAGGAGGATGAACTCTATGGAAGAGTTTGATAAAGAGTAGTTTCGAACTTTGTTCCGGGTCCCGAAAGCAGTGATTGTGATGATTGTAGGCTGATTGGGACTCGGATTACAGGTAGGTACGCTATACAATCAGGCGTAATGCCATCAGCGTTGTGGAGTAAATTCTGCTTACAATTAGCATATAAGCAACTTGAGCCATCCAGATAACTGTCGCGGACAATATAAGGATCCACAAAACGGCAATGCACTTTTCTGCAATTATCAGAAGCATCTATTTTTCACGTTCTGTGAAGTTTTTGCCCCAGGTTGCTTTGCAATTCATTTTAGATTATATGTACAAACTCAATAATAACTTTTGAACAGAAAAACTTTTCATTTCGGCGCGAACCAAAACTTCAACTTCAACTGACATTAGTCCTGTCATTATAATGTCTTGTATTTCTTTTTAAATTGGCTAGTCATCAATGTACTCTGTGCTAGTCGTGCTAGAAAAGGGTGTTTGACAGTTCCTATGGTTAAGTTAAAATGATCGACTGATTAGTAAATTTTTGGCTAATCTGCCCTCGGGAAACCCGATTTGATTTGATTGCTTGGTCAAATTAAATGCTTTGTCAATAAATCACAACTTTGAACAGCGCCCAAGAAACCGGCTGAATGAGTGCTAAATCACAACAAATGAAACGCCTAACAATCTCACTTAACATTTTCTGCAGTGGCCCATCGATTCTTTGCCTTAAGATTGCAATCTGAGGCCACCAAAGCTCTAACAAATTCTGCATCGGTTGCGCAATATGACAGGGACAAAATAAATCACATTCGCTTAATTAACAAAACGTCAGAGTGATGAATCTTGGCCGTTGATTAAATTCTTTTGTTTTTATTACAGGTACGTACTGGCCGATCTCTATGTCTACGCCTAATTGAGTTTCCGATCATGTGAGTACGAGTAGCAGAGTCTAGATTTGACACGCCTTCGAAATTTTAACAAGATGATGATCTAGAAGCGTCGGAGTGCATCGAAAAAGACATCAGAGAGGGTGAGCAAATAAATGAACTGGAAGAGAGAGAAATATATATTTTTTTTATAAAAAATAAAATAAATAAACTCACACCCGTTATCCCCGAGGGGGTAAGAAGAAGCACCAATCACTAGAACTGGGTCCACATTTTGCCGAGTTTATTAGGTCCCGAACGTGACGAGTGGCAAGCCTGTCGCCGTTATACGGCACAATTTATCAGCGAATGGTGTTGCTGTACAAACAAACTCAATGTACGTACGTAACTAAAAGTCATTGGTACATGCGTGGTTCGAACCCAGACCCTCATGATCGAGAAGCAAGGGTCAACCCCACTACGCCACCGCCGCTTTTTTTTATTGTAAGAAAACAAACTATTATACAATATTATGATTCTATCATCAAACTATTATATCCCCACCGAGGGGCACGGATCTCTTCCCTGAGGAAGGTATACGTCATACAACTCCACGGGTGCCAAGTCAGGATTGGTGGAGGCTTGTAAGAGTAGTGACCCACCGGCCATTCGCATGGCCTTTGGCAACCTGTGTGATCAAGTTCTTGCCAGTTATCTATAAAAATAGCATAGTTTTTGGTCATGCAATCACAGAGCATGTCTTTACATTTCAATATTTCTCTTGCGATTTCGGAGTTTTCCCGAACGTAAATATCCCGAGTAGAGCACCGTTTAGTTACACCCCGATGATACTATGATAGGTTAAATATACCCAGCCTGTTAGAAACCTCGAAGGAATGGCTGCAAAAGTCTTTCATAATAAAAATCCCGCAGCCAATTAAAAACCTCTTACTAACACATGATTTCCACTCATCTAATAAGGCAACGCAGCAATCCCATACCTAGAGCTAATAAACCGCAGAGTTATGAGAACCGTTTCCTTCAGCCAACTAGACAGTATTGCCCAATTTCCTTCCCGACACCTTTGCAGAGGAATCTGACGTATTCTATTGAGTGAATGACACTTGTCACTTGAGTCATCATCATTATCATCTTCAGCCCGTCGATATCCACTGCTGGACAAGGGCCTCTTCATGCAAGCGCCAGTCGTTTCTGTTTTGCGCTGTTCTTCTCCAGGTCTTCGTTACTGCCTTGTCGATGTCGTCACGCCACCTGGCTGGGGTCACTTGAGTAGTTGACCTAAAAAGTTTTGAGGTAAGAAACATAAAAAACTTCGTTTTTGAAGTCCGTGCCGTAAACAAAAATGGAGTATTCCATATTAGCGTTGATTCATAATCAGAAATCAGAAATCAATACATATTTGATAATAATATTAACAAAGTAATAAATTGTAATAGTATTACTTTATTTCAGATAAAACAGTTCATAAGTAGCAATACCACTCGCTAATTGTGAAGGAAAACATCGTGCGATAGCCTGAGTGTCTGAGCTGCTCGATACCTCAGCGCTAGAAATCACCAGTCCGCGGTGGGCACACGTGGCAACCAAAGCCTACTCTATCTCTCACTGAGAGAAAGCTTGTACCCTACAGTGGAACGTACACAGGATGCTTATAATCAATAGGTTGTTAGTAAAATTATATTTAGTAATAAAATAAAAATAAGATACTTACCTAAGATAAGAATTTTTTTTATTGTACCAGGAAAAACACATCAAAAATTTTTCGGAGGTACAGTATAATTTGCGGCAAAATACAAAAAATTACGTCTTTTGTTTTTGATTTTGTTAGATATTTCAATTTTCGACATGGTTTACAAGGCTTACAAAAATATTCAGAGGTGTTTGCCAACCAATGCCAGCCGCATAAAAATACGATGTAAATATAGTCCTTAAGACCTCGTTGATCCTTAAGAAGTAAGTACCTAAGTTGCTTCGCTGTTTCGATATTATATCGATACTGGCAAGTGACGTCATAATTCTTGTGCGACGCCATATTGCCCAAGATAGCGTTTCGGCGGCTTATTTAAAAAGTAAAGTTTCGTTTGCCTTTCTTAGAAGAAATACACGAAATAATTAAAAATTACTACTTTCTGAGGACTCCATGAACACCAACAAAAAATATGATATGGTTTTCAGAAATCAGTCAAATAGCTCATGAGACAAAAGTAAATAATTAGTGCTATACTAACCCAAACTAGCTGGCAAGTGAATCTTGCGAGCCATCGACTTACTATAATTTATATACCCATTTCTGTATCGAAATCCCTTATTTTCTGCCCCTGCTTCCTTTCTGCCAACGCCGGAACTGCCCCGGTCTGAATATAAATTCCTCTTATAGCTCCAGGCTGAAGCTTGGCTCACGATGCGTACTCCCATGCAGCCTTTTCCCTTGGTCATTAATTTCTAATGTAATTTATAAGGAATTATAGGTCACCAAGCCAAGGGTTTGTACAGTCCAGTGGATTATCTTATAAGGAGGTGTTAGCTAATTTTAAGCTAGATAAATGGAGATAAGCAAATAAAGTTGGATATTGTGGAACTTGTAAAGCAATATTCTTGGGTTGGTCTAACATTCTAGATCACGAACATTACCTTTTCGGAGTTGTATTACTTTAATTATAAAAGTGTCGACCATACATATTTCTATACAGACATTTCTATTTTTCCCCGGACGTGTAGCAATAATGTAAGTAACATCAAGTAAAAAAATTATATTCAAAAATATAAGATAAATATTCGATGGAAGTCTTGAGCTTACTTTCATTTTGAACGGTTTTAAAAACAACACATTATACTACAATCCGATGGTGAGGATGCGGAGACTCTACAACGAAGTTGTGGCCATCAGCTAGGAAGTTGATATCTTCAACGCGCATTTTACTAAGTTTAAGAAATTCTCAGCCGATATCCTGAATTCATGGAATTGTATGGTTTTATCAAAAATGCTTATGGCTAACATTTAATACCTCATTAAGATAACTAAAATTACATAAGGCGATGTTGTGTGCGCATGCTTTAGACCACAGCTTAGTACTTACAGCAAATTATAATTTAATGGTTGTGATCTGTTTTGTACATAAAATAAAATAAATAAACATGCTAATGTCACGAAAGAGAACCATATCACTCCGTACTTGAATGCTGCAAAACTCCTGAACATGGAGACTCGCCGCCGGCTCCACCTTGCTACGATGCTATTCGGTATAGTACGTAACAAAACTCCTTCGTACCTTTATAAAAAGCTCGAGTGGTCATCTCGCCAGCAGCGTTACATTAATAAAAATAAAATTCGTGTACCTGCGCATAGAACAATGACCTTTCGTGGCAGTTTCAGGTATGCGGCATCCAAGTGCTGGAATGATATTCCTCCCCCAGTCCGTGAAGCTTCTAGTAGGTATGCCTTTGGGCGCAAGCTCAGGGCATATTTGCTTGAACAGCAGAGACTAAATTCAAAATTTAAATTCAAAAATTTATTTCAACGTAAAGAATTTACATTCTGCTTGTTGAATGTATGCTGCCTTGGGGCCGTCTGTAGTGGAGAAAAAGGCAGCGAAAAAAAACTCCACTCTGACCATCTTTTCTCAAATCACCTTAAAGCTAATACAAATCAAACCTACAAAATAATATCTTGGATGTGTTGAACACTAGACACATTTATCCTCTGATTAAATTTAATATTAAAATACTATTTAATGCCATACGTCCTTGTCTTCTAAATAATCGTTGATTTTATAATAAGCTTTTTTGCAAAGAGTGTGCTTAACAAAATTCTTAAATCGCGTTGGAGGTAACTCTAATATATCTTGGGGTATCTTGTTGTAGAACCTTATACAGTGCCCCATAAAGGAAGTACTAACTTTTGCAAGTCTAAATCGTGGAAATGACAATTTATGTTTATTCCTAGTATTAACGTTATGATGGCTACCAAGTGTTTCGAAGTCTGTAATATTTTTCCTAACGTACATAATATTTTCATATACAGTGTGAGTCTTCATAAAGTGCACATATCAAAATCAGGGAAACTACACCCCATTTCATCGACGGAAAAAAAAAATAAAAAAAAAAATATTTGTTAAAAAGATGATAAAAATGGTGTGTAGCAAAACGATGCGCATGGGCTTTTTTCAAACGGTCATAAAAACTGTTGTTTTTGAGTAATAAACGTGCAGTTTTTACTTTTAGAAAGCTAATGCCATGTAAAATAAGCTAGAATGAAAAAAAAGTAGGGTCAAGTTTCACTTAATTGTAAATTTATAGGGTTAGTTTTCTTGGATATTTTTACTTTATGGGTACGGCTTATTATTAGACATCATCACAAAATTTATTTCACTGCGATAACGCACTTAGTTTAAAAATTATGACGATTTATCTAAATGGGTCAACAGGTGCAACTCATAATTTTTAAAAAATCATAATAAATACAAATTTTTTTTTTTATTGAATTTTTTATTTTTTCCGTCGATGAAATGGGGTGTAGTTTCCCTGATTTTGATATGTGCACTTTATGAAGACTCACATTGTATATATTGGCTTGCAACTGTTAGGATGTTAGTTTCTTTGAAAAAGTCTCTTAGCGAGTCCCTACTACCTAGCTTGTAAATAAATCGGATCGCTCTCTTCTGCAAGATAAAGATAGTCTCAATGTCTGCTGCCCGGCCCCACAGTAGTATACCATAGGACATAATACTATGGAAGTAACTAAAATAAACAAGCCTAGCAGTTGCAACGTCAGTAAGTTCTCGGATTCTTTTTACAGCATATGTTGCGGAGCTAAGTCTATGTGCTAATTTTACAATATGTGGACCCCATTGGAGTTTGGCATCGATTGTGATGCCCAAAAATACAGTATCTTCAACAAATTCTAGTTTTTCATTTCGAATCACAATGTTATTTTCAACTAATTTTACGTTAGGTAGGGTAAACTTCATACATTTTGTCTTTTTTGAATTTAACAATAGATTATTTGCAGTAAACCAATCTAGAACGTGCGAGAGAGCATTATTTGCTTCGTCAAGATTATTTTCCTGTCTCCTTATTTTAAAAAATAGTGACGTATCATCAGCAAATAGCACTATCTCGCACATTTTTTGTACCATAAACGGTAAATCATTTACATAGACCAGGAAAAGGAACGGCCCTAAGATAGATCCCTGCGGGACTCCCATTTTTACAAGTGAACCCGACGATTTAATACGATTTATGTCTGATTTTTGAACCCTTCCTTCTAAATACGATTTTAAAAGATCTAATCCTGCATTTTTTATTCCGTAATGTTTTAACTTTGAGAGTAGTGTTTTGTGGTCTACACAATCGAATGCCTTTGACAAATCACAAAATATTCCTACAGCATCCCTATGATCCTCCCACGCACTGAAAATATGTTTAAGTAACATGACTCCAGCGTCTGTTGTATTCCGCCCTTTAGTAAAACCAAACTGCTGACTATGAAGGAGTTTGTAATTATTGAAATGCAAAAGTAATTGATCCAAGATAATTCTCTCAAATATTTTACTTAATACTGGTAAGACTGATACGGGTCTAAAATTTGTTGGATCTTGTTTATCACCGCTTTTAAATAAAGGTACTAGCCTACTGTATTTCATGAGGTCTGGAAATACTCCTTCATCTACGCATTTATTGAATATCTCTGATAACGGCGATGCTAGAATATGTATCGCTGAACTAACAATTTTTACTGACATACCCCATAAGTCCTCAGTTTTTTTGAGATTCAATAATTTAAAAATTTTAACTATGTTATGAGGCTTAATGTAATTAAATGTGAAATCGTGTTCGCACGCGGGGACATGATCTTGTAATAACGTTGCTGCACGATCAGGTGACGAGTTCAACAGAGCTGTGGTTGCAATTGGTATATTAGTGAAGAACTGTTCGAAAGCTGCAGCGATATCTTCATTTGTTGTTATTATTTTGTCATCAATCTTAAGCGAAATATCTCGTTCTCCTAATTTTGCTTTACCCGCTTCTCTATTTATTATTGTCCAAATTGTTTTAATTTTATTCGGTGATTGTAGGATTTTATTTTTTATATGATCACATTTAGCTTTATGGCAGACGACATTAAATAATTTGGAATATTTTTTGACGTATTGTATGAAGTTGGTGTCGGAGGTATACGTCTTTTTGTCATATAGTTCATAGAGTGTGTCTCTGCTCTTTCGGATACCTGACGTTGCCCATTCACTAAATCCTACTTTATTGTCATTGCTTTTTAGCTGGCGCAATTTAAAGTTTTTTTTAAAACTACCTGAGACTACTTCGAATAACTCAATATAATGAGCATTAGCATTTTGATAACTTTCTTGAGTCTTTATGCTACTCTCTAGGTCTGATTTAAACGAAATTAATTTTTTACTTGTTACGGGCCGGCATAGGATAACCGTTTCTGCATTTTTCGTATCTATTTCAAAATTAACAACTTGACCGCTGTGGCCTGACTTTAAACAATTTACTGTAGAATAATCTGAAAAATCGCAGTCGCAGTAAACATTATCTAGGCATTTGGCAGTAGTTTCAGTTATCCTAGAAGGCTCCGAAAAAATATTTACTAGATTAAACGATTTGAAGATAATTTCAATTTTGTATTTAAAGCGGAGTCTGCCATCAAGTCGATGTTGAAGTCACCACAGACTATGAATTTTTTATTGCTGCTAGAGGCTACCTTCAAAACATCCTCCAATACTGTTTCAAACAAACTATAATCGCTGGTAGGGGGTCTGTATATGGCTACTACAATGTGTCTAGACAGTTCAACACATGATATTTCAATTACTTTTTCAACAGAAAGTCTGCAAATATCTTTCCGTTCTTTAAATTTCAAATGATTTTTTGTAAGTATCAGGGATCCCCCGTGCCTTGCAGACTTTCCATTGAAGCAACTGGCTATTTAATCGTTATATACAGAAAAAACCATTTGAGTCTCTAGCAGCCAGTGTTCTGTGACGCAAAGTACATCTACTCTATATTGTCCTAAAAACAACTCTAATTCTAATAACTTTCCAGAACAATTTAGCAATTTAGCAACTATCCCATCATCTCCAGACTTCTCGCCGCTTCCGACGTAACTAGTGATCGCGTCATCACTCTGACTTATAACTTTTGTAAGGCCGTTGTTTTACATTTATTTTTACTATTATTATGTAAATTCTATTTATGTATGTAATTGGTTATAGTATTTTAGTCTCGGTAAGTGTATGCATATTTTTTTTAATTATTATATCTATGTAATTGTAACTTTACTATTATTAATTCAATTGTAGGTATTTGTATATTTATGTAGTGTAGTTAAAAATGTTTTTACCGTCGGTGTATAATTATGTTCGTATTTTTTTTTTCTTATATTTATGTATGAAATAATGTTGTAATTATTTAATAAAATTATGATGATGTGCCGCGCGTGGGACCCTCATGAGACAGGCGCTGACTGAAAATCAGTGCCGAGGAGTAATACCCTCGGCGGCAGTATGCTGAGTCTGCTGCCTATTGCAGCAGCAGAGACACACCGTGACGATTGTTTGTAAATGTTTTGTTAAGTATTTTATTTTGTGGTGTCTCAATGTATTAAATAGTCAGTATGTCTAATGTTCTGTGTAACTGTTGTTGTAATAAAAGTGTTTTCTTTCTTTCTTTCTTTCTTTTAAAACACACGATCGATGAATCTGTGCAAATCGGCTAGCACAGTTTAATCGCTACGATATATCGCTATACCAATCTGGACTTGGCCCCCGTGGTGGAGTATGGCCTATACCTTCCTCAGGGAAGAGACCCGTGCCCCTTGGTGGGGACATGATGGGATGATGATGATATATCGCTAACAGGCTTTAAGTTTTGTCATCGACTGTACTTAATCGCAGTCTTTTCGAAAATTTGTAATCTGGGTAAACATTTCGCATTCGGTATATTTCGCAAACTATATGGAGAGATTTATTTCCGCCTCCTTGTGACACTTGCCCTTTACAAAACCACATTTAAAGGTCTTACTTCCCAAATCGTTTAAGCATTCACGCAAAATCGATTTAGCCGCGCCTTTGGACCACAGGGTTAGGATTAAGCAATATGTTGACAGGCGCGCCCGCCGCACTGTGGCCATATTTGCTTTCGGATTAGCTGCATAATTGATAATCCTTTCGAGAGCGCTACTACAAAACGATAATCTCAAATAAAACTCTACGAAGACAGAGCCTGAATTTAGAAATCTAATTTAGAATCAGCGTCTTGTTTCGGATAGCATCATTAGCATTAAAAATCCAACTTTTAGAAGTCCTTTTAGACCTTTTAAAAGTGCAGATTGATGCTTTGTGGTCTAGTAAGCTGCAAAATGCAAAAACCCGTTTCTTCTTATTTTCATAGATGTGTCACTTGCTAGGTTTTGAAATTGTCCAGCCGAGCAGTATGAACTCCAGATAAATTCTGTTTCCAAACTCAGGAAAAAAATATATGTATTAGAAAAATGCAAAAGAAATACCTGACCAGACGAGCCCCCACATACACGCCCTCGGGTAACCGAAAGAGGGGACGGAGAAGGATCACCTGGAAAAGATCTATAGCCCAAGAAGGCAAGACGATCAGCACTAGCTGGCCTGAATTGGAAGCTGCCGCGAACGACCGTCAGAAGTGGAAATCTGTGGTTGAGGCCCTATGATCCCCTAAAGATTAAAGGACCAAAGAAGAAGAAGAATAAATAATAGACTCACGCCCGTTATCCCCGAAGGGGTAGGCAGAGGTCTCTAGAACTGGACCCACGTTTTGCCGAGTTTATTAGGTCCCAAACGTGACAAGTGGCAAGCCTGTCGCCGTTATCCGGGCACAATTTATCAGCGAATGGTGTTGCTGTACAAACAAATGTACGTAACTAAAAGTCATTGGTACATGCGTCGTTCGAACCCAGACCCTCATGATCGAGAAGCAAAATGAATAAATCTATCCTAAAAATTAACCAAATACTCGTACTGAAAAGAAAGTTATCTAAGTTTAATGCTTCAAGCAGCTCAAATACATTCGCGCGTAGTCCCCCCATTCGGTAGAGACACAAATGAGGGAAATAACGAATAGCAACAGTTGTGCAATTCTGCAGCGGCCGCCATTAACTATAGATATTGGCATTAGGTATACGGGAGCATAATTAAACTGAATTACGCCTTGTACGATTTCCTTAATATGTTATCGATTGCTCTAGATTATTTTATATGTCTTTAACAAAGATTTTGCAAATTTGGTCTGTCAGGATCGTGGCAAGTTGCAGTCGCAGGTCTCTGTCTACTCCTCTGGAATACAGGCGTGAGCTTATGTAGGTGTATATTATTTAAGACAACCACAACAAGTAGCGTGACTTATGACGATTCAATGACATGACAGACAAAAGCAGTTTACACGTAGAAAATAAAAATGGAAATTTGTCGTCAGATATTTTGGGATCAATATGTGGCTCAATATGTTCAGTTAAAAAATCTAACCACCTGGCATTTGATAACAGCTTCAGGCAGAAATCTAATTTTTAATAACTTGTGTTCCGTTCCAAGAAAGCTAATAACAAATTGAAACGTGATCTCGTTTCCGAAGCTGTTATGCTCAAACTGTGCGTTGTGTAACTCAATTACATACGGTCAATCTATCATCCGAAGTTAATTGCACCTTTCCAGCTGTATTGTCGGACGCTACGTCAGTTTGTCTGTCATACGCGGAATAGCACCTGAGGCTACTACACTATAGAAGATTTTTCAAGCGTGGCTAAGAGCAGATCGTAGTTTTATCATTATCATTCCCACCTAGTTAGAGCATCCTCTTAGTTTGAAAGTCATATCTAGAATATTATTAACTTTATTCCGGATACACTTACTTGACTTTTTGTCGGAAGAGTCCGACCAGGTTTCGCTCTTATTCGCAGAGCTTAATCATGGTGAGCAGAGACGGAGCTCGCGTCGTCGGTCTCTCGCCTCTGACTGAGAGTCAGAGCGAAACCTGGGCCCCGATTCTGTCAGTGGATTATAGTTCAATTACAGTTGCATGATCGGGCCACGTGCCATGCTTTTAATGCCAATGACGCCTAGAATTACGAAGACGCGTGCGCGTGTTGTTTTGAAGCAGCAATGAAATTAAATCGCCAATTTCATGAAACTGTCATTGTACCACAACGCATTAGCAGAATCTAGGGCCTAGTCAGCCTCTTCCGACCAAAAATCAAGTATGTATTTGTATCCAGATAATAGTTTATAATACAGGGTATCCTAGTTTTGAGACAGCACTCATGATTTCCACATAGGTGGAAATTTTTATTACTAGAAAGAATTCTTCTGAGATCGTCGTTCGAAACCGTAGTTCGTTCGATCTAATTTTATTGTTACGAGTATTAATTATATCACGCTTGCGTAAGCGCAGGCCATAGCTTAGGCAAAAGCAATTGCTACATACGATACTGGATCACGATATCTTATTTATTAGTCGGACATTAAACTCGCCTGTCATAGCGAAAGTGAAAAATTACCCATTCGGAGATAAAACTGCCCCAGTTTCTTTAGTGTTTTTGCCTCGTAATATGAGCAATGAAATGAGCAGTAAATAGTAAAAGTTACAGGTAATTAATTGCATGACATACTGATTTACTGAATATTAGAAACATACTCATTTATTTTGGCAAAACGCGAGTTTTGGGCATAACACACATGTGTGGGTCAGTCGAAAGTCGAAAATTTTAACATAGCATAAACTTTACATACAAATAAGTGAAAAAGTAGAATAGAAAATTTTGAACCTCCACTGTAATAATCATGAGCTTAGGGCTGATTTTTCAATAGTCAGATAACTTTTATCCGAGGAATAAAAATGGCGGTTTGACAGCTTATGTATGAAAGTTACGTCAAACCGCCAAATTATTCCTCAGATAAAAGTTATTTAGCTATTGAAAACTCAGCCCTAAGTCTATTTTACACTTGTAACTGTACTGCCAAAATATTACACGACTTCTGCAATAATGTGCCTACTTTAACCTTAATTTTTCCATAATAAACTTTTATGGTTATTTAAATACAAAAGCTCACGCCTGTATCCCAGAGGGGTAGGCAGAGACCAGGGACTGCCACCTGCCACGATCCTGACAAATCACTTCCGCTTCATCGACATTCATTAGTCGTTGCATGCAGGCACCTCGCTTTCAGGACATTCGACATGTACGTATACATACAAGCACATAAACTAATTCCGCCGGACAGTCTTGTAATACACAAAAAATACTATCAAATCATTGTAATAGTTAATGATGGCGGTAATAAAATAATTCTTATCTTTAGGTAGGTACTGTATGTCTGACGTGCAATATTGACCAGTCTAACTACATTTCCAAGAATCTAAGTAAAGCCGTTTTCATGCTTTCCAATTCGTTTTCATTCCGATAAGGAAAGTTCTGAAGGATGTGAGAATCTCAAACGGGTTCTGGTCTTATCCCTTTCATCTCGCCTAGTTAGCAACGATGGCAATGCTGCGGCAATGATAATGATCTATCATTACTATGTTATTTACATACTGGGCTAAGTAGATGGTTCATCTGTTTGAATAACACACACTGTTGATAGAAAATATACTCTGTAGTCGTGAAATAGACCACTGTCTGGCTCTAAGAAAAAAAATCTTAATTCGAATGGATATGGAATAGACATTAAGAAATCGCTGGTAGCCCCAGCTACCTGAGTGATCTTACACGATCACGAATGCTAAGCAACATAGGGCGCATTCAGTGCATGGATGGGTGACCGTTCTATGACTAACGCTAGTGAAATAGTAACGTTAGATAGAAAAAAACACGTTATAGGTTTAATTATAAACAATTTAATTAAACTTTTAATTAAATTAGCAGGGAAGTACCTATCTGCTAGCTATTCTGGCGTGCGCTGCCAAAACCGCTAGAGTTACACATATGTACTCGTAATGATGATGGAAGTGTTTATCCCACTAATATTATAAACGCGACGCTAATATAAGCTACTCGAAATACTAATCCTGTGCAGACGACGTCGCGGGCACCAGCTAGTACAATATACATGAGCAGCGAGGTCCTCTTAAATAACATGAGCTATTACAGATATTTGGGAATTTGGAAAACGGTTCATGGTTTTCCAAGTTATGGCCTATGCCCTGCAGAAGGCGTCAAATGGGTAATGATGATGATTACGGATATACTAACAATTCTTCAAAACTTGTACAAATAACTTCTCTTCTAGGTCAGACAGACAGACAGATGTCGTAATGGAGGCATAATAATGGAGTCCCGTTGGCACCATTCTGGTAAGGAGCCCTAAAACTTGTCACTAGCTTGATTTGTTACTATTAAAGTAAACTTAACAAACCAACTGCTACCTAATCATTTCTTTTCATAACCCAGAGGTTGATCCTACATAACTGGCCTTTCCAAAGAAACTCAATGAGAGTTAATCTCCCTGCCTGTCACACTTTCGTTCCTAACGAGTGTCTGTCGACCCTGACAAGGGCCTTTATGCGTTGTGTGCCTGAATAAGGGCCACTTCTGTGGACAAACCCAATGGAGAAGCGGTCATGTTTATCGTAAGTCAACAGCCGGATAGATGAGCATACAATAGCGGATAAACTAAGTAAGGGTGCGCGTCCACTATATGGTATGTCCGGAGAATGCTCTCCACCGAACAGAATTAGCCCAAATTCAAGAAATCAAACCAGAAATTTATTTTGTTTGGCGTACAGAATTTATATTTGGTTTGTTGAATGTCAATGTACTTATAATGTTAATGTTAGCCGCTGCCTGGGGGCCCAATGTAGTGAAGAAAAAGGCAGGAAAAAAAACTCCACTCTGACCACATTTTCTCAAATCACATTCTAATATAGGTACCTATGAGTCGTAATTTTATTTCAATGATAAATATATAAATTGCACCATAAAATTTAAAATACAATATATTGGTAAAAAGCATTATTGTAATTACAAATATCCATCTTATGACCCATGAGTGCAATCAACACTTGCAATGTCAAACAGTATTTATATTTTAAAGCAAAACACTAATGCTGCGGCCAGACACACAGACGGCACCCACTGACGCCTAAGTTTTATCATGAGCATGTTATGTAGATGTCCCAGGCAAAAAAAAAATCATGAAGTGGGGACACGGAAAGCTCGCAATCTTCACCGAACGCAAAGTTTGCCGCCCAGTGAACGACCGGCTTAGAGCGCACTGGGCCGCAAGGTCGGATGCTGCGGCCCCACCGACCAGTTTGCCGGCGCTGATCATTCAGGTCATTGTGCCTCGATCGCTGTCATAACTCTACTGGACGAATGTTCAATGGGACTTATCGCTTCCTACAAAAAAAACGCAAGGGCTAGCGGCAACGCTCCTACACTGGCTTGATGATTGACGTCTATGGCTTCAGTGGAATGGGCGACCGTTTTCCTAGTTATGTTAGGAGCTAATTTGCCATAAAAAAATAACAGTTGGCTAAAACCGTAAAGTCGTAAGTAAAACGGAAACAATCCAATTTCACAATAATACAAATGTATACATACATTAGCTTACGCCTGTAAGTATTCCAGAGGGGTAGGCAGAGTCCAGGGACTTATAGTTGCCACGGTCCTGTCAGATCATTTTCTCTTCATCGACATTAATTAGTCGTAAGCACGCACGCCGGCTTAGGGTACTTTTTATCTTGCCTTTTGCTAATACATCCCCTGTTGGGTCGAAGTATGTCCGCTTGGGGCGTCCGTACCGACCCTTCCAATCATATTCACTCGATATACTTATTTTAACAGTCTTTCTTCCTTCATCCTCTCCACATGACAAACTCAACGCAACTTTCCTCTCTCAATTCTAGTCACTACAACCACAATAATAAACTCAACTTAATTTTTTTTTTTATTTATTGAAAGAAAAATCTTAGAATAAATACATTCACATTATATGTAATTGCACAACCATCATCGTTTTCTATAGAATAATCAAAGACACATATGAGAGAAAAGCCCAAACTACTGAACCTAGGGGGTTGAAATTTGGCATGGGAGTTCCTTAGGGAGCCTAGGGGAGCACTAAGAAAGGATTTTTTGAAACTCACCCTCTAAAGGGGTAAACGGCGGTGTTAAAGTTTGTATGGAGGCATAAAAAAATGTTATCAGATTTTCTTGAAACTTGAAATAAATACTCTTCAACACAATTGATTGAACACGTGTTTCACGGTTTTTCTAAATTTAACCCTTAACGGGAGTGACCGGGGTTGCAACATTTTGAACTAAAGTCCACGCGGACGGAGTCGCGGGCGAAAGCTAGTAACTATATAGATATCAAACGTCTAACAGGAAAGGAGACGGGGATCTCTGGGCCCAATTGTAATAAGCTTAAATGTGATTTAAAAAATGCGGTATTCTTTCTGTTTCAAAATATAAAAAAATCTGCCCAATTCACAATGTGGGAGACGAGAAATCTTAAAAACAAGTTTATTGCACTGATGAAATAGAGTTTCGATTACTATATAATCGATTGATGTGAATGATTTCAACAATTGATGATGGATTAAATCAAAGTGAACAAAAATCACGGAATAAATAATATTATACAGTCAATAATTTAAAATAAAACAGAATATCAACTCTAAAATCGATTCTCATAGATTCTCGTTTACAGATTGATTTATTACTTATGTTTGTCAAATGTATTTAATCAGTGCTGACAGTGACATGACAGCTCCCGGACTTTCAATCCACAGAACATAAAAAAGAGTAGAAGTCGTAAGTGGGCGGTGCCCGCGTGCCTCACATTAGCAATGTATTGCCTATGCGTAGTCAATGACAGTTTTTCTTGCCTCAGTTGCCGTGCGCTTCTAGTGAAGAAAACAATGTTGAAAACTCTACTAAAATGCTTTATTGTGCTGTGTTATGCTGCAAAAATAAACAAAAAAGTTGGGGACCAAAGTAAATCAATTATGCCGTAATATTTCATCGGTACATCGTATTTAAATTAAATTTTAATTAAATTTGTGAGGACATGAACAAGAAAACCGAAGTGAGAAAGAGAAATCACTTTTATTTACTGGAACGTAATGTTCAATTTTCGTCGAAATCTGTGTACTTTTTCTAAAAAATTCTGTCAAAATTTTAATGCTACTCAATTGCAGATGGGACACAACATGATAATAATCCATCGATAATTCCATAGTTGCCACGACCAACAATCAATTATTTGATATGCTCGATTAAAACAAATATTACAAAATATTTCTTAAAATGTATCTCTTTTAATCAATTATTAGCTATTACAATTCTTAAATAGATGAAACATAAAGAGGGCTTTGAAATATGATGTCATAATTCATAACTTTATTGCGGTAACTTTATTACATATTCGGTATTTTCATACAAAATTCCGTTTTAAAAATAATAAATAAGATAATTTTGTGGACTACCTAATTGTCTATGACTTAGCGACTGCTAAGTTGACTGCTATTACTATAGATAATTATCGGTACAGGTAGAGTACACATTTTCAACATTTCTATTCTATTCTATTAGAGTAGGTACGGTCTACGTCTAATTAAACATGCTAAATTTTTGAACATGAACGAAAATCTCAAAACCATTTCGAGTATATATGCTTTCAGTACAATTGCTATTTATCAGTACAACTGCTATTTATACAATAGGTGGTCTTATTCTCAATAAATTGTACACGATATTTGCTGGGCCTCGTTTCATTAAGCAACTATGGTTAGTTTCATATTAGAACTCCATTTAAATACCATATACACTGCTTAGCCAATCAACCAGAAGGACAGTTAATATGCTAGCCGGCTGCGTAATTTACATCGAACTGTGGTACAGTATAGCAGAAGGGAATACATTATGTTGCTTTGTCAATGTACAAAAAAATAAATTAAAAAAAAAACATTGTCAAAACAAATTCATTTTCAACTCTGTCACTTTATGAAACAGTTCTATAATTTGTCGATAGGTTCTTACTAGAATTGGCAATACGTCCCATCCGTAGCTGAGTAGCAACATAGCAGATAGTTGTTTTTCAATTTTCGACTTTATGACCTATATCATAAAGCTTCTCGACGGTCTGACGCTGCGGGAGTTCCATCTAGTGTAGAGTAGCGGTACTACAAAACAAAAATCGTATGTCAAACTTAATTTCATCATTATCATTTGAATTTGATCATTGTTTATATAATCAAAAAGGTTCATATTTGACTTGGAACTTTTGTGATGTAGACCTTTTCAGAATTGCCTTTATTTACC
The DNA here is from genome assembly GCA_947310845.1 of Yponomeuta plumbellus. Lineage (NCBI taxonomy): Eukaryota > Metazoa > Arthropoda > Insecta > Lepidoptera > Yponomeutidae > Yponomeuta > Yponomeuta plumbellus. Next base: position 24,938,615 of record OX371193.1, on the reverse strand, counting down.
AATGGCAGCTTGGCATTCATAGTGTGCGTTTGATTTGTGTGTGTAAGTTTGGTCACACTGGTTTTCCTACTGATAGGTCATGTCACTACTTCTACTCATTTTTATGTTCTGTGTTTCAATCTATGACGTCTTTTATCGGTTATCCTTTCCACAGAACAAAAAAAAAGAGTAGAAATAGTGACATGACCTATCAGTAGGAAAACCAGTGTGACCAAACTCACACACACAAATCAAAAGCACACTGTGAATGCCAAGCTGCCATTGGCAAATAAAGCCAATTCTGAAAAGGTCTACATCACAAAAGTTCCAAGTAAAATATGAACCTTTTCAATCATATAAACAATGATCAAAATCAAATGATAATTATGAAATTAAGTTTGACATACGATCTTTGCTTTGTAGTACCGCTACTCTACATTAGATGGAACTACCGCCGCGTGTGATCGTCGAGAAGCTTTAAGTTTCATGCCATAAAGTCGAATATTGAAAAATAACTATCTGCTATGTTGCTACTCAGGCTAAGGATGGGACATATTGCCATATCGACAAATTATAGAACTGTTTCATAAAGCGACAGTTGAAAATGAATTTGTTATGACAATGTTTCTTAATCTTTTTTTTTTTTAGTATCTACATTGACAAAGTAACATAATGTATTCCCTTCTGCCAAACTGTACCACAGTTCGGTGTAAATTACGCAGCCGGCTACCATATTAACTGTCCTTCTGGATGATTGGCTACGCAATGTTGAATATTTAATTTAAAGATGTCCCTGTAAATGCTCCAAAATGTTGGTAACGCAGGTGTCTTCATAAACGTAATATTAGTTTCACCTTTCACCGTGTGGTGGCGGTGGCGCTAGTGTGTCTTCTTCTTGTGTCAATGAGCCTGAAAGTGTTGTATATTTTTGCAAATAAAAAGCATCGTGTTTTTCGTAAGAAATCTTATTCAGTTTCATTGAAATATAGCAATAATCCCAACACGCAATGTACCTATAATGGAATTCTCATAATCTAACCATAGTCGCTTTATGAAACGAAGCCCAGCAAACTTATCGTATGTATAGTATGTTTATTTTTTTATTTATTTATTTAAAATGTCGTTATCCATCAACGCTTGTGCTTCACTTATATTATGGAGATGACATTTGCCAACGAAAGTCACGAGACTTCAACATAGATTTATGGAGTAAGCGTTGATTAAATAATCTAGACCCCCACCAGATGATTTTACTACACGAGCACATAAAATCATCTAACTTTGAAATTATGCATGCATGGTTTTGATGACAATACGCCAATCTATACTAATAAAAATGACATGTTTTTTGAACTAAAACTTTCGGCACAACACATTGTAAACATTTAGTCCGGATCTACTTACGGGTGTTGTTTTATCGGACGAGTCCGACTAGGTTTCGCTCCGATACGCAGAGCAGTGAGTGGGTGGTGAGCAGAGACGGAGCTTGCGTCGTTCGGTTGCTCGTCTCAAAATGGGATGGGTAAGTTGATCCGGATTAAAAGTTTACAAAAATGACATGATACTGCAGTCAGGACCACATTCTCGCAAAGGAACTAACCAGCGTCAAGGAACATGATCAATAAATTTTGCGCAGCATCAAAAATAATTGCAACTAAAAATGTGTTAAAAATAATAATAATAATAAAAGATGATAATAAACACTTACATACAGGCACATACATTGCCCCTGGCCCCACCCTGGGATACCCTGTGTCGTGGGCACCAGAAACAACGACGTCACAAACATGTAAACATACAAGACCTGGGATTGTTTTTTGTCCCCAGCCATTTTTGCATTTGTTTTACAATTTCTCCTAAAATCATGCTATTGACCCTACTTTTTTTTCATTCTAGCTTATTTTACATGGCATTAGCTTTCTAAAAGTAAAAACTGCACGTTTATTACTCAAAAACAACAGTTTTTATGACCGTTTGAAAAAAGCCCATGCGCATCGTTTTGCTACACACCATTGTTTATCACCTTTTTTACAAATATTTTTTATTTTTTTTATTTTATTTTTTCCGTCGATGAAATGGGGTGTAGTTTCCCTGATTTTGATATGTGCACTTTATGAAGACTCACACTGTATAAGCTGTTAATTGACACCACTCTCATATTTTTACATCTAGGCCCAAGAATATATGAAAGCGTATCCGTTTTACATGAATAGGTACTTCCACACATTTATGTACAATCCGCAAGAGTCAACTTAAGACTTCGCTCGGAAGACGAGCAGTACCTACTGATTGAAAAAAAGTGTCACTTGTCGGGAGGTAGGCGCGGATTCCGTTTTAGACTCAAGTTAACTCCCGCTAGCTGCAATAATGGAACAAAAAACACATTTAAGGTTTTAGCAATACGTGCCGTTTTCACGTATAAGATATTAACATCCATACAACACTCACATGTACTTTGTTTTCTAATTTGTGTACATTTTATGAAGTCATAATGTAGTAGCAATATCACTCGCTAACGTTGAAAGAAAACATCGTGAGGAAACCTGAGAACTGAGCTATTCAATAAATTTAAAATTGCCAAACCGCAGTGGATATGCGTGGTGATTAAAGCCCATACTCTCTCTCTCTGAGAGAAGGCCTGTGCCCTATAGTGGGATGTATATAGGCTGCTTACTAACTGCCTACCGAAAAGTCTCGGTGATAATGATACCCATATCGTTATAAGATATAACTTCCTTCGTTCTCGCCAATGTCAAAGTCAATTACCCCATTAACACCGCAAGCACGCAATTTTAAAAAGCTTCAGCATTGAAGGAAACTCACACTTACTTGTGCTAAACGGCTTACAATTAACCGTACGGAAAATAAGCGGTATTTAGGCAAGCATACAGCCTTGGGGGCTGCAAGTCAGTCAGTGTGTCATAAGGTGTGTTCAGATATAGACGATTACAGAGGGATTCTGTTTAATACTAAGAACTTTTACACAATCATGAGTACCAGATAAACCGGACCTCCAAACTAGGATACTCTTATTATAAACTACTATCTGTATACACATAGAGATAGATAAACATAAACATTTACATACAGGATACCCTGTGTCGTGGGAACCAGAAACAGCGAGGTCACAAACATGTAAACATCCAAGACTTGGAGTTTTTTTTTCTCCGCAGACCAGGGATCGAACCTGGGACCTCTCGCATGGTAAGCAGATGCGCTAACCGCTACGCCACAGAGGTCGTCAACAGATGCGCTAACCGCTACGCCACAGAGGTCGTCGATGGAGATAGAGAACACTTTACTTACATACTTGAGTTTTTGTCTGAAGAGTCCAACCAGGTTTCGCTCTGACTCTCAGTCACAGACGAGCAACCGACGACGCGAGCTCCGTCTGTGCTCACCATGATTAAGCTCTGCGAAAGAGAGAGAAACCTGGTCGAACTCTTCCGACAAAAAATCAAGTGAGTGTATCCGGATATCAGCTTATAATGTGTAGTGCTTATGAAAATTTTAGTTAAAAAAATAAATAAATATACCGTAGCCCCGGCTGCTTGAGTGATCTTAAACGATCACGAAGGTTAAGCAACATAGAGTGCGTTCAGTGGATGGATGGGCGACCGTCTATCACTAACGCTAGTGGCATTTTTCCGAAAGCAGTTGGTGCTGGCTGCCATCCATCGATGGCAGTCGTTAAGCCAAGTCAGAGGCCTTAGGGCGACTTGAAAACTTCTGACAGTAAGACCAGCCACTAGTCTTACAAGCCTCCACCAATTCGGACTTGGCCCCTTGATGTAGTATGGCCTATACCTTCCTCAGGGAAGAGACCCGTGCCCCTCGGTGAGGACATAACGAGTTGATGATGATGAATCAATTCAGAAGTCTTGTTTTAATTAAATAATTAGTATTATAACATTTTTGATAATAATGGATGAGATAAAAATTATCTTTATTGCGCACTGGATACAACACAAAATATTTACAAAGGTTCATGTGACAAATAAAATAATAAATATTATTATTACAATAATTGTTAAATCATGCCGGAGTGGTCTGAGGTGGCACAAGACAGAAACATCTGGTCTTAGTTGCGGGAGGCCTTTGCCCAGCAGTGGGACACAAACGAAGCTACGTAAAAAAAAATTGTTAAATCAAATGAATTTACAACATCTCACCTACTAAAATTAAAAATGAAACATGCGCGCATCGAATAATCATCTGTGTCTGAACGTGTACCTGTAGGGCCGAGTGACACGTGCCCAGTGAGCGTGCACGCCGGAGGACGAGTCTGCTAAATAATTAGTGGTTCAGCCAGCTGCCTTTTGCCGCCACGGTGATACACCGTGTCTAATGTTTGTTAGACACGGTGTTTTGTTTGTTTGTTTGTTGGGTATCCTAGTTTGGGACCAGGTCAAGTGATTGTGTTGTGTGGGAGTTATTATAGATATTGTTTTTATTATTCTTATTTTATTGTATATTTTATTTTGTCGTCTTCTATGTTCCATGCCATGTTTTTTTTTTCTTTTTTTTTCGTTTAATTTTATGTAGTATATTTCGTAGCCCGCGCGGTAGGCCCGGTTCTACAGACGACGCTCTACCTCTTTAATAAAGGCTTTCCCCTGAAAATCCCAAACCCCAGTGGTTTCAAAAGCCATGGGCACGAAAAAATAGCTGCTCATCAACTGGCTGTATTTTAAACATCTTAGCCTAGCAGCCGCCTCTGCGGCAGCCCCAGGAGATACAGCCGCATGGCCCACATGAGACGATGCGAATGTGCAGACGCAAGTGGCGTCCCAGAGCAGGCATCGTCCCCTCTCCCACGGAACCAAAGTGAGACCGTCCGGACGTTTCCCATCACTCCGATATAGTCCCTGTGGTTCGAGAACCGAAGCAATAATATATCAGCAGAAACAAGAGCCTAACTTGGACAACTATCATAGTAGACTCCTTCCCCAGGTCGGTTTCCGCCTCTACCTACATGCAGCGAAGTGATAATGAATATTTACTTACCTTCTCCGTTTGTGGGTTAAAGGTTTGGAAAATATTTGGCGTTTTCAAGCCGAGAAATAGTATATTGGTGCCAAAGGGCTACGAGGGTCCAAAATTGCTTTGTAATCATGAAGAAAATAATATACGTAACAGTATATTTCAACGACGCATTAGCTTAACGACAACATTCGACTGCCTTGTTGGTTTAGCCGTTGAGGCGCTTAGCTACCAAGACATAGGTCGTGGATTCTATCCCCACTGGGGGCCGTCGGACATTCATATACATTCTTATTTTGACTCTTTCGAGTGGTCTAAATGCTTAACCCGATAAAGTGGAAAGTTACGTAATATTATAAGGGTAGGAACGCTTGCGCAAACTTCGATGGGTATCGCCGTTACATAAATCACTATAAAAGTAAATTGAAAATTCAGGAAACTGTGGTATGCGCGCGCCCGACTATGTCTTCCCCGCTCTTTGATAATAAACGCTTGTAGAACTAAACTAGCGGTTAGCTAATGCTGAAGCGCTTTTGAGTGCGCAATAAAAGATCTGCACAAAGGCGAGCCTAATACTAAAAAGTATTTTCTTCCCGCTAACCGTGGGTGATGTGGAAAGAGTGAGAAGCAGAGCTAGAAAAGTTTTTGAAAAAGATAAATTACTTACTTACTTGCAAATTATCAGGGTCTAAATTCTGATAATGCATTCTAGTATAATGGCAGTTCATGAACGCGTCGTTTTCATTCCATTGGCGCTTCAATTCAACACGCGCACGTAAGCTTGCAATAAGCTGTAATTGGGTAGTTTCCAGGGTCAAAATAATTTAATTCTATTTAGTCCGTATTTAAGATTATAAAAAAATATTGGATACGTATTTTTTCTTTTTTCGCTACAAAATGCAGCACTGAGTGACGTCACACGTAACTTCAATGGGCTATATCTTTGTTATTTTTTGTTTAATCGAAAAAAGAAAAAATACGTATCCAATATTTTTTTATAATCTAAAAGACGGACTAATTACATTTTTTTAGGAAACTAGCCTATTGTAATCGAACTATAATGCACTAGAAACTAACTCACACAATACAAGCTTTTTTCATTTAATTTCATAAATTGAAGTAAAATAAAAAATTGTATTGTGTATTGTATTGTACTGTCAATGATTCATTCATTGACTAATTATTTCATTAATTAATTTATTTTGTTAACTTGGAAAAAAACAGATTTTACAAAAAATACATTAGGGATGCGTTAATAATAAATAAAAAAATTCTCCTGGACTAAAACTTTCGTAAGCACAACACATTGTAAACTTCCGATATAAAACACCCGTAAGTAAATCGGGACTAAAAGTTTACAAAATTCTCCTGGGTTTATAATAACAATATTAGAAGTCGTTCACCTAGACACGTGCTAGCGGAACCGGCGGTGTTCGGTGTCCACCGCCGGTGGCTATCAATAACAAAACATCCGCAATTCGGAAAGATCCTGTAGGACTTAAGGGTGTTATTATAGTCATAAGTACAAACCACGTTCATTATGAGCCCAACTCCGGCCGCCTTGTTGGTCTAGCTATTAAAGAGCTTAACTACTGAGCCACAGATCGTGGGTTCGATTCCCATAGGGGGCCGCCGTACAAAAATCACAAATATAATATCAACCGAAAAAAGAGTGACAAAACAAAAAAGCAAGTCCTAGAATACTGAATACTGAATACTGAAATAATACCTGTTACAATTCTTGCCTAGTTGTAGCATCATATAATACCTGTAACTATTATTGCCTGGCTCTATCATAATAATAATAATAACTTCCACGTGTGCAATTTATTATAAGGTTAAGTACAAAAATGAAATGTTTAACCAACAACCACCTCGAAACTAGGCGATGTAAAGTATGAACAATAAAGTCAAAATGATCAAGACTGAACGAATATTTTTCAGGCTATAGGTACATTATTTTATTACACTAACTCATTGTAAGGCTCGCTTATTGTTGATCTGGTGACCGATCAAGCAGGCTCTGTGCTCAGTGGTATCACCAAATAACTCCGACAGAAAAGTCGCATCACCCCGGTCAGCGGACAACACAACCGAAGGGATTAGGCATATATGGCAAGTGCAATGCAGAGCTACTGCCAGGCGTCATTCGAAGACGCGTCATCGCGCGGCCGTCTGCAGTTGCAGAGTAGCTCGCAAAAGATTGATAAAATGAATAGAATAGAATAGAATATTCTTTATTGTACTCATAAATAACATTTACAGATTTTTATAAATCTAAGTACAATTGGCGGCCTTATTACTATAAGCAATTTCTTCCAGGCAACCATAGACGGAGACAAGAAAGAAATTAGAGACGGGTAGTCAACTGCAACTGAGAAATTAAGAAATATTTTTATAATTATATAAACTACATAATTAAATGAACTACATCGCGAGTGAACATTGTGTCTAGAGTCTCACAAAGCCAACTTTGTAAAAGAATTAAGTGCCTAACCCCACAGAAAGACTACTGTAGCAATACTCGTTTCTATCACTTTCATTGTTAAACGTGCGTAGACAGTTTTGATTGCCAATGTTGATATAATATATATCTAAGCCCGACATTTTTTAAGTAATATGATAGTCTGCATTTTTTTACTTCATTCTGAACACAAGCAAAGCATTTATAGACTAATCCAAATACACCAAAAACAGGTTGGAATTTTCAGATACAGGAAAAAAATTAAAAATATCAAGACTAATTAAGATTATTGGGGTTATAAACATATGGATATCATAACCTATTTTTTAAATCTAGCATATTTAGCTCTTTGCAAAGCTACCTTTGCCAGACTCTATCTTCTTATCACGAGCAAAACCAATTGTTCAGGAGCTCGTGTCGCTCGCGAACTTTATCACACTTCAGACGGCTTCATTGGTCACTGTTCAGTCGAGTTCTAGCGATTGATGTATTGGAAACCCCATTGTTTTCGATGATCTTCGCTCGCAAAATTTATGGCGGCGAATACAACGAAAAATAGTGTTTATCTGGTAAATCCTTCGTCGTATTTAAAAATGAAGAAAAGTTCAGACGACTTTAAAATTATCTTCTTCTTTCTTTTCGATCTTCGCGATAGTTCTCGATAATCTAACTTATCATGAGCTACTGAGCTGTGAGTGAACTGAACCGCGAGCGAGCATTACACGGTGTCGCTTACTTGTTCACATAGTGATAAATGATAACTATTTAAGCGAGATGAGCTAAAGATAAGAAAGAGGAATATATCAGTGAACAAAAAGATAGATGATCATTTTAATCTTTCCTGAGATACATACAAATAGCTCATGTCTACTGCAGTCCCGCGGAGTAGCCGACGGGCATCATTAAAACGTTCACAGTTATGCGCGGCTACGGACGCGGAACATCTCGCTGGTCGCCGACGCGCGCGCAGCTGCTCTTCCGGATCTAAGCCGCCATCTTGGATATGCTAGATCGCCGATCGGTGGTAATGGGTGGTTAATTGTTGTTTGATAATAGTCGTCTTTCTTTGTTGGCATTGGTGGTTTTGTTTCGACTGTATTGTGAACGGTTGGTTTAATTGTAACAACATTAAATTTCAACAATTATTCATGTCATCATCGTCATCATTCAGCCACAAGAATTGCACTGCTGTACATAGGGCTCCTCCATGGATTTCCAAAAAGACCGGTTGGAAGCGGCTTGCATCCAGCGTCTTCCTGCGCCGATTCAGTGTTTGCGAATTAATTGGTCTTATGAGAACCTTGATTGAACTTAAGGAGTTATTACCTATCTATGATCAAATTTGAACTTATAATTTATAGCAGAGATTCTCAAACTTCTTCAGTTTTAATTTAAGTACACTTTGCGTCTCGAGTCGAAGACGGTTGAAACTAGGTACCTAAATAAGAACCACTTAAAAAGTAAATTTAGTTTCGGGCGAAATTAAACATAGTTTTCCACGACAACACTAAAAGTCTCGCGGCGATATATATTTTGTCATTTTTTGCTAGATATAAATAACGGCAACAGGTAGAGGCTTAAAATATAAAATATTCATATAAATAAAGTTTTCAATATTCTTTTTTGAAACGTAAAAATGTAGTGCTTCTTTGTTAGTTTCTGCTCGACACCATCAGCTATAATTTTTCATACTAACAACTTTGACGTTCATAATTTTACTGTGAATAAAAATATTCCAATTTGAATTCTGAATTTTAATAACGGTACGGGATCTCTTGGCCGAATAAAGCTTTAAATATGGCTCCAAGATTTCTACATACACTTAACAAACATAAACATTTACAAACAGGCACATATTATTATATTGATTCTGGCCCCACAATAGGATACCCTAGGCCCAGTCGTGGGAACCAGAAACAGCGACATCACATGTAAATAATTACTCAATTCGGTATTTGACACTATCAACAATAAATTATTTGATATGCTCGATTAAAAAGAAAATTATAAAATGTTTCGGAAAATGTATCTCTTTAATCATTTACTAGTTATTACAATTTTTAAATAGACGAAGCATAAAAAGAGTGCTCTGAAATGTAACATCTTAAGCCAGTATTTTCATACAAAAATCCGTTTTAAAAGTAACTCATTTGACATTTTGTCAAATAGCCAATTCTACCTTCGTACTTCGTCTACTTCGCCTTACATTCGTAACTCTGCAGGCGCCCACCTACTTACCATAAATTAGCTAAGAACGTCCCCAGAGTGGCAACATCCACAGAGCAAAGCCGCGGTATCGGCGAGCCCATCTCGCCGCGCTCCCACCGGGGTAACCAGAGCGTTGAAACCGCTGGCCAAATTGATTGTTTTAATTCTAACCCGGTTCTTTATTAATATACTCACGTTTTGAAATACTGACACCAAGGCACACAAACATGGTACACTTTTCATGTGTGAATCTTCCAAGAGCCAGTTTCTGAATTGAGAATTTCACTAAGTAAGTACTTAACTGTAGTGCTGTCTCGTCAAATGTCTCAGAAAAGAGTTACTTAAGTATTTGCTCAGTGAAATTCTTAATTCAGAAACCGGCCTTATGTCTATTAATTGTGAAAATAACAACTTTGCGATTAATAGGGAACTTGCATAAACAATTTTAAATAGAATAGATTTTTAATAGAACTTAAGAGGATAATGGTAATTTTATTTTATTATTTTTTTGCGATCTCTACTGACCAGACAGGCGTCAGTTTATGCATGTAGGTATGTATGTATAATTTTATAAAATATGTATCTGCTTATTTAAAGTGGATACTTATAATGCTGACTTAATGGTCTAAAAGTACCGTAGAACCTATCTACATGTGAGTTAGTTTGCAAGTTAAAGTTGTACTTGTGATCAAACTATTATAAGTAATCAATTTTCATTATGTATGTAATGTTTTATATGTGTGTGTCTATAAGGGCAGATAAAATGTTTTATTTATTTTATGTCAGACAGATGGACTGAAAGACTGCATAGGCTTCGTGAAACACGGAAAAAAATCTGCTTTAAAACAAAGTGCCAATTCGAGGCTTTGTTAAAAATTACTCGACTACATACAACTAAGATATATTTAAAACACTCATTGCAGCTTTGTCAATGATAGATAAGCAACTATTGCTAAATGTTCTTGGTAATTTTAAATAAAGTACTTTTTTATTTTCAAATTAGTGTCTCGGTAAATGTTACCTTTGCGGAAATCAATTACAAATAGACCTTAAGGCTCCCGGCGGGCTATAAGTACGGAACCTTAAAAAGTGTGTTATTTTCCTCTCCAGCATTACAATTACCTTTTGCAGCCTAACCAAGCATACCTCCGCCTACTTTATCGTCAATCCGAAGCAGTAAGTTCAATCAGAGCGCGCCAAAGTGGGCATATTGCAGATAGCCGCGGCCATTTTTATACAAGCGAAGAATCTAACAAAACGGACGCTTTGATCATCGAGAGATTAATTAAAGTTCGAGAAGGTTCGATCGGGTTATTATTGAGTTTGAAGGCAAGTAAATAATGTAAAAGGGGAGCTTATACATACTAGAGTGCCAATGCCTAACCAAAAAATTTGGTTCTACTTCTCATAACGATTTTTCTTTAAATATCAATTATATACATTTTAATGCCGCTGGTAACTGGTTTTGTATTGATCAGTCTACATTTTTTTTTTTCAATACGGAAGTTACTCCTATTGTAAAAGTTTTAGTTTGGATGAATATTTTTATTTGGTCATCTTTGACAAAGAATATTAGCAATGATTGCCAGCGTCATCGGTAATCGGCCTTGGGTGGATTTTTGTGGATATGGTAATTTTGATAATAATAACTTCAACACAAAACAATAACTACACTGATCCCAATATGGGATTCCCTGTGTCATGGTAACCAGGCAAGGACTTTAAAAACATGGGAATACTCACAGATTGAGGCCATTTGTACAAATGTATACTCTTGGTAGTTAAGTGCCTTAACGGCTAAACCAACTAGGCAGTCAATGCAGAATAAGTAAGTTGATGTCAGAATCACCCCGTAATGTAACCAGCTAGAGAGAATTATGTAAAGGGCATTATGTTTGCGACTGTACGTATTATTTTGGCGTAACCCTGCTCATTGCCCGGGGCTCGGCATTACCTGCCTGCAACTTGGGATATAGGACGGATAAGAGCCAACATGTAGGTATGCCACCTTCGTAGCTGGGGCATGTGGGCATCAACATCGTAAGAGGAGCTTTCAGAGTGACACTGGTCTCTTTCTAAGAGAGAGAGTCGCCCAGCATTTAAGATTACTCGTTGCCTCAGCCACCTGAATGATCTTAAACGATCACGAAGGTCGAACAACATCGGGTGTGTTCAGTGCATGGGTGGGTGACCGTTCTATGACTAAAGCTAGTGGATTTTTTCCGAGCGGTTCCGTGCTTTGCAAGGCAGGTTGAGTGGTTGGTGCCGGTTGCCGTCGATAGATGGCAGTCGTTAAGCCAAGTCTGAGGCCTTAGGGCGGTTTTACCGTCAGAAGGTTTCTGACGGTAAAACCAGCCACTAGTCTTACCAGCCTCCACCAATCCGGACTTGGCCATTTCCAAAACATGGGCTTGGACTAGGCACCCGTGGTGGAGTATGGCCTATACCTTCCTCAGGGAAGAGACTCTTGCCCCTCGGTGGGGACATAACGGGTTGATGATGATGATTTGAGATTGAAAATGTATCACAAGAGCCGATGCAGTCGATTGGCTGTGCCTTCGGTATCTCTACAATATAGCTTCTGCCCTCTAATTCCGCTCAATCGGTGATATATCGACAGTTTTCTTTTGCTCCCTTAGAGGCAAAGAGTCCGCCGCGCAGTCGGAATGTCGCACGCGCGCCGCCTGCGCATGCTAATTGCCGATCTATGCCGATTGTAGCCGATCTTTGTCGATGTTTACTGGTAGGTCGGTGGCTTATGCACTATCAGTTGCGTGAAAATACTCCGTATCGCACCTTTTATACCGATTCTAAAATGCTACATACTTGGAATGGCTGATTTGTCGTGGGTATTCGGTCGGGACTGTTTTAATGTTTTTAACGCATTTAACTTTACTTGTCTGCACCGAGTGCTAGGCAGTGCATCGGTAGAACGCTGGCTTAGTGAATGTATTCATCGCTTTTATTTACTGACCAGTGACGTAATAATTCCTGTGCGACGCCATATTGCGCCTGTGGAACGCGCTACCGCTGTACATACGCCAGGCCTCGTCGGCCGAAGTGTTTAAGAGTGCGATCCAGGAACATTACTTTGGACTTCAGAGCAATCCGACATAATTTATGTATATGAAAGTATTTATTTATCTATCTTTTTATTTATTTATAGTATTTATAGTATGCATATAATAATGGTACATTTTTATGAAGTATTATAATATAGTGTGTAGTATACGTATTAGAAGTTTGCGAATTTGCGAGTAGGTAATTTATCTTTTTTATTGTTTCTTATGACCTCTATAGCACTACCCTTTACTCTTTCCACATCACCCATGGTTACCTGGTAGAAAATACTTTATAGTATTAAGCTCGCCCTTGTACAGAACACTGTTTATTGTGCAATAAAAAATTTTTCATTCATTCATTCATTCATATTGCCCAAGATAGCGTTTTGTCATCTTATTTTAAATTAAAGTTTCGTTTGCTTTTTTGAGAAGAAATACACAAAAGAATTTAAAATTTCCACTTTCTGAGGACTCAATGAACACCAAAAAAAATATGAGATGATTTTCAGAAACCTGTCAAATAGCTTATTGCAAGTGATCGGCGGTTGTTAGAGTCTGCTATATTTATTCAAGTGCTTGTCGTCATCATAAGGGTAGGAACAAACTCATTTCAAAACGCTTTTTAGATTCAACGAGTGCTTACTACTAGAGTTTTTAGAAGTACCAATATCTATAAACTACTCGAGAATATGAATGGGCTAGAAAATCAAAGACACCGCTCGCAAAGTGGCACAGTTCATGTAAATTTCATACATAGTAATATGATAGGGAGCGCTAAGCGATGCCTATGAGCGTAAACAAGCCTGTTTTATTCGAGAAAAGTGTTATTTTATAACATACAGCCGCCATCCAGCTACGCTTGGTCTCTAACTTTGTACTGTTAGTGCTGAAGCGGAGGTCAGAAGGCTATAAGCTCGCCGATCGTAACGGACGCAAGTAATAAGCTCTTCTTCATAAGTCATTAACACTATGTCCTGCGCTAAGACTCTACTAAAGGACCACAACATCTTGAAGTGTTGGCCTTATTGGGACTCAGTGCTGCATTTTCAATAAACTTTTCAAAATGTATTCTAGTTTATAGTTTTTGAAAAGTTTATTGAAAATGCGAAGCTTAGTAATAACTAAGCACTTAGTAAAGTATTGTATTTAATAACGTATTAATCTTAGTAACATATTGTATTTATTGTTGTCTGAGGGTTGTAAATCTTAGATATTATATTTAAAAAATCGGTCTTATTTAAAAAAATCCACTAAATAATCGTTTCACAACTGATCTGTTTGGCTGGAAGAAATTTCTATAGAAATAAGCTCCCCTATTTTACGCTTATATTTTTGTAACATTTCTTCCTTGTGTAAAATAGAGTAAAATAAAATACCTATAAATAAATAAAAAATAAAATGGCACTTAGTGAGCCTTAGGTCAGTTTTAAGATAGATCTTGACTAAATAATGATTTATAATGTTTTATATATTTCATATATTGATTATCAGCTGTTGGTTTTCCATAGATAATAAATAAAATAAAGCCTCCATGTTAGAGCCCTCCGCAACTAAAATTTCGTTGATTGTCCTAATTGAACCTAATTCTTTGAGAGTGTCAAACACTTAGAATAATGAGTACAGCGCCACCAAGTTATCTGTTCAGGTGGGCAAAATTGTAACTAACTAATTAATTGTAAATCCTGTTCCCCATTTTTTGTTTTATTTATTCACTTACTAAGATTTATAGATGTATTTTTATTAAAATAGAAAGATGAGTTAAAATATCCTCATTTTTCTAGGTAACTTTCGTAAATGTTAGTAGCTACTAAATTCTCCACCAGCGCCGCTGTCAACAGAACAGATAAGATGGTGGCACTGTACCTATTTATTCATCTGTATTCATTAATCTGAGGTCAAAGACAAAAGCTGTGTCTGTCAGTGTTGCCAGATGAGGCTAATGGAGCCCAAACATTGCAATTAAACGTTCGTTAACCTATTTTTAACTGAATAAATAAATTGAATCGAGGCAAAAGAAAAAGGAGGGTTGAATCCAGAGGACTAGTAGGTGTTCAGTCAGGGTGAGTGATAAACAGTACTCTGTGGCACTCAATAAATTATCGCGAACGTTGATACGCTGTATTAATCTTTATTTATAGCCCGGCGCAGCCCCTTGAGCCGCGGCGTGATAAATTGTAGCAGATAATTGTCCTTGCCTAGGATGTTATTAGGCTGCTTAGGATCGCATACCGAATCGTGAAACAAGAAATATAAAATAAATAAATAAACTCACGCCCGCTATCCCCGAGGGGGTAGGTAGGTACGAGAAATATAAGGAGAAATTGTTTCGCTTTATTATTACCCGATAAAAATACATTTCATCCTTATTATCTGGAGATAGTATTGACAATAACAGGTTATTGGTGACCCTCACACTAGGTCAGGCCTGTCCTGTCCTGTCCAATTCAATGGAACGTGGCGTAAAATTACCTATATAACTTGTTCTGTACCTACTGATTTTTTTTACTGAAATATTAATGAATTGAAAAAAAAATGTGGTGTAAAAGGGTTACAAGAAATGGTTACTGACTCCCAAACTAGGAGTCCCTGTGCTATGGGACTCTATGGTGTAGTTAGACGAGAAAAAATGTTTTTTTTAATAATAAGACTAGACTCAAAATAGACGCGGGCTTTTTGCACACGGACGTGCTGGGTTTCTTAAGTATTTTAAGTAGTTTCGTATTTTTAAGGGTTTCTTGTTGACTGCAAAACCCTTAAAAATACAGCGAACTCCCAAAAACTCCCATCTGACCATCTTTTCTCAAATCATCTTAAATCTAAAAAATAAGTAAACTCACGCCCGTTATCTCCGAAGGGGTAGGCAGAGGCACCAATCACTAGAACTGGGCCCACGTTTTGCCGAGTTTATTAGGACCCAAGCTTTGGTTATTTTTATACTCATCTCGTTAATAATAACATTAACAATAACTTCCACATAACACAATCACTTTTCCTGGTTCCAAAGTAGGATACCCTGTACTATGGTAACCAAGCAAATACATTACAAACATATAATCACACTCAGACTGAGGCCATTTGTATTATAAATACGGCGCACCCCAGTGCATTTTAATCATGTGTCAAGTACATAGTCATGTGCATAATTTCTTACAACTCATAATCGGTCGCGAAGCACCCCACTTCCGCCCCATTAA
Source organism: Yponomeuta plumbellus (assembly GCA_947310845.1). Lineage (NCBI taxonomy): Eukaryota > Metazoa > Arthropoda > Insecta > Lepidoptera > Yponomeutidae > Yponomeuta > Yponomeuta plumbellus. The sequence continues at coordinate 24,922,725 of OX371193.1, read as the reverse complement.
ACAGACTGCGCTTGCCGGCGGATCCGCGAGCATTATCATAAGAAAAGTAGGTGCACGCGCCGCGGACGGACGTTTCTCTCTCTGGAGAGGTGCACTCTCGGCTTCCACGCCGGCAGGGTTGCCACACTCGAAGCTTTACTTTTATTCTTTTATTTAAATAGTTACTTATTTTCGTAAAACGTAAACTCATTCTTTATCCAAAGTTAGAAATCTACGATATTGTGATTTCGTCTCTGCATGTGTGTGCGCGCGTGTGTGTGTGTGTGTGTGTGTGTGTGTGTGTGTGTGTGTGTGTGAGTGTGTGTGCGTGTGTGTGTGTGAGTGAGTGAGTGAGTGTGTGTGTGTGTGTTAGTACTGTGCGTGTTATTTAGCAGAAAAAGAAGTGAAGCAAGCACTAAATTGAAAAAAGAGCAAACCCCTTTTGTAACAATGACAAATTAATGAAATCAGACAAATAAGTTAAATAAATTATTGCAGAACATACCTACTGACAAATTCTGGTGAGGATAGAATCTCTTCCTTTAATTGAAGGTTAAAAACAATAAAAAAAACCAGAACTTTCTTAGGAGTGTTATTGGCTGTAAACTTGTGGAGTTTCCTGTCCAACTTGTAAAATTCGTAAAACAATTTCCAACTGTTGGCAACCCTAACATAATAACTTAAGCACAGCCCATTACTCACACGAGCTATGCAAGTCTATGCAGGTGGACAGTGCATCTGTGGAGGTTTTCACTGGCGACGCATTTTCGTTCTGTTAATGGACAAGTTCTGCTTTATTGAATTTCTTTCTGTTGCGGCGCGTTTACACCCGGCGAGCTTACGTAAGTCACGCATGTCACTTTTGTTTTGAACTCGCCCTCGGTAAGGCGATGCAGAAGCGATGTGGTGCAATGACGCTGCCTCGGCCAGCTGTTTATGCTTGCCATCATTACCACAATTACTGATAATCAGTTACACTGGCACTGACTGAAAATCAGCGCTGAAAGTTCACACACTCCCAAGAAATATTTTTTTGTTCACTTTTCGAATAATATTGTAGTTCGTAAAATACAAATTATTCGATTCGATGGCTATGCTAGGCATGGCCTTTAATGTGGCAATCGTAGGACGAATTTCTATACTAACTTGTGCGGATTTTATGTTGGTACAGTCAGGCCTGTTTCACCGTGTCGGTATCAAACGCGTCAGTACATGCGGCGACCACGCCGGAATGGCAAATAGGTAGGAATTCAGGCGCCAGAAGAGGTAAGAGTTACGCGATAGAAAGAGAGGCAACATGTAGGTGAATATAACGTAGCTTTTTTAGCGCCGTGCGATCTAAATTGCACCTAATTGTATCGCTGCTAGAGTCCTTTTTTCTTTAATTGATTTTGCGGAGTGAATCTTCTGTACCTGCACTATTATGTATTCTGTGGTACAGTGTCCAACTGCGTATTGGTGAAAAAAAATTTGATACCTAGATACAACATTTATTTGTGCTTATAGACACACACACACATAAAGCATTACATACATATAAAAAAATATTACCACAGTTTTGGCATAATTTCTTACAAACTAACTTATGTGTATAAACATAAAATACTTTGTACGTACTTTTAGGTCATATGCGCCATAATTGCTAAAAAGAATTGCTCGATTTACTCGTGTTTAAAAATAAAAAAATAAGATTAGACTTTATCTTGCTTCATGCCATGTTTATTTTATACGGTTTGTAGAAAAAAAAACAAAAACGACGGCAGCCGGCACCAACTGCTTGGCGTGCCCTGCGAAGCACGGAACCGCTCGGAAAAATGCCACTAGCGTTAGTCATAGAACGATCACCCATCCATGCACTGCACACACCCGATGTTGATCAACCTTCGCGATCGTTTAAGATCATTTAGATCATTCAGGTGGCTGAGGCTACAAGTAATCTTAAATGCTGGGCGACTATCTCTCTTAGAAAGAGACCAGTGTCACTCTGAAAACTCCTCTTACGATGTTGATGCCCCACATGCTCCAGCTACGAAGGTGGTATACCTACGGTCGGTATTATCATAGAACGGTCACCCATCCAGGCACTGAACGCGCCCTATATTGCTTAACCTTCGTGATCGTCTAAGATCACTCAGGCAGCCGGGCATTTGAGCGATTTACGTTTATTATAAAATAGCAATTTTAAATCGCGTTTGGTGTAAATACGGAGCTTTTGTTATTTGTTAAGAAATGACTGGCTTTATTTGCTAGACAGAGAAAATAGCACCGTTTCCATAATAATGTACTGTTTTAGTCCAGTTTAATACTAGTCATTGTCGAGTGGAAAGCTTTTATAAGACAGCGCTCTAGATTTTCATAGCGATGAAAATGCATTTATAAAGCATTTCCATTGCAAGTGACTTTCGTTTCATAACTATCTTTCACTTGTAATTTCGTTTAAGAGCAATGTTCACTGCTATTTAACGGTCGTTAAACTTTTTATCACCGAATTGCATTAGTAAACAGAATATTGTGGCTTAATTATTTTAATTATACTAAGCTAGTGGAATAAATATTTTTTATTTAATAGCCACGATCAACACACATTTGTACTACATAAGCTCACGCCTGTATCCCAGAAGGGTAGGCAGAGATCAGGTACTGCCACCTGCCACGGTCCTGACAAATCACTCAACGACATTGTTTTATAAGCAATCAGTTTCATAAATTCTTTAATAAAGTTATCAGTTTCATAAATTACGTTTACGTACTTGTGAAGTTATAGTAGGACTCAAAACCACTCGCGTCCAGTGAAGGAAAAACATCGTGAGGAAATCCGAGTGTCTGATATGTGTGAACGCCTCCTTGCTTGAAATCGCTAATGGGTGTCCTCAAAAAACCAGAAGCCAGCGTCTGTTGTCATAATAATAGTGTCCAGACAAGCAAGAGGTCTTGCGTCAAGGACATCCGCCACACCTATCTCAGGCACTATGCATATCGTATAAGAATTAGTAAGCCTGGTATTTTAATCCGAGGGTAATTAAATACTGTAGCGTTTTTAAGATTTCGTTGGCAATGTTTTAAGGGAATAGGCTCGTTACAAATACCTTCAGGGTCACAATATTTAATTCTTCAATGACAAATGTTGAATCCCTGAAATATTGAATTTGCATTATGTTGAATCCCAAAATGTTGAATTCGCAAAATGTTGAATTCATTGTAATCCCAAAATGTTGAATTCGCAAAATGTTGAATTCATAGTAATCCCAAAATGTTGAATTGGCAAAACGTTGAATAAATAACTTAAATAACTAGCTAATCCGGCAAACGTTGTTTTTCCATATTAATTAGCCTACAATATCTTCTCAGACCTACTAAGTATACACAAAAAAATCATAAAAGTCTGTGAAGCCGTTTCGGAAGAGTTTGGTAACAACCACTGTGAAACGAGATATTGCACCCCCTCTGCTCCTTTTTTCAGCTTATTTAACTGAGCCAAAATAATTTAAAAATATTAGAGATTTTTTAACTTTTGCTTACAATTACCGACACATTACATAGAGACAAGTTTTGCATTGTTTCAATAGCACTTCGAACATCACTGCCTTGGTATACTTATAGAATTTAAGGCTTGTTCGTCATAATTTGTCGTCTTAAAACAGTATCTTTCATTTTTATTAAATTTAGATACAGGCACATATTACATTGCTTCTGCCCCCACACTAGAATACCCTGTGTCGTGGGACGAGAAACAGCAACGGCACAAGCATGTAAACATCCAAGACCTGGGACTTATTTTTTGTTCCTAGCTGGGATTCGAACCCGGGACCTCTCGCGTGGTAGGCAGATGCGCTAACTGCTGCGCCACAGAGGTCGTCATATTGCAAGGCGTCACCTGAATATATTATGCTTGTACCGTTGTTGCTACGTAGTATTTGTTTATTTTTGTCACTTTGACGAATTCGTTTCGTAGAGTCACTTGACACGATAACAGCGGGTGGTATAATTTACCTCTGCATCCTGGATTTTCATCTAATGGCTTGTTTATTTCCATCTTTCTTATCTGGATAATTCATTACATACCATAAGAAATTAATACACTCTACCATTTACTGTGACTAACAAAATACGACCCATTAATATCTCGATGATTTCCATAATCCTTAGAAAAATGTTTTAATATAACCCGGACTCCTAGGAAACATTATAAGACGCCCATTATCCATTAAAATCCCCCGTTACTCAACCCTGGCATTAAAATAAAATAGCTCCGAGCTGGCCGCTTTCCTTTTACGTAAATCTGAGCTTTACGAAGTATAAATTAGAAAAAAATATTAGTATTGCCTCACACGTGGAGTTCTAACGAGTTAGGTACCCTCAGGCGCCGCGGGATTGGAGTGGGCTCGGCTAGAGATGGGAAACTGTAACTATATCTAGCAATATCGTATTTGTGACTTATTTTACGTGATTAATTTACTAAAACGTGATTACTATGAGTGTGTAAAAGTGTAGTAGTTAGGTTTCGTGTTTTGCCAATCATTAATGTATTTTGTAAGAAATTGAAGCACTGTTTAATAGCATTTTTCAATTAATGTTCTTTTACCTTGTGTTTGAACAGGCCCATTTTCAACTCTCGCCGGCACTCGGCAGCTTACTGTATTACATATTGCAGTTCCCATGCAAAATAATATACTGTTGGACATTAAGGCAGTGTTTGGGTTGTTCGTTTCTTGTGTCACTTTGTATGACGAAGATTTTAGTGACAATTTAATATTTCGGACTGCGGATTAGCCTCGTTATCCATCTAATTGTGTACGTAAATAATTAATTACTTATATTTTAGTTTTGCATCATCATCATGTCCCCACCGAGGGGCACGGGTATCTTCCCTGAGCAAGGTATAGGCCATACTCCACCACGGGGGCCAAGTCCGGATTGGTGGAGGCTTGTAAGACTAGTGGCTGGTCTTACTGTCAGAAGTTTTCAAGCCGCCCTAAGGCCTCATGTTATGCAATTTTTTTTATATTTTCATTAATTAACTGTTGTATTTTTTGTCATCTTTAACAAATTATAAAATAGAAAGAAACGAAATATGTTTCATTTAATAATCGATATATAATTTGCCCAAGCCTAGGCTGAGCGAATGGCCCGAGTTAGTGTTAGGTAATGATGCTGTCAGAGCTGGCTGCGGCAAAATATGTTAGAGGTGTTTCTTTTGTTGCTCTGTCTTCTTCAAAGTTGGACATTCTGCTCATAGACTTAGACATAGACTCAATTTATTTATCTCGTAATATTCACAAAAAAAACAACATTTTTAATTTACAATTAGAAATAACAAATAAAAATTAAAACAAACGTTCTATTAAAAATATTATCTAGAAATGTAGCCTAATCTACGTCATGATATTTTTAGGCCACGAATTCGCCGAATTTCATTTTTAAATTTCATTTTGCGTTCAATTCAATTCAATTCAAATATTTTATTCATAGTCCAAATAAAGTGTTTACTTTATGAAAGTCAAAGTTGTTCTTTCAGTATAGTGCTTATTGGTAGTGTTATAAAAGTGTGAAATAAACAACAGTGGATTACTGTAGTAATAAGGTTTTATTTTAAGAAAGTAACGGTACTAAATCGGTACATAATAGGACCAGAGAAACATAAAAAAATCAAAGGAAAAAGTAAAAGGCATTGACGAGAAACGTTAAGAAACGTTTTCGAAACAATTAAGTACTTACTACACTTAATATAACAAGATACATTGGCCACGCCACGCCTCTAAGTCGTGAAAGTTTAAATCATAAGTTTTAATCATAATAAATAAATCACAATTAGGTATGAGGATTGTAATTTTGTAGTAACTAGAAAAAGCCAAAAGCTTCAACCAGCAAATCAGTAGATATACATACATACGTACAATCGTACATACATAATTATGTAAGTTAAGAATATTCTTTATTGGCGGCCTTATTGCTAAAAGCAATTTCGTCCAGACAACTGAATGAAACTTTATGACTGAAAGTTACATACGGTCGGGGTCTAAAAATGTTTACCAGTTTTCAAACTTGATTCTTTGTCGCAATTCACGTCTATATGCTTTAACAATGTACTTATTACCTTTCAAAGTACCGAAGCCTTGATTCTAACAAGTATCATGCCAGTATCTTAATTCATTTCTTATTTTAAAATTATTGCATTTATTAAAATGACACAGATCAAAACTCTGTCAAAATCGTGTCAAAATAGAAAGTTTGAAAATATAGAATACTATTTTTACAAAATAAAGAAAATAAAACCTCCTTAAGGCAGCAAAGCAGGTTTGCTCTAAACTTTGACAGGTTGGTACTATACTCTTTATTCTGAGCTTTATCTAATCAAATCTATACAAATATCGACCTTGACGACCTCTGTGGCGTAGCGGTTAACGCATCTGCTTACCAAGCGAGAGGTCCCGGGTTCGATCCCCGGCTGGAGAGAAAAAAAAAACTCCAGGCCTTGGATGTTTACATGTTTGTGACGTCGCTGTTTCTGGTTCCCACGACACAGGGTATCCTAGTGTGGGGCCAGAAGCAATGTATGTGCCTGTGTGTAAATGTTTATGTTTATGTTTTGTTTCGTATAATTGTCTGTACAATTATGAACTTTAAGGTGGTAAACATTTTCAGACCCCGACTGTACATACATAAACTCATTCCTGCAAAGGCTGCACGTGAAACAAGAGACAAAATAAAAGTCTTCGGTCTTATTCTAACAGCAATTTCTTCCAGGCAACCTTGTGACGAAAAGGTTGCCGAAGGAAAAAAGAGACGGGTTATGTTTATGTTTATTTGGTCGAAGAACATATTATGTCCTCCTGTGGCGCCCCTTACCGCTCCAAGAGATAAACAAGAGGCAGATATCAGGGGAAGAGAGTGGAAGTGCTTGTAAGAGACGTCCCTGCTGGATGTGAATTTATATTTTATTTAAGTTTTTGTTTGGATTTTTAAGTTTTTGTCTGATATTTATTGTATGTGTTTTTGAAGTAAAACTTTCGTAAGCTCTACATATTCTAAACTGTCCGGATACACTTACTTGATTTTTTGTCTATATAATGTTTAGAGTACATAATATTGTGTTTTTGGTATACCAAAAGGTATTATTGTTATTAGTATTAGCTATACTGAATGTTTTTTTTTTACTTCTCTATGTCAAGAAATCGTTCTTTTGTACCAACACCTAAAACGTTGTTCTTAAACGCCATGGGCGGTGTTTATGAGCCCAAAAATGTTAATTTCATTATAATTGGTGTACAGTTTCGTCGGCACTGACCCAGTGACAGTACGGTCGCTGAGCCACCCGCGACCCGCGACCACACACGGCGACCGTGCCGATGAAATAAAAAACAAAAATTTAAATAAGAAAAAACCGACTTCAAACAAAAAACAATTCCGAAACAAATTATATGCACTAAAAAGCTGAAAATAATAGCGTATTCTTACGGTTACGTATATTGTAGTGTTTCCTTAACTGACGCCAAAACTGGAGTCTGTGACAACCAAAGAAACACTACAATATACCAAACATAATGATATCGACTCCAAAACTAACAATAATTATTGTAACGCAAGTAACTAAGAATACCCAATTATTTTCAAGTTTGTAGTGCACAATATAATTTCTTTTGGAATTGTTTTTTGTTTGAAGTCATTCTTTTTGTTAACACTTTTGTTTATTTTTAGTAAATCTGAAGTACACTAACTAAATGGACTTAAAAACGCCTGGCGTTCCGTTCTGCAAATGGATCTCAGGTGACTTGTTGCGACGAAGAAAGTGGAAGGCGCCTTATAATTATACTTACTTTTATAATGGTTTTCTTCTTGGTTAGAAGTAGACCAAATTGAAATGGGCCATACGGGGGATACAAGCTTTCTAATAAAAAAGAATAATCAAAAGCGGTTTACCCAGCCAAAAATTCTGATGTAACAAACATAATAAAAAATTCAGTCGAATTGAGAACCTCCTCCTTTTTCGAAGTCGGTTAAAAAGCGTTTTCATTCAAACGTCATCTTAATTGATTGCTGCATTTATCACTTTTATTTGCCCTTTCGAGATTAATACTAAGCTGTGCCAAGGTGGCGTACATGCCGGCTCTTATCCGTCCTATATCCCAAGTTGCAGGTAACGCCGAGCCCCGGGCAATGAGCGGGGATTACGCCAAAATAATACGTACAGTCACAAGCATAACGGCCTTTACATAATGCTGTTGACCAGGTTACACTACGGGGTTATTCTGACATCAACTTTGGGTACTTTTTGTCATTGGCCTGAAATTGAAGTACATATATTATTATTAAGACAAAACCTTGCTGTAAAGGTTTGAAAGAGAACAAGTTCCTTAAAACAGAAGTCAAGACATACAACAGGAAACCTGTGGGCGGCATTGACAATTAATACAGTCTAATTATTTTACTCAAATTACTTTATTAAAATACTCGTCTCACTTGAAACTACACTACACCCACATTTGCTTAAAGGTTAGTTATTTTGAGCTCTACTCCTATGCATTTAAAGCTGAAGGTAGCTGAGCGTACTTGGCCCCTGTAAGGTGTGAAATATTCACAGCAACTGTTATTAAAATTATGCAAACACATAAATCTGTCAACCCTGTCCTCCTACTGTCCAAGGCCTCGGTAATGGAAGTTATTTTTAACGTCTAGAGACTGCGTGACTGTCTAACTTGGACAGGAGACCAGCTCAAACATCGAAACACGCACTATAAGATAATTTTTCTTTCTTCTGCACCAGCAACTTCATTCAAATTCAAATTAAAATATTTTATTCTCAGCGATAACAAAATGTTTATTTTATGAACCTCAAAGTTATTATAATACTTTCACAATTAATAGATTATATGGAGAAGAAGCTAACAAGGAAACTTCACATTTACTCTTTTCAAAACTGTTTTAGATTAAAAAAATTAACAAACTTTCAAATTTAAAAATTATTACTCACGAATGTGTTGAACACTGGACACAATTCTCCTCAAACATTTAATATTATTCCTTTGTTTAACGCAAGACATCTTTATCTTCTAATTAATCGTTGATTTTATAATAAGCTTTTTTGGACATTAGAAGACAGAAGATATCCTTTATGTATGTACAGTCGACAGCACATCATCCTATACACCCATGCACTCTACTCCGTTGCATTACGAGCGACTTTGCAACAAAAATGTGAAGCTTGACTTGATGTCGACTGTACACCAGGAGTAATGGAATTATCACCATTAATGTGCGATAATATGATAAATATAATAAAATATTACTTGGGCAGCTTGTTAGAAGAGCACGATGGCGCCTGGATTGATTTACCTACAGACGAGAATAAATAAGTCTAGAGCTGTTTTTGCCCTTTTTTGGCGATCAGGGCAACTTTAGGCACTTTTGTGGTTACAAGAATGTAAATAAAATATCTTATTCATATGAAAACGAAAACTAACCTCAGGATCAGTACATATTGTTATTTTAATTATCTCAAAGCAGTGTAATGGTATTCATGACACATTTCGTTGGCTGCGCGATAACGCATTCCTTCAGATCTACTTGGCTGTACGCAAAAATGTGGCTGATCTACTCATCAAAACTATTTTGCTTATTAAGACTCATATAAAACATAATTTCTCATTTTGTGGTCCGGCAAGTTGGAAATTCCTATAAGTCCTGCGCGGTCTCTTGCAAGTCGTACTGATGGACCTCATGGCTAAATCTGATATCAATTAATAACCAAATAGTACTATTTCCCCTCTATAGAAATCTAGACACAATATCCCTTAAGGTACGCACATGCTAAACATATCCAACGCTTTCCTCGCCGCGAACGCCTTACACCGTGCGGTTATAAAGACTCAGGTACGCGTTTGCCAGTACAGGTCAGTACTGAGTAGTGCAGATCTCTTTCACACACACCCTACTCAGGCAAAGACTTCAACCGGTATGAGCACATAGAGAACGGTTGGGACCGTCATACCAATACCGATCAGTTCGGTCCCGTACGGACTAGGTGAGAGTTACTTGTTTCTTTATAACCGCACCCTAAACCTCTCTTTCGTACTTCCGCAGATGGCCAAGCCACGCGTGGAGTGGAGCCAGTAGTCCGCCATGGGGCAGGCAGGCAGCCAGCCGGCGGCCGTGCAGCTGGCTCATCGCCGGGCGCACACTCTGCCGCACGAGCCGCCCAGACATGCTCCCAAGGTACAATCATTATTTCTTTTGGACACAAAGTCCGCGAAGTCTATTAAAAAAACACCAGGTCTTGAATGTAGGTACATGTTTGTGATGTCGCTATTTCTGTTTCCCACGACACAGGGTATCCTAGTGTGGGGCCAGAAGCAATATAATTATGTGCCTTTTTGTATATGTTTTTTCTCAACCTTGCTGAGCATTATTTCAACAACCTTCTTCGAGATAAATCGAAATTGCTGTTTTTCGGCCAAATTAATTACATACTCATATCAGGATATTGTCGTGGGTACTTGTCGAGAATGGTGCTAGGAGACTTTGTCCGCCAAGTTAATTTAAAAACAGTGCAAAAACCGAAAAACAGTAAATAAAGTATACAACAAAACTTAGCTAAAGAAACGAACAGTACAGTGGTGATGAGTGTGCTTGAGAAATGTGCTAAAATCAGTGAAAAATCGTGTTAAATAGTGCTATGATGTCGGGTATCAAAAGTTAATTTGGGGTAGAAGGCGAAACTTTTTCTACGCCGAGAAGCTCGCTGTCACAACGTATTACGAACCAGACTCATTAATTCGAAGCAGTTTTCAAAGTCTCTATAGTTCGGTGTGTATAGCGCTTTCTCATCGGCGCTGCTGAGTTTGCAATACATAGTTCAAACCCACCCAGACGGAACTATTCTGCTGTTTTATTTTTGTTTTTGTTTTTTGTTCAAATCTATATTAATAACTAGACGAAAACCCGGCTTCGCTAGGGTAAAATGTAGACACAAAATAATATTCCACTATGTTTTTTTATATGGTGACGCCTCTGTATTTATCAACCACCAGTAGATATAAATATCTTAATACATTCAGATACATAAGCTCACACCTGTATCCCAGAGGGGTAGGCAGAGACCACGGACTGTCACTTGCCACTATCCTGACAAATCACTTTCGCTTCATCGACATCCATTAGTCGTTGCATGTACCCACATCGGTTTCGGGTACTTTTCATCTTGCCCTTTGCTAATACATCCCCTATTTGGTCGAAGTATGTACAAGAGTGACCGGACGCAGTGTAGTGCAGGATTCAAGGCAAGCTCCCAGTTTTCTATGGGCAGGTTCTTGGACTTTAGATTAAGCTGTATAGTTCTCCAAAGCGTCCCGTTTAACCTTTCTACCTGTCCATTGCCTGCTGGGTTGTAAGGTGTTGTACGCGAAGATGCAATACCGTGGTTTCTTAGAAAGGTTTGCAACTCTTCCGACATAAAAGATGAGCCCCGGTCACTGTGGATGTATAAAGGCTGGCCAAAAATGTAAAAAATGTTTTTGAGACAGTCAATAACGGTTGCCGACGTCATGTCTTTGCATGGAAATGCGAATGGATATCGTGAAAATTCGTCTATCACCGTTAAGATATATTTGTTTCTGGTATTTGATGGAAGAGGCCCTTTAAAGTCAATATTCAATCTTTCGAATGGTGCTATAGCCTTGATAAGAGTCCCTTTAGCTTTGGCAAAGCGCGGCTTGATTTCCGCAGGAGCCCGTCATTGATTTGATATCATCTAGTGAGTAAGGTAAGTTCTTTACTTTGACATAATGGTACATACGTGTAATACCCGGGTGTGATAAGGCATCGTGGATTTCCTGAAGTTTATTAGTACCTAGGTATGCGCAAACTCTAGATAGGGCATCGGCAGCGACATTTTCGACTCCTGGTCTGTAAACAATATCATATTTGTTGCACGATAGCTCCAGGCGCCATCGTTCAAACTTTTCGTTTTTAATTTTTGAAGTGTGATCTTGATTAAACATGTGGCTAACTGACTGCTGGTCAGTGATTAAGATAAAGTGACGTGAAATAAGTAAGTGTCGCCACTTTCGCAAGCTCTCTACTATAGCACAAGCTTCTTTTTCAACTGATGCATGTTTGCGCTCGCAACTGGATAATGTTCTGGAGAAAAACGCTATTGGTCGACCTCTTTGGGAAAGCGTAGCGGCAATTGCATACTCAGAAGCGTCGGTTTCGACAGTCAAAATTTCCTTTTCATCGATAGCCACTAACGCCGCCCTTTGTTTATCAGATTTGAGAAGCTGGAAACTAGATCGTGCGTTTTCATCCATTGGAAATTTGCAACAGTTTACCAGAGGTTGAATTTTGGCTGAGAAGTTTTGGATCCACTTAGCGTAATGCGCGAATAGGCCCAGAGATCGCTTAAGTTCAACGGCGTTGCTCGGTAACGGGAGCTTCAAAAGTGGTTCCAAACGATCCTTGTCAGGTTCCATTTTATTACTTGATATAGTATACCCTAGAAGGCTGACAGACGATTTGTTAAAATTGCATTTATTCTGGTTGAGTGTAAGTTTGTATTTAGTTGATGCCTCCATGAATCTTTTGAGGTTCACATCATGTTTGGCCTGGTCCTTTCCACACACTGTCACGTCGTCCAGGTACGCAAAAGTCCCTTCAAGTTTTTCATGGTCAATGACGAATTCAAGTGTTCGTTGGAAAGCGGCCACTCCATTGGTCACTCCGAACGGGATCCGTGTAAATTGGTAAAGTTTACCACATGCCTCGAATGCAGTATATATCTTCTCCCGTTCTAGAATAGGTACTTGGTGGTATGCAGATTTTAGATCGATTTGGCTGAAGATGTTATATTTTGCTACTTTGGATACTATAGCTTCAACGTTTGGTAGGGGATAAGCATCAAGATACGTGAACTTGTTGATTGTTCGAGAGTAGTCTACAACCAAACGCTTTCGGTGAGCACCTCCGCCAGCTACGAGCACTTGAGCACGCCACGGCGAGATACTAGGTTCGATAACACCATCTTCCAATAGTTTAGAAACCTCTTCTTTGATAAATGTCTCATCCTCCTCTGTGTATCTTCTTGATTTTACAGCTATAGGTGTAATGTCAGCAGATAGATGTGTGAAAACTGACGCTGGTGGGACTTGTGCTTCCATCACGCATACTTGCAGCGGTTCTCTTGTACCACCGAATTGTAGCTCCAATTTTGAATGGTCTTTAAGTAGGTCATGACCAACAATGACATCCGCACACAGATTGCTCACGATAAGAAGTGGCTTTTGCTTATAGACATGCTTGCCGATTGTAATAGTAGCAAAACAGATTCCATCAACAAATGATGTGTGACTTAATGAAGCGAGGGATATAGATTGTCTGTAAGGTCTTAGTTTGAGTCGCATCATCTGAGCTACGTTTCTGTCGATAAAACTCACGGAGCTCCCCGTATCGATTAAAGCATCTGCGTAGGTGTCGTTTACTGCTATACGGATAGTCGCCTTTTGTAGGCTAGATGGTGATGCAGCAGAGAACAAGGCCGCATTGGTTTCAGTGGCGGTCTTAGGGGCGGACCGACAAACTTTGGAAAAATGACCTATTTTGCCACAGTTTTGGCATTCTGCACGAAATGCAGGACATTTAATCCTTCTGTGAACTTTGCCGCCACAAAAGAAACATTTCAGTGATGATTGTGAAGGTTGTGGGGCTGCTGCCATTACATCAGAGTCGTTCACTGTAGGACTAGGCTGAGTGTCTCTTTCGTGCACTGGAACAGCACTTAAAACTTGATTATTGTTAGTACTCATTGTCATAGAATCCTTATGTGCTGTTTCTAGAGTTATTGCTAGCTTCATTGCTTCAGCTAATGATAGAGATGGGGTTTCTAGGAGTCGTTGCTTTATTTTAGTTGACGTTATGCCAGATATGAAGGCACCCCGTATGGCTTGGCTTTCGTGCTCACTAGCCGTCACAGCTTGGAAGCCGCAATCCTGAGCTAATAGGCGTAACTCTCGACCGTAGTCTGAAATACTTTCTTCAGGTTTTTGTTTTCTGGTAGCTAGTGTGTGGCGCGCCAGTATTTCGTTTTTAGGTTTAGTAAATGTGTTTTTAAGTACCTCAAGCGCTTCAGTGTAAGTTTGACATTCTTTGATATGGGCGTAGTTGCTCGCAGATAAGTGATTCGCAAGTAGTTTCAACTTCACCAAGTCTGATGTAGGCGTACATGATGAGGATTCTGCTTCCAGGAAGTTTTCAAAAGTGTAGAGCCAGTGTGTCCACTTAGCGTCAGCGCCTACACTACTCGGATCGACATCAAATTTGTCAGGGCGGAAATATTTTGCAAGAGAATTCCCTGAATGTTTTTCTTTAGACATTTTTCTTAAGCTAATTAAATTGATACATGAATAACTAGAAATACCACGAGAAACTTGGCTTTAATTAGCTTAGAAGAAAACATACAATAAAATTATAATGACAATAGTAACACAGAGTACAACTGACACACACTGACAACTTGTCACATCACTAGGGCATAGATACATTATGACTGCCAGTGTCATACAAGGAGATTACATATCACCATGTGTGATACATCATCGAATAGGTCTCAGCAAGCTGAATAAAAGTTACTATGACGTCAACAGCCAAATGTTTGTCCTTTCGGAGTTATATTGTATTGAAAAAAAACTAACATTTTCAATTTAAAAAAAATAACATGTATCACAGATGGCTATTGGGCTGAGGTCCAAAACTGCATTCCTTTGACAGCCATTCGTTTTTTTTTCTTCTGAAAACGGCTCATTAGTCAGTAGATGGCATTTTTAAGAGAGGGTTTTTGTTTTTCTAATGGGAATTGCCAGTTCATTCTGTGGTCTTTCCTCTTTTCTTTTGGCTCTTGCATTTGATTGTGATTGGACTTCGAACAACTGCTACTGGTGCTAAAATCATGGAAAAAACGTTGAAGAAAAAGAAGAAGAATAGGAGAACAGAACATTCGCGTAACCACAATAGAAACCGAATGATGTTGCTCAGTTGATCACAGATTCCTTCCAGTTGATGAAATTACAGAACAGTAATAAAGTTTTTATCTGTGGCAAGCAATTAGAAAAAAAGGTAGGGCAATTCATCCAGTAACTGACCACTGAGCGTCCGTTACCCTTTGTTACATAATTAAATTATAATTAAATTGTTGAGGATTTCTGGGATAATTGTTTTCTGTTGTGGTAAAGATTTTCTTAGGTGAAATTATTTTTGTTCATGTGAAAATTTATTGAAATTTAAAACTATTTTGTGACCATTGATTCCACCTTGTTTTTAATACTTTTCACTCGAATTTGCTAAAAATATATTATAACAAGTAACCCATATATTTGTATTTATTTATCTACAACGCACCTATCTTACTAAAACCTAACTCTAGTCTACACTTAAACTAGAGTCGCATTTTGAATCAAAATCATATATTTTTAAACATCCTGTATAGTGAAATTGCATAAGTGTGAGTACTGTGAACGTGCCAGCTTTAGATAACAGACCTATAGACCAAGCTGGTTTCCGACGGGGCTTCTCTACCATAGACCACTTGCATACACTTAACATGCTTATAGAAAAATATTGTGAATGGAACAAAGAACTCTACATTTGCTACATTGATTTCACTAAAGCTTTTGACAGTATCAGTCGCGAATCTCTGCTAAAAGCTCTACTACAGCAAGGTATAGAAGAAAAATATGTCGAGATTCTCAACGAAATCTACAAAAACAGCACAGCAAGAATAAAACTAGAGAAACTTAACGTAAATCAGCGCGCGATGGAGCGAAGTATGTTAAATGTAAGAAGACAAGACAGAATTCGGAATGAAGTTCTGAGAAGGCGCACAGGGGTGAAGGACGTCATCACCACGATTAGAGGACTTAAATGGCAGTGGGCAGGCCATATAGTGAGACTCCAAGACGACAGATGGACCCGATTAACGACAGAATGGACACCTCGAGACGGTCGGCGAAAAGCTTGGACTGACGAACTTAAAAATACGAACCCATTATGGTGGAGATGCGCTACAAACAGCCATGTGGAATGAAATGGCACGAGAATGCATGGCTGGTGAAAATGAAGAAACAAGACCAAATCACCCAGACAAGCCTGGTCAGCTAGGGTGAATTAGACCAAACCTCGCTGGTCCTAGCGAGAGGCCTACTTGTCCTCTAATTGAAATTGAAATTGAAATTGAAAAATGTTTATTTATCACACCAGAATATTTACGTAATCTAAGAAAAATAGAGACAGATAACATAATTATGTGATAAAAAGGATAGGGCTCAGCTTAGTGCTGTGAGTGCATGCATCTTCACAGCGCTGATTTTCAGCCCATCCCTGTTCTCACTGAGTAAAACATAACAAGGCTTGCGGAGTCCTAGAGATAACACTATAGTTATATATAACACTTATAAACAAAACATGGTGTATATGCAATAGTGAGCAAATAATGTAGATAATAATGTAGATAATTATACATCAATTTAATCAAATTGTTCCGAATTAAAAATTAAAAAATACAGATTTTAGGAACTAAAGGACTAAAGGACCTACCATGCCACGGAATCATCAACAAGTGATTACCAATAAACTATTTCGCAGTGTTGTGGAGTGTTTGTTAATTTGTTGGCTGGTATTGCATGTATAATGAATTTTTGATAATATAATTATGATCCTTAATAATTAATCAAGAAATTTGTAATTAATCTTAAATAATCTTGCCATAGAAAGCTGGCTAAACCTATTGAAAAAAAAGAGCACTTTAACGCGGCAAAAATTATTGTTGTTCGTTCGCAGTTTGTCTGATTTTGAAAGTTTATTGAATTTAACTGAATAATAACTTAGTAATAGAAAACTTGTTACCGCCAAAATCGAAAGAAAAAAGTTCTTTCGTAAGAAAGTCCTTAGTAGGTAGGTACTATCTATCTATCTAATCAGCCCGTAAATAGAGCCCACTGTTGTACATAGGCCTCTTCTCTTTCACGCCAACCCATCCGGTCCAGTGCTAGTCTCGTCCAATGTCTCCCAGGTAGGTACTGCTTATCAAAAATTGGAATTTCAACGTAAAGAATTTATATTCTGCTTATTTTAATTTCCGCGCATTATTTGAGAAAAATCATAATATACAAGCCTTGGCCACAACTAGGCAGGCATTGATGGAATCACGTATGTGTGCCTCGGCTTCGCCTCGGCCCACATTTCCACGTTCGTCCATCAATGCCTCTTTTGCTGGCCGCTGCAGTAATGTACTAATGTTTAAAGTTTGTACGGCAAGAAAAAAGTAGCGGGAGCCGGCGTACGTGCATGCAACGACTGATCAATGTTGAAAGCGAAAGACACCTGTAAGCATCATGACAAGTAGCAGATTCAATGCTTATGGCCCAATAGTAGGATACCCTGTGTCGTGGGAACCAAAAACAGCGACATCACAAAAAAGTAAACATCCAAGACCCTGTTTTTTTTTGTTCCCAGCCGGGATTCGAACCCGGGACTTATTTGACTTTTTGTCGGAAGAGTCCGACCAGGTTTCACTCTAATTCGCAGAGCTTAGTCATGGTAAACAGAGAAGGAAGTGTCATCGGTTGCTCGTCTCTGTGACTGACCGCTGCTGTACATGACCACCGTCTCCCTTCCCGTTTCATCTAGGACAAATTAACTAAATTAATCGCTAAGCAAATCATTATTCCCATTCCAGGTGCTGCCGTCGCTGACAGAGAGCCCGCGGCTGCGCATTACTGACAACGGGAACATCCTCCAGTCAGGCGGAACCATCAGCGGGCGGCGGCCCGGCCCCCCCGCGCGGCAGACCAGGGAGAGGGAACCACCTCGACCCCCACAAGGCCATGTGGTAAGTGTGGCGAGCGCACAACAGCGCGCGCACTATCATCATCAACCCATTATGTCCCCCTCGGTGGGGAGGGGTACGGGTCTCTTCACTGGGGAAGGTATAGGGCACCCACCACCACGGGGGCCAAGTCCGGATTGGTGGAGGCTTGTAAGACTAGTCGGTGTAGACTAGACGCGCCACTACACCGACGAACTGCCTGACATCAGTCAAGACGAGATCGTGCTAGCTCTGAGGCAGCTTAAAAATGGAAAAGCCCCCGGTGAGGACGGAATAACATCAGAGCTCTTGAAAGCTGGAGGAGCCCCTGTTATACAGGAATTACAAAAGCTCTTCAACGCCGTCCTTCACAGTGGGAGAACTCCAAAGGCATGGAGCGGGAGTTTGGTGGTGCTCTTTTTTAAGAAGCCTGAGCCCTCCTGAGCCATGTCTATAAGCTGTTTTCACGAGTGATCACGAATCGTCTCGCCAGAAGACTCGACGAGTTCCAGCCGCCGGAACAGGCCGGGTTTCGCGGAGGATATGGCACCATAGACCACATTCACACAGTGAGGCAGATTATACAGAAGACCGAGGAGTATAATCAGCCCCTGTGTCTTGCTTTTGTGGACTACGAGAAGGCCTTTGACTCTGTCGAAACCTGGGCTGTTCTGGAATCCTTACAGCGATGCCAAGTAGACTATCGTTATATCGAGGTGTTGAGATGTCTGTACGAAGCCGCCACCATGAGTGTCCAAGTACAGGGCCAGCAGTCTAAACCTATCCAACTGTGCAGAGGAGTAAGACAGGGGGATGTTATATCCCCGAAACTGTTTACAAGCGCGTTGGAAGACATGTTTAAGACGCTGGACTGGAAAGAAAAGGGCATTAACATAAACGGCGACTACATCTCACACCTGCGATTCGCAGATGACATAGTCTTAATGGCGAAATCGCTAGAGGAGCTGAACCACATGCTGGCCAGCCTAGCATCAGCCTCGCGACGTATCGGTCTTGGTATGAATTTGGATAAAACCAAAGTCATGATCAATGGTTACATTGATCCAATACCGGTCGTCGTACATGGTCACCTACTCGAAATCGTTTCCGAATACACTTACCTCGGGCAGATTCTGCAGTTAGGTAAAAACAATTTCGAGAAGGAGGCCAAGAGGAGGATCCAGCTGGGCTGGGCAGCGTTTGGGAAACTACGCCGGGTCTTCTCGTCATCCATACCGCAATGCTTGAAAACGAAAGTTTTCAATCAGTGTGTCCTACCTGTTATGACCTACGGAGCCGAGACATGGACGCTCACGAAAGGGTTGGTCCACCAGTTTAAAGTCGCTCAGCGAGCTATGGAGAGATATATGCTCGGAGTTTCTCTGAAGGATAGGATTCGTAACGAAAACATCCGACAGAGAACCAAAGTTATCGACATAGCTCAGAGAATTAGCAAGCTGAAGTGGCAGTGGGCTGGCCATATTTCGCGAAGAACCGACAACCGCTGGGGTAAACGTGTTCTTGAGTGGAGACCGCGACTCGGCAAACGTAGTGTAGGACGCCCTCCAACCAGGTGGGATGACGATCTGCGAAGGACTGCAGGCAGATGCTGGATGAGGCAAGCTGAAGACAGGGCGCTATGGCGCTCATTAGGGGAGGGCTATGTCCAGCAGTGGACTAAT
The DNA here is from genome assembly GCA_947310845.1 of Yponomeuta plumbellus. Taxonomy (NCBI): domain Eukaryota; kingdom Metazoa; phylum Arthropoda; class Insecta; order Lepidoptera; family Yponomeutidae; genus Yponomeuta; species Yponomeuta plumbellus. The sequence goes on along the minus strand of OX371193.1, from coordinate 24,903,219 downwards.
ATAGCCTGATGATGATGTAAGACTAGTGGCCGGTCTTACTGTCAGAAGTTTTCAAGCCGCTCTAAGGCCTCTGACTTGACTTACCTACTGCTTAACGTGCCTTGCGAAGCACGGAACCGCGGAACTTGCGCACACTAAATATGTACTCTGATAATAATCCTCCATCGAGCAAGGATTATGATGTACCATAAAACGTCCGACGAACAGCAGTTACAGTAGGATTCAATTCGTACAATTTATGTATTAGATTTAAGGTGATTTGAGAAAAGATGTTCGCTGCCTTTTTCTCCACTACACACGGCCCCAAGGCAGCGGCTAACATTATAAGTACATTGAACAAACAGAATGTAATTAGTTACGTTGAAATAAATTTCTGATTTCCTATTTCTGATTACGGTGAGTTGAAATTATCTAAATCTAGAATCTAATATAAAAAGCGAACAAAAGCATCCTAGTGTGCTGGTACTGTGGCTACAGCAAAAATAATGTTGTGTCTTTCAGCTGTGAAATGTTTTGGTCAAACCATCTCGGCTTGGGCAAATCAAGTTTGAAGCAATGCGAAGCCGTGGTGACCTTCATACTTAAGGATTAGATATGACTACGTCCATTTGGTCTAGGTAGCTCTCTGAATCATGCTCAAGTTTCAGTAGTAAATGTAATAAAGACAGATTCGGGTCTGAGTTGCTGGTAGTCTACATAACTGAACATTGAGAAGGCCTCATCTTCTTGCTTTTCAATATTGAATACGATTTTTGTTTGCAATTGTTTTTGGTAAATGAACTTGTTTGCATCAATATCAAATATTTAATGTATTTGTTGAAGTAGGTTACTGATCGAACGATAAGTTTCTTTGCCATATTCTTTTCTCACTACGGGTTAGGTCTTGAACATGGCACACACAGTAGCTAGGTAACTGGTATTTGAGTCAAATTTCCACCACGTCAAATAAATTGACGTGGTGGAAAGCTAGGAAACAGTTTTGCATGTAAAGTCCGTTGCCAAATATAATTAGCACAAATCATGACTGTATACAGTCACAAAAACAATTGTTTTATTTTTCAGCACATGGGTGTATTCCGGTCGCGGTCAGCAGGAGCTGCAGGCGAGCCGAATGACCTCAGAAGCAGAGAACGAGACCCGCTACATAGATCACACACGAACCACGACCTACGGCATAATGACAGTATGCACAAACATTATTACTAAGCACATTACCCATGTATCTACCAGGGTAAACTTAATATTCATCGTAACTTTCCAAAACCTAATCATATAAGGGAGTTTCCTCTTACTGTGAAGATTCGCGCTATGATAGGATTTTCATTTTTTCAGATGGGAACAAACGATTTGGCTCAGAGCCTGACTTGAGGGTAGAAGAGGATCAGCATAAACCGAAGACTAACAACAAACATTTCAGGAAGAAATACAGAGCGCCAGCACCACCCAGTAATGACGTAAGTTACAATACTTATCCATGCTAAATAGTAGGTACTACGAGCAATCAAAGATGAAATCAATATTCAATATCGTCTTGACTTGGCTTGAAAACTTCTATGGGACCCAAAAACTAGTCCCACTCTCTTAGTAATAAAAGCAGTCAACCACCATAAACCATTTTTAACTTCCAGCACCGCGATGGTTCATCGCCAGATTCCAGCGAGAGGAACGCGAGAGTAGAACCACAAAGGAAGCTGCGTCTTTTCAAGACCAGAAATGAAACTAAGAAACAGAACGGCCACGTCGAGCCTAAGGCGCAACAGTACAGAAGCACTGAATACAAGTCTCTAGATCTACACGACCAAGCATTTGAAAGACGGTACAGATCACCATTCAAGGAAAAAGATCAGCACTTAAAATACCCTGATGCTAAGGACATGATGCAGACCCCATCGTCCTTGAGAAGAGAAGAACATCTTCTCCAAACCCAAAAACAGGAGTACAGAAAGAACAGACCAGACAGAGTCAGCGGCTGTCGAGCGAAAACAACAAAAAACAACGAGCCAAGCGAAGCGTGGAAAACCCCACTGTTAAACAGGAATTTCAGATACTCAGAACGATTCATAAGAGAAGAGGAAATGTCCCCACTAAGAAGGGAAAAGTCATTTGATGCGACGTTGATGTCCAGTGACAGAGACAGCATATCTCCTAGTGCCTCACACGACACAAAGATGAAGGTACTAGGAGAGCAGCTGAAGAATAATAGACTAAGCCCACTGGCAAGCACCAGTAAGCCTCTGAGGAAATCTCTTCCTTCACTATTAATAAAAAATAATGAAGAAAAAGACGAATTTCAAGCTGAACTCAAAAAGGCCACGAATAGAATTAGAAACGATTTAGTGAGTAAAGTTAGCAATAATGTAAGTGAAAACAAAACTAGTCAAAGTGAAAAGGCGAAACCAAACCCAACGAAAGCATCCGCTCACAGTAAAGTCAATGACTCTAGTCCTAAACCGAGCAGCAACAAAACAAAAGACGAAATCAAACCGACAGCAAAAGCACCCAACAGCAGAAGACCTCTAACCCGATCCAATGATGTGAAACCTAAGACCAACACAACAAAACAAGCTCCACAGGACAACACCAGCGCCAAGAGCAAAGCACCACCAACAGTTAACCACGCCAGCAAAACGAACGGCGCAATGCATGACAGAGGTCAAGCCTCAGGGAAGGAGTCCACACCTGAACATTCGCCCACAAGAAAGAAGGAACCTGCACTAAACCATTTTTCTAAGGAAAAGTAAGTATCGAAATCTATCAAGACGCTTAAATTAAAATAAATAGCATTCGCTTTTTAAACCAGTTTCAATTTTAAAAGTTAATTCGTGGAGAAACCGAATGCTGATTTTATTTATGTAAAATGCAATACAACCTACAATACTTCCTGATGGACACCCTTTTTTCTCACTATAAAGGTCAAAGCTACGATCGCAAAAATCCTCAACGACAGTGGCGCCCTCCAAGCAATTCTACTTTGGGATGATGGAACCCAAACAATCAGAGAAGAAAGATAATCTCAAGGACTTCCCCGGTTTGGGCAGTCCCATTATCGAGGAGATCAGCAACTTCCACTTAATTGAAAAGAAACTACTGGGGTATCATGACGAAGATGAAGAGTTCGAGAAGTTCAACGCTAAACTAAAGGAAGACTGTAAAGTTAAGAACAGTGAGTATTAATTTTTCTAAGAGAAGTAAGATACTCCTGAAAATCCTTGTAATAAGCTACAAATAACATCCTATCATTGGTAGTAAAAGATTCAGTCACAGAAAAAGATTGTCTATGGATCACAAACAATATCAATTCTTTATCAAAGTCCTTTACTAGATGCAAACAGTGGTCTTTGCACTATAACAACTTTCTGATACAGACAATAGGAAAGCGATCAAATTTAAACTCTCAAATGAAACGCTTTCACTGAAGAGTTTGAACTTCAATTTTGAAACTGGTGCAGTCGCTACTTTTAACCATCATCAACCCATTATGTCCCCACCGAGGGGCACGGGTCTCTTCCCTAAGGAAGGTATAGGCCATACTCCACCACGGGGGCTAACTCGGGATTGGTGCAGGCTTGTAAGACTAGTGGCTGGTCTCACTGTCAGAAATCTTCAAGCCGCCATAAGGCCTCTGACTTGGCTTGACAACTGCCATCTATTGACGGCAGCCGGCACCAACTGCTTAACGTGCCTTGCAAAGCACGGAAGCGCTCGGAAAAATGCCACTAGCGTTAGTCATGGAACGGTCATCCATCCAGGGACTGAACGCGCCCTATGTTGCTTAAACTTTGTAATAGATTAAGATCACTCAAGCGGCCTGGGCCAAGCGCTTCCCTTTTTACTTTTAATAATATTATTTTTTACTAATACCACACAATTTGTAGTTATTTAATTTATTACTTTTATCTCAATCCAATATTTTGTGTAATCCAATTTTTAAATTATTTTAGAGTTTTTTAACAAAAATACATTTCTGCAACTTGTCCCGAACAATAATCTCATTATTTCAGTATCCTCCGAGTCCGCGCTGTCCTCAGACGGGTCCGAGGGCGAAGGCTCGGACGGGTCGCTTGGCATCGCGCTGCGGCTGCGCCCCACGTTGCCGAAGAAGCAGCCCGAAGTCCCCCGGTTCTCTCCCGCGGCAGCGTGGAGGCAGCTGGCTAGCTTGGACGCTCACCTTGCTGCTGGTAAGACTTCGTACACAGTTAACATATACATGGGTTTTTTTCCTTACACCGCTGAGAAGTACACCAGCGGCCTGCTGGCTACTTAGCAAGGTCTGCTGGTAGGATTGTTGGACATGTTTTTGGGCGATTACCTACTACATAATATAATTGTATCATGTAAGTTTAAAATAAGTGGCATGATTCTGTATTATCACTGAATTAAATAAAATACCTGGGTGACCGGGTACTTTTTTGTATTATAAAATATGTGATATAAAATTAAAATAATCCTTTTTCAACAAAAAAACAACTTTGAAAAAAAATATCATGACTCGAACCGGGTCTCTTGAAATCGGCCCGAAACGGGTCGCCCGTTTTCCCGTCAGAACTATCCCAACCTTGCACGACGCGAAATTTACCTCTGTATGTTATTATAGCAAATTTCAATTGCTTTAAAACACGGATAAAACAATGTTTTCTAAAAATGTAACCTACCTAGTTAGATCAATTAAACGCCCCCGATAGCATCTGCCTACAAAATTTCGTGAAAATCGTTTGAGCTGTTTCCGAGATTCTGATTATATATAATATAAATACAAGAATTGCTCGTTTAAAGAGATTAGATAAGTCATCATAGTATGATATCATAATTATCATGAGTGTAGGTGTTGTAATGTTTACACACTTACCCTAAACATGATCATAGGTTATTTTCTTTCTTGATGGATCGTACTGTAGATACTTAGTTCATCAAAATATCTTTTACTATATTACGGGCTACTTAGTAACTAAAATATAAGGGTTGAGGTGCTGTACATCACTATGGTCGTAGGCTTTCTTCGAATTTCAAAATAATGATTTGAGTCAAGCCACAGAGTCAACCTCATCCCTGATTCTCCTTAAAATGCAGAAAACATTGCAAAAAAAACAGAAGGTGACAGTTAAGAGAAGAATTCCTTTTATCAATATTCCTGTTCAGCAGAAACACAACCGCTTGCCGTGGAGACCAAAGTCCTCGGCGAGCCACCGGCAGAATCGTCGCCGCGGTCCGAGCAATCGGCTGACAAGTCTGGAGACTCTGGGATATCCGGTGACCACGCACACAGCGATCCCAGGGTCGACTCTCCTTCTAGACACCATGTAAGTAGGCCGAAGTAGAAGCACTGTTCCAGGAAATTAGTTTGGTCTACTTAAGCCTTATACCGAAAAAGTGTGTAGTACCTAAATTGAGTCAATGAAAGGGTGAACCCACTCTTGAAGTCAATATATTTGCTGAACAACAAGGACCCATAACCCGAATAGCACGAGCACCGAAAGGCATTGCGTCAGTAAGTTTAATGAACCAAACATTTTAATCAAATTTGAGCCTAAACCAAGAATATAAACATAATGCTGTTGCAGCTGCATGTTGATTTTTACCTCAAAGGATTCTAGTACTGATCAATTTCAAAGAAATTTTTGTACAACCTAATCTCCAGACGACTTGGCTGTGAGAGAAGTGGCTCACAGCCGTCTCTCTCCATCTGTCAGCCAATTTCCTTCTCTGACAAATCTCTGTAATACGGCTTGAGTTGTAATGTTACATAGACGGACTCAAGCCCGGACGCGTGGACGCCACAGCAAGACCTGGGTGATAGCTCGTCGGACGGGGCGGGCGCGGGGGATGCCGTCCGGATGCGACCCGACGGCCTAGTGACCTACACGACGCGGGGGCAGCCCTTCAGCCTGTCCCTGCCGCGGGAGCAGGACAAGGTGCGCGGGGGCGGTGTCGGCAGGGCGCGGGAGGTTGCGGACGTTTGCTTCGGTCGAGCCTGTTTTAACGGGTTAGGTGGTGCTGTGCTAATGCCGGTGGAATCTCCGTGGACACGGTTGGCAGGAGACAGAGATGGCATTTGGCAGAAAATGCCTGATCTCAGTGGTGGGCTGAGGACCATGATCTTAAGATTAGAATCTTGTAATGGTTTTGTAGGCTTTTCAAAATTTGAATTAAAGCTCTACTGGATTGTAAATTATTGGAGTAGATTTGAGTTTAGGAGGAGAAAGAGGAAATACGACTGTTATAATATTGAGCATGAGCAGGCGTGTGTTTTTTATGGAAAATTTGAGAACCGATAGTTTATTATTCTAGAGACGTAGAATACGCTCTTATGCGTATATATGAGTAGGTATTTGTAGTTTATGAGTAGGTATTTGTATTTTAAATTGAAAATAGATGATCTAAGTAAAAAAAAGACTGATGAGATACTGAGTTGTGGAAATAATGAGTTATAAACGAGCTACGCCGAAGCAAACACTAATATCTAAATTCATCATTACATTAACGCACATCTAACATTATTGATTAGCGACAACAATACTAAACTTCATTTGTCGATACTGCTAAACCTCCCGTGCACCGGAATAGCTGAGGAGGAGTAAAGACAAGGCAGCCAACCATTACTAACTTCACCTTCATCTAATATTAACCATTCATGTTCTAACTCTTCAACCTCACTCCACAACATCACAAGTAGCTATTAACCAAACTAAAACTTCCTTTTCTTCCCTATTCTTTTAATCTATCTTCTTGGTATTTTCGGAACACCTGTGTTTATTCCTCATCAGCCAAACTTCACCTGAGAAGCCAACAAGCCCCGCGTAGTTTAAAGGATTTTCTTGCTTTTACGAATGCTTTCAGGGCAAACAGATGCAGCAGGGCTTCAACAGTCTGCAAAAGCTGCGGAAATCAGTCTCGGGAGCTCTAGGTGCCGCTTTGGGGTCCCGAAGATTCGATCTGGAGCATGAGCCCATGCTCCAGGAGCCCGAGACTAACTGGTTCCTGACCAAGTCAGCTCCCAACTCACTTAGCAACCCGCTCCTTTTCCCAAGTTCAAGGAAAGTGTCGGGAGAAGAGGATATCAAGGAGGAGGCACCTGTGGAAGATGATGAAGGAAAGGTTGGTATTTACTGATGCTGAAGAGGCCAAAATACAGCTCATTTTTTATATCTATAAAAGGCGGATTTTTTTAAATGATATGCTTTACAAAAACTAAGCGAGTATAATAAAGCAATGACTTCATGCGAGGAATGTTTTTAAGTATAGATCTGAAGATTTATCAATACGCGAACTTGTCGTGAGCTTGTGATTTCATTGACACGTCGAAGATTATATTCAGAACGTCTAAATGTAGACACAATAAGTGTTGTTTCGTGACAGTTTTCAATGCCATCTTCAGATAAAATCTGGCCTAACATGGTCATTAGACCTTGCTTTTGTGGATTTGCCCTAAGCGACTTACCACGGTATTGTTGAAAAGATCTTGTTTAGTCTTTAGTTATATTTAAACGAATTTTTCACAAGATTGGAAACTACAATTAGATGATCTGTAAGGGTCAAAAGATTGGTGCATTGATCTGTAATATCTTATTTCTCTACTATCTACTACTAGACTGTCCGTCTTTCTAGACCTTGTAGACGAATACGGACTCTGACCAATTGGTTATGTTGTTAGTGATAAAATAATAGTAGTTCGTTTTTTTTTCGGCCTTTGTTTTCTGCTAATTTTTATGTAGCATATACCCACTACAGGGCACAGAACTTCTCTCGGAGAGTACAGACTTAACCATCACACGTGCCCACCACTTGGCAATTGCAAACGCTGAGGTAGGTATGTGAACTCCTCACACACTCAGGTTTTTCCTTAACAGTTAGCGAGTGGTATTCCTCCTACAACTTCAAAACCTTCGTAACTTTCTAAAGAAAGAAAGGATGACATGCCAGGATTTTAAACCAAGACCTCCCTGACATTTTACGGCTCCGTTAATTTGGCTGTGCTAAATAAATTTTATTATCGTTATTTGCACTGATAAGCAAGACTTTTCGCCCTTTAGAGAAGCATTAGCTTCACAGGAATTTACCGCGACAACCTGTATCAAGCGTTACCTCATCGGCAGGAGGACTTTGGCAGCTGGCGCGCCGGCGCGGGCGCCTCGTCCTACATGTCGTGGGGCGGCCACGTGATGTACTTGCCGCCCGCGCCCGCCGCCCGGCAGCCGCTCTCCATGCCGCATCTGACGCCCTTGGACAGGCCAACCAGGTGAGAACCGCAATGCTGTGGTAGAAATCATAAGTTAGTTTCCGCATTCAGTGATATGATACTCGCTGCTGCCTGATATACCTGGGATACCGCAGCTCAGACTCATGGAAAAGCCCACCAGGTGAGATCGTAAGGCTTTAGTGGAAGTAATGATTCTGACAGCTATGAGAAGATCACGTCTCAGTGAGACGGCCACATATCTGAGTGAGACGGTAGCCACTCTCCATACTTCATCTCACGCCCTTGGACTGGCCCACCAGGTGAGACACCGCAAGGCTGTAGTAGAGATAATGAGCTTGATAATTTCCGCATTCAGTGAGATGATACTCGCTGCCTGGCATACCTGGGATACCTGGCAGCCGCTCTTCATGCCACAGCTTAGCCTCATGGCAAGCCCACCAGATGAGATCGTAAGGCTTTAGTGGAAGTAATGTTTCTGATAGCTATGAGACGATCACGTCTCAGTGAGACGGCCACATCTGAGTGAGACGGTAGCCACTCTCCATACCTCATCTCACGCTCTTGGACAGCCCCACCAGGTGAGACACCGCAAGGCTGTAGGTAGAGATAATGAGTTTGATAGTTCCCGCATTCAGTGAGATGATACTCGCTGCTGCCTGGCGGCCGCTCTTTACGCCGCAGCTCAGACTCGTGGACAAGCCCACCAGGTGAGATCGTAAGGCTTTAGTGGAAGTAATAATTCTGATATACCACGTCTCAGTGAGACGGCAGCCACTCTCCATACCTCATCTCACGCCCTTGGACAGGCCCACCAGGTGAGACACCGCAATGCTGTAGTAGAAATAATAAGTTTGGTAGTTTCCGCATTCAGTGAGAGGATACTCGCTGCTGCCTGGCAGCCACTCTCCATGCCACAGCTCAAACACTTGGACAGGCCTACCAGGTGAGACATTTTAATGTTTTTTCTTCCAGTGCCAGCTCCTATCGGAGGTCGGCTATCATTTTGGCTACACCGTCTCGCGATGTAGCTGCTCGCAAAAGTTCTATATTTCCGGTGTTGAACCGCTCTGATAAGTTTTGGAGCCATGATGTTTTTCTACGGCCAATTCTTCGCCTTCCTTCAAATTTGCATTCCAGAACAAGTCGCAGCAGATTATATTGGTCAGCTCGCATGATATGTCGAAGGTATTGTAGCTTTCTTCGTCTTTGTAAGGTTTTAGTAAAAGAAATTAGTTTAGTAGCTGTGGGGCAATTACGTCTCAATGAGACGCCGACATCTGAGTTTGACAGCAGCTGCTCTCCATGACCATATTGACCATAACGGGAAAAAGAAAAAAACGCAAAATATTTACAAAGACACTTTGTACAGTTGGCGGACTTTGCTAAAAACAATTTTTTGCAGACAACTTCACGATGGAAAATTGCTGAGAGAAATTTATAATGTAATTTAATTTAATTAAGGTATTTTAAAATGAAAATACCAGGTGATATATCTACGAGTATATATCACATATGTGAGCATCACGAGTTCTAACAAAATACTTTTCCCATAACGTGGTCTACAGTAATGTTCTCCCGCAGGAGCAAATCGAGCGGCGAGCTGGAGGTGGCAGCGCGCGCGGCGCGGGCGGCGCGGGCCGGCGCGCTGGCGGGCGAGATGCGCGAGCGCGAGCGCTCCGCCTCGCCCGTGGCGCGGGCGCTGCCGGCGCGGGTGGAGCCGGCAACCTCGGTGAGTGCTGTAGCAAACTATTTTTTCACTCCATCTGCTCGAAATGATGCATTTTGATGCCCAAATTTAGTACCCAAAACACGCTATTGTTGTTCAAGCTAAGATGCATCAAAGTAAATAGACTCAAAATAGGGTTTTGAATCTATTTACCTTAAGGTACCTTTAAGTAAATAGATTCAAAATCCAATGTTGAATGTATATACTAATGCACTCATTTACTAAGAAGTCGAACTTCTTTTTCACTCTTGAGGATTCGTCCTATATCTATTTCGCTCCAACCCAAGAAATAAGTTTTAAAACTGAGTTTGGAACTACTTGCTGAACTTCCAACTCTTTGCTGCAAAACTTTTAACTACCTAATTGTCAAATATTTGAAATTGGAATGCAAGTACGCATTTTCATTCTTCTCAGATGGTAGTGAATTAAAAGCATAGTGCTACGGGCGCAAATCATCTTTGGTCTCGGTAGTGTTGAATCCCTCGCTTCGCTCGAGCTTTAATGCAAGAGACGCCTCAGTTCGCTCTGGATTCAATTTCACAGCCTCGTCGCAAAAATTTTGTTGGCGCCCTTGGTGAACAATCTACTATTATTGAAAACGTTTATTAGGCGAAAATACTTTTATTTTATACTAGCGACCCACCCCGGCTTCGCATGGGTGTTGGTCGCACTCTACTATCAAAGTTAGGTGTGTAATCATAAAAAAATATTTTTATGTTAATTATTAAAATAATACAATTTTGTTTTCGTTTCTTGTGATCGTTTTGTTTCGTTTTTTATGTTTATTTACAATACCCAAACTACAAACATTATGACATTGATACCGTTCTCACGTTTTCTTACACAATATTCTTCTTGTCAGAATAATAGTATGGTGACCTCTATTTCTCTTCTCTTACTTTGAGCTGCTAGCGACCAAAAGTACATTTCAAAGACGAACAGATCACAATGTGGCGATAATTCTATTTATCACTCGCTAATTGACGACCCAGTGAGATCTCAAGAGGTACTCTACAATAGATACCTACTCCACATCCTAGACCTCGAAGGACAAATAATTCTCATCCGGATTTTGTTATGGCTTCTCAAGTGACAGTATGTTAACGTTTACCGAATACGTAAGCTGTTCATGTGCGACACACTTTGAATTAATATGAATATTACACCAATCAAATGTAACGTACTTGCAAGTAGCCTATATGCGTCCCACTGAAGGGCACACGCATCACATCATCAACCCACTATGTCCCCGCCAAGGGGCACGGGTCTCTTCCCTGAGGAATGTATAGGCCATACTCGACCACAGGGGACAATTCCGGATTGGTGGAGGCTTGTACAGGTCAGTTAAGTAAAGCTGGCACGTTCAACACATTTACACGTTGCGCTTGTGTAGTGTATGTGAATAAGCGCGCGGCGTGACGTGTACTGCATGCGCATCATGAAAAGTCTGCCCGTCTCTCTTGCGCGCGGTCTAGCTTATGAGTGTAAAGGGGACAGTTATAGTTTTACTTTTGCTACTGTTTATACATACAGCGTGATATTTTTACTATTCAACCGTATGTGCGTTTCAATGAAAGATTTTTCTGACAGCTAAGAAAAGTAGTTCCAAATGACCAAATGAGCCGTTTTCAGAAGAACTAAAAAAAACGAATGGCTGTCAAAGGAATGTAATTTTTGACCCCAGCCCAATAGCCATGTGTGATACATCATCGAATAGGTCTCAGCGAGTTGAATAAAAGTTACTATGACGCCAACAGCCAAATGTTTGTCCTTTCGGAGTTATATTGTATTGAAAATGTTAGGTTAGGTTAGGTTACCTGAGTCGCTGAGACCTATTCGATGATGTATCACACATGGCTATTGGGCTGAGGTCCAAAACTGCATTCCTTTGACAGCCATTCGTTTTTTTTTTCTTCTGAAAACGACTCATTAGTCATTAAATGTCATTTTTAAGAGAGGGTTTTTGTTTTTCTAATGGGAATTGCCAGTTTATTCTGTGGTCTTTCCTCTTTTCTTTTGACTCTTGCATTTGATTGTGTTTGGACGTCAGACAACTGCTACTGGTGCTAAAATCATGGAAAAAACGCTGAAATAGAAGAAGAAGAATACGAGAACAGCAAATTCGCGTAACCGCAATAGAAACCAAATGATGTTGCTCAGTTGATCGAAGATTCCTTCCAGTCGATGAAATCACAGAACAGTAAGCAATAAGAAAAAAAGGTAGGGTAAAGAGCAGTTTTCAGAAGATCTAAAAAAAAAATCTAACGGCTGTCAAAGGAATGCAATTTTGGACCTCAGCCCAATAGCCATACATTATAAAATAGGTCTCAGCGAGCTGAACAAAAGTTACTATGCCGGCAACAGCTAAATGTTAGTTTTTTTTTTTCAATACAATATAACTCCGTAAGGACAAACATTTCGCTGTTGGCGTCATAGTAACTTTTGTTCAGCTCGCTGAGACCTATTCGATGATGTATCAAATGGCTATTGGGCTGAGGTCCAAAGTTACATTCCTTTGACAGCTATTAGATTTTTTGTTTAGTTCATCTGAAAACGGCTCATTCATCCAGTAACTGACTACTGAGCGTCCGTGACCCTTTGTTGCATAAATAAATTGTTGAGGATTTCTAGGATAATTATTTTCTGTTTTGGTAAAGATTTTCTAAGGTGAAATTATTTTTTTTCATGTGAAAATTTATTGACAATTAAAACTATTTTGTAACCATTGATTCCACCTTATTTTTAATACTTTTCGCTCGAATTTGCTAAAATTATATTATAACAAGTAACACATAATATATTTGTATTTATTTATCTACAACGCACCCATCTTACTAAAACCTAACTCTAGTCTACACTTAAACTAGAGCCGCATTTTTAATCAAAATCATTTATTTTTAAACATACTGTATAGTGAAATTGCAAAAGTGTGAGTACTATGAACGTGCCAGCTTTAGATAACTGACCTGTAAGACTAGTGGCTGGTCTTACTGTCAGAAGTTTTCAAGCCGCCCTAAGGCCTCTGACTTGGCTTAACGACTGCCATCTATCGACGGCAGCCGGCACCAACTGCTTAACGTACCTTGCGAAGCACGGAACCGCTCTCGGTAATTGACAGTTGTAAAATGGGATAAAAGACTACTTGGAAACAATTGACTATAATAATAACTTTCACACAACACAATCACTTTACTTGGTCCCAAACTAGGATACCCTGTGCTCCGGTAAACAGGCATGGTTATAACATCGAAAAACACCCAGACTGAGGCCATTTGTACAAATGTACCGCGGCCCCCAGTGGGATTCGAACCCACGACCTCATTCTTAGTAGCTAAGCGCCTTAACAACTAGTCCAACGAGGCATTGGCTGTATGTATGTGTCACGTTGTGAGGTAACGTTTCAAGTCACTGAGACTAGAATCCCACGCTGCGGCACCGTTTACTGGGGCTTTGTCTAAACATTTGGGCGTTCGTAAGAAAACTAGATCAGTGAATCTCAAAATGATTTACCAGTAACAAATGATTGTTAGGGCATTACATAATTAGTCTTTTTCCCACAAAGAATTAAGACGTTCTTCGCCATGAGAAATAAAATTGCTGAGGCGTGTTATTTAGCCGAGTAGTGGAGTTCAGATAAAGAGTAATTAACTCCAGAGCGAAGAGCTATATAAATAGTAAAATCCTAATTATGTTCAGAACTAGATGACCCCACGAACGTTGTTTTGCCAGATAGTGGTATGAAAAATAGATAACAACCTATTCTCAAACCTACCCAGTATACAATATAAAATTTAATCACAATCGGTCAAGCCGTTTTGGAGGAGTATCGCACTAACAATGTGACACGAGAATTTTATATATTAGGAGAAAGATAATTGGAGCCAACCATGCCGGAATGTAGAATACCGTCGACATTTATGAGACGAAACTATAAGTAATGGCATTTTGAGAACAATAATACAACTTGAACAGATAAGTAACTTGATTTAAGACACTGCAATGCAAATTTAGGGCCAGTCTCTGTGTTGAGAACTTCCTAAAGTAACTGCTTAACTGTACTGTAGTGCTGTCTCGTCGAATTTCGCTAAAAAGAGCGTGACAAAACGTTACTAAAGTATTTAGTCAGTGTAATTCTTAATTCAGAAAACGGCACCTTCTTGATTATGATCAAACCTAAATTGTCCTGCTGTAGAGTTCAGGCAGAGAGAGAGTATGGGCTTAATCGGTTCGCGTGCCCACAACAGATTGGCGATTAAGCGATGAGGTATATGAGCACCTCAGACACTTAGGTTTTCTCACGATATTTTCCTTCACAGTCAGCGGTGAAAGAAAAGAAGTTAAAACTTCTTGAATCTACAAACTACTTACATAGAATAATACATTGCTTCTGGCCCCACACTAGGATACCCTGTATCGTGGGATCCAGAAACAGCGACGTAACAAACATGTAAACATCCAAGACCTGGGGTTTTTATTTGTCCCCAGTCGGGATTCGAACCCGGGAACTCTCGCATGGTAGGCAGATGCGCTAACCACTGAGCCACAGGGGGTCCTGCTGTTTGACCAAAAGTCATTTGGCAAAATTACACTTGACAAACAATGTTTGACAAAAAATGCTTTCGCCAATTGATCATTTTACTACTAATCATTTTACAAATGACTCACTTATCCAAATGATCAACACTTAAATTTACATTTTACAAATAATTATTTTACTTAATGAACATTTAACAACTGAGTTATCAGACAAAACTACTATTGGTCTAAAAACGTTTGATAAAATGTATTATTTGACAAATGTTTGGTTAATATGTTACCATCAGCGCTTACAATCGGCTTTAGCTGCTGATTGTTTTTTTATCTCCCTCCATCAAGACACAAAGGCCTGATGCCATCTGTTCGCTGTTCCTTCCGGGTGTTCATTTCTGGATTATCTTTTAAGGACCTCGAGGTTTTTCCTATCAGTATCCACTGTCACTATTGTAGTTATTTATGATTATTAGGCGTGGGATGTAGGATGATCTTCTATTCTGTGCAACAGTAGGTAAGGTTACTAGATTAATGGATAAAATTGTGTAAGATAAGATAAGATAAGAATATTCTTTATTGTACACGAGGAGAAACACAAACATGTAAATATTGTCTTTGTCAAAATCACGTTTAGTTACTGATTTAGGCTACTACAAACTTTGTGGTAGAACCGTACTTTAGGCAACGACATGTCCTACTGCAAGGTATAACTCCCTCACTGATAAAACGTGTCCGGATCGATGATTCCAAGCTAGGATAGGTATAAGATGCTCAGGTTTCCTCACAATATTTTCATCTCAGAAATTTATTTCAACGCAAAGAATTTATATTCTGTTTGTTGAATGTTAATGTACTTTGTTACCCGCTGCCCCGGGTTGAAGTTGTAGTCTAGAAAATAACAGCTAAAAAACTCAACGTATCATTTTGATTAAACCGGATATACCTATCAGAAAAATAATATTAATCTAATCTAATCTAAAGGATTTTGCTACACTGAGTAAATGTCGATGAAGTTCACTGGTGACAAATCGCTTGCTGTGGAGGGTTCCTAACCTAAATTTAAAATTGAAATGCCCACTTTCATTCGTTCGGTTGGTCTGTACCCGACATAAACGTTATACATCATGTTTGTGACGTCGCTGTTTCTGGTTCCCACGACACATGCTATCTTAGTGTGGGGCCAGAACAGAAGCAATGTATGTGCCTATATGTTATGTTATGTTTTACAACAAACTGTAGTAATCTGCGAATAAACTTTCACTGAAATTCATCTACAAAGAAACTTGAGTTATTTTACACCGATTTACACATTAATGACAGTTTCCCTAGAAGCTATTGTCATTATAAAGCGTTGTTGATAACTTCTGTAATGAAGCATTTGCCATTCAGATCAGTTCCCGTCCGCGTCGCTTACAAGATCATGATCATCGTAAACATTACCTGACAGCCGTAAATCGTGACTCTATTCCGATCTGATGACAACCATAACGTCATCTACCGCCTGTTTGCTTTGCTACACAACCCTGTTATGTACTCAGTTAACAAAGTACGAATATATCATCAATCATAGAACGAACATCCAGGTAACCCTATGTATATTCGAGTTCGTATGTTCTCGGCATACGAGCCCGAATACTGGGTTACTGATGAAATACGCGGATAAATATCCGTGTACTTACAAAAAAAAAAAAATTATTTCAGATTACGGAATATAACATAAAATTTGCATTGAGCCCTGCACTGGGAAATCCTGTCGCAGGCGCTCGACTAAGTTTTGCTTACATACCTAGTAGTTTCAGAGAGTCTCTATTGCTAGTGACAAAAAAAGAGTATATCACTAAATTTGTGTTACTAAGCATGCAAATTAGTAACACGAGAATCTTTAGGTAATAAAACAAAAACTTAGCTCTAGGTATATCAAGAATCTTGTATCAACTAACCAACAACTGTTGTTTCAAGAGTTTTCGATAGCATAGTTTTATGAACTTTGCACCTTATTTATTACTAACGTAACAACAATACAAACCTATAATATCCGAATGATATTCAGAATAACAATTTTGTTTACATCTCACATCTGCCCCTCGGTGGAGATATAATGGGTTCATGATGATGCAAGATAAGATAAGATAAAAATATGTTTTATTGCACACAAGAAACAAGAGACAAAAAAACGTGCAACGTACCCACAAAAAGTCACATAAAAATTACTATCAATATTTTCAGTATTCTTTTAGTAGTTAATTCTGTACAGAACGCAAAAAAGTACGTAATATACGCGCGTCATCTTCCGGATAACGATCCATACGACAAAACCACTTTCATTTGCTATCTCACTACCTGCAGTTATGAATATGACGGTCGTAAACGTATAATATTCACACTGCTTAATATTCACACGTCTTACGTAATACGCCTGGCAATAAGTAGGCACTTACTCCACTTTCATTTGCTATTATTCTATTGTGAGGCGCCTAGGGTATACTTGGCTACTCTTCTAGCTTCCTTATATCTAACAGTGGCAATAAACATAATTTTTAAGGATAATAACTGAAGTATCACCTGCAGTACCATTTTTGAACTAAAACTTCTGTACGCTCCACGCATTATTACCTTTATTCCGGACTACACACTTACTTGATTTTCGTCGGAAGAGTCCGAACTCGTTCTAAGGAACGACGTCGCTTGGTCCTCTCTGACGACGCGACCTCGGTTTTTACTCACCATGAGCTCTGCGAATTAGAACGAAATCTGGTCGGACTCTTCCGTCATAAAATCAAGTAAGTGAACCCGTAAAACAATTGGAACTGACAATTTGTTAGTGAATTTGTAGAAGTCTCTATTGTGGAAGTTCCTCATATTGAAGTAGATTCCCTCGTCAATATGAAGAACTTTAAACTTTGTCTGGAACTATAAGGTTATCCCGTACAATCATAAAATGCAACATTACGATTAGTAATTTCAGTGTGTCACTAAAAAATTATATGATTTTTTTGAGACGCATACATAAGTTTCTGTACTGATGACGTCAGACGCTAGAAAGCAAATGTTGTGAACCAAACAATTTTATAATTAGACATCATAACTCTTTTCTTACGTACGCTCGTAAGCAACCTACAATAGGTGAATATTCACACACCGAAGTTCTTCAATAGGCAATACTTAAAACAGCTTTACTATTGCATAGGTATTTTTTGTTGCAAGCATGATGCATCCTCTTGAAGCGTGCGGAATACAATGGGTGGATACTCCACAGTTTTCACGGTTTTCGTTTGCTTACTGACGAAATATTTTTCTAGATAACATCGGAGAAGCACTGTATACAGAATGTCCAGATAGTTAGCTCCAACAATAGCTTAAGCATATTAATGTTGAAACAGAAACCCAGACACAAGCGGCTTATATACCATAAGGGAGATCAATCTTCAGCTGTGGTCGAAAATGGGCTGAAGGACTGAATTGGAGTATAGTTAGACTTCACGCCAATAGTAAAGTATGTTTCTATAGGCTTCTCTGTAATTGCAATTGCTGTGAGATTGTTAGAAGAATAACACGTGTAAAGTCTTATTTTTCTATATATTTTTTTCTTTCTTGTTTTTTAATGATAAAGATATATTTTTTTATTTATTTGTTTTTATTTTGACAACAGACAGCCACAGTTAGACAAATACGTACATTGAAATTTTGCTTCATGAAAAAATATGGGAAAAATATGGGACCACCCTGAAGACTCACTAACAAAAAAGTACAAAATCCAACAACATAATAAAGAATTTATCACTGAACATACATAAAAAAATGAGGCGAATTGAAAAACTCTTTGGTTTTTTGAAGTTGGTTGACAATAACGCATAACTTAGTCGGTAGTAGAGTAACTGCATCCGCTTCCAACCGAGCCCAACTGGTAGGGAGGTCGCACGCGCCGCGCTTGCGCATCACGCGTCACAAATACACGCAAACGGCCGGCAGACGCGCATGCGCACAGCCGCTGAACGATTTGTGCTTTTCGCGTTTTTGTCCTAAAGTAAATTTTGGTGATTTCACGAAGTTCTGGTGAAGGTGATTCGGAGGTGGGTTTCTTTAATTTTTCGCTTAATTTGTTATTCACTTGCGATAACAGTCATTTAATTTTAAAATTTACCATTATAAAAAAAAGTAATGACATAATGCAGATTTACATATCTTGTATATCGTCTCACCTGCCAGACAGCGTCGTTCGATTATCGCGCTTATTTTGCACGATGTTAGAGCTGCGACGGTGTATTGACAATCTTCCTCAGACTGTCTAGTCATTAAGACTTTACATTTTTTATTTAGATATTCTCGCTGCTGGACGTAGATATAATTGCCAAAAATAGTGGCCAAGGTGCCTAAATGTACGGAATTGAAATTCTAATCGCGATGCATAAAAATGTTGTTCCCGTAAAAAATATGTCCATAAGATATTATCCCCTATTTTAGAACTTTAACAATTGTTTATTGTGGGCATTTGCTAACGGGAATTCGAGGGTGTCTGCTTAAGTTACTAAAATTGGTACAGTAGTGTTGACTTACCGGCTCAATTCGGATTACAATATAAATAAAATAGACCTACCTTGTACCTGTACAAGTTCAACTAAATTATTCTCAATTTCTTAAGCAACAGGTTTATATGTACTCAGGTCAAGATAATAAATATCTTCCCTATTCATACATCACGACATTAAACAACTTGACGTGTCAATACGACTCATCTTTATTCAATCACCATTCAGACAATAATTAATAATTAACCAGGCCGCTGGCTACGTTCTGGACGGCCTTGAGGCAGTGTTGACTCTTAACACATCATTGCGTGAAGATGACATCAACTCGCCTGGCCACTCGACCGGTAACTGGCCAGTGGATACTGGAAAGAGACTAAATGGTGTTTATTTATATTTTAGCACTAGCGACCCGCCCCGGCTTCGTGCGGGTGGCGAAAACGTTACCGTGGAAATAGCTATATTAGTTCCGTGGAAAATTCCCGGGGTAGCATTTTTTTACACCTTGGATTACATTATTTGAGATTTCGTATGGAACCCTAAACTTTTTGAAAATCCAATATAGCCTATGTTACTCACGAAGAATGTCGCTTTCTAATGGTGAAAGAATTTTTAAAATCGGCCCAGTAGTTTCTAAAATACAAATCTTTCCTCTTTATATGTAATACTTATTAGTATAGATTAAATGTTGCAACCGTGTCAGGGCTCGTAGGGCTCAAGCCAAGGTGAATAGACACTTTTGATAGATTATAGAGTTGAGAAAGCAGTTTTGCGAAATTACTTATCCCCAGATTCTCGAACGCTAACAGTTGTTACTGTTATTAGCTCCTATTGTTAATCTACTGTTGACAGCTGTCAGTTATCAAGAGTTCACAAAAAACAACAGATTAACAGATTGTTAGCGTTCGACGACCTCTGTGGCGCAGCGGTTAGCGCATCTACCTACAATGCGAGAGGTTCCGGGTTCGAATCCCGGCTGGGGACAAAAAAAACTCAGGTCTTGGATGTTTACATGTTTGTGACGTCGCTGTTTCTGGTTCCCACGACACAGGGTATCCTAGTGTGGGGCCAGAAGCAATGTATGTGCCTGTATGTAAATGTTATGTTGTTTGTTGTTTGAGAAACCGTCGATTAGAATATTAACATTCCTCCGCACAATTAAATGCACGCAGGCCAAGTGCGAATTAAAAATAATATCATTCTAATGACCGAGCTTCAATGCCAATTAATTAAATCTGACATTTTACATTAAAATAAAAATAATTAACACAACTTGAATGAAAATGCAGTGCGTTGTTTTGGAGTTCACCAGCAATTAAAAATTAGGGTTGGCAAATAAGCAATTGAAGTTGGAGGTAAAGATTTGGGAACTGAGTAACTATTCCGCAAGTTTTTTGTACGAAAACTGTGTCATTATTTGCATTTTACCTGCTTACTTTGTAGGATAATTACATAGTTCGATTGTTGAAATTTGTTTAAGCTTTTATGTATAAAACATTAATAAAATACGATGTAAGTTTCCTTCTGCTAAGCAGTGATTAACATAATTTTAGGTAAAACTTCTACAGGGTGGGCAAAAGCTGACTACAATCAGGGAGCAGTGGTTAGCTAAAAGGAATATGTTATGTATTATTTTATTGTGCACTAAACAACGACTTTTCCCAGCAGTAGCTCACAATAGGAGCTAAAAACACCTTTATAAATACATCCATATATAATTTCACGCCGGTATCCCAAAGGGGTAGGCAGGCAGACATCTGTAATAATACAACATAATCTAATTCTACTTTTGTTGTCATTATACTCCGTTCCTCGAGTCAAACTACTTGGGAACAAAATACTCGCATCTCATTGATTAATCCGCGCGGCTAGAGATAAGCGAAACAATTATTATAGGTAATCGCTCGCGGCCTGGGCTGCCTGAGTGATCTTAAACGATCACTAAGGTTAAGCAACATACGGCGCGTTCAGCCCATGGATGGATCACCGTCTATGACTAACGCTAGCAGCATTTTTCCGAGCAGTTCTGTGCTTCACAAGACACGTTAAGCAGTTGTTGGGGCTGCCGTCGATAGATTGCAGTCGTTAAGCCAAGTCAGAGGCCTTAGGGCGGCTTGAAAACTTCTGACAGTAAGACCAGCCACTAGTCTTACAAACCTCCACCAATCTGGACTTGGCCCCCGTGGTGGAGTATGGCCCCTATACCTTCCTCAGGAAAGAGACCCGTGCCCCTTGATGGGGACATAATGGGTTGATGATGAATAAGCGTAGATAAAAATTCATCATAACTTAGTATTGCGTTATATTCGTGCTATTGAAGGTCACGCGAATCAACCAATGGGCGAACAAGGAGATTTTCTTTAGGAGCTTGTTTCGTGAAATTGAGTATACATACTGCTTTTCCCATTTTGTGACGAAGTGCATCGTCCGACCCTCGTAAAATCGTTAGTTTTTTATTGACTAAATCGCAGTAAGTATGCAAAGCCGAACCATTATGCAATAACCATGGTTGTGTAAAACTAACACCTCGACTAACCGCACCTTTATGTTGAGTCCCACTTACATACTTAATGTGTATTTACCTGTACACGACAGGCTTAAGACGTAACCCTACGTTTTGTTATTCATCATCATCAACCCATTATGTCCCCACCGAGGGGCACGGGTCTCTTCCCTGAGGAAGGTATAGGCCATACTCCACCACGGGGGCCAAGTCCGGATTGGTGGAGGCTTGTAAGACTAGTGGCTGGTCTTACTGTCAGAAGTTTTCAAGCCGCCCCTAAAGGCCTCTGACTTGGCTTAACGACTGCCATCTATCGACGGCAGCCGGCACCAACTGCTTAACGTGCCTTGCGAAGCACAGAACTGCTCGGAAAAATGCTGCTAGCGTTAGTCATAGACGGTGATCCATCCATGGACTGAACGCGCCGTATGTTGCTTAACCTTAGTGATCGTTCAAGATCACTCAGGCAGCCCAGGCTACGAGCGATTCTGTTATTATTAACATATATTGTGAATAATAAACAGTAATGTTTTGATCGGAATAATAATAACTTCCACACAACTCAATCACTTGACCTGGGCGTTGATTCTGTTAATGCATTATAATACAATAACAACTGCATGATCACGGGAATTCAGTTTCATTGCCGCTTCAAGTCAACGCGAGCACGTGTTTCAATAATTCTACCCGTCAATGGAACTAAAAGCCATGTCACGTGACCCGACTACGTAGCTGTGATTGAACTATAATGCACTAACAGTATCGAGCCCCGGTCCCAAGCTAGGATACCCTGTGCTATGGTAACCAGGCAAGGACGTTACTAACATGGAAAAACACCCAAACTGAGGCCATTTGTACAAATGTACTAAGGCCTCATGCAGGAATCTAATCCACGACCACGAATAGTCAGCAAAATGTTGATAACTTTGTTAGTAAGTTTGGATGTCGTTCGACATTGTTGTATATTGATATTGTACTTTCTGTCGTCGGTTGTCTGAAAGAAACTGTTTTGAGCAATGTGGCGAACTCCTCGCTATCTTTAGGTTTTCTTATATCGTTTTTAAAGACTGTTCTTTTATACGTCACATTGAGGTTCTGTTGAGACGTACAAAATTAGCGCGTGTCCCACCGCTGAGCCGTGTTTTAAGGAATCGGTTTTTTATTATATATTATTATAATACTGCTAAAGTTATACCCGCCCCGAAAAGCAATGTACTACACCGAAACGAATCAAAATAGATTATATTACGAGTAACTAAACAATGTAAGTTGTAATTGTTGTCAGAGACGAGCAACCGACGACGCGAGCTCCGTCTCTGGTCACCATGATTAAGCTCTGCGAGTCAGAGCGAAAGCTGGTCGGACTCTTCCGACAAAAAGTCAATTAAAAAAAACTCACGCCCGTTATCCCCGAGGGGGTATGCAGAGGCACCAATCACTAGGACTGGGCCCACAAGGTCAAGTATCCAAAATAAAGTTATTAATGTGTAGTGCTCTCGAGATTTTACTTAAAAAATGGAAGTTGTGTTGTTATGACATCAATACCTATGTACTATTCAGGTCCAACAATCATAATTAACATGATTTATATCGGTGAAACTTCTACGAACGAGGTAAAAATATGTCTGAGTCCGAAACAACCGTTAACCGTTGATAAATGGCTACATCGATAAAAATGCATCTTTTTATAGATACACGGAATGTCAAAACATTTCTTTTTACTGGGAATACAAATGCGGTATTTGGAATAATTATTTGGGATACTGATATTCTGGTCACACAACTTTATGAGAATAAAGATGGAATACGTAATTTGGTACCTTGGTACACTATCTTTAGGCGTAATAGAACATCACTAGGTACATAGTTTGCCACTTTGGATTGCTGGTCTATGAAATACCGATTAAAATATTTACGTAGATAGATAAATCGTTTATTTGTGCTTATAGGGCCTATTTCTGAATTGAGAATTTCACTAAGTAAATGCTTAAGTAACTTTCTATCACTCTCTTGTCTCGTGTCTCAATGTTAGTGCGTATACTCCTCCGAAACGGCTTGGCCGATTTCTATGAAATTTTATATACACATCGGTAGGTCTGAGAATAGGTTGTTATCTATTTTTCATACCGATATCTGGCAAAACAATGTTTACCGGGACAGCTAGTAATGTATAAAATTCTCGTGTCACCGTGTTAGTACGCATACTCCTCCGAAACGCCTTGAACGATTTTTATGAAATTTTACATGTATATTCGGTAGGTTTGAGACTACGTTATTATGTTTTTTTCTTATCCCTATCTGGCAAAACAACGTCTGCGGGGTCAGCTAGTATTAGTCTATACTAAACAATTCATCGCAGATCTACACCTTTTTCATTTACATACTAGTATTACGAGAACATCGTTTTTAGTGCGATGAATTCTATAACTTCTAGGCAGAGAGAATAGAGCGGAGTCTATTGATGAATCTAATTTATAGAGCATGTTTTAAATGTCATTGTGGTAATGAAATAAATTAAAACAGTTTCTGGGTTGATGAATCCACAGCTTAAACATTATCAGCTGAAGTCTATACCAGACTTAGACATACTTACATATTAATCATGCCGACAAAACGGGATATCATCTGGAATATTTTCTCATCTAACGCGTGGAGTATCGTTTGACTAATCGCTTAAAAATCTATATATATAAAATTCAAAGTCCTGACTGACTGATTCATTCACTCATCAACGCCCAGCCCAAGCCGTTTGACCTAGGAAGCTGAAATTTTGCACAGAGGATCTGTATATAATGTAGGCAAGGAATAAGAACGGATTTTTTGAAATTCAACCCCTAAGGGGGCGAAAAGGGTTGCCAAAATTTGTATGGGAGGCATAAAAAATGTTGTCTGATTTTCTTGAAACTTAAAATAAATACTCTTCAACACAATTGATTGAACACGTGTTTCACCGTTTTTCTAAATTTAACCCTTACTGGAGTTACGGGAGTGAACGGGGTTGCAAAATTTTGAACTAAAGTCCACGCGGACGGAGTCGCGGGCGAAAGCTAGTATTGTTATAAAAGCTGGCTTCTCATTCATGAGATAGTAGGTTCTAACTCCGGCATGTATCGTTGACTTAGTTTTCTTAGTTGCGTACATTTGTGAAATTATAGCAGCAATACGACGCGCTAAAGTGTAGGAAAACATCGTGAGGAAACCTTAGGCTCTTACTTTCTCTCTCTGAAAGAAGACCTGTGTCCTATAGTTGAATGTTATAGGCTGCTTACAAGTCCCAAGGCAATGACCTTCATTGGCGTAATATTAATTTCAATTCCAAGTACCTATGTCGCACGTGAACGGCTTATGTACCTATTCGGTAAACGTTAACTAACATACTGTCCCTTGAAAAAGCATAACAAAATCCGGACGAGTCTTTTGAGCTCTAGGATGTGGAGTAGGTATGTATTGTAGAGTACCTCTTGAGATCTCACTTGGTCGTCAATTAGAGAGTGATAAATAGAGTTATCGCCACATAGTGATCGGTTCGTCTTTGAAATGCACTTTTGGTCGCTAGCAGCTCTAAGTAAGAGAAGAGAAATAGAGGTCACCATATTATCTAATATTGTGGTGCACATCCGGGATCTCTCATTCTCTCTCTCTCTCTCTGAGAAAAGCCCTGTGCCCTACAGTGTGTGCACAGTCACGAGCAATAATATATACAGGGTGTCCCGTGAATAAACGTCAAGCCAGGTGAAAAGGCAAGTCATACTGGTTATCAGAAAAATAAAAAATCGATTTTTTTTATTTTAAGTAAAATTTTTTTTTAAATGATTTAGTCATAATGAAACATAATGAAAACTAAAATTAAAATAACACTTTCATAATCATCATCTTTTTAACTTATTTTTTTTTAAGTCTCCATTTGTTCCAAGCTGGAGCAGCTGGATTTAATATTTTGTTAACAGTTTGAAGAAGCATTATTCAGGGTTACTAAACAAACAAAAAAATTGGAAAAAGTTAAGATTTGTGGCAACAGGATTTTGAAATTTTTTTTGAAATGCCTATAACTTTTTTTTCATGCAATTTTTTTTTTTTGTATTTTTCTGATAACCATTATGACTTGCCTTTTCACCTGGTTCCGGCTTGACGTCGATTTACGGGACACCCTGTATACACTGTCACATTTTCTAAAATTCTTAACTTAAAACCAACTAGAAAGAAGTGTACGACAATTTGTTCTAAATTATGTAAATAAATAATAATAAAAATGTTTATTTATAAAAAATGAATTACAAAAAGTTTTGGTCTATTGCGACTCCCACACTAGGCGCAGCCTGCGTCGTGGGTGACGGGTAACCTGTGTAACCAATATGGTTAGATAATTTAGGACAAATTATCGTATACAATACATGTTCAGTACAAAACAAAATTTGTACGTCGTAGGAACAACATGTGACAGTGTATGTTACCGGCAAAACCCGATTTCAGGACAAACTGGTTTTGCCTAGGCTAAACTAGTTCTTCCTGTACGCAATAGGATTAACTAGTATAGCCTAGTCCAGACTAATTTGTCCGAAGTCCGATAGCATAAACCAGTTTAGGCTGCTCATTATTGCTCGTCACTGTAGGTACAGTGGTTTAAAGGCTGCTTGCCTGCCGGGATGGTACGCTTTATAACGTCTGTTACAAACTTCCTTCACCATTACAGTACGCGGCGGCTAATCGTACATCTTCATCGCATATCGAGCTAACCGCTATGGACACGTTAATTGTTCACTTAACACTCCGTTAAGCTTTTGCCGGAATCGGGCCTAGGAACGATGTGGAGGAGGAACTGTTTTTAATCGTTGGTAGATCACATTACCGTACCGAAGTGTAGCCGAAGGTTAAGCAACATAGGGCGCGTTCAGTGCCTGGATGGGTGACCGTCTATGACCAACGCTAGTGGCATTTTTCCGAGCGGTTCCGATCGATAGATATCGATAGATAGCAGTCGTTAAGCCAAGTCAGAGGTCTTAGGGCGGCTTGAAAACTTCTGACAGTGAGACCATATTAATCGTTAGACCAATGTTATGATTATGTACGCTGTATTTTGCAAATTCTATAATTTTTGAACTAAAACTTCCCTAAGCACCATGATTAAGCTCTGCTAATCAGAGCGAAATCCTGTCTGATTCTTCCAACGAAAAACAATGAAATTAATCCGGAATTAAGTTAATAATTTTATACTTTTATTCGATTCATGATCCGACAGAGAACCAAAGTCACCGGTATAGCCCACCGAATTAGCATGCTGAAGTGGCAGTGGGCCGGCCATATCACCCGAAGAACTGATAACCGATGGGGTAGACGAGTTCTTGAGTGGAGACCGCGAATCGGTAAACGTAGTTTAGGACGTCCTCAGACTCGGTGGAGTGATGATATTCGCAGGGCGGCTGGCAAGAGCTGGATGAGCAGCCGAGGACCGTACGGTCCTGATCACGTGCTCAGTGACGTGCAATGGCAGAGAACTATGTCCAGCAGTGGACAAGCATAGGTCGATGATGATGATGATAATTTTATTCATGTGAATATAAACTTGTGTAGTTAATGTATACATAAATACATATTTAACCTCCTGAGAACCGACCTTGAAAATAACAATGGTTTTTGTATTTCTCTTACTACATTGGTTCTCACGAGGTTAAGCTCGCGCCTGTATGGTAAAATTTAACTTTTACGTTTATAAATAAATTAACAAATTAGGAGTTTTTTTTAATTCTTTTATTTAAAGACTTTTTGTATCGAGCAATGGTAAAACTGGTGGTAAAATGGTAAAACTGACTGCTCGTAGAATCTCAATTGATGACGTTTTTCCGTTCACGAGGTACTTCCGGTAACGTAAACTCAGTTTCTTTTTTTTTGAACTTTAAAAAATTACTCCCACTCAACCACAATTTACTTTACACTCTAAAGTTAAATATTAGATTCACACTCTCAATGTTACCCTATAATAACATAAAAACTTACTCAAAAACATAAAAACGGAACTTATTTCTTTCTGATAAGCCAATTAAAAAAAGACGACCTCTGTGGCGCAGCGGTTAGCGCATCTGCCTACCGTGCGAGAGGTCCCGGGTTCGAACGCTGCTGATGGGGACAAAAAAAACCCCAGGTCTTGGTTGTTTACATGTTTGTGATGTCGCTGTTTCTAGTTCCCACGACACAGGGTATCCTAGTGTGGGGCCAGAAGCAATTTGACTGTATAAAAGTGTTTATGTTTGTTTAATTATGTTGTGTGGAAGTTATTCTCCTTAGCTCATGTCGGAAAGAAAGTAACCTGTGTACCTACTGTGCTGTGTATACTCTTGTACATGTTCAACATGCACGCAGCCATACCGTTACCCAATTTACGTGTCCAATGACGAAATGACAAAAACAATAGCCACCGTACTATATGTCATTATCCGTCAAGGAAAACCCAATGATGTGCATATGATACGCGCCGTGGATTCGGGCACGGATATTTCTACATCAACATAACGACAAGGAGAGTGTTGTCACATCAATAAAAAATCTATACATAGGACAACTCAATCATCATCATCATCATCATCATCATAGGCCTATGCTTGGCCACTGCTGGGCATAGGCCTGTCCCATTGCACGCCACTGAGCACGGCCCTCGGCTACTCTCATCCAGCTCTTGCCAGCCGCCCTGCGAAGATCATCGCTCCACCGAGTCTGAGGACGTCCTACACTACGTTTACCGATCCGCGGTCTTCACTCAAGAACTTGTCTACCCCATCGGTTATCAGTTCTTTGTAACTATTAATGAAATTAGTGTAAACAGCTTTGCTATACAATACACACATACGAGCATACGATGTTTTCGTATTATCTTTTTTCGTACCACAAAAAATTCCAACGAATTTTGGGTCGACGATGCAATATTGACACGGCATCGAACCCACACCTGTGCAAAGATTGACCCTGTGACGCATTTCGTTGTACAAAGCAAGGGCGAATAAGAACAAAGACTGACAAGAAAATATGTACCTATCTGACAAAAAAAAATATACGTTGTTTCGCCGTTTAATCACCCTTATCACTTAGGGCTATGGAAAATAACAACCTATTCTCAAACCTACCGAATATACATATCAAATTTCATCAAAATCGGTCAAGCCGTTTCAAGGAGTCGGAGGAGGAGCCGGTCAAGGAGTTTGCGTACTTACACTGTGACACGAGATTTTTATATATTAGAAGATTTAGAACGAATAAATATGTACTATTTATGATGAAAAATCGTTATCTAGGGCATGAGTTGAGACACGATAGGTACCGACTTCTTCAAGTTATTATAAATCATATTGGGGGAAGGAGATGTTGGAAGTAGATAGAAGTTGTGACTCTGAAACATCAGAGAATGGATGGCCGGGTAGGACCTGTTTTATATTTTGTAACCGTTTTACAATAAAGATCTTTCATTTCATTTCACAATTTCATTTTGACGACCTCTGTGGCGCAGCGGTTAGTGCATCTGCCTACCATGCGAGAGGTCCCGGGTTCGAATCCCGGCTGGGGACAATAAAAACCCAGGTCTTGGATGTTTACATCTTTGTGACATAGCTGCTTCTGGTTCTCACGACACAGGGTATCCTA
This sequence comes from Yponomeuta plumbellus, assembly GCA_947310845.1. Taxonomy (NCBI): domain Eukaryota; kingdom Metazoa; phylum Arthropoda; class Insecta; order Lepidoptera; family Yponomeutidae; genus Yponomeuta; species Yponomeuta plumbellus. Next base: position 24,874,117 of record OX371193.1, on the reverse strand, counting down.
GTGTGGGGCCAGAATTAATGTACGTGCCTGTGTATAAATGTTATGTTAAATGTTTTTTTTTTTCATTTTATTTTATTTCAAAACTGGCACAAAGTAATAACCAATGAACTAATACTCGTATAAGTGAAAAACTGAAAACGCCGACTCTCCAACAAAGCTTACTTATGCATTCCCACATACAATTATACACATGTTAGCATTATAATAATGGAACCATAACTGTGACAAACAGACAGACTCGCCAGCCAAGGTCGGAGCGCCTTTATTACAGCTACAATGGGCAAAGGAAGTCAGTATAATACCAACCGCCAACTACGGTGTTGGCCTGAATAACCCGAGGAATTTGATTGAATGTTAATTATGTTACTTATCAATAAGTCATATCTAGAAGTAATTGTTTGGCTAAAATATGTCTCTCTAATCCGAAATCACAAATGTATTTCAACGTAAAGAATTTACATTCTATTAGTTGAATGTCAATGTACTTATAATGTGTTAATTTAGCCGCTACCTTGAGGCCGAAGAGAAAAAGCGAAATAAAAACTCCACTCTGACCATATTTTCTTCTCATCGTTTAGCCACAAGAGGTCCACTGCTGGACATCGGCCTTCTCCGTGGATTTCCAAAAATACCGGTTGGAAGCGGCTTGCATCCATCCAGCTTTTCTTAAATAACCTTAAATCTAATACAAAGTTGGTATGAATGTCTACCTTGTAAGAAGGTCTAGACTCATGAGTGCAATCAACACTTGCGACGTCAAAAAATATTTAATATTCTTACAAAAGTAAGAAAACTGAAATACTGCGGCCAGACACACGGCCGACACCCGTTCACAAACCAGCATATTATATTATTATAATGGTTGCCTCTAATATGCGCATGTTCATGTCTTTCCGAATTTTATAAAAATTATAAAGATTTTGGTGAATGCACCAAATTCTGATAAACTCGAGATCTTGATAGCTCATAATAATGCTTAGTCAGCCAAATACCTCCGCTATATCGACCTCTGCTTCTATTTTCAATAAAGTTAGCGAATGGTCCACTTAATGTCAATATTAGGCTATATTATTTGCTTTTAAGCAATAGTTTCAACCTGTGACCAATCCAGAAACCAGTCAAGACAGACCCTTCACCCTCGTCTTTCACGTGTAAAGTCGAAGCTCCCCTCACAAGCTCGTAGGTCTTTGTCAATTGGCCATTTAGGTGGCATTGTTTGTCATATTGCCGTGTGTTGCGTGGACGTTTTGTTCCAGCGGGTGTCGCAATTACATTTCTTCACTTGCTACGGTTTAGATTACACGTTTATACAGAAGCTTAGGATTGTTAACTAGGTTTACAGTAATCCCACGCCTTGGTTGGTCCGTTGGTTTATCACAAAAGGTAACGCACTGAAAAGAGCGTTTTATAAGCGTGAGGTTTTGGATTTCGACAGTTACCAATATATTATGGTCTATGAGGTACTCCGTTCTATCAGTGGAACTCCTAGGTAAGTAAATAGTCGCATCTAATTGGTCAATACGCGTGGCTAGAGGTAACCGAAACAATAAGCGGAGACAGTCCGCTTCATAGGGTAGGTTGTAACATGCAGTGTCTATTGAAGGTCACAAAGGCAAATTTTTTTTTGAAGCTCGTTTCGTGGAATGAGCAGACGGGCTGCATTTCAACTGCTTTCCGACTGCATAGTAAGGAGTTGAAATGCAGTTCATCAGTTAGAGCCTTACGGTGTTATTTGTAAAACTGATTTCACTAAAACTCTTGAGAAGTAGTTTAAAAAATCCGTCGTCCCTTTTACCACATACTATTTAAATTGCTTCTGGTGAATGTTGTAATGATTCGTGGTTTTTTTTTTATAAATAAGACTGTTACATCATGCACATACATAAGCTCACACCTGTACCCCAGAGGAGTAGGCAGAGACCAGGGACTGCCACTTGATCCTGACAAATCACTTTCGCTTCATCGACATTCAGTAGTCGTTGTATGCAGGCACGCCGACTATGGCTGTTAGATTTTTAAATAGGTACGCTTCTTTAGTTCTTTAGAATACGGAAGATTTACAAAGAAAACGTCCATTTTATAATGGACTAGTTTAATGGTAGATGAATAGAAACGCTTCTGTTTTTAAATACGGTCAAGGAGCACCATGGAAGGAAGCACAAGTTAACTCAAGCGCGTGAAATCTAAATCAGTTTGTTTCTCAGGAAATCATATTCGCTAATGGCCGATCGTATCTCCCACATCCTTTTTTATGCGCTTGCGCATACGCCGTACTTACTACCTACTGGATGCATAATCTAAACTAAGTGTAAATTGACGGAAAACTACCTGAGTGCGCTCAGTGCTAGAAATCATAAACTTGCGGTGGGCATGCGCGATGATTAAGCCCGTAGTAAGCGCGATGATTAAGCCCACTGTCTCTTAGAGAAGACATCTCTCATCCGGTATAGAGAATGCCTTCGATAGATATGTATATCAAAAGCCTGGAAACCATCTACTATAAATTAAACTTTAAAGACTTTTTTTTATTTATATGTCGGCATAGACCTGAAATAAATAAGTATCGTTTTCAGGGTTCCGTACCCAAAGGTTAAAACGGACCCCATTACTGAAATTCCGCTGTCTGTCCGTCCGTCCGTCTGCCTGTCACCAAGCTGTATCTTATGAACCGTGATAATAAGACAGTTGAAATTTTACAGATGATGTATTTCTATTGCCGCTATAACAACAAATACAAAAAAAAACAGAATAAAATAAATATTTAATAGGGCGACATTGATAAAGGCAACAGGTAGACGCTGGAAATATTCACAGAATATTTAGTTGTATATTATCTTTAGAAACTATCTAATAATTAAATTTAAATAACACAAATATTTAAGGGGGGCTCCCATACAAAAGACATGATTTTTTTGCCGCTTTTATAGACAATCTGACGAAACCTTTCGTACGCGAGTTCGACTTGCACTTGGCTGGTTTTTTATAATATGTTTTAGGAAATGGGGCTGAATACTTCGACTGTCTTAAGCAGTCTATATTAAATCAATTGCCATAGAACGAATTACAAACGCCTAAAACAAGAATAATGATAAAAGACGAATGCCTTCCCTCTTCGCCTTCATGCTCAACTAAAGTTAACTGCATTCATAACATCGCATATTTGCCTAAGAAAATAGGTCTCTCCCAATACAAAAGCATTTAAAACAATTCGAAGGCAAATGTTTGAACTTCAGCATCAAGTCAAACAAGGCTCAAGACAGATTTGTAAAATGCCAATAGAGGAAAAAGGTCGGAACCAAAACAAACACCGGGCAAATGTAAACGTGAGATTTGTTTTCAAATCAAACATGAAATGAGGCTTGAATAAGAGGCGACTTCCATTGAAAATATTATTTTGTTCCGATTCTTTGACTAAAGCACAGAACTTAAGTGGTACGAGCAAGCATATACATAATTATCTGAATTGAGTGTCAACAACATCTTGAATGAAATCGACTTTGCGTGCCTACCTGAAAGTCAACAACATCAATTTAACATTCTGCAGAGCCAGATCATCATCATCGGATTGGTAGAGGCTTGTAAGACTAGTGGCTGGTCTTACTGTCAGAAGTTTTCAAGCCGCCCGAAGGCAGAGGCCTCGGCTTAAAGACTGCCATCTATCGACGGCAGCCGGCACCAACTGCTTAGCGTGCCTTGCAAAGCGGAAAAATCTAGTCATGGAACGGTCACCCATCCATGCACTTAATTGCAGAGCCATTGAAACACTACCCTCAAATAAAATCTACTTTTAGTAAACTCAAAGGCGCAGCGATTAGCGCATCTGCTTACCATGCGAGAGGTTGCGGGTTCGACTCCCAGCTGGGCACAGTAAAAAAAACTCCAGGTCTTGGATATTTACATGTTTGTAATGTCGCTGTTTCTGGTTCTCACGACACAGGGTATCCTAATGTGAGGCCAGAAGCAATGCATGTGCTTGTATGTAAATGTTTATTTATAAAAAAAATGTGAAGGTTATTTTGTCCTCATTAGTCTCGCATTAACTGCCTAACTGCGTCTTTCATTTATATGGGCCAAAAGGTACTTCGTGGGAAATTAAGGCGATGGAGCGGTTTATACCGAGAAGAAATCTCGGTAATCATCTGAAAAGATGTTGTACGCACATTATGGCTATTGTACGTGGTTTACCGTTTTCGTTACAATAGAGAGTGGGCCCGGCCTATGACTATTAATGATTCGATAATCTCATACTCTGACCGTAGGGCTAATACGCTCAAGTCACTACAAGAAAAACAGTAGCTTCGGGCTTCTGACAGTACGTTGAGACAGCGGACTTTTCATAACCAACTTTCCCATTAACCTTTGCTTTTCTTTCTCAAAGTCGTATCTTAAAAAAACAACTTTTCAGGAGAGAAATAAAACTATCTATGTTTTTATACTATGGAGTTTCGGTAAAAACAGAAATGCCATTTCTTAGATGTGGACTATTAGCTATTAACTAATATAAGTAAAACTAAGATACTAATCTTTTTTTAGCTTTAGTATAGACGCATTTTTTGAGATAAGAGTTGCTGCATTTATTTAAGATACTATGTAATATTATTTGAATGAGATAAAAAAATAAGAATTTTCAACGGGAAGGAGTAATTAAAAAGTACTACTAATTTTAAATTCGAGGTTCTTATTATTTTTCTTTTTTTTTATTTTTGTATGTTTTTCTCAATATTCTGCTTTAACCTACAAATTTTTAAACATCATACATAACTGTTTAATTATTTACGCTCTTAAATATGGTAGAGAAAAGATATAATAGCAATTTCTTCCGGACAATTTTGTGACGGAAAAGTTGCCGATGGGAAAAGAGAGGCGGGTATTTGGTGCAAATACGAAAAATATATACTATTTAATAGTTAATAGATAGATAAATCTGACTCTTACAAGCCTCCACCAATCCGGACTTGGCCCCAGTGGTGGAGTATAGCCTATACCTTCCTCATGTCTAAGCGCAGACAAAAGCTGAGGCGTGTTAGCCACACAGCTTTTCCTATTATAGGCAACAAGTTACTCGCTGAAAGTAAAAGCGAGACGGTTTACTCTCAACAATTTCTTTTGTTACCGCGATTTTGCATGTTAAAGACCAAAAGGCTCGTTTTGGAATGGACGCAGTATTCAGAGCGTGTGAATTACCGATGGCTAGAGATAAAACTTCTGTGGTAACACTTTTATTTTGGTCTATGGATTCATTTCTTTAGTTACGTGCGCAGGGTTCACCAGTCTAAGGTATCCTCAATTCAGTAGCGCTACAAAATTCGTTTAATAAAATGGTTTTTACGATGCAAATACCGATAAAACATGCTCTTACTGCACTAAACATAAGGCTTAAATCCTATTCTATGTGCATTTACTTGGATAAGAAACGAGAAGTGGGTGCTAATTTGTAAAAGTGACGCAAGATACTTTCTTTATTAATGCTTGTGGAACCGTTAGCAGTTGCCTTATTGCTTATCTAACTAAGGGAAATCCAAAGTCTGTAAAATATAGCTTGAGCTCCGCGACAGCTGTCATCTAAATTGCGTCCATAAAGTTTTGAATTTTTTCACAGAATATTTCTACTGTGAAAACTCCGTACTTACTGCACACTATTCGATGTCTAAGCAATATCGTCCTTATTCTGAGGCAATATCGTAACCTAGCCCTGTTAGTGTGACAGCTGTCGCGGAGCTCAAGCTATATTTTACAGAGCGTAGACTAATCAGTTCTTTGTCTCTTTGTCTACTGTTTTCAATTACCAGTAATGGGTTTAATTAACAGAACTGCTGCGTTAGTCTAGCTGTTAAGGCGCTTACCTACCAAGATAGAGGTCGCGGGTTCGATCCCCACAGGGGGCCGTCTTACCTTTGTACAAATGAACATTTACATATAGGCACATACACATGGGGCTTCTGGCCCCGCACTTGGATAGCCTGTGTCGTGGGAACCAGAAACGGGGACATCACAAACATATAAACATCCAAGACCTGGGTTTTTTTTGTTCCCAGCCGGGATTCGTACCCGGGACCTCTCGCATGGTAGGCAGATGCGCTAACCGCTGCGCCACAGTGGTCGTCAAATATTGGGTACCTATAAATCTTTATAATATATTATGTACACGGAAAAAAAATGTTGATCTAAATATTTCTTCTCACGGCACAGGGTATCCAAGTGTATGCCCAGAAGCAATGTATGTGCCTTTATGTAAATGTAAATATTTAATGTCACCTTAATTTAAGCTTCTTGATAATAAAATGTCAAAAACTATATAAATCTTGACTTTTTTAAATCGAACCCTAATGTAATGTGAATAGAACAGGCATTCAGGTTTTATATGTATGTATACTCCCATATACACTCGTCACGATCCGTCAAAACCTCATGAATACGAGTCATGTCCGCAGAGGCTGAGTACTTTGCGTTAATAATCTTGATCCACGTGACGATACAGCGAGACTTTATGTGTGCGATCACATTCACTTGAGAACGACGGATGTTGACGCTAAAAATCACAAGAATGTCATAATTGACTAGGTGTGGTTAAATTTTCATTCAAGTAGGTACAAGTATATTTCTTGTGTGTATGTACGAGTATTCGACAATGTCTCTGCTTTAGTTCCGTGTTACTTAATCAACGACCCAACACAGCCGATATAAAATGGACGTCATTCTATCCTGATACACTGTTCCATTAAATAATCAACTTGACGACTTCTGTGGCGAAGCAGTAGCGCTCTACCTTCCATGCGAGTGGTCCCAGGTTCGAGTCCCGGCTAGGGACAACACAAAAACCCCCAAGTCTTAGATGTTTACATGTTTGTGATGTCGCTGTTTCTGGTTCCTACAACACAGGGTATCCTAGTGTGGGGCCAGAAGCAATATATGTGCCTGTATGTTTAACTCTCCACTCTCTAAAACGAGGTATGGAGTATGGCCTATACCTTCCTCAGGGAAGAGACCCGTGCCCCTCGGTGAGGACATAATGGGTTGATGATGATGTTTAACTCTATCCAGCTACATCTAAGAACTAAATTGAGTTTGTTTTTACAGCGCAAAGCAGAGCGAGTGAGTCGTGGCAAGCGCTTCACGTTCCAGTCCACGGTACGGCAGCTTGAGAGGCGGCGGCTGGCCGAGCGCCTGTCCAAGGAGGCTGATCTGAAGGAGCAGCAGAGGAAGACAGAACTGGAGGCGATGAGGAGGTAAGATCCTCGTAATAATGCTTATGTGAAATTGTTCACATCGTCAAGCAGTGAAAATTAGCCAACTTTGGTCGTGACTAGTCCAATTACTAATAAATAACGAATAGAATTACTTAGGTAGTCCTAGTTGCTGCAGACCAGTGTCGAGAGTAAAGGTAGGGAAAGTGAAGCTCGGGAATAAGAAGGACCTCATGGCTGTGGAGCATCAAGGAGAGAGCCGGTGTTAAAACCGCGGAAGAGATGTTCAGAATTTTACCAACAGAGAGTGTTGACCTGCTAAGAGTTGACTGCCAATCTCCAGTGATGGAGAGATATTTAAGAAGTCCATTGTTTATGAGATCAGATTAACTGTGAGAGGTCATATCAAAATCATACAGCACATGCAATTGCCCTAGTCCCAAAGTAACATGATTCTATGGTAACCACGCATGGTCATCATAATCATCTAAACCTAAAATCATTTTGAGATATTTCGTAGGTCTAAGGTAAATTATGAATAAACAATCACAGATACTAAGGCACCACACCAAGGTTTCTAATTTGTAACATACAATAATAAGCTTTGAATTCAATTTAGAGACAAAAAGTGCCTGACAATAATTACAGAAAGAGAAAGCTCCATCCTCTGCCAACTCTTTTTTATGTGATTTCTCTTATCTGCAGAGTGGAAGAGGAGTTCCAGAGGAAGCGCGCACGGGAGAAGGCGAGCATCCGCCAGCAGTTGAGGCTGGTTAGCGGCGCCGCCAGCATGCCACCGTCCACACATCACATTAAGGTACAGAAGACTTCCTGTGATGAAGGAAGGACTTGCTGTGATAACAATTCTGAATAGGTCAGGTCTCATGACTTTCAAAGGGTTTCATAAAACCCACTTGCCCCCTTCGTTAAAGTCCGTTCGCTTAGGTAGTGTCGGTACACACGAAGGCAATCTTGGTTTTAGTAAAAAACATTTATTTCAATAATACAACTTAGACATGAAGCACAAAATAAAACACTACTCCTCAGAATATTCATCTTAACCGGAATTTAGAATAAATCGGATCGTTTCGTTATAAATCCATTCTAAAATACTGATTGATTTAATTATTTAACTGCGTGATCTACATAATAGTAGAATGAGACGGGCTGCGAGCCAAATTCACTGGCGTGTTTGCGCCGCGTCGGTTTCTTTTGTCAAAAGCCGCCATGTGCCGAGGCGGTAAATATCAAAGCGACACTATGATAGCGAACAGACTTTACCTGCCAGGACGTTGTTTTACGGTCCTTGGGCCGGTTTCTGATTTGAGAATTTCAAGTAAATACTTTTCAAATAAATGACGTTCTGTCATGTTCTTTTCTGAGTAATTTGACGAGACAACACTACAGTTAAGTAGTTATTTAGCGAAATTCTCTATTCAGAAAATGGCCATTAAACTCTTAAAAGGTCTACACAAATCAGTACTACCCTGTTACTTGCTGTAACATTGACATTCAAAAGACCTTCATTACCAAAATCAGGAATATACATATAATGTTTGACATGAAAATCTCTCCGTTCAATTCAGCGATGTCCTGTTCAGAACCATTGTATACAACTCGAGAAAGCTTGATGCAAGTAATGCAAGCTACTTATTGGGCTTCTAACTATGCTACTGCAATCCCAAACCTTGTAACATTCCAGATTCGCGACGAGCCAGACGGCTCCGCGTACCGGGAGTCCCCGGCGCCGGAAAGGGGCTCCAGGGGTCAGAGGGAGGTCCGGGACAACAGGGTCCGGCACTCCAATGCCTCGTCAGAGACTAGCGGAAGGAGTAAGAGCACTACGCCGGTAAGTACGATATTTGGATGAAGAAGGATCCCTATGGTCTCACAAAAGAGAATATATGTTACTTGAACTAATAACTTTCTTCATTGGAACAAATACTATTACTGATATCGAATACAAGTGGGAAATACCTACAAATACGAAAAGTATCGTAACTTTTCTCAATCAGGTGGCAGCTAGGATAAAGCAGGCTGGCTGTGGACATTACGGATGATTGATTGAAAATTCTTTATTGCACAAGAAAAACATCTGCACAAAGGCAAGCTTAATACTAAAAAGTATTTTCTTCCAGCTAACCATGGATGAGTGATGTGATGAGGATGAATGAATGAGGTGGGCTGGATAGTTAAAAAACTGTAGAAAGAAGTACGAGCTCCGATTTCCTAACTATTGGAAGCAAACTTCATGATCGAATTTGGTGGAGCCTGCAAGTATTGATTGCACTCATGGGTCTTGAGGTTCTTGGTAGATGAACATTTGTATTAGCTATAAGGTGATTTGAGAAAAGATGGTCAGAGTGGATTTTTTTTTCGCTGCCTTTTCTCCACTACACACGGCCCCCCAGGCAGCGGCTAACATTATACATAAGTTTATGTACACTGACATTCAACAAACAGAATGTAAATTCTTTACGTTGAAATAAATTTCTGATTTCTGATTTCCTGGCTTGCCAATATGTCCAGCACAACTACTTGGGATTCAAGTCATGAGCTTCTTAGATTCATAATGGACATTCATAATACCATCTTTGTATTAGATTAAAGGTGATTTGAGAAAATGATCAGAGTGAATAGTTTAATTGACGCTGCCTTTTTCTCCACTACATTCAGCCCCAAGGCTGCGGCTAATGTTATAAGTACATTGACATTCAGCAATCTTTTCGTTAAAATAATTTTCTGATTTCTAAATCACCTCTTTTACTGCATACACTTTCCAACCCTAGCCCTTTTCTCCAGGTCCGCAGCGTGGACCGCGAGTGGCGCGACGACACGCGCCAGTACCGCGACTGGGCGCGCTCCGGCGGCCTCGCGCACGCGCACCCCCCCGCCTGCGCGCGCATGCCCATCGCCACACCAGCTGTCTATAACGGTGAGTGAGGATCAAGCTGGAAGAAATATGCTGTTGATATCTATTTTTTTTTATTAGGAAACCAATAGAAACTATCAAAAACAAAACAGTACTTGAAAAAGTTGCAATATAAGGCGCAATAATCTTATAGATCAATTATCTTGGTTGTTTTCGATACTAATGCAAAGACTTTTGGTGAAAAGTATGATAATATTAGCAACGCGACTGGGAAAGCCACGCCCGTTGTCTTTGTGAGACGGAAGTGATGATAGAGAGTGATAGAGAGTCCTAGAGCGAGAATAGTATTATTTCGTGGTATTAACTTTATTCCTGATACACTTACTTGTCTTTTGTCGGAAGAGTCCGACCAGCTTTCGCGCTGATTCGCAGAACTTAATCACGGTGAGTAGGTAGGTATAGACGGAGCTCGCAACGTCGGTTGCTCGTCACTTCTTTCGTGGTGTTTGTTTTCGAGAAGATTTTTTGATTGCCGATGAGTTATAGTCCTCCTGTAGATGCAGAGTACTTTATTAATATCTTCTAGTACTACGTAAAGGACTAGGTAAAAGTTATTACTGTACTTTAGTTCTTCGAGTCTAATCGTGACTCACTTTATCGAGTAAAAGTTAACATCACGAACTACGATAAGGGAGAAAAATAAATGCTAACGCGAAATTCGCTTTGAAGTAGATGTAGCGCGGTAAAAAAGAAAAAAAAAACAATAAGATGGAGTTTTGTAGTCGTCGATGATAAACGAAAGCGAAAAATATCAGAGTGCGTATACTGAGTTTTTTCATTCACTCTCGATAGTGAGAGCGTTTGCGATTTGCATAGGAGTGACAAAGAGACAAATAGATGGCGCGCTTTGTCACTCCTATGCAAAACGCAAACGCTCTCGCTATCGAAAGTGAATGACAAAACTCAGTATGCGCACTCAGAGCGGCCTTTCGACTCTTTAAATTTTCACTAAATTAGACAGAAATGGCTGCTCGTGAACAGCCTCATACTAGAAAAGAGGTTGGACATGACTCGCTCTCATTTTTTCATCCATCTACCTTTTTATTTTGCATGTTCAAAGAGGTATTACGAAGGAATTTGGAATAACACATAACACACATTTTTAACATTTACATACAGGCACATACATTGCTTCTGGCCCCACACTAGGATACCCTGTGTCGTGGGAACCAGAAACAGCGACGTCACAAACATAATAATAGTTATTTACTATGGAGTTACGTTGCGTCGCCAACGCGATGTACGGAATGGTGTTAATTTAAGGCACAAAGCAATCCACTGCATTGACCTGGCAGGCAGGATAGGCGCGAACGGAAGTACATTAAGGCTCCGTCAATAGTCCATCAGCTACACAAGGCTGCGACACGCATTTAGCGGCCTTGAGTGACGGATTCATGTCACGTCGATGACGTTCTACAAACATGGGCTAAGTGAAGGAAATTCCTAGGTACGGACCTGAAAAATATGTCTAGAGTTCGTAGGTTCATCACTTCTGAATACGATCGAAATGTTCAAATGCAGTCGTTCAACTTGGTGTCAATAATTTTATTCCGGTTGGTTCAGCGATGGGAAGTGCATGCTAGTGGAACATTTTGATCCGCGGGAATACGGACGAATAATGACAGCATTAGAATGATGTCTAATAATATAATTTCTGATGAGAAATAAGGTATTTAGTGCTTTACTAGGATAACATTAAAAACAAATTGGCTAAAAGTTGTAGACAAGACAAAACAGTACCTACTCATACTCATGTGTAGATACAAGGTTTTTTTTAAAAGGAAAGTCGGAATGGCAAATAAATAAGGTTGATTGGAAATACACCTATGTAAGAGAAACTGCACACAGATTTACTAGGGTACATGAGGAAAAGGCATTTTGCAAAGTAGTGCGATATTATGTCTACAATAGCAAATGTGATTATCACATCATTCAGATTAGAAGGTACTTCGTATTTCGATCCTCGACCCTGTCTTAATATGTCAATAAATGCTTTCTATTCTATTCTTTGATGCACCATTAGAGCTATAAGCCCAATCTACTAGTATTTCCTAACCAGAACCCTGTCCAATAACGTAGATAGGAAGGAATAATAATAGCAACTATGTACGCTCATCTTAAGATATACTGATAGAGCTCCCGAAACCGTCCAAAATCTTCCAGTTTATGTTTAATTGATCACCAACTTTACTATTAGTCGACTGTTTAAGCCCTCTTTACCTTACAACATCACAGGGAGAAGGCAGTGGCTGAAAACCAGCGCTACCCGCGGCTGTCCGGGGTAGCACCAGCTGAGACACTACCTTTTGCCTTATTGTAAACCTAGTTTAGTCCATCATTTGTAAAAATTTTATTTGATGAGGCAATAATAGTACATTGTTCACCGAGAGGAGAAAGTGACCGATTACCGTCGAGGGTGTCGTTTGAAGCCCGAGCCGTAGGCGAGGGCTTTAAAACACCTGAGATCGGGAATCGCAGTTTCTCTCGAGTGATACATAGTGCTTTATACTACACCTACAAGGAAAATAAAAAACGAAATCTTTACTAATTGAAATTTATATTGAAATTGTTGCTAGTGGCCAGTGTCATTTTGCGAACTTGGAGATAAAAACTCACTTTAAAAACTTTTTGGCTTTTGATATTTAGGTTACCGGCGCATAGTCTTACCCAAAATTAAAAAAGAAAAACCACGTAAGAAATGGATTTTCATACACTTTTCTCTCCCGCTCAGATGCGTTTTCTCCCCGCATATTTGTTCGATATGCAATGACGTACTTTCTACCGTAAATTTGATAAAGTATCAAGGTACTTTCCAAGCAGGTGTAGTATAAATACTTTTTTATCTTATCTTTATCTTATCTTCCCAGCCAACGAGATGGAGGCGTTCACGGGGAGTCCCCGCTCCGACAACTACCGGCTGGAGTTCGCGCGCGGCGTGGCCCGCTCCCCGCGCACCCCGCGCGCGCCGCGCCTGCTGGCCGCCCCGCGCTCGCCCTCCACCTCGGGCTCCGAGCTCAGCCTGCGACAGCCCATCAAAATCAGGTAGCGAGGGTAATTCTAACTAACAGGTCTATTGTGTAACGAAATCCCCATATCTAGAATAGAATAGAATAGCATTTATTCATGTACCACAACACACATTTTAAATCATATAACTAACATGCAAACAAACATAACATAAACATTTACATACAGGCACATACATTGCTTCTGGCCCCACACTAGGATATACTGTGTCGTGGGAACCAGAAACAACGACGTCACAAACATGTAAACATCCAAGACCTGGGTTTCTTATTTTTTTTGTCCCCAGCCGGGGAAGCCTAATTACAGACAAAAAGTATAGTATAACATAACAATTTACACTATTGAAACTAAAAAATAAAAACAAAGATAATCATTATAGTGTTACAATCTTAAGGTGACCTGTGTAACAGAAAAGGTTTCTGACTCAACATATGTCACGGGTCCCTATTGGAGAACTCGTGACGCTGATATTCTGTCAGAACCTATAAAGTGACGGACGAGCAGCCAACGGTTGCAACCACCAACCAACTCTGTCTAATAATGGGGAGTTGTGGCTGTTACTATGAACAACTTTCACATAAAACTTTCGTAAGCACTACACATTGTAAACTTTTAGTCCGGATCAATTTGTGGGTGTTTTTATTGGACGAGTCAGACCAGGTTTCGCTCCGATTCGCAGAGCAAAAAACACCCGTAAGTTGATCCGGACTAAAAGTTTACAACTTTTACATACATTGCATAGATTCATGCAAGTAGCTCGGAGGGGTAGGTCGAGATCAGGATTTGTCACTTGCCATGATCTGGACAGACTATTTATTTCGCTTCATCAGCATCAGTCAAAACACTTTTGCTGTGAGGAAAACGTGATAGTTCGCAAAAAATGCAAGTGTGACAACTGTTCTGGAGATGATTAGAGTAGGTACCGTGGTGCTTTATTAATAAAGTGTTCTTACTTATAAGATCGAGCTTGACTGTCCATTTTAAGTTGAATAATAGCAACTTGACAGTGGACTGAAGAGCGATCTTAGAAATGAGAGCGCTTTGTTAATACAGACCGTGGTTTGGAACAGTCGATTTTTCTTGCTATCTTTATATTAATACCTTAGTAAAAATGGTGCATATTAACGATGGGGGATTTCGTTACACCCTTTACACTTTTTACAAGCAACTTATAATTATGAGTTTTGTCTAGTTGTCTAGTCTGTTAGTTACTGAACAATTTCTGTTTTGACACAGATCCTTTCCCCAAACTAGAGTACGTAGGTACTTTGTATTGCAGCTTAGAAAAATATCTTAAGGATTGCGATTTCAGACTATTCAGATAAACAGAGTGATTATGCAACGAAATCTTTGAGACCAATGAAGCTTGAATAGTTAAGTAATCCGTTCACAGTCTTGGTAGAGATAAGACTGCAGACGAAATAGGTGGATACTGGAATATTTTTCCGCGAATCCAGATGACTTTTGGATGATCGGTCAAAACAAAAATTGTTCAGAATTCGCTCCAAATTGATGAGAAGAAATATGCATGAAGAAAATATCATAGATTGGTACCTTTTTAGAACTGGATTTTTTCGGGGTGCCTCAAACATCCTAAGGCTTGCTTGAACTTACAGTACTCAGTATTCTGTCCAGTAATTCATGCATGATTTATAGCGGGAGACGTTTTAAGGACTTGGGGTCAGTTTCAAAATTGAGTATTTCATTAAGTAAATACTTAAGTAACGTTCTGTCACGCTCTTTTCTTAGAAATTTGCCGAGACAGCAATTCAGTTAAGTAGTTACTTAGCGATTTTCTCAATTCAGAAACTGACCCTTATTTTTGTGCGTGCCCAATTCTAAATGAGATTTGATTTGCATGTAAGGTCTTTCCCCTCTTCTCTAGCCTACTCAAAATGTATCTGGAAATATTAAACGTATGCAAGGCAACTGCAAATTCTGGTGTCATTGAAGGTTGTACCCAGTCGACCACTGCGCTCAGGATGAATTTGGAAACCGACTCTATATAGCAATTGATAGATTTGTATTGCTCCTTCACATTTGACGTCGCGCATTCCGAAACTGTGGTTAATTAACCCTGCGGGAGTAATCAAAAGATAATCTGCTGAGGTAATGTGGTAAAGGTTTTGCGCCCTGACAGTTTGTCATGTGGAGCAATGTGGAGTATGAATATTTTTTTTATAATATTAGAACCAACTGTTTATTACCAGGATATGCTATAAATTAATAATTACGATTATTATTAAGGCTGGCAATAGCTCTGACGAAGTAATAGTCGTGACAAATACCAGATGAGCGCCAAGTTTGATACGCTCTCTCTCACGCTGAAAATTCTTGGCTATAACGGTGTTTATTTACATGAATATTTTTTGTGTTAGGTACTTAGTTGTGATACAGTGTTAGATAGACTGTCAAAAAAGCTATAGGATTTATGTCATACGAGAATTGATATATTGTATTCGTATTTCAATTTAATTTGTGAATAAAATTTATTTCAACTTAATCAAAATAAAACTGGCCTATACCTTCCTCAGGAAAGAGACCCGTGCCCCTCGGTGAGGGGCATAATGGGTTGACGATGAAACATTTTAATGCCGTATAACGAAGTTTTTCTCATCGCACAATTTGTTCGTCTCAATGAGCAGAGCCGGATTTAGTTAAATCGTGTATAATCTTAGTGGGATCCTAAATAATTGGTACAGCCTTCAAGATGCCTCCTGTTTAGTCCCGTCATTGCCAACCCCTATACCCGTAAGAGCCAATGATTAACGTATGCATTTTTCCCCAAGGTGGTGAAGAGGTAGTAGGGTGCGCTATACCTAGTCTAACACTAACCGCCTTGCGTGGCTCCAGGTGAGTGCTTGTAACCGGCTTTTAATTAGTATTTAAACCTAGCTTAACCCCACAAGCCACGAGGACCCGCCGGCCGGTCAGATGTAAACTACGGCGCATTCTGTCAGGCCCGTTGACTAGCTGGCGCGGGTCGGTCTTGCAACGGAACTTTGAATTGAATTTTGATGATGATATAGTCCAGCGGTTCCCGAATGGTGTTCCGCGGAATCCTGGGGTTCCGCAAAAGGCTCTCAGGGGTTCCGCGAAAATTCAACATTTCTCATGTTCATGTTTTTTTTCTCCTTTGATATATTTAGGTGTGGTAATCTTCTGGTGTTCAGTTTCAATTGTCTTTTAATTTTGAAATGTTTTATTCCGAAATTCCATTTAGGTATCATGAAGCATTCGTGTAGCCAGTACGAATTATTACGTTGTTACAGTTAGTTTACTTCTTACTTGAGCTAGGGTTCTGCACAAAAACGGAGAACCAAAAAGGGTTCCGTTGCCGAAAGAATTCGGGAACCGCTGATATAGACCACAGTTGTATGAGCATGTTTTATTATTTGAAAACTGTGATCAATTTCAAATATTGCTCTGTGAATAACGAACTTAGTTGTGAAAGAAAAAGTGCTCTAGGCCTTAGGGGTTAATGACCAATTCCGGAATTGAGAATTTCGCTAAGTAGCGACTACTTATTTAAAGTAAGGAATTAATAATCACGATTGACAAGTAATTATGTATAACTACATAAACATTTACATACAGGCACAAACATTGCTTCTGGCCTCACATTAGGATAGGTACCCTGTATGGTTGACTGATTCACATTAAAATTGTTTAAAATAACTAACTACCTACTCAACTGTAGTGCTGTCTAGTACTTTTTTTTTCAGATAAGAGCGTGACCGAACGTTACTTAAGTATTTGCTTAGCGAAATTGTCAATTAAGAAACCGACCTTTAGTCCCTATCCCACTATTCAGACATCACGGTTTTAAAAACGGTGGCTTTGGTAATTGGTGAAACTGGATTTAAAGTTAGCTTCTGTTTCCAAACCTTAACGAAGATTTAAAACAGATTTGTGCCCAGCAGTGAGTCGTATGTGGACCAATTATGTTAAATAGTAAGTAATTCGCCTCTACCAATCCGAACTTGATTCCTCTACCAATCAATTAATCCGGACCCCCGTTGTTGCCTATACCTTCCTCAGAGAAGAGACCCGCGCCCCTCGGTGGGGACATAATGGGTTGATGATGATGATGAAGTAGTGAGTAGAGTTAGGTCTCATTGGCAAATCAAAGCCGTGGCGTAATTAAGGAATAAACTTGAGAAGCGTTCATCATCATCATCATCAACCCATTATGTCCCTGAAACGTGTAGATTCCATAAGCGCGGTACAAATAGTCTGTGGTAGAGATTTTACCGAACTAAAAACTATTACACTGCGTTTATAGAGATAAATTTACAGTGGATATTAAAATTCCTATAATTTGATTGGCGGCTCTTTGCTTGTGAGTTAAAATGGCTTCTACATAGAGACCAGCGCCATTAAGCTTACAAAATAGTCTACTAAACATTAAAGTGCTTAACTAGTATTGGTCTGCTTATGGACACACCTTTACATATGACTGTGGGGTGGAAGTGCCCTGAATTGGTGCTATAAGAAAGTAATGTACTGTTTAGTAGGCTTAGCATGCGGAATGTAGTAGTATGTAACATTTTCGTAGACTTTACTTACAAATTACCTAGGTGAAATAAAGTAATACAAAATCTAAATAAAGTAATGTTTCATAATTATGATAACTTTTGTCGTAGAAAGTTAACACCACGGCTACATTAACTTCATAAATTCGTCTATCCATTCCGCTGCGAGCAGGCGGCCATTGTTTAACTATGTTATGCTAATTACCGCCATTAGAAGGGCTATGGTGATATAATTCCGCGGATGATATTTTTTTTGCTGGAGTAAATTGATTTCTCATTAATATTATTAGGAAAAATGTTCAAGCTGGGTGATTTAAATGTAACCGTGGTATAACAATGTGAATAAAAAAGGGTTTTGAGCTTGAGATAATTTACTATGAGTAGATAGAGAACTAATTACAGAAACAGATAAAGAAGAAATACAAGTATTATTGACAGCCTGTAACAAGTACATGTGAAAATGCATACTTATTTTTACTTGTCAAAACTAACTAGTCTCCATGGTAACAGCGAGGAGTTGAAAGAGGAACCGGAAGCCGAGGAGCCCACCATCGTGCCCACGCTGCGTCCTTCCGCCCGCGCACGCGCCGCCGTCGCGTAATCGAGCCGCCAGGTGGCGCTGTCGACACATATCCGGTTCTTTGGCTTCTTTGAGATGGTGGATCAAATCTATCTATGTATCTAAAAGAGGACTTAATAAAAAACAGGCCCATAAGATGTTTTGGATTTGATTGAACAGTCGCAGGTTTAGATAGACTGAGAGAATTAAACGGAAAAAATGATAAATGATTTAACCTATGGTGATAAAAAAAGTATCTTAACCAGCCGACAGATGTCGCGTTCTCTCGCTCCAATCTTATCGCGAAGAGCAAGACGACATGCTGTTTAGCGCCTTGTTGTAAAACCTTTTTTCAATGACACAATGTTATACAGTCATGAATGTTTGTAAAAGTTATTTATTTTTGTACAGATGCAAGGCTGCGTAACAGAAAACTATAATTATGTACTTGAGCGTTTTTTTTTATAATTTACAATTTTAATATACAACTATGCGATATTTTCGGTCAATATGAACGCCGCCTTACACAAATTGATTACACATAGGCATTAAGGTGTGTTTCTACTGGGCAGGTGTGGGCAGGTCGCACGATACCGGCCCGTTGCGATCGTCAATCGCAATTTGGGTCAGTTGGGCCGAGAAGGGTGTGCAAACAGCCTTTCGCCAAAATGAGTTAGTTAACCCGGCGATGTTTATATTTATATATTATGTTTGTATTTTATTTCGGATAACTTTTCGTTTCGTATTATCAGACTCCGAAGCATGCTTTAATCGTTTAATTAAAATTACTTAGATATTTTTATTGTGAATAATACCTATTGATATTTGCGAGTTCGTTAAGATTTAGTTTTCATGGACGTAAAAATGTTTGTGAAAATGGCAGTAATCGGAACTTTGATTATTTAGTAGGTAGGTTAAGTGCAGTCTTCCATTCTAAGCTATTATACTGAAGCTTTAATATTACTTAGCTAGACTATAAATATAATCTAAGCCTATAGATACCTTCTTTCTCAATTATTCAAGAATTTACTTAAGTATTTTGTGTTTGTATTTTCCCGGTGTACAATAAAGAATTTTCTCATCACAACTTCATGTTAGGTATCCGTGTAATCTCTTAATATTATGATGGTGCTATGTACCTACAAAAATGCAACACTAAAAACCATGAGAATTTAACAATACTATAATTATTATTTCTATACCCAGTAGTGGGCAGAGGCGAGCTGAAGATTATGATGATGATGATGATGATGAGGTCAATTATTTCACCATTAAAATTCATCTTCAGCCACGCCCACTGCAGGACATATTGTCTATCGAACACAGTACAGGAAAATTTCAAAATTTACCATACCCGAGTAATTGGCAATCAAAGTTTTGATCTTTTAGGACTGTATTGGTTTTTAAAAACTAAAAAATAAATAAAAGCAGTGTTTGAGATATTCGTTAACTGCACTAGATAGTAAAAAATAAAATAGACTATAAAAAACTGGATTTTCAAAATTTTGGACATGTTCCAGTACTGTCTCCGATGGACGATATGCCTCCCTCAAGCTTTTCCAAGCTTCCCGATGTCGTCCCGCCCGCATCCAGCGACTCCTCGCCACCGTAACCAGGTCGCCATTAAAATTACAGTTCCTATATTCTTACCTCCCTCCAAGACCACCCCTTTCCCCGTTGCACGAGTCCACATTATCCATTCCGGTCACTAAACCCAGTTAACCTTTAACCGTCGATCAATCATACGGACCATTGGCACGTTTACAGTTAGGATTATGAGAGCGGGTGCGGTCATATGTGGGCCAGTCGCCTTGCGTTTGGGGGAAAACATTTTTAATTTACGACGTCGATGCACGCTGGACGGTCTAGGCATTATGCGGCCAGTAAGCTTGAAAGGTTGTTTAAACTGACTGATAACTCATTACCGAGGATTGGAATGGGTAGAGTATAAAAACCTACAATTGCAAGGAGACGTTACGAAAAGTTACTTATATGAGCAAAAAACAAACATTATAATGTTGTTTTTATGTAAACTATTCATTACAGTTTTTAAAACCTATTTGTTACTCCACCTATTCCTATCACTGGTAATATCACAACCGAATTCATTTCCTTCCATTCATTCAATCCATTCTTCGTTTCTTAATTAAGTATTTTATGAATTAAGATTGTTAGTTTCATATGATTTTAATTATTTACTTACCACAGATACGTAATAAACAGGTGCAATACAAATACAGTTTTTATAATAAGAAATTAGAAGTCAACCGCTCAATTTTGTTATTTTAAATTGGAATTTATATTGTAATTGTAGAGTAAAGCCTTGTGGTTCATAATAATGATTAATAATAATATATACTCAGATTATTTTTCTCTTTAGTCTTATTCTGTACATAAATTATAACTGAAGGTGCATGTACATACATAATTTTAAACTTAAGTTATGTCATATACTTAATGCAATGAAAATAATAAACATTTATATTTCAAAATAATCTTGTTTTAATTTAATTTCACTGAATCGAAATGTCAGATCCGTTAAATGTTAATTTACTCTCGGTGTCATTGTGTTCTACAAGAACTCTACAACTTCTAGTCGTCGCGAATCAACACAGACTTCTAAATTCTAGTAATCATCTAGTAACTCCATTCTGGTCCACGCGCCGTAGTGTTGCTTTAGGCGGAAAATATCTCGTTCGTTTTCTATGAGCAGTATCGTAAGTAAATATGAAGCGAAATTAAATTAAGATAAAGTGCTATTTACCGACGTTGCCGATACCGATATTGGTTTAATATTAGGTAAAAGGTAGGTATAATTTATTTATTTACAGATTAAAAAAAAAATAACCTCACGCCCGTTATCCCCGAAGGGGTAGGCAGAGGCACCAGTCTCTAGAACTGGACCCACGTTTTGCAGAGTTTATTAGGTCCCAAACGTGACAAGTGGCAAGCCTGTCGCCGTTATCCGCGCACAATTTATCAGCGAATGGTGTTGCTGTGCAAACAAATGTACGTAACTAAAAGTCATTGGTACATGCGTGGTTCGAACCCAGACCCTCATGATCGAGAAGCAAAGGTCAACCCCACTACGCCACCACCGCTTTCCAGATCCATGGTGAACAAACAGCTATTACAATAATATAGAATATACCTAATGTAGGGTTAGGGTTACAGAAAGCCAATTAAACAATTACAGCCATTATAATGGCGGGGACTCTTACAAGAACCATACAAAAGAAAATAGGACGTAGTTTAACAGAAAGGTTCCAACCCACACAAAGTGAGTTTTGAGATAAGTATTTGAGTTTTTAGGTTTAAGCTGATTTACGCTCTCCATACATAGGGTTGGACTACCGTGTGCCATAACTTTGCACATACTCATAGGATCGCTATGAAAGTCTTTGGTTCTTAAAATATACAGCATAGTGATCATTTTGATATATTTAACTCAAAAATTTCCATGTTGTGGGTTGGAACCTATCTGCTAAAGTCTAGAAGCAGTTGCACTTCAAGAAAAGAAAGTATTTACTGACACATGCGCCGTAGTGTTGTTTTTGGCGGGAAAGTTTCCATTTGTTTTCCGTCACCAGTGCCTCGAAGGCTCGCGCGCGACACACGCGAACTTCTTGCCTTGAAGAGTGTAGGCAACCAGCAGAAAACACAGTGTAAAAGCGCAAAGAATATAAGGACACGCAACGTTGAAGCCCAAGTGACCTAATTAGAACTTTTTATGTAACTAACTTCAGTTCAGTTAAACAGTGAACTTTAGTGGCAAATCTTATTGTGCTTACTTAGAATTTAGACTTTGGGAAGATCCCGCTCCGCTACTTAGAAAATAATTGCCAGTTTCTGAACTGAGAATCTCTCTAAGTAACTACTTAACTGTAGTGCAGTGCTGTCTCGTCAAATTTCTCAGAAAAGAGCGTGACAAAGGGCCGATTGCTGAATTGAGAATTTACGCTAAGTAAATACTTAGGTAGCATGCTGTCACGCTCTTTTCTAAAGAAATTTGACGAGACAGCACTACAGTTAAGTAGTTACTTAGCGAAATTCTCGATTCAGAAACCGGCCCTTACGGTCTTATTTATAAAAAAACAATTTCACTAAAACGTCACTCATACGCTACGCTACTTCAATTCTATTTTATCTAACCACAGACGAAATAAAAGAAAGCAAAAATAAAAAAAAGATATTATTTTATTTTTTTAAAAGACAACAGCGTTTAAGCTCAAACTTTTTAGAAATCAAGAAAATTTAAAACGTTTACTAAGGTTATACAGAGGTTTTAAAAAAACTCCGAGAGAGGAATTACTTCACTTTTTTATAAGATGCAAGATGGTCAGACTGGAGGTTGTTTTTCGCTGCCTTTTTCTGCACTGCTTTTGGCCTCAAAGCAGCGGCTTACATTATAAGTATCTAAATTGATATTCAACAAATACAATGTAATTATTTACGTTGAAATAAAGTTCTGAGTGCGTATACTGAGTTTTGTCATTCACTTTCGATAGCGAGAGCGTTTGCGATTTGCATAGGAGTGACAAAGCGCGCCATCTAGTTGTCTCTTTGTCACTCCTATGCAAATCGCAAACGCTCTCACTATCGAGAGTGAATGAAAAAACTCAGTATACGCACTCTGATTTCTGATTACCGTAAATTTCTAGCGCATAAAATAGTCCGGCCGTGAATCCAAGGAGTGGCTGACGAGCCCCCACGGCAACTGCCTCTTATTTGCACTCGTAGTTTGAAACTCCCTAAGGATAGGCTCCTTGTCCTTGAAAAAAACAGCATTGTTTATACGTATTCGTATAAATTATGAGTCTCATTTTAACTAAAAAAACAATTATTATTTGTAAAAAAACACAAGATAAAATTTGATAATCATGTACATATATCTGCGGCCATTGTATCGAAAACGGCCTGGTAGATTCTATGACGACGTCACATGTCAGTAAAAATGGCGTCTGAGATTCGTTCTTTCTTGCGTTCATTGGTTGGTTTTCTGTGAAGTGACGTCATAATTCCTGTGCGACGCCATATTGCCCAAGATCGCGTTTTGGCGGCTTATTTCAAAAGTAAATTTTCGTTTGCCTTTTTTAGAAGAAATACACGAAAGAATTTAAAATGAAATGATCACTTTCTGAGGACTCCATAAACATCAACAAAAAATATGAGATGGTTTTCAGAAATCTGTCAAATAGCCTATTGTAATTAGCCAGCCCGTCGTCTGGTCTGCTGTCTCTGTCTGGTCTACTCATCTCGTACCTACGCCAGCGTAATTCTTGGCCCCAACCGTGGCCTTTGAGGAGGTTCCGCTGGGGTCGGGTGGGGCCGCCGTCCCGACGCGCGCCACCTCGCGCCAATGCGTCGCCTGCGCTAGCAAGACCGGGACTCCGGCCTCCAGCGAGGGTCTTCACAGACCGAGCACGAGAGACGAACACTGGCAGGTAAGAAACGGAAATGAGGATACATTGTTATTTAACTTAATTGGGTTATTCACCAACTGGACACACATGACTGGACACACCTGTGTCGAGTTGGTTAAACTCAAATTAGTATCATTTATTCTTTCGTCATCTGGACACACAGATTTTTATGTGTGTCAAGATGGTGAAACGTATTTAAATCGTTTTAATGTTTTCGTCAACTGGACACACATTCGAATTATTTTACCCGAATTTATGACGAAGTACAGTCATACGCAGAATGTTTTCTGTCACAATCATCATCCTCCATCAAACGTTCCACCGCTGGAAACGGGTAATTTTACAATACTTTTACAATAATTTTACAGTAAATAGTACAAAAGTACTAGGGTAGCAGAAGTATGTAAGAGATTGCGGCTAAAATAAAATTTCATGAAAAACATGCGGCTTAGTTCATGGTGTTGCTTGTACTGCGCAGTATTAAACAGGGTTGTTTACTACTACTACCTACTAACGTTTGTTACCCTAGTACTTTTAACCGGTCTGGACTATACCATAAGTGCGACAGGGCGTACTGGAAACCACTGTGAAGCAAGGAGCGAAGTACTGGGAATTAAAGTAACTCGCAAAGCGACATTATGGGAATCGAGATTCAGGGAATAAAAATTGAAACTATCAATATGAACACTATGATCGCGACCATTGTTAGTGGTCAATAATTCCATGAGCGAGACGATTGTTAACCTGACTGTACCCTTTTCTGCAAAAAAACAGAGTGTGTCCAGTTGGTGAAAACATAAAAATTATTATTTTAGCTTTCACCATCTGGATTTCGTCATCTGGACGCACAAAGATTTTTATGTGTGTCCAGATGACGAAAGAATAAATGATACTAATTTGAGTTTAACCAACTCGACACAGGTGTGTCCAGTCATATGTGTCTAGTTGGTGAATAACCCACTTAATTCCGGAAACGCTTTTTTTTTTGTTTGAGGAGTCCAAGTATTTTGGTTCGAAAACTGAGGGGCAGTTTCGTTCGAAAACTGGGAGCCAATTGAGAACTTTGCTAAGTAATAGGTACGTGTAATGCTGTCTCGTCAAATTTCTCAGAAAAGAGCGTGACAGAACGTTACTTAATTATTATTTACGTAGTGAAATTCTCAATTCAGAAACCGACCATCAGGATACACTTCACGATGCAAACTTCAAACTTCACATGATCCACCTACCAAGTTAGACCTGAAAATTCTGTACTTAGTCTAATAGTTCAGCCCCCTAGTGTGGGGCCCGAAGCAATGTACGTGCCTGTATGTAAATGTTATGTTTTGTTACTTAGCCTCGGGTACTCAACATTTTCGAAGTTTTCCTTCATATCAGCGTATTGCTACTACAAAGACACAAAAATATACGTAACCAACCCCCTGCTTTTTATAGAATGCATTTTGACAAAAAAATGTCAATATGCTTACAAAGACCACAATAGTCAATACCATCTGTCAATAGTCGGTTAACAGTATGAGAAACCGTGGGCTAGAGAAGACAGTAACATAACATTTCCATACAGGCACATGCATTGCTTCTGGCCCCACACTAGGACACCCTGTGTCGTGGGAACCAGAAACAGCGACGTCACAAACATGTAAACATCCAAGACCTGGGTTTCTGTTTTTGTTTGAAAAGCTGTGACTCGAATTCGTGACCGTATTAAATGTATTAAATCCCTCCCCCTTACCCCAGTTGACCTAAATAAATATCAGTACCAGCTAGGACCTTCCTGTAGCAGCTTACTATCTTTCAGACCTCATCAATATTCACCAGTCAATTTCAGGGATCAGACCCTGAGCTGCCGCTAATGTAATCCGGCCCAGAAAACCCGCGAAATTTCAGTCAAGACATCTCGATAGCTTATTGTTTTGCTCGTCAGTGCTACCAATGCGTTGATCACCTTTTCTATAAACTCTGTGCTCTAGCCGAATCTTCTTCTAACAGCCTACCCTTCCACACCGGCCCCACTCCTTCTCTATAGCTACCTCTATCGCAATCCAGACCAGTCTAAATTGGTATATTAAGATGGCTACTCATTGAAATGTATATCGAATCGCTCGTAGCCTGGGCTGCCTGAGTGATCTTAAACGATCACTAAGGTTAAGCAACATACGGCGCGTTCAGTCCATGGATGGGTCACCGTCTATGACTAACGCTAGTGGCATTTTTCCGAGCGATTCCGTGCTTCGCAAGGCACGTTAAGCAGTTGGTGCCGGCTGCCGTCGATAGATGGCAGTCGTTAAGCCAAGTCAGAGGCCTTAGGGCGGCTTGAAAACTTCTGACAGTAAGACCAGCCACTAGTCTTACAAGCCTCCACCAATCCGGACTTGGCCCCCGTGGTGGAGTATGGCCTATACCTTCCTCAGGGAAGAGACCCGTGCCCCTCGGTGGGGACAAGATGGGTTGATGATGAAGATGGCTACAGCTTAGTCCTTTTCTCCCACCAGCCCTACCTCCCACCTCACCTTATAACAGCCTCACTTTATACAGCGACCTCCGCACCGCCAGTAGCGAGCTACCGAGCGGCCGAGTGGAAGCGCAAAACTGCATCCAACCTCTCGACGCACCTTCTTTTAACAGTTAACCGTCTTACAGCGACCGGCTGCACCCCTAACACAATCCGGCCCAGAGGAAGCAGCTTAGAAATGCCTGTGACACCTCTAAAAATCAGTATAATCAAGATTGTCTGGAAGAGATAGCTTTTAGCGATAAGACCGCTAATTGTATACGACAAATTTTAGATGTAAGGTTTCAAATGTATATAATTATCTCTTTCTGGTGTGTACAATAAAGAGTTCTAATCTAATCTAATCTATATTAATCTTTAGCCCAGTGTCTGCAATTGCAGCTAAGGCAGCCAGATATAGCTTACAGCCTACCCTCTTACAGTGGCGGCCGAACCCCCAGTCTCCGAGCTACCGCTAGCACAATCCGGCCCAGATATGGCCGTCCCGGAACTTTCTAACAGCCCTACCCTTTTCTATACAGCAACCATCCGCCCAAGTTAGCTCTATAGGTTAGTCCTTTCCTCCTATTACATCCAACGGACTATGGCCGCCCTTTCGTCTAAATGCCAACCTTTCTACAGCGACCGGCCGCACCCCCAGTGCTCGAGCTACCCCCAGCGCAGCTGCCCACCGCCCCGCCGGCGGCAGTGCGCCCGCGACCGCCGCCGGAAGCGCGCGAGATGGCGACCAAGCCGGACAGTGCGGTCGCTGAGACGCTAGAGGATCGCGACCCGAATAACTTGAACTCGCACGTGCAGGTAAGGGGGAACTCACATGGCGGTTTTGTGACCGTTTTTATGGGTGCTTGGGGCTTCGTGCTGTAGTTAACTGCGAAGCTTTTTCTAGCAGACGTTTTCTTTGTTTATTGTTTTCAGCTTTCAGTTCCTACATTAAAGGCTCGCGGTACAAATTAGTTCAATCGCGATTGCCAAGTTTTCTATCGTTAATCGAATGCTATTACTACTTATTTTATTAACTTATTTTATATCCGAGGAATCATCTGGGAAATCCTACACCCTGTGAAAATATAAACATTTACACGGGCACATATATTGCTTCTGGTCCCACACTAAGATATTCTGTGTCGTGGGAACCAGAAATAGTGACATCATAAACATGTAAATATTCAAAAGAACAACTAAATTAGCTACTAGTAGCGTGGCTATATAACTTCCTTTTAAATCCAGTATATAAATCTAGATTTAATAAACTTAGAACTGTCAATCATTTTCATACAACATGACGTGAGTAAAAGTAACATCCAATTCCATGAGAAGGTAGCACTTGATTCCACCCTACAAGTGACCCAGACAGCAAAACAAAGGATTTCAATGCCAAACATGTGGATACACATTCAATCAAACAAGAAGGGCGGACCTAACCCTATAATTATGTCAAGCAAGTCACGTGGGAAGTACGATTTCCATTCGTTCAAGAGTGTTTTGTGACTGAAATAGTTCAAGTAGACTAAGGAAGGTCGGCTCCTGAACAAGCTGAAAGGTCAGGTGTTACATTTGCATATTACCATAGCGGCTCATTGTTAACATTCCCTGTTATAGGCTCTATTAGCGTCAGAGGGGGAGATTTTTGGGAATAGTGCTGACAAAGGTCGTTCAAATGTTAAGGTTGAAACAAAGGCCTATGAATTTACTTCACCAATAAAAAAACGTTACTATATTTTTTAACCCATTTTAACAAAAAAAGGTCGAGACTGTATTATCAATGACATTAAAAGCTATTTTAGAACCTTCAGCCTGAAGCTTCAATGAGCGAGACCATGCTAGCCCAACATGGGTGAAAATTCAAAACCCTTAATTAACACTTTCCCGGATAATGGATGCTATAGCATCCGATAACAAGAAAAATAACAAAAGATCACATATGACTGTCCGGGGAAGTGTTAAGAAGTTTAAATTGGGTGCATCTTTTTAAGTATATTCTATTATTAAACTACAAATACCACGCACACTACATAATAAAAGTCATTATTCTTAAAGTAACGTCATTCTGAATGCGAAGTTTTGTTGACGGTGGCAATAATGTGTCACATCACAGACGTCTTTAAATTACCTATTGCAACGTTCATGGTTGTAAATACTACGAAAGTTGTAATATTGGTAAGTACTTAGATAAAAGTTTACTGAATAAACGCAACATGGACGTCTATAAAACTTTGAATAGAAAATGCAACAGTGCGTTATTGATCGTCGGTTACGCGAATGAATTACAAGAGTGAGTCATTAAGTTCCATGCAAATCTTTAGCTTGAAACAGCTTGAAATACATTTTTTCTACTGTAGTATGACGCACACAAAAATAGTCCACACAGAGATTCTTGGTTTTTATTTGATACTCTCATTGCAAAAAGCGAAATCCGCTTAAACAAATACACATTTTATATGTTTATTTTTAGGCACTGGAAATACCAGTGGCACGCAACGACAAAAATGTCAAACAAATCACGACCTAACCCGATCTAACCTTTTTTTTAACTCTGGCGGAAATTTTAAAGCAAACTTAAAAAAAAAAACCTGAAATTTAACAAGCCGCTAGTACGGAGTAATCAAACACCATTCCAACGAGTTCAAAACAAACGAGCCTTTTCTTTCTTCTTTTCGTGTTTACCGGCCAGTAACCGGCCGATGGAAAAATGTAAGCAATTTGAAAATGGAAAACTTGAAGCGGTCATCGCGTGACGAAAAATAACTGGTGCTAGATGGGGAATGGGGTGAGCGATAAAAATAACGGTTGTAGGTTTTTAATTACGTACTTCTATTGAACAAAACGTGTTGGTGTACCAACATAAGAAAACAATATTTAAAGTTAGATTTGAAGTTAGTTTAGAAAGGCTTATTTTCAATGTAGAGTAAAGCATGGAACACACCAATCTGCTTGTATATACAGCCGAAAGCCCACAGGTTGACCTGTTGTCAACTGTAATACATAAACACACGCCTTTATACCGGAGGGGTGGGCACCAGAGTTTGCCACTTGCCACGAACCACAAGCCACCAATGCCACTCTTGGTAGAATAGATACCTACTCTACTTGCCCTATATTCTAAACAAAATATTGTCTGCAGCGCTATTTGAACAATCGTGTACAGCAAATTGGATGTTCCAATTTCTATACGGCCTTGATAACAGAAACATTGCTCAGAGCTTCAAATAAAAACCCTTTCAATGGCTTAGGGCTATATTACACTATACTTGAGCCATTACAAACGTGCGAACTCAGACATAAACACTTGTATCAGACCTTTCTCTCACACATATAGGAGGCATATCGGAACTCTCGCTCGCACTTTTTTGACTCGGTTCGCACGTTTGTAATGTTTCAAGTATAGTTACTAGCAAGAAGAAAAAAAGGCTCCGGGGCATACATTACTTCGAAAACGAAAAATCAAGTAAGTGTATCCGGAAAAAGAATGTTCAAGATATAACATAAATTAATTGGGAATTTTAATGATTTTTTTTTAATTTTAAGACTATCTTTAAAGCCCTCAAAATAAAGCTCGGCTACCATCAATGTTCAAATTATTTAATAAGTGCCTTAGAGATAAATATATATACATTTAAACATTTACACACAGGCACATACATTGCTTCTGGCCCCACACTAGGATACCCTGTGTCGTGGGAACCAGAAACAGCGACGTCACAAACATGTAAACATCCAAGACCTGGAGTTTTTTTTTTTCTCTCCAGCCGGGGATCGAACCCGGGACCTCTCGCTTGGTAAGCAGATGCGTTAACCGCTACGCCACAGAGGTCGTCAATATTATTTGGCGTGTTAGTTTTTTTTTTGGATAAAAAAATTTTTGTAATTAAAAACATAACATAACATCGTCTTCATAGACTAAATAATAAAACTAAACTAAATATTAAAACTAAACTAAATACATACTACATAAAAACTAAATATAAAAAATAGTCTCTAGACCGCTGCCGTTGGGGAGAGTTCCCAAGATACTGTAAAAACTAGCAGTCAAATCTTGAGCTTGAATTACAATTTACAACTCAGTGATCTTGTAACTAAAATTTCATGATTTTCTTCAGAGAACTTGGCAGCACTCATATAGATCTCATTTCTTTTGTCGTTGAAGTCGATAACGACGTCTGTTCTTAATATTGAACTTGGCTCTCATATCATTCACATTTATGTTTTTGATGGGATTTATTTATACATTCAGTGTTTGTCCATTCCTCAGTAAAGTCAGAAAACAAAAATACTTGAACAAACTAACATGACTTGGCATGGACGTATTTTGAGACGCGGAATGTGATTTAGAGTTTTTCGGGCCTTAATGAAATTTTGGTATCATACCATAAAAATATCTCTCATCTCATTCTGTCCATCATCTCGTCCATCTCATCCTGACTGTTTGGATTTTTTCCGGGAACTACGCAAAATAAAAAATGGGGTGCATAATTAACGCAAAAATTCCTCACCAGATAGTATGGGACGACGTGATCGGCGAGCCGGAGGGAGCGCGCAGCCCGGAATGCTCGTGGCGGCTCAGCGCACTCTGCTTCCTGCACGCACGCAACTGGTGCTACACGCTTCTGGCAGTTCTCGTGGCCCCGCCCTGCGCGCTGTTTCTAGGCTGCTGCTTCGCGTGCCTCGCCTTCGAGGTGGGTAGTTGGTACTCAGAATTGCGCTACGTTTCCAGCCTCGATTGCTGTTTGTGCAAACATAAACATTTACATACAGGCACATCAATAGGATACACTGTCTCGTGGGAACCCGAAACAGCGACATCACAAACATATGGTCAGACTTGGGGTCTTATTTGTCCCCAGCTGGGATTCGAACCCGGGACCTCTCGCATGGTAAGCAGATGCGCTAACCATTGCGCCACAGAGGTCGTCGTCATAGTACGATGACAGACACGTCACGTGACCTGTTCTTTCCTAACATTAGAATGTAGAATAAGGTAATTATTCATCATCAACCCATTATGTCCCCACTGAGGGACACGGGTCCCTTCCCTGAGGAAGGTATAGACCATACTCCACCACGGGGGCCAAGTCCAGATTGGTGGAGGCTTGTAAGACTAGTGGCTGGTCTTACTGTCAGAAGTTTTCTAGCACCCTAAGGTCTCTGACTTGGCTTAATGACTGCCATCTATCGACGGCACCCGGCACCAACTGCTTAACGTGCCTTGCGAAGCACGGAAATGTATGTCGTTATTTGCCTTTCCAGCAAATCTGGTGTTCAGCTCCATGCGTTCGCTGCATCAAAATCTACTTCGCTTCAGTGCGTACGATGGTGCAGGCTGCCATGGCGGCTTTTGTAGTCCCAGCGGCGGACGCGGTCGGCCATCTTTGCCGCCACATCCGCGTCAACTTCCGCCGCGATGCACCGGAAGAGAAAGACTTGTTGATTATTTAGTGACTTTTGTATGTGTATGTGTTGTTCCGTTAATGCCGAATGTGCCTTTAATATTAAGAATTAAACATATTTAAATATTTAGCAATTAATTAATTGTCGATCTCACCTAAATGTTTTATAAATGTTAAGCACTAGTGTTTGTTTTATGAAATTAATTTATAATATAATACATTATCTCCTGTTTTTTACTATTATTATATTATTATAAATTACCATAATACGTAAATCAGACTATGAAATTAAAATATAAACTGTATGACTGTGGTGGTATTTGTGCGTCTTTGTAATAAAATATGAAGAATTAATTATCTACATACATAACTAATCTTTTTATCTAATGACCTATCTACCAACTTCTTTTTTTGGCATTTGCATCTAAATAATAAGACGATTTATACAAGAAAGATACAATAAATATTCTTATCTTATATAACGTACAGTGTCGCCTTCTTTTACACTAGAACGGTGAAGGGACCACTTGAACGTTGCAGTGCCTGTGTCATTGCTGTTTAATTGGAGTAGGCTCACCCAGCACTTATATCATCCTGAAAACTATCTTAGTCAGCCTAGCCCACAGGAACTTCAAGTGAATACGTCCAGACCACGGGTGACCTTACGATGTTTTTCTTCACAGTTAGCGTGTGGTATTGCTACCTACTACAAATTCACAGATGTAGGTACATAACGTTGAAAATAAACAAAGTCATCGGTACATGTACTCTCTGAGAACTGACCCTCGGTCTTTTGCTTCAAAGTCCATTGTTCTACCCACTGGGCCACCTTTCCTTGATCACTGTGAAAAAGGTTCATTTGAGGTTTCAGCTCAGGAGAGGGAAATTAGGTATCGCTAGTTATGCAATTATTTTTTAATTATTATCAGCCAATGCAACCTGCCCGTACTAATAGTTTTTAAAATTTGGCAAAATCGACCCACCCTAATGGCGAATTAATCGAGATTACTCGAATTGAGGCATTTGAAAGCTTGAAGTAACGAGCACAAAGCACAGTAATCAAGCTACTGGCTGATTAACATTCAGGCAAATGAAACTTCTGAGAAAGGTCTACGTACTGTTCACACGCAGCTGTGAACCCGAGCCGAATGGCAACTAAAATGCTTTCGAATGAAAGCCAATCGAAAAAATATGCATAACATAGTTTTTTTTTATTGCGACATTAGGTGCGTACTTTCAATTTGCTTGTTAAATACACTGGCTAGTTGACTATAATTTTTTACGAGTGATCGTCATTATTATTTTTTTCTTTTATTTCTTAGCAAAAAGCATCGAAAACTTTTAGTTACAAAACCAGCCATGGTGATATATTTTGACAGTTTATGAGCAAAGTTTGAAATTATTTTGTACAATGAAACTGGCGTACCAACAACTAGACAGAAAAAAAGAAATATGGCCGCCATATTTCTTTTTTTCTGTCTAGTTGTTATGGCGGCTTCTTTTAAATTAGCGATTTGGCGCTATTTTTAGAAAAACCTAATAATTCTGTTTTTAACAAAAAAACAAAGAAAACTAATTAATTATTCGCTGACAAAGATGGATGGAAGCACATCTGATGGAACGTCCGTGACCGTTGCTAGACCCCCGATGAGTTATAGTTCTACAAAAAACAATGAAGGAAATACGACTCGAAGGAGTGATGATCAATTTGTTATTTCCCAATGTCGAAGGTTTGTAGTGACCTGTAAATACTTGGCCTACAATTTTAGTAATAGTGAACAATTCGGGAAATTATATGGGCCGGTTTCTGAATTGAGAATTTTTACTAAGTAAACAGCAGTTAGACAGCAGAACCATCTTTTTCCGACGCATAGGCAGACTACACAGGGCAGTATTATGTTTTACAACCTGTACTTATATTATGTATGTACTACCACATTTTAGCAAATAAAAGAATTGAATTGAATTGAACTGTAGTGCTGTCTCGTCAAATTTCTCAGAAAAGAGCGTGACAGAACGTTAGGTAGGCACTTAAGTATTTTGTGAAAATTCTGAACTCACCAAAATTCTCAATATTTATATTTGTTTTAAAGGCGAATTACGTTCCGCTAGGACGGGATTGAACCCATGACCTCCCAAATAAGAAGCCAGAGTTTTACCGCTGTCAGCGCTCCCTATATCCCTTATTGTCGTTATGTACATAATGTGTTCACTTTATTTAGAAATACGAATGTCAATCCAGCAACTAACGCCCCGACGAACCAAGAATCCACTGATGAATCTGAGAACGAAGAAGTAAGTTTATGTGCTTAGGTAAGTCTTCATTCCTCGCTCCCTATTCCTATTTCATCCCTATTTCAAGGAGTTCCGCGAAAAAGTCAGTGATTCCGCGAATCACATTTGCCACTGGATCGTATGATTATTATTGTTCCATTTAACCAAAAATATATCGTTACAAATAATTTTTTGATAAATGGTACATTCGGTACCAACATACTTTCAGAAGCTTAAAGTAAAGACAAGTCTTGAATTTCACAACTTAAAAATCACTGTTGTAATGATAACACCAAAGAGGTTTGTTAGTGTTCCATTGTAGTAACCACTGCCGTAGAGGACTAATTCTCTATTTTACTTATCAGAAAATACTTGCGGTGTACTGGCGAGCTGCCGTAGAGGACTAATTCTCTATTTTACTTATCAGAAAATACTTGCGGTGTACTGGCGAGCCGGAAAATTGGGCGCGGCACATTACACTTTACAAACGGGCGAGGTGAGTAATTAATTAATGATTAATTAATCTATATGAAATGAAAACCATAGAAAAGGCGTAGTCACCGCACGGCGTATCAAAATCACCTCTTTCGAGCCCATAAGGGGAGATTTTCATAAATTTCTCGTGGCCGTGGAGGGATCAACGCTCGTGACACAACTTTACTTTACTATGGATTTTTTTTATCGTACTGTCTTTCGCTGTAGATTTTGATTTTGGACACTCAGTAATTTATTGATTGGCCCAATAGTATAATTTAGCTTATTATAGTCTATTCATTCTATCAAATTACGTGAGTACATAGAATCGCTCGTAGCCCCGGCTGCCTGATGAAAAACATTTTGTTTTTATTGTGAACATTTTTTTTATTGTTGAATTTATTGTTGTTCTTGTGGACAATGTTCTGCTAAGATCACTAAGATGCCACAAGCAGGCCTGTTTCACTACGAGTGTTGGTATCTAACGCGTAAGTACATGCGGCGACCACTCCGGAGTGGCAAATAGGTAGGAATTCAGGCGCCAGAAGAGGTAAGAGTTACGCGGTAGAAAGAGTGGCAACATGTAGGTGAATATAACGTAGCTTTTTTGGCGCCGTGCGATCTGAATTACATCTAATTGCATCGCTGCTAGAGTCCCTTTTTCTTTAATTTATTTTGCGGAGTGAATCTTCTGTACCTGTACTATTATGTATTCTGTGCCACAACCCTCCAGCTACACGTCCTAGACGAGATAGTAGACCGTGCGCCGGCGCACCAAATGCTGAGTAACTTATACCGCCTCGCGGAGCCCGCCAAGCTGCTGATAGACGGAAAAATGCAGAGCACCTTCGTTAGCAACGTGAAGAAGATGGTGTACGGTGGAGAAGGTGAAGATAGCGGGAGATGCAAGTTGACGTTCATATCTGCTAAGGATTATAGTAAGTATTTTTAGAAAACAATTACCTACTCTTCTGGGAATCAGTCTAATATTAACTTTATTCTGGATAAGCTTACTTGACTTTTTATTGGAAGAGTCCGAACAGGCGTATCTGCTCAGTAAGTTAATATCTAATGACACAAAAACAAGTAATAATAGTTTGTACTCATACTGTCCTCTATAATATGTACAAATAGCCTTTTCCATAGCTGCCACTACACCACCAACACTGCGTGTCTCAAAATATTTCTACAACCACAAACGTGTGAAAAGATAGGTAGGTATCCTTCCAAACCGTGTTGTGCACGAGTGGAACAAACTTCCCGACTCTATCATTAGCGCAGGCTCAATGAACTATTTTAAAAATAGACTACCTACCTAGTCATTTATATAAAAAAACAACCAAGTGCAGTGATAAGACATACGCATAATACACATCAGCTCTAAGTACGCTAGAGCGTATCAATAATAATAACAATATATGTATGTAATTTTCATCAAATCATTAAAAAAAATCCGTTAAAATATTTTCCCATAACATTCTCCTCCCATACTCATTCACCTCCCCGCCAGACTTCGAAGCATGCAAGCGCCGCATTTACACCCTGTCCCTTCCCCACGAACCCCCCAACTGCACTGACGACGATCGAGCGATCTTCCTGCGCACAGTCGTCAACTTCTCCCAGACCCAAAGTGTCCATGCACTGGGCGCGCTATTGCGGTACATCGACCTCAACTGGTCCAGTATCAGTCTGGACCTTCACGGAAAACCGCAGTTCTTGAGCCTCGGGAAAATCTCCCTGTAAGTTTATTTTATTTAAGCTCTAGGTTTCTCACAGATAACTATACAACATCAGGAAAAACTTCATGATAGGTAACTCTAGTGGAGTGTACAACTTTAACTAAGTGTTCTGTTATTTGATAGGCTCATATAGATTCGCCAATGCCTGAAATAAAAGAACGTCTAGTGCCCACACATATTAGGTTTAGCATGTACGCTTTAGAATGCAGTGATAGATGAACTCTTCCCAAGAGCCGATCTGTCCTAAAAATAGCCCTAAATAGGTACGTTAATTTCCCTCCAACCTCCCTGGACAATAAAAAAACGGTTCCAGGACAGACATTGTGACAATAGATGAGGAAACGTACAAGGGCCTCCAGATCTTCAGTCCCGTGGCCCACCCAAGCAACTTCAAGAGAGGCGTGCAGGGCAGCAACAAGGAGGGCCTCAGTCTCTTCAGTATCTTCAACAAATGCGCCTCCAAGGTCGGCCAGAGTCGAATGAGGTATGATATTCATTAATTCAGTCATCATCATTGTACTCCTGTTTAAAAGTTGGACTCTTGTCGATTCAGCATTCTCCAGGAACTCATGGTCTGGTACGTCACAACGTCATCGTCACTGTAATCAGGGTAACTTCTCCGTGGTCTTCCAATACTACTCTTATGTACTATCTCTCCGTCTATGATATTCCTTATAAAATTGTCGTAATAAGTGTTCCAGCAATTAAGTCAAGGAGAAAAAATAATATGTTGAAAATGAAACTTTTTTTTTTAAAATAGGAGAAAAAAGTTCCCTTTTTTTCAGATCAACAGCATTGATCTTTGGTCCTGTTCTCCTGCCCACGATAATCCTATCCATAATAATCGTGATCCTGTCAGGATCCTGTCCACGTATTGAAATGGCATTTGGAGAAAAAGGTTTATACCCATCAGTAGCAACCGATGGGCTGATGATAACACCATGGATACTTCTGAATCATGTGCTGATTTATCTTACCTTGTGCTATGTACCTTACTATTAAATAGTACCTTACTATTAAACTGTTTATTGGTTCAATAATTTTTTTATTAAACCAATAAACAGTTTCAATATGCGTTCGAGGCGGATGCCAGAAGTAATAAAAGCCCTGCATCAGATTTAATATTCTTCAGGGTCTTGCTCCAACACCCTACCAACGATCTGGCGACTCTGCAGCAGCGTCAAGACGTAATTGGCTTCTTCATGCGCGGCCAGAACGATTCCGTCATGAGGAACATCTGTTCCTCACTGCGTTTCATCAAGAACGTCAATGTAACTCATTCATCTCATTCTCAACTCGCGCTTCAATATCCACTGGCTCACTGCCTCTTGACGCCTTACAGCCGGTTTCTGAATTGAGAATTTCACTTAAGTAACGTTCTGAATCGCTCGTAGCCTGGGCTGCCTGAGTGATCTTAAACGATCACTAAGGTTAAGCAACATACGGCGGCTTCAGTCCATGGATGGGTCACTGTCTATGACTAAAACGCCAGTGACATTTTTCCGAGCGGTTCCATGATTCGCAAGGCACGTTAAGCAGTTGGTGCCGGCTGCCGTCGGTCGATAGATGGCAGTCGTTAAGCCAAGTCAGAGGCCTTAGGGCGGCTTGATAACTTCTGACAGTAAGACCAGTTACAAGTCTTACAAGCCTCCACCAATCCGGACTTGGCCCTCGTGGTGGAGTATGGCCTATACCTTCCTCAGGGAAGAGACCCCGTGCCCCTCGGTGGGGACATAATGGGTTGATGATGATGAACGTTCTGTCATGCTTTTTGCTGAGAAATTTGACGCGACAGCACTACAGTTAAGTGGTTACTTAGCGAAATACTCAATTCAGAAGCCGGCCCTTAGGAAGTCTCTCAAGCACGCTCTCCCTCTCTCTGAGGGGAGGCCTGTGCCCTTCAGTGGGACGTATATTTGGTTGCATTATTTAAGTGATTCAAGTTGTTCCCAAGGGAATTTATCTATCTATCACAAAGTGCTGAAAAAAATATCCTTGAACAACATTACTCGTAAAACAAATTATTTCTTAAATTACTGCCTCGTTGGCCGAGTCATTAAGGCGCTTAGCTACCAAGACGGAGGTGGTGGGTTCAATCCCCACTGGGGCCACTGGGACCAAGGCCATTTGTAATAATGTACTGCATTATTACAAATGGCCTTGGTCTGGGTGTTTGTCGATGTTTATAGTGTTCTTGCCTGGTTACCATAGCATACAGGGTATCCTAGTTTGAGACCAGGTCAAGTGATTATGTTGTGTGTAAGTTATTATTGTTATATTATGTAAACCTGAGAGCCGTATAGCACGTCATACTATTTAAAAAAAAAATTTTTCTCTCTCTCTCTCTCTCTCGCTCTCTAAAAAGGGATGGTACAGCGTGTGTGGACTTTGTACGAAAGCTGTACCATGTTATACCACGCTAAGACATGGTACGTAAGTTTTCCTATACAAAGGTCGCTATTAAGCAATGCCAATATGATGATACACATCTTTATTGGAATCCTGTCGCACTGAGTTCTCTTGATTATGTTTGACGCTATATTTTCCAGGGGATATTATCAAAGATCAAAGCTTTGTCAGCGAAGCCGTATCAATGGAAGTCTCTCTACAATGTAAGTGAAAACTATTTTGTTCATTTGAACACGAAAACCGCGTGTAAAAACATAATTGGCCATGCTACGTTTGTGAAGACCAACGGACATCTTAAAACCATTTCGAGAATGATGCTTTCAGTACAATTTCTATTTATTAGATTTGTAAATTATCATCATCATCATCATCAGCCTACCGCGGCCCACTGCTGGGTATAGGCCTTTTCCCCCGAATGCCATTTCACACGGTCTCTCGCCATCCGCATCCACGGACCTTCCGCCGACTCAACGACATCGTCCGACCATATGTATTAACCGTGACCTTAAATGACTTTTCTATGACTTCAACAAAGACAGTATGAATACGAATCCTTTGCCTTACTTACAAAAAAAAATACAAATGGCATTTGTTTTTTTTAGGCAGGCAAAGATTATATCTCTACCTAATCATGCTCTGATGTCACAAACACCAAAATGTTGGTAAAATATTAAAAGATAATAATATAATGAATAACTCGAAAAATACCAAAAGGGTTTCATAAATGGTCAATATTTTCCAAATAAATTGCAAAAAACATATTACATATCAAAGATTTAATAAGTAACATGGCCAATTCAAGGGGCTTAATCGAAAAATATTTTCAGACTCTATACAACGCTGTACTGATCTGCGAAATGTGTGAGAACGCTTCTGGAAGCGAGTTTCTTGACCAGCTAGGGACTTGCGATAACAACAAACTATACGAGGTAACTCTAGATAGTTAGCTGAGACTCTACAATATGAACTATTAGCAAGGTATTGTGCAACAAAGAATTTAATAAAAAAACATGTTTGTAATAGCTATGTATGAAATTCATTCTGTTAAGTACTCGATTATTGTCAAAGTTCTTTGTCTTTCTAATAATGCATGCTGCTTGGAAATTGCTGTGCCCTAAGTGGGTATCATATATGACACAAACCCTAAATGTAACATCTAAACAACTACATGGTCGCAATAAAGTTATGAATTATGGATTATGGATTAATAATAATATTCAACCCGAAAACGGCCGTTTTCAGCCTAAATGCTATTTAATCGCAGGGTCGTGATCCTAGGTTCTTTATCGTTGGTCCTAAAAAACACTGTCTACATGATTTAGAGGTTAAACAGACCCTTTTCTCTTAAGTCTTTTCATGAAGCAAAATTTCAATATGCCTCTCAGAATCCTTATTCTGAGATGTGCCTATTTGTAACACTGTGACTGTCTGTTGCCAAAATAAAAATAAAAAAACTTGCAAATTCGATCTGTTGATTGATCGTTGGCGCTAGTGTTGCCCTGTGGACCAATTTAATTGTTTATATTATCAACCCGTTATTGACCAACAAGTAATTGTAAAACTATTTTCGACTCTGTGATTTCAGATGGCTCTCTACATGAACAGGATAATCGACTTTGATGCATCAAAGACTGAGGGCAAATTCACGGTCAAACCTGGCGTTGATCCTGAACTGGACAGAAGTGCGTACTATTGCTATGTATACTGACCTTGCTAGATCCTTAAGATTGATAAAGTTAGCCAAGTTAAGGGGTAAATATAAACATAAAACGTAAACATTTACATACAAGCATATACACTGCTTCTGGCCCCACACTAGGATTCCCTGTGTTGTGTGAACCAGATACAGCGACATCACAAACATGTAAACATCTATGACCTGGGTTTCTTTTTTTTCGTCCCCAGCCGGGATTCGGACCCGGGACCTCTCGCAAGGTAGCCAGATGCGCTAACCGTTGCGCCAGAGGTCGCCAATATAGGTACCTACACATCGAGCGGAATCGCTCGTAGCCTGGGCTGCCTGAGTGATCTTAAACGATCACTAAGATTAAGCAACATACGGCGCGTTCAGTCCATGGATGGGTCAGCGTCTATTACTAACGCTAGTGAAAAATAACTTTAGTGGCATTCTTCCGAGCGGTTCCGTGCTTCGCAAGGCACGTTAAGCAGTTGGTGCCGGCTGCCGTCGATAGATGGCAGTCGTTAAGCCAAGTCAGAGGCCTCAGGGCGGCTTGAGAACTTCTGACAGTAAGACCAGCCACTATTCTTACAAGCCTCCACCAATCCGGACTTGGCCCCCGTGGTGGAGTATGGCCTATACCTTCCTCAGAGAAGAGACCCGTGCCCCTCGGTGGGGACATAATGGGTTGATGATGATGATGACATTTCTAATGTCTGATTGAATAATACGTGTCCTCCAGAGAAGCAAACATTGGCTAGCCTCCACACCCTAATGTCGGAGACAGCCAAGGTGGAGCTGGAACGTTTGCCGCTCTTCATAGAAGAGTGCACTATGCTCTACATGCCGCATTTGGGCTACTTACTAGGGGTAAAGGCATGGGCAGACGATCTCAGCATGGAGCAGAAAGAACTGCCTAATATGAAGTTCATGGTGAGGGTAGTTCAATATTTTATTAAGTTAAAAGTAAAGCAAAAAAGTTTATATCTTTTAGGTTGGTTGTTTGTTGAGCCACTTTGTGAGTGAAGCTCTTAGTGATTTTATTTCTTGCCACGGGGGCAATAGTATGTTTGTCCTATTTTTTTTTTTTTTGTTCTTACTATGTAAATTAATCATGAATCGCCCGTAGCCCCGGCTGCCTGAGTAAAAAATTCAAAATTCAAAATTCAAAAATTTTTATTTCAACGTAAAGAATTTACATTCTGCTTGCTGAATGTCAATGTACATACAGTTATGTATAATGTTAGCCGCTGCCTTAGGGCCGTCTGTAGTGGAGAAGAAGGCAGCAAAAAAACTCCACTCTGACCATCTTTTATGTGATCTTAAACGATCACGAAGTTTAATGTAGGACGCGTTCAGTGCATGGATGGGCGACCGTTCTAAGACTAACGCTAGTGGCATTTTTCCGAACGGTTCCGTGCTTCGCAAAGCACGTTAAGCAGTTCTGTTGGTGTCGGCTGCCGTCGATAGATGGCAGTCGCTAAGCCAAGTCAGAGGCCTTAGGGCGGCTTGAAAACTTCTGACAATAAGACCAGCCACTAGTCCTACGGGCCTCCACCAATCCGGACTTCGCCCCCGTGGTGGAGTACGGCCTACACCTTCCTCGGGTAAGAGACCCGTGCCCCTCAGTGGGGACACAATGGATTGGTTATCCACAATGCTAGCCTTATTGGAGATATTTGGCTATGTACTTACGAGACAGTCCAAAAACATTTTAAAATAGTATAGAAAAAAACATACCTAGGTATTACTAGCATAAGATTCTGAAAAATGATTACATGAAAATAATTTTGTTTTTCTTTTCAGTTCCAAAATAACGATTACATTCATTACAAAAGTAAAGGATGCGAAGGTAAATTTGCGTCTCTTCATTTTTTACTTTGACAATAACATTGTCAACAGTTTTTTTCTAATAGCCCAACCCAAATATCTTAGAACTGGACGTGATGATCGGCGACACGTACCCAGAGATAGTAGCCCACGAGACAAAGATCATGATGCGGCTGACAACCATCATCATGGAACATCTGCACACGCTGGCTTCCGTCATTGAGAAATGCGCTGAGCTGGACTGGTGAGGAAAACTTAGATTATCTAAGCGGCGGTCTTAGGGGGCGGCGATCAAGGGAATCGCACGGGCCTCGCACTTGCAGGGGGCTCGCGCGACAACCCGAGCAAATTTTGAAAAATATA
Organism: Yponomeuta plumbellus; assembly: GCA_947310845.1. NCBI lineage: Eukaryota > Metazoa > Arthropoda > Insecta > Lepidoptera > Yponomeutidae > Yponomeuta > Yponomeuta plumbellus. The sequence continues at coordinate 24,831,794 of OX371193.1, read as the reverse complement.
GATGTGGAATGGGTCATATTATTATTTAGGGGTGTATTTTTGTTTCTCTAGTGATGGCAACCCTGGCATCATGAGTAGTTTTTTGATTTGGACTGACTGGCAATACTGATTGTAAAAAAGACTGAACCGACATGTGCTCTGTAAAATAATTTGAAATAAGTTGTTTAATTTAAGTTTGAAGGCGTTTGGTATTAAAAGAAGTTTAAAATAAAGGAGTACCGTTTAATTAACTCTACATACATTTTTTTTATTTTTAGATGTTAAATTTACAAATCTTTCAATGTAAAATATTTGAAATTCAACTTTTATGTTTCTCGTTTAGCATGACGAATACCCAAATCAAACAACTAGACTTACTTTCACATCACATACTTTTCACGTAGGACAAACTTTGTCCTTTGGCCCTTTAAGGGCCTCGCAAGGACCTGCCGCCCGGATCCTCAAGGGCTAAAGCCGCCGATGCTAGACGCTAGATAAGTAAGATTTATCACACTAATATTATAAACGTGAAAGTTTGTGTGTGTGTTTATATGTTTGTCAGTCTTTAGCGCTGAAACGGCTGGACGGATTTTAATAAAATTTGGTATGGAGTTAGCCGATACCCTGGATTAAAACATAGGCTACGTTTTACCGCGGGGAAATATCTTATTCCTACGGGAAAATCGATGAACCGCGGGTAACACCGCGGGGCACAGCTAGTGTAAGTATATTATTAAGTATAAGTATGTATTATTCGTATTTGCACCAACTACCCGTTTCTCTGTTTCCTTCGGCAATCTTTCCGAAATTGCTGTTAGCACTAAGACCGCCTATTGTATGTTTTTAATTGTAAACTTTATTTGTCTCTGGGTTCTCATGTGCAATAAAGAATATTCTTATCTTATCTTACGTTTAGGTAGATACACTAACGAGCTTCCCTGCGCGATTGACATCCTAATTCTACATGTAGTGAACCTAAAGTGGATAGTGTGAAAATTCCAGCTGAAAATATGTTCATACCCGAGTGCGAATTCAAATTCAATTATTTCTATTCACAATAAAAACAAAATGATTTCTTTATGAGCGACAATCGACTTATTAACTTAACGAAACTTATTCTTTTCAAAATAGTCTTAGCTTAACTAACAAACTTTCAAACTTAAAAATATTTGATCATGTCATGGATGTGTTAAACCAGCCAGAGTGCTTAGTGCGAGTTTTTTCATTCACTTTCGGTAGCGAGAGCGTTTGCAATTTGTATAGGAGTGACAAAGCGCGCCACATAGTTGTCTCTTTGTCACTCCTATAGCTACAAATTGCAAACGCTCTCGCTATCGAAAGTGAATGAAAAAACTCGCACTAAGCACTCTGAAAGACCAGCCACTAGTCTTACAAGCGTCCACCAATCCGGACTTGGCCCCCTTCCTCAGGGAAGAGACCCGTGCCCCTCGGTGGGGACATAATGGGTTGATGGTGATGATGATTGTACTTTATTAAATTGCAACTTTGATTGTCTTCTATTTCTTGTATGCAATGAAGAATATTCTTATCTTTTTTAAATTACGTCTTCTTTCTTTCTTCGTGTCCCCAGCCTGATAGCCATCTCGAAAGTGTGCAAGGAGTTCACATTCGTCCGTCCAGAGTTGACGAGGGAAAAAGTACTCCGTATCAAGCAGGGCCGCCATCCGCTTCACCTTATCAGCTGCGAGAGCTTTGTACCCAACGACTTTGAGTCCAGCCACGAAGTAGGCTTTGTCAAGATACTCACAGGACCCAACGCCAGCGGGAAGAGCGTTTACATGAAGCAGATTGGTGGGTATGGGCCAGTGTCTGAATTGAGAATTTCACAAAGGAAAGGTTACGTTCTGTCCAGTGGCGTAGCTACCTAGGGGCTAGGCGGAGCAGTGCCCCGGGGCCCTCAAGTTCAGAGGGCCCTCGCCAGAAAATATCGATGGAACTCAACTTTTGAAAATTTACCTTACCTTACCTACACCAAGTATAAATTGTAATATATGTTGTTACTGTTTAATATTTTTATTACCAACCCTGCAGTGCAAAAGAAAGAGCTGATGATAAAGTAGCTTACCATTTTTAAAGTATTTGTATATTTTAACCTGACCCGTTTAGATTGCAGTGGGGTCCCACTTTTTATTCGCCCCAGGGCCCTAGGTTAATTAGCTACGCCACTGGTTCTGTCACGCTCTTTTCTGAGAAACTTGACGATACAGCGCTACAGTTAAGTTACTTATGCCCGGTTCCAATATCCACAAAACGCTTCGTCTTTGCTTACGATCGGTTACAATTCCTACGAAATTCCTACGATCCGTCGATAAATTGTATGGAAAACGGATCGTAGCCGGTAGGCGTATAGATATTATAGGAACCGGGCATTAGTGAAATTCTCAATTCAGAAACTGGCCCTATTTATTTTATTTTATTCGAGAAAACAAACATTTATACAACAAATGTTAGCGTAACTTATAATTAGTATTAATTTATGGTAGGTAATCTGTAGAATTTTTGGGATGGGATTTAATTGTTATATTCAAGGTCATACGACGACCTCTGTGATGACGCAGCGGTTAGCGCATCTGCCTACCATGCGTGAGGTCCCGCGTTTGAACCCCGGCTAGGGAAAAAAACCCTATATAGGTCTGTATATAGGTCTAGGACATTTACATGTTTGTGATGTCGCTGTTTCTGGTTCCCACGACACAGGGTATCCTAGTGTGGGGCCAGAAGCAATGTATATGCCAGTATGTAAATGTTAATGTTTATATCGCAACTGATTTAGGTGGTCCACTTATGCCACCAAGAGAAAAAAAAACAATATTTACAGATAGTTTTAGAAAGGTGCCTGTACAATCTCTCAATCATCTAGACGCTCCGTCTTAACAAAAATTTCGTACGTTTGAAGTATCTCTATCTCTTTCACTATCTCTCTATCTCTATCTAACCTCTTTCGCTATCTCTCCCCATATCCCTATCTCTCTCCATATCCCTATATCTATATATATCTCTATCTCTATCCCTGTCTCTATCTCTCTCCCTATCCCTATCTCTATATCTATATCTATATCTATCTCTATCTCTATCGCTATCTCTCTCCCTATCCGTATCTCTATCCCTATCCCTATATCTATCGCTATCTCTCTCCCTATCCCTATATCTATGTCTATCTCTATCTTTATCAGGTCTAATCGTGTACCTAGCACACATCGGAAGCTTCGTGCCGGCAGACAGCGCCACTATAGGCGTGCTGACTCACCTCTACACCCGCATACAGTCCACCGAATGCGTCGCGGCTCATATGAGCGCCTTCCTTATCGATTTGAGACAGGTTGGGACTGACATAAAAAGATTGGCTGACTGCCTCGCTGGCCTAGCCGTTAAGGCGCTTAACTACCAAGAAAGAGATCGTGGGTTCTGTTATAACCACCTACCCTTAGTGACTGTATGCAGGGGATAACGCTGACGCGTCAGTAGGTGCATTCGACACGTGTAGCGTTTTCCCACGGCATGCGGCATGACGCAAGACCAGTCACTCCTTTTTCTAATGTTAATTCTATATCCGGGCTCGTGAAAGACGGTCGTCTCTATTTTTCTGTTCAATTTCCTTAATTCAATTTCCAAATAAACGTGTGTTATAAAATATCCTTTTTTTTAAAAGACTCTCCTGACCCGCCCCGTAACAGTGGTGTCAGAAGTGGGATATCCTGGTGGAAATCGCATTTCCCCGTATCTCAGACGCGAAAAACGTAATATAAACGTGAAAACGCGACAAACTGGACCGCCGCAAAAGTGCGTGTAAAACTGTGTCAAACTCTTCATGCTGCGAAATCCTTACGCTGTGAACTTTATCCTGTGAACTTTTGTGCTCTGTGATTGCGACAGTCAGCCTCCAACCCTGGAGCCTGCCAATACACCCTGCCGACCTTGAAGTCACTGCCGCCGCCTAGCTGCCACTTATCGTGGTCTCTGAATCGCTGCGCCATCCGCAACACTCCGTGTCCTGCTTCCGAGACGGGCCCGCCGCTGCTGCCCGTTCAAGTACCTGCCTACTTACCTGGTACTTACCTGTCGTCGTCGCCGCCGTCGTCGCCGAGTCTCCGTGTCCATTGCCGTCACCGCCGCCGTCGTCCTGCTACAAAATACTCAAGCCGCGATGTACGCATCTCTCCAGCTTACCGTGATCTTGTGAGTCGACTATTTAATTATCCGTTATTGTCACGAGTCCTTTCTATATCCAATTCCATTTCCTTAAATTGACTATTTTACTATTTCGAGTACATACCTATTTTATTTACTATTTATAATAGTGAGCGTGCCGCCGATAGTTTTTGTTAATATTTAATAGGAAGTTATTCCTCAAACAACATGGCAAAGGCCGAACAATCGGCCCAAATTTTAATATCAGAGCCGTATCCTATCCAAGTTCTATGTAGCTTCATTTCTCCATATAAAGGAGACAGAGAAACATTAACAGCATTCCTTACAAACTGTCAAAATGCTCTAGGGCTGTCATCGCGAAGCCAGACAGACTTACTGCTAAAATTTATTATTTCGAAACTCGAGGGCAAGGCCCAAATCGCATGTTCAAACCGAGAATTCAGCAGTTTCGATGAGCTCAAGGCTGTTTTACAGCAAAATTTTGGTCAGAGAAAACATTACAACCATCTCCTGCTTGACCTTCAATCATGTAAGCAAATGCCGAATGAAACTGTAGCGCAATTTGCCCTCCGAATCGAAACGTCCCTCACAGATTTACAGTCTGAAATCCATAACGCTAACGCCCTTAAAAAGGAGCTTCCAGGGCGTCTAGCTATGACAGAAGACCTAGCCCTGTACACATTTTGCCTAGGTCTCAATTCACGCTTAAGTAACATTGTTCGGTGCCGAGAGCCGAAATCTCTAAACGATGCCGTGTTAGTGGCCGTTGAAGAAGAAAAGATTGTAAATCTTTTAAATAAACCAATGTCAAAGCCGACTGAGGCCCCTAAAACAAAATTCTGCAGACGCTGCAACAAGCCAGGCCACCTAGAGTCTGAATGTTTCAGGCGTGATTCTCGCGCCTTGGTTCCGTACAAACCAAATCCTCGCCCTCAGCGAGATTATTCAGAAAGGCCTCAAGGACCCTCCAACCCAGCAATTTGCAGATACTGCAAAAACGAGGGTCACGATATAAGCCAATGTAAAAAACGTCAATTTAACAATGCCCGGAGAAATTCGAACAACAATTCTTATCAACATCAGCATCACGTTACAGTCGAGTCGCCTCCTCCATCGACCTCCGGCGAAGAGGCTGACGAAGATAACTGTCATTTAAACTAAGCAACGGGGTATCGCATTCGTGCCGACGAATACCCAGTAATTATGTAGGCACTCTATCGACTCCCTCTGAATCGGCGAAATCGCCCGAGTCTCAAGTTCTAAATCCCTCTGTATCCAAGGCGAAAAAGCCTAAGCGAGTAACGTTTAACTTGCCAACTCCTATTTCTAAATCAAAACGACAGATAGGTCGTCAAAATAACCAACACCCTAACGACTCCGCGAGTCCTTCTATTTCAAGGGTTGGAAATTCATCGTTACCTTCCATTTCAGCTACTAAGCCCAGTAACGTCAAAATAAACACTCCTTCTAAATCAAGTCTTCAAAACCCTCCTTCGGGAGCCTCTGTTTCTTTGAGCCAAAAGGCCAAACAAATCTCTGAATCAAAAGAAAATTCTAAGTCCAATTCCATATCAATTCATGAAATTAATACAACCTCTAAAAAGGTGTCTCTGCCACACGTTTATCTCAAAACAAACTACTCAGATAACGTGTTGTGCTTTCTTATCGATACTGGTGCAAGTGTGAGTATAGCTAAGCTTACTAACTTCACACAGAAACCCTTACTCTCGAACGACACTATAAAACTAAAGGGCTTAAGTGACAATGATTCATACTGCGAAAGTCTTGGGGTATTCCAAATCCAATTCGAGTGTCAAACAGACACAGGTTCAATATCGGTTAACCATGAATTTCACGCCATCAGCGAAAGCGTGAACTTGAACTATGACGGGATATTAGGTAACGATTTCTTATCACTCCAAAACGCCGATGTTCGTTATTCTAACAATTGTCTACACATACAAGGTCATCTCATCCCGATAGACTTCAATCAACCTACCTACATCATTCCGGCTCGTTCGGAAGCCGTTATAGAATGTTCAGTTACGAATGATCGGTCCGAGTTCCACGACAGCAAAGAAGCCTTAGTGTTAGACCACTCTATTTCAGAAGGCGTCTTAGTCGCAAATAGCCTCGTCTCTATCAAGCCTAATGGCAAAATCAACATAACAATCCTAAACACTACTAACTCCGAAATCAAGGTCACAGACTACAAAGTCACTTTAACACAGATGTGTCACATTCCTGATTCAACCCCAAACTCTCACGAAAACATATTCTCTGTATCTTCTAGCGATTCTAATAGACACAACCGCGTCCTTGATAACATTCGCACCTCCCACCTCAATAGCGAAGAAGAAAAACGCATACTCGAGTGTTGTTCAAAGTACACCGACATCTTTCACTTGGAAGGCGAACAACTGACCTATACCAACGTGACAAAACACACCATTAACACAGGTGACGCACAACCTATCCATGTAAAGTCATACCGATTTCCAGAGATTCACAAGGACGAGGTTGAACGCCAGATAAAATCCCTCTTAGATCAAAAGATAATTCGTCCCTCTAACTCCCCTTGGAGTGCGCCCGTATGGGTCGTGCCAAAAAAAATGGACGCCTCGGGCAAGAAAAAATGGCGTTTAGTCATAGACTATAGAAAACTAAACGACGTCACCGTCTCGGATGTTTATCCTTTGCCCCTCATCTCCGATATCCTAGACCAACTTGGTCATTCCAAATACTTCACGACACTGGACCTAGCCAGTGGTTTCCACGAAGTCCTTATGGACCCTCTCGATGCCCCTAAGACAGGGTTTACCGTTTCTACTAACAATAGTGCCGCTGGACACTACGAATTCTCTAGGATGCCTTTTGGGCTTAAAAATGCCCCCGCTACTTTCCAAAGGCTTATGAACACCGTCCTATGTGGCCTTCAGGGTCTCCACTGTTTCATATATCTCGACGACTGCATCGTCTATTCTCACGACCTCGACTCACACATGCAGAAGCTTGAACTTGTGTTTTCGAAATTCCGAGAAGCGAATCTCAAGTTGCAACCAGACAAGTGTGAGTTCCTGCGACGAGAGGTCGCCTATCTCGGCCACATAATAACGGACAAGGGTGTCTCTCCGAACCCCGATAAAATAAAAGCAGTCACCGACTTTCCAACCCCTAAGAATCCCAAGGACATTAAGTCATTCCTAGGCTTAGTGGGCTATTATCGCAGATTCATTGAAAACTTCAGTAAGATCACAAAACCTCTGACGTCACTTCTTAAAAAGGACGCTGAATTTCACTGGGAGCAAGAACAACAGAACGCCTTCTCCATTCTAAAATCTAAATTAACATCAGCCCCATTGCTCCAGTACCCCGACTTCGAAAAACCATTCATCCTTACAACGGATGCATCCAACTATGCTATCGGGGCTATTCTATCTCAAGGTGACGTAGGCAAGGATAAACCAATCGCCTACGCATCACGAACTCTAAACAAGGCCGAAGGCAACTATTCCACTATTGAAAAAGAACTTCTGGCAATTCTATTCGGCGTCAAAACTTTCCGCCCATACCTTTACGGTTACAAATTCAAGATCATAACAGACCATCGGCCCTTAGTCTGGCTATTCAATGTCAAAGACCCTAGTTCCAAATTAATTCGCTGGCGCCTCAAATTAGAGGAGTACGACTACGAGATCATTTATAAACAAGGCAAGCTCAATTCTAACGCCGACGCCTTATCCCGATTTCCCGTCAATGTCAATATGACAGATCCAGTTCCAAGTCCAAGTGACGTAAGCAGTCATCCACCCGCTGCCGATAACAATTCACAGGCGCCTCAGCTTCCGGCCATGCCTTCTACGTCCGAAACCTACGAGCAGTACTTGCAAAGCACTCGCCATTCCCCTGTATCATACGACACTGCAATCCAAGAGTTCAATGAACCTTTACTGAAAGCTAAATGCAAGGTCATTGCTTATCCTACCTCTATCGACTTAGACGAATCTGTCCCGTATTGCCAAGAAATACTCGAAGCCTCGACCAGTGAGCCAGACGTCCGCACTATCGAGCGCGAACTCTATACCTACTATTCTACATCGAATGAAAAGCATGTATTCACACATCTATTTCTACGGGTACATCACTATGATGAGATGTCATACAAAGACATATTTAACCTACTTCGAGATTTTAGAGACATGATAAGATTCTGGTACAGCGAAGAAAAGGAATTCGCCATCTCGGACTTTTCCGATCCATTTTCCAAACTTTCATTCACAAAAATTTACAATATCCTCGCATTTCTATTTCATGGTACAGGTGTCAAGGTCAACATCTACCATAATTCCATTTTATACCCTACGCCTGACGAAGTCAAGAAAATTCTAAAAGATCACCATGATTCGCCCGCTGCCGGACATCCGGGCATCACGCGCATGCTAGAGCGCATCAAATCAGGGTACTGGTGGAAAACGATGCGGCAAGATATCGAAAACTATGTAAAGAATTGTCGATCGTGCCAAATCAACAAACCCTTGAGACAAACAAATCGCTCTCCAATGATAATAACATCTACCGCCACCAGACCCATAGAAAAAGTTTTCCTGGACATTGTAGGTCCACTTCCGGAAACTCACGAATTCAAATTCAAATTCATTTTAACACTCCAAGATGACCTTACAAAATATTCCCAGGCGTATCCATTACAGACTAGCAGCGCCGACGAAACTGCCAAAAAATTCGTTCATTTCATCTCTCACGTCGGAATCCCCAAAATCATAGTCACTGACCAAGGCACTAACTTTTGTTCAGAGGTGTTTAAGCAACTGGAACGCTTATTCGGCATCAAACACCTTATCGCATCGCCTTATCACCCTCAAACATGCGGCGCCTTGGAAAGAAGTCATTCGACCCTTAAGGAATATTTAAGACCTTTTGTTAATGAAAATGTCCATACATGGGACCTCTATTTAAACACGGCCATGTTTTCATATAACACCAATGTCCATACCACTACAAATTTCTCCCCATTCGAATTACTATTCGGGTTCAAACCCTATATTCCCAAATCAATAGATACACTAGAAACTAACACATACTCTGACTACATTAGAGTTTTAAATCATCGGCTTTACTACAGCCGACAAAAGGCCCTGCAAAACATCCACCTTTCTAAAGAAAGGTCAAAAACGTATTATGACTCACGTGCTAAGCCTACCACCTATAGTGTGAACGATCTGGTATATTTAAAGTGCCACCACAAACAAAACAAGGCTCTATCGCCAGTGTGGAAAGGGCCATACAAGATTGTAAAAATAAACGGCAACCACACGGTCACGTTGCTTATCAACCGTAGACACGTGCGTCATCATTACGACGAAATCAAGCTCGCCGCAGACCAAACGGCTCCTTAATATTATTCAGTATCTATTTTATTTTATTCCAGGTCATTACTCTCGCTGTATCCCTGTGAGTTCGTCTCACCTATCCGAGGAAGTTCCGGCCTATTCTTTGATAAGCTTATAGATGTAAAGTTTACAAACGATGACTGGAATATACTTACTTATATCGATATTAGTCATGTAAAGCCAACATTCGATAAAATCGACTATTTACTCGAAAAGGTAAATACCTTCTGTAACTCTTTTATATCATCCCAAGTCAAAACGGACTGTACTAACTCTTTATCAGCATTACGTAATCTACGTGACGTCAATATTCGAAAATTCTCTTCTATTTCCCATCTTATGGTAAACAAACAAATCCCTCGAGGTAAACGTGGTCTTTTTGATATCGGAGGCTCATTGCTTAAAACGTTTTTTGGTACTTTAAACTCAGATGACGCTATAAAATTTACTGAAGCTATCAACATGGTACAGACGGATGAAAAACATCTCATGTACTTAATGAAGGATAACATACACGTTATCAAGTCTACTATATCTACATTTAACAATACTATGAGCAAAGTAGAGGAGAACGAAAAACGTCTCGTCCAAAATTTGGAAACTATACGCTCAGCTATGTCAGCAATCAATAATTCTAATGATAAATTACAGGCCAAAACACAGGTCTCGTCCTTGCTTGGCTCCTTAGAATCTATTATCACCTCTGTTTCCTTCGACATAGACGACGTCAACAATGCTATTTTGTTCGCGAAACTAAATATTTTGCATCCGACTGTACTTAGCCCATATCAGCTGTACAGCGAACTCGAAGGACACAGAAACGACTTACCTCAGCATTATGAACTACCGGTGTCTCTCTCGCTTCAGAATATTAACGAGATAATAGATATATCCCAGCTGGTATGCTACTATCATACTAATAAAATAGTCATTGCAGTCAAAATTCCCTTAGTTGTCCCGCAAACCTACGAACTATTCAATGTTATTCCTTTACCAATTCCCTACGACAGTTCCAAACCCGAGACCTTCGCTCTTATCGCCCCTTCCAGTCCTTACGTAGCAATAACGGGTGATCATATGTTCTACTCGCTGATCAAAGACTTATCAAACTGCAAAGTGATCAGTGAAAAGTGCTATGTGTGCGTGTTAACTAACGTTTATTCAACTATCGCTAATCCTTTGTGCGAAATTAGTTTATTAACGGATGTAGTTTCTAAGATTCCAGACTCTTGTACTATTAAGCTGTTACGTGGCTCTATTGACTTATTTCATAAGATAACTCATAACCGATGGATTTTTGTCCAATCGGAACCAGGCAGAAGCCACATAACTTGCGGAGATAACCTGCACGACGAAATGTTATTTGCCACAGGCATTCTTTCGCTGCCAAAAAACTGTAAAGCCTTTTTCAGAACCTTACAGCTGTCCTCCACTGATAGCTATACTATTAATATAACTCAGACTCATACTATGTCAAACTTCAGTATAGTCATAGATGACTGTTGCGATAGAATTAAGGTTAATAAAACCCTGTTAAAGATCCCTATGGTTAAGTTAGATAGTGTTAACAATTTAGATTCACTTTTACATGCCAGCATCCACCTCGATCAATCAGAGACTGAGATAAACGAAATCGAGAGTTCAAGTCACCTCCAAAAATACGGAGTTCATTACATGTCACTTAGTTATATAGCTAGTAGCATATTTGTTTTGTATTTACTGTATAAGGGTCGGAAAATTATCTGTCAAAACAACATGTTTTCTAGTTGCACCCAAATCTGGAGTAAGCACCCTAATAAGGACAATAACCCAAATTTACCTTTATCTATAATCATACCCACTAAAGAAACAGCCAGTAACGAATCCTCTATTGCTGAAGCTGAAGACATGGTCCATGCTCAGCATCCAATTCCTCAGAGGAGGAATATCCTTCTTACAAGATCCTTATCTAATATAAAATAATCCTGTCATTAAGACCCTTATGCAGGTAGGTAGTTAAGAACATAGGTTTAATCTAGATAGTATAAGTTTAATTCTGACTTAATGTCAATTTTGTGAATCTGGAGCGAGTCCCGAAATCTCACATCACCCTTTCCGTGATGTTCAATCTTAAGGGGGGGGTTGTTATAACCACCTACCCTTAGTGACTGTATGCAGGGGATAACGCTGACGCGTCAGTAGGTGCATTCGACACGTGTAGCGTTTTCCCACGGCATGCGGCATGACGCAAGACCAGTCACTCCTTTTTCTAATGTTAATTCTATATCCGGGCTCGTGAAAGACGGTCGTCTCTATTTTTCTGTTCAATTTCCTTAATTCAATTTCCAAATAAACGTGTGTTATAAAATATCCTTTTTTTAAAAAGACTCTCCTGACCCGCCCCGTAACAGTTCCATCCCCATGGGGGCCGCCGTACAATGCAAAAATGACCGCAGTCTAAGGCGTTTTTCCATAGCACAGGGTATCCTAGTTTGGGACTAGGTGAAGTGATTGTTTTGTGTGCAAGTTATTTTTTTTTTATTTAAGCCACTTGTTCATAAATATACGTTTGTAGTAAATCCAGCCACTAGGAAGCTTGAGATAATGGTTCTTTTTTAATCTATTAATAACATTGCCAGTCATAATTTCCTGTTCAACGTAATGACTTAAAAACGTTTTGTAAGTGTAGGCCTGGAGATCTGTCAAACAGGATCTTTCCTATTATGCACTCCAGCCTCTCACGTAGGGATAAGTCCCGATTTCTCATATAGGGTAGTTTCCAGGGTCAACATAATTAAATTCTATTTAGTCCGTATTTTAGATTATAAAAAAAATATTGGACACGTATTTCTTCTTTTTTCGTTTAAACGAAAAATAACAAAGATATAATAGCCCATTAAAATTACGTGTGATGCCACTCCGTGCTAAAAAAATGCAGCACGGCGTGACGTCACACGTAACTTTAATGGGCTATATCTTTGTAATTTTTGGTCTAATTTACAAATAAAGAAATACGTGTCCGTTATTTTTGAATAATCTAAAAGACGGACTAATAGGGAATGGATGAAAATATCAGAAGTGCTTGATATTTTTTTTGGTGATAGGAATAACCTTCCTTAACGCGGGAAAAAAGTTTCAATTTTTTTGGCTTCGTAGTTAATTTTTAAATAATCTTAATATTTTTCCATTCGTAGTTCTGGGCTCAGTACGGCATATCAGACATATTCCTTGGTCCGCTACGTAAGAAAAAAAAAATCTGGTGACAATGACAGCTTTTCAAGGTGGATTTTTTTTATACGTAGCGGACTAAGGAATATGTCTGATATGCCGTACTAAGCCCAGAACTACGAATGGAAAAATATTAAGTATATTTAAAAGTTAACTACGGGGCCAAAAAAACGCGTTAAGGAAGGTTATTCCTATCACCAAAAAAAATATCAAGCACTTCTGATATTTTCATCCATTCCCTATTGCATATTTTAGGGCAACTAGCCCATTGTACATATTTTGTGTTTTGATACCCCTATGGGAAGGATACGAAATAAATTACTTACTTACTAGATGTCGCTAGCGCTGCAGGAGTCTACAAGCCACTCACTGATCATCATCGACGAGTTTGGCAAAGGCACCGCTGAAGTAGACGGCATAGCTTTACTAGCCAGCTGCCTCAACAGGTAAATAGCCATCTTAGGTATGTTTGTCAGGTTGCTAATGGCAAATCATGGTCTCTGACTCCGCTTTTACATTTTACGTCATTGCAGAGGCCATGATAGAATCATCATCAACCCATTATGTCCCCACTCAGAGGCACGGGTCTCTTCCCTGAGGAAGATATAGGCCATACTCCACCACGGGGCCAAGTCCGGATTGGTGGAGGCTTGTAAGACTAGTGGCTGGTCTTTCTGTCAGAAGTAGTCAAGCCGCCCTAAGGCCTCTGACTTGGTTTAACGACTGCCATCTATCGACGGCAGCCGGCACTAACTGCTTAGCGTGCCTTGCGAAGCACGGAACCGCTCGGAAAAATGCCACTAGCGTTAGTCATTGAACGGTCACCCATCCATGCACTGAACGCGCCCTATGTGGCTTAAACTGATGAATATTAAATAAAAAAATCTTGGAACATACAAACTCACGTCTGTATCCCAGAGGGAGGCAGACACCAGGGACTGCCACTTGCCACGATGCTGACTGATCACTTTCGCTTCATCGACGATAAAATTAATCGTTGAATTTCGGACACTTTTTACGCATTACGCACACTTTTTACGGGCACAATATACGTACAGTGCTACATAAGAAATAAGTTTCGCGGATGTACCTGCGCAGATGACAAATTTTGGATGTGCGGCAAAATGATCGACCAATCAGATAGTTTCATTTTATGGCTGGCCGCGCGCCTTCGTTGCTATTGGTTGATTCAACGTCATCGATGCAGGTGACATAGTATTGGCAACATTAGCGTGAGCGAAATAGGTAGCGCTACTGCGGCAATCAATAGGGAATGGATGAAAATATCAGAAGTGCTTGATATTTTTTTCGGTGATACGAATAACCTTCCTCAACGCGAGAAAAAAGTTTCAATTTTTTTGGCTTCGTAGTTAATTTTTAAATATACTTAATATTTTTCCGTTCGTCGTTCTGGGCTTAGTACGGCATATCAGACATATTCCTTAGTCCGCTACGTATGAAAAAAAAATTCACCTTGAAAAGCTGTCAATGTCACCACAGATTTTTTTTTTAATACGTAGCGGACCAAGGAATATGTCTGTTAAGCCGTACTGAGCCCAGAACTACGAATGGAAAAATATTAAGATTATTTAAAAATTAACTACGAAGCCAAAAAAATTGAAACTTTTTTCTCGCGTTGAGGAAGGTTATTCGTATCACCGAAAAAAATATCAAGCACTTCTGATATTTTCATCCATTCCCTATTGATTGCCGCAGTAGCGCTACCTATTTCGCTCACGCTAATGTTGCCAATACTATGTCACCTGCATCGATGACGTTGAATCAACCAATAGCAACGAAGGCGCGCGGCCAGCCATAAAATGAAACTATCTGATTGGTCGATCATTTTGCCGCACATCCAAAATTTGTCATCTGCGCAGGTACATCCGCGAAACTTATTTCTTATGTAGCACTGTACGTATATTGTGCCCGTAAAAAGTGTGCGTAATGCGTAAAAAGTGTCCGATATTCAACGATTAATTTTATCGTCGATGAAGCGAAAGTGATCAGTCAGCATCGTGGCAAGTGGCAGTCCCTGGTGTCTGCCTCCCTCTGGGATACAGACAGAAGGTTATTCCTATCACCAAAAAAAATATCAAGCACTTCTGATATTTTCATCCCTTCCCTATTCTGCACCTTAACCGTATCTAAGTTGATGTTGATGATAATGTTGAATGTACTTATCGCTTCGGGTACTTTCGTTACACTTCTTCCTAGTCTGCGCGAACGTAGATTCCTGAAGGGACTTTTATGATGTGTAGCACTGTACGTAGGCATGTTTGTATAGTTGTTACAAATGTTTTCAGTTTTTTATGCCGAGAAATGCAATGTCCGCATGTGTTGTTAGCGACACACATGTTGCAGCTACCAGAGTTCATCATCGATACTCCGCTCGTCAAATTGCAGGTAAATAAACGAACTTCGATTCCAGATAGATATTTAATTTCAACAGCTTACGGTCTACGGTAAACAATCCTTTGATAAAAATCGCTAAATTCGAGAAGCAATACCTAATGTTTCTAAAGTTATTTGCTTTTCTCCACCAAGCCGGACTTGGCCCCGGTGGTGGAGTATGGCCTATACCTTCCTTAGGGAAGAGACCCGTGCCCCTCGGTGGGGACACAATGGGTTGATGATGATGATGATTGCTAGTCCTAGCTATTGAAAAGGAAAAAGAAATCAACTTTACTTTGTTTGGAGGTATTGAGGCTAAAGCTCACAAAGTTTATCTTCGTCTGCGGTTGCCTGCAAGAAAGTCTGGTGTTCAACACATTCATAAGTACCTAATAATTTTTAAATTAAAACTTTGTTTCTAAGCTAAAACTGTATTGAAGAGAATAAATGTGGAGCTTCTTTGCTAGCTTTCTCTCCACATATCGTCCCCCAGCTTACAACACCGCTTAAGTCATTTTTACCAACTTTAGGGACTTCACACACGACTGCTATAATATACATTACATCCCGGGAGGTATAGCTTTACATTATATTAAAGTATCACACACGGAACAGGTAACGTAATGTATATTTCGCTTCATTTCGTTGACATACGTCTCGACCGACACACGTTCCGGCTGCTAAGGCGTTATACAGGGTGTTATGGATCTGTCGACTTACTACTGTTTACTAGATTTAATAGATAGGTAGTTCATCAGAAGATGATTGAGATTTTGATGCGCGTATGCGTTGGCACATGTGCCAAAAATAGAACGATGTGCATTGAACATCATATAAAGTAAGGAAAATTCCGAAGAGTTTAAATTATATGCGGAATTATCAGACATCGCCAGCAAGTGGACAGGCATGATATTATTACAAAATTGATGACCACTGTGTTGCTACACTTTTTTTTCTTTTCTTGAGGTAGATTGATTTTTGTTACTATCCTTCATGTTAAAGGCAACTTTAATGTTATATTCCATCACTATATACAAGTTGTAACTTCCTATGTTATATCTATAAAATCATAGGTCATCAATTATTATTATTATTATTATTATTAATACGTTTATTGCACATAAGTAAAAATTACAATGGCAACGCGGCGGACTTAATGCTACAAGCATTTTCTACCAGTCAACCGCAGGAGGTGTATCAATCGACTGAATCGAAGAATTGCTCGCAGCCCTGGCCGCCTGAGTGATCATAAACGATCACGAACGTTAAGCAACATAGGGCGCGTTCAGTGCGCGGATGGGTGACCGTTTATGATTAACGCTAATGGCATTTTTCCGAGCGGTTCCATGCTTCGCAAGGCATGTTAAGCAGTTGGTGCTGGCTGCCGTCGATAGATGGCAGTCGT
The DNA here is from genome assembly GCA_947310845.1 of Yponomeuta plumbellus. NCBI lineage: Eukaryota > Metazoa > Arthropoda > Insecta > Lepidoptera > Yponomeutidae > Yponomeuta > Yponomeuta plumbellus. The sequence goes on along the minus strand of OX371193.1, from coordinate 24,815,231 downwards.
TAAGCCAAGTCAGAGGCCATAGAGCAAGACCAGCCACTAGTCTTACAAGCCTCAATACCTTCCTCAGGCTTACGAAACGTAGCTTACGGCCGATTTCTGAATTGAGAATTTCGCTAAGTAACTACTTAACTCTAGTGTTGTCTCGTCAAGTTTCTCAGAAAAGAGCGAGACAGAACGTTATTTAAATATTTAAGTGAAATTCTCAATTTGGAAACCGGCCTTTAGCGAAACTATTTATATGGAGCAAATTTATGTGGAGCAAATGATTTTATTGAGATAGGACTCTGAATACCTATGTCGTTTAGCGACATAAGACTCCTAGTGGAGTTTTTTGAATCACCAAGAAACTTTTTGAACACCCTTTACGAAGGAAGATATATCGTAATATACGGAAAGGTATTGGGAGGTATCGAAAGGTAAATATACATTTTCGTATCGCTCAGTACCTTTAAGGTACGAAGATGTAAGGATGTATATTATAGCTGTCGTGTGTGGTCTCCTGACGATTTCTATGGAAAGATGTAATGAGATATATCGTGCTATAATATACATCCTTACCTTATAGCCGTCGTGTGTGGAGTCCCTTATAGGTGTCACCAATGGTAAGGTGCACAATGAGCAGCTTCAAATGTGAAAACCGCCAACTTTCGACTTGAGCGGTGTTGTAAGCTAAGGGACGATATTGTAATCTATTAATTGCGAAACTAACAACTTTTTCCCTTCGCTCAGCGATTCGAGCATATAGTGCAGGACGGCGAGCCGGTTTTCCTGTTCCGCCTTACCAACGGTTCGGCGGAGAGCAGCTTCGCCCACGAGGTGGCCGCCAGCTGTGGGATCGACCACCACGTGGTGGACCGCGCGGCAGACGTGGCTAGGGCTATGGTGGTGAGGATCCTGCCTAGAAAGGCCAGGCCTCGATTCTGTTAGAGCATTTGAGCATGATAGTTACACGGTCGGGTCACGTGAAGTGATTTTAAAGTCCATTCATAACTCAATATCCCAACCGAGGGGCACGGGTCCTCCTCCCTGAGGAAGATATAGGTCATACTCCCCCACGGGGGCCAAGTCCGGATTGGTGGAGGCTTGTAAGACAAGTGGCTGGTCTTGCTGTCTTGGCTTAACGACTGCCATCTATCGACGGCAGCCGGCACGGACTGCTTAACGTGCCTTGCGAAGCACGGAACCGCTCGGAAAAATGCCACTAGCGTTAGCATAGACGGTGACCCATCCATGCACTGAACACGCCCTATGTTGCTTAACATTCGTGATCGTTTAAGATGACTCTGGCGGCCGGGGCTACGAGCGATTCAAAGTCCATTGACCCCTACAATTTTCTGTTTTCAAAATAATACACCTTACACACGTGCTCGCGTTAACTTGCAGTGGCAATGAAACTGACACGATGTTTATACAGTGATTATTCTACTACAATGCATTAGCTCATTCTAGGCCCTGTGGGCTCATTATGTAATTTTCGCAACGGATATTCATAAGTCTTAAAAAGTCACGTCAACACAAAAACCGACGTCGTACGGAGTACTGTCTCGCTCTAACATAGGGTCTTAACAGAAGATAGTGGTATACATGACTTTTTAAGACGTATGAATATCCGTTGCTAAAATTACATAATGAGCCCACTGGGCGTAGATTCTGTTAATTCATTGTAATAGGTACAATTACAACTGAATGAACATGGCGATTTCATTTCATTGCAGTTTTTGATCTACTCACACACACGTACCAAACCTTTTAGGCGTCAATGGTAAAAAAATACATGTCGAGTGACCCGACCGAGTATCTGTCATTGAAGTAGCTTAAAGATAGTGTAATGACATAACATAACATTTAAATACAGGCACATACATTGCTTCTGGCCCAACACTAGGATACCCTGTGAATGGATGCAATGCAATACAAATTAGCGTGGTTTGGGATGAAGGCAAGAAAATGGATGTTTACATGTTTGTGATGTCGCTGTTTCTGGTCCCCACGACACAGGGTATCCTAGTGTGGGGCCAGAAGCAATGTGCCTGTACGCAAATGATTATGTTTTATGTTGCATGTCCATAACTTCGTCTGAACTACGAGTAATAATGTCATTTTTGTGTTTTCAGAATAATACTCTTCCGCCGGCAAACAGAAAAATCTCAGCAAAGCTGATGACATTCACGGAAATGTTGAAAACGGAACTCATTCACGACAATTAAAAGCGGTTTTTGATAAAGTTCAATTAAATTTTATTGATAGCTGTCCTCTTAGGCGTAACATTTATTTATAATAAATATAAGTACATCTGTAAAATTCCAAATTTTGCTTACTAGGTAATATGGAAACTATAAATATAACTTATTTGAGTAGTTTTTTTTATGTAAAAAAATGCTTCACAATGCTGATATTCTTAATCAATTATATAAAATTTTCTTATCTAAGGAATCATTGTCATGAACATAATATCTTCCCAGATTTTTCAAAACGATACTCCTATCAAATTCTCACATGTTTTTGAGAATTTTCGAATGTGCGTTTTTCAAATGCAACCACTTTTAATATTCTATTTCGCAAAGCTTCGTAATATTTGCGAGACACAAGCTCAGTTATAATGCGATAGTTCAATAAAAAACATCAACCGCTTCTAAACATCAAAATGGCCGTAATCATTTCATTTTAAAACCACATACGCATTGTACACTTTTTCGGGCGACATTTTTTCATTCATTTTTACTAGAATATGGATATCAGATGACTCGGTTACCTTAAATTCACGTCAACCTTCGGTGCTGTGGGTTGCTTTTTTTCTATTGTTTTTGGACATTCCGTGGTAAGAATCGCATGTATTTCACAACCATATTTACGCTTTTTAACAGACCATAAATCTGAGAAACCGGCTCCAATATCACGACAATACTGCAACTAAGAGCTTTCATGTTGCAAATACCTATATTATCAGGTTTATTTGATGTAGCCCAACAAAAGTTTACTATGCTTACGCAAACACAGTTCGCCCACATCGGGAATGCCGTTGACGTTTAATTTGTCATTTGCATGTAGTGATGGCGGTGTTCACTGGATTATTTACGTCAGCGCCATCTAGCCTAATGATCTAGATATAATTTTCCCTATTTTGCATTAATAATGTACTGCACCTTTGTAAATATTTTCTTTTTTAATTTTTTCGTCGTGCAATAAAGAATATTCGTGTCTTATCTAGTAAGACCTGTGTGCCCTAAAATATAATGTATATAGGCCGCATTATTATAAGGATAAAAATATTTCAACCTAAAGAATTTACATTGTTTCTTGAATGTCTGGACGATGCTAGCCGCTGCTTTCGGGTTGAGTTTGTAGTAGAGAAAGGCAGCGAAAAAAAAAAAAATCTGACCACTCTGACCTTACGAGTTTACTGGGTTGACGCTATACATCTTACGGCCGATTTCTCAATTGAGAATTTACACTAAGTAAATACTTAAGTAACGTGCTGTCACGCTCTTTTCTAAAGGGATTTGACGAGACAGCACTACAGTTAAGTAATTTCTTAGCCAAATGCTCAATTCAGAAATCGGCCTGGCTAGGGCTTTATTCCCAAACTCCTTGGGTGACTCGCTCATTTGACATTTCGGTGTGAAAATCCGAATCCAAAGTTACAGAATTGAGAGGCAGATGGCGCTGACGTCGTCACCACTACATAATAAACACATCACCATCACTAGATGCTAACCCCAAATGAACCATCACCGGTGTTCTCAGCGGGCGGACAATATAGCCGTCCACTAAAACGCAGCTAAGCCACAAAAGTTTTCAGAATAAGCCAGATTACCGAACAATAATTTTCTGGTCTTAGCTGGTCATTCGTCAGTGGACGGCAGAATAGTAACCTTGCAGTCTACATGGACTTCATCTGCGCCATAAGTTCCTCGAGGGACAGCTCTGAGGCCGCCACCGCGCCGCCCGTACTGGACTCCGGCGTACTATTGTCGACGGGAATGCTGTACGCCACCTGGAAACCGTTCTCATTCGGATTAATTATGTCTCTTAGCCTCGCCTCACCTCTTAGAATCGCTCGTAGCCTGGGCTGCCTGAGTGATCTTAAACGATCACTAAGGTTAAGCAACATACGGCGCGTTCAGTCCATGGATGAGTCACCGTCTATGACTAACGCTAGTGGCATTTTTCCGAGCGGTTCCGTGCTTCGCAAGGCACGTTAAGCAGTTGGTGCCGGCTGCCGTCGATAGATGGCAGTCGTGAAGCCAAGTCAGAGGCCTTAGGGTGGCTTGAAAACTTCTGACAGTAAGACCAGCCACTAGTCTTACAAGCGTCCACCAATCCGGACTTGGCCCCCGTGGTGGAGTATGGCCTATACCTTCCTCAGGGAAGAGACCCGTGCCCCTCGGTGGGGGATGGGTTGATGATGATGTCTCTTAGCCCCGGCTTCTCGTACGCTAACAATCTGTTAAGTTAATCTACTGTTAACACCTGTCAAACGTTTTTTCGTATGCACTTTGGTCAACTGACACCTGTTAACATTAGATTAACAGGTTTTTAGCAGCTTTCGTTTGTTTTTTTTTAGAAGTAATCATGATCATCAGCAATGTATATGTGCCTATATGTAAATGTTAAAAATGTAAAAAATCATTACGTCCCCACCGAGGGGCATGGGTCTTTTCTCTGAGGAAGGTATAGGCCATACTCCACGTCCGGATTCATTCTCCGTCTCCTAGTCCGGATTGGTGGAGGCTTGTAAGACTAGTGGCTGGTATTACAGTCAGAAGTTTTCAAGCCGCCCTAAGGCCTCTGACTTGGCTTAACGACTGACATCTATCGACGCGCCCTATGTTCCTTAACCTTCGTGATCCTTTAAGATCACTCAGGCAGCCGAGGCTACGAGCGATTTAGAAGTAATACACGAAAGAATTCATTAACAATTTCTGAGGACTGAACATCAACAAAAAATATGAGATAGAAGTCGGAAACCTGTCAAATAGCCTATTTTGGTGTAGCCTCATTAGATTAAGTAAAAAACTTATAAGCTGTTGATATCTAAGTAAATAATTTGTAGTCTCCTGGGCTCAGTTCTCAGTGGAGGTGGAGTTGGGGAGAGAGTAGACGAATTTCCCACTGTAGAACAAAGGCCACCCTCATGGTTTTCCTAAATTACTTCCTAAATTTAATGAATAAAACTAACTACTAATTAATTACCTGGACTCCGTCGACGAGGTTCAAGTTGCTGTTGTCATCGTCTACGGGGCTGTTTTCGTCGACCAAGCTTATCCCTAAAGCAAGAAAACAACTGATTAACCAGAGATTAACATATTGCTACATTAATTGAATAATTGGTGTCATTAGGGTTTGGTTGTAAGATAAGATAAGAATATTCTTTATTGTACACGAGGAGAAACACAAACACAAAATATTTACAAGGTAACAGTACAATTGGCGGCCTTATTGCTAAAAGCAATTTCTTCCAGTTGTACCTTTAGTTACGCTAGCAATAAGGGCTATTTTGGTGTGCGAGTGACATTTTTTCTAAGGAATGAATGACATGCATTTCATTCATTTATTATGCAATTCGTTCATTCATTCGGTTCAAAATTACATAGACTGTTTTAAATTAAGGAAATGCGTATTGCTCTGCATGGACCACAAAATGAGATAAAAATATTTGAATGCATTGCCCGTAAAAGAGTCTATTTCATACGTTGTACTCAGAACGCGTTTTCTAGCAGTTCAAGGGTCTTTATCGCATCTTAAAGCGAAATGATAAAAAAAAAAAACGAAATAGCAACACTAACACGTAAAAGGGTAAAAGAAAGTAAAAAAACCGGCAAGTGCGAGCCGGACTCGCGCACGAAAGGTCCCGTATCATTTATCTATAAAAACAGCAATAAAAATCACTTTCGTTGTATGAGAGCTCCCACTAAATATTTATTTTTATTTAACTTTAATGATTTATTTTTCAAGTGAATATAATTATAACTAAATATTACACAGCCTGGTGACAGACGAACGGGCGTACAGCGGAGTCTCAGTAATAGGGTCCGTTTTACCTTTTGGGTATGGGACCCTAAAAACTAGCGCTGCGCGCTCGCTTCTTTGCATTGCTTCTTCTCGCGGTCAAGATATTTTTAAAAATAAACATACGTTAACCTGGTAAGTCCTGACCTTGAAAATGACAATACATTATATAAAGAACACACCCCACTCGTTGTCATCATGCAGGGGCCTGGGGTCCTCCTTGACCTCGGTGGCCTGCTCAACGACAGGCCGTGCGCTCCAGTCGGCTTGGCGCGCGCGACAGTGCGCGTCGTCGCACTGCGCGTTTGGCCGCAGACGCATTGTAGGGAAGAAGTCCGTCAGTGCACTGTACCCAAGGTAGTAGCTGACTTGCCCGAAGCCGAGGAGGTGCTTCAACGTGTTTTGTACTGGAAGGAAAGGGGGAATCGTTAAACAGGTTCACACGTCCAAACAAAGATGCGTTTAAAAATTCACTAGCTAAGGTACAGAACGTCTCTTAATTTAAATTTTATTCAAAATTCAAAGAAAATGTTTACTTGTGAACGTCAAAGTTGTTAGTTTCACAATTAATGGGTTATGTGGAGAAGAAACTAACACAGAAACTCCACATTTATTCTTTTAAAAACAGTCTTAGTTTAATTAACAAACTTTCAAACTTAAAAATATTACTCATGGATGTGTTGAACACTAGACACAATTATATTAATTAAAATTACAATACAATACAGACGGCCCCAAGGCAGCGGCTAACATTATACATAACTGTATGTACATTGACATTCAACAAGCAGAATGTAAATTCTTTACGTTGAAATAAAAAAATTTGAATTTTGATTTTGAATTAAATTAAATCCGGGCCAGTTTCTGATTTGAGAATTTCACTAAGTAAAATTTACAGTAAATTAGATTTTCAGAAATCGGGCCTTATTCAAGAACTAAACTACTCTCAGTAAGCCAGTTTTGTGACCTGAATAAACTGCTACATATAATTATGCCAGAAAAGAGAAAAATTACCTTAAATTGTACAGCGTAGTAATCACTCCGATACATAATCATCATACTTACAAAATATTAAAGCTTACCTAGAAATCCAGCTACAATGCCCATGGTTGTGGGTAAGCTAGCTGCACACACTCCTTCCCTCTTTAAAGTCTTCTCGTCTATTTTGGATGCCACTACTAGGGGTGGGGCACACTGAAACATATGAATTCGGTATGTAAAGTATTTTTCATGTATTATTTTTATATTTTTATTTCATAAAACATTTAATTTTAAGCCACTAATTTGAATCTTTTTATTTTCCAAGTAACGGTTTTTTTAAAATTATTTTTTAAAGTATTATTCGTGATGACGTCATTTCGTAGCCTGAATAGCTTTAAGTCTTTGCCACGTTTTCAGTACATACAAAAACACTAATAGATAACTTCAAACTTGACATTGACAACATAGTGTTTTTGTATGTACTGAAAACGTGGCAAAGACTTAAAGCTATTCAGGCTACGAAATGACGTCATCACGAATAATACTTTAAAAAATAATTTTAAAAAAACCGTTACTTGGAAAATAAAAAGCTTCAAATTAGTGGCTTAAAATTAAATGTTTTATGAAATAAAAATATAAAAATAATACCTGAAAAATACTTTACATACCGAATTAAGTAATTCTTACCAATTCGAATATAACCGAATGGCACTGTTACTAAGTAAAATTATTTGTCAATCTCTAACAACTGATTAAGTCTAAAATCCTAACCAGACCCCAAATGGTATTGTAATGCATTGCATCACATTTGCATTGAATTGCATCGCATTATTTGTGTATCTCGATGGATCACTAGACCAGGCCCTGGCAGAAAATCAGCACTGAGTAATAAGCCTGCAGCAAATACTGAGCCTGAGGACTTTCCACCGCCACATGGACATAGCCCGTGTCAATTTCATGTTTTCATTTTGCGTCTTATGTATTGCATTGCCTGGTTTTTCCTTTTTTATGTCTTGTATAATGTGTGTGCGGCGATAACATACATACATTTACATACAGGCACACACATTGCTTCTGGCCCCACACTAGGATACCCTGTGTCGTAGGAACCAGAAACAGCGACGTCACAAACATGTAAACATCCAAGACTTGGGTTGTAAAAAATGTATTTCTCCTTTCTTCAACAAATTTAAACTCACAGCGAAGCAAGCCGTCTCTCCCGGCACGATGAGCTGTATATGCCCGGAAACGGCGTTCTCGCTGACGCCCGACTCAAACCAAGTCTGGCTGAGCTCGTTGCAGGCCGTATTGATCGCCATGCGAGCCTCGAAGTTGTCCACGCAGGAAAGGACCAGATCCACTGGTCCACCGGTCAGGCTGCCCGTGCTAGAGGCAAGACAAACTGTATAGAGCAGAAATTCGAAAGGTCTAAGGTTCTTTCTGAGGAGATAAGCCGTAAGGTAAACCCAGGAGTACCGTGACTTGGCGGGGGTTCAGCTAACGACATTTATTTGTCACTGGATCGTTGGATTGTTTTGACTGTAAAATAACTCCTCAGCAGCACTACTGTGTGGAGCTCGGATGCCTTCGATTTTAAATGCCTCATATGTTCTTTCCATGATTGTCACGTCGGGGTCACCACTTTTACTTAAGTTTTGGGTTTACTTTTACATTACGTCTATATCACTTTATCTATGTAGGTTATAGGTTGTGTGTTCCTTGCAAAGTTCAAATAAAAGTCTTGGGAAAACTAAACACTTATTCAAATTCAAATTCAAATTGTTTATTAAAAACCAAAAAATACATGTAAAAATCACAATCGTTTAGTGCTAAATCTAGTGTACAGTACAATATTATTGTCGTTGCATCCTGACTGATTTATTTATTTACTCGAAACGAAATAGTACAATTTGTTACTCGCGCTTGACCGACCGAGAGGCGCAGTGGGGAAAGACTGACGCTCGGTCCTTCGATACATACTCATTTGCGTGGGCGCGTCGCCACAATTGTTTTGTTTTTATTTTGTTGACCATTGTGTATTTTGTTTATTACGTACTGGTCTACATTGTACTTCTGTGACAATTCTAATAAAAGTGAGCCTGAGGATGCCTCGTGTTAGAGGCGAAACGCGTCGCATTTTCTCACACAATTTATTGGTGTCGGTGGTGCGTTCGTGTCTTGTTTCAGCTTGAAAAAGTGGGAGGGAGGGCGGTCTAACCGCATTGTGCTTGTGGGATTTTGGCGGAATTTCATTTTCACATTTTAATGCTCTATCTTCTTTCTTTTTTTCAACAAATATTCCATTTATACCCAAGTCACGAGTCACGACACAGTGGGATGTTATAATATGATATGATATTAAAATTCTTTATTGCACAATAAAGTCATGTACATAGAGCTTAGTACTAAAAAGCATTTTCTTCCAGCTAACCCTTGGTGATGGGGATTATGGATGGGGTAGAGCCGGAGTGCTATGCCATGTTTGTTGTTCTGTATCCAATATTGTGCCTGTCACCAGCAACCACCCACCTAATAGTATCGCAGAACTTCTGGAAGTTCTCCACTGTTGTAATGTTATAGTTGAATGCATCAATCTGAACGTCAGGATTGATGTTCTGCAGTGTAGCCGCAGCAGCCGCAACCTTGCTGAGGCCGGCTTGGTGTGGCTGGAAGAAGAGCCGGTTCATGTTGGCCAGCTCCACTTTGTCGTAGTCGAAGAGGATTAACTGGAATGAAATAGGTTTATTACATATGAAAATTAAATAAATACACCCTAATTATGATTAATGACTGTCCATTTTAAACCATGAAACCATGAAAATTCACAAACATGAAAATTTGAAATTCTCCTAGACTTTTCTGCAAAACCCTGTGTTCCTGGGAGGATACAAAATTAATTAAAAAAATTCCTCAAATAATTCTAACATTCTAAAATTTCAATAAAATTCTAGTGGTAAAAAAAACTTCTTCAAAAAAGTTCAAAAAGGTTTTAAATAATTATTTAATGTGAAAACTCATTATAAATCTTACAACATAACTTAACATTGTTCTAACATTATTCAGGCATTACTTGATAGAGATCTAAAATGATACATAAAAATTAGGAATCATTTTGTACACAAGAACCAAAACTTCTTTTCAACAGGTAACATTATTAGTTGAAGAAAACAATCTGTATCACACTTGTTAACCTTTCAACATGGCTAGTTGTTTAAATTTCAGTGTAAAGAAATCTAACATAGAGTGAAAAATTAAGTTCAAGGCCTTCTAAGAACTTAATTTTACGCTTGCGACATTGTGAAAGTGGCTGGGAAACAGTGGACGAGACTAGCACTCGACCAGATGGGTTGGGGTGGAAGAGAAGAGGCCTATGCTCAACAATGGGCTCTATTTATGGGCTATTTGGTTTTCTATGTAAGATTTTGTAGGAGACTTCTTAAGAACTCAATTTTTCGCTTGCATGTTCTCTATGTAAGATTTTGTTCAACTGGAATCCAATATGTTCTTGTACAAGACACAGCAACTGACCTTCCCAATCCCGCATCGAGTGAGCATCTCGGCTGTGACGCTGCCAACACCCCCCACCCCCACAACCGCCACAGACAGCTCACGGATCTTCTCATAGTTATCCACTATACCCATGCGCTTCAGAGCCATCAGCCGGCTGCAATTTTACAAAGTTAAGTGATGTGCAAACTGCCTTATGTTTTGAACAAAAAACAAATTTTGAACCTCTCAAGGTGAGGACCCGACCCGATTCCATCAGATCCCGAAAACCCGCCGGCATGTTAGTCTTTGCAACCAAATTATGCTGAATTAAGCGAACTTATAAATTAACATACAATTCCGTAAGTATCAAAACTTTTGGGTTGTAGAAGATGAGGCAGGTATTGGCTTGAAACTTTTACTTCACCTCACACTTAGCCATGATTTAACGGTGAAATTGATGTGAGAACTTATCTTGAAGTAAGTAACATGATAAAACACCTATTTTTCTTTTGGAAAATACTAACTTAGGATTCTAAAGGTAAAAGGGATTTGCTTTTGTAGATACAGTCGGGGTCTGAAAATGTTTACCACCTTAAGGTTCATAATTGTACAGACAATTTTACGACACAAGGTCGATATTTGTATTGATTTGATTAGATAAAGCATAAGGCTCAGAATAAAGAGTAGAGTACATACCAACCTGTCAAAGTTTAGAGCAAACCTTCTTCGCTCCCTCAAGGAGGTTTTATTTTCTATATTTTGTAAAAATAGTATTCAATATATTTTGAAACTTTCTATTTTGACAGAGTTTTGATCTATGTCATTTTAATAAATGCAATAATTTTAAAATAAGAAATGAATTTAGTACTTGTTAGAATCGAGGCTTCGGAACTTTGAAAGGTAATAAGTAGATTGTTAAAGCATTATAGACTATAATGCACATCTTGCGACAAAGAATCAAGTTTTAAAACTGGTAAACATTTTTAGACCCCGACATTATCAGTTTCCAGATGTGACTGATTTTAAACCAACAACAATAATGATGCAAGAAAATCTTGAAACAAATAAATGTTATGATAATCAAACGCCTTATTATACAAAAGAACCTGGCTAACGAATGTTTATTAGGATAAAACCGCTAAATACCTGTAAGGGTTGGAGTCTACTACTTCCGAAGACATAACTTCAATTTTCTGCCTTCCTGGACCCGCATTTCCCTGGACAGCGGCCAGTCTGGCTTCTAACTCCTTCACTTTCTTCTGTAGCTCTTCGACAGTACTCATTTTCACGATAAATTCGAACTTATCCCGTAAAATAGCGATCACTTTCACTGAAAAACTTCGAAAGAAATCCAGTCCAGCCAGCCAGCCAGCCAGTCAGCTGCACACGTCAGTTAGTTGTCACTTTGACGTTTGACGTAATGAAACGCGTTCACTAAAACTATTTTGGCTGCGTGCGTTCATTTTTCAAAAAGTACTACATACATTCATCATCATCAACCCATTATGTCCCCACCAAGGGGCACGGGTCTCTTCCCTGAGGAAGGTATAGGCCATACTCCACCACGGGGGCCAAGTCCGGATTGGTGGAGGCTTTGTAAGACTAGTGGCTGGTCTTACTGTCTGAAGTTTTCAAGCCGCCGTAAGAAGGCCTCTGACTTGGCTTCACGACTGCCATCTATCGACGACGGCAGCCGGCACCAACTGCTTAACGTGCCTTGCGAAGCACGGAACCGCTCGGCAAAATGCCACTAGCGTTAGTCATAGACGGTGACCCATCCATGGACTGAACGCGCCGTATGTTGCTTAACCTTAGTGATCGTTTAAGATCACTCAGGCAACCCAGGCTACGAGCGATTCATCATCATCATCTACATACATTGAATTTATTCAATTGTACATCAATATAAGATTCCCTTCTAGGGAACGTACCTACCAAAAAAACGGAAAAACGGACCCTATTACTGAGAAACCGCTGTCCGTCCGTCCGTCCGTCTGACACCAGGCTGTAGCTCATGAACCTTGATGATGATGAATGATGATGTATTTCTGTTGCCGCATAGTTAGCAACAAAGACAAAAAAATAATATTTAAGGGGGCTCCCATACAACAAACGTGTTTTTTTTGCTCGATATTGATAACGACACTTGAAATATTAACAGAATATTTAGTTAAAATAAATCATTAAAGTAAAATAAAATAAATACCTAAGGGGCAACAAACTTGGTTCTACAAAACAAATACGGCGGCGGCATCCAGCGGGAATCCAACCAGCGCGAGTTGAATAGTTGACTGATTGGTACAAATGGTGTCGGTCTGGGTATTTTCCATACCAGCATGGAAAACTTCGTATTCATGTTGTGTGGATTAATTTTACACAATTATTATTCAACTTTTATCTACGCGAAAAGAGAGGGGGTCTACTCAAGTACTAGGTTCTTCTACCTACCTACTTTTACTAAGGAATTTTCGTACTAAGTTAGGTACAGTCGAGAACACGTCAACCTATACATTTTAGTTGCAAAGTCGCCCGTAACGTAACGGAATAGAGTGCATCGGTACCTATATAGTTTGATGTGATCTCGACTGTACCTACATTTAAGTATATATCAGCTACTTATATTAAATGATATTAAAGTTAACTATGCCACTACAGGCGGACACATTCTTTTAAGAATGATAGTTACTGTCTCTTCATGGATTCTTATACACTCAGTATACCTAAGTCGTCTGGAAACTAGATTCTCAGTTTTTTGTGCCCCTCCACGTTTTTTTTTTGTCATAAACTGAAGAAAAACACATGTATAAAGTAAAAAATCGCGGTGGAGTTTTTTTTATAATTAATGTTACGTAATACAAGAACTGACCGATCCAGTGTGGTCTTATTGACTGTCTATAGGAATTAACGGAGGTCAACGGATTAAAGTTAGTACGAGCGTGGAGTTAGCGGGCAGGAGTTCGGTACACGGTAATGCCGGCAGCGGAACGTTAGAGGCCCGAAAACAGCACTGGCTGGCAGAGAAGTTTGGAAAAAAAGTTGTCATTCAAAATAAAATTTAAAATAAAATAATTAAAAAAGCTGAAAAAGTTTCGCCTGTGATTTCAAGTGTTTTAAGGCATTAATCGGACTGTTCTAAGTAAGTAAATCCTAATTATCATTTACAATTTCTGTACATTAGAATTAATTTTCGAATTTTCGACACTCGCTTTCACAGTCTTTCACAGTTTGAGGTGTGGGTTTAATATTGGCCGATTTTATAAGTAGGCACATACCTACCAGTTACTCAGGTAGGTATGTTATTATTTTTACTTTGTCGACAGCACTCGATTACATTCTATAGTCACATTAGGGGTGATTTTGCTACTAAAATGTAAAAGTTGAAGTTATGTCCACTATCTTTCAAATGCATACTAACATTATACTGGTCGTTTTTTTTTTTTGAAATTTTCTATAAATTAATTTGTACTTAGATACCTACCTACACAAATTTAACAAGTGTACAATACGGTATTTGACACTATCAACAATAAATTATTGGAGATGCTCGATTAAAACAAAAATTACAAAATTTTTCAGAAAATGTATCTCATTAAATCATTTACTAATTATTACCATTTCTAAATAGATGGAACATAAAAAGAGTGCTTAGAAATGTGACGTCACAAGCAAGTATTTGTATACAAAATTCCGTTTTAAAAGTAACTCATTTGACATTTTGTCAAATACTCAAATGAGACTTCGTTCAACACGTGTTTGAATTTGTGTGAAATTCATTTTACTCGTTTTTATTGCACTTTAAATAATGTACAATACGGCGGACTTAATGCCATAAGCACTTGACACTTACCTATGAGTTGTCTAAATGCCCCGATAGAGTTCCACTCTATCACCACAGAGTGGAAAGTTACGTAGTTAATCCTTCAAATTATTTTATTTTATATAATGGATTAGAAAACCATCGACTAGTCAAATTACTCGTAACAAATAATAAAAAAAACGCTTTTAATAAATTTTCCATCGCAGACTTACCGATTGTGTGGATTTTTGGAGTAATGTGCTTTGTACCGACAGTCGACAACATATTTACATTTTAACAAACACACTTACATTTTACTTCCAACATCGCCCGTATAATGTCTACACGGGTGCAACAATTGAAGCTGTACTGCTGGTTTTAGGGGTCCGTAAAGTAACCTTTCTGTAAGGAACCCTTATTATATAGGTATTTTTACTATGACCGTCCGTCTGTACGTCCGTCTGTCCTTCCGCAGCTTAGTACAGAGGCGATAAGTGATAGATAGCTGGCATTGATTTACTTATTAACGACGCCGACAAAATGCTAGAATAAAATATTTAGAAAATCTATGGTGCCAGTCTCCCCTGCACCAAAATGAGGCGTGACACGCACTTGGCTTGTTTTTAGGAATGGCGAGTATTTCAGATAAGAGAACAGCGTTATCATAGTTCACATCAAAATCTTAGGTAACTATACCTACTGTAACATAAACTAATGCCTTGGCGTAGTTTTTGATTGATTTATTGAAAATTCTTTATTACACAATAAAAGCATTTGTACATAGGCGAGCTTAATACTGATAAGTATTTTCTTCCCGCTAACCATTGGTGATAATGGATGGGGTCGTGCCGAAAGATATTTATTGGAAAACATATTAAATATGGTCGTAATAATATAAACATGATTATATTTTATCAACACTATTCTTAATAAGTAAACAAAATACTGTAATGTAAGTAATGTTTCTATCTCTCTCTCTCTCTCTCTTTCTCTCTCTCTCTCTCTCTCCCTCTCTCTCTCACTCTCTCTCTTAAGTAGAGCGCATTAAAATAATTTAGACATCGTTTCATTGGAGTAGGTGCAATGGGTATAATTTAGGAGATAAGTACAATTGAAAAGCTCACTAAATATACCTATATTGAAATTCGTACCAGCATGATAAAAAAGGCCCACATGCCTTCTCTCAGAGAGAGAGAGAATAGGGTTAACTGCCACGCGTGCCCACCGCGGATTGGCGATTTCAAGCGCTGAGATATTATTATATAAAAACCTGAGGCACTCAGAAAAAATAATAAATACAATATCAAATTCATACACTCTCACGCGCTTATTTTAGAGATTTTCGATAAGAATCTGTCCAGCTTGATAGGGATTCAGATTTTTTTGGGAAATACAAGAGCATTTATTCGTTTTCGCAGGAATTGGGTTTTTTTCGATCGCAATGTCATC
The DNA here is from genome assembly GCA_947310845.1 of Yponomeuta plumbellus. Lineage (NCBI taxonomy): Eukaryota > Metazoa > Arthropoda > Insecta > Lepidoptera > Yponomeutidae > Yponomeuta > Yponomeuta plumbellus. The sequence continues at coordinate 24,799,507 of OX371193.1, read as the reverse complement.
TGACTAACAGTAGGTAACTGAAGGGCCCATACGTTGACTTTCATCATAGAGTTGAAAAGACGGATCCACGAACATCGTAGTACAGTTACCAACATAGCTGCCCAATTAAGTTTGTTGACGATAGGCCCGGTCGCGGAAGTTTCCTATGACCATTCTCTTTAATACGATGTTCATACTATGCTCCAATTTCATGGACCAATATGTCCTATAAAATGTTGACCCCTTTTACAAGCACCCCATCATAAACTATCTATTCATTGTATTCTAATTGCTTTCGCAAACTTCAGGATTCGGATTTTCCGCGCTTAATTAGGCCGCATGTAGTTAGGTACCTATGCTTAGCTGGATGTAGTGTAGGTAGTAGAGTACAGACTTTCCCTACAGGCTGGTTTCTGAATTGAAAATTTCGCTAAGTAACTACTCAACTGTAGTGCTGTCTCGTCAAATTTCTCAAAGAGCGTGACAGAACGTTCTTAAGTAGGTATTTCAGAATTTCACTAAGTATTTACCTACTTAGTGAAATTCTCAATTCAGAAACCGGCCCTTCAATAAAGGGCTCAAAATATTCAAAAGACTTGAGACGTTTTAGCTAAGCTTTTTAATAACAATATCACAGCTGACATCCGTAGCTAATACGTATGTTTTTTCGTGACGTCACATTATAGTCAATTTGACTCCTTGTAAAATTGGCCTAGCCGCTTGCTCTAAACATTTACATACAGGCCCATACATTGCTTCTGGCCCCACACTAGGATACCCTGTGTCGTAGGAACCAGAAACAGCGACGTCACAAACATCCAAGACCTGGGGCTATTTTTGTCCCCAGCCGGGATTCGAACCCGGGACCTCTCGTAGGCAGATGTGCTACGACAGCGCCATAGAGGTCGTCACATCATACGCATTCACGCGAAAAAAATAATTCTCCTTTGCTTTCGCAATCATATCCCCTTAAATCCTAAGGGGTTACGGTATAACCTTATTCTAAACCCTTCTACTTTTAACATCCATCACTTGTTAATTCCTGTACGCACTTTAAACAACTCAACTCGTCGCTTCAAATATCTCGCAAGAAGGGCTCATGTTTACCGGAGCTGGAAATCGTTGGCTCATATTGAATACCTCGTAATTATTATTGTAAAATGCACACTGAAAAAAATTGTTCCCACGTAAAACTAAAGTAGACCTTTAATATGTACATATAATGTAATTTCAATGTTTTTACACGGTATTTAAATATACCGATATTATATATTCAAATATTTAAATATATCGACCCAGCGGCGTTTCATTTTTCAAAATCACCTAAAATTACACATTCTAGGTAGGTATTCAATCTAAGCCATCAAAAAGGAAACGTGGCCGTCTACATTTGGATCGTGGACTAAGCTCTAGGCTTCCCCAGGATCTGAAGATGGAGAGAGCAGGCACTAGTGGCGGGGAGCGGACCCCCCTGGTGCAGCCAACCTATGTCTTCGAGTCCAGCATCACGCGGCGCTACCAGAAGCGACTCAGGAACCTCCAGTGCGCTGTATGCGTCTTCTTCATGTGAGTATGCAGTTATTCTGCTTATCTTATCATATTGATGATGATTTTATGCGTCAGTCAGTCAACAGATCTTTGATTGTTGCCCAAGGTGTCATACCGGTGCGGTATGGGAAAATATCGTGAGTTAACTTATTTAATTAGCTACCCATGGTTAGCTGGTAGAAAATATTTGTTACTATTAAGCTCGCCTTTGTGCAGATCTTTTCTTGTGCAATAAAGAATGTTTCATTCATTAATTACCTCAGCACTCGAAATCGTCTGTCCGCGCTGGCCACGTTTTATAGAGAAGGCATTCATGCTGATGCTTGAAGAAACTTAGATTAATTTTATTGATAAAACTGGATTGCTTAATGATTTGGAAACTGCTTGATTCATGCCTAGTCTAAGCTCGGTAACGAGAGACTCGAATTCGAACCGTTTCGGCCCGAACTCGTCCCGTTTTACCCGAACCGGAGTCATCATCGTAAGTCCAAAAAACTGGTTTATTTTACCAAACCAATACCAATACTTACCAATACTGTTTCTGAATTGAGAATTTCACTAAGTAACGTTCTGTCGCGCTCTTTTCTGAGAAATTTGGCGAAAACGCACGACAGTTAAGTATTTAGTTAGGTACCTACTTAGCGAAATTCTTGATTCAGAAATTGGCCCTTAGTCTCTACAGTTCTATAGTACAGTCGACAGCACGTCAACCGTCACATATTAGTTGCAAAGTTCGCCCGTAATGCAATGGAGTAGAGTGCATGGCTGTATGGGATGATGTGATGTCGACTGTACAGTCAACTTTTGCACGAATCCACTCTATTCAATTACTTTACGGGCGTCTTTGCAATAAAAACGTAAAGGTTGACCTACTGTCGACTCTATTCACTCAAAAACTTCTTTATGAATCTGTTTCAATGGGTCCACCAATACAGTGATGCTTATCGCTGCCTATATTTTTATGTTGTTTGTTCGACTGAAGTTATGCAATAAACTGGTTGCTACGAATGTGGTACATTTGTTCAAAAATAGGCCTACTCTATTAGATAATATAACACTTAAGATTTTAATGGGTAAAATGACAGCCATTAGCGAGTCCGACAAGGGTTTTCAATTTAATTAAGCCGTTTGAAAAAATAATTCGTCACAAGTCAACACAACTCGTATTATACGTTACATCCTAGAACATACGTTGCCTATTCGTTTATTTTTTGTGTTAGATGTTAGATCAGGCGACATTATTATCAAGGCTTCGAAGATGTAGGTACCCACTTAGATAGCTTGAAATAGGTCTATAGAAATAGAAAAAATCTGTGAAATAGGTTAGAACTATATATAGTAGGGGAGAGTGGGTAGGATTCGTACACTTTTCACTTCGAGCCCTATAGCAGAAAAACTAAACGCTATTTGAAAACAATTTGAGCAATGATAGATTGCTTATATATTTGCCTACAATATTCCCTTAGACGACTTGTTCATAGAAAGAAGTGTGGCCAAGCTATGACGATTTAAAAAAAAAGTGGAAGTCGTACGAATGTACCCCACTCACGGGGTAGCTTCATACATGTGTTGGGGTAGCTTCGTACATGGTGGGGTACCTCCGTACATCATGATTAATAATGCTATTTATAGAAAATTTACCGTTTATTGAGATCAAAATTTCACGGAACCAGCCTTGGGTGCCTAAGTACTTAATAATAAAATAGTTTTAAATACAATAATTAGTTAAGCTTTTTGTTTTAACATTATTTAACTTCTTATGTCCTATAGAAATGAATCAACAATAATATTTACCATTAGGTTAACAAGAGTCATAATATTTTTATGAATCTACTTAAATGCACATTGTACATAGACAGATCCTTATGAAAGCTAAATGTTAGCTGTTCTTGCTGTAGAAGCAGATTTGGGTTCCGGCAATATAATATACGATGTCTGATATGTAAACAGTCCCTCGTCTATGTTATTGGGAAAAACGCCGGTTTTTTTTCTTAAAAATGAAACTTTGTACCCAGTGGGACTATATTTTGTAATCACCTGACCAACATAGTGTTTGACAGATTTTTTCTTCTTGAACTTCACTAGAATAAAGCCTTTCTCTTTCACAAATTCAGTTAAAACTGGAGTTTCGTTCTCCACATCAGATCCTTCAGCAATCACTTTAATGGGAGAACAGGAACTTTGCCTCTTTCTTTTTGGTTTATTTAACATATCTTTACCTGATATCAAATTTAATGCCCTCTTCATCTCTTTAGCTCTTTGTTTTATCTCTTGCTCTTGCTTCTTTAACTGTTTTGCTTTATCTATTTTGTCTCGCCAATTTTTTTTCGGGAGTATCTGTTGTTTACGTTTTTTGGACTTTTTAGTCACATCTCTAGCCACTTTAGGGTAGGGTTGGATCATTTCTGGCGTTACTAATCCTTGAGCAGATGTCGATGGCAAATCAAGCTCAATCAGCTACGACAATAAAGATTGTATATCATACGTGGGGTACATTCGTACAGTACGAATCCACCCCGTTCAGACCTGTACGAAGCTACCCCAATTAAGAAATTTTACTAATACATTGAAAATAAAAATAACTGCTGAGATTATCTTCAAGTAAATGTCGAAATAATAAACTGAAATATGTACTCAAACACCACAAAAATCAGTTAACAATGGCAGCAAAACACGTTTAAAGTTGCATCGAAAAATTATTTACGCGAAGCTAAAACACGTAACGTCCTATCACATCGAAGTCGGCGGCCGCACGGGCGAGCCACTCCGCGGTTAGATTATACGTGTGAGTGGGCATTACATACACAGATACGAAGGCGCCACTATTTTGCGTATTCGAATTATGGCCGTTGTACGAATGCTCCCGGTGTACGAATCATACCCACTCTCCCCTACGTGTGGTCTTAGCTCTAAATACTACTCATCATAAATATATTTTAGACTTAAGGACCACTATCTGAATTGAGAAAATCGCTGAGTAACTAACTACTTAACTGTAGTGTTGTCTTGTCTCGTCAATTTTCTTAGAAAAGAGCGTGACAGAACGTTAATTACCTAAGTATTTACTTATGAAAGTCTCAATTCAGAAACCGACCCTTAAGACTCTTATTAGCGAAGTAACTTCCACGTAGTAACTTAATGCAGCAAACAAGGATTAGACTATTTAGCAAGAGCTAAACGATAGAGATTTGTTTGCATAGCAGAACATTAACGGGCTTGTTAAAAAAAACGATTCTTCAAAAACCAATTTAAACTTTGTGTATTTAATCTATTACTACATATTTTCCTTGTAAAATCTCCACCACAGACTATCTTAATCTGCGTTTTAGAATTGTTTTAAGGAATCTGGTTCTTGTTCATAAGACCATGAATGCTTTAAAACCTATATTTACTAAATCTTGGTAGGTACTGTTACTTAAATCATAAAGTTGTAGTTTTCTTTCTATTCTCTTCATTCATCCCAATCCTACTACTCCCCAACAGTGCAGCGCTGGGCATCGCGCTAATGGTCACGGTCTCCTACAACCTGAGCTCAGACCTCAATGACGACACCACCGAAGCGCCAGCGATACCTGGAGCAGGGAACCTCACGGCTACCCTCACTTCTGTGCCGCCGGACTTGGCGCCTTTGCTCAAAAACAAGTGGCCTTTGAAAGGTACATACCTAACGCCATTTAGGTGGTTGGACTCACATCAATCAAACAGCCTGTATTCGGCCAATGCTGGACATATTATGCCTCCCACCAAGACACAACAATTCTTTCTAACAAACTTTGGAAGCCTTTCAAGCTGTAGTTTTTGGTGGACCGATCGACTCACTGTTACCTGTTACATTGGTTTCTGTTATTCTTTTCAACGTCATATAACGCAACTGATTACCATGAATCCTGAAAAGATTCTCTGTAAAACAGCTGCACTGTGACCATATTTTCTCACGTCACCTTAAATCTATTACAAAGATGGTAGGAATGCTCATCTACCTAAGAAACTCAAGACCCATGAGTGCAATCAAACTTGCAATGTCAAACATTGTTTAATAATCTATTGTCCATGTCAAAGTTAAGCCAGCTGCCTCACCTACCTTGTCTTCCATCTTAGGCAAGCCATCCCCGCCTTGGGCCGGCGCTCCGCCGACCCCAGCCGCCATTACCTCCGCCCTCTCCCACGGGCAGGTGGCCCTGGCTGCCAAGAAGCAGCTGGAGAGACTCCGACGTCCCCTGATGGTGGACTCGCCGGCCGGGCGGGCGCAGAGGGCGGCTGCCACGGCGAAGACTGTCAAACCTCTAGCCGATATGGCGTACGCCACTGAGCAGGCCACGAGGGCTTTGACTAATGGGTAAGCGTTACGATACTCATCTATGGCTACTTCATTTATGATCTTCATTAAAAAACCCCAGGCTATGGATGATAGCTACATGTATGTAACATTATATGCTTGTGATGCGGTTTCTGGTTCCCACGACACAGGGTATCCTAGTGTGGGGCCGGAAGCTGTGCCTGTACCTATGTGCCTGTCGGTAGGAAACCAGCAGCCCGATTATTTATTTATTTTGCATATGGTATGGATGGAGGCCATCAATGCACTCGGTCACTTCCTCGTCAACTTGGTGAATTTCCGAACGGCTCCTTTTATGGACCATAGCGGACACTGGTCACATCTGATCAGTAATGTGGCACATAGATTACATCTCGTGGGAACCCTAGAGCGAGCCCAAATCGAGTTTTTTTTATTTAAAAACTATGATAGGTAAATATGCTACTATGTGCGAGTATCGAGGTCACAAAGAATACTAAAGTTTTCTTCACGTTTCCAAGGTGTCAAGTCAAGACTGTATGTTAATTTGATAGTTCGGACATGTTCGGAGTATGGAAAATTGATTGAGGCTAAATTGGCCATGCTACTTATTTTTTATATATGTTTTTTACAATTATAAAATTAATTTGAGGTTAAGGCTTTTTATTGAATATCTTAAAAAGTATATACTATTTTTGAACTAAAACTTTCGTAAGCACAACACATTGTAAACTTGATATAACAACACCCGTAAGTAAATCCGGACTAAAAGTTTACAATATATACTATTTATTTACAAATCTGTTAAGGATAGAAATTTTACTGAAGGAATAATTTTGAAAAGGTTTTGAGATTAATGTAGCGTGGCCAATTTATTGGATGAGACCTTACCTTACTGTGGAACAATTGCGTAGTAACCCCCGGGTGGGTGCAGATTACCTATGTTGAAAAACCGAAACTCACTTGAGTACGATTTCAGTACATTTTCATACTACTACATAAAAGCGACCGCTACTGGAGTGACCGCTACTCTGCTTTTCAGCTCAAAAAGCCTTCAAAGATTACCCGAAACGCTGTCAGAAGTTTTCGTTTTCCCAAAGAACAGAGTTAGGGCGACAAAGAAATAAATATTCTAATCCCATAAACTACTTGAAGTCAATAAAACCGAACTTTGTGTGTACGCAGAGGTACATTCCGGGCTATTAGAATCAATTGATCAGGAGTCGGGCCGGGAGCAACGTACCTCATTCACGTCACGAGCGAGCATGATAAAACGATCTAAGATTCTCGAATGAGAATCTCCAATTTATTACGCTAACACTTTTCGAAAAAAATACATACCATGTTATTTTTAGAAAACACGATTCTACAAAAATCTTAAAAAAAACATAAGAAAACAAAATGAAAAAAACGGGCCCCCTGCCAACCTGGCCACATCGTGCGACCAAAAAGGTTGCTATAAATGCTTTAAGTTATGTTGGACTTTCATAACGTGACCTATTTAATTTCTTGAACTAAAACTTTCGTAAGCACTACCAAGAAAATGGATTTACGAGCAACCGCCGACGCGAGCTCCGTCTCTGCTCACCATGATTAAGCTCTACGAATCAGAGCGAAACCTGGGTGCAATTAGTAAGTATGTAAATTATTTATTTGATACTCAAATTTTAATATCTAACAATACAATTTTGAAACATAGTTGGGTTAGATTTGGCATCAAATTGGTCTCCGGTCAGCATCATGTCGTGGCCGATAGCGACCACGACGCTGGTTTTCAGCGGTTACCATTTACGGCACAAACAAAGAAAAAGAAACTAAAATACAAATAGCTACCAGTTTAAAGAACATAGGAAGGGATATTAAACATAAACATTTTACGTACGGTCACAATTACGTAAAACTCCACTGTATGGAGTCGTCTGATTTAGCACACTGTTACATTCTGGGACTTTTCGCAGTAGGTATCTCATTATTGAATACTCCTACTCCGAACTGTCATTCATTATACAATCTTATTTTGACTCTTTCGAGTTGTCTAAATGCTTAACCCGATAGAGTGGAAAGTTACGTAATAGGTATAAGGGCTGGTCGGACTCTCCCGACAAAATTGAAGTGAGTGAATCCCTAAATCCATTTATAATATTTAATTTCTTGACGATGCCCACGCTGAATTGTTACTATTTTTAGTTTTATTACTTCATTATATTTTATAGTGTACGCCTATTTCCCGGTCAGTGACAGGTAACTCGACCCTGGGTGTAACCGCGAAACGGTATCGCTGTGCCGCGATCGTCTGGCTTCGTCGCGCCTCAGTTGGCCCGGTTTTGTTACCGAACCCCGTCCCTTCTCATTTGTGGGTATTGATTGAGACCTTGTCAACGTACTGGTTAACTAAATAGGTGATAGATAAGTCCTAATATACAGGGCCTAATATACAGTGAATCGCTCGTAGCCCCGGCTGCCTGAGTGATCTTAAACGATCACGAAGGTTAAGCAACATTGGGCGCGTTCAGTCCATGGATGGGTGACCGTCTATGACTAACGCTAGGGGCATTTTTTCGAGCGGTTCCGTGCTTCGCAAGGCACGTTAAGCAGTTGGTGCCGGCGGTTGTCGATAGATGGCAGTCGTTAAGCCAAGTTAGAGGCCTTAGGGCGGCTTGAAAACTTCTGACAGTAAGACCAGCCACTAGTCTTGCAAGCCTCCACCAATTCGGACTAGGCCCCCGTGGTGGTGGAGTATGGCCTTTCTCAGGGATAAGACCCGTGCCCCTCGGTGGGGACATTTATATGGGTTGATGATGATGATGATGAATACACGGGGAACACCCCGCGCATGGACCCTCAAAAGTTTTCAGGATACTGGTGGGGTCATCTACTACCTTATTCTCTACAGAGGCCTGCAGATACTTTATTTTGCCAAATTGTAAGTCTAAAACTATAGTTTAATGCCCGGTTCCTATAATATGGCGTATATTATAGGAACCGGGCATTAAACTATACCGGCTACGATCCGTTTTCCATACAATTTATTGACGGTTCGTAGGAATTTCGTAGGAATTGTAACCGATCGTAAGCAAAAATGAAGCGTTTTGTGGATATTGGAACCGGGCATTAGACTTACAATTTGACAAAGCTTTTTCTACAATTCTTAAAATGAGGTACCTAAGTAAGATCCGTTATAGGTACGCCAAAAGTGCATAAAGTGCATAAAGTACAAAAAAACTCATTTTGAAAAAATATGTCAGTTGCTTTGTTTTTCTGTAGCGCAGCCTCAGAATAAGGACTGAGAGCGCAGCCGACCTTATGTACCTACCACCTATTCCGTGGGAAAAAAATATGTGCACTTCAGCGATCTGCATTATTTATACCACTAATTTGTTACCAGAGACACCTAGTGAAATTGAATATTTCCTTCCTAGAAGGGATTACACCCAACGATGCGAGCTAATGTCTGTAGACACTTCCGGGCCGTTATCCAGTAATTCCAATAGCCATACGCTCCACTTAGCCTTCACATAGCTATACAGTTAAGTATAATAGGTACTTAACCAAAAGCCTGTACATTTTTCGGTTTCTAAGAAAACTACGCAAAGCGGTTATAAAGTTATTAATTTGCTATAGAACGTATCTCAGGCGTTAATAAACCATATTGCTATGTATTTGATCACAGGAGATTCAAGACCGGGTGGTTTTGAGTAGATACTAGATGATAATCAGAAACTCATCAAACATCAGAAATCTCCGTATCTGCATAGCAATATCGCTAATATTAGGGTTTTTTTTCATTTGTCCCTAGCCGGGGTTTGACCCCGGGACCTCTCTCAAGGTAGGCAGATGCGCTAATCGCTGCGCTACAGAGGTTGTGGTTACGTTTCTTCCTTGGGAAATCTCCACCACAGACTATTATAATCGGCGTTTAAATCGTGCTTTTTAGGGCCCCGTACCCAAAAGGTAAAACAGACTAAGACTCCGCTGTCCGTCCGTCTATCACCAGGCTGAATGTCACTCATGAACCGTGATAGTAAGACATTTGAAATTTTCACATATGATGTATTTCTGTTGCCACTATAACAACAAATACGAAAAAACTGAATAAAATAAATATTTAAGGGGGCTCCCATACAACAAACGTGATTTTTTTGCTCGTTTTGCTCGTTATTGATAACGGCAACAGGTAAACGCTTGAAATATTCGCAATATATTGAGTTATATTATTCACTTTAAAAATAAACACATACATACATACATAAGCTCACGCCTGTATCCCAGAGGGGTAGGCAGAGACCATAAATAATAAAATTAAAATAAAATAATTATATTTAAGGGGGCCACCGGTACAACAGACATGATTTTTGCCCGTTTTTATAAATAATGGCACAGAACCCTTCGTGCGCGAATACGACTCGTATTTGGCCGGTTTTTTTAAATAAGACCGTTCACTCCAGAACTGACAGCTCCAAACGCGAGGGCGGCGTGGGGGTGGGCCCCCCGACCAACGCCACGTACCCCCCGTACTGCCTCCCGAGCACCCCGGGGTGCCCTGCCAGCCCGTACAGGACTTACGACGGGTCCTGTAACAACTTGGCAAACCCGCTCAAGTGGGGCGTCGCTGGGACCCCCTTCAGGAGAGTGCTGCCGCCTGATTATGGTGATGGTAAGCATTTGTTTACTGGTTGGTTTTGATGGGAAGCAAGCCAGAGAAATCAAACTAATTGAAATAAAGTTCTCTGAATATTTATTTTTTTAAACTTAAGAACTTTAATACAGATAACATTAATGAAATAATATTAATAATGAACTAACAAAAAATAAATAAAAATATAACTTAAATATAAAACTATTCTAGTACATTATATATTTACAATATTTACAAATAAAATACCTGCCCCAGGTCACTGTCCCGCGGCAATGAGCCCAGAATGCTGGCGATGTTGCCTCTTTGGATAGCCAGGCTTTGAATGTTTGTATATTTGAATATTTTTATTCCTATTCCGAGACCTATGTCCAGCAGCGGACTTCTTGTGGCTGAATGGTGATGATGAATTAAATTCTAGCATTTCATCTTTTTTTTCCGTACTAAATAGATCACAATATCACGACTGTATTTTGTATGATTCTGATGATGATGATGGTGATTATATTCGATCGGACTTGATCAGAACGACTGTTGCAGTAAGAGAAAGCGTATGTCACGTCACATGACTGATGTGCCTTTCTGTAACCAACCAGTAATTAGTATTTGTAACTTAAGTGGTCTAACCACTTGACATCATTAAAATGGAAAATTTATACATTTATGAAAACCTATATTAAACCCTACATAGTGTTTTATTATCTGTGAAGTACCAATGACTTTCATTGTGGAATTGGTTTACTGCCAAGGGCTTACACAATTTACGAAGTCGTCAAATCAGAAAGGAACGCACATTACAATAATTTAAGGCCGGTTTCTGAGTTGAGAATTTTCACTAAGTACCTAACCATTTAACTGTAGTAACGTGCTGTCTCATCACATTATTAGAAAAGACCGGGAAAGAACGGTACAGGTAAGTAATAAGTAAGTAATAATAAAATATATAATAATTGGATAGGAACGTTTATGCAGATTCTAGATATATATATGTAACATTTATTGAATAATTAAGTAGTACTTTCTCTAATTTGAGAAATGCGGAACGGCGTCCCACAAAAAAATAAAAAAAATATGGCAGAGCGTTAGGGCCAGACACATAGGCACACTATAGGCAGTCTAGAGGCCTCGCCAGACTGGTTAAGTATTTACTTAGTGCAAATTCTGAATTCAGAAAGCCTTTACTCTCTGAGTGCTTATACTGAGTTTTTTCATTCACTTTCGATAGCGAGAGCGTTTGCAGTATGTATAGGAGTGACAGAGCGCGCCACCTAGTTGTCTCTTTGTCACTCCTATGCAAATCGCAAACGCTCTCGCTATCGAAAGTGAATGAAAAAACTCGGTATACGCACTCTGAACTTCCCCAGGCATCAGCTCGCCCCGCTTGGGCATAGACGGCGCGGAGCTACCGAGCGCGCGTGACGTCAGCATCACCGTGCACCGGCCGAGCTATGCCCACGACAGCAAGTTCACAGTGATGCTTGCCGTCTGGGGGCAGTTCATGGACCACGACATTACAGCCACCGCCCTCAACAAAGGTAACGCACAGACGAATGGCAGGTGTATTTACTTACACAGTTAGTACGTAGCAGTGGCGTAACTATACCATCTGGGGCCCGTGGCAAATTTTTTTGATGGGGCGCTATCAGTAAAAATCGTCACATTGCACTTAGTTTTAATAAACCACTTAAAAAAGTAGTTATCCAACACTAATAACAATTTTATTTTTTAGGGCATGGGTTTATACATTTAACATTCATTCACATTCACATTAAAAATAGTCTAGTCAACGTGAAGGTACCTTTTTGGACGAAATTTTTGTATAGTCTCCAAAAATTACGATCTAGGTGTCATTTGATTCGGAATATTATGTAGAAAGTTTAAGGAAAGGGTCGATAAAATTGCAAAAGTTATAAACAATTTTTTAAAAAAAGGGGGTTTGTTTTTTTTAATATCTCAAAAACTATCAAAGTTATTCGAAATTTGAAAAAAGATTTCAAAAGAACAGGAAATTTCAGAAAAAAAATCCTACCTCCCGGAACCGTATATAAAATATTTATAATTTTTACAGAGTCCTGAATATAGCGCTAAAACCGGGTAGTCTGGCTTCCGCGCGTGACTCGTAACTCGGACACGGTCACTATAAAAATCATTCAAACATATTAAATATTAATACTAAGGAGTAATAAAATTCTAGTACTATTGGGAGACATAAATAAACAATTATCCGCAGGCAAAAAAAAAATCCCCATTTTTCCATTAGTCATGCATTAGTTTATTAACATTTTTTTCTGAATAGAATGTTAACATAAAAAACCAGGTTATATTAAACTGAAGCTCTAGGATATTTTCACTTCGTGTAGTTATTCTTAAGACGCGTAAAAAATAGATCCCCGTTGGAAAAATTCAAAGATGTTAATTTTCCACTTTGTTATTAACAATCGAAAGGTACCGAAGTGTATCGAAAGTTATCGAAGTTACACAGTTAAATATCTGCTGATACTTTAATGTCGAATTGGAAAATTAACATCTTTGAATTTTTCCAACGGGATCTCCGTTGGAAAAATTCTACGCGTATTTTTACGCCTCTTAAGAATAACTCCACGAAGTGAAAAAAAATCCTAGAGCTTTAGTTTAATAATAATCGGGTTTTTTATGTTAACATTCTATTCGGAAAAATATGTTAATTAACTAATGCATAACTAATTGTAACTTGGCATATTATCAGCAATAAATAATAATTCTATTCTATTCTATTCTAATGGAAAAATGGGGATACATTTTTTTTGCCTGCGGATAATTGTTTATTTATGTATCCCAATAGTATTAGAATGATTTTACTCCTTAATATTCATATTTAATATTTTGAAATGAATAAAACTCATTTGACCGTGTTACCGTGTCCGAGTTACGAGTGACGCGCGGAAGACTACCCGCTTTTAACGCTATTTTCAGGGCTCTGTAAAAATTATAAATATTATAGATACGGTTCCGGGAGGTAAAACTTTTATTGGGAAATTTCCTTCTCTTTTCAGATCTTTTTTTCAAATTTTGAATATCTTTGATGGTTTTTGAGATATAAAAAAAACCAAACCCTTATTTTTTAATAAATTGTTTGTAACTTTTGGCATGTTTATCGGCCCTTTTCCTTAAACTTTCTGCATAATAATTATTCCGAATCGAATGACATTTTGATCGTAGTTTTCGGAGACTTCACAAAAATTTCGTCCAAAAATGTACATGTTGACTAGGCACTTTCTTGGTTAACAAACGGGAATTCCGCGATCGTCAATGCTCACCTATGCTGCCAACGTACCACGACAAAACGATGTAGGTAGGTACTACCTAATAGAAACCAATGGATGCATTCTAAAATTCATTAACATCTTTTTGTTTAGGATGTCTTTAGTTGTCTCACTTTAATGGATTTTAAGCAAAATTAACAAAAAAAAACTTTTCAAGTAAAATAAAATACTCAGGTACAATGTTAAAAAAATATTTCCGAGCTCGCGGCCTCTTGGGCCGGGGCCCCCTTGGGTCGGGGGCCCGTGGCATTTTGCCAGCCCTGCCACCCTATAGTTACGCCACTGGTACGTAGATAACCGAGCTCAGCATTAAAATGTGAAAATGCACAGGGAATCCTAGTTTGGGAGCCAGGACACAAAATGTAACACTTTTACATGCATTAAAGTTTTCTTATTATTATTATTATTTTTATTTGTTCTTTGTCTCTATTTATTTTTATAAAAATATTATTATTATTATTAATTACTTTGCTAAATTCCATTCGCTTCGCATTGTCTCACACAACTACCTATTTGTTGTCGGTGCTAGCACAGAATACATAATAGTGCTAGCGTGTTCGTTGGTTCTGCTTGAAAAAGTGGGATAACTAACCGCATGGTGCTTGTGGGGTTTTGGCGGAATTTAGCAAAATATTTCTTCCCATTTTAATGCTATTAAGGATTTCCGCAATCCATACGCACGTTGCAGATTGCAGATCCGCACCTTGCAGATGGATGCGAAATTTAACTTCTTCATCTAATGATCACAGTGCTTATACTGAGTTTTTTCATACACTTTCGATATGTAGCGAGAGCGTTTGTAATTTGTATAGGAGGGACAAAGCGCGCCACCTAGTTGTCTCTTTGTTACTCCTATACAAATTGCAAACGCTCTCGCTATTGAAAGTGAATGAAAAAACTCGCACTAAGCACTCAGTGTTTAAATCACGGATAAAACGACGTTTTATAAAAATGACACTGGTACGACGACGACGCTTGAAAAACGCTAGTGTGGGGGGTCGCTAAGACACAGGCCAGACCTATTTTAGGCGCCAGTGTTCACAATGTTGTATCATGCAAGGAAGACCGCTACGCGGTGGATTGTCCTCTCTCTAGTATTTAATTCACAAACGTGGCCCGTATTCCAACCAATAATATTCGTATCCCGGCTGGGGACCAAAAATAATTTACATGTTTGTGTCGCCGCTGTTTCTGGTCCCCACGACAAAGGGCTTCCTAGTGTGGTGCCAGAAGCAATATAGGTATGTGCCTGTATGTTTATGTTTTTTTACATTGCTTCTGCCCCGTACTAAGATACCCTGTGTCGTGGGAACCGAAACAGCGACATCACAAATATCTACACATCCAAAGACCTGGATTTTGTTTTTTTTTGTCCCCAGCCGGGATTCAAACCCGGGACCTCTTGCACGGTAGTCAGATGCGCTAACCGCTGCGCCACAGAGGTCGTCAGGCTTATGTTTATATTTGACGAGCAAGCATTCAAAAGCGGACTTGTCCACTTAGTAATTTTTTACAGGAAATGCGAAAAACTGATTGAAGGCGACCGAAACGAGTATACGCTTTTGATCGAAATCTCTGCTTTTAGAGCTCATTTTCTATAGGATAGGACCGGATTTGAATGAAAATATTTCGACACATCATAGAACGAACCTCAAAAAATCCGAATCTGCAAAAAAAAAAACGATTTGCATGGACAAGTCCGCTTTTGAATGCTTGCTCCTCATTTGTTGTTCACGTTCAACATGTTCATGTTAACATCCGCAGGCGAGAACAGCTCGCTGCTGTCGTGCTGCGACGGCGCGCAGGCGGCGCACCCGGAGTGCTTCCCGGTGGCGCTGGCGGCGGGCGACCCCTTTTACCAGCAATACAACCTCACCTGCATGGAGTTCGTGCGCTCCGCCCCGGCACCCACCTGCCACTTCGGTGAGTCCCCTCCTATGCCTGCAGGCACAAGGCATGTTGGTTAAGCGTCGCCAAGTGAAGACATTAGGATGATGGACCGCATACTTGGGAATGATAGAACTCAGTCTACGCAGTGGCTATTTTCTTTGGAGAGGAGATTTTTTCATGCAGACCGATGGAGTAGCGATGGGATCTCCCATCGCACCGGTTGTAGCCAACATATTCATGGAGTGGTTCGAGCAGGCAGCCCTAAGTAGTGCATCAAGGGGACCGAGATACTGGTGGCGATATGTGGACGATGTATTTGCTGTAATCGACAGGGATGTGCTAACTCCGTTTACAAAGCACATCAACGATATACATGCAAGGATAACGTTTACTCTGGAGGAAGAAAAAGATGGAAAACTGCCGTTTCTAGACGTGTTAGTGCAGCGCGAACCGGGAGGCCAATTAACGCACACGGTGTATCGCAAGCCGACACACACGGATTGCTATCTAAACGCAGAGTCACACCATCATCCGACACATCTTTTCTCCGTCCCCCGTGCCCTGATCAACCGAGCTCTCCGGCTGTGTGACCCACAATACGTGGAGGATGAGCTACGCCATGTTAGAGGGGTACTGGAGGACAATGGCTACAAATGGAGACAGTGTATGCGCGTAGCCACTTCGACGCCAGCGCAGCGTAGAGTCGCTACGGCGGAGCGAGTACCAAGTTTCTTGCCCTTTGTGAAAGGAATTACGGATAAGGTCGGTTTGTTGTTGCGCAGGCAATACAACATCAAGACGATCTATCGCCCCCCAGCAAGAATCCGACAGTTACTGCGCTCGCCGAAGGATAGCGACCCACTGAATGTCCCCGGAGTGTATATGATACCGTGTGACTGTGGCAAATGCTACATAGGTGAGACACAGCGAAATATCTCGGTCAGAATTTCGGAGCACATACGCTGTATGAAAAACCGAAAAATCGATGGCTCGGCGGTAGCAGAACACGCATTGACCCAGGACACTCGTCACTTTATCCGCTTCGATAAGGCACAAGTATTGTCCAAAGACAAGTTTTTTGTGCCACGAAAAATGCGCGAGGCTATTGAAATAAGTCGCCACCCGAATTTCAATAGAGACAGTAGATGGGCTCTACCGCCGGCCTGGAAACCGGTTCTACGAAAGCACAGTGAAAGTGAATATCGAGATCGACACTGCAAGAACGAAGACGTCGTGAGCTGTGTCTGTGCCGTTATGCCCAGCGACATTGACGACGGGAAAGCAGCAGGCGCCGCGTCGCAAGCCAGCGGGAGTCCCCCGCAGCCGGTGCCGGCACCCGCCCCACCCATCTCGGCGCGGGCGCGCCGCGCGCTTGCCCGCAGTGTGAGACGAGCAACCGACGACGCGAGCTCCGTCTCTGCTCACCATAATTAAGCTCTGCGAATCGGAGCGAAACCTGGTCGGACTCTTCCGATATAACAACACCCGTAAGTAAATCCGGACTAAAAGTTTACAATGTGTTGTGCTTACGAAAGTTTTAGTTCAAGCATTAGGATGTGCCTCCAGTTAGGCTCCTGGGAACTGCACTCAACAGAGTGTCACAATTTAAGTATCTGGGACACATTGTGACGGAAGACCTATCCGATGACTGCGACATGGAACGCGAGAGGAGGGCGCTGGCAGTCCGATGCAAAATGCTGGCGCGCAGATTTGCTAGGTGTACTAGAGATGTAAAGATAACCCTCTTTAAGGCCTTTTGCCAATCTTTCTACACCTGCAGCTTGTGGGCCCGGTGTGCGCAGAAGACTTACAACGCCCTCGCCGCGTGTAGTATAATAACGCATTCAGGGTGCTGATGGGTCTTTCTCATTACTGCAGCGCGTCAGGTATGTTCGCTGAAGCTGGGGTGGATGACTTCTTTTCTATTATTAGAAAGCGAACTGCCTCAATACTGCGTAGATTGCGGGGAAGCTCTAACGGCATCCTGAGTGTTGTTGTCGACCGGTTCGACTGCCACATTTTCCGGCACTGGATCTGCACGCATGTGCGTGGAACTACTAAATGTTTAAATTAAATTAGCTTACCTACAGTTAGTTACTAATATAGGTTAAGTACATAATACTAACAATTTTTAGATGGATATACTCCGAAATAAATAAATAATAAATTACCAACGTATAGACTCTGTTTATCCTGCAATAGGTACATGTTGGGTTGATCGAGCTTAGGCCAACGCGAGCGTAGCCAAACTAATACAAGGGCTACTGCCTAGGTGTTTGACAATTTTATCGAAAATCAATCCAAATGGCCAATATAGACGAGTTTCGAACACGTTGGGCGAGCGCGCGCGAGCGCCCTTAATTTGTGCCGAAAAACCGACACCGCTCCGCGTAAACCGGATAAACCGGCGTTGCAGATGTACGGACAACACTGTGGCTGACCACTCCTAAAATTACTCACATCTCAACTTCTGTAACGATAAAAATGGCCGCTAGAGCGGTTGGAGAGAGGCGGCGTAACAGAGCGCACACCCATCTCCTTCCGTGGTCAAATTTTCAGTGATCTGCGAGAGCCGAGATGAGTGAAAGGAAGAAAATTTGAATGAACGCATCGAAGGAGCGATTACCATAGGCAATCACTTATCCAAAGAGCGCCGAGCGTCAGAAATAGTTGTGGCCAAGTACAAGTAGAACTTGCGGTTAAAAGAAATAACGTTACACTTCCAAACTGCTTTCAGGTCCCCGGGAGCAACTGAACCAAGCCACGGCATTCCTGGACGGCTCCGTGGTCTACGGGTTCAACGAAGACCGTGCCACGCACCTGCGGACCATGTCGGGAGGGCTTCTACGTATGCTCAAGGTCAGTTTGCACCAGGGCCCCAATGCTGTTAATGCATTATAGTTCAATGGCCATGCTACATGTTTGAACATGAACAGAAATCTCAAAACCATTTCGAGAATGTGTGCTTTCAGTAGATGTAATTTAATTGTTATTATTTATCAGACTTGTAAATAAGTCTATATTTTTTAAGATAATTCGATAAAAAGTCCATTAATAGTCCATTTACACAACAATAAACGTAACTTCTGTGTAAGCAGTGAAAGGTCATCATTGGCACCCAACGTGGGGCTTTCTTCACAGTTAGCAAACTCAAAACTTGCAAACCCATGACAAATACGTTAAAAGAAAGATAGTATAGATGTAGGTAAGTAATTTTAGTAAGTACGAAATTTATTTATTTTCTTTTCACAGAGATATCGAAACACTAAATATGAACAATTGTAGTAATTAATGTCTCACTTATGGTTAATAAAGATTATTATTATAATTCTTATGTGAGTGGCTGAAGGCCATACTAGGAAAGATCCTATGTGACAGAAGCCCTCACTAAACTTAAAATGCATTGTTTCTCAATTGTATAATTTTTTTAGAGAAGACCGTCCGATGGTTGGCTTCTTACAGGATGGCAAAAGGGAGTTGCTGCCTCAAGCCACCGATCCCGATGACGGCTGTAATACTGCGGCCATGAATGCTAAGGGCAGATATTGCTTTGAGTCGGGTAAGTCGTTGGACAAACTAGATATTTAGATATCGTTTATTGATGCCAACAATCTTATGGATAAAATAAAAATGAACTCAAATACCTCAAAACTGGGGCTGGAACCTTTTCGCCAAACTAGGTCCAGTTGCATGAGCGCCTACATTTCATTTCAACACGAGCACGGCGAGCACCTGTATTAATAATTCTAAGCGTCAATGGAATTATAAAACATCGATCCAACTGTCATTGTACTATAATGCGTATGCAGAATGGGCTAGTTGCCCTAAAAAATGTAATTAGTCAGTCTCTTAGATTATTCAAAAATAAGGGACACGTATTTTTTTTATTTATAATTTGACCAAAAATTACAAAGATATAGCCCATTAAAGTTACGTGTGACGTCACGCCGTGCTGCATTTTTTAGCACGGAGTGACGTCACACGTAACTTTGAGGGGCTATATCTTTGTTATTTTTTGTTTAATCGAAAAAAGAAAAAATACGTGACGAATATTTTTTTATAATCCAAAATACAGAATCAATATAGTTTAATTATTTTTGGTCAAAATAAAGGACAGTGATCGCCTATGTGAGAGTAGTTTGTTTAAGCCCGACCCAAATACATGTGATCCCAAGGTGACGACCGTGCCAACGAGAATCTCCATCTGACCACGATGCACTTGATTTGGGCGCGGCAGCACAACCGGCTGGCGAGGGCTTTGGCCAAGCTCAATCCGAGCTGGTCGGATGAGCGGCTCTATATGGAGGCTCGGAAGATAGTCGGGGCACAGATGCAGCACATCACTTACTCGGAGTTCTTGCCGGCTGTTTTGGGTGAGCATCTGAAATCAGTGTGCTTAGTGCGAGTTTTTTAAACTACTCGATCGCGTTAACGTAAACTCATATTCTATAGGAGTGACAAAGCGCGCCACCTAGTTGTCTCTCTGTCACTCCTATACAAAATGCAAACGCTCTCGCTATCGAAGGTGAATGAAAAAACTCGCACTAAGGGCCCTGAGTGCGTATACTTAGTTTTGTCATTCACTTTCGATAGCGAGAGCGTTTGCGATTTGCATAGGAGTGACAAAGCGCGCCATCTAGTTGTCTCTTTGTCACTCATTTCAAAATGTAAAGAATTTACGTTCTGTTTGTTGAATGTCAGTGTACTTGTTATCCGCTGCCTTGGGGCCGAACGCAGTGGAGAAAAAGGCACCGAAAAAAAAACTCCACTCTACCATCTTTTCTCAAATCACCTTAAATGTAATACATACATAAGTTGACACCGAAGAAGCTCAAGACACGTGAGTGTAATCAACCACTTGCAATGGCAAAACTGCTTTACTATAGGTACTTACAAAAGTAGGAAAACAGCAATACTGCGGTCGGACACACGGAAGGCATAACGGAGGGGATTTTTGAAAGATACTTCCATGATATGATACCATATCATAAAAGTATCTTCAAAAAAAAAGTATCGTCGTTAAATTCTTGAA
The DNA here is from genome assembly GCA_947310845.1 of Yponomeuta plumbellus. NCBI lineage: Eukaryota > Metazoa > Arthropoda > Insecta > Lepidoptera > Yponomeutidae > Yponomeuta > Yponomeuta plumbellus. Next base: position 24,778,829 of record OX371193.1, on the reverse strand, counting down.
TTAATGTTAATTAATCGCAAACAATAGCGGCCTTACTAATAAAAGTTATGAGCTGTGTATACAGCCGTTATGCGAGGTCTGACAAACTGGTTATTTGTACGCTGAATGCGATTAAACCAGCATAAATTAATATACGTCGAATAGTTATTGAGAGTGTATAACTTATTTATATAAAGAACAACACGATTCACTTCACAGATCTCACTGTATTATCACGAACAACTCAATTCACTTCACAGATCTCACATCACTGTATAATCACTTCACAATTTAACTTTTAATATAAATTATAAATATAAATTCTTAAATCGGGCAGAGCTTCCGCCTGATCACAGCGCCAGAACAAGACTGCCGGTTTATCGTCGAGCCCTCCCTTTTATAAACTGAAAGCGAGCGCATGGTATTGGTTGGTTTTGGCGCCATTTTCTGACAAATCCGTTAAAATGCAATTCTATTCAAAATGGCCACTTTTAAAATAATGAACTGTTAAAAATGATATTGAATACTTCTTATAAATTACCGGTCGTTTAAAATAATGTTTTAATGTTAAATTAAATAGAACCTTTGCCACAAATTTATCAAAATCATGACATTTATTAGTAAGGCCGCAAGCAGGACTTCGATAAAAATTATGGTCAGCTTGGAGTTTTTAGTCAAGCTGCCCTTTTCTCTGCTAAATTCGGCCCTAAGTGGCTAACATCACACTAATATTATAAACGTGAAAGTTTGTGTGTGTGTTTATATGTTTGTCAGTCTTTAGCGCTGAAACGGCTGGACGGATTTTAATAAAATTTGGTATGGAGTTAGCCGATACCCTGGATTAAAACATAGGCTACGTTTTACCGCGGGGAAATATCTTATTCCTACGGGAAAATCGATGAACTGCGGGTAACATCGCGGGGCACAGCTAGTTATAATATAAGTAGGTATAGTGACATTCAACAAATACAATGTAAATTCTTGTTGACATAAATTTCTAACACCCAGTGGCGGATTTGCAGTCTTGTCCGCTCTAGGCCCCAGGCCATGTGCCGCCCCTTTCTCAGCACAGCACGCAGAACCTTCATATAGACTAGGCACATAATGAATTTACGCTAGACTAGGTACATATTGAATTTAGTGGCGCATACCTATATAAAAATTGCTAATCGTTGCAGTGCAGTGCGGCCCGCCATAATCATTATGCACAGCCTTTTAAATACATATTTAGGTACTTTGTATTTGAGTTATTTCTTGCTATCATCAGCGATTTTTTTGTCACGATTTACCGCCCCTAATATCTTCCGCTCTAGGCTCGGGCCTACTGGGCCTAAGGTAAATCCGCCACTGCTAACACGACAATTATTTCATACCCATTCGGTTTCAGGTGAAGACGTGATGTACGCTCTAAATCTGACGCTGGAGACTAGTGGCCACAGCGATATGTATGACCCCGAAGTAGATCCCTCCATGGCGAACCACTTTTCTGCCGCTGCCTTCAGATTTGCTCACACTCTGTTGCCAGTAAGTGCTAAAACCGTAAACACTATTCATTTTCTACTGAATACACTTAGTTGACTTTTTGTCGGAAGAGTCCAACCAGGTTTTTAGTCTAATGCTTACGAAAATTCTAGTTCAAAAACAGTAAAGTCTTAGATCTATATTTCTTTTGGCTGATGTTATTAGACCCTCTGCCCGCTGTCCTCAGTAATAGGGTCCGTTTTACCCTTTGGGTACGGATCCCTAAAAATGTCAGTAATAAAAAAACAATATCTATAAAAAAAAGGTGAAATAGTTTTTTTTATTTTGTAATAGTAACGAATATTGTAATGAAATTAACGGTAGGTACTCTCTCCTACTATTTGTATATCTACAATAACAAAACATGCATGTGTTAATCCTACTCATGTTTTACAAATAAATATCATCATCATCAACCCATTATGTCCCTACCGAGGGGTACGGCTCTCTTTCCTGAGAAAGGTATAGGTCATACTCCACCACGGGGGCCAAGTCCGGATTGATGGAGGCTTGAAAGACTAGTGGCTGGTCTTACTGTCAGAAGTTTTCAAGCCGCCCTAAGCCTAACTTGGCTTAACGACTGCCATCTATCGACGGCAGCCGGCACCGACTGCTTAACGTGCCTTGCGAGGCACGGAACCGCTCAGAAAAATGCCACTAGCGTTAGTCACATAACGGTCACCCATCCATGCGCTGAACGCGCCCTATGTTGCTAAACCTTCGTGATCGTTTAAGATCACTCAGGCGGCCGGGGCTACGAGTGATTCGAATAAATTATACTTTATCTTTATCTGTAAGGGTACTACAATGTTTATCCTACTATTCCAGGGTCTGATCCACAACGTGGACGCGGTGACGGGGTCAGTGAGCTACGTGCACCTTAGTGCGATGTTATTTAACCCGTACCAGCTGTACCAAGTGAGGGGCTCCAAGTCGGCCATCTTGTCCGCCATGGACACGCCCGTGCACAGCGCCGACCCGCACGTCACTGATGAGGTAACTATGGCCGCGTCGGCTACGGGCATTGTCCTAAATAAACATAAATAAAGATATAGACATAGACGTAGACATTGTCAAAGATATGGGCATGGACATGGACCTGGACATGGACGTGGACGTGGGCGTGGGCGTGGGCGTGGGCGTGGGCGTGGGCGTGGGCGTGGACGTGGACGTGGACGTGGACGTAGACGTAGACGTAGACGTAGACGTAGACGTAGACGTAGACGTAGACGTAGACGTAGACGTAGACGTAGACGTTGACGTTGACGTTGACGTTGACGTTGACGTTGACGTTGACGTTGACGTTGACGTAGACGTTGACGGAGACACAGACACGAACACCAACATAAACACAAACATTACATACAGGCACATACATTTCTTCTGGACCCACACTAAGGATACACTGTGTCGTCGTTGGAACCAGAAACAGCGACATCCATACATGTAAACATCCAAAACCTGGAGGTTTTTTGTCCCCATCCGGGATTCAAGCCCGGGACCTCTCCAGGACAGCTTCTTTGTAAATTGTATACGGCAAAACTTAGTTATATAAGTCTTATAATGTATTTGTTGTTTTTCTGGTGTGTACAATAAAGAGTTCTAATCTAATCTAATCTAATCTAATCTTTTGTTGTACAGTCGACAGCACGTCAACCTTCACATTTTAGTTGCAAAGTCGCCCGTAATGCAACGGAGTGGGTGTATATGATGATGTTCTGTCGACTGTACTACAAACCCCGAAACATTGCGGAGGGCCTGGCTCGGACTAAGAAAGATTCATACGAAACCCTAAAAAAGAGGAAACATAACAATATAATCGTACTCGTATTGCCATAAACAACCATCACTTAAATTGAGAAAATTACTTTGCTAAATTCCGCCAATATCCCACAAGCACCATGCGGTTAGTTAATGCACCGCCCTCCCTCCCACTTAACTAACCGCATGGTGCTTGTGGGATATTGGCGGAATTCGGTATGTAAAGTATTTTTCAGGTATTATTTTTATATTTTTATTTCATAAAACATTTAATTTGAAGCCACTAATTTGAAGCTTTTTATTTTCCAAGTAACGGTTTTTTTTTAATTATTTTTTAAAGTATTATTCGTGATGACGTCATTTCGTAGCCTGAATAGCTTAAAGTCTTTGCCACGTTTTCAGTACATACAAAAATACTAATAGATAACTTCAAACTTGACATTGACAACAAACAGTTGACACTTGACTTGTATGTACTGAAAACGTGGCAAAGACTTAAAGCTATTCAGGCTACGAAATGACGTCATCACGAATTATACTTTAAAAAATAATTAAAAAAAAACCGTTACTTGGAGAATAAAAAGCTTCAAATTAGTGGCTTAAAATTAAATGTTTTATGAAATAAAAATATAAAAATAATACCTGAAAAATACTTTACATACCGAATTTAGCAAAGTAATTTTCTCAATTTAATGCTATTATGGATTTCCGCAAAGTAACGCCTGATTCTATAGAGCCATCACTTGTCAAGCACCCACTCTCCCCAGCTAAGCAACCACCTCTTCGAGCGCCCCATCGTGTTTAACGCCACCACCACCAACGCCACCACCCCGGCCCCCCCTCCGCACCCCTGTGGACTCGACCTGGTCTCCCTCAACATCCAGAGGGGGAGGGACCATGGCCTGCCCCCCTACCCGGCCTGGAGGGAGCACTGCGGGTTCCCCAGGCCGACCAGCTTTGAGGAACTCGCTGAGGTGTTTGATGACGAGAGCATGGGGAGGATTTCTACTATTTACACGTAAGTGATTGGGATTCTCTTTGTGTCTGTTAATAAGTTGGTTCTAAATCAGTAATTCTTGTCAACCAGCGCATAAAAAGAAGGATTTTGAAAAGAATAAATGTGGAGTTTCTCGGTTAGTTTCTTCTCCATGTAATTAATCTGTTAATTGTGAAACTAAGAACTTTGACGTTCATAAAGTAAAAATTTTGTCTGTACTATGAATAAAATATTTGAATTTATATTATTTTACCAATATGCGGTGGATCTTCGCTCTATGAGACATACATAAATTGGTTACATAAAAAAATCTTCTTCAAATCGTCCACTACTCTGGTGTAAGCCTCCATCGGGCCACACCACTTCCTTTCTTCGAGGTTAAAACCTCGACCTTGAAAAAAACACAAGCCATTATTATGGTGGTCAGACCAGGCCATTTAGAGCACATGGATGATTAATCATCATCATCAAACCATTATATCTCCACCGAGGGGCACGGGTCTCTCCCCTGAGCCCGGATTGGTGGAGGCTTTAGTCTTAAGTTCACTCAGGTAGCCGGGCTACGAGCGATTCCTATTTACCTTAAAATGTATCTTACTATGTTCCCTCCTATGTGATGATGAATACCTAACTACTTGCAAACGTCCCTCAGGCATGTGGATGACATCGACCTGTACACGGGCGCTCTGGCGGAGGCGCCTCGCGGCCGCCTGCTCGGAGCCACGCTCACGTGCCTCATCGCAGACCAGTTCCTCAGGCTCAAGCGAGGCGACCGCCACTGGTACGAGACAGATGACGAGGCTGTTGGCTTCACTATGGGTGAGTCGATAGTCTAACTTCTGCCTCTTTATGCACCGTCTGTTTTGGGAGAGTTTGCAACCAATGTAAGACCGACCAGTTCGTCAGGCTCAAGCGAGGCGACGGCCACTGGTACGAGACAGGTGACGAGGCTGTGGGCTTCACTATGGGTGAGTCGATAGTCTAACTTCTGCCTCTTTATGCACCGTCTGTTTTGGGAGAGTTTGCAACCAATGTAAGGCCGATCAGTTCGTCATGCTCAAGCGAGGCGACCGCCACTGGGACGAGACAGGTGACGAGGCTGTGGGCTTCACTATGGGTGAGTCGATAGTCTAACTTCTGCCTCTTTATGCACCGTCTGTTTTGGGAGAGTTTGCAACCAATGTAAGGCCGATCAGTTCGTCATGCTCAAGCGAGGCGACCGCCACTGGGACGAGACAGGTGACGAGGCTGTGGGCCTCACTATGGGTGACTCGGGAGACTAACTTTTACCTCTTTCTGTGCCGTCTATTTTGGGAGAGTTGGTACGAGTCAGGTACGAGACCAACAATGAGACTGTGAAACTCACTATAGGTAAGTCAACTAAGTATATGCCGTCTGCTATCGGAGGATTGGGGAACTCTGTTGGTACGAGATGGATATGGTGACGCTGGGATTCACTACGGTTCACTAATAGATGGCACTTAAAGAAGAAGTTAAAGTTTTTAGTTAACTTTAACTTCTTCTTTAAGTGCCATCTGTTTTTGAACGATTGGTAACCAACTTACTTTTTAAGGCTGCCAACTACTGTTGTAAGTAAGAGGTAAGACACTCGTATGGGACTCAGGATGAGGCTATGGTGAGTTGAGAGTATAACTTCTGCTTCTTTCTGTGCCGTCTGTTTTGGGAGAGTTTGCAACCAAGTTAAGGCCGACCAGTTCGTCAGACTCAAGCGAGGCGACCGCCACTGGTACGAGACAGGCGACGAGGCTGTGGGCTTCACTATGGGTGAGTCGGGAGACTAACTTCTAGTTCATCTTAATCTACCGTGCCTCTATCTAAAGAAATTAATGTTTTATTAGATTAGATTAGATTAAACAGCAATTAAAATCCATTTGTGGGCGACTTATTTTTATAGGTAGGTAGTTTGAAAGTGTGTTAGGAGTGACGCAAACTGTCAAACCTACTAATATGTCATTTGCTTGTACCTTTGTTATACGTTGATATGGTGGGAGCGATTCTCATTCAGAAATCATCAGGGAAGATCGTATTATGATCTTCTCATTGGGGGATCTGAGGACTTACAATACCCTTAACTAGGGTGGATTTTTCTACAAACCAAAACGCTACAAACACTGATGGCACAAGCCTCGGGCATCAACCTATCCTCCCATTTCTAGTAGTCCACTGCCCACCAACTACATCTTATCATTGACCCAATCTAAGCTAATAAACCCTCTCTCAACAGTGCAACTGACTGAGCTCCGCAAGACGACACTAGCATCAGTGATCTGCGCCAACGAGAATATGCTGGACACGGCCCAGCCTCGAGTAATGGAAGAAGTGAGCGGTACCAACCCGCTGGTGGACTGCAAGGAGCTCCCTCAACCTGATCTGAGCCTCTGGAAGGAGACCGCACGATGAGCGCTGTTCGCTGTTCTTACTTTAAGTTCTTACTTTAGTTGTTTCTGATAGACTTGCGACATGGTACCAGGGGATTTACTCTGCTAAAAACACTGATGCAAGATGTTTTAACACATAGGGTAAGGCGAATCCAAAAAAAAAATGTAACCTCCTCCTTCTCCGCTTCTCGAGCCTTTCCGCTAATGGAGGTTGGGTCAGTTCCACATCCACAGATTCTTCTTTCTTGCCAAGTGAAACAGGTCTGCGTCTGACTGTCTGCTGCTGTCCATCTGCTGTGCGTACATACTCCGATGTTTATGGTGCAATGAATAGGGATTCAAGATATAAATGCGTTTTCCTTTGCTAATGTAATTACTATAGTGGCAATGTAATGACGACGCCTTTGACTTTCATAAAGTAAACACTTTGTTTGGACTATGAATAAAATATTTGACTTTGACTTTTGACTTTGATGCGGACGGTGGCCTGAGAAAGGTTTTATGTAGGTACTTTTGAATTGGGCGCCCATACATAAATTACATCACACGTTACGGATAGGGAGGGGGTTGACGAAGTGTGATATTGTGTGACAAGGGGGTGGGAGGGGTCCTAAATTTCGTGACGTCACATTTCAAAATCTATTATAATCTAACTGTTAAAACATTAACTTTGAACTATTAACGTAAAACTCGAAAACATTTGCAACTCAATCTGACCCTAACACTATTTGCAACTCTATCGGAAATAAAATTTATTCCGGACCTGCTGTTTTAAGTCAATAATGTCTGGATGTAAAATTGCAAAATTTGTGACGTCACTCTAGGGAAGCAAGTCTCACAAATGTGACCAGCTGTGACAAGGAAAGGCGGATGGGTCCATATATCATGAAATTCATGTAACGTAGTAGCTCCTTGACAGAATCATTGAGTTCCTAGCATATTAAGACAGACACCTATACAATTTACGATTAACAATTTAATTTATTATTCGGTATCTTATGAAGCTGTAATGATTGAGGAATAATAAGAGGATGGTAATATGGGAATTCAAAGTCATCAATCTAATACCAAAACATCCAGGGGTAATAGTGGGGGTCAAAGACTTCGAAACGGGCCAAAATAGTTTATAGAAATAATTAATTCTCGATGACACAGTTTTAGACTACAGAAGAGCAAATGTTTGAGGTACCTACCTATTATTAGAATAGTCATTACTCATTAAGAATACTCAATTGTATACCTGTAATAGTTTTTGTAAAGATTACTGCCTACTTAATTACCTGATATATATAAAACAAAGCTGCCTTAAGTACATAATGATGTTTCCCTATCCCTCTCTTGTGGCAAACGCGAACTGTGTATGATGACGCGTGAAAGGCTATTTGGTTAAAGCACGGTTAATTGTTCTGTGGGTTAAAGCGACATGTTTTGGCTAAATTGATATATATATATTTGGAATCTGCAGATTTTTCTGCGTCTTTTGAGCTAGGTTTTTCAAAAACTTCAAAAAATGTCGCTTAAACCAAATAGCCTTTCACCCGTCGAATATTTCATATACACTCAACTGCACTACCGATAACTTTTACAAGCAAAAGAATTTCCCGATATTCTTCAAAATTCTCACCTTGACAACAAGATTTAGGGACTTCACACACGACGGCTATAATATACATTACATCCCGGGATGTATAGCTTTACATTATATTAAAGTATCACACACGCAACAGGTAACGTAATGTATATTTCGCTTCATTTCGTTGACATACGTCTCGACCGACACACGTTCCGGCTGCTAAGGCGTTATACAGGGTGTTGTTATGGATCAGTTGACTTAATTACTACTAGATTTAATAGATAGGTAGTTCATCAGAAGATGATTGAGATTTTGATGCGCGTATGCGTTGGCACATGTGCCAAAAATAGAACGATGTGCATTGAACATCATAAGTAAGGAAAATTCCGAAGAGTTTAAATTATATGAGGAATTATCAGACATCGCCACCTAGTGGACAGGCATGATATTATTACAAAATTGATGACCACTGTGTTGCTAGACTTTTTTTTCTTTTCTTGAGGTTGATTGATTTTTGTTACTATCCTTCATGTTAAAGGCAACTTTAATGTTATATTCCATCACTATATAATTTGTAACTTCCTATGTTATATCTATAAAATCATAGGTCATCAATCGACAGAATCGAAGAATTGCTCGCAGCCCTGGCCGCCTGAGTGATCTTAAACGATCACGAAGGTTAAGCAACATAGGGTGCGTTCAGTGCGCGGATGGGTGACCGTTTATGATTAACGCTAATGGCATTTTTCCGAGCGGTTCCATGCTTCGCAAGGCATGTTAAGCAGTTGGTGCTGGCTGCCGTCGATAGATGGCAGTCGTTAAGCCAAGTCAGAGGCCATAGAGTAAGACCAGCCACTCCTCTTACAAGCCTCCACCAATCCGGACTTGGCCCCCCGTGGCGGAGTATGGCCTATACCTTCCTCAGGCTTACGAAACGTAGCTTACGGCCGATTTCTGAATTGAGAATTTCGCTAAGTAACTACTTAACTCTAGTGTTGTCTCGTCAAATTTCTCAGAAAAGAGCGTGACAGAACGTTATTTAAATATTTACTTAAGTGAAATTCTCAATTCGGAAACCGGCCTTTAGCGAGACTATTTAGTGATTACAGATTCCTATCTGTAATGTGGATATCTACAAGTGATGTGGAGCAAATTTTTTTTTGAGACTGGACTCTGAATACCTATATGTGTCGTTTAGCGACATAAGACTCCTAGTGGAGTTTTTGAATCACCAAGAAACTTTTTGAACACCCTGTTCGAAGAAAGATGTATCGTAATATACGAAAAGGTATTGAGATATATTAAGATGTATCGACAGGTAAATATACATCTTCGTATCGCTCAGTACCTTTAAGGTACGAAGATGTAAAGATGTATATTATAGCTGCCGTGTGTGGTCTCCTGACGATTTCTATGGAAAGATGTAATGAGATATATCGTGCTATAATATACATCTTTACCTTATAGCTGTCGTGTGTGGAGTCCCTTAATTCTAGTGACATAATCCTAACAAACCCATCCAACAGAATGTGAATCGACAAATTGGCTGACTCACCAAGCCTATGTAGACTAAAACACACAGAAAATATGAAACAATCAAGCCAAAATCATCATAGCAATCTGGACATAAAGACGAAAATCAAATCAATAAGCTAGATGGCCCAATTTACATTACACCTCATAATAAAATTCTGGCGACTCTACGGTTACGAGAAATACTTTGGAGATGAAGGTGACCAGTGGCGCTCTCTTGGAATCTACTCAGAATAATCTCAATAAAGTCTTAACGTGGGAGGGCGTTAGCCTTGCGCGCAGTTGCCATCCTAACTGGACTAGACTCCGTGACTGGAGAAACCCGGAATACCTCAGCCACAAAAAATATTAATAAAAATATACACTTATAATTGTATATTTTTATTGATTGTCACTATTTTTTGGAACACCTTGTCCCAAAAAATATTGTCAAGCGGAGGTCCAAAGATAGAGCACCGCTAGGGGGACCCGAATCACTCCCACAGGGGGAACATACGAAACTTACTGAATCGCGGAACATAAAAATATTTTCCGCGATTTTCTGTAGTTTTCTAATAGTATGACAGAGTTACGAGAAAAAGTAAGTGTCCGTTTCAAAATCAAGATTATTTTGGAGAAATACTGTCGAAAAACTCCAAGCTCTCATTAAGACAAAGCTTAGGATATTTTTTGCCTACCGACTGCAGATAAGATCTTTAACTACAGATCAGATCCTGTTCAGGTGTTTAAAATATCTTAGCAAGCAGAAGTAAAGAATTCTGTAGATACACACCCCCAGAACCATGCCCAATCCAGAAAGTCATTCACATACATTGAGATCCGGGACGGAAGACCATACATGTGTTTGCAGGACTAGCCTTCATAGGCCTTTGATATGCAAATAATGTGGAATGCGGGGCCTGGATTCTGCTAATCATCATCATCATCATCAACCCATTATGTCCCCGCCGAGGGGCACGGGTCTCTTCCCGTAACTCTTCCGGTTCTCTATAGGCCATACTCCACCACGGCGGCCAAGTCCGGATTGGTGGAGGCTTGTAAGACTAGTAGCTGGTCTTACTGTTAGAAGTTTTCAAGCCGCCCTAAGGCCTCTGACTTGGCTTAACGACTGCCATCTATCGACGGCAGCCGACAACAACTCCCTAACGTGCCTGCGAAGCACGGCACCGCTCGGAAAAATGCCACTAGCGTTAGTCATGGAACGGTCACCCATCTATGCACTGACTGCGCCCTATGTTGCTTAACCTTCGTGATCGTTTGTAAGATCACTTAAGCCGGGTCCGCTGCGCCATGTTACGCGTGTTACAAAAAACGTAACACGTAAATGTAATAAAAATGGGGCGTGGTATAACACGTTACGTGTTACATAACGTTACGTTACGTGTTAAGTAACACGTAAAAAATTAATACCACTCCCCATTTTTGTTTTAATAACGTGTTACATTTTTTGTAACACGCGTAACATGGCGCAACGGACCCGACTTTAGGCAGCCCAGGCTACGAGCGATTCGCTAATGCATTGAAGTATAATGTCAATTGCATGAATATGGCGATTTAGTTTCAATGCCGCTTCAAGTCACCGCGAGCACTCGTATCAATAATACTAGGCTTCAATGGTATGAAAAGACACGTTACGTGACCCGACCGAGTATATGCATTGTACTATAATGCACTAACTGATTCAAGGCCCAAATTGATTTAAAATTCTCGTGTCACCGTGTTAGTGCGCATACTCCTCCGAAACGGCTAGACCAATTTTGATGAAATTTTATGTTTATATTAATATTTATGTAAATTTTATGGTAGGTCTGAGATTAGGTTGTTAACTATTTTCAACTATCGTACCCCTATCTGGCAAAACAACGTTTACGGGGTCAGCTAGTAGGTAACGTATAATATTGTGTATCCTGGGCTGGTGACGCGTCCAATAATGACATCGTTCTTTAGTAGCTTGGAAGACCTGGAAACCTAAGATACAGATCTTTTGATCTAGTTTAGGCGCCAGTCTTTCGACATAATACAGGGTGACATTTTCACCGGTACAATAAATCAACATACGTAATACTAAGTCCAAAATACAAATACCAACATCTTTTGTTACTACCCCGTTGGTACAAAAAAACAAAAATACCAATGTCTGAACTTATCCGCAAATCTTAAAGAAATATGGACTCATTACGCATGAGCACAACTAAACGCACGAACTGGTAACTGCGTGCGGCTTGCGGGAAGGAAAAGAAGCGGCGGCGGCGGCGCAGCCAGTAGGTATGTGACGTAGCAAAAAAATCTTACTTGATTTCAATGAAATGAAATGAAATGAAATGAAATGAAATGAAATGAAATGAAATGAAATGAAATGAAATGAAAAGAAATGAAATGAAATGAAATGAAATGAAAATGAAATGAAAATGTATATTTGTAACAATAAAATAAGTCTTGAGAGAGTAAATAATCTGTTAGTCAGAGCCCTAAGATTATGAGTTAGTTTACTTACACTATGTGCAACTCTGATGTCTATGCTAGGTAAAAACCTGTGATACAGACATCAGTTTTTCTCATTTGTAACAAAAATACAATTAAGACGGTCCTGTGTGTTACAAACAGAGTAGGTACCTAGTTGTTTCATCAAGAAAAATAATGAAAAGACATGAAATAATGAAAGGACTAAAATTAAAATGACAGCAAATTGCAAAAGTTTATTTATATCGAGTGCTGCATAGGAGATAGATATTTATATTATTTGATGATGATGATAAATAAATAAGTTATAGTTTATAAATAACAATATTAATAAATAGAGAAATATATATTAATATAGTATAGCTTTAAAACTATCGAGTAATTTCCAGTAGATTTTCAGTATCACGATAAGGAAGCGTTTGCAAGTAGTTAATGACAGTTTGTTTACATTTAAACGATTTTCTTGCTTCATACTTGCACGGGCATAGGACCGTCACCGGCGTGGAATGCTTGCACTGGTTGGTAGTGGTATGAATTTCCACACCACGTACTGGCTAACGCCGAAGTGCGCCGTGCGTACCGCGTCGTTGGTGCTCCTTCTGGGGTCTTCCTCGAAGAACGCATACCAATACCAATACCAATACCAATACCAATACCAATACCAATACCAATACCAATACCAATACCAATACCAATACCAATACCAATACCAATACCAATACCAATGGTGTTGAGTATTTGAGGTTAAATAAAACCGGCATTTATCAGGCGGTGCACTCACCTAGGTCAATGCGCGCGGACTGAAGTGGGACTGAATGACCGGCCAAATCGTGCGCCGGCCAGCCCGCCGCCCGCTCACTCACCCCTCCCCGCCGCCCTCTGCCTCGCACCGCGATGACACCTTGTAATGGGTGCCTATGAGTTACAAATTGGATGAATGATAAATTAATGAAAATGAAAAAAAAAATATATGGTAATTTTATTCGATAAATAATCTATTATCGATACCAATGATATGGTAAAATTTATTGTACCGGTGAAAATGTCACCCAGTATAGTGCATGCTGTTGCTTTGTTTCACTTTATTCAATGTTGTTTTTTACTAGAAAGTCATTACGAAAAGCTTTTTGCAGATGTGCTCGTTTTGCGATCAAGTCTTTATGTGGTTCTGGTCGGAGAATCCAGTCGTTTTGATACCGACCCGTTTTGTATATACGAATGTAATCTGTGGACAGAAAAAATAAAGCAACATCTTATGTTACGTTATATTTGAAAGGGTTACATCGTATTGGATGCAGTGGTGATGGCCTCACTCCGGGTGTAAGTACCTACTCCATGTTTGTGATATCCTTGTCTGGTTACCAGGGTATTCTATTCGGGATTATTTTGTGATTTAAAATAGGTAGATACCTAGATAGAATATTCTTTATTGAAACCTTAACCAGACTTGACTTTTTAATATTCATGGCTTTTAGGACTTTTAGCAAAACCTCTTTGGCGGTGGAACGTTACCTGTTTTCCTATACCATTAGCAAGTCGTAGGTATGTACTGCCATAATTCAATGGTACTGCTGAAGTTCACAAACAAAGCATAAAACAAAGTCGTTTGTACTAGTACCATCGACTTTTTTTGGTACACATCGGAATTGAACCCAGAACCTCTGGGATGTGAGGCAAGCGCTCTCCCAACCACCGCTTTCTGGATCATCTTTCAGGTGCATTGACTACGTGTGTTAAGCCTGTGTTATTCTACAGCGGCGAAATTAGCTCTATTTTCGTATTCTAGTACGGGTAGGTATATTATATCCTGCCTCTTTAGGGTTCCGTAAACAAAGGGTAAAATGGGTCCTATTACAGTGAGGAGTCACTGAGGCTCTACGTCCGTTAGTCAGGTTGTATCTCACGAACCGTGATAGTTAGACAGTTGAAATTTTCACAGATGATGTAGGTATTTCTGTTACGCTATAACAACAAATACTAAAAAAACAGAATTAAAATAAAATAAATATTTAAGGGGGAATAGAACAGAATAGAATAAAATATTTTTTTAAGGGGGGCGGGCGCCCATACAACAAACGTGATTATTTTTGCTCGATGTTGATAACGGCAACAGGTAGACGCTTGAAATATTCACAGAATATTAAGTTACATTATTATAGTGTTATATTGTATGGGAGTTCCACTTGACATATTCTCCCATACAACGAACGTGGTTTTTCTCCAATTTTATAAAGGTACGGAACCTTCGTGCGCCAGTTCAACTCGCACTTGGCCAGTTTTTGTATCAACACACCGGTACCGGTATCTTCAGGTTACCGTCTAGCTCGCAGTAGGTCAACCAACAGAAATTGGGCCGAGCCGCGAGCGTCGCGTGGCGGCTGCGTCACGTTTTTGGGACACGTGACGATAACTGTCTATCACGTGTCTGTCTGGGGTGCCCAGCCGTAGAGAGTAACTTGTGGTATGAGTTTTAAAGTGGATCGTGGGCTTATTGGAGATAAATTAATATTCGTACAAGTTATGTATTAGATTTAAGGTGATTTGAGGAAAGATGGTCAAAGTGGAATTTTTTTTTTGTCGCTGCCTTTTTCTCCACAACATTTCAAATGTTCCCAAGGCAGCGGCTAATATTACCTACATTGACATTCAACAAACAAAATGTAAATTCTTTCTAAAGCTAAGTCAGAGGCCTTAGGGCAGCGTGAAAACTTCTCACAGTAAGACAAGCCACTAGTCTTACAAGCCTCCACCAATCCGGACTTGGCCCCCGTGGTGGATATGGCCCATACCTTCCTCAGGGAAGAGACCCGTGTCCCTCGGTGGGGATATAATGGGTTGATGATGATATTATAATTATCCCGCTATTTAAAATGTCTAAGCCAGACCCTCCGTTCTTAGCGCCTAAAAATTAATCAAAGCATACAGAATTCTGAATTAATAAGTTGTTTCCTACATTTTGGTGTCAAAAAAAATCGGTTCTACTGTAAATAGGTATTATTATTAGTATTGACCAGTACAACCCGCTTCTGAACATCCCCTTTTCCAGAAAGTGGGTGGATTTACCCAACAAAAATTTCTCTGAACAAAAATTTTAACGCATTGGAATGCTAGTAAAACCAGATAAAATCATTGTAGGATAACTATAATGTTCTTACATTGTGTTTAGACCAAGAGTTTAAACGTCGATCCGAAGATATCATCATTCAAATAAAAAGAGGTGAGATGGTGATGACGACTGTGGTATGGTGGTGATTTATCTATGGATGGTGATGATTTCGTGTGTATGGTGATGATGCTTTAACTAAGTAGTTATGTCAAATTAAAAACAAAATATATGAAAATCAAATGATTTTAATGATATAATCAACACAATTCTGATAACAATCGTATACAGTCATTTTATTCTACCTCTAATGATATAAGTCAACACAATTTTACTAACAATCCTAAACATTCTTTTACTTTTCACTTAATTATTATTATTATATTTTTATGTTAATTGAGATTTGGTCAGTTTTTTTGGTAATAAGTCATGTAAAAAAACATGAATTATTGTACAAGTAACACGTAATCACCATTATTATTACTAAGTTAATTGAAATTTGGTCAGTTTTTTGGTAATCAACTACTTTTTAGTAATTGATTACTGTTCTGTGTTATTCTACGATTGATTATATTACCTACCAAGAAACTGACCAAATTTTCTTTTTTCATAATTTAACAAGATTCTTTTACATAATCATCACATTGGTTTGTTGTGGTAGACTCGGCATAGTTTCCCATACGCTGCCCAAACCAGCTGGTTCCTCCTCTTGGCTTCCTTCTTGAAATTGTTTTTACCTAACTGCAGAATCTGCCCGAGGTAATATTCGGAAACGATTTCTAGATCTACGACGATCGGTATAGGATCTATGTGGCCATTGATCATGACTTTGGTTTTATCCAAATTCATGCCAAGATCGATACGTCACGAGGCTGAAGCTAGGCTGGCCGGCCTAGCATCTGGTTCAGCTCCTCTAGCGACTCCGCCATGCAAATTGCAGGTGCGAGATGTAGTCTCCGTTTATGTTAATGCCCTTTCCTTTCCAGTTCAGCGTCTTAAACATGTCTTCCAACGCGCTCGTGAACAGTTTCGGGGATATAACATCCCCCTGTCTTACTCCTCTGCGCAGTTGGATAGGTTTAGACTGCTGGCCCTGTACTTGGACACTCATGCTGCCGGCTTCGTATAGACATCTCAATACATCGATATAACGATAGTCTACTTGGCATCGCTGTAAGGATTCCAGAGCTACCCAGGTTTCGACAGAGTCAAATGCCTTCTCATAGTCCATAAAGTCAGTGATTGGATCCGGCATTGAACCTCTTGATCACTGAGACATCTCTGAACATATGCTTGCTATCCGTCATGATGAAGTCGATCTCATTTTAAGTCACAGTGTCGGGGCTTTGCCATGTCCACCTCCTTTGAGGCTGTTTCTTGAAGAAACAGTTCATTAAGAATCACTCCTCTTTCTCAAGGAAGTTGACAAGCATTTGCCCCCTGTGATTCCTGACTCCATAACCATGCGGGCCTTTCGGGACTCGTTGCCACTCTGGGTTCCCACCTTGCCGTTAAAGTCCCCCATAACAACGTTGAAGTGAGCCTTCGTGGTGTTATGTAAGGCTTTGGATATCCTCATGAGGCCCAATGTCTTCAAGTGATCACAAAATCAATTGTTCTTTTCAAGGTCGGGCCTTACGAGGATATCTCTTCGTACATATTCTCCACTTCATCATCCGAGTGTGTTGTGGTCGGTGCGTAAACTTGAATGACCTTCATGCTGTAAGTGCTATTTGCTGATGACACGTCACTTATTTTTAAAATAAGGAGACAGGAAAATAATCTTGACGAAGCAAATAATGCTCTCTCGCACGTTACTTACTGCAAATAATCTATTGTTAAATTCAAAAAAGACAAAATGTATGAAGTTTACCCTACCTAACGTAAAATTTGTTGAAAATAACATTGCGATTGGAAATGAAAAACTAGAATTTGTTGAAGATACTGTATTTTTGGGCATCACAATCGATGCCAAACTACAATGGGGTCCACATATTGTAAAATTAGCACATAGACTTAGCTCCGCAACATATGCTGTAAAAAGAATTCGAGAACTTACTGACGTTGCAACTGCTAGGCTTGTTTATTTTAGTTACTTCCATAGTATTATGTCCTATGGTATACTACTGTGGAGCCGGGCAGCAGACATTGAGACTATCTTCATCTTGCAGAAGAGAGCGATCCGAATTATTTACAAGCTAGGTAGTAGGGACTCGCTAAGAGACTTTTTCAAAGAAACTAACATCCTAACAGTTGCTAGCCAATATATATATGAAAATATTATGTACGTTAGGAAAAATATTACAGACTTCGAAACACTTGGTAGCCATCATAACGTTAATACTAGGAATAAATATAAATTGTCATTTCCACGATTTAGACTTGCAAAAGTTAATACTTCCTTTATGGGGCACTGTATAAGGTACTACAACAAGATACCCCAAGATATATTAGAGTTACCTCCAACGCGATTTAAGAATTGCATTAAGCACACTCTTTGCAAAAAAGCTTATTATAAAATCAACGATTATTTAGAAGACAAGGACGTATGGCATTAAATAGTAGTTTAATATCACATTTAATCACAGGATAAATGTGTCTAGTGTTCAACACATCCAAGATATTATTTTGTAGGTTTGATTTGTATTAGCTTTAAGGTGATTTGAGAAAAGATGGTCAGAGTGGAGTTTGTTTTCGCTGCCTTTTTCTCCACTACAGACGGCCCCAAGGCAGCGGCTAACATTTTACATAACTATATGTACATTGACATTCAACAAGCAGAATGTAAATTCTTTACGTTGAAATAAATTTTTGAATTGAATTTTTTGAATTAAAGTTCAAGCGCAGTGCCACTCCAAAAATGATATTCCTGCCCCAATGCCGCCGCTGCAATCACTGAAAGAACTTGACTAGGCGTTAGCACGCACCGGTGCGTTGTCAGCCCCTTGCTTGAGGTATCTCCACACGCACCGGTGCGTGGGTGGCAGCGAAGTTGTTAACGCTTGGACAGCCGAAGGATAAGGTACGCTACTCTGGTCGACACACTAGAGATTTCTTCAACGTTGTTAGAGAGGGCCTTATTGACGAGGAAACCTACGCCACCCTGGGATGTTTTATCACCCTCGAGAAAGTAGAGAAGATGGCCCGAGTCTAGGGCTACGGTGTCCTCCTCCTCTCTACGGACTTCACATAACCCCAGAACATGTCATTTAATGTTCTCTAACTCCACTTCCAACTGCGCTAGATGATGATCAAGCCTCAGAGTGCGCCCATTGAACGTTGCCAGGGTCAATTGTTTGTGGCAGCCTGAGGTAGCCCGGTGATTCTTAGCAGCCCCTGCTATGCAATAGCGAGGCGGCTGGGAACTGGGGGCCATTTCCTTGGTCGTGCCATCATTGGGGGTAATCCATAATCCCATAATCCCCACGCAGGGCATGCGGGTTGGGGATCGCACATCATTTGTAAACGGTGATGATGCGTATGGTGATGACGATTCGAACATTACGTAAATTTTTCTAGAAAAGTAATATCAATAATAAGATACCGCTATATTCTTTAGCATCTTCACTTACATCAAGATCTTATTGAAATTAATCGTAATGCTATTTTATGTACTTACCTTGAACCACAGTCTGACGGTAATGACGGCAACTTTGTCTAATCAACTTTTTTGGACACTCACAACAAAATCTTTGCTCTCGGAGAGCGTGTTATGCACGTGCGACTCGCTTCGGAGATTGCTATTGAACTGAGGAAGCAGATCAGGGTATCGCTGGCCGCGTAAATGCAACGCATACAGAACTACCTTCACTTTGATGTTGCCGTGACGGTGTTGACGAATATCGATGCTAAAATTTTGTTAATTAATTAATCATTAACTTTACGAAGAAATTATTATTTTCTTTTCTATAAAGTTATATACAGCCTGTCAAGAAAATGTAGACATTAAAGAGTACGGTTTTGCTCAGACTTTTTGTCTGTGTTTGTTAATAGCTTGCACTTACAAGCATTATATAAATTAAAAACTTGAGCTTTTCCATAAATTAAAGTAAAAGTAAAGTAAATTAAGGTATTGTGTTTCAATAAATAAAGTAAATGTTTAGATTTTTCAATAAAACAATTAGTAAACTTTCACTTCCGGTTTCTTGTATTTTTTGACAAACTGTACAATATGGGTAAACGTAAATAATGAATTAAAATCTAGTTCCTACGTCGGGTATTCGACTTTTTGCCGGTAAAAGTCAAGAGTAGCATTTTTTTCACAGACGGTGATGATTTTGATAGCAGTATTCATTTTATTACTAAAAATCTATTGAGTTTGAGTATGTTTGGGTTAAAGCGCATTATAAAACAGGTATATTTAAAGCATGTAAATCTAAAAAAAGTTACGATACTCGAGCAATATGTATTTTTTTATCCCCTCAACGTGAATTTTCAACAGGATTGTAAATCCACCCAAGTACACACAGAATTTTCGCGAAGTTTCCATTTTTAATTATTGGCACTGGTATCACAGGCATTCGCATTCCGGTAACTTCGACATCATTCGTTAAAGTTCGTAATTCGTATCGTATCGTATAGTCTCGATTTTTGTTGTGGCGACTTGCGTGAGCAAATAATTTTGACTTTTAACACAATTGGATAAGGAATGTTTACATGCGCGTGCAACTTGCTTATAAATATTATCACAATCACAACACAACATAACTTGCCACCTTCTTCATTCGATGAACAATAATCACGATCGACGTACTTAAGTATGCTATAGTTCAAACAAACGTAAACGTCCAGATTATTCAATTGTTGATTATGTAAGTATTTATTTACACTCTACAACAATGTTGGTGCAAACAAGTTCGACAATGGTTAGTGATAATAGTATATGTACCTATACCTACTAGGCACTATGTATGTGTGTGCAAAAGAAGCGATTGCATATAACTCAACTGTACTTTAATGGCAGGGATTTACACCTTTAATCATATCTGACCAAGCAGACTACTGACTGGCTGACTTCATGGCCAGATAGTCACGTTTTTTTCTGTCAGCCCAATGTCGGCAGCACTAGATAGGTACAGTCGACAACCTTTGCCAAACTACGGATTTCAGTTCGCAAAGCGCGCCCGTTGTGCATGCATGCAAATGCAACACATTAGAACGCACCGGTGTCATTGAATTAAATATGCCGGTGTTTTTAGGACGTCTGTGGTCGACTGTACCTGACCGCGCGTTCTCTTCTTTGTAGTGGACAACAACCTCATTATCATTGCCACTGCGCCGTTACGCCTAGCGTCTTGTATTTATTGACCATTTGTCTACAGCCAGAAAAACAAACTTCTCTTTGTTTTTCTGGCTGTGGTTTTTCACCGTTCAAAATAACTACTTATCTACATCTATCTTAATCAACCCAACTTCGTATCATAATATTGCGCGCTTCAATACCTACCTAGGTATTTTGTTAAGAGTTAGGTAAAAAGAAATCTATGCACTTATGTGCCACGTTTAGTTTATGAATACACTAGTGACAGTGTCAGAGTGCGATGGATGCGGAAGAGAGAAACTGGTCAGGATACTTTCCTTCTTCAATTTCGGCCAGTATGATAAGTTCCTCTATGATTTCGGCCATTTTCACCGTCGCTCGTCAGTTATCTTTGCCGTGTCTAGCTCGTAGGTACCTACTCGTAGAACTGTCCACTGAGCACTCAGCTTCAATTTCTCCAGCGAATGTGCGGGGGCGCGGACATCGCGAGTTGGTATTTTTACGCAGTGACGTCAGAATGGCATGGCCTCCATCTTTTTATTGAGCAGGGGGCTCGGAAAAGCGCGTGTGGCGGAAAAATAACAACTTGCAGTATTGAATTTTAAAATTCAGTGCCTAAAATGGGCAGGTAGAGAAGTATAGAGACTTCTATTGTACCCATTGTACCCATTTGGGTTCTACACTTTGTCTGTCGCTGACCCTACTGGAAACCACGGATTTTAGTCACTGCTCTGACCCACATTCTCTTTCTACACACACGGTCACACACCCCCGCGCGCCCTCATTGTTAGTATGAATTCTTCGAATCTTTTGTAACAAGTTTGATTTATGATTCATTTTGAGAGATCACTGATCTCGTTTTACTTCCACGAACTTCGTAATCGGGTCCATTCCGCGAGCAGCTTTCCCATTTTGTTTGAAAACGCTCCGCTCATGAAATCTCCGATTGCGTGGAGACTCGCCGCCAAGGTCTATCACGCCGGGCTTATGCCAACCACTATATCAATTAACTCTCAGCAGCTGTCCACATTGAAAGGCCGAAGCTTCAAAGATCTTCCGCAGAGACTTGTCTTTGTCGGCGGACTCCCTCAAATGCTCAATATCTGAAGCACGCCAAATTGCTTTATTTCCAGATACGGCTACAAAGTGTAGGTACATGAAGTGTCATTAAACTAGGATTGTTTTTTTATCGGTCGACGCGGTCAAAATATTGGTCAATTCCCTTCAGCCATTTCGCTATTCAGAACCAAAGGAAAAAATTATCTTAAAATCGTTTTTGCAAAGTAAAATCTCCCTCTATTACGTTTAAGAATAAACACACCAACGCGGGCGCGATCCATACATACCTAAGTAATTTTCGGCAGTTTGTATGGACCGTACGTAACTACGTTGGTGATTTACGCTCTTATTTATTGCAAGTGGAGCTAGTGTTTCTAGATGGATCCCTTTAAGGTTAACCCTTTAGAGTGCTAAATTGAGACGCGTCAGAGCAGTATTGTTGTAAGATTGGTCAATCTTACAACAATACTGCTCTGACCTTCCTACCCGCGTAAATAATAATAAACACGCAGTAGATAACATTATCCAACAAGGTCAACAACAGATAGGTAGGTGTGAAAATCAAATGGCTATGAAAGTTTGAATAAAAGATTTGCTTTCAATAAACTTTCGTTTATTAGGTGTCATTTCTTTTAACAGCAATTATAAGTGTTAAGTTTCCTTTCTTTTTAACTTTTATTTTATACAATAAATAACACAGATTTAGATACAAGAGCCAAGAAAGGTAAACAAATGTAAAACTAAATCCTGATTGACAAAGTTCCTGAATACAATCAACCAACCTACAACTTACAATTACTGTCGTCAATTACAGCATGGTATAGAAAATAATATTTACAACTTATAGAAAAATTTAATTACAACCACTCACTCATAACGGACTTACATTCAAATACTTAAAGGTCTTTGTACTAAAACGGACAAAGCCCATCACAATTACAATAACATTTTGACACTACAGAATTAACTATCTTCAACAAAACTTTCAAAGAGTCAGTCCTAGTTTACATTCGCAACTTCAGAACTACCATATCAGCTGTTGTAGTCAAAGCTGGCTTCCTAATTCCTCATCAACATAGCCAGCAGAACTAATGTTGTCGCTTCAAGGAATGTCCCATCATTGAGCATAGCTGCCAACAGCACGACTCAAAACAAACTAACTCTGAAACAAAATCTTGTCTCTTGAACACTATTGAGTACACAGTATAGCAGTCTTGTCTAACTCTTCAGTTGGGCAATGTATCAGCCAGAATCTCCTTAACTCCTGAGCTTAGACGATCTGGGAATTTGATGTCAAATGCAACCAACAGGTCTCCTTTCCGTGTAGGCTCTTTGGGGAATGGCAGGCCATATCCCGGGAATCTCTTGACAGTATGTGGTTTCACAATCTCCCCTTGAAGGTTGACAGTGAGCTTCTCGCCGGTCATCGTTGGAACTTCTAGGATGGTGCCACACAGAGCCTGTAACAAACAAAGGTTTTGGTTAGTTATGTTTGGACAATCAGTTGTATCGAGTTTAGATTCGGGAATTAATGAATGAAGAAACAACATTAGTGATGGAAATTAACATAATGTTGCAACATAATAGAAGTAAACAGGCTTGGGTGCAAGTCATTAGAATAGAATAGACCAGAAAACAAGTAATGCCTACCTGTTTGAGTGAAACTTTGGCTGTGTATCTGACATCGCTGCCTTCTCTCTTGAACAGTGGATGGGTCTTATCTCGAATGATGAAGACAATGTCTGCAGGGATCTTATTCCTTCCCTGGTCACCCTCCTTTTGGAATGTTATTTTGGTGCCAGCCTTCCATCCAGGTTTGACGTGGATGGTCAAGACTTTGTCCTCCTTCTTTGATGTCCCATCAGGTTGGATGACACGGCGCGAGATCTTCATTTTCTTGACACAGCCGCGCGCGATATCCTCAAGGGATACATACAGGTCGTGCTCTATGGGCGGGTCTTGAGACTTCTCCTTGCGGTTGGGAGAGCCGTGGAAGTTGAAGCTGTGGCTGCGGAAGGCGCCGCCGGGACCGCCGGGCCGCGTCGTGCCCATGCCCATGCTAGCGAAAGGATCCAAGTCTACATCCATGTCGCGGTCAAAGAACATGTTGTTGCCACCGCCACTGCTGCCGTTCAAGTCGAAGAACGCCTGGAAAGGGCTCGCCGACCCGAAGAACTGCGCGAAGGTGGCCCGCGGGTCTCCGTGGAACGTGTACTGGAAGGACTGGCCACCGCCAGGGCCGTTCTGGCCGCCCATTCCTCCCTTCAGACCTTCCTCGCCATGCGCATCGTAGATCTCCTTCTTCTTCTTGTCAGACAACACTTCGTAGGCCTCCGCAACCTCTTTGAAACGCTCCTCGGCGCCCGCCGCCTTGTTCTTGTCCGGATGATACTTGAGTGCCAACTTGCGGTACGCCTTCTTGATCTCGTCGTCCGTAGCTCCCTTCGCTAGGCCCAGGATTTTGTAGTAGTCTTTACCCATTTTCACCTTAGTCTGGAAAAAAGAAACGTAACCATGAGCAATCGTGCGATCGACACCTTTTTTGGAGACGCAGCGGGCGATGATCCATCTGCACACGTCGTCTGGAACTTTACCCACGCAATTTACATGTTTTTCATCAATAATCTCTCATAAATCTATCAAAAACGCTAAATTAGATTACTTACCTAAATAATAAAGTAGTAGTCCAATATTTATATCCAGAGGAGCAAGCAATTTAGAAAAATTCTCACTCACAACACACAACACAGTTTACACGAACAAATTCACAGTGATATAAAACGCAGCGCCACCGTCGCGCCAAAATATATACAACAAAACGTCTAGAACATTCTGGGGCCTTCAGAGAGTGTTAAAAAGAGATGCATGTATGTCACTAGGATACAATATTCAATGTGTTTGAAAGAGATAAAGGGTATTTTTTCATTCCATTTTGAGGTCACAACGGAACGTCACAGTAGGCAGTATGTTTTCATTGGAAGACTTTTTTTAACCTAGATCGTTTTACGACTTTCGACCAATCAGAAATCAAACATCGAACTGTAAATTTTTTAGGACCAATGGAAAAATAGGTTTTTCCCTTGGTATAATCAAAACACGAAAAGAAAGCCCGGGTAGCCTATCCTTTGGATGAAGTGAAGAGGGACTTAAAAAAAATTATGTCTTTTTCTTTTGCGTGCATTGGTTGTAGTAGTAAAGCGAGATAGACATAGTTTTCTTTCTATTGCTCACAAACTTTCTAGAAACTCCTGGAACATCCGGTTACCCGATTACGAATGCAATGGAGGGCTATGTTTTCACATGTAAGTATGTAGGTAAGTTTTTTTAAAACTGCATCAACTCACGTCTTAAGGGCTTTATACACGAGGCCAATAGCTGAGACAATCCAGTAAGCCAGGCCAATATTGGCTTCGTGAGAATAGAGCCAGGCCTATGCGTTGGATTGCCCAAGCCAATGGATGTAGCCAATCCAATGAAATAGAACGATTTCGAATTTGCTGGCGCCGATGCTTCCCCCACTACTTTGCCATGGATTGGCTCGTATATTGGCTTCATGTGAATGTGTTTTCCGGGCCAGTAAGCCAATCCAATCCAATGTCATGTCAATGCGTGTTGTTTATTTATTTTATTTTAAATTGTTTTTGGTTATAGTGTGATAAACCATGGGTATACATGGGTAACATTTATAAACGTCACCTTCAGAGCAATTTCGCGGCTGTCCATAGTAATATTAACAATTTTTTTTAAATTAGGAATAATTTGATTGAACTTACTGGCCTACTCGACTGGCTTGTGTGTAAACGACAGACACGAATTTTGCGCTTTTCATTGGATTGGCCTATTGTCTTGGCTTAGGTACTGGAATGTCTCAACTATTGGCCTCGTGTAAAAGGCCCATTAGATCCTAAGATCCCAGACTACTCATACCAAAATTTGCAACTTGTTACGATTATGCGCCTCTTTCGTTTCATCAAAGTCAATATTCGCTGCATAACCCTTAAATTACCAAAAAATATTATAAACATTTAGTCTTAACATTTATTTTTAGTGTTGTGGTTACGAAAGTTTTAGTTCAAAAAATATTATTATAAACTATCAGCTTTTGTCCGCGATTTCGTCTGCGCAGAATTGGTAGCTTATTTTATATAAAATCTGCTTTTTCATGAACCTGCTTGATTATTGATTATTGTTGGTCTTGATTAGAAAACGTAAATAATACAACCTGAACATGTGCAAGCTACTCAAATAATCAATTCTTTCTAATAGAATTTGAGTTCTGACAACATCAAACATAATCTATGTTACCGTGTTGTCCATGGATGAACGACTGGTGTCACTCATTTAATTTTCCTGCGTCATTGAGAAAATACATACTTTTGCGGATTATTTGATTTTTTGGTATTATTTGCATTAGTTAGTTAGTTAGTACGTTAGTACGTAAGTTGGTGCACAGTCGTGTACACGGTGGCACAGTGTTGACCACCATTATTCACAGCACCATCTATGTAGTTAGGTACTTACTTACATAAGTCCTACTTACGTTTGTCCAACATCACAAGGAACTGACTTAATACTGTTTTATCGAAAAATGTAACCACATTTACTATATTATATTGAACTATACTAACGAACTAACACACTTTCACTAATCCAGCACCCCCTGAACACATGAAAGCAGGTTACAATTTGTGCGCGTCTCCAATAAGTGCTCGACGCATAGGTAGGTATTGTTTTGATTGCTTAGTTTGAATTTAACCACAAGTGATAGCGGTGCACTGAATACAGCGTAGGTCGATCTACAATTTATGACATTAAAAAAACTGTCTTAGGTAGTACTCTATAATTCGACAAATTCGATAATCACCGACACTGCCCTGCAAAACGTTTGACGTATTATTTAACTATGATAACAATGTTCTTTTACAACAAAACTGAGGGCTTTTCAATGACAGGTGTCAGTTGAGTTCATTAAAAAAAGCTAGATGGCGCTTCAAGAAGAACAAAATATCATCATGTCTCTAGGTCTGTGGTTTTAATCGCTATTAATCTGTGATAGTCTAAACATCTCTTTGTAGTCTGTGATCTAAACTAGACTTTGTTTCGAAACTGTTGAAACTTGAAATATTTGCGAAGAAATTTTAATCGAAGTATTTTTACTTTGTTCATTACGTACGTGAATTGTATCTTTGCTCAATGCATGACTAGCCCATGCATTGTGCATTTTTGTAAAAACATAGGACAGGAACCACAGAAAAGCTACAGTGATGTCATGTCAATTTTGACGTATTATGTGACGTCAGCACCATCTATCGGTAATTTTCGGTACTATATTTTTTTTAATGACGCCTTGAAAAGCCCTCATTGCAATGCATAGCATTGACGTAGGTACCCAGTTTATATCACGTTTATATTCCGTGGACGTATCGGACAATGACGCTCTCGCCCTTCTGCTATCTTTTAGCAGTGAGGTTTTTTTGTTTTTGTAGGTTTTCAAGAAGACCATTGCATGGAATTGTAGACCGTTGTGTACATCGAAATACGAACGGAAATGTCTTAGCAGCTTACCGATTCATTGGTTCAAATAGCACCTTTTGTAATAAAATTTAGTTTTTGAACGGACGGTTCTTTCCTTTTCACACTCGAGCAAATTGCATCTTGCTATCTCGCTCGCTGTCACTTTGACAGGCTTTCTTGCACCCTAATTAATCTGTTCATGTTAGTTATTTCATTGTTCAATTTGTTCATTCTGTCTGATCATTCTGTTTCTATGAATGACATTGTTTAATTTTGTTGTGTTTGTTTTAATTTTTAGTAGCGGTCGATAGCATTGGCGAGGGATTCTTTATATAAACAGTTTTTCAAATACCAATAATTTATTATCTAGTTAATCTCAAAAACAGTGCGTGCCGGCAGCCTTTGAAATCGATGTCGTAGTATTTCTCGTAGAAATCTTGAATCAGCTCTTCGACCTGTGAACAACCATGTCGTCAGATATATTACAGAATAAATGTGATTCTTGCGGTGAAGGGGTACAGGAGCCATACGTAGAATGCTGCGAGTGCGACATAAACCTCTGTACTAGTTGCTTCTCCACAGGACAAGAGGTTAGAACTCACAAAAATGATCACAAGTACGCGATCCGGCGAAACGACTTTCCACTGTTCGAGAATTGCAACTGGTCAGCGAAAGAGGAATGCAAGTTACTGTCTGCTTTATCAACATTTGGCTACGGAAATTGGGAAGAAATCGCCAAGGCAGTGCATACAAGATCAAAGCTCGAATGCCAGGAACACTTCAAGAAGTATTATATAGAAAATGTACAGTACAAGGAGCTGGACATACTTCCGGAGACAGAACAGTCTATGTTTCCTAAACCTGTGATTCCATATTTGTATAGCATGGAGGTCAGTAGGGACCCACCGAGGAACAACCAAACAGACCAGTATTTAGCTGGATATAATGCATACAGATCTGAATTTGAGCTCAGTTATGACCATCATGCTGAGAGTATATTCAATATAGAGGATAATTATTCTGATAACGATGAGAGTGATGAAGAAGAAGAGAATTGCATGGATTCTTTGAAAATAGCCTGTGTTAGTGCTCTCAATACTAGGTTAAGAGAGAGACAAAGAAGGTACAAGATAATACAAGAGCATGGTCTCATAATGTTAAACAAATTAATGTCATGGGCACAACAATTTGAAAAGACATTAACAAAACACAAGATGGAACGGTTACTATCTTTCTTGCAATTTATGAGCGGCATGCAGTTTGATGCATTCATAGAGTCGCTCAACTTGGAAAGTGAGTTGTCATTGAGGATAGTGAAGTTGTACGAGTACCGAAAGTTGGGTATAATGAGTCTCCACGGGGCCAGAATATACAAACAAATGAAGGAGGTACATGACGCCATTCTGAACGAACAAAGAGGCGCAACATGGCTAATGGTTCGTAAATTTGAAAGCCAAATAGTATCACCAGTTAAGAGTAAGGGGGGGAATCTCAAGCGGTATAAGAAAACTGCGGTGCCACTGGAGATTGTCGATCTGCCTGGGTTCCATCTTCTCTCAGATGCAGAGAAAACTCTGTGCTCTCGTCAGCGGCTGGTCCCGGAGAGCTATTTGGAGATCAAAGGGGTGCTTATCAATGAGAATAACAAGCTTGGTTCCTTGAGATTGCTTGATGCCAGAAAGTTATTGAAGATAGATGTTAACAAGACCAGGAAAATCTATGATTACCTTGCCTCAACCGGATTCATCGCCTGTAAACCATAGGAAATAAATGAAATAAATCTAAGAAACTATGAGTTTGTCTCACTATTGTTTATTACAATACATATTATCTAATGAGAAGAGATTTACATAGTGATTAATCTATTGTAGGATATGTCCATAAGCATTGAATTTAAATTCAATGCCATAAGTTAAGAATGAAGACATTTACTTACTTTGAATCCAAACTTCTGATACAGGAATATGGCAGGATTTGTTGGTGACACATGCAAAGTCACATCTTTGCCAGTGCATGTCTGCAACAAACAAAAACAAACACTACATATCAACTTTATTTCGGATACACATACCTCATTTTTCGCCAGAAGAGTCCCACCTGAGTGCTTATACTGAGTTTTTTCATTCACTTTCGATAGCGAGAGCGTTTGCAGTTTGTATAGGAGTGACAAAGAGACAACTATGTGGCGCGCTTTGTCACTCCTATGCAAATCGCAAACGCTCTCGCTATTGAAAGTGAATGAACAAACTCAGTATAAGCACTCAGGTGTCGCTCTGGATGAAACCTCGTCAGACTTTTCCGAATGTTTTAGTCCTAACACTAAATATTGCGATTTTAAGTATTTATCTAATCTTGCAGTTGTTACATAATATACAGAGGAAGAACGTCCGTGTACAACTTCAGTGGATTCCCTCCCATGTGGGAATTAATGGGAATGAAGTTGTGGATGGGCTGGCCAAGAAAGCT
The DNA here is from genome assembly GCA_947310845.1 of Yponomeuta plumbellus. Taxonomy (NCBI): domain Eukaryota; kingdom Metazoa; phylum Arthropoda; class Insecta; order Lepidoptera; family Yponomeutidae; genus Yponomeuta; species Yponomeuta plumbellus. The sequence continues at coordinate 24,749,204 of OX371193.1, read as the reverse complement.
GTAATGGATGGTTCTGTGTATTAGTGTCACTACCCTATTCTAGTGAAATCACTTCATATTTCAATAGAAAAATCCTGGAAAAGTGGGAGTATCATTTTGGAGAGCATGCTGAAAAGGGTATTGGTCTCTGGTACCCCCTTCACAAAGGGGCATCTACCCATCCCCCCCTTCACCCCCACCCCCCTCCCAACCCGTTCCTAAACGGCTGATATTGGAAATTCCTTCCGTATGACTTCGGTCGTGCTTCTTTTAGACTAATGAAGCCATGGCGGGGTCAGGCATCGCAATAGCTCCTCTAAGCTAAATACCATGAGGCTGACATGACTACTCAATGGCAGTAAAAGCCTTGTGAAAAATTAGGAAAAAAAAAGTATTTATCTAATTTCTTATAAGAAACAGTTGAATTCCATAATATGGGTCATAATACACATTCAGTCCATTGTTGGTTTCTCCTCCATGTAATCTAATAATTGTGAAACTAACAACTTTGACATGCATAAAGTCATTTTCATTAATTTTGTCTGTACATACTATGAATAAAATATTTGAATTTGAATTTTATTGGCATTGTCCTAAATATAAAATTTACCATAGTTACAAATGATACTTAATTTTAAAAGGTAATTAAAAATTATAGGTACAATTATATAATTCAAAATTGAAATTCAAATATTTTAATCACAATACTGCCGCTGTACGGAGAAAGGCCGTAACTTAGTTGAAACTAGTTTTGAGTAAATTAAAATCTTGTTTGAATTGAAGTTTGAAACATTAATATTAACTTTAAGCCGATGATAGTAGTTTTAAAATTTATAGAAAAATATGTTACATTTTTATGGTTTGTGTTTTGTTTCCGTATAGACTAGCCTTTCTAATAATTTGCAGATTTCCCTTTCACTTAAGCAAAAAAAAAATTTTAAGTAATATAATATTAAGCAAGAAAGCCATAATTAGAAAGTTAAGGCTTTTCTTGTTAAATTTATCAAGTCATCAGTAATATAATTTTGGATATTTCTTCAGTTGAAAACGCCCTAATTTCATTTTTTCCAAAGAAAACTATCTATTAAGAAAACTAACTATTAATATTATGGCATGAAATTTAATTTTATGGAAAAAAGGTACATATCAAAATTAAAACAAAAATGATCAAAATGAACGCTATGAACCATAAAAAAAGATTTAATTACTGCCAGTTATTCGAATGTTTGTTTTTATTGTATGTTATAAGCAAGGTTATTTTAATCTTTGTACTATAACATTCAAATAGGCTATTTGACAGTGTGAAAAAAACTGTATTATTTATACGTATTCGTAAAACCGCCTTAAGCCATTTTAACTAAAAAAAATATTATTTATAAAATAGACACAGAATAAGTAAACTTTTAGTCCAGATCAACTTACGGGTGTTTTTTTTATCCGACGAGTCCAACCAGGTTTCGCTCCGATTTGCAGTACGAAGCACCCGTAAGTTGATCCGGACTAAAAGTTTACAATGTGTTGTGCTTACGAAAGTTTTAGGATAAAATTTGATAATGTTATGTATCTGCAACTATTGTATCGAAAACGGCCTGGATCGACCGATTCTATGATGACGTCACAGTTCAGTAAAAATGGCGTCTGTCGTTCATACGTTCATTGGTTTGTTTACTGGTATGTGACGTCATAATTCCTGTGCGATGCCACATTGCCCAAGATACCGTTTTGGCGGGTTGTTTCAAACGTAAATTTTTGTTCGCCTTTTTTACAAGAAATCCACGAAAGAATCTAAAATTACCACTTTCTGAGGACTCCATGAACACCGACAAAAAATATGAGATGGTGTTCAGAAATCTGTCAAATAGCCTATTGTGTTGTGATCGATACATTTTCCTATAATTTCCTTAAGTGTGTAGATGATGTAGTAATGTAAAAGTTAAAGATACTCATTATTATTACATACTATTGAAATTACTGAATTATAGTTTTTTATTTTTTATTTTTTTTGTTTTGCTTAAAAAAATATATCTTACAATTTTATAAAGGTAAAGATATCAGATATGAAAATAACATGAAAAGCCGCAACTTGGAAATTACGGCTTTACACATTAAGGTTTGTTGTTATTTAAAAATCTTTGGATTCAATTACGGCCTTTCATACTAGTCAAACGTGATTTATAATGTGAAAAGCCATAACAATCAAAATGCGGCCTTTCATTTTAAAATTCAAGCGATTTTTGTTGGAGGATGGCTTTTTACGCCCAGTTATTTTCGCCTAGGTAGGAGTTAGACCTTATTTACATAGACCGAAAGATAGATTTTTCTTTGCTGATTCCAAATTAGTACTTAACTAAATTTTGCCAAAAACTTGAGTTACGGCCTTTCTCCGTACGGCGGCAGAATAAGAGCAAAATGTTTACTTTATGAACGTCAAAGTTGTTAGTTTCGCAATTAATAGATTATGTGGAAAAGAAGCTAACAAAAAACTCCACATTAGTCCTACCTAAGCTATAATAAATTACACACAACACAAAAATTACATTTACAAAAAGTATACATTTACGCATCACGAAGCTAAAAACTCACAAAAATTCCATAAAGTCAATGTCAATGTAAATTGAAAAAGGCAATATTAAAGAATAAAAATAATAAAAAAATCCCTAACCAAATAAATCGCTCTGAGCCACATCCGACCCTGTAATCCGACCCAAAAGGGCCAAAACTCCCCATAAAGTGGGTGATCGACGGGCGAGTAAGACAGAGGTTTCAAATATTTAAATACCGACGAACTTGGCTCGCGGCTCGTTCGCGCTGATCGACTAGCGAGCAAAACAGTCGCAAATATGTCGTTTTGCAGTTACCGTTTCGATTGCGCGGCCATGTTCTGTTTTCAAAAAGTGCTTATGGATAAACTGTGCCCGGATAACGGCGACAGGCTTGCCACTTGTCACGTTTGGGACCTAATAAACTCGGCAAAACGTGGGTCCAGTTCTAGAGACTGGTGCCTCTGCCTACCCCTTCGGGGATAACGGGCGTGAGTTTTTTTTTTATATATTTTTTTTTCTTATGGTTGAATATACAGCGCCACCAAGTTATCTGTTCAGGTGGGCAAAATTGTAACTAACCAATTAATTGTAAATCCTGTTCCCCATTTCTTGTTTTATTTATTCACTTACTTAGACTTTTAAATATATTTTCATTAAAATTGAAAGACGGGTTAAAATATTCTCATTTTTCTAGGTAAAGTTCTTAAATGTTACTACTAATACTAAATTCTCCACTAGCGCCGCTATCAACTGAACAGATAAGATGGTGGCACTGTACGGTATTTGATTTTTTTGTGTCCCAGAAGGAAATGTAATCTGTTCCATTCAATATTGATAATTTCTCTATTTGACACAATTTTCAAATGTTTAATGATGAGGGCCAGAAGATTTTTCCATTTTTTTTAATTTCATAAGCACCAGAGGAAAATGTGTTACCAGAGGACTGGCACTATTGGCAGAGTAGTCACAAATTAAAGCAGGGAAGTGATAGGCCATTGATTATAGCTAAGAAAGGGGACACGTTTTAAATAAAACATGAAATATGCCAGAGGAGTGTCGCCAGAGGAGTGACAAAATCGCACAAAACCTACAAAAACATATCACTCGCTTTTCTGATCACCGTTTAACGTAATACATGACATCTACACACAATAAACATTGCATTGTGCAAATATACAATTTCGTAACTATAAAATACAAAAACATAGACTTGCCAGAGGAAATACTCCAACGACTGGCAGAAACACGCTTTCCTACAGTGAATCGCAAATTGACGATATATTATAGGAATTTTGCTCAACGTCATTAGCTTGTTTCTAACTTAAGACTATGAGCGTTTTCCTTTCTTTTTTTTTCTTAGTTCCTTGAGATAATCTAGATAGCGTTATTCGTTTCTACGTACAAAATTGTGATTCGTAGCAATCAATGTCACAGTTAGTCCACAGATTACTAAACAAGAGAAGGAACCAGGGTTGCTATTCGGCGAGGTTTCTCGTAATAAAAATAAAAATTCAAACCCACAATCCACAGCAAAGACTCCAAAATATCCAAAATCGCACTTATCACCAAACGACAACAGCATTTTTGTTTTTCCGTAATCAACCATCACAAATTCCACAGAACCATAGTATTATTTTTGCTTTGACGTTTATTATTACGGTACGGCAGTGCCACCTAGGGATTCTTTTAGAACTAAATTTGACATAAGGAAAAACGCTCATTATAATCTAGAAATGGGGAGGCCAGAGGAGTATACATTTACACCTATTTTTAACAATTAATGTCTTAAATTAAACAATTATCGTGAATAGACTATGTGGGCCAAATAAAAGACCATATGGGTCAATATACGCTATTTGAATTTCTATGTGTTGGATATGGGAATTTGGCATCGAACCTTTGCCTTTACGTTTAAAAAAAGTTGCGTTGCTATGGTTTCCTAAGTTTGTTACTTCATGTCAGAATGTGTATGGAAAACCAGTTTATTTAAACGTTTGTCATTACAGAATTTCTTGCATTTTATTGTTGAGTAATTGCTAAAGATCTTGCGAAGTCTAACAGGTTATGGGCCCAGGTCTTCAATAAATTGTAAAGAGCAGCATATAAACTCGGTGCAAAAGTTTACGCCAGAAAATAGTATACAGGGTGTAAAAAAAAATGGATGCCGGTGGTATGAAAATGAACCTTGAACGTTTCGATGGAAATAATTTCCGACAGTGGAAATTTCAGATAAGGTGTGCTCTGCGAGCAAAAGGAATTGATTTGGCAGTAACTAAAACTGAAGAAAACGCCGCAGAGTGGCTAAAGAATGACGGATTGGCAATGTTTATAATGACATCCGCCATGGACTACAAGCAAATTGCACTGGTCGAAAATTGCGAAAATGCAAGGGATATCATGACTAAGCTGGAGTCCATATATCAGCAAAAGTCAGAGTTAACTAAAATGATGACATATGAGCGATTCTATCAGTACAAAATGTCACCGGGAGACAGCATAGCACAACATATTGCTAAAGTTGAAGCTCTCGCCAAACAGTTAGAGGAAAATGGCGAGAAGATGAGCGACATCGCCATCATTACCAAGATCTTGAGTACACTCCCATTCAAATACAGATCCTACGACAAGCATGGCTGTCTCTGAATCCCGAAAGACAAACCATCGCCAATTTAACAGCGAGACTGCTTGATGAAGAGGCTAGTCTGACATCGGAAGAAAGCAATGAAGCGGCTCTTGCGGCTGCGGAAGTAAAAGACAAGTGTAGAGAAAATAATAGTATAGAGAATCAAGATGATAGGAAACACCGGTTCATATGCTACAATTGCAACAAACGTGGGCATTTCGCTAGAGACTGCCGTGCTAGGAGGTATAATCAAAACAGACACCATCACAACATGTTGGCTTTCCACGTTGAAGAAATGTTGCATGTCGAGTCGTATGACGACGTATGGCTATTGGATAGTGGTGCGTCAGCCCACATGACTTATCGTAAGGAATATTTTTCGAAACTCGAGATGTTCACTGGAAACACTGACAGAGTGGTGTGGCTAGGCAACCAGCAAAGCCTTAAAGTCAGTGGAATAGGCACAGTCCTAATAAAGAAACTAGTTAATGGACAATGGGAGGAATGCGTCCTAAATGAAGTGATTTATGTTCCCGAACTACGTAGAAACCTGTTTTCGGAGGGTGTTGTCGCAAATAAAGATTATGTGATAATTAAAAGGAACTCAACTGCATTAATATATAAAGATAATAAAGTGGTATTAAGTGCAACACAAAAGGCGAACAATTTATATGTGATGAACTTTAAAACAGTCACAAATGAAAGTTGCAATGCAGTCCAAACCGCTCAGAGTAGCTTAAAAATATGGAATGAGAGGCTCGGACACAAGAATGTGAAAGAAGTGAAAAATATGATTACTAGTGGACTTATTGAATGCAAGAACAGTAATGATGAAAAGTTTGTATGTGAAGCATGCATGTATGGGAAGCAGAGTCGGCTTCCATTTCATACATCACAACGGGGCGAGCTGAGCCCTGGAGATCTGGTTTACAGCGACGTCTGTGGACCTATGACCTTTTCTGGTCCAGCTGCTGTAAAAAAAACAGGGACTGTAATTGAAATTGGAGAACCAATTCCCACCTGTTCTTCAGTGCCGGTAGCAGCAATACCGTCGTGAACCAATTTTATGATGCCAACTTAACTGAGTATGATGAACCAGCTACTCATGAAGAAGCTATCCAAGGTCCAGACTCTAGTAAATGGAAAGGGGCAATTGAGGAGGAGCTAAAGGCTCATGAAGATAATAATACATGGACCCTTGTTGACAAGACAGAAAAACCAATTACTTCAAAGTGGGTGTTTAAAATAAAGAAAAAGTTGAAAGGTACAAAGCAAGATTATGTGCTCAAGGTTTCACTCAGGTCAAAGACATAGACTACATTGAAACATTTCCTCCAACTACTCGATATGATTCCATCCGGATACTATTAAGCTATGCTGCTGAAAATGATTATTGTGAAGACAGCATTTCTCTATGGAGAGCTTGAGGAAGACATAGTCCAGTAGTCGATGCTAAATTAGTGGGAGTGTTGGATATGGGAATTTAGCATCAAACCTTTGCCTTTACGTTTAAAAAAAGTTGCGTTGCTATGGTTTCCTAAGTTTGTTACTTCATGTCAGAATGTGTATGGAAAACCAGTTTATTTAAACGTTTGTCATTACAGAATTTCTTGCATTTTATTGTTGAGTAATTGCTAAAGATCTTGCGAAGTCTAACACTATGGTCCACGGACAAATATTATGTTAAACTTATTATATTATTGCTTAAGCATTAAAGAATATGGTCTTTTATTTGGCCCACATAGTCTATTCACGATAATTGTTTCATTTAAGACTTTAATCGTTAAAAATAGTTGTAAATGTATACTCCTCTGGCCTCCCCATTTCTAGATTATAATGATTTTATGGCGAGATATTTCTAAATACGTATGCCATTATGTTTCTTTAAATATGATCATATGCTTTTATAAACATCGAAACATATTTCATCAAAATATACAGTAAAAAGTGTTATTAACATAAAGAAAAATATCTTACTTTCATGTCACGTTACAATAATGTCACTTCATCTGGCGAAACTCAAAGCAGTAAAGTTTGACTTAAAACCGCAAAGGTATGTTTTTGTCCATGAACTACGCGCATACAATAGTGTTAAGTTAGGAACAAGCTAATGACGTTGAGCAAAATTCCTATAATATAGCTCAATTTGCGATTCACTGTAGGAAAGCGTGTTTGTGCCAGTCGTTGGAGTATTTCCTCTGGCAAGTCTATGTTTTTGTATTTTATAGTTACGAAATTGTATATTTGCACAATGCAATGTTTATTGTGTGTAGATGTCATGTATTACGTTAAACGGTGATCAGAAAAGCGAGTGATATGTTTTTGTAGGTTTTGTGCGATTTTGTCACTCCTCTGGCGTCACTCCTCAATCAAATACCGTATATTCGCCCATATTCTTTAATGCTTAAGCATACGGACGCAATAATATAATAAGTTTAACATAATATTTGTCCATGGACCATAGAAATTCAAATAGCGTATATTGACACTTATGTCAGGATTCTGTCGAAATTTGTCAAAACTGAATGGTGAAAACCCTCAGATCATAGAAAGAAGGAGATATGGCATGGGGGCGTGGTACGTGTCGCCTCGATATGATCAAATTGATCAAAGAGGCGCGTACAGCTCTTAGCGTTAGCGCTGACTCATTTGCGCGGCAACCGTTGTTCACGCAACAGCTCCGTTTTTTTTTTCGAAATGCCGGTCTGTAGCGTGTTTATTTGTAAAAATCGGAGTAATAAACAAAACTACAAGACATGTGGAATAACATACAACTGGTAAGTGCTATTTTAAAGTAGTATTTCTATTAATAATGTATTTTTAAAGCTTTGTAATTTACCTCGTAAAATTCACCCTAAGAGGCTTCAACCTGCTAGGTACAAACACCTTACGTAGCTTCTAGTGCGCGGCGTAGGGCAGTGGGGCGGTATGCAATAGTATGCATGCAATATTATGGATAATATAATTTATCGATGTTATGTATTACGGACGGTTTTAATTATGTCATCTATATTAATAATTTCGTTCGGGTCTACGGTAGACTCGAACGATATGCACACCAAATGAAAGAGCGTAAAAAATAGTTGATCTGAGTCGACAACATATGGGCGGAAAATTCGTATTATCGAGCAGCATCAATATAAAAAATATTTAATTCAATAATGGCGTTGCTAAGTAAACATGTCAATGTCATTGTTGGGTCTAGTGGCTCTACCTGCCTATCACCAAACTATATAGTCTCAGAGGGTTACGTGGAGATGAATTAAAGATCAATTTACTGCAACGGATATACGGCTTTTTATTGTCCACACACACGGAAGATACACTTAACTTAATTCGGACACAACTGTACTAGCGGAGCGGTGGTACGCGACGACTAGCGTCGCTACAACATGAAGAAACTGATTACTCGGCAAAACTGTGCGTGCGCAGACGCTACATCATCATTGTTGTGTTAGTGTCACAAGTTTTCATTGTGAACAGTTATGGCCGGTTTACATTATTTTAGTGTTTAGGAGAGTGCTATAATACAATTAGAGAGGCAATTGCATTAGTACATTACTAGACGTTCGAGTGAACGTTTATATTTCTTCCAGTAGAGTGTCACTTCGTCGACGTCGCGAAATATGCGCTATCCTACTCAAAATACTATGAGTTTTAATGGAACACATAAGTAAGTTTGATAATTCGAGTTAATGAAAACAACACGCACCCGTCACGGGTCACTTGCGCACTCTCCTAAAGTTCTCACTAAATTTTTAGTTTATACACAGATAAGTAACGAGGATAGTAACGCGCTCAGGTGTCACTGGATAGAACAATAGAAACCAATTTTATTTTGATTCTAATTGAAAGGCAACTAGAACCGTACTATACCGTAACACGTACTAAAGCAAGTGGCGCTTACACGTTTCTACAAAAGCACTCTGCTTAAGAAAGAAAGAAAGAAAGAAAGAAAGCAAGAAAATTTATTTATTTGAAACAAAACAATAAAACACACACACACACACAGAATGCGTACAATAATAAAAAAATAACACAGAAAGCATAAAAAGCGTAAAAATAAATAAACTGTACAACATGAAAATAATAATAAAATACATTAAAGGTTGAGCCCCCAAAATGGGCCCGATTCAGCATAATGTTGCAACAGAGTGTAAAGTAAAGCACTCTCCTAAACACTAAGAAAATCTAAACCGGCCGGCCCTTTGATCTAATTTGTTAACTCCATGGTGTGTGGAATACCGTGGCATCCAAGAAGGTTATTATAATCTGTGCCAACTGAGAAGGTGTAGTAAGTAATCTGTGGTGTTTTTCATTGGCGGGAAGACAATAATTATTGAAATTGAGTTCTGGAAGGGTCTGAAAAATAATTGAAAAAGGAAATCAAAGTCATAAATTGATCTTTATTGTTTTGCTTAGTTAGGTACCAATATACTTATTGAAATGAAAAAGCCACTACATAAGAAAAATACCAAAAATTAAAATGATGAAGAAAAACATGTGGTCAATACAAAACTGAAAGCTGTAAAGCCAAAGAGAGGGATCTGTTTTTAGTTGATTAGCCAAGTGGATTCTACGTCTCATAAGTCACTAGATTCACTAGCTGTTAAGTTTATGAAGGAAGCTCATTTAGTAATTTGTGATGAGGTACCCATGACAAAGTTATGATAAGTATCCGATTTTCGCCTTGCATTCCTTCGTGAGTAGCCAGAACATGTCCAAAAGAGCAAGATTGGCTATCCGTAATAGTGTGCTGGTTCCAATACTGATGTAAGCATAGTAGCGAGATTTGGGTATGGCAGAAGAATCATGAAAGTAGGATTAGTGCAGTACAAATGAGATCCTTAAGAAATATGTGTGGTGTTACTTTGAATGACAGAATACGCAATAGTGTGATCAGAGACCGAGGATGTAAAGAAAGAGGATGTAGTGAGTGACTAGAATTGAAAAAAGGAATGTTGCGTTGGTTTGGAGATGTGGAGAGGATGAACGAAGAAAGACTGACAAAGCAAATATATGTGTGAGTGGAAGGGCCGGTAAGGGATGCCCCAGTTGGACCTACTTCGACCAAATAGGGGATGTATTAGCAAAGGGCAAGATTAAAAGTACCCGAAACCGATGTGGGTACATGCAACGACTAATGGATGTCGATGAAGCGAAAGTGATTTGTCAGGATAGTGGCAGGTGACAGTCCGTGGTCTCTGCCTACCCCTCTGGGATACAGGTGTGAGCTTATGTATCTAAATGTATTAAGAGATTTATATCTACTGGTGGTTGATAAATACAGAGGCGTCACCATATAAAAAAACATAGTGGAATATTATTTTGCGTCTACATTTTACCCGAGCGAAGCCGGGTTTTCGTCTAGTCTATATTAATAATTCCGTTCGGGTCTACGGTAGACTCGAACGATATGCACACCAAATGAAAGAGCGTAAAAAATAGTTGATCTGAGTCGACAACATATGGGCGGAAAATTCGTATTATCGAGCAGCATCAATATAAAAATTATTAAATTCAACAATGGCGTTGCTAAGTAAACATGTCAATGTCATCATTATTGTGTTATGTAGTGTCACAAGTTTTCATTGTGAACTGTTATGGCCGGTTTACATTATTTTAGTGTTTAGGAGAGTGCTATAATACAATTAGAGAGGCAAGTGCATTAGTACATCACTAGACGTTCGAGTGAACGTTTATATTTCTTCCAGTAGTGTCACTTCGTCGACGTCGCGAAATATGCGCTATCCTACTCAAAATACTATGAGTTTTAATGGAACACATAAGTAAGTTTGATAATTCGAGTTAATGAAAACAACACGCACCCGTCACGGGTCACTTGCGCACTCTCCTAAAGTTCTCACTAAATTTTTAGTTTATACACAGATAAGTAACGAGGATAGTAACGCGCTCAGGTGTCACTGGATAGAACAATAGAAACCAATTTTATTTTGATTCTAATTGAAAGGCAACTAGAACCGTACTATACCGTAACACGTACTAAAGCAAGTGGCGCTTACACGTTTCTACAAAAGCACTCTCCTTAAGAAAGAAAGAAAGAAAGAAAAAGAAAGAAAGAAAGAAAGAAAGAAAGAAAATTTATTTATTTGATACTCAAAACAAAACACACACACACACACACACAGAATGCGTACAATAATAAAAAAATAACACAGAAAGCATAAAAAGCGTAAAAAAAAACTGTACAACATGAAAATAATAATTTACATTTACATATTTACATTTACATACAGGCACATACATTGCTGCTGGCCCCACACTAGGATACCCTGTGTCGTGGGAACCAGAAACAGCGACGTCACAAACATGTAAACATCCAAGACCTGGGATTTTGTTTTTGTCCCCAGCCGGGATTCGAACCCGGGACCTCTCGCATGGTAGTCAGATGCGCTAACCACTACGCCACAGAGGTCGTTAAAGGTTGAGCCCCCAAAATGGGCCCGATTCAGCATAATGTTGCAACAGAGTGTAAAGTAAAGCACTCTCCTAAACACTAAGATAATCTAAACCGGCCCTTTGATCTAATTTGTTAACTTCATGGTGTGTGGAATACCGTGGCATCCAAAAAGGTTATTATAATCTGTGCCAACTGAGAAGGTGTAGTAAGTAATCTGTGGTGTTTTTCATTGGCGGGAGCTCAGAAGAAGGTCCTTCTTCTGAGGGCGGGAGGGAAGACAATAATTTGACATTGAGTTTTGGTAGGGTCTGAAAAATTATTGAAAAAGGAAATTAAAGTCATAAATTGATCTTTATTGTTTTGCTTAGTTAGGTACCAATAAACTTATTGAAATGAAAAAGCCACTAGATAAGAAAAATACCAAAAATTAAAATGATGAAGAAAAACATGTGGTCAATACAAAACTAAAAGCTGTAAAGCCAAAGAGCTGTTTTTAGTTGATTAGCCAAGATTCTACGTCTCATACGTCATTAGATTCACTAGCTGTTAACTAAATTCAATGCTGTTAAGTTTATGAAGGAAGCTCATTTAGTAATTTGTGATGAGGTACCCATGACAAAGTTATGATAAGTATGCGATTTTCGCCTTGCATTTCTTCGTGAGTAGCCAGAACATGTCCAAAAGAGCAAGATTGGATATCCGTAATAGTGTGCTGGTTCCAATACTGATGTAAGCATGGTAGCGAGATTTGGGTATGGCAGAAGAATCATGAAAGTAGGATTAGTGCAGTACAAATGAGATCCTTAAGAAATATGTGTGGTGTTACTTTGAATGATAATACGCAATAGTGCGATCAGAGACCGAGGATGTAGTGAGTGACTAGAATTGAAAAAAGGAATGTTGCGTTGGTTTAGAGATGTGGAGAGGATGAACGAAGAAAGACTGACAAAGCAAATATATGTGTGAGTGGAAGGGCCGGTAAGGGATGCCCCAGTTGGACCTACTTCGACCAAATAGGGAATGTATTAGCAAAGGGCAAGATGAAAAGTACCCGAAACCGATGTGGGTACATGCAACGACTAATGGATGTCGATGAAGCGAAAGTGATTTGTCAGGATAGTGGCAGGTGACAGTCCGCGGTCTCTGCCTACCCCTCTGGGATACAGGTGTGAGCTTATGTATCTGAATGTATTAAGATATTTATATCTACTGGTGGTTGATAAATACAGAGGCGTCACCATATAAAAAAACATAGTGGAATATTATTTTGCGTCTACATTTTACCCGAGCGAAGCCGGGTTTTCGTCTAGTATTTATAATATTGTGCATGTAATGAAAACGCACACATCTTCAAAAGTGGCGACCGCGGTACCGGACTTATTTCACGGTTAAGGCCTATCTCCTTCTTTCTATGATCTGAGGTGAAAACCAAACATTTGTCAAAGCAGTATTAAAGAAGTTATTGAGGTTTGAAGATGGCCGCGTGAACGGACCGCGGAGAACTGCGCGGCCATGTCAGATCTCGGCATCTACAGAGTCTACAGGCCTGGTTTTTTTGTCAATGCATGTTTGAATTTGTCAAGAAAGGTCGAAGAAAGAAAATTCATTCTATCACCATTACTTCCGAAGATATCGACGCCTGAACGCTATGGCCGCGCAATCCTCCGGTTCCGATTTCTTTAGGTTGATTATTTCGTAATCGGGCTTATCTAAATTAGTCAAGACCGATGTTCAGAGCTTAGTCTGAATTTGTCAAAGCCGATGAGGTCTGAATTTACACTCGTTTTCTCATCAGACGAACAAAATCACTGAAAAACCTAAGGACGCTGGCCGCGCAATCGAAACGCTTTTTCATATGCCGATATCTAGTAAACAAACAAAACAAGTCTGAGATATGATTTATGTACCAAATTCTTTGACATTTTAGGCTCCTTCGATTAAAATAATTATCGTTTCACCACAAAAACCTATCGAAACGAGAGTTATTTAAAAAAATATAACCTCTCACTCACACAATGTTTGGATAGGGTGACCATAATATCAGGTTTCATTTTAACCACGGAACCATACAATTTGCCTGCAACATTATATAATCGAATATATGACCACTTATAATAATCATTTAAGGGTCCATATATTGCTCAGTTCCTCAAATTCCATCCAGCTCGCTTTGTACTCACGGAATGCGTTAGAACAAAAGATCTCCGATCTACGATTACGAGAAAGATCTACGATCGAGTTTCATTGTGGATAAAAAATTAGGATTTTTAGCCAGATTTGGTACAATTACCAAATTTTCTTTGTTTTTGTTTTTTGCAATAACATGCAATAAAAAATCGTTGAAATGTATTCTGCAGTTTCATGATTTCAGTTTCAATAGCTGTTAAATGGATGACACATCGCATAGTAATATTATTGTAGGACACATTATCAACGTACCTTATTCGACATTGTCTTTTTTATCCAAAATTCAATATTGATTTCTGAACCGTCACTGTTGAATGTAGTCAGTTTCACAAGAAATTATCTTGAATATTGTCCATACACCGAGTTCAAGAATCGGTGTCCAGAGTAGGTCACGAGACGACGAAACGTTAAACATAAAACATACGACACTCATAAGCACAAGACAGAGAAAGTCCGAAGTAGCCAACAATCAGGTCGAGACTGGATTTTTCTGAAATTCTAATTATTATCCGCTAAAACTTAAAAAAAAACTTAAACTTATTTAGCTGCATGCAGTTTTTTTAAACAAAATACTTCTGAGAAGTGTACCCTTTTTTTTTTTTGTTTTTTTGTTAACGGGGTGAAATGCTTTGTGCACCATAACCGCCACCCTTGGGGGAGGGCGACGGCCGTGTGTCGGACTCTCCTCTCCTAATAATAGGAGAGGCATACCTCCTAAAACACCCCGGGGGCCGGCCTGTCGCTCGTGCAATGGGGCGCCGCCGGATCTCGCAAGTGGTGTGAACCACAACGCGAATGCGACAGCGGCGCCCCGGCGACGTCGACCCGACTCGCAAGGAGTCGGGCCCACCCTCACTGGAGAAGCCTCATGGGCCCCCCACCCCCTTCTCCCGTCACGATATCGGACGGCAGGTCCCCCAACCTGCCGTCTGTGACCCTCCCTCAACCAGCGGCGCAAGGTCCGCGCAGCGTCCCCCGCGCCACCGGCTCTCCCGGCGGAGAGGCGCGAGCTCCACAAGCCTCCAACTACCGAGGACCCGTTGTGGCCCTCTGCCCGGATCCTCGGCCCATCAAATGCCCTCCCAACAAAACACCCCTCGGCCAGACCATATGGGGTGCCCAGTCCCTGGTCCCTGGCTTACCTCCCGCAATGTCCCTCCCAGGCCCGGCTTGTGGATCTCGCGCCCCTCCAGCCCTCTTCCATGCCCTCTGCTGGACAGAGGGACATAGAGAGGGCCCCCACCGTGTGTTTTTTATAGAGGTTGTCTCCTCGCGGCCCGAAGGCCCCCGGCCCCACTCAGAGTGGGGTTACGGGTGCGGGGCCCATGGTGGACCCCGTGGGACATCCAGCAGCGCAAGCCACTGGACGTCCCCCTCCCTCTGGTTTTGGTCCGCGCCGGCCGAAGCCGGTACCCCCCATATCTGGAGGGCGTTCCCCTATCCGCCACCCGGGGGACGCGTCCGATGGAAGACCAGAAACTCCGCACGGAAAGAAGTGTACCCTAATCTATACAAAACGTCCCATAAAAATGTCACCAAAAACAAACGTTTTTGTGTGATACCATTTTACCGCAGGTACTTATTCTCCGTAATTCGCTTGTATGCGGTCGCCTTTGTATCGCCCCGCCGGGTAGGCAGGGCACTTGCACCTTTTCTTTTATATCTACTTTTACTGTAATTTCTTTTCTGGTGTACAATAAAGGATGTTGTTATTTTGTTTGGGCAAATAAACAATCGTACAATAAGTGATTGCAGCAGCATTAAATAACAATATAGTAATTTAATTGTAGAACCAGCGACGCTTAGCACGAATTGGACCAAACGAAAAGAAAGGCTTATAAGATGAAATTCCTAATAAGATGTCAATCTCATCAATTTCAACAATAAAAAAACCAAAGAAATTTAACCAAAAATAGACCTTAATGACAATTTCAGAGGACTTTATAAAGGTCACACCACACATATCAACTCGGAAAGGGATCGTCACCGTATCGCCTCGAGCGGTTCAGCATTGTTTGTATGAAACTCCCTACTTCAACGCTCACTGATCGGAATCGTAACGTAATCGCCTCGCCTCAGTGTGCTAAGTGCGAGTTTTTTAAATTACTCGATCGCGTTAACGTAAACTCATATTCTATAGGAGTGACAAATCGCGCCACCTAGTTGTCTCTCTGTCACTCCTATACAAAATGCAAGCGCTCTCGCTATCGAAAGTGAATGAAAAAACTCGCACTAAGGGCCCTGAACAGGCTCCGAACCGCGGTGCGTGGTCAACTTGCAGTTCCCGCGCTTACGGCTCGTCGTCCTAGCGCTTACGTCTCTCCGTACCCGAGCTCACGTCTGTTTGTCCACCCCAAGTATTACTTAGCAATCTGGTAAGTATCAGTGGTCGGCGAGCCGTAAGCGCGGTGTTGCCTAGCCGTAGCTGAGTTGACGTGCAGGAGCTGTTGATACGTGTTGGTTACGATGCATACGTCAGAGTGCTTATACTGAGTTTTTGATTCACTTTCGATAGCGAGAGCGTTTGCAGTTTGTATAGGAGTGACAGAGCGAGCCACCTAGTTGTCTCTTTGTCACTCCTATGCAAATCGCAAACGCTCTCGCTATCGAAAGTGAATGAAAAAACTCAGTATACGCACTCAGGTTGACGCCTGATTGACGGCGAGGCGAAAGGCGATACGGTGACGATCCCTTTCCGAGTTGATATGTGTGCTGTGACCTTAAAAGTAGGCTATTTGCCATTTCCTGAAAACCATCTCAGTTTCTTTGTTAGTGTTCATTGAGTGCTCAGAAAGTGGGAATTTTAAATTCTTTCGTGTATTTTCGTGTATCGTGTGTAAACGCCATCTTGAGCAGAACGACGTGAATGACATTTCTACTGACCTGTGACGTCATCATAGTTTCGGCCACTCCAGTCATAATAGCCAATTTATACTCAGTATCAAGTCCCTTGTCCCTTAGGATCAGAATCAGAATTATTTATTAATGAACATTACAATAACGTACAATTAATATAAAAAGGTCTTAGAACATATTATAGTTAATTCCATGGGTAGAAACCTATTATGGGCGTATGAATATTCATGCATGCATGCAATGAGTTTAATACGTATTACAGGTGAAAAGAAAGTCAAAAAAATATTATAATTACTAAAATTACTGTGGCGATTACTAAATTTAGTATTACACAGAAAGTCGTTGATACTATACTAACATTTTTCAACTAACAATGATATTAAATTACTTTTAAATTTGTCTCAGCTCCTAGGTCTTTAATGCTTTAGGAATTATGTTGAATATCAATGGTGCCATACAGAAAACACCTTTTCTCATAAGAGCAAGGTTGAATTTTTGTAAACAAAGTCTATGTCTGTGTTGCATACGTATAACTCTAAAGTCTATTTTTTAATTCACTGCAAAAAATAAAACTGTTACGTTGACATCTCAATACAATCCAAAGGCTGTCAATGTCTGAATGTTGCTAGTACGCAAAAACCAAATTACCCCATTTTACTTCCAAGTAAAAATTTTTAGTGCTACGTAGGTGTTCTTTTTTTACACTTCGATGTGGTAAGGATTTTGGTCACACGAGTCTTCTATTCACGGTAAAAAAAAATCTACCGAGTAAACCTATTATTTTATAACGGTAACACCGCGTCTTTTTTTTTCTTTTTTGCGTCGATTAAAAAACGGACTTTAGAGCGTACTGTAGCGATTATTCTTTATAGTAACTGGCTGGCACAGCCGTGTTGTATGAATTTAAATATTTTGAAGGAGCATCGCTACGTTTTTGTTAGAGATGTCAGTCGAGGGCTAGCTAGGCTAGGCTTCCCGATAAAAACATAAAATAAAAGTGATTATTTGCCTCAAAGCAATCTTTCAATCGAATAGCTGCGTTATACCGCGTTTTCACGGTCTTAGTGCGCTCGGACCGAGTACGCCATCCAATGCATCTGATTGGACGGTTTTTCGTCACGACATTAAAACGGCCAATCAGAAGCATGGGTTAACTCGGATGGCGCACTCGGTCCGAGCACACTAAGACCGTGAAAACGCGGCATTGCAGTACTAAGAAGGGTTGTGTCATCGCACCTGCAAGAGATGGTAGAGCATGAAAGTGCCGATGCCGGCGCCGCGCCACTCGGGCCGAGTGATTATGAAGGAGATGTACGCCTCAGTGCGAGCGACGTCGGGCACCAGGAATGCGCAGCCCACCACCAGCCGTCGGTGGGTCACCACGCAACTGTACTCGGGGTACTGGAGGGACTCCGTCACTAAATAGGGAATGGATGAAAATATCAGAAGTGCTTGATATTTTTTTTGGTGATAGGAATAACCTTCCTTAACGCGGGAAAAAAGTTTCAATTTTTTTGGCCCCGTAGTTAATTTTTAAATATACTTAATATTTTCCCATTCGTAGTTCTGCTTAGTGCGGCATATCAGACATATTCCTTAGTCCGCTACGTATAAAAAAAAATCCACCTTGAAAAGCTGTCATTGTCACCAGTTTTTTTTTTTCATACGTAGCGGACTAAGGAATATGTCTGATATGCCGTACTAAGCCCAGAACTACGAATGGAAAAATATTAGGATTATTTAAAAATTAACTACGAAGGCAAAAAAGTTGAAACTTTTTTCTCGCGCTAAGGAAGGTTATTCCTATCACAAAAAAAAAATATCAAGCACTTCTGATATTTTCATCCATTCCCTATTCAAGTTGGACGTTTAGCAAAAAGGTTCCAAGCCTCAAAGGTTCAAATCACTATGCTCTATATTTGTCGACTGCGACGACCTCTGCGGCGCAGCGGTTAGCGCATCTGCCTAACATGCGAAAGGTCCCGGGTTCGAATCCCGGCTGGGGACAAAAAAAGAAACCCAGGTCTTGGATGTTTACATGTTTGTGACGTCGCTGTTTCTAGTTCCCACGACACAGGGTATCCTAGTGTGGGTCCTGAAGCAATGTATGTGCTTGTATGTAAATGTTATGTTAAATGTTATTATGTTATGTTGTGTTCAAATGTTCAGTACAATCCTATTTGTTTTTTATCAAAAGTAGTTTATAATCTTAGAACTAAACTTTCGTAACACGTCACACATTTTAGTAGCTCAATTCCGAATTTCCAACAATACTTCATTTTTGATTTTGCACGATGACACGAGCTCAGCCTCTACTCACTTTGATAAAGCTCTGCGAACCAGCGTGAACGAAGTCGTTTTTAAAAAAAATTATATGTTAAAAAATCAAGTAAGTGAATTCGGAATTAACCTAATGGCGTACAATCTAAATATTACATTTATAAATTATATAAATAATGCAGCCTATACAGGTTGAATTTTTGATATGAGACAGTAAGGGCATGCACTTTAACCGTTATCGTTACAGAAAAACGTTTTTAGGGGACTATCTATGATTTTTTAAGATATTCTGAATTGCATCTGATTTTGGAAAAAAAAAGTTTATACTGGTACATTTTACTCTAGACTGGTAGTCTGTTTTTTTTTATTAGCCGTTTCTGTGTCCCACTGCTGGGCAAAGGCCCCCGTTTAGATATCCACTCCTCCCTGTTCCCGGCCAACTCTTCCCACGGTGTGAAATAACATAACATAACATTTACATACAGGCACACACATTGCTTCTGGCCCCACACTAGGATCTGTGTCGTGGGAAGCAGAAACAGCGACGTCACAAACATGTAAACATAAGTAATATTAAATGAATAAATAATATTATCACGTTTGGGACCTTATGAACTCGGCAAAACGTGGGCCCAGTTCTAGTGATTGGTGGCTCTGCTTACCCCCTCGGGGATAACGGGCGTGAGTTTATTTATTTAATATTATTATACGCACGGTCAGAGGCCTTAGGGGGGCTTGAAAACTTCTGACAGTAAGACCAGCCACTAGTCTTACAAGCCTCCACCAATCCGGACTTGGCCCCCGTGGTGGAGTATGGCCTATACCTTCCTCAGGGAAGAGGCCCGTGCCCCTCGGTGGGGACACAATGAGTTGATAATGAATACGCACGGTCGATGCCGGGCCAGAAGTGTTGCGCGCAGAGGGCGTTGACAGCCGCGATATGGTGAGGCCGCACGTACGAATAGTCCAGCGGGGCGCGGCTCGGCGGCACAAACGACGGGTTGTTACTGTGGACGGGAAAACGTTATTGTAGACACAATACCGTAGTTGACACGACCAACAATAAATTATTTGATATGCTCGATTAAAACAAAAATTACAAAATGTTTCGGAAAATGTATCTCTTTTAGTCACATTTCAGAGCACTCTTTTTATGTTTCAAGTATTTTTGTTTTTTTTTCCCCAACCGGGATTCGAACTCGGGACCTCTCGCATGGTAGTCAGACGCACTAACCACTGCGCCACAGAGGTCGTCAAAAATACAAAATTATAATAGTCAATTATACAAAAATTAAAGCAAATAAATTATCATGTAATTATTTTTAAGTTATTTTTCAATATGGACCTGTGCCTGATATAAATGAATTTTATTTATTTATTTTATTTTATGGCCACACAAACTGATTTTATATATCTCATTTTTAAAAAAAAAAGACGTAAGTACTGTAATACTACTACCATTTACCACTACTACTACCAAATGTAGTTGCGCTTTAATTGTAATAACTAGTAAATGATTAAAAGAAATGCATTTTCCGAATCATTTTGTAATCGAGCATCTCAAATAATTTATTGTTGATAGTGTCCAATACCGTATTGGGCCACCGACTCACGACATGATTCTAGGCTATCGCCTTAAGACATTTTAACTAAAAAAAAAAATATTTTCGTGGGCCCAGTTCTATACTCTGATTTTAATTAGGTGGACTAAACTGACAGATGAAAATGCTCTTATTTTTTTTAAATGTTGTCAGACCAAAATCGTAGTGATGGAACTTGATGTGTTGATTGAATGTCCGATTTCATTCAATCATTTACTCTTCAATTTTATTTGCTTTATTTAGGGAAAATAATTTAACTTAATCCTATTTATTAAATACCTACCAATTAAACAAACATACTTACATCTGAAAAAACCCACAAACTTTAGAAAATATACTCTAATATTGTAGAAAAATCCAACCTTTCTAGGAGTATACTTTAAAAAATATGCACCTCTAAATTATTGCATAGTTGGTAGCACTGATGACGCATACATGTCCAAGCGCTTAATTCGTCTGCCATTTTTGTTGTCGATCGGTTGCACGAATATCTCGTGCGCTTTTTCCGCCGGATTTTATTTTTGTTATCTTTCGTTGTTACTTCTTACGTTATTTTATTTGAGTGTTAAGTTTTACTGTTTGTTGTTTTTTTGTTACTTGAGTTACCCAGATAGCATTTTGTTTTGGTAGCAAAATAAAGAAGTCAGTAACTACAAAGTTCCGTTATTGTTTCGAAACAATGCGACTGTGTGCGTTTCGGTTTGTATGTGTGGTATCAGATTTTACACAGTTTGACCGGAACGTGTTTCAGTAACTCTTTGTAGTGAAAACCTAAACATTTCAATAAACTGGTTAAATTGCAATTATATGATGGCCCATTGATGATTTTCAATGTATTTTGTTAAATAATACGACAATTTTTTTTTCCCACTAATATCACACTATCAGATAGATAGATAAAAACAAATACATCACTACACACTTAATTACTTTCAAAAACCAACTCACGCTGTCAAAATAATATGGCGAACCTTTCAAATTGTCCATATTGCACAGAGTTTTCTTTGACATTTTAGTTGTTGCTTAGAAGTTGCAAAGAATGTACTATGTACTCACGAATGAACGAATGATTTCTGAAATAGTAGGCGCAATGTTGCCAATACGGCGCGGCGGCGTCGTAACTTAAAAACCAAATGTTACCGTGTCGAGAAGTGCTCCACTTTAGTCGCAGCGACCGAAACAAAGTCGTAGCAGCGACCAAAAATGTTACTGGCGTCGTCTTTTCAGTGTCGACTAGTTTCGTAACGGCTACCAAAAAATGCTATCTGGGTAGTGAATAACGAAAAAAGCTGCTTTTCAAAAGTATGCAGTGGAAGAGCTCGCTGCAGAGTATGGTATCACTATACTGAGAGTGCCCCCTGCGAATTAAACCCTATAGAGTTAGTTTGGCAACAGGTAAAGGGGCACGTCGCGCGTATAACAAAACTTATAAATGCAAGACGTTCATAAATGAATAATTAAATTTAGTTACACCGCAACGGTGGTCGAGTTGTAGCGTTCATGTCAAAAAAGAAGAAAACAAGATGATGCGACCACCTTATCGACGACATAACCGAAAGGTTAATAAATGTAACCGATTCTGATTTAAGAAATGATAGGCTAAATAGTGATTAAAATTTTAAATCTGGTTTTTATTTTATTTTTTCCTATTCCAAAACAGAAAGGAATGAACATCTGTCATCATCTGTATGTCTGTCATGTTGTTAAGTTATAAAATTAAATGAAATTTTATCACGAAATGCCCCAACTTAAATATTATTTAATTTTAGAGTTTATAGTTTGAGCGAGTTACATTACATTCACCAGTCTGCAATTGAATGAACGAACGATTGAATGAAAATATTTATTAGTCGATCACTCTGAGCACAACACTATTTTTTATTTTCCCATATGTGGCAACCCACCAAATGTCAGTTTAGTCCACCTAATTAAAAATCAGAGTATAGTGATTAGTGCCTCTGCCTACCGCCCTCGGGGATAACGGGCATGAGTTTTTTTTTATTTATAAAAAAAACACAGGATATAACTTGATAATGATGTATCTGCAGCCATTGTATCGAAAACGGCCTGGATTGGCCGATTCTGTGATGACGTCACATACCAGTAAAAATGGCGTCTGTCATTTATGTCGTTCCTACGTTAATTGGTTTGTTTACTGACGTGTGACGTCATAATTCCTGTGCGACGCCATATTGGCCAAGATAGCGTTTTGGCGGCTTATTTCAAAGGTAAATTTTTGTTGGTCTTTTTTAAAAGAAATACACGAAACCACTTTCATGACCACTTCCTGAGGACTCCATGAACACCCAACAAAAATATGAGATGGTTCTCAGAAATCGGTCAAATAGCCTATTCTTGTAACTAAACATCGCAGATGTAGGTAAGGTAAGGTAGCCACTGAGTGGTGGCCAAGACCGGTCGATGGTCGGTGGGCAAACCACCAGCCCAGTGGGCCGACGACGTTGTGAAAACGGCTGGGAAACATTGGACGAGAGTAGCACTGAACCGGATGGGTTGGCGTGAAGGAGAGGAGGCCTATGTCCAAGAGTGGGCTCTATTTACGGGTGATTAGATAGATAGAGTTCACGAGGATTCAAGCTACCGTATCCCCCACAGAATACAAACCGGCCACAGCGGACTCGCAGTGCTGTCCCGCCGGAATAGGGCTTGAGTTGAGCGCTGGAGTAGGGCGAGCGGAGGGGCGTCGGCTTGCACCCCGCCAATAGGGTTAAAGAATTCAAGTTACCCTATCCCCCACAGAATAGGATATTAAGGATATTAAGATAGGATATTAAGAGTGCAAGCGGTGAGTCTGCGTTTAAAATTAAATGAAAAAAAAAAGGCTTATCGAGGTGTTTCTATACCTACAGCGAATTCCTCACTTAAAAATTACATTGCGCGGGCATGTAGTCTACACTATGACATGTTTATTAATTTTATATGATATTGACATTTAATTTATGAATTTTATTTTATCCATGTTTCTAAATTTTAATTAATATTGTAATTATAATGTCTTGTATTGACCTGTAATGAATATTACCAATAAATGATGTCTATGTCTAGAATATAGACCGGTTAGTGTTGAGCAGCAGTTCATCAGTGAGCCGCAGCCACAGTGGACTCGCAGTGCTGTCCCGCCGGAATAGGGCTTGAGTTGAGCGCTGGAGTAGGGCGAGCGGAGCTCGGCTTGCCCCCCGCCAGTAGGGTTCATGAGAATTCAAGCTACCCTATCCCCCACAGAATACAGACCGGTTAGTGTTGAGCAGCAGTTCATCAGTGAGCCGCAGCCATAGTGGACTCGCAGTGCTGTCCCGCCGGAATAGGGCTTGAGTTGAGCGCTGGAGTAGGGCGAGCGGAGCTCGGCTTGCCCCCCGCCAGTAGGGTTCATGAGAATTTAAGCTACCCTATCCCCCACAGAATACAGACCGGTTAGCCTTGAGCAGCAGTTCATCAGTGAGCCGCAGCCACAGCGGAGTCGCGGAGTAGTCCCGCCGGATATAGGGCTTGAGCTGAGCGCCGGAGTAGGGCGAGCGGAGCGGCGTGGGCTTGCCCCCCGCCAGTAGGGTGGCCACGCCGCCGCTGTGGACCGTGCCGCAGAGGTTTGCAAGCAGGTACTGCGGGAAAGAGTGGGAGTTAGAGGAGGGTTCCTCAATGTGGGTTATGCATATTCATTTATTCAGTTTAGATGACAACATCGCGAAACAAGATCTAAGCGATGTTTCACTTAAATAACAAAAAAGTATTATAATATATCAAGTGTCCCAAAACTCAACGTCAAGCCGGCCGGAATCGGGTGAAAAGGAAAGTCATATTGGTTACAAGAAAAAAAAGTTGCATAAAACTTGACTTGACTTGAGTTCAGCATTCGAAAGGGGGTTCGGGACAAGATTTACGTAATGTACCTAATGTATTTTTTAACTAAAACTTGCGTAAGCCCTAGACATCATCCTCCTCAGTCCTGACGTTGAAAATAGCAATGGTTTTCTATTGTTACTTTCAAGGTCAGGACAGCAGAGGTTATGTTTTCAGGATACGCTTATTTAACTTTTTGTCGGAAGAGGTTCAAGGTTCAGGTCAAGTAAGTGTATCTGGAAAACTGTTTGGAATTTATTTTCATACGAAGAAAGCTTGGGTTACAGAATAAGAGCCTCGTTGGTTTAGTGGTAAAACATGTGACTATCAAGAAAGAGGTCGTGGGTTCGATTGCTTCTGAGGCTCTTCTAATGCCCCGTCCCAATAACCTACCAACCAGCTACCGCCAGTTAAAATGTTAACTAGTGATAGACCACTCAATAGAAAAGAAAAACGGAACATTTCTGACAGCTAACTGTCAGTTATCTGTAGATAGGTTATTGGGACCGGGCATAAGTGTTGCGCTGGTTCCGGTCTAGGTGTTTCCCCATGTTTGTGATGCTCTTTCTGGTTACCATATCCTAGTTTGCGGTCATGACAAGTGATTGCGTTGTGTTGAAGGTGGTTAAGCTGAAGGCAAAAAAATGTCTTAAATTATTAAGCAAATTTTTACTTAAATTGGAGCCAGTTTCTGAATTGAGAATTTCACTAAGTAACTACTTAGCTGTTATGTAGTGCTGTATCGTCAAATTTCTCAGAAAATAGCGTGAGGAACGTTACTTCAGTGCTTACCTAGTTAAATTATCAATTCAGAACTCTGCGCTCAAAAGATTAAGTTCATTAAGACTTGAACAATATTTTTAGAACTGGAAGTTAATGGAATGCTTGAGGTAATTTCTTTGTTAGTTTCTTCTCCATGTAATCTATTAATTGTGAAACTAACAACATTGACGTTCATAAAGTAAATATTCTATTTGGATTGTGAATAAAATATTTGAATTTGAATTTTTCAAGAAATATTACTGAGGAGTTACTTACATTTCTTTGGAATCTGTCCAATACTCGTTCAGTGTTGGTTGCGACTACAGTATCTTCTGTGATATATCCACCCAGGACTTTCATGGAGCTGTAACAACATATGCAAATACACTCATCCACACTAAATCTTGTTTAAAATAGACCATTCATGTCCCTCATAAGTTATAATCATAAGTGTGGAACATATCATTGTCAGAGACGAGCAACCGAATGTAGCGGTGGATCGTGGCAGGTGGCAGTCTCTGGTCTCTGCTTACCTCTCTGGGATACAGGCGTGAGCTTACGTAAGTTATATAAAGTGCTTAATTTTTTTATTTGTAATGAAGTATTTATTTCATTGAAAACATTACATCAAAATTTTGTCAAACAGCAAATACAGAAGAGTTTCGGCTACAATGTCAAAGTATGTATACTATGTTTGTATGTATTATCATCAACCCATTATGTCTCTTCCCTGAGGAAGGAATAGGGCATACTCCACCACCGGGGCCAAGTCCGGATTGGTGGAGGCTTGTAAGACTAGTGGCTGGTCTTACTGTCAGAAGTTTTCAAGCCGCCATAAGGCCTCTGACTTGGCTTAACGACTGCCATCTATCGACGACAGCCGGCACCAACTGCTTAACGTGCCTTGCGACGCACAGAACCGCTCGGAAAAATGCCACTAGCGTTAGGCATAAACGGTCAAGCATCCATGCATTGAACGCGCTCTATGTTGCTTAACCTTCGTGATCCTTTGAGATCACTCACTACTAGCGATTAACGATACCAAAAAAATCTACAATAGGCTATTTGACAGTATGAACAAAACAGTATTATTTATACGTCTTTTTTTAAATTATACACAACATAATTAAGATAAAATTTGATAATTATGTATCTGCAGCCATTTTATCGAAAACGGCCTGGATTGGCCGGTTCTGTGATGACGTCACATGCCAGTAAAATGGCGTCTGTCATTCCTGTGCGACGCCATATTGCCTAAGATAGCGTTTTGGCGGCTTATTTCAAAAGTAAATTTTCGTTTGCCTTTTTTAGAAGAAATACACGAAAGAATTTAAAGTGACCACTTTCTGAGGACTCCATGAACACCAACAAATAATATGAGATTGTTTTCAGAAATCGGTGAAACAGCCTATTGTCATCCCTGACTTGGCTTAGCGACTGGTATCTATCGACGACAGCCGGCACTTATTCAATTCACTTTTTTTCAGTTTTTTTACACTCACGTGTCCAAATCGAAGATGGGCAGATGTTTGTGCCGTTTGAGTCTCCTGAGCGAGAGGCTAGCTCGGAATCGCCGCAGCGCCGCCTTCTTGTTGGGGTCCCCCACCCTGGGAATCAGCCCCTCGACTTGTTTGAGAAGCTGGACCTCCTCGTACTCCGTCATTTCCACCAGCTCCTTGTTGACTTCAGGTCGCTGGGGCATAAAACGCACATGCGATAATGTGATTGTCTGGCAGAGACAATAGGGAATGGATGAAAATATCAGAAGTGCTTGATATTTTTTTCGGTGATAGGAATAACCTTCCTCAACGCGAGAAAAAAGTTTCAATTTTTTTGGCTTCGTAGTTAATTTTTAAATAATCTTAATATTTTTCCATTCGTAGTTCTGGGCTCAGTACGGCTTAACAGACATATTCCTTGGTCCGCTACGTATTTAAAAAAAATATCTGTGGTGACATTGACAGCTTTTCAAGGTGGATTTTTTTTTCATACGTAGCGGACTAAAGAATATGTCTGATATGCCGTACTAAGCCCAGAACGACGAATGGAAAAATATTAAGTATATTTAAAAATTAACTACGGGCCAAAACAATTTAAACTTTTTTCCCGCGTTAAGGAAGGTTATTCCTATCACCAAAAAAAATATCAAGCACTTCTGATATTTTCATCCATTCCCTATTGGGTAGTTGACAAAATTTCAAATAATTTACTATTAAAACGTAATTTTGCATGAAAATACCGAATTTTGACGTCATATTTCAGATCACTCTTTTTATGTTTCATTTATTTAAAAATTGTAACAACAATGTATCTCTCCTACCATTGAACTGGATAGATATTCTAGCTTTTCTCAAGTCTAGATCTAGAAGTAGCTTAGCTAAAAAATGACGGGTTTAATAAGTCCCATACAAATCCGCATTAGCATGCTGAAAGTGGCAGTGGACCGGCCATATCACCCGAAGAACTGATAACCCATCGGTTAAGAACTCGTCAAGAACTCGTTCTACCCCATCGGGTAGACGAGTTCTTGAGTGGAGACCGCGGATAGGTAAACGTAGTGTAGGACGTCCTCAGACTCGGTGGAGCGATGATTTTCGCAGGGCGGCTGGCAAGAGTTGGATGAGAGTAGCCGAGGACCGTGCTCAGTGCCGTGCAATGGGACAGGCCTATGTCCAGCAGTGGACAATCATAGGCCTTTGATGATGACACAAATCCGTGCGATCGGGTTATATTACCTTCTCTGGCAACCAAGGCATGGTGACCGAGTTGAGCTGAGTCGAGAACAGCGAATCTCTCTTGACGTCCTTGGCTTTGTCGTCCGCCGACCTTTTGGGCTTGGCCTCGGGTTTCCTCACGGCGTGTTTCTCGTTGTTCTCGTCGGAGGCGTCCTGCTGCGGACGGGAGCTGTCCGAGTCTGAATCGTAGTTCTGGGAGTGTTGGTGCGAGTGCAGGCTCGAGGAGTCGCTCTGGAATATTGGTAAGTCTTGTTTAACCTTGTTTCTTGTGTGCAATAATAGTACATTGTTCACCGAGAGGAGAAAGTGACCGAATACCGTCGAGGGTGTCGTTTGAAGCCCGAGCCGTCGGCGAGGGCTTTAAAACACCTGAGATCGGGAATCGCAGTTTCTCTCGAGTGATACATAGTGCTTTATACTACACCTACAAGGAAAATAAAAAACGAAATCTTTACTAATTGAAATTTATATTGAAATTGTTGCTAGTGGCCAGTGTCATTTTGCGAACTTGGAGATAAAAACTCACTGTAAAAACTTTTTGGCTTTTGATATTTAGGTTACCGGCGCATAGTCTTACCCAAAATTAAAAAAGAAAAACCACGTAAGAAATGGTTTTTCATACACTTTTCTCTCCCGCTCAGATGCGTTTTCTCCCCGCATATTTGTTCGATGTGCAATGACGTACTTTCTATCGTAAATTTGATAAAGTATCAAGGTACTTTCCAAGCAGGTGTAGTATAAATAATATTCTTATCTTATGTTTGTAGCCTGTAGGCCTTGAAAATAATAATTAAAAACCACAAACAAACACAAAACACACACAAATACACACACACACACACACACACTTTGATCTGAGTGACTAATATCATTATTTTTGCAAATTTGTAATTGCATATTTACAATAGCAAAATTGTAACTAACTAATTAATTGTAAATCATGTTCCCCATTTTTTGTTTTATTTTATTCACTTACTAAAATTTACAGATATATTTTCATTCAAGTGAAAGACGGGTTAAAACATTCTCATTTTTCTAGGTAAATTTCTTAAATGTTACTACTACATTCTCCTCTAGCGCCGCTATTAACTGAACAGATAAGATGGTGGCACTGTAAAGCCTCGTATTGACATATTGACATAAACATTTGTTTAGCAAGAAAGTTGTATCACGTGTCAACAAGTGATTTGATTATGAACCTATATTGATTTAAACAACAATGTTAACATACCGTAACATTTACATACAGGCACATACATTGCTTCTGGCCCCACACTAGGATACCCTGTGTCGTGGGAACCAGAAACAGCGACGTCACAAACACGTAAACATCCAAGACCTGGGTTTCTTCTTTTTGTTCCCAGCCAGGATTCGAACCCCACCATGCGAGTGACCCAGTCGCATGGTAAATAGATGCGCTAACCGCTGCGCCACAGAGGTCGTCAATAAATAGATATCAGAAATTTATTTCAACATAAAGAATTTACATTCTGTTGGTTGAATGTACTTTAAATAATATTAGCCGCTGCCGATGGCTGCACATGCGTTGGCGCGCTTTTCGATCGGCCATCGAGCAAAACATGTTTTTTATTCGGTGCGTTTCGAATCCGCATCAAATGAACGTTTGGTTCGTGAACTTATTGTACGAGTATTCGTATGTAATTTTCCGCCTAATCTAATAGTTATCATGGATAACGTACCGGCGGTACGACGTTGACGGGCGGGAAGTCGAACCCCCTGAAGGCCGCTTCGGCGTCCGAGTAGCCGCCATCTTTGAGCAGGGACGACGACAGGTAGTCATGAGTCGCGTCATCGGGGACGTCGGCCCTGACGACGAAACACACGACCGTCAAACTTTGACTATCCAGTACATTAATAGGCTATATCACAGTATGAAACAAACAGTTTTATTTATACGTCTTCGTATAAATTATTAGTCTTAAAACCGCTTTAAGGCATTTCAACTAAAAAACTACTATTACTATATTTGTAAAGAAAACACAACATAAAATTTGATAATTCTGTACCTGCAGCCATTTTATCGAAAACGGCCTGGATTGGCCGATTCTATAATGACGTCACATGCCAGTAAAAATGGCGTTTGTCATTCATACGTTCCGCTCATTGGTTGGTTTACCGGGAAGTGAAGTCATAATTCCTGTGCGACGCCATATTGCCCACGATAGCGTATTGGCGGCTTATTTAGTATTTTTTAAAGTATTTAGTATTTAAAGTATTTATTGCCTCATCAAAATAACATTTTAACAAATTAAGTAGGTACTAAACTAGGTTTACAATAAGGCAAAAGGTAGTGGCTCAGCTGGTGCTACCCCGGACAGCCGCGGGTAGCGCTGGTTTTCAGCCACTGCCTTCTCCCTGTGGTGTTGTGCGGGAGTAAGGTAAAGAGGGCTTAAAACAGTCGACTAATAGATGGTGATCGATTAAACATAAACGAAACAAAAATCAATTTAAATATGACAAAAAAAAAAAAAACAATTCTTCTTAATCCAAAAGAAATAGGTACTAAGCAGTTGCTTAATAAACAATTATTAAACTTTGAAAACATGAAAATTAACTCTGACATAATATCTTAATAACTATGAACATAAAAAAATATCTAAGAGGTACTAATGTAAGTATGTAACTTAGAAAGTGAAAGGCACTCTTATGAGAATTAGCAAATGTGTGTGTGTGTGTGTGTGTGTGTGTGTGTGTGTGTGTGTGTGTATTTGTGAGTATGTGTGTGTGTGAGTGTACATGTAAGTCAGATACTACAGATAGGGTTTTAGAAGTAACATTAAAAATATTCTTTCAGGGACAAATTCCTGGACCAAGCATGCCTCAAATTTTCAGTGGCAAGCTGTCTTCGAAGCAGTGCTGATTTATATTTAGTTTTGAATAGCTGCACACTCATCTTGACTCTCATTGGTGGAGGGAGGTCGTTCCATATTTTAGCCGTCTTAAATTTGAAGCATCCTCGGTATCGCGCCGATTTGAAAATTGGTCCCTTCAGTAGATTCTGCGTGGCAGAGCGAAGGCTTTTTAGGACTATATTGCTTATCCATGTAAGTTTCTCAAATAAATAATCTGGTTTCTTATTCCAGATCACTCTTTGTAGAGTACAAGCATAATGTAGATCTCTTCTAGCACTCATGTTCAGTATACTTTTCTTATTTAGATAAGGGGTGATGTACTCTCTCCTGGGTACATTATAGCAGAAGCGAATACAGGCATTTTGAACCCTTTGAATGGCTCTCTCTGTACTAGAGTTAAGCCTAGGACCATATATAGAGCTGCAGTAATTGAATTGAGAAAGTACTAACAGGTCTGTCAGAAGCAAACGTAACTCTTCTTTTATATAGCTTCTTATTTTGTATAGCGTTTTTAATTTAAAATATGCATTTCTAATTTTCTCGTTGACATGTTGTATATACTTTTGTTCACCATCTAGAATGAGTCCCAAATTTCGTACTGCAGGAACCTGCTCAAGTGCAATGTCATTCATCTTCACTTTCTCTTCACAGTCCAAAACGTATTTAATTTGTTTTTTTGTTCCCAATATTAGCACTTGTGATTTATTGGGGTTTAGAACCAGAGAATTTTTTTGTGACCAATCAAGAATGCGACCAAGATCATCGTTTATCTGTTTTATTGCATCTGGTGTCTTTAAACTTTCAAATGAGTAGTATAGTTGAGTGTCGTCGGCGTAAAGGTGATATTTTGATAACTGTAAGCATTTAGGTAAGTCTGCTGTAAAAATTGAGAAAATTATTGGACTTAATAATGAACCTTGAGGCACTCCTCGGTTAAGTTTTCTTAATGAAGAATACCTTTTTTCCCCTTCCAGGCTCTCAGTTACCACTATTTGCTCTCTCTCGGTTAAATATGTTTTAAACCATTCACAAGTTTTTTGTGAGAACCCATAGTAGTCGAGCTTGGCGAGGACGAGATCTGGGTGTAAGCAATCAAAAGCTCGAGAGTAATCAAGAAGAACCATGATACTACTTAAGCCTCTGTCCGAAGCCTCAGTTAAGTCGTCTGTTACTTGTAGAAGTGCAGTCTCTGTACCATACCCCTTACGAAAACCAGATTGAAATTTCGGTATTATATTTGAGTCTTGTAAGTAACTTTGTATTTGATTAAGAATGACTTTTTCTATTACTTTCGAAAGTACTGGTAAGATTGAAATGGGGCGTAGATCTTTTAATTGTTCAATAGTATTCTTTTTTGGTATAGGCTTAACTAGTGCTCTCTTCCAGCAGGAAGGAAATGTATTTGATGTTATTGATTTGTTTACGATTGCTGTTATGATGGGGAGTGTCACATCAAGGGTTGATTTAATCATTGCAATATTTATATTATCATGTCCAGTTGCCATTTTATTAATACTATTAATTATTTGTTTAACCTCTACCTCTGTTGTGGGCTTTAAATCAAAAATGTTTTTCACTCTATTGCCATCATTTGGTAATTTTTCTAAATCAGATTCATTGTAATGAGGTAGAGATAAGAAGTGATCATTTATTTTGTCAGGGTCATTTAGTTGACTAGGAATAACATTTTTACAGGGATTATCATACAAGGTTGTATTTTTTATATTTTTCCATAGTAAGTTTGGGTTATTTATATGTTTATTTATGGAATAGTTAAAGTAAGCTTTTCTCTCCCTTTCAATAGAAGCAGTAACTAAGTTTTTCAAAGTTCTGTAATAGCATTTTGACGCCTCACTTTTATTTTTTAAAGATTTCATTAAAGCGTCATCTCGTAAACTAATCATAAATTTTATCGTATCCGTGATCCATGGCTTAGGTTTATCTCGTAAAGTTATTCTTCTTAAAGGCGCATGTATATCGAATAGCGTTAAAATAAAATTGTTGAATGTGTTTACCATGTCATCTACATAATCTAAATTAATTATAGAGTGCCAGGGAACAGAATTAAGATGCGCAGAAAAAGTATCTAAGTCAATATTTTTTAGGATTCGTTTATATATTACTTGTTTTATGAATTTGGGTCTTTTTATGTCAAAATCTATAAGAATCATTGCATGGTCGCTCAAACATTGATTATGTATTACTTCAACGTTTTTACACCTAACTATATCATTAATCAAAACTATATCTATGGTAGTTTCCGATTGGTCGGTTACTCGGGTTGATTTATTAACGAGTTGATGTAAGTTGTGTTGGTGACAGAACGAAAGTAGGTCTCGTGTCTGTGGCGTCTCCACCCGAGACACGTCAATATTTAAATCTCCTAAAATGCAAGTGTAATCACAACGGGCCATAGAGTTAACGGACTCACTCAGGTAGTCTAAAGTGTCTTGAACTTTAACTTCCTCCGGTCTGTATGCGGTACCGAGAGCCATAGTGGCGCCTGGAAGTTGCACCTCAAGCCATAGCTGTTCCAATACTGAATGAGGATGATGGCGTTTCTTAGTAACTATTCCCTGTCTGATATAAAAGCCAACACCTCCACCTCTTTTACCCTGCCGAGCTCTGTGAACGAAACTATAGTTGGGAAGCGCAGGTGCCAGTGTCTCTTCTCCCGCTTTCAGCCACGTTTCGTTGATCGCTAGAATATCAGGTTTGTAGGTCAAAACCGATACAATCAGTTCATCCTGCCCGGTATTTAACGATCTAGCATTTAATAACCCTAATCTCAAACTTTTTTTGTTTGCGTCAGCCATTGGTATTTTTATCAATACGTATGTTATAGTAATTATACAATATTTCTAAGTAAATGTGTGTGTTGAGGTATTTGTGTAGTGTGTGTAAGTGTAGTGTAAGTGTGTGTGTGTGTAAGTGTAGTGTCAGTGTGTGTAAGTGTATAGACTTGTGACTAGTTAAGCTATTTAGAGTGCCAGTAGCTACGTAAATACTGAAGAGGTACTTATGCATATATAATTTGAGATCATAATTTATAAAAAAACTTTTTGCAGATCGCTTTCGAAGCTCAAACGGTGACGCATCGCTCCATGCTCCTTACGTGCAAATATTTTCCCGTCGCGTGTCCACACGTACTGATATTTCCGCTCTTTGGCCAGCTCCCTTGCCTTTTGGAATAATTCACGGTTGTACTTAGTCAGGCGCTCATTAATGTAAAAAGGTCTCGCAGGTCCGGGGAGCGCTAGGCCTTCAGTGGTGACACCGCGGCGAACTCGCGCCGCGCGAAGTAGATCGTCACGGGAAGCGCGTCGGGTTAGGCGCACAATGAGGAGGCGCGGGCGGGCGGGCGCGCCGCCCTCCGATGGTGGCCGCGGGGAGCCCACGCGCTCCGCACTTACCACGTCCCTTTCATCGATCTCTACGCCGATTTTTTTTGCGACAGCAAGGACCAAATGAGCACAATTTTCATTTGGTGTTTCTGGACAGCCAGTTATTTCGACATCGTTAGATAGTTGAGCCTGATCTCGGTTGTTGATGTCTCTTTGGAGTAGACAGATCGTGTTTTCGAGTGCTGCTACATCGCACGAGGGTTTTTCCTGAGCTTGACTTTCCAACAGCGAAACTCGGTTTTCTAGGTCCACAATCCGACCATTCTGGGCTTTGATTGTGTCTGTTAGGTCTTTTATTACCTCTCGTAAGCTGTCCATTTGGTTATGAAACAGTTCGCTCATATACGATTTAAGCTCAGTCATGTCACTCGCACTGTGTTCAATGCCCTTGTCTTCGTCGTAGTTAATGTTCGCAGCCGATCGAGTTGATTTGCCGTGGTGCCGAAGTGTGACATTGGGATCGTTCTGGGCTTCCAGTGTATGGTGAGGGACAGATATTGGCTCGTCCTCCTGTGTCGGTGGGTCAGGTGCAACGGCGTTTACATTATCCAGTCTAGGCTTTGACGTCAAGCACGGAGGGCATTGCCATTGCTCTTTTCTTTGCATCAGATTAAACAGTTTATAACTGACGCTCACACAGTCCAAGTCATAGGTATCTGTACAAGACGAGCACTTTAGATAATAAGTTTTTGGTAAGGGCTTTCGGCATCTTGCGCATTTCTCATTGGAACTCATTTTGAACTTTGCACCACTAGTGTCGCCACTCAACAACAGATGGCGCTGTCCCCGAGTTCAGTGAACTTTGGTTTTCGTAAGTATTACAAATTTGCAGGTTATATCACAAATATATATGGTTTCCAGAGCAATTCGTTTCACTAAAACACTTTCTCATTACAGTTCGACAACAAATAAACAGTTATTTGTTGTTATCTTGCGAAGAACTATTCGACCGCCTTGAATGACGAGTGATCAACGGCAAGGTGTTATTTTGCTATTTTTGCACTGTTTTACGGCGGGGTTCTATAAGACTTCACTTCCAGAACACACTTTTAACTATTGACGCTAAATAAAACTAAAGGAAGATGTTGTAATCAACTATTACTATTTTAAAACACAATTTTTTACGCGATGTTGTTTACGTTTCAGCAGCGCCCTCTGCTTTGTAAATTTTCGTTTGCCTATTTTAGTAAACAACATTTCATTACTCCATAGACTATTTTCATTGTCAAAAAAATTATTATATAAAAAAATTATAGATAACATCTAATTTACTTTAAAAATTAGTGTAGAAACCGAAATAACATTTTTTGACAATGAAAATAGTATAAAGAGTACTGAAATGTTGTTTACATTTTGTCTAAGACCCAAATGAATAAGGAATAGAATATTCTATTTTGTATAAACATACACCAAGATTTACATATTATGAGACAATAACTTACAGGTATTTGCGCTACCTGTAAATGATTTCATCATTACTTACGTTAGCTGGTATGAAAGAATGCTAAGTAGCATTAAGCTCGCCTATGTGCAAAACTATGACTAATTTTAATATTAATAGTAATAACAATATGTAATTGCGAAATAATAATTTAAAGCCTGCTCTGTTTATAAATATATCTCAAGTATCACAGCATCCGAATGGTAACTTCTATAAAAACTGGAAGTACGAACTTGATATAGGAATCCACTTGTTCAGAATATGTAGATGTGGACACGCCGTCGGTCAGGTCGTCGGAATTGACCCGCCGCTTCTTGGGCGCCGGTTCAATGCTCGGTGGCGGCAGGGCTACGTTGTCGTGCGTTATCAGATCTTTGTAGCCTGAAAGTAATGTACGCCTCATTGGTTTCAGGCACTTTTTTCAAGTAAGTGTCGGATGCACTTAATAAAGTTAAGAAGTAATTTAAATCTGTTCACTAATGCCTTCAGCCACTCTCCATCATCAGTTGTCCGGAAGAAATTGCTTTAAGCAATAAGGTCGCCAATTGTACTGTATCTTTTTTTTTTTATTTTTTTTTTTTTTTATTTGTTGGGGTACAACAGGATGAGTTACACTTAAAAATAGTCTTATAGTAAAGTACACAAATTAATAAAGTAAATTAACACATCCCTTAGAGTATCCCACTGAGAACAAAACTGATTGAAGTTTACGGCGAACAATGTTCAGTGACAATGAAAGATTCCGATAACAATGAAAAATTTTGATGGAATGATTACTTATTAATAATTAATACCTATCCCTACCTAAACAGTATTACAGTTTACCAAACTCCTATCTATAGGCATCTCCTTTAGATAGGAGTTCCGTTCTTATTTTATGTAATGCCAGTTATTCTGATACATACATGCAATGCTAGTAGTATGACACAAGGAAATATAAGTTAAAGTTAGCGTGCCAGAGCGCCAGAGCCTGAAGAATACAGAAACAGATAGTATGAGAAAAGGTGGAAGTGACACGAGTGGCTTGTCCAGAACCACGGCATACTAGAAAATCTTTGTAAATGTTTTATTATATCGTCGTTTATATTGCAATTTGTTCTATGTCAAAGAAAAATATTATTTTTTTATTTCATTTAGAACAATTTGCCGTACGCAATTCAGAAATCAGAAATCAAAAATTTATTTCAACGTAAAGAATTTACATTCTGCTTGTTGAATGTCAATGTACATACAGTTATGTGTAATGTTAGCCGCTGCCTTGGGGCCGTCTGTAGTGGAGAAAAAAGCAGCGAAAAAAAACTCCACTCTGACCATCTTTTCTCAAATCACCTTAAAGCTAATACAAATCAGGTATGAGTGTTCGCTGAATTTACTGCTGAGATGATCATGTGACATATTGCAAGTTCCAAGCCGGTTTTCTATTGGCAGATGACATTGAACCTTTTTTTGGTCGCGTTAAAAATAAAATTTGAAGCACATTTTTGAAATAAAAAAATATTAATTTTTTTGACATAGAACAAATTGCAATATGAACGACGATATGTGTTTTTCCTGGTGCAATGAAGAATATTCTTATGTTATCCAATATTTTATTAATTTTAAAATAAAGGTCTTGTCGGATGGACGGCCGGATGGACAACAGACCCAAGACCTGTTTTTTTAATGGGTTTTATAATCCTTTATACTTCAAAAAAACCCTGTCTTAGATGTATCATGTTTGTGATGTCGCTGTTTCTGGTTCCCACGACACAGGCTTTCCTAGTGAGGGGCCAGAAGCCATGTATGTGCCTGTATGTAAATGCTTATCTTATTACTTTGTTGTCCGTCCTTTTGGGTTCCGTAACACTAGAACAAAATAGACCTATTTATATAATTACTTCTCAGATGCTGTTTACATTGTCCGTGGCTAAGGGAATGATGTAACTATAAAATATAGATATTGTCACAAGCATATATTCACATACACAATCCACACACCGAGAGGACAACACCAGCACTCACATTCAAACTTTATTTTACACACACACACACACACACACACACACACACACCCTCACACACCCACACACACACACACACACACACACACACACACACACACACACACGCACGCACGCACGCACGCACGCACGCACGCACGCACGCACGCACGCACGCACGCACGCACGCACGCACGCACGCACGCACACAAACACACACACACACACACACACACACACCTTGATTTGAGTGGCTAATATAATTGTAACTTTTTGTTTTATCTGTTTATTTATTATATTTTTTCTTTGCATGCAATAAACTTTGTTATCTTGACAGACAGTCGTCCGCTCTAATGTATCTCGATTACGTATATGTACGCAAATTTTTAATGTTTTAACTTTCACCTTCTCCTAAGATACAGGTTTTTCACCTAGTTTAGGAGACAGGATGCAACGACGATAATATTGTATACTAGACTTAGCACTAAACGTTTGTCGTCATTTTTACATATAATTTTTTGGTTCTAAAATAAACTATACCATTTGAAACTATTTGATTTGATTTTACTTTATTTTTTCCGTTCTTCGTTACAATTCTTTTCTGTGGGGAAGGCGCTGCTTGCTGAAATACACAGTGCTTATACTGAGTTTTTTCATTTCACTTTCGATAGCGAGAGCGTTTGCATTTGTATAGGAGTGACAAAGAGACAACTAGGTGGCGCGCTTGGTATAAGCACTCAGGTTACCTAGTTCGGCAACTGAGGCCAATTCGGTATTTTTGTAATTTTAGCCTAGTGTAACTGTAATTGTGACTGTGTGAAACTTCTAAAAATAAAATGTGTTCTTATTCTTATAGATCATTCAAAGTGCCACTCAACAGTAGGTCCAGCGAGCAGGAGGACGTCCAAAGCTGCGTTTGCAAATAACTATCCTACTAACTCTACCAATGTAAACAGCATTGGTATATAGGATTAGTAGGATAGTTAGTACTCTACCGCTCTACTCTACCGTTTACTCTACCCGTGTACAGCAGCCTTAACCGCTAACGTCGCGAGCTACCCTGAGTGTCGACTACCCTGGACTAGTGAACTACCCTGATCGCCAGACCGCGGTGGGTACGCGTGGTGGTGGCCCATACTCTCTCTCTGAGAGAAGTCCTGTGCCCTATAGTGGGACTTATATAGGCTGCTTACAACAGAGTTAAATAGTGAGGAAGGTCACGGAGCCTATACTCTCTCTCTTTCCTTGTGAGAGAACCACTGTGCCCTGTAATGTAACATATTTCATCATCAGCCCATTATGACCCCACCGAGGGGCACGGGTCTCTTCCCTGAGGAAGATATAGGCCATACTCCACCACGGGGGCAAGTCCGGATTGGTGGAGGCTTGTAAGACTAGCGGCTGGTCTTAGCGCCAGAAGTTTTCAAGCCGCCCTAAGGCCTACGATTTGGCTTAACGACTCCCATCTATCGTCGGCAGCCAGCAGCAACGGCTTAACGTGCCTTGCGAAGCACGGAACCGCTCGGAAAAAGGCACCCTAGCGTTAGTCATAGAACGGTCACCCATCCATGCACTGAACGCGCCCTATGTTGCTCAACACAACGCTGAGTCAGTTGCCTTTTGTGGCAACCTAGACACACCACTGACTATATCAATGATTTTGTTTTAATTTACTTGTGTATTTTTTTGTCTGTTGCCCTACTTATACCTATTATGTTACTTGTTTGTTTAATTTGTTCCTGCGTGTCTTGTTAGTTTATGAAACATTTTCCTTTTTTTCTTTTTTAACCTTCGTGATCGCTCGATCTCATTAATTTTGGAACTCTTACTGCAATAGTTTAGTTTTCAAATAAAATCTGTCATCGCCTTACCCAGCTCAAGGACTTTATTAAGAAACCAGTTTTTATCCATCGCCACGTGGCTCCTGCCGCGTCCCTTCTGCTTTTCTCTGTCCCGGGAGATCTCTTGCACTGAAAACAGACGCAAAACTTGCTACAACTTCGGAAGACAGAAAAAAATATCATCATCATCAACCCATTATGTCCCCACCGAGGGGCTCGGGTCTCTTCCCTGAGGAAGGTATAGGCCATACTCCACCACGGGGGCAAAGTCCGGATTGGTGGAGGCTCGTAAAGTCGTAAGACTAGTGGCTGGCCTTACTGTCAGAAGTTTTCAAGCCGCCCTAAGGCCTCTGACTTGGCTAAACGACTGCCATCTATCGACGGCAGCCGGCACCAACTGCTTAACGTGCCTTGCGAAGCACGGAACCGCTCGGAAAAATGCCACTAGCGTTAGTCATAGACGGTCACCCATCCATACACGGAACGCGTCCTATGTTGCTTAATTTTCGTGATCGTTTAAGATCACGCAGGCAGCCGGGGCTACGAGCGACTCATACTTTGTATTAGATTTAAGATGATTTGAGATAAGATGCTCAAAATGGAGTTATTTTTCACTGAGTATTTCTTCACCATATTCGGCTCCAAGGCAGGTAACATTATAAGTAAGTTGACGTCCAACAAACAGAATGAGGATTTTTTTATTTACTAGGAAACCAACATACACGGTACAAAACAAAACAGTACATGAAAAAGTTGCTACATAAGGCCCAATAATAGATTTACATTAAAATACTTACGAAAAATCAATACACGTTACACGAGAAATTACTACTGCATACAGCTAATAAAGACTGCGGAACATTACCTAAAGAAGATTTTTAACTTATACTCCTGAACAGATGGTTCTTAAATGAGTTTTTAGTAAGGTTAAATAAATCTATGTCATTGAAAATATTATTATAAGTGCTCATAATTCGACAAAGTACACAATTATTCCAGTAATTGCTGCGGCTGAATGGAACCTGAAAAAGAGTTTTTATTCTGGTTGACGCTCTTGGAACTCTGAATAATAATGATGACATCAACCTGTTACAATCGACTAATCCATTTACAAGATTTTAAAGGAACTTCGTATCCGTAACTGTGCGTCTACTGTGCAGAGAAACCATGCCATGTCGCTCAATGTAAAGGATTCTTTACATTGAAATTTCTGATTTCTTTCTGATTTCAAGGCTGGAAGCAGAGACTCACGGATGTGTGCAGCGACAGCCGGCGAGAAGGAATGCTGGAGTCGCCACCAGCCCGTCTCGCCGAGCTCAGCAGAGCCCGACCGGAACATCGTGTTGTTGTAGATAGAAAGCACGCCGGCGATGGTGCCGATCCATTTCTTTTTCTGCTTGCTGGAAACAAAAAAAAAAATATACTATACTTGAGCCATTACAAACGTGCGACCTGAGTCATTATAAACATTTGTGTCAGACCTCTTTCTCACACATATTGGAGGCATATCAGGCATATCGGAACTCTCGCTCGCACTTTTATGACTCGGTCCGCACGTTTGTAATGGCTCAAGTATAATAACATAGGACTAATAATAGGACGACCAGCCACAAGATGGACAGACGATCTCATCCAAGTAGCAGGAAGACGCTGGATGCAAGCCGCTTTCAACTGGTCTTTTTGGAAATCTATGGAGGAAGCCGATGTCCAGCAGTGGACTTCTTGTGGCTGAATGATGATGATGATGATGACTAATAACATGTTACACGGTTTAAGGAGGGGTCTAACTTAGACTCTACCTTCATTAATTTATCATGCATTGATTCTTAATAGGCTATTTGACAGGTTTCTGAAAATCATCTCAGTTTATCATCAGTTCAATTACCTCAGTCAGGTAATTTTAAATTCTTCTCAGAAAGTGGCAACTTTAAATTCTAGAAAAAATACACGGTTTCTTCTAAAAAAACAAACAAAAATTCACTTTTAAAATAAGCGGCCAAAACGACATCTTGAGCAATATGGCGTCATGACGTCACCAGTCACAAAACCAAATTAATTACGAAATAAATAATATTTAATTACTTACTTTACTTACTATTTTTACTGAGCTGTGACGTCATCATAGATTCGGCCAATCCAGGCCGTTTTCGATAAAATGGCTAAAGATAGAAAATTATCAAATATTCTAGTTCGTTGGACAAATGATCCATTTTTTAAGTTGAAATGCCTTAAAGCGGTTCGAAGACTCATAATTTATAGGAATATAATAATATATAAATAATACTTATTTTTCACACTGTCAAATAGCCTATTACAATACAGAAAACTGAAGGAAGTGTATCAATAATGTGAAAAATTTAGTATATAAAGATCTGCATCACAACTTAACTGAAACTATGGGCTGATTTCTGATTGGGCATATAGCTAAGTAACTATATACTTAACTGTAGTGCTATCTCGTCAAATTTCTCAGAAAATAGCATTACAGAATGTTACTTAAGCATTTACTTAGTGAGATTCTCAGTTCAGAAACCGGCTTTGAGACTCGCATATAAGTGTGTGGATGATGCTGCACGAGCAAGAAAACTCTTTATTAACACAAACATAAACATTTACATACAGGCACATACATACAGCGACGTCACAAACATGTAAACATCCAAGACTTGGAGTTTTTTTATTAAAAGATTATTTAACCCTTAATCAAGCATGGGTGGGTAGTAAGAGTTTTCCATGGTTTTGGAGATTATTTCAAGGTGATAAGGTTCAATTTAAAGTGGGATCTTCAGTTAAACAGCCTGATAATTTTTTATTTAAGAAACTTTTTTCACTTTCACCATTCACTTTATTTTCAGTTATAAATATAATATACAGACAAAAGATACGTACTGTTTGGCATCGAACAGCTCATTCCAGCGGCGATCAATGAACGAGCACACATGAGTCTTGTAGTGGAAGAAGCCTCGGTTGCTGATGCCATACCAGTGGATGTTAAAGTAATACAGCGTCAAGTACACAACATTCACCCTGGGAACCAAAATTAAAACTTATTTAGGCAGAGTTATAACTTATTTACAAAATTGTATTGTTGAGTAAGTTTGGGACCCCCATACCTTTTTTTTTACATGGGGAAATCCTCATGGATACCCTGCCGCTGGGGGATCCCCATACCTAACTTAACCTAAGTCATTCATTAACCTGTACAACCTGTGCGGTGGGCCGATTGGCTCATAATAACAAAATATGTTTTTAATTGTTCTTTTCAATGTCATAACGCAACTGATTAAGTCGCAGTTTCTGTGCTACGTTGAGTATTAACATTTTGATTTTGATTGAGTTTTCTTCAGGCCCACAACAAAGCCTCCATGGTAGTGCCTACACTAATAAGAGCATTAACTACACATCATCTTCATTTTACAGTATGGCCGTTTTAAGATTTTTTAAATGTTCTGGTGAGCAATGTGGAACCGTAAAAGTTGTCAGTAGAGCTTTGTGACTAATCCACAAAGATTTTTGTTTAATGCCATTTATGTTTTCAGTGTGCGACATATTATCAAAGAGTTTCTTTCTATTTTTCAAACTGCAACTCTGCAGTCTGGATATACTTCAACATAGCAGTGTTCTAGTTCCAATTAACCTTCAAGCGGGCGCGCGGTCATTTGTAACGGGAGCGGGCGCGCGTAGCCGAAAAGACCTATGTGATGAATAAGAGAAATAAAGCATTAATTATTCAATATTTATTTATTTATTTGTACTCAAATATATCGTCTATCGGAGACAGTACTGGAACATTTCAAAATTTACTATACTCGAGTAATTAGCAATCAAAGTTTTGATCTTTTAGGACTGTAATGGTTTTTAGTAATTAAAAAATAAATAAAAGGAGTGTTCGAGATATTCGTATACTGCACTAGATTGCAGCAGTCTAGAGCAGTCTAATTTGAAACCTTTGGTGTAAAAGACTGGATTTTCAAAATTTTGGATATGTTCCAGTACTGACTCCGATAGACGATATTATCATTATCTTTAAAGTCTGATTTGTCAAAAAAAGTAATTAAAATTATGAAAAAGAAACAATTATTAAATTAATTAACATAACTCAAATATGTGATCCAATTTTAAGTGTATTTGTGTTCCTAATTTTGTATTGAATTGAATCAAAATCTTTGAATCAAAACAAAACAAAACCCTTTTACATACCTCAGACTAGTTTTCTACCTAGTCTAATTATAAAAATTATAAAATAATAATAAAAATTAATTAATTTTAGTTTAGTTTTCATCAGAATCAGTTTTTTCGTCCATATAACATTGACTTCTGCAA
This sequence comes from Yponomeuta plumbellus, assembly GCA_947310845.1. NCBI lineage: Eukaryota > Metazoa > Arthropoda > Insecta > Lepidoptera > Yponomeutidae > Yponomeuta > Yponomeuta plumbellus. The sequence continues at coordinate 24,705,501 of OX371193.1, read as the reverse complement.
ATATTTTTCATACATTGCGTTTTTTGCCTATTTTACAAGTTCCTCTGCTTGTGCCAGAAATACCTGTTTCCGTATCAGCAGCACTATCCTCCATATTAAAATGCTCCCATATTCTTTTTAGTTAAAAAAATCCAAGCTTAATTCGATAAATCAATATTTTTCAATGATGAGACCGAAAAACTACTACAAGCGTGAACGAGGGTATGTCGCGTTGAGCGTCGCGCGTAACCTTTTCGACGACAGGCGCGGGTAGTCTTTTCGACGACTGCACCGGGACTAAAACAATTGCGATCTGTGGAGTGGGGGGAGCGCCCCGAGCGACGTTTTATTCTTTATTTTACTCCCAATGACATAGCGACAGGCTACTAGAAATGAGAATTAAATGAGATGGGTAATAATAATAATAGGAACGAAAATGTACTAAGCGCGGTCGATTCGACTACGCGCGGCCGCTTGAAGGTTAAAGGTCCAATATTTTGCTCCAGTCCATCCAAAGATTGTCTGGAAGAGATCACTTTTAGTGATACTGGTAAGGCCGCCGTCGGTACCCTTAGATTAAGAAATACCTGTGTAATTTCCTTTTTTTACAATAAAGTGTTCTCTATCTATCTAAAGAACAAAACTCACACAATATTTGCCTCTGGCTCAGGCAAGAGGCAAATAGTTATTGGGTCTGTTTAGTAGATAAACTAAGCTATACGACTAGATATCCCATGCCTCGCAGTTAACGTGGTAAAAAGTGTACCGGCCGCCTAATGGCTATGGCAAGGAGCATTGGCAAAAGAAGTTAACGATCCCAACTCACCAATGAAGTCTGGTTCTTGTAATCAGCTCCCGCTTGTCCTTAGAGCAGTTTGAACAAGTATAATCGAAGAAAACATCGCCGGCCAAATCTCCAGGGGTAGCCTGCCCCGACAAACAACTCAAATGTACGAATCCACTGCACACAACGCAGGTTAAGCCCGGCTTATTCTGCTTGTCCTCAGGCACGGTGCACTTGCAGATGTTAGACATGTCTGCTCACATTTAACATGTATCTTTTGCCATAAATACGCAGCTGATGGACGCAAAACACGATACAAAACAAAAACCCAAACAAAAACATAACCTCAAAATTGCATTCCATTTCATTTGTCAAAATCTACAGTACCTACTCTGTGATCAAAATAACGCAGAGCCACTACGTTGTACCATTATTTATTATTATATATTTATTTTTACAGGGCCTGTACGAAACTTTAGCCCTAACGGATGTTCGGAAAACATTTGTTACAAAAAATTGAACTTTACGCCATGATGGCTGAAAACGGACTCCTACTTCCCAGATAGCATTTAAGTTTGCTGCAACTTTGTTTTTTATTTGATATTTAGTTGTCACGTCAAACTTGACGTGACAAATTTATTTCAAATTAGCTATAAGCTTGTGATGGCAAAAATGATAAGACAAGTTTCTTTCAATACTGTTGCAATCTTGTTATGATAAGCATGATCTGTCAAGTTTGATCCAATACTACTTTAAAGTTGTCACGACAGCGTGACATGTTTTCGTTCAACCATCAAATTACAAATGACAGATGAACCATGATGATGATGATGATGATGATGATGAAATCCGGCCTAGTAAGAGTTCTGCCTTCAGGAACCTATAAAATCTACTTAAAATTCATAGTATCGTCCATTTAACACTACCATCCACAGAGAAATGGTTGCATTATTACACAAATAATTTTTCAATTTGGGTAAAATGGAAAGCACCACTAGTTATTTTAAGTTACAACTTACTTTGTTTTAAATAAAACTTATTTTGTTTTAAATAAATACCTTTCTCTATTTAAATTATTATCATTTACCTAAACACTGCGTTAATCGGAACGCAAATCCTTTGTAAAGTTCATCGCAAAGCTCTCACCTCGCTCACTACGCCACACAACAAGATTTGTAAAACGGAACGCTCCGTACGACCCTACAGTGTGGCCGACTAAGTGGTAGTTTCCTGCCATTTTGACATAATTGGATTCCTACTTTAACCACTTGCAGATTTTGTGGCACTTTAATATATAGATATACAGGGTGGAATTTTGTAAGGCCACTTGAAGGGGAAGTACTCTTAATACTGTAGATAGAATTTTACTCAAAGAAAACATTCCTTTATTTTTGAAAAGAAAGAAAACTGCATTAAAGATTTTTAAAATTTCGCTTGCCTCACCCGGTAATCGAACCTACTAAAATCTGTAAAAGTTGCACCATGTACTTTTATTGCATCGATCGTTAGGGTCAATTATAAGGATGAAATCTCTCTAGCAAACTTCATAAATTAAATGAAAGGAAAACAATGAAATCTTAAATAATTAATTCAATGGGTCAAGTTAAAGCACTTTTACTCAAAGATCCGTTTCTTTATGTTTACTTATGTTATTAATTAATAATTATCATTGACGTCATTTATGCATTAAAATTACGAATTACTATTTAGATAAGACGATTGCAATTTGCACGTGTTTGTAATTGACAAGTTTGCATTGGCAAATATTATAAAAGTTTGATGGGCGAGTATTTTGACAAAATTGTAGGTAATTTGTAATGACAAAGAATTGACAAGTTTGCATTGGCAAACATTATACGAGTTTGATTGGCGGAAACTAGACATTTGATACAAGTTTGATATAAACTTGCCGCAAGTTTGTCATTTGCCTCGTCAAACTTGATGCAAGTTTTCACGTTTGATATTTCAAATTTGCTGCAAGCCTGAAACAAGTTTAAATTGCTATCTGGGTTTGTACCATTCAATGTTTGTACCTGTTTCACAATCTGCAGATAAAGCAAGATAAAGTTCCGAATAAGCTATTCGCAACCAGGGCTGCCGTTTGTTCTAAATTTGAAGCCATACATAAACGAACACATGCAACATAGGAAAACTTATTTAAATTTAGAACAAACGAACGGCAGCCCTGGTTGCGGATAGCTAATCTGAAACTTTATTTGAAAAACAAAGTGAAACAGGGCCCTAATCTTTTAACAAGCATGCAGTTGAATTCTTATTTTGTAATGTCTTCTTATTTCGTAATTCTTAATTCTTATTTTGTAATTCTTAGTAGGTACCTAAACTCTGCCACTTTCCCATCAACGCAACGCGGTAACACTTAGCAGCCTTTGAACCCAATATGAGATTTGTATGAGGTTCTAAGTGGTCTTTTGCTGATTTTGTCACTAAATTGAACAAATGCATTAGTTTAAACTCTAAATACTTATACCTACCTACTAGTGGCTCATGTATGGAAAGTATGGCACTTAGCAGCCTTTGATTCTATAGGCCTCATATTATTATGAACCTTACGAGCGCTTGAACGGTGCGTGCGCGCATATGCGTGTGCGCGTGCATGTGTGATCCAAGTGTGATCAAAGAGGACGTTCCTTTTGGATCAAAGACAATGACTTCCTGCTAGTGTCTCGCTAACAATTTTATTATGTAACTGTTACTGTAAAAGCTCGAACTGCAGTAAATCCTAAGATATTCCAGTAAAACCTAAGATCTACCAATTCCTAATGGTAAATGTCCGAAAAGATTTGCGATTCGAACTTTTACCACCATTCCATGAAACATCCCTCGGCCAGGGTCATATGGGGTGACCAGTCCCTGGTCCCTGGCTTACCTCCTGCAGTTTCCCCTCCCAGCCCGGCTTGTGGATCTCGCGCCCCTCCCCACCCCTCCAGCCCTCTTCCATGCCCTCTGCTGGACAGAGGGACATAGAGAGGGCCCCCGCCGTGTGTTTTTTATAGAGGTTATCTCCTCGCGGCCCGAAGGCCCCTGGCACCGCTCAATGTGGGGTTACGGGTGCGGGGCCCATGGTGGACCCCGCGGGACATCCAGCAGCGCAAGCCACTGGACGTCCCCCTCCCTCTGGTTTTGGTCCGCGCCGGCCGAAGCCGGTACCCCCCATATCTGGAGGGCGTTCCCCTATCCGCCACCCGGGGGACGCGTCCGATGGAAGACCAGAAACTCCACACGGAAACCCAACCTAACCTTTTTTTTTTTTTTTTTTTTCACGCTCGGAAACATGCGTTACGCATCTCCTCCCGTCGGGGGACGGAAGGAGTATGTGGGACTCCCCGGGAAAGTGGTTCCCGGTATACTCACTAAACAACCCAGCGGCACTCCCTCTTCGCCTTGGTGACGGGGTTCTGGGAATCTGGCACTTCTTCCAGTCCCCCGCCGGTGATTGCCCGCCTAGACACGGCGGGCCCCTCACGCCCCTCCCTTCACGGGGAGGGGCCCGGGGACGACCGGGAGTGCTCGGTCGTCCCCATACGGCGCGGTGATGAGCAGTGCAATGCGGACGAGGGCGCCCCCGCACTTGTCGCCCGCTGCTCATCACCATGGGGCGAGAGGGGGCGGTTGCGAATCCGCCCTCTCCTGCCCCTCCTTCGTTGGCGGAGCGGCGGCGCGAGAGGATCGTTCTCCCGCGCGCGCTCCGCCTCCTCCTTCTGTGCCATCACGTCCTCACAGAAGGAGGCGACCGCCGTCCACGCCTCCTCGCTCCCCAGCATGGCATTTACCACGCCGGGAAGCGAGAGGTCCGGCCCAACCACGGCGACAAGACTGCGGCGCCGCTCGGACAGCGACGGGCACACCTCAAGGGTGTGCTGCGCCGTGTCGTCAGCCGCGCCGCAGCCGTGGCACCCCGGGTTCTCCTCTCTCCCGATCCGGTGCAGGTACGATCCGAAGCATCCGTGCCCGGACAGCACCTGCACCAGTCTGAAAGAGAGGAAACCGTGCGAGCGCTCGAGCCAGTCTTGCAGGACCGGCCCGAGCGCGTCCAGGGTTCGGCGGCCGAAGGCTGCGGTGGCGAGGTCCGCCGTCCAGTGATGGACTATTGCCTCCCTCGCCTCCCGCCGAACGGCCGCCCGTACCTCAGGGGCGGGGCGCTCCCCGAGCCTCTTTCGCCCCGCCGTCCATTCGTACACTCTGGCGAGCACCCACGCCTCTAGCTCCCAAGGCGGGGTGGACGCCAGAGCGCACGCGGCCGCGAACCCAACCGTCCGGTAGGTTCGCGCCACCCTCTGGGCGATGGCCCTTTGAGGCGTCCGAAGGGCGGTGGCATTCTCTCTCCTTTGGAGGAAGTCCGCCCAGATGGGCGCCCCGTACAGGGCCATGCTCTTCAGTATGCCGGCGTACAGCCGCCGGCATCGCCCGCTCGGCCCTCCCAGATTCGGCATGAGCCATGAGAGGGCCCTCGCCGCCTTCAGCAGGCGCGACGACAGTCCGCTGAAGTGCGGACCGAAGCGCCACCTACTGTCCAGCGTCAGGCCCAGATACTTCATCTGGGCCTTCACCTCAATCCTGACGCCCTCAACAAAGATATGGGCGTCAGGCGGGGGGCGCTGCCTAGGACCGTGAAAGAACACGGCCTCGGTCTTGTGCAGCGCCACCCTCAGCCCTAGGCGGCGGATCCTCCCGGCGGTTAAGGATCCGCCCGCCGAGGCCAGACTGGCCGCCTCCCTGAAGCTTCCTTCCCGGGCGGTGAGGAGAGTGTCATCTGCGTAGCAGATGACACTCGTGCCCCGGAGGAGGGCTCGCCGCAACAGCCAGTCGAACCCGATGTTCCAGAGAAGGGGCCCTAAGACCGACCCCTGCGGAACACCGGATTCGACGCCGTATCGCCGGAGCCGGCCAGTCTTGTCTACGAGGAGGACCACTCGGTCCTCCAGGTAGTCCGCCAGAAGGCCCCGCAAATACCGAGGCACTCCGTGAAAACGGAGCGCCTCGAGGATGGTGGAGTGGGGAACGGAGTTGAAAGCGTTGGCTATGTCGAAGGACACAGCCAACACTCCGTCCCCAGCGTCCACGGCCTCCTTCACCTGACCCTTTAGCAGGGCCAGGGCGTCCACTGTCGAACGCCCAGTCCGGAAACCAAACTGAGCGTCCGACAGGTCCGGCCCGACCGCCCGCAGGTGGTCGTTAAGGCGGGCGGCGATGATCCCCTCGAACGTCTTACCGACCTCATCGAGCAGAACGATGGGCCGGTATGCCGAGGGGGAATCGGCCGGGCGCCCTTCCTTACGGAGGAGGCACAACTGCCCCTCCTTCCATGGTTTCGGGAATCTCCCCGACGCAAGACACGCGTCGAAGAGATCCCGAAATCTGCCCACCATCCGGGTGGCGGCTATTGCCACCACCCTCGCGGGGACGCCATCTGGCCCGGGGGCCGTCTTCTTTGCGCGGAGGCGAAGCGCCACCGCGCGAAACTCAGCCTCCGTGAGAGGAGGCACCACCTCCTCCTCCTCCTCCTCCTCCTGAGCGGCGGCCCGAGGAGGATCCATCGCTGGTGGGGTGAAGTTGAACCCAACCTAACCTAACGTAACCTTTTTTTTTTTGTTAACGGGGTGAAATGCTTTGTGCACCATAACCGCCACCCTTGGGGGAGGGCGACGGCCGTGTGTCGGACTCTCCTCTCCTAATAATAGGAGAGGCATACCTCCTAAAACACCCCGAGGGCCGTCCTGTCGCTCGTGCAATAGGACGCCGCCGGATCTCGCAAGTGGTGTGAAACCACAACGCGAATGCGACAGCGGCGCCCCGGCGACGTCGACCCGTCTACACCCTCACTGGAGAAGGGGGATGGGCCCCCCACCCCCTTCTCCCGTCACGATATCGGACGGCAGGTCCCCGCCGTGTGTTTTTTATAGAGGTTGTCTCCTCGCGGCCCGAAGGCCCCCGGCCCCACTCAATGTGGGGTTACGGGTGCGGGGCCCATGGTGGACCCCGCGGGACATCCAGCAGCGCAAGCCACTGGACGTCCCCCTCCCTCTGCTTTTGGTCCGCGCCGGCTGTAGCCGGTACCCTCCATATCTGGAGGGCGTTCCCCTATCCGCCGCCAGGGGGACGCGTCCGATGGAAGACCAGAAACTCCGCACGGAAACCTAACCTAACTGTTTTGTCTAATAGTTCAAAGTAAATAATTAAGAATTGCTCATTGTTTTATTCCTAAAACCAACATCTACCAGCTGGCAGTGGTAAAACCTAGCATATACTGAATTCGAATGGTAAAAGCTCGAAAAAATCGTCGTATCTTCAGAAATACTTACATTTACCAACTCATATCGGTAAATGCTAAGACTTACACTTAAATCTTAAGATTTACCGTAGTTCGAGCTTTTACAGTGACATAACCACTGGATGCCACTGGTACATACCTATAAAGTTCCTTGCAGTATCACAATCACATCACTTTGTGGTTGTATGGAACTCTCTCGATGCGGGGGTCCAACTTGGACTAGGACTTGGAGTTGGCTAGTGAAATGAAAGAAAGAAAATAAGTGACATTCATAAAACAATTTATTTATTTTTGCAACAAAAATGTAGCACTCCAGCTCCTTCTTCCAATTGGTAAAAGGAGGACGGCAACTGCGTAATGTAGCCTTTATCCACTATGTTCAGAACGGAGTCTGCTGGTCCCTAAACTCCCGAATCCACTTCCGAATGTTCTGCTTGTGGAATTCCCTGGCTATTTTCACGGACTTCTTGTCCTTTTCGTTTTGCGGCATCAGGTCCAGGTGGTGAGCTCCGTCGATGATCACCACTGACTGCACCGAGTCACTGACACTGCCTATGATGCCACCTGGGGACAAAAACATTGCGCATTGTAGTGACTGGTAGTCACTGCCAGAATCCTCGAGAAGGTAGGTGCATCCAGGTCGGCTCTAAGGCTAAATAAAATACCTTATAGGGTATCATCATCAACCCATTATGTCCCTACCGAGGGGCAACTGTCTCTTCCCTGAGGAAGGTATAGGCCATACTCCACCACGGAGGCCAAGTCCGGATTGGTGGAGGCCTGTAGCTGGTCTTACTGTCAGAAGTTTTTAGCCGCTCTAAGGTCTCTGACTTGGCTTAACGACTGCCTTCTATCGACGGCAGCCGGCACTTACTGCTTAACGTGCCTTGAGAAGCACAGAACCGCTCGGAAAAATGCCACTAGCGTTAGTCACAGACGTTCACCCATCCATGGACTGAACGCGACCTATGTTCCTTAACCTTCGTTATCGTTTAAGATCACTCAGGCAGCGGGCCTACGAGCGATTCGACTAGGTATAGGTATGGTTTAGCAAACCGAAAAAAGTAATATCCTAGGGTGGCCTAGGGCGACTAAGATCCATCTCTGACGGTTGTAGAGGTTGATAAGCTGTCGACTCTACGAGCAACAAGCAATTTGCTTACCACCAACCCAGGGGTCCAGTAAACCATTGCTGAAGACGATGTTCGAGGCTGCCTGGAGCCTGTCACCGCCATATTGGATCCGCGCGAGCTCAGGGCGCGGGTACACGTTATACTTCTTGTGGCATTCCGCAGAATACTTGGTGAGGTTCCACGGATCCGGCTCAAACATGTCGTCGACACCGGTGGAGCACATCGGCATCATCATCTCCGTGCAGGCCTGAGAAAAATAAAAGGCTAGGCTTTAAACTTATTTCTCGGATTGAAACGTAGGTTGTTTGAGAAGTTGGGATCCCTTCAGGAGGCCTGCAGTGCCTGCTGGACCAGAGCACTGATGACTTTCTGGAAAGAGATTGGCTGGCTGAAGTAAGTTCACAGCATTGCTCAATTAAAAAATCACCAATTCGGACTAGGCCCCCGTGGTGGAGTATGGCCTATACCTTTCTCAGGGAAGAGACCCGCACCCGTTGGTGTGGACATAATGGGTTGATGATGATGATGGCTCAATCTATCAATCAATGAAGCTAAATGTGGAAATCTTCATCATCATCATCATCATCATCATCATCAGGCTATATTAGTCCACTGCTGGACATAGCCCTAGTGGAAATTATAGGTCTAACGAACTACTCCGTTTGGTCAGGTCAGGCAGGTTTGGTCTCCGTGTGGAGTTTCTGGTCCTCCATCGGACGCGTCCCCCGGGTGGCGGATAGGGGAACGCCCTCCAGATATGGGGGGTACCGGCTTCGGCCGGCGCGGACCAAAACCAGAGGGAGGGGGACGTCCAGTGGCTTGCGCTGCTGGATGTCCCACGGGGTCCACTATGGGCTCCGCACCCGTAACCCCACTCTGAGTGGGGCCGGGGGCCTTCGGGCCGCGAGGAGACAACCTCTATAAAAAACACACGGTGGGAGCCTCTATGTCCCTCTGTTCAGCAGAGGGCATAGAGGAGGTTGAGGGAGGGTCACAGACGGCAGGTTGGGGGACCTGCCGTCCGACATCGTGACGGGAGAAGGGGGTGGGGGGCCCATGCCCCTTCTCCAGTGAGGGTGGGCCCGACTCCTTGCGAGTCGGGTCGACGTCGCCGGGTCGCCGCTGCGAATGCGAATTCGCGTTGTGGTTTCACCACTTGCGAGATCCGGCGGCGCCCCATTGGACGAGCGACAGGACGGCCCCCATGGTGTTTTAGGAGGTATGCCTCTCCTATTATTAGGAGAGGAGAGTCCGACACACGGCCGTCGCCCTCCCCCAAGGGTGGCGGTTATTCACCCCGTTAACAAAAACAAAAAAAAAGGCAGGTTTGGTCTAACGTGTGTGACAAAAATGAGGTGCTGTGTTGTGGTATATAACCGTATAACTAACCCATAAACAGATTAAAACAGTCAACAAAACATATATACAATACAGTTTTAGGTAAGTACCTACTAACTCCCCCCGGTACCTCGAAAAGGGCAATTTCTGAATGAGGTCAATTTACGACGACTGATAAACAAAAAAATGGAAGAAGAACGTGGTTACCGTACAAGATAGAAAAACAGAAAATGCGTCTTTGTTGTATAGGGCCAGAGCTTTAGCCAATTACCTAAATACCTCCTAAATTCCTAGTAAACTAAACCTTTACTACATGCAACCAAAACGCAAACTTATCTAAAGCTTCACCCAGCTCTCAACTGTACTAAATGTCGTCTAAGGCTCAATTCACACTGGCGCAGAGTCGAAGCGAAGCGTGGCGTTTTTTAACTGTTCTAAATTCATCTATCAATTTATTTCTCTATTTCTCTATCAGAACAGTTAAAAACGTAACGCTTCGCTTCGACTCTGCGTCAGTGTGAATTGAGCCTTACCTGGTAATCCCAGCCGCTAGCGTCCAAGTTCCCGTAGTCATCACCATTCTTGTAGTCGACGCATTTGTTGTTCTTGTCGTAGTTCGTGAACGTCTCCAGCACATTTCCGATCCCCTGAAAACATTGATGGGAAGGATTGCTGATATGTATTCAATGAAACAACTGTCATGGTTCGAGACTGGCTTATTGCTGGCGCGGATCATCAACGTGCCCGTATCACAACTGCTACAGAAATCAGAAATTTATTTCAACGTAAAGAATTTACATTCGGTTTGTGGAATATCAATGTACCAACCAACTTATAATTTTAATCGCTGCTTTGAGGCCGAATGTAGTGGAGAAAAAGGCAGCGAAAAGCAAACTCAACTCTGACCATCTTTTCTCACATCACCATAAATCTAATACAAAGTTGGTATGCATGTCCATCTCCTAAGAAGTCCATGTGTGCAATCAGCACTTGCAATGTATGTGAAACATGATTTAATATTTTTACAAAAGTAAAATAATAATATAATAAACTTTATTTGCTCAAGTAAGTAACACTCATTTTAGTTAGTAGGCTTAACAACTATATATGTTAGTACTTATAGCTAAGGACACAATATATTATAAATTACACTCATCAGTACACATTAACGGGCACATGCATGCCGGCACAGTGCCGCATGTAGGGCGAATCGTCGCCAAAAAAGACACCAACGCTGCGGCCAGACACACCGAGCATAACGCAGGGGTCAGCCATCGCCAGTCTCAACCATATTAGATGGAGATAGCCGACCCGGCCACCGCGCCACCATTCACGTGTAAAAAGCTGCCCGTTCTCGTCAAAAGGTGAAAGGTAGGCTGCTTATGACCTCGTTACCTCGAGCAGAGCCACCATAACATGGGACTAACCGACCGATGCCTGAAAGAAGAGGAAACACCCGCCCACGTGACCATCTACTGTGAAGGATTGGAGAAACAACGGACCGCCACCATTGGGAAGTTGGGATCCCTTCAGGAGGCCTGCAGTGACATCAGGGCACTGCTGGCTTTCTGGAAAGAGATAGGCTGGCTGGAGTAAGCTCACAGCCCTGCTACGTACAATGGCCCAACTATGAGGCCAAGTGCGGAAACCCTAAGTCAAACTAACCAACTAACCTCGAGCAGTGCCTCCCCGTCCAGGGTCTTGTTGAGGAACTGGCAGACGTAGCGCACCGGCTGCCCCGGCAGCGGCACCAGGAAGTCGCTCGCGAACGGATAGTTCACCATCGCCAGCGTGCTGGAAGACCGTACAATTGGGTATGTGACAGGATTTCAAATGAGTTACTTTTAAAACGGAATTTTGTATAAAATACTTGCTTGTGACGTCACATTTCAGAGCACTCTTTTTAAGTTTCATATTTCTTATCTTATCTTATCTTATCGAGTAGTCGTGCGGGGGCCGACAAATTAGTCGGCGACACTTCGACCCAGTGGGATCTGTTGTGTCTGCCCCTTGACCTTACACCTAAGCCTAATCGAAGATGAACTCTACGAGGTCGGTCACACCCTTTAGGGACAGGTGCCTGAAGTCCTCTGGTTTGGGGTAAGCTATTCCCAGAAGGCTCATTCTTTTTCGGGCAAGGACATCGCAGTCACACAGTACGTGTACCATCGACTCCACTTCAAAACCGCATGCCCTGCAGGTGTCGTCTTGACATAACCCCATTCTGTGAAGTTGTTCCCCTGTCGAGAAGTGTCCCGTCAGAGCGCCAGTAAGCGCCCTCGCACGACGTCGTCCTCCCCGCAGTATGAACTTTGCTGAGCCTGCGATTTCTTCACCAATGAAGCTTTTAGAATGTTGCAGTCCTTCAGTGGCTGCCCATTCGCATTTGTGCCGTTCATTGGCCTCAGCTTTGATAGCACAATTAATGGTGCTCGATGAGAGCCCCACGCATGGTTCAGGGCCGTGCAAAGGCTGCGCGGATCCCTCCCTCGCCAGCTCGTCGGCTGCCTCATTTCCCATGTGTCCAGCGTGGCCAGGAACCCAGACTAGTTGCACCCTGTTGTCGCAGCCCAATTTGTTTAGGGTCTTGACACAGTTAAGCACCAGCTTTGAATCTACCACGCGGGATTTTAGGGCCATGAGTGCTGCTTGGCTGTCGCTAAAAATACGAACAGTTTTGTTTTTGACATTCCTGCTTATATTCTCTTGAGCACAGGCAATGATCGCATAAGTTTCCGCTTGAAATACTGTTGCATGTTGCCCCAGACTGAAACTTTCTTTGAAGTCCTGTGCACAGATGCCAGCACCAGTGCCAGATGGCATTTTCGACCCATCAGTAAACCATGAAGTCGTGTCAGGTCCAGTAGTTTTCAGACCATGCCTCCATTCGTCTCTGGTGGGTATAAAGATGTTGTATTTGGTCCTTGAGATGTGCACGCGTAACATTTTGTCACTCCCCATACACAACATTCTCTCGAGTTGAGGTCCAATTACCAAATTTGTATGCCTAGTTTTAGGCATGTTGAAATTCCATGAACCGTTGACTGCTAGTCTGTATAAGGCCTTTGCCGCTTCTGTTTGGATCATAATGTGAAGTGGTTTAAGGTCTAACAGCACCTCCAACGAGCGCGTTGGCGTCGTCGTAAATGCACCTGTTGTCGCCATGCAGGCTAGTCTCTGAAGTTTTTCTAGTGACTGTTGACAAGTCTTTAACCTAGTTCTGGGCCACCAAACGATACTGCCGTATGTCAGTATGGGCCGAACAATGATGGTATAAATCCAATAAACAACCTGTGGTCGCAGACCCCAGGTCTTGCCATAAGCAGATCTGAGCATATTAAAAACACGAACTGCTTTTTCAATGCTCTTTTCCACATGGGTATTCCACAGCATCTCTTTATCTAGTATTACACCCAAATATTTGACATTTGTGGACCAATTCAGTTCCTGCCCGTACATAGTCAAGGTCCTTAAATTTTTTAAGTCCCTCTTCCGTGTGAAGGGTACGATCGTCGTCTTTGTCGGGTTTATGGATAATTGATTATCCATGCACCACCTTTCAACGTTGTTGAGTGCTCTTTGCATGATTTCCGAGACTGTAGAAGGAAATTTGCCATTGATTAGTATTACTAAATCGTCCGCATATCCTATAGTATAGAACGAACTTTTGTTTAAATCCTGTAGAAGAGGGTTGACCACAAGACACCACAGTGTGGGAGAAAGAACCCCGCCCTGTGGACATCCTTTGGTGGTTAACGCACTGACATCATCGCCTAACAGTGACGATGTAATGATCCTCTTCCGAAGCATACCATCAATCCACTTGACTAAAGTTGCCTCAATTCCATGGTCGATGGCCGCCTTCTTGATGACCTCGAAGCTAGTCCTGTCGAATGCTCCCTCTATGTCGAGGAAAGCGCCAGCACATATTTCTTGGTTCTCCACTGCGTATTCCGCCTTTGAGACTACATAATGTAGGGCAGTCTCCGTAGATTTGCCTTGTTGATAGGCACATTGTAGTTCATGAAAGGGCCGCTTTCTGAGCGGGCCTTCTCTGACATATTGGTCTATTAATTTTTCTAGACTTTTAAGCAGAAAAGATGAGAGACTGATCGGTCTGTAAGATTTGGCTTCTTCATAACATTCTCTGCCCGTTTTCGGTATGTATACCACTTTTACTACCCTCCAGATTCTTGGGGTGTAGCTAAAGGCAATGCATGCTCGAAAGAGTCTGCACAGATGTTGTCTCAAGATTTTGACACCTTTCTGAAGTAGGATCGGATAAATGCCATCAGGACCAGGTGATTTGAAGGGTTGGAATCCTCCAAGGACCCCTGACAGCTTTTCCTCGTCTACCACCTTCTTCATAGGTTTCATATTTAAAAATTGTAATGACTAGTGAATGATTAAGAGAAATACATTTTCCGAATCATTCTGTAATTTTTGTTTTAATCGAGCATTTCAAATTATTGTTGATAGTGTAAAATACCGTATAACATTTACATACAAGCACATACATACATTGCTTCTGGACCCACATTAGGATACCCTGTGTTTGAGAACCAGAAACAGCGACGTCACAAACATGTAAACATCCAAGAACTGGGTTTCTTTTTTTTGTCCCCAGCCGGGATTTGAACCCGGAACCTATCGCATAGTAGGCAGATGCGCTAACCGCTGCGCCAAAGAGGTTGTCATTAGCCCACTCTTGCCCACGCTGGGTACAGGCATTTTCCCCCCTTGCGCCATCACGGTCTCGCCATTCGCATCCACGGACCTTCGCCCGACTCAACGACATCGTCCGACCATCGGGCCGCAGGTCTGCCCACTGACCGTCGTGCTAGGTCTATATTCCGTTAATACATTATAGTACAATGACAGTTGTAGGAACGCGTCTTTTTCTTTTCATTGCCGCTTCAAGTCAACGCGAGCACGCGTATCAATGGTTCTAGGCGTCAATGAAATTTAAAACAAAAAAGTGTCACGTGATCCGACCAAGTAACTGTTATTGAACTACAATGCACTGACAGAATCGAGGCCCTGTTCTCGGCACTCTGTGACTACTAATGGTTGAAATATTTATTTTACATCTCTCATATTCGGTAAGTAGGTCCTTATTACCCCCAAATGGGGCTTGTCGGTGACCAATTCGCGCTCTAGGGCGGAATGTAGCTAGAAAAGCCCTAGGGCGGTAAGTAGTTAAAAAAAAAACTCTTCACTCTTTCAAAAAGTTCGCGTACATGCATTCAGCCCAATGACAAAAGAGGTCGCTTCGCTATTCAGCCTTGTCTTCGTATGAGTAAGTCATCTATTTTAAATGTCGAACGGCGAAGCTCAATTTCGTTCTTGAAAAAAATAATAAAAAAATAATGAAAAAAAGGCGGGAATAGAAAACTTTTACTTTAAAAATTGTTTGTTTTTGGGATTTTTTATATAATTACGTGCTAATTAGGAAAAGATATGAGTTCTGCAAGTGATGAAGATATAAGCTGCACTCCCGATTCACTGAAAATGGAGGCTGAAGCAGCAATTAACAATATTTTGCCTGAAAGTTCTAAAGAGAGATATTTGAAAACTTACGACGAGTTCATGAAGTGGCGAAAAGAAGAACAAGTATTTTTTTTCTACTTACCTCACAATCGAGATGTAAAACAGAGTAGTTAGCTCGGGTGGAAGCATCAATTGCACCCTCGAACTATAGGCGCACGAGCGCAATCTCGAGCTGCAACTGATGACTTACAGCCCTTGGCTACTAATCTACTATTATTATAAATTAATGCAAAAATATAGCTACCTAGTAATAGCCTCTATTAGTAACTAAGCGTAGGTCCTACTGTAGAGAGAGCACAGGCGGTTCAGGCAACAGTGTAGTTGCGACTCTGTGGGTGTCCCCTCTCTCGAGCGAAGGAGTTATCAAGCGTGCGTGCGGATCCCGTGCGCCCGCGCTGTGTTCACATTTTGTCTAAGGGCCTTTTCATAAGTACCACAACCACACCACATAGCAACGACAAAATGCGGTCGTGTCCCTCCTTGTTAATGAATAATCATCATCATCATCAACCCATTATGTCCCCACCGAGGGGCACGGGTCTCTTCCCTGAGGAAGGTATAGGCCATACTCCACCACGGGGGCCAAGTCCGGATTGGTGGAGGCTTGTAAGACTAGTGGCTGGTCTTACTGTCAGAAGTTTTCAAGCCGCCCCTAAAGGCCTCTGACTTGGCTTAACGACTGCCATTTATCGACGGCAGCCGGCACCAACTGCTTAATGTATCTTGCGAAGCACGGAATCGCTCGGAAAAAATGCCACTAGCGTTAGTCATAGACGGTGACCCATCCATGGACTGAACGCGCCGTATGTTGCTTAACGTTGGTGATCGTTCAAGATCACTCAGGCAGCCCAGGCTACGAGCGATTCCAATGAATAATGAATTCTGTTAATATCAATGGGTATATTAATTACTAGCTTTCGCCCGCGACTCCGTCCGCGTGGACTTTAGTTCAAAATTTTGCAACCCCATTTACTCCCTTAAGGGTTAGATATAGAAAAAACGGCGAAATACGTGTTCAATTAATTGTGTGTTTCAAGAAAATCAGACAACATTTTTTATACCTCCCATACAAATTTTGGCAACCCTTTTCGCCTCCTTAGGGGTTGAATTTAAAAAAATCCGTTCTTATTCCTTGCCTACATTATATATAGATCCTCTGTGCAAAATTTCAGCTTCCTAGGTCAAACGGCTTGGGCTGGGCGTTGATGAGTGAGTCAGTCAGTCAGTCAGGACTTTGAATTTTATATATATAGATTTTAATCCAGTTTACATGGAAATGTTCTTGGAAACTAGGAGTTTTACCTGTACATTGAATTCAGAAACTCCACCAGCTTATCCACGTCATCTACGGTCTTCGGCGGGTCGCACAGACGCCATTGCTTTTGAAGTAAGGCGCTATTGTTGGGAGATTTGGTGTAGTTCCTGAAATAAATATGCATAAATGTGAAAGTGCCCCACCCCACAAAAAGATCACAGACTATTTGTAAATACATTTTTACATCTATATTATAAATTAAGAGTTTTAAATCAAGACAAGAGCTAAGGCCCAGAACACACGGTGAAACGCAAAAGCAACGAAACCCTTTTGAAATTATTGATTTGAAACCAGTTTCAACTATTTTCCACACACGCTGCAACCACAATCATTTCGGTTTTCTTTGAGAACAGACGTCTGCATAATGAGTTCTTCAAGTGACAAAGAAAAATGAATGAAACGCAACGCGAGTTTCCTGCACGCCGGTTTCAATGCGACTGATTTGCAACTCGTTTCAAACCGGTTTCCAACTGGTCGCGTCATGTGTGGTCTCTCAAAGGAATCTATGGCAGAAACTTAAATGCAATGCAACTCAAAAGTTATAGTACCTAGTGGCAGTTTCGTTGCATTTGCGTTTCACCGTGTGTTCTGGGCCTATGTATAATAATAATCGCGCGCGCGCGACTCGCGTCCTCGTACTACCTTGGCTGGTCCCAAACTAGGATACCCTGTGCTATGGTAACCAGGCAAAGACGTTACAAACATGTAAATATAACCAGACTGAGGTCATTTATACAAATGTACGGTGGCCCCCAGTCGGAATCGAACCCGCGACCGTATGAGTAACGTTTATATAGGTGATTAAGCGACGCCAAATGATCTCTATACACGTTGGCGCTTGCCTTTACTCGGCCAACTAGGCGAGCGTCACCGAGCGAGGGCAAGACAATGCAAACATACTGTCTATACGTTGGTAAAGTCTGTTCGCTATCATAGTGTCACTTTGATATTTACCGCCTCGGCACATGGCGGCTTTTGACAAAAGAAGTTAAAGGAAGCCGACGCGGCGCAAACACGCCAGTGAATTTGGCTCGCAGCTCGTCTCATTCTACTATTATGTAGATCACGCAATTAAAGAAGTAAATCAACCAGTATTTTAGAATATATTTATAACGAAACGATCCTGCGTCACTTAGGTAGGCACCTATTCTAAATACCGGTGGAGATGAATATTCTGAGGACACTTTGAGTGATGAAGAGTAGTGTTTTATTTTGTTCTTCATTAGGTACGAGTATATTGTGTAACATGTTTTTTTTTTCTATTTAAAGTGTTTTGGCCGTCTAAGTTGTATTATTGAAATAAATGTTTTTTTTACTAAAACCAAGATTGCCTTCGCGTGTACCGACACTATCTAAGCGAACGGACTTTATTGGCCTTCACTTGTAAACGCTCGGCCAACATGTATTGCAGGCCTTACCTGAGCACGGCCCAGCTTCGGCGCACGTTCTCCGGACACTTGTTGTTGGCGATCCGGAAGCCGGATGTGACGATGCGGCTGTAGGCCTCGCAGGGGGCCATCCCTTGGAACATGTGCACCGGGGCCGAGGCCGCTATGGCCCCCGCCGCCAGGTGCGGGTACTTCATACGGAAGTACGCGGACAGCATGCCGCCGTACGAGCCTGGCGGAACGGAAAGAGCTCTCGAAGCGCTTGAGGCGTTTGGAGTGGGCGGTGGCTAGGTGGCGTATAGTCTGTTAGCTTTTAGAATACCTATACCTCAACTAAGCAATCAAAACCCGATTATATTTCAATAAGGTAAGGATTATTTTGTATTGTATTTATGTAATTTTTCTTAACTTTTCAAAATAGTGAATAAAAAAGCCTCTAGAGCCCGAGGTAAATTCTAATTAAAAGCTAACAGACTGTATGCTACTGTGTGGAGCCCGGCTGCCTTCGATTTTGCCTTCGAAATACCTCACTCACCTATATTCTTCCTTAACTTTATTGATTTTCATGTATTTTGTCTGTTACGTACTTGTCTACATTGTGCTTCTGTGACAATGTTAATAAAATGTCTTCTTTCTTTCGTTCCAAAATAATTTGGAACTATTACGGTCCACTAATACGGTCGGGGTCTAAAAATGTTTACCAGTTTTCAAACTTGATTCTTTGTCGCAAGATGTGCATTATAGTCTATAATGCTTTAACAATGTACTTATTACCTTTCAAAGTTCCGAAGCCTCGATTCTAACAAGTATCTAAATCGTCATTTCGTATTTTAAAATTATTGCATTTATTAAAATGACACAGATCAAAACCCTGTCAAAATAGAAAGTTTCAAAATAGAAAAAAGTATTCAATATATTTTCAATATTGAATACTATTTTTAAAAAATAAAGAAAATAAAACCACCTTGAGGGAGCAAAGAAGGTTTGCTCTAAGCTTTGACAGCCCAGATAGCATTTAAGTTTGCTGCAAGTTTGTTTTTTATTTGATATTTAGTTGTCACGTCAAACTTGACGTGACAAATTTATTTCAAATTAGCTATAAGCTTGTGATGGCAAAAATGATAAGACAAGTTTCTTTCAATACTGTTGCAATCTTGTTATGATAAGCATGATCTGTCAAGTTTGATCCAATACTACTTTAAAGTTGTCACGACAGCGTGACATGTTTTCGTTCAACCATGATGATGATGATGATGATGATGATGATGAAATCCGGCCTAGTAAGAGTTCTGCCTTCAGGTACCTATAAAATCTACTTAATTCATAGTATCGTCCATTTAACACTACCATCCACAGAGAAATGGTTGCATTATTACACAAATAATTTTTCAATTTGGGTAAAATGGAAAGTGTTTACCCCACCCAAGCACTACTAGTTATTTTAAGTTACAACTTACTTTGTTTTAAATAAAACTTATTTTGTTTTAAATAAATACCTTCCTCTATTTAAATTATTATCATTTACCTAAACACTGCGTTAATCGGAACGCAAATCCTTTGTAAAGTTCATCGCAAAGCTCTCACCTCGCTCACTACGCCACACAACAAGATTTGTAAAACGGAACGCTCCGTACGACCCTACAGTGTGGCCGACTAAGTGGTAGTTTCCTGCCATTTTGACATAATTGGATTCCTACTTTAACCACTTGCAGATTTTGTGGCACTTTAATATATAGATATACAGGGTGGAATTTTGTAAGGCCACTTGAAGGGGAAGTACTCTTAATACTGTAGATAGAAAATTTTACTCAAAGAAAACATTCCTTTATTTTTGAAAAGAAAGAAAACTGCATTAAAGATTTTTAAAATTTCGCTTGCCTCACCCGGTAATCGAACCTACTAAAATCTGTAAAAGTTGCACCATGTACTTTTATTGCATCGATCGTTAGGGTCAATTATAAGGATGAAATCTCTCTAGCAAACTTCATAAATTAAATGAAAGGAAAACAATGAAATCTTAAATAATTAATTCAATGGGTCAAGTTAAAGCACTTTTACTCAAAGATCCGTTTCTTTATGTTTACTTATGTTATTAATTAATAATTATCATTGACGTCATTTATGCATTAAAATGACGAATTACTATTTAGATAAGACGATTGCAATTTGCACGTGTTTGTAATTGACAAGTTTGCATTGGCAAATATTATAAAAGTTTGATGGGCGAGTATTTTGACAAAATTGTAGGTAATTTGTAATGACAAAGAATTGACAAGTTTGCATTGGCAAACATTATACAAGTTTGATTGGCGGAAACTAGACATTTGATACAAGTTTGATATAAACTTGCCGCAAGTTTGTCATTTGCCTCGTCAAACTTGATGCAAGTTTTCACGTTTGATATTTCAAATTTGCTGCAAGCCTGAAACAAGTTTAAATTGCTATCTGGGAGGTTGGTACCTACTCTACTCTTTATTCTAAGCTTTGCTTTATCTAATCAAATCAATACAAATATCGACTTCAATCAATACAATAACGTCGTATAATAGTCTGTACAATTATGAACCTTAAGGTGGTAAACATTTTCAGACCCCGACTGTATATGATAGATTCCATGATGCCATCACTTTAAAAGTCAAAACATTAGTTATTTTCTTACAAAAGTAGGAAAAACTTTAATGCTGAGGCATTAAATTTATGGCACATACATTGCTTCTGTCCCCGCACTAAGACACAGGGTGTCGTGGGAACCAGAAACAGCGACGTCACAAACATGTAAACATCCAAGACTATAGCTTTTTTTTTTGTTTCCAGTCGGTATTCGAGCCCGGCACCGCTCGCAAGGTAGGTGCGCTAAGCGCTGCGCCACAGAGGTCTTGATGTAAACATCCAAGACATGAGGCTATTTTTTGTCCCCAGCCGAGGTTCGAACCCGGGACCTCTATCTAATTATTAATAATAGCACTTTTTTGCACCGTAGTGGCCTGATGAAGGCTTCGGTCACAACTTTACTCTTGTCTACCTACACGGTTAGCTGCCTTGACCGTTTCCCGTTGACCCCTCACCTACCTCCAAAGACCACGACAGGGTAGTTGGGGCGCAGCTGGTCTCCTTGCAAGAAATTGATTAAATCTGCGTAGTCCGCCAGCGCCTGGCTTGAGCTCAGGTAGCCTATGTGCTCGTTGTCCAACGACTTGTTGCCAAAAGGCATCGAAGCACCGTAGTATCTGAAAAGGGAGCGTGGCGGCATGGGTAGTGAGAATTTTTCATTGTTTTTGGGCGTTATTACAAGTTGATAAGGTTCAAGTTAAAGTGGAATTGACTACACCATGAACTGGTGACTGCTAAAGTAGCTAGTCTTTATACTGAATAAACAAACATTTAAATTCCAGACACACAATACTTCTGGCCCCACACTAGGATACCCTGTGTCGTGAGAAACAGAAACAGAGACATCACAAACATGTAAAAATAAAAGACCTGGGATTTTTTTTAGGTCTCTAAGCTTCCCGGTGTAGTACCGCCCGCATCAAGCGCCCTGCCTTGTTGTCCAACAGTGGTCAATGCGACGGTAAAACTGAGGCGAAGGGTGCATTACGAGGCCTAATATTTGAAGGCCAAATCCTCTAGGTAGGTAACTATCAAATTCTGTTCTAGCTAATTGCTACCTTACACATGAGGATTCCATCAAAGTTTTGTACATGATATAGGGGCTGAGGGCGCCACTATTGACACTGCGATCAGGATAAGCAGTCTACAGCAAATCAACCTTAATTCATGCACTCTACTAGATTACGAGCGAGGGACTTTGCAACTGAAATGAACAGCTCGACCTGCTGTCGGCTGTACCGTAATTTAAATATTGTTACTTACCGGTGTTCGGCGAACACAAGCTTGGCTTTGAACTCAGAAGCGATGTCCCACATGAAGCCGGTGTGCTTGGCGAACACCTCGATTTGGCCCTGGATGAATAAGTGTCGTGAATTTTCAAGTAAGTATCATGGGAATTATGTCTTTACTCAATTCCACAAAACGAGTTCCCAAAAAATACGTACGGTCTACTAATGAGAGATTAATACTATTTACACGTTTGGTCTACGATTGTCCAAAGTAAAATCTGTCCAAAGTAGAATATAATGTCAAAAGTAGAATCTGTCAATAGTAGACCAAACGAAAAAATTGTATATGTGCGTCCATTAGTTAAGGGGCACCATGCGGTTCACTAGCGCGACCAAGGGGAAATTCGAATTTTCAGTGTCTGCACAACGAGAGATTGTATCAAGATCAAGCTCATGCCACCCATCTGGTACCTACTTTCCCAGCTGATTTTCAGCTGCCAACATCACTATGTCATCATCATCATCATCAACCCATCATGTCCCCACCGAGGGGCACAGGTCTCTTCTCTGAGGAAGGTATAGGCCATATTCCACCACGGGGGCCAAGTCCGGATTGGTGGAGGGTTGTAGGACTAGTGGCTGGTCTTACTGTCAGAGTTTTCAAGCCGCCCTAAGGCCTCTGACGTGGCTTAACGACTGCCATCTATCGACGGTAGCCGGCACCAACTGCTTAACGTGCCTTGCGAAGCACGGAATCGCTCGGAAAAATGCCACTAGCGTTAGTCATAGACGGTGACCCATCCATGGGCTAAACGCGCCGCATGTTGCTTAACCTTAGTGATCGTTTAAGATCACTCAGGCAGCCCTACGCGCGATTCCAGGCTACGGGCGATTCCTATGTCACTATCACTATGTCAGGCAGGCACAATACCACCAAGCGACTAATACCAGACAAAATTAAGTCGATGCAACACTTTACACAACACACCTACCTAGTCATAACAAGAATTACACGTTGAATTGGGAAAAAAGGAATTAAAAAAGGATGCCACTTTTTTAAATAGGTCAGCAAAACTTCTTTGTATTTGTGTCTTGGTCCATGTTCGAGGGATTAGTCTCCAGTCTGAAGCCAGTCTTCAGGCTTCTGATAGAGGAAGGTACTTTTAGCTGCTGGTACTCGAAAATTCCACATCAACCTTTACTCGCACGAGCTATATTCAGTTACGTTACTTTGCATTGCTACAAAAATTTGAAGGCTTAATTTGGAAGATTAATACATTCATTGCATTCTTCTTGCATTAAGCACGCCCATGTACATAAATTACATTAAATGTACAAATTTTGTAATTAGTGCAATAAAGAATTATAATAAATAAATAAACTAGAAGAAACGTGAAGCTTCAGTGAGAAGAACAAACGTGAAAAGTACGGTAGATGTACGTATGTCGATGCAGTGGAAAAAGGCCTAACGCTATGCATTAACCGAGAGTTTGCACCACAACACGGATTTTCAGCTAAGGCCTCCTGGTGACTCTCAGAGCAACAAAACGGAACAAATACGTACTCATACAGTATGCATACAACAAACAACAAAACCTTACCTCGTTTCCAGTGTAAAAGAAGATCGGTCCACTGCCCTCGTCCCAGTTTTCCTCGTTCACCAAATACTTGATTTTAAACGTCTCATTTCTCTGGAAGCCGAAATGGTCCAACGGCACTTCAAACCATTTCGTATCGTACTTGTACTCGGCTTCCACTGACACTAGAGTGAAGAGAAGCAGCGGCAACCACATGATGCCCTGAAGACGAAACTTGGAGACAAAATGTGTTGTTCAGTCCAATACGCGCATCCGAATGGCCGCTGAGCTGATAATGACTTGGACAGTCACAAAGACTGTTGTATAGACGCTAACATGATGTATTTACCGATGTAATATCTCTGTACTGTTACGAGGAAAAGCTATTATGTGGAGCTGCAGTGAAAGAGCAATTAGTAACGGGTGTCCACATTAATGAGACTTAATGATTATGATTACAATAAATGCAAATTCAGTTCAAACAATATTAAGAGTTGTATGCTGTGTATTATCCATGAACTTTTTATAAATTCTAACAGTAAAAAGTTTTTTTCGATATCAGTGGATATTAAGAGATGCAGGCTTCATGTAGAGTTTTAAGCATTGTAATAGTTCTACAAAGCTCTACGATATCGATAATAACATAACATAAAATACAACACACACAAATAATTACATACATCACATCGCAATAGATAACAACTAGTCTTCAGAAACATACGATTCCCTTAAACCACTCCATAAACGCTGTACAAATGGTGTGTGGTCTTTATCACAGACTTATACAAGGCGCTCAGGGAATGTTTTAGAGGATCATATTTTTCTAAACAACACCATCTCTCTACATCGTCTCTACATTTTTTTTAAAATAAATTTTGCCTTAGTAAAATAAGGCAATATTTATTAAAAAAAATAGAATCTATTTTTTACGGAAATAAGCGCAAGGCAAATTATGCAAATTGTGTGACTTTTTTCCGTTGTCAAGGTAATTGACAACTTATGAATAAATTAATGAATAACAATTTATAGCCAAGAACAGATGTTTCATACCTTAAAACAATAAATTATTACAAGTATGAAACTGAATTGACAGACTGAATTAATAATTATACTATTTTAAACAAGATCTAGAGTGGAAGAGCTCGGCAAAAGGACTGTCGCTCAGCCTGTGCTGACAGATGCTGGGCAATACAGCGCTGATTTTCAGCGAACTCCAAATCTTATAGTAAAAATTTACATTATATTAAAGTTAGTAAAAAGGTAGCGCACCAGTACAAATTAAAAGGAAATTTAAAACTCACGAAAAAAGAGCAACTACAAATTAAACTGATGTAGGGAATAATGTAAGAATATGCTTTTTTTCGCATAGTCTCTAACTCTGCCTACCAACCTAAGTTAATTTTGTGCGCGACTGTACCATGTTTATCGCGGTTCACCCGACCCCGGCTGTCCCAAGTAGGATGTGATGCTACACAACAATAAACGCTACTTGTCTTCCAATCTCCGTCTTGTTTACTTGTTTTTTTACGACTGACAGGAATGACTGGACTATGTAGGTAGAAGACTGTGCACGCTCCACTGAAGCCCATTACACAAGGAAAAAAAAAAGGTATAAGAATAAGGGATAACAAATAAGGAATAAGGAATAGCACAGAAATCAATTGTCTTCCTTATTCTTGAATTGTGTCTTGCTCAACGGTGCTGCCATTGCTGGATTCCGCTATTCCTTATTCCTTGTTCCTTATTTCATATTCCTTTTTTTTTATTGTGTAATGGGCTTAACTGTTACCTACAGGACTCATTCTTTCAGATCTGGACTATCGGTATGTGATCACCTCAGACACTCGGATTTTCTCACGATTTTTCCTTCACCGTTAGCGGCACTTTACTAATTACAACGTACCATTTTTGGTTTTTGTGTCTGTTTTATTGGACCTATATTTTCTATGTTTCTGTAAATTCTCTGTCAGTCTGACTTGGCATCTACAGTATGTTTCATACCTACTCTGTCCTAGTTTTTGGGAGGCCTGACATTCTAAGATACAGATCTCTGATCTAGTTTAGGATAGTCTTCCAACAAATTACTTCCACTATGCCATATTGAATCACTTCTACTGTAACTAATTCTCGATATCAGAAGCATATGGTATGTTCGAGTCCGTTTTTATAGCCTCAATCTCAGCTCGTAGAGCTCTTTCTAATCATCTGAGAAACATATTTCCATCTTCTTCCATTACTGAGATAATTCAGGTGCATAATGTCGTATGTACGCTTATAGTAACTTGTAGGCTCGCTCTCCTGTAAAGTATAAACATTACAAATCCGACCAAATGCTTCTGACGTCGAGATTTGTGGATAGAGAAATAAAGCTTATTTGTATGTAGTACATATTGTTTGTAGGTAAATCCAGAATTATATTTATAGATACTCCTCCTTTGTGTGTCCGTAATGCTATGTTTAACAGCAGGACTACTTCAAAGAATATGAAAGTGAGTTGGTACATTTTAAATAAACATGTATTTCCAAGTAATCTAAAGTAATCACAACGACCATATAGTTAAATACTAGTAGGTACCTACCTACATCTACTTGTGATTAAATATGTAGCTATTTACTTAATTTTCTTGTTTCAATAACTTATAAAGTTATAACATTATCAAAGTATTATAAATGCAAAAACTTAATCGATAACATTTAGCTCTCCACATCAGTTAAGAGTTATTATAATTTACTACAAGTGCAAATCAAATTAAGTGTGTAGATAACAAATGACTAAGTTTTTCTCGGGTTAGGTCATTAATTGATTAGCCAGACCATCAGGTACATTAGGGCAAAACTGAATATAAATTTCTATACAAATCCCACTTTTTGGCATACAATGTATTTCGCTTTTCTGACGTTAAGTAATTTCCTTGGTTCCAAACAAATTATTCACACTATGAAGTCCTATTGGTTGCCAAAAACAGTCATAGGTACTACGATAATATAGGGCAGCCACAACTTGTTACAGTATATAAAATATACCACCGCACCACCAGCATATTTTCTCTTCTCATCTAAGAAGCGAAATTTTCTGAGATCCATTACAATAATGAGCGTATAGGTCTGTTATCTAAAGCTGGCACGTTCACAGTACTCACACTTATGCAATTTCACTATACAGGATGTTTCAAAATATATGATTTTGATTCAAAATGCAACTCTAGTTTAAGTGTAGACTAGAGTTAGGTTTTAGTAAGATAGGTGCGTTGTAGATAAATAAATACAAATATATGGGTTACTTGTTATAACATATTTTTAGCAAATTCGAGCGAAAAATATTAAAAACAAGGTGGAATCAATGGTCACAAAATAGGTTTAAATTTCAATAAATTTTCACATGAACAAAAATAATTTCACCTAAGAAAATCTTTACCAAAACAGAAAATAATTATCCCAGAAATCTTCAACAATTTAATTATAATTATGTAACAAAGGGTAACGGACGCTCAGTGGTCAGTTACTGGATGAATTACCCTACCTTTTTTTCTAATTGCTTGCCACAGATAAAAACTTTATTACTGTTCTGTAATTTCATCAACTGGAAGGAATCTGTGATCAACTGAGCAACATCATTCGGTTTCTATTGTGGTTACGCGAATGTTCTGTTCTCCTATTCTTCTTCTTTTTCTTCAACGTTTTTTCCATGATTTTAGCACCAGTAGCAGTTGTTCGAAGTCCAATCACAATCAAATGCAAGAACCAAAAGAAAAGAGGAAAGACCACAGAATAAACTGGCAGTTCCCATTAGAAAAACAAAAACCCTCTCTTAAAAATGCCATCTACTGACTAATGAGCCGTTTAAGAAGAAAAAAAAACGAATGACTGTCAAAGGAATGCAGTTTTGGACCTCAGCCCAATAGCCATGTGTGATTTATACATGTTATTTTTTTGAAATTGAAAATGTTAGTTTTTTTTCAATCACACTAATATTATAAACGTGAAAGTTTGTGTGTGTGTTTATATGTTTGTCAGTCTTTAGCGCTGAAACGGCTGGACGGATTTTAATAAAATTTGGTATGGAGTTAGCCGATAACCTGGATTAAAACATAGGCTACGTTTTACCGCGGGGAAATATCTTATTCCTACGGGAAAATCGATGAACCGCGGGTAACACCGCGGGGCACAGCTAGTACAATATAACTCCGAAAGGACAAACATTTGGCTGTTGACGTCATAGAGTGCGACAAGTGAGTCCTGACACAAGCCTATGGCGGGAAATTTAAAAATCTTTTAGTTGATAACCCTGCATCTATATGCCATAAACCATCTTGATACTTTTGCTTAAGTTTATTATTTGTTTAATTAGTTTGGAGTCTCCAATGAATTTTGTCCAAACATAAATAAATATAAGCAAAACGAAAACATTAACTACATCAAAACCAACATTTCCACTCCACCAAAAACAGGGATAATAAAGATGCACCACATAAACTTATAAACATTTATTAATGCTGAAACATAATCAAAATCTGATTCATATCTTTTTTCTCCAACATCTTTGAGTTCTTTGACTAAGTCTTCGATCTGACGTTTAAAATTTTCGTCATCCGACAGACCTTACAACAAGAAATAATTCATGTTTGTTTTAAAACATTATTACTCGTATGTATATACTAAAACATAGGTAAAATTATGTTGAATAGAAACAAAAGTTCTTGTTTAAATCAAGGACGAGTATCAAACTGTTTGGTCTGTACTACTTGCAGCTGAAATACCTAAGTTTGACAGTCAGAGTGTGGCCATATGAAGAATTCGAAATAAATCGCGTCCCAGGACTCGCTTGTCAGACTCTAACTTATGGCTATTGGACTGAGGTCCAAAATTGCATTCCTTTGACAGCCATTCGTTTTTTTTTTAGTTCTTCTGAAAGCGGCTCATTTGGAACTACTTTCCTTAGCTGTCAGAAAAATCCCTCATTGAAACGCACATACGGTTGAATACCAAAAAGATCACGCTGTATATATAAACAGTAGTAAAAGTAAAACTATAACTGTCCCCTTCACACTCATAAGCTAGACCGCGCGCAAGAGAGACGGGCAGACTTTTCATGATGCGCATGCAGTACACGTCACGCCGCGCGCTATTCACAGACTCTACACAAGCGCAACGTGTAAATGTGTTGAACGTGCCAGCTTTACTTAACTGACCTATAACACAATAATTTTCTCCGTTTGCTTACTTTATATGTAGGTATATTCCAGGTGTTTGAACAATTTGAGAACCACCTTCTTTAGTTGACGAAGCAAATCACGTCTAATATCAGCGAAATAAAAAAAAACTGTATTTATCAAAGCCGTGGAATATTCTCCAGTCCTCTTCCAGCAGACTTTCATTTTTCCGACACATAATTTCAATACTATATAGAAAAAAACCACAGAAAGGTTAGCCTCGAACGTCTTACCGCTGCAAAAAAAAAAAAAACAACAAAATCGGTTCACTCAGTCGAATTGAGAATTTCCTCCTTTTTTGAAGATTGTCAAAAATGCCTCAGTTGAAGGCTGCGCCTGACTCCTGCGAACCTCCCAGATGCAGACACCACCAGTCGTATCATCTCCAGATGCGGCAGGTGTTGTCTTTAGACGCCGTGACGATGGCATCGCCGGCGTACGAGAAAGCGCACGAGAATATCTCGCCCTGGTGACCGGAGAGCACCTGGAAAAAAACGAGAGGTGATCACACCTCATGTTTATCAGAACTCAAACATTTATTTCACGTAAAGAATTTACATTCTGTTTGTTGAATGTCGATATGCTTATAACGTTAAAAGACAGCGGAAAAAAACTCCACTCTGACCATCTTTTCTCAAATCATCTTAAATCTAATACATGAGCTGGTACGAACAGTATACCTAAGAAGCTCGTGAACTATCATCATCAACCCATTACGTCCCCAACCGAGGGGCACGGGTCTCTTCCCTGAGGAAGGTATAGGCCATACTCCACCACGGGGGCCAAGTCCGGATTGGTGGAGGCTTGTAATGTAGTGGCTCGTCTTACTGTCAGAAGTTTTCAAGCCGCCCTAGGCAACCATGAGTGAAATATGAGTGCAATCAATACCCTAGGGTATCCGAGTGTGGGGCTAGAAGCAATTTATGTGCCTGTAAATGTTTATGTTTATTAATGCAGTTCCCGGTACCGGCGTTCCACATGCTGATACTGCGATAAACGCAAGCAGTGAGAAGAATACCGCCTACATTTCGTCATCATTTCATCATCAACATCATTCTCGGTCCTGTCCAACTTTCTTCTAATAACCTACAGTGCAGGTTCACAGCCTGCAAGAGGCTGGCTTATCCAAATTGAGGAAGCCTCACCTGAATGCAGTTCCCGGTACTAGCATTCCAGATCCTGGCACTGCGGTCGGCGGAAGCAGTGAGGAGATTACCGCCAGCTGGGCTGAAGCAAACCTGCAAAGAAAACTTTACATTTCGATTTGAAGCGGTGGTAGCGTGTTGGTAGTATCCGTGACTCACATACGAGAGGTCATGGGTTCAACTCGCGGCATGTATGTACTAATGATGACGGTATTTTCTGATGTTATGTACATTGTCAATGACCCGTTTTGAGAAGAAATATTTAAAAAAAATCTAATGGCTGTCAAAGGAATGCAATTTTGGACCTCAGCCCAATAGCCATGTTGATACATCATCGAATAGGTCTCAGCGAGCTGAACAAAATTTACTTTGACGCCAATAGCCAAATGTTTGTCCTTTCGGAGTTATATTGTATTGAAAAAAACTAAAACTTTCAATAAAATATAACTCCGAAATATAACCATTTGGCTGTTGTCGTCGTAGTAACTTTTGTTCAGCTCGCGGAGACCTATTGATGCATCAAACATGGCTATTGGGCCGAGATCCAAAATTGTATTCCTTTGACAGCCGTTAGAATTTTTTTTTAGTTCTTCTGAAAACGGCTCATTAGTGAAAACTCCACAAGTAATCAATTAAAAAATACAAGGGTATTGTATGGAATCAAGCGTTACTTTGCGGAAATCCATAATAGCACTAAAATGTGAAAATGACTGATAAATTCCGTCAAAATCTCACAAGCGCCATGCGGTTAGTTAATGCACCGCCCTCCCTCCCACTTTTTCAAGCAGAAGCAAGGCACGAACGCACACCACCGACACCAATACTTGTGTGAGAAAATGCGACGCGTTTCGCCTCTACACGAGGCATCCTCAGGCTCACAAGAGTAAGGCTAAGGGATATACCCCCGGTACTACGATCATTTGTATGCTTGATACAACTGAAGGATTTTTTATGCAAAATACAAAAATTCAAAAAGTTTCACAATGTTCAAATAAAGTTCCAGATAAGCTGCAAGGGCTGGCGTTTGTTCTAAATTTGAATAAATTTTCCTGTATTGCGTGTGTTCGTTGTTTATGGCTTCAAATTTATAACACACGGCAGTCCTGGTTGCGGGTAGCTTATCCGGAACTTTATCTGTAGATTGTGAAACAGACCCTAAATGTTCAAAATAACTTCTGGACCTTGTTAATCTCCTCCCGATGGCCGGTCATGAGGGCCAGCTGCTTCAAGTCTGACTTGACGTCGTAGACCCGCGCCGTGCAGTCGCTGGACGCCGTCGCCATGCGCTGCCCTGCCCAGTCGAAGCAGATGTCCAGCACCTGGTGAGGAAAATGGGATGTAACACGTACGACCTCACGCCTGTATCCCAGAGGGCTGGGCACAGACCAGGGACTGCCACTTGCCACTATTCTGATAGATCTCTTTTGCATCATCCACATTCGTTAGTCGTTGCATGCACACACGCTGGTTTCAGGTGATGGGATATATTATATGGAACATTCGAGGTACGTCCAGCACTTTCACTAGATAGTTCAATTCCATTGTTTTTGATAGCTAACCAAGTTGAGCTCGCCAATAAAGTAGTATTGTGTGTATTGTGTACCGATTCAGTTAGAGGTTTCGAGTTACTCTTAATAGTGTAAAGTTTTGTTCTGCTCAGTCATTTCATTTTCAATTTCATCATCATCAATTTGTGTATAAAACACATATAACTAGGTACACTTCAGTCGCTAAAAACTCCGGTACCCATTGTTGATAATATTGAAGTAAATAGGCGAGATAATGCAGAGAAGTAGCTAACACTTTTTTTGCTGTTGCGTGATCCATAGATCGAGTCCTACGTATGTCTATTTGAAAATTGTTTATAGTCCTATTATTAACAAAGATACGGTTAGCTTAAGTGCGATTCTCAGAAAATGGGTCAAATAGCACCATTTTTTTCGGCACATTTAGAAAGAAAGAAAGAAAACACTTTTATTACATTTTTTTCATATTAACTCAAAGAAAGCGCCAAAAAAATTATGTAGTTCAAATAAAGTCAAAAGTCAAAGTCAATCACCCTTACTCCCTTATTAATTTACCCCAAATAATCATCCTTAATCACTTAAGTATTTGACAATACATACTTCCATAAATTTAAATTCCAAATTGTAGGTATGTAACTAACTGTTTTAATTTTTTATCGATACAGTCAGAAGTCCAGGAAACAATCCCTAATGCCATGGGTCCACGGGTAAACACTGGAAATTAGCACTCATTCCGAAGGCCACTGGGTCTCACCTCGTTCGAGTGGTGCGCGATGGTGGCGAGGCAGGTGACGGCGCGCGCGTCCCACAACTTGGCGCTGCCGTCCAGGGAAGACGAGCCCACCAGCGAGCTGTCCCAGTTGTACTGCACGTTGGAGATCTCGCCCTTGTGGCCTTGCAGGACCGACACGCGGCTAGATGATGTAACATAACAATATTATTTATTCCACCCCAGCTTGGGGAGTATGACGTCATGTCGAGTCATGCTTTTTGTGGTATCAATACGGCAGAACTATTTTTCGAACTAGAACGGTGAGCAGAGACGGAGCACGCGTCGTTGGTTGCTCGTCTCTGACGGCAGAACTAGACAGTGCATCTACTATCGTCGCCGTACTTATGCAGAGCTTGACAAAATAATGTAGATACACTCTATTACATCATCATCATCAGACATTTGATGCCCACTGATGGGCATAGGCCTCCCTCATGGTTTTCCAAGCCTCCCGGTCTTGTGCCGCCCGCATCCAGTGACTCCCCGCCACCATAACTAAGACGTTAGACCATCTGGTGGGTGCTTGCCCACACTGGGTCGTCCGATCCGCTTAGTTCTCCAAGCTCTAGTATAGCGACTCCTAAAAGGTGATCCGCAGAAACTTGGGGTACGGGACGCCAAGAAGGATCACAGAGGTTCCGCGGTCTGTCAGAAAGTGAAATAAAATGTTCGTGCAATAGACTCTTATAGAACAGCAGTGGATCACAGTCACGGATAATATATTTTATTATCCGTGACTGTAATCCACTGCTGGACAAAGGCCTCCCCTTTAGATATCCACTCCTGCCTGGACTTTTTTTGTTATTTATTATTATATATTTTTTTGTCATTTACGATTTGTTCTTTCGATAAGACGGTCGGTTCTATACTATGCAGCTTTTTGTAATGTATGGTGTGCAAACTAATCTAATCTTGCTTCATAGTCTAGCATAAAATCTATTCAAACTACAAGAGAAGTAGACAAGACACGTTGTTAAGAAAATAGCCAGATTAGGATTCCACCAGAGAAAGTATGATCGATTAAGGCCCCATGACCAAATAACATTGGGAAACTCTGCTCTAGAATACTGTTGTTGTAGTGAATACTGCGGTCCTTTGTGAGATTGCTAAGGTGGTACGCCCAGGCCCTTCGCTTATTAACTGAGTTCGGTGACGGAAGATCCACATTGTCCGACATTGTTATGGTTATTGTATTTAATTGAAGAGAAAAGACGGCCGTAAACAAGAGTTCTTACTGCAAACAAAATATTTGAATTTTGAATATAGTACAGGCGCCAAACTCACTCTCTGAGGCGCGTGTCCCACATGGAGATGGTACCGTCGAAAGAGCCGGTGATGAGCCGCTGACCCTCGTTGGGGTCGAATTGCAGGGCAATGACCTCGGCCGTATGTCCTACGTAGCTGTGGATCTCCTCACCTGAAAACCACCCCAAAAAAAACAAAGTCATAGGTACATTATATAATCTACAGTGACACGAGAAAGTAAGAAAACTGGAGTATAAGGCAGGGGTCAGCCATCGCCAGTTCGCCATTCTCAACCATATTAAAGGCAGATAGACAACCCAGCACGCCACCATTTGCATGGCCTTTGGCAAACTTGTGTGATTAAGTTGTCAGTTATCTGTAAAAATAGCATAGTTTTTGGTATGCACTCACAGCGTCTGTACAACTTGGCTGTATTTTTCATGACCCTGTTGCTGCATAGCCTGCCTTTGGGCTGAACTGAGCCGCGGCAACCTTACCAGTGTGTCTCCAGAGTATGTCAAGGAACCTAGTCTCCAGTGGCATATAAATCTCACCAGTCCGAACGTCGAACAGCTTGGCGGTATTGTCCATAGACCCTGTAGCTGCATAGTCCGCCTTTGGACTGAACTGAGCCGCCACGACCTCACCAGAGTGTCCCCAGAGAGTGGCCAGGCATTCGCCCGTCTCCGGGACCCAGATACGAGCTGATTTGTCGAAGGATCCGGTGATGACGCGGTTGCTGGCGGAAAAAGGGATGATTTGACGTGTTGCACTTTTGCTTATGTGACGAGCGATATCTTTCTTTCATCATCTTTGAAATTCGTATTATCATACCCAAATTGCAGCCACACATACGAACGTTACATACCTAACTTAAATTACTCTTTATCTTAAGCTCTGAACTCATCCGACAGATCAAAGCCAAGTTCCAAGCAATCCAGCGAAGTTTTTGTACGCCAGATACCTCCAAAGATTTTAATAGGAAAAGTAGTAGAGGAATTCATTAGGTCTATTTTTTATGTAGCTTCCATAATATGGGTATCTCACTGCAGGGCAAGGTCTCATTAGGTCTAATACGATCAATAAAAGAGCAATCAAAGAGAGTCCTTTGGATAGTCGTAAGCGATCTCACCAAGCTGGAAAGTTGAAGCCGACCGAGTAGACGACATTCTGGTGTCCAGTGAGCGTCTTTAAGTCCTTGCCTGACTCCACGTTCCACACCTTGCAGGTCCGGTCGTAACTTCCCGATAGGCACCTGTAAAAAATATCATAAGAATAGTTTTTAACTTACCTTTAGAGAGTCGCTGTTCCACGAGCATTCATTGGGAATTAAGGTAAGCCAGGAACACGGTCAAATAGTCCAATCCTGGAGAGTTTGCGGCTGTTTTATTTACTGCGATATTCTATTTTGATCGTCTTGTGAGATCCCAAAAAACCCCAGGTCTTGGATGTATACCTACATGTTTGTGATGTCGCTGTTTCTGGTTCCCACAACACAGGGTATCCTAGTGTGGAGTCAGAAGCAATTTATGTGCCTGTATGTAAATGTTTATGTTTATCTATCCTCCATTGATAGAACGATGATATTCTCGGATTTTTTTAAAAAAAATATCAATTTGTTTTACGAAAACTGTCATCTGAAATAGTATTTTGTAGATACTTAGACCCTAGTCCCCAACTAAGCTTTTCCACTGTGAACTTTTTATCGAAAGCATTGCACTCAATAGAGCGTGAAAAGGAAGAACATAAAAATACATAAACTCACGTCCGTATCCCTAGGTTATAGGATACGGACGTGAGTTTATGTATTTCTATGTTCTACCTAGGACGGTATCCCGTCCGTATACCAGGGCTTAGGAGGTCAGAAGGAAAAATCGTACCTATTGCCAGTCTTGTCAAAAGCCA
Organism: Yponomeuta plumbellus; assembly: GCA_947310845.1. Classification (NCBI taxonomy): domain Eukaryota; kingdom Metazoa; phylum Arthropoda; class Insecta; order Lepidoptera; family Yponomeutidae; genus Yponomeuta; species Yponomeuta plumbellus. Next base: position 24,670,506 of record OX371193.1, on the reverse strand, counting down.
CGTTGGTGAGCGGCAAGACGTGGGTCTGTAGCGTCTTGTAAATGTAGAACCGTTTGCCGGTCGGGCCCTCGTGCTCTGTTCTCTTGCGCAGCATCTCCAAGCATTGCTCCAGCTGAGTAAGGACTTCTTCCGTGATGAGGGGCTCGCTAGCCAGCAGATCGGCTGCCAGCTTAGGTATGGCGGTGCTGGAAGACCAAGGGAGCACTTAGTAGCTGGAAGATGAGAGTGTGTAAGCGGGAGTCACTGTAGATTTAAAAAACGGTTGTTTGTTTTCCTTTGTCTCTATTTTATTTTTCTTGTTTTGTTGACTCTTGTGTATTTTGTTTATTATGTACTTTTGTCTTCATTGTGTTTCTGTGACAATACTAATAAAATCTTTCTTTCTTTCTTTCTTTCTTTCTTTCTTCTAGTTTGTTTTTCAACATAGAATGGACGTTCTTATTTCAAACTGGCCTGGTTTTCGTCAAATTGGTCAAGGAAAGCATAGGGTATGTAAAAAAAACCGGCCAAGTGCGAATTCTGTTTTTTAGTATTTGTTAATACGAGTATAACGGCAACAGAAACACATAATCTGTAAAAATTTCAACTGTACAACTATCACGGTTCATGAGATACACCCTGGTGACAGACGGACCTACAGACGGAGGACTGACGGACATACAGCGGAGCGTCTCAGTAATAGGATCCGTTTTACCCTTTGGGTACGGAACCCTAGAATGAATTTATGGAGGTTGATGTCGCTGTTTCTGGTTGCCATGACACAGGATATCCTAGTGTAGGGCTCCAAGCATTTTATGTGCCTGTATGTAAATATTAGGAGTCGTGTTTTATAAACAACAAAAGTGTTGTCAATGTCACGCCCAAAGAACAAAATGTCATGTGGTAGGTACGAAGTTTGGTTGGTGAATTATAATCTCTACTACAATTGAAACTAAACAACAATACTATATATTTTGTAGTCTATTCTTCTAATTAAATAATCAATATTAATTCTAATTAAATAATTAAGAACTCACTTTGCATTTAGCTGCAGTAGATCGATCTCTTTGTATTTGATCATATCTTTCTGTATGTATTCTAAGACTAATCCAGGCGGGTGGTAGCGCAGATGAAACTTTAGCAACTTCATTATCAATTAATTTCCCTAATTGACATTATGATACATTTTTAGGATTATTTTCTTACTCTTTTGCAGAGGCTTGGTTAAAAAAATACTCGCAGGATTTTATCAATATTTCTTGTTTCCATGGCAACTACTCGAATGTTCGGAAAAAGTTGGATATAAAAAAAGGTGACCTACCGATGCAACCTTTTTTCAATACTACATGAACTCGTTCGAAGAGAAATTCAGCAAGGAGGTCAGCACCTTGCTTTAAAACTTTTTGTGAAAAGTCACAATACGAGAAAGGAAAAACCGTAGATATAGAACCAGTAGTTTTACTCCCTCTACGAAAAAACCGGACAAATGTGAGTCAAACTTGCCCACCGAAGCAGTTCTAATCTACAAGATTGACCTTTAAGACTGTTTTCTACGACGACGTCTATCGATATTGCAAAGTCTAGTTTGCAATAGGGCTGATCAACACCAACATCAACGCACACCTTGCGTCCTAGTTTCCACTAAACACACCTGACATCTTACGACTACGAGTTTCGGGTACCATGCACCTTATCCAAAGGTGATAAGGTCTATTTGAGCACGTGGACAGTGCTGTTTTAAAGTTGTAATTGAAAAGAAGAAGTCCGCCTCGATGAAAGGCTTTCAGTGCAGGTGGCTTGTTGATGTTCAGACAGTGGCTCGGGAGTCTACGTATGGTATTTTTAATGACTCGAGATTAATAACTTCCACACGTCAATATCACTTGACCTGGTCACAAACTAGGATACACTGTGCTGTGGTAACTAGGCGAGTAAATACACCCATACTGAGGCGATTTGTACAAATGTATTGGCTAATGTAAGATAGAGGTCCGATAAGATGTCTGGCCGCAGCATTGGTGTTTTATTACCTTTTAAGAATATTAAATGGTGTTTGACTTTGCAAGTATTGATTGCACTCATGGATCTTGAGATTCTTGATATACGAACACTCATACCTAATTTGTATTAATAGCTTTAAGGTGATTTGAGAAAAGATGGTCAGAGTGGAGTTTTTTTTCGCTGCCTTTTTCTCCACTACAGACGGCCCCAAGGCAGCGGCTAACATTACACATAACTGTATGTACATTGACATTCAACAAGCAGACTGTAAATTATTTACGTTGAAATAAAAATTTTTATTTCTTGATTTCTTGATTTGAGGTCGTGGGTTCCATTTCCACTTGGGGCCAATACATTTCGCACCCTTGCAAGAACAACGTGATATTTCGAAGAAGACCATTTTTTATTCTTAGAAATTGTTTCTTTTTAACGCGATTTTATTTACACCGAAAAAGCCGGAATAATGAGAAAAAGAGACACTGCATCACGTTATAGCGCTATCTCTTTCGGACATTACTTTGAAACCTTAAAAAAAATGCTCTCATGTAACGTAAGGGTACCGAAATAACACGTCGTTCTTGCAAGTGTGCGATTTGTACAATTCGAACCTACGACCTCTATCTTTGAGGTTGGAGCCTTAACGGCTAGACCAAGGCAGTCAAGATTCTCATATTTATTATAAAATTTTTTTCGTGCAATAAAGTGTAACAACAACATTTGCGCGATCCAAAAACACGAAGATTTTAATGTCTATGTAAATAATTTAGGTATGTCTATTGTGTTTTGATCTAACTATAATTACTGTTTAAATTGAATTTAATAAATAATGAATGACTTACTAATAGATGAAGTTAAATTTTCGCAAGTAAACTCTACACAATCAACTTTCGACAAGATTTAAGGACATTTTACTTACTTTTTTCAGCCAGTATTCTTTATAGCGGATCTACCGAAATGTATGGGATAAGTTTTTGGCGATTTCTGACATTTCTAGTACTCAAACCACAGTTGGTTGGTAGATACTTTTGATCCTTATAAGCTTTGAGAGCTTATAATATTGGCATCAAAAAAAGTTTTTGAGTAAAATGGACGTTTCTTGCAGACTGTACATTTTTTCCGAAATCTGTGAAAGCAGTTCAGAATATCATAAAAAAATATTAATGATCTCCTAAAAACGTTTTCCGGTAACTTAAAGTTACAGGCCTCTGCCGTCCCGTCTCAAAAATTCACCTTTAAACCTACCACGCTCCTTGCCGTATTCGGCTATGGCGCCTGCCATCTGGCTCGCGACTATTTGTTGGTGTGGGTTTCGTTGGTGTGCCTTCAGGTGACTTATTTACAAATCCAATAAATCCAAATTGTAGGTACTGAAAGCATAATTCTCGAAATATTTTTGAGATTTCCGTTCAGGTTCTAAAATGTAGTAGGTATGGATAATTCTAAAAAAAAGTATTGGAAAGAAGAAAGAAAGAAACACCGACATATACAAGACATAAAAAAAGGAAAAAAACAGGCAAGGCAATACGAGAAATAAAAATAATGGACAATTGGACACGGGCTATGTCCATGCGGCGGTAAAACGGCCTCAGGATCAGTATTTGCTGCAGGTGCATTACAGCACTGACAGCCAGGGCCTATTATTTACAATCACGAAAGTTCTCATAAGAAAATTCTTCGGATTTCGGAAACAGTCTATTTGAAGGACCGGTTTGCCATAAACATAATTTTATGCCGGTGGTCATAAAACCAACGGTAATAGAAGCCTGATGGGCAGGTACAATGCCCTTTCACGGTTCGAGAAACCCAACGTTACACCATATTATGGTAATTATAAGCAATAAACAGTGGAATTATGTTTACGAGTATCATGTACCGTTGGCTATGATTAAGGTACGGCGAATACTTCCATCGTTGAATTGAAAAGTGCTTTTATACATTTCTACTACAGGATTCCCCAAGATATTAGGGTCAGCGGACTCAAGCAATACGTCCAAAACACGACATTCTTGAGGCAGTCAATTAAAACTTTTATAAAATTACTCTAAACCATTTTTATTATCTTTATTACATTGACGGAGAGCCAGCCGCCGTGAAACGATCAATTGATCTACTGGTTTTCCACAAAAAATAAGCAAAATACTGTTTTAATCTAGTTATGTTAAAAAGAATTAATATCTCGACAATTTCACCGCCGACCCGTGGTTTATTTATTAGGTTATTTTTTATCTATGTTTTATCTATGTTTAGCCATACTTCATCATTTCCGCTTTTCAACAGCACAGCTCTTGATTTAACCAATTCCAAAACATCTTCTACCTTACTAATATCTTTTGTTTCACTTCCTCATTAAGTTTTCTTGTCGTTGCTCAGCCAAGCAATCATTTCTTCTCATTTGTAAGGTCATTTACTTCGTTTAAAACGTTTCTTTGTAGCTCGTGAGACTTCGCCGTATGCGGATAATGAATGTAATTTGCATTGTGCAATCGAGGCGTAAAATATTTTCCTATTGTTGTAGAAAATATTAATGTAGGTACCTATAAATATTATATAATATTACTTATTTTGTACATCTGCTTGCTTCTCCAATATTTTGCTCCAGTCCATCCAAAGGTTGTCTGGAAGATATCACTTTTAGTGATAAGGCCGCCGTCTGTACTCTAAGATTAAGAAATACCTGTGTAATTTCCTTTTTTATGTACAATAAAGTGTTCTCTATCTATAAACCAATTTTTAAGCGCAAATCAGAAAACCGTTTTTTTTCAGTATTGTTTGATCGACCCGTAGAATTCATGAAGATAGAGTCACCATCACAAAAACTTTCATATAACACAATCAGTTGACCTGTTCCCAAATTAGGATAGCCTGTGCTATGGTCAAGTGATTGTTGTGTGGAAGTTATTATTATGGCAACCAGGCCAGGACATTACAAAACGTGTAAGTACACCCAGACTGAGACCATTGTACGTATTAGTTTTTGTAAACATGGAAAAACCCCCAATGGTTTTAATTGTTATTTTCAAGGTCATAACGCTAATGATTACCAAGTTTCCAATTCCTATTTTTCTATACAGTGTTGAATCTTGGACATGAGTAACTTACTTTCAAAATGATCACCAAATTATGCTAAGAAATAGATTATATATTATAGATTATTAAATTACTATTATACTTATTATTTCTTTTTACAGGGACTGGAAAACGTCAGAAAGCATCTAAAACTGCATTATGAATACATCAATTGTTGACCGATCATCATCGGTGAAGGTGTCTGGGGTTCAAAGGTGAGTGAATTCCGACAACCTACAGGATAGTGTTCAGGAAAGAGGTTTTTCCTATAGTTGTAGGACCTCTGTCTCTGACTAAAAATTATGCCAGAAGCGGTTAAGTTTACTCGTAAATAAGTAAACGTTTACAGTATAAAACCTAAAGAGGTTCTGAGTTTTTCATCGGTATTTCTTTCCAAGAATCTCCAGTTTCCCTTTACGTTCTGCATCGATTAAAATCCAGGTTGGTGGACAATTCAACAAAAAATCATTTTAGACGGCCCTACCACATCCGGTGGAACCTGTTCCACGGTAGCCTCACGCTCTGGTGATCTCTAGGCTGCGTTAATTTTGTTTGGTGGTGGAGTTGCCTCAAGTGCCTTCGTAAGGTGGTCCTTGACCGTCGCTGGCGGCAAGCAGGCAGTAGCGGTCGCGTCAGGTGCGCCGGCGCACGTGTTGTGTCGTTCGGAATTCAAATTCGCCAATCGTAGCGCGCTCTCCCGTGCCGTGTTACTTTTACTTTTGCAATACGTTACATCATGATGACGATCGTGCACTGATTTCGTGTGTTTTGGAGTGATTGTGCGTATGTAGTGAAGTTTGACGTGAATTAAAACTGTGTAAAGGGTCAACAGTGCACCTAAAGCATTGACAAGCCTTATAGGGCTGGGCCTTAGTAGGAGTGTGTGAGCAAAAAAATATGTGTTTATTGTGATCGGATTTGTATAGTCGTCTCGTACGGAATATTATTGTGCTTTTTTTTCTCAAGTTCGTAGGTGGCTGCAAAATTAACGTCATATTCTGAATTACATAATTTGGCAGAGGTTGGTATATTTAATTTGAAGTACCTACCCCCGGTTTCTCGTATACTAACAATTGTTAAACTACTGTTAACAGCTGTGATGGCCGGCTGTTAACAGTACCTTAATAGTAAACTGCGAATTAATATATCAGAACAATTTCGGGCTACAGTAAATATATAAGAAAAGGTGTTCTCTGATGTGTTTTGTATGTACTTTGAAAGTAATTCGCAGACTAAGCAAATAAATGGTACCAAACAATGCTATCAAAAGGTTGTAAACTTTATGTTTACTTTAGAACACACTGAAACTGATGTTTTGAGCAATTCCAAATTAAAGAATATTCTGGGTTGGATTCTGAATTTAGAATTTCGCTAAGTACCTAAATACTTAAGTAACGTTCTGTCACGCTCTTTTGTGAGAAATTTGGCGAGACAGCACTACCGCAGATGTGCGAAAATCTCAATTCCGAAAAATGGTCCTCTATCTATACAGGGTTACAGGGAAAGTCGTACACAATACTAAAGGAGGTCATTATTTAGGTAATTTCTGATGGATTTTATTCTATTATATAGGATCCGAAAATTAACCGTTATGGAGATATGACTGTTAAAGATTAAAAAAAAAACAAATATTTTTTTGCTTTTTGATTGATTTTTTCTCAGAATAGAGCTCATAAAGTGTTTTTTTTAATGTATTTAGTTAAAAGGCATGTCAATTGATAAATAATTATCAGCAAAAGCTGCACCTACTACTAACAGCTTTAAAAAACTGCTCGGCAATGGTTAGAATTAAATATTTTTTCTCTAAATATTTTTCACATTGAAGCTCTTAAAAAAACATTTACGTATGGAACTTATTCTGCAAATAATTTTAAAAACTTTTACGACTCCTTAACTATTCAAAAAAGTATAACATTCCTATTAAAGGTATGTGCATGAAATCTATATTAATAATTTCGTTCGGGTCTACGGTAGACTCGAACGATATGCACACCAAATGAAAGAGCGTAAAAAAATAGTTGATCTGAGTCGACAACATATGGGCGGAAAATTCGTATTATCGAGCAGCATCAATATAAAAATTATTAAATTCAACAATGGCGTTGCTAAGTAAACATGTCAATGTCATCATTGTTGTGTTAGTGTCACAAGTTTTCATTGTGAACTGTTATGGCCGGTTTACATTATTTTAGTGTTTCGGAGAGTGCTATAATACAATTAGAGAGGCAAGTGCATTAGTACATTACTAGACGTTCGAGTGAACGTTTATATTTCTTCCAGTAGAGTGTCACTTCGTCGACGTCGCGACATATGCGCTATCCTACTCAAAATACGATGAGTTTTAATGGAACACATAAGTAGGTAATTTTGATAATTCGAGTTATTGAAAACAACACGAACCCGTCACTGGTCACTTGCGCACTCTCCTAAAGTTCTCACTAAATTTTTAGTTTATACACAGATAAGTAACGAGGATAGTAACGCGCTCAGGTGTCACTGGATAGAACAATAGAAACCAATTTTATTTTGATTCTCATTGAAAGGCAACTAGAACCGTACTATACCCTAAAACGTAATAAAGCAAGTGGCGCTTACACGTTTCTACAAAAGCACTCTCCTTAAGAAAGAAAGAAAGAAAGAAAGAAAGAAAGAAAAAAAGAAAATTTATTTATTTGATACTCAAAACAAAACAAAAAAACACACACACACAGAGTGCGTACAATAATAAAAAAAATAACACAGAAAGCATAAAAAGCGTAAAAATAAATAAACTGTACAACATGAAAATAATAATAAAATACATTAAAGGTTGAGCCCCCAAAATGGGCCCGATTCAGCATAATGTTGCAACAGAGTGTAAAGTAAAGCACTCTCCTAAACACTAAGATAATCTAAGCCGGCCGGCCCTTTGATCTAATTTGTTAACTCCATGGTGTGTGGAATACCGTGGCATCCAAGAAGGTTATTATAATCTGTGCCAACTGAGAAGGTGTAGTAAGTAATCTGTGGTGTTTTTCATTGGCGGGAAGACAATAATAAAATTGACATTGAGTTTTGGAAGGGTCTGAAAAATAATAAATTGAAAAAGGAAATCAAAGTCACAAATTGATCTTTATTGTTTTGCTTAGTTAGGTACCAATAAACTTATTGAAATGAAAAAGCCACTAGATAAGAAAAATACCAAATTTAAAATGATGAAGAAAAACATGTGGTCAATACAAAACTAAAAGCTGTAAAGCCAAAGAGAGGGATCTGTTTTTAGTTGATTAGCCAAGTGGATTCTACGTCTCATACGTCACTAGATTCACTAGCTGTTAAGTTTATGAAGGAAGCTCATTTAGTAATTTGTGATGAGGTACCCATGACAAAGTTATGATAAGTATCCGATTTTCGCCTTGCATTCCTTCGTGGGTAGCCAGAACATGTCCAAAAGAGCAAGATTGGCTATCCGTAATAGTGTGCTGGTTCCAATACTGATGTAAGCATGGTAGCGAGATTTGGGTATGGCAGAAGAATCACGAAAGTAGGATTAGTGCAGTACAAATGAGATCCTTAAGAAATATGTGTGGTGTTACTTTGAATGACAGAATACGCAATAGTGTGATCAGAGACCGAGGCTGTAGAGAAAGAGGATGTAGTGAGTGACTAGAATTGAAAAAAGGAATGTTGCGTTGGTTTGGAGATGTGGAGAGGATGAACGAAGAAAGACTGACAAAGCAAATATATTGGGCGAATGTGAGTGGAAGGGCCGGTAAGGGACGCCCCAGGCGAACATACTTCGACCAAATAGGGGATGTATTAGCAAAGGGCAAGATTAAAAGTACCCGAAACCGATGTGGGTTCATGCAACGACTAATGGATGTCGATGAAGCGAAAGTGATTTGTCAGGATAGTGGCAGGTGACAGTCCGTGGTCTCTGCCTACCCCTCTGGGATACAGGTGTGAGCTTATGTATCTGAATGTATATCTACTGGTGGTTGATAAATACAGAGGCGTCACCATATAAAAGACATAGTTGAATATTATTTTGCGTCTACATTTTACCCGAGCGAAGCCGGGTTTTCGTCTAGTTTTAAAATAATGTTATTTGAGTAGGCTCTAGTGGTAGTACTGAACTGAACTTCGATACAAAAAAAATCTTTTTACTTCCTGGCACCTTTAAACTATGTAAAAAGGTCAGATAGGTTTTTTTGTGCTCTGGAGACATGCTGTCTCAGGTGTTCAGGTACCTACCTATTTCAGTATTTCTTTTTTAGAATATTCTATCTATCTATTATTTTTGTGTCTGCTCGTGTGATTCTTTCGTGGTAGATGTGTTAAAACGTGGTCTGCAAATGATTTGCGTTTTAGAAACTTCTACGTCTCTTTAGGTATTAAAAAACGTATATCACTTGCTATTACATCGAAAAAACGTTAGCCAAGTGTCACTTAAGAAGGCAAACGGTAAATTTTTAGTTGAGGTAAATACGTGCTCTTTGATAATCTCCCGTAAAACGCGATTTAGTTTGGATTTTTGTATTAATTCATCTTCATTCTGTGACTTGGCTTGGATTTTGAACTGATTCATCTGTAACCCTGTATATCTAAAATTTAATTTACCTAACGAAACACTCGTTAAAACCTTTTTGACATTCAACAAACAGATCGTATGTACTGAAATACATTTCTCTTTTCTGATTTCTTACTCTACCTCAGATTGGAATGTTCTTAATAGGTTGATGACTAATAAGAACCTACCTAACATTACGTGAGGATTTCTATTTACCTATACGAGCTAAGTGACGATAAGGTTAAGCCTTATTCAGCTATACTTTTGTTTAATAAAGACTCACGTTTATCTTGCCTTGGAGGCTTTGAATCACGGGTACAGTCGAGAGCAAACACAAAATCCTTTATTTGTATAAATTTATTATCCGTTACATCGACCTTTACTTGTGTGCTCAGGTTACTTCTTTGGCAACAAAAATACAACCTGTTGAACTGCTGGCCGCGACTGTACAAATACAGGATTTGATAATTAGATAAAATTCTTAAATTGCTTTTAACGATACTCTGCCGAATATTTTATATCTATCGCCATGTAGGCTATTGAATAATTTGTTGGCGTCCAATTAGTTGTGTAGGTACTTCAGATTCACTTAAAATAAAAATATAAATAACATTTTTAATAAAAAAAAAACGATTTCAGACAAAAAAAGTTTTGCATTTTGAATCGCTCGTAGCCTGGGTTGCCTGAACGATCTTAAACGATCGCTAAGGTTAAGCAACCATGTCCATGTTCAGTCCATGGATGGGTCACCGTCTATGACTAACGCTAGTGGCACTTTTCCGAGCGGTTCCGTGCCTCGCAAGGCACGTTAAGCAGTTGGTGCCGGCTGCCGTCGATAGATGGCAGTCGTTAAGCCAAGTCAGAGGCTTTAGGGCGGGTTGAAAACTTCTGACAGTAAGACCAGCCAGTAGTCTTACAAGCCTCCACCAATCCGGACTTGGCCCCCGTGGTGGAGTATGGCCTATACCTTCCTCAGGGAAGAGACCCGTGCCCCTCGGTGGACACATGATGTCTTGATGATGATACTCATAGAACAAAAATTCGAAAAAATTGGGTGTTTTCAGGTTTTTTAGGGTTCCGCGGCTCATAAGGGAAATATTCTTCTCAAACATATTTAAATAGTACATTACTGCAGCGGCCAGCAAAAGAGGCATTGATGGACGAACGTGGAAATGTGGGCCGAGGGGAAGCCGAGGCACACATACGTGAGTCCATCAATGTGTAGTTGTGGTCAAGGCTTGTTTATGATTTTTCTCAAATAATGCGCGGAAATTAAACTAAGGGACTTCACACGACGGCTATAATATACATTACATCCCGGGATGTATAGCTTTACATTATATTAAAGTATCACACACGCAACAGGTAACGTATGTATATTTCGCTTCATTTCGTTGACATACGTCTCGACCGACACACGTTCCGGCTGCTAACAGGGTGTTGTTATGGATCTGTTGACTTACTTACTACTAAATTTAATAGATAGGTAGTTCATCAGAAGATGATTGAGATTTTGATGCGCGTATGCGTTGGCACATTTGAAAAAAATAGAACGATGTGCATTGAACATCATATAAAGTAAGGAAAATTCCGAAGAGTTTAAATTATATGCGGAATTATCAGACATCGCCACCTAGTGGACAGGCATGATATTATTACAAAATTGATGGCCACTGTGTTGCTAGACTTTTTTTTCTTTTCTTGAGGTAGATTGATTTTTGTTACTATCCTTCATGTTAAAGGCAACTTTAATGTTATATTCCTTCACTATATAATTTGTAACTTCCTATGTTATATCTATAAAATCATAGGTCATCAATCGACTGAATCGAAGAATTGCTCGCAGCCCTGGCCGCCTGAGTGATCTTAAACGATCACGAAGGTTAAGCAACATAGGGTGCGTTCAGTGCGCGGATGGGTGACCGTTTATGATTAACGCTAATGGCATTTTTCCGAGCGGTTCCATGCTTCGCAAGGCATGTTAAGCAGTTGGTGCTGGCTGCCGTCGATAGATGGCAGTCGTTAAGACAAGTCAGAGGCCATAGAGTAAGACCAGCCACTACTCTTACAAGCCTCCACCAATCCGGACTTGGCCCCCCGTGGCGGAGTATAGCCTATACCTTCCTCAGGCTTACGAAACGTTGTTTACGGCCGATTTCTGAATTGAGAATTTCGCTAAGTAACTACTTAACTCTAGTGTTGTCTCGTCAAATTTCTCAGAAAAGAGCGTGACAGAACGTTATTTAAGTATTTACTTAAGTGAAATTCTCAATTCGGAAACCGGCCTTTAGCGAGACTATTTAGTGATTACAGATAGGACTACAAGTGATGTGAGCAAATGAATTTTTTGAGACAGGACTCTGAATACCTATGTCGTTTAGCGAAATAAGACTCCTAGTCGAGTTTTTGAATCACCAATAAACTTTTTAAACACCCTGTTCGAAGAAAGATGTATCGTAATATACGAAAAGGTGTTGAGATATATTAAGATGTATCGACAGGTAAATATACATCTTCGTATCGCTCAGTACCTTTAAGGTACGAAGATGTAAAGATGTATATTATAGCTGTCGTGTGTGGTCTCCTGATGATTTCTATAGAAAGATGTAATGAGATATATCGTGCTATAATATACATCTTTACCTTATAGCCGTCGTGTGTGGAGTCCCTTAGCAGATTTTTTTTCAAATAATTTTTGCCGCGTTAACGTGTTCTTTTTTTTTAATAGGTATATCCAGCTTTCTATCGCAAGCCAGTTCAAAATTTAAATAAACCCTCTGTTATGTTACCTCCTTGGTTGTCATTGTCTGGAGTAATAGATCGTTCCATTTTTAAATAACACGACAGATATGAGTTTAATGTAATTTATTTGACCGCAAAACACGACAGTTTAGAATTTTTATAGAACTTTTTCCGGCCGCTGCTCGCGTGTAATTGGCCAGTACAGCGATGTCGATTTATCTCGAAGAAGGTTGTCGAAATAATGCTCAAAGTTTCAAGCATGTTTAAGAAATATGTAAATATTTGAGACAACATTGTTGAGATATTAAGGTTTACTGCAACGCTTTACTGATGTCACGTCATTCAGTAAGTCGTTGTCCTACTGGACGCTATGGGATTACAATACGCACCCCTAGATGAAAACCCCATTAATAAAAGTCAAAATAATATGTAAAAATTTAGTTATCTACGTTTTCGACTTCCTGACCTTATACCGAACCGGACAATTTAACTCCCATGACGTCTCCTTCAAGTTGAAGGTATCGTTATGGGAATTAGTAATTGTCCGGAACGATCTCGAAAAAATTATTTCGACTTAGTGGGGTTTTCGTGGTTTTCATCTAGGGGTGCGATGTGTGGGTTTTACTCCATTAATACTAACGTAGTTTATAAACTGCAATGCATTTATATACTCTAGTGTAAAATGGGCCTTAGAACGATAATGTAGAGAGCTGGGCCGAGTAGGGCGAGCAAATGTCTTAGAGATAGTCATAGGCTTACTATAGTAAAAATGATAACAGCTTTAATAGCGCCATTTACATGGATTAATGGCGAATAATCTCTAACGCAGATTATACTAATAAAATGTACATACATGTCATAATACATTATATCTAAGCAGCCAGTATTAGTGAAACTGCTTTAAGAAGCGTTAATTCTCTGCGTAAGAGCTTAAAAATATGCGTGTATTTGCGATTTTAAACGCCGAGGAACGTGAACACTTGCTATGGTCACGTTTCCACACATGTTTTTTATATACCTAAGTACATTGTCGCTCATCATCATCGTTCGCAATCAGAATCCCTCGTAGCCCCGGCTGCCTGAGTGATCTTAAGCGATCACGAAAACATAGGGCGCGATCAGTCATAATCTAAAGAAATCTATCAAGGTTGGTTCATTTAGCATTGCAAATCAGTAGAAATGTGGAGGTAATTGCTCAAGAGTTCATTCGCAACTTGTGGACAGTCTGAGGACATTTTTCAGTCGATTTTCACGCCTGTACCGCAGCGGAGTAGGCAGAGACCTGTGCTTCGATTCTTTTAGTGTATTACAGTTCGATGACAGACACATGGTCGGGTCACGTGATGTGTTTTTTCATACCATTGACGCTTTGAAGGTTTGATATGTGTGCGCGCGTAGACTTGAATCGGCAATGAAACTAAATCGCCACGTTCATGCAGTTGTCATCGTACTACAATACATTAACAGAATCTAAGTCCTAGGCCTCGACTCTGTTGGTGAATTATAGTACGATGACAGATACACGGTCCAGTCACGTGATTTTCTTTCGTACCATTGACGCCTAGAATTATTGAGATACATTCTCGCGTTGAGTTGAAGCGGCAATGAAACTGAAACACCACGTTCATGCAATTGTCATTGTACTACAATGCGTTAGCAGAATATAGGGCCTGCCCTTTTATCACGTAACTTTCCACTCTATCGGGTCTATTTTGACGACTACAAAGTGTCAAAATATGTACGTAATTGACATTCTGCGTAGGTAGTAGCATGACGTGAGCCACGCGTTTAGTGGCGCTAAAATGTCAGAATTTGACAGTTAATACTGGAATGTCGCGATTTTTGACATTATGGCGCGCGACTCGCGTCGTCGTATACTACCTATACTGGAGTAGAGTAAATTAAAAAAATATCTCTAGACCGCTGCCGTTGGGGAGAGTTCCCATGATACTGCCAGAATTATATTTATTTTTCATAAAAAACTCAAGATTGAATGAAAAAAAAAACAGTTTTAATGTTTTTAAAGAATCACTAGTGATACAATTTTAATAATTTTCATTTTTTGTAAAAATTATAGGTAATCTTCTCTATTTAATCTGTAAACCATGATATATCCCGCAATGCCGTTCCAGTGCAATTTTTATAACCGCAGCCAATGAAAACCGAGATTGCTGGTGAGTGCGTGAAGAAAATGTACGATAACATAATTTCCGAGACAGTGGGCCGCGCAGCGGCGGTAGATCGCTGGAAAATTACCAGCTATCTGCCGTTTACCCTAGGCTTACCCCTAAGCTCGTATGTTACCAGTTGCTATAGTAACCTTAAGCTGATGTTAGACTTGAGTCATGGACGTAATATTATAAGTTGCAGTGTGCACGGAGTTTCGCCGTGAAGATATGTAGCCACATAAGCCATCTTCGAGCGCACCAGCGCCACATCTCTGATTAGGGGTCAAAGTGGTCGCCATGGCCGAAATCGGTCGGAACAATCATCATCATCATTATAAGGTCCTTGGACTTGAGTTCGTTTTTTAATTCGAAACAAAAAATCTATCCTGGTGTGTGCTATCCATAGCACACACCAGTGAAGTATGCTGAGTTGGAGCCCTTTTTTATTGTCACAGGAGCACCTGAGGCGTTTGGAGTTGGGGGTGGCTGGGCACCATACACTACTGTGTGGAGCCCTGCTGCCGTAGATTTAAAAAACGGTTGTTTGTTTCCCTTTGTCTCTATTTTATTTTTCTTGTTTTGTTGACTCTTGTGTATTTTGTTTATTATGTACTTTTGTCTTCATTGTGTTTCTGTGACATGCTAATAAAATCTTTCTTTCTTTCTTTAAAAAAAAATTACGCGGTGTTACCGCTATAAAAGTAAAGTAAGGTAAAGTTTATTGTCTTAATTGTCTGTTACATTTTTGAACGTGAACCATTTCGATAATTATGCTGCGAGTACAATTTCTATCAGATTTGTAAATAAAAGTCTACTTTTTTTAAGATATTTCAAAAAAATCCTTGACCTTAAATGACTTTTCTATGACGTCAGAAGAGTATTAGATCCTTTGCCTTACCTACTAAAAAAAACGAAACCAAATCAACTGACGTTAATGACATTTGGTTTTTTTAATTAGGCAGAGACTGTCTCCTCAAACACCAAAACTTTAGAAAAATATTAAAAACAGATGCTAGATGTCATGAATAAAGCTCAAAAATACCGAAATTAGTTTCTTAAAATGGTGAATCATTTCAAAATTAATTATTAATAAAATATACTAACACAAATAAGTAGCATAGCCAATTGTATCAGCACAGTGGATAGAAAGCCTCGCGCTTATGCTAAGCGTCCTAGTTCCCAAGCACGTGCGCGTCTCATGCGCCATGTGAATAAAGATGGAGAAACCCATATATATTCATATTTGTTACACTTATCAAGTTATCATATAAGTAATATTGATGTATGGTCACGTATCAAGAATGCCGCGGATTCTAATGTGCTAATGTAAATTTTAATTACTTAACCTGAAATATCATCGTAACTCGTCTTCCGGGTCGACGTTTTCCGTGTATACGTTTTTTTGCCATATTAATAAGATAAGATAACAGACGACGACCTCTGTGGCACAGTGGTTAGTGGATCTGACTACCATGCAAGAGGTTCCGGGTTCGAATCCCGGCTGGGGACAAAAAAATCCCAGGTCTTGGATGTTTACATGTTTGTGACGTCGCTGTTTCTGGTGTGGCCACGACACAGGGTATCCTAGTGTGGGGCCGGAAGCAATGTATGTGCCTGTTAAATAAAAACAATATCCTTTATTGCAAACGAGGAAGAAAAAAACATAAACAAATATTGAGATAATATTTGTTTATGTTTTATTTTCGGGAACGGGAACACATACCGGGATATCAAGCATCCTGTGTCTCAATTCAGATCTTTGTCCACCTGCATCCCTGCGGCTGCAGCATAGGTCGATGACGCGAGTCACGCATTTTGTGGCGCTAAAATGTCAGAATTTGACAGTTAATGTACTGGAAAGTCGCGACTTTTGACGTTGTGGCGCGCGACTCGCGTCGTCGTAATACCTGGCTGGTATCATGGATGTAATAATCAAACATCCTTGGCTGGTATACAAACAATAAAGAGTATCTATTCTGTCTATCTACGTCAAGATTTATTTCAATCCGTTCAGCAGTTATTGCGTGATTGAGTAACAAACATCCATAAATCTTTACAAACTTTCACATTTTTAATGTTACTAGACGAAAACCCGGCTTCGCTCGGGTAAAATGTAGACGCAAAATAATATTCCACTATGTTTTTTTATATGGTGACGTCTCTGTATTTATCAACCACCAGTAGATATAAATCGCTTAACACATTCAGATGCATAAGCTCACACCTGTATCCCAGAGGGGTAGGCAGAGACCACGGACTGTCACCTGCCACTATCCTGACTAATCACTTTCGCTTCATTGACATCCATTAGTCGTTGCATGTACCCACATCGGTTTCGGGTACTTTTAATCTTGCCCTTTGCTAATACATCCCCTATTTGGTCGAAGTATGTTCGCCTGGGACGTCCCTTACCGGCCCTTCCACTCACATTCGCCCGATATATTTGCTTTGTCAGTCTTTCTTCGTTCATCCTCTCCACATCTCCAAACCAACGCAACATTCCTTTTTTCAATTCTAGTCACTCACTACATCCTCTTTCTCTACATCCTCGGTCTCTGGTCACACTATTGCGTATTCTGTCATTCAAAGTAAAACCACACATATTTCTTAAGGATCTCATTTGTACCGCACTAATCCTACTTTCATGATTCTTCTGACTTCTGCCATACCCAAATCTCGCTACCATGCTTACATCAGTATTGGAACCAGCACACTATTACGGATAGCCAATCTTGCTCTTTTGGACATGTTCTGGCTACTCACGAAGGAATGCAAGGCGAAAATCGGATACTTATCATAACTTTGTCATGGGTACCTCATCACAAATTACTAAATGAGCTTCCTTCATAAACTTAACAGCATTGAATTATTTAACAGCTAGTGAATCTAATGACGTATGAGACGAAGAATCCACTTGGCTAATCAACTAAAAACAGCTCCCTCTCTTTGGCTTTACAGCTTTTAGTTTTGTATTGACCACATGTTTTTCTTCATCATTTTAATTTTTGGTAATTTTCTTATCTAGTGGCTTTTTCATTTCAATAAGTTTATTGGTACCTAACTAAGCAAAACAATAAAGATCAATTTATGACTTTGATTTCCTTTTTCAATTATTTTTCAGACCCTTCCAAAACTCAATGTCAAATTATTGTCTTCCCTCCCGCCCTCAGAAGAAGGACCTTCTTCTGAGCTCCCGCCAATGAAAAACACCACAGATTACTTACTACACCTTCTCAGTTGGCACAGATTATAATAACCTATTTGGATGCCATGGTATTCCACACACCATGAAGTTAACAAATTAGATCAAAGGGCCGGTTTAGATTATCTTAGTGTTTAGGAGAGTGCTTTACTTTACACTCTGTTGCAACATTATGCTGAATCGGGCCCATTTTGGGGGCTCAACCTTTAACGTCCTCTGTGGCGTAGTAATTAGCGCATCTGACTACCATGCGAGAGGTCCCGGGTTCGAATCCCGGCTGGGGACAAAAAAAAATCCCAGGTCTTGGATGTTTACATGTTTGTGACGTCGCTGTTTCTGGTTCCCACGACACAGGGTATCCTAGTGTGGGGCCAGAAGCAATGTATGTGCCTGTATGTAAATGTAAATATGTAAATGTAAATTATTATTTTCATGTTGTACAGTTTATTTTTTTTACGCTTTTTATGCTTTCTGTGTTATTTTTTTATTATTGTACCCATTCTGTGTGTGTGTGTTTTTTTGTTTTGTTTTGAGTATCAAATAAATAAATTTTCTTTCTTTCTTTCTTTCTTTCTTTCTTAAGGAGAGTGCATTTGTAGAAACGTGTAAGCGCCACTTGCTTTAGTACGTTTTACGGTATAGTTGCGTTTCAATTAGAATCAAAATAGAATTGGTTTCTATTGTTCTATCCAGTAACACCTGAACTTAAAAATTTAGTGAGAACTTTAGGAGAGTGCGCAAGTGACTCGTGACGGGTCGTGTTGTTTTCATTAACTCGAATTATCAAACTTACTTATGTGTTCCATTAAAACTCATAGTATTTTGAGTAGGATAGCGCATATTTCGCGACGTCGACGAAGTGACACTCTACTGGAAGAAATATAAACGTTCACTCAAATGTCTACTAATGTACTAAGGCACTTGTCTCTCTAATTGTATTAAAGCACTCTCCTAAACACTAAAAATAAAGTAAACCAGCCATAACAGTTCACAATGAATATGTACCTGTGCTGACACTACGTAACATTGGTGGCATTGACATGTTTACTTAGCAACGCCATTGTTGAATTTAATAATTTTTATATTGATGCTGCTCGATAATACGAATTTTCCGCCTATATGTTGTCGACTCGGATCGACTATTTTTTTACGCTCTTTCATTTGGTGTGCATTTCGTTCGAGTCTACCGTAGACCCGATCGGAGTTATTAATATAGACTAGATGAAAACCCGGCTTCGCTCGGGTAAATTGTAGACGCAAAATAATATTCCACTATGTTTTTTTATATGGTGACGCCTCTGTATTTATCAACCACCAGTAGACATAAATCTCTTAATACATTCAGATACATAAGCTCACACCTGTATCCCAGAGGGGTAGGCAGAGACCACGGACTGTCACCTGCCACTATCCTGACAAATCACTTTCGCTTCATCGACATCCATTTGTCGTTGCATGTACCCACATCGGTTTCGGGTACTTTTAATCTTGCCCTTTGCTAATACATCTCCTATTTGGTCGAAGTATGTCCAACTGGGGCGTCCCTTACCGGCCCTTCCACTCACATTCGCTCGATATATTTGCTTTGCCAGTCTTTCTTCGTTCATCCTCTCCACATCTCCAAACCAACGCAACATTCCTTTTTTCAATTCTAGTCACTCACTACATCCTCTTTCTCTACATCCTCGGTCTCTGATCACACTATTGCTTATTCTGTCATTCAAAGTAACACCACACATATTTCTTAAGGATCTCATTTGTACTGCACTAATCCTACTTTCATGATTCTTCTGCCATACCCAAATCTCGCTACCATGCTACATCACTATTGGAACCAGCACACTATTCCGGATAGCCAATCTTGCTCTTTTGGACATGTACTGGCTACTCACGAAGGAATGCAAGGCGAAAATCGGATACTTATCATAGCTTTGTCCTGGGTACCTCATCACAAATTACTAACTAAATGAGCTTCCTTCATAAACTTAACAGCTAGTGAATCTAATGACGTATTCAATGAGACGTAGAATCCACTTGGCTAATCAACTAAAAACAGCTCCCTCTCTTTGGCTTTACAGCTTTTAGTTTTGTATTGACCACATGTTTTTCTTCATCATTTTAATTTTTGGTATTTTTCTTATATAGTGGCTTTTTCATTTCAATAAGTTTATTGGTACCTAAGTAAGCAAAACAATAAAGATTAATTTATGACTTTGATTTCCTTTTCAATTATTTTTCAGACCCTTCCAAAACTCAATGTCAATTATTGTCTTCCCGCCAATGAAAAACACCACAGATTACTTACTACACCTTCTCAGTTGGCACAGATTATAATAACCTTCTTGGATGCCACGGTATTCCACACACCATGGAGTTAACAAATTAGATCAAAGGGCCGGCCGGTTTAGATTATCTTAGTGTTTAGGAGAGTGCTTTACTTTACACTCTGTTGCAACATTATGCTGAATCGGGCCCATTTTGGAGGCTCAACCTTTAATGTATTTTATTATTATTTTCATGTTGTACAGTTTATTTATTTTTACGCTTTTTATGCTTTCTGTGCTATTTTTTTTATTATTGTACGCACTCTGTGTGTGTTTTTTTTTGTTTTGTTTTGAGTATCAAATAAATAAATTTTCTTTTTTTCTTTCTTAAGGAGAGTGCTTTTGTAGAAACGTGTAAGCGCCACTTGCTTTAGTACGTTTTACGGTATAGTACGGTTCTAGTTGCCTTTCAATTAGAATCAAAATAGAATTGGTTTCTATTGTTCTATCCAGTAACACCTGAGCGCGTTACTATCCTCGTTACTTATCTGTGTATAAACTAAAAATTTAGTGAGAACTTTAGGAGAGTGCGCAAGTGACCCGTGACGGGTGCGTGTTGTTTTCAATAACTCTAATTATCAAACTTACTTATGTGTTCCATTAAAACTCATAGTATTTTGAGTAGGATAGCGCATATTTCGCGACGTCGACGAAGTGACACTCTACTGGAAGAAATATAAACGTTCACTCGAACGTCTAGTAATGTACTAATGCACTTGCCTCTCTAATTGTATTATAGCACTCTCCTAAACACTAAAATAATGTAAACCGGCCATAACAGTTCACAATGAAAACTTGTGACACTAACACAACAATGATGACATTGACATGTTTACTTAGCAACGCCATTGTTGAATTTAATATTTTATATATTGATGCTGCTCGATAATACGAATTTTCCGCGCATATGTTGTCGACTCAGATCAACTATTTTTTTACGCTCTTTGGTGTGCATATCGTTCGAGTCTACCGTAGACCCGAACGAAATTATTAATATAGATTAGAATTGTCAATTCTTGTTCACATAATATGGTTATGACGATTACAGCGCCATTAAAAAGAAAAAAAAACCTTTCAACTTAACAAATGAGGGCTTTTCAGAGCGTCATTAAAAAAAATAGTACCGCAAATTACCGATAGATGGTGCTGACGTCATGACATCACTGTACCTTATAGAGAGAGAGATAGAGAACACTTTTTCTTCTGAGACTTTATTGTACATAAAAAAGGAAATTACACAGGTATCCTTATCTGTGGTTCCTGTCCTATGTTTTTACAAAAATGCACAATGCATGGGCTAGTCATCAGCAAAGACACAATGAGCCGTTTTCAGAAGAACTATAAAAAAAAAATATTACGGCTGTCAAAAGAATGCAATTGTGGACCTCAGCCCAACCATGTGTGATACATCATAAAATAGGTCTCAGCGAGCTGAACAAAAGTTACTATGACGCCAATAGCCAAATGTTTGTCCTTTCGGAGTTATATTGTATTGAAAAACAACCAAAATTTTCAATAAAATATAACTCCGAAACGACAAACATTTGGGTGTTGGCGTCATAGTAACTTTTGTTCAGCTCGCTGAGACCTATTTTATGATGTATCACACATGGTTGGGCTGAGGTCCACAATTGCATTCTTTTGACAGCCGTAATATTTTTTTTTGCCACCTGGGGACAAAAACATTGCGCATTGTAGTGACTGGTAGTCACTGCCAGAATCCTCGAGAAGGTAGGTGCATCCAGGTCGGCTCTAAGGCTAAATAAAATACCTTATAGGGTATCATCATCAACCCATTATGTCCCTACCGAGGGGCAACTGTCTCTTCCCTGAGGAAGGTATAGGCCATACTCCACCACGGAGGCCAAGTCCGGATTGGTGGAGGCCTGTAGCTGGTCTTACTGTCAGAAGTTTTCAAGCCGCCCTAAGGCCTCTGACTTGGCTTAACGACTGCCATCTATCGACGGCAGCCGGCACCAACTGCTTAACGTGCCTTGCGAAGCACGGAACCGCTCGGAAAAATGCCACTAGCGTTAGTCATAGACAGAAACCCACCCATGGACTAAACGCCCCGTATGTTGCTTAACCTTAGTGATCGTTTAAGATCGCTCAGGTAGCCCAGGCTACGAGCGATTCATGATGTTGTCTATACGGAATAGTTTTGCTTTAGTTTTATTAAGAATCGGCATTAAGAGTTACATAAAAAAGAATTACATAATACATAGTTTGTAAGCTTGGGGCTACTAGATAGCGTTATTTGTTTTTTATATCGTAGTCGGGTTTTACCAAAGTCAAACGCTTATAAACAGAATTTAATTAATGGTTTCACATGCATCCCAACCAGCAAAAACCAGTCTTAAAACAGTCTCAAGACTACTATTTTTTCGCTCTAATATTGATCCTAAATCATCGTATAAGCCTGCATTTGGGCACGATTATAAGCGTACTTGATTTAATATCATTCTAATATCAATCTTATTGAATGCTGTTCACTATTATAGTAATGTAGCCAAAACTAATTTAAGCTGCTTTAGGCTAATATCGCTTTTACCTAAGTATCTTTTAAGACTACGTAGGCTAAAATTGGTCTTACTTAAGAATATTCTTAGTATCATCAATCTTATTTTAGTTTGACGTAAGACCAGAAAGTCTTCGCGAAACAATTCATTGTAATGGGTGCTTGCGTGTGATAAATCCAGCGTGACAATAAAAATAGCAAATAATAAAACTGTCTTTATCGTCTGGTGTTTGTTTATATTTAATAGTAAATATTCTGGTGGGAATAATTAGTGGGGACGGGGACGGGGACGGGGACGGGGACGGGGACGGGGACGGGGACGGGGACGGGGACGGGGACGGGGACGGGGACGGGGACGGGGACGGGGACGGGGACGGGGACGGGGGCGGGGGCGGGGGCGGGGACGGGGACGGGGACGGGGACGAGGACGGGGACGGGGACGGGGACGGGGACGGGGACGGGGACGGGGACGGGGACGGGGACGGGGACGGGGACGGGGACGGGGACGGGGACGGGGACGGGGACGGGGACGGGGACGGGGACGGGGACGGGGACGGGGACGGGGACGGGGACGGGGACGGGGACGGGGACGGGGACGGGGACGGGGACGGGGATGGTTATCGGGGTGGGGATGGTTGCCTGTTTAAAATAAATAGCAATTCATTTTCACTAAGATCAGTTATGTAACACACTTTCATGAATATCGTATATAAGCAGAACCTGCAGAACCCTCACAAATATTTTTGTCCCCACATGCTTGTCCTGGCAGCAACAAGAAGTATGATCCAATATTACTCTTGCAGTTGTGTTTCGAGGATCGATATAAGATTAAGCGATCTTATTTTGATCTTGTCTATTGTATTGTAAGTATATTGATCCAACATTACTCTTACAGTTTTGTTTCCAGGATCGATGTAAGATTAAACCATCTTATATTGTTCTTGTGTATTATATTGTAAATGTATTGATCCAATATCACTCTTATATCTTACTAAACTAGAGCTGTTAATCTTATTATAGCTTTCAATAAGATCAAAAACAACCATACTAACAATACTCTTATGCAATGCTGATATTAGACATGACAATTTTATAATAGCATTCATCAAGTCTATTTTAAGATCAAATGAGCAGAGGCTTAAAATACTTTTATAACATGCTCTTATATACATATATAAGACCAATCAATAAGACTGAGTGTTCTTGAGTATGAAGTGACTTGTTCTAGACTGATATAAGAACGAATACATATTACAAAACAGTTATTAGAGCGATTTAAGCCTACCACTCTTATAAAATGCGGACCCTGAGACTATTTTGCTGGTTGGGATGTCACATTAATACACACAAATACCATCACAAATATGTCTTATGTACCAATGTCTTTAATCCTTGTAATCTTCAATAAAGTGTATTTATGAATTTGTCATTGTAAACGAAACCAGAAAACCCGACTTTTCTCGTTTATTTTAAAAGCTTTTTTGCCGACTGGAACGATATTATTAGGTGCGGAGACAGGCCTCGAGTTTGGCTTAGTGGAGGGCGGAAAAGATGCAACTATTTAAGTAGTAGGATGGTACTGGGCGGTCTTATTATAAAATATGTATTTGAATCAGGCAACCTTAGAACCAAAGTGGTTTTTCAGGAGGCAGCGATGGCGGCCGCAGCGCCGGAGTTTACTGGCGGGTGTGTGAACCGCGGCTTCGAGGGCACCGATGACGGCTTCCAGACAATCGACCTCCGCGCCAGCGCCAAGGAGAGCGAGTCGGCTGCTCAGCTGGTATGTAGGCTTTCTCTGTCTTTATTAGCATGCAACTCTCTCTACCTCTCTCTTAGCGTGGACCGCGGCTTCGACGGCACCGGTAAACTTACACACACTAGTAATGAAATAAATAAAATTCAGTATGAAGGTTCTTCATTAAAATTCATGAAGGACGTGAAAAATATTTTTTTGAAAATCACCTATAAGGGAGGGTAAAAGGGGTGTGCAAAGTTAGTATGAAAGTTCTCTGATTTCCAAAGTTATTACAATAAAATGTTGTATTTGGGTTATAAGTTCTTAGTAATGGTTATTGCCGATATCAATTTTTGTGAATTCAATCCTTAAGGGGGTAAAAGAGGGGTGCTAATTTAGTGCTATCTAGCGGGTAGCGCGCGCAAGGTAGGGAGCTGGGAGTGCTGGGACGTACGTAGGTAGTCGACAAGTGGGCAGTAGGGACAGTAGAGGTACTAGAGTGCGACTAGTGAGTCGTGGCTCAAGCCTTTGGCGGGAAATTTAAAAATCTTTTAGTTGATAACCCTGCATATTGTCTGAAAAAACCATCTTGATACTTTTGCTTAGCTTGATTATTTGTTTAATTAGTTTGCAGTCTCCAATGAATTTTGTCCAAACATAACTAAATATAAGCAACACGAAAATATTAACTACATCAAAACCAACATTTCCACTCCACTAAAAACAGGGATAATAAAGATGCACCACATAAACTTATAAACATTTATTAATGCTGAACCATAATCAAAATCAGATTCATATCTTTTTTTCTCAACATCTTTGAGTTCTTTGACTAAGTCTTCGATCTGACGTTTAATATTTTCGTCATCCGACAGACGTTACAACAAGAATAATTCATGTTTGCTTTAAAACATTATTACTTGTATGTACATACTACAACATAGGTAAAATTATGTTGAATAGAATCAAAAGTTTTTTTCTTGTTTAAATCTAGGACGAGTATCAAACTGTTTGGGTTGTACTACTTGCGGCAAGTGTGACAGTCAGAGTGTGGCCATTATGAAGAATTCAAAATAAATCGCGTCCCACGACTCGCTTGTCAGATTCTAAGTACAAGTTGTACTATACAGGGCGTCCCACGACTATGCCACATGGAGGGAAAGTACCTTTAATATTGTAGATGGATCATTTTACTGAAAGAAGATATTATTTTAATTTCAAAAACAATCTAAACTGCATTCATAGATTTTTAAATAATTACACGGTTGAACCGGGAATCGAACCCGCTACACGAGAAAAAAAATTACCCTGTAGCTTTATCACACAGATCGAAAGGATTCATCATAAGGATTATTTTTTGCCAAATAACATACTATCAGAAATAAAAGGAAGACCATAAATTTTAACATTTTTAATACAAAATTTATCAATCATTTATCAATGCTCAAAATGACTCCCCTCCTGTTGAATACAAAGTCGCACTCTTTTGATTATTTCACTCCCTGTCGATCTTTTGATCTTGCTGTGGTGGATATTCAGAATAATACGTCTAAGTTCTGTTTGTAGCTCGTGGACACTTTCATACTGGTTCTTGTAAACTAAACTTTTTACATAACCCCATAAAAAATGTAACGGGGTTAGATCTGGGGATCTTGGCGGCCATTTTATTTGTCCATTTGTCCCGATCCAGGGACGAAAGTGTTCATTGAGATAGTCCCTTGTTCTGTGACTGTTATGAGCCGGAGCTTTGGTTATTAATAGGTACTTAATATGATAATGTCATTTGTATGTCTTACGGCAAAGTTAGCTTTTAATTTTTCTGAACGAAATTTCACTTCAAATGTTAAAATGTATGGTCTTCCTTTTATTTCTGATAGTATGTTACTTAGCAAAAAATAATCCATATGATGAAGCCTTCCGATCGGTGTGATAAAGCTACTGGGTAATTTTTTTTCTCGTGTAGCGGGTTTGATTCCCGGTTCAACCGTGTAATTATTTAAAAATTTGTGAATGCACTTTAGATTGTTTTTGAAATTAAAATAATGTCTTCTTTCAGTAAAATGTTCCATCTACAATATTAAAGGTACTTTCCCTCCATGTGGCATAGCCGTGGGACGCCCTGTATAACGAGGGGATCAATATTCTAAGCTTAAAGTGATTGTGCAACACGTTGTTATAGCCCCAATTTTCAGATGTTACAGTAGAAGCAGTCGTTTAAAAAAAGTTAAAACTTGTCGAATGCTAGACAAAATAAAGATGTATGTAAATGAACACGCTATTCTTTGTTTTATTTATTTCACATGCGCTAAAAGTATTCGTAAATTATTGGCAAAAAAAAATCTCAACTAAAGCCCACGCGGACGAAGTCGCGGGCAACAGCTAGTTACCTTATACATTTAGATTCTTTTGTGCGTCTAAATAAACTTTTTCGTGGTATAAACAAACAAACATTTACATACAGGCACGTACATTGCTTCTGGCCCTACACTAGGATAACCTGTGTCGTGGGAACCAGAAACAGCGACGTCACAAACATGAAAACATCCAACACCTGGGGGGTTTTTTTAAACAGTCCTAACTTTTTTTACGATAACGTAGAAGGTTGATTTTCTTACTACTTCGACAGAGTCTAGACCATTTATCTAGACCTGAGTATAAAGTTTACATTTCAACTCGATACGTCGTCTTCCCTAGATGTTGACAGACACACAGACGAGCAGGCAACAAAATTATCCTCTAAGGGTTCCGTTTTTCTTTCGAGGTAGGGAACCCTAAAAATAAAAAAGCTACAGCATCTCATTAAAAAATTGTTCGACTTGATTAAGATTGACTTTATGTAAAAATCTGCAAGTATTCTACAACGAAAATTTTAAATAAACATTTTACAAATCGTCGGTCCAAAGGTAAAACTACCTTTGTACCATTTGTAAGCATTTGTAATTTGTAAACCAATGGTAGCAAAATCTTATTTTGTGAAACAAATGCCACTTAGTGAGTTTTACCTTTGAACCAACGAAATTATACCCTTGCATAATTATTTTATACAAAGGTAGAAAACTAACTGGAAGAAAAATTTGTTTTAGTAAAGTGTTATTGTAAAATGTTTGTTTGACTTCTGATTTCTGCTATATACTTATGTTTGATGTACAAATAAACTTTCCCAATTATTACCAGCCCCATGCAGCGCCACTGGGTGCAATGTCGATGCACGCAATGCCGACAAGCGGTGGAGCTAGGCTAGGACTGAACAATTAAACAAAGGAGAACCGGCAAACATGTATGGAGGCTGGTCCAAGAACCAATAACGACGTGACATATGTCATTAGAAAGGTTTTTTAATATACTACAATAGTTACTATGGGAGTTCACTTCAAATAATTGTGTGTAAAAAAGTTATAGCGATATAAACAATATTTTTTTCATAGACGATTTTTAAGCAATCTATCTATCTCTCTAATCAGCCCGTAAATAGAGCCAACTGTTGGGCATAAGCAATAAAAATAATTATTTCGTATTCGATGACATTATAGTGCAAGTTAAAACATGTTTATGAGTATTGCTGGGGATGCAGAGTGCAGAGTGATGGTCAGTCTCTATCAGAACGTAAAATAAAAAAAGTTTTGATAAAATATAGTTTTTCTAAAACCAAATAAGATAAGATAAAACCAAAGTCATGATCAGTGGTCACATTTATCCAATACCGGTCATCGTACATGGTCACCTTCTCGAAATGGTTTCCAAATACACTTCATCATCATCATCATCATCGGCCTATGGTTGTCCACTGCTGGACATAGGTCTCTCCCATTGAACGCCACTGAGCACGGTATACGGCTACTCTCATCCAGCTCCTGCAAGCCGCCCTGCGAAGATCATCGCTCCACCGAGTCTGAGGACGTCCTACACTACGTTTACCGATCTGCGGTCTCCACTCAAGAACTCGTCTACCCCATCGGTTATCAGTTCTTCGGGTGATATAGCCGGCCCACTGCCACTTACGAATACACTTACCTCGGGCGGATTCTGCAGCTAGGTAAAAACAATTTCGAAGAGGAGGCCAAGAGGAGGATCTAGCTGGGCTGGGAGCGTTTGGGAAGCTACGCCGAGTCTTCTCGTCATGCTTGAAAACAAATACAAATACAAATAAAATACAAATAAACTTTATTTCTCTATCCACAAATTAGGTACGAAAGTTTTCAATCAGTGTGTCCTACCTGTCGTGACCTACGGAGCCGAGACATGGACACTCATGAAAGGGTTGGTCCACCAGTTCAAAGTCGCTCAGCGAACTATGGAGAAAGTTATGCTCGGAGTTTCTCTGTAGGATAGGATTCGTAACAAATACATCCGACAGAGAACCAAAGAAATCTTCTTCAGCTTGGTAATTTTCTGAGCTATATCAGCTCAGAGAATTAGCAAGCTGAATTGGCAGTGGGCTGTCTGGCCATATTTCGCGAAGAACCGACAACCGCTGGGGTAAACGTGCTCTTGAGTGGAGACCGCGACACGGCAAAAGTAGTCTAGGACGCCCTCCGACCAGGTGGGATGACGATCTGCGGAAAACGACAGGCAGATACTGAATGCGGCAATTGGAAGACAGGGCGCTATTCGCTATTCGACTCGCCACACACGGTTGACGCCGGTGGCCGCCACACGCTACAATTGTCGCTGCTCGCTTCTTGTGGCCCCCACAGGCCATTAACGCCGACACAAAACGCCGCCACACACCACTCGCGCGATTCCGCACCCCTCTTTCCCTTACCTCAGTTAACCAGTTTGAATCGACGGCAACGCCACGTAGTACATAGTAATGTTGTACATTTAAATAAATGTGGATGTAGAATTATTTATATCAGATAATAATTGAATTGGATAAATAAAAAGTAGCGGCCACCGACCTCAAGTGTCGGCCACCGGCCACAAGTGGCCGCTTCTAGCTTCTTGTGGCGGCGTTCGTGGCTCGTGTGCGGCGACATTTAGCTCGGCTTATCGGGAAGTTCTACTTAATAATAATTATGAGGCTTCATTAGTTTTAGAATCATATCATTGTTGTTATTATTATCAATGTGAGTAACAAATAGCGGTTTCTTATGTTTAGATAAACAAAGGTAAAACAGATTATGATATCGAGTCTAATATAAGTAAATACCATTTTCAATAGGCAGTAAGCAACAATACTCCAGTAACAAGCCTAGGGTCAACGGAAAAGCAAACAAAGTCCAATATCAAAGTCTAGTCAAAAATAGTCATGGAAATCAAGAACACAAAGAAATTCACTTGTAACGTAGGTACTCACAAAGCGACTGGCAATGCCGTTAAAAAATGAAAAAATATTTTTTATTGCTTAAAATCGTCTATGAAAAAAAATATGTTTATATTGCTATAACTTTTTTCACAGTGTTTTGAACCGAGCTCATATAGTAACTATTGTAGAGTATAGAAATACCTTTCTAATGAGATATGTCACGTGGTTATTGGTATCAAGGACCGTTTTGTCTGGTCCTCCTGTAATGTATTACTAACATAGTATAAGCACCATTATTATTAACTCTATATGGGCCTATGATTGAAATAAATAAATACAATACAATACAATTACCACATCATCGATAATATTTCCATTTTATATTGCCTCGTTTTTGGCTAATGAACTGTTTATCTTGCAAATAAGACTGCTTATTCGATTCTACGAAAAGATGGTAGGTATTTTAAACGAAATGGTACTGAAAATTCCTTTTCGGCGGATGTTCTCCGTTTCCCTATAAAAGCCATAAATATTGCGCGAATTTAATTTTGTTCCAAATTCAAATTAAAGTCACGTAAATATCTCCGCACGTGCACAGTATATCGAAAACACAGATTAATCGAATAATTGCAGATGAGGGGTATTTCTTGGATTTCCCTGAAGTAAAATGTGTGGGAAAGTTCTTAGACCGAACATTAATTTCAATCGAGATGTTTTGAGGTGAGTATTCTCACTTTCCCTGTTTTGGTTTTTGACCACATATATCTACTGTACTAACATTGACTTCCTTTTTGCTTGCCAAATTTAATCATTCTTGCTCAATTATGCCTACGGTTTTGATCACAGATGCATGGATATTGATTTAATTTTTTTATAGTGACTTAGGTTAGTACAGTCGAGATCACATCAACCTATACACCCATGCACTCTATTCCGTTACGTTACGGGCGACTTTGCAACTAAAATGTATAGGTTGACGTGTTCTCGACTGTACGAGTATGAATAATATAACAAAAATGTTTTATCTTTTATGAGGGTTGCGAAGACTTCAGGACAAATGCTGTATTTTTTATGACTATAAATATCAATTTGAAATTGTAGGTAGGGTAGGTAGGGAAAAACAAACAGACAAAGAAGTCAAAGAAGTATTCGGTGTTTTTCTTTATTTCATCCCTTATCGGCCAGCATCGGTTTCCCCACCATATACTGCGTGCACAGTGGGTTGTTTATAACGTGTGAGTGAGCTAGTTTAGTTCCCGCCCTCGGTCGGCCGCGCGCGGTCGCTCCAGCCGCCCCTGGCCTCAGCGAGACTGGCCGAAAACTTTTCCGAATCGCCCGCGCGTTCGAAGTTTGAAAGGGATGGTTTAGTTTTCTTTTTTTGCGGAGACTTTTTGTGCGCCGTCTTGGAAAAAAATGGTAAATATTGTTGCTCGTTTTGTAGCGGCCAGTAGCATTTAGGGAATTAAGTTGACGCCTATTTAATTTATTTATTATCGTATGGCGTTCAACATTGGTCCTAATGAAGATATAAATTTGCATTAAATTATTGTTATATGACATATTATTATTTATTTATAAGAGCTAAAATTATGTGAATAATGTTTGTTAATGCCAATGGAAAAACTTTCACTGGTAAATGTTTTTTTGAAGTCGTTAGTTTACTATATTCCATTTAGTTATCCAATATTCTAATATAAACTATAAAATTACATATCATTTTTCTTTAGCATTGAGAATGATTGCATGATTGCGTCAAGTATTTATTGGATTATTATAGGTGATTATTTGATTTTACATCATTGCGCTAGCAGTCGTTACCAGCTACCGGAACTCGTAATGCATTCTCTAATTATAGCAAGGCATAAAATCTAGGAACTAACAGTAACACCTTTTTAAATATTTTTATGCAACCTCGAGTTAAAATAACTTCAACACAATCACTTGACGTGGTCTCAAACTGGGATACTCTGTGCTATGGTAACCCGGCAAGGATATTACAATATGGAAGACTGAGGCTATTTGTGCAAATGTACGATGGCTCAAATAGAAAAAATAGAAAAGAAAAGACATTTCATAAAACATTGCTGTTGTTTTAATAAAGATAGTTAACGATCTAAATTTCCTCATCGTCAACCCATTATGTCCCCACCGAGGGGCACGGGTCTCTTCCCTGAAGAAGGTATAGGCCATACTTCACCGGGGGGGCCAAGTCCGGATTGGTGGAGGCTTGTAAGGCTACTGGCTGGTCTTACTGTCAGAAGTTTTCAACCCGCCCTAAAGCCTCTGACTTGGCTTAACGACTGCCATCTATCGACGACAGCCGGCACCAACTGCTTAACGTGCCTTGCGAAGCACGGAACCGAATAATTGCCCAATTTCAGGTTTAAAAAAATAGTGCATAGGTAATAGTTGGTAATAGATAAGAATATTCGTTATTGTACACCGAAAAAAAAACAACGTGCAATTGGCGGCCTAGAGCATAACTTTCAATGCCAAATCTAATTGAACGCCAGATACCTAAATGACGCCAAATTACGCCAAATCTTTGTTCACCATAATGTTAGTGTTTCGACCAATCATGGAGATCATATCTAAACAAAAATTACATGGAACTACCTACATGGGACAACGACCTAATCAAAACTTAATGTCTACCAAATTACTATCACAATCACATTTTGATTTCATTGTGTCATTTTTGGTATTTTGATCGTAATTTTTTAGATACCTCTCCAATCTGCATGCTTGGTAATTAATAAAATAAGTTCTATACAGCAACCTGGGCTTAAATTCTGTCAATGTCTTGTATTCGACGACATCTGTGGCGCAGCGGTTAGCGCATCTGCATACCATGCTAGAGTTCCCGGGTTCGAATCCCGGCTGGGGACAAAAAAAAAGAAACCCAGGTCTTGGATGTTTACAGGTTTGTGACGACGCTGTTTCTGGTTCCCACGATACAGGGTATCCTAGTGTGGGGCCAGAAGCAATGTATGTGACTGTATGTGAAATTTATGTTAAAGTAGCTGTCGCCCGCGACTACGTCCGCGTGGGCTTTCGTTGAGTAAAGTGTTTGCAAATAAGATAGGGATAATTTTAGCGCATGCGAAAGAGCTTTTATATTAATTTCGCAACCCCCTCTTGCCCCCTTATGGGATGATTTTCGAAAAACTACTTTACACGTCTTTCAATGAAGGATTTCATTCGAATAACTTCAAAAATGGCTAAGTTTCATACTAACTTTTCACCCCCCCCCCCCCCCCCCCCCCCCCTTAAGCGATGATTTTAAAAAACTTTAACTATTTACATGTGTTTCATGACTTTCAATTAAGGACCTCCATATTAAATCTCATTCGAATAACTTCAAAAACGGCAGAGTTTCATACTAAGTTTGCACCCCCCTTTTTCACCCCTTAATGGATGACTTTTAAAAAACTATTTTACACGTGCTTCATAATTTTAACTTTGAACCCCCATTTTCCCCATCCCCTAAAGGGGATGAATTTTCAAAAATCCTTTCTTAGTGCTCCCCTACGTTACAAAAGGAACCCTTGTGCAAAATTTCAAGTTTCTAACCCTTACAAACTGTAAGGGTTACAAACTAAAAGGCCCTGCGTTGATATGTCAGTCAGTCAGTCAGTCAGCTTCTCCTTTTATATATATAGATTACATTCATATGATACAATGAAAACTGCATGAACATGCCGATTTAGTTTCATTGCCGCTTCAAGTCTACGCGCGCACTCAAATCAAGCAATCTAGGCGTCAATGGTATGAAAAAACACGTCACGTGACCCGACCGTGTACCTGTCATCGAACTACAATGCACTAACAGAATTGAGGCGTTGGTCCCAAACTAGAATACCTTGTGCTATGGTAACCAGGCAAGGACACTACAAACATGGAAAAACACAGACCGAGGTCATTTGTCTCAAAAATTTGAATCTCAGCGTATCATTGACCGCACTTACTAGGTAAGTACGTACTACCCAGTGTGCTTATAGAATATCTAAAAACTATAAACTATGAGCAAGCACGTTTTACTGGCCTGTTTATGTTGGGCGGTATCAGTGTCGCAAGTCACGCGACCCCAGCAATCATATCGATCTCTCTACATCATGCTTACCCCGGCATGGATCACGGTGTGACCTCGCGATGTTGGGCAATAAAGGTAATACCCCCAAATTCTCATAAATCTTGCAAAATTTTTGTCCAAAAATCATCCATCCAAAAATTAATTCTGTCATCAACCCATTATGTCCCCACCGAGGAGCACGGGTCTCTTCCCTGAGGAAGGGGCCTAGCCCGGATTGGTGGAGGCTTGCAAGACTAGTGGCTGGTCTTACTGTCAGAAGTTTTCAAGCCGCCCTAAGGCTACTGACTTGGCTTAACGACTGCCATCTATCGACGGCAGCCGGCACCAACTGCTTAACGTGCCTTGCAAAGCACGGAACCGCTCGGAGAAATGCCACTATAACGCGTTATAGCGTTAGTCATAGACGGTCACCCATCCATGCACTGAACGCGCCCTATGTAGCGTAACCTTCGTGATCGTTTAAGATCACTCAGGCAGCCGGGCTACAAGCGATTCTGAATTGTGAAAAATATAAAACACATAAAATTATTATGGCTCCATTTGGTTACATTATTCCATCGTCCCTGACCTACTCGCTTTATCCTACCGCTTTAACCTACTCGACCTACAAGCTTTACCGGATCTCGGTATACGTGTAAGAAACATCCATCATAAGCGCGATAACTGACGCCAGGCAAGTGATCAACTAATAAACCTTTAATTTAATATATTCTTGACCTTTGTGATCTATTTATAACTATCTTGCCGATGGAAAAGGCAAGTGACCTACCGATGGTAATGACCTGGCTGGGAAGTGAACCCCGAGCTATACTGACCGGATCGACCGGTCACCTTGTTCTACTGGGGACATAAAACTTTGTTACACCCAGCGAAACTTTACTGATAACATCGCTGATACGTAGCAGCATAGCAAAAATTGCCACGATTTTTTTTTCTAATTTTTAACAAGGCTTTTACTGCCATTGAGCAGTCATGTCAGCCTCATGGTATTTAGCTTAGAAGAGCTATTGCGATGCCTGACCCCGCCATGGCTTCATTAGTCTAAAAGAAGCACGAGCGAAGTCATACATCGCAACAGCTCCCGTAGAAAGTGGATTGGACAATAAAATATTTAATTCCCTCGCATGTAAGTTTGAATGAAACATTCTTCTTCTTAATTGATTGTTCAGAACACATTCCAGCAAGAAATGCATGTGATCCTCTATAACTCCACATTTCTCACACATTGAGGAGGGCTTCTTGCCCATTAGGAAGTAAAATTTGTTTACTGGAATGTGCCCTGAACGAAGCCTAAATGCTCGAATAAGCCTAGATCTACATAAATTGGAACAATCAAACCATGGCACCAGATTTGGTCTACATTGGATAGTTCTGTACCAGAGACTAATACCCTTTTCAACATGCTCTCCAAAATGATACTCCCACTTTTCCCACGAAATTTTAAAAAAGTGTAAATAATCTAATCGTGTCACAATGTTAGTGCGCATACTCCTCCGAAACGACTGGACCGATTTTGATGAAGTTTTATTTGTAGGTATACACACATTCGGTATGTCTGAGAATAGTTTGTTATCTGTTTATCATACGACTAAATGATAAGGGTATTTTATCTGGCAAAAGAACGATTTCCGGGTCAGCTACTATACATAAGAAGGAGATAATCTACCTCTATCAAATTTGACTGCCTCGTTGGTCTAACCGTTACGGCGCTCGCATATCAAGAAAGAGGTCGTGGGTTCGATTCCCACGGGGGGCCGCCATACATTTGTACCATGGCCTCAGTCTGGGTGTGTTTCCATGTTTGTAATGTCGTTGCCTGGTTACCATAGCACAGGGTATCCTAGTTTGGGACCAGGGCTTCGATTCTGTTAGTGCATTATAGTACGACTAGCTTTCGCCGGCGACTCCGTCCGCGTGGACATTAGTTCATAATTTTGCAACCCCGTTCACTCCCGTAACTCCCGTTAAGGGTTAAATTTAGAAAAACGGTGAAACACGTGTTCAATCAATTGTGTTGAAAATTAGACAACATTCTTTATACCTCCCATACAAATTTTGGCAACCCTTTTCACGCCCTTAGGAGTTGAATTTCAAAAAATTCGGTCTTATTCCTTGCCTACATTATATATAGACCCTCTGTGCAAAATTTCAGCTTCCTAGGTCCAACGGCTTGGGCTGGGCGTTGATGAGTGAATGAATCAGTCAGGACTTTGAATTTTATTTATATAGATAGATAACAGATACACGGTCGGGTCACATGGCGTGTTTTTTCATACCATTGACGCTTAGAATTTTATTGATACATGCTCGCGTTGACTTGAAGCGGCAATGAAACTAAATCGACATTTTCATGCAGTTGTCATTGTAATACAATGCTGTAGTAGAATCTAGGTCCAGGTCAGATTGCGTATACTGAGTTTTGTCGTTCACTTTCGATAGCGAGAGCGTTTGCGATTTGCATAGGAGTGACAAAGCGCGCCATCTATTTGTCTCTTTGTTACTCTTATGCAAATCGCAAACGCTCTCACTATCGAGAGTGAATGAAAAAACTCAGTATAAGCACTCAGGTGATTGTGTTGTGTGGAAGTATTATATTTATTATTTATTATAATTATACTTTATTGCACACGAGACATTAAACATAACAATACATTGAAACAATATGTACAAAGGCTAACTTATCTCTGTAAGAGATTTCTTCCAGCAAGCCTTACGGCAAGCGGTTGTTAAGCCTTATTTATTACTGGCGTCCGTGCATGTAACGCCTAATGAATGTCGATGAAGCGAAAGTGATTTGTCAGGATCGTGGCAGGAGGCAGTCCCTGGTCTCTGCCTACCCCTCTGGGATACAGGCAGGCGTGAGCTTATGTACTGTAACGAATTATTTGATTGAAATACGCTTGTTGGGCAAATATTAACTTTTATTTTCTATTTTTATCGAGAAAGCCTAGCCTAGCTAGCCCTCTACTGACATCTCAACAAAAACGTAGCGATTCTCTTTCAAAATATTTAAATTCATACAAGATGGCTGTGGCAGCCAGTTACTATAAAGAGGAATCGCTACATTACGTATGTATATGACAAGATAATCTTCTCAAACTAGTGCTTCGGCACATTTTTTCGTACTTTACGTCGGCGTCTGTCCTAGTTTTGTATTAGTACACTAGCGCTGTAATGTTCCACAAAATTGTTCTGTAAGTTTGTTCTAGAGTACTTAAATGAGACAATGAAGTTTTCATACATCGTTGGATTGAAATCAAGCTACAGCGCCACCAAGTTATATGTTCAGGTGGGCAAAATTGTAACTAATTGTAAATCCTGACCTATTTTATGTTTTGTTTATTCACTTACTAAGACTTATAGATATGTTTGCACTAAAATTAAAAGACGGGTCTTTGACTTAAAATATTCTCATATTACTAGGTAAATTTCTTAGTTTGTTACCACTAAATTCTCCACTATCTACTGAACAGATAAGATGGTGGCACTGTAAGCCTTTTTGTCTCTGTCAGCGGAACTAGCACCTTGTTTATTTCCATTATCTGTCAAAGGATCTACTTAGATACATATCAGATAATAGTTTTATCATCGCCTTAGACAAAGAAGGTAGTTAACAGATAATATTGTTTAGATTATCACGGCCTCAGACAAAGAGACGGCACATTCGTTTGCAGTGCTATAAACCGATAGTATTATCCGATGCCGCTTAAGAAATACGTTAAGCCCATTGTGCCAAAAAGCTTATTGTAAAATTGACGATTATTTAGAAGATAAAGATGTCTGGTATTAAATAGTGTTTTATTCAATTATTAATATTACTTGTTTAAACACTAGATATTGATCGTCGTGAGATCCGTCTCGATAAACCATGATTAAGCTCTGCAAATCAGAGTGCGTATACCGAGTTTTTTCATTCACTTTCGATAGCGAGAGCGTTTGCGATTTCCAAAGGAGTGACAAAGAGACAATTATGTGGCGCGCTTTGTCACTCCTATACAAATCGCAAACGCTCTCGATATCGAAAGTGAAGGAAAAAACTCAGTATCAGAGTGCGTATACCGAGTTTTTTCATTCACTTTCGATAGCGAGAGCGTTTGCGATTTGCATAGGAGTGACAAAGAGACAACTAGGTAGCGCGCTCAGAGTGCTTATACTGAGTTTTTTCATTCACTTTCGATAGCGAGAGCGTTTGCAGTTTGTATAGGAGGACGCACTCAGAGTGCTTATACTGAGTTTTTTCATTCACTTTCGATAGCGAGAGCGTTTGCGATTTGCATAGGAGTGACAAAGAGACAACTAGGTAGCGCGCTCTGTCACTCCTATGCAAATCGCAAACGCTCTCGCTATCGAAAGTGAATGAAAAAACTCAGCATAAGCACTCAGCACTCAAAGCGAAACCTGGTCGGACTCTTTTGACGAAAACTCAAGTAAGTGTATCCGGAATAAAGTTAATAATGCGTAGTGGCTTAAGAAAGTTTTATTTAAAAAATAATATTAAGGATAAGATAAGATAAGAATATCTTTATTGCACATAAGAAACAAGAAACAAATAAAAGTTACAATTAAAGAAATATATACAATAGGCAGTCTTATTGCTAACAGCAATTTAAATTGTATAGACAATTTGTATTTAGTGTTCAACATTGATGTGTAGTAATTTTTAAGTTTATAACTTTGTTAACTTAGCTAAAACTGTATTGAAAAGAATAATTAATTAATTATGAAGCCAACAAATTTGACGTTCATAAATACATTTTGTTTTAATTAGGAGTAAAAATAATTAATTTGATTTATTGTTTTTCAAGCTTTTTCCTCTTCATTTTAAGCTCCTGGCTCACTTTGCAGCTACGGAACTAAAATAAAATCTCTCAAGTGGAGCTATGGACAAAGCTAGCCTTCTATGTAACGTTTACTTGTAAATGGCCACCAAATAGTGACATTAACATGGATTGTTGCACTGATCATGATTTAATGTGACGTCCAAGGAAATTACACTATTCAGAGTGATTTAAACGATGACCGAGACAAGGAAGTGGTGGGCGGACCAGCGTAAATGGGGCTTAGCATTCGTCATTTCTTTGTCATTACACACTTTTGTTTAACTTCATAAATGTATGTTAAATTAGCATCTCGCAAGCCGACTTTGAACCACAAGACTTCCTGTTAAGGGAATTCAGTGGTTAATAACACTAGCGTCATCGAGGAAAAAGTTAGCAAAAAGTGTATACTATGTCTCGATCATGTACACAGTGATTTTGGACCCACAACAATGAACCTAGGACTACGAACCTAGATGTAGAAGGATAAAAAAATCTTTATAGGAAACTAGTGACGTAGAAGGATAAAAAAATCCTTTTAGGAAACTGGTTTCCATACTCCGGTTACCTTATTGGCCGGACCGGCGCCAGTTATGTATGAAACACCATGAAAGTCCGTACATGAAACCGTCGCTAGCAGCACCGGCTCACAACGGCGCCGGCGCCGTGCCGGGTAGAACCCGTGCTCGTGTACACGCGCCCTTACGGCCAAAGGGGATTGTTTTCCTTGGTGGGGCTAGTTTTATTCAGTAAATCCCCTTCACTTAAGATTTTGAATTTAAAATGCTCATTTAGTTAGAGTATGATGACAAAATTATAGAAGTAATCTGATGCCGCAGCCAAGACAGGGCACGTAGCGCTAGATAGAGAAAGCTTAAAACCATTTATATTAAATGGAAATTGAGGTTCTTCTGCTTATGACAATGATAGCCTAGATTACGGTAAAGAGCATAAAAATATGAACATGAGAAATGAAACAGAAAACTTGTTGTAAAACACAAAATTCAATTGTAATCCCTATGCTCTGCACGTATTCAGTAAGTTCCCAACATCCTGTTATATGACTAGGGTAGGTACGCCCCACCTGGCTTCCACTCTCCCTAGGCTCTTAGGGCATCCATATGGGCTTATTATGTGGACATCAGCGATCGTGACACAAATAATAGTCTGTCGATGACCGAATGTGTTTAATAGAGGTACAAAAACCAGGATGCAGGATTTAAGAGCCGCTTGAATGGAGCTTAAGGCCCATTGTGCGACAAGTATGTTAGTGAATTGAACAGTAAACTGAGGTACCATTTCGTCACTGTAGGAATGTCAACGACGTTTTATTACAAATACAAACAATATCATTATAGTTTGTCCAGAAAAAGTAGAAATTAAAGAGTACGGTTTTGCTCGGACTTTTTGTCTGTGTTTGCTAATACCTTGCACTGTCAAGCATTATATAAATTAAAAACTTAAGTTATTACATAAAATAAGGTATTGTGTTTAAATAAATTTATAGTAAATGTTTAGATTTTTCGATACGAAAAATAGTAAACTTTCACTTCCGGTTTCTTGTATTTTTGGACAAACTGTAAGTATTATTTTTCGTAACTTAGAAGAAAAGGAACTGAATCGTTAAATAGGATCACTTGTCTGTCTGTGTGTGTGTCTCACAAGACCCCTTATCTCGGGAAGTCGTGGAGGTATCGAGTAGAAAGTAAAACCATGTCCTCAAATTTATACAGTCGCATCAAGCTGAGAAAAAATAAAACTCCTAAGTTTACAAGAAAAAATCTGAAAATTATACGTTTGTAATTCAATCAATAAAAAAACTGAAATTGATTAATGGCCATATTGGGAATCCATAATTAAATTTTGTGTGGTGAAAACGCGCGATTAGACCCGCTTAATACATTATTATGAAAGAACTTTGTTTTTCTACGAATAATAATATGGCTAAGTGTGTCTTAAACAAAAATATATTGAGTAATTAGCGTACTTTATATTCTTACACGTACCAAAGATACATAAAAAACACAAAAAGCCGCTGCGGAGGATTTCGATGAAAAACACGAGATTTCTTGTAATATTTAATTATTTTTTCTGGTTCCCACGTCACAGGGAATCCTAGTGTGGGGCCAGAAGCAATATATGTGCCTGTATGTAAATGTTTATGTTTATTAGGTAGGATAATATAAAGTAAAAAATATATTTATTTGTGAAAGATTAGTATGAATAGATGTTAGTTCCGCATGTTTTGACATTGTATAGACATACAGATTATAAGAGAGAGTACCGTTGATTTCGTTATACATACAATAAAAATATTCGTTATTACATAAAAAAATATATATTAAAAAAACGACTGCCAGCTGATAGCAGTAACTACATAAAGAGAGTTAGCGTACAAAAAAGGCAAGATTATGTATAGCTGATTGCCTCGATGGCTTAGCGGTTAACGTGCTTAATCAAAACAGAGAGGTCATGCGTTCGATTACCATTCAAATTACCTCATCATCAACCCATTATGTCCCCACTGAGGGGCACGGGTCTCTTCTCTGAGGAAGATATAGGCCATACTCCACCACGGCGGCCAAGTCCGGATTGGTGGAGTTTTGAAG
Organism: Yponomeuta plumbellus; assembly: GCA_947310845.1. Lineage (NCBI taxonomy): Eukaryota > Metazoa > Arthropoda > Insecta > Lepidoptera > Yponomeutidae > Yponomeuta > Yponomeuta plumbellus. Next base: position 24,629,458 of record OX371193.1, on the reverse strand, counting down.
AGGATTGAAGGAGTTAGTTGCAAAGTCGCCCGTAATGAAACGGAGTACATGGGTGTATACGATGACGTGCTGTCGACTGTACCGAGAATTCCTCACAGAGGAAGTGAGTTATCTGTTCACCATAATATGGATTACTATGACATCTTTATGAACTGTACTGTAACACATCAACTTGGATATTATGTAAGTAATTTCTTCTAATGTATTTTGATTTCTGGTGTGCTATGTGCGTAATAAAGAGTTTACAATCAGTTCACATCAACTTTTACGTTACGACTCTAGATGTAAAAGTTACTAATAACAACGGTATAAGTAGGTAAGTCTAAAATAGGTCAGAGATTCTTCTGAAAACATTTTTTGCGGCGCAACACTTTCCATATTATACTCTTTGACTATTTCATACTTTCTGAGTTTATTTTTATTGTGATTATTGACCACATAATTATACGAACTAACGGTAGGTACTCTCTCTTATAATTTTTATGTCTACAATGACAAATCATGCGGAACTAACATGTATTGTACCATATTATTCATATACTATTTTTTTACAAATAAATAACTTTTATATTTTTAATTCTTTTATCCGCTCAGAGTCCCAAAAATCGACTACCGCGCCCTGTTCACTATGTTTGCTGGAACTAATACTTAAATTGGTCCATGCTTCACTGGTCAATTCGATAAGCTTCATGTTTTCATACTGTATACGTACCTACGTTTAGTGACAAGCGCAGCTTTACACCACAGCTCCTATCTTGCACAGCATAAAACCGATAGTAGAATGAAAATGTATATTTTAAGTCCCGCTGACTGTATGTTTGGTCCACGTGATGATTAACCCTTTTATCGTGTGAAGCGAAGCGTAGCCGCGGAATAAATGCACTTGGGTGCATTAAACTGCATACATCGATGGGAAAACTGATGGAAATCGTTTGTAAACCTTTGGCACAAACGAGAGCATATTTAGAAATGTGTATTTATAAACTGACGATAGACAACGGCAAGCAATAATACCTTGCAAAGTAACTGTAATAATAATTGCTGCAGTATTTTTTATGACTCGCGTATAATAGGCTAGACGTGTTCTGCAATATCTTCCCGCCTTTCAGGATTAGGTAACCATTGTGCTTACCTCTAGCGTGGTGCCCACGATACAGGCTTGCCTAGTGTGGGGCCGGCCGCAGTGAAAATTTGTATCACTTGTATTGTTTACCTACTATTTTAAGATTGTCAACATAAAGATACTGTAATGTCTCACCTAGTAAAGATTTTACTTTATTTATTATTTTGTGTATTATACGGTTCACGATATTTATTACATAAAAAATAAATTTTTGGATCCCCGACGATTTTTCCGTTCAAGGTCATAATCAGCTATAACCTATGGCCTAACCTACAGCTATAAGCTATAGCATTATAATCTAGAAAATATCAATTAAAAACCATTGCTATCGCCAGTCGGCCTACCAAACATTCGTTGGCATATATCTATGTAATTGCTGTATTTATTTTATCTATCTAAGATTGCGACCTCTTCCAGGCGTCATCGGAGGCCCCCGAGACCCAGCCCCGGAGCAAGGAGGAACCAGCGGACCGCATGCTGCTCTGCGGCTGGGGCGCGGCGCGACCGCGCTGGCTGCAGCGCTTCCGCACCGCTAAGTGGGCGCTGTTTTGGCTTTGCTGGGCTGGCGCTTTACAAGGTAGGTCTGCACGGAGGAGCCAGGAGAAAGGTTGAGTAAATGAAATCCAGTAGAGAGCTTGCTACTTTTGGCTGGGGCGCGGCGCCTCCACTCCATAAATACCTCCAGACCACCACTCTATAAAGCTTTGAAGCGCATCTAATAAGGTAAGGTTGGGCCTTGTTCCCGAATATCGTATACGGATCGGTTAAGAATACTCCATTAGCATAACAAACACAACTTTCCTCAAGAGGAGGCCCGTTCTCCAAGTTAAATTGATTAACCATTTCATCAAGATTGTCTTAGCGATACCGGGTTTGTTTAGTGGTTTAGTTGAGAAAGACTTGGGGGAACTAAACTATTCTACTTACAGCTCGGTACGGGACCAATACTGACTTGTTCTATATTTATAAAAGAAAAAGGAAGGAATTCATTAATAAATGTATTGTGTCAAAAACATAGGTTATCTTCACGTTCTAGTCTATATTTTCAGGTGTATACACATAGAAGAAGAATAACATTTATTTGACGACACAAAACAAAACCATTATAATATTCATACATAACACAACAAACACGAAAACAAACAATAACAAAATTGGAATGAGAAAAACTGCCTGGGTTTTTAGTATTGAATCCCCAAAATGGACCCGACTCCGCATAATAAACATAAACATTTACATACAGGCACGTACACACATAGCTTCTGGCCCCACACTAGGATACCTTGTGTCGTGGGAAACAAAAACGGCGTCATTACAAACGTAAACATCCAAGATCTGAGGTTTTTTTTGTCCCCAGCCGGGGTTTGAACCCGGCATCATGTAGCAACAGAGTCATCCGTTGCAACACGCATTTTCAGTCGGGTCCAAACTGCGGCTAGCAACGTAGGTACGTGTCAAATAATTAAAGTTCCACAAGTTGCCCACGGTCTGAAAAAGACAATAGTATACAATACTACTATGAAGTATAAACAGTATTTAGTTTGGGGGATTCCCAATAAAGAAAGTCAGTAAAGTACATACTTACAAAGTACGTACATACAAAATAAAAAGATTTGAATGTTACCTACTTGTTAAATATAGTTTCTGTTCAGAATATATTTAACACGCTAGAATAAAAAAAGTGCAACAAATTAGTGCACACTGTATTAATAATTAAATAAATGAAATGTACGGGATACCGCCGTTTAGCCAAAGTATTTTTCGCCAAATTTTACTTCCCAATAAACTTATGGCATCAGTTTCATTTCCCAAATGAAACTTTAGCAAGTTTTCATTTCGCATTTTATTCATTTGGTCAAATTATCATTTCGCATAATTTTACTGCGTCAAGTTTTATTAAGACAAACGTTTATTATGCTAACGTTTTATTTTGGCAAGTGTTATTTTCAAATAATGGAACAGGGGGTCGGCGATGTAAAGAATACGTGACAACAGAAATATAGGTGCGACGACGCGCGTAGCGAAGCGGAGCGCGTCGGAGCGTTAGGTTCTCTATGTAAGATCGAAAACAGACTAGACTTTGATGCGTTCTTACCTTGCCTCTTGTTGCCTCTTTGGTAAAATGAATTTTGACCAAGTATTTATTTGGTAAACAATAACTTGCCATAATAACTTTTGCTAACTGTTTATTTGCTTTAAGTTGTTTTGAGAAATGTTTTTTTGCCAAGTGATAATTTGCGGAAAATAGTTTAGGAAGTAATACTTTGGGAAACGATTTTTGGCAATACATTAGTAAACCGAAATGTACAGACTCTCGAAAGAAAAGTTATTTCTTAATTGTGTCAAAAAAAAATTTGATGCATGCTAGGTAATTGAATTGTGACCTCCGATGATACATTAAAGCCCCAAAGTTAGCTTTGCGTTAGCTTAGAAATTTCGTATCCGTGCGTTTTAACCATTGTGTGGTCATGGGTCCCTAGACCTTCGCCCAACTGCCTCTTTCCATTTTAAAGGTTGCTTTCGCCAAGTGCCACCAGCAACACGACTGAAGTGTATTTTAGTTTATGGGCAGCATTAGCCGCGGCGCTCATAATTTCCCACGGGAGCGGCGGGGTCCAAAATCCCATCCCGGCGCTGAATGAGGCGCGGTAATGCGACAATTTCGCGATAAAACACTTCTTTTTAATCGCGTTAAGTGGATCTTGGTAGCGGGATGATCTGCAGAATGCTCCCGACCGAACTGGGGTCGATTTTTGAGTGCGGTTTCCCTTTGGGGATGTTCAAAAGGACATACAGAATCGAAAGAAGAAATTTGTGAAAGGGCTCCCTTCCTTTCACAGATTTCTTATTTTGATTCTATTAAAGTATTGGAAGTAAACGACTCTGCGTCTTTATGTAGTCTTCTCCTTTGCGTGTAATGGCAAAACATATTTATAAATAGTCTTTGTTTGTTAGTGGGGGTGCAGAAGTGTGCGCCGCTGACTGCGTTTTAACTTGCAAGCATTCGGTCCTGTTGAGTGTAGGTACATAGTGTTAAATAATGGGCTCGATGTAAGATGGTTTATCCTTTGAGGAGTACCGCACAAACAGTTAAAATTACCTAGTAGACGTTCTTGCCTAGTAGTCTAAAATTACAACGCTCCGAACAGAGTAGAGTTTATTACGTTTTAGGCCCAACCCTTTAATAGGTAATATTATGGGGCCAGCATGGACCTAAACGATTGGAACCGCTTCAATAAAAGAGGTATTATATTCTACAGTTGGAAAGAAAATAAAGAAAGCATTTATTTACATTGCCACAAAAGCATACATACATAAGCTCACGCCAGTATCCCAGAAGGGTAGGCAGAGACCAGGGACTGCCACCTGCCACCATCCTGAAAAATCATTTTCGCTTCATCGATATTCATTAGTCGTTGGCACACACGCCTGTTTCAGGTACTTCTTATCTTGCCCCCTATTTGGTCAATGTATGTCCACCTGGGGCGTTCTTTACCGGCCGTTCAAATACAAAAGCACACACAAAACATAACAGAATTTGCACAGTGACACCAAAATTCGAGAGAAAAAAATAATTAATAATTAATACTTTAAACCGAGTCGCGGAGATTACAGACATATTTTTCTGTTCTCTGAATGAATTCACAATAGTAACTCTTTTTGTGTTGTGTTATAGTAATATTAGTTGTAAATAGAAACTATGAAACTGGTTAACGCAATAGGGATCCCCTGTAATGTTAGCTCTAAGTTTTTGGCAAATAAATAAATAAAATAAATAATATAATAAGACTCATAATAACCACAGATATCTCACAATGAAATCAGAAATTTATTTCAACGTAAAGAATTTACATCCTTTTGGTTGAATGTCAATGTACTTATAATGTTAATGTTAACTGCTGCCTTGGGACCGAATGTAGTGGAGAAAAAGGCAGCGAAAAAAAACTCCACTCGGACCATCTTTTCTCAAATCACCTTAAATGTAATATAAATTTGGTATGAATGTCTATCTACCAAAGAACCTCAAGACCCATGAGTGCAAACAATACTTGCAAATGCTCTTTTTATTAGAAGTAAATGCGACATTTAGCTATACACACATCCACCCATACAGACCCAACCAAACAGGTAAAGTCATAAATACTCATCAACATCCAAAACGCTCCACCTTTCCTACATTCGAACTCCATTACTTTGCCACACGTCCGTAGGCCAATCGGGCCGCGCGGCGTCTAGTGTGCGATAAATCTGTGTTAACTTTCCTCATTGTAGACCGGAGAGTTATGGCCCAGCCAACAGGTGTACCCGACTACCCGGCTTGCATTCACGGCATTAATGAAAAAATTCGCCCGGAAACGCGCGAAACCATTTTTCCGTCCGCCAGCCATCGGCTTGAAGTTATTTTTTGTTTGCTTCGGCTGGCTTATGTTCGGATTAAATCGCTAATCTGAGCGATCTTACACGATCACGAAGGTTCAGCAAACATAGGTTGCGTTCAGTGCATGGATGGGTGACCATTCTATCACTAACGCTAGTGGCATTTTCCCGAGCGGTTCCGTGCTTCGCAAGGCACGTTAAGCAGTTGGTGCCGGCTGCCGTCGATAGATGGCAGTCGTTAAGCCAAGTCAGAGGCCTTAGGGCGGCTCGAAAACTTCTCAGTATGACCAGCCACTAGTCGTTCACTAGCCTCCACCAATCCCGACTTGGCCCCCGTGGTAGAGTATGACCTACACCTTCCTCAGGGAAGACACCCGTGCCCCTCGGTGGGGACATAATAAGTTGATGATGATTTGCAAGTCCATCGTTTATACGTACTTTAGTAGGCTGAGTTCCAATTAACTATGTATGATACCTACGCAGTATGCTTATAATACCCTTGTAGGCTGCTTTTTCGCGGGAAGGAATTCAATAAGGCTCAATTTGCAGGCTCCCCTTATTGCAATAAACAGCTATTAGCCCCAACTTCACGCTGTAAGACCCTCGGGACTCGCGCGGCCGTAAAATTTTATAAACCTTTGATTTGTGTGAAGGGGAGGGAGCTCAGGTGTTCCTGAACCGATATTAAAATTAGCTGGGCTATGATTCTGTTAGTGCATTAGAGTACAATGACAGATACACGGTCGGGTCACGTGATGTGTTTTTTCATACCATTGATGCCTAGATTATTTGATATGTGTGCGCCGTAGAATGTACAGACGCTGCGATTGCATAAATCTACAGACGCTGATATTGCATACCAAAAATTACGCTATTATTGTAGATCACTGACGAGAACTTGATCACACAAGTTTGCCAAAGGCCATGCGAATGGTTGCGCGGTGACCGGGTCGCCCTCCCTCTAATATGGTTGAGACTGGCGATGGCTGACCGGGTGCCGTCCGTGTGTCTGGCCGCAGCATTGGTGTTTTATTACCTTTTAACTATTACCTTTATTAGAATACTAACTAATAATGTTTGACTTTGCAAGTAGGTATTGATTGCACTCATAGGTCTTGAGGTTCTTGGTAGATGGATATCTTTTTTTTTTGCGGGTAGGCAGGGAAAGTGTAGACATCTCCGAAACTGTAGCTCTGGTGTATTTATTTCATTTTATTGTAATTAAAGGAAATTAAATTGTGAATTGTTAGAATTTAATATGAGAAACTGACCTGTGCCTGCTGACATTATTTTTCTCTCACAAAGTTTCATCCATTCATCCATCCATAACAAGAGATCACTACTATCATGGACACTTTCACCGAACTAAATAAAAAGCTGGAGGACCTTGCTGAGGTATTCCAATCTCGGATGAACAGGTTTGAGAAGTGCGCAGCACAATCGACTTCTGCCTCTAAGTCTACCACACCTGCTAGTATTGAGAAGCTTAATGAGGACTATGTGGCCTTCAAGGAGTTTGTGGTGTCGACACTGTCTGCATTAAAACTCCAGGTGGAGCTTCTCAGAGTCGCTCAAGATCGTCAGGAAACCCACTCTCGGAGGAAAGTATTGTTACTACATGGTTTGCCTGAAGAGAGTGAGGAGGATGTTCATAAGAGAGTCCTCCGGGTATTAGGTGAGCAGATGAAGATTGCTGTCTCTGACACCTCCGCTCTGGAAGCTTGCCATCGACTCGGCTTCCTCAAAGGCCAAGCCGGCAAGCAAAATCGGCCGGTGCTTCTGCGCTTCACTACACTCCGGCTGCGGGAAGAGGTGTGGAACGCTAAGACTTCACTAAAGGGCTCCTCAATGTCTGTCTCTGAATTCCTCACAAGATGCAGACAAGAAGTGTACTCGGCTGGTAGGAAGCACTTTGGCATGACTAGTTGCTGGTCTATGGATGGAGTTGTAGTTGTCCTGTGCCCTGACAAGAGCCGCAAGAAAATCACTTCCATGGCGGATTTGCAGACACTTATCAAAAAGTTCCCTTTGTCTACGATTGCTGCGACTCGAAAGGGAGAGAGGTCTGCTACTAGTGCACCTAAAACGCGCCGAGCAGTCGCCGTTGCTGCCGCTGCCGCAAGCAAACCCCGTGTGTAACATACGCCCAGAAGAAGGACGGCCGCTAAGGAAAAACCTGCACCCAAGCAGCGTGAGAAGCGCCTGATTAGCAAGAAGTAGCTTCTAGTAACTTCTATTCGCTCCGTAGTCTTTTTTAGGGTAGCTTAAAGTTCGATATTTTCATTGTCATTCATATTACACAGTTTTGAGCTGTCATCCCATCTGACACATCACAGAGTAATTGATACTTTGAAATGTTTATTCGAGCCGAACATAGACTAATGCACTTGGCACATTCACACTACTGCGCGCTTGCGCGGCTCATGCCCGAAGCAACGCACATACTTATGCTTTTAATTTGCTTTGCCTTTTACGTTTACGTTACTGACATTGTGATATTCTGTTGTTTTCGAAGGCTTAATTTAATTTAGGTTGATGTTTAGTTATTCATAATACGCTGTTCTCGCTTAGTAAATAATAATGCCAGCCAAGGTATAGTGTTGAGGTATACTGTTAAGGTTACGCATAAGTCTAATAATTAAATTAGACTTCATATATTTTTTATATATTCTATTATTTAACTGGTGTAGTTTATTATATAGCTATATTATTTATGTCTGATAACATATCTATTGATTTCGACTTCTTCTCGTGCTCGTCTTCGGAAAACTCTTTTGAAAGTGCAAACAGTGGGGACGACTCGCTGCTTGCTGACGGCAGTGACGCTCCGCTTCACACTAAGCTGCAGTCTGTGTTTCCTTCTAAATCTCCCAATCTGAATCTAGTACACATAAACGCACAAAGTATTCATGCTCATTATACAGATTTTCTAACTTCCTTTAACAACCAGCAGATAGACGGCATATTTGTATCGGAATCTTGGCTTAGCCCCTCCCTGTCTTCTACCCTTTACCCACTGCATGGCTTCAGACTTTTTAGGAATGATAGGTCTGGTGCCACTGGCGGTGGAGTTTGCCTTTATTTACGTAGTGGTATCTCCTGTAGGATTATAAGCCAAAGTGAGTGCCCTCAGCCCTACAAAAGCAGCTTTGAGTATTTATTTCTTGAGATCACTTTACACCACTCCAAAATTCTGCTTGGGGTAACTTACAGTCCGTCTTCCAACGTTAGCTACTTCAACGAATTTGAGTCTATCTTAACAGACTTTAGGCCTCTCTACGAACAAATTATTATCATGGGAGATTTTAATACATGTCTTTTGTCGGGCAACAACCGCAGTAAAAAATTAAAATCGCTACTCTCGGCTTTGGACCTTCACATTCTTCCACTTTCGGCTACACACCACCCTCCAAATAGTTGTCCTACTCTGCTTGATTTAATTATTGTTTCGAAACCATCTTCCGTATGCTCCCATGGACAAACATCAGCACCGTTTTCTTATCATGACTTGCTTCACCTTTCTTATAAATGTAGACCTCCTAAACGGCGCAGCAAGGTGATATTGCAGCGCAATTTCAAGGACATGGATGTTGATCGTTTGAAGGAAGATCTGAGAAGCCTCGACTGGGCTGTTATTCTGAATGCAGAGACCGTCGATGAAAAGGTTGAGCTGTTTGTTTCTTTTCTAACACGCATTTACGACGTACATGCTCCCTTTAGGCAAGTTCGTGTCAAGCATTCCCCTGCTCCGTGGCTCACCCCGGCAATAAGAGACCTTATGGCGAAACGGGACCGTGCCAAGCAACGCTTTCGAAAGAGTCAGTCCGAAGAAAAGATGGTTACGTACAAATCTCTCCGCAACCGTTGTAACCGTCTATGCAGGGACGCTAAGCGACAACATATTCATTCCACAATTGAACAACTTCCTCCTCCGCAGGTGTGGAAGTTTTTGAGATCGCTGGGCATAGGGAATATCTCCGAACCACTGCTACACACTATTGACATTAACGCACTTAATAAACATTTTTCTATTCCACCAGTCTTACTCGACTCCTTGACAAAATCATCCTCGATTACTAGACTCTCACACAAAAACTTGCCCGACTGTGACCCGTTTGTTTTTCGCGATATTACTGAAGGTAGTGTAGAAAAAACCTTACTCTCCATTACTACTAAAGCTGTTGGTAGCGACGGCCTGAGTCGAGATATGCTGCTTCCAGTACTGGTTGACATTGTGCCCATTGTTACCCATATTTGTAACTTCTCTATTTCCAGCAAAGTCTTTCCATCTGCCTGGAAAAAAGCACAAGTGATTCCCCTACCTAAAGTCTCCAATCCCAGCTCTTTTTCTCAATATCGCCCTATTTCCATCCTACCCATCCTCTCCAAAGTTATTGAACACGAAGTGCAGACTCAACTTTACTCCTTTCTCCATAAAAATTCCTTGCTTAGTCCCTTCCAGTCCGGCTTCCGTCCTTCTCACAGCACGGTGACCGCTCTTTTGAAAGTCACCGATGACATTCGCCTTGCTATGGACAATAAACAGTTGACATTACTTACCCTACTTGACTTTAGCAGTGCGTTCAATTCCGTTGATTTCGATATCTTACTAGGAATTCTTCGTTCTTGCAATATCTCTGCACCTGCGTTGGAGTGGTTCCGTTCATATCTTCGCGGTCGAATGCAAAGTATTCGTGTTGACGAGACATCCTCAGACTGGTGCGAGTTGGCAGCGGGTGTGCCTCAGGGTGGGGTTCTCTCACCGTTACTGTTCTCAATCTTTATCAATGAGATCACCCATGCACTCTCGTCCAACTTTCATTTGTATGCGGATGATCTGCAAATTTATACTCATTTCGATGCGGGGGCTGACCCCACTAACCCAGGTGCCAAGTATGAGAACGCTGTAAGGGCGTTTGCTAAAATTAACGATGATTTGTTGGCTGTTCGGGATTGGGCACGTGACTTTGGTCTTGTGGTCAACCCCCTAAAGTCTCAGGCGATCGTTATTGGTAGCAGACGCCTGCGAGATAGCTTCCTACAGCTGAGGGTACCCTCATTAGTTTACGACCATGTCGCTATCCCTTTTGCAGAAAGGGTAAGGAACCTCGGTCTTCTTATGGACTGTAATTTGTCCTGGCAGGTTCAGGTAAATGATATTAGCCGACGCATCCACTTTTCCTTCCACTCACTTAAACGTCTCCAAAATTTCTTACCTTTTAAAACAAAACTGATGCTTGCTCAGTCTCTCCTCTTACCTCTTCTAGATTATGCGGATGTTTGTTTCATGGATGCTACGGAAGTTCTCGTGAATAAACTCGAGCGTCTCCAGAATCTTGCCATCAGGTACATTTTCGGCTTGAGGAAATATGACCACGTGTCAGACTTCCGACGCCAGTTGAATTGGCTCCCTATCAGATTGCGTCGCAACCTGCATATGCTGACTCTTCTCTTTTGTGTGCTGAAAAATCCCAATGCTCCGATGTACCTGCGGGAGAGATTCTCACTTCTGCCTCCGCGTACCAGACCACAGAGAGCGTGTGATACTAGAACATTGCAAGTCCCAGTCTGCAACACTGAGTTCTACTTCAACGCGTTCTCTGTGCGCTCTGCTCGCCAGTGGAACTCTCTGCCGAAAGCGATCAGGGATTGTCCAACTGTGTCACAGTTCCGAAGCAAACTGAAAGAGCACTATATCTCTAACCTAAAATAATTTTATTGTATTCATATAACTTTATAATAGTAGTCTGTGTAATATATTCGTATGTATGTTTATTATTGTATAGTTTAGTATTATATACTTTTGTGCTAACGTTAGATATATATTTCTGGCGTTCTTATATCTATGTAGGCATTTATGTAAGTTGTATGTATATTTGTAAGTAGTTTATTATTATTATTATTTTTATACCTACTTAAGAGTTGTTATCCACTTCATCTGCCCTACCGCACTCTCTTTTTTAACATTCCAAAATTTCTAGGCTGGCTGGAAGAAATTTCTTTAGAAATAAGTCCGCCTTTGCACATTGTTTTTATCACAAACCTGTTATTTAAGTCATATTATGTATTTTCTTTTGTGCAATAAAGTGTAACAACAACAACAACAACAATATTTCATGCTGTATTAGATTTAAGGTGTTTTGAGAAAAGATTGTCAAAGTGGTTTTTTTTTTCGCTGCCTTTTTCTCCACTACACTCGGCCCCAAGGCAGCGGCTAACATTAACATTATAAGTAGGTACATTGACATTCAACAGAATGGAAATTCTTTACGTTGAAATAAATTTCTGATTTCTAGACTAGAAGTGGCAATGTAACTTAATTGCTATGTTCTGTTCATGCAGTTGTTATTTAATGTAGGTCCTGGTATCGCCAATCGCCATACTGGATCGCGCCCCCGTCAATGTCTGTTATTTTCAGGTCGCTTTCGTCCACGTGAACCTTCGTCCACGTGAGCCGCGAAAACGTGAGGTCTCCCACGTTTTCTCGGCTTACGTGGATGAAGGTTCACGTGGAGGTCTCCCACATTTTCTCGGCGCTGGCTCGAGCTCAAGGACTTTTCTAGTTATGTGGTCCGCTGGTCTCCTCATGACGTGGCAATCCCATCGCAATCGTGCTTCTGTTAGTTTGTCTTCAATGGGTCTAACTTTGAAAGTTCTTTTTATTAGTGATTTGGTACCTTGTCTAGAAGTATTATGACTCCCGCAGACCATCTGAGTATTATCATTTCTGTGAGACGAATACGGCTGACTGATTGATATAATTTCACAACGATAAACAGTTTACTTTCCTTTATTGGCTTTTCTTCACGACGGATAGTGCGTGGGTTGGAATGACTCCAGGGGATTATTAGAGAGAGCGATATGATACGCACAGCCGACATCCGATATCCTGTCTTGTTATCATGTTATTTATTGTTCCCAGCCAAGGAAGATCTTTACTGTCACATAATCTTTTGTTCTTTACTGTCACTGTTTTCAATAAAAGGTCTTTAATCACCCTGCGTTGTTTATGACCTTGAAAATAATTAAAAACGTAAATAATTTACATTCTGTTTGTGAAATGCCAATCCAAAATGGGAGCAGCTGCATTCGGGTCGAGTTTGTAGTGGAGAAAAAGGCAGCGTAAAAAACTCCAATGTGACCATCTTTTATGCAATATTTGTAATATATTCATAAATGTATGTGCCTGTATGTAAATATATGTAAATGTAAATATACTAGCCTTCGCCCGCGACTCCGTCCGCGTGGACTTTAGTTCAAAATTTTGCAACCCCGTGCAAAATTTCAGCTTCCTAGGTCAAACGGCTTGGGCTGGGCGTTGATGAGTGAGTCAGTCAGTAAGGACTTTGAATTTTATATATATATAATATAGATAAGTGGGCAGACCAGCAGACCAGCAGCCCAATGGTCGGACGATATCAGAGTCGGAGGAGTCGATGGAAAATCCGTGGGTGCGGACGGCAACGCCTCTGTGAGAGATTGCTTGCGCGAAATGGCCTATACTCAGCAGAGTCTAACAGTGGGTCATTGACGCCGATTTTAATACAGTTGGTACGAGTATATGAGCACCTTCTAAAAGTACGTTTTTTCCAGTCCTATATTAAAGAAAAACCACCGGAGTTATAGTTAAGAGTAATCGTAGCTTAAGTTCAGTGGTATTTTAGCTCACGTTTTGCGTAGACCCGTTTCCCCGTAGAGTCACGTTATTTCTGCGGAAGGCAGTCTAAAAAGCGAGTCAATAACACGGTAACAAGCCGACAGAGCCAGCAGTCTGCGCGGGGCACTTTAAACATTGTGTCGCGATACTGATTACGCTCCGTCTCCGCGTTAGAGCCCCCAGGCTTGGGACACACCGGGGACATAGGACTTAGGCTGGTTTTAGATTCACGCTGACCACGCGCTGACCGTCAGCGCTGATAGACAAAATGTATGGCTGGTCAGCAGTTTTTCTAAAATGCTCCTTAGGACTTTGTACATATTGGCCTGTCAGCGCCGAGTGTCAGCGTGACTCTAAAACCGGCCTTAGAGCCAATTTCTGAATGGAGAATTTCGCTAATAATAATAATAATAATAAACTCACGCCCGTTATCCCCGAAGGGGTAGGCAGAGGCACCGCTAAGTAAATACTTAACTGTAGTGCTGGCTGTCTCGTCAAATTTCTTAGACAAGAGCTTGACAGAATGTTATTTAAGTATTTACTTAGTGTAAATTCTCAATTCTGAAATCGGCCCTGAGACTCTTAGACTTCTTAGTTACACATTTCTCCATGTTTTCATTGCACACCAGAGCACATCATTTTTGTAAATTTTCGGCACTATAACCGCCGGTTTCTCAAACGCTAACAGTCTGTTAATCTATTGTTAACAGCTGTCAGTTGTCAAAAGTTTATACAAAATAAAAACAAGTGACAGACTGTTAGCAGTAAATTAACAGAATGTTAGCGTTCGAGAAACCGGGTGTGTGTCTATTTATCTCTACGATTGAAATTGTTCTTTAACTTTTGCTGTAATTACTGTTTTTTGCCAAAATAAATAAATAAAATAAACTGCCCTTGACCTTAGGGCCGGTTTCTGAGTTGAGAACTTACTCTAAGTAAATACTTTAGTATTTGACTAGTGACGAGACAGCACTATTGCTGTCTCGTCAAATTTCTCAGAAGAGAGCGTGACAGAACGTTATTTAAGTATATACTTAGTGTGGATTCTCAAATCAAAAATCGGCCCTCAGTATGCCACTTGCTTGAGTTCCACCCGGCTGGCTGCGATTACACTCGTTCCCGTGCTTCTAACAATATTGGCCGATATATCTCATAACATCGAATTCTCTCCCTCCAGGAATCGAGCTGCTTTGCTCGACTTGATTCAACTCGACGGTATGAGAAAGTAGTTAACTTTACGGTTCAATGGACGTGAAATATGATATCTGCACGCTTTCTCGGCGTTTCTATTAAGTACCTAATCTTGATTAACGACCTCTGTGGCGCAGTGGTTAGTGCATCTGACTACCATGCGAGAGGTCCCGCGTTCGAATTCCGGCTGGGGACAAAACTAGCCCAAGTCTTGGATGTTTACAGTTTGTGACGTCGCTGTTTCTGGTGCCCACGACATAGGCTATCCTAGTGTGAGGCCAGAAGCAATGTATGTGCCTGTATGTAAATGTTTATGTTTGTTTATTTCTTAGTGGCTATTTGTATCTAGGCAACAGCATAGTTACAAATAGCACAGAGTATTCTATTTTAGTACCAGTTCAAGTAATTGTGATGTGTGGAAATTATTATTTAGTTGTTTAATTATCCATAAACATCATCATCATCAACCCATTATGTCCCCACCGAGGGGCACGGGTTTCTTCCTTGAGGAAGGTATAGGCCATACTACACCACGGGGGCCAAGTGCGGATTGGTGGAGGCATAAACATAATCATAAATATTTACATACAGGCACATACATTGCTTCTGGCCCCATACAAGGATACCCTGTGTCGTGTCGTGAGAAACAGAAACAGCGACATCATAAAAAAATAGTAAAAACATTACTATTACTATTAATAATAATGTAGTTATTATTCTAAATTATTCTATTATTATTATTCTATAATAAAACTAACTTTAGGGTTATATTGACGGATATTGCCTCCAAACTAGGATAATCTAGGCTATGGGTAGCCAGCCAACCAATAAGTACACTACAATCTGTTACCTTTTAGAATATTCCTCGGTTACTATTGGATAGAATCGGATATATTCGTGTAATTTCGAAATCGGAACTAATATCATACTTAATTTCATTTATACAGAGCAGGAAGTAGTATATACTCGTGTGCTTTCGGCGAAAACCGAAGCCTATAGATAGAGCCCGAGGTATATACATATATTCTAAAGGCTAAGGGACTTCACACACGGCAGCTATAATATACATTACATCCCAGGATGTATAGCTTAGAGGTCGCTCAGTACCCTAAAGATACGAAGATGTAAAGATGTATATTATAACTAGCTGTCGTGTGTGGTCTCCGTGTGTGTAATGAGATAATATCGGGCTATAATATACATCTTTACCTTATAGCCGCCGTGTGTGGAGTCCCTAACAGACTGTACGTTGATATTCAACAAACAGAATAGAAATTCTTTACGTCGAAATTAATTTTTGATTTTGGCAGCAAGGTTGGCAAGGAAGGCCACAGGTTCTGGCTGAAAATCATCGTTACTGATTCTCATCCGTGCCTCATGCTGAGTCCAGACATCTTTTTATATCCAAGACACACATTGCCGCACTTACTTGGACCTTCCAAATTCAAATTCAAAAATTTTTATTTCAACGTAAAGAATTTACATTCTGCTTGTTGAATGTCAATGTACATACAGTTATGTATAATGTTAGCCGCTGCCTTAGGGCCGTCTGTAGTGGAGAAAAAGGCAGCGAAAATCCATTTCTCTGCTTAAATTAAATTATTTAATTTAAGCGTGTTTTTGTAGATGGGACCGTTTTTTCTGTTTATTCGTCTTTTTTTAGTTTTTTTTTGTGTGTTTTGGTGTGTAAATAAAAACATTATCTATCTATCTATTTCTGACGTCAATCGATTAGTTTAATAGGAAAGTTTGTAGAGTCAACAACAAGTCAACTTTTAGGTACATTATACTGGCAAAATCGCTCATTATGTAACTAAGTTAGTAGATGACGTGATGTGCATTCTACAGCATATTGCTGAAGTCACCTTGATACTCTGAAGTCGCCATGTTTTTTAAATACGGTTTTATTGAAGTCTCTTAGCTTAGGATACATCTTTTCTATGCATTTGAAAAGGGTAATTATTTTTAATTAACTTATTAGGAAGTGGTTTTACAATACATTAAAAATGGGTACATAATGAGTAACATAGTCGACGTCGTTTGTGGCGCAGCGGTTAGTGCATCTGCCTACCAAGAGAAAGGTCCCGGGTTCGAGCCCAGCTGGGGACAAAAAAACCCCAGCTCTTGGATGCTTACGAGGGCTGCACTAAAAGTATCGAGAATGGAATATTTCCACTGTTCCTGTCATATTAAAAACTTTTTTATTGAAAACTTCTTCGTTTTAAAAATTGAATACCATTTATTTATTTAAAATAAGATTCTCGGTCTTGTCACAAGGTCTTGTCAAACTTGTTTAGTCGTTGAGAAAATGGAACTGACTCGAGAAAATTCAATAGCGATGATTTATTATGACTTTCGAAGTGGTTTAACACAAAAACAGTGTGTTGACCGGATGATTTCTGCATTTGGTGATGAAGCCCCATCCAAAACCACAAATTATCGCTGGTTTGCTGAATTTCAACGTGGACGTATCAAGCTCAGTGATGATCCCCGTCAAGGTCGTCCAAAAACATGGCATGAGTCAAATACAAATAATCTTGCATGAACAATTAGGTGTAAAAAAGTTGTTTTCCCGATGGATACCGCATTCGCTCTGTGAAGAGCAAAAAGCGGCTCGCGGGTTGGTGGGTAAAGTTGGGGGCGGGGAGTAGGCGTTGGGGTGTATGCATGGGGGCACTATAGGAACCTTATTGGACGCAAAAACGATAAAAAAAAATCCTTATAAAAAAAATTTTTTTGACTTCAAAAATTTTGGCAATTTTTTTTTTTTTATTGTTTTTATTTTTTTATTCTTGCATTGTGTAGGGACAATCTATGGGAGCAAAAAAGGTCCCGTAACTTGGTACCGTAAAAGGCACCGTTTTCGAGTTATGATTGAAAAACGAAAATCCACGTCTCGAAAATTTTACAAGTGTCGGAAAGCAGTAGCTGTATAGCTTTGGGGGGCGATTTTTTTTTCTTTTTTTTTGGCTGGGCATGGATAAGGGAGGTCTTGGGGAGCAAAAAGGTGCCTTTTACGGTACCAAGTTACGGGACCTTTTTTGCTCCCACAGACGGTCAAACAATGCAAGAATAAAAAAAAATTTTTGCAAAAATTTTCGAAGTCATAACTCGACAAAAAACAATCTTACTAAAAAATGTCAATGTACAAAAACGTATTATTTTAGCGTTTTAAACCGATTGCAAAAAGGAAGAAAATAAAAAAAACAAAAAAAAATTTGCAAAATTTTTTAAGTCCTCGGCCCCTAACGCCTCCAAGGCTACACCCCAACCGAGTTTTTAGAGCAAGAAAACATAGAATTATTAGACCATCCGCCGTACAGCCCCGACCTAAGCCCTAATGATTTCTATACTTTCCCTAAATTGCGTGGTCAGAGATTTTCATCACCTGAAGACGCTGTGGACGCCTACAAAACGGCCATTTTGAAGTCCCCACCTTCCGAATGGAATGGTTGCTTCAATGATTGGTTCCATCGTATGGAAAAATGTGTCAAATTTCTACTATATTGTATTTATACTTCGAAAACCAATAAATACATTTTTAAATAGTAATGTTGTGGCACTTCCTTGATTCCCGAAATTTTCAGTGCCGTACATGTTTGTGATGTCACTGTTTCTAGTTCCCACGACGCATGGTATCCTAGTGTGAGGCGAGAAGCAATGTGACTGTATGTAAATGTTCATGTTTATATTGAACCACTGTATTATAGGCTGCATAATCATGTAGCAAAGTCGCTTAAAGGTCTAAGTTTCTCTCGTGTTTGGACCTAAATTACCTGTGCAAGTTTACCTGCAACTTCTGGCAATAATTCAGCAAGTTTTTAGGCGGCCAGGCGATGCTGTATCAGGCCAACTTGTGTCTAAGTTACAGGCTACAGCGCACCTGTAGTCCACTAAATGGCTTCTAGTCGGCGTAGCAGCTGCGCTTCTCGGTAACTAATGCAGGAGGTCTTGCGAGGTCGTAAAGGGGCTTGAAAGCGAGCCTTCTTTGTTATCAGGCTCTTAAGGCGTTTTTAGTGTAATCCTGTAATGTTATAATTATTACGAGTATTTTAATTTATGTGATTAGAGCGTCTTGTAATCGTTCCAACATAGGAAAACATCTTGAGAAATATATGTGGTGTTACTTTGAATGAGAAAATTCGCAATAGTTCGATTAGAGAACGTTGTGGTGTGGACTGAAAGACAATGTAGTGACTAGGAATGTTGCGTTGGCTTAGACATGTAGAAGCTTTATCGAGCAAATGTGAATAGAAGGGTCGGTGAGGGACGATAATAGAGGATATATGTATTAGCAAAGGACAAGAAATAAAAGTACCCGAAACTGGGATACGTACATGCAACGACTAATGAATGTCGAAGAAGCGAAATTGACTTGTCAGGATCGTGCCATGTGGCAGTCCGTAATCTCTGCCTACCCCTCTGGGATACATGCGTGAGCTTTTTGATGTATGTATCTTGATCTTTTATCCTTTGTTAACAAAACACGTGGTAACGTGGCGGACTTAATTCTGTAAGCAGTTTTTACCGGTTAGTTACTGAATTTTTATTTTTATGCCACTTTTGGGCAGACCACTAGCCCGATGGGCAGACGATATTGTGGAAGCGGCTGGGAAACATCTCCGGACATTATGTTCTACATTCAGTAGGGCCTGTCGCTCGCGAATCGGACGTTTTAGTCACTTGAAAAGTATCACAGTCTTATGCCTCCTCCAGGCTACTCGCGAAGTTCCTCGACAAAGTACTCCCGAAGTACACACTCGAGGTTGGACGAAGTGAGACGAAGTGTCTCTCTACACTTACCGTATTCGCCTAATCTCGGTCAACTTCGCGAGCAGTGTGGAGGCCACATTAGGCCTGCTTGAAGCGTCCGTAATGGACGCAGATGAAAACGCCTCTATGCCTTTAACCAGGCCTGAGTGCTTATACCGAGTTTTTTCATTTCACTTTCGATAGCGAGAGCGTTTGCAATTTGTAAAGGAGTGACAAAGCGCGCCACCTAGTTGTCTCTTTGTCACTCTTATACAAATTGCAAACGCTCTCGCTATCGAAAGTGAGTGAAAAAACTCAGTATACGCACTCTGTTCCACTACGCGTGTCGTATCGAACGCGTAAGTACATGCGGCGACCACTCCGGAGTGGCAAATAGGTAGGAATTCAGGCGCCAGAAGAGGTAAGAGTTACGCAGTAGAAAGAGATGCAACATGTAGGTGAATGTAACGTAGCTTTTTTAGCGCCCTGCGATCTGAATTGCACCTAATTGCATCGCTGCTAGAGTCCCTTTTCCTTTAGTTGATTTTGCGGAGTGAATCTTCTGTACCTGTAGTATTATGTATTTAATTGCTTTAATTCTGTATGATGAAGTCTCAAGTGCTTACTTGACGCCACATGTGTGCAACGAAGCGTGAAGCGGCTAATCTGTAAATTAGCGAGCTCATACACGCACTTATATTGAGTCGACTCGGGCCTCCTCGAGTTCTCAGTACTCGGTTCTCGACTTGAGGGAGTGAAATGTAGCGTTAAGAAGATCCGAAGCTAACAAGCGACAGCAATAAAGAAAAAACTTTAGCCTTTACATCTATGTATTGGAATGATTTATTTTATTTCATTAAGGGCACGGTCAATGCATGCATGGGTGAACATCTATGACTAAAGCCGCTTTTTTACGATCTTAGTGCGCTCGGACAGAGTGCGGCATCCGAGTAAACTCATGCTTCTGATTGGCCATTTTAGTGACTTGACGAAAAACCGTCCAATCAGAAGCATGAGTTTACTCGGACGGCGCACTCGGTGCGGTGCACTAAGACCGTGAAAACGCGGCTTTACACTAGTGGCATTTTTCCGAGCGGTTCGCAGTTGTTGCCGGCTGCCGTCGACAGATGGCAGTCGTTAAGCCAATTCAGAGGCCTAGGGCGGCTTGAAAACTTCTGACAGTAATACCAGTCACTAGTCTTACAAGCCTCCACCAATCCGGACTTGGCCCCTGTGGTGGAGTATGGCCTAATACCTTCCTAAGGGAAGAGACCCGTGCCCCTCGGTGGGGACATAATGGGTTGATGATGATGATGATAGTAGATTAATAACGACACAAATCTGGTGTACATTGTACCTGTCTCACCACTTGCCCGAGATAAACGACCGTGAAACAGTTTGCATGTGGCAAATTATATTCAGCGTGACTTTCTATCGATTTACATGCAAAGTGTCAGTGTAATGCCACTGTTAACACCTGAAGTTGAACCTACGCGTTAATTAGTTGAGAAAAAATTG
This sequence comes from Yponomeuta plumbellus, assembly GCA_947310845.1. Classification (NCBI taxonomy): domain Eukaryota; kingdom Metazoa; phylum Arthropoda; class Insecta; order Lepidoptera; family Yponomeutidae; genus Yponomeuta; species Yponomeuta plumbellus. The sequence continues at coordinate 24,608,840 of OX371193.1, read as the reverse complement.
GAAGTAATCACGGTCACGGGCTCTAGTAATATCCAAGTACTGATAGAGTTTGTGGAGAAAATTAGTGATTATTAGATATTTCTACTATGCTCTATAGAAAAAGTGGCCAAGTACGGGTCTGACTCACGCATGAAGGGTTCCGTAGCAGCAAGTGGTTCTATTTTATTTTTATATTTGAGTTGATTGAATGAAAGGTAAATACTACTTACTAGATCTCGTTCAAACCAATTTTCGGTGGAAGTTTGCATAGTCATGTAGATGTTTTATCATTCTCTTAGTTTAGAAGTTACAGAGGGGGAGGTTACATATTTTACCACTTTGGAAGTGTCTCTCGCGCAAACTATTCAGTTTAGAAAAAAATGATGTTAGAAATTTCAATATCATTTTTGAAGACCTATCCATAGACACGTATGGGTGAGATAAAAAAAGATTTGACTTTTAGTTCTAAGCACGGGAATCACCAAAATTTATTGTTTATTTTTTTCTATTTTTGTGTTAAAATCTTAATGCGGTTTACAGAATACATCCATTTACATAGAACTATAGAACTAACTATTAAAACTTGATAGTAGAACTATAGAACTAACTATTGAAACTTGATAATACAATATAACTCCGAAAGGACAAACATTTGGCTGTTGGCGTCATAGTAACTTTTGTTCAGCTCACTGAGACCTATTTTATGATGTATCACACATGGCTATTGGGCTGAGGTCCAAAATTGCATCCTTTTACAGCCGTAATATTTTTTTATTTTAAGTTCTTCTGAAAACGGTTTGACCCATGCACTATCAATCCCAAAGTTAGGAGATCTTTCATCTCACAAAATTGTCAGCAACAGAGGTAGTTAAAACCCATTTCGTCGCATACAGACGCGCGAGTTGGAAACTCTATCACACGGTGTTGTACATAATAATTCGCAAACTAATCTCAGTCTCGGCAACTTTTGCATTTATAACGACAGGTGGAAGTTGGATTAGGGGCGGGCCGCGTCTGCGACTCGCATACCTACTCATTCGCACAGAAAGCACAGACCAAACTGACAAGTAAAATCGTCATCATCATGGATCAGCCCGTTTTCGTCCACTGCTAGACATAAACAATATAAATATTTACATACAGGACATACATCGCTTCTGGCCCCTTACTAGGATACCCTGTGTCGTGGGAATCAGAAACAGCGACATCACACACATGTGAACATCCAAGACCTGGGTTTTTGGCGCATTGTCTAGTTCAAAGTAAAATCATAGACTCATTATGTCACAACTTAATAACACCATAAAATTGTCATGATTATTTTTACAATAATGATGGGTTCTGCAAAATGGGGAACCTATTATTTTGGCAGGTCATGTGGCGAGGCTAGCTGACGATAGATGGACGAGAAAAGTCAAAAAATGGTACCCACGAGGCCACATTAGAAGACGAGGCAGAACTAAAAGAGATGGTCAGACAGCATAGTGGCTGACGCAGGTAGAGCATGGGAGAGCGCAGCCCGAGATAGGGACCGCTGGGCTTACCTGGAGGAGGCCTTCACCCGTAGAGGGTTTAGTTTTAGTTTAAAGCTTAACTTTTACTATTAGTTACAATAAGAAAAATTTGTATCTTCATTCGTCTTTTTAGTAATGTAAAAAAAAATCCTCTAAACGGTAATAAAGGCTTCTTTTTATTAGTTCCGCAAAATGAACACCTCGTTCTCAAAATTGACACGTCGCTGCTGACCTCCTGCTGACCAAGGCAAACATGGCGGACGACCTAAATGCATCAGTATTTTTTATCCTGATAAGTCCTAACCTTGAAAATAACATTGGTTTTTTATTGTTATATTTAAGATAAAATAAGTGAAAAAGATCAAAATAATTGAAACAAATTAAACTAGAAAAAAATATTTATTTATTTATTTTTCCTAGTCTGGGGCCAGAAGCAATGTATGTGCCTGTATATAAATGTTATGTTATCGCCACACAGACAAGACAAGACATAAAAAAGGAAAAAAATAGACAAGGCAAAATACAAAAAATAAACTCAGGATCACTATTTGCTGCAGGTTTATTACGCACAGCACTGATTTTCTGCCAGGGGCTGGTCAAGTGACCCACGGAGCGATCCATCGAGACAGACAAGATAAGATAAGAATATTCTTTATTGTACCAGAAAAATAACTACAGAACATGACTAATACGATACAAGACTTTGACTAATAAATCATAAGAGTGTCGCATCCCTAGGAAGGAACGTCATATTTCGCCCCTCAACTCGATTGACATGTGGGTTCAAAAGACCAAACCAAGGTCATTCACTATCGAACGCGAATGCAATTGCATGCGAGGTGACCGAGCGACGTTGCGAATGTGAAAGACGAATGATAGAATAGGCAGATAGGAAAGAAACGAATTCTCTAATCGGCTTATAAATTCAAAGGCTGCGGGCGCAAAAATATTACCTCACAACGTGTGACGTGAAGGTGGATACTGCACGGTTTCCGAGCCGCCGCGCGCCCGACCGTGTCATCTTGCATAAGCCTATTTATTACCTGCTGTAGAGCCGGTTTTGTGCGGCGGAAATAAGTTTCCATTTCGTTGTATGCCGTGGTGGCCATAACTAGGTCTAGACCACGTCGAGACTTGCAACATTCGCAAATCGCAGAAAAAGGTCCAATATATTTAGAATTTCCATGACTGTGTAATCCTGAAGACACTATGTATATAGGTAATATAAGCATAAAAGCAATCTTCATACGTCACACTAGAGGGCACAATCCTTATCTTAGACAGAAAAGGAGAGTAGGTAGGCTTTATCATTATTGTGCCCACCGCAGATTGGAGATTTCAAACAACTACTTATTTATTTTATCAAATCAATCAAATCGAATTATTGTTTTTTGTGGAAAACAAGTATGTTCATTTGTTCAATGGATCGTTCCACGACAGCTCTGCGTTAATGTTATCATATATAAATATAAATAATAAGCTCACGACCGTTAATGTAATAAAGATAATAAAAAATGTTATAAAAGGTTTTCACTGACGATATTATGTGCTTTAGTCCACTGACCCTAGAGTTAATTTCCTTACAAAACTAGGAAAACCAGTAATGCTGCGGAAAGACACGAGCGTGTTTATTAATAAACGATTCTTCATCATCATCAACCCATTATGTCCCAACCGGGGGTCAAGTCAAGCCAAGTCCAGATTGGTGGAGGCTTGTAAGACTATCGGCTGGTCTTTACTGTCAGAAGTTATCTACCGAATATACATATACGATTTTATTAAAATCGGTCAAGCCGCTTCGGAGGAGTACGCGCACTAACACTGTGACACGAGAATTTTATATATTACGAGTAGATTTGTTAAAAAAAAAGTTTGCTCGCAACAAACGTGTAACTTTAAACGTTCTAATGGCACGGTGCATAAGTAACATTTCTTTTCAATAAAAAAATGCAAAAAGGTGCGATTATGGACCTCAATGGGCCGGATTCTGAACTGAGAATTTCATTAAGTAAATACCTACTTTTAAGTAACGTTCTGTCGTGCTCTTTTCTGAGAAATTTGACGAGACAGCACTACAGTTGAGTAGTTAGCTAGCGAAATTCTCAATTCAGAAACGGGTCCAATATCTCGTAGGCCGTTGACTTCTCAAGCATATTTCCTGTCGGAAAAATGTTTTTAATTTGGCAGACAATAATCTCCAGTTTCTCGTACGCTAACAAGCTGTTGATCTACTGGTAAAAGCTGTCGTAGCCAAAGTGCATACGAAAAAATCATTTGACGCTGTTGACAGTATATTAACAGATTTTTAGCGTACGGGAAACCGGGGGTAAGTATGAAGCGCCTTAGTAAATTAGCACCCGATGTACCTAACAGTAAAGTAACAAAGTTACCATATTTTATCTGTCAAAGTCACATGTGTACCAATGTACAAACAAAAACCAAAATGGAAAAACATATCCCTCAATCCTCAATCCATTGTCCAGTTTTAAGCTTTTCCCTTTCATAGAATACGTTGAAAGCCGATTAAACTATTAACGCACTCATGCCAGACGCCAATGTGGACGGACATCGTGTAATACCATACCAGCAAACCTAGACATAGCACGCAGAACTGATGGCCGATGGGGCCGAAAAGTTCTCGAATGGAGACCACACATCGGCCAGCGCAGCGCAGGACGACCAGCCGCAAGATGGACAGACGATCTCATCCAAGTGGCGGGAAAACGCTGGATGCAAGCCGCTTCCGACCGGTCTTTTGGCAAATCCATGGAGGAGGCCTATGACCAGCAGTGGACTTCTTGTGGCTGAATGATGATGATGATGATGAAACCTAGACATATGATTTCCTCGTTGATCTAGCGGTTAACATACTTTGACTGCCCAAACAGAGTCGTGGATTTCAGGTACCTGTAATGTTGTAGTCTTTTCTTCCAGATGTTTCTTGATCCAGCCAGTTAATAAACTTGCATGTATTTATTTTGTGCGCAAACGTCGACAGATATTTTTCTTTTCAAGCGGAAAAGAACGAGTGAGTGAATGTCTCGGTGAATGAAAGATTTCTCGAATGAGTTGTTCCTGAATGTCATTCGGTCAATGTTTGGTTTTTAGTTGACATAGATAGATGGCGCCACAAGTAGGTATATTTAAAAGTTCGCGCGCGTACAAATTGAAATTGGAATTTATTTATTACAGAAAAGTGCCTAAATTATCCTATTTTAACATTTCCAAAGAATGTAATTACTGATAAGATTTATAAAATATTCTCACTGGAGTGACGTCCTAGCACTGAGTATCCTAGACCAGTGATTGTTTTATGTGCATGATAATTAAGTGTTTTTATATCTTGTATGTCTGTAATCTGTTTGCTTATGCAAACAAAATCAGCGTTTTTATACACATAACATAAAGTAACAACAAACATAACATAACATAAATTCAAAATAGATGTTTATACACATAACATAAACTCACGCCTGTACAATGTCAAAGATCATTAACTGAAGCACTGAAAGTGGAGAAAAATTGTTTACAAAGTGAAGCCTCACGCGCGTTAATAGTACCAGTTAGAGTTCATATACGAACCTCCCCCAAAATCCGTGTCCGTCGGAGCAGAATCCTTACAAATGTCCGGAATCAACAAGCTTTGCCGGACTCGCCGGAGAACAATTGTAGGTATTTGGGGATTTGGCAGATAGATATTTTCGTACTTTCTTTTACGTCACCAAAGGTAGGAAAAATGTTTCGGGTCCAAAAAAATCTTAATAAAATCGATTTTCCACAAAGCTATATTTGATGACCTCTGTGGCGCAACGGCTAGCGCATCTGCTTACCATGCGAGAGATCCTGGGTTCGAATCCCAGCTGGGGACAAAAAACCCCAGGTCTTGGATGTACATGTTTGTGGTATCGCTGTTCCTGGTTCCCACGACACAAGGTATCCTGGTAAGGGGCCAGAAGCAATGTATGTGCCTGCATGTATATGTAAATGTTTATGTTTGCGTAAAAACCACATTCGCAAAATATTATATTTTTCATAAGTACCTACCTACACACAAAACTTTTGGCTGGCGGACCCAAGGCTTCAACAGCAAAAATAAACCCAATTATAAGTAACTTCGAGTTTGTTTATTGTGTCAGCATCATACGGCTGAATTGATCTGAAAAGTTGGCCAAGTAAAGTCCCACGCAAATTATAAGAGATACAAACTCTAATGATGCATGGGAGAAACTTTCTCGGAAATGCCGGGGGATGAACACCTACTCAATTAAGTTTTCTGATAAGCAATCGCTTCTAATGCTATAGCTGTGTAGTCACTTACACTATCGGATACCGGTTTTCTGGAGAAGAAAGTTTTTTTTACGTAGCCTCTTGTGTCCCACTGCTGGGCAAAGGCTGCCCCTCCCGCTTTCCACCTCTCTCTGTCTCCAGCCACCTCGTACCATCCCGGTAAGAATACATTTAGGTCGTCCCGCCATTTTCGCTTGGTCATAGACCAATACCTTGGTTAGACATCGGTGTCCATTATGCGGTATCCCTTCGGTCGTAATATTGGTCAACCTATCTGTGCTCACAACGGACAGATGGGGAGAGAGATAGATAGAAAAAAAAACCTTGTGAGGCATAATACGTACAGGTGTGAAAAAATACGGCAGGTGCTCCATAAATTCCTTACAACACCGATACTTTTAAAAATGCAGTTAGGATAAATTGGATACTTTAGCGAAAAAGTTCCAACCCACACAAAGTGAGTTCTTTGCTGCTGCTCTCTATACATGTGTGTTGGACTACCATGTGCCATAACTTTGCACATACTCATCGAATCGCGGTGAAAGTCTTTGATTCTTAAAATATAGAGCATAGTGATCATTTTGGTATATTTAACTAAAAACTGAGCACGTTGTGGGTTGGTACCTTTTTGCTAAACTACGTCCAATTGCACAAAACACATTACGGTATGACTAATTTTCTGTGTTTTTACTTCGAATGTGTGTTACTGAATTTTTTCTATTTTTTTGCTATGTACGACCGCACTCAGAGACGTCATGTAACGTAATGTTCAATAAGAATTTTAATGATCTTCTTTATGCGTATTGATATAAGTGTTATTTTTCTTTTTTAACTAACCATTAAATTAACTGAATGTCTCGGTATGCCAGTGTTGTAATTAGATTTGCATTGCTTTGTTTCGCATACGTGTGTCTGTTTGGTAAATAAATCAACTATCGATCTAAGAAAAGTTTGTGCTCAGTGGCTTATTTACTACGGGTTAGCAAAAGGTTCCTTTTCCCGTGTTGTCATCACGAAGCAGATTATATTTCGGCGTAGGCAGAGCGCCTGTCATTATACCGTGATTATAATTCGCCAGATGATAGGAACTTAAAATGCAGAGTCACGTCTAACGAAAATAATACCCGAGTTTGAAGATACACTAGGAGAGAGGAGCCCAATTTTCGAATTGAGAATTTCACTAAGTAAATACTTAAGTAAAGCTCTGTCACGCTTTTTTCTGAGAAATTTGACGAGACAGCACTACATTTAAGTGGTTACTTAGCGAAATTCTCAATTCAGAAACTGGCCTTTAGTAACTGCCAATAGGTACCTGTATGATAAGACATTTTTCTTATTTTTTAAACGTCAAACTAAGTATTATCTGCCGCAGGTCTGGTCTACATTTTAAAGTGAATACTCTTGTAACGGCACGTTGTAACGTCAATTCATTTAGTTATTTTTTTGTCGACCTTGTTATCCCAACCAATTTTCATAGCCCCAAGCCTCAAAGTTTTCTTTGCAGATTACGAAATAATAATTCCGTCTATTTATTTATACTCTAAATAGTTTTTCCTCTGCGAACAAAACATCTGTCTATCCAGGTAAAGCAGTCTCGTACTTTTGTTTTTGCCACCATAGACCACATTAATTTGTCGGAAATAAACTCACTGTTTTACAAATAATTACATAGAATATACAGTTATTAGTTGTGCTAAAATTTAATTAAGGTAGATTAAGAACAGAGTAAGTCCGAGGACACTACCCCGTGGAACACCGTATTTTGCTTGCAGAAGTAGAAGTATGACCCTTGACCCTATGTCTCCACTTTGTTTAAGGGCAGTATGGTAAGATCGGCTGATATCTTCTTCCCTGAGATAAAAGTGAAAACTTTATTTCTCAGCGTTTGCTCCTGGTGTGTCTCAACTTTACAGCGCCTTTTTAACAAATTTCCGGCCTAAGGATGCAAGGTATTCTGCAAAATGCTTTCGTCCATTGTTGTGTACAGATAAGATTAATTCGATGTTTTAGAATCAATGTGCTTACTCATCGTGTAGTGAATATTTTTGGAGTTATTCCAAGGAAGTATTTAAATGTATATAACATGTAAATTTGTGCATCTGTTAGAACAAACTGGTCTACCTGGTCCTAAACTAGGATACCCTGTGCTATGAAAACCAGGCAAGGACATTTCAAACATGGAAAAACACCCAAAATAAGCAACCTATTGGTTAAAAACCTACGTCGGCAGCAGAATAAAACCTATGTAGAAAATGCAAGTCTGCATGTCGTCCAACGTACGTGCCTTTGACATTGCCTACTTGTCTTCTAATTATGCAAATTTTCCGAGTTATGTAAGGTCACGATGTTGAGGTGACTCTATTTTCTTAGGCGCATATTTTCTCCAAACCAAGTTTAAATAGTGTTTTATAGATTGTTGACAAAAATATACAGTAAATATAATAATAGTAAAGGGAAAGATAAATAAGCCTAAATACTGACTAGCAATACCACATCTGCGTTAAAGAGAAAGACTCTACAGACCGACTATTTAATCTGTATTTGAGGAGTGTTTCAGAGGAATCGTGTTGTTAGATTATAGCCACAGCTTATATACATCGATGTGTGCATTACTGCCTCGTTAGGCTAGCCGTTAAGGCGCTTACCTACCAAGACAGAGGTCGGGGGTTCGATTCCCACTGGGAGCCGCCGTACATTTGTACAAATCCTCAGTCTGGGTGTTTTTCCATGTTTGTAATGGCCTTGCCTGGTTACGACAGCACAGGCTACCCTAGTTAGTTAAGAGATTGTGTTATGTGGAAGTTATTATTATTGCCTAGTAGCCCAGTTAGGCATCATCATCATCATCATCATCAGCCATTTGACGCCCACTCCAGGGCGACAGGCCATAGGCCTTCCTCATGGTTCTCCAGGCTTCTCAATGTAGTGTCGCCCGTATCAAGCGCCACCCCGCCACCGTAACCAGGTTAGGCGTCATGGTAGAACCAAACTTTATCCGCTTTTATTACAGTCTGTTAGCTTTTAGAATATGCTTACCTCAACTGAGCCATCAAAAACCGATTATATTGCAATAACGTAAGGTTTATTTTGTATTGTTATTTATAACTTTACATAACTTTTCAAATAGTGAAGAAAAAATTTATGCAGAGCAGGAAGTAGTGTTACACTTGTGTGCTTTCGGCGAAAACCGAAGCCTACTCTAGAGCCCGAGGTATATTCTAAAAGCTAACAAGCACTGCACAGTATAATATTTATGTATTATATTCTATTGTCTTTTTCACACTGGGCAGTTTATTAAACTTTACTTTTTCACACGTATAATGCTAACTAAGTTTGGACTCGACTGAAAATTAGTGTTGCAACGGATCACTCTATTGCAACATAATGCCGAGTCGGGCCCATTTAGGGTGCTCAATACTTAAAACCTATATATAGGTAGGTATGTACTTTATTAGTGTTTTCGTGTTGTACCGTTTATTTATTTCCTATCCACTTTTTGTAAGCTTTATTTATTTTGTTTGTTTTGAGTATTGTGTCGTCAAATAAATGAGTTTTCTTCTTTTTCAAACTTGTAACCACAGACATAGCGTTGTGAGTGAGTCTAACTTAATCAAGGTCTTGCTTAGTGGTTAAACATTACGTACGACTAGGTTAGACATCGTGAAAGCGAACTCTCACCGTCTTCGGCCTTGGTTTACTTAGATTTATGTAATCATAATTGTAATTCATTTATTCTGCTTGTGCAAAGTGTTCGCTATCTATCCATCTAACAAGTAGTAATAACGTTAATTAACCTGTTTACACCATGTTTTATGTTTCTGTTCATTCTGTCTATCATATTTAAATTAAATATTTAAAATTACGGCAGTGAATGGATGGGTCACCGTGTGTCCGTATAGTTGGCTTTCACGTGGTCGATTTCAGTCATTTCAACCGCTAGTGGCATTTTCCCGAGCGGTTCCGTGCTTCGTAAGGCACGTTAAGCAGTTGGTGCCAGCTGCCGTCGATAGATGGCAGTCGTTAAGCCAAGTCAGAGGCCTTAGGGCGGCTTGAAAACTTTTGACAGTAAGACCACATTGCACACTAGTCTTAGAAGCCTCCACCAATCCGGACTTGGCCCCCGTGGTGGAGTATGGCCTGTACCTTCCTCAAGGAAGAGACCTGTGCCCCTCGGTGGGGACTTATGAGTGTTGATGATGAAATGATGATTTAAAATTACGTCACCCATTTCTGGATTTCATTTGACATTCATTCCTACTTCACTTTTTCATCAGCTATGGCTATTTAGTTTCTGGTTCCTACGACACAGGGTATCCTACTGTGGGGCCAGAAGCAATGTGGGTGCCTGTAAGGAAATGTTTATGTTTATATAACCATTTAACCCTGTCTATCTTCCAAAAGGGCTGTTGCGTTCAGGAATTTGTCAACGACTAAATAAAACCGAAACTGCGCACACCAATAAAGTCCGCGAGATACAGGCCCAGTCTAGTTTGGGGAGTGCAAGTAAACGCAAAACTTTTTTTATTTTTATAGTACCGTCATCTGTCTATTTATTTAATAAGCAATGTTAATTGGAATTGTCTTTTTGGAAATAAAAACTTTTGTAAAAAGCTACTTACTCAATTAAAGACAGAGACTAGACAAATGTTTTCTAATTGCTTATATGATATTGCAGTCTATTTTGTGTGAGCGAGGCGCAAATAGTTATTCAGCCCCTTTATAATTACAATCTGCTATGATTACAAAAACTAAAAAAGTGGGTTCAAATTGAGCCAGGCCGTTTAGCACTTGGCTGTCCTTTTTTTTTTGCAGGCGCAGCTTTCTGGTCAGTATTTACCTACTATATTATGACGGCAAAAACTCTAATGCCTTGATAGGGTTGCGAAATAACCGCTGCCGGCCGGAAGATTGCCGGTCACGGTGCATGCATTCGGTTACGTCAACGTCTTTGACAAATTAAGGTTTCCTCGTCTTCTATTAGATATCCGAGGTGCCAAAAATAATACACTTGTTACTGCGATTGTATTATTTGTAAAGGAAGTTTGTGACCTAAGTCGGTCTTGGCTGGCATCATCTGAACATAAAAATAAACCTCGCCGTCAAAATGTCACGCCCTCCTTGGGGTATTATTGCCATAGATAGAGCATTGTCATAGCCAATATCGTTAGCAAATATCTCGTCGTCAGAAGCATTTGGTCGGATTTGTCTTTTTATACTTTACAAAAGAGTCTGCCTACAAGCCTACATAATATGTAGGCTTGTAGGCAGACTCATATTATGAGATTATGCACCTGAATTATCCTAACAATAGAATTAGATAGAAATATGTTTCTCCGTGCTTCGCAAGGCACGTTAAACAGTTGGTGCCGGCTGCAGTCGATAGATGGCAGTCGAAGTCAGTGGCCGTAGGGGGCGCGGGGGGCTTGAAAACTTACAGTAAGACCAGCCACTAGTCTTACAAGCCTCCACGATTCCGGACTTGGCCCCCATGGTGGAGTATGGCCTATACCTTCCTCAGGGAAGAGACCCGTGCTCTTCAGTGAGGACATAATGGGTTGATGATGATGATGTTTCTCAGATGGTTAGAAATGCCTTGACGAGCTGAGATCAAAGTCATTTTGGTTAAATTAGAGCTTAAAACTGTATGCTTATAAAAAGTAATTTTGGTTAAATTAGAACTTACAACTGTATGCTTTTGACATCGAGATATATACTCATCATGAAACCACTGGAAAGGCTGTACATTTTATCGACCCAAAAACTAATGAACCCTAACTTCAAACAAATGAAGAGCGACACGCGACAAGACTCGGCGAGTTGTATTTTTGCCCGATCAGCTCAATTATTGAGCCTGTCCGTCGTAGGTAGCAGGTTCAGTTCCGGGATGTGCAAGTTTAATAACTGTGCCTGTCCATTTCGGTGCTATTTTTAGCCAGATATGGCGGTTGGGGCTGCGAAATATGAGTCCGTTCACTCTTTGTGTGATTTGCTTTTGTTTGCATCCGGTGAATGCCTGCTACTATCATACACTCTGTATTAATCCCCCAATATTTGAGGGTTTTGGTTAGATTCGCTAGCAACTTGAAATGAGGCCAATCTCGCACTTATCTTCAAATTACTATGTTCTTCATTTATGAAAACATCAAGATCAACTTTAATCAACAATGTTATGATAAACCAATCAGCACAATTAAAATTTCACAGGCTAAAACACTCATCAAGGCAGTAGTTGGTTTTTCACTAATCCCACACCGTTTTTACCGCATTCCAGGGGTATATGTAACGACTATCTCATAAAGAACTTCCGTTTAACATGCATAAGAAAATCAGTTTACTTGTTAAAACTCACTGTTGCCCACTGTTGGGTATACTGCCTTTTCCCCATCACGTCATACCTACCTCGTTAAAACTAATAGTGAACAATTTGTCCGCAGGGATGGTGGTCAACGGTTTCGTGAACGTGGTCATAACGACGATAGAAAAGAGGTTCGGTCTTCGCTCCATGCAGACCGGCGTTATCGCGGGCGGGTGAGTGGCTTCTGAGGGTCCGAGATACTCCCAAATCTTTAATCTTAGATTTCAACTGCTTACCAAAAGATCCCTGTTTTTGTTAAAATCATTAAGTTGACTTGCCATATTTATTAGCATACTACCTAATCTCTACCCTACCAATAATAATAGTAATATCCCCAAACTAGGTTGTAAGACTTACTGTCAGAAGGCTGGTCTTACTGTCAGAAGTTTTCAAGCCGCCTTAAGGCCTCTGACTTGGCTTAACGACTGCCATCTATCGACGGCAGCCGGCACCAACTAAAGTGTCTTGCGAAGCATGGAACCGCTCGGAAAAATGCCACGAGTGTTAGTCATGGAACGGTCACCCATCCATGCACTAAACGCGCCCTATGTTGCTTCGTGATCGTTTTTTTAAAATCACTTAGGTGGTCGGGGCTACGAGCGATTCTATTGTATGCCCATTAGTATGTTTATCAAGAATTTGCACATGAGATTTGATAATAACACAGGACACATTTACGTACGAAGTACAGAGCCCGAATCGTCGGGTCGGTTGCTCGTCTCTGAATAAACATAAACATTTACATACAGGCACATACAATACATTGCTTCTGGTCCCACACTAGGATACCCTGTGTCGTGGGAACCAGAAACAGCGACGTCACAAACATGTAAACATCCAAGACCTGGAGTTTTTTTTCCCCAGCCGGGGATCGAACCCGGGACCTCTTGCATGGTAAGCAGATGCGCTAACCGTTACGCCACAGAGGTCGTCAAGAGAGTATCCCGATTAAGCTACTAATAGATATAATATGTTTTATTTGTGATGTCCCTGTTTCTGGTTCCCACTACAGAGGGTCGACCGATCTAGTGTGGGGCCAGAAGAAATTTATGTGCCTGTACGTAAATGTTTACGTCATCGTCTCTTCCAGCTACGACATGGCGTCGTTCGCGTGCCTGGCGCCGGTGACGTACCTGGGCGGGCGCGCCGGCGCGTCCAAGCCGCGCTGGCTGGGGCTGGGCGTGCTGCTGATGGGCGCCGGCAGCCTGCTGTTCGCGCTGCCGCACTTCCTCGTGCCGCCCTACAGGGTGGCCAGCGAGGAACCGGATGATTTGTGCCTGCCGAACCGGACTATGGTGAGTAAGGGCCTGCTCCGGCCCGGCAAACGTTAATTACCGATCCGATTTAGAAACACACAAGAATACTAATAAGCTTCTCCACTACTCCGGCATCCGGTTCGGTCGGTTCGGTCCGATAATTTGCTAGATCGGAACTGTATTTTACCGGTCCGAAGTGATCGACGTATAAAAACACTACACGTTTTTGCACCGTGCATACAACCCTAAAATGTTCCCATACTATTTTATTTACATGTCGTGTCGAAAACGTCCCCCTGCCTCGAATAGAAAAACCGAGGAATTTTAATAAAGCACTGCGTCACGTCCATTGCCGATTATAGTCTGATGAAGTGGAGAAGCATAATCCGGCATCCGATATTTTTCTCATGACTGATTCCGGTTCCAACGCCGGACCGGAGCAGTGGAGAAAGGGCCTTACTCTCTTACACTCTTTTTAGGGTTCCGTAGCTAAATGGCAAAAAAAAGGAACCCGTATGAATTCGTCTTGTCTGTCTGTCTGTCTGTCCGTTCGTATATCACAGACACTTTTTTCCGAAACTATAAGAACTATAATATTGAAATTTGGTAAGTAGATGTATTCTGTGAACCGCATTAAGATTTTCACACAAAAATAGAAAAAAAAACCCATAAATTTTGGGAGTTTCTCGTACTTAGAACTGAAACTCAAATTTTTTTTTCATCATACCTATACGTGTGGAGTATCTATGGATATGTCTTCAAAAATGATACTGAGATATCTTTTTTTTTCTGAACTGAATAGTTTACGCGAAAATTTGGAAGTTAAGTTAACACTTAACTTCCAAAGTGGTAATGTGTTTCCCTCCTCTTTAACTTCTAAAATAAGAGAATGATAAAACAAAAAAATATATATGACTAGCTTTCGCCCGCGACTCTGTCCGCGTGGACTTTAGTTCAAAATTTTGCAACCCCGTTCACTCCCGTAACTCCCGTTAAGGGTTAAATTTAGAAAAACGGTGAAAAACGTGTTCAATCAATTGTGTTGAAGATTATTTATTTCAAGTTTCAAGAAAATCAGACAACTTTCTTTATGCCTCCCATACAAATTTTGGGAACCCTTTTCGCCCCGTTAGGGGTTGAATTTCAAAAAATCCGTTCTTATTATATAATATATATAGAATAGATGTACCTACATTACCATGCAAACTTCCACCGAAAATTGGTTTAAACGAGACCTAGTACGTAAGTAGTTTTTTTAATAGGTCTTATGGCACCCCTAGATGAAAACCTCACTAAGTCGAAATAATATGTGAAAATATATTTAGCTACTTTATCGACTTCCTGACCGATAACGATACCTTCAACTTGAAGGAGACGTTATGGGAGTTATATTGTCCGGTCCGGTATAAGGTAAGGAAGTTTTTTAAAGTAAAATTTCACATATTATTTCGACTTAGTGGGGTTTTCGTAAACCGCAAAACTACAAGAACTTTTATATTATGTTACTTGCTGCTACGGAACCCTTCACAGCCGAGTCTGACTCGCACTTGGCGGCTTTTTTAATGAGAATTTTAATTTTCCTGCCCAGACCGACAACCCGTGCAACAACGACGCCCCGTCGGAGGGCGGCGCGTGGGCGGTGGCCGTGTTCGTCTGCGCGCAGCTGCTGCACGGTGCGGGCGCAACCCCGCTCTTCACGCTCGGGGTCACCTACATCGACGAGAACGTGTCCAAGAAAATGTCCTCCGTCTACTTGGGTGAGTTTTCCACAGGAAATGTTACCAATAGACCCGTCTAATCCACTGGCTGAGACGAGCAACTGAGCAAGCTCCGTCTGTGCTCACCACGATTAAGCTATGTGAATCAGAGCGAAACCTGGTCGGACTCCGACAAAAAGTCAAGTAAGGGCCTTTCTCCACTGCTCCAGTCCGCCAAACGTTAATTACCGATCCGATTTAGAAACACACAAGAATACTACTAAGCTTCTCCATGGACTACTCCGGCATCCGGTTTTTAACGGCCCGATAATTTGCTAGATCGGAATGGTATTTTTACCGGTGCGAAGTGATCGAAGTACAAAAACAATACACGTTTTTGCACCGCGCATACAACCCAAAAAATTTCCCATACTATTTAATTATATTAATAGAATATGTGTGGAAAACGTCCCCTGCCTCGAATAGAAAAACCGATAAATTTTAATAAAGCACTGCGTCACGTCCATTGCCGATTATAGTCGGATGAAGAGGACGAGCATAATCCGGCATCCGATATCCGACGCCGGACCGGAGCAGTGCAGAAAGGGCCTAAGTGTATCCGGAGTAAAGTTAAAAATGTCTAGTGCTACCAAGGAGAATTTTCTCCTTGGTGCTACCAAGTGCTACGAAAGTTTTTGTTCAAAAACCCTGGTTAGTGGTTTGCAATAAATACACACGATGTGTGCGTGTAAGATGTGCGTGCGCGTAGCTGTGTGGGTGACAGCGGAAGGAGTTCCACGATGGAAATAAATATGTACATATTTTTTTTTAATAGTGCTTGATTATTTACGTACACTCAAAATGAGAAAACACCCTGGTAAATTATTAAATTGTAAAATTTGGTTTTAGAGATAAACATTGTAATTTAAAACAACTTTTTTTTAATAAAATGAAAATGTATATTTAAAAAAAAATTACATTCAGAAACGATCGGGCATCAATACAATTTAAGAAGAACGCTACAAAATCCGGATTATGTATCATAATAAAACCAACAGGAATACTTTGTGTAAAAGCGCATTAGGTAACAGCACTGAAATGCGATTATTCAACGCTGACAGCACCTTTCCAGCTGTCGGGAACTGTCAATTTGCGACACTCGAGCCCCATCGAGGCAAACCTCATAGGAAATGCAATACGGCGTATTCGATATTATGTACATTTACCATAATGCAGAGCTATTTCAAGACTGCTTCATACCTGAAACTAGTTGGTTGGAGATAAATGGATTAAGATTGTTTTTTTATGTAGGGCACAGGCTTTCTATCGGATAGAGAATATGGGTTTTGATCACCACGCTTGCCCACCGAGGATTGGAGATTTCAAGCGCTGAGGTATTGAATAGCTCAGACACTCAGGCCTCCTCACAATGTATTTCCTTCACCGTTAGCGAGTGGTATTGCTACTATAACCTCTTCAGTCCTGAGCTTGAAAATAACAATAGTTTTCTATTGTTACTTTGTCGACACGGGTCTGAGGAGGAGAACTTCACACATAGGGTAAACCATAGTATTGCTGGCACCCACCTAGTCATTGGCACAGTGAGTTTTAAACACAAATATTAAGAATTAAAATTTCTTAAAGGGCATTTTCGTAGTTTCTTATAATTAGCATTGCTAAGTACAACACATACTACAAATTATAAGTGCCAATGACTGATATTATTAGTGACAATGTTTATACCTGTAATGCCAATGACTGTAGTTTTGGAGACATTTTCAAATTATTATTATTTTTCTTAAATAAAACTATGACAACAAGCAAGAATTATTTTTTATTTCCAACCTATACTCATATTCTATCAAATAAAAATGGTTAATAGTGATTGAATATGAAATTGAATGCTTAGGAAGCAAATTAAGTCAAGGTTTTGCTTAAGGTGCCAATCAATGTATAGTTTACCCTACATAGCTTAGAACACAATGTCATAGATACATGCTCGCACTGAGAATCAAACCCGAGTCTCCCTTCCGAGTCCATTGTTCTACCCGCTGTGCTACCAACGCTGTTTGATATTATGTACAGTCGACACCACGTCAATCTTCACATTTTAGTTGCAAAATCGCCCGTAATGCAACGTAGTAGAGTGCATGGGTGTATACCATGAGGTGCTGTCGGCTGTACCTACATTTTCTACAATGCAAAGATTTTTCTAGAATATTTC
The DNA here is from genome assembly GCA_947310845.1 of Yponomeuta plumbellus. Lineage (NCBI taxonomy): Eukaryota > Metazoa > Arthropoda > Insecta > Lepidoptera > Yponomeutidae > Yponomeuta > Yponomeuta plumbellus. Next base: position 24,591,528 of record OX371193.1, on the reverse strand, counting down.
CTGAAACTTGTTGGTTGGAGGTAAAGGATAAGATTTTTTTATGCCTTTATCGTCCTACTGAAGGGCACAAGCCTTCTCTCAAAGAGAGAGAGAGTAGGTATGGGATTTAATCACCACGCGCGCCCACCGCGGATTGGCGATTTCAAGCTTTGAGAACACCTCAAACACTCAGGCTTCCTCACGATGTGGTCCTTCACGGTTAGCGCGTGGTATTGCTACAAAAACTTCACAAAGGTTTGTAATTTATAAAAGTAGTTATCATTACGACCCATATAATATCAACCCATTACGTCCCCACCGAGCGGCACGGGTCTCTTCCCTGAGGTAGGTATGAGCCATACTCCACCACGGGGCCAAGTCCGGATTGGTGGAGGCTTAGTGGCGGAATACTAGTGGCTAGTCTTACTGTCAGAAATTTTCAAGCACGGAACCGCTCGGAAAAATAACTGAAAAATGAAACCCATCCATGGACTGAACGCGCCGTATGTTGCTTAACCTAAGTGATCGTTTAGGTTCACTCAGGCAGCCCGGGCTACGAGCGATTCTGGAAGTTATAAAAGATGAGAATATTTTTTATTTATGTTCCCGAAACGTCTCAGGCGAAAATACTATAGGGGATGTATTAGCAAAGGGCAAGATAAAAAGTACCGAAAACCGGCGTGCAAGCACGTAACGACTAATGAGTGTCGATGTCGACACCAGCCGCAGGAGAAGAGACACAATTGGCGAAATTATTGCTGATATCAATTTCTTCCAGAGGACCTTATATTGAAAAGATTGCAGAAGAAGAACCATTTAACAATCTCTATAGTGAAATTAAATTGTAGGCTTATTAATGATTTTTTTTTTCTTGAGACCAAATAAATATTTCATTTATTTGAATGACGTATAATAGGTATATAACGAACGAATGTATTAGCGAACCGTTTTTTTTAACAAAAACATTTACATACAGGCTTGTACATTGCTTCTGGCCCCACACTAGGATACCCTGTGTCGTGGGAACCAGAAACAGCGACGTCACAAACATGTAAACATCCAATACCTGGGTTTTTTGTCCCCAACCGGGGTTCGAGCCCGGGATATCTTGCATAATAGGAAGATGCTCTAACCAATGCGCCACAGAGGTCGTCAACACTAGACAGTAGTAGACTAGGTTCTTAAGCCTGAATTACACCGGGGCAACACTGTGCGGCATTGCGGCTTGCCACAGGCCAAGCCTGTGCCAAGGTGCGGCAGAAGAAGAAGAAGAAGCTGCGACAGTTTGCCACATAACACAAGGTGTTGCCATGCCACAAGGTTCTTGCCACAATGTGCGACGTTGTAGCATGCGGCCTTGTGGCATACCGCAATGCCGCACAGTGTTGCCCCGGTGTAATACAGGCTTTAGACTTAAACCATAGACTAAAAATGCATATAAATTATAGAAAGTCAATGCCGGTTCCAATATCCACAAAACTCTTCGTTTTTGCTTACGATCGGTTACAATTCCTACGAAATTCCTACGAACCGTCAATAAATTGTATGGATCGTAGCCAGTAGGCGTATATTATAGAAACCGGGCATTATTCAACTACATTAGTTGTACTTATACACCAACTTGTTGTCGATTTCTTCGTTTAAAAAAGACATGTTGTTGTCATTTTGAAAAAGAACATTTCCAACCCTTTTGTCTTTGTTTTTTGTCATAAATTAGTTAAATAGTCCTAAAATGACTGGCTTATCATTAAAAGGGAGTAAATCAATAGCAACAGATCAAATATGCGATTGCATAGTTGGCGTCGGTCTCTTCAAAGGCCACACAATGACCAGACGTAAAATTGCTTGTGAAGTGCAGTGCGGTTGCTAGACGACGGGGAAATTAGCCTCACCTGCTTGCCTGGATAGCACGCGAGAGGTGCTTTCAGTGTTATTAAATCGATATGCTCTGTACCAGGGGGAAGTGCCTTATTTGTAAAAAAACCATATTTAATAACAAAATATTGATAGATGGACAGATAGAGAACATTTTCTTACATTAAAAAGGAGATTACACATGTATTTCTTAATCTAAGAGTGCATAAAAGTGATCTTTTCTGGATGACCATCTTTGGATGAACTGGAGCAAAATATTGGAGAAGGAAGTAGATGTAAAAAATAAGTAAAATAATAATTTCTGAAATATATTTATTATACAAGCAGTATGAATAGTCTTTCCCTTGTAATGTTTCTACTACATACTTATTATTTAGAGAGTGTTTAGAGCGTGTTTTTATAAATCCTGTTTTTAAGAATAGCCACCAATGGTTTTCAAATGCTTTTAATGCAACTGATTAAGCATTCACTTATTCAAAAACATGTTTCCTTGAAACACTAAAAGCAAAACTCCTCAAATGCAATTTATTTTCTCTTTTTCAAAGGGAGCACCACTCGTCTGTTACAACTTTGACGTTCATAAAGTATACATTTTGTTTTTGTTATGTATAAAAATATTTGATTTGATTTTATTTGAAGAGCAGAAATTTTTGTAACTGTAGTTAAAGTTCTCTGTAATTTTCTTACAACCTGTACTGTACAGACCGCTTACGAATTTAATTATAATAATTCGTAAACTTATTTGTTTACCCTAAAAGAACTTTTGAGTGGTACATGAAGTAGGTGAATGTACTGTTTGGTGGGGTCATTCAAGCATACGATTAGAGGGATAATTACAATGTTTTTGTCACGAAGGGTTGGTACCCGGAAATGGTAGCGCATTGGTTTTTATGAAGTTGCTGATGATTCTAGTGACCTATCGGATGAATGAGTTGGTACGATACAAGCGGTCACCAAAAGTACAAATTTTTACGAATTTGTCACGGTGTACACGTGAATTGTGCTGTTTTACTGGTCTATGGCAGCAATTTAGATTGATAAAACATTTATACCACTATATTGCACTAGGTAGTAACATCATCAGGTACTTTTAGTGATAAGACCGCCATCTGCACTTAAGATAAGATAAGATAAGAATATTCTTTATTGCACACAAGAAACAAGATACATATAAAAATTACAATTTAAAAATATATGTAATAGGCGGTCTTATTTCTAACAGCAATTTCTTCCAGACAAAGTTGTGACGGACAGGGTACCGAAGGAAAAAGAGAGATACGAAAAACCGGGGGTAAATCTTGCAAATGACAATTTAGATTTATTTTTACTAATACCATTATGATGGCTACCAATATATAATTTTTAAATAAAAACGACTTCTATCGCCTTATCTAGCTGCCATCTAGCGCAAAAGGGGTAATTATTTCAAGAACAGTAACCAAGGGCGTTGTTAGCTAAGTGCCCTAGTGTAAGTGTTATTAACACTCTCCTGCGACCGTAAACATAAGAAAGCACTCAGCAAGGTTTATGCGGGCCATTCTTCGCGAGATGGAATTGTCCGTTGCTAACCTTCCATTGGTCACGACGATAAAATGAAAAAGAAATTTAATTTAATTTATTGATAGATACAGTGGTCATAGTTACACTGTGACTATCAAACAAGGTCGAGCATGAAATTGAATCAACAGTTGAGGAGACGATTGCTGAATTGGGTATTTGACAGGATGTCAAATGAGTAACTTTTAAACGGAATTTTGTATGAAAATACTTGCTTGTGACGTCACATTTCAGAGCACTGTTTTTATGTTTCATCTATTTAAAAATTGTATTAACTAGTAAATGATTATAAAAGAAATACATTTTCCGAATCATTTTGTAATTTTTGTTTTAATCGAGCATCTCAAATAATTTATTATTGATAGTGTCAAATACCGTAATGTGATTACTTTTTTTTTTTATTTAGGATACTAACAATTTTTTTTTAATCTTCTTTATCTGCTAATAGCAGAATAGGCAAAGGACTTTCGTCCGTGCAGCCAATCTAGGATACTAACAGTTTTTTTACTAAAAGTGCGGAGAAAAAAAAAATTGAACACAAAGATGCCTATTAGGGACAAAAAAAACACAAATCATATCAGCAGGTTTACAAAACACTGATGTTGCTTGAAAAAAACATGATTTAATAAAAAATAAAAAATAAAAATCGCACTGATTTCTTAATTGTGGGTGCGAAAGAAAATGTCATCATCCAAGACATACTCATTCTAAAACAGCAAAAAAGAGTTTTTAGCATAATTAGTACTACCTTGAGGTATGTAAACGGTCTATTTATAGCGAGAAGCTGATCGAGGAACTTGAACAATATTTGTTCTAAAGGGGTTGCAGAATCGATTTGGTTATATTTATTAATACATCGTACTTAGACAATAGATACAGTAAAAGTGGAATATTTAAAAAGTTTGTTTACTGAAAAAGGATAAAATCGTATTGCTCTTCTTGACGAGGCAAACTAGGTACTGAAGCATAGCTTGAGTTAAGATGTACGTTTATTTATTCGAAATAAAAAACCTTAACATTATTACACAATTTTGGCAAACTCTAAGGCAGTTTGTTGGCGAAGCGTTCTATCTCTGTATATCACTTGCTTACGTGTAACCATAAAAATAATGATCTATTATTAATACTAGCTGACCCAGCAAATCTATTCTCAGACCTACCGTTTGGCAGGTACACAAAAAAACATAAAATCGCTGAAGCTGTTTTGGAGGAATTCGAAATTAAGCCACGAGATTTTTCTATTAGATGTATGTACACATCTGTACACATGCCTACGCAAACGAGAGACTTTTGCCCCCATGGGTCAAAAATCCCTGAAGGCCTGCGCTAACGAGGGACTTTTGTCCCCATAAAAATCGTTGAATCGTTTAAACAATGCCCACTGAATACTTGTCACGGACTCAACGCATACGGTTCTGTTGTGCGGAAATTGAATCTCCTTTCTTTCTTCTTCTTCCCGTATCATATAATGGATTCCCCCGTACTTTTGTCCAGTCCAGTCTCTCGGTGTCCTCGGTAATTCGGAGGACTTTTTGTACGGGGTACTTTTAGTTCTTTGTGTGCGTTATTTGATACAATATAAGAAATCTGTAACGATGAACAAAAAAGTACCTGGGGGGCAGTACCTCGTATGCGCAGGCCTTAAGTATGCTTCTTGACCCGTCCCAGACCGGAGGTTGCGACAAAACTGATTATGAATCGATCACGTGAGTCCTCTTGAGTGCCCTACTTCCCAAAACCTTGCCGAATCTTCAGTATGTAAGAATTTGAACGTCTTGCGTGACAGTCTCGTCGCCACTCGATGACACTCGGGCGTCGCTCGTTCGCGGAGTATTCCCAGAAGGGCCGGGTTGTGTAGGGCCCCGGCTTTCAACACAGACGGCCATTCAGGCGCATTGAGGGCTGCGGCGCCTCGAGATGCTCTCGATGCGTCTTGGGCGGGGCGCGGCGCACTGCGAGATATGGATAGCTAGTTTTGGACAATTTCGACCCCCGTGTTTTAGCCACAAGAACTAATAGATAGGTCGTTTAACCTAGCTTTAGGTACCATTACGGACTTACGGACTGCAGCGAGGTAACGCTGCCAGCGTAATGGGTACCTTTTCGTCGGATGTGTCTCGGGGCGGGTTATTTTCTTAGTGTTATTATATTAGTATGTTATGTGTAATGACTAACAACTAAAAGAAAAACTCAAAATTGCCTTCTAGCTTTAATTTTAATGGATTACGATGAAAATTTGTGAAGAAGAAACATGTTATAAAAGTTATACGAGTACTATGTATTTTTTTTATTGTGCAAGAAAGTGTGACAAGAAGTTTAGTCGAACTTCGTAGGCTAAGTGTTTCGTAGCACGTAGATGTTCGTAGCGACGCTACGGCGTAGCAGTATGGGCTACGTTGCGAACCTACATACCATTCAATTTATTATTGTTTTAGCATGTGTGCGTGGATCGTGGCAGCTGGCAGTCCCTGATCTCTGCCTACCTCTCTGGGATAGAGGCTTGAGTTTATGTACTTATGTTATAACGCTTTTTTTTAAAGACTGACTTTTACTATTACTATACTTTCCTACAATAGTGTTACAGCGCTGGATAAAAACCGGTAGTTTCCTGCTTTCTACCATAGCTAGCAGTGTAGCGCAGGCCTTGCACCAGCTCCATTGCAGCTTTTAGCTGTGAAAATATGGGGTGAGCCCTCAAGATTGTGGGTGCGGGTTTTAAAAGAAAGCACTGTTCAACGCCCCACACTCTCACACCAAAATGACTGGTGACCTACGTGCCAAACTATTTACTTACACAGGTAGGGGACTAGGACTGGCATTTTTGTTTAGTAAGCAACTTTCGATGATAGCTCTTAAAGCGTAGGACGTAAGTTCGAATATAGAACAATGAAGGACAAATCCTTAGATCATACCTCTCGGAGCCGGTTTACATTCAACCCGCGTTTTGAACGTTTAGGGTTACGTTAAAATGGATTTGTAGCCTGTAAATACACTAATGTATTTACTCAGGGGTCGGATAAAAGGTATCATAAACCGCTATTAGTTCATGAGATTGTATTGTGTAAATGGACGCTTAGAAGTGTCTAAGTTGTCGAGTAATTGTAGAGCATTTTCATTTCGGTTTTCTCTCGTTTCAAGCATTTTTGGAGCGTATGGTTGTTTTACAAATGACATATTGTTGTTATGGTTACATTAGTGTTGATTGTTTCGTGCATTTACGCAGTAAATGTCACTGACTATAAAACGAATTATTCACCTATACTATTATCGGTTGAACAAAGCTATTCGAAATCTATCCATGGTTATTATGAGTATGTTTTTTAAACATCTACATAGGGCACTGACGCCTGTATCACAGATTTTTATCTACCACAGGCTTCGTGTCTGATCAATTGATCTAAATTCACTATAGTTAATGTTTAATAAATCACTGAAAACTGATGTAAAATTGATACTTTACTATTATATTATGATGTAATCAAATTGTGAATTAATCTTATATGAATAAACCAATTTCCAATTTCCAAAAAAATTCCGACATTGGTGAAGGTAAGCTATTTAAAGCTAATAATGGCTTTGTTTGTTTTTTATTTTTATTTATTTATTTTATAATGGCTTTGTCTATACAGGGTGTCCCAAAAAAATAGTGTCAAGCCGAAGTCCAGAGTTAGAGCACCCCTAGAGGTAGAGGTAGAGCGCCTGCTGAATCTCGATGAAGCGAAAGTGATCTGTCAGGACCGTGGCAAGTGCCAGCCCCTGGTCTCTGCCTACCCATCTGTTGCACAGGTGTGAGCTTATGTATGTGTGTGTGATATAAATTTTTGATTGCAGGTGTTTACTACACCATGGCGGTGGTCGGGCCAGCTATGGGTTACGTCATCGGGGGCCAGATGCTCAAGCTGTACACAGACTTCGTCACCGTGGACTCTGACACGTAAGTGAATCACTTCAAAACCGATTGTCATTTTCAAGGTCAGGCCCGCTGCCCGTTAAAAGATCATGAGTCCATTTTTTCGTTTTTGAAAGCTGTTTTATTTTTATTTCTGACACAGCCAAAAGACACACGTTGGTTAATATTTTAATAACTTCTCTAGTCTGCTTCAATAGTTGAGTGCAAAGAAATACATATTACCCATTACAATTTAATGTTTAGTTTAACAGAAGACGTCAAGAGAAACCTGATAGGTACGGATACGGAATACTTTTCCCGCGTCTAGCTTTTTTTTTAATTTTCATCATGTCGGCAACGAACAGGGCTTCGTTCAGCCAAAGTTGCCCTCTCACTTTCATCTCATCGTGGGCTTTTGAACCAACTTTAGAGCCAAATTAATTCCACCGTTTTGCTACTTCTACGGCTTCGGCACGCGAAATATCATTTTGGTACAAACGAGTTTCGGATTGCACCCTAGGAAAAGTTTTTTTTAATATTCGCGGTCGGCAAACAAAGATTAATGATTGCCGAGCTAGAAGGAATTTAATTTTCATTCGCGAAGCCCTAATACGTAGGGCATTGTATAATTAATTTATCTCAGAAATTATTATCTTACTTATTTTGTACATCTACTTCGTTCTGCAATGATTTGCTCCAGTCCATCAAAATGTCTGAAATAGATAACTTTAAGTCATGAGGCCGCCGTCTGTACTTTTATATTAAAGACTAGCTTTCGCCCGCGACTCCGTCCGCGTGGACTTTAGTTCAAAATTTTGCAACCCCGTTCACTCCCTTAAGGGTAAAATTTAGAAACACGGCAAAATACGTGTTCAATCAATTGTGTTGAAGAGTATTTATTTTAAGTTTCAAGAAAATTAGACAACATTTTTTATACCTGCCATACAAATTTTGGCAACCCTTTTCGCCCCCTTAGGGGTTGAATTTAAAAAAATTCGGTCTTATTCCTTGCTTACATTATATATAGACCCTCTGTGCAAAATTTCAGCTTCCTAGGTCCAACGGCTTGGGCTGGGCGTTGATGAGTGAGTGAATTAGTTAGTCAGGACTTTGAATTTTATTTATATAGATAAAGATATTTTGTTCAAGAAAACAATTGAATCATGTGTTGCTGAAACAAGACAAGCAACCATTTTTTCAAATTTCGCTTTTCAACGGTATTCGATTGTATGACCATAAAGCCACATTTGCTGCAAAAATGACACAAATCCTATGGGGTTTTCATAGTAGAAACGTGTTGCTCATGGGTGGTTCTTCGGGCAAGTCATTCTTTGGTGATTTTCGTAGCAATTTTCAAATTTAATATTTTTGCTAAATCGACATCCGTATCTTAAATTATACGTAAAAGTAGTACTTTTTATAAAAGGGGCACCTCAGAGAGCAATAAACTTAAAGAGATAATCGAGCTTAAAAAAATGAGGGCCATGCACGCAAATCACAAAACACCCTAAGTAAATGTTTTTTTTTTATTTAACTTTATCAGATAAGTTATTATAATATTATTATTATTTTATTACAATATTTTATAGTTATTATTATGCCATTTTTTACTTAAAAAAATAATTCATTAAAATTTTAGTAAAAATTAATATATTTAGCTATAATTTTAAGAATTTACATTTAACTAAAGTAATAATTTTTTTTGTCCTACATTACTATTGCAAAACTTGAAGTTATTTCAGTTGCATGACCCATAATTGATTTGTGTGGGTCAAAACTACCATGTAAACCACGCAAATCACGACCACGAAAATCAAAATAAAGCATTCAAACTAAAAATATACAAAAACCTTTGAAATAAATAAACTGTGTTTTGAATATAAGTTGCGTTACCTTATATTTGTTCGCTACAATATTTTACTCAAAAAATAAATTCACAGATGACGGAGAAAATTATACCACGCAAATCAAAGTTTTGAACGGGGTTCTTACCCAAATTTTTCGGAAACTCGACGTGTTATCACACAAGCACTCTGTCTGGCCAACGGAGAGTGGCTAGTTGTAACATGAATTAGGATGACGCAGCACTGCCCTGGGACAGTTACATTTTAATTTTTTTTAGACAATGTAATTCTTTTAGAACAACGGTGTAATTTTTTATAGCATTGGCAACTTATTAAAACTTAGTGTCTATTTTTTGGTAAGCGTATTCCATTTAGTTTAAAATATATAATTAAGTAAGTGATTCGATCGGGGGAAAGGACACTCCACGAAAATCAAATAACGGGGGTTTTGTATTTTTTTTTATGATATTAAATAAAAGATAATTGAATAATAATCAATGACCTAGATAAGAGATGATTAAAGGTTCGCCTGAAAAAAAAGTGGCTTGCTGACTTTTCGATTTCTATTCTTTTAAGGTGATGCCGCTTGAAAAACGTGTTTAAAAGAATTACCCTCTTAGCACAGAATTATGCCAAAACAACACACCTCCAGCCATTGTGTTTTGCCATCACATGGCAATGGTCTTAGATTTTAATTAGTACATTAAGTACATTAAATACTTATTTCATAAGTTATAGTTTCTAGCATAAATTCAATGTTTCTAGTAATAAATTTGTGACCTTTTCTTTCAATTATAAGTAGTGTTTTTGCAAAACAACACATATCCAGTTTATAAAATGCTCAAAAAAAAACATTCACACTAAAATATTTTTACAAAATGTGACTCAAAATTGTAAGTGGTAGTTACGTGAACGGTTTAGCGACAAAAAAAGTAAAAATACAGCAGGATTTTGAATCTTAAATCCTTTTTTCCTCTTCCCCAAAAATTTGGTTCAATGGATTTGTGTTGTTTTAGCAACACATGATTCAATTATACATCGACCTTATGATTAAGGGGTGGTATCCTGCTACCTAAAAAAGGTAAAAACCTGTGGTTTAGAATAAGCTTCTCTCTCTAACTCTTCCGAAAAAGTTTTTACATTTTGAAGGTCAACTGACATCAATTACTGTGTAAGTAAGTATAACACATAAATTTTAAAGTTAAACAAAAACCTATATTATCATGTTATTATCCTAAACCATCTATACCTAGACGACTTCATTGGCGTAGTGGTTAGCGCATCTGCTTATGCTTACTATGCGAGAGGTCCCGGGTTCGATCCCCAGCTGGGACGAAAAAAACTCCAGGTCTTGGATGTCTACATGTTTGAGACGTCGCTGTTTCTGGTTCTCACGACACGGGGTATCCTAGTGTCGGGCCAGAAGCACATACATTGCCTGTATGTAAATATAAAAAAAATGTTAATGTTATATTAAAAACTTGTGAAATCTACTTTTTATGTACAACAAAGTGTTCTCCATATCTATCTATCTACGTTTTATTACTGTAATACTTACCACGAGCAGACCACTTCATTTTCTTAAAAGCCTCAGAGGGGTGTTCACGTTAGAAAAAACATGGCAGCCGGCGTAGAATGGGCCAGCAGTTACACCGGTATCCTTATTGAATTAGCATAAAGAAACAATTGAATATACATGAGTAGTCCGATTGGTGCGCTTGCAATATTCGCGGTGCCCGCTCGCGTGCAAACCCCAACTCCTTGCTGACTGCTGATATTGAATTCAAACCTTGTTCCATCCTACGTAGGTATGCTTACATTATTCTGCAACCCTTTTTGTCAGTAATTTTGCTAGTGAATTATTATACACGCGATATTTTCCATTTGCCCTTATATGATAAGAGACTAGCTGACCGGGCAAATTTTGTTTCGCCATATAAATTATTTGTAGGTATTATAACTTTAAAAAACTTGGGGTGGACCACCCTTATCTCTTAGGGCTATGAAAAACACCTAACAACCTATTCTCAAACCTATCGAATAAAATTTCATAGTTAAAATTTCACAATGACACATAAAATTTCATCAAAATCGGTCAAGCCGTTTCACAGGAGTATGCGCACTAAGTCTGTGACACGAGAATTGTATATATTATGGTGCTTACAGACTGGTGAAATGTAACACGCAATGTATCATGCAATGAAAGAATTTACCATACACATTGTCGCAATGTATCATTAAAGGTAACACTTTGAAACCGGTTCTCATAGTTAAATGAAAGGCAGAATGTTGCATTGCATGTTACGTTTCACCATTAGAAAGAAGAAGAAGATTATCCTATCTAATATGTATCTAGTTTTAGTACGCATCATACTCCTCCGAAACTGCTCCTTAATTAACAAGGCTTTTGCTGTGCCCGACAGGATCCATAATGATACAAATTACCTGTTATTTAAAATTCTACCAAACTTACGGCTGCAATAAAGTATTGAGGATCCTTTTTAAGTTTAACTCAACTAAGCGCCTGCGTAAAATGTTAAAGCAAAGGGCTGATTTCTGAATTGAGAATTAACACTAAGTAAATACTTAAGTAACGTTCTGTCACGCTCTTTTCTAAAGAAATTTGACGAGCCAGTTAAGTAATTACTTTGCGAAATTCTAAACTCAGCTCAATCGGCCCAAAGTATCGCAAATAATGCTCAAAGATTCACGGCAGGCATTTGTTCCAGGATCGGCATAACGCCACTGAGCTCGGTGTGGATCGGCGCCTGGTGGGTGGGCTTCATCCTCTCAGCTGTGCTCTGCCTCATCGTTGCCGTACCTTTGTTAGCGTTCCCACATGAACTACCGGGTTAGTTGCTTTTTACACGTAGGTAACTACCTACCTATTATCTCGCAATGCGTTAAATCTTCTTAAGGCAGGAAGACTCTCATTATTTTGAGCACATAGATAATCATTTATTTGTGATACATAGATACAGCATAATTGAGATGTTACAATAATTAAGTAGAAGTAGAATATCTCTATGTTTTGCCCATAATGCATACACATTTTTCGTGCAAAAAGTAATAAAAAAAACTACACGGATCACATTAACTTAGGATTTTAAAGTTATACCTACCTATTAGTTACCTACCTAAACAATCTAATGGTACTGTTATTTAGGAGTAATTTCACAGCATGAAATTCGAGAACACCTCAAATGTATTTCATATTTATATTATATTACACCTAAGCGCAAATAAATGTATTATCTATCTAAGTATGTCAAGAATATAGGTACCTATTTACAAACAATAGGTAATAGTAGCTAGAGTGCGACAAGTGAGTCGTGGCTGAAGCCTTTGGCGGGAAATTTAAAAATATTTTAGTTGATAACACTGCATATCGTCTGAATAAACCATCTTGATACTTTTGCTTAACTTGATTTTGTTTAATTAGTTTGGAGCCTCCAATGAATTTTGTCCAAACATAAATAAATATAAACAAAACGAAAACAGAGGAGGCACCAGTCTCTAGAACTGGACCCACGTTTTGCCGAGTGTTATCCCCTTCGGGGATAACGGGCGTGAGTTTATTATTTATTATTTTTTACTATTATTAAAACGAAAACAGCGAAAAGCGGTGGTGGCGTAGTGGGGTTGACCTTTGCTTCTCAATCATGAGGGTCTGGGTTCGAACCACGCATGTACCAATGACTTTTAGTTACGTACATTTGTTTGCACAGCAACACCATTCGCTGATAAATTGTGCCCGGATAACGGCGACAGGCTTGCCACTTGTCACGTTTGGGACCTAATAAACTCGGCAAAACGTGGGTCCAGTTCTAGAGACTGGTGCCTCTGCCTACCCCTTCGGGGATAACGGGCGTGAGTTTATTTATTTTATTTTATTTTATTTATAAAACGAAAACATTAACTACATCAAAACCAACATTTCCACTCCACCAAAAAACAGGGATACCTAATAAAGATGCACCACGTAAACTTATAAACATTTATTAATGCTGAACCATAATCAAAATCTGATTCAAATCTTTTTTCTCAACATCTTTGAGTTCTTTGACTAAGTCTTCGCTCTGACGTTTAACATTTTCGTCATCCGACAGACCTTACAACAAGAAATAATTCATGTTTGCTTTAAAACATTATTACTCGTATGTACATACTAAAACATAGGTAAAATTATGTTGAATAGAAACAAAAGTTTTTTTCTTGTTTAAATCAAGGACGAGTATCAAACTGTTTGGTCTGTACTACTTGCAGCTGAAATACCTAAGTTTGACAGTCAGAGTGTGGCCATATGAAGAATTCGAAATAAATCGCGTCCCAGGACTCGCTTGTCAGACTCTATACATACATTTTTCATTTAATAGTTCAGTTATTAAGAAATTCAGTCACAGAATATTAGCATTTTTCTATCAAAAGTGCGGCAAGAGGTTTTTTAAAAGGCTTAGTAATTAAAAAAAAATATTTTCCCTAAAGGAAAAAATATTACAAAAAAAAAATTTTTTTTGTTTGCCGACATTTTTGGGCGCCAACTTAGGCCAATCAATCGCCAGCCATATGTACCAAAAATACTTTTATGCATTAGGGCAGTTATGCATTGTTGAAGACACAATTTATCCCTATTACCTACTTGCATTTTTAGGGTGCATTTGTCCTATTATTATCCCTTCTAATGGCGGTATTAAGCATAACAATAGTTAAACAATGGCCGCCTGCCCGCAGCGGGCGAACGCCACGGGAAGGGATAAGAACTGACTTGGGCCGATTTGAAAAATACTGAGACCTAACAGTAAATACTTAGTAAAATCATAATAACATAGCTAGTAAACTTTCCACCATCCGTCCTTTGCTAAACTACACCTTCCTTTGTTCCTCCTTCCTACGTAACGAGCAAACTGTTTCCTTACTAAGCAGCTATGTTCCCTTATCCCTTACCTTACATTATCTGCTACGTTCTTATCTAATCTTATCTATGCCCCATCATCAGGCGCAGCAGAAATCCGCGCATCAAAGATATCCGAAGCGCACGAGGGTGAGGCCTCCAAGTCGGCGGCCTTCAGCGCACTGCACGAGCTCCCCCGCGCCGCGGCAGCGCTGCTACGGAACCCCACCTTCATGTTCCTGAACCTGGCTGGGGCCTCGGAGGGGATGCTGATATCGGGCTTTGCGGCGTTCCTCCCGAAACTCATAGAGAACCAGTTCGCGGTCAACGCTTCGCAGGCGGCACTGCTTTTGGGTTTGTAAATTAACAAAATTAACATAAACATTAGCCCTCGTAGGAAGCGCTCGTAGCCCCGGCTGCCTGAGTGATCTTAAACGATCACGAATGTTAAGCAACATAGAGCGCGTTCAGTGCATGGATGGGTGACCGTTCCACGACTAACGCTAGTGGCACTTTACAGAGTATTTCCGTGCTTAGCAAGGCACGTTAGGCAGTTGGAGCCGGCTGCCGTCGATAGATGGCAGACGTTAAGCCAAGTTAGAGGCCTTATCGCGGCTTGAAAACTTCTGACAGTAAGACCAGCCACTAGTCTTACAAGCCTCCGCCAATCCGGACTTGGCCCCCGTGGTGGAGTATGGCCTATACCTTCCTCAGGAAAGAGACCCGTGCCCCTCGCTGAGGACATGAATGGGTTGATGATAAACATGGTACAACCAGGCACAAACATTGCTTCTGGCCCCACAGTAGGATACCCTGTTGTGGGAATCAGGAACAGCGACATCACAAACACGTCAACATCCAAGACCTGGGTTGTTTTGTCCCCAGCCGGGGTTCTAACCCGGGACCTCTCGCATCACAAGACTGTACTGTATATACGATCTATGTTTCACAAATAAACCTTACTACCCGCCCATCCAGGCGTGATCACGGTGCCGGCCGGCGGCGGCGGCACGTTCCTCGGCGGCTGGCTGGTGAAGCGCTGGAACCTCGCCTGCGCCGGCATCATCAAATTGTGCGTCCTGGCGACCCTAGCTGCGGCTGCATTCACCTTCAGCTTCGTGCTCTCCTGTGACGACTACCCCTTCGCTGGCGTCACTGTGCCCTACAATTCGCCTTCTATAGTCAAGTAAGTAAAACTCTTTTTTCAGACGTGCTTCACATTTTTATAATGAGTATATCTCAGATATTGATATTTTCTTTCATTCCTACTATTCTTTCAAAACATTGGTGAGAAAACATTGTTTTGTTTAGTTTTCTTTTAAGCAATCAAGTGTTTTGTAAGCCATGCTGATAATTTTGATTTGTGAATTTTGTATTTGTTTTTTGTCCATAATGGGCTCCTTTATGTTCACATTTTTTGATTATTGTATGGATCTCAAGGTTCAGACGTAATATTTTTTCCCTGTTTTTTAAGTAAGAAACTGTTAGTATCCTAAATAAAAAGAAAAAAAAAAAGTAGGATGCGAACTCAGTGAAAGGGACCTATTGTTCGAACTCAGACTTGGTTTAACGACTGCCATCCATCTAGCTGTGTGCCTGTTTGTTCATATAAGGCTTTTTTTAGAGTCACCCGGACCACGCGCTGACTGTCAGCACTGATAATCAAAATGTATGGCTGGTCAGCGCTGAACAGTCGGCGTTTTTCTAAGGGCCCTCGCCCACGGCGGCTTTTTGTAGCGCTACGGCCGCGCGACGGTGGCGCGTTCGCCGCGCTACAGCCGCGATGCGTTCGCTAGCTGTGTGCCCTCACCCACGTAACCACGCTTCTGTCGCGATGCGAACGCGCCACCGTCGCGCGGCCGTAGCGCTTCGAACGCGCCACCGTCGCGCGGCCGTAGCGCTTCGAACGCGTCACTGTCGCGCGGCCGTAGCGCTTCGAACGCGCCACCGTCGCGCGGCCGTAGCGCTTCTGTCGCGATGCAAACGCGCTACCGTCGCGCTTCCAATCGCCACAGTTGCAAGATGGACTCCGTTGAGACAACATTAGTCACGTTGTCTTTGGTGCTGCTTTTACGTAAGCAGCCGAAGCGCCGACAACGACAGCGACGTCACGTAGCCTCGGCACGGTGGCGCGTTAGCAGCGCTACAGCCGCGCGCTTGCATCGCTACGGTGGCGCGTTAGCGGCGCTACAGCCGCGCTACGGCAGCGCTACAAAAAGCCACCGTGGGCGAGGGCCCTAAAACGCTCCTTAGTACCTAGTACCTACATATTGGCCCGTCAGCGCCGAGTGTCAGCGTAAACGCTAAGTAGCATTAAGCTTGCCTATGTGCGAAACTTTTTGTTATAATGCAATAAAGGATTTTAATAATAATGATTAAAAAAAAGCGGTGGTGGCGTAGTGGGGTTGACCCTTGCTTCTCGATCATGAGGGTCTGGGTTCGAACCACGCATGTACCAATGACTTTTAGTTACGTACATTTGTTTGAACAGCAACACCATTCGCTGATAAATTGTGCCCGGATAACGGCGACAGGCTTGCCACTTGTCACGTTTGGGACCTAATAAACTCGGCAAAACGTGGGTCCAGTTCTAGAGACTGGTGCCTCTGCCTACCCCTTCGGGGATAACGGGCGTGAGTTTATTTATTATTTTATTTATGATAACTGTAAAACCGGCCTAAATGTTTATTATGCGCTGCAGCGGCGACCGGCTGTCCTCGGAGTGCAACGCGGGGTGCGCGTGCGCGCGCGCGCCGTACGCGCCGGTGTGCGGCGCCGACGGCGTAGTGTACTACTCGCCGTGCCACGCCGGCTGCGGCGCGCGCGCCGTGCGGGGCGCCGGCGCCGGCGCCGCGCAGCTCTACGCCGGCTGCGGCTGCGTCAACACCACCGGCGGCGACCTGCCCGTCTACTTGCCCGAGGGAGGTGCGTCTCCTAAGTGCTTCGGGGTTACAGAGAGAAGGGAAGGAAGATAAAGATTTGACGACACTGTACTCAAAAACACAAAATAAGTAGGTACAACAAACATAAATCACAAAATCTGCCGAAAATTGGGTAGTGGCAGAAATGCCTGTACGGGGATACATTAATGTCTGATAAATGATACGAACGGATACTTATAACTGATATATTGTCAATAGTAACTAGGACTAATATGAAGGGTGAGATGAACTGATAATGAGGACGCGACGCGTGTCCGTCTGAACGGACCGGCTATATGTCGTGAACTAATTTACCTAGCGATTACACGCTACGTGAAAACTGAGGTACGCGGCCTCGCAGAATTGCTGACAAGCAATTCCTCTATACTATTAAACTGTTCGGGTTGGCCCGTACATGCTCCGCACCGGGAAAGAAACAAACGATAGCCAAAAAACATAATATCGGACTATCTAGAACCACTGATAACATTGCTGATGAGTTAATTAACTATGTACTTGATAATAAAATGCCTACTGTAACTTAATTACTACTAAAAATGAGATGATACAGGTGATATGAAACAATAACTTAAATATTTCATTCACTTAAAGTCTCTAGGTACGTGATCCAACGCAAAGACACTCTTATGATACACTGATCGGGATCCTAGATCCGCATTACATTCATTGATAGCCTTTGATGCATTTAAATCACTCTCACTTTGCCAATGCCTTTTTTCCCTAATAGTCACACATTTACACTTATCACTTGCACTATTGGTGATTGGCTCGGCGCCGGGGGCGGGGGGCCGTGAGCCCCGCTCCACCTCCGGGAAGCGCGGACGGGCCGCGCTTCGTCTGTAACATCGTCGAATCCAGATGCCTGCTGCTACAATAATTGCTAGACAAACTATCACGTATATGGCGACGTAATGGTGGACATCGTGGTATGATACGCGGTATGCAAGTGGTGAGTCTGCCTTCATGGCTTCTATCCTGTTATGAATCTCTTGTAACTGTTGTTGTACATCAGAATGTGCTGAGATTGACTCCATTTTGGGAATTGTCACATTGATGACGTTGTTGATTGGCGAGATATCGGGGAGAAGTATGTCTGGATTAGTGTGCATCGTACTCATGACTTGCTTATGAGCGTGCACTGTAAACTGATTAGTCTTGATCATACAACCATGACCTATGCTAACAATGCCTGTGTCGTGTAGCTGCGCCACGGAAACTTGATCTCCGCAAATTATCTTGAGTATACAATCGTTACAACAAAAATAAAGGTACTGATTGGGGGTGTCTAGTTCGGACCATCTGTTCTGGCATGATGACGTAGTTGTTTGGCAGTGGGTGGTAGACTCATCTGTTTGACACAGGTTTTCGTCTTGTTTCATGTTGTAGATTGGTTTCTGTATGCGGCAGATAAAATCTTGTTCATGATGTGAACAGGCTCTTACATCCATTTCTGTCATTTCTACATAAGCATCTTTCTTGATGTTTAATGCTACGTACTCTGCTTTGGGTTGCACCAAAATCATTTGCTTTTCAACCTTTTCGGGTATAGGTATAATTTTCAACAATTCGTAACTGTCTCTGCTGATTAATGGTATCTTGATCTCTAACAGTAAATAGTCTTTTGTCATTCTTGCTTTGACAGTGACTAACTGATAGATGTTTCGTAGATCATCCTGAAGGTTGGCAATGGGTAGTATTAACTCTGGAGCTAGTTGATTGGATATGACGTTCAATTCCTTTCTGAGCTGGTCTGGAGTCAGTATATGGAAATTGAAACGGCCATGATAAATATCTGTTATTATGTCCAAAAGAGCGCTCTGGATGCTCTTCAAAGATTGAAGCATGTTGCTGGCAGTTAGAGCTTCCAAATTGAATTCATTAACGTTGACCTCGTCTTGAATATTCTTGTTTATATTCATAATGTTCTGCTGCAAAACATGAAAATTCTGATTGATGAGTTTCTGTTGCTTGTTCATGGTCTCTTCTGATCTTTTTAATAGGTCGTATTCTGATGCAATTACTGAAGTTTGATTCTTCCATAATGACGCTAAGTGTTGTTGATTCTCGCGTACGAGAGAAATATCTTGCTCATATTTTTCCGCGAAATTTGAATCGAGTACGCCGAAGAGAGCATTAGCTACGTAACCGACACCGTTGATAAGGCCGCGCGCGTTCCTCGAGCGCGCGCGGGAATGCTGACTCAGAAGCAGTCCATTGTAGTAGTCTAGCTCTGAGTATCCGTGACGTAACTGGAGAGATAATACTTGACAGTGTGTTGTTAAGTTTATTTTGGCGCATGCTCGGTCTATTTGCTTAGTGTAATCAACGAATAATGCGATGCCTTGCCAATAGGACGACAAGTCGTAGTACACCACAAGTTTCCAGTCGTCTCTGATAAGTTTTAAGCTTGATATTTTGTCGAAATATAGCCTCTGTGTTTCTCTCAAGTTTGTGACGTTGTAAGCGCCATGTGAACTTGATATCATGAAGAAGGTTAACGCCAGTGCCGCCAAAGTAAGACTGAATTTGGATCTTCTAGGACGTTTCTTCGGTTTATCTTCTGTTCTGTCTTCTGGGGCTGTTGCCGAGTTCTGTTTGTCGTCCGAAGTGTTGCTATGAACGGGGAGGGGCGATAACTTGATAATAGGATGTTTCTTGACTCCTTGATTAGTCTCAAAACGCTGTTCCTGCTGTTGACTGATCTGATAAGTGGGCATCCATGCTGGCCCTTGCCACCATAGAGCATATTCTCTTAGTTGAGTGGCAGTCATGCCCCTGCTGGCGCTGTATGCTGGGTTCTCGGATGACTTTACATACCTCCAGCAATCAGCGGGCATAATTTGGGTAACTTGTTTAACCCGATTAGATACGAAAATCTTCCACTTCTCTGGGTCGCCCTGTAGCCACCCGAGTGTTACCATGGAATCGCTCCAACCAAACTGTGTGATTTTATGGTCGCTTAGTGCTTGCTTCACTTTTGCCATGAGTTTGGCCAATAAGTATGCGCTACTTAGCTCCAGTCGTGGTAAGGACACTTGTTTGCTGGATGGCACCAGCCTTGTTTTCCCGACCACCAACACGACTGATGATTTTTCTTGATTTTTTCTGTTTATTTTACAGTAAATGACGCATGCATATGCCTTCGTCGACGCATCGCAGAAGCTATGTAGTTCTCTGCTGTCATCCTGTTCTGTTTTTAGCCATCTTGGAAGCTGTATCTGATCGATGTTTTGGATGTCGTTTTTGATAGTAAGCCATTCCTTGATGATGTGCTCGGGAAGGCTATCATCCCAGCCAATGTTCAATGACCATACACTCTGGAACAGTATTTTTAGTTTAGTGCTAAGTGGGGAAAGCCACCCTAGTGGATCGAATAGTTTTGAGATGCTGGATAATAGTGCTCTTTTTGTATGTTTGGAAGTTGACCCGATCTTGCACTGAAACTCAAAGTGATCTTGAATTGGATTCCAGGCGAGGCCAAGAGTGTTTGTTGATTCCGCCTGTTTGAAATCAAAGTTTTCGTTTTTGTCGACATCCTCTAAAAGTTCGCGCGTATTTGCTTTCCATTTTCGCAACTGCAAGCCAGCGGACTGTAATAAACTGATTAAGTGTCGTTGTATCTGAAGGGCTGATGCTGTTGAGTGGCACCCATGAATAAGGTCATCCATGTAGAATTTTTCTTCTAGCACGTTAGCTGCTTCCAGTTGACCTAACTTCTCCTGCTCGGAAGACGACTGGTCTCGTGCTACTTTCTGTTTTTCCTCGCTTGCTAACTGTTTCAGCGTCATCATTGCGAGAAATGGGGCTGCTTTCGTACCGTAAGTTACGGTGGTCAACTGATACTCTTGTATAGGATCTTGCTCTGTATTTCTCCAAACAATTTTCTGGTACTGTTGATCTTCTTCCCTGACTTGTATGCATCTGTACATTTTAGCTATGTCGGCAGTAAACGCTATCTCATATTGCCTCCATGTGATAAGCAACGCTTGGAGGTCTGCTTGTAAATTTGGACCACGGTACATGAGGTCATTTAAGCTTTGTCCTGATGACGTAGTGGCAGACGCGTTAAAAACCACTCTAAGCTTGGTCGTAATAGAGTCTTCTTTCAAAACGCTGTGATGCGGCAAAAAGTAATCGCGCGCTGAGCCGACCGCCGGTTTCATGTGACCTAACGATAGGTACTCGTTTATAAATAGCTTATACTCTTTTGCTGTGCCTTCATGTTTGATGAATTTTCGTTCTAAAGATCGAAATTGTGAAATGGCCTTGTGTTTTGACAAGCCGAGTTTTTCTCTGATATCTGGCTTGAGAGGGAGTCTGACCTCGAATCTTCCATCCTCAAGCCGCTTTGTTGTAGCTTTATAGAACTGTGAACAATGTTGATCTTTTGCTGATAAAGATGTTTCTTCTGATATGTCCTCAATCTCCCAGAATCGGCGCAAGTCGTCGGTGTTATGTAAGACGACATTGCATTGAAGTGTTTTCACATTTCCGCTAAGTATCCACCCTAGTCGCGTCTGTTGTGCGATAGGTACGTTCGGGTTTACCCGGGAAATGCCGTCTAAAATGATTTCTGAATAAATATCGGCGCCTAGCAAGATATCGACTGGGCGACTGAGATTAAAATCTGAGTCTGCTAGCTGGATATTTTCCAGATGTGTCCATGATGGTTTGGCAAACGAGTGTGTTGGTAAGTTATTGATGAGCTGCTTCATGATATAAACATTGGTCGTAAATGTGAAGTCGCTGCTAACTGATTGGCATGTTATGGTCAAGAGCCCTTTGCAGTTGCTTTCCTTGGCACCTACCCCTGATATAACGCCCTTACATTTCTGACGTGGCAGTCCCAGCAAAGTTGCTGCTTCATTGCTGATAAGGGACGTCATGGACCCTTGATCTATCAAGGCCCTCATCTGATAATATTTTCCGTTTCCTGCCTGAACCTTAATTAAAGCAGTGGCTAATAAGGTTTCCGGTATTTCACGTTGCAGGGAAACGTGACTGTTTTGCTTAACCTGGTTCGGTTCTTGCTTTATTCCGCTAGCCCGCGTAAATGCCTCGTGTAAAAGTGTATTATGTGGGGCATCACACTCGCGGCATTTTCTGTCTGATTGACAAGCCTTTCCGTTATGTGAATAAAGGCAGTTTTGGCATAACTTTAGGTTGTTGACCGTTCTATGCTTTTGGTATGGCGCCATGCGCAAAAACTGCTGACAGTAATATAGCCCGTGCTCGGAACTATTGCACAATGGACACCAGTACTTGCTTGTGTCGTTTTTCGAAGCGAATGATTTATTGTTAACATAGTTTGACTTGTTATATTTTGCTGCTTTGTTCGGATTGCCCGACTGATATGAACTATGTTTTTGTACAGGGTTTTCTTGCTTCCTGCGGCTCGACTCCATAGCGGTGAACTTGTTTTCTAAGAAGTCGAGAAACTCTTGAAGTACTGGGAGTTGTTTAGGCTGTTTGACTGATGCTGTGTAGTCATGATATGTTTCCATGTCCAGTTTTTGGGCCAGGAGATGTACTAGCATAGGGTCCCACGTTGTGATATCGATGCCTAAATTCTTGATTGCGTTTAGACACTCTAGTGCGGTATCGTGGATACGTTTGATATTCTCAATCGATGCTTGTTGCATGACCGGGAGGCTGAGTAGAATGTTCATATGCGACGAGAAGATTAACTTGTCATTGTTATATCTGTGGTTAAGGATTTCCCAGCAGATACCGTAGTTGGACGAACTGATCTGTAGATGGCGAATTAATTTTTCTGGTTCACCCATGACCTTGCTCTTGAGGTACTGCATTTTTTGCGCGTTGGACAACGACGGGTTGTTATGAATAGCTTCCACAAAGAGGTCTTTAAACGGCACCCATTGATGATAACTGCCGTTGAAGACAGGGATGTCCATTTGAGGTGTTGCCTTCTCGCGATGCTGAACAGACCATAATTTGCTGTTGATCGCCTTTTTCATCTTGTTGTACTGAGTTTCATATTCTGTAATTAAGTTTCCATACTGCTCATTTTCGCTGGATGCTCCGAGTTCCGAATCGATTTCCCAATGGAGCTTGTCAATCGTAGCCCACCTTGACTGCAGAGTACGTAACAAGTCTTCTAGTTCCCATTTTTCGGAAATGGCTTCTAAATCCATACCTGATACTGATTTGTGAAACGCTCGAAAGTTACTTGCCTGCTTCCGAAACATTTCGTCTGTTTTTGTACTGACACTTTGCTGAGCCTGTAGTGACTCCTCGAAGCCGCTACCATCTTCTTGTTGATTCTGACCTGAAGGTGGATCTCTACTGCCACTTGCCACCGCTGATAAGTCTAATCGCTTTGGCTCAACATTTTCTAACGCTTTTGTGTTTTCAATAAGCGATCTCACCCTAGCATACTTTTCTTGTACTGTTTCGTATTTATTATCGGTAAAATACTTATGATTTTTGGTACCTAGTCCACACAATTCTATATGGTTTGTCTGAAATTCCCTCCAAAGATTGTCTAGCTCGCTAAGCTTGCGTTTAAGGTAGTCTACTGTTTTCCTGCTAGGGCCATCCTTCCTAAAGTTGACCCATAAATGCTCGATAGATGCTTCGACCTGCTCTTGGGTCGAAGCGAGAACCTCCATACGCGACATTTTACTTGCTTAAATGTAGGTATAAAATGGAAAGGTCTCACTTGTTCTGCTGCTGCTGGTGTCCCGCGTAGCCTTGTTGCTCCTTGGGACGTGCTGGTATCGAACCAAAGTGGTCTTGATACGCCTTGGTTCGTTTTTCTGATACTGCTGCTGCTGATAGTGACGTCTTGAAACGTCGTGACTGCTCGGACTGCTGGTGACGTCGTCAAACGTCTACTGCTGTTCGCTGGTAGTGTCGGAAACGGCCTCTAAATCCGTTAAGCGACTGCTGATACTGATAGATACGGTCCCCCAAACCGTCTGCTGACGCTAACAGAAAACTGATAAAAGTTCGTTCATCACTGATAGAAGTTCACTCATTGTTTCCACTCACGTGTCACAGGTTCACTCTATGTAATGTCACACGCGAGGTCTCGAAGGACCAAAAAACTAATGTACGGGGATACATTAATGTCTGATAAATGATACGAACGGATACTTATAACTGATATATTGTCAATAGTAACTAGGACTAATATGAAGGGTGAGATGAACTGATAATGAGGACGCGACGCGTGTCCGTCTGAACGGACCGGCTATATGTCGTGAACTAATTTACCTAGCGATTACACGCTACGTGAAAACTGAGGTACGCGGCCTCGCAGAATTGCTGACAAGCAATTCCTCTATACTATTAAACTGTTCGGGTTGGCCCGTACAATGCCAGTAACGCGAAGACTATCGCAAAGAAGACTACCTATGGTGGCCCTGCATATTATGTGGGAGAATAGAGGCTGACATCCGAGAATATCGTACAAAAGCAGATGTAACTTGTACAGATGTAACTGTCGATAAAATTAAGTATTTTTAACAATAGCTGTATTGATAGATAAACATTGCCAGGCACTGCCACGTCCGAGTGGTCCCTGCATTACCCATCTAGTGTGAGTGAAGGTGTCCCTAGACGCTGTAGTTTAGTTTGTCTACATCGTGTCATAATTATCATCATGGTCGGGTCCCTCTGCCACGATTATTTTAATAAAAATTCATCCTCATATCTCCTTGCGACTAGACAACTTACTAAAAAGTTTCTTAATTTCCCCAGCCACTGCCAACTCGTCGGTCGCGTATGAAGCGATAAACAGCGTTTGCCCGTCGGACTGTCCGTACCTGTGGCTCTTCGTGTTTTTGACCTTCTGTGTGATGCTCTTCACCTTCTTAGCAACCATGCCAGCGCTCTCCGCTACGCTCAGGTAAGACGGTTCTGTACATTATTTCAGCGACGCAGGAACGCGAAAAAGGTAGGCAACTGTTTGCGAAATATAGGTCATTGAAATATTTTTAACAAAATAAAAACAAAATGTTTACTTTATGAACGTCTAAGTCCTTAGTTTCACAATTAATAGATTATTTAGAGAAGAAACTAATAATGAAACTACACATTTATTATTTTCAAAACAGTTTTAGCTTAGTTAACAAACTTAACTAATATCTGTTCATGTACAGTATCCCACTTCTGATACAGCATCCCACTTCTGAGAATAACACACTAACTACTTCAGACACAAATCAAGTCACATCTAACAACGTAGGTATATCAAGAAAACTGACTTTAGTCCCATCGTGGCAGGTTTGCACCTGTATTCTATACAAATCATATCATCATCAGACATTTGATGCCTACTGCATATCTAGGCCTAAGCCAAATCGGCCTCAGGGCGGCTTGAAAACTTCTGACAGCGATGGATTGGAACACAGACGAAACCCGTTCACGAGCATAACGCGGGCATAACTTCAGATGAATCCAGAGACGTTTCTTCCCCAGATGCGTGCGGGAAGACCAGCGCTCCTTCGCGCTGGGCATCCAGTGGATTAAGGTGCGTCTGCTGGGCACGATCCCGGCGCCGCTGCTGTTCGGATTCCTCATCGACCTGTCGTGCTCGCTGTGGGACAACACGTGCGGGGGCGGCGCGTGTCTGCTCTACGATAACCTTAACATGAGCCGGTAAGGGAACATTTCGCACACTTGCAAGAACAACGTGTTATTTCGAAACTCTTTTTAAGGTTTCAAAGTAATGGCCGAAAGAGATAGCGCTACAACGTGATGCAGTGTCTCTTTTTCTCATTATTCCGGCTTTTTCGGAGTAAATAAAATCGCGTTAAAAAGAAAAAAATTCTATGAATAAAAAATTGTATGATTCGAAATATCACGTTGTTCTAGCAAGGGTGCGATTTGTAAAAGAGAGCGAGTGAAAGAATGCGATGTTTCATCTACCCATAGCGGTCCATGCAGAACATGGGTCTCTCCCTGTATGGTTTCGCCGTCATCAGGCGGATTGGAGATCGCAGTGTTTGGTCTGGTGTCACAGGTCAACACTGCTTCCCGTTCCCTGGTTTTCGATTCTTACGACACTCACGGGAAGAAATGGGGTGGCTCAGTCTAGGCTGGAACCACACGTCAATTGAATATTCAATGGGTCAGCGTCAGTCTAAATGTCAGCGTTTTAGACTTCAACTGCCGGCGAAATAAAGCAAGGGCCTTTCAACGATTGATCTGAATAGATAAAATATTCTTTATTGTATGTACACCTGTATGAGATTTGACAAGTACAGTGCAATTGGCGGCCTTATTACTGAAAGTAATTACTTCCAGACAACCATTGACGGGAAGTAGAAGCTAAATTTACGGTTCATGTACCAACAATATGCCACTTCTGATACAGCATTAGCTAAATTACGGGTAGTCGGTGCAAGTAGACAACATTAAACAAAATATTTCCATATCTAATAACATACATAAACGGTACATACATTAATATGACATAAGTATAAAATAAACATACAGTTACTACGATGCAACCTGGCTGCACCTACGAGTATTTAGCTTACGAAAATTCGCATATAATTGAGTCATAAGCGAATTTTCATGGCGAGAGTCATGGCGCAAGGTGCGCTGTACCCAAAGCACAGGAAATCCTAATTTTAGACTCATTTTTTGTAACCGTTTACACGACCTCTCTGGCGCAACGGTTAGCGCAACTGCCTACCATGCGAAAGGTCCCGGGTTCGAATCCCGGCTGGGGACAAGTCTTGGATGTTTACATGTTTACGATGTCGCTGTTTCTGGTTTCCACGACAAGGGTATCCTATTGTGGGATCAGAAGCAATGTATATTCCTGTATATATCTAAATGTTTTACAATAAACCTATACCCGGATTGCTAATTAAACGAAGGAAAATGACAGATGTGATGTTGCCACTTTTTGGTGAAAAAAAAATAGTGATGGGGTAAAGAATTATTTAGTCAATTCTTAAGAATTAACATTTGTGATAAAAAATAATGATATCCTAAAATGTAACAATAGCTAGTATAGTAATATTGCCTACGAAAATTACCTGAGAAAAATATTTAGGTAAGTCTACGGAAAATGTGACCCTAAGCCCTTTATTAGCAGATGACAGATGTATTGTAAATGGAAATGACGGAAATTATTTCGAGTAATTGAGAAACCCCTAGGTATCTATTGTTATCTATCCTCTTAACCGTGCTAATTGCATATTTTTTGACTGAACATAATACCTCTGAAAATTAAATTACAATAGGGTAGTTTCCAGGGTCAAAATAATTTAATTCTATTTGGTCCGTATTTTAGATTATAAAAAAATATTGCCCATTAAAGTTACGTGTGACATTTTTTAGGGCAACTAGCCCATTGCTTTTGAAAACCAGATCGTGTAATTCAAATTCAAATTCAAATTCAAAAATTTTTATTTCAACGTAAAGAATTTACATTCTGCTTGTTGAATGTCAATGTACATACAGTTATGTATAATGTTAGCCGCTGCCTTAGGGCCGTCTGTAGTGGAGAAAAAGGCAGCGAAAAAAAAACTCCACTCTGACCATCTTTTCTCAAATCAACTTAAAGCTAATACAAATTAGGTATGAGTGTTCGTATACCAAGAATCTCAAGATCCATGAGTGCAATCAATACTTGCAAAGTCAAACATCATTTAATATTCTTAAAAGGTAATAAAACACCAATGCTGCGGCCAGACACACGGACGGCACCCGTTCACGAGCGTAACGCAGAGGTCAGCCATCACCAGTCTCAACCATATTAGAGGGAGATAGGCGACCCGGCCACCGCGCCACCATTCGCATGGCCTTTGGCAAACTTGTGTGATAAAGTTCTTGTCAGTTATCTATAATAATAGCATAGTTTTGATATGCAATCACAGCGTCTGTACATATGTATGAAATTTATTAAACCCTATATATTATTAGAATACCAATAACTAGCTCGTTGTGGAATTGGTTTACTGCCAAGGGTTTTTATCATCTATAAAGTCATCTATTCTGTAGTATGCCTTTTTACACAGCGCAGTTTTAATAACAAATTTAAATTTATTTCCTGGCAGGGATAGAATACTTTCAGGAATTTTGTTATAAAAACGTACACTATATCCTACAAATGATGTATTTACCTTGGCTAATCTGAATCTAGATGAGGCAATTTTGTTTCGATTTCTGGTGTTAACGTTATGTATATCCCTGTTTAGCTTAAATGTAGTTATGTTTTTACGTACATACATTATGTTATCGAATATATATTGGCAAGCTAGCGTAAGAATTCCTATTTCCTTAAAAAACTCACGTAGTGAGTGTCTGGCAGGTAAATTGTAAATACCTCTAATAGCCCTTTTTTGGAGAATAAAAATTGTTTCTATATTTGCCGCCCGCCCCCATAGTAGCAGACCATATGACATAATGCTGTGGAAATAACTGAAATAAACTAGCCTCGCAGTTTCTACATCTGTTAGTTGTCTAATTTTTCTAACTGCAAATGCAGCTGAACTCAACCTACCCGCTAACTTTTCTATGTGTTGATCCCATTGTAGTTTTGAGTCTATTATAATGCCTAAAAACACCGTTGTCTCAACTAAGTCTAGTCTGTCACCAGCTATTGTTAAACTTGTGTCCACTTTTTTGACATTGGGCAATGAAAACTTAATACATTTTGTTTTTTTGGCATTTAACATAAGATTGTTTACGTTAAACCAGTTCAGAATTTTAGAAAGAGCATTGTTTACATCGTCTAAATTAGATTGACCTCTCTTGATTTTAAAAATTAGAGAAGTGTCATCCGCAAACAATACTATTTGTGACAATTTCTCAACTAGGTACGGCAGATCATTAACATACACTAAGAAAAGGAACGGCCCTAAAATTGAACCCTGAGGAACTCCTATTTTAACATCGGATCCGGGTGACTTAACTCCATTAATATCAACTTTCTGCACTCTATTAGCTAAATACGATCTAAGAAGTTCTAAAGATTTATTACTGAGACCGTATCTGATCATCTTACGAAGGAGGGTTTTGTGGTCTACGCAATCAAAAGCTTTGGATAGGTCACAGAAAACCCCGATGGCATCCTGCGCCTCCTCCCACGCATCAAAGATGTGATTCATCAACGCCACACCTGCGTCTGTCGTTGAACGACCCTTAGTGAAACCGAATTGTTTTTTATGAAAGAGTTTATTTAATGTGAAGTGTGTCAGCAATTGGTGTAAAATGATTTTTTCAAATACTTTACTAAATACTGGAAGTATTGCTACGGGTCTAAAATTGTTCGGATCATCACTGTCACCTGACTTAAATAAAGGAACAATTTTACTAAACTTTAATAGATCAGGGAACGTCCCCTGATCAATACATTTATTAAAAATTATAGCAAGGTGTGGTGCCATGATATGAATTACCGTGGATATCAATTTAACTGATAGTCCCCAGAGATCTTCGGTTTTCTTTATATTTATTTGTTTAAATGCTTTCAAAATGGTTTGGGGGCTAACGTGGGAGAATTGAAATGCTATTGTGCACGGTTTTATATTTTCTAACATCAAGGATTCTGCTGACTCTGGGGAAGAATTTAAACACGCTGTTATATTGAGGGGGATGTTTGTAAAGAAATTTTCGAATATTTTTGCGATATCCTCACTTGTGTCAACTACTTTCCCATCTACCCTTAGTACAAAATTTTGATCCCTAGGTTTAGTTTTGCCTGTCTCCTTGTTAATTATTTGCCAAACCGTTTTTATTTTATTCGATGACGCTTCTATTTTTTTACTTATACTGAGAGCTTTAGCTATAGAGCAGGTTTTTTTAAAGGTTTTAGAATATTTTTTTACATATTCTTTAAAACTCGGATCCTGATTTGATTGTTTTTCTTCATACAATTCATATAATTTCTTTCTACTTCTATGTATACCAGGAGTGGCCCATTCTGAAAAACCACCTTTAACGCCTTTAATTTTTTTAATTTTAAAAACCTGTTCGAATTCGTTTGCTATTGTGGTAAACAATTCTTTATATAATGTGTTGGGATCATTGCTATCAAATTTTAGTAAGCCTATGTGGGTACTTAATTTCCTTTTAAATAATTCAATTTTTCTCTCTGTTATGGGCCTACAAATTATTTCTTGGCATTCTTTTTCTACTGTTGTAGGCAAAACAATGAGTAAACCACTATGATCTGACTGTAGGTTATTTATAATTTTCTTTTCAAGATGCTCACAGTTGCAAAACACATTATCTATACATGTAGCACTAGTTGCCGTTGTTCTAGTGGGTTCTTTAAACTGGTTTTGTAAGTTAAATGATCTAAATAAGCTAATAATTTTGGTGTGTAGTGGGCTCTCAACTAACAGATCAATATTAAAATCGCCACATATCACTATGCGCTTATTGCTCGCAAACAGACGTTTTAATGCCTCTTCTACGACTGCCTCAGTCATTGTAATTAGTTTGAGGTGGCCTGTAAACGCACATAACAATATACCTGTCCAATTCCACACACGAGATCTCAACTAATCGCTCAACAGAAAGGCTTACAATGCCTTTGCGTTCCTTACTTCTTAAAGTATTTTTTACAATTATCATAGAACCTCCTCTTAATGCTTTACTTCTATTATAAGTACTAATAGGCTGGTAGTCTTTTAAATTAAATACCATTTCTGAATTTTTTATCCAATGTTCTGTTAAGCATAATATATCTATATTAAAATCTGTTAAAAAAAGTTCTGTCATATTTTCCTTGCCGGAAAAGCCCTGAATATTTTGTGCTACTATGTTAAGACCTACTTTGGGCTTTTCCGTTGTCTGCATTGGCAGTTTAAAGCCAATGATTCGTTTGTGTGTGAGCCCGTTGAAATTTTAATACTACTGCTAGTATCACGGTTGTCATTATTGTGTGACTGTGTTATAATTCCTATAACTGAGTCAAAAATATTATAAGCTAATAGACTAGCTAGCTTACGTCGACTGTTTTTAGAAAGATACACAGTATCTCTCGCCATAAAATAATTCTTAACAAAGCTGTTAAGGTCGAAAAATGATACGTCACTATGACGACATGTCAAATGCTGTATATGCATGTTCAGACTATGGATGTCTCTGTTATCCTCTTCAGAAAGGGATTGAGAGTATGGGAACGAACAGAAAAATAATTTTCCCACCTTCGGATGGACATCCCTAGCCCGACCATACAAGTCAAAAACATTATTTATGTCAGTTTTTTTGACATCTCGACTATTACCTACTAATAATATGTAGGTGGTATCCTTCTCAAGCGGTTTTTTAAATAATTCTTGTACAATGTCTTTGAAACTTTTATGGGGATGACATTCATTGAGTACATTTTGCGTTAGTCTTTCATTTAATAAGGGACCTAGGCCTACACCTATCTTATCTGAATAGACAATTGTCTTTCTTTTCATTGTGGAGCAGGGCCCTGAGTGGCTGCATGGACTGGTCAGGCTGGCGTTGTTGTTGGTAGTCACCGAAGGAACGGCTGCAGGTTGGCGTGACACAGGTGGAGCACTTTTCTCGGTGGAACCAGGCAGATGGGTATTGTGTGATGCCGATGCAGGTGATGAGTCATCACCTGGTGTCTTGCCTACAGTACACACTGTTGGTATTCTGTTTGTAAGAGATTCCAACCTGTCCATATTATAATCTCCGATTGCCGTTAACTGTGTTGCATACTCGTGCATCTCTTCTTGTGCCTCGGTGAACTGCCTATCTAAGTCATGCAGCGAGTGCTCCAGGCTGTGTATATGAGAGTGTAAGTCCTTTATTTTTGCCTCATAGTCACTAGAACGTACTTCATAATCCATCGCACTTGTCAATAAGTCCTTTTGTAGGCTAACATTAACTTTTTTCACACTCATGCACTTAACAATGCCTATATTACTCTTCAATGCTTTGTTGATGCGTTTGATGTGCCTCTTCGCTCGAATATAGCGCTTTATTTTGTTGCTTCCTCGTATGGGCATTATGCACTCAGTAGATCTCACTGGTGTGGAAGGATGACCCGAAGAATTGTGATCCCGTAATCCCGTAATCCCGTGTTGATTGTTCTAATGACATATTGAAGAAGCTCCCTTCAAAACAACAACTTAAAAAGGGTTTGATTGATTTTTTTACATGTCAGAGATAGAAAATAAAGCTACTGGGTCATGATAAAAAAGAAAATTTAATACACTTATATTTATTTATTTTTTATTCCATATGAATATCACTATCGGATGAATCATTATACTCCTCATCGGTAACATTAATTAAAAATGTATCTGACATGGTATTGATGCGGTGGTCGAGATGACACATTTCGTCTTCTTCTTTAATTACATGTGCGATGCATTTTTTCCATTTCTCGGGCGTCACATTGTTAATGTTAAATAAGAACGTTGTCAAAGATTTATTGAACCTTCAATTAAAAACATCCGACAAGCAGGCAACAAATATTTTGTGAATCTGTTTGACATAACTACAACAAAAACAATAACTTACCTAATTATGTGAAACAGAGAAAAATTATACTAATTTGCCTGAGGTGCCAAAGACCGCATCAGAAAAGTTGCATTTCATTTGAAATGGAACGCAACTGTTTTACTTAGTTCTACGTTGTCTATTACTAGGGGAATACCAAGATTCAGTAAGATTAAATAATAAGTACCATTTAATAATAATATGTAGTTAGTCATGTTATTTAAACATATTTTCAGTGCGTGGGAGGATCATAATGATGCTATAGGAGTATTTTGTGATTTGACAAAGGCATTTGATTGTGTAGACCACAAAACACTGCTCTCAAAATTAAAACACTATGGAATAAAAAAATTAAGTTTAGATCTTCTAAAATCATATTTAGAAGGAAGGGTTCAAAAAGCAGACATAAACCGTATTAAATCGTCAGGTTTAGAATTTGTTGAAGATACTGTATTTCTGGGCATCACAATCGATGCCAAACTACAATGGGGCCCACATACTGTAAAATTAGCACATAGACTTAGCTCCGATGCATATGCCGTGAAAAGAATTCGAGAACTTACTGACGTTGCAACTGCTAGGCTTGTTTATTTTAGTTACTTCCATAGTATTATGTCCTATGGTATACTACTATGGGGCCGGGCAGCACACATTGAGACTATCTTCATATTGCAGAAGAGAGCGATCCGATTTATTTACAACCTAGGTAGTAGGGACACACTAAGAAATTTTTTCAAAGAAATCAACATCCTAACAGTTGCAAGCCAATACATTTATGAAAATATTATGTACGTTAGGAAAAATATTAAAGACTTCGAAACACTTGATAGCCACCATAACGTTAATACTAGGAATAAACATAAATTGTCATTTCCACGATTTAGACTTGCAAAAGTTAATACTTCCTTTATGGAGCACTGTATAAGGTTCTACAACAAGATACCCCAAGATATATTAGAGTTACCTCCAACGCGATTTAAGAATTGTGTTAAGCACACTCTTTGCAAAAAAGCTTATTATAAAATCAACGATTATTTAGAAGACAAGGACGTATGGCTTTAAATAGTAGTTTAATATTAAATTTAATCAGAGGATAAATGTGTCTAGTGTTCAACACATCCAAGATATTGTTTTGTAAGTTTTATTTGTATTAGCTTTAAGTTGATTTGAGAAAAGATGGTCAGAGTGGAGTTTTTTTTTTTCGCTGCCTTTTTCTCCACTACAGACGGCCCCAAGGCAGCGGCTAACATTATACATAACTGTATGTACATTGACATTCAACAAGCAGAATGTAAATTCTTTACGTTGAAATAAATTTCTGATTCTGATTCTGTTCTAGTATTTAGGGTATATAAAGAAAGTTTTTACACTTAAATTATAATGAAAATCTGCAGAATTTTGATTCCGCAAAAAAATCCGTCAGCCGTGAAATAAATTACGTTTTCTGCATAATCGATCCGTTGGATATGACGGAAAATCCGTTGAGTTTGCAACGTTGTCACCGAGTAGGCTAAATTTCGTAAATAAACCCTTAGTGAGAGGAGAGAGAGAGAGAGAGAGAGAGAGAGAGAGAGAGAGAGAGAGAGAGAGAGAAATAATTTATTCAACGGCACTTGCTCAATGGCAACTTAGTCTCTTGTCTTTTCGCTCGTACATAAATTATAATGGCTTCGCGCTCGCATGTTGAAGTGCGTGCATTTGCGAAGTTTTGCCGAAAGCCGACCGCAACTGCCACATAGACAGAGCGCAATACATGCGAGTGAGTGTGACAGCGTACCTGCGTCGTAACTATTTGTAACCGCCGATGAAACCGATCGCCTCGGTTGGGGATATCTTATTTTATAATAATATTGTGTAAAATGTAATTAATTTGTTTGTATTTGAAGCAGTCTCTAACATATTCACCAAATTCTAATTCTGTTTAGAATTAGTGAGAACATGACTACCAAACTGTAGATGGCAACATTATTTCGAGTGGAACTGTCAGTTTCCTTCGTTTAATTATCAATTCGACTATAGGCGCACACTAGCGACACGCGACAGGCGACAGCTCGGCGACTAGACGCGACGACAGGCTACAGCCGTCAATTTTCATATTTGTTCGAATCTCCGCACACTTGGCGTCAGAGTCGCGGAGTCGCGACGACAAGACGCCAGAAGCAAATTACAACGTCGCGTCTGACGCGGCGAAAAGTCGCCCTGTTAGCGATGCCTCTAAAGCTTTCTCATTTCATTTCATTTATTTCTTGGTTTACGAACACTCATACCTAATTTGTATTAGCTTTAACGTGATTTGAGAAAGATGGTCAGAGTGGAGTTTTTTTTCGCTGCCTTTTTCTCCACTACAGACGGCCCCAAGGCAGCGGCTAACATTATACATAACTGAATGTACATTCATGTGACATTCAACAAGCAGAATGTAAATTCTTTACGTTGAAATAAATTTTTGATTTCTGATTTCTCCCAACCCAGGTACATGTTGGCCCTAGCCCTAGTCGGAAAACTCTGCTCGCTGCTCTTCTTCTTCCTAGCGTGGTGGTGCTACCGGCCGCCCAACGGGGCGAAGACCAACGCCGTGGTCCCGTCCGTAGACCTGGTCGTCACTGGGGAGAAGGTCAACGGAGTGGTCAACGGGGGCGACCACGTGGGCAACGGGTATTGCAATGCGGCGCTCGAGTGTAGCGATCACTTGTAAGCTTTGCAGTTTGAACGTCTTTTTAAGTGACATGTTTTGAGGTTACAGCCTGAATAGCCCCGTCTTTTAACGTCGACATTATCATTAGAGTAACGATTTAAAAATAGTCCGTTTACAGACGCAAAACGCACCGTTAAACTAGTCCACCTAATTGGTCATGCTACTTATTTTTGATATATGTTTTTTTAATAATTTATTTTGAAAATTTTGACCGTTTTAAGAAACTTATATCGGTATTTTTGAGTTTCATACATTATGTCTATTTTTAATATTTTTCTAAAATGTTGGTGTTTGTGGCGTCATCAGAGCATGATTAAATAGATAATCTTTGCCTACATACAAAAAATATATAAATGTTATATATATATATTTTTTGTAAAGGCAAATGATTCCTATTCATGCTGTGTTTGCTGACGTTACATTAGGAATATCTTAAAAAAATATAGATCTGAATCTGATAAATATAAATTGCACTGAAAGCATAATTCATAATTCTCGAAATGGTTTAGAGAATTCAGTCTATCTATGTTCAAATATGTAGCATGGCCAATTCTACAAGTGGAAGAAAAGAGATAGTTACGACATTTTTTGAAAATGAATTCCGAATTTCCGAATTAATCTTTTTTACTTACGTACGAATGTTGTGAATTCGTAAATCTAAGACCCATCTACCTTAAGAGTTCTACGATGCTGTAGAAATCAATAGATGGAAAGTTCTTTTGATTGATTGGTGTGCTCAGCTTCAAATAGTTGAGCGACAGCGAATGGTAGCGAAAATCGGACTCTAATTACAGATTCTTATCAGTTCATTCAAAGTCAATTGATTGTATAAACGCACCTAACACTAATGTAATTAATGTAGAGGGGCTATCGTTGTTCAAGTCAATGACTGTGGCAGATTTCCTAAAGCACGTACTACACACCTGTATCCCAAAGGGGTAGGCAGAGACGGCGGTTTGACCTGCCTTGGGTTTACAAAATTTTCCACAGAATATTCCCAAGACAAATCTCTGGTTTGACGTCAACTATGTCTAAAAGGCAATCTTATGTGCCATCAAGACGATAAAGTAACATGTTAGAGCAGATATTATACGTAAGTACACTCAAAGGAAGTGAAGCGATTTCGTGGAAAATGCGTTCGAATTCCACGGAGGTTGCCGAAATTATTATCACAATTTTAGGTTACTACCGATTTTGAAACTGTGTTCAAATCATCATTAGAATGAATTTGTATAATGTAATTAATATTTGTACGTATTTATTAGCATACACATCGGTGTATTTCAACTTAAACTGAGGATATTTAAATAAGATGCCTCCAAAGACAAATCAAAAAGCGGGGTCGCAGAGAAAACGTAAACTAAGAATAGGATTTATATGTGTAGAGTTTCGGAAATAGGTACTTGTAGAGTGGAGGTCAAGTCATACATGAATCAAATCAAATGGTAAATGTTTAAAAGTTTGTTGTAAAATATCTGTGATGTTGTAGTTTTTAAATAGTCACTAAGACATAGGTTAAGTGATTTTTTATATCTACATATTTGTATCGGCCATAATGCTGCTATTTATAATTTGTTGTCCTAGTTGTTAAATGTAGAGAGTACAATTTTATGAACGCACAGTGATTTTGGAGCTGATTTTGGGGTTTTCGCATCACATTTTATTTTTGTTTTAGGTTTGGATAATTATTTATTACAATTAGGTTTAGAGGAATTATATTTTTGAACTAAAACTTTCGTAAGCACTAGCCTTTGTTAACTTTATTCCGGATACACTTACTTGACTTATTGTAGGTCGAGTCTGATCAGTCAGAGACGAGCAACCGACGACGCGAGCTCCGTCTCTGCTCACCACGATTAAGCTCTGCGAATCAGAGCGAAATCTGGTCGGATTAGACCGACAAAAAGTCAAGCACGTGTATTCGGAATAAAGTTAATAAGAGTTATACTTTGTTTTTCGGTTGAAGACTGATCGTTTTATGCACACATTCGTTTTACTAACACCTTTCAAGGTAAGTTTTAAGAATTAGCAAGAAAAAGGCAACTAAGCAGTAATTGATTTGGTGCCAATCTAATTGCCTAATTCTTACCTGCTGAAATGGTTGTTTTAGAGTGGATTTTCTAGTTGTTTTATGTTTTTGTAATAATAAAATCTACACAGTATTAATTATAATAAATTATTATAAATCAGAATAACATTCCGAGTACAATGTACCTACGTCTACATTCGCTATATTCGCTCAATTTTGTACACGTTTAACAATTTTATATTGTAATGCGAGCATGTAAGTCGTAACTCAATCAATTTTGTAATTGTACATTTTATAATGTTAGTAAAAATTGTGTAATGAAATAAATAAATTATTAATATCACATTTTGGGTCGGCTGTCACTTTTCTCCCCCTTTACTCAAATGAAAGCAAGGTATAAAAATCTTATACAATATATTTCAACGTTATTAGAAAATATAATATGAATTAACAAAATGCTTTTGTTTCAACGTGTCTCTTACATAGAAAATAGTGCTAAACGTCCACTATAGGCAGATTGATCGAATAACAAATGTAAATAATCACTCTCGGATAATCACGATCCCGGAAAGATAGTGACCAACACGGTTAATATAACGTCTAACTGGGTTTTTACAAAATACACATAGCATGGAGATTGTGTCCGCAATTCTTCATTGTACATCAATCAAAATTCTTTATTGCATCATCAAAAGACTGCCTCGTTGGGCGAGCCGTTAAGGGGCTTAGCTACCAAGGAAGAGGTCGCAGGTTTGATTCCAAGTGGGAATCGAACCCACGATATCTTTCTGCCCAGGGTTTGCAAGGTGTTACCACACATTATACGTAAGTAAAATCTCTGGTTTTGCGCCAACTATGTCTACAAGGCAATCGTATGCCATCAAGACGAAAAAGTAACGTGTTAGAGCATCATGTAACTGTCAAATTCAATACTAATATGACAATTAAAGACGATTGAAATCACTCAGGATTTGGTGCACTTAATACAGGGGCTTATCTTTAATAGTATGAGAACTTTGCGATCCGCCAACCCGCCCAGTGGACGCCACGCTTAAAGCTACTTACATGACTACACATAAGGTTGCTAATCCCGCGCCTCAGAAGAACTTGACGCCTTGGCTATCATCGAAGTCCATTAGCTCACACTTGCCTTTCATTTCTAATTTCTTTAAAGCTTTTGTTAACACATTCAGGTCCAGTCCGTGGAACTCTGTAAAGAAGAGACAGTTGATAAGCACAGACGTTAGTCTTCGTTGTCCCGAAACCGCATCTATTTTTAAACATAAACATTTACATACAGGCACATACATTGCGTCTAGCCCCACACTTGGATACCCTGTGACCTGGGAACAGCGACATCGCAAACATGTAAACTTGACACTTGAAATAATGTACCTGTTGCTGTTATCAATATGCAAAACAATCACGTTTTTGCATGGGGTCCCCCCTTAAATATGTTTTATTTTACTATAATTATTTATTTTTAAAGTGAAATATTCTGTGAATATTTCAAGCGTCGAATCGCTCGTAGCCTTGGCTGCCTGAGTGATCTTAAACGATCACTAAGGTTAAGCAACATACGGCGCGTTCAGTCCATGGATGGGTCACCGTCTATAACTAACGCTAGTGGCATTTTTCCGAGCGGTTCCGTGCTTCGCAACTTTCGCAAGGCACGTTAAGCAGTTGGTGCCGGCTGCCGTCGATAGATGGCAGTCGTTAAGCCAATTCAGAGGCCTTTGGGCGGCTTGAAAACTTCTGACAGTAAGACCAGCCACTAGTCTTACAAGCCTCCACCATCCGGACTTGGCCCCCGTGGTGGAGTAAGGCCTACACCTTCCTCAGGGAAGAGACCCGTGCCCCTCGGTGGGGACATCATGGGTTGATGATTTCAAGCGTCTACCTGTTGCCGTCATCCATATTGAGCAAAAACGAGCAAAAAAATGACGTCTGTGGTATGGGAGCCCTCTTAAATATTAATTTTATTCAGTTTTTTTGTATTTGTAGTCAGTTCATGAGATACAGCCTGGTGACAGATGGATGGACAGCGGAGTCTCAGTAATAGGGTCCGATTTACCCTTTGGGTATGGACCCCAAAAAATGCGAAGTTATTAGCATCAACCCATTTTAATGTCATCACCGAGGGGCACAGATCTCTTCCCTGAGGAAGGTATAGGCTATACTCCACCACGGGGGCCAAGTCCGGATTGGTGGAGGCTTGTAAGACCAGTGGCTGGTCTTACTTCAGAAGTTTTCAAGCCGCCCTTTGGTACGGAACTTTAAAAAGACACATTGACAAACCTTCGTCAACAGTAGTGTCGCCCTCTCGCAGCTCGAATAGCGTACAGACGGAGTTGTTCATGCCGTTATTGCAGGCCCAGCTGTAAAGCATGTTTCCCCACTCGTCCAACGAGTGCCAGTACACCTCCCAGAGGGCTTTGCCCTTGTCTGTGGGGGCAGCGCGCCCGTTACGCGCCATGTCTTCTAGTATCGTTTGGATAGCTTCCTGGACATGAAGAGTTATTTTTTTTTTTAACTAAGCGTCAAGCTAGCGGAATGACCGGCGATCGGTAACCAGCCCTTATGTTACATAACTTTCCACTCAATCGGATTAAGCATTTAGACAACTCGAAAGAGTCAAAATAAGAATGTGTATGACAGTTCCGAGTAGGAATATGAGATACCCTACCTACTGGGAAAAAAATCCCAGAATGTAACATTGTGACACAAGGTGGTGTGACATACCGAGAACAGAAGGGCTAAATCAGACAACTCCATACAGTGGAGACTTACGTAATTGCACCCCAGGAGTAACTAACTAGTCGTTACATTATATCTTTGAACTAAAACTTTTGTAAGCACTAGACATTATTAACTTTATTACTAGACATTTTGCCGGAAGAGTACGACCAGGTTTCGCTCCGAATCAGAGACGAGCAACCGACGACGCGAGCTCCGTCTCTGCTTATCTCCGAAACCTGGTCAGACTCTTCCGACAAAAAGTCAAGTAAGTGTATCCGGAAGTTAACAACCACATTATAGTGCGATGGGCAAGATCGAAATGGCTGTCGAAATTTTTCATAAATGATGGGTACAGAACAATACATTTCACACAAAGTTCAAGTGAAGCAAGTACTCGTACTGCCTGGAAAGGTGGGTAAAATTTCACCAACAAAGGGCCCGTCAGATTTCTTTAGGGTCCCAACCTGAAATTATACGAACTTTATGGACAGAAAATTCTTTCCTGAATAGAACCAAGGAGAATTAATCTCCTTGATAGAACTTACAATCGCAACAAAAAATATCTGCAAACGCTCTATAAAAGATGCAAATAGAGATGAAAAGAGAGACAAATCAAAGTGATGATGACAGGGTTCATAGAACTGAATCAAAGCGCTTGATTGTGATGATGATGATAAGATTTATTATCTGAATTACAGCATTTTGTCTTCTATTTAACTTTAGATAGTTTTAACTTCTACAAAATAACAAAACTGTTATGTGTTATTATCCACATTTTTTTATGTAGCCTAAAAAGGTCCCACCAGTTTTCAAGCCTCCACCAAACCGGACTAGGTCCCCGTGGTGGAGTATGGCTTATACCTTCCTCAGGGAAGAGACCCGTACCCCTCGGTGGGGACATAATGGGTTGATGAAGATATACGTCC
Source organism: Yponomeuta plumbellus (assembly GCA_947310845.1). Lineage (NCBI taxonomy): Eukaryota > Metazoa > Arthropoda > Insecta > Lepidoptera > Yponomeutidae > Yponomeuta > Yponomeuta plumbellus. The sequence goes on along the minus strand of OX371193.1, from coordinate 24,550,709 downwards.
CACCGCAGAGCACTGGCCTTCTCTCAGAGATATTACGGCCCACCTCACCACACGCGCCCATCATCATCACCCACTGCAAGCCATAGGGCTCCTTCATGGTTTTCCATGTTACCCGGTCTCAGTAAAATCAAGTCGCCAGACCATCTGGTGACGGGGGGCTGCCCACGCTGCGTCGACTGGTTCCCGGTCGCCTAGTCAGAACTTTTCCGCCCCAACGGCCACCAGTTCTCCGAGCTATGTCCCCGCCCACTGCCATTTCAACTGAGCAATTCTTCGAGCTATATTAGTAGCTCGGGTTCTTCAGCGGATCTCCTCATTCCTGATTCGATCGCGAGAGGCAAGAAGCAAGGGTGAACCCCACTACGCCACCATCGCTAAACGTCACGTCTAAATCATTTCACAAAATGCTGAAATATACATAGGCTGCTACTTATGTATGCGGAATCTGGGATTCCAATAATTTTAAACGCAATGTCTCACCTCCATGGTCAAAGTCGTTCTTTTTTTAAATACTGGCCGCTAATATTTTTCTCTTATATACGTTAGTGTTTTGTTTTTGTTGGGCTTAAAATGTCATATCGCTGAATAAATGGAACTCACTCGTGAAAATATTCGTGCTATGATTTATTACGATTTTCGACGTGGTTTAACGCAAAAACAGTGCGTAGATCAATTAACTTCGACTTTTGGTGGTGAAGCTCCATCAAAAACGACTGTGTATCACTGGTTTAGTGAGTTTAATCGCGGGCGCAGTAAGCTCACGGACGAAGTTAAAGAAGGTCGCCCGAAATCGGTGGTTGTGCCACAAAATATTGAAGCTGTGCGAAAACTAATAATGCAAGACCGCCATATTACGTATCGCGAGATAGAGGCTATTCTGGGCATATGTATGACGAGCATTCATAGGATATTACATGAACATTTGTCTGTAAAAAAAATTTGTTCGCGTTGGATCCCGCACAACTTAACTCAGGATCAAAAAGATGCTCGCGTCGAATGGTGCAAGAAAACCTTGAAAAAATTCAACGGAGGCGACTCAAAATCTGTTTATAATATCTACACAGGTGACGAATCCTGGATCTATGCGTACGATCCCGTAACTAAACAACAATCAACAGTTTGGGTGTTTCAAAATTAGCCGAACCCTACGAAAGTGGCTCGTGCAAAAAGCACTGTAAAGCAAATGGTGGCCTGCTTTTTTGGCCATGTGGCTACAATACCACTGGAGAATCGCAGAACGGTTAATTCGACCATTTGTTTGCGGAAGTATTTGAAGAAATACGCCAAAACAACCAGCGACGCAGAATCATACTTCACCATGACAATGCCAGCTGCCATAAATCTCAGGAAACAACTACATTTTTGGATGGTCAAAAAATAGAATTGATGGGTCATCCACCGTACAGCCCTGATTTGGCTCCCAATGATTTCTATTTATTCCCAAATGTAAAGAATAAATTACGTGGTCAACGATTTTCGACCCGTGAAGATGCCATAGATGCGTTCAAACAGCACGTTTTGGAGATACCTCAATCAGAGTGGAAAAAGTGTTTTACAAATTGGTTTCATCGAATGCAAAAGTGCATCGATCATAGTGGAGAATACTTTGAAAAACAATAAAAGCATATTGAGACATATACATTTGTTTATTTTTTCTATTCCGCATACATAAGTAGCAGCCCTCGTAAGTACGATTCTTTAGGGCAGCGGTTCCCGAATTCTTTTGGCTACGGAACCCTTTTTGGTTCACCGTTTTTGTGCGGAACCCTAGCTCAAGTAACAGTAAACTAACTGTAACAACGTAACGATACGTACTGACTGCACGAATGCTCGATGTGTAACATACATTACGCGGTTAACCATTCGGGAACCGCTACTTTAGGGGATCTTACTGATTATAATGTGTCAAAAAACTACAAACTAAACCTAAAAACTAAAAACCCACCTGTGACAGTTTTCTATTAATAGCAGAATTATTAAAGAGCGGAGAGTTCTGAGCCTCTCGCACGTCTAAGGTGGAGAGCTTGTTTGCTTTGAGGTATTCTCCTATCAGCTGCTGCCACGCCTCCAGCTGCTTGGCGCGGGTCTCCGTGTGGGGCTGGATTCTGTAGCAACGGGAAAATACTGCTGACGTTGGTGCCTCAACATGCTGGACTGATTAAACCTTTTTGAATTTTGGAATTTTTTTTCGAATCAACATCTGTGTGCTTATACTGAGTTTTTTCATTCACTTTCGATAGCGAGAGCGTTTGCGTTTTGCATAGGAGTGACAAAGCGCGCCATCTATTTGTCTCTTTGTTACTCCTATGCAAATCGCAAACGCTCTCACTATCGAGAGTGAATAAAAAAACTCAGTATAAGCACTCTGATCTCTAAATCTAGTCGAAGGTGACCACATCCATTACTTCAAAGAAAAAGAAAATTCCTTCAAATCGCATTTTTTTGTTAGGCTCAATTCACACTGACGCAGAGTCAAAGCGATCTATCAATACGGTACGAATTCGTGATGCCAAAATTTGAAAACCCTCAGCGACGCGCGTCTGCGCGCGAATTCGCGCGTCTTGGCCTGCAAATTTTCGCAACACAACTTACCGTATTGATAGAGAAATAGAGATGAATTTAGAACAGTTAAAAAGGCGACGCTTCGCTTCGACTCTGCGCCAGTGTGAATTGAGCCTTAGAGTAGAGCATTCTATAAATACCTATTTCTGTAAATTTTCGGTTTAATGTTTCTTTTTCTTTGAAGGAATTTTCTGAAGATGGCGCCTCTCGACGTGGTTCTCATAAAAACACATTTTGTTGTAATTTAAGTTGATCGCACATTTGTCAGCACCGCACGCGCCGCATTTTAGAATTCGTTGTATGCAATGATATGAAATCTCGCATATTTATCCGCACCGTAAGCGCCGCATTTCGTAAAATACGGTTGGCATCCGAACTCCGAAGGAAGCATTCTGATGACGTCATATAATGCGGCGCGTACGGCGCGTGCACTCAGTGTTGCCTCATTCGGATCCGAAGAGCTGAATGTGCTCCATATAAGTTCCCTTTTTAATTAATGTTGTGAATCCAGAGTCTTTTTTTCTTGGAGTTTCATTTTTTTCTTCTTGTGCCAATAAGCAGGCTATTACAACAATTTCTTCCATAGCACAATGTCACCGCACCGTTTCACACCAGAGGCAAGAAAAAACTGCAAAAATTGTTGGCAACACACAGAAATGCGGCGCGTTCGGCGCGTACGTTGCTGACAAATATGCGAACCAATTTTAAAATGCGGCGCGTGCGGTGCTGACAAATGTGCGATCAACTTTAATAAACCGGCCAAGTGCGAGTCGGACTCCCGTACGAAGGGTTCCGTACCATTGTCTATAAAAACGGCAAAAAAATCACGTCCGTTGTGTGGGAGCCCCTTAAATACTTTTTTAATTTCAATTTCATTATTTATTTTTAAAGTGAATATGTAACTAAAAATTTTGTGAATATTTCAAGCGTCTATGTGTTGAAGTTATCAAAAACGAGCAAAAAAATCACATTTGTTGTATGGGAGCCCTCTTAAATATTATTCTGTTTTTTAGTATTTGTTGTTATAGCGGCAACAGAAATACATCATCTGTAAAAATTTCAACTGTCTAAATATCACAGTTCATGAAATACAGGAAAGATGGAAGGACAGGACAAGAACAGCAACAGCGGAGTCTCAGTAATAGGGTCCGTTTTACCCTTTGGGTATGGAAACCTAAAAAGGAATATATGCGTCCCAGGTTCATGAGTGGATCCTAAAAATAACTACAAACATGATTTTGCCATTATAGTCAAAGTGAGTCAAATGTCATTCGTAGGCCTTTACAAAGAAAAGGCTAGAATTTCTTTTTGATTAATCGTGGCAACTTTAAAACACACGGCAACTTTAAAATTTTCACCCCATATAAACCACACGTAAACCGGTGCCGTTCCGTTCCGTTATGTCTAACATATACTTATAGGTAATATAAATATGATCTTATACATTCACACACATTCACTTATGCTTACACAACACACCTTACAAAAATAAGTCAATAAAAATCTATAGTTCATTAATCACACGTAATATCTAGAATGCTTACGTTTACTATGCACTTCACGCACACCACACCACACCTGTCTCATCATCACCTATCCGAACGTACTCTCGCGCACGATGGCTGCCTCACTAAACCGAAATGATAGGTGATAGCAGATGCACAGCGCGTGTCTCTCTGGTGACCCCGAGCGCGCACACATGCAGTGGACGGTCGGGTGCCCAGAGGGCAAGGCGATTCGGGTTCTGCTAGCGTGATAACCCTACCAATTCTTTTTAAGTTACCCTCTCACTCGAAATCTACGCTCAGCTAACTTGTAAACCCTGCTAACCTTGCCGAGATATTTCTCCGCAAATACATTCTTGCCTAAAAACCCTACATTGTGAACCATACAAAACCTATGCTGTGGTTTAAAACTATTGTATAATGTTTATTATGTACGTTGTGAGATCAATCGATTGTGCTATGTATAAAACAAAAAAACTACTGTGTCGTGCTACTTTTCTGTTTTCTTTTTTTAAATTGATTTTAACACTGTGTTGTGCTTAAACAAACTGGTAAGCTTAAACGTAACTTAATTAGATATAAGTAAACTGCAATTATGCATAATGTATGTACAAGCAAATACGAAAGTGCCTGGCTACCCATAGCACAGGGTATCCTAGTTTGGGAGCCAGGACAAATTCTGTAACACTTTTAGTACAAAATAAATATTTTTCATTTTTCATTTTTCATTTTCAATTATTTGCAATTTTAAGCACAATCAAACATTATTTGTGTATTGGTAAAGTTTTATTGTAATCTGTCATGTCAAACAAAAACCAAAGTATTGTAGCCAAAATTGAATCAGTTTTTCTGCTATAAGATAAATATTATAAAGAAGGGGCAAGGTCAGAAAAGAAGAAGTAATGTTGAATTGGACATATTTTATTTCAATAAGAATGTCACAAACAAAATGAAGTCCATTGTAAAAGAAATAATGGAATAACAAAAATCTATTGTTGTATTTGTAACACATTCTTCTTATACTTACAGAAAACATTATTTTCATTCTCTGCCTGAATTAAAAATCTCCAAAAGCTTCTTCTCAGTGTTGGCTCTTTTGATCAAAGTCTTCAGACCTTTTGGCTCTAAATCTGTCACTGATACTTTGTAAGAAACTTTGTTTTCTCCAATTTCTATGTTTTGGAAGTTTGCCACATATTTTGGGGTGAAAGTTATCATGATGGAGCAGTCTCTTGCCGTAGCTGATATTAGTGCTAGTTGTGTTTGGCAGAGTTTGCTAAGGAGCAAATTTTTAGGAGTAGTGCGAGCCAAGTCAATCATTTTCTGAATGAGTAATGAATCATAGTCCATGCAAACTTTGTCATAGTCAAAGTTGATCTCCTCTGCCAAATATTGTAAGGCAAGAAGTTTGTAAATAAATGTGTCTGTTTCTAAGGACTGACTCAGTCTGCAATCTCTATTGAAACCTTTGAAATGTTCATTATGTCTTGAAACATTGGCGGTGTTTGTTTTACTCAACAGTACTTCAGTAATAAACTCAAAAAATGTGTTAGTTGACTGTTGAAAAGCTGGAATACCATTTACAAGTTCTTGCAAGTCTCTTTCATTAGATTTATCATCAAAAACCATATTCCCATTCTTAAATATTCTAAAATTATTCTGTGGGTTGTCCACTAAGCAGCTCAGAGCTATTTGCATTCTGGATCTTTGACCAGAAAAGAGATCAACAGGGCAGTAACGACTCTTGGTGTTAATTAGATTCTCCTTCAATTTTAGAGACTGTTTCAAACAATAGTAACACTTCCCTGTACCCTTCAAGCTCGATGCCTGAAATCCCTCTTTAGGTTTAATCTCTATGCAATAATTTTCCTCACATTCTGAACTCAGTATAGTCAAATTAGAAGTTTTAATTGCATAGCAACTCAACACGGACTTGTGTCTCCGTATCTCAGGTCTTAATTCAAATAAATCGTCACTAAGCTTTTGTAGTTCTTCAGAGGGTATCTCTACTAATTCTTGAAGCACATCAGATTTGAATAGGAGTGGCTGGATTACTAAGTTAACAAAGTCAATGGCTGTTTGGATATTTCGCAAATCGACAGGATTTTCATTTTCTTTTATGAGGCGTAATACGTAGTCTGTTCCCAGGACTTGCAGGACGATATGAAGGTTCCCTTCGTTGATGTACTTCCACGGTAAGCCCAGTAAACTCATCTTGGCGGAGGAAATAACCAAAGCTACTTTGAATATGAGGAAAAGTGCTTTACTTACGTAAAGAATGGAGGGAAGTTGTACTGCCAGGGCCACTCTATATTTGCCATAATGTACTAAATACTTAAAATAAATAGACCAATTAATTTATACTACAAATACGCCCAAAAAGCAAAATATTTCTGCAACTCTGTTGGTTGGTGATCAAATGCTGTTTGACATTTTTACTAGGGATGGGTCATTCATTCATCGGCGATTCATCGCATTTGATTTACTAACAGGCAATGAGCCGTTTTCATTTCAGAAGAACTAAAAAAAAAAAGTCTAATTGCTGTCAAAGGAATGCAATTTTGGACCTCAGTCCAATAGCCATGTGTGATATGATACATCATCGAATTGGTCTCAGCGAGCTAAGCAAAAGTTACTATGATGCCAACAGCCAAATGTTTGTCCTTCCGGAGTTATATTGTATTGAAAAAAAAAACCTTTTCAAATGTTTGTCCTTTCGGAGTTATATTCTATAAAAAAAAACATTTTTAATAAAATATAACTCCTTAGTTCTTCTGAAAATTGCTCATTGATTTACTAGCCTGGTGGACTAAGATAAATGATAAAATAAAATAGAAAATTTTAATTGCAAACGCCTGGTATATCATTCAATTAGTTCAACACACATTGTTGTTCATTATATAGGTAGGTACGATTTTCGTTAGTGTGACAATTTAGCGATTTGAATTCTTATCGTTTATACGAATGTTTGGGTCGGAACATTATTTTTTCTCGATATAAAGAGGAAGTGTTATATCGAACTGTTTTTTTGTACATCCCTACGTAGGAAAGACAATAAAAAAACTTTAATCTGTGAACTGTATGCATGACAGCATGCGTTCCGAAGTCCAAAAACACTCAACTCAAAAAACACGTTATAACTATTTAAATTAATGTTTCTCCTTTTGTAAATACATTATATAGGTAAACTCAATATCCATGTATCCCAAAGGAGTAGACAGGAACCAAGGTTTGCCGCTTACCACGATCAGTATCGTGGTAAGTTCAGTTACTTCAGTTCAGTTCAGTAACTGACTGACCTCTTTCCCTTAAATTGTGTTGATGTCACAGACCTACTATCCTCATTGGTTGATGTGCTGTCGACTGTACGTTGTTGTCACATAAGGGTTTCAAAACGTGGGTGTACCTTGTTTTGGCAAGATTCCGTTTTCAGCCATCATGGCGTAAAGTTCAATTTTTTGTAACAAATGTTTTCCGAACATCCGTTAGGGCTAAAGTTTCGTACAGGCCCTGTAAAAATAAATATATAATAAAAAATAATAAAACAATAAAAAAAACTTTAATCTGTGAACTGTATGCATGACAGCATGCGTTCCGAAGTCCAAAAACACTCAACTCAAAAAACACGTTAATAACTATTTAAATTAATGTTTCTCCTTTTGTAAATATATTATATAGGTAAACTCAATATCCATGTATCCCAAAGGAGTAGACAAGAACCAAGGTTTGCCGCTTACCACGATCAGTATCGTGGTAAGTTCAGTTACTTCAGTTCAGTTCAGTAACTGACTGACCTCTTTCCCTTAAATTGTGTTGATGTCACAGACCTACTATCCTCATTGGTTGATGTGCTGTCGACTGTACGTTGTTGTCACATAAGGGTTTCAAAACGTGGGTGTACCTTGTTTTGGCAAGATTCCGTTTTCAGCCATCATGGCGTAAAGTTCGATTTTTTTGTAACAAATGTTTCCCGAACATCAGTTAGGGCTAAAGTTTCGTACAGGCCCTGTAAAATAAAGTTATAATAATAAAAAATAAATTGTTTTGGCAAGTGATGACATTTCTTACTCTGTGGATATTTCGCAAAAAATCTAAAGCGCTGTCTCGTTTGTGATTTTCGCATCGCAGTATTCGTTTTAATTCCCTTGTAATGGTTACTAGTTGAACTTAAAGTGAAAAGAAAAATACAAACGCTATGATAACTCTCAATAGGAAATTCAAAAAAGATGCCCCAGAGGTCGGCAACGGCATTAAAACTGAACCCTCTAGACGGATCTCTGTACGGGATCAGTTACTCCTGAAAGAAGTCCAAGAGATGAACGACAACCTACCGACGACTTGTGCAGTGACTTTCGATGACCCTGACGTGCTTCACGAGTTCACACTGACTGTGACACCCGACGAAGGTTACTGGCAGGGTGGGAGGTTCAAATTTAATGTGTTTGTGACCGAAGACTACAATATGGCTGTAAGTACCTCATTTTTTCCTACAGTAAGCTGCGGACTAGTTGCACAGTCTCAATACACGTCCTGAAAAACCAAAAGTGACCATACTCCTTTGAGAGAGTGTGGGCTTAGTATGTGTATTCACTGTGGATAGGCCTAACAAGTGCTGAGTATGTAGGTAGCCCAGGCACTTAGATTTTCCCAGAATATTTATGAAATTGTATCTTATTGATATCTAAATACTCTCTATATTCCAGCCCCCAAAAGTGAAATGTCAAACAAAACTGTGGCATCCGAACATTAGTGAGGATGGTGACATCTGCTTATCCCTGTTGCGGCAGACTTCCATTGACGAGCACGGCTGGGCACCAACACGGAGACTCAAGGATGTGGTGTGGGGACTTAATTCACTATTTACGGTGAGTATTTTCTCTGATGTTGATCCTGAACTTGCATCGAAGTAAACACAGAAGGTTAATTTTGGCTACCTGTTCCAAGGGGTACCACTAGTGCCACTGAGGAAAAAAAACCATATTACTGATAATTTTTAAAAAGTGTGTACAACGTCTCAATCTTATAGAGGGATTTTTGGGACCCATGACAAAGAACTTCGGATCATGAACCTAGAATTAACTCTACAGGGTGGTCCAAATATCATGGATCAAATGAAATGGGGAGTTAGCCAAGGTCATCTTCTACCAATAAAGTCCTATACAGGGTGGTAAAATTCTCAACGGTTTTGAACTTATGATTGATTTTCGGTATTTTTCAAGAAAAGAGTTCCTACTACTTATTAAGAGCAATAAAAAAAAAGTACTTACTTTTGGTGGTTGTTTTTTTTTTGAGAGTGACGGTCAATGATGAGAATGTAACAAAAAAAAAATTCATCGTCCCTGTCTTTATGGATCATGAGAAATTAATTAATGTTTTACGGATCTCGTATCATAATTGTTTGATCCAACATTTTCGTCATTGATTTAAAAAAAAAGTGTACTGCGGAAACCTGCCCCAGTAGTAGAAAAACTGGACCATTTCATGAGGATTGTAAAAAGATACAACTCAAAGCCCTATCTCTCCTGAGTCTTTTATTTTGACCTTTATTTTCAGCAAAGTTGCATTTTTTTAAATCAACTTTTGGTCCTAACTAATTTGAGTTACAAAGTACTGTTCTAGGACATCAAAATAAGTCGCAAAAGGATAAAAAAATTACACCAGATAATTAGAATAGACAGTTTAATCAAAAATAAAAAAATAAACTTTTTCATACAAGATGTTCAAAATTTCTACCTCTCACTCGGAGGCAGAGTCGACATCTTCTATTAAAATTTCTTTTTAACAATCTAAAGGCCCGGTGATTATTTTTCACCTGGTGGGTGGCCGCTGATATTTGTCGTCGAAGCTCCTGCTCCGTGTTGCACTCCTTTTCGTATACCACTTCCTTGAAGTAACCCCAAAGAAAAAAATCTATGGGGTTTAAATCGGGTGAGCGCGGTGGCCATTGAATAGTTCCACCGCGACCGATCCAGCGATTTGGAAATACTTCATTTAGGTGACTCCTCACGTCACGAGCGAAGTGCGGAGGTGCGCCGTCATGTTGCAGCCACATAGCGCTTCTTGTTTCAAGAGAAACGTCTTCTAATAATGGGTCGAGTTCCTCTTGTAAGAATGACAAATAAATTTGACCATTCACTCTTGCAGGCAGCTCGTGTGGTCCTATTAACTGTCCTTCGACGATCCCGGCCCACATGTTGACTCCGAATTTGTGTTGGAAGTGGTCTCGTCGAATAATGTGAGGATTCACATACTCGTAGTGGTGCAGGTTGTGAATATTAAAAACACCAGTACGTTGAAACGTTCTTTCGTCCGACCACATAATTTTATTTAGAAATTCGGGATCTTCTCTGTTGCGCCGGAGCATCTCTGTGCAAAAAAGTTGTCTTTTTTCGTAATCAGCCGGCAGCAGTGCTTGCACGCGCTGGACATGATACGGATGCATCATGTTCCGTTTTAAAACGCGTTGCACAGTCGTTTTCGGGACACCTAATGTTCTTGAAATTCGCCGTTGACTCGTCGACGGGTCATTCGATATTTCTTGAAGAATTTGATCTTCCATTTCCAAATCATGTACCATAGGGCGCCCGGTTCTCGTCGCGCTACTTCCAGGAATATGGCCGTAAGCGTAAGCGTTGTGTACACGCTGGAATACTCTGTAGTCGGGATAGCGATCACGATTCAGAAAACGTCGCCGATATTCTCTTGCTGCTTCACGAGCGTTTCCGTCACAAAAACCGTACACAAAATGCATGTTAGCATAGTCACGGGCTGAGTAAGCCATTTTTAATAGTACAAATTCACTAATACACAACTGAGTCCAGTAAGAAATGCCAAGTTCGTAGGTGAAAATCCAAAACAGAGTCCAGTAAGAAATGCCAAGTTTGTAGGTGAAAATCCAAAACAGAGTCCAGGGAGAATGCAAAGTTCGAAGCGATAAAAAAAGAGCAGCGCAAAAAGTGACAACCGAATAACCGTGTTAAGTAGCGAACAGCAAGCAGAACACTAAGTAAAAGTTGCTGGAGGCGTGTAAAGGGTCACTAGCAGGTAGCTAGTGCAAGTAGTAAACCTCTCTTTGTTCGTGGGACCCCACTATCCAACCGGTAAATTCTCAGAATACAAACAAAGCTTTTGTTTAGTGTTATTTTATTAACTGGTGGTACCACAATAAAAGTGACACCGACGGGACAAGAGCTACGAAAAAAGATCGTAACGACCTGTCCGTTGTTAGAACTTAATTTTTAAATCCATTTTGACTTATTTTTATGTCCTAGAACAGTGCTTTGTAACTCATATTAGTTAGAACCAAAAGTTGATTTAAAAAAATGCAACTTTGCTGAGAATAAAGGTCAATAATAAAAGACTCAGGAGAGATAGGGCTTTGAGTTGTATCTTTTTACAATCCTCATGAAATGGTCCAGTTTTTCTACTACTGGGGCAGGTTTCCGCAGTACACTTTTTTTTTTAAATCAATGACGAAAATATTGGATCAAACAATTATGATACGAGATCCGTAAAAAATTAATTAATTTCTCATGAATTTTTTTTTTGTTACAATCTCATCATGGACCGTCACTCTCAAAAAAAAAACAACCACCAAAAGTAAGTACTTTTTTTTTTATTGCTCTTAATAAGTAGTAGGAACTCTTTTCTTGAAAAAAACCGAAAATCAATCATAAGTTCAAAACCGTTGAGAATTTTACCACCCTGTATAGGACCTTATTGGTAGAAGATGACCTTGGCTAACTCCCCATTTCCTTTGATCCATGATATTTGGACCACCCTGTATAGCATTTAAGCCAAAAATGGCCGTTTACAGTGTTAATGTTATCTCGGTTCTATGATCCTAGTTTTATTGCCTCAGGTTAACGGCCTTGCATTCAACATAATCAGGCTCCAATCACTATTAACACGATTGAGAGATAATACAGACACTTACTCCAATTTTGATCTGCAAAAATGAAGTTTTTTCATTTTCTCTGTGGCGCTAGTTTGACTCAGTGAATACCATTAAGTGAGCTTTATTCCGTTTTCAATTTAAATAGCAGTAAATGTTAGAAAACAATCCATATCAACCAGTCTTGGATAAGATCTGAAGTTTGCCGTTATCACTTTTGCATTTTGATCAGAGCCTGCTATTTAGCATTATGTACTCCTTTGTACCAGACATGTGTTTTGTGCAAGAAATAATTTAATAATAATAATACTTAATTAATCCGAATTTTAAGTGCAAATTGCTTAGTACATAAAAAGGTACTACCTAAGCAAACTGCATGGTCGCAATAAAGTTATGAATTATGAAAGGGAATATGACTATCCTCTCTTATCCTCACCAGTGTTAGATTAGAACTCTTTATTGTATACGAGAGAAACAAATACTGTCGTCATAATAAAAAAGGCCATAACTACCGCGAGCAAAAGTTTTGTGAGAAACTAAATATTTGGAAATCACAAGAAAAATATACATATTTCATAAGCTATTGTCTTAAATTTAGGCTCTAATTATATGCGTCCGCGCGACCGAGCGGTTTAGCCGCAGATTCCAGCGGCCGCGGCCAAGTGGCTTTTTGATTTATATGAAGCGGCCCGAGCGTCTCTGCTCTCCACACGTTCTCACAAACAACGAAAGAGCGTCCCGTCCGCTTCAAATGCACCGATACAAGCGAACACGTTGAAACTCGTCCGAGCGGCCGGGCCGCGCGATCACGCCGCTCGAAGGCGCGACCGCGCCGCTATTTAAATAAATCGTTACACACAATTGCTTGTAATTTCGTGGTGTAGCGGCCGGGCCGCCCGGTCTCGCGGACGCATATAATTAGAGCCTTAAGTGTAATTTATTTAAGCATTTAAAGTTTACTCTTTCTCACTAGTAAAAATTGAAATTATGGCCTTTTTTCTTTTGACAGCAGAATATAGAAGGCCACTTATTTTCTGTTTCTGTAGTGAAATAAAAAAAAATAAACATTTAACCGCATTTTGACCGAGGGAGGCCTTTTCCCAGCAGTGGGACACAAAAGGGGCTATGTAAAAAAAACTGTATTTGTTTAGAAGTGTTTTAAGGAGTCGTTATATTATAGATATTTTTATATGTTACAAGTAATGGTAAAAATTTAACATTTTAATGTTTCCAATTACAGGATCTCCTCAACTTTGACGACCCACTAAACATAGAGGCAGCGGAACTTTACAAAGAGGACAAGATAGAATTTGAAGCGAAGGTGCAGCAGTACATTTCCTTGTCCGGCTCCAAGAGATGAGAGCGGGACCCGAGTCAGAAAAACGACTGAAACAAACTTAGTGATTTTATAATATTTAACATTTTCTTTTTAATAATTATTTTTTACTTGTTTTTAAGTGAATACTCAATTGGCTTGTGGTGAGTGAGGATTATTTTTGTTTTATAAATTATGATTATGCCTGTGCTTTTTTATATTCTCCATGCGGAAGCTTAGGCCGGGTTAGGCAAACGCACTCTTAATGGAACATTGTCTCATTAGTAGATAGGTCATTTGAATTACGTATAGATTTTTTTCCACAGATCTCATCAATAATTAATCATAACGTTCTAACTACAAGCATCCATGATTAATTAATAAATCAGTTTTAATTTTATGTGTCGACAAGTAGGATAAGTCCATCATAGCAAGTGGGTGACTCAAATGATCTATCTACTAATGGGTCATTCCATTACACATGCGTATGTTTAACACAAAAAATTATTACTTTTGCTTCCTATAGGTAGCAAGAAATATGTTTTGAACTTGGAAAAATATTGTTATGTGTTATTTAAAAAAAGTTTGAATGTTCTTTAGTAAGTTCCCAATTCCAAACCAGGCTTCTGCTACATAGTGAATTTTCATAATGTCTTTTGGATCGACACAGCATGTAAAAAGATACTCGCTAAATAGATTGATATCTTTATTGTCTTCATATTCAGCTTTGTATAATCGCAAAAACCAATGCTCACTTGCTCAGTCAAGGATATGGCATTTTTCAACCTTTCAAAACGTGAATAGACATTTTACAACAAACATTGTTGGTATTTTATTTTTTGGTATTTATAATATTTTGAAGGAAATTGACATTGAAATGAAAGACATCATTAGATTGAATGCTCTTTATTAACATGTAATACTAGAGCATTGACATTACAAAATGTAAGTATAAATAGTAATAAATAGTGGTAAAAAATTGTATACAATAAATAGCTTAATTTATTAACAAAGTAACAAATAATTTCGTAAAATGTTCTTATGTATGACTAGAATTTTGCATGTGATCAATTGCTCCGGAGTGATTTAAATGATCCAATGTTGATATTTACTAATTATAGTGATTGTTTCTTGGCTCGAATTTGCCTCATCTTGCTTTTGTTCTCTTTCTTAGTTTGATCTGTTAACTTTTTCAGTAAACAGTCAGTGTAAGCTCTTATTAACTAAACATACAGTCTCACTAACAATTTATAATTTCAAGAAACTACAACAGACTGAAACATACTTTCATGTTGGTGTTGCAAGTATCTGCCGTAGTTGTTTTAATTCTCTTAATTTTTCTCAAATCCTTAAATTTAGTGAACCCTTGAAAGCTAGACAGACGAGTCCAAAAGACCTGGCACACGCAATCTTTTTTATTCCGACACGACCATAAGAGAAGACTCAAATAATGCTACACTATCGTAAAATACAAATCCCTTCCCTTATTAGATCTGTAGTCTTTCATTAGTAGAAAGTCTTTCATTAGTGCCCAATGAATAACTAGGTATTAAGTATCTAATTCATTGGGCACTAATGAAAGCATCATATATTATCATTCTTTACTTTCATTAGTTGAAGTAACCGAATTTAAACACAGCGGGCGTTGTTAACACTACCTTCACACATTGGTAAGGACTCCCAAGAAAGTTTGAACCATAATTCCAATGGCAAACAGACGTATACCTAATCCGTTGCGCAGGATACACGAAATCCCCATATCTATACGAAAACGAGTAAGTAAGGTGATAACGTACTACCTATTTGGCACTAAAGTTTTTACGCAAAGCCACGAAATGAAACTGCAGATTTTTTGCGATTTACTTTCCCCATATTTCTTCGTATTGACAAGTCTTAGTTGCCGCGTGACTCACGCGGCGTGACCGATGCAATGGAATTATTATATTTGAAAATGAAGAAAATTCAAGAAATGAATGTTTTTATTTTCTTTAAATACTTATTCAGATTTGAAATGTCCATTATTTTTGGCTTGCATTCCAAATTTGAAACTATACTTATTATATCCCTTTTGTCGTCAGCACCAGCGTGTGATCTGTTTGCTGATAAGATGATGAATGTAGCTGAAGAATGTCTGAAATACTGTGAACGAGACGAATGAAATGATGTTCAAAATTATGTGTAAACTGTATTGGATCTTAATTTTATTTTATGTTATGTGTATTTTATGTCTAAATTATTGGTAACATAGTCGCTAATTGTAAAACGAAATAGTTATATGTACTGTAATGTTCTACAATTTAAATAAATAAATAATAATAATAATATATATTATTATTATGATTATTATACTTGAAAATGAAGAAAATTCAAGAAATGAATGTTTTTATTTTCTTTAAATAGCTACTTATTCAGATTTGAAATGCCCATTATTTTTGGCTTTCATTCCAAATTCGCAATTTATTATATTTGAAAATGAAGAAAATTCAAGAAATGAATGTTTTTATTTTCTTTAAATAGCTACTTATTCAGATTTGAAATGCCCATTATTTTTGGCTTGCATTCCAAATTCGCAATTTATTATATTTGAAAATGAAGAAAATTCAAGAAATGAATGTTTTTATTTTCATCAGATTTGTAATGCCCATTATTTTTGGCTTGAAATCCAAATTAGAAATTTTGAGTATGTGCCAGAATGTATGGACGACTAATTATGTAGGTACCTAAGTATCTATTTTCAGATAGTTACGGAGATTTCGTTACACCGTATTGTGTGTAAACAACAGTTACACACAATATCTCAGTTTGCGTGTGCCAGGCCCGTCCGTCAGTCCAGGTGGGCTCAGCGGCTGGAGAAAGTAGTGAGCAGTTCGTCTTGTATGCTGTTGGAGCGGGTGAGGTGTCGCGGGAAGGCCGTGGAGACAGTGTCCGCCTGGGACGCCTCGCGAGCTTTGCGCTCGTGGTACGCGTCGGAGAATTCCTGTGGACACACCGTTGGTTTTATGATATCTATCTAAATATATAAAAGAAGAAACTGACTGACTGACTGACTTACTTAGAATCAACGCAGAGCCCAAACTACTGAACCTAGGGGGTTGAAATCTGGCATGGGAGTTCCTTAGGGAGCCTAGGGGAGCACTAAGAAAGGATTTTTTTAAACTCACCCTCTAAAGGGGTAAACGGCGGTGTTAAAGTTTGTATGGAGGTATAAAAAAATGTTGTCAGATTTTCTTGAAACTTGAAATAAATACTCTTCAACACAATTGATTGAACACGTGTTTCACGGTTTTTCTAAATTTAACCCTTAACGGGAGTGAACGGGGTTGCAACATTTTGAACTAAAGTCCACGCGGACGGAGTCGCGGGCGAAAGCTAGTCTGCTGTATTTTTAATGACTTGCGATGTTCGTACATTATTGACTATTACCAAGGAGAACAATTATGGATTGAAGTTACGAATAGATAATAATAACTAGCTACCACACAACAGTGGGTACATGTGTCTCCACGTGCTGAGTCTACTTGTTTGTTTGTTACGCTTTATTGCACAAAAGAAATAATACAGAAAAAAATAACTTAAATAACAAATGACGATGTACAAAGGCGGACTTATTTCAAAAGAAATTTCTTCCAGCCAGCCTACGAAACTATACTACATGTCTATATGTGGTGAGTCTACTTGTCTAAATGTGGTCAGTCCACGTGTCTATAAGTGCTCAGTCTACCTATCTACATGTGCTGCGTCCACTCTTGTTTACATGTGCTGAGTGCACTTGTTTATATGTGCTGCGTCCACTTATCTACATGTGGCGAGTCCACTTATCTACATGTGCTGAGTCCACTGGTCTACATGTGCTGAGTCCACTTGTCTACAAGTGCTAAGTCCACTTGTCTACATTTTGCTGAGTCCAATTGTATACATGTGGTGAGTTCACTTGTCTACATGTGCCGAGTCCACTTGTCTACATTTGCTGAATCCAATTGTCTACATGTGGTGAGTCCACTTGTCTACATTTTGCTGAATCCAATTGTCTACATGTGGTGAGTCCACTTGTCTACATTTGCTGAATCCAATTGTCTACATGTGGTGAGTCCACTTGTCTACATGTGCCGAGTCCACTTGTCTACATTTGCTGAATCCAATTGTCTACATGTGGTGAGTCCACTTGTCTACATTTGCTGAATCCAATTGTCTACATGTGGTGAGTCCACTTGTCTACATGTGCCGAGTCCACTTGTCTACATTTGCTGAATCCAATTGTCTACATGTGGTGAGTCCACTTGTCTACATGTGCTGAGTCCAATTGTCTACATTTGCTGAATCCAACTGTCCACAAGTGGTGCGTCCACTTGTCTACATGTGCCGAGTCCACTTGTCTACAAGTGCTGAGGCCACTTGTCTACAAGTGCTGAGGCCACTTATCTACTTGTGCCGAGTCCACTGGTATAGGCCAGTATAGATGCGCTGAGTCCACTTGTCTACACCCGCTCACCTTGAGTCTGTTCCCGAGGAAGACGGCCCTCTCGCGTTTCTTGTTCATGAAGTCGCTCTGCGTGAGCCAGCGGTGCTCGTAGCATTCCTCCGCCGTCGGCCGCTTCAGCGGGACCTTCTTGAACAGGAACATCAGGAACCTGCGGACGGGTTCCAGGTTAGATGGCTAGATAGACAACTCTTTAATGCACATGAGTAGGTAAGTAATAACTATAATTTCATACTGTCCCTAATAAAAAAAAAAACGTATGAAAATTCCATGTACGATGCGTTGCAGTCTTAATACATACATAAGAATAATTTAAGAATAAGAATAAGAATTATTTATTTTCCAGAAACTTTACAGTGTTGATACAATCTAAAATTACAACTAGTTTATGAATCAACATTATTATATATTAGCTTCCGTTGCTGTGCTAGACTTGACGCCTGTATTACAGCAAGCAGTGCCAATTCCCCAGTGTGATGGGTCAGTTTCTAGTTACAGAAGTAATCATAGCTGTACTTTAACTTAGTTTACCAATAGAAAAAAAAAACAAAATCAAAACAAGACTTAGAAGTAAAATTATTTGTTCCTCTCTTTCTTGTGTGTGTGTGTGTGTGTGTGTGTGTGTGTGTGTGTGTGTGTGTGAGGGTGTGTGTGTGTGTGTGTGTGTGTGTGTGTCTGTATGTGTGTGTGTGTGTGTGTTTTTGTATGCGTGTATAGAGAGGGTGTGTAGAGAGGGTATTATTTTCCCTTTTAACCAACAGATAGAAATTATTGGTTATTTTATAATATAATAAAAAGTACTTATTTTACGTTATCAAAGTTTTCTTCTATTTTAATACCGAGATTATATTTTCTGTTTCTTCGTACGTCAATTGTTGGAGCCATTTTGAGACCATCCGCTTACAATCAGATCTACCTAAGCTCACGCCTGTATCGCAGACTACAAGCCACCACCAATCCGGACTTGCCCCCTGTGGTGGACTCAGGGAAGAGACCCGTGCCCCTCGGTGAGGACACAATGGGTTGATGATGATGACTCACGGATGTGTTGTCTTCTGTTATGGTTCGGGCTAGACTCACCTGGTAGCTTCCTGTGTGATCTCCTTGTAGAGATGCTCGAACCGGTAGCGCACGAAGGCGATGTTCTGTTTGGTCTCCTGGTCGTCCTCCCCGCGGAAGGGGGACACGCCTGATAGCATGATGTAGGTGAGGACGCCCAGAGACCAGATGTCCGTCTGCGGGTACGCCGGCTCGTCCATAACGACCTCGGGGGCTGTGGGCCGAAGGGTTGGACGTTTTAATGGGCTTTGATGGGGTGGAATTGTTTACGACATATGAGGGGTGTAAAAGCAAAGCCGACTCTGTCCATGAAGTTTCAAACTGAGTTATAATATAAGCGAAATTCGATTTTTTTAGTCAACAGCGGTCATAGAAAAAGTTTGTTTATTTAAGGAACTAAAATAAAGTCTAAGATATTCAAAAGCTGATTTAAAATGCTTATAATATTCGAATATACGTAGGTACAAACTAAACTGCATTCACAGGTAAAAATATTCAAAAAGTGGACAGAGATGAGTTTGCTTTTATACCCCTCATATCTGAGTTGTTCTAGTTCAGCGTACTAGAGTTTCAGCTAGTATTTATGAATGAAAATCATGGTGAATTGGACCGGGTAATGTGAAAAACGAGCAGTAGGTTTGTTTACCAACTTGAAAATTGATAAATAGAAGACACTTCATTGTAGGTACATAAAAAAAGAGAATACACAGGTATTTCTTAATTTAAGAGTACAGACGGCGGCTTTATCACTAACACTGATCTCTTCCAAACAACCTTTGGATGGACTGGAGCAAAACATTAGAGAAGGCAGTAACTATATAATATGTACAAAATAAATGAAATAATAATTTCTGAAATATATTAATAACTATATTAAAATACCTGAGTTTGGTATAGTGATTAGGTACGTTATGTGAATGGCTCGATTCACAGGTGGGAATAGAGGATTAATATATTATTTATTAATACCCTAGGTACCTAGCTACTACATATTGTGCATGATTTTTTAGATCTAATTATATCAATTGCAGATGTACAAACCTTAATAGCTCGGCAAAGAGATCGATTGAAAATTGTTTACTATGGCTAGACCCCGTTATCAAATGCTCAGTTTGGGGGCAAGTGATGGGGCAGTTACGATAATCAATATCGATAAAAAATTAAGTTGATTTACTCACTTAATAACATATAAATAGATCTGATTCATGCTTAACAGATCTCTGCTATAGTGTTTTTTAAAAATTCTTATGAAATAAAAAACTTTTATTTATTTCTTATTTTTTTTAGCTCGCCTTTGTACATTGTTTCTGTATAAACTGTGTTGGAACTTGTTTTATTTATGTACAATATAGTGCTACTACTACACCTGCTACTAATATTTACCCCCGAAACGGTTTAAACGGTTTATACAACACTACTATAGGTACCTAGTACCTAATAAGTCGTCTCTGTACGATTCTATAATTTGTCGCCGTCATATCTGATAAAAAAGCTGGAATGAATTTCTAGCTAAAGCATTCACAAAATAAGAATTTAATTTTCACAAACAACCCTTTAAAGATAAATATGAATCGACTAATAATGTGAAGCAACATCACTATTTGCCCTAATGAGCATTAGATAACGGGGTCTGTTTATAGCACAATAAAAACATTTGTAAATAGGCAAGTTCATTCTAATAAGTATTATTCTTCCAGCTAACCTTTGGTGGCGGGGATAATGGATGGGGTAGTGCCGGAGGATATTAAGCATAGCGGCGCTCTGTCAGGAATCTTAAATGAATTTCAACTTAAAAATATGACGCTGGGCCGAAAGCATAATATGTCACGGATGCTTCACGTGTTGCTTTTTTCGTTAAACATGTTTTACTTAGTTAAGTGTTAATGTATTGTTAATTACCTTTGTATTCCAACTCGCCAACAGCCTGCGGAACGCTCGTCCCCAACTTGGTGACCTTGTGCGCCGAGCCAAAGTCGATGAGCTTCACTTGGATGGACCGGACCGAAGCCATCACCACGTTATCTGGCTGCAGGTCCAAATGGCAGTACCCTCGCCAGTGTAAGTATTGGAGACCGTCCAGGATCTGCGTCACGATCGTGGCTACCATTTGCTCCGTGTAATCGTGGCGACTGGACAGGTAGGTTAGGATATCAGCTCCTTGGAGCTTTTCTAAGATGAGAGCGGAGACAGGCGACCCTGGGGCTTGGTACGCCGCAATAAGGTTGGATATCCTCTCGTGCCTTAGCCTTCGGAGGCATTCGAACTCGCGCTGGATTTGAACTTCAGTCTCTGGTCTGTTCTCGAGGATTTTGGATACAACGACGCTGTCTGTAGCTTTGTCTACGCCCTTCACGACGATGGAGAATTTCCCGCGCCACAGCTCGGAAATGAAGCTGTATTTCTCAGTGAAACTATCCGAGGATTCCCAGTCGATGGGACTCTCTTCCGTCGCGTAGTTCAGCTTTGGCTTCTCCTCGTCTAGGACCACTTCTTGGCCGGACTCAGTCATCTGCTGCAGGTGCCTCATAGCCTTAGTGACTTCTACTTTGGGAGCGCCAGACTCTTTGGTCTTGACCAGCTTAGTTGGGATGCCCTTGTCGCTCCAGCCAATACGGTTTCGCGAGGACAGGCGGAACTGATAGCTGATGTTTGGCTTCAGGTCTTTAACGACGTAGAATTCGTGGTCGATGTTGTTAGCTACGTCCTTCCACTCGATGCTGTCTCCTTCTTTGTACTGCAGACTGTAGCAGACCACAGGGGAGTTGCCGTCATATTTGGGTTGTTTCCATCTGAGTAGGACTTCTGTGTCTGAGACCTCGGAAGCTGTAGGGCTGTCGGGGGCGTCTGGTGTGGTAGCCTCGACGATTCGCGTCCTGGCGACGGTCTGGCCCATTTTGTTTCTAGCTACGACCTTGTAGAATCCGATGTCGTGATGCATTGCTGGCTCGAAGCGAAGTGTGGACCTTCCCTCTTCGTCTTCGATGATTTTGATTCTTTGACCTTCGGCGATGACCATGTCGTTTTTGAACCACTGGACGGACGGTTTGGGGTCTCCGACGGCGTAGCAGGAAAGCTGAGCCGGCTCTCCCTCGCGGATCGGAAGTAACTGCGGGCGTTCTCTCAGGAACGGTAGCTGGCCATCTTTCTTCGACTCCATGAATGCCTTGAAGAAATAAGGGATTTGGAATATAAATGTTTGTTTATGATAAAAGCAAACAAAATGCATTTCGATTAGGACTAGGATAAGTGTTAGCGCTATCCGAAACAGTAAGAAGTGTAAATGTAAAATTGTAGTTTGTTTTCTGGTGGTGATGGTCTAGATCAGAGATCCCCAAACTATTTTGGACAAGTGACCCCTTTCCCATAATGAACTGTTACCTTAGACCCCCGTGGCCAAATTACCTACTTTAAAGATCAACCCCCTTATTCATAATGGTCCGCTAACTTAAAACAGCTGCGGGAGTGTTATTTTTCATTCTGACTTAGGTCAATAGAAGAAGACAGAGTGAGAATTAGCAATGCTTTAAGTTAGCAGACTATTATGAATAAGGGGGCCTATCTTTAGTTTTTTTATATTTATACAAAATACCTAGGCACTAAGGTAGCTACCAATTGGAAAACTTTGCACTTGGTTAAGTGAATAAAGTTTAAAGTTTTTCATCTTGTACGAACTTGAGACTTTACATTACTACAACAATCCTATTTCCTACAAAAATATTAATTATTCTTAGTACACGTATCACAACATAAACAATACAGTACCTACCTACCTACCTTACAAGTTTTAAATAAGAACATGTGTTAATTTAATAGGGGTCGATTTTTAGACCTCGTCGACCCCCAAAATCAGTTTTCGTTTATGTTGACCCCTAGGAAACCGATATCGACCCCTTTGGGAATCCCTGGTCTAGATAGTGTCGTCTAGTTTTGATGCCGTAGTTTCTACTCAAGACATTATTTGTGTTCTGTGTAACGTGCCATGTAATGTACTGTAGTATAATGTAGTGTAGTTTAATGTGACGTCAGTGTAAGTTACCTGCGCTTCGGCCTAGCTATCGAGCCTGGTACCGAGCCCGTGGCGCAGACTGTCTAGATGGTGTTGGCTAATTATAATGCCATACTTTGGACTTAAGACATTATTTGTGTTCTGTGTAATGCACCATGTAATGTAGTGTAGTGTAGTGTAACGTAACGTCGGCGTAAGTTACCTGCGTCTCAGCGTAGCTCTCGAGCCTTGTGCCGAGTGGCGCAGGTGTTGTCTAGTTATAATGCCATACTTTAGACTCAGGACATTATTTATGTTCTGTGTAACGTGCCATGTAATGTAATGTAGTGTAGTGTAACGTAAGGTGAGCGTAAGTTACCTGCGCCTCTGCGTAGGTGTCGAGCCGTGTGCCGAGCTCGTGGCGCAGGTGTTGTCTAGTTATAATACCATACTTTGGACTTAATACATTATTTGTGTTCTATGCAACGTGCCATGTAATGTAAAGTCATTTTAATTCAATGCAAAAAAAAAAATATGCGGTGTTACCGTTATAAAATACATTGGTTTACTCGGTAGATTTTTTTCACCGTGAATAGAAGATTTGTGTAAACAAAATCGTTATGACATTAAAGACATTAAAGTTTAATTCCTCTTAAGAGCAAAGTCTAAAAAAAACACTTACTCAGTAGCATAAACAATTTTTACTTGGAAGTAAAATGGGGCAATTTGGTCTTTGCGTATTAACAACATTCAGGCATTGGATTGTATTGAATGTCAACGTGACTGTTTTATTTTTTTGCATTGACATAATAAAAAGACTTCAGTGTAGCTTAGTGTAACGTGACGTCGGCGTAAGTTACCTGCGCCTCTGCGTAGCTGTCGAGCCGTGTGCCGAGCTCGTGGCGCAGGCTGTCTAGATGTTTTTGTTTAATTAAATAGTATAATGATCGTGCTCTTCCACTACAGAAAGAAATAACCCGCCAGGCAGATCGTATGCCTGGGGACGACCGGTCTAACTGTTGTTTGTTGGACGTTGTATTTATCGTAAGTCATGTGTTTGTAGTGGAGTTTGTAGTGCGCGGGCAGATTCGACATGTGCTCGTCACAGATGCAATATTTTGGACTTAAAACATAATTTGTATTCTGTGTAACGTGGCATGTAATGTAGTGTAGTGTAACGTAACGTCGGCGTAAGTTACCTGCGCCTCTGCGTAGCTGTCGAGCCTTGTGCCGAGCTCGTGGCGCAGGCGGCGAATGGTGTAAGACTCGCTGCCGTAAGTGTTGATACGGTCGCGGCGCTCGTCGTCGATCTCCTCGTCCATTATGTCGGTGAAGCGGCGGCGCTCGCGGATTATCGGCGTCTGCGGCAAGGGGGCTCGCTGTACATCCGCGGGTACTAATTTCAAGAGGACGGTGGAAGGAAAATGTATGGAGTATGGGTACCTATCATCATCAAGAATCAAGAATCAAGAATTTATTTCAACGTAAAGAATTCACGTTCTGCTTGTTGAATGTCAATGTACATACAGTTATGTATAACGTTAGCCGCTGCCTTGGGGCCGTCTGTAGTGGAGAAAAAGGCAGCGAAAAAAAAACTCCACTCTGACCATCTTTTCTCAAATCACCTTAAAGCTTTAAGAATTTAAATACAAATAAAACATACAAAACAATATCTTGGATGTGTTGAACACTAGACACATTTATCCTCTGATTTAATTTAATATTAAACTACTATTTAATGCCATACGTCCTTGTCTTCTAAATAATCGTTGATTTTATAATAAGCTTTTTTGCAAAGAGTGTGCTTAACACAATTCTTAAATCGCGTTGGGGGTAACTCTAATATATCTTGGGGTATCTTGTTGTAGAACCTTATACAGTGCCCCATAAAGGAAGTATTAACTTTTGCAAGTCTAAATCGTGGAAATGACAATTTATGTTTATTCCTAGTATTAACGTTATGATGGCTACCAAGAGTTTCGAAGTCCTTAATATTTTTCCGAAAGTACATAATATTTTCATAAATGTATTGGCTTGCAACTGTTAAGATGTTAGTTTCTTTGAAAAAATCTCTTAGCGAGTCCCTACTACCTAGCTTGTAAATAAATCGGATCGCTCTCTTCTGCAAGATGCATCAACCCATTATGTCCCTGATCTCTTACCTGAGGAAGGTACAGGCCGTACTCCACCACGGGGGCCAAGTCCGGATTGGTGGAGGCTTGTAAGACTAGTGGCTGGTCTTACTGTCAGAAGTTTTCAAGCCGCCCTAAGGCCTCTGACTTGGCTTAACGACTGCCATCTATCGACGGCAGCCGGCACCAACTGCTTAGCGTGCCTTGTGAAGCACGGCACCGCTCGGAAAAATGCCACTAGCTTTAGTCATAGACGGTGACCCATCCATGGACTGAACGCGCTGTATGTTGCTTAGCTGTAGTGATCGTTTAAGATCACTCAGGCAGCCCAGGCTACGAGCGATCCTGGGTACCTATGCCTCCAATAAAAAAGTCTTGTTTTTAAACTCAGGGGAGAGACCCCAGCCCCTCTTTTTTTTCGTTTGTCCTCTGGTAGAACTTTAGTGTATATTATGTAAATTTATGTATGTTTATAATTATTTTAAGTATAGTATGTAAAGGTTTATGTATGTATATTATTATTAAGTCTTTGTTCTTATTTGCGCCAACTACCCGTCTCTCTTTTCCTTCAGCAACTTTCCATCGTCGGTTGCCTGGAAGAAATTGCTTTAAGCAATAAGGCCGCCAATTGTACTGTATCTTTTTTATGTTTTGTATGTGATCTCCTGGTACAATAAAGAATATTCTTATCTTATCTTATCTTATCTCTGTGGGGACATAGTGGGTTGATGAGCCAGTAGGTGCCAAGGGGCCTTACCCTGGGGTCGTATGAGTCATGAACGTTGAGGCTGTATCCGGGCGAGCGGTGGCACGCCACCTTCATGTATTCGCGCAATCGCACCGGGAAGTCCACGTCGCGAAGTTGTAACAGGTACGTGTCGGGGCCTTGCTGGTAGCTGCGGGGAGACATAAGGGTTAAACCCTTTCCAGGCTGCCGACATTCATGACGAAAGTTACGGGATGTGTGGTAAAGCGAAATAAGTAATTCATCAATCAAAGTGCAGGCCATCTGAATGTTATAGATAAAAATAGTAAATAACAATAGAAGTATTCATATTTTTAAGTTTAATGTAAGAAATGAATAAAGAAGAAAAAAAAGAAATCATTATTGTAGTGCAGGATGGGTTTATGTAATACAACTGTAAGTAAGGAAGGTCCCCCGCTTATAGAATAATAATATAAAGTAGGGAAATAATACATTAATATATATTATTATAATACAGGTATAAGGTAAAAATAAAAAAAATGTAAAGTGAGAGACCTTCCCGTGGAAAAGAAAAATACAAAGCATACAATGTTAAAAAGCACGGACTCATGTCTGTGGAGAGTTTGGCGAACACTAAATAAAAAAAAAAAAAAAACCCTTTCCTGGCAAGGGCACAATAGTTGTCAGTTAACATCTGGGTCTATACATTTTCATCACATCATCAGGCTATATTAGTCCACTGCTGGACATAGTTATTAAAAGAGCTAACAGCGGCATACTTTACTTTTTTGAAAAGGTTGAATTTATTGTATATACCTGAATTAGTGGGGAGTGATGCCAGCTAAATAATAAAATAACGTAATTAAAATTCGATATATTGATCGTGATATTGAAATAATTGTTATTTTTGCATTAGTTCACTTGAGTAAGTCAATATTTACATGTATCTTTTTCTAGGAAAAATATAAAAATATAGCATTTTTTTATTGCACTCAAATCGGCCAAATTTTTCCATTTTTTGGTGGAGAGCTTTTTTAGTAGCAACACTTATGAAATGTCAGAATTCTACGATTCCGTTTTCAGCCATCATGGCGTAAAGTTCCATTTTTTGTAACAGATGTTTTCCGAACATCCGTTAGGGCTAAAGTTTCGTACAGGCCCTGTAAAAATAAATATATAATAATAAATCAGAATTCTACGGAATAAAAAATTATACTTTGTGGAAACCTGTAAAAGCGGGATCTAATACGAAATAAATAAGTTACAACACTCACTGGCTCTCAGACTTGGCGGACACCTCCCAGTCGGGATGCTCCCACTGCTTGAACTTGAGGTCGAAGGGCTCGCCGTTGCGTTCGTGCGACGAGCGCTCCGGAGTGCCTGAGGAAACAGGGGACACGATTATTGTACTTTATGCTAGCTAAACGAAACGAAAATAACTTCTGTCCAATCCAACTCTGCGCAATGAAAGTCTTTACATAGGACTCGATTTTTTTAACTGTTCCCAGCTTTTGTAATATATTTAATGTATAATGTATTATCCTGTTGGCGGAGCAAATGAATAATATAAACCAGTGAATAAATAAATACTAGAATTCAACAAACAGGTTAAATGAATTTCCGATTTATGTACAAGATATCACAAAGATCAATGCGCGCTGGGCACGTATGGTGATTAAAGACCAACTCTCTCTCTCTCTCTCTCTGAGAGAAGGCCTGTAACCTGGTAGTGGGACGTAGGTACCTAGTTACATAATATATAAGTTCAGAGCGAAGCCTGGTCGGACTCTTCTGATAAAAATCAAGTACACTTACTTAACCACTGATCCGGATAATATTTTAGGACATACCTATTACTAAATAACTAGGCTGCTTACAATATCACAAAGAACGTTGACAAAAGACGTTGTACGATTTGGTTGGCTCATTGTTAGTGTACAAATCAAAAATATACCTTTATATCAAATTATCAAACTTTCGTAAGCACTAAACTCTAGACTAGTCCATTTTTTATTTTGTAGACAATTTTTTTTACGGAAGAGTCTAGACTCTTCCGTAAAAAAAATCAAGGAAGTATATCCGGAATATTCTGGTACTTATCATCATCATCATCAACCCATTTATGTCCCCACCGAGGGGCACGGGTCTCTTCCCTGGGGAAGGTACAGGCCATACTCCACCACGGGGGCCAAGTCCGGATTGGTGGAGGCTAGTAAGACTTGTGGCTGGTCTTATTGTCAGAAGTTTTCAAGCCGCCCTGAGGCCTCTGACTTGGCTTAACGATTGGTACCTATAGGTACTTACATTAAATTAAATGCAGAGTAATCGGAATCCTCCTAAATTTATGCAAATGTTTGAGCTATGTTATGATCAGCCGCGTTATGACCTTGAAAAGAACAATTAAAAACCACTGTTACGGTGAGCCGATCGGCCCGCCGAAAATTCTAAAGGTTAAACTTTTTTTACAAGTCCGTTATTTAGGTTTAGGTAGATTTTTTTTACCGTGAATAGAAGACTCATGTGATAAGTAATCGCATCAAAGGCATTAAAATTAAATTACTCGCAAAGAGCTAAGTCTCAAAAACACCTACGTAGAACACACAATTTTTACTTGGAAGAAATATTTGGTTACAAATTATTTGGTTTTTACGTGCTAGCAACACTCGGGGATTTACTGCTTTTGGCTTGATATTGATATTATGTCAACGTGTCAGTGTTTTTTTTGCATTGAATTAAACAAAAATACTTTTATTGATGCACTCACCCTCAGGCGTGTAGACTTCGCCAGGCGGGTACACCATCTTGGACGGATGCTCGAAGGCGCCGCTCAGCGGACGGCGCCGGAACCAGTTGCGGCACTGTGCGTTGCTCATCCAATCCCTGCCAAAGTTGGTGTTGAGCTTTAGTGTAGAAAACAAAAGTCAAATAACCGAAAAGATATGAATAAATTTAGATCATGATCACGCGGTCTTCTCACACTTCCCCTTGGGGAAGTGGAGAGTCGGGGTCAGGGGGTGGGCTTCTTCCCGAGGGATCTTCCGCTGTCCGTAGCTGTGGACAGGTCACCAGCTAGAAGGCAGCTGGTGGTTTTCCTTGGTCCACCACCATTGTGGTCTTCTTTAGTCCGTATTGGCCGTGGACTCGACCAGAATTCGAGGATTTTGTAAATAAATTTATCATCACGCAGTCTTCTCATACTTCCCCTTGGGGAAGTGGAGGGTCGGGGGTCAGGGCATGACCCTTTTCCCGAGGGATCTCCCGCTGTTCTGGCAGGTGGCCTTCCAGGCGGTGGTCTGCACTGGACGTCACAGATGGCCTTCTTTAGTCTTCTGTGGTGGCCGTGGACTCGACCAGGCTTCGGGGGCGGGTTTGGTGCGGCTGTCGTTATTGCCTGGCTGGTTACGGCTAGCCCGGTGACTGGCTGGCCTGGTTATTATACCGTCTGCATAGTGCGAATAATTTGTAAAACTATTACCTGGCTCGATCACATTGCCCCAAAACAGTACAGTATCAGTATGGTGTTTGGACAGCAGTTTTACTGTCCATGGCTCTTCAATCCTGATCTGATCAATATAATCTGATCACTTTAGCACGGGCTTACCTAGGGAAGTATTCAGGCAGTCACTGTATTCTAAAACATTTATATGTACTTCGTGAAGAAATAACTAAATAAAAAAGTCCTAAAAAAACTGACACTTCAACCGGTCCAGCGAGATCTGCGTGTCATCGGCGTAAATCTTATCAGCCAGGGGAGACCAAGAGCCTTGTCCACATCCAGACGTTCATTCTGGTTAACCGGTTGTATGTGCTGGATGACATTTGCAGTGTCCTGATTATTGTACCATCCATCCCCATAGCATGAATAATTTGGAAACTATTCAGAATCAGAATCAGAATCAGAAATTTATTTCAACGTAAAGAATTTATATTCTGCTTGTTGAATGTCAATGTACATACAGTTATGTATAATGTTAGCCGCTGCCTTGGGGCCGTCTGTAGTGGAGAAAAAGGCAGCGAAAAAAAAAACTCCACTCTGACCATCTTTTCTCAAATCAACTTAAAGCTAATACAAATAAAACTTACAAAACAATATCTTGGATGTGTTGAACACTAGACACATTTATCCTCTGATTAAATTTAATATTAAACTACTATTTAAAGCCATACGTCCTTGTCTTCTAAATAATCGTTGATTTTATAATAAGCTTTTTTGCAAAGAGTGTGCTTAACACAATTCTTAAATCGCGTTGGAGGTAACTCTAATATATCTTGGGGTATCTTGTTGTAGAACCTTATACAGTGCCCCATAAAGGAAGTATTAACTTTTGCAAGTCTAAATCGTGGAAATGACAATTTATGTTTATTCCTAGTATTAACGTAAAACAGTACAATATCATGTTTGGTATTCGTACGACAATTTGACTGTCCGTTCTTCAATCGTAAAAGAAAACTGTGACAATTACCTGTATAGATTGTAATAGTTCCTCAGCCGGTCCAGCGAGATCTGCGTGTCATCGGCGTAGATCTTATCAGCCATGGTGAGCCAGGGGTGAGCGAGCGCCTTGTCCACGTCCATGCGTTCGTTCTGGTTGTATATGAGCAGCTGCGAGATGAAGTCGCGGGACTCTGCGCTGAAGTTGGACCACCAGGCCTCGTCGTGCCACGACCACTTGCCCTCGCGGACTCGGGTCAGGGTCTCGCGGTCGTTGGCGCCGCGGAAGGGCGAGTGGCCCCCTGGAGGTGGAAAAGTGGCGTTAGTACAAAATAAAACATAAATCATCATCATCAACCCATTATGTCCCGAGGGGCACAGGTCTCTTCCCTGGGGAAGGTATAGGCTATACGGTTTACTAATGTATTGCCAAAAATCGTTTCCCAAAGTATTACTTCCCAAACTATTTTCCGCAAATTATCACTTGGCAAAAAAACATTTCTCAAAACAACTTAAAGCAAATAAACAGTTAGCAAAAGTTATTATGGCAAGTTATTGTTTACCAAATAAATACTTGGTCAAAATTCATTTTACCAAAGAGGCAACAAGAGGCAAGGTAAGAACGCATCAAAGTCGAGTCTGTTTTCGATCTTACATAGAGAACCTAACGCTCCGACGCGCTCCGCTTCGCTACGCGCGTCGTCGCACCTATATTTCTGTTGTCACGTATTCTTTACATCGCCGACCCCCCGTTCCATTATTTGAAAATAACACTTGCCAAAATAAAACGTTAGCATAATAAACGTTTGTCTTAATAAAACTTGACGCAGTAAAATTATGCGAAATGATAATTTGACCAAATGAATAAAATGCGAAATGAAAACTTGCTAAAGTTTCATTTGGGAAATGAAACTGATGCCATAAGTTTATTGGGAAGTAAAATTTGGCGAAAAATACTTTGGCTAAACGGCGGTATCCCAGGCTATACTCCACCACGGGGGCCAAGCCCGGATTGGTGGAGGCTTGTAAGACTAGTGAAAGTGAAAATAATTTAATTACCACAAATTGTGGCTGGTCTTACCGTCAGAAGTTTTCAAGCCGCCCAAAAATAAATACGATATTTTCACTAACAGAGAAAGTTCTCGAGGGCGGATGGTAAGCAATTGTGTGGGGAAATGCGGTTACTAATTTTCCTTTTAGGTACTGTTACTAAGGTTATGGTTAGATTATGTTATCATCATCTTGAGCCCGTCGATATCCACTGTTGGAAAAGGGCCGCTTCGTGCAAGCGCTGGTTGCTTTAGGTTTGCGCTATCTTCTGTTTCACAGAGTGTATGGCATCGTAACTTAGATTTTGGTGCCTGACTTCTCAGAAGCTTTAACCAGTAGGTAGTATGATGAGATGACGCCGATGCTTCACATATCAGCAGGAATCACACTGTCGTCGCTAGGGAGTAGAATGTTGGTACTGATATCTTGAGTTCAGGTGTAGCCTGATCTGGATGTTAATGTCCACTTCTTCGTGGACATGCGACCAGGATTTAGGTAACCACATCTGGAGCTTAAGACCAGGATTAAAATGTGCACTTCTTTGCTTGGTTGATATTGCCTAACTCACTCAGTAGGATGTAAGTGAAGATACAAAGTACACGCGAAGTACACACTGTCTTCGCTAGCGAATAAAATGTTGGTATTGATACCTTGACTTTAGGTTTAGTCTGATATAGTATCCACAAAGAAGTAGACACTATGACCAGGATTTAGGTAACAATATCTTGAGCTTAGGTGTAGTCTGACCAAGATCATAGTCAGTGGACACTGTGACCAGGATTTAGGTAACAATATCTTGAGCTTAGGTGTAGTCTGACCAAGATCATAGTCAGTGGACACTGTGGCCAGGATTTAGGTAACAATATCTTGGAGCGCGCTATCGAGAATCGCTCGTAGCCTGGGCTGCCTGAGTGATCTTAAACGATCACTAAGGTTAAGCAACATACGGCGCGTTCAGTCCATGGATGGGTCACCGTCTATGACTAACGCTAGTGGCATTTTTTTCCGAGCGATTCCGTGCTTCGCAAGGCACGTTAAGCAGTTGGTGCCGGCTGCCGTCGATAGATGGCAGTCGTTAAGCCAAGTCAGAGGCCTTAGGGCGGCTTGAAAACTTCTGACAGTAAGACCAGCCACTAGTCTTACAAGCCTCCACCAATCCGGACTTGGCCCCCGTGGTGGAGTATGGCCTATACCTTCCTCAGGGAAGAGACCCGTGCTTGGAGCTTAGGTGTAGTCTGACCAGGATTGTAGTGTCCCATGTCCATTCGTCTGAAACAGGCCAACTCACCCAGCAAGATATAAGTGATGATGCCGACGCTCCACATGTCTGCGGCGTAGGACACGCCCTCGCCGGCGGCCAGCTCGGGCGCCACGTACTCGGGCACGCCATAATGGCACGTGGCGTGCTGCCCGAACATCACGCGGCGCGACAAACCAAAGTCGCAGATCTTCAGCTCGTCGCTGCCGGCGTGCGCGATTAGAAGCTCGCCGATCTATGGGGGTGGTCATTTAAAGAAGAAAGAAAGAAAGATTTTATTAGTATTGTCACAGAAACACAATGAAAACAAAAGTACATAATAAACAAAATACACAAGAGTCAACAAAACAAGAAAAATAAAATAGAGACAGAGGAAAACAAACAACCGTTTCTTAAATCTACGGCGTTTTCAGGTGAGATTTCTATAAAGTGCTTCATGAGGCACGTTAAGCAGTTGGTGCCGGCTTCCGTCGATAGATGGCAGTCGTCAGCCTTAGGGTGGCTTGAAAACTTCTGACAGTAAGACCAGTCACTAGTTTTACAAGCCTCCACCAGTCCGGACTTGGCCCCCGTGGCGGAGTATGGCCTATACCTTCCTCAGGGAAGAAACCCGTGCCCTTCGGTGGGAACACGATGGGTTGATGATAAAAAAAAGGTGAATAGAGTAAAAAAAAACACCTTTAACTGCAACTGTTGCGAGAGTAAGAATAAGAATTTATCCCGGATACACTTATTTGACTTTTTGTCGGGAGAGTCCGACCGGGTTTGACTCTGATTAAAAATATTTGATTTGATTAGTTTATATTGTTATCTATATCCCACTAAAACCTGGTACTAACCAGGTACAAAGGCGTACATTTGAATAGTGGGGTTTACTCTCTAATTAGGGATTTACTCTGTACAACATAACATAACATAACATTTACATACAGGCACACACATTGCTTCTGGCCCCACACTAGGATACCCTGTGTCGTGGGAACCAGAAACAGCGACGTCACAAACATGTAAACATCCAAGACCTGGAGTTTTTTTTTCTCTCCCCAGCCGGGGATCGAACCCGGGACCTCTTGCATGGTAAGCAGATGCGTTAACCGCTACGCCACAGAGGACGTCAGTGAGTGGTCTACGTCTGAGTACAGAGTGCGTATACTGAGTTTTGTCGTTCACTTTCGATAGCGAGAGCGTTTGCGTTTTGCATAGGAGTGACAAAGCGCGCCATCTATTTGTCTCTTTGTTACTCCTATGCAAATCGCAAACGCTCTCACTATCGAGAGTGAATGAAAAAACTCAGTATAAGCACTCTGAGTAGAGTGCGACTCACGGTAAGGCCGAGATGCGCGACGCTGTTATCGTGCATATACTTGAGTCCGCGCAGCATTTGCCGCATGTAGCCCGCGATGTCGCGCTCCGTGAAGCTGCTACTTCTCAGCAGACGGTCTCTGGACAAAGCCAAAGTCGAAATGTCTACATTCACAGTGGAGAGATATCTACTTAAATGCTAAAAGTTAAACAGAGGTTAGCATGGTATTCCAGCGCGTCAGGTGTGTTCGCTGAAGGATGGATGACTTCTTTTCTATTGTTAGAAAGGGAACTGCTTCAATACTGCGGAGAGTGCGGGGAAGCTCTAACGGCATCCTGAGTGTGGTTGTTGACAGGATTGACTGCCACATTTTCAGGCACTGGATCTGCACGCGTGTGCGTGGTTCTACCAAATATTTAAATTAAATTAGCTTAAGCCAACTTACCTAGATATAGTTACTACAGGTTAAGTAATACTAATACTTTCTAGATGGGTTTGTTCCGAAATAAATACTATCAAGAAAAATAATAATTTCAAGGGCTGGATTGTTTTGCAAAGAAAATACTTAATACTACTTCATAGGTAGATAGTACATTCATCATCTAAATAAATGAAACGAAATATTTTTTATTCCAAAAATCAACACACAAGAGATACAGTGGCACACTAGGCAAGAACCTTTATAGCGGTAAACATAGGAAAGAAAAACAGTTATCACTTTTTCGAGAGTAGCTACTTTAAACTTGTGCTTATGCTTGGTTTAGCGAAGGTGTTCGCCGCCACTAGCCAATTTAATCACTAAAACTTGCAGACGTTATGTGAATAGATGAGATTCATTCTTAACTAATTCGCTCCAAAAGAAAGTCTGTACCTTGCTAAGACTGATATGCTATGTTTATGTTTAGCTGCCAGCTCCACGACTAAAGCCAGCGTGTGTTCATGTACGTAGGCGTCATATAAACAGACGATGCATCGGTCGTTGGGTATGTCATAATAATGTTTGCAGTTCATTCACCACTCTATTCAAGTAGATTGCTTATTATTTGTTTACCTGACGAGCTCACCGCCGCCTGCCAGTTCCACGACTGAGCATGTCATATTTGCAGCTCATTCTCCACTCTAAGAAAAAGTCTTTACCTTGCAATGACAAATATTAATTACGCCAATATGCTTATCTGACGAGTTCGCCACCGCCTGCCATCTCCATGACTAAAGCCAGCATGTGTTCATGTTCGTAGGCGTCATGTAAACGGGCGGCGTGAGCGTGTCATGATCTCTAACTAATTCACCACCCTCTCACTCGAAGTAGATAAGACTCGAAGCTATGGTTTTGCATGTAGGCTGCTTATGATTTATCCTGAGATGGCTGTTTCCTGTTCTGGGTCATTTATAGGCTTCCTTATACTATTCTATGTTTACCTGACGAGCTCGCCGCCGCCTGCCAGCTCCATGACTAAAGCCAGCGTGTGTTCATGTTCGTAGGCGTCATGTAAGCGGACGAGGTGCCGGTCGTTGAGCAGATTCATTATCTCCAGCTCGTTCTTCATGAAGGGTTTCAGCGCCGAGTGCCCGTGCATTATCTTGGCGGCGTAGTTGCGGCCTGGGGATGCGAGGGAATCAGGCTTTGGGGGGTGATTTGAGCAAGTGGTTGAGAGAAGATAATCTGTCTACTTTGTGGTATTGGAAGCAGGATGCGACAAGTAGTAAAAAACGAACTGTTGGACAATAAAACAAAGGTCAAACAAAATCCTTATGGTATCATCATCATCGTCGGCCTATGATTGTCCACTGCTGGACATAGGCCTGTCCCATTGCACGGCACTGAGCACGGTCCTCGGCTACTCTCATCCAACTCTTGCCAGCCGCCCTGCGAAAATCATCGCTCCACCGAGTCTGAGGACGTCCTACACTACGTTTACCTATCCGCGGTCTCCACTCAAGAACTCGTCTACCCCATCGGTTATCGGTTCCTCGGGTGATATGACCGACCTACTGCCACTTCAGCATGCTAATTCAGTGGGCTATATCGGTGACCTTATTGCATAAGTTATTGTAAAACACAAAATTTGTGTGGTGCTCTGCAGCAGAGCCACCACCTGAGAACATCACAAACGTGAAATAACGTCCATACTGCGGCTGTTTTCACAAATGTACAGCCCCCAGTCATGGGAATTGGACCCACTATTACAAGTTTATTTAAAATAAAATATTTTTTAAATAAGCGGCTATTATCGGTTTTTTCTGTGATTGCCAGTATTTGTAAAAACTGATGATTATTGCCCGTATTGTACATACTATCGGTTTTTTTTTCTGTGAGCGGTAGTCTAGTGGGTAAAAAAATGGTCAAGGAAAAAGTGCTGGCATGTACCTATGACTTTATTTTCTTAAGTTATGTACATTTGTGAAGTTATTAGCAATACCACTCGCTAGCTGCGATGGAAAACAATAATGAGAAAAACCTAGTGTCTGATTTATTCACATACCTCAGCGCTTGAAATCGCCAATCCGCGGTGGGCACGCGTGCTGATTAAAGCTAATACTTCCTAAGAGAAGGTCTGCGTCCTACCGTGACACTTATAAAGGCTGCTTCTAAACCGCTTTTCTAAGATCCTGCTTTTTCTAAGAACCGCTTACTGTCGATTTTCCTTTTAGTACCGGTTTTCTAAGAACCATTTCTTTCTTCAAAAACCGGTGATTACCGGTTTTCCCTTTATAACGGTTTCCTAAAAAAACGGTGGTTTTTTTCTTTATAAAACCGTTTCTTTTTTCAAAAAACCGGGTTTTGTTTTTTAACCGGTTTTGTAGGAACCGGTGGCGAGACTGACCCGTGAGCCGCTCGGCCGCGTGGTACACGACGCCCTGGACGCCGCGGCCGAGTTCGTCGCCGAGGTCGTAGAACTCGCCGAACGGCTTCGCGCTCGGCCTCACGCGCGGCGGGTGCTCGCGGATCCTGCGGGTGTAATACAAAATAATAATAATAATAATAATAAACTCACGCCCGTTATCCCCGAAGGGGTAGACAGAGGCACCAGTCTCTAGAACTGGACCCACGTTTTGCCGAGTTTATTAGGTCCCAAACGTGACAAGTGGCAAGCCTGTCGTCGTTATCCGGGCACAATTTATCAGCGAATGGTGTTGCTGTACAAACAAATGTACGTAACTAAAAGTCATTGGTACATGCGTGGTTCGAACCCAGACCCTCATGATCGAGAAGCAAGGGTCAACCCCACTACGCCACCACCGCTATACAAATACAAATAAATACTATAGTACATTGTTCACCGAGAGGAGAAAGTGACCGATTACCGAGGGTGTCGTTTAAAACACCTGAGATCGGGAATCGCAGTTTCTCTCGAGTGATACATAGTGCTTTATACTACACCTACAAGGAAAATAAAAAACGAAATCTTTACTAATTGAAATTTATATTGAAATTGTTGCTAGTGGCCAGTGTCATTTTGCGAACTTGGAGATAAAAGCTCACTGTAAAAACTTTTTGGCTTTTGATATTTACTTTTGATAGTCTTACCCAAAATTAAAAAAGAAAAACCACGTAAGAAATGGATTTTCATACACTTTTCTCTCCCGCTCAGATGCGTTTTCTCCCCGCATATTTGTTCGATATGCAATGACGTACTTTCTACCGTAAATTTGATAAAGTATCAAGGTACTTTCCAAGCAGGTGTAGTATAAAATATTTATTTCAGACTAGCTGTCCCGGCAAACTTCGTACCGCCAAAATTTCGTAATTTTTCGTTTTTTTCTCACCATTTAAACCTTCCCTGAAATTCTAGAATTATAAAAAACCAAAAATCTGCCAAATCGGTCCAGCCGTTCTCGTGTTTTAGTGAGACTAACGAACAGCAATCCTTTTTTATATATGAGAAGATGATTACGGAAAATAATATAAAATTTGCATTGAGCCCTGCACTAGGAAATCCTGTATCGCAGGCTCTCGACTACGTTTATCTTACATAGTAAATAGGTAGTTTCAGAGAGTCTCTAAATGATGCTACTGATAAAAAAAAGGGAATAATAGTGTTACTAAGCATGCACATTAGTAACACGACATTGAAATGACACGAT
Source organism: Yponomeuta plumbellus (assembly GCA_947310845.1). Taxonomy (NCBI): domain Eukaryota; kingdom Metazoa; phylum Arthropoda; class Insecta; order Lepidoptera; family Yponomeutidae; genus Yponomeuta; species Yponomeuta plumbellus. The sequence continues at coordinate 24,512,945 of OX371193.1, read as the reverse complement.
AATAATAAGATCGCCGAAGTAGTAAGCCTCGTACGCCTCGTTTGACTTTGCAAGTATTCATTGCTCTCATGGGTCTTGAGATCGGATCGGATCTTAGGTAGATGTATATAAAATTTGTAGTAATGTCTGAGGTGATTTGAGAAAAGATGGGCAGAGTCCCTACTCTGCCTTGCGAGGGAATAGGTACTCCCTAGTACCTATTCCCTCGCAAGGCACGTTGCTGCCGTCGATAGATGACAGTTAAGCCAAGTCAGAGGTCTTAGGGCGGCTTGAAAACTTCTGACAGTAAGACCAGCCAGTCTTACAAGTCTCCACCAATCCAGACTTGGCCCTTGTGGTGGAGTATGTATATAGATGATAAAAACCCTTGGCAGTAAACCAATTCCACAACGAGCTAGTTATTGGTATTCTAATAATATATAGGGTTTAATAAATTTCATACATATGTACAGACGCTGTGATTGCATATCAAAACTATGCTATTATTATAGATAACTGACAAGAACTTTATCACACAAGTTTGCCAAAGGCCATGCGAATGGTGGCGCGGTGGCCGGGTCGCCTATCTCCCTCTAATATGGTTGAGACTGGTGATGGCTGACCCCTGCGTTATGCCCGTGAACGGGTGCCGTCCGTGTGTCTGGCCGCAGCATTGGTGTTTTATTACCTTTTAAGAATATTAAATGATGTTTGACTTTGCAAGTATTGATTGCACTCATGGATCTTGAGATTCTTGGTATACGAACACTCATACCTAATTTGTATTAGCTTTAAGTTGATTTGAGAAAAGGTGGTCAGAGTGGAGTTTTTTTTTCGCTGCCTTTTTCTCCACTACAGACGGCCCTAAGGCAGCGGCTAACATTATACATAACTGTATGTACATTGACATTCAACAAGCAGAATGTAAATTCTTTACGTTGAAATAAAAATTTTTGAATTTTGAATTTTTTGAATTTTATGGCCTATACCTACCTCAGGGAAGAGACCCGTGCCCCTCGGTGGGGACATAATGGGTTGATAATGATGATGAATAACGTACCGGTAGGAGTACTCGTGCTCGCTCTCCTCCACATGTAGCATGGCGGAGGAGCTGACCGAACCGGCCACGTTGCGCGCCGACACAGAGTAGAGGCCTTCGTCCTTCAAGATGGCGTCATTTATGATCAGCACGCTCGTGTCTGGCTCCACGAATGTTATCTGGCGGGAGGCAAGGCAATAGGCTGTTTGTCAGTGTGAAACAAAAGTAATGATTAACACATATTCGTACAGGATAAGAGTTTAAAATTTTAAAAAAAGTTTTCATTCACAATAAAATCAAAAAATGTTAACTTTATGAACGTCAAGTTGTTAGTTTCGAAATCAATAGAATGCGTGGAAAAGAAGCTATCAAAGACACTCCACATTTATTCTTTGCAAAACAGTTTTAGTTTAAAGTTTTAGCTTAATTAACAAACATAACACAACATTTACAAACAGCTAGGCACATACATTGCTTCTGATCCCACACTAGGATACTCTGTGTAGTGGGAACTAGAAACAGCGACGTCACAAACATGTAAACATTCAAGACCTGGCTTTCTTTCCTTTATCCTTTAATACGTATATGGTTTAGTTAAAATTGTAGATAATTTTGTATCTGTAGCCATTTTATAGAAATGAACCTGGATTGATCGGTTCTATGATGACGTCACAGGTCTGTATAGCATGTGTCATTCATGTCGTTATTACATTCATTAGTGTTTGTTTACTGATTAGTAACGTCACTACGCCATACGGCTCAAGACAGCGTTTTGGCGGCTTATTTTAAAAGTAATTTTTTTATTTCATTTTTTAGAAAGTGAAGGAAAATATCGTGAGTAAACGTGAGTGTCTGAGCTATTTTCGTATCTGGTCTTAACCGGCATACCTCGGCGCTTGAAATATCCAATCTGCAGATTAAAAGAGGTGTAACCAAATGATAACACACTTTACTCCAATCTAAAACTTACCTTGACTCTTGAGCTAGGGGCGAGCGGTTGCCAGTCCTTGTACCACTTAATCTCTGGGTAAGGCACTCCTGAAAACCAATAGATAGACGTTAAAACCATCTACTTAATATTAAATTACTATGAAATAAACGGAAAAAAACTAATAATATGTTTATATTATTAATATGGGAGTCCCATAGAGCTTTATTTTAGGGCCGCTTCTTTTCCTCGCATATGTCACGGTTCAAAATACATCTAAGACAGTATTATTTTCTACTTTATATATTATGTTACTACTTTTTCAAACTCAACTGTTAGTAGTAACATAATATGACTTTTTATTGAGTTAATATGAAAAAAAAATGCGCCAAAGAAACTATGCAATTCTGATAATCACCCCCTAGCATTATTTGACTTCTCGTCTTCTGTAACCAGTAGTAGCACCGAACCTACAAAAACTGTGCAAAGAACGAACCTGTGACCCTGGCCTCGATGCGGATCTGCCTTCTCAGCATGACAACCGTCTCCTCAGGGCGGCGGATGAAGGTGGGATACTCGGCCAGTTCCAACCGTACTCGCTGGCGAGCCTGCCCGTGCTCGTTGGTGGCGACCGCCTCGTAAAAGCCCGCGTCTCGTTCCAGCATCCTGAGAGAACAAGTCAGAGTCTGACATCGGCGAAGGTGATACAAGGCTGTATTTACGTTGGCTGTGTTTTTTTAAATAGCCTCTTTCGTGACAAACTGCTGGGCAAAGGCCGATAGCCCCGCAGTCCTCATCAGGTTAACTAGCAAGCTAGGAGAATATCAGGGTGCAAGAGCTACGTAGTCCGCCCTAGCTTCTAACAAGGTTACCTATACTATTATTTTAACAATACATGTTATTAAATCTTTATTTTACAGGGCCTGTACGAAACTTTAGCCCTAACTGATGTTCGGGAAACATTGTTACAAAAAAATCGAACTTTACGCCATGATGGCTGAAAACGGAATCCACAACTCGTCCTAACAATACATGTTACTTAAGTTGAGTGTTGCCATAGAAATCTAGCAGTTCTTATACATTGGAGTTTTCATTTACTGACCACACTATACTTTGATAAAGAGCGTGGCCTGTCCATTCCTCGGGTAGATCCAACCAAAACATCCACCAAATTGGATTGAGTCGTTTTTAAAGAAATAAATCACCGTGGGCTTGGGGTAGGCCCAGAAACTACTTATTAACCTAGTAGCTACTTGTTGATAAACAGCGTGGGCTGTCCATTCCTGGTGCAGAATCAACCAAAACGTACACCAATCTGAATGAACTCTTTGTTAAGAAATACATTACCTTCGGCTTGGAGACCCAGAAAAACTAATATTTTCTTTTAGTGTACAGTGTAATAAAACGAAAACATAAACATTTACATACATTGCTTCTGTGTCGTGGGAACCAGAAACAGTGACATCACCAAAGAATTTAAGCATCCAAGTCCTAGGGTTTTTTGTCCCCAGCCGGGGTTGGAACCCGGGACCTCTCGCATTTTAGACAAATTAAAATGCGTGAGGTCCCGGGTTCGAACTCCGGCTGGGGAGCTAGCCGCTGCGCCACAGTGGTCGTCAGAGTAAATGCTAGTTAGATTAACAAACCTAACAGGCTAAACTCACTTGTTAATGAACAGCGTGGCCTGTCCGTTCCTGGTGTAGCTCCAGTCGAAGCGTCCGCCGATCTCGATGGGCTCGTCGTTGAAGAAGTAAGTCATCTTGGGCTTGGGGTAGCCATACACGAACCAGAACAGGCTGACGTTGTGCCCCTTCACTCCGTACTGGGAGTCGTGCTCTTGGCGAAGGAAGCGCGGGGCTTGCGCGTACCTGATTTTTTATAAACGATAGACTAATAGTTGATCATGATCATCAGACCGAATCAGAAATGATGAGGTCCGTAGACAAACGAAAGTCGTCGACATAGCCCACCGGATGAGTAAGTTCAAGTGGCAGTGGGCGGGGCACATAGCACGAAGAACTGATGGCCGATGGGACCGAAAGGTTCTTGAATGGAGACCACACATCGGCAAGCGCAGCGCAGGACGACCAGCCACAAGATGGACAGACGATCTCATAACGGTGGCAGGAAGACGCTGGATGCAAGCCGCTTCCAACCGGTCTTTTTGGAAATCCATAGAGGAAGCCTATGTCCAGCAGTGGATTTCTTGTGGCTGCATGATGATGATGATCATCATCAACCCATTATGTCCCCACCGAAAGGCACTGGTCTCTTTCCTGAGGAAGGTATAGGTTATACTCCACCACCGGGACCAAGTCCGGATTGGTGGACGCTTGTAAGATTGATTAGTGGCTGGTCTTACTGTCGGAAGTTTTCAAGCCGCCCTGAGGCCTCTGACTTGGCTTAACGACTGCCGTCTATCGACGGCAGCCGGCACCAACTGCTTAACGTGCCTTGCGAAGCACGGAATCGCTCAGAAAAATGCCATTAGCGTTAGTCATAGACGGTCACCCATCCATGCCCTGAATGCGCCCTATATTGCTTTAACGCCATGATTGATTAAGATCACTCAGGCGGCCGGAGCTACAAGCAATTATCGAACCTTTTACAAATTCTAGTTTTAATTCTATCAAAGGGTCAAGCACACCAAATGAAATTCGAGTTTTATTTCTAAGTAGCTGAGATTACAGTACATGTACAGTAAACTCTGTGGTAAGTAACTCTAATGGCATTTTTTGGTAAACATTTGTACCAAATATTGTACCAAGTATTAGACTTAAGTTGATTTGAGAAAAGATGATCAGAGTGGAGTTTTTTTGCTGCCTTTTTCTCCACTACACTCGGCCCCAAGGCAGCGGCTAACATTAGCATTATAAGTACATTGACATTCAACAAGCAGAATGTATTTTTTTTACGTTGAAATGAATTTCTGATTTCTGATTTCTGAGTGATTGCAAACGGCGAGGGGTCCGATACGCCATATTTTCGACGCGGATACGGAACTTGCAGTCACGGAAGAGAGCCTGATTTTATTTCTGATGAACTAAGGTCTACAACCGCTCGTAGCCTGGGCTGCCTGAGTGATCTTAAACGATCACTAAGGTTAAGCAACATACGGCGCGTTCAGTCTTTGGATGGGTCCACCGTCTATGACTAACGCTAGTGGCATTTTTCCGAGCGGTTCCGTTCTTCGCAAGGCACGTTAAGTAGTTGGTGCCGGCTGTCGTCGATAGATGGCAGTCGTTAAGCCAAGTCAGAGGCCTTAGAGCGGCTTGAAAACTTCTGACAGTAAGGAGCAAGCCACGCGGAGCGGCGAACGGCGCACTAACGGGTATTTGAGCCAAAAAACCGGTCAAAAGTGGTTTTTCTAAAATTCATAAAATGACACAAACAATGTATGTTTAAGTAAGAACAATAACCGGTTCACCGCTTCCCCGCCCCCAAACCCGCGTGCATTACTGCGTCTGGCCACATAATCAGTCGGAACCTAGCCTTTGTGTGTAACGCGTGTCTTTGTTCTCGGCGCTTTCGATTATTTTACATCTTTCTCTGTGTTGATATGTCTTCGTATGGTGAATTACCAGAAAAAATCGTATTGAATACGGATGTTGAAGGTATGTACTTTGTATAAAAATATGTTACAGTTAATTTCTCGTCAAAGTTCCGCATTTAGACATATGTTGAAAATTTCCTTCTTAAAAACGTGATATTTTTAACAAAAGTTTAAAACAATAGTGTTTTTGTGTATGTGTCGGGCTTTGTCGCCTTACATTTTAAATGTGGTAATAAAGTTTGAACCTTTGCCTATCTGAATCAAAAATAAAATCTCCCCCCGACCCACCCCAACTTTTTTTAAAAATTGTTTTAGTTAAATGCATAATTAAAAAAAAAATCTTTTTTTTTTATAGGTTCTCCGGAAAACGTGAAAACTATCACCCGACTGGAACTATATAATATTCTAAAGGGATTCAAAGGGAAGAATATAGACGAAAAATTTACCTTGATGGAAGATAGACTTGCTGAGCTGACTTCATGTCCAACAGAAGATAGGGATGTTTTGTCTCGTTCATTGAGGTATTTTAAGACAAGTTTTAAGCAGAAATGGACGACAGCTCATAACACTCATGAACGATTTTTGAAAAACAACGAAGAATGGCTTAGGGTACCATTGAAGCTTCCTTTATGGTCACACAGGCCTGGACGTCCAGTTAAAGAATTCCATGAATTAAGTGAGAGGAGCAAGCGGCGGAGAACTGAAGAATTACGGGCCCAGGTACCTGCCGAAGAGTTGATTTTCGCTGCAAGTGTAAGTCAGGGCACTTCCGGAAATGCAGATGCTTCGAAAATAATAAAAGTATTAACTTTAACACCAACGAGAGCCAAGAAGTTCAGAAGGATAGTTTCGTCTAAAAAAGATCTCGTGGACTTGAAATATACAACGCAAGAAGCGCTATCATTATTTGTAGAAGGTAACTTCACAAGAAGCCAGTGGAATTTAATACAAGGTGGACGCAAGAACATCTACCCTTGTTACTCTCTCCTCCAAAAGGCGAAAAAAGAATGCTACCCAGATGATGAAAAAATAACTGTTACAGAGACGAGTTTTAATGTTGAACTCCAAGCTCTGCTGAATCATACGGCTTTGCGCCTCATACAATATTTAAAAGATGTCGTAGATACGTTAACTGACACCGAAAAGCAAAACCTACTTATGATATCTAAGTGGGGATGTGATGGATCGCACCAAACTCCATTTAAGCAAAAATTTGAAAACGCCACCGATGATGATTCAAATATTTTTGTGAGCTCGATTGTTCCAGTGAGATTGGTTGTTTCCCTTGATGGTAAAACAACAAAAACCATTTGGCAGAACCCAGTTCCATCTTCAGTGAGATTTTGTAGACCAATCAGAGCTCGATTTATTCAAGAAACAAAAGATGTCACCAAAGAAGAAATAGAATACATCGAAAATCAAGCTAAAAATCTGAAGGAAACTGAAGACAGTGAAATATCTGTGAAAATCAGTCACAATACTTTGCTGACAATGGTAGACGGAAAGGTCTGCAACTCCGCAACGGACACGGCATCAACTATGCGATGTTATATATGCGGCCAGACATCAAAGGATTTTAATAAATTAAAGAAAGGTGCCGTTAAAAAAGAAGCCCTAAAGTTTGGACTCTCTGTACTCCATGCCAGAATACGTTTTTTTGAGACACTGCTGCATTTAGCATATAAACTACCCCTCAAGAAGTGGCAAGCCCGTACACCGGAAGAGAAAAAGACTGTTAAAGAAACAAAAGAGAAATTACAGAAATCTTTCAGAAAAGAAATGGGTCTACTTGTTGATGTTCCTAAAGCTGGCTTTGGAAATAGCAATGATGGGAATACGTCCAGGAGATTTTTCCAAAATGCAGAATGCTCTTCTCGCATTACCGGCATCAACTTGGAATTAATCAATAAGTTTAAAGTGATTCTTGAGGTAATCTCAAGTGGCCATGAGGTTGATCACCAAAAATTTGATGATTATGCCCAAGACACTGCCAAACTGTATGTGGAATTGTACGGCTGGTATCCAATGTCACCTACAGTCCACAAAATTTTGATGCACGGAGCGCAGGTGATGGCAGATGCAATTTTGCCAATTGGACAATTGTCAGAGGAAGCCGCTGAGGCGCGAAATAAGCATATTCGCAAATATCGGGTAGATTTTGCAAGAAAATTTTCGAGGACTGAGTGCAACAGAGACATTTTAAATAGATTACTTTTAACATCCGATCCCCTAATCAGCTCGAGTGGGCCAAAGAAAAAAAAGAAAATCTTGCCATTTTCCGCCGAGGCCAAAACTATTTTGATTGCTGCAACACCGAACTTAAATAGGTCGGACGACAATACTATTGAAGATATTGATGATGATGAAGAGGGTTCGGATGTTAACAGCGAATCGGAGGGCACTGATGCCGAATAAAATATATATTTTTTTAAATTACTTTTTAAAATTTTATTCTGTTTTTTTTTTCTTGTTTTTTCATGTATTTTTATTAATAAATTCTAAATATTGATGAGATATTGTTTTTTATTATATTTTGAGATAATATAGGCTCCTAAATAATTTTGACCGGTTTTTTGGCTCAAATACCCGTTAGTGCGGCGGCGCGAATGGCGATATGTACCGAGCGGCGACTGGCGGCGACTGGCGGCGCGGCCGGCGAGTGAAACAAACACATGAACAAGTACGGAGCAAGCCACGGCGTCGAGCGAGCAGTCGCGGCGACTAGTGCAGAGGTCAAACGAGTTTAGTTGTTTTCGCCGCGAATAATAAATACCGAGACTGTTATTGCTGAAATACTAACAAAATGGGGTATATTTGTTACTTTGATAAAGAACATAATTACCTAAAAGTTATTTAATTTCATAAAACATTAATATACAGAGTAACATTTAATTAACTGACCATATTTTAGCAGCGATATTTCTGAAAAAAATGTTGTTATGAAAAAAATTCATTGATACCTACTATCATTCTCCAAAATATGGTCAGCTTAATTAAATGGCACCTATGAATTAGATCAATTTTTCAGCGGCACTTAAAACTCTAGCTGCATTGACTTTTTTTCCAATCCTGAAGAATATAATTCGACAATAATTCTAGTAGACTCGAAAAATGTTTCGGTGGAAAAATGTGGAATTCTCCATAGTATACCTCGATTCCTATTAAAATCTATGGAGTAGATTACGCTCTGCCAAATATTATGTATTGAACAAAAAAAAATATTACTTTGAGATAAAGACATTTCGCTCTTGACGGCAAACGCGCCTGCCTGTGGCCGGAAAACCGCGCCGCGCGAATTTTCGTCCCGCCTGCCGCACCGCCGTTCGCACCGCCGATCTCCGTGGCTAGGCCGTAAGACCAGCCACTAGTCTTACAGAGCCTCCACCAATTCGGACTTGGCCCCCGTGGTGGAGTATGGCCTATACCGTCGTCAGGGAAGAGACACGTGCCCCTCGGTGGGGACATAATGGGTAGATGATGATAAGACCTACAATACAAGTCAGCAGTACTCACCCATCATGCGGTGGCCTTTCAATATCGAAGTCCTTGGGGAAGTACGGCGAGGTCTCCGGTCTGAAATCGATTCCAGGCTCCAAATAGGGCACGAATTTGGGCGGCTCGGGCTCCAAGCGGCTCCTATGAGTGATGGCAAACGGCGAGGGGTCCGAGACGCCATATTTGTTCTCGACGCGGATGCGGAACTTGTAGTCGCGGAAGGGTGCCAGGTTGCGGATGTCGCACACACACGAGCGGAGCCCCGTGCGGGCCGTGAACCAGTCCCCGTCGGGGACTTCGCACATTTCCACCTGGGGAGCAGGGGATTTACTTAGCAATAGGCTTTTGACAGTTTTACACTGTCAGACAGTATTATTTATACCTAATCGTGTACATTATTATTTGTAAAAAAACACAAGATCTTTGATAGTAATGTATCTGCAGCCATTGTATCGAAAACGGCCTGGATTGGCCGATTTTATGATGACGTCACATGCCAGTAAAAATGTCGTCTGTCATTCATTCTTTCTTAGGTTCATTGGTTGGTTTACTGGCAAGCGACGTCGTACCTAATTCCTGTGCGACGCCATATTACTCAAGATAGCGTTTTGGCGGCTTATTTCAAAAGTCCAATTTCAATTTTCGTTTGCCATTTTTAGAAGAAATACACGAAATAATTTAAAATGACCACTTTCTGAGGACTCCATGAACAACCACAAAAAACATGAGATGGTTTTCTGAAATCGGTCAAATAGCCTATTGAAGGTACAAGCGCAGGTTTAATAATAATAACTTCCACACAACACAATCACTTGACCTGGTCCCAAAATAGGATACCGTGTGCTATGGTAACCAGGCAAGGAAATCAGAAATCAGAAGTCATTTCAAACATCGAAAAACACCCAGGCTGAGGAACGGAGCCAAGAAAGGAACCACGATCCATGTGGTATGAATGGCTTCCATTACAGGGTCAGATGTCGGTCGGTGAAGGTCAAGATGATGCCAGTCGTGATGAACGCTTTGACTCATGGAAGTCTGAAAACTATTGATGAACTAGTGATGAAGAAAAAAGTCTCACCTGATAAGTAACAGGGAACCGCGGCCCATGTGGGATGGACGGCTTCCACGACAGGGTCAGATGTCGGTCGGTCATGCGCGAGATGATGGGTCGGTCGGCCAGAGGCATCGGGATGCCGGTCTTCTTCATCTTGTCGAAGTCCGAGTACTGGTCGCCGATCGGCTTCTTCTCCTTGCGAGGCTCGAGCGCTGGGGAAGAAAATGTGAGCTGGTGAGCTTGAAGACAAATTTTGAGAGAATAATAATAACTTCGACACAGCAAAATCATTTCACCTGGTCCCAAATTCTGATGCTCTATGCTATGGTAACCAGGTATGGTAACCAATGTATGGGGTCCCCCAGTGGGAATCGAGCCCACGACCTCTTTCTTGGTAGGTAAGCGCCTTACTAGGTAATAAGCATTCGAAGAATAGTGTTTTAGCAAAAGGTAGTTTCTTGGTTGGCCATTCAGAACTCACTGTCGTAAGTCAAGTCAGAGCAGCAAGGCTTAGGAGTATGCCCCCACATCAGAGGGTTGCACCTGTCTGATAGTCAGCAGACCTAAATCTTCTCGTTAAAGACAATCCATCAATGGTGAAAAGCTTGTATGACTCCAAAATAGAACCAGTCAGAACTCACTGTCGTAAGTCAACTTAGCGCAGCATGTCTCCTCGCCGTTAGGGTTTCTGATACGGCAGGAGTACGTCTTCACATCCGAGGAATCCACGTGTCCGATGGTCAGCCACAGCAGACTAGTTATTAAATCTCCTCGTTGAAGACTATCCATTCATAGTGAAGAGTGACTGACTGACATGACTCCTAAGTAAATCCAGTCAGAACTCACTGTCGTAAGTTTACTCAGCGCCACAGGTCTCCGGAGTATGTCCCCACGCCCGAGGGGTCTACCTGTCTGAGGGCAGATTTCTGAATTGAGAATATCGCTAAGTAACTAGGTACTTAACTCTAGTGCTGTCTCGTAAAATTTCTCAGAAAAGAGCGGGACAGAACGTTACTTAAGTATTTACTTACGTGAAATTCTCAATTCAGTAATAGGCCTTGATAGTCAGCAGACCTAAATCTTCTCGTTAAAGACAGTCCATTAATGGTGAATAGCTTGTATAACTCCAAAATAGAACTCAGAACTCACTGTCGTAAGTCAGCTCAGCGCAGCAGGTCTCCTCGCCGTTAGGGTTTCTGATATGGCAGGAATACGTCTTTAAATTAAAGGAATCCACCTGTCCGATGGTCAGCCACAGCAGACCAGTTATTAAATCTCCTCGTGGAAGACTATCCATTCATAGTGAAGAACCAGTAGGTATGACTCCTAAGTAAATCCAGTCGGAACTCACTGTCGTAAGTCAAGTCAGCGCCATAGGTCTCTGGAGTATGCCCCCACATCCGAAGGGTCCACCTGTCTGATAGTCAGCAGACCTAAATCTTCACGTTAAAGACAATCCATTCATGGTGAAAAGGAAGTATCACTCTTGAGGAAATCCAGTCAGAACTCACTGTCGTAAGTTAGCTCAGCGCAGCAGGTCTCCTCGCCGTGGGGGTTGCTGATGCGACAGGAGTACGTCCTTGCGTCCGAGGGGTCCACCTGTCCGATGATCAGGCACAGCAGACCAGTTATTACATCTCCTCCATGGTGAAGACCTAGTATGACTCATAAGAACTCACTGTCGTAAGTCAGCTCAGCGCAGCAGGTCTCCTCGCCGTGGGGGTTGCTGATGCGACAGGAGTACGTCCCCACGTCCGAGGGGTCCACCTGTCCGATGGTAAGTCGAAGCAGGCCAGTCGTCTCCTTGTCCATGCGGATGCGCTCGGACGGGTAGATCTTCTCCCCATTGCGGTACCTTAGGGGCAGATGGGAATGCAATTGCGGAAGTAGAACAAGCTAAATGTACGAGGTATAGCAGTAAACACGCAGTTGAACCCTTTTTAATAAGTTTCTGCCTACTCTTTTAATAGTTTCTTTTAATAGTGCAATACTATCAGAACATCAAAATAATGTCTTCCTTTCTCTCTTTCACTCTCTCTCCGTCTCTCTCTCTTTCAATCTCTATGTCTTTCTCGCTCTCTGTCTCTCTACCTTTTACTCTCTCTCTTTATCTATCCTTTCTCTCTCTCTCTCTGTCACTATCCCTTTGTTTCTCTCTCTCCCTCTTTTTCACTCACTCTCTCTTTCTTACTTTCTTTCTCTCTTTTTCTCACTCTCCTTCTCTTTCTTCCACTCTCTCTCGTACTCTTTTTTCTCTCTCTGTCTTCATCATCAACCCATCATGTCCCCACCGAGGGGCACGGGTCTCTTCCCTGAGGAAGGTATAGGCCATACTCCACCACGGGGGCCAAGTCCGGATTGGTGGAGGCTTGTAAGACTAGTGGCTGGTCTTGCTGTCAGAAGTTTTCAAGCCGCCCTAAGGCCTCTGACTTGGCTTAACGACTGCCATCTATCGACGGCAGCCGGCACCAACTGCTTAACGTGCCTTGCGAAGCACGGAATCGCTCGGAAAAATGCCACTAGCGTTAGTCATAGACGGTGACCCATCCATGGACTGAACGCGCCGTATGTTGCTTAACCTTAGTGATCGTTTAAGATCACTCAGGCAGCCCAGGCTACGAGCGATTCTCTCTGTCTTACTCTTTCTGTATTTTTTTCTTTCTCTCTTTCTGTATTTTCCTCTCTCTTTCCTTCTCTCTTTCTCTGTGTCCCATGTAGAGTCGCGCACTCACCACTGCACGTCGGGCTCGGGCGTGCCGGTGGCGCAGGCTGTGAACTTGGCGCTCATGCCGCGGTACACTTCCGTGTCGCCGATCTTCTTCAAGAACGATGGCGGCTCCATCTTCTGCTTCTTTTGGCTGGTGGGAGATAGATAGTTATATAAAACATTTTATACTACACCTGCTTGGAAAGTACCTTGATACTTTATCAAATTCACGGTAGGAAGTACGTCATTGCATATCGAACAAATATGCGGGGAGAAAACGCATCTGAGCGGGAGAGAAAAGTGTATGGAAATCCATTTCTTACGTGGTTTTTCTTTTTTAATTTTGGGTAAGACTATGCGCCGGTAACCTAAATATCAAAAGCCAAAAAGTTTTTACAGTGAGTTTTTATCTCCAAGTTCGCAAAATGACACTGGCCACTAGCAACAATTTCAATATAAATTTCAATTAGTAAAGATTTCGTTTTTTATTTTCCTTGTAGGTGTAGTATAAAGCACTATGTATCACTCGAGAGAAACTGCGATTCCCGATCTCAGGTGTTTTAAAGCCCTCGCCTACGGCTCGGGCTTCAAACGACACCCTCGACGGTAATCGGTCACTTTCTCCTCTCGGTGAACAATGTACTATATTTGTGCTTATAGACATAGCATGTACATTAGGGAGAAGGGAGAAATTTAAGTTTTTTTGACATTTATCGTACGTACACCATATCCTGTAATAATGTTTTATATGGCAATTAACGATTTTTATTTTATTTTTATTTATTTTCAAAGATATAGGGGAGGGGAGTGAGTCCAGCCAGGTACGAGACGAATTTACGGACGAAGGGTTTCGTATCGTACTATCTATATAATTGAATATGACGAGCGTCTAGCTACTGTAACTAATACGGCAAAAACACGTTTGCTGTATGGGAGCTTCACAAGTATTTCTTATATACAGTTCTAGTGGCAACAGTTTCGTCCGACTCAGGGGTAGTTATTTACATAATACTGAAGCAAAGAGTGAAAATCACCTCATCATCATCAACCCATTATGTCCCCACCAAGGGCCACAGGTCTCTTCCCTGAGGAAGGTATAGGCCATACTCCACCACGGGGTCCAAGTCCGGATGACTAGTGGCTGGTCTTACTGTCAGAAGTTTTCAAGCCGCCCTAAGGCCCCTATGTGCCTGTATGTGAAAGTTTACTGTCAACTCACATGGTGTCAGTGACGTCCAGCTTGGCGCTGCACTCGGCCTCGCCCTCGCGGTTGCGGGCGCGGCACGTGTACGTGCCGGCGTCGGCGGCGGCCACGTCCCGCACGTAGAGACAGCACGCGTCCCCGTCCCGCTTCACGTGGTGCTTGGCCCCGTCCCGCAGCGGGACGCCGTCCATCAGCCACTCGATGTCGGGCGCCGGCACGCCGAGCACGCGCGCCGGGAACTTCGCGTCGAACGTCGGGAGCTGTGGGGAAGGGACGTTCTAGAGAAAGTCGGGAAGAAAGAGGGAATCTACTAATAGGAGGTTTATTTACTGGGGGTGGTGGTGGCGTAGTGGGGTTGACCCTTGCATCTCGGTCATGAGGGTCTGGGTTCGAACCACGCATGTACCAATGACTTTTAGTTACGTACATTTGTTTGTACAGCAACACCATTCGCTGATAAATTGTGCCCGGATAACGGCGACAGGCTTGCCACTTGTCACGTTTGGGACCTAATAAACTCAGCAAAACGTGGGTCCATTTCTAGAGACTGGTGCCTCTGCCTACCCCTTCGGGGATAACGGGCGTGGGTTTATTTATTTTTTATTTTTATTTACTGGTGGTAAAGGCGACTCTCGTCCGTAAGCTTGCGCATAGATCTGTAGTTTGTCCGCGTCGGTCTGTGGTAGCCAGCCAGAAAAAAAAACCAAAATATACCAACTGTTTTACTTGCAGCATTAACTTGTGTAAGACCCACCATACTCATACTCGCACTTTATTGTTGGTGGCAATAAAATCTTTTTTACTTTTCAGCCTCGCTATAATTTTACGTCTGGTGTGAAACAAAAAGTTCAAAATATAGGTACAGGGTAAATTTTTTAAGACGGGACAGTAAACCGTAATAGAAACATCAATTGGTATGAAAAAAGTTTCTGGGTGAAATGACCATTTTCTTACTGAATCTTTACAGAATCTGTAAATGCAGTTCAGAATATCTTAAAAATTTATGGAAAGACTCCTAAAAACGTTTTCCTGTATTTATAAAGGTATCTGCCCTTACTGTCCCGTCTCAAAAATTCACCCTCTGGGTTGATCATGACCTTCATCATCATCATCAACCCATTATGTCCCCACTGAAGGGCACGGGTCTCTTCCTTGAGGAAGGTCTAGACCATACTCCACCATGCGGGCCTAGTCCGGATTGGTGGAGACCTTATCAGTGTCAATTCTTTCGGAATATTTTCCTTTTCAACACTTACCTGCTGTATATCACTGAACCTCTGCGAGAAGACGGGAGGCTGAAAGACTTTGCGCACGCTGACCTTCCCCTCGGTCTGGTCTTCGCCGAGAGGGTTCACCAGCTTTACAGAATACACGCCTGTGTCCGGGATCTCCATGTTGTTTATCTCTATGCCAACCTACAAAGAATTATCACGTTGTTAAGCAGGATATTACGGCATTATTGTACGTCTAACCTACAAATTTTAACACGACATCCAGCAACTCATCCTATTGTGATCGCGGCACAGATGAATAATACGGCCCTAATTTTAACGAGTGCTACATACGTTTGAACAAAATACAGAACAAGAAATGATCAATGACCAATAAAATAATCTAGGTCACCAAAAAATCTTCATCATCATCAGCCCATCAGACACTCCTGAGGAGCCATCGAGTTTGTGGAAGTTCCGTGGCAAGGGACTGTGAGAGACTTAAAATCTCGATTAATATAAGAAAGCTTCCCACCAACGTACCCCTTTCCCGTCATAACAATAATATTGTGATCGTGAGGAGTGAGTCAGCCTAGTGAGAAAATTACTCTCTTTGTCGACTTTGTCGGTTTGACAAAGAGACGCCATCTTTGTTATGCGACACTTCCGGTATGACGATGCCAACGAAGGACGCACTCATGAACAAGAGCTAGATGTCCAGGGATCGTGGGATCCCAAAGTCCATGAAAAATTACCCTCTTTTCGTCACAAGTGAGGGTGAACTTCTCACTGGGATACAGTGGGACGCCATTTTTGTTCCACGACACTTCCAGTATGTAGATGCCAACGAAGGACGCACTCATGAACAAGAGCTAGATGGCCAGAGATCGTGAGGGACATAATCTTGAAGATACCGAAAGTGTCTACCAACATAACCTTTTCATCACACGTGAGGGTGATCTTCTCACTGGAATGCAGTGGGACGCCATCTTCAGGACGCAAAGTATAGGGTTGCCAGCGACCACAAGGGCTGGATGACAATGGACCATGTTAGACAGATAATCTTCAACCAACTTACCCTCTTTCCGTCGCAAGTGAGGGTGATCTTCTCACTGGGCTGCAGTGGGACGCCATCTTTGCTCCAGGATACCTCCGGTATGGGGTTGCCAACGAAGGGCGCACTCATGGACAAGGGCTGACCCTCTTCAGCGGTGAGGTCTCGCAGTCCGTGGATGAACTGCGGACGCTCCTGTGGGGAGGAGTCGTCGCTGCGGCCTGGGGGGTGACAAAAAATGTATGTTATTTGAGAATATATATCGCACCCCCGGTGCTAGACTGTCACTTTTGCTAAAATTGCAAAAATGAGTTAGCTAAATATGTAATAACTATTCTAAGGCACCCCTTTACTTGGTGCGATAAAAGAAAGAAAGTTAAAAGTTGATGTTGTTGTAAAAGCTATTCATGTTGTTTAAATCTTGAAATATCATGTGAGCTATCAAATTTTTCAAACCTTCTCCTGAATAATTGCATTTTTGCAAAAGTGACAGTCTAGCACCGGGGGTGGGATATACATATTTTTTTATAACATAACATTCACCTACAGGCACATACATTGCTTCTGGCCTCTCGCATGGTAGTCAGATGCGTTAACCGCTGCGCCACAGAGGTCGTCTTGTTGTTGCAGGAACTTTTTTGAAAAGTATGTGATAGTTGGCATCGTCCTAGATATTGATTGTAGGCACATACATACATAAGCTCACGCCTGTATTTCACAGGGAAAGGCAGATACCAGGGACTGTCACCTGCCACGATCCTGACGAATCACTGTCGCTTCATCCACATAGATCAGTTAGTCAATATAATGCTACAATTATTATAAATTGATTTTAAGTACCTATTCTTGTGGAGTTTCTTTCTTAACTTCTTCCCCACATAATATATTCATTTTGAAAGACAAATACGACGGCGTGTTCTCAAAAAAAAAAAAAAAGTCAGCCCTTGGCTTGGTAAGATGGACCTTCAATTTATTTTCATTTTCACCTTCGATTTTGTCGGACACTTACTGGCAACACTGAGCTCCGCTTTGCTGGCGCTCTCGCCTTGATCATTGACAGCAATGACGGCATATTCCCCGCCATCTTCGGCGGTGGCCTTGTCCAGAATCAGCGCGTGAGTCCCATCCGGCTGCGAGACGATCTTGATGTGTTTGCCGTCTGGTACGATTTCCTTGCCGTTATGGGTCCTGAGCAAAAGTTGTATTGGGTTGGTTAAAAGGTCATGCCAGAAAGGAAATTATACCAGTTGCTCCAGACCGTTGAGATGGGCAAGGTGGAAGGAAAGAGAAGGCCAGGAAGAAGAAGAATGTCATGGTTGTGCAACATAGAGTGGTTTGGTATTAACACCGCGGAAGAGTTGTTGAAAACTGCACTGAACAGAGAGCGTTGTAAAGAGCTTACTGCTAATCACAGCGAAGAGGCACTTTAGGAGAAGAAGAAGAAGAGGTTTAGGAGGATCACTAGTCAGGGAAAGATCTGATGAAGGGGGACCCAAGTCGTTTCTGCTATACTAGAGGAAGCTTCAGTTAGAGAAGACATCGCAGGCCATTGCTAAAACTAATGGATCTCAAAGGATAATAAAAAAAAAGGTTGAACCTGATGCGAAAAAAATTTACATTGATTTGCAGAAATGGCCCGCGAACAAAATTTCACACTCAGCCTGCCAACAAACTCCCACCCTGTCACCATAGCCACTTACGATCAATGAGCGTTTCCATAGTGTGCAAAAAACGATTGCTAAACATCATTCTTGACACCAACTTATTAAAGAATTGTACGAAATTATCTTTGCGGAAAGATGCACCTACTGATAGGTACGTCAGGTACATTCTTGGCTACAATCAGCTCCTCACGCTTACTGGCGAATCCTTTCAATATTATGGCTAACCTCGTAGTCATTGATATGCTAAGAAATAGAGTTTATGGTTTGGATTAGATCAGATTGAAACAGTAAACTGACCACTTGATAGTGGGCGGCGGGTGGCCTAGAACTTTGACCTCCATCTTGGCGGGGAATCCCTCGATGACCTTGCACGGCTGCAGGTCTGCGATGAAGGCTGGCTTTTTCTCGCGCTGCTGTACTTCCACTGTCGCCTGAATAGAAATGTCAATTCTAATTAAATCATCAGTTGCGATATAACCTTGAAAAAGAACCATTTTTTTTACACGGCACATACATTGCTTCTGGCCCCACACTAGGATACCCTGTGTCGTGGAAACCACAAACAGCGACATCACAAACATGTAAACGTCCAAGACCTGGATTATTATATTTTGTCTCAGCCGGGGTTCGAACCCGGCATGGTAGCAGATGCGCTAACCACAGCGCCGCAAAGGTCGTCGTTGACAAGGTCGTTGTCATGGTAATCCGATGGGACTAAATCATCCAACTTAATCCGTATTCGTATACTCCAACATCATCAGGCTGATATGATTCTACGCGCAATCCGACCTTTTACTCAAAAGTGGGGCCAACATTGGCGTACCTTGGAGCTGGCATCACCAAGCTTGTTGGCGATGGTGAGAGAGTGTACTTCAACATTCTCAGACTGATAGCATTCTACGCGCAGTCCCACGTTTTACCCAAGAGTCGGGCCGACATTGGCGTACCTTGGAGCTGGCATCACCAAGCTTGTTGGAGATGGTGAGAGAGTGTACTTCAACATTCTCAGACTGATAGCATTCTACGCGCAGTCCGACGTTTTACCCAAGAGTCGGGCCGACATTGGCGTACCTTGGAGCTGGCATCACCAAGCTTGTTGGAGATGGTGAGAGAGTGTACTTCAACATTCTCAGACTGATAGCATTCTACGCGCAGTCCGACGTTTTACCCAAGAGTCGGGCCAACATTGGCGTACCTTAGAGATGGCATCACCAAGCTTGTTGGTAACGATGAGAGAGTGTACTTCAACATCCTCAGACTGATATGATTCTACGCGCAGTCCGACGGTTTACCCAAAGGTGGGGCCAACATTGGCGTACCTTGGAGCTGGCATCACCAAGCTTGTTGGCGATGGTGAGGGAGTATACTCCGGCATCTTCCGGCCGACACGAGTCCACGCTCAGGCCGATGATGCCGCCCGGCTGGTTGATGAAGTTCACCGCTTGCGAAGGGCGGATTGGTAGACCTGACAACAGACAGAGCGGTTTAGTCTGGAAGAAATTGTTGGCAGCAAGAAGGAAAGAAGAAAGAGAGTAAGTATTTATTGACATTGCCACAAAAGCACACTTAAAAAACAAATATAATTATCACAATGACTAAAAACAAACAACAATAGGAAAAACATATAAAATGCGACATAGTGCCTCCGTGGCAAGAAAAAGGGCAGGCCATTGTACTTTTTTTAATCGTTATTTAAACTTTTATTTCTGTCTTATTTCTTGTGTGCAATAAAGAATATTCTTATCTTATTTTTAGTTCCCATCTAGAAACGGGAACAGTGAGGAATACATGATTATTTATACCATTTCTAGTGAAGTAAGTAAGATCAGGGTGAGTAGATGGGGATGGATGATTGCTACTGGCATCTACTATGGCTCTACTACGGGACTGACTGAAAATCAGCGCTGAAGGCTTGTCCATCAGCAAAATGCTGAGTCAGCTGCCATTTATAGCAGCAGTGACACGCCGTGACCTTTATGTTCCTTGTTGTTGTTCTTGTTACACTTTATTGAAAATACTCTTCTGTATTCTTCTGACTTTTCGTTTTGTACTATTTTCTGTTTTTTTTTTTGTTTTTTTTTTCATTTGTTTTACCTATTATTGTGGCGTGTATACTGTTTTTATAATACATTTTTCTTCTTCTTCTTCTACTTTTATGCGTAATTTTAATACGTAATCAAGTAAGTGTATCCGGATAATATTTTAGAACCCTTATAAGATTTTTTCGTCTCCAAATATTCTCCAAGGCTTGGAGCATATTTGTAGAGAAAAAACATCTATCCATTTTAACTACGTAACTTTTCACAATATTTAATTACATTTTTATGTCTCCGAGTTTCAAAATATGTTAAACAATATTTCACATTTCAGAGTAGGCTGAATCGGACGCAGAACTGATGTCCAATGGGGCCGAAAAGTTCTGGCATGGAGACCACACATCGGCAAGCGCAGCGTAGGATGACGAGCCACAAGATGGACAGACGATCTCATCCAAGTGGCAGGGAGACGCTGGATGCGAGCCGCTTCCACCCGGTCTTTTTAGAAATCCATGGAGGAGGCCTATGTCCAGCAGTGGACTTCTTGTGGCTGAATAATAAATGATGATGATGAATCGGACGAGTCCATGCAGTGTTGAAATTGCTTAGTAGCTCCCTAGGTTTGAAAAACTGTTGGCTCAAACGCACTTACCGTCCTTGAACCACTTGACTTCAGGCGCCGGGAAGGCCATGACGCGAGCCTCCAACTTGAGGGGCTGCCCCACCATTGTCTTCACATCCTCGAGCTCCTGGCTGAACGATGGCTTGCGTGGGGTCGCTGCGAAATTATTATTTTACTTGTAATTTGTAGATGAAAAAAAAATAGAAGCTAAACATTGAAGTGGCAGACAAATACACGAAATTGACATCAATTTAGTTAGGGACGTCTGATTTTGTAGATCGAGTAAATAGCCCACGCTCTGTTTTCTGTATGGCACCACTGATATTTTATTTTATTTTTATTTTATTAGGCACACCAACAGCATACATACAGAACATAGTACAATAGTGTTACAAGGAGATAAAATTACGTGTATGTACACCACTTATAGGTAAGCACAGCGTTTACATAAATTAAGCTTACATCGTAAATTAGCTGATGTTACGGATATGACAACTAAACTAAATAATGAATGAACTATACTGCCCCGTATAAACCATATTATATAACATTCCTAATAGATTGGAGACATAGAGCTAAGACAATTTAAAAGCAATTTAAAGTGGATCTGGTAAACAATTCATAATGTAGTGCTTACGGAAGTTTTAGTTCAAAAATGTCTGTCATCACTCACGGTTAACAGCCACAGCGCACAAAGCCGAGCTCTCTCCGTTGGGGTTGGTGATGACGAGTTTGTAGGCGCCGCAGTCGCTGGGAGTGACGTGTTCGATGCTCAACTTGACCGTGCCGTCGGGCAGGGCCGTTTGCACCACGCGAGCGTCGTCCGCTGGCAACTCCACACCATCCTTGTACCTGGAAGGAAGGCGTTATTGTAGATATTTCGTGCAATAGAACTTACGATTTTGAATTAGTCTCAGATACTCAGTGAACATTTTTTTTTATTTTATTAAAAACTGACCAACGATTGACCCCGATCTCACCTGATGGTAAGTGAAGATGGAGCCGACGATGTTCCTCGTTGGTTCAGTAAGAGCCTATTCACTCTAGCCTTAAAGGCACCCAAATTGTACCTTTCCGGAAAAACAGAGGAAGGGAGCGAATTCCATTCCTTAGCGGTGCGCATTAGAAACGACGAGGCGAAACGCTTCGTGCGCACAAAAGGTGTCTGCACAACATAAGGATGAAGTCGCACCCCTATCCTGGATGTCCGGTGATGGAACATACTGTTAGGCTTTGGTTTAAGTTTAATGAACTACTGTAATATTACTAAATTATCGATTCGATTAAAGTATTAGTTTATTAAATATTTGGTTTATTTTATTAATGTAAGTATTCATTCGATATAAGAGCAACGCAATTAAGTCTCCGATACACCGGGGAAAAACCTCGGTTGGGAGGTTTTTTTTTATCAAAGAACGCGGTTGAAGGGATAACCGGTTGGCGGGTAATCTCTGTTGGGCGAACGGCGGAGGCGGGTGTGAAGCTACCAAAATCGCTCTGGCAGCCGAGCCAGTTTACAGATACTGGCTTCGAGATACCAATTCTGCTGTGTGATACAATACAGCCAGCTCACGCCTTGGCGAGTATGGAGCTGTAAGCCGCGCTGGCAGGTTAGCACCGGCTTACATATACTGCTTTGTCCGGGTTAAATGTGTCACACAGCCCACTCAATAGTAGTTTAATATTAAATTAAATCAGAGGATAAATGTGTCTAGTGTTCAACACATCCAAGATATTATTTTGTATGTTTTATTTGTATTAGCTTTAAGGTGATTTGAGAAAAGATGGTCAGAGTGGAGTTTTTTTTTCGCTGCCTTTTTCTCCACTACAGACGGCCCCAAGGCAGCGGCTAACGTTATACATAACTGTATGTACATTGACATTCAACAAGCAGAATGTAAATTCTTTACGTTGAAATAAATTCGTGATTCTTGATTCTTGATTCCCTACCTACTCCCTCCACTCGCTATCGACATCGCGCTTGCAGTCAAGCCGGTGTACAAATATTGGCTCCGAGAGACCAGTTCTGCTGTGTCTGGTCTAAAACACTGCCAACTTCGCGAAGCCGCGCTGGCAGTTGAGCACGGCTTACAGATACTGCTTTGTCTGGGTAAGTGTGTCACACGGCGCACTCACCACTTGGCCAAAGGAATGGGGCTTCCGTCCAGCTTGGCTTTGAGCAGCAGCGGCTCGCCCTCGTCGACGTCAGCCATTGTACAATACTGGCTCCGAGAGACTAGTTCTGCTGTGGGATATAATACAGCTAGCTCACTCCTTGGCGAGTATGGAGCTGTCGAAGCCGCGCTGGCAGGTTAGCACTGGCTTACAGATACTGCTTTGTATGGGCTAAATGTGTCACACGACGCACTCACCACTTGGCCAAAGAATCAGAATCAGAATCAGAATCAAGAATTTATTTCAACGTAAAGAATTTACATTCTGCTTGTTGAATGTCAATGTACATACAGTTATGTATAACGTTAGTCGCTGCCTTGGGGCCGTCTGTAGTGGAGAAAAAGGCAGCGAAAAAAAAACTCCACTCTGACCATCTTTTCTCAAATCACCTTAAAGCTAATACAAATAAAACATACAAAATAATATCTTGGATGTGTTGAACACTAGACACATTTATCCTCTGATTTAATTTAATATTAAACTACTATTTAATGCCATATGTCCTTGTCTTCTAAATAATCGTTGATTTTATAATAAGCTTTTTTGCAAAGAGTGTGCTTAACACAATTCTTAAATCGCGTTGGGGGTAACTCTAATATATCTTGGGGTATCTTGTTGTAGAACCTTATACAGTGCCCCATAAAGGAAGTATTAACTTTTGCAAGTCTAAATCGTGGAAATGACAATTTATGTTTATTCCTAGTATTAACGTTATGATGGCTACCAAGAGTTTCGAAGTCCTTAATATTTTTCCGAACGTACATAATATTTTCATAAATGTATTGGCTTGCAACTGTTAAGATGTTAGTTTCTTTGAAAAAATCTCTTAGCGAGTCCCTACTACCTAGCTTGTAAATAAATCGGATCGCTCTCTTCTGCAAGATGAAGATAGTCTCAATGTCTGCTGCCCGGCCCCATAGTATTATACCATAGGACATAATACTATGGAAGTAACTAAAATAAACAAGCCTAGCAGTTGCAACGTCAGTAAGTTCTCGGATTCTTTTCACGGCATATGCTGCGGAGCTTAGTCTATGTGCCAATGTTATAATATGTGGACCCCATTGTAGTTTGGCATCGATTGTGATGCCCAAAAATACAGTATCTTCAACAAATTCTAGCTTATTATTTTCAATTACAATGTTCTTTTCAACTAATTTTACGTTAGGTAGGGCAAATTTCACACATTTTGTCTTTTTTGAATTTAACAATAGATTATTTACTGTAAACCAATCTAGAACGTGCGAGAGAGCATTATTTGCTTCGGCAAGATTACTTTCCTGTCTCTTTATTTTAAAAACAAGTGACGTGTCATCAGCATATAGCACTATCTCACACATTTTTTGTACCAAAAACGGTAAATCATTTACATAGACTAGGAAAAGGAACGGCCCTAAGATAGATCCCTGCGGGACTCCCATTTTTACAAGTGAGCCTGACGATTTAATACGATTTATTTCTGCTTTTTGAACCCTTCCTTCTAAATATGATTTTAAAAGATCTAGACTTAATTTTTTTATTCCATAGTGTTTTAACTTTGAGAGTAATGTTTTGTGGTCTACACAATCGAATGCCTTTGACAGATCACAAAATACTCCTATCGCATCATTATGATCCTCCCACGCACTGAAAATATGTTTAACTAACATGACTCCAGCGTCTGTTGTATTCCGCCCTTTAATGAAACCGAACTGCTGACTATGGAGGAGTTCGTAATTATTGAAATTATTGATCTAAGATAATTCTTTCAAATATTTTACTTAATACTGGTAGGACTGAAACGGGTCTAAAATTTGTTGGATCTTGTTTATCACCGCTTTTAAATAAGGGTACTAACCTACTATATTTCATGAGGTCTGGAAATACTCCTTCATCTACGCATTTATTGAAAATCTGTGCTAACGGCAAAGCTAGGATATTTATCACTGAACTAACTATTGTTACTGACATACCCCATAAGTCCTCGGTTTTTTTAAGATTTAATAATTTAAAATTCTTAACAATGTCATGGGGCTCTATGTAATTAAACGTAAAATCGTGTTCGCATGCGGGGACATTGTCCCTTAATAATGTCGCCGCACGATCAGGTGACGAGTCTAACGGAGCTGTAGCTATGATTGGGACATTAGTGAAGAACTGTTCGAAAGCTGCAGCGATACCTTCATTTGATGTTATTATTTTGTCATCAATCTTAAGTGAAATATCTCGGTCTCCTAACTTTGCTTTACCCGTTTCTCTATTTATTATGGTCCAAATTGTTTTTACTTTATTCGGTGATTGTAGGATTTCACCTTTTATATGATTGCATTTAGCTTTATGGCAGACGGCCTTAAATAATTTTGAATATTTTTTTACATACTGTATGAAGTTGGCGTCATATGTATAAGTCTTTTTGTCATATAATTCATAAAGTGTGTCTCTGCTCTTTCGAATACCTGACGTAGCCCATTCACTGAATCCTACTCTATTGTCCTTGCTTTTTAGATGGCGCAATTTAAAAATCTTTTTAAAACTACCCGACACCACTTCGAATAACTCTTTGTAATGATCATTAGCATTTTCATAATTTTCTTGAGTCCTTATACTACTTTCTAGGTCTGATTTAAATGAAACTAATTTTTTACTTGTTACGGGCCGGCAGAGGATAAGGAATGGGGCCTCCGTCCAGCTTGGCTTTGAGCAGCAGCGGCTCGCCCTCGTCGACGATATTGTACAATACTGGCTCCGAAAGACCAGGTCTGGTATACAGCTCATCCCTTTACAGTGGGCATGTCAAAGCCACGCTGGTAGGTGATCCAGTGTGATCCATACTGCTGTGGGGGGAGTGTCACACGTCGCACTCACCACTTGGCTGAGGGAATGGGGCTGCCGTCCAGCTTGGCTTTGAGCAGCAGCGGCTCGCCCTCGTCGACGTCGCGCTGGCGGTCGAGGCGGTGCGCGAAGCCGGGCGCCGTCTGCGCCAGCGCCACCGCCGCCTCGCACCACGCCTCGCCGGCGAGGCTCACGGCCGACACCTTGTACTGGGGACGGAGGGGGCTTGTGAACTAAACCTTCGTATAATCATTGTAGCATGTTAGTTTATGTATCATATGGTGGTGTTTTATTACCTTTTAAGAATATTAAGTGATGTTTGACTTTGCAAGTATTGATTGCACTCATGGATCTTGAGATTCTTGGTATACGAACACTCATACCTAATTTGTATTAGCTTTAAGTTGATTTGAGAAAAGATGGTCAGAGTGGAGGTTTTTTTCGCTGCCTTTTTCTCCACTACAGACGGCCCTAAGGCAGCGGCTAACATTATACATAACTGTATGTACATTGACATTCAACAAGCAGAATGTAAATTCTTTACAGTAAAATAAATTTTTTTGAATTTGAATTTGAATTTATGTATATGTCAGTTTATCTTATCTATTTGCAACTGCTAGGCTTGTTTACTTTAGTTACTTCCATAGTATTATGTCCTATGGTATAATACTATGGGGCCGGGCAGCAGACATTGAGACTATCTTCATCTTGCAGAAGAGAGCGATCCGATTTATTTACAAGCTAGGTAGTAGGGACTCGCTAAGAGATTTTTTCAAAGAAACTAACATCTTAACAGTTGCACGCCAATACATTTATGAAAATATTATGTACGTTCGGAAAAGTATTAAGGACTTCGAAACTCTTGGTAGCCATCATAACGTTAATACTAGGAATAAACATAAATTGTCATTTCCACGATTTAGACTTGCAAAAGTTAATACTTCCTTTATGGGGCACTGTATAAGGTTCTACAACAAGATACCCCAAGATATATTAGAGTTACCCCCAACGCGATTTAAGAATTGTGTTAAGCACACTCTTTGCAAAAAAGCTTATTATAAAATCAACGATTATTTAGAAGACAAGGACATATGGCATTAAATAGTAGTTTAATATTAAATTAAATCAGAGGATAAATGTGTCTAGTGTTCAACACATCCAAGATATTATTTTGTATGTTTTATTTGTATTAGCTTTAAGGTGATTTGAGAAAAGATGGTCAGAGTGGAGTTTTTTTTTCGCTGCCTTTTTCTCCACTACAGACGGCCCCAAGGCAGCAGCTAACGTTATACATAACTGTATGTACATTGACATTCAACAAGCAGAACGTAAATTCTTTACGTTGAAATAAAAAAAATTTGAATTTGAATTTATGTATATGTCAGTTTATCTAATCTATTTGATGTGACGTCTGTTAACGTGTTTTAAATGATTTTGTGACACTGCCTCTTCTCACCTACACAGCAATCGATAATGGAATCTGATCACTTCAGCACGAGCTTGCCTAGTGAAGTGTTCAGGCACTTTCTGTTTTCTAAAACATATACGTTGTGAAGAAAAAAATAAAAAAAAATAAAAAAAATGGTGGCCATACCTACACGTTAAGGTTTGCATGATGGTTATGACCGTTCAAGCTTAACCGACCGGCAAACCCTAGTGTGTATGTTATAAAACTGTACAGCTATCGGTGCGTGTACAATCTAACAAATATCAAAATAGATATTTTTCGCCGCTCCGTTATGTTTGCGCGCATACATAAACATAACCAGAACATGACGGTCATGACATGACTTTCGTAACACATTATCCTGACTAACAAACTCTGTGGCACAGCGGCTAGAGCATCTGCCTACCATACGAGAGGTTCCGGGTTCAAACCCCAGCTGTGACAAAAAAACCCAGGTCTTGGATGTTTACATGTTTTGTGATGCTGCTGTTTCTGGTTCCCGCGACAGGGTATTCTAGTGTGCGGCCAGAAGCAATGTATATGCCCTTATGTAAATGTTTATTTAGCGAAATTCTCAATTCGAAAACTGGGCCTTTGACTATCAATATCGTCCTGTCATCAGAAAAAGGCCCTAACTTCCCAGCATCTGAAACGGTGAAGTGCTTGATTTCCCACGCGTTATCGACCTGAGCTATCACCTTGATCTTAATCGTATTCCTCTTATCATCAGTAACCTTCTTACCTTCACAGTACCAGTAAATCTCTGCCTTGGGAACATTAAAACTATGGAATACCTTATTTACCAATCGCCAGACAAATCCTTACCTTCCCAGCATCTGAAGCGTTGAAGTGTTTGATCTCCAACGCGCTGTCCACTTGAGCCACCACCTCGGTCTTGATCGTATGCCGTTCATCATCAGTGACCTCCTCGCCGTCACGGTACCAGTGAATCTCCGGCTTGGGCACTCCGTCGGCGCGGACTTGCAGCGACGCATCATCATAGTCTTTAACCGTCTGCTTCTGGAGGGTCTTTGTGAAGACTGGCGCGTCGACTAAGGCATAGAAGAATGAAGAGTTAGAAATTATGATAGCAGGTAAGGTTATGTCCACCTGTTACGGCCTGTCACTGACAAATACTGTCAGAATACGACAGTAATTCGTATGAAATTTTACAGTTGGGACTGGTGTTTGGTGCGACCCCTATATAAGGGGCTGAATCGACATTCATTCGTCGTTGGATGCAGGCACGCCGGTTTCGGGTACTTTTCATCTTGCCTTCGCTAATACATCAAGGTAATCATTGTCGATCATCGTCCCGTGCCTGCCCTTTGTCAGTCTTTCTTCCTTCATCCTCTCCAGATGTCCAATCCAACCCAACATTCATTTCTCAATAATTAATCTTACAGTGTGCTTTGAAAAACGAAGACTTTCAAGAAATCAGTAAAAAAAATTGGTACTTTCTAATAAAAGTAAGACCCATCACCATCAGTATGAAGGTTGTAGCGAGTCATTAAAAATGCTAGGAAAATGGAGACCAGACAGACATGTTCTGGCTCCTGCGTGTGTAAGAAAAGTATTAGGTATACGTACCATATAGGGCACAGGCTATCTTTCATAGAGTATGAACTTTAGTCACCATGCGTGCCCACAACGGGTTGGCGATTCAAAGCGTTGAAGTACTGAATAGCTCAGACATTCAGGATTACTCACGATGTTTTCCTTCAAAGTTAGCGAGTGGTACCGCTACTATAACTTCACAAATGTACGTAAGTTAGAAAATAAAGTCGAATAAGTAGATACATGCCCGCACTGGGAATGTATATGCTCCTGCAAAGAAAACTCCGCCTTCACGCTGATGTTAACTGTAACAATGAAGAACTCACTATGAACGGAAAGCGTGGCCTGTTTGGCCGTCTCCCCAATTTCGTTGGTGGCGGTGAGCGTGTAGACGCCGCGGTCCTCCAGACCAACTTTCTTCACCACCAGCTTGAAGGTCTCCGTGGAGCGGTCCTCGATGACGTCGTAGCGCGAGGAGGGTTGGATCTCGTACCCGTCCTTGCTCCTGTAGAGAAGAGCCTTGTTTGTGATATGGAAGACTGACCAATATTATATTTGGATGGAATCAGGCGTTGCTTTGCGGAAATCCATGATAGCATCAAAATGTGAAAATTACTTTGCTAAATTCCGCCAAAAATCCCACAAGCACTATGCGGTTAGTTAATATACCGCCCTCCCTCCCAATTTTTCAAGCAGAAGCAAGACACGAACGCACCACCACCGACACCAATACTTGTATGAGTAAAAATGCGACGCGTTTCGCCTCTAACACAAGGCATCCTCAGGCTTACAAAACAATTTAGCCGTAAGATCCGCCCATGCAGCGCTTCTCGAGCAATGCTCGGAGATCGAGCGGGCTAGATTGCTGGCGGTCTCAGAGAAGGAGTCAGGGCACTGGCTACGAGCACTGCCATCCCGTAACCTGAGCACGATGCTGGACCCCCATACCCTAAGGTCAGCAGTTTGCCTTCGGGTTGGGGCCAAAGTCTGTGAGCCTCATGGCTGCATGTGTGGTCAGGTTGTGGACGCTCTTAGCCGCCACGGTCTCAGATGCCAGTCAAGTGCATCAGCCACCTGCCGCATGAGCCGCCATGCTGTCATTAATGACACATTCCAGCGGGCTTTGTCTTCTGCTAACATCAGCAGCACGCTGGAACCCCGCGGAATGTCTGCACCAGACGGCAAAAGACCCGATGGGGTGACGCTGATGCCCTGGCGGCTAGGCCGGCCTTTGGCGTGGGATGCCACCATCGTGGACACCTTGGCGCCATCACACGTCAGAAGCTCGGCAAGAAAGGCTGGGACTGCAGTTGACCGGGCCCAGCTGGAAAAGTGCCGCAAATACGCCTCCGTTACTGTTGACCACGAATTTGCGGCACTTGCTATGGAAACGCTGGGCCCATGGTCCTCTGACATGAAGGCTTTCATGAAAGAGGTTTCAAAAAAATTGGTCCTGGCCTCCGGCGACCCCAGGGCGGGCGAATACTTTGCCCAAAGGGTCAGCCTCGCAGTACAACGGGGCAACGCTGCGTGCATGCGGTGCACCATGCGCGGAGTAGGCGAACTCGAGGGGATTTATTATTTGTGAATAGCTATCTATTCACAAATAATAAATTCCCTTTTATATAGTTTTTAATTTTAATATAGTTTTAATTTTAGTATAGTTTTAATTTTAGTATAGTTTTAATTTTCCATAGGTAATATAATAATATCTGTGATGTTGTAAAAAAAAAAATTTAGCCAAGTAATTTTCACATTTTAATGCCAATATTACATTTTTAAACTGGTTTTTCTAATGTAATGTTGGGAAAGTATATTAAAGTGTACAATCATGATGACGTTCAGCAGTTTGGACAGAGTGTCGAAATCATTAACTTATGTCCGGATTCTCTTGCATTTTTGACTGTATGGAGTTGTCTGATCTAGCCCTTTTGTTCCCGGTGTGTCACACCACCTTGTGTCACACTGTTACTTTCCGCGACTTTTTCCTCCAGTAGGTATGTCATACTCCTACTCGGAACTGTAATGTACATTCTTATTTTGACTCAATTTCGAGTTGTCTAAATACTTAAATCGATAGAGTGAAAAGTTACGTAATATAAGGGCAGGTTCGTGTAGTAATATAACAAATAACTTCCACACACCACAATCACTTGACCTGGTTCCGAACTAGGATATCCTGCTCAATGGGAACCAGGCAAGGACATTACAAACATGGAAAAACACCCCGACCAAATTATACGTTTTGACCACATTAAGCGGAATAACAATATTCTGGCTTTAGAAATGGAAGCTATCTCCACACTCCGTACATTAGCACAAATAATAGGGAATGGATGAAAATATCAGAAGTGCTTGATATTTTTTTTGGGTGTTAGGAATAACCTTCCTCAACGCTAGAAAAAAGTTTCACTTTTTTTGGCTTCGTAGTTAATTTTTAAATAATCTTAATATTTTTCCATTCGTAGTTCTGGGCTCAGTACGGCTTAACAGACATATTCCTTGGTCCGCTACGTATTAAAAAAAAAAACTTTGGTGACATTGACAGCTTTTCAAGGTGGATTTTTTTTTCATACGTAGCGGCTAAGGAATATGTCTGATATGCCGTACTAAGCCCAGAACGACGAATGGAAAAATATTAAGTATATTGAAAAATTAACTACGGGACCAAAAAAATTTAAACTTTTTTCCCGCGTTAAGGAAGGTTATTCCTATCACCAAAAAAAATATCAAGCACTTCTGATATTTTCATCCATTCCCTATTGTGGGCAACCAAAGAGGTGTCCCACCGGGTCCCATTTTAAGTACTAAGCTATTAAATACTCACCATTTAACCTCAGCAATGGGGTTGGCATGAATGTTAGCTACGAAGAAGGTTTCCTCGTACGGCTGGGCGGTGACGTCAGCCAGTCCCTCGATCTCAGGCCTCAGCAGGATGTCCAAGCGAGCGGAGCTCTCGCCCACCCCGTACTGGTTCTTGGCTTGGATGGTATACACTCCAGTATCGACGTGACGACCTGGTGGAGGATCAAAGAGAGGCGTGTTCAATGAAGAATTCAACGAATTGAGACAAAGCGTACTAAATTTGCAGACGTTGCAGAAGCACGTCAGACAAAATATTAGAAAAGAAAAGATCCTATAACCAGAGATTTACTAGACCAAAAAACTTACTGACACACCTGAGAAAACAAACTTACTCACTAAATTTTCACTGTTTCATGGCCTTCATCTTATGACCTAAGAGCTACGGTTCTTCTATCCAAAACACGCTACCAACATCTAACTAAACTTACTTCATTCATAGCCATTCTTACCGTCTAATCACCCGTAGGAATATGCAGAAGTAACCTTCAATCTTTCAGTCCGTGTTAATCACCTTGGAGTCAGAATTGGGAAAAGATCAAGAAGTTTACTAAAATGTCCTCTTGATTTATACGAGATACGTTCTTCTATCCAAAAACATTCTACCAACACCTAAGCTCTCAGTCTTTGTCCTCTCACCTTTAGTAATATGTAGGATAAAAGTGCATTCCTTCAGTCCGTGCTCGATTTTTTTTAAAACCAGACTCGGCCTGCGCTCTATGGTCAGGCTTGAGTTAGACTCTGATAAGAAGACAAGCCATATGGGGACGCACCCCCTTGACCCGCTGTTTAGCCGTGCAGGCCGCTTTAAGGGTGACTGGTTCGAGAGACCCAAAAGATCAAGAACTTAACTACTATGATCTCTTGAACTAAGAGCTACTTTCTTCTAATAAAAACATTCCACAAACACATAGGCTTTCAATCTTTGTTTCTTTACTCACCCGTAGGGATATGCAGGGTGAAAGTGCACTCCTTCAGTCCGTGCTCGATCTCTTTGGAGTCCGACTCGGCCTGCGCTGTAGCGTCAGGCTTCAGTTCGACTCCGTTAAGAAGCCAAGCCACATGGGGAAGTGGATCTGCCGTACAGACCGCTTTCAGGGTGACGGGTTCACGTTGCATCACACGCTGCGCCTCCAGAGGGGACGTGAAGATTGGCTTGCGGAACTCGTTGACAGCTGGAAAGGCACAGAGGTTAGTATGTTTTGTTGAGTAAATACGAGTAAGTTGTTTTGTTGCTGTGTAATTCCTGGTGTAAATGCAGTAAAGAATATTATATCTATCTACGAGGCCATTGATCAAGTGAGGTTTTGCACTATCTAATCAGCCCGTAAATAGAGCCCACTGTTGGGCATACGCCTCTTCTCTTCCACGCCAACCCATCCGGTCCAGTGCATCTAGTCTAGTCCAATGTTACCCAGCCCCTTTCACAATGTCGCCGGCCCATCGGGCCAACCTGCCAACCGACCGATGCACTATGCAGTATTATTAACAAAAAAAATATCACAATGACCTTGAATTTTACATCCGACAACTGATCAGCCGTCGATTGATTAGAAATTATTTATTTAATTATGAAAAATGTGGAAAATGTGGTAAAAAAATCTTAGTCTTCCGAGACCAACCATTTCCACACTACCTTCCCTATCTTTGTAATAACCGTATTCGCTAGAACTACTACTATTACTTTCATTAATCTTTCTTCCTATATTCCCTTAGGTCCAAACTAACGCAACATTGCTTTCCCACTTAGCCACTACTCAAAATAAATAATAGTGTAGTCAAGGTATACTCACAGGTAACAGCCAACTCGGCCTTTAGCACCTTCTTTCCAAGGTCATTCACAATCTCACATTGCCACTTGCCGCCGTCGTCCATTTCAACGCTGTCGATGGCCAGCTTATAAAGATCTCCCTCGTTGGTGATATGGATCCTGGCATTCTGCTTGACTTCCTTCCCGTCGTGGAGCCAACGGACCGTGGGCTTGGGGGCCCCGATAGCCTGGACGGTGTAGACCAGAGGAAGGGACTCGTAGATGTGTTGGTCTTTGAAGTTGCTGTCTTTGACTGTGGGTGGTGCTGCGGGTGAAGATGTTGGAGTTAGAACGGGTTGTGGTGTCCAATTTGGGGCGTTTTTGATTATTCTTTGATCCGATGAAAAAAATAAAATGTTTATGTTTGATGGGGTAAATGAAATGGTGAAAATATGGACTTTAGGTCAGACTTAGAACTGTGTCAAGAGCTAAAACTTGAAATTGAATAATTTTTATGGTCTTTCAACGCTTAGAAGTACTCGTATGTACAGTAGAAAAAAAACGACAGCAAAACGAAGCTCCTAGAAAACCGCACTGAAAAAGAAACAAAACACATAAAATATGTACAATTTGTAGATATAACACCATCGAATAAACCAGAGTAAAGAATAGTGTTTGCCAATATAATACAGCTGTTATTTGTTGAAAATTTTAATCACAGTAGAAGAGTGTATTGTACGAGTATAGTCCCACGTGTTTAAGACTTACCAATATTTGCATGTAGTTTGTAGAGTGGTTCATGGAGAGCTAAGAAAAATACATACCTTGGATCACTTCGCCAAATAGAGATATTGCATCAGATGTCAATTTTCATGTGTACCAAACATTATTAACTTTATTCCGGGCATACTTACTTGACTTTTTGTCAGAAGAGTGCGACCAGGTTTTGCTTTGAGTCGCAGAACTTAATCATGGTGAGCATAGTCGAACTCATAAACAAGTACGACAAAAAGTCAAATAGCTAAGTGTATCCGGTATAAAGTTTAATAATGATTTTCATGTGTATGGAGATAAAACCTTACGAACTAAACATCTAGAAGCGTAAATTGACCATGCCGCGAAAACCGTGCAGCTACATAATATAGAAACATTTTACCTTAATGACGTGATGATTGCAGATGCGTGTTTCTAATATCTTCGCCGGATCGGGGTCCAAATATTAGTATGCCAGAAGGGAATGTTATTACGCATGCGCGCTAAAACAAACATACGGACAGCACATTAGTTATGTTCATTGACGTTGATGGTGCAGTACGATTTTTATGAACCAGTTTCAATTCAAATTGTCTAGTAGTCTAGTATACGTTGATGGTTTAATTCACTGAGTGAAGTATAGGAAAGTAGGTAGAAAATGAGATAAATGCTGCAGGTGATATAGAGGTGAAACAATTTTTCAGAATCAACGCTAGCGAGACACATCCCAAAGTGGAAAAAATATCAACGTTTACTTGAACAGGTTGACAAAATTGGCAGCAAAGAATGGGGACTCTGAAGCATCGAAATAGCAATTCTGTTCTCAAAGCGATAGTGGTGTTATTCCTGACAATGGCGCAGCGTTAAGTTTCTTTTCTCAGCCTTCAATAACATCAAATAACGTATCCGTTGTTTGTAACTTTGGACATTTACCTTTTGCTTCGTCTTCCCGGGTTAAGATATCGTCTAAAATACTCCTTTGTCTCTGACTCCTTCGCAATAGTGCCTCGATTTCCCCATCGTCCTCTTCTTCAACTATATCTAGCTTAGCTACGTTCCGCTTTCTCTCTACGGTCGTTTCAGTTACATTTTTCGTTATGTTTTCGATATTCTTTATAGGCCCCATGACTAGCTCTTCTATCAGGCGGTTTTTCACATCGTCTTTTTTGCTTTCGGCAGTTTTGAAATCCTCCAAATCGAATTCCTTGGAGATGTGTATGATTTTCTCTGTGACATCATTTTCGTAGATTTTGTGGGTCTTTTCTTTTACTATAAACGCCTCTGTTTCTCCACCGTCTGTTAGATATTCCTCTTGGAATGAGGATGATCTAACATATGAGTCTTTACTAAATACTTTTCTAGTATCGTCTATATCGAATATAGATTTCGATAGATCTTCAATTGAAATTTCTCTAGAAAGAGGCTCGTTATGCCAACTGTTTTCATCCTCTGATACAGACATGATAGAAATAGTTCTATTTGAATAATGTCTGCCGCATCTGGAACTATAATCTGCTTCGGAATCTGTTTGCGGTTCTTCTATAATACCGTAAGTCCCCCGTCTTACATGGTCAGGAACACCATAATGACCCATTTCTGTTAAGAAATAGCTGTGACTAGCTATTTCTTCGACTTCCAAGGAAGTTTGGTGGGGCTTATTCGGTTGAATGATTTTTCTCTCGTCGAAATCGTCATTGTCATCATAATAGACGGATGTGGATGTCATTTTGTGTACGGTATGCGTTTCCGCCGGACCTAACAGTAAAATTGTCAGTTGATATTTGGGAAATAATTAAGAGGTTATGATTTTGTTAGGAAGCGTGAAAGAGAGGAGCGTTAAAAAATGACAGATTTAGTTTTGGATGTTTTTAATTCGAGAATAGAGAAGCCAAATAGAAAAGTCGAGATAGAATGGCTACTAAAGGAAAAGGTAAGTATACTAAAAGCAAGACAATACTGACCGGTGATGATTGCGCCGTGAGACCTCGTGCTGCTAACTTTAGATACGACAATCGATCCGTCGTCGCCTGTCTTGAATGTGGTAACAGTTTGAAATACTCGGCCTAGAGGTGAACAATAATAAAAACATACACACGGGGGTTGGTTAAGAACACCAAGTTAAATGCATGCGACATATTTTGCGAAGTCACTAAAAAATAAGGAATATACAGACCCACTTTTCTAATAAAATAAGACTAAGTACGGCTAGAAATGCCAAATAAATGCTTGATACGAAATGTAGGAAAAGACAATGCAATACACTTTATTAGTTGAGTAGGACTGTATATTTCTATTTATGGTGAAGTTGAAAAAGCTGGTCGTCGAAGTATAAAGCCTGAAGCTGTGACAAATGTTGGTCTTATACCTTCACTTTCAGCTCTCAATGGCTCTTCCAGAACCTTCTCTTTTTTAATCGATTTACGTTTGGACGACTTTAGGCCTTCATCTAGTGCTACTTCTTCAATAACCTCCGGCTCTGTTATGCTTTTCCTTCCAGTTTGTTTTTTGGGAGTTTCAATTTCTTCTTCTTGTGCTTTTTTGTTCTTTTCATTGTGGTTTTCATCCCAGAAAGACTTTTCTTCAGCCACCTCGGCTTCAGTGATAGATTTTCTGGCTTTACCAGGAGTGGGTGCTTCGACATCTTCAACTTTGGTCCTCTTATTCTTGCCCTCATTATCGTCATCCCAGAAAGATTTTTCTTCGGCAACTTCCGGTTCTGTGATCGACTTTCTAGCCTTACTTGGAGTTGGGATATCTACATCTTCAGATTTTGGTTTTCTAGCTTTACCGTCATCATCTTGGTCATCCCAGAAAGATTTCTCTTCGGCAACCTCAGGTTCTGTTATAGATTTTCTTGCTTTGCTAGAAGCTGGTTTATCAACTTCTTCAACTTTAGCTTTTCTAGCTTTGCCATCTTCTTCGTCATCCCAAAAGGACTTTTCTTCGGCAGTTTCTGCTTCAGTCTTGCCTTTATCAGCTGTTTGTTTCTCGGCGACTTCAAACTCTTCCTCAACTAAGAGTTTCTTCGATTTACTTTCATCTTCGAGATCATTTTCAACGATTGATTCCTTTTTGAACCGGGAATGAACTTCTTTCGCTAGATTTGGGAAAATCAGATTATGTATGATGAAAAACTTTATAAACTAATGAGGGGACATCACAAATGACACTAAAAAATAGGTGCAAAGTGCATAGGTGCTTTGATGAAAAATGGGCAAAATTGAGCATTCTAGTCTATTGAATGCTTAATGGATGTCGAGACTACCAGTTTTGGTTCAGGGACAATACAACACTATAACGTGCTTTGGAGATGCAGTTGGTTATGTCAAACTACTTTTACCTCCTACGTGTCGTGCTCTGTAGAAAATTGGAAACTTCTTACCATCAACAAGTTTGGATTTTGTGAAAATGTGGTGCTTGTGTTGAAAGTACTTGCTAGATACTTTTGCATAAATAATTCTACTATATCCATTTACCACCCGGAACTCTACCAGTGTACGTAGCGACGGTTCTCACTTAGCTCAGTGAATAGGCTATTTGACTGGTTTCTGAAAACCATCTCAGACTTGTCGTTGGTGTTCAATGAGTGCTCAGAAAGTGTGATTTCAAATTCTTTCGCGAATTTCTTCTAAAAAAAGCAAATATAAATTCTCTTTTAAAATAAGTGGCTAAAATGGAGCCGCAAAGGAATCATGATGGGTCAGTAAACATTCACCAATAAACGTAAGAACGACATGTATGGCAAGATGCTGTACTGACCTGTGACGTCATCTTAAACTCGGCCAATCCAGTCTGTTTCCGATAAAATAGCTACAGATCAGAAATTATCAAATGTTTTTGGATAAATAATCCAGCTTTTTTTTAGTTAAAATGCCTTAACGCGGTTCTAAGAGTGATATAATTTTTACTTATATTTTTTTTAACCCAGTCAAATAGCCTATTTTCATTGAGCTTTACAAGGAAATAAACTAAGAAGCGAACATCGAGAAAGAAGGCTAGAACTGTCTGTCTACTTCCGCCTAAAGGTAATCAACGTTACAAACGTTACATCGCTAGTTCTGAATCTTAATCGTTGAGATTTTTATCTCAACCCACAATCGTGAGAGGATCTCTTCAGGATCCATTCACAAGGTCACTGGTACTATCAGAGCCTTACAGACCTGCTACGTCCTACGACTACTAAAGTCTGTTTTTTTAATTCAATGCAAAAAAATACTGTCATGTTGACATCTCAATACAAGGCGGTCAATGTCTGAGTGTTGCTAGTACGTAAAAATCAAATAACCCCATTTTACTTCCAAGTAAAAATTGTGTGTAATTTAGGTGTTTCTTTTAGACATTGCTCTTTTGAGTAATAATTAAATATATCTTTGATGTGATAAGGGTTTTGGTCACATGACTCTTCTATTCACGGTAAAATAATAACTACGGAGTAAATCTACATATTTTACCGTGAATAGAAGAGTCATGTGACCAAAACCCTTATCACATCAAAGATATTTTTAATATTTTATAGCGGTAATACTGCGTCATTTTTTTTGCATCCAATTAAAAAACGGACTTTAGGACTAAGTGCAGAATTCTCGAACCAAAGACCCGCGGCACCTAGAACTAATCAAATACTCACTGTGCACTGTGACGGTGCTCTTGGATGAGACGCTTCCCATCTCGTTCTCGGCTCGCACCTCATACTCGCCGCCGTCCTCTTCCTTCACCAGATTCACGGTCAGATAGTAATTCTCCAGCCTGCAGGGGAGACCGATCGTTGTATCACTTATCACACTGCTACATACATACATAAGCTCACGCCTGTATCCCAGAGGGCTAGGCCGAGACCAGGGACTGCCTGACAAATCACTTTCGCTTCATCGACATTCATTAGTCATTGCATGTACGCACGTCGGTTTCGGGTACGTTTTATCTTGCCCTTTGCTAATACCTCCCCTATTTTGTCGAAGTATGTCCGCCTGGGAGCGACGACATAGAGAAGTCCTCACCGAGGGGCACGGGTCTCTTCCCTGAGGAAGGTATAGGCCATACTCCACCACGGGGGCCAAGTTCGGATTGGTGGAGGCTTGTAAGAGTAGTGGCTGGTCTTACTATCAGAAGTTTTCAAGCCGCCCTAAGGCCTCTGACTTGGCTTAACGACTGCCGTCTATCGACGGCAGCCGGCATCAACTGCTTAACGTGCCTTGCGAAGCACGGAATCGCTCGGAAAAATGCCACTAGCATTAGTCATAGACGGTGACCCATCCGTGGACTGAACGCGCCGTATGTTGCTTAACCTTAGTGATCGTTTAAGATCACTCAGGCAGCCCAGGCTACGAGGCTGCGCGCACACTTGCCTTCTGCAAAATGCGCCCCTCACGCGAGCCCTACGCACACTAAATTCGATCAGTGAGACAATAGACATCTTCTGTTGTTCTCTGAATGAGTTCACAAAGACCACTCTTTTTATTTTGTGTTATAATTATAAGTAAAGTACGTAGTGTGTATTGTTTATAAGTGTTCAATTATTCTTGTTTTTGTGTGTGCGCTTCACTATTGTATTAGGACTACATCCTGTAAAAATAGTAAGCTGTAAAGAAAGAAATAAATAAATAAAATAAAAATAGTCAATGATACCTTTGAGAATCCCTCTCGATCTTGATCCTAGCGTCAGTGTTGACCTCTTTCCCGTCCTTGAACCACTTGATCTTGGGCTCGGGGCATCCCTCCACATCCACTTCAAGCTTCAAGGTCTGTCCCGCGTCCACCGTCATGTCGACCAGGCTCTTGGTGATGCGAGGCTTCCCTGGAAAAAGGGGTGAAGATTACAATGTGGCCCTGATTTGCCTGGATTAAGAATAAAAAAATAATGAGTTTAATTTTATTACAACTACACAATAGTAATAACTTTCACACAACACAATCTCTTGACCTGGCCCCAAGCTAGGATACCCAGTGATATGGTAACCAGGCAAGTACATTACAAACATGGAACAACAAGTTTTGTCCAACAAGAAACTTATTTTAGTCAGTGAAGGTGGCCTGGGCGTAGATTCTTGTACCATAGAGACCATGCAACTGTCATTGAACTATAATCTTCTAACAGAATCGAGGCCTTGATAGCTATCACTGCCCAAGTCGTTGGCGATCAGGCAGTGCCTGTTCCCGAAGTCCGAGAGCGTACTTTTTACACAAAAAAAATAGAATAAACATTACTTGCTACCCATACAGCTATTTAGTTACATTAATTAATTATTATTATCGTATTTTTTATTACTTTGGACTGTTCACTTTATAGTATTTAATTTTTATGATGTTTTTTATTACTATGCATGTTGTGGTTACCTACAAGTAAAAGTGCACATGGTATTTTAAGATTTGAAGCTTACAAACTCTTGCTGGTGATCCTTAGTAAAATAAAATATGAGCAAAAATTCCCCTTGGTCCCACTACACTACACTTCCTTCAGAATCAGCCTGTGTTTGTTTCCAGAATCCATGCGCGACGCGTGAACACAGAATTTTACACAGATTATAGGCAAAAATGCCACTCGGTCCCACAAGTCACTTACTGTTGACAGTGAAGGTGGCTTGACAGCTGTCAGAGCCCAAATCGTTGGCGACCCGGCAGTGGTACACGCCCGACATCTCGGCCGACACTTCCTTCAGAATCAGCTTGTGAGTGTTCCCGGAGTCCACGCGCGTGAACACGGACTTCTTCTCGGTGATTTCGACGTCACCGGCGTACCTGGAGGGGATGGATGGTTTTAAATGAGAGATGACCATGATGGATATGTTTTTTTTTTAATTGAAAAATCAATTCCTAAGGAAGCGATCTGTTTATTTTCAAAGATGGAAACCTCCACAATCCGAACGCCACTTATACAGATCTATGCCACGATATAGCACTGTTTAACTTGTAAAGTTCATTAAGTCTTGTTTGAAATAGTATAGTCTCTCATAAGTTATTATTATAAGTCTGGAACATATCCTATTCTTGGCAATACATGGTACCTATTCGCAAATTTAACTTGCTTCGTCCTGACCTTGAAAATATCAATAGCGAACTACTATTATTTTCAACGTCACGACTTAAGAGGTTAAATTAATTAAATACATAATAATCTCACGCCTAGATCCCAGAAGGGTCTACGCACAGTCTAGGGACTGCCACTTGCCACCATGACAAATCACTTTCGCTTCATCAACATTCATTAGTCGCTGCATGCATGCACGCCGCTTTCATCGTAATGAATTTTCGGTTTCAAATAATTTATTCTATCCTTTTCCCCCACTGTCCACCTACTGTCTTCCGACCTTGCAAGGCGGGAAGACGACAAGTAGACCAAGGCAATCACAGACAGGACGACGGTCACTGGGCAGACCGACGGCCCGATGGTCGGACGATGTCGTTGAGTCGGCGGATGGTCCGTGGATGCGAATGGCGACGCTGTGTGAGACAGTGCTGCCAGATGTAGCGCATTTCCGCTTTTCTGATAGTGGATGCGCTTTCCGCTTTTTACTAACGCGGTTCCGCTTTTTCCGAAATTGGTTCAATGTCATGTTCATTCAACTTTCAACAAGTCGGTTTCCGTTTGGTGCATGCACATTTACAGAAGAGTCTAGAGATGTATTTTCCTTTGAATAAAAGTCACATTTGTTATTTTTTACATTACATAAATTTTTTTTTCACCAACATATTTCGTCTTAGCTACAAATTATCATATCATGGTATGAATAAACATATAAAACCTATAAACGGAAAAGAAACAATCGGTATTGTATAATATCATAGTATAATAAATTGATAAAAAAAACCGCTTTTTTTTTGCTGAAAATCCGCTTTTTCAAAGTAAGGTACCGCATTTTCAGGTTTCGTATCTGGCAACACTGGTGTGAGATGTCATTTGAGGGAAAAGGCCTACACCCAGCAGTGGGCAACGGTGGGCTGATGATGATGATGTGTCCCTAGACCAGCAAGTGGACAAGTCAGCAGCTCACCATTTGACAGTGGGCTCCGGGTAGGCCTCCACCGAGACAGTGAACTCGACGTTGACATCGCCCTCCTTGGCGGTGACGTCACGCAGCCGCTCCGTGAACACCGGCCCACACCGGACTTTCAGGTTCGATGAATCCGTCACTGAGCCGTGGACGTTGCGGATCTGGGCACGGTACAAGGTTACATTGTAGGGTAAGATAAGATGAGAATATTCTTTATTGCACAAGAAACAAGAGAGACTGAAAATCAGCACTGAAGGCTTGTCCATTAGCACACTGCTGAGTCAGCTGTCATTTATAACAGCAGTGACACGCCGTTTCTTCTGTTTTTTTTTGTATGATTTTTATGTTTAATTTTTTGTTTTTTTTTTATTTATTTATTGGTGTGTGTCTACGACACACCAGCGCGCGGGCTCGTGCACACGTTGGCCATTCACGGCCGGCGTATGGAGGCTGCTGCGGCTTCCCGCGACATTTACCGTCTCCCGAGGAAGAGACAAACGTGTGATTACAATATTGACGATTTATTTCTTTTTGCTTATTAAAACCAGAGAATACAGTCCACTCTTCTTTATTTTACCATCTGGCCTATCTTGTGTGTGTATACTGTTTCTATAATAAATGTTTCTTCTTCTTCAGATAGAAACAAAAGTTAGATCAAGCTTCTCTCTCTCTCTTTCTGGCTTTTAATTCCACATGATGGTGGGGTCAGCCTTCCTTATAATCTCCCTCCACTTCGCCCTGTTCCCGGTATCTTCTTCAGAAGCATCGCACTCTATGAGCTTTTTCTTCTCTACATCCGTAGATGGTAGGCTTGAAAAACGTATGAACCCCGCGAAACGCCCCACGGTTTACTGCAAGACTAACCTCGCAAGAGTACTCTGCAGCATCAGCGCGGCTGGCCGATGTGATGGTGATGGAGTGCGTCTGACCGGATGACGATATCTTGACGGCTGAGGATTCCACCAGCTCGGCTTTGTTCTTGAACCTGCAAAAGTTTAAGCCAGTTAGAAATTTAAATAAAACCTTTGAAAATTTATCGCCTTGGATGCCATGTTTCGGAGTAAAACATTGAGTGAAGAAGATCCAGAAGAAGAAGAACAAGAATCTTAAAAAATAATTTACTATGTAACTTAATTGGCCGCCTAACACGCGACAGATCTGGATTTTCATACGACTTTTGCCGGCCACTGCTTGCATGTATTTGGCAAGTACAACAATTTTTATTAATCTCGAAGGATGTGGTCAAAATAATGCTCTCCAAGCATGTTTGAGAACAGTTAATTATCTCAACAGCACATGTGGCACACCTAATTCAGCTAACGACATTAAATTACGAACTCACCATTTCACAGTAGGCGCCGGCTCCGCCTCAGTTTTGATCTCAAACTTGACACTCTCCTTCTCC
Source organism: Yponomeuta plumbellus (assembly GCA_947310845.1). Classification (NCBI taxonomy): domain Eukaryota; kingdom Metazoa; phylum Arthropoda; class Insecta; order Lepidoptera; family Yponomeutidae; genus Yponomeuta; species Yponomeuta plumbellus. The sequence continues at coordinate 24,469,651 of OX371193.1, read as the reverse complement.
TCACAAACTTTGTCGGCGCCCATCTTTTGCAGCACTTTGGGCGGAGACACCACCTGCCACTGCCAGAACTCCGAGCACTGGTTCACCTCGTTCTTAACCACCACGGAATAGGAGCCAGAATCGCTGAGCTTCGCGTCCTTGATGACGATCTTGTAGATCTCCTCGGTTTCCTTGACGATCTGGATGCGCTCAGAGCTCTTGATCTCGACGCCATCTTTGAACAGTGTGACGTCGGGCGCGGGGGAGCCTTCGATCTCGATTGTGACCGAGTGAGTCGCACCCACCTGTGGAAGGATTAGATTAGATGAGATTAGAACTCTTTATTGTACACACCAGAAAGAAATAAATAGGATTTGAGATAAACGTTGGGATTTTAAGGGCGTTCCATTTAGGGAAATCGGAGTGATGAGAGGGTTGAGATAACTTTGTTTACGCTGTCACAAAGTTCATTTTACCAAGCAGGTCTGGTCTTCTTTTTGATACTAGGCGCAATTTTCTCCACAAACTCCAACGCAGTGGCAACATCACCTAGGTCATCGTTAGTGAACTTAGTCTTAGCAGCAATAACGTTCATTTTACCCTGCAAATCTGGTGTTCCACCTAAGGAGATGGTAGTGTACCTTAACCTACCTTCTTCTTGATCGTAGGTGCACTCTTTCGTACACTCGATCGTAGGATTCATGAGCTAGCGCGTTGACGAACCTTATCTTAGCAACAATAAAGTCCATCTTACCATGCAGGTCTGATTCTCCACCTTCTTCTTGATCTTGGGAGCAGCTTTGACCACAAGCTGCAGTTCGGTAGAGTCTTCTCCCAGCTCGTTACTGGCGGTCACGTGGTAAGTTCCCGCGTCGGCACTGGACACGTTCTTGATTACCAGAGACATGGATTCCTCGTCTTCGTAGAGGAACCTGGGGAGTGAATTCGTTGGCTAAAATCGAGACATTAAATTCATTCATTCATTACAATGAATCTTCTCTCGAATGAATCTTCCTCTTTTGACCGTGCGTTTGCGCGTTAAGCAAGTATTGTTGTTGCTCAGACTGAATAAATTTAATTTTGGCCAGAATACGCATTGTTTCGTGTGTGTAACCAATCATCACTATTTAAAGTTTCGAACAGTAAGCCGTCGATTAAGTGGTGAAGTTTTTAAAGTTCTGTTAAGATTGCTCTTAACATACGCACGGGAGGAGACGCGCGGGCGGCGGATACGCCACGACGTGACGTCACGGACACGAGCGGCGCGACGATGGGAGGACTCCGTCTCGATACTCCACCGGCAACGGACGCTACCGAATTCAATTAACATCTGTTTGACGGGATTTCTGTAATTTTGACGGCTAATACACCAGCCCTATCCCTTTATACAGTCCACGTTTTATTTCACGTCCCATAGGACCCTTGACATTGGTCCTTTAGGATTCTCACCGTCTTAATTTGCGGGAATATCGGTCAACGCCTCTCCAAATCTCGAAGCTCTTCAGTTGTGGTCTTCAGCTGCAAAAGAAACCTCGAACACTCTTCAATATCATCGTGTCACCGAGGAAACTTCGCCTAGCAACCGCACGCGCTCGAGAACAAAAGCGATCGGGAGTCGTCTATGCAACGGACTTTGGACCCATCGAACGTTTTTGCGAGTCAACTTCAAGACAAAGGAAATCACTTCATCACTGGTTGACGGTCTGGTTATTCGTGAGTCGTTCCAATTACTCCTTTCTTCTTCCTTTGTCTCTTATAGAATTCAAACAGCTTAATTTTGTGAGAATTGCCACATTTCCTTCATAAGTAAAATCATCATTTCTTTAATATTTAGCAAGTTATTAGCCTTATAATCTTTTTCATTCGTTCTTGAAGATTAATTTTGCTAAAATAAATCACTCATCAACACCCATTATATCACTTGCACTGTTGCTAGCCGCTCATCTATTACCTACCGGATGCCCATCTGTTCCTTTGTTACCGGCCACGCCTAAAGTTTTTTTTGCGCCGCACTATCGCCCACTTATTTAATTAACCTTGCATTTCTGTTACTATGGCTAGTGAAAATCTTAAACAACTTACTAAAAAGCGTAGTTGTATGAAGGGCAAGATGACTATTTTCAATAAATATCTCGACGAATTTAAGTCAATCGAGACGCCCAGTAGCGTGCAATTACTAGACTTAGAAAGCCGCTTCAATAAATTCGATGCCTTGTACTCCGCTTTCGATAAATTGCAGGACGAGATCGACTTGCTCGCGGACGAATCCGATGACGAACGAGAGGAATTCGAATCGCAGTACCACGAGCTGGTGGCAGAGGCGCGCAGCCTTCTCGGCGCTCAACCGATGCATTTACGCGATGCCCAGCGGGCTTCGGCCGTGGCGAGCTTCCAAGACGGACAGGCAGGTGGTCTTTTTTCTAAATCTAATTGCGTTAGATTGCCTAAAATTGATTTACCCGTCTTTCACGGTCACTATCAACACTGGCTGGAGTTTAGGGATACATTTATTTCATTAATTCACTCAAGACAAGATATGGATAATATAAATAAATTACATTATCTTCGTGCATCTTTAAAAGGCAGTGCACTTCTGGTTATTGATAACTTGGATTTTAAAGCCGAAAACTATGAGACCGCGTTTAAATTATTGTGCAGTAGGTACGATAATAAGAGATTGCTCGTAAATAATCACGTCAGAGAACTTTTCAATGTTGAGCACATGCGTAATGAGTCATGTTTAGGAATTCGACGACTTATAGATGTTACGAATAAAAATCTTCGTGCGTTGTCGACTTTAGACCAACCTACTCAGTATTGGGACACATTAATTATTCATATGATGTCAGAGAAGTTGGATAGTGTCACTCACAGAGTATGGGAGGAGCATAGGAATTCGCTCACTAATCCACCTACTTTAGATATTTTATCACTTTTCTTAGCAACAGGGCAGACCTATTGGAGACTTTGCAAGAAAGTAAAGGTAAAAATAACAAAATTGAAACTTATAAGACCAACACTAACCTACTTATATCTACCAATAACAGTAACTTAAATTCTAATAAAAGTGTAAACAAACCCTTCACAAAACAACATAAAAAATCATTTTCTTGTCCGATGTGTAATCAAACTCATTATCTTTTTAACTGTGAAACATTCAGAGCCCTCCCCGTAGAAAATCGTATTCAAAAAGCCAAAGAATCAAAGGTGTGTCTTAATTGTTTACGTCCGGGGCACTTAGAAATTAATTGCAACCTAGTCTCATGTAAATATTGTAAAAAAAGGCACAACACACTTTTGCATTTACATGAACCCGTGGTAGCCCCTGAGCCTGCGATGCCTTCCATTAGCCACTTTGCTAATTCAAACACTTCAAATCATGCACAGCAGCATACTACTCCGGCGCACGTTTTACTGTCCACAGCGCTCGTGAAGGTGCTCGACAGCGCGGGTGACGTGCACTCCGCGCGGCTGCTACTTGATAATGGCAGTACCAGCAATCTCGTTACGCAATCACTCTGCGGTAAACTGGGTTTGTCGCGACGTAGTGTGAGCTCCACGGTGACAGGTATAAATAATAATACATCTAACATCACACAGTCTTGCAGCCTTACTATACAGTCGTATCACAGCGACTATAGCCTTACTGTAAACTGCTTCATATTGCCGCACATAACAAAATCGTTGCCGTCTACATTTATAAATATAGACCATATTCCTCTTCCTATGGGAATAAGTCTAGCTGACCCTTCATTTAATGTACCTTCAGCAATCGACATCTTAGTAGGGGCCGAAGTATTTTGGTCCGTCTTATGCAATAATTCGATTGACTTAGGTAAAAACCAACCTAAGTTATATGAAACGAAACTGGGTTGGCTGGTGTCTGGGTACGTAGCCCGCCTTAAGTCACCGTCTTCAGCTCCGGTTTGTCATTTTGTGTGCGAGGAGCCCAATCCAGACTTAACTCGTTTCTGGGAATTAGATACCGTCGCAGCCAAGCATTCTTTATCTCCAGAGGAACGTGCCTGTGAGCAGAGCTTCGTGGAAAACACTTATCGCAAAGAAGATGGTCGATTCGTTGTGACCATGCCGTTGAAGGAGGATCCTTGGGTCTTAGGCGATTCTTTTCAAAGGGCAAAATGCCGCTTTTTGTCTTTAGAGCGTAAGTTTTTGCGAGAGCCTATCTTCAAGGATAGGTACATGGAGTTCATGCGGGAATACGAGCAGCTAGGCCACATGAGTGAAAACACGGGATCTTCACCTAGCTGTCTTCAGCCGCAGGATCACCAGGTCGAATATTTTCTTCCTCATCATGGGGTCCTGCGGGAATCCAGTCCCACGACGAAGCTTCGCACAGTCTTCGATGCTTCCGCCGCTTCCAGTACAGGGGTGTCACTTAATGACATTCAAATGGTCGGACCCACTGTACAGGAAGATCTTTATTCAGTCTTGCTTCGTTTCCGGCAACATAAATATATAATAACCGGGGACGTCGAGAAGATGTATAGGGCCATCGAACTTAACCCTTCTCAGCGCCCTCTTCAGCAGATCATCTTCCGTTATGACTCATCGCAGCCACTAAAAACATACACGCTCAACACTTTAAGCTTCGGCACAGCTTCGGCTCCATACTTAGCTACCAAGTGTCTGGTTTCATTGGCATCCAGTGCCCTCGACAGTGACGTCAAGCAGTCTATAGAAAGAGATTTTTATGTCGACGATTTTATAAGCGGTTCGTCGACTGTCGAGGACACAATCAAACTTTGTGAAGGAGTTAAAACTATCTTAAAATCAGCTCAATTCAACTTAAGAAAATTTCAATCAAATAATAAATTCATTCTTGAACAAATTGCACCTTCTTCAGAATCAAACAATATTATGAATATTTCAAAAACAGACAATAATGTCTCTTCAAAGACTTTAGGTTTAAATTGGATTTGTGACTCAGACATGTTATCGTTCTCCATAAATATTGAACATCGTGCTAAGATATAGTAATTAAACATGTCCCTCTTACAAAAACCAAAAACACATCATATCCAGCCTGGTTTAAATACGATCTCATCCGTCTATTAAATAGTAAAGTAAAAAGTAAAGTAAAAAGTATTTATTGCCATTTTAAAGGTAACATTTAAACATTTGCTGACCCCCACACTAGGCAGAGCCTGTCCCGTGGGGGAAGGATTAGATGTGGCTGATTACCTTACAGTTACGGCGGTACATGCAAAATCATAAGGAGGTTTTGTAATCTTAATGAGTAAATACCTAGAGCATGCAAATCTAGGTAAGTACATAAAAATATTGTGGAAAATGTAGCAAGTATACTAGAACCTATTTGCTATATTTTTGATAGCCAACTTATTTATTTTAGACTATTTACATCTTGTATGCTATGTGAATTGAAACTTTATGTGTGAGTGTATGTGAGTGTGTGTGTGTGTGTGAGGGTGAGGGCGAGTGTGTGTGTGTGTGTGTATTTGCGAACGATTTTGTTTTGTATCTCTTTAAGGTTAACTCTGCTTACAATTTGTTTAGATTAGACACTAGGCGTTAACATTTTTTCGATGGTTTGATAATCTTTGGTGTTTAACCAGCTTAGAACTTTTATTTTGGCCTCCTTTACAGTGCACAGTTTTATATCGCAGTCTTTGACCGCAATATTGTATAGATATTGGTGCCGAAAAGGTGCGAGTCTTCGGGCAAAAGCCGTTTTTACTGTTGCCTTTTCAATCCTAAACACTCTCTTTTTTAGAGTATTGAGATATTCACTGGAATTGATTAATTTTTTGTGTTGTGCCAGGATTACCTTAAGGATATAAAGTTTTCTTATACTTAGTACTTTGTTTTCCTCGTACAGTTTGGTGGTGGGGTACATTCGGGGTTTCTTGTTCATTACTTTAAGCACTGCGCGCTGTGCCCTTTCAACCGCGATCATGTATGTAGTCGCGGATCCTCCCCAACAGCTGACGCAGTAGCTGAGGACGGATTGACATAGAGCTAAGTATACTAGCCTCAGTGTTTCTTTAGGTGCACCATTACGAAGCAGTTTCATCACATAAATAAGGCTTGCAAGAGTGTTGAGATGTTTTTCAAATGTCAGGTTTTCATCTAGCACAATTCCCAGGTATTTTATGTCGACAACTCTACTGATAGATTAACAGTTGCATTCCTCCGACGACCGGATACAGGTATGGATCTTTATATCGCATTCAAGCCTTGGTCGGGAAGCCTTTGTCTTGTGAAAACATATAAACTTCGTTTTAGAGGCGTTCAAAGTTAAAAGATTTTTTGCTAACCACTTCGCAATATCTGAAAGGCCAGCAGTCGCGCGTTTGCAGACTAGATCCCAGCTCAAGTCATTGAAAATGACCGCTGTGTCGTCAGCATAGCAGACAATTTCAGCTTTGTGGAGAGGAGATAGAGCCGTGGCGATGTTATTCATGTAGACCAGAAATAAAGTAGGGCCCAGGATACTGCCCTGTGGGACACCGTAATGTACCGGAGAAGGAGAACTTACTATATCCCCTATTTTAGTTACTATAAAGCTGTCACTTAGGTAGCTGCGGAACCAGTCCAAAGCCACGCCTCTAATCCCGATATTTTCAAGCTTTTTACGGAGAATCGGGACAGACACTGTGTCAAATGCCTTGGCCAGGTCCAAAAAGGCACCGACACAGCGCCGTCCCTCATCAAGATGGGCAGTTACAACCTCAAGAAGTTTGGAAAGTGCGTCCTCTGTAGACTTTCTTTGCCTAAAGCCAAACTGGTTTGGAAAAAGGATTTCATTATTTTCTAAGAACTTACAAAGACGACTGTGGACAATTTTTTCTAATATTTTTGAAAGTACACTAAGCAGAGAAATCGGTCTAAAATTACATGGGCTGGTTTTGTCACTAGCCTTGTGAACAGGAGTCAAGGAAGCAGTTTTCCATGTTTCAGGAAAAATACCCTGTGACAAACTTAGATTGCAAATATGGGCAAAGGGTTTTATTATGAAAGGACTGATTTGCTTTAATAATCCAGGCTTGATGCCATCTGAGCCAGGGGCACTTTCATTTTTTAGTCGCTGGATGTAGGAATTGATTTCAGTTTCGTCTGTGGGGTACATAAAAAACGAATGTGACGGTGTAGCGTGTGATTTGGTCTCAGAGACAAGATTGAATTCGGTTTGGTTTGTTTTATTTAAGATGTCTGTTGCTAGATTTTCACCAACGGAGGCAAAGTATTTGGTGCATTCCTGGATCGAGTCAGCTGGAGTGTCTTTACTTAGAAGTAATGATGTTGAAGAATTAGATTTAGACGAGTTTATTTCGCAGATGCTTTTTATGGCATCCCAGAGTTTCTTCGGGTTTTTATTATTTTCTGTGAGTATTTTATTTTCATACTGTGCCTTTAATCTGTGAAGAAGGTCGTTGCAAAAGTTACGATACCTTTTGAAAATCAATTTAGCAGTTTCATCTTTTGGATGTTTCCTGCATTTAAGGTGTAGTTTGTCTTTATGTTTAACGCATCTAATGAGCCCTGGAGTCATCCAGGGCTTTAGGTTGAATTTAGGACGGCTGGTTATTTTAACTGTAGTATGATTTTGTATGACAGTTTGTATCTTTTTAATAAAAATTTCGGTAGCAACTGACGCGTCGGAACTATCTCTGACAGGTGACCAGTCCGTGAATCTAAGCTCTTCTACAATTGCGGCGTGATCAAATTTGGTTATTTCTCGTTTAACCTGTTTATGTCTATAGTTAGTTTTTATGCCAGCAGCTGTAAAGTCGTGATCAGTCACCGAAGTTTCACATACTAATGATACTGCCTGGTTTTTTGTTTTTATCAGAATATGATCGAGACATGACCCTTCTCTTGTAGCTAGAGTGATAGCAGGTAAAAGTTTATATTCCGCGACTATACACAAGTAGTCAGGTTGCAACTCAACTGAAGAATCGGTAGTTAATATATCTATATTTACATCCCCTGCAAGGATAATGTTAGAACAGTTTTTATGTTTTTCAAGTAATTCTTCAAGGAAAGTCAAAAAGTTTGGAACGCTACCGTTAGGGGATCTGTAGATCGCCAATATGGTGTATTTGTTTGGCAGTGTCACTGTTAGGCAGTTTGTGTTAAAGTTGTTTTCGGGTTCAGTTACGGTAGCATTCCAAATATCTTTTATGTATACTATTACTCCCCCGTTCTGATTTGTATAGTTATGTGTGTAGTGATGCGCGTAGCCGTCTAGATGTTTTATAACAGGCGAATGACCGAGCCAGCATTCTGTTAGAATTATCATGTCGAAAGATATGTAAAACCGTTTTAATGAAATCATGAAGTTGTCAAAATTGCAATTGTGGCTACGGATATTAAAGGATAATATTTTAAAGTCGAGATCGTCATGTAGAATATTTTTACATAGTTCAGGCGATGCTACTTTATGACACGGAATAACCATAGCTTTATCAAATTCATTCAGTATATCTAGGGTAGCCATTTGTGAAATTGAGGATTGCCGATAGAATGATCGCGACTTATTTGTGGCACCGATTCAGATATATTATTATCCTTTCGAGATAGGTTTGTTGTACATTTGGATGAATGTATGACAAATGCATAGGGATCATGGAGTACGATTTTTGTTTTGTATGTGTGTAGAGTGTGTGTGATTATATGAAAAATACAAGATTCGTAATCGTATACGTAAATACAATAACCCTTTAGATGTTCTGTCTCACCAAGTTTTAAAGAAAAGGTGCGAAAAGCTGGAGTCTGAGTGCTACAAAAACTACTTGTTTCGGTTGTTTCGGCTTGAATCATCAATTTCTTCAAACCCTAAACTTTTTTGGTCCTTTGTTAGAAATAAACGCTCTTCCTCTAGTAATTACCCTGCTGAAATGTATCTAGGAAGCCGTAAAGCTAGTAATGGAAACGAAATCTCTAGCCTGTTTGCAATACATTTTTCGTCTGTTTTCACCTCTAATTCCTCTAATAATCCACCCAATTTTAATACAGTACAAGCCGACAATAGCAACTTCTTACAATCTGTTCATCTCTCTTCTGATAGCGTACTTAGAGCCCTCAAAAAACTTGACCACTTTAAGGGTGCGGGTCCTGATGGGATTCCATCGGTATTCGTGGCGATGTGTGCAAATGAACTTTCTTATCCCTTGACCGTGATATTCAATGCATCTCTAAAGTCTGGTTATTTTCCAACAGTCTGGAAAGAGACTTTGGTAGTTCCCATATTTAAAGCTGGTGAGTCTAATTCAATCGAAAACTATAGACCCATATCGATTCTGAGTGTTTTCGCAAAAGTGTTTGAATCACTCATTGTCCCAATTATAACATGGCATTTTAAATCAAGCATCACCCCTCATCAGCACGGATTTTTTAAAGCCCGTTCTACACTTACAAATTTGGTTTCATTTGTGCATGATGTTATTGCCTCAGTGGACTCTAAAGTCCCAGTGGATGTGGTGTACACAGACTTCAGCAACGCTTTCGATAAGGTAGACCATGACATTCTCATTCATAAACTAAGTAATTATGGAATTTCCGGAAGCCTTCTGCAGTGGTGCGCATCTTACTTGAGTGAGAGAACGTCTGTAGTGGTGGTCAAGGGTGATAAATCTGATCCCTATTTGAATAAATCAGGTGTTCCCCAAGGATCCCACCTGGGTCCTCTATTCTTTAACATGTTTATTAATGATATTGTCCATTGCTTCCATAATACTAATTTTTATTTATTTGCGGATGACCTAAAAATCATGAATCCAATAAAAAGTACTGATGATTGTATCAGGATGCAAAAGGACATTAATCGACTCGCTGACTGGTGTGATATAAATGGAATGTCTCTTAATGTAAGAAAGTGTTTCCAGATTAGATTTTCTCGCGACTTTAAGGACATCACCTATAAATACAATATAAAGGGTCGTAAACTAGCTGAGGTATGTTCAATTCGCGATCTGGGTGTTGAATTGGATAATAAACTGAGGTTTAACATTCACATCGACAAATTGGTAGCTAAAAGTTTTAAGATGCTGGGATTTGTCTTGAGAAACTGCAAGGGGTTTAAGATGGCCTCAACGAAAATATCTATTTATAATTCGCTCGTACGAAGTGGTTTGGAATACTGCAGTGTTCTTTGGAACCCCCACTATGATATTTACGTAAAGCGGCTTAAAAGAGTTCAAAAACGTTTTTTGTGGCATCTCTCTTTTGGTTGCAACTTAGCAAAAAAACTTCCTTCTTATAACGACCGTCTCAAATACTTCAAGTTGAACAGCCTTTGTAATCGCAGAAAATTGCTTGACCAAATGTTTCTTTTCAAATTGCTTAATAACAGGATTGACTGCCCACAACTTCTGTCAAAAATCAGGTTCAGTGCTCCGTATAAACTACCCCGTTGTTCTAAATACACACTATTTGCAAGAACACCATCAAAGAGTAATCTTGGTCATTTTTGTACTATGCAAAGGCTCATGTCACAACATAACGCTCTAGCCAAGTCTCACAACATTGACATATTCTCTGACTGTTGTGCAAAGTTTAAAAGAAGTATCTTGTCCACCCTCTGAAACTTAAAACTTCTCTTTTTTCCATATTATATAATCTTTAATTACTTTAATTAAGAAATTGTAAAACGTAATTGTAAGTCCTCGAGCAACTTAGTACTATCGGTGCATGTTGTGGCTGCCTGTAAGTGAGGTAGCACTTACCTTATTTGTTAGTCTATTGTCTATTGTGAATGTATTGGTGTATATCTTGTTAGTGGTCCTAATCAATAAAATAAATAAAAAAAATAAAAAATAAATAAAATTACAATCTAGTCATGTAATGAATGAATGAATTTAATGTGTCAAAAACATAGGTTACATTTAGCGGTTGTTGTTGCTTACATCTGGATCTCCTATAACATAAACATAAACATTTACATACAGACACATACATTGCTTCTGGCCCCACACTAGGATACCCTGTGTTGCGGGAACCAGAAACAGCGACGTCACAAACACGCAAACATCCAAGACCGGGAGTTTTTTTTTTCTCTCCAGCCGGGGATCAAACCCGGGACCTCTCGCATGGCAAGCAGGTGCGCTAACCACTACGCCACAGAGGTCGACATTCATTATCACCATCATTCAGCCACAAGAATTCCACTGCTGGATATAGGCCTCCTCCATGGATTTCCAAAAAGACCGGTCGGAAGCGGCTTGCATCCAGCGTCTTCTTTCTGTCTTTCTCCCTGCCACCTGGATGAGATCGTCTGTCCATCTTGTGGCTGGTCGTCCTACGCTGCGCTTGCCGATATGTGGTCTCCATTCGAGAACTTTTCGGCCCCATCGGCCATCAGTTCTTTGTGCTATGTGCCCCGCCCACTGCCACTTCAACTTACTCATCCGCTGGGGTAACCCCAGCATACTCACTTGTGCCTCGCGTCTGCCTCCACGACCTTCCCCTGGTGTTTGAACACGACTTCTGGCTTGGGGAAGCCCTTGCATTGTAACTCCAACATGGCGGAAGCGCCAACGGTGACGATCGCCTCGCGGTGTTCGATCACTAGAGTCGGTTTTTCTGGCTCGCGGTGCAACTGGTTCACGGCGCCTGAAAAGGAGGGTTCGTGAGAAAACATAATGCATACAGGCATTGCTTCTAGCCCCACACTAGGATACCCTGTGCCGTGGGAAGCAGAAACAGGCACATAACAAACATGTAAATATCCAAGAGCTGGTTTTTTTTTGTTGTGCCCAGCCAGGATTTGAACCCGGAACCTGGCATGGCAGGCAGATGCCCTCCTAACCGATGCGCCACAGAGGTCGTCCAGCGAATGTTGCTAGCTGTTATTTAGGTTTGTCTGCCGAAATTAACGGGGAATAGGACTTATAACCTGAGATAATAAAACAATGACGATTTTTAAAACAGATAGAGAAGACAAGATAGGAAGTACTTTCTAAAAATATTAATCATATGATTTGATAAATGTATCAACTATCAACTTTGACGTTAATTAAGGAAACATGTTCACACACAACTCAATCACTTAACCTGGTCCCAAACTAGGATACTCTATGGTAACCAGGCAAGGACATTACAATATGGGAAAACACCCAGCCATTTGTACAAATGTACGGCGGCCCCCATTGGGAATCGGACCCACGACCTCTGTCTTGGTAGGAAAGCACTTTAACGGCTAAACCAACGAAGCATTCATTGGAGTCAGGATGTACCTAACCGAGCCTAACGAAATCTGATCTTATTTTGGAAATCAAGAATCAAGAATTTATTTCAACGTAAAGAATTTACATTCCGCTTATTGAATGTCAATGTACATACAGTTATGTATAACGTTAGCCGCTGCCTTGGGGCCGTCTGTAGTGGAGAAAAAGGCAGCGAAAAAAAAACTCCACTCTGACAATCTGTGAGTGAAATCATCGGGGGACTCCCGCGCTTTGACCTAGCCAGCTGATAAACCGACCTTGCACAGTGAGTTCAGCGGAGCAGGAGATGTTCCCAGTACTGGTCTTGGCCACGCAGGTGTAGAGCCCGGCGTCTTCAGGCCGCACGTGCTGGAAAACCAGCGCCAAAGAGTCCTCGTCGTCTCCTAACAGCACCTGGAGAACCAAAAATTGTTCCCCATTAATTCTGTCCTCACTGAGAGCCGCGGGTCTCTGCCCTGAGGAAGGTATAGGCCATACTCCACTACGGGGGCGAAGTCCGGATCGGTCGAGGCTTGTAAAACTAGTGGCTGGTCTTACTGTCAGAAATTTTTAAGCAGCCCGCCCTAAGGCTTCTGACTTGGCTTAACGACTGCCATCTATCGACGGCAGCCGGCACCAACTGCTTAGCGTGCCTTGCGAAGCACGGAACCGTTTGGAAAAAATGCCACTAGCGTTAGTCATAGACGGTCACCCACCCGTGCACTGAAGGCGCCCTATGTTGCTTAATATTCGTGATCGTTTAAGATCACTCAGGCAGCTGGGAATCACTCGTAGAGTGATTATTTCGGATACATTTCTTCTTTTTCTACCGGTCTTCGAGAACCCCCTTTTAGTTGGGGTCGGCAACCTAACCTAACCGCTTTTCTCCAAGCCTGGCAATTATTTCGGATACATTTAGTGGACTTACCTTACTGTATATTACTTATTACCTGTATATTACTTTATATACCGGACTTGGCCCCTGCGATGGATTATGGCCTATACCTTTCTCAAGGAAGAGACCCGTGCCCCTCGGTGGGGACATAATGGGTTGATGATGATGATGATTTCTTTATATTTCATATTGTACATGCACGTGCATTTATATGTATGTATCACTATGCATAGAGACTCTGTTTATGTAAATTTAATCTCAATATTTTAATTTTTTTACCTGTGTTGTTTTATTTATTAGTTAGCAGCAGGCTAAGATTTACTATATTTATTGAAGCAGTTCGCTTTCTAAAATAGAAAAGAAGTCATCCACCCCAGCTTCAGCGAACCTATCTGACGCGCTGCAGTACCTGGAAAGACCCACCAGCACCCTGAATAATGAGTCCAGAAGTCACCGGAGCTTACCTTGAACCTCTCCTCAGGGTCGAAAGGCTCCCCATCACGCTTCCAGGTGAAGGAAGCTTTCTCGCCCTTGGCTAGGAGCCCCTCGCCTCCCGGGGGCAACTCGCCGAAGATGTTCTTGTCGTCTGGTGACGTGGAATTAAAAAATATATAGTATGTATAGATGTATACACCTACCAACACAGAGGTCGTGGGTTAGATTACCACTGGAGTCCGCCGCACATTTGCATGTTCAGAGGTTCAGTTCATGCAATCAGAGGCCTTAGGGCGGCTTGAAAACTTCTGACAGTAAGACCAGCCACTAGTCTTACAAGCCTCCACCAATCCGGACTTGACCCCCCATGGTGGAATAATCAGAAATCAGAAATTTATTTCAATGCAAAGAATTTACATTCTGCTTGTTGAATGTACTTATAATGATAATGTTATTAGTTAATATGGCCTATATCTTCCTGAGGGAAGAGACCCGTGCCCCTCGGGGACATAATGAGTTGATTACGATGATGACTCTTCAAGACAACTTAGACAGAACATTCCTAATATTATCACAAGTTAAGCATTTATTTTAAGCAACAACTCAAACTGAGTCATAAACAAATACTGGAGCGAGTCCAAACGCATAAGAATAAACATATTTGTAGTGGCTTTATTAATAGCTCCATGATGGGATATTTATAGCGGCAGACAAGCTTTTGCCTACGAGTTTGACTGATCTAGTCTAGCATAGGGGACGTATTAGATAAAAAAAGATAAAAGTCAGTAGACCAACAGCTCGATGGTAGGGCGATGTGGCCGTTTGGCGGGCGGCCCGTGGATGCAAATGGCGAGAGGCCGCGAGGTATGGCGTGATCCCTATCACGCCATACATACATATTCCCTAATAGGCCCAACAGTGGGCCCAGGTGGGCTGATAATGATGATGATGCCGAAGATAACAGTACCCGACACGCCGGTGTCATACAATGCGTGCGACTAATGAATGCCTATGAAGCGAGGGTGATTAGTCAGGGTCGTGGCAAGTGGCAGTCCCTGGTCTCTGTCTACCCGTCTGGGATGCAGGCGTGAGCTTCTATATAAACCGTAGCTCTCAATGATTGAAAATAAATGATATTCTTTCTTTTATGTTTTCCTGACTGATATTTTATACTGTGATAGGCAAATAACATCACGCCTTCACGTATCAGGAAATATAGACAACTCCTCCCAAAGCACGTAGAGCACGTAGAGCACGTAGGATTATTATATATAAGCTAGAGTAAGACTAGAATAAGGGAGTTAGAGACTGGAGTCTTAACAAGATACTAAATTAAAAATGTGATCAACCGTTCCTGTTGTTTCCCTGCTGCGCCGCTGTCCTGCAACTACTCCCCCCACCACTGGGCATACTTCATGGCGACCGTGACAGGACCTCAAGCAACCCCGTCAGATCAAGTCAATAATTAATCATCATACTTCATGGCGACCGTGACAGGACAGGCAGAGATACTTCAATACCACGTTTCGGATACCTCGCAACACTTGGCCGAAAGGCCACTATACTTGAGCCATTACAAACGTGCGAACTGAGTCATAAACATTTGTATCAGACCTCTCTCTCAAACATATAGAAGGCATATCAGCCATATCGGAACTCTCGCTCACACTTTTATGACTAGGTTCGCACGTTTGGCTCATGGCTCATGTATAGGCCACTTTTGAGGCATCTATTAAAATGCTATGCAGACCATAGAAACAATCCTATTAATATTATAAATGTGAAAGTTTGTGAAGTTGTTTCGATGTTTGGTCGTTTGTTACTCAATCACGCAAAAACGGGTATCCGTTCAGACGAACAAAGATCTGAATTGTGACCATATTGTAGTACTTGACATCTCGGTAATCCTACGCGGATGAAGTCGCGGGCACCAGTTAATTAAACATAAAAAGGGGAGTAATATGTACCAATTCTTATTTTAACATGAGCTGAACAAAACATTTTTTTCTGCAAGTCGTCCATTCCATGGGAATATTTTAGAAAAAGTTGCATGTACCTTTGTGTTTACAGTGTAGAAAAAAAGAAGCAACAGACAATTTTCATTTTCAGATTTTAGTTAGTGTAACATTGAGGCGTGCAAGTTATTTATAACGACGCGTCACGAGATAAATGTTATGTGGGGGATAGCGGAGTATTACCAACAAGATTGAAATTGGATCAATATGATGAAGAACAGATATTGCCTCTCATAGTTATATAATAATATCTTGATCTCGTGAATGAGCGGTAATTCAGTAGGCCATTGGACTAATACCAAACATAAGCAAACACTGAAAATAATGGGGAACTTGCACTAAAATGTTTTAATATAATAGGAGAGGACACGTTAAAAGAAAAAAAAATCGTGGTATTTCAATCAGAAAGTCAATGTATTTTTCGCATATCTTGTGATCTCGAAAACCCTGAAAACAATATTTTTATGCTCTTAATTTTTCTTATTCCTCAAATGTCAACAAAATATGGTACCAATTACGAATAGGCTTCTTACTTCCTTGCTTGCTTATAACTTCCGCACAATACAATCACTTGATCTCGTCCCAAATTAGGATACCCTGTGCTTTGATAACCAGACAAGGACATTACAAACATCGAAAAACACCCAGAATTTATCTCAGCAGTTGGTTCCGTGGGAGAAACTCTTCAGAGTGCGTATACTGAGTTTTTTCATTCACTTTCGATAGCGAGAGCGTTTGCAATTTGCATAGGAGTGACAAAGAGACAACTATGTGGCGCGCTTTGTCACTCCTATGCAAACTGCAAACGCTCTCACTATCGAAAGTGAATGAACAAACTCAGTATAAGCACTCAGAATAGCCCTTCACTCACCGACAACGGTGACCTTAGCGTCCGAAGTGACGTCCCCGTAGATGTTCATAGCCTTGCAGGAGTAGGTCCCTGCGTCGACGGGCGTGACGTCGGCGATAACTAGCTCGTAGCAGCCGCGTTCCGCGAAAGTGCGCACGATCTTCACGCGGTCACTTTCGGAGGAGGCCACGATCTCTTTGCCTTCGCGGTAGCTGTGGACAAAGGGGGGAAGTTTACCGAACGATCGGCTCAGACTAGTTTCTGGCTATAACTCAGGTTATAACTTTATATATTGTGTATGTGAACCATCTTCATTCTTTTTGTCCACGAATATTTTACGTCACATCAGAGTGCGTATACTGAGTTTTGTCATTCACTTTCGATAGCGAGAGCGTTTGCGATTTGCATAGGAGTGACAAAGCGCGCCATCTAGTCGTCTCTTTGTCGCAAACGCTCTCACTATCGAGAGTGAATGAAAAAACTCAGTATACGCACTCAGAAGCTTTGTTAAAAGCTTCATTATCAAAAGGTCTAAGTAGCAAAACGTCCAACAGCGCGAAACGTCTAGACGTCTAAAACGTCTGAGCAGTACCTATGGCTAATTACCAAAACGTCCATGTAGCAAAACGGCTAACTAACAGATGGTCTGTAAAGCAGAACGTCTTTCATGACGTTAGACGGTTCGCGCTATTGGACGTTTTTCTTATCTTATCCGTTAAAAAACCTTCTAAATTGGTATGTTTTTTACATCCGGGTCCGACCGGTCTGATCAATTGTTTTTGACGTTTTTTTCCTTAGGTACTACTGCTTGGCACTACCACATTGTGTGACACAATTACTAGATATGTAATTTTTTTTTCTGTTACACTATTTACAATTATCTTTAATTAAGTAATATGTATGTTACTTTCGTCTACATGTAAATGTTAATCAAATTTATTTCACTGAGGAGCCACTGTTACCTGATTACTTTATCCAGTCGGTAAGTGAAGTGAATAAATTTCATCTACAATAAGTGATAGTACTCACAAGGTCACATCCGGGTTAGGGTCACCCTTGACCTTGACCATGAACCTGAGATAGGTATTCTCCATGATCTCGGTGTCCTTCAAGGCCACGAGGAAGCAAGGCGCGTTGACGGCGTTACGCTCCTTGCGCTCTTCCGATGTCACTGTTTTGGTCCATTTGGGAAAAGAAAAAGACGGTTAGTTTTGGTCAGAGTGTTTGATGAAGTGTGGTGTCAGTTAAGTGTAAAATTCAAATCGATGTCTAAATTTGCAATGGGCTCTTTTTATGTATGTTACAGACACGTCTCAACAGATGTAAGACCTTCGGTTTATCTGGCAGATTAGACGTTTCTTCGTCACTAACATCTTAATTTTGATATGTTTAAATGACTTGAAAGAATTTATAATATTCTGCGTCTTCTATAACTTTTTTGGATACTTCTTGGTGTATTTCAGTTAATTTAAAAGTAATGTTTTAAATATTTTTTATAATTTAGGTACTGGTTGTTTGTTGCCAGAATAAAAAAAAAATTGCTTCTTTTTGTGTGCTAGAGAGATTGATTTAGTCGAGTTTTGATAGGTTGCCTTTCATAAAAAAGGAGATATAATAATTTAAAAGAAAAGTAGAAGTTTGATAGATATTATGCCAATTAGAGGGCCATTAGAAAGGATAGTAGGCTAGCGTTGCCAATAAATAGAACAGATCGACATGCCAATAGAGTGAAACTAGTAAGTACGCAAGAGTGAAACTATTAAAAATTTCAACTTGATCACAGTGCTAGTGAAAGGAAAGCGACGACTACTATCACACCAAATCCATCATAAAACCATATTGTAACCATCGAGAATTGAACAGGATAAAACAAGATAGGGTTGATTAGTAGCCTCACGAATTGTGCTTAGTGTAACAGAGAGAAAAGACGTCTACAGAGTACTGTGTGAACAATAAACGACAAACTACTGGTTATCTGCTTTTACAATGCCTTAATAAATGATGACGCTTGATGCATGCCAGTTGAAGGGGTACGACATTACAAAATTATAATCAGAGGACTTAAAATCTAAAATAAACCTGAAACAGAATGTGATTAATTCGTTTTTAGTTTATAAGAAACTGATCCAAAATATCGGTTTTCAAAGTCTTTAGTGAGATTCGCAAGACAAATTCAATACGTTCTCAAAGAACAAAAATTGTAGGTAATCCAAAGACTAGTAGTATCATATAACTTATTCCGGATACACTTACTTGACTTTTTGTCGGAAGAGTCCGACCAGGTTTCGCTCTGATTCGCAGAGCTTAATCATGGTGAGCAGAGACGAAGCTCGCGTCGTCGATTGTTCCGCGGCCTGATGTAGGATTAAGCTTTGGAAATCAGAGCGAAACCTAGTCGGACCCCTACGACAAAAAGTCAAGTAAGTGTATCCGAAACAATATGGTGTATAACGTCTAGTGCTTGCAAAAGTCTTAGATCAAAAACAGAAAAGGTCTAGAATCTTGCAAATACCACCCCAAAAATCATCAAAAAAGGACCAAAACTCACACTCATGAACGAGCAACAGCGCAGAGCAGTGGGCGTTTCCCTTCGTGTTCTCAGCCCTGGCAGTATACAAGCCAGAGTCGTCTTCCCTGCAGTGCTGCAGCTCCAGCCTGTGGGTTCCTTCGGCGGACGAGATGTTCACCCGATCCATGAGACGATCGGTCAAGGGCTTGTTGTCCTTGAGCCAGGTGACCTTGGAAGTCTCAGAGGACGCACGGAGCTGGCACTCGAAGGCGGCGTTCTCGCCGGCTGTGGGTCAGAGTTAGTTGAAGGGACGTACCTACGAGATTTTAAGGCGGCCAAGTCTGATTGGTCTCCTTGAATTTGACTGCGGATTCTCGATGATGGGAATGGCATTCTTCAGTTAATCGCGGTTCCCATTGTATCGAGGCGTCGGGTTATACAGACTCGATTTCCCAACCATGTAATATTCCTACGTGTAATCTGCATATATCCATGGATCTCTCCATAGATACTTACTTAGCAATGTCTCTTGCTTTTACACAAAATAAACGAGTTCATTGACGAGATTTTCTTCACGTGCGGGCCCTTAAAACTAATCAATGAGAGAAACAAATGAAGGACATAGAACATAAAGGATAAAGCATCGGTTAGACAATGTGTCGTGTAGGTTAGTCACTAAAAGCGTATGTACAAGCACTAGATTGTGTTGTCTACTGGTGTTACAAACAGGATGATTTACACGAGCCTTTCTTTGATTCAGTCAACGAAGTCACGATTATGTAGTAAGCTGCTGGAACAGTCAATTCTATAAGAATGTTATTCCAAACAATACTATGATTGGCCTACTGGACCAACATCAAAAGACCTCGTGTAAACGCTCTACAATTGTAGCTAAAAACTCACGTTCGATGTTCTGCCCCTCGAGAGTAACCGAAAACGACGGCTTTCCATCCGACTCGACGGTCTTAGAAGACGACCGCACCGTGGACATTTCTCCAGTGGTGATGCTTCCATTGGAGATTGCCTTAGAGCTTTCATACTTGCTCTCGTAGGCGCCTCCGGATTGGGCGGAGCTGTTATAGCTCGACTCGATGGATGCTACGCCATTTCCGATCTTGGAGCTCTCGTATCTAGAGCTGCTTTCGTATTTGGAGGAGAGTCCTCCCTCGATGGCGCCTCCGGCCTCATAGCGGGAGCTCTCGTAGCGGGAGCCGCTTTCGCGGCGGGAGGACGAGACTAAACCGCTGCTTTCGTAGGCAGATGACTCATAGCGGCCTCCGCTGGAGAGCTTACGGGTGCTTGAGTACTCTGGAATGGTAGGATAATGTGAATTTCGAAAAATATTGGTATATTCACACATCACAACAACTTGGAAAAGTGATTCCTAGATTTGCATACCCTGTGATAATTAAAATGTCAGACAAGTTTTTTACCGCCTATGTTAGTCCTAAAAACCCTTATTATCAACCCTTTACATGAAAAAGATTCAGAAGATTTAGACATCCTGCCCAATATTACTTATGTACAAATTAACAACACATAATATATGTGTTGGTTTAATAAACAAGAACATCACAAACTTGACAAAACTTCACAATCACGGAAAAACTTCATCATCATAATCATGAAATCTTTGAAAACCCTGTATCGCTACGAAGCTTAGTGTTTCCGTAAGAGATTTTGAATCGAATACATACATAAACATAAACAAATAATACATAAACTCAAGCATGTATTGCAGAGGGGTAGGCGAAACCTGGGACTGCCGCTTGCCAGGATCCTGACACATCACTTTCACTTTCGATGAATTGCAGTGGGATAGAATTGAAGTAATAAGGGCTGAAAAAAAAATAGTTCTTTACCTCCAGAGAGCCTGGAACTCCTACTACTGGTGTATCTCGACATATCTTCGCCACCGTTGTCTTCGGTAGTTACAGTTTGTCCCTCTTGCACTACCTCCGTAGCACCAGCTGCGTCGCTGGCTTTAACAGCTGTGGCACTTAATTCACTGGCTTTTGCCTGAGTCTCAACTGTCTTTGCTGATGTTTCACTGGCCTTAGCTTCGGTTGCAGAAACTGAGGTCTCACTAGCTAGAACTGTCGAGACGGCTGATGTTTCGCTTACTTTCGTCTGCGATTGAACAGCTGTTGAAGTTTCGCTGACTTTGGTAGCTTGCGCGGATGAAACAGATGATTCTACGACAGTTTCGTGAGAAACTGTCGATGAGGACTTCTGTTCTGTCGAAGCTTGTGCGGTTTCAGATTTGTGCTGCGTGCCAGCTTGCTCAGTAACTGATGATTTCTGCTCTGAGGATGCTTGCACTGACTCAGATTTCTGTTGCGTAGAACCTTCTTGTAGAGAAGATTTCTCTTCTTTTGTAGCTATGGACTCCGAAGTCTCAACTTTGGAAGCTGTCTTCTTTGAGTGCTTTGAAACAGATACGTCTTCACTTTGCAATGAAGCTTGCGTCTTTTCCGAAGCTTGCACTTGAGTGGTCACGGACGATTCTACTTGGGAACCTGTTGTGATTTCACTTTTCACCTCACTTGTCACTACAGTTGTTGACTTCTCCTGCACTTCACTAATTGACGACACTTCTGTCAGTTCAGTTTTGGAGATTTTCTTCGCGATTTCAGCCTTTTCTAGCGACGCCTTTCTCTTAGCTTTCAACTGCTGTAAGGACTCCTCCCTTGTTAGGACTTCAGCGACTTCGATCTCCTCGACTCGGGAGCGTTTGGATTCCTTCTCTTCGGTGGCCGCTTCTACTTCGGTAGTTTCCTCCGCGCGTTCACGCTTCTTTTTCTTCTCTTCGGAAGGCTCTGGCGAAGTGATATGCGGTGGCGACTGCGGTTGTGATAGGACTTGGAGGTCGTCAGCTGCGTGCTCGGCTAGTGCAACTAAACAGAGAATAGTAATTGTGTGGTTTAGTTAGAATTGAGGTAACATAGAAATGGAATTTAGTTATCTATCTAGCAGCAAAAGTTTTCAAGGGGCTAAATTGTATTTCAAATCAAAAACATTATTGATAACTAAGCCTTCAAAGCGTTAACCGCTAAAATATCATGTCATGAAGTAAATAATTTTCACACCCACTTCAACTTCCCCTAAAAACATCACAAATACCGGTTATGCTCTGCACATTCATTGTAATCAAATAAAACAGTCCCAATCAGGAACAAAGTTGTAGCTATTCCGCAGGATTGTAGGAACTTTCAGAATCTAATAGGTTGTTTAATGAGTAGAAAGGCTCCATAATGTACAACTTAACATTACGTATCAGCATGTGATGTCTACGAGTTGACTTATTGAATGTCTTACCAACGTCACTAGCGTACTGTCTGATTTCCTCAAGCCAGGTATTCTTGACTCCCTCTTTCCTCGCTGCAAGAGTTACGGGGTAAGTGGGGGCCGCGGAAAAGAGTTCAAACTTGAACGCGTCCTCCGGGTGGTCCTTGACCGTGACCTCGGGGAGCTGAAAAGAGGTTAGTGATGAAGTTTTTCTATATAGTTAGTACCCTGTTTGTTGGTGGCGAGCCAAGAGATGTGAAATTGGAGATACGTTGGGAGTTTTGTGGTATTCATATGATGCAATATTGTTGGTTTATGAGTAGGAATATTAGGGGACAGAAGCTTAAGTTTTTAGATTGAAAATGGTTTCTGGCTGTGAACATAATTACTTTTATTTAGCGAATCGTATGTAAGGAACGACGTATTGAACAAAAGGAATTTCTTTTGTTCAATACGCCCCGAATATTCCTCCACGAATCTATCCATCCTTCCACGAATATTCCGACGTATATTGATACGTCGATAAGGAAACACATGGATTATCACTAAATTGGTACAATGCACAACTGTAGAGCTACGAAAATAAACTGGACGTTCATTCGGTCATTTCAATCTAACTTACCTTACCACCAGTTAGGCTCTTCTGTTTTCTCAAAAAAGAACAAGGCACAACGATATTTAATTAAATGATCAATATAGAAACTGGATATTGTTCTCTCTGATCTTTGACAACCTCCCTTCAAACCTCCTTCTCCTATTAACATACCTTGATAATATCCTTTAGGACGAACACGGACCGGTCGTCCGAGATACGCCTGACCTTGCAGACCAAGATCCTCGCTTTGAACAGGAACAGGTACCGTTCCTTCGGCTTCCCCTCACTGTCTGTGACAGTGAACCAATCGTGGGTCAGAAGTCGGCCTAGCTTGTAGATGTTCCCGCGGTATCCCTCGATGGAGGCGATGAATTTGTTGTCTGTGGCGCGGTTCGGGACTCCCAGGAAGAGCTCCAAAGCCTTCTGGAGGTCGGTGCAGTCTTCGCCTAGGCGCTTGGAGAACTTCACTAGTTCCTGCCGAGGAATGGCTTGGATTAGAGACGCGGGTAAGGCCAATCCTTCAGTTTCGTTGACATCTGAGATACAGTGTTTACCACTAGTTCAGTTGTCATCGTTTTTCCTTGAATGTATAATGACTTTATTCATGAATGAATGAATCATCATCAGCAACTCATTATGTCCCCACCGAGGGGCACGGGTCTCTTCCCTGAGGAAGGTATAGGCCAACACAGGGGCCAAGTCCGGATTGGTGGAGGCTTGTAAGACTAGTGGCTGGTGTTACTGTCAGAAGTTTTCAAGCTCCCCCGGCCTCTGACTTGGCTTAACGACTGCCATCTATCGACAGCAGCCAGCTCCAACTGCTTTACGTGCCTTGCGAAGCACGGAATCGCTCGGAAAAATGCCACTAGAGTTAGTCATAGACAGTGACGCATCCATGGACTGAACACGCCATATGTTGCTTAACCTTAGTGATTGTTTAAGATCACTCAGGCAGCCCAGGCTACGAGCGATTTATTACTATCATATTTGTGATTTATATTGTATCTAAATATTTGTTTTCATACTATTTGACATTGCCTAAGTAGTTAGGTATTGTAATAAGCCATATAAACGTCCAAAAACCTTACCTTCAAGAGAAGTTGATAGTCGTTGATCCTTTGTATAGGTAGCTTGAGATGTTCGCCTATGCCTTTGTCGTCACCAAGATCGTCTGCTAAATCCTGAAACAACAATAATATTTAGCGGACTTTGAAAAATCGCAATCTTGGCGCCATCGCAGATATTCGAATGTCATGTCGTTCATTTGTTTTTCTGTTCGTCTTTACAAACTGCATGTGGCCAGTAATAAAAAAAAAAACTCCCAAAAAAAGAACCAAAATAATTATCATTTAATTGATGGAATGAAACCTCTTTAAGTAAGTACTTTTTCGTTGATGTTGTTAAAGTG
This sequence comes from Yponomeuta plumbellus, assembly GCA_947310845.1. Lineage (NCBI taxonomy): Eukaryota > Metazoa > Arthropoda > Insecta > Lepidoptera > Yponomeutidae > Yponomeuta > Yponomeuta plumbellus. The sequence continues at coordinate 24,445,492 of OX371193.1, read as the reverse complement.
GCCAGTGCTAAATTTATTTTTTTAAAACATTTCAAAATGTTAAACCTTTTGTTCACATAAGTATCTTTATTTAGCGCAAAATATCTCTAATTTGTGATTTAGTATTAACCTTGACTATACTTTTATTTTCCCCTGGATACAACATTAAACTAGTTCAATGTTGTAGGTCAAATACCTCGGACTGCCGCCGTAAAAATAAACGTGATCGCGATAACGTAACATTTATAACCTTCACAGGAATCCAGGAGATAAAAGACTAGAATATTTCGTCAAGAGTTCCCGGTAGAAAACCGATGCTGTCTCTAATGAGATCAAGCAGTTGGATCTATCCGCGATCTAAACGGTCTTCGGCAATAATGCTGGTAATTGATTTAAATATACCGACAGACATATTCTTACTAGTCACAAAACGGAGAAATGTAGAAGAATCTACACCAAACTCAAATCAGTGATAATGCTGCAATATATGTTTCTCAAGTACCTAACTCTTGTTTTTTTTTTATGTTTGTTTGGTTCTTGTGATTTCCACATTAAATCGCATATAAGCTCACGCCTATATTCCAGAGAGGTAGGCACAGACCGTTTCGCTACTTGCCACAATCCTGACAAATATCTTTCGCTTCATCGACATTCATTTAGTAGCTACATGCACGCATGCCGGTTTCCGGTACTTTTTATCTTGACCTTCGCTGATATATCCCCTATTTTAAAGTATGTATAGTATAGTATGTATACCTGGGTCATAAAATTTAACATAACATAACATTTACATACAGGCAATACATTGCTTCTGGCCCCACACTAGGATACCCTGTGTCGTGGGAACCAGAAACAGCGAAGTCACAAACATGTAAACATCCAAGACCTGGGTTTCTTTTTTTTTGTCCCCAGCCGGAATTCAAACCGGGACCTCTCACATGGTAGGCAGATGCGCTAACAACTGCGCCACAGAGGTCGACAAATGATTTCATTCTTATAGTTCAATGACAGATACCAGGTCACGTGACGTGTTTTGTGATACCATTGACGCCTGGATTATTTGATAGGGTGCGCGCGTAGACTTGAAGCGACAGTGAAAGTAAATCGCCGACGTTCACGCAGTTGTCATTGTACTACAATGGATAAACTGAATCTAGGTCCTGGTCCCACAGTCCTTCTACGTATAATAATGTTGTGTTCAAACGCCTGACGTGTCCGAGTAATTGTTTGGCATGGTGACAAGGTTTGGGATATTGACGTTACACGTAAAGACTTTCGATTGCGATCGACACCGAGAGTGTGATACGACAAAATGATGATAGCTTTACTATAAACTTTGCAAGCTTAGATTCTGCATTATCTACTCTTAAATGTCACGACACACCGACAATATAAATCTAAATATACAGGGTGGAATTTGGTAATGCCACCTGAACGGGAAGTACTCTTAATACTATAGATAGAAAATTTTACTCAAAGAAAACATTCCTTTATTTTTGTAAAGAAAGAAAACTGCTATCAAAGATTTTTAAAAATTCACTTGCCGCATCCGGTAATCGAACCGACAAAAATCTGTGAAAGTTGCACCCTGTACTTTTATTGCATCCATCGTTAGGGTCAATTATAAGGATGAAATCTCTCTAACAAACTTCATAAATTAAATGAAAGGAAAACAATGAAATCTTAAATTGCTTTAATTATTTTCAAAAAATGGTAAACTAACTAATTAATTGCTCGAAATGGACTCCATTTTCTTGGATACACAAATTTATTCTTCTAACGAATTCATTCCAACGAATGTTTCCTTTGAGTAAAATTTTCTATCTACGGTATTAAGAGTACTTCTCCTTCAGGTGGCATTACAAAATTCCACCCTGTAGAGAAGAAGAGTCCTTACTCTTTACGCCTCATTTACATTTGCGTTATTATCATGTTTTTTAAACATGCTGTCCATAATGGTCGAATAAAATAGAGAAAGCAAAAACGTATGCGAATTTGTAGTTTTTATTGCGCACCATATAATATAAAAGTAGGTACTGTAAAAACATATTAAATACATAGTAAATAACTAACTATTTACTGAATTAGTTTTGTTTTAGTTTTGACACGTAATGAGAATTTGAACTTAGCAGTCAATAGCATCACAGTGGTAATTATGAGCTTAGGACGCCCACGCCCACGACAATTTCAACCTCTTCAAAACAATTTAACAAAGCGGCATCCTGTTCAAAGCAAAACACTGATGTTTTACGACAAACCGCGCAGTGTGTAAAATTTGATTTGTGGAACATGAATAAAGCTAGTTTCCCACAGTGTGTCGGAGGCAACGCATTTAGAGCACCTTGACACATCTGTAGCTGATGCCCCACGCTAATGTTATGGGCGGAAACCGACCTACATACATTGCGCACTTCTGAAGCAAAACACATTTCAAAGATGTCAGAAATATTATTATCTTCGTTTGCTTTGGAGAGGTGCATTATTTTGAAATCGAACTGTTGATTGATATAACAGCTGCTTAGTTTTCAACAGTACTGTTAAGTACCGTTGAACAAATATGAAAATGAAGAAAAATAAGAAATACATTTGTTCACATCACAGAAACAAAACAAACAGACAAGTAATATAACATAATAATATGCATAACAACAGTGGAAAACTAACAACGAAACAGACAGAACAAATAAATAAAACGAAACCATAGATGTCGCCTAGCACAGATGTGGTGTGTCTAGGGTAATAGGTAATATACATAGAGTCAGGTCACTTAACGGAAACAATTGAAGCATACAACACTGAAGAAATTAAACCTTTCGGAAGACAAATACAGAGAAGGTACTTGAGATAAGCGATGGAAGGTCTGTGGTTGCAAATGGCGAGAGACCGAGTGAGATGGCATTTGGAGAAAAAGCTTATACCCAGCAGTTGGCAGCAATGGGCTGATGATGATGACTGTTAACACGACCGTGGCAAGTATACTTCAAGCTGTTGTGATGTTTTTTTATTATTATTACGCGCTTAAACTGGACCGTACTTGAAACTAATGCAGGTTCCAGAAGAGTAAATCTTCCATGGATATTAGTAAAGAAAGCGGTTTCTTGAATGCCAGCCAATATGAATGCGGTTGTTTTAAAATAGTAGGTATTCGCAACGGGTAATTCGATCATAGTTGCAAGTAAATGCAAAAGTGAAGCGTGAGACTTTGTCGAACTTCGAAGTTAGGTCATCAAGTCATTACCAAACAATCAAATGGATTTAGGTCAAGGTCACCAAGAAAGCCTTAAACAATGTCGATTTTAGGCTCTTTTTAATTTTCAGAGAATCCAAAACGTACTCAAAATGACCTTAAAGAAGACACAATATCTTCGTGAGAAACACAAAATTCGTAAACCGCCAGCAATTCACAGCACGCATCAACCCACGCCGGCCGCCGACGCTAAAATAAACCAGCCTCAACATTCAACATGAAACGTAACACCCCGCGTAACATTGAAACTGCTCAATTCACACCAAATCGTACAACACCACACTAGAACCAAAACTAGACTATAATTTAACACCCTAATGATCAGCCCCTGGTATACTTCTGGGTCCTTGCTCTCACGTCACTCGTAGAAACTCCTGGGACAGTCGTCGGTGTCCGTAAATCCTGGTGACGGCACCTGGCCCTACCTGGTGTTAAGTACACTGCACGACACTCACACTGGGGCACTAAGTTCGTGACGTCACTCGGGCGGAGTGGTCGAGGGTCGCGCTGGAGCGAGGTGGTCGGTGCCGCGGTCTACGGGCGACTGGCGGCGCGCGGCCATGGGCTATAGATAGGCCAGAGGATAACACAATTTCACTCGGTGACGCGCCACTGTCGTCGCAAGGTCGCGCTGTGAACTTGCAGCGCTGATCGCCGGCTTGATAAACAATGGTGTTGGGATTAACCTTCCTCTACGCGAAGAGCCGGTGACAAGGTTACAATTTGCGAGAAACCTCTGACTGACAAAAAACTTGCACGATCCTGAAAATTCAGGGCTCCTATTTTAAGAAGCTATAGATTAGCTTGATGAAGTCGAAGATCGGAAAGAACGTGAATAAGTGAAAGGGTGATGGCTGTGGATTCTGAGGCGATAATTATTTGAATAATCAATAAGTCTGATGAGCCAACCTGATAAAGGCGGGCGTAGTAAAGTTATTAACTTTATTCCAGATACACTTACTTGACGTTTTGTCGGGAGAGCCCGACCAGGTTTCGCTCTGATTCGCAGAGCTTAATCATGGTGAGAAGAGACGGAGCTCGAGTCGTCGGTTGCTCGTTGCATGATAATGTTGCTTACGTAGTAAATTGTTGTGGGCATGAAAAAAGCCTCCACATATAACATTCATACCGAGTCCTGTTCATCTGGCGCACCCCAGGCAAAATTTTGCGAGCACTGGACGCTGAATCACAAATACTTTCAACATGATGGCGAACATCGTTGGCCATCAGCCCCTAATTATTACGCGGACTAAATCCCAAACGATTCCAATCGTGTAATCGTCAATTGAATTAACGAATTTATTGATCCAGTGGACCTCTGGACTCCGAGCCCAGACCCTAGGCCCCAGTACGTACTGAAGAAAAGTTGTGCTGTTAATTCAAATTCAAATATTTTATTTAGTGTTAACAAATACTTTATGAATGTCAAAATTGTTAGTTTTGTTGTTTTTTAGCAATAAGGCCGCCCATTGTATTTTATTTAAATAGTATTTTTTTTCTATTTCTTGTTTCTCGTGTGCAATAACGAATATTCTTATCTTATCTAATCTTTCAATATATAATAATCATCAATAGAAGCTAACAAAGAAACTCCACATTTATTCTCTTAAAAACATATTTAGCTTAATTAGCAAACTTTCAAACTAAAAAAATTAATTTTCATGGATGTATTGAACACTAGACACAAAATTGTCCTCTGAATGCATTTAATATAATCAACTGTTTGACACCAGACTTTTTTGTGTTCTAAATAATCATCGATTTCATAATAAGCTTTTTTGCAGTCTGCTTAACGCATTTTTTAAGCCGCGTCGGAGGTAACTCTACTATATCTTGAGGAATCTTGTAAAAAACGCGTGTAGGATGCACATGCCTCGATGGTTCAATAAGTTTCTGCTAAAGATAAAAGTGGCCAAAATAATTATATTTGAAGACTTGATTCAATAATGACGTGTAAGTTAAATTGTTTCCTAATGCCTACGGCTACAGAAGATGTAGTATTTACGTTAAATCCAATGGCTGGGCAGCCATTCATCCGTTCGTAATGACGTAGAGACACCTTTAACACCGTCGTGAAAATTGCAGATTGGGCTGTGTTGTATTGTAAACTGCAGTGCTTTAGCTTTTGAAACTGAAAACTGTATGAACAGGATGAACTAGCCGCTCTTAAGGCCTCTGGGCTTAACTACTGCCATCTATTGAAGGTAGCCGGCACCAACTGCTTAACGTGCCTAGCGAAGCACGGAATCGCTCGGAAAAATGCTAGCGGATGTATGAACAGGTTGAACTAAGGATTTTTTAATGGGTGTTGTGGGAAAGGGAGGGAATTTAAGGCAAAGTCGAAGAATAAGTAAAAGTTAGCTGCTAAAGCTTAATAAATACTTATTTCTGACTCAGCTAGAGTCTCTGACCAAGGGGCACGAGTCTCTTCCCTGAGGAAGGTATAGGCCATTCTCCACCACGGGTGCCAAGCCCGAATTGGTGAAGGTTCGTAAGACTAGTGGCTGGTCTTACTATCAGAAGTTTTCAAGTCCATGACGGTGAGCAAATTCAATTCAATTCAATTCATTTATTTCAGACTAAGTCCATAACTTATGTTAGTAATTGTCTTATAACTATATTAATATGATATAAAAAATTAAAAAACACAAAAAATACATTTCACAAATTACACAAAACACCTACAAAGACAGATCACAAATTACACAGAACACCTACAAACAACAAATAACAATTACAAATAATAATTAATTTTTCGCTGGGCGACATCCCTTTCGGACAATATGTGGGCTGCCACCCAGTGCCTTAAGAAGGGGTTGTCAACCTTAGCTGCGATAACCTTCAGGAAACTATTGGTACTGCCGCGCATCCTGTACAGCAGGGACGCTATCCTTTTACGTAAGATGGCGTGAAAGCCCTCAACACGCGCCTCTGCAAACATCCCTGATGCACTACAGAAACGCGGCAGCCCCAACAGCATCCTGAAGGCGTTGTTATACTGAACACGCAGGGCGTTGTAAGCTCGCTGCGTATATCTAACCCAGAGGCTGCACGTGTAAAAAGACTGACAAAATGCCCTAAATAGGGTTATCTTGACACTCTCAGTACAACGCGCGAACCTGCGGGCCAGCATATTGCATCTTACCGACAACGCCCTGCGTTCCCGTTCCATGTCGAGGTCATCTGTGAGGTCATCCGTTACCCAATGACCCAGATACTTGAATTTAGTTACTTGCGCGAGAGGAGATCCATCTAAAGTTAAAGGGCGCGGCAATGAATACGTCTTATTACCCGCTTTAAATATCAGTAGCTCGCTCTTTTTTGCGTTGTACCTAAGTCCATGCTCTGTCGCATATGCCTCGCAGATGCCCAGCAGTGTTTGAAGACCACGGATTGATGGGCTCAGCAGCACCATATCGTCGGCGTAACTGATATTATTAATAATCTTGCCGTCAACGGAACAGCCGACTCCAGCGCTGCTGAGCTCACCAATCAGTCGAAAAAACCAAAACCCGAAAAAAAAGGTATTTTCAAAAAAAAAAACACCAAATAAGTATTTTCGTAAAACTTTCTTTTTTCTATTCGCGTTATGCGAAAAATACTAGGTACTTATATCAAATTTTTTTTTTGGTTAACACTAAAGGGAAGGTTTTCAGTTTTTTTGTAATTTCAATAACATCGCACATTGTGAAAACTTGCTCGAATTTTCTTTGAAAATGTCTGAAAGCACAAATAGGTATAGGCGGACGAAGAAAATGTGTCAGCCAAGTCTTGTCCACGATGACGACATTGCGGCGACTCACGGTAATCTGCAATTACGAAGCAGGTCAAGCAGGCGACTGTTTACCCTATTTATTTCCGTCAGTTTGAGTAAACAAAATTATATGTAACCAACCGTGGCCAATTTGGGTGGAGGCCATCTCGACAAAATCCGAACAATGACAGTTAAGGTGATTGAAAAACAATAAGAAGAAATACTTTTATTATACCAACAAGACACACATCATAATCATCATCAACCCATCATGTCCCCACCGAGGGGCACGGTTCTCTTGCCTGAGGAAGGAATAGGCCATACTCCACCACGGGGGCCAAGTCCGGATTGGTGGAGGCTTGTAAGACTAGTGGCTGGTCATATTGTCAGAAGTTTTCAAGCCGCCCTAAGGCCTCTGACTTGGCTTAACGACACACATCACAGAAACAAAATAAACAGACAAAACAAATAAATAAAAGAAAACAACATTTGTAGCCTGTGGCAAGTCTAGGTTATCAAGAAAAGGCAGCTTACATTGCTTACATTTCTAATTTAAAATCAAATAAAATTAATTTATGTCAATGTAAAGTATTAACATTTTGTTTGCTAAATATCTGTACTATGTTAGCCGGCAGCGGGAGAAAAAGTCCTCTCTGACCATCTTTTATAAAATAATTTGAAACAAATACATCACAGCCTAAATATATCATAAGAATAGATGATTGCCATAAATTTAAAAGTCAAAACTTTAGCTCCTATCCAATCCTATTTCTGTAGGAAAATTAGCTAATGTTTTGTTCTGCGACCATACATAATGAACAGCATCTGTTCATGGTTCACGGACCAAATCCTAAATAGTTGCATCTTATTGAGCCTTATATTGCACTATTGTATTACGATTGTATTGAATGAAGTCTGGCAGACAACTTGAACACAAATCTGCACAGTTGTGACAAGTTGGACACACAATACTTAGTTTTAAAATGAGTCATAAAATATCTTAATTTGACAAAAGTAAAGTCCGAAGAATTCAAGTCACATCCCGCGCCAACCTCAGCTACATATCTGTAAAGAATTTAATTGAACGTACGAGAAATCGCAGGTTAGTAATAGTTCGAGTGGGCAACACGTACAATAATAGAAATGTTATTTTGAGAAGTATGATACCAATATGTAGGCTGAAGAACGAATGGATTAAGATCAGCCTTAACAAAATTATTTAGTCCTTGTTAATATGGACAAAAGGACTACCTACTAAATGAAGATTTCTTACGAGCTTCGCAGTCAAAAAAACTGACAACTATGATAACTTGAAAGCGACACAAACTCCTACTACTTTCTTTGTTCATAAAAGTGTCTGCTGGAATTTAATAACTATTTAGTAATAATTAATTTCACGGCATGTGCATGGTTGTTGTTCATATTTATACACATGTAATTTTTAGTTTTGATGTAATTTTACCATAATAGCGCACATGCACAAACATTTACTTTATAAAAGTAATTTTGACGATCTCTGTGGCGCAGCGGTTAGCTCAAATGCATACCTTGCGATAGGTCCCGGGTTCTAATCCCGGCTGGGGACCAAAAAAAGAAAATAATCCCCAGGTCTTGGATGTTTAGATGTTTGTGATGTCGCTGTTTCTGATTACCACGACACAGGGTATGGGGTCAGAAGCAATGTTATATGTGTGCTTGTTTATAAATGTTTATGTTTTTTTAAACTTGATAGCGAATACGCTACGCTACATCCTTTTCCAGTCACTATCTGTTTGTGAAAAGTGTTCATGTAGTGTTCATAACATTTTGGAACGACCCTGATCGGCCACAAGCCGTACTTCAACTGCACCCGACCATGTAACCACAATATTCTCCCAAATAGCCCATATCATTACTCGCAGCTGTCATATCGTGCGTCAACGCCGCCAAAATATTCAGTATCAAATCCAAGTTCCTGATGAGAATTTGTCTCCGTTACGTGTTTGGATGATTTACGATGTTGACGCTCAGTATATCAGATATAGCCTTCGAAAGGCCTTGAGGTATAAATGCACGTCTCGTCTGAGATTTTATAATTTTTCTTAATATAACACTAGCGACCCGCCCCGGCTTCGCACGGGTGGCAAAAACGTTTCCGTGAAAATAGCTATATTAGTTCCGTGGAAAATTCCCGGAGTAGTAATTTTTTACTACTTGGGTTACATTATTCAAGATTTCGTACGGAAGAATGTAGCTTTCTAATGGTGAAAGAATTTTTAAAATCGGCCTAGTAGTTTCTGAGCCTATTAATTAAAAACATACACACACACAAAAATACAAATCTTTCTTCTATATACATAATTTTGATTGGAATCTCTGGCATGTTTCTACCCACGATGGAAGACGTTCTATTTTCAATTAGTTGTGAATATGAAAATAGCAATTAAATACACTATGGCATGGTGCGCCGATCGGCCCGCCAAAAATTAAAGGTTAAAGGTTAATAAAGCACCACAAATCAGATATCAAAGTTACAAGTGAGTCCGAACATAAAATAATAAAATTAAGGCGAGCAACCGACGACGCGAGCACGGTCTCTGCTCACTATGATTAAGCTCTTCAAATCAGATGGAAACCTGGTCGGACTCTTCCGTCAAAAAGTCAAGTAAGTGTATCTGTGGTGAAGCAAGGCCTATACCTTTCTCAGGGAAGAGACTCGTCCCCCTCAGTGGGCACATACTGGGTTGATGATGATGAAGTGTATGCGGAATAAATTTAATTACGTTTACGAAAGTCTTAGTACAAAAATAGTGTTAATAATAATCACCACAATGTACCTAGATGTGGCCGGCAAGAGTCCATGGGACATGGCGTTTGGGGGAAACGGCGGATACCCCAGCATTGGGGAAGGGTGTGCTTTTAATGACGATGATTATGACAATTCACGTTCAAAGGTAGAGTAAGGTAAAACAAACATCAAAAGATGCTGCGTCGATGGATCACGCAGCTTGCTTACTATAGTTGATTGGAAAAGAAAACTGGACGCCGAATAGAACGAGATGAGAGCTCCTTAGAGTTTGAACAAAACTAAGTAAAAATGACAGTGGGCAGAGCGCGTATGTCGTCTGGAGGATGGAAGATGGAGCTGCAAAGTCCTGTTATGGAGACCGTGCACAGGAATACGAAATGTGGGCAGACCACCTGCATCATGGTCTGATGGCATCAGGGCAACGACAGGGCCAACCTGGATTACAATAGCCGCAGACCGATCGCGATGTAGGACCCATGAAGAGGTATACGTCCAACAGTGGACTAAAAAGCGCTGAAGAAGAAGTAATAAAGATACGTTTATTTGCTATGAACACGTGTCAATCAAGTTACATAGAAAAAAAAACATTAGACCCAACATGTTCTGCTGATACCAGCGCACAAATTTGAGTGTACGGAAAGTCTGTGTTCTTAAGCTTTAGAATTAATACAATAAGTAATGGTATACCTACAACAGACGGCTCCAAGGCAGCGGCTAACATTATACATAACTGTATGTACATTGACATTCAGCAAGCAGAATGTAAATTCTATACGTTGAAAAAAAATTTTTGATTGATTGATTGATTGGCGATCTCAACGCGATCTCTAAGCCATAAGACTACATAATCGATTGAATAATTTTAAGGTTCCTGATAGTTGGGATTGTTTGCACATAGTTCGCGCCTGCCCTCAATATGATCGGCACTGACAGCGAGGCGCGGAACGTCAACTATTCCTGTGTTGGCGCGCTGCCGATTTCGCCGGCGCCTCTGTGCGGTGCGATGTGACGACTCTGTTAGCGGACTAGCGCTGAAACTTTCTCTGAGTGTTACAATCGGATATTGGGCATCATTTGTAGTGATGAGACGTATCCGTAGGCCGCCTTGCATTGTCAATATTCGGCCGCTTATGCCTCAAAAAATGGATATTTTGACACTCAAGGGAATCAAAATTCATAGGGTACTTTCCGTTGACCTAGAACTTTGAAATTTGGCAAATAATATCATCTTATACTACAAATACAGGGACTAATAGGAAAACTAAACACTGGCCATTAAATCATAAAAAATGCCTTTGAAGTTCGGAAAAAGTATAGTAAGTGTAGTCTATATAAAGTATGTATGGGGCCGAAAAGTTCTCGAATAGAGACCACATATCGGCAAGCGCAGCGTAGGACGACCAGACACAAGATGGACAGAAGATCCCATCCAAGTGGCAGGAAGACGCTGGATGCAATCCGCTTCTAAGCGGTCTTTATGGATATCCATGGAGGAGGCATATGTCCAGCAGTGGACTTCTTGTGGCTGGATGATGATGATGATGATATAAGTCCTTCTGCACGCCACAGCCCTTCTCTCAGAACGAGAGAGATCCTTGACGTGTAGTAATAAAAAAACTATAATATTTTGCGATATCGTCTTATACTTGAAAAACAGGGGAAAATCTGAAGAATATACATTTGAATAATTATAAAATATTGTCTTTGAAGTCCCGAAAAAATTTCGAGTACCTCGGTGCACAAGCCCGACTCTTGTCCAGTTTTTTTTTAACTTTAGTTGTAGAGAAGAAAATGTCTTTCAACTTTAGTGCTGTTTGTGATAATTTTTTGTGACCCCGAAGGGTTAACATGTCTACAGTTATTTTTGTATTCAGGCGATCTGTTCCATTATTATTTTTGTCAGCCATTTGACGTCCACTGCAAAACATAGGTATTTCTCATGCTTTCCTGAATTTCCCGGTTTAGCAATTTGTTTAAATCTAGGGAAACTGTATCTGAAAAGGAGTATCATCATCACCATCATCAACCCATTATGTTCCCACCGAGGGGCACGGGATTTTCCCTGAGGAAGGTATAGGCCATACTCTACCACGGGGGCCAAGTCCTGATTGGTAGAGGCTTGTAAGACTAGTGGCTGGTCTCACTGATAGAAGTTTCCAAGCCACCCTAAGGCCTCTGACTTGGCTTAACGACTGCCATTTGACGACGGCAGCCGGCACGTACTTTACGTGCCTTGCGAAGCACGGAACCGCTCGGAAAAATGTCACTAGTGTTCGTCATAGACGGTGACCCATCCATGCACTGAACGTGCCAGGCAGCCGGCAGCCGGGGCTACGAGCGATTTAAGGAAAAGGAGTATATTACGCAATCATACTCAGTACCTATTCAAAATACATTAGTTAATCTTCTTCCATGCTAAAGCATGGAAAGTTATTGCAATATTGTTATTTCTACTAGCTTGATTTGATTTGATTCTTACAGCACTCGCTTAAGGTTTGTGAGTGTTTTGATGCATCCATTATGTCTAATCTCGTTTGGGGTAGCAACACTCAAAATACGTCTTAAAGTGAGATAATCCACGTTGACACTGCAACTAATTATAACAAAACAAGATTTCAAGACAAATCCCGTAATTTTACTGTAGAAAAGATTTTTTATTAAAAAACATATTTTGTTATGAATTTTCAGGGGACGATACCATGACTCGATTTCTGTTGTTCACAAAACGTTTAAAAATAAATTTTGTTATGGAACAAACAGCGCCATCTGCAGAAACCTTTGGAGTACTATAAGAAATCCTTCTTGGGACACTTGGTACGGTTTTCAAAAGTTGCACGAACGCCAATGATTTACAGATGGCGCTGTAAGTTATCAGTTCGCTTGTGCTTGAGTTAGATGGCGTTATAATTGCAAATTATTGACAAAATAAAGGAGAATCTAATTTCCGAAATAGAATTAAATACTTTCTCCTGACTTGCAGCGATCATTAAGTAAATAGGCAAACTGTGCACCAGGGCAAGCGTGGGACGTGGCTAAAATGTCAATTTATCAAAATTTTAGCTCGATCCTACACGAAAAAATCTTATATTTTTTGTCGCGAAAATAGGTAATTTTGGGAGTCTAGTCTACTTCAATGTAGGGTTTCATAAATTCTTAAAGCGAAAAAAAAGAACTAGATTATACGAAACCCGAAGTACTTTCATTAGCGTGTGACACGAACGTTGAACTTGTTAGTCTCACACTTATTCACAAAAATTCTGTGAATATTATTAATTTATGATTGTAGCATTATACTCCCTGGCCTGCATACAGATAAATCACTTTTAAATATATCAATATTTAGGACAATGCCCACTGAAGAAAGCAACCAGTTAATCTAGTTATTGTTATGCCGCTAACCAAAATTTTTTAAGAACCAAGTAAGTTAGACCTAAATGTAATTATTGATGTCGGAATCGGCAATTCGAATTCTCGCTCCATGCACAATCTGCATAGTACTTCATCATCACCATTATTCATTACTCATTATGTCTCCACTGAGGGGCACGGGTCTCTTCCCTGAGGGAGGTATAGGCCATACTCCACCACGGGGGCTTAGTTCGGATTGGTGGAGGCTTGTAAGACTAGTGGCTGGTCTTACTGTCAGAAGTTTTCAAGCCGCCCTCAGACCTCTGGCTTGGCTTATCGACAGCAATCTATCGACGGCAGCCAGCACCAACTGCTTAACGTGCCTTGCGAAGCACATGATGCTTAACTTTCGTATCGTTTAAGATCACTCAGGCAGCCGGGTCTACGAGTGTAGTACTTAATTCAGCCTTCTTGTCTCAGACAATCTCACCTGAAAGTACTTATTAACGTCAGGGTCGGAAGCCAGTAGGTACTGCGCCCTGGGCTCGTCCCGGCAGTAGGCGACGTGCTTGTCAAACTCCCGCTCCATGCGCAGCAAGGCTCGTCCCAGCATACGCGGATCCCCTGCGTAGTATTTGATGCCTTCGAGAAGGACCCTGTGGATGGACAGTGGTTATGAAAAATCTATAACATAATTTGAGACATAAGCGGGACGTTTAAGTAGCGGTTAGCGCATCTGCTTACCATGCGAGAGGTCCCGGGTTCGATCCCCGGCTGGAAAGAAAAAAAAAAACAAAAACTCCAGGCCTTGGATGTTTTTACATGTTTGTGACGTCGCTGTTTCTGGGTCCCACGACACAGGGTATCCGAGTGTGGGGCCAGAAGCAATGTATGTGCCTGTATGTAAATGTTTATGTTTATAAGGCAAGTTTTTGAACTTATACTTTCGTAAGCACTAGACAGTATCCACTTTATTTCGGATACACTTACTTGAACTAAAAATTTCGTAAGCACTACACATTTTCAATACTATCCGAATTCACTTACTTGATTTCTATCGGAAGGGTCTGACTAGGTTTCGCTCTGATTCGCAGAGCTGGTGAAACCTGGTCAGACACTTCTGATAGAAATCAATTAGGTGTATCCGGATAATATGTAAAACACTTACTTGACGTCAGAGACGAGCTACCGACGCGTCGCGAGCTCCATCCCTGCTCACCATGATTAAGCTCTGCGAATCAGAGCGAAACCTGGTCGGACTCTTCCGACAAAAAGGCCAGTAAGTATATCCGGAATAAGGTAAGCATAACATAAACATTTACACACAGGTATATACACTGCTTCTGGCCCCACACTAGGATACCGTGTCGTGGGAACCAGAACATAACAAACATGTAAACATCCACGACCTAGGGTTTTTTTTTTGCCCCCAGGCGGGGTTCGAACCTGGGACCTCACCACGATAGGCAGATGCGCTAACAGGGGTAATCAGAGGTTAATAGCATCAAGGACAATTAAATTCTCCTTGATAGCATAAGATAGTTAAACGCAGGTACATAAAGTAACCGTAATTTTTACTCCAGGTTGTGCTATAGGGCCAAATTGGAATAGAAATACTGCAAATGTTAAGCTGGCACCACACTTGGCTATTCGTATTCGTGTATCCGCGACGATTAACAATATATTGCAGCTTTAACAAAAATCAATGCTTAGGATTCGCCTTAATACCTACCTAGCAATGGAGTGATAATATTTGCCAAACACGCAAATACGAGTGGCCAAGTGTGGTGGCAGCATAGTAATGTAAAACGTTTTTTTCTCAAACATGCTTGGAAATTTGAGCATTATTTCGACAACCTTCTTCGAGATAAATAGAAATTGCTGTACTGGCCAATTACACGCAAGCAGCGGCCGGAAAAAGTTGTATGAAATTTCATAACTGTCGTGTTTTGCGGCCAAATAAATTACATACCTACTTAACTCATATCTATTGTACCTAATTTGTGGATAGAGAAATAAAGTTTATTTGTATTGTATTGTAGTGTATCTGTCGTGTTATTTAAAAATGGAACGATCTTTTACTCCGAACAATGACAACCAAGGAGGTAACTTATCAGACAGAAGTTTTATTTAAATTTCGAACTGGCTCGCGATAGAAAGCCAACCTACCGATAGAATACCTATTGAAAAAAAAAGAACACTTTAACGCGGCAAAAAATGTTGTTCTTCCGTTGTTCGTTCGTGGTTCGTCTGATTTTGAAAGTTTATTGAATTTAACAGAATGAGTTCATAGATTTAACTAAAATTAGTTATGATTTTTCTCAAATTAGCGCAGAAATCCGCGCATTATTTGAGAAAAATCATATACAAGCCTTGGCCACAACTAGGCATTGATGGACTCACGTATGTGTACCTCGGCTTCGCCTCGGCCCACATTTCCACGTTCGTCCATCAGTGCCTCTTGCTGGCCGCTGCAGTAGTGTACTATTGTAACGTGAGGTTAGTGCAGAACCCACGTGTTATGAAACTCGGCGATCTGCCGGAAGTTGCTGAAGAGCAGCTCGCGGTTGTCGAAGACGGTCTTGGGCGTGACGGCCTTGTCCATGGGCCGCATGTACCGGCTCACCACCTGCTGCATGTCGCGCCCGAACTCCTCCTCCGTCTCTATCAGCTCCCGGACCACGGCTCTGTGGGGGAGAGAGACGGCAAGCTATCAGTAAGAAGTTTAGTATTTCTTTTTTTTTGTATTAACCTTGAACTGGTGACGTGACAAATTTATAACACTATGAGGGACGTGGCGACTCACAGACTTCTTTTCGAAGTTAAATTTTGTCATTTTTGACCTCCGCTCCTCCGCAGTAGATCGTAGTGCCTGTAGAAAGTGATGTTGATAGACGTTTGCCTTCGAGTTCCACTAAAACCTAAATAAAAAAAGCTAAGTAGATATCGTGGGAATCGTCCTCCACACAACACAATCACTTGTCCTAGTTCCAAACCAGTATATCTTGTGCGGACTTAGCGTCATGACATATGCACGGTGCCGAAATATCACCCGAATAACTGATAACCGATGGGGTAGACGAGTTCTTGAGTGGAGACCGCGGATCCGTAAACGTAGAACTGGATTAGAATGAACTTTAGTATGAACTAAAGAACTGGATAAGAATAGCCGAGGACCGTGTTCAGTGGCGTGCAATGGAAGAGGCCTATGTCCAGCAGTGGACAAGCATAGGGCGATAATGATGATGATACCTTGTGCTATGGTAACCAGGCAAGGACATAACAAACTTGGAATTACAGCCAGACTGAGGTCATTTGTCCAAATGTACAGCGCCCACCAGTGGGAATCGAATCCACAACCTCTGGCTTAGTAGTTAAGCATGTTAAGCGCTAGACCGAAGAGGCAATTTAATCGATTGATCCATCTGACGACCACCAGCTGTACTTTCATCAATAACATTAAACACGCTGGCTCGTCGTGTGCATATTTAGCCGAACAAGAACCCTTTGCGGACAAAAATAGAAGCTAAAATTACAAGCAGACTGATATATTGATCCTACTGAAGTCTACTTCGGGTACCTTGACTCATAGACTATTTTGCGAAGATGCCAAACATCCACGGCTAATAATCGACTTTTGAAGTTTATTCACGTGGATTAGGTTTTCGCTGCTGCGGCCAAAATTGGCGTTCGTTAACAGATTTCAGAATAATTAGGTCTGAAATTGATTTACAGCATTTGAAGTACTGAGATGTGGGCAATTAGATTGATTCATGATTTTCCTCGATTCTTGACGAGATCTCTTGGAAGCACTTAATCATCATCATCATCAGCCTATGGATATAGCCCTCCCCTAATGAGCGCCATAGCGCCCTGGTGCACTTAATATGCAAGAGAATTTAAGTCGTTGTGGACTGAAAGAGGATGTAATGACTAGAATTGAGAAAGGAATGTTGCGTTGGTTTATTCATGTGGAGAGGATGAAGGAAGAAAGACTGACGAAGCAAATATATTGGAGCGAATGTGAGTGGAAGGGCCAGTAAGGGACGCCCCAAGAGGATATACTTCGACCAACTAGGGGATGTATTAGCAAAGGGCAAGATAAAAAGTACCCGAAACAGAGTGCGTGCAATGAATATCGATGAAGCGAAAGTGATTTGTCAGGATCATGACAGGTGGCAGTCCCTGGTCTCTGCATACCCCTCTGGGATACAGGCGTGAGCTTATACATGTATGTAAATTGAGTCTTACAACAAGTGACCAGAAAGTCAGTGAGTATTTATAATTTTGGGTAAGCACGGAAGAGCCGGCAAATGTAAAAAGTAAATGTAACGAACAATTTGTCTGAAATTACACAATTAACACTTCAACATTCACATTTGTGTGAACACTGAACAAAGAGCTTTATGCCTGTATCTTCCGAGAACTTTGAATTGTCATTGAAAGACAATATTGTTCGCACTGCTTTGTAGAAATGTGCTGAAGGCACTTAAGACGAATCCGATGTCTAATAGAGAGTTCCGTTGCTTTTAATCATACAAAGTAGATCATGCTGACAAAAAACACTGATTGGCAAGTAAACTAGATTAACAATAATTCAGAGATTGATATAAAAAATATTCCGTATATACATAATATAGAAATATAGTATATTATATTATAAATGTATATTATACATTTCCATAAAGGCACATACATTACTTCTGACCCCATACTAGGATACCCTGTGTCGTGAGAACCAGAAACAACGACATCACAAACATGTAAATATCCAAGACCTGGGGTTTTCTTTATTTACCAAATCGATCGGCTCAAATAAATAAACTTCAAGTAACGGGGACTGGTCACACTCCCCAGTGACGCACGGAATAACTAGGAATCTAGCTTCAAGTTTCCGGAGTCACTCTATTAATCCTCAGCCTCAATTCTGCTAATGCATTACATTCAATGACAGATACTCGGAGGAACGATGGACCATGGACTCCAACAGTCTGTTTTTTAGTTAAATGCAAAAAAATAAAACAGTCACGTTGACATCTCAATACAATCTAATATCTGAATGTTGCTAGTACGCAAAAACCAAATTACCCCATTTTACTTCCAAGTAAAAATTGTTTGTGCTACGTAGGTTTTTTTTTAGACTTTGCTCTTATGAGGAATTAAACTTTAATGTCTTTGATGTCATACAAGTCTTCTATTCACGGTACAAAAAAATCTACCGAGTAAATCTATATTTTATAATGGTAACACCGCGTCATGTTTTTTGCATTGAATTAAAAAACGGACTGTAGTGGGTAGAATAATGGCCTCGAAAGCAGCAGACCCAGGTTTGATACCCATTGCGGGCATGTAAATATAACATAGTTTTCTAAGTAATGTACATTTGTTAAAATATAGCAGCATTACCACTCGCTAACTGTGAAAGAAAACGTCGTGAGGAAACCTGAGCTAATCGCGGTGGGCCTTCGTGGTGATTAAAGCCCAAACTCTCTCTCTGAGAGAAGGCCTGTGCCCTATAGTGGGACGTGTATAAGCTGCTTACAAATGAAAGATACTCTGAAGGGTCACGTGACAGGTTTTTTATACCATTGACGCCTAGAAGGTTTGGTGCGTGTGCGCACGTAGATTAAAAGCGGCAATGAAATAAAATCGACGCGTCTGCAGTTGTCATTGTACTACAATGCATTAGCAGAATCAAGGCCCTGTTCAGTCGTCATAAGCCGGACAGCCCCAATCGATTTACCGCGAAATCGGTTGCCAACTCGATAAATCTCGTGTGAAATGCGTCAAACATGGGAGTGTTGTAAATCTGCGGGTACGCACTCGATGTTTGCGTTTTGCGGTAATTTAGTTCGCCTTGGTAACGAACTGAAATTGGCTGGAGAGTACAAATATCCGCAGAAGAAACTATTATCTATACTAGCAAGCACACATATAATATTCCGTATACGGGGTAACCCGAACAGTTTCATAGTATTGTCGATTTGCTTGTCAGCAATTCTGCGAGGCCGCGGACCTTAGCCTTCCCGTAGCATGTGATCGGCAGCTAAGTTAGTTCACTATATATCGTGCCAATCTGTTTAGACGGACACGCGTCGCGTCCTCATTATCAGTACAGTATTAGCTCATCTCACCCTTCATGTTGTCCTAGTTACCCAAAGTTCGTATCATTTACCAGAAACGACAATGCAAATCTTCTCTTGTTAGTTTGGCCTGGGTCATGGTATAGACTCACAATAAAAAACACGGTAACGATCCGACGGTAACGACGACTGCGCGCGCGCAGGAGCAGGCAAGTAAAGACGATAAATGGGTTAAGAATATTAATAATTGGATTAGGGATTTAAGATGTGGCATGAATATCCAATATGCTGTAGTATCTTGTCTTATTAAAATAATCTACGAATTGCAGATTGGATAAAATTATCAAATTAAAACCTTTCAGAATTACATGTTCTTAAATTTTGCCAGCAATTTATCTCTAAGGAGAACAGTACAACAATAAGACACAGTGTTTATAGCTCGTCGCGAAAATAGTGACACAAATACGTGTGAACGAAATGAAAGCGAACCGATCATAACGTGTAATACACTTTCTTTGAAATGCAATATTATGCAAGAATTACTCTTAAGAGGGCCATTAATTACGAGAGGAATTTTTGAGGATATTTTAGTAGCAGTTTGATTCGATAAATTTCCTGCAACATGGCGAATTCGCTGGAGAAAAGCTAGGTTTTTAAAATAATAGGTATGTTATATATCTGAAAATGGATTTTACATGTCTGTGATGGATAAAATATGTCCGATATTTATTTCACTGTTGACACCTCGACCAATACTTTCGAATGAAATGGTTCAAAAAAGCTGTGTAGTACCAACAACCTAATTTAATAACATGTACTACGTTGCGTAGTAGCCATATTAGGTACTACCCCTAGATATTCCAAACAAAGTTGACATGGCCAAGTTGACATTTTCGCAGTACTTACCGCTGTTGATATTGGTGTTTCGTTCTATACAGTACCTAGGTACTTCGTAAGTACTATCATAGAGTTGCAGGCAATCCGCTGCAAGTTTTGTGTCTTAATACATAGATTAGATTAGAACTCGTAACTCGAACTCGTACTTGTTTGGTTAGTTGTAATAGTAATCGAAACTGTTTATCTTTTGCTTTCACGAAAAAGTGCAGACCATAGCTCGTATTTAACTTGGTCTGTACGCATAGACAGACTAAATACCTAATTAATTTTAAGCTTCCACTCCAGACAATACTGTTACCCAATAAAGGTTCACAAAGCGGCGCACACTGGTTCCGTAATGAGAAAATATGGGACTTAGAGACCAAGGTTTGATTTTAAGACAAGGCGTCCCCTTAAGCGATCAACGAACGGGGTCGTTTGGCAAACGCCGCGCTGTCACAGCAAAACTTGGAACACTCGAGACTCGGCCCGAAATTGCCAAAATAAAATCAAAATATATGAGCTTCATAACTGGTTAACATAAGACAGCCTTCTTGGTTTTGGGAAAAGCGAGATTTTTATTGTTTAAATTGATCGAATTAAAAGAAGAACCACTTACTGTCTTCTAGCAGCCAAGGCGGGGAAGTCCTGGTCGGGCCGCTGCTCGGAGTCGCGGAGCACGCGCGAGGGCACCCAGCCCTGCCGCGTGTGCACCCCTCCACCCTCCACGTCCTCCAGTACGCGGACTAGCCATCTGGAAAGAGCATACGGCTACATGAGCGCAAAGACTTGAGCTCACGCAAGGCGTGTGAACGGTGTCGTTGTCGCCAGGCGGAGTAAAGGTGAAGTACAGTCAATTGGGCATCACATCACCCGTCCTACAGCTTACGTCTGGCCGCTGGGAGAATACGATCCTGACACATGTCTGTTTCATATGACTAGTGATGGGAGATAATCAACGTTATTATTCCTTACGTTATTCTTAACTAGCTTTTGCTACTGACTCACGATTAAGTAGTTTTGTTTTTTAGACGACCTTCACTCAGTCATCTCTTGTGACATTTTCGCAGGCATTTTAGAAGAGTCATCATCTTTTTTGTGCCGAATGGCGGTGAAGTGTTGTGGCGAGCTGTGCGACCTTTTATTTGAGCCCAGATCAGCTCAATCGCTTTGTACGGCAGTGGTGCGGAGAGATTCTGAGAACACAATGATCTTTTTCTAAAGCCTCTTCATTGACTTCGTATCGTTAAAGGGACCGTTATTATTTTCGTTATTTTTGGTACGTCACTACAAAAAAATACGGTTGACATAACCTTGTGACAACGTACTAAGGATTTTACGCACGAACATTAATAAATATTGTTTTCTTCTTATTTAACATTTAAATCACTGTGCAAAATAGGTATAACATTGATTGTAAGTTTACACAATGATATAGTTTCAATGAAAATTATTTGCTAGTAGGATAAATAGGACTTAAACATATTTTAATCGAAAATTTAACGCCACTTCAAGGTTACGTCGTCCATTCGAACATGACCTGTCAGGATCGTATTCTCCCTGCGGCCGGACGAAAGACATAGTTAGGTTGTAAATAAGGAAAAGATTAGAGTAGTTTGATATAATGTGGACGATTATTAATTAAGTTATTCAAAATCAGATAAAATTATTTTAAAACAGAATTAAAGTATTCAAAATGTCGGAAATTTTAAATATAAATTTGATTGAGTCATCATTATCATGTGTGTGTATATAATTATGCATTGTCTTTATTGTATATAGAACAATAAAGGTGTTAGTATTTTTTAATAAAATTACTCTCAATGCTCCTACGTCTAATATTAAAATTATCGTGTTACAGTATTAGTATGCATGCTCTTCCAAAACGGCTTCACCGATTTTGATGAAAGTTAATATGTATATTCAATAGGTTTAAGAATAAATTGTAACAATATTTTTTTTTTTATTATAATTCCTACAAATAATTTATATGGCAAAACAAAGTTTACCGGGTCAGCTAGTGTTTATATATTAAACATCGGAGATTAACGCAGTTAAATTTTACCCGTAAAAAGGTTACTTTCTAAATTATTATTTGAGAAGTACAGATACAAATGACGCCATTGAAAGTTTGTCGGCCAGTTAGTCTCGTTCATCCTAGCTCATCACTAACAAGCACACACCTAGATTCGCAACTAATTTAAGATATTTCAAACGGATGCTGAGAAATATCAACCATTTTACTAGCGGAAACTTCTAAAGAGCTTTCTAATTTATTCCAGGCAATTGCATGCATGACAGAAGGAATCCACTATTGCGAAAAGTTGAGGCATTAATATTCGAAAGTGATGAAACGGTGACCACCCGTTTGCGATACAACGATGTAGGTACTTTTAACGCAGGGTGTAACTTAAGACGTTCTCACACGTTCTGTTAACGCCTATGATGAAGCAAAACCAAAACGTAACTTTGAATGGCAACCCCCGCCACCCCCTCCAAACGTCAACTTGAACCCGCGCTCTCTGCTTCTCGCGCCGCCGCACCAATCGGTTGTGCACACAGCTCTTTACTATACATACCTCTAATATTGTCATCATCATCATCATCATCAACCCATCATGTCCCCACCGAGAGGCACGGGTCTCTTCCCTGAGGAAGGTATAGGCCATACTCCACCACGGGGGCCAAGTCCGGATTGGTGGAAGCTTGTAAGACTAGTGGCTGGTCTTACTGTCAGAAGTTTTCAAGCCGCCCAAAGGCCTCTGACTTGGCTTAACGACTGCCATCTATCGACGGCAGCCGGCACCAACTGCTTAACGTGCCTTGCGAAGCACGGAATCGCTCGGAAAAATGCCACTAACGTTAGTCATAGACGGTGACCCATCCATGGACTGAACGTGCCGTATGTTGCTTAACCTTAGTGATCGTTTAAGATCACTCAGGCAGCCCAGGCTACGAGCGACTCATTCTAATATCTCACTCTAATATTGTATTACGTCGTAAACCAATAAATGTCTCATTGAAGAGACCCCTGCAGTCCTCGAAGACCTAGACCAACCACGTTCAGTTATTATTTGTGGGCGTGTGGTATTTGGCGCGAGCCAAAACAGTATGACGACTGCAAGCCTTGGTGTATCTCGAAAAAAGACGAAATTGTTTGCTTAAAAAGTTATTTCATCCCTCCCTTATGCCTGAGTTACACGAGGCTAGTTTTTCAAGCTAGGATAGCAAGCTAGTGTCAGTAAGCTAGCAAGCTAGTACTTCTGGCCGCCTCGTGTAGACAAAACTAGCTTCATTTCAACAACAGAACTAGCATGTTTCAAGCCAGGTCAGCAAACCAGCTTGCTATCCTAGCTTGAAAAACTAGCCTCGTGTAACTCGGGCATCATGGTTTTCTAAGCTTTCCAATCTTGCGCTGCCCGCGTCCAGCGACTCCCTACTATCGTAACCAAGGCCTCGATTCTGTTGGTGCATTATAGTATGATGACAGATACACGGTTGGGTCACGTGCCGTGTTTTTTCATACCATTGACGCCTAGAATGGTTAAGACACGTGCTCGCGTTGACTTGAAGCGGCAATGAAACTAAATCGCCCTGTCCATGCAGTTGTCGTTGTACTACAATGCATTAGCAGTATTTAGGCCCAAGCCGTGAGACCATTCGTCAGACGCCCAAGTAATGTAGGTTAAAATGAATTCAAGAATTGTCTAGAACGCGCAGTCCTTTCTACACATGCAGCTGCAGAGACCAATAACCTACGAGCTGGGATACCGCCGTTTAGCCAAAGTATTTTTCGCCAAATTTTACTTCCCAATAAACTTATGGCATCAGTTTCATTTCCCAAATGAAACTTTAGCAAGTTTTCATTTCGCATTTTATTCATTTGGTCAAATTATCATTTCGCATAATTTTACTGCGTCAAGTTTTATTAAGACAAACGTTTATTATGCTAACGTTTTATTTTGGCAAGTGTTATTTTCAAAATAATGGAACGGGGGGTCGGCGATGTAAAGAATACGTGACAACAGAAATATAGGTGCGACGACGCGCGTAGCGAAGCGGAGCGCGTCGGAGCGTTAGGTTCTCTATGTAAGATCGAAAACAGACTCGACTTTGATGCGTTCTTACCTTGCCTCTTGTTGCCTCTTTGGTAAAATGAATTTTGACCAAGTATTTATTTGGTAAACAATAACTTGCCATAATAACTTTTGCTAACTGTTTATTTGCTTTAATTTGTTTTGAGAAATGTTTTTTTGCCAAGTGATAATTTGCGGAAAATAGTTTGGGAAGTAATACTTTGGGAAACGATTTTTGGCAATACATTAGTAAACCCTACGAGCTAAAAGAAGTAGAAAATTCTACATAGTCTAAATTTCAAAGCTATGATATGTAATGATAATAGTGTGCTTTATATTTGCGAGAGTTGTACTGCAGAAGGGATCACCATTTGCTTAATGTTTTATAGGAATAATAAAGATGTTAACGGCCTAATCAAAGTCACTTTGTGAAAAAGGCGCAGATTGCAATGCTTTTACTGCATTTATAAACAAAAAATATAAGTAGCATCACGGTAGCGTGGATAGAAATGAACATTTCTCGAGCTGGAGTATTTGCACTGTAAGCAGCCTATATATCTACGTCCCACTATAGTGCACGAGCGATTCCGTGCTTCGCAAGGCACGTTAAGCAGTTGGTGCCGGCTGCCGTTGATAGATGGCAGTCGTTAAGCCAAGTCAGAGGGCTTAGGGCGGCTTGAAAACTTCTGACAGTAAGACCAGCCACTAGTCTTACAAGCCTCCACCAATCCGGACATACTCCGGTGGTGTAAGGTGGTGTCCGGTGGTGGTGGTAAGGTATAGGGCATACTCCGGTGGTGGAGTATGCCCTATGCCTTCCTCAGGGAAGAGATCCGTGCCCCAGTGAGGACATAATGGGTTGATGATGATAGGGCACATGCCTTCTCTGAGACAGAGAGTATGGGCTTTAATCAGATCGCGTGCCCACCACGGATTGGCGATTGGCGAACAGCGCTGACGTATTGAATAACTCAGACAGGCAGGATCCTTACGATGTGTACATAAGTTATAAAACAAAGTCTTAGGTACATGACTCCACTGAGAACCGAACAGGGCCTCCAGCTTACATGTCAGTGTTCCACCCACTATCAACGCTCTGCTATTTAAACATAATGAATATTTGAACATTTAATAAACATAAACATTTTTTTAACGTTTTAACTTTATTTCACCTTCTCCTAAAATACAGGTTTTTCGCCTAGTTTAGGAGACAGGATGCAACGACAATAATATTGTATACTAGATTTAGCACTAAACGATTGTCGTCATTTTTACATGTAATTATTTTTTTTAAACAATTATAAAAAAATATTTTATATTTTATATATTTTAAATGTTTTAATAAGCAATTTGATTTGATTTAATACGGGTGCCCACCATTTCATCCGGCCCCACACTAGGATATACTGTGTTATGGGAACCAGAAACAACGTCATCACAACCATGTAAACCTGAGGTTTTTTTTGCCATCAGCCGGGGTTCGAAACCAGGACTTCTCACATGGTAGGCAGATGCGCTAACCACTGCGCCACAGAGGACGACTATTTTGCATTTTTTTCTGTGTTTTCTTAATAAGCATGAGAAATAGGGGCATCATTATTCAAGACTATAAAAATACATCATATCTGTCTACAAAACTATCTGAACCGTTTATCATAAGAAGCATCCCAAAAAAATATAAATTCGATCAAAATGCTCGCAAATAGAGCTGACAACAAATCATAACAAATCGGTCACCTGAATTTTTGGGTGCACTATAAATAAAAAGCTGGCTCTTGATGTAAAATGTAGGTTGCGGGCATGTCGCCTCCTGACGATCGACTTAAGATAAGATAAGATAAGAAGATAAGAATATTCTTTATTGCACATAAGAAACCAGAGACAAATAAAATTTACAATTAAAAACATACAATAGGCGGTCTTATTGCTTAGTGTTATGATAGCAATAAAATCAGAAGTAAATTGGAGCTCTGACTTTTAAAAACTTTACTCGTTTATGCCTACTACTTATTCATGACTCACGAGAAATTGCATATTTAAAAGTTTATTTTTAAGTGCTTGTGATAACTTTACTTGCGACATACTTTAAAATAAGGGGTACAGCTGAGCGATGATAAGATGAATTTTTTGATCTGCTTATTATGTCGGGCATACGGAAATGATAATGGTGGTGTGCAGCTCAGTGTGCATCGTGGCTTGATGCGCGTGAGGCCCGGGTTCAAATTCCAGCATGTTCAATGTTACGTAGATTTGTAATATTGTAGTAACAATACCAGTCACTAAGGCCGCTAACTCACTAGGATGCCATGGCGACGTCGCCAGCAACGGTATCCAATCAGTTAAATGAAATGTATGGTGCCTAACTCACTTTGCGAAAGTCTGGCAACGTCGCCATTCAATACAAACTGCCTGGATACGTGGCTGGCGACGTCGCCATGGCGTCTTCGTGGCGTTTCGGTGGTGTACAGATTAAGTTTATGAAATCGTCAATCCTGACTAAGCTCAGTTGGTGATTAAGCCTAAATGCTCCCTTTGTCTCCGCGAGAAGGGCACCTACAGTGGGACTTCTAAGAGGACTTAGATTAGAAGTACTTTGACATTCAACAAACAGAATGTAATATTTTTACGTTGAACATTTACATACAAGCACGCACATACATTGCTTATGGCCCCACACTAGGATACCCTGTGCCGTGGAAATTAGAAACAGCGACATTACAAACATGTAAACATCAAAGACCTGGGTTTTTTTTCTCCAGACGGAGTTCGAGCCCGGGACCTCACGCATGGTAGGCAGATGCGCTAACCGCTGCGCCACAGAGGTCGTCAATAAATTTCTCATTTCTGCTGTTTATGCAATTTATGTTTATTTTCCTTATTCTCAATTTTCGTTTACTCTATTACTGAACATACAAAGTAACGGATATATCCCGGTATGAATTGCAACTGACGTCACTGGCGTCTAACTTTGTAGTTTTATGCGAGCACGCAGTTTTAACGACCCGAGGTAACTGGGTCATTGACTTGTTGTCAGATATCCATAGAGGTAGATAAATAAAGACATATTTACAAATAAATGCATTTGTACAGAGTGTTCCGGGTTGTGGCGCAGCGGTTAGTGCATCTGCCTACCGTGCGAGAGGTCCCGGGTTCGAATCCCGGCTGGGGACAAAAAACCCAGGTCTAGGATGTTATCCTAGTGTGGGGCCAGAAGCAATGTATGTGATTGTATGTAAATGTTTATGTTCTCCGAAACGAGCGTGACAGATCGTTACTTAAGCATTGACTTTGTGAAATTCTCATTACAGAAATGGGCTGACTGACTTTGGCAGAAATGACTTTGGCATTTCATTTCATGTTTTGAGTAACGAGTCAGAGTCCCGGGTTTAGTTTTACATCCAGTTTGACCTACAAACAGAGCAGTCTGACTGTAAACAAAACTAATATACTCCGCACTCGTCGATCGTTCACTTGCGTATGAAGTGTTGTGCAATAACGTGCGTGAGATCTATGTGATGTAGTTTTTAAAGATACGTTGGAAATACAGAACGCGACGACTTTCGCCATCTTTTTGAGAGAATTTTAGTTTCTACGTGTATATAGGTAAAATTAAATTTAAATATTTTATTCAGAGTAAGAACAAAATGTTTACTTTATTAACGTTAACGTTAGTTTCACAATTAATAGATTATGTGAAGAAGCAAACAAAGAAACTCCGTGTTTCGTTACAAATTAATTACGTCAGCTGTCATTATGTAATTAATTTAAAAACAAAATTCCGACGGTTAAAATACATTTTGGAAGAAAAAAATAGTAAAACTAAAAAATATAGAAAATAAAAAAAATAGACATATTTTTATTTCGTTTCCAACTATTCATTATACACTGTGATGGGGACTTCTATTATGGATGTTTACTTGTTCCTAGCTAATATGTAAACATCCAAGAGCTGAAGCTTTTCTTTGTCCCCAGCCGTGCTTCGCGTATTTGACTCTAAATTCAATCCATAGAACTGATAAGATTTTTGTACAAAAAGAATATTCCTGTCCCTTGAGTGGCAATTGTAAAATGTATATCAAGGGACCAGTCACTATAACATCATTGCCGACATTCAGAAATTTCGATGCCGAAATTTCAACGGCCGACTAATATAAATTGGAAACATAATGTAAACAGAGAGGAAATATTTGGGTTAATTAGAAACAGACAGATTCGATCAAACACTCTCGCCACAAAAGAATAAGATCAGAGTGCGTATACTGAGTTTTGTCATTCACTTTCGATAGCGAGAGCGTTTGCGATTTGCATAGGAGTGACAAAGAGACAACTAGATGGCGCGCTTTGTCACTCCTATGCAAATCGCAAACGCTCTCACTATCGAGAGTGAATGAAAAAACTCAGTATACGCACTCAGTGTGCTTAGTGCGAGTTTTTTTAACTACTCGATCGCGTTAACGTAAACTCATATTCTATAGGAGTGACAAAGCGCGCCACCTATTTGTCTCTCTGTCACTCCTATACAAATCGCAAACGCTCTCGCTATCGAAAGTGAATGAAAAAACTCGCACTAAGGGCCCAGAATGTCCGAGGCTTAAATTAAATATACATTGAACTGTTTTGTAAGTATACCTGATTGAAATCATAGCTACTGAACAACTTTTGTTCTGCAAGTCTTATGCTTATAACAATTAAATTTGAATGAATATGAAACATGAAAGGCGACGCCATTAATTAAAATAAGACTTATTAATATACAAAAAGTTCAAGATTTTTAGATGTCCGCTCTGCATAAAATCCTTCTACGTGATTTTTTGATTGGATTATGTCGGAGGGTGCCCCCCAAGTATAAGACCGAGTTTCTGTCGCCCAAAACTGCGAGCGTTAGCCGCCATCGTGGAAAACGTTTTTTTGCATATATCTCGGAAACGGTAAGTTTTACGTTAAAAACCGAAAAGATCTTTTTTGTAGAGAACAAAATTTTCGCATCTTTTTTATACCAAACTTTTCCCCCTATTGTTGATATTTTCCGATATATTTAAGTAAAAAAAACCAAATTTTTTGTTTTTGCAAAGTAACTCAATAATTTTTGGAGATACGAAAAAAATGTTTGAATTAAAGTTGGAGAGCATAAAATTTTCTACAAATTTTGTGTAAAACTTTTTCTTGCAAAATGATTAGTTGCTGAGTTCTAGCTGAATAAAAATTGTCACCTGGAATCGAAAATCAGCGACGAGCGGTAATACGTTACTCTGGCATGCAAACCAAAAAGTAAAATTTTATCATGGAGACGGTAACTATTATATTTATCGTGAAAAAGAGAAAAAAATTGGTTTTTTTTACTTAAATATATCGGAAAATATCAACAATAGGGGGAAAAGTTTGGTAATAAAAAAGATGGGAAATTTTGTTCTCTACAAAAAAGATCTCTTCGGTTTTTAACGTAAAACTTACCGTTTCCGAGATATATGCAAAAAAACGGTTTCCAAGATGGCGGCTAACGCTCACGGTTTCGGGCGACAGAAACTCGGTTTTATACTTAGGAGGCACCCTCTGACATAATCCAATCGAAAAATCACGTAGAAGGATTTTATGCAGAGCGGACCGATTTTTGGTGCTAAAATTCCTGGACTTCGCAACGGATATTCATACGTCTTAAAAAGTCATGTATACCACTATTGTATAGCACTATCTTCTTTTAAGACCCTATGTCAGAGCGTGTGTATGTCGTCGGTTTTTGTATTGACGTGACTTTTTAAGACTTACGAGTATGAATATCCGTTGCCAAAATTACATAATGAGCCCACTGGGACTGCCACCTGCCATCATCCTGACAGATCACTTTCACTTCATCGACATTCGTTAGTCATACGACCTGTACAGTCTGTTAGCTTTTAGAATATACCTCGGCTACTATCGGATAAACCGATTATATTGCAATAAGGTAAGGTTTATTTTGTAATTGTTCTTTATAACTTTACATACATAACTTTTAAAATAGTGAATAAATGTTTTATACGGAGCAGGAAGTTGTATTACACTCGTGTGCTTTCGGCGAAAACCGAAGCGCCTACTCTAGAGCCCGAGGTATATTCTACAAGCTAACAGACTGTATTTGGTCGAAGTATGCAAGCCTGATGCGTCCACCTACATTCACTAGAGATATTTGTTACGTAAATCTTTCTTCCTTCATCCTCTCCACATGTCCAGACCATCG
Organism: Yponomeuta plumbellus; assembly: GCA_947310845.1. NCBI lineage: Eukaryota > Metazoa > Arthropoda > Insecta > Lepidoptera > Yponomeutidae > Yponomeuta > Yponomeuta plumbellus. The sequence continues at coordinate 24,415,127 of OX371193.1, read as the reverse complement.
AAATTCTCATCAATTCCAGTGACTAAATCCTCTTTCAATCCACAAATGAAATCAAGCTGTTGCATACCCTGCCATTCAAAGTAACTTCACACATATTTCTCAAGAACTTCATTTCGACTGCCCAAATCCGACTGTTTTTATTATTTCGCCATGCCAAGTCTAAAATACATCATATACAAAAACAATTCCAATTTGATTTAGCAGAAAGCTTAAATATGTTAGCGTAGAGCCGCGTATCGATTAAGCGCTCCTGGCGCGCGCGCCATGAATGACCGCGCCGAGAGAGCGTTCCGCGGAACGCGTTCCAAACATTTGAAGTATATCAACTAAGCGCGCCTGGCGCGCGTGCCAATCGTTCCAGTGTTCGGCCCTTCATCATGGAAGCCAGTCGTGTTCGTTAAAAAATACAACGACCGTCTCAATTGGCGCGCGCGAACCGACACCAGTCGGAACGGACCGCTCCGTGTTCGCGTGCTCCAACGAACACATTGGCGCGCGTTCCAAAATGGTATCCATTTGGCGCGGCTGGAACGCGCGGCAATGTTCGCCCTCTTGGAGCGCGTAATGGATACGCGGCTTAACATTGTCACATTTTCGTAGGCCTTGTACGGTCTACGCGCTACGGACCGCGTAGCACGTTACGCTCGTAGGCGGTCTACAATTCGCTTTAACCCTGCTACAGTAAAATTTGCTTAGAAATGCAACGTTGCCTTGTTTGTTTGTATGTTGCCGCGAGTCGCGCCAACATACAAGAAACAAATCAACATACAAAGTCGCGATTAGACACTCCGACCAGGTGGGATGACGATCTGCGAAAAATTGCAGGCAGATGCTGGATGCGGCAAGCTGAAGACAGGGCGCTATGACGCTCATTAGGGGACATAGCTCATGTCCTGCAGTGGACTAGTATAGCCTGATGATGTAGACTACATGGCAAAGCATGCAGGACAAATTTTCTAATTATTTAGAATCTTCTTCAAAACTCATGTTTGACAAATAAATATCTTTATATTTAGACTGGTCTAGGTGAATGTACAGCCGAAGTTTGATGAGATACAGTGAACCCAAGAATGTATCTAGAGTTGTTAACACAGATCTCAAGAGATACAACAATCTACTACAGTGTTTTGTATGTCAATGACTTTATTTGGGGAGAAAAATATACAATCATTAAAAATGTCTTAATTTAAATTTCTAAAAAAATATTTCTTTAGAGAATACTCAGAAGAAGCCATATTTAACCTTCAATTAGGCTAATCCGCAAAAACAAACCATTAGCACGACCTTAACTACCAGATAAGTGTCTTGAAGACGTCAAGATAAATATTATAAAGGGAGTCATTTATTTAAACGAGTCATAGCTTCTGGGAAATACTGGGGAAAAAATATGTGCTTTAAAATTTATTATTTTACTGTCCGAGTTGTGGAGAAATATTGTCGGGACGACACCAAAAACAATAATAGCGGTGGGATAATGTGGTTTACTGAACCACGATCGTGGGAATTATGGACGATTAGAAAAACCGGCCAAGTTCGAGTCGGTCTCTCGCACGATAGGTTCCGTTCTATCACATCACACTAATATTATAAACGTGAAAGTTTGTGTGTGTGTTTATATGTTTGTCAGTCTTTAGCGCTGAAACGGCTGGACGGATTTTAATAAAATTTGGTATGGAGTTAGCCGATACCCTGGATTAAAACATAGGCTACGTTTTACCGCGGGGAAATATCTTATTCCTACGGGAAAATCGATGAACCGCGGGTAACACCGCGGGGCACAGCTAGTTACCTATAAAAACGGCAAAAAAATCACGGTTGTGGTATAAAAAATAGTTCATTCATCATCAAACATTATGTCGCCACTGTGGGGCACGAGTCTCTTTCTTGAGGAAGGTATAGGCCATACTCCACCACGGGGGCTAAGTCCGGATTGGTGGAAGCTTGTAAGACTAGTGGCTGGTCTTACTGTCAGAAGTTTTCAAGGCCTCTGACTTAGCTTAACGACTGCCATCTATCGACGGCAGACAGCACCAACTGCTTAACGTGCCTTGCGAAGCACGGAACCGCTTCTAATACGCTAAAAAATAATATTTATTATTAAATATTTATTTTATTTCGATTTAATTTAATTTGTTTTTAGTTTTTATTTTGTGAATATTACAAGCGTCTACCTGTTGCCGTTATCAATATCGAGCAAGAGCGAGCAAAAAAATTATGTTTGTTTTATGGGAGTTTATTTTATTCTGTTTTTTTAGTATTTGTTCTTATAGCGGATTTGTTGTCATCACCTGTGAAAATTTCAACTGTCTAACTATGACGGTTCATGAGATAAAGCCTGGTGACAGACGGACGGACGAACGGACACCGGAGTCTCAGTAATAGGGTCCGTTTTACCCTTTGGGTACAGCAAGAAGAGCTTATAAACACGGAAGTTAATATACGAATATACGTGTTTATATAAAGTGGTGTGATTGTTCTGACCGCGTTTGGCAAGCTTACGTGAAGCCGAGAGGATTATTCAAGTATTGAGAACAATATAAATCCCGCAAATGTAGAACTGGTTTGACGAATATATTAAGACTAGAAAATAGAGATCTGAAGAATATAGTTACACGCAGTTGATTTGGAGCACATTATGTTTGCAAAAACATAGGCTATGACCGATTAACTCCTAGACACGAAATTCAAAATGCTCACTTATACAGTCGTGCGCCGTTAGTATATTTTCGTTTATAAAATGTGTACCTTAGTACATACTCAAACCCGGTGTGCAGGCATGCAACGACTGAACAACGATGAAGCGTCCCTGGTCTCTGCCTACCCTCTGGGATACGGGCGTGAGGTTATTTATGTATTTTCCTACCTACCTTAGATGCTTCGCGTTATAGCAGATTAATAATAATAATAATAATAAAATAATAAATTCTTTATTTCAAAGTAGTGGTTACAAAAATAGAAATAACATAGAGTTCAACCATTCGGTGTGAATAGAAGAACCCAAATGATATTAGTTGGTATCTGGTGCTATAGCTAGGTTATCATCTAACCTGTATTTATAACACACAGGCCCGTTCCTCATTGCGAGTCTGTCTTATTAAGAAATTTACAGAGGTGGTGTGAAATAAAACAAAATAAATTATAAACTAACATGCAATAAGCACGCACGCAGAACATCGCATGCGCGCGTGACGTGAGTGTTGTGTGTGTGTGTGTGTGTGTGTGTGTGTGTGTGTGTGTGTGTGTGTGTGTGTATGTGCGCGCGTGCGTGTCTGTGTGTGTGTGTGTGTTTGTGTGAATAGGTGAGTGAGTTAGTGCGTGTGTGAGTATATGCGTGAGGGATATACTTTGCCATCATTTAGAGGATATTATTGGATTATTTAATTTAAATTGACGAGATATATATATATATATATATATATATATATATATATATATATAACAGTTAATGTTATTATGATATACGACTCATTGTAACGGGAAGGGATTAGTGGAGGTCAAAAGGTTTTCGGTTTCATCATAGGAAAGACGTTTTAGAATTTTAGTTGTAATAATTTTGCATTGGGATGTGCACAGGGGATATACGTAATGGTTTCTATTTAGTTTATTATACAGGGAAGGACCGAGAAAAAGGTAGTGGCGCTTAGTGAATGATAGCTTAGGCATAGGCACTTTGCAAATCAGATCAATACGCCTTTTACGTATTTGTTTGTATGGAGTAATTGTATGCTGTGAGATGATAGTGTTTAGGACAAAAAGTTGCCTCACCGTTAGGACGTCACAGAGACGGTACAGCTCAGAGGTAGAAAATAAAATAGGCCTTTTAGTTGCAACTTTAAGTAGACCTCGTTGTGCTATTTCAAGTGACTTTAAATGAGAGATTAAATTCGTTAAAGAAAACAAAACAGATAACTAAATATTATTTCATGCTTTGCATTGACATACATTATTTATGACTGTATATAAATAATCTATATATATAAAATTCAAAGTCCTGACTGACTGACTCACTCACTCATCAACGCCCAGCCCAAGCCGTTTGACCTAGGAAGCTGAAATTTTGCACAGAGGATCTATATATAATGTAGGTAAGGAATAAGAACAGATTTTTTGAAATTCAACCCCTAAAGGGGCGAAAAGGGTTGCCAAAATTTGTATGGGACGTATAAAAAATGTTGTCTGATTTTCTTGAAACTTGAAATAAATACTCTGTGTTTCGCCGTTTTTCTAAATTTAACCCCTAAGGGAGTGAACGAGGTTGAAATTTTTTTAACTAAAGTCCACGCGGACGGAGTCGCGGGCGAAAGCTAGTCTATATATATAAAAGGAGAAGCTGACTGACTGACTGACATATCAACGTAGGACCTAAACTATAAGAGTTAGAAACTTGAAATTTTGCACAGGGGTTACTTTTGTAACGTAGGGGAGCACTAAGAAAGGATTTTTGAAAATTCCCCTAAGGGGGTAAAATGGGGGTTCAAAGTAAGTATGAAACTTTGCCGTTTTTGAAGTTATTCGAATGAAATTTGGTATGAAGGTTTTTCATTTAAAATAATGAAACACGTGTAAAATAGTTTTTCAAAAATCATCCTTTAAGGGGGTAAAAGGGGGGTGCAATGTTAGTATGAAACTTCGCCGTTTTTGAAGTTATTCGAATGAAATTTGGTATGAAGGTTTTTCATTTAAAATAATGAAACACGTGTAAAATAGTTTTTCAAAAATCATCCCTTAAGGGGGTAAAAGGGGGGTGCAAAGTTAGTATGAAACTTTGCCGTTTATGAAGTTATTCAAATTAAATTCAGCATGAAGATCCTTCTTTAAAAGTCATGAAAGACGTGTAAAGTAGTTTTTCGAAAATCATCCCTTAACGGGGTAAGAGGGGGTTGCGAAGTTAGTATGAAAGCTCTTTCACATGCGCTAAAAGTATCCCTATCTTATTTTTAGACACTTTACTCAGCTAAAGCCCACGCGGACGTAGTCGCAGGCAACAGCAAGTATTCTATAAATATGACGGACTCAATGCCATAGTATTTGAATAATTATTGATTTGAGCATTTTATAGCAACGATGTATATCGTTTATGTATGATGATTAGATATTTTAATAAAAATATGTTTTCTTTACTTGTACCTACTTTATTTACTGTTTGTGTGATGAAAAGGGAAACAATTATCGCTCGCCGTAAATCCTCTTTTAAATTGAGCGCCGCATTTTATAAAATAGATACACTCACTAACAAATAAAATGTATAGACTCACTAAGATGTTCACACTCATATTGATATTGAAAAATGTGCCCGGCCAAACAGGTTTGTAATCTCCGATATGTCAAAAAATTATAACTGTCAGAATTCTACGGAATTATTACTCAGACTATACACTATACAGACCTTATCTACATATCATCTACATAATATATCTAAACGATAAGTTTTAGTTTGTTTCAAGTTATGATTCAAACTAAAGCCTGACTTCTCCATCAGCTCGTGGCCTAAATCGTCTACTCCCATTAAAGTTCATGGTACAGGGTTACCAAGGCCCGGACGCTAGATTAGATCATCCCACCGCTTCAAAGTAAATGGGATTATACTCACGGACGAATCTCGAGTCGAGAAGGGAATCTTACGAGCGTGGGCGATACGATACCCATGACAACTCTATTAATGATGATGTAATTAAACGATTTCACCAAAATGCTATTATGAAATAAATCGTCAACTTTTCGTCTCAAAAAATTCACATGTAGGAGATCTGCCCAGTCCTGCCTACACGGGGATGGCAGTTCTTGGACTACCAAACAATATTGTGTGTTAAAAACACAAGAAGTTAAGATGTTTTTGTTATTTACACGTCATTTGATGTCCGCTAGCCGTCATGACGATATAAAAATATGTAGGTACCTACATACGCTTGAAAAACTTAAGAATTCTCATTTCGCTGCTTTTGCAGCCGGAGAAGAAACAGCTACATTACATTTACATGTCCGTTTGAGAACATTTGGATTATATTATTTTCTTTTTTAGTCTATTTATTCACATTTATAAAACAATTTTTACAATTTGATAGTACCAAACTGTCAATTCAGTTTATTGGTATTTTGCTGTCTTACTTTACATTAAAATACTTACGCTCACTTAGCTGACATTACCACATGAACAGGACTATAGTCCTGTTAAGGTTGTGTTTCTTTATAGATTTTTAAATATTCTTTTGTTTCGGCTTGTCTCAATAGTCTTCAGGTAAATCATTATCCTCGTGAGAACCAATGTAGTAAGAGAAATACAAAAACCATTGTTATTTTCAAGGTCAGTTCTCAGGAGGTTAAATAAAAGCCATATAAATTATTTGTAGGGATTATAATTTAATTAAAATTGGGGTGGACCACCCTTATCACTAATAACTATGAAAAATAGATAACCTATTCTCAGACTTACCGAATATACATATATTTTAGAATAATTTTTTTGTCTGTTTTGTTTCTGTGATGTGTCTTGAGGTACAAAAAACTTTCTTTCTTTCTTCTTTCTTTCTTATATAAAACTAGCTGTTGCCCGCGACTACGTCCGCGTGAGCTTTAGTTGAGTAAAGTGTTTGCAAATAAGATAACTAACTTCGCGACCCCCTTTTACCCCCTTAAGGGATGATTTTCGAAAAAACTATTTTACGTGTATTTCATGACTTTTAATGAAGGAACTTCGTATTGAATTTCATTCGAATAACTTAAAAATCGGCAAAGTTTCATACTAACTTTGCACCCACCTCCTACCCCTTTAAGGGATGATTTTCGAAAAACTATTTTACATGTGTTTCATGACTTTCAATGAAGAATCTTTATTCTGAATCTCATTCGAATTACTTCAAAAACGGCAAAGTTTCATACTAACTTTGCACCCCCCTCTTACCCCCTTAAGGGTTGATTTTCGCAAAAACTATTTTACTTGTGTTTCATAACATTTAATGAAGGACTTTCATATTGAATCTCATTCGAATAAATTCAAAAACGGCAAAGTTTCATACTAAGTTTGCACCCCCTTTTTTCCCCCTTAAGGGATGATTTAAAAAAAAATATTTTACATGTCTTTTATAATTTTAAATGAAGAACCTTCGTACCAAATTTCATTTGAATAACTTCAAAAACGGCAAAGTTTCATACTAACTTTGAACCCCCATTTTACCCCTTTAGGGGATGAATTTTCAAACATCCTTTCTTAGTGCTCCCCTACGTTACAAAAGAAACCCCTGTGCAAAATTTCAAGTTTCTAACCCTTATAGTTTAGGCCCTGCGTTGATATGTCAGTCAGTCAGTCAGTCAGCTTCTCCTTTTATATATATAGATTTCATCAAATCGGTCAAGCCGTTTCAGAGGAGTATGCGCACTAACATTGTGACATGAGAATTTCATACATTAGAAAGAATAAAAAGAAAGATTAGAAGAAGAAGAAGCAAGATTATTATATAATTTGTATCGTGGTCCCGATTATGTCTCACTGCCAGGCAAAGGCTTCTTTAACTCTTCACTCTTCAATAGGTTGTAAAAACGTCGCGCCATCTCCGCTTGGGTCGGCCACCTTTGCGATATCTATCGCGTGGAACCCAGTCAGTGGCGATTTTGTCTACCTCTCAATCATCAATTCCACATCGCCTTTGAAGTTGCAGCTCCAACATCGACAATTTTATATATTTTTTATATATAAATATTTATGCTGCCAGCATACTGGGGACCTTTAGTTCAGCTGTTTTCCGGGAAGGAAATAATCTTTCGAAATAAGTCCGCATTTGAACGTAAATTTTATCACAAACCTGTTACTTAACCTCCTGAGAACCGACCTTGAAAATAACAATGGATTTTGTATTTCTCTTACTACATTGGTTCTCACGAGGTTAAGAGCCTTTTGTAAATTTTTTAATTATTTAACTGTGCTATAAATGTAATAAGAACAATTTTGGTTCTTGTTAATTTGGTAAAATCTTGTTTGTTTGTTACGCTTTAACACAAAGTTAAAATATTATCATTCTCGGGTTCGAGACACGCCATCCGAAGATGATTTGTTTTATTTTTATTTAGTTTGTTTTGTTTTGACATTCTTAGGTAGATGGACATTTGTACCTACCAAATTTTGTATTAGATTTAAGATGTTTTGAGAAAAGATGGTCAGAGTGGTGTTTTCTTTGCTGCCTTTTTCTCCACTACATTCGGCCCTAAGGCAGCGGCTAACATTATAATTTTATGTGCATTGACATTCAACAAGCTGAATGTAAATTCTTTACGTTGAAATAAATTTCTGATTTCTGATAAATTTCTGATTTAGTTTTAATTTTATTCAGTCTCCAAGCTTGGTTGGTCCAATTCGGAAATGTTACTTTAGTATAGTTTTAATTTCTAAAATGGTGGTAGTTTGAGTTAATTTCGCTGTTATTATTGAACTGTAATATCCCGAATCATCACAATATATTTAAGTACAAACTTAAATATCAAAACAAATCTTTTTAAAACAAGGAAAGCCCACCTCGATGCAAAAAAGCTGTTACTGTAAGAGACGGAAAAACACGTAAACGACGTTCAAGATAAGGTTTTTAGGTTACGGCGTTTTAATGCTTGTTTGTTTTGGATTTTAGTAGCCTCTGCCAAGATCTGATTGATAGATTAACACACTTTAGAATCGGTGTCAGCTTTTCCTCGTGCTTTTATGAACCTTCGTCATACTAATATGAACCAATGTTTTCGCTAGAGACTAGGATGGAATTACGTACAAACAATTTGAGCACCTATGATTATTTTATTTACTCAGAAATAATTGGTATGTCTTGGAGGTCTATGTTGAATCAGATCGGAGAAGTAAACAAGAGGATTAAAACTTTATTTTAGTTACTTTAGGAAAGACAATCAATACGTTTCTTCTTTATAATATGAATGTATATTTAAAATGAAAATAAAATTTTCGTCTGGTGTAACAAGAACGGATATCCTGCAATCACAGCAATTTCACGCCAACTTACTCATAAAATAACAATTTCATTAAAATGAACGGAAAAACGGGCATTTAAGACGGTAGGTATAAAGTACATTGCTCTCTTTTGATCATCGCCCAAAGTTTGGGTTTTCGTCACGCATTCATGCGTAGAAGGCGAACGAATTTGGGTGAACCTACCTACTCCTAAAGGCATATCGTTCCTAGTTATAAAACTAAGGGCCAGTTTCTGACCTGAGCATTACGCTAAGTTTCTACTTAACTATAGTGCTGTCAAAGTTCTCAGAAAAGAGCGTGACAGAACGTTACTTAAGCATTTTCTTAGTGAAAATCTCAATTCATCTTTAAGGCGCTCTCTCGAAACAAAACGTGTACGTCTATAATGGCAAAGCATGCAGGACAAATATTCGACTATGCACCATCTTCATCTAAACTCATTTTTGACTTAATAGAAACAAATAAATCTTTTTATCTCTATGATTTGTTACGGGGGCACGGGTCTCTTCCCTGAGGAAGGTATAGGCCGTACTCCACCACGAGGGCTAGGTCCGGATTAGTGGAGGTTCGTAAGACTACACATACTCGTATATTGTTACATCTTAGTGATGTTATAAGGTAGGCGGTTTTATCGCTTAGAGCGATATCTTCCTATATATGTTTATTTATAGGAAGAAGAATAAGATGTTTATATATCTATATGTTTTCTGGAAGAGAGAGAGCCTTAAAGTTGTTTTAGTTTTCTATCTTGTAACTTTTTTCTCATAGCCCAGCGGATTAGTAAGTTGAAGTGGCAGTGGGCGGGGCACATAGCACGCAGAACTGATGGCCGATGGGGCCGAAAAGTTCTTGAATGGAGACCACATATCGGCAAGCGCAGCGTAGGACGAAAAGCCACAAGATGGACAGACGATCTCATCCAGGCGGCGGGAAGTCGCTGGATGCAAGCCGCTTCCGACCGGTCTTTTTGGAAATCCATGGAGGAGGCCTACGTCCAGCAGTGGACTTCTTGTGGCTGAATGATGATGATGATGAACTTTTTTCTGTTGTGCAATGTGTTGTTATGATGTGCTTGTTGTGTTTATTTACGTATTTTTCTATGTATTGCCGTTTTTACAATAAAACAAAGACCAACAACATATTAATAGGTAACTTAAATAAACTACATCTGTGTTCCACGTAGCACAAACATTAGCAAGCGCATCAGACTATTGCAAGAGGCGCTTAGCCGGATAGCTGTATCAAACTCTGAAAAGAGTCCACCACCTCGTTAAACATTAGTGCTCGTAACTGCGTCGTAAACGTTAACAAGCGCTTTGTGAGCTATCCGATTGTTTAGAGAGTTCGAATAGATGAACGCTACATCGTAAATAGGCTTAGTAAAAAGATTGAACTAGGCTATTTTTTATTTTATTATATTTACTTAGGACAACCAGTAGCTAGTACACTAATACATCTTAATTATAGAACATAAAGGGTTTTAAGGTAAGTGCCTAGCCTATTAAGGTTGCCACAGCGTGCACCTTTGCTAGTGTTAAAGTTAACATTTTTTGTAGTTTAATAAATCTACAATTAACCTACAAGCAAATTTAAATTAAAAATTAAAAACATATATATATGATTACTTTACCTAGGCACTCCTGATTTGAGAATCTGTTTGATTTTTTCCTTAAATATATAAACACTAGCTGTTGCCCGCGACTAAGTCCCCGTGGGCTTTAGTTGAGTAAAGTGTTTTCAATAAGATAGGGATACTTTTAGCGAAAGAGCTTTCATACTAACTTCGCAACCCCCTCTTACCCCCTTAAGGGATGATTTTCGAAAAACTACCTTACACGTCTTTCATGTCTTTGAATGAAGGACCTTCATGCTGAATTTCATTCGAATAACTTCAAAAACGGCAAAGTTTCATACTAACTTTGCACCCTCCTTTTTTCCCTCTTAAGGGATGATTTTTAAAAAACTATTTTACACGTGTATCATAATTTTAAATGAGAAACCTTCGTACCAAATTTCATTCGAATAACTTCAAAAACGGCAAAGTTTCATACTAACTTTGAACCCCCATTTTACCCCCTTAGGGGATGAATTTCGAAAAATCCTTTCTTAGTGCTCCCCTACGTTACAAAAGAAACCCCTGTGCAAAATTTCAAGTTTGTGACTCTTATAGTTTAGGCCCTGCGTTGATATGTCAGTCAGTCAGTCAGTCAGTCAGTCAGCTTCTCCTTTTAAATATATAGATTATCAGAGAAAATGTCGACAGAGCAAGATGACAGGCTAAAGGTGATATAGCCCAGAAAATTGCAGTTCCACGACACGACCCTTCAGCCATCTAGTGTGAGTGAAGTAACCATTGGACGCTGTATAAAATTAAATCATCGGAATACGTAGATACAAACGAAAAAGTACAAACTTAGTTCAAACGGGATATTTTACGGATAATTTGGTAGTTGTTGGCAACAGACCTCTTTATTGTTTAGTTTTATTTTTTATCATCATCATCAACCCATTATGGCCTCACCGAGGGGCACGGGTCTCCCTGAGGAAGATATAGGCCACACTCCACTACGGGGGCCAAGGAATGAATCTGAGCCATTGAATGCCTCACCGCTTGAAAATTGAATAAAGCCCGTACTCTCTCTCTGAGAGAAGACCCGTGCTCTATAGTGGGACGTATATTTGCTGTACAGAAACGAGGCCTTTCGAAATCTAAGCAGCCGCGTAACCAAACTCATGAGGAAAACTCTTGGCAGAGTCTAAAACGAATCAGACAATTTTCTCTTAACTCGATTCCGAAATAGCCTGCAATGTAGGTGTACTAATCTACGTGAAAAGTGGAACGGTCAAGCGACGAGTACCTATGAAAATCCAAACATTAGCTGAAACAGTACACCCGAAGCCATTTGTTTTAAAAACAATCGTGGGTGCTATACGCGTGTTAATATGCCTAATAATCTGTGTAAGATATTTTCGGAATCGTGCCCCCAGACGCCACGTAAAAGATCTCTCTTATTCTCCAAGTTTCGTTTGATTAAGGTTAATTTTCAAAGAGCTTGGACCAATGTCAGAGCTCTTCGTAAGCTGGTCGCGTAACGGTAGAGAAGACTAATAGACAGCTTTGTAAAGCTATTTCGTAGAAGCAGAAGGACGTTAACCCAATCGTTTTGTTTCTTACTAGTCTTAGCGCGCGGTTCCGCTTTCACGATTTTTCGCAAAAGCTACTTTAAAGATAAAGGTAAAGATAAAAGATATTTATTTGTGAAACATGAGTATGAATAGATGGTACAATAATACAAATGTAAGTTCTGCATGTTTTGTCATTGTAGACATACAAATATAAGAGAGAGAGAGTACCTACCGTTAATTTCATTTCATAGCCAGTAATTACAATAAAAATATTTGTTATTATATTCAAAACAATAAAATAAAAAAATTATAATCACAATTCTCACAAAATATAAAATTGTCAGTCATTAAAAATAATGTCATAGTTTTATAGCCAGTAGGTAATAATTAAAATATAAATATTTGTTATTATATTCAAAACAATAAAATAAAAATAAAAAATTACAATCACAATTCTCACAAAATATAAAATTGTCAATCATTAAAAATAATGTCAAACTTAGTACAGGTATGTCAACTATATATGTCAGAAGAACTAAAATCTTTCAGACAGATATTCCACTACAGTGTAATAACACTTTTCTGATAACATTTTCTTTAATTTACTTTTAAACAAATTTGTATCGAGTTCTCTTAGAGCACTAGGTAATTTGTTATATATTGTAGGCCCCATGCTAAATAGACTCTTTTGCATTAAGGCAGTGTTTGCTCTGCGGATGCAGACTCTACTACTATATCGTTGCAGTCTATCACTAACATGTGAAATCCGCTTAAATATATCAGGATTTGTTTTTACAAATAAAGTTGCTTCTAATATATACATCGATGGAAGTGTCAGGATATTATATTTCTTAAAGTAAGGCTTACAACTATCGGTTTGTTTTAATCGGAATATGGCTCTTATGCACCTTTTTTGTGCTTTAAATGCTATTTCTCTATCTGTAGAGTTCCCCCAAAATATCAGGCCGTATCGCAGCACTGAGGCTACGAGCCCATGATAGGCCGTAACCACAACATCAACGTTAGTGACAGAAGATAGCTTGTACAACAAATAGGCTGACGTACTAAGTTTTTTTGATAGTTCTGCGATATGCGCTTTCCAATTTAGATGATGATCTACAGTCAATCCCAAAAACTTCGTGGTGACCACCTCTTCTATACACATATCTCCATAATGTACATTAAGGTCTCTTATTGTTGGCATTCTTTGGGCGAATTGCATGAAATTTGTTTTTGTTAGGTTAACCTGTAGATTATTATTATTCAGCCACTCTATAATCCGCTACTTGACTCTTTTTTCAAGTATGTCTTAAATGCTAAATATCTCTTCCATTAGACCAAAAAATATTTTAGTATATTTTTTGAGGACCTAAAAGCAACAAAAACATTATTTTAAAACGTTGCTTTGCTTAACAGCCAAAACCGCGGTCCGTCATTTTTGTCTATGGTCTGAAGTCCTCTACGTTTGTAAACAAAGTTTGACATTCAACATAGGTAGAGTTCGTGCCACGAAAGAAGTATGAGTCACAATAGAACCTACGCACGCACGACTGACAGATGTTTGTTTACAACCAAAGGTGCTTTCAAGATGGCGGATAGTGTTTTCACCGTTCCGATTTAAAAGCGGAAAAGATTTTTTTTATTTGCAAATTTTGCAGCCATCCTGCATATTTACTTAGCAAAGTCAATATATTTCGGTTTCTTACGTTAGATACGATAGGAAATATCCATTTATCGCGTCAAACTTGGTACGAGGCAAGTAGCGTATTGAATGTAAAGTGTGATTAATGTCATTTTCGTAAGTGCATTCCTGTTTACACTGCACAGTGACCGTACTGTCGTCAGCAAATAGTGTCATAGAATTTTTTGTTGATTTTGGCAAGTCATTTAAGTACATAATAAATAGTAATGGGCCGAGTACACTGCCTTTCACAATAGGCAATACGTGCTTAGGTTGCCTTTGCAATACTAATCGACCCGTCTAAATTTGACGTTAGGTAGAATGCATAAAATAATTTCAAATAAATAAAATTATCGGGTCACAGTGTTAGTGCGCAATACTCCTCCGAAGTGGCTAGACCAATTTCGATAATTTTTATGGGCGCACGCTCTTATCGCGACTCTGACGCCAAGTGTGCGGAGCTTCGAACAAATTATATGAAAATTGTCGGCCGTAGCCTGGCGCCGCGTCTAGTCGCCGAGCTGTCGCTGTAGCATGTCGCTAGTGTGCGCCTATAGGCTTAATGTATATTCGGTAGGTTTGAGAATAGGTTGTTATCTATTTTTAATAGCCCTAAGTGATAAGGGTGGGCCACCCCAATTTTTTTAAATTGTTATTCCTACAAATTATTCATATGGCGTAACCACGCTTATCGGGTCAGCTAGTAAAATATGTATAATTTTCATGTCACCGGGTTAGTGCGCAAACTCCTTAACAGCTTGACCGATTTTAATGAAACTTTATTATGTATATTCGCTAGGTTTGCCGTTTGCGTTTTGCCGGGTCATCTAGTATATATAAAAAGACTAACAATAATCAATAAAATATTAGTTATGGATTCCCCGGTAAAGTGTCACGATGCGAGATTTAACGTTTGTCCCATAAAAGTTGTTGAAAAGGAAGGTGTAAACCTGAATTCTGTGACAGATGTTAGAAATAATATATATTATATTATTTATAGTATTGCCTAGTTTTTCGGGCGAAAATAAAGCTGTTTAAAACTTTGTCATAAGCTTGGAATTATCGCCGGTCGTAAGTATTCATATTTACGCATTGTGTGGGCGCGCATCGGCGGAAAGTAGATGATTAGCAGATTGCGCTAATTCTATAGCAAAAATGGCGAATTATGAAATGAAAAAAAAAAAAACATACATACATAAACTTACGCCTATATCCGAAAGGGGTAGGCAGAGACCAGGGACTGCCACCTGCCACAATCCTGACAAATCACTTTGGCCTCATCGACATTCGTTAGTCGTAAAAAAAGTTAATGTTTAACATGTTAACGTTGTTTACATGTTTAACATGTTTTAACGTGTAAAGGAAATAATAATATATATCCTCGTGAGGCCCGACCTTGAAAAGAACAATTGATTTTGTGATCACTTGAAGACATTGGGCCTCACGAGGTTATGAGTAGTCTAAAACACAAACCCGGCTACCTAAAACACGATACAGACGTATAGCAAAATAACATCTGTTTATTTTCCGTTCAAATTGAAAAAAAAAAATATTCAAAAAAGCGCAGAGACTGCGAATTGATGAACGTAACAAGTAAATTAGGTGTCCACTTCAAAATTTACATCATTAGGAGAAAAAATGGACAAAAAGCTCAGGGCTTAGTCGTTTCAAAAGTCCTTAATTAACAAAGTTTACATAATTAAGTAGCCTGAGTTTACATAATGAGTAAGAACTCATACATTGGACTGGCGAAATAATCTTTAATAGCAGATACATTACCCCTTTTGGCACAATTCTGCTATTCACAATTTTTGCGCTGCGTTTCTGGCAAGCTTTATAGCTGCGTTTATAGCTCCAGGGATTTTATTCTAGAAACGTATAGAATGCCCAAAAAGGATATACCTATTTTCCTTTGGCAGCCTTTTGTGATACGGAACCCAAAGTATGTTTAAAGAAATTTGGCACGTATTTGACCATCTTGCACATAAAACATGCAATACTTTTCACCCCAATCCTACACGAACGAAGTGGCGGACACACCTAGTGTTGTAAACTTAAATAATTTTACTACGATATTTAGAGCCAATACCATTAATTATGTGGGTAAAATATTACTAGAACACAATCTACGATATCATTACCACCGGACATTCATGTCCACTTGTATCCGACTACAACTAATTCAATTTCCTTGTAAACAATATATCAGCCGTCACATTTACAGAATAAATTCGTTTCATGCACTGAGATTGCTTAATTTCAAGTGAAGTATTACGGTTAGGGCCTAAATAGGTCGCGTAGACAATTCGGTCCTGAAAGCATTACATCAACCGTTTCAGGTCAGTAATGTAAGACTTATGTAATTGTTGTAAATCATGTCACGCCATGTTTCTAGACATTTCTAGACAAAGCGAGGAAGCTAAAAGTGCGTAAAACGAAATGACAGTCCACTAATAGTTGTCACCAGTTATGATGGATGGCTTGAAGCCGGTGGAGGGATGCGCACCGAATTGGTCGACAGGAAGG
Source organism: Yponomeuta plumbellus (assembly GCA_947310845.1). Classification (NCBI taxonomy): domain Eukaryota; kingdom Metazoa; phylum Arthropoda; class Insecta; order Lepidoptera; family Yponomeutidae; genus Yponomeuta; species Yponomeuta plumbellus. The sequence goes on along the minus strand of OX371193.1, from coordinate 24,398,832 downwards.
TGACAGTAGGTTTTTACCACATGGCGAGAGAATATTCAGGCTACGGAAAGGTCCGGTCGGTTTTATGCATTATAACATATAACCGATTTTTCGTTTTATTTTTAGTAACAAAGTATAGGGCTCGAATTCACGACCTCTCGATTATGAGCCCAATGTTCTACAGTTGCGCTACCCCCTTCAACATTTAAAACTTGTGACATAAGATTTGCATGCCTATTTAGGTATAGCACAAAAGAAACCATATTTTTCAACCATTACAACTGATGTACTTGTGTCTCACAAATCAATAAATGAATTATGAAAACTAAAAACAAATACAAAACAGAGGATCTAACAAAAGAACTCACCTTTCATCAGCATTGGCTGCGCTCCCGTTTTGCGCAGGCGACTTTCCTCGAGGATGCTTTTTCTTTGGTCTGACGGCGAGCTTGTGCTTGGCCGCTGATGCGTCCAAGAGCGACTCTGCCTCGCCCACGTCCAGGTCTGGGTCTAGCCGAGGTTTCCTGGCGAACAGGGGCGGTGTTAGGCACAGAAGGATACAAGGATAGAAGGTTGGTTGGGTTAGATACAATACAAAGTTTTGCCTTTTTACGGCTGACCTGCTAGCCTCAGCTATCTTTGTCGGTATGGATACGGATAAAAGAGAAGAAAGACAAGGCGCGTCACTGAAATATATTTACTCAAATGAAAGGAAACCAATTGAAAATAGAGGCTTATTTCTCAAATGCAGAATTCCTGACACACGCCGATAGGTTTTCTTGATCTTAATGATGAATTATCTAATAATAAAGATAATTATGATAACTTTATCTTTTGTCTAACTTTTGTTATAGTTCTCGGACAGACAGAACGACGGCGTCTGTCTGTTTGTCCGTCCGTAGCCTAGCTCAGAGACAATTATTTAGTACGAACGTCCCCTCTCTTATAGCTAAACTGTTGATTGTAGATAGGTGAAAAAAATCAAAACACAATTATAATGAACTTAAAAAGAAAACTATCACGGCTAAACCTCTTATGTCGTATAAAGTTGGCTTCACCAACATTCGCTAATCGCTCAATGTACGCCTGGCGCTGTCCCGCTGTCCACCTGGAAAGTACCTAATTCAAAACCGATCCAATACCAATCTATATCCCATCATGACCATTGTAGACGGCGTGACGTCAAAGGCAAAGCATTGAGCATTAGGGCGTCTTCGAAGTCTCCAATGGCCACTAAAATAACCGGCAGACAATGGTAATGACGCACGCGATTTCCGTTTGCCAATCCACCTGACACCGGCCGGCTGCGCTCACTCAATGTCAGGGTTCTGACGCAGCTCCAATATCCCATTTGCTGAGGCTAATGTACAACATTGTTGCAGATCTTTGTTCTCAGTACATACCTACATCAAGATATTCCTGTGAGGATAAAGCAAGTGATTTGTCAGGATCGTGGCAGGTGGCAGTCCTTGGTCTTTGCCTACCCCTCTGGGATACAGACGTGAGCTTATGTATGTATGTCTTATGCAGCCCCGGATTTACGATTCTTTTGAACCGGGGCAAAATTAGATTTTGGCGCCCCCTAGCCCAAAAATTTCATGCATTGTATTTTTGTAACTTTTGTACAATAATATATCACTATTATTGTAAAAAAGTTACAAAAATACAATGGATGAAATTTTTGGGATCGGGAAAATAAGTACCACGCAATGAATCTGTACTCTTTATTACTTAACTATTAGCTTTAGCTAATCTTTTTTAATGTGAGGAACATACAATTATTATTATTAACCAAACAAAAAACAATTTGAAACAAAAGATAACATACAGAAAACGCAGAGCAGACAATCCAGATGTTTCTTTTATCTTTATAAGTTTTGAGCATTTTTTATTTATTTTTGTAGTTAATGTACTACAGTATTACACGACCATATTAACTAAATTTAGAAACAAACTGAGATCACATTGTAATGGTAGGCCGTTCGTGTTTATTATAGGGGATTCCCCAGGATTAACAGAGAGACTTCGCTGTGAGCGTAAGCGCGTTTGAAAATTTACTTAGGATACGTTCGTAAATAAACTGAAGATTGGTAATCAACCGGGAATTTTAAATTGACATAATGACTTATAAAATAATGTGCTCTAAATGCGATTTGCGAAATAAAATTTTTTTTCAAGAACAATTTTGGCGTCCCCTCTGAACTGCCGCCCGGGGCATGCGCCCCGGTTTGCCCCCCCCTAGATCTGGGGCTGGTCTTATGAGGATCCCCTGCGAACCAGATGGTAATACGATCGAAAACGACACATCGATTGTAAGCTGTTTCGGTTCAAGAACGGGCTTAGTAACATGGCAGACAATACAACAGCCCCCTTGGTTACGGATGTTCAATGGTTTCGAGAAAAATAGTATATTTATCGCCACATAGATGTTAAAAAAGGCAGAATATTGAAACATTAATGACAACTTCCACACGACATAATCAATTGTCCTGGTCTCAATTCCTCAAACTAGGATACCGTTACCAAGCAAGAACATCACAAACAAGGATACACGGGACACGGTGTTGGTATGTCAACTAGCTGTTGATGCAGGTTTAATGCCCATACCACAGATTTAATTATCGCCCTATCCTACGCTCACGCATGTATCAAACGAAAAGGGGATGGCGCGTTTCTCTGCCTATTCTCGCGCTCGGGATAAGAGGTCATGCAAGAGGTCAAGGGGGCTGGTCTTGTGATTAGTGTTAGGTCAGAATCGATTTAATCAGTTGCAAACCGACATCTTACGCGTCATAAGTTCAATATTTATTTTAACCGTTATGGAAAACATCTTGTGAAAACAGACTTTTTTAAGTACTTGCATGTACTTGCTTTCTACTTCAGAGCAGAGTGTAGATTTGCTTGTCGGTCTAGCCGTTAAGGTGATTACCTACAAATGTGTTCGATTGCCATTGGAGGCCGGTGAACATTTGTGCAAATAGCCTCAGTCTGGGGTTTTCCACGTTTGTCCTTGCCTGGTTACCATAGCACAGGGTATCCTAGTTTGGGACCAGGTCAAGTGATTGTGTTGTGTGGAAGATATTATTATTATTTAGCAGATATTTTTGTTTTTTTTACAGCTGCCTTGAAATCACTGAAATTATTAGTATATCGTCAGTGAAATAATATTTACAAAAAACAAAAGAAATCTTGAACTAATAGTTCTTTTCCAGATATTGTCTGGTCTTCCGTAGCTAAATTGCAAGGTCAAAGGTTTTCTTAAAATAAATATGTTCGCTTTCTCGCTGTTTATGCAGAAACAGGAAAGGTCATCACGAACCAAGTTACAAGACAAAGAGCACATAAACCAACAACCTGTTAATTATCCCACGTCAAGAAACAGGAACATTACCATCGTTAAATTAATCCTCCAGGATTTATTAGCCGCATAATTATTTTCAGCAATAAAATTATACGCTTGGTGTGCATTTGAGACAATTTACGCTTTTATAACGGTGGCTGTACCACGGACTTGAACGAAATACGCTTTTATAGACAGGGTGCTACGGCGCTCATTAGGGGAGGGCTATGTCCAGCAGTGGACTAATATAGCCTGATGATGATGATGACGCTTTTATATGAAGCTTAGTCATTGTGAGTCGAGACGGAGCTGGTGACGTCGGTTGCTCGCCTCGGGCTCAAACCTTTTATTTCTAACTTAATAAATGTACTACAGTCTGTTAGCTTTTAGAATATATCTCGGCTACTATCGGATATATTCGTAAAATTATGTAAAGTTAAGGGTCATATTAGTTCCGATATTTCTATTAATATCGGAACTAATATGACTCTTAACTTTACATAACTTTTCAAAATAGTGAAGAAAAATTTTATACAGAGCCGGAAGTAGTATTACACTCGTGTGCTTTCGGCAAAAACCGAAGCCTACTCTAGAGCCCGAGTTATATTCTAAAAGCTAACAGACTGTATGATTGTATAATGCTTCTAGACGTAATTAAAATGACTATTTGATTTCCAACTAAGCCTAATTGATTGATCAATCACTGGACTGGAGCCCTTTCTGATACCTAAATAATTAATGCTGTGCACCTACGCTTTTTTTGTTTTAAATAATATCCAGACTGAAAGGAGCTGTAGGTAGTCTAGAATTGAGAAAGGAATTAAGGAATGCTTCGTTGGTTTGGACATGTGGAGAGGAGGAGGGAAGAAAACTGACAAAACACATATCGAGCGAATGTGTGTGGTAAGGCCGGCAAAGGACGCCCCAGGCGGACATGCTTCGACGTTTGTTTTTTGACCTTCGGGTTTGAACCCGAAGAAAAATTCCCCAGGTCTTGGATGTTTACATGTTTGAGACGTCGCTGTTTCTGGTTCTCACGACACAGGGTATCCTAGTGTGGGGCCAGAAGCAACGTATGTGCCTGTACGTAAATATAAAGTTTAAGTTTATGTTTACCCCTGTGGCGCAACGGTTATCGCATCTGCCTACCATGCGAGAGGTCCCGGGTTCGCAACCCTGCTGGGAAAAAAAGGTACAGGTCTTTCTTCTTAGGAAAAAAATCTTTTTCGGAAACCAGTTAAGTAGAAAAATAAAAAAAATATTTTACGAAACTGGTTTCCAAACTCAGGTTTCCTAAGCGGCCGAAGGGGCCGGACCAACCACCCCAGAACATCCGAACCAATGTTAACTACCTTTAAATAATGTACTAGACGAAAACCCGGCTTCGCTCGGGTAAACTGTAGACGCAAAATAATATTCCACTATGTTTTTTTGTATGGTGACGCCTCTGTATTTATCAACCACCAGTAGATATAAATATCTTAATACATTCAGATACATAAGCTCACACCTGTATCCCAGGGGGGTAGGCAGAGACCACGGACTGTCACCTGCCACTATCCTGACAAATCACTTTCACTTCATCGACATCCATTAGTCGTTGCATGTACCCACATCAGTTTCGGGTACTTTTCATCTTGCCCTTTGCTAATACATCCCCTATTTGGTCGAAGTATGTCCAACTGGGGCGTCCCTTACCGGCCCTTCCACTCACATTCGCCCGATATATTTGCTTTGTCAGTCTTTCTTCGTTCATCCTCTCCACATCTCCAAACCAACGCAACATTCCTTTTTTCAATTCTAGTCACTCACTACATACATCCTCTTTCTCTACATCCTCGGTCTCTGATCACACTATTGCGTATTCTGTCATTCAAAGTAACACCACACATATTTCTTAAGGATCTCATTTGTACTGCACTAATCCTACTTTCATGATTCTTCTGACTTCTGCCATACCCAAATCTCGCTACCATGCTTACATCAGTATTGGAACCAGCACACTATTACGGATAGCCAATCTTGCTCTTTTGGACATGTTCTGGCTACTCACGAAGGAATGCAAGGCGAAAATCGGATACTTATAATAACTTTGTCATGGGTACCTCATCACAAATTACTAAATGAGCTTCCTTCATAAACTTAACAGCATTGAATTTAGTTAACAGCTAGTGAATCTAATGACGTATGAGACGTAGAATCCACTTGGCTAATCAACTAAAAACAGCTCCCTCTCTTTGGCTTTACAGCTTTTAGTTTTGTATTGACCACATGTTTTTCTTCATCATTTTAATTTTTGGTATTTTTCTTATCTAGTGGCTTTTTCATTTCAATAAGTTTATTGGTACCTAACTAAGCAAAACAATAAAGATCAATTTATGAGTTTGATTTCCTTTTTCAATTATTTTTCAGACCCTTCCAAAACTCAATGTCAAATTATTGTCTTCCCTCCCGCCCTCAGAAGAAGGACCTTCTTCTGAGCTCCCGCCAATGAAAAACACCACAGATTACTTACTACACCTTCTCAGTTGGCACAAATAACCTTTTTGGATGCCACTGTATTCCACACACCATGAAGTTAACAAATTAGATCAAAGGGCCGGTTTAGATTATCTTAGTGTTTAGGAGAGTGCTTTACTTTACACTCTGTTGCAACATTATGCTGAATCGGGCCCATTTTGCGGGCTCAACCTTTAACGACCTCTGTGGCGTAGTGGTTAGCGCATCTGACTACCATGCGAGAGGTCCCGGGTTCGAATCCCGGCTGGGGACAAAAAAAAATCCCAGGTCTTGGATGTTTACATGTTTGTGACGTCGCTGTTTCTGGTTCCCACGACACAGGGTATCTTAGTGTGGGGCCAGAAGCAATGTATGTGCCTGTTTGTAAATGTAAATATGTAAATGTAAATTATTATTTTCATGTTGTACAGTTTATTTTTTTTTACGATTTTTATGCTTTCTGTGTTATTTTTTATTTATTTTACGCATTCTGTGTGTGTGTTTTTTTGTTTTGTTTTGAGTATCAAATAAATAAATTTTCTTTCTTTCTTTCTTTCTTAAGGAGAGTGCTTTTGTAGAAACGTGTAAGCGCCACTTGCTTTAGTACGTTTTACGGTATAGTACGGTTCTAGTTGCCTTTCAATTAGAATCAAAATAGAATTGGTTTCTATTGTTCTATCCAGTAACACCTGAGCGCGTTACTATCCTCGTTACTTATCTGTGTATAAACAAAAATTAAACAAAAAATAAAAATAAAAATTTAGTGAGAACTTTAGGAGAGTGCGCAAGTGACCCGTGACGGGTGCGTGTTGTTTTCAATAACTCGAATTATCAAACTTACTTATGTGTTCCATTAAAACTCATAGTATTTTGAGTAGGATAGCGCATATTTCGCGACGTCGACGAAGTGACACTCTACTGGAAGAAATATAAACGTTCACTCGAACGTCTAGTAATGTACTAATGCACTTGCCTCTCTTATTGTATTATAGCACTCTCCTAAACACTAAAATAATGTAAACCGGCCATAACAGTTCACAATGAAAACTTGTGACACTAACACAACAATGATGACATTGACATGTTTACTTAGCAACGCCATTGTTGAATTTAATAATTTTTATATTGATGCTGCTCGATAATACGAATTTTCCGCCCATATGTTGTCGACTCAGATCAACTATTTTTTTACGCTCTTTCATTTGGTGTGCATATCGTTCGAGTCTACCGTAGGCCCGAACGAAATTATTAATATAGATATAGATGATAGATCTAGGCTGGCTGGAAGAAATTTCTTTAGAAATAAGTCCGCCTTTGCACATTGTTTTTATCACAAACCTGTTATTTAAGTCATATTATGTATTTTCTTTTGTGCAATAAAGTGTAACAACAACAACAACAAATTTAGTGTATTTTATCCTTTGTAAGCGAAAACGAAACCTATAGCATTTATTCTTTATTGAATGTGTCATCATCATCAAACCATTATGTCCCCACCGAGGGGCACGGGTCTCTTCCCTGAGGAAGGCATAGGCCATACACCACCACTCCTGAATGTCTAAGATAAAGAATATGCTATCTATCTTAGCGGCACACAATGCATAAGAAATAACATGCACAAATGTGTACTTGTTTGTTTGACGAAATTGTGGTTTACTAATGTATTGCCAAAAATCGTTTCCCAAAGTATTACTTCCCAAACTATTTTCCGCAAATTATCACTTGGCAAAAAAACATTTCTCAAAACAACTTAAAGCAAATAAACAGTTAGCAAAAGTTATTATGGCAAGTTATTGTTTACCAAATAAATACTTGGTCAAAATTCATTTTACCAAGCATTATTCAGTCAAAAGTATCGTTTGGCAAAAAGTACCTTTCCATACAATACCGAATACGCTGCCGGCAATGTGTGTAAATGACACAACAAAGTCGAGTCTGTTTTCGATCTTACATAGAGAACCTAACGCTCCGACGCGCTCCGCTTCGCTACGCGCGTCGTCGGACCTATATTTCTGTTGCCACGTATTCTTTACATCGCCGACCCCCCGTTCAATAATAATTAGTACCTAATCGTCAACTATATTTATACCAAATAATAATTTGACCAAATGAATAAAAGCCAAAATAAAACGTTAGCATAATAAACGTTTGTCTTAATAAAACTTGACGCAGTAAAATTATGCGAAATGATAATTTGACCAAATGAATAAAATGCGAAATGAAAACTTGCTAAAGTTTCATTTGGGAAATGAAACTGATGCCATAAGTTTATTGGGAAGTAAAATTTGACGAAAAATACTTTGGCTAAACGGCGGTATCCCCGAAATTGTATCTTTTAAAACGACGGCATTATAGTCTGTATTTCTTGTTCTAATAATAATTATCTTTGCTTGTGCTTCCGTTGCTCATGGTAGAGCCTCGGTCCGCGTCGTATATTTAGTTCAGAGCTCGTGCATTGGTACATCTGGCCTTTCGATTTATTGCCTCTACCAAGAAACTGTTTATACGTAATGGCTTTGATACTGGGCACCAGGACTTGTACACTTTATTTGATTGCTATCTTGATACAGTGGAGCGGAGTAGGTAGAAGGTAAACAGGGGTTTACCTTCGGAATTTAGTTTTTAGTCGATTTAGATGGAGCTCACATGCTCAACATTTTACTGCACAGAGTTGTTGGCCTCGGGAACTTTCTGCATCTAGGCTAATATTTCGGGACCTACATTACAGAAATATTACCCACTCGTCCTCGCCTCTAAATTGTGGCGTAAACAACTTCACATGTTTAACCAAGAGTTATTATAATAGCCATCATTATTGTTGCAGCTGGACCAATAATTTCTGTGGATTAACGAATAGTTATTACGCCCAACTGCAATGAAACAACAGCCACCAAGCAAACGATTTTGTGTAGATATTAATTTTCTCTGAAGTTTTTATAACATACGATAAGATAAGAATATTCTACATATATTCTGAGACAATTTTTTTATTAAGTAAGTTATTTTGTGTTTTTTTCCGTTGTGCACACAAAATATTTACAAAGGTTTATTGGTACCTACTGACACACGTGCTCATTAGTAGCACGAGAGCATGCTTATATTGAGCAAGTGCTTTACTCCCAATCTTTTCTGTATGTAGGCATATAGACATTCAACAAAGAGAATGTCAATTCTTTACGTTGAAATAAGTTTATGATTTCTTAAGACAGTAACACTGATAACAACAATGCAGTCTTAGGTCACCAAACCTCAAAAAAAGGAAGACGTATAGATTAAAACATCGAATACAAAAATACAGAAAAGATTGGGTGTAAAGCACTTGCTCAATATAAGCATGCTTTCGTGCTACTAATGAGCATATGTGTCAGTACCATATAGGGATGATCATGCTCTTCCACTATAAAGGGTAATTTCCCGCCAGGCACATCGTATGCCTGGGGACGGCCGGTCCAACTGTTGTCTGTTGGGCGTTGTATTTATCGTAAGTCATGTGTAAAGATCGTTTCACCAAAGAAGTCCCACGGTAAGATCCTTAAAACTATGTAAATAAAAGCCAAAATTCATTAACTCATGGGACTTCTTTCGTGAATCGAACTCGAATACTTCCCTTGCGCGATGCAGAAATGTTGGAGTTTATAGTGCGCGCGCAGGGTTGACACGTGCTCGCCACACGTTCAACACTAGTTAATTATAATGTATAGTTATATTTTTTGTATAAAAATAAAAAAAATATTAAATATTATTAATAATAATAATAAACTCACGCCCGTTATCCCCGAAGGGGTAGGCAGAGGCACCAGTCTCTAGAACTGGACCCACGTTTTGCCGAGTTTATTAGGTCCCAAACGTGACAAGTGGCAAGCCTGTCGCCGTTATCCGGGCACAATTTATCAGCGAATGGTGAATAAATATTAATATATTACACAATATATTAAACAAACATAAATATAAACATTTACAAATAGGCACATACATTGCTTCTGGCCCCACAATAGGATACCCTGTGTCGTGGGCACCAGAAACAGCGACGTCACAAACATGTAAACATCCAAGACCTGGTTTTTTTTTGTCCCTAGCCGCGATTCGAACCCGGGACCTCTCGCATGGTAGTGAGATGCACTAACCACTGCGCCACAGAGGTCTTCAATATTCCTTAGGTCTTAACTAAATATTCGGAAGCACTCACTATTTTTAACCAACTTCGAGCTTCTGGGCCTTAATCTAATCTAGTCTAATTGCAAACGGATTGCAATTAGACCAGAATAAGATGTGCGCTTAATGTGGTAGGTTTTAGTTCCAAGATAGTGGTGGGTCCGATTCCCACTGCGGGCCGTCATACATTCTTACAAGGCCTTAGTCTAGGTGTTTTTCCATGTTTGTATTGTCCTTGCCTGGTTACCATAGCTCAGGGTATCCTAGTTTGGGACTAAGTCCAAATTGTGTTGTGCGGAAATTATTATTATTAATGAAGAGATATCGTCCCTAAGGCGGGTTAAATGGGCAGTACCGCTGCGCACACGCACCGCTATTTCAGGCGGAGCGGCCCAGAAAGTGTGTGACGTCAGCGTCGACACCGATCGCGCCACTCGGGGTTCTCCAGGAGACCGATTCATTGCCGTCCGGTTGTGATGAATGGCGATCCAAATACACGACTTGACATACCCAATATCCATAAGTAGGTACGTATAGTATAGCTTCAAATCAATAATTTGTCCAGTAACTTTTTTGTAGTGTTTAACTTAATGAAGAAGACGAAAAGCAATAATACAGATATACAATAATATGGGATATAGAGAAAAATAAGGCACATATAGCAAAAAAGTAGAAGAAATGTGAAACAAATTCGTAATGGGGTGCAAATTTGTTCCAATATCGGATACCTAGTCAGCCTAACTGTGTCTGCACTTGTTTCGGATTATGGAGTTCTCTAATAATAATGCTTTTATAAGCCTACAAATTTACACAATAACTGTGTCTAGTGTTCAACACATCCAAGAGCAGTATTTTTTAAGTTTGAAAGTTGGGTAATTACCCAGGTTAAAACAGTTTTGAAAAGAATGAATGTGCGAGTTTCTTTGTTGGTTTCACATTAAGTATAAGACAAATTACTTCGTATTTGATCATTAACAATCATAATTTTCAAAAAAACATCACATTAAAAATGTATTTAATATTCAAAAATTTCTTAATATAGCTAATATTAAATACAATAAATTTATTTTAGTAGTCACTCCAACAATAATATTTTAAGCACTAATATTTTTTCTGTAATCGAGTCTCCATCAATAGATGGCTGTCGTTAAGCCAAGTCAGAGGCGGGCGGCTTGAAAACTTCTGACCGTAAGACCAGCCACTAGTCTTACAAGCATCCACCGATCCGGAGTTGGCCCCCGTGGTGGAGTTCGGACGGTAGGTACTCGTGTTTTTTCATCATCAACCCATGATGATGAAAAAAAAACGAGTCTCCAATGGCATGCTAGGTCTTTTGGAGGACATGATAGGCCTCTCGCTAGGATTAGAAAGGTCCTCTGATAAGAATAACAGACATAAATTAACATCAAAGAGTGGACTGATGATAAAACCGCGGAGGAGCTGTTCCGAATTGCACTGAACTGAGACCGTTGTAAAGAGCTGACTGCCAACCTCCAGCGATCGAGAAATACTTTAAGAAGAAGAAAAGATTTAAAAGCCTTCACCTTCTATTTCTAAAGATTTAGGAAGACCGAAACAAAACTGGTAGTAATCCATCGATTATTTCACGGGTTTAAGTAAAGTTTTTTTCTAATGGATAAAATAACGTCATAGGTACTAAGAATAGCTGCCTCCAGAGCGTCTCCCCTCCCCTCGGCTGGCCTAGTTCGGTTCGTACTAATTCATTAGTTGCCAATATTCCCGGAGACTATCTGTGTCAATGATCCTACGCTTTGCCAACGTTATTGAGTGATGTTTTTCACGGTTCTACTGTTTTTTATGGGAACACGTTTTAATAAAGTGAACTAGGCGTTGTAGGAAATTTCGGAACTAAATACCTAAATGGTAGCGTATAAAATCGCAAAACAGATTTTTTAAATGTGTGGTACTTCTAAACTTTGAGGTATTATAGGGTTGACCCTGACAGAATATATTAAGAAGGTGTTTTCATATGAAACCTATTAATGAGTTGCGTTATAGACCTTGAAATGAACAGTTAAAACCTTTATGATGAGCCCATCGGCCCACCAGCAATTCATATTCTATGAGAACTACCAAACCTGTGAACGGCCCATTCTAAAGAAATATATGCGAACATCAGTTCCCATTACGATCAGTTTAATATTAGAGAACAAGATTCCATTCACCTCAGACCACCTACTCATAAAGCTATAAAATTATCGTTCAGATAGCCTAGCAACACCTAAAAGTCATTTTGCCGTCTACTGAAAAGTTTCCTCATCATAATTCCTAGCAGTAATAAGCTTCCTGCAGACAGGCGAATCTGTTACCTGAAAGTGTTTGGCGGAGCGCCAGTAGACAGCTGCCATCCGTATTAGATTGCTCACTGCATAAGCGCTAGAGGTAGCCTCTTTCAAGAGTGACACTAAGGGAGAAGTGTCGTATTGCGAGCATAATATCTTTAGTCACCTGCGTTTAATCAATTTTATCATTTTGTTTTCTTCAGAAAACAATACGACACTTCTGCCTTTAGTGTCAATATATATTATATATCGTGGTCTTAGCCCATGATTAGAGCCCATTGCTGGATATAAGCATATTTAATATCATGCCAACCATGTTTTTTTGCTTGTGTTTTTGTATTCTATAGATTACTGTACTTGCAGGATATCAAATCAATGATACCTATAAATAGATTCCTATTATCTATCTATTACTATGATTTGATAAGATATGGTCAAAGTGTAAAGATTTTTTGCTATTTCTCGACTATGAACTTGACCCAAAAGCTGCCTTTGAGTCTAACCTAACATAACATGTTGACATTTAACAGCCGGATAAATTTTTCATGAAAATTATTTTTGACTGACTGATTTACTTTATACCAACAACAAAATTATACTTCTAATATAGGTGTACAGTTGTTGTGGGGACAGGGTTCTTATAGAACAACTGTCACATGAAGCGAGTTTTCGCTTTGGTAGTACAAAATAATTTTCCTAACCGTATGTAAAGTGGGAAAACATATTCTGTACGAGCCAAAAAGTAGTATTTTACTGCTCTACTTTTGATTTCCTTTAAAATTTTAAATAGAGACAGACGTTGTTATATTGTAACGAGGTGCATTTGCCTCGTTGCCTTTTTTATCATTTTCGGCCATCTACTATTCCAAATTTAATTAGTTTTTGACATTCGCCACCGTGGACGGACGTAGCTGAGCCATTCAATCCTCAGCTTCCATCCAAGGTGGACTAAATCATCATTATTTTCTGTTTTTATCACGACCCGGATTATCCTATTCTCCATATTACTATGATCAAACAATCACAAATTTAAAGGCACATAATTGTGCCTTTACTTTACATTTAAATAAATAATTTTACCGTGCCCCTGGATACCCCTCTTCCTTTACGGATCGCACCTCCTAACCAACCTACCGTGCGACACTGGCGCCCAACGTGGGGCCCCACCCACGCTTCTGTTCCTGACGCTGCCCACTGCTGCTGCATCAAGCCACCCGGTTCCTCAATATTTATATTAATATTTTAATGTATTTGTTTTCTTTCTTAATTTTATCCTATTTAGTGGTAAGCCCTTTTTCCGAATTCTAAAAGATTTCATCATCACCGTCGTAACTTTCGATCTTCTTTCGGCCTAGATTCTTTGACTTTTTATACTTATTTACCTTACAACTCATAACTTCATCCATACCCACCCAATCTCTACCTAAAACAAACTAACCATAATTTAATATTTGATAAAAATTACTTTTTCTTTGTTATTATAATTAATATACAGGCACTTACGGTTTCAGAAATCATTTAATAATTTTATTTACACTGTTGTGAAAGTAGGTTCAAACTTTGGTAGAAGATTGAAATACACTTCTAAATGTCAATGATAAGTCAATTCAATTCCATTAACATTTAAAGAAAATGACATACTCAGGTTGTACTAATAGGAAACGGTAAGTTCGGAAGAGAATACCACGTACTGTTGTACTGCGGAATTACCTATATTGCGTGGTACAATGTCTTGTATCTAATTATCTACATTTCTTAGTATTCCTATTGCCATTATAATACGCCGGATGAGTCTTACTGACCGTTAAACCACAGCTCTTATCTTTGTGATGTATTTTAAACGTTTTTTATATATTTATTTAAATTATTTTACTCTAATTTTATTATAAGAGTTAAATAGAAATTACCTGTAGTAAGTTGACATACAGGTAATGTCAAATGGGTAAAAATTTTCATTGTTTATGCATATAACTCTAATAAATGTAGTGTTTCTTTACTGCCATCTAAAACAATACAGGCGTTTTGACTTTTCAAAATCACAATAATAAAGCATGTAAAATAAAAAAGCGACACAATTAATATTTACAAAGCTGCGCGCGTATCTTCAGTCCATGAAGCTTCTGAAATATGACTTTTATATTGTCTCTCACCAATGTCACATAACAGTCCTGTTCCAAGACTAAAATAAACTCACAATTGTTTGTTTTATTCATTTATATGTTGCTGATAAAATCACATCGTTTACCAAACATTCGGGATATAATATTATGCACAAGTAACAATAAATGACCAACGAACGATAACACATTAAAATGACGGGTGTATCTTTACAAATTATCACAATTTTAGCACTAAATATGCAATGGGGATCACAAAATATGATATTGACAACATTAAATAACACAGATTCTTTCGACAAGCCAGATATTTACAATGAGAAGGCAAGAATTTTGATGAAAATAATTTTTTACTGTATTTTAAGTAAATTTGTCTTCTTAACCTGCTAATTTCAGAAGATCAACTTCCAATATCAATGGTAGTACATTCTATATGCTGGCACACTGAATACGTAATCTAGCGACAACCCTCTAGGCTGGAAGAAATGTTTCTCGTAACAATAAGTCCGCCCTCTGTACCTGCGTAAACAATGTATACTCAAATTACGTCTTTTGATGACTTTGTTGTGTGTGATTTGATGAACGGGTCAAAAGCTCGTGATGATTGTGATGTAATTGAGAAAAACATGACTTGATGACTCATGGTTTGTTATCGATAATAAGCAGAGGAATGATATGATTGTAGCGTGATTTGAGATGCGATCAATCCGCATGGAATGCTATTACCTTTTTGTTGAACTCATGATACTAATCTATACGAACAACTCTGTTTTGACTTCAACACTGAAGCTGCAGAATTCTGAAGTGTTCAAATTACGATTTCCAGTTATTTGATATTTTGAAGCCGTTTCAGTATTTCCATCAATACGCAAATTGTTTGTCTTTAGTGAAAATAACGAATCTGTTATGGCAAGCTTGTAAATGGCATTACAAACTTTAATGACGAAAGGATGGAATTATTCATGATGAACTATTTGGAGAACTTTTGGTAGTGAATCATGATGGAAAACCAAATGTTTTCCCTTGGTTGTGAATCACGTTTGGTGGTTTCAGAGGAATGTCATACAAAAGGCAGTATGACTTTTCCAACGTCGCGACGCCTAGTCTAGCCTGATGAAGATTTATCGGTAGACCAACCGTCTTCGGTTGCAGTTACGGAAGCTAGATCAACGAACCAACAAGCTAAAATTAGACCACGGACGTCCCGCTGGAATGTCGGCGCATCCAGTATTAGACATTAATGTGCATTCTTAGCAGTTCAGCCACGAGTGGAAAGTTTATGACCGTTCTGAACCCTTTCAGGGTAAGTGATGGCAGTATTTATGGCGCTTTCGCCGATTTCAGGAGTGTCTTCTGGCATTTAGATGTTAAAAAAAGTTTCAATTTATCGCGACATAGTTGATAAGCACTGCACTGTCTACAGAAACGGATAGACTCAGAAATCCTCATAGGCTTCAAAATGTAACTTAAAAAACAGCTAGTACTACTAAGTAAAAGCGAAATTGGACCAGTTCCATAAATTTGTAATAATATTCCAAATGATATTCAAAACCTTGATATTAATAATTTTAAATGAAAGTCTAAATCCATTCAGATTGACAAATCTTACTATTCTATTGTTGATTATTTAAATGACAAAGAATTCTAAAATAACTTTTGAGCCACTCTAACTACCTGTTAGTCTTTGATTGTGACTTTTGATTTCTTTGCAGACATGACCTAGTACTTTTTGCATGTTATAGGCAATGAAAATATTTCTACGCTTTTTTAGCAGTCTAGAGTACATTATCATTACATTTACTAACTTAAAAAATAATCCACCTACATTCCACAAATAAAGGATTTTGTATTTTGTATTAGTGCTGCAATGCTCCGCAAAGATGTGCAAGCGCGCGAGTCATACAACTTATGTATCGAGATCTTACATTTCAGGGTTTTCATGAAGTACCTAATCAGTGGATAATCTAATATTAAGTATTATCCTGGATTATGTCCTGAGATCAAAATATCGATGAAAGATGAATTTGATTACATAAGCCTAAGAACTGATTATGCATTAGATGAGAGAGCACCAAAACGTACGATGTGATGTGAAAACAACAACGTAAAAATTTCGAATGATGCAATGATTGATAAACGAGTTAGTCACACACAACAGTATTAGTTAAATATCAGCGTTCATTATTGATACCGACAACATGCCAGACAGTTTCGAAACTATTCTGGCACAAGCTTGGCCATAAGGTTATTGGTGATATTTAGTTTTACAGCCGCATCAATGCGGTCAAGCCTGTACTAAACTCGCCTGCTCATACTGCGTCTGTGACTGCGTTTAACTCATGATTATTTCACGATAACAGCTTGGAATTACAAATAAACTTCATCTTTGCCTTTACTAATTTATTAAAGGATAACTTCTCAATCGACAGATAGACAAATGCAACAGTTTTGTGTGATTTTATGAATCGGATATGCTATCCGACTGTCTAGAAAAAAATATGAAACTAAATTGTAAATGTGTTAAACAAAAAGGTACCCGAACTATTTTTAATTTTATTATTAAAGGTAAAATTCGAAAAGTCACAATATGTCTTGACACAACTGTTGTTGTGTCGCCGGATAAAAGAGATGAATATTAAAAGCACTCACAGACCCAGTGACAAATTCCATTATTTCTACTCACTTGGATCCAATGGCGGATTTGGTGTCGAGAACCTCAACAATATCCCCTGCCTTGAGGGACACTTCGTCATTGGCTGACGCTGTGTAGTCCGCAGTCGCTACCACCACATCTTCGACCTAGAACAAAAGAAACAGGAATATAGATTGTGGGCATAATTTGAGGCCCCTGAAATTAAGTACACCTTATTCCACAAGTGTATAACGATTTAAGAAAATAAAATTCCCTAATGAGGCAGTAAAAATGCATGGAGTAAAATGCAAACAACAAAAAAGTAAATTGAGTAAAAATCTCAGGATAATATAACTTAACCTAGATAAAAAAGATGACGTCAAGACTAAAAAATTACGATGAATGTGAATAACATTTTGAGCATCACTAGAAACCCTAATCCCTATACGGTGGTTACCTTAGGTGGACTGCGACTGCAACTGGACCGAGACCTCGTCAGACTTGTGGACCTGGACGACCATCTGTCTTTATAACTAGTCGTATTATCCAGGCTGGACATTCTGCTCCTTGTATTCTCTCTGTCTAGCAGAACACCGCTCAGTCTGCGGCCCCATCCACCGAGCCGAGTTATTCGCTGATGATTACTGATGTTACAGTAACCAGTGAACGTTTGTAAGTCTTCATCTTTGTCATCTACCACTGGGCAGCTGTACATGGAGAAGCGAGTGGCAGTGGGCTGACTCAAGTTGAGTGCGGAGAAAACGTGCAGGGGCTCAAAGTGTCTTATTCCATTTTCGTCGAGAACAGTATAGGCGACTTGGCCGGTTAATACCGCGCGACTGGCCTCACGGGGTACAACGGCCTGAAGACCTCTCTTCATTATAAGGAGAGCACCGGACTGACGACGGCCCTTTTTGCGTTGGAGGAGGAAGTCTTCCATAGCAAGAGCGTTTTCTGGCTGGAGCAGGCTTAGTGGGACGTCTGCTGATGTCAATAATGGTGGTTCTTCCGGGACGATCATAAGAGCAGCGCTCTCACGCACTAAGTCGCGTAGTTTTGGATCTGTACGCGCAAGTTCGACGTCAGATTCTAGTTTTTTGAGCGCAGCATGCAATCCGGGTGTCTTATCGGCTAATTTGCGCATAACAGTCAATCTTTTTAATATGTTTAGACTAGTTTCGTCATCGGCTATCTTAGATAGACTCACTACATCGTTGACAAAGGCAAGTAAGCTCTTTGCTACGTCACTCATGCCCAAAATCTTTGCTAAACCGACTGACTGAATAATCAATTCCTTTAGCTCATGCTGATCAGTGTTATGTAGAATATTTTCAAGTTCCTTGTTGCTGGCGTCCTGAACCGCAGCTACAATAGCTTTTTGTAGAGTTTCGGTAGCTTCATTGTCAGTTTTGATAAAAGAGATCGACTCGGAGATGTGACTCAAAACGTGATGAAGCAAACTCGTATCGCTTTTAGTAATGTTTTTGAAAGCTGGTCCGAGGACTTCGTTTTCACTGCTAAGAAAATCACCGAACTTTTCAATTATGTCTTCTTCGGTAAAGGAATGTTTTTGCAAACTACTATTTACTGCGATCTTAATAAGTTCCACTTTTGGTTCAGATGAATTTTCGAGGATTTCTTCGCAAAGAACATCTTTATCTTCTTCGGTCTGTAGGATTTTGTACATAGCTGATACGAAATCCGCATCTATAGCTTTACCCAAGATTGTGTCTATAGATTTCAATATCAATTGGTATTTTTCTTTACTATTGTTATTGTTGACTTCTTCGAATTGTTCAGCTGTAACTAAAGCAGCTAATACCGCAGCAGCGATAGAATTCTTGACGTTTTCTTCGTGTGGAGTTTGTTCATTGTTACCTTTGAAGCCAGGATGCTCTTGCACTTCCATGCGTTTTTTACTTCCTCTGCTTTTCTTACCGTCAGAAGATCCTTGATCACTATTTTTATCACGTATCTCAGACTTCAAGTGTGCACTCATTTCTATTATTGAAGTAATAACAGCCATAAGTTGGTTAGCAACACCGTCTTTTAACCCATAATCTGTGACGAAGGCTTTCAGAGCTTCTGCATTTCTAGTCTGGTTTAGTACTACATTTATTGCGGGTAAATCAGCTGGGACTTGCCTTCCAATTGACATTCCAGCTTCTGATAGTTGCCTGAGCATATTTGTGTCAATACTCAGTTCTCCTCTAGTTGACGAGGTATCATTAGGGTTTGTCTTCACTTTTAAAAGCTTTAATTCTTCTGGTGTGACAACGAAACTCTGAACTGAAAATTCCAAACCTTCTTCTCCTTCAGTCAAATCAGGTGCAACGAACTTTAGTCCTTCAGGTGTTTGCACTATTTGTCCAGGCACAAAGGTGACACCATTATCGTCCGTCTCTATGACTCTGCCAGGAACGAATCTGGGTCCTTCTTCAGTATCAACAACCTGACCGGGAACGAACCTTGACCCTTCATCTTCAGTTGAAATGACTTGTCCAGGGATAAACGTAGGGCCAGCTTTGGTTTCGATAATTTGACCTGGTACGAATCGAGGGCCATCAATAGTGTGTATCGTCTGACCAGGGACAAATTTTTGGCCTGATTTAGTATTAACAACCTGACCTGGTACAAATTTGGGTCCGTCAGCTGTATCGACGACTTGGCCAGGTACGAACTGTTCTCCATTTTCTGTGAAGACTATTTGGCCAGGTACAAAGATGCCTTCAACCATCATTCCGGGCACGAACCTCGATTCATTGGCATCATTCTTGACTAGTCTTCCAGGTACAACTTTGCCTTCCATTTTCGGCATTTTAGGTCCAGGGTAGAACTCGATACCATTGGCTGTTTGAACCATGTGCCCAAATACATACAATGATTCTTCAGATAAAGAACAAGTCTTGATATCAATAGGTAATCCTACTGGAGCACTTTCAGAGAACACGATATCTTTAGCCGATTTGGCCACCTGGAATTCTATATGACCATTTGCTTCAATAACTGTTTTGCCAGGCATGAATTTTTCTCCACTATCGGTGTGAACTATTTGTCCTTCTATAAACTTAGGTCCATCAATGGTATCAACAGTAGTCCCAGGTACAAACTGTAAGGTGTCACTGCTCGTAGTCTTAGTTATTCCAGGAATAAAGCAAGTTTCTCCATTTATAGCGACAGTTTGCCCTGGAACGAATTTCAAACCATTCGGAGTTGCCAAAGTAGCGCCGGGCATGAAGTGTAATTCATCATCTTGCGTGACTACTTGGCCTGGCACAAATTGCCATTCATTGTTGATCTTGGCGTTTTGTCCGGGAGTGAAAATCACACCAGTTTTCTCTGTTATTGTCTGGCCGGGCATGAACTGAATGCCTTCTGGAGTAAGTATAGTTTGACCGGGTACAAAAGTTTCTTCCGCACCGGTGTTTATAATTTTTCCAGGAACAAACTTCATTCCCTCTTCGGATATGACTGTCTGCCCTTCAGTGAAGCGGTATGAGTCATCCTTGTTTTTGATAGTCTGGCCACAGACAAATTCTTCCCCATTTGTCGTTTGTAACACTTGTCCAGTCAAAAAGAAAGGTTCTTCTGTGGTTTCGTTCATCACAATATGTCCAGGAATTAACCCTGGGCCAGCGGGCGTATTTACACTTATACCAGGGACAAAAACCGGTCCAGATGGGGTTTGAACTGATTGGCCTGGTACAAATATGGGCCCCTGCGGTGTGTTCACATGATGTCCAGGTATGAAAGTTTTCGCTTTATTTATATCTATTGTTAGCCCAGGAATCTTAGAAATCTTTTCACGTTTACCTTTTTTAATATTTTTTATTACTTTCGGTAAGTTTTCTAGGGTAGGTAGCATATCAATTTTGCCATCTTCACTTAATTTCTCAGCTACATTTAGTGTTTCGTTAATACGTTCTTCTGTTATTTCTTTCACAGCCAATAGAACGGACTCTGCCGGTCTAGATTTTATCGGTTTTAAAGGGTTGACACACGGCACATTCTCTAGAGAAATCGACACTTCACTAATATTGCGGTCAACTTCAAAAATCTCGGCTTCACAATGATAAGGCGTCAGTTTTACAGGTGTTGGTAGTGTGGTTATTTTTGGAACAATGTGATCGTTGTGTACTTCTTTTTCAAATGTGTCCCAGTCCCAAGATTCGACTAATGGATGCATTTGGTCCTTCCAATCACCAGTGCACATTGCGATACTCGATTTGGATCGCATATGGTTAACATCAAACTGAGTGCAGTTGAATGTTTTGACGTCATGCTTGTCGTGTTTGATTTCTTCAAGTTTGGCCTTCTTTGAAACGCGTTCTGCGCGTTGTTTCTCTTCTTGTAATTCTTGCACTTCAGCTAGCTTTTCTTTGTTTTCGAATATTTTTTTCATGGAAGACAAACCAGCAGCGCGTTTACGTTTCTTCTTTTTCTCTTCTCTTTCATCCTGTTCTCGTTGCTTTAACACTTCTGCATTAGGGCCTTCACCCTCGTACATTTCAACATCTTCGGTAAAGTCCTTGAACTCCATCGAGACGTTGCGACCGTGTTTTGTTTTGATAAGCACTGTATCCGAATCTTTAGCGAGCATCACATCTCTGACATCACCATCCCTCACTGCGGCCTCCATTTGGGCCGAAAAAACTAAACTGCACCTTCTTTCTTGAACCGTGTAAACGTAGCGTTTTTCTTCAGTAACATGTTTCGTTAACAGCATATCCATAAGGGCCTTTTGGGCTTCTGTGGATCCGTCCAAAACGGGGAATATGTATCGAAAGTCCGGCAGCATTTCATGTTTTCTGTTTCCATAGTTGATTTCCGGCGAGTAATGATGCGGTCCGAGTTCTCCGGCCACATTTGTTATTTTGCATTTCGATTTCTTGGAGCGAGACGTGAGTAGTACTGGAATGTAGTGATGCGAGGGCAACCCGTAGGACTTGCCCGTGATCCTGCAGCATCTCTTCGCGTCGGCAGGCGAGATGGGCGCAAGGAGCGGGAAGTAGTTGGGCTTGGGCAGGCCTCTACTGCGGCCGGTGATTCTGCAGAACGACATTGTGAGCTTGTATCAAGCTGTCATAGTAATGTGTGTAGCGCACCCTCGGCGGCAGCTGGCTATTTTTTTGTTTACAAAGTAACGAGCGATCTGGAGGAGCTGGAGCGCGTGCGGTCGCGAAGAGGAGAGCGGCTAGACTGGCCCGCGGCGGCGGCTCTCTCTGTATTCGCACCTTTACAGACGCCGCGGTGCGCCGCTCTTTGCGTGTTCCGCGGGTTATTTATAAACAAAGAAAGATGGATTTAATCTCTAAGCAAAAATATATGACACAGTTTTAACAACAGAAGAAGACAACAAAACGTTAGCGCGCGGGGGGATTTTAGGTTTATTTATCCAAGTCAACACAGAACATTATTTTTAAAATATGCAGACTCGACTGCCCACGTAACCTCAATACGTAACTCAAGTAAGTAAGGTACGAGTAACAAACTGTTTGAAAACTATGTCATAGCTATACAGACAGCTGGCACGGTTATTTTAACTGTTTGTTTTTATATGTCATTAAGAATGGCTGGGCGTTTCTTGCAAGCAAACAAACATTAAATCCACGGCACGTTCATTTAACAAAGTGCGTACAAAGGGCTGGAGCTGACTGGTGTGATTGTGTGAACGACCTTTCATTAGTCAAGACCGATACAAGCCAGCTCTCATGCGTGTGTCAGAATTCACATTGTCTCTGTCAAGGAAACGCACAAAGATTTGCGAACGTTACGCAAGCAATTATTCAGCTACAGGCTGAGCGAATGTTTTTTGGATATACAAAAAGATGAAAGTGGTATTCACAGAGGTCGACGTCGTAAGTTGGACTGACTTACAACAGGATGACACGGGAACTTATTCTATACGGGATACGGAGGTGTCTCTACGCAACAGAATCTGATATATACTAGTAATTTATCACTAAAGTAAAAATAGAATAATTAAAATTCTTTGGAAATGCGCCTGAACCATCAGTCAGCAAGTCCGTGGTCTACGGAGAACCACGAATGCCTCACCCAAGTAGTGCAAAAGCTGCAGGTTTGGTAAAGGTCATTCGAATGGTGGTAGCCGGGACACTAGACTTTCCTCTACTTCCCTCCAGAATGGTTGAGACTGGTGATGGCTGACCCCCGCGTTATACTCGTGAACGTGAGCCGTGTGTCTTCGTGTGTCTGGCTGCATTGACGTTTTTCTACTTTTATAGGAAAGCTAGCTAATGGTTTCACTTTCAATCTTATAATATACTTAGGCTCTGATGCATCAAGTTTAAAAATATTTTAGAAAAGATGGTCTGAGTGGAGTTTTTCCCGCTGCCTTTTTCACCACTACAAATACAGCCCGAAGGCAACGGCTAAGATAGTACATACATAGACATTCAGCAAACAGAATCTAAATTCTTTACTAAAACTTTCGTAAGCACAACACATTGTAAACTTTTAGTCCGGATCTACTTACGGGTGTTGTTATATCGGAAGATTCCGGTTTCGCTCCGTAAATTCTTTACGTTGAAACAAATTATTTTGATTTAATTTGCTTTAGGAAGCACCCTGATGAGCCACTGTCACACTGTCGCAGCGTTATTCGTAGAAATCCGCGTTCGTTCGCAAGTTTGACCTCGCACGAGGCGACCGGGTCGTAGTTTTAAATAATACGCGAGAGTCGAAATTAAAATTAACTCGACTAAACGTCAGACCTTCAAGCCGGTGCAAGAAACCGAGACGTCCGGAGTGCTTATACTGAGTTTTATCCTTCACTTTCGATAGCGAGAGCGTTTGCAATTTGTATAGGAGTGACAAAGCGCGCCATCTAGTTGTCTCTTTGTCACTCCTATGCAAATCGCAAACGCTCTCACTATCGAGAGTGAATGAAAAAACTCAGTATACGCACTCAGTTGACAGACAGCTGACGTGAAAAAAGGACTTTTTAGTTTGCAAAATGGTAATCTAAACAACGGTTTAGTAAAAGAAGTCAAAGATTGAGGAAATATTCAATCTTACTTAAGAAAACACGATTCCTTAAGATATTGCTGAAATACTTACAGTCTGTTAGCTTATAGAATATACCTCGGGCTCTAGAGTAGGCTTCGGTTTTCGCCGAAAGCACACGAGTGTGTGCCTTCCTGCTCTGTATAAAACTTTTCTTCACTATTTTGAAATGTTATGTAAAGTTATAAATAACAATACAAAATAAACCTTACCTTACGTTTACAATATAAACGGTTCTATCCTATAGTAGCCGAGATATATTCTAAAAGCTAACAGACTGTAAATAGTTTGTGGCAAAGGGAGAACCACAGATTCTTTCATTCAAATTCAATAAGAAACGCATAAATACTAAAGACTACATATTTGATAAATTCACATGTTGGTTTTCCTGTAGGCACCAAAATTGTAAAATCGTAGGTACTGTTGTTGTATTATGTGTGTTTTGTCTAAGACATCGCGGTTATTTAATATATAAAATTATTTACCTTAATCCCGATCAGCCCCGTTAAATGTATACATTTAACATTAAAAAGTGTTTAACTATCATTTATCTCTATAAAAATATCTGTTACTTAAGAATCGATATAACAGTTTCGATTTCTAGAGGAGCTTATAAAATTGGAACACGAAATCCAATATAGCTGAATCTAAGGTCGCCAACGACAGATCAATTCATTAATCGACAAACGCGAATGCACTAAATAAACCAATGTCAATAGCTCTTCGCGCTGCCAAACCTCCAGTGAAATAAAGGATGCGGTACTAATCCCCATCTCTATTTCTGAACCACTCTGGGTTCGATCCAAGTCCTAAATCATGGAGCTTGATCACTTTTCTTTTAAACGGAATCTTTGATACCAAGTCTTCCCTTCCGTCTCGATGCAATTATCGTCGGCGAACTTTTAACGCGTATTAATATCTTCAAAGCCGGGAACTGAAGTTAAAAAGAGTACTCGAACGGCGCACAATCAAAGCGATTGCGTGAAGATGAAATGGCTGACGCAATTCGCAAAAGTTCTTCAGCTCTTTAATGTGTAGGTCACAGTGCATGACTGTGTTGATAAAACGTTGGGAACTATTAGCTTTGGATCGTTGACAGATTCTTTTGAGATTAAGGAGGGCCCATTGATGTTTATAGTTTATTACCACGGTCTGCTTCACCATGTTATCGACTTCGTTATTATCATTTTCCACACTACTAATACTACTCTTTAGTTTGGCTTTGATCATTTAAAAAATGAATTACAGACATAAACTCAAGCCAGTATCTCAATGAACTAAGTAATGTTTGTGTCGTTGTTTCTGGTTTCCACGACACAGGTTATCCTAGCGTGGGATCAGAAGCAATGTATGTGCCTGTGTGTAAAATGTTTATGTTTACTTCTGAATCGTCAAAATGGTTACCTAACCCGATAAAGTGAAAAATGAAAATGAAAAATCCTTATTTAACCGCCACGTAGAACCTAAACTTGCTTACAATATAAGATAATGGTTCCTACCCCGTAATACCTGCCACTTCATCGAATTGGTCATTGGAATTGGTTCTTCACCTGCGTATTTTTAAGTTTCAGAAACCGTAACGTGCATGACTGTTTCTCGAATGATCTAATCCAACTTTGCTGTCACCTGTAATTACTAGAATTATCTGTAGCGTCGGAAGCTGCAAGTTCAAGCTGAAAGGTCGCGTCAGGCAAGATGAATAGCTACGACCGGAAGTTACGGCCGACGGCTCCCACCTGTGGTGTCGGAGTGACATGTCCGAGACTCGGCAGTTGAGGTGAATAAGACATTGAATGGAGCTAGGTATTACGCACTAAGTTTAGTCGAAGTAGCTAGAGGTGCAAGTATGTTTGTTCAAAAATTCGACTGATAATTTTGTAACAGAAACGGAAATCTTATTAATATAATCGTGGAAAGGATATCACGGACGTTTGGAAAGCGTTATGGAAAAAATCAGCAACAAAGACTAGATTTATTTAATATAGACTGACATTTCAGTTAGCTGGTATGAATACCTATAGATGCCTATAGTTATAAAATTAGAGATATGTGGATACTTATCGTCTATTATCTTTTTTACTACAATAGTGAGACAGAGCATAAACCAAAAGATCGTAAAAGTTTTAGTTTTCCTGTAGCGTGTAAATAATTGAGGAAAAGCGGCACAAATTTTCCCGAAAATTTGACGACTTCTTTCTAGACGTAAATTTTAACATTCATCTTTCCAAGGAAAGTCCGCAGTAAAAACAAACTTGCTTTGTTCATCCTTCAGAAAAAAGTAAGCTGAAGTTATAAATGTAGAATTAATACTGAAGCTAATTAAAATTGTCGAATACCAAGACTGAAAAATAAAAGTAAAACCTACCAATAATAATTTTATGTATCAAAATCTCGTCTATCGGTGTTTGTGATCGAATTCCTCCAAAAAGTCTTCACCGTTTTTCTTTATTTCTTACCAAATATACACAATATTTGGTACGTCTGAGAATAGGTCATAGGCTAATTAAATATAGGAAAACAACATTTGTTCGGCCAGCTAGTAGTATACAGGGTGGAATTTTGTAATGCCACCTGAAGGGGAAGTACTCTTAATACTGTAGATAGAAAATTTTACTCAAAGAAAACATTCCTTTATTTTTGAAAAGAAAGAAAACTGCATTTAAAGATTTTCAAAAATCCGCTTGCCGCACCCGGTAATCGAACCTACTAAAATCTGTGAAAGTTGCACCCTGTACTTTAATTGCATCGATCGTTAGGGTCAATTATAAGGATGAAATCTCTCTAACAAACTTCATAAATTAAATGAAAGGAAACCAATGAAATCTTAAATTATTAATTCAATGGGTCAAGTTAAAGCACTTTTACTCAAAGATCCGTTTCTTTATGTTTACTTATGTTATTAATTAATAATTATAATTGACGTCATTGATCCATTAAAATGACGAATTACTATTTAGATAAGACGATTGCAATTTGCACGATCACCAGATCTCATCCCTTTAGATTATTTTTTTTGTGGGGATATGTAAAAAATCAAATTTACATTAAATCTTATGAGAATGTAAACGAGTTGAGAGTTGAGGTTCAGAATACGATTTAAACATTCACCACAACACGTTATTAAAGGTTACTAGAAATGAATTCGTTAGAAGAATAATTTTGTGTATCCAAGAAAATGGAGCCCATTTCGAGCAATTAATTAGTTAGTTTACCGTTTTTTGAAAATAATTAAAACAATTATTTAAGATTTCATTATTTTCCTTTCATTTAATTTATGAAGTTTGTTAGAGAGATTTCATCCTTATAATTGACCCTAACGATCGCTGCAATAAAAGTACAGGGTGCCACTTTCACAGATTTTAGTAGGTTCGATTACCGGGTGCGGCAAGCGAATATTTGAAAATCTTTGAATGCAGTTTTCTTTCTTTTCAAAAATAAAGGAATGTTTCCTTTGAGTAAAATTTCCTGTCTACAGTATTAAGAGTACTTCCCCTTCAGGTGGCATTACAAAATTCCACCCTGTATAAAAGGATTGGCAACTGATCACGTCGGGGAATATCCGAGACAATACCCTTACTTCGAGGGTGTGAGTGACAGAGTAGGTTAATCATGTATATGGTTCGGTTAATGCAGATTGCGTGCAGGACATTTGAAAGTTATTTCAACCGAAGACTTCAACACACTTCTCTAGACCACGAAAGGAGTCTGGCATCACGAGATAAGTGTCGCGTGAGATAAACAGCTTTCCAGCCAATTGCCCGGATGACTCACGAACTCCGGCATGTGGTTTTGTTTATGACGGGCTTGGAAATAGACACGGGAAAACACTTGACAAGGTGTCGGGATTTGGCTGCCACGTTTGTTTATTTAGATTTAGGAAACAGGTAGGTGGAATTTCACCTGAGACAATGTTCAAGGTTACTTTGTTATCTGTGATTATACAGTTCTGTACGAATTTGCAAGGTCGGACGCCCTTATTAAAAGGAAATTGAAAAATGACTTACAAGCAAGGTTGGACAAATTTTGCCTCCAAATTTATTCTTAATCTGAACCGATTACTTCCCCAATCAGTAAGTAGAAATGAAGACAGGAATTAAATAAATCTTACCTATGACCCAAAAGACCGAGATGAAGCAGAAGCAGATACAGTCATAGTAATAGAAGTGAGCAGAAAAAATTTAGTGTCAACAACCCGACAAAAGCTAATTAAAAGTAATGGAGTAAAACAGCAACTAAATGAAACGAGTGAAGCAAAAGACAATAGATTTCGGGCAGATCTAAACAGACCTAGTTACGGAGACTGACAGGCAGACGGGATATATAGTGCATCTATTTGGGATGCTTCTCGGAAAAATAACGAAGAATAGTCCAGACAGAGGCGGAGTTTTCCAAGATTGATAGATACGGATTACGGTTTTGACGGAATGTCAGACGTTTTTTTAGTCAGTGCACAAATTGGATAGGAAGGAAAAGAAAAGTACAAAAATTACACGACGAGCAAGAGTGGATAAAACATAAAACCTTGAGTTGAAAGCTTCTCTTACGCAGTCATATTTAACCATCATAGGTAATACCTATTTATTGCAGGTTACCTCGATCATTGTCAGTATAGAATATCACCAATGATTATACGTCACTTAATTGTATAAATCAAGTAATTAATATTATTAAAATAAAACAAAATGTCTACATTATGAACGTCAAAGTTTCACAATTTATAGATTATGTGGAGAAAAAGCTTAGAAACATACACATTTACTCTTTTACACATTTATTCTTTTCAAAACAGTTTAGTTAACAAACTTTTGAACTTAAAAAGTATTACTAATGCATGTATTGAACACTAGACACAATCGATCATTGTTTAATATGGTTTTTAAGTTTAAAATTGATAAGTTAAATTTTATAATTAATAAATAGATTAATTAAACCATTTTACAGACAATATCTTTTCGACTATTGACTATTTCCTAAAGAAAGCGAATCCTAGCTTGTAAAAAATCTGATCGCTCTCTTTGTAAGAGTAGCAATAGATCTAAACTTACATAACTTACATAACATTATACGTAGCAGAGCATAGACCAAACTGCGAGATGAAATCGGTAAAGGTCGATCGGTCGACATCGAAACTCAAGCACGAAATATCACTTAAAAGTAGCTTGCCACCAAAACGACGAGTACAATGGCGAATCCTATTTAAAATGCCATAAATATTTAAAAACAGGGAGACAGCCAAAAATCATAATAATCATGAAAATCTAATTAAATCTACTTTCGCACCTACCCACGAACAATCAACGATGCGAGCAACAAAGTATCCGTCTCGCAATTCGATATTATCACGTATGCCGTATGCCTAGTGAGGTAAGACGAACGTGGGTTACTTCCTAGTGCTGCTCACAGTACAATGACTGTGTCAGTGAAGACAAAAACCTAATAAATAACTTTTCATAACCGTTGGCAAGATCGCCAGTTCCAACAGAAGACGTTTATGTGGCGTCTACGCTACTCATATTAATATCCCGCTGACAGACGAAAGAAATGCTCTTGCCTCTAAGGTTGGGAGTAATTGTTTTGGTGGGAACAGAGATAATTAAAAGAGAAGTGGGCACTAGGAATTCGCAGTTTGGGATGCCAAAATCTGAGAATAAGACGAATATTTTGTCTCAAGAATTCAGTCTGTGGTGCCATAACAACATTGATCCAAGCTTCAATGCAGAAAAATGCCACCTATTCCACAACTACAACAGCACAGGTTAGATTAGTACTCTCAAATGCACACCATACACTATAAAAGTACTTAAAACACTTAGTATTGCACGGAAAAGCTGTGAATGACTTTACGCATGATTTTCAAGGCGTTAACAACCCATTTAATCTGCTTTGAGCTTATATTCCAGTGATCGTAATGCAATTTCACCTTTTGCTCCACACGTGACTTCATAGAAAAAAAACTGTGCTATTATTAATGTTTTGACATAGCAAGTGTTGATTGCACTCCGAGATCTTGAACTTTTCAGGTAGATACGAGTAGATACTTTTTTGAACTAAAACTTTCGTAAGCACTACACATTGTAAAGTTTTAGTAGATCCGGACTAAAGTTTACGATAGATAGATACTCATATCAAATTATGTATTAGATTTAAGGTGATTTGAGAAAAGAGGTCACAATGGATTTTCTCCACTACATTCGACCACAAGGCAGCACCTAAGTGCATTAAAAAAATCGCATGTAAATTCTTTACATTGAAATAAATCTCTGATTTCTGATTCAAAGCATTAATAAACACGAAAATAAATGCATCCTTGGGTATCAAGCCATCAGAATTTAAAAGCTAACTGGTTGGCATCAGTTTCACCTTACTAGCAACCCTTAGCCAAGAATGCAATCACGGAGTGCAATCTTTGCATACTGAGGGGTAATCAATTTTAACCGTGGCTTGATAGGCTGACTTACTGGCTCAAAATAGTTTAATAGGGATACATAGAATAAATAGAACGAGATCAGTTTTTGGCAGCGCCATAGAACTTGAAAAATCCGGTGTTGGTATACCAACTTTTACCCTGTAGTAGACCTTTCAGAAATCAGAAATGTATTTTAACGTACAGAATTTATTTGAACTTTGCATTAGAATTTTTTGAGTACTTATAATGTTAGCCGCTGCCTTGAGCGGCTTTAACTTTAACTTTATTAACTTTATTCCTGATACACTTATTTAATATTTTTTTAACAGTCCGACCAGGTTTTGCTCTAATTTGATCTTTTTTTTGTCCTCATGACTGGCCTTTAAGTAATAACGTTTTATAATAAAGTCTACTTAATTACGATTAACATTTCTAATCTTATTCTTATGGGGGCAAAACCCCAAAGCGTCGAAACCGCAAACTTATCCTATAGTTAGTTACACCTGAGATTTCCGCATTTAGCCATTGGGCCATTGTACATAGCAAGGCTGTGAGTTTACTCCAGCAAGCCTATCTCCTCAGTATCGCAGTACTCTGATGTCACTGCAGGCCTCCTGCAGAGATCCCAGATTCCCAATGATGGCGGTCCGCTGCTTTTTCAAGCCTTCACAGTAAATGGTCACGAAACGGGCTGTCGCTTTATCTCATATACCTACAGTACGTCGTCATACGTACGAATTTAATTTCTCCATGAAGCAGTTGACAATTCTGCCCTCGTAAAGAAGAACGCAGTAATAGTCATTACTGCGTTTTTACTTTGGATGCAAAATTGGGCTCCCTGGTGGTATATCTACCTATAGGTGAAAAAATAATGGTGGCTGTAGGTCTACTAGAAACCTGAAATTTCAGTAAGAAAACACGCAGTAATGTATGAAATCCTTCTAATCCTACGAAATAAATAGCTATTTACTCAAAACTGCGTTTTTACGATTACTGCGCTCTTCCTTACGAGGGCAGAATTATTTCCTGACTAATTCCGTAGAAAAAGTTTTCTGAGCACCAGTTTTGGGAAAAATAACAGGATTGTTTACACCTTGTACAAAACATAAGCTTAGGCATATGGGTACAGTACAGCAGAGGCGCAGAACACCCCACATCCGGGATTAAGCTGGTGAAGAAAGGAAGCGATACACAAACAATGGATGTTTACTTACTGTTTACGATTATCTTAGCTTATTTTTGTTGAGATAATTACCAACAACCTAAAGACGTCCCACAACACAATCACAGCTCTTATCTTAGTAATTTATTCTTCATAATTTCACGTAAACCCTACAGACCCGTGATTTCAGGCTCGGAAATACTTCAATACCTCAGACGTTCATTCTCTCACGAAGCTAAATCATCCAATATACTTAAGTAAATATTAGTGACGCCTACAAAACTGAACTTGGTGCTTAGTAAGTTTTGTAAAGATATCCGACTATAGACGATATTAATATGATAATTGTCAGAGTCAACATCAACCCATTATGTCCCCAACCAGGGTCACGGTCTCTTCCCTGAGGAAGGTATAGGCCATACTTCACCACGGGTGCCAAGTCCGGATTAGTGGAGGCTTGTAAGACTAGTGGCTGGTCTTACTGACAGAAGTTTTCAAGCGGCTCTAAGGCTTCCGACTTGGCTTAACGACTGCCATCTATTGACGGCATCCGGCACCAACTGCTCAACGTGCCTTGCGAAGCACGGAACCGCTCGGAAAATGTCACTCGCGTTAGTCATAGAAAGGTCACACATCCATGCACTAAACGCGCCCTATGTTGCTTAACCTTTGTGATAGTTTCAGATCACTGAGGCAGCCGGTCTACGAGCAATGGCATACATTTACAGATTTATTATTAATCGATCCACTAAAACTCCAAAAGAAGATTGTTCTGAAGTAGTCCTTCTACTGTATTTAGTTTAATGTTAGGACGTTTTCGAGCATTAATATTGTCCCGTCGCGAAACAAGGAAGAATTGCCAGAGACAAACTGTGACAAATGATTTAGCAAATTGCGCTTTGGGATTGTAAAGTGTTTTCGGTTATGGCCAGTTGCGCTCGCTTTTGGACGAAACTACTGTCGTTATTTTTGATGTGCGGTGTACCAGCGTTGTGTCATGATTTTCTAAAAATATATTTAACTTTATACGTGAATACATTTATTATCATTTGAAGTAGGTAACCAAGGCAAATCATGTCGCTACCGAGGGGCACGGGTCTCTTCCCTGAGGAAGGTATAGGCCTACTCCACCACGAGGGCCAAGTCCGAATTGGTGGAGGCTTGTAAGGCTAGTGGCTGGTCTTACTGTCAGAAGTTTTCAAGCCGTCCTAGGGACTCTGACTTGGCTTAACGAATGCTATCTATCGACGGCAGCCGGCACCAACTGCTTAACGTGCCTTGCGAAGCACGGAACCGCTCGGAAAAATACCACTAGCGTTAGTCATAGAACGGTCGCCCATCCATGCACTGAACGCGCCCTATGTTGCCCTTAGTTACCATAGCACAGGCTATCCTAGTTTGGGACCAGGTCTTGACCTGGCAATCACTTGTGATTGTGTTGTGTGAAAGGTATTATTTTTATTAATATATTTTACCAGAGCTCATTAATGTTTAGTCACAAATTGGTGACCGATGCAGCAGAGGCGTGATAATTTAAGGCTAAAAGTTTTTATGAGACAGCTGAAAAGACGAATTGCGTTACACATTTTCGAGAGGCAATAAAAATAAAACCAGTACGCACTGCTACCAATATTGCAAAAGGTGACTGTATTATGATCAGAAGAAGTAAATACACACATACATAAACTCACGCCTGTATCCCAGAGACGAGGGATTGCCACCTGTCACGATCCTGACAAATCAGTTTGGCTTCATCGACCTACATTGCTTCTGGCCCCATACTAGAATACCCTGTGTCTTGGGATCGAGTCGTTGTATGCTTGATTGTATCGTCTTGATTGTATTTTGTGATGCTTACGACGTTTTATTGGCGTACGAAGAATTATTATCAGCGAAAATAAAATAAGTTAATTGGGTAGCGGAGAGGAAAGAAAAACGGCTGAGCTTAGCGATTTGGACAGTGCAACCGTAATTAAGCTGAAATTGCAGTTTCAATATAGCTAGCTCATGAAGTACAAAATGTCAAAGACGTGTCGTAATCGTATTCAATGATTTTAGTTCAAAGCAAGATTGCTCTTCTCATGAACCAGCAAACCAAAAACATCGGAGGAGACGCGTTTTTTTTTTCTCAAGTCTAGAAACAATGACAAAACTGTTTTTCTGAAAATGTCTCCTTAATAAGAATATTTAAATAGGTATAACAAAACAAGCCTCCACCAATCCGGACTAGGCCCCCGTGGTGGAGTATGGCCTATACCTACCTCAGGGTAGAGACCCGTGCGCCTCGGTGGGGACATAATGGGCTGATGATGATGATAACAAAACGTATTCGTAACGTACTGAAATATCAGCTAAGTTAGCATAATGTAAAGTAAGAGAGCAACGTACCAAGAAACTGTATTGACAGTTTGGTACTATCAAATTGTGAAAATTGTTTTATAAATGTGAATAAACTAAAAAAAAGACGCAAAAAATCAATGACAGTGACACAGCAGATAATGATACTCAGTGACACAGCAGATAATGATACTCAAAAGTATACACGTAATTGTGTGCATGTTCTTATATATGTTATTTCACCGTACTAACTTAATGAAATCCAGGTAAAATCTCACATGTATATCCAGAGCAAATCACACAGCAGAAGTGGTTTCAAGAAGATACATTATAAGTGGGTCACCCCTAATTTTTATGTTATACTAACTGACCCGACGAACGTTGTTACGCCATATATTTTCTCTTGGGGCTATAAAAAATAGATAACAACCTATTCTCAGACCTAACAATAATACATATTATGTATAAAATTTCATCAAAATCAGTCAAGCCGGAGTAGTATGCTCACTAAAACTGTGACACGAGAATTTTATATATTATAGAGAAAAGATAAAAACGATGACACTTGATTAATATCTCTTTGAGATTAGTCACAAAAAATGTGTCTCCGACCATGGCCGGCACATTGGGCAAGAGGAGTCAACATCTCATTATCAACACTTCATTAATTAATTGCTAACAGAAAAACTCTTCACGCACTCTTGTGGTATTTTAATAGAAAATGTTGCTTCATCTAAGATGTTGGTGACATCTATGGGATCTTGACGACTTCTGTGGCGCGGCTGTTAGCGCATCTGCTTACCATGCGAGAGGTCCCGGGTTTGAACCCCGGCTGAGGAGAAAAACAAAAAAATCCCCAGGTCTCGGATGTTTACATGTTTGTGATGTCGCTTTTTGTTTGTATTTTTTTCTAGTGTGCAATAAAGAATATTCTATTCTATTCTGTTTCTGGTTCCCACAGCACAGGGTATCCTAGTGTGGGGCCAGAAGCAATGTATGTTCCAGTATGTAAATGTTTATTGTTTATAAGTATTATTAATTTCGGTATTCGTTAAATCTCTACCAAATTCAGTCTGCAGGGTTTTGATGTAGATTAATAAAGTAAATACTAGTAATAGTAAGGACTTCGAAAAACTGCGTCTTTATTATGCGCCTCGATGGTAAGTGATGAATATAGAAAACAAAATTAATTATAAATAGCAAGCAGAAATTTGTCAGTTCATGATCTCGTCAAAAGGTGAAATAGGAAATGAATGTCATATGAAATCTAGAAATGGGTGACGTAATTTTAAATATTTGATTTAATTATAAAAATGAATTAAAAAAAAATATCAAAAAATGATGTATGGAGGTTTACTCCGAAACAAGTTGCATTCATATAGATAATGATAACGTTTAATTCATTAATTGGTTGCAATATCATGTATAGTTACAATCAGTTTTTATAATTTTAGGAATACATCCTGTAATGGCAAACACAATAAAATATTAAATAGGTAATCCTAGGTTTTATAAGCGGATGTGGTCACCGATTATTTGAAGAAATAATTGTGATATATTTAATACATACATAAGCTCACGCCTGTATCCCAGAGGGGTAGGCAGAGGCCAGGGACTGCCACCTGCCACGATCCTGGCAATATATCGATCCACGATCGATATATTTAATTCACTTAGATATTTCTCTTTGTCATTATACATATGTAAACGATCGTTAAGTATCAGTCATATTATACGTCAATGAATAAACGACCAACCATCTTAAAACTAACAAGAAGCCACAACAAAGTATACTTAGAATTAGCTTGAAGAAATATTGGCAAAATCTTATGCAACATTTCTTGAAGTGTAACCGTTCTTTATCAATTACATTCATATGAACGTGTCGACCCAAAAAAGCCGAGAAAATATATTAGAGAACAGAAAGAGTTTCTCTTTATTCCAATTATTCTTCTCTGGGGCGATTTATTCGTCCATTAATCTCTGTAACATTAAAGACTATTACACCACTTCGTACTCGCTTTTTGTCTCAAGCAACTTTCGCTGACATAACGTTAGTATTAGGGTTCCAAAGTCAAACTAATTTAGACTGAAAACCATAAGAGACAAAAATCTGCGACATGAGGAGGATCTTGGGTTTAATAAGTTTTTCAAAATGTACAGACGCTGAGGCTGCAAACAAAAACTGTGCTATGATGTTTGAACGATGATGAAAATGTTTTGATATAGCAAGTGTTGATTGAACTCATGGGTCTTGAGCTTCTCAGGTACCTAGATAGATATTCGTACCAATTTACGTATTATAGATTTAAGGTGATTTGAGAAAAGATGGCCAGAGTGGAGTTTTTTTTTTGCTGCCTTTTCTCCACCATATTTGGCCCCACGACAGCGCCTAACATTATAAGTACATTGACATTCAACAAACAGAATGTAGATTCGTTACGTTGAAATAAATGTTTAATTCTTGAAATAAATTTCTGATTCCTGATCAAAAAGTGCTCATGCAGCAGACCTGAGGACTTGTACGTCAACCTAATCTGGTACCAATTTGTATTTGAGTTTTGCGATATTCGGTCCAATATGATATTACATATTATATGCCCCTCGGTGGGGACGATGATGATATGATATAGATTCACAACTGTATCCCGGAGTCCAGAGTTTGCCTCTTGCCACGATTCTGCCAAACCTTCGCTTTCCTAACATCCATTAGTCGTTGCATGTCAAACACACAGGTTGTAAGTACTTTGAAATTAGTACTTTGGAGCTCGCTCGCCTACAAAAATCAGTACTGGACTGTTCAGATTTCAACAGCATGGATTTCCGTCGTTCAAATGAAATACAATTTAAATTACAGTTGTTTTGATGTACAAGGAATAAAAATTGAAAAATATGTTTTTTGGGGACACCCTAATGGATGTACATGAGGTGATCGAAGACAGCGTGGCTACGGAACCCTGACTGTGCTTGTCCGACACGCTTCCGTCCATCCTCTCGCGTATTATTAGGTGATCCAACTAGTTCACGGACGCGGAGACTCGGTTACCCTAACCTGTTGTAATAATACACATCGCTTCTCGGAACTCCGAGTGGGCCTGTGCTTTCTGGAGTGCGGTGTTGACATACGCTGGAGGGTAATTTCTAAAACATCGGACAGGTAACGCTGTTATTATTTTTGGATTCATTCGCGAAGCTTTTGCTGGTGTTGGCGTAGAACCTGTGCCTCACAGATGTGGAGTTTTGGTTCCGAATCGCAGCGCAAGTTGCCAAATTTAGAAGCAATAATACTGTAAAGGAAAATATCGCGAGGAAAGCTGAGTGTGGCCCATTTGAAGTTTTGGTGTTTTCGATTTTTGAGGTGTTCATTCTTACACTACATCGGTTAAAATCGCCAGTCTGTGATAATTATACACTCACGGTGATTAAAGCCATACTTTTTTCGCCCTCCCTCTCTGAGAGAATAAATTATGCCTTGTAACAACAGCCTGCTATGCTACATCGCTTTCCGAAATTCGTGGGCCTTGACAAACACTGGAGGGTACCTAGTTCCTAAGTCGGTAAGGTAATGTTGGGTGTTTTCAGATTTATTTGCCAGATATTCCAGAGATTCCGGCAAAATAAATTTCTATCTTACACAGAACAGTCTCATCGAACGTGGCTACCCACCCGAAACATGGTTGTACCGTTTATTAGTAGCCTGTCTCAAAATATAGTCTAATAGATTTCATGGTGAACATTCTTACCCAACGCCTGACACTCTCAAGACAACCGAGGACATCGACCGTTATCAATACGTCAGAAAGACACAAATCGGTGTAAATATTCAAACGTCTTAGAAGATCAATCCAGAATTAGCGAAGACTCATCTTCCAGTGTGTTCCGAATCGCGTGCAGAGTAGTAGATTATTTGAACAGAAGGTCCAATTGAATTTACTTTTTTTTTCGAGAAGAGACGTATATTCAAAGCAATTTGGTGGTTCCATCAACCAGCCATAACTGTATAATGCGGAGAAAAAGTGACGGTTGGCACTTTTTAACCTACTTACATTAATGTGAAAGTTTCGGAAGATGTTTATTACTCAATCACCCAATAAATGCTCAACGGATTTAGATAAAATTTGGTATGGAGATAGTTTAGATCCCGGGGAAGGACATAAGATTTCGTCCCGGAATGCACTCATTACATGCGGACGAAGTCGCGGGTAAAGCTAGTTCATAAATAACATTATCGTAATTAATTTCGAACCATATTTGTAGTAGCGTAATGCACGCAAGGGATACGCATGTATCCCGGAAGGGGTAGACAGAAAACAGGGTTAGCCATTTGCCACTGTACTAATAATAATCCTCACTTGAACTACATTTGTGTTAAGGTCATTTCTCAACACTCTTCAACCTCTGTAAGTCCACATGCCATTTTACAGATTTTTTGATAGCGATATCACTTTGGTAGCTAGTGTTCGTTAGCCTTGGTTAAAAAAAACTTTACTCAGAGCTCGTACCTCATAAAAACTTCAAGTACTTTAAATCGTGTACCATAAATTACCATTTGGTCAGATTTCATCTAAGGAATACATACGAAGAAGCACAACTCAACCATTCAGTCCGATACCATGGAAATTCCACTTGCACGGTATTGTGGGCGGAATCAACGGGAATCCGGTGCTGCGGTTGATTTAAAATAAAACAGAATTCCTCACCAGTGATACACTTTGAATGTATCAAAATCAGTGGTGTAACGGACCGATTAAGAGATGGTGTTTTTTGACCGATGCACATTCGGATACCAGAAGGTAAAATCTGGACATGGGTATAATAAATTTTAAGGCCGTTTTTGGGCTGGTTTCGTTTTTTTCTGGACAATAGTAACGTTTACTAAAATTGAAAGTCAAAGTCAAAAATTTTATTCATAGTACATACAAACATAATGTATACTTTATGAACGTCAAAGTTGTTAGTTTCACAATTAATAGATTTCATGCAGAAGAAACTAACTAAGAAACTCCACATTTATTCTTTTCAAAACAGTTTCAGACTATGAAACTATTGGTTAACAGATATAGATCTTCAGCTATCGGTCTACGAGAGGGTGGTAAGTCGATAGACCAAACATCGCTGATTGATTGAACGCTAGTGGCATTTTTCCGAGCGGTTCCATGCTTCGCAAGGCACGTTAAGCAGTCGGTGCCGGCTGCCGTCGATAGATGGCAGTCGTTAAGCCAAGTCAGAGGCCTTAGGGCGGCTTGAAAACTTCTGACAGTAAGACCAGCCACTAGTCTTACAAGCCTCCACCAATCCGGACTTGGCCCCCGTGGTGGAGTATGGTCTATACCTTCCTCAGGGAAGAGACCCGTGCCCCTCGGTGGGGACATGATGGGTTGATGTTGATCAAACTGAGGCTTTTAGTGAACGTTACTTTCAGATAATATTTTAGACGTTTTGTCAACCAGAAGTAATATAAATTATGCTTAAGTGTACAAACTACCGATGGACTGGGACAGAAATACTCCCTGGGGTTAAGAATAGACGCTCGGGAGGTGGTGAAAAAACCTATTCTTTAGCGATGTATGTAATGAATGACGCGTATAGATAGACTGTCTGCCTGTCAAGCGGATCACGATGAAGTTATTTTAGAGCTCTCCTGTAGAAAACTATACTGTTTCAAAATCAAATTATTTTTAGCTTTAGGTACGTATTCCTATTTTACTTTTAAGAAGGTTATTTCAGCAGGTAAAGCTTATTTCTAGTCTTTGTATTTGGATGTTTAAAAAAATACCACTTAAACAATACTTTTCATGCTTTTATACAAAACTAAAAAAAAAAATACAATACTACCGCCATCTACCGGTAAACGCCAAAACTAAATTCTTCACTCGCGCAGATCGATTCAAGTCCAGAAATAATCGGGCGCTTTTCAGCGGAGCTTTCATTCCTCTGAAACTGATTCATGAAATAGTCTCCAGAAATCTCGATAGATGTCGCCAACCCCGCATTAGATACAAATAGAAATAATACACGGTTCCAAAATTAAAATAGTAAGCGTAATGGAGCAAAGTCTACAGGTGATCCCGACTCTCGAAGGATTAGTTTGACGCGGAGTGGACCAGTTGTGTTGTTGGAGACCTCTTGTTATGTTTTGGCAATCGGGTTGAATTGTTACAATAGCGGATGCATTGGCGTCGTTAGATAATTATAATGCAATGAGCGAGATTGAAATAGAATATACAATAGAGAGTAATTCAGTTGTTGAGGAGGGTCATCATCAGACAATTCTTCAATTGGTAAAAGTGAACGTGAAAATTGATAGACGTGACAATGTTAAGAGCAATGATCGAACGCCAATTTCGTCTAATATATTATTCACATATTAGACATACTTCCACCAAATAGGGGACAAGGGCAAGATACGTAGAAATAAAAAATAAAATAATATTTTTACAATTTTCTGCAAAGTTCTGTAATTTTGTTTGAAGAAAGGCTTGTTTTTTCTTTTCTTTTAAACTGTCATGTATATATTTTAAAGTCTTAGTTAAAAATGTGGCCACTAATTGAATATCGTAGAAAGCTACTCCAATGTGCAAAACTCTGTTAGAAACAAAAACGCAATTTATGATAACATATAAAGTGTTATCTACCTATCTATCAATCTATATTCATTACAAGTGTGTTTCGCGAATAACGTGAGGAACTCTAATACGGTACAAGTGGGATGAACAGCCCTGATTCGCATTTTTGTGGTTCATACATTGCGTAGACCCAGATGTTTAATTGTCAGCGGTTTGCGCTTCAGCTAACCGCCAGTAGTGGTTGTTAACCCGTCAGTAACAAAAAGTCAAAATAAAATCTGTGCCTATTTTCCAAGCGCATGAGATTCAGCTGAAAGTTTTATTGAAGACAGCTTCGTGGCTTCGATTCCCACAATATATTTCCTGGGTTTGCGAGATCACAAAAAAATGTGACCCACACGACTACGACGAGCACATGACTCTATTATACTAAATGAAATGTCAGTGGAACTAAGGTCCTCACAATATGCCAGTAAAATGCTTTATAAAAAGTGTGTAGCTTCTGAATTAATGAAGCAGTTTGTAACCAATACCATAAATTGATCCTAATGTTAACTAATGTACATAATAATATAAATATGTTACTTTTCTATGTAAACTTATCTAAGTAATTTATTAGGTATTTTAAGTAACCTAGTTTTGACCTGAGAGTATGTATGTCTGCCAACAAACTATCATTTAGTTTGGCGGAAATTAAATAATGTAAAAATTTTATGTATCTTTATAGAATATATTTTTTATTTATTTATTGAATTTCGAATGGTTATTATGAAAGTTCCTTATATTTCTTCATCGTTGTACCACACCACGGTCTGTGACGTTCAGAGTATCTTTTGGCACTGACTGAAAATCAGCCATGAAGGCTTGTCCATCGGCATAATGTTGAGTCAGCTGTTATTTATAACAGTTTTTTGTTTTGTGGTATTTTTTGGTTTTATTTTGTTATTGTGTGTACTGTTTTTAGAATGAATTTTCTTTTATCTTCTTCTATTACCCGTAGAGAAACGGTTCTCTTAAAACTCTTACGGCCTTACTAATAAAGGTTATGGGCTGTGTATACAGCCGTTATGCGAGGTCTGACAAACTGGTACGCTAAATGTGATTAAACCAGTATAAATTGATATAGATCAAATAATTATTCAGAGTGTATAATTTATTTATTAGTAAGGCCGTAAGAAAAGATTTTTGAAAATTCACCCCCTAAGGGAGTAATCTTGGTATGAAAATACCATAGAAGACATTTAAAAACAAAAAGAAAAACCAAAAATATATTATTTCCTGGGTTCGCGAGATCACATAAAATGTGAGCCACACGACCACGACGACTACCACGTGACTGTAATGACTTTTCAACTGGTGGTTATATTATAAAAAGTATTACCCAAAGTATTAAAAGTATTTTAGAAAAAAAAAGACATCTGTATGTTCTTTAAGGTGACCTCTCTTATTCCATTAAAACATCTTAGAGCCAAACACATTAAAACACGTTTCGCACCCATAGATGAGAACCCCACTAAGTCGAAATATACTATGTGAACATTTAGTTAGCCATTTTTTCAACTTCCTGACCTTATACCGAACCGGACAATATAACTCCCATAACGTCTCCTTCAATTTGAAGGTGTCATTGGGAGTTATATTGTACGGTCCAGTTGAAGTTCAGAAAGTTGAAAAAGTAGCTAACTAAATGTTCGCATATTATTTCAACTTAGTGGGGGTGACGGCAACGAAGCGCACCATTAGGTTAAGTAAGTTTTAGCAAGGAGTCTTAAAACTCCTTGGTCTAAGTAAAGAGTTTGTGTTTTCTTTATTTTTTAATCTGTGAATATTTTCCATTATTACACCATTACTCTGTCCAGCACGTTGCTTTTATTTGGCTTTTATTGAAATATTTTTTACAAATCGCCGTGTAATCCCGAATTCAGAAAGAACCAGGATTCAAATCACCATCATCAAAACCACCAAATCAGCAGCGTGGGCATGGAGTAATTTCAAGATATTATTGGTGTTTAGGGGCAATTTTTCATGGTTTATCGTCACCCAACACTCTAATTAAGGTATTAGTATCTAGTGTAATTCACTGGAATGATAAGGTTGGTTGCATAATTGTCTTAGACCTATTGCATAGTGGTTAACAATAGCTACGAATATTTTTAAACATTTTCATCTAGGGGTGCGATTTAGTGCCAGTTAAAAATGAGGTCTCGGAACTCACCTCCATGTTGCGGCGCAGCGTCCTCGCCCGCGCCCGGCGCTCGCGCAGCGACACCCGCCGCCGCAGCAACGCCGGCACCGCCGCCCGCGACACCCACTCGCCGAACCCTGTCCGCCGGCAACACGGTCACTGACACGGTCTGCTCGCTGAACGCACGGGGCACCACTACTGGTCCTTGCGAGAGAGTCTCGCAAGTTACAGGCTTAGACAGGTTAGGTGACGGCAAAATCAGACTTCTGTGCTTAAATCACTCTCGACAGATACAGAATGATGCAAAACTGATTTTAGAGAAAGGCAAGGAGAATAGGGTGAGAGCGGGTTTGTGATTGGCTAATTCAAGGCCACGCTTGGAATCTTCGGGAATGTTCTAAGGCTTAATATCCGCACCAAATCTTGAGCGATTTCAATCTCTAAATCGAATCGGATGATGTACACGAATCGAATGATGTAGACAGTTAGATAGTTGAATTTGTTTATGATTTGGTGCGCGTATTATTTTGGAGCAGAAGCCCCACAGGGCTGAGTAGGGGTAGGTTAAGGCGAAATTGGACTTCTCTGCGTTTAGACCACAGATGAACTTCGAAAGATACCGGCTAATTGTATCTCATCATGCTAACAGATTTTGGAGCAATGCAAGGAGTATGGAGTAAGAGTGAATAAACTAGCAAATGCTGCATTCGATGTTCATTTTTTAGATAATGAATTTCGAGGGAAAGATGCGGAATAAAGAAACGGAAATAAACGATCACCCGAATGAACAGTATCAACAGAGTAAATAGTCTGACTTTGCTTTTAGAGAAAGAAGAAATACAGGTTAAGTTACCCGCTACAGCACACTCGTGGGAGGGTTTAGAAATACAGA
Organism: Yponomeuta plumbellus; assembly: GCA_947310845.1. Lineage (NCBI taxonomy): Eukaryota > Metazoa > Arthropoda > Insecta > Lepidoptera > Yponomeutidae > Yponomeuta > Yponomeuta plumbellus. Next base: position 24,355,236 of record OX371193.1, on the reverse strand, counting down.
GATTTGGACGGTTTAAGTTAGGTAAAGTACAGTTAATTGTGAATACAACGGATACTGTGTGTGTGAAGGTACTTCCGATAGTACGTCGATATTTACAAGCGTGCACTCTGTTACTTTATGGGTGATTTTGTGATAGAAGTGAGAGGTTGCCAGTACAGAGTACAGTAAGGTTTGTTGGCACTTAGAATGACACTGTTAACCATGTAAGTGGGTATACTTAAGGGCACTTATGAAAAATTGAAGATTATAGAATATATTTTTAGAAAGAATTGGGTTAGGTTTTTCAGGACATGAACTGACTCCTTGAGGTATACTAAATTTAATAGTTTTATTTAATAAAGAAAATACAATAAATATTTGGTTAAATATTTGGTTTAGGTTTCCAAAATATTAAATTCTTTCACATACTAAAATGTTAGGGAGAGTCCACGAATCCGCTACTTGACTCTTTTTCCAAGTATGTCTTAAATTCTAAATATCTCTTCCATTAGACCAAAAAATATTTTAGTATATTTTTTGAGGACTTAAAAGCAACAAAAACATTATTTTAAAACGTTGCTTTGCTAAACAGCCAAAAACGCGGTCCGCCATTTTTGTCTATGGTTTGAAGTCCTTTATTTTTGTAAACAAAGTTTGACATTCAACATAGGTAGAGTTCGTGCCACGAAATAAATATGAGTTAATGAATTTTGGCTTTTATTGTTAAGGCCTTAAGGATTTTACCGTGGGACTTGTTTGGTGAAACGATCTTTACCTAGTCCTAAAATCTGTTAGTGATCTGTGAGCATAGTGAAATAACAACAACGCATTCATGATTTCATCGAGTTTACATGCAAAATATATCAATTATCATTATGAAACTTGGGTGTATTTATGTGAAGATCACTTTAATGTAAGTCCTGTAATATCAATGTACACAGAAACTGTTTTTAGCTGTAATAATGCTTGGTTTGATTTGGTTTGGTTTTGGCAAATTAGCACTATCAGCTTCCACGAATCCAGCGTCCATGATTGCGCTTATCAATAAAATGATAAGACACTAACTGCACAAGAGTTTTTGCAAAAACACTAAATCCAATCCAAATCACAATAGAACCTACGCACGCACGACTGACAAATGTTTGTTTACAACCGAAGGTGCTTTCAAGATGGCGGAAAGCGTTTTCACCGTTCCGATTTAAAAGCAAAAAATATTTTTTTAATTTGCAAATTTTGCAGCCATCCTGCATATTTACTAAGCAAAGTCAATATATTTCGGTTTCTTACGTTAGATACTACAGGAAATATCCATTTATCGCGTCAAATTTGATACGAGTCAAGTAGCGTATTAAAACAATTTAAAGAAGAGGGTTGCAAAAGAATACGAAATACACGGAAGGTAACATTGAAATATTAAGTAGAGGGAGAGTTTATTTTGATGGATTTTAGGTAGTGAGTTTAGTGAAGGAGTATATTGCAGTGAAGATTTGTGAAAGAACGCTGAAGCTTATCATCACAGTTAGTTTGCCTTTTGTCCATTGCGTTACAAAGGTTCCAGATTCAAACCAAAAGTCTTTCAGATAACGGCTTGGAAATTAAGCTGCAATGGCTTTTAAGCTCTTTTCAACAAGAGTCAAAAGTTTTTTACTGCCTTTCTAACCAAAACCTCAATCTCTTTCTGAATTCTGATAGCCATTTCTTCCAGGTGGCCGATCTTGGATACTAGGTAGTACTATTTTATTTCGTGCGAAATACGCTGCAATCATTTTCAAATGCGGAGAGATTTTTGACTGTGACGTATTGAACAAAATAACTTCTGTGTCAGTGTAAATACGTAGTGTGACGGTCAGCGTCCAACAATTACATTTTGGGGATCAAATTCATCTAATTTGAAGCAAATACGAGCAGCCAATTGTAAACACCGAATATAATCACTTTTAAGATGAACAGTGATATAACAAAACTTTCACAATGGTGTGTGAACTATTTACAAATAAAGTGTGATAGTGAAATGTATCAAGGTTCATCCCAAAATGATTCGATTTAGATTTTGTACCACTGACCTATAGCTTCGGGCGTCAAAATGTCAGGTGTGTCGTCCATTTTGTGTGCGTTTGTGTTTTTAATAGTGCAAATGTTTTTTTTTTACAGTTCTGTTCAGAGTTTAGAGAATACTATTAGTTTAAGAGTAGTTTTAAATGCATGTTTGTACACTGAGTTAATGTTCACTTGATCACTGTTACGTCGTTTCTTCGTTTCGAATTTTTCGTGTCGTCCGTCTGGTGATTTTATTAGCGAAAAATGTAGTTCATGAACACTGTTTATGAAATATGTACATGTACCGAGGTGATTATATCATATTTCAAGGCGGCTAATTAGCTAGATGTCTGCGAATTGATTTGCACTTGCTTTTACCACATGAATGAATTACTTACACTATTTATGAACCTATAGAATTTTTTATGGGCCCATCGGCTCACCAAAACAATGGTAATCAATTGGTCATTTCATTTTATTTTTTATTTTCTTTTTAGTAGGAACAACAAACAGAAGTACAATGTATTTTGAACATAACTTAAACGATTAACAGAATATTCAATTGTACATCCAGCTCCGTTATCCACATTTTACAAAAAAAAATCTACATTTTCAGACCGGACCAAGGTCCGGTCTGAAAGGGTTAAACTAAGGAATCTGACAAACGCAATAAATAATCCATGGAAAGAAAAGGAGAAGCAAAAAAACATCTTCACGACTTCACAACCAAACACCGACTCTCAAATTTTAAATGAAACATCCTTAATAATCCTTAATTTCGAAATTAAATTAACATCCTTAAGTTCGAGGTCAAAACGCAGTGGATTAATTGTTCTTTTGATGTTTGTAACGCAACTGATTAATTAACATGACACCAGTCGTTAACTTTGATCAATAATAATAATGTTACCTACCCCAAAGTACCCGTCCGGATTTAACCTATCAGTAATAAATCTTGTATATTTATTATACCTAAGTGCCTACATATGCAACCTGTTCTGAATCTACTGAGCAACGCATAAATCGTACCCGTAATTAAATTATCAATTCTTTGCCAAACTATTAAGTCACAAGAGGTCGTTGTTCATTGGTACCAGACATCAAATTTGACAACACTAAACTAGTTTAAAAAACTGAGAACTCATAGAACATAAATTTAAACTCAATTTGGCATGAAGAAACTTAAAATGTTACTTAAGCACCACTTGGGAAAGTGATGCAAGACGGCCTAAGCGTAATAAAAAAAGATACAACGAAATCGAGATTGGCGCGACATGGAATTATTCGTCCATTAGTCACGCACATCATCATCATCGACCCATTATGTCCCCACCGAGGGGCACGGGTCTCTTCCCTGAGGAAGGTATAGGCCATACTCCACCTCGGGGCCAAGTCCGGATTGGTGAAGGCTTGTAAGACTAGTCGCGAACATACTTTATAAAGTAAATGGAAAATTAAGACATATAATTATAGTTTTCTCATGGATGCCATTCTTAGAACTGGACCAAATCGAAATAGGACCACTAGCTTTCAAATAAAGAAAGAATTATCCAAATCGGTTCACCCAGTGGAAAGTACTGAGGTAACAAACATAAAAAGAATTAAAATACAGTCGAATTGAGAACCGCCTCCTTTTTTGAAGTCGCTTAAAAACAAAAGAGTTCAGTAGGTAAATACTACCACGTTGGTCATTAGCTTAAATCTGCAAAATATTTCTGCCAAATGTTTTATACACCTGTCTGCGTTTACGTGCACTCACAAAATAAACTAATCAAGATACTCAGTACATAGAGCAAGAAACTCTTTGCGCATGGAAAATCTGCATGAGCAGGCTATTTGCTCAGATGGAAAATGTATGCTAAATTAAAACGACTGAATGAATGAAAGGCACAAAGAGATCCGGGTGTATTGTGTAAGAATAGATGCGTATGGCCACCACTTGGTTATTGAGGCCTAATGGATCAACTTAGCTTACAGTAGCTTGGAGTATTAGCTTTTAGACGGCAACACTGACCAGCAATTTATAATTTATCAATATTTCAACACTGATATGAATGCTTCTACCAGCGTTGAAGTTTTTCCCAAAATTTCAGCACATGCTGAGTTGGCATGACATTTGCCACTTTTTTCACCAATGCAATATATTATTCGAAATATCACTGTTTTTGTTTTTTTATTTACACTGTTCGCGACATAGATTATGTTACCATATTCCTATTGTGGCAACATTGTTTTACATTCTGATGTTGATTTTCTAATACTCGTAGTAGTCTAACAATAGTAAATCTTGATTTTAATTCAACATCAGCCCCTACAAATACAGTCCGCTATACTAGAAGTCTGCTGTCACTTGTATTTAGATGTGTAATGATTTGTATGAGTACATACACACATACATAATCTCACGGTATCATTCTCTAATCATTCTGATAAATCTCTTTCACTTAATCGACATTCATTAGTCGTTGCATGCACGCACGCCGGTTATGATCTTGTGTAAATAAATGTATCTTCTGTTTGTTCTACGTCAAACAGTAATTTAATCAGGAGTTACACGTTTGCTAGCACGGTGCATTAGCTGCATTCGCGCTAATAATGCGTGTTGTAACGTCGGGCAGACTGTCAGCGGCGTGCCAACTGAACGCCATGCCAAGTTTACATATTGCTGTGCCGCCGTCATACTTGAACTTGTCTCGGTAGTTTTCAGTTTAGAAATAACGCTGTGTTTACTATTATTTGTTGGGCCTTGACAGTGTTTCTATCGATGCACTAAGGAGATTGTTGAAGACTCCTTGGAATCATATTTTTGCTTTTATGACTTTTATCGCATCATCATTGTAATATTCTGTTTGTCACCTCATCTTCACCCATTTTTGTTCTCGTTTTCTGTTATTATATTTTAATTTACCAATTTCACCAGTTTCCTTTAAAATACAGTCCACTCCCCAACAGAGATCTCAAACAGTTGTCTACAGATTTCGTAAACAAAATGAGTGTAGAGATATTATACACACAGACAATCGCTTATCCTGGTCCTAAATTAGGATAAGATGTGATATGATCAATCAATAGCATCACAAATGTGAGAAAGGAATCAAAATATTAATGTTAAATAATTAGGGACAGTGGGAAAAATGACATAATTAAATAACATGATGATTTTTCAAGTTTTAATACCTATTGTTTGTTTTTGTTTTGTCTAAAAAATCAACAGACGAAATCGATGAAACTTTCAATGACATTTTAACATCCAACTAGCAGTTCATATTTCGATTTTACAGCTCTGAATGGATGACACATCTTCCGAGACATTTCTGAAGATTTACTGCCAAACTGAAATCCGGTTGGACCGCCTTCAATAATATTTCTGGTATTTATAGCAAAGTTTACTACGCCTGATAATATTGGCACGTCAGTATTATGACTATGAAATGACGTTCCAGTTGGATCAACTAACGAGTTCGTTTGGAAGGTAGTCGTGTAGGTACTCCTCGGCCGGTGCGGAACCCCAAGAACTTTGAATGTATGCATAATCTATTTATCCATACTTGGCATTTTTTTTGGACTTCAAACGACACTGAATCAAAAAGCTAAAAGCAAACCGCTAAAGGTTTTTGATTTAATGTCGTATAAAGTCTGAAAAAAATGCCAAGTATATAATAGACAAATGGATTATACCTACATTTATGTCGTGAACTGACATTCAGTACGTCTGCTCAAAGAATCTTAAAACGCTGCAAGAATTTTTTTTAACTAAAACTTTCGTAAGCACTAGACTTTGGAGCAAACATTTTGTTTTTAATGTAATGAAAATACTAGAATTAGAATTTTATGAACTGTTTTCCGGATACCACGATTAAGCTCTGTGAATCAGAGCGAAATCTGGTCGGACTCTTCCGACAAAAAGTCAAGTAGGTAAGTGTGTCCGGAAAATAGTTTATAACGCTGCAAGAAATCTCCAGTATGGACGTGTACGTCAAAAATAATTCGCCAAGGTTCACGGATTTACGGACGATGGCTGCCACTCGGGAATTATCGTCGTGCTAGATCAAACGACGACGGCATCCGCTGGGAGTTGGAGACTTTCAGACACAGAACTTCGACTGCGGAAACACTTTTCTCAAACAGTCAACTGGTTAAAGGGTCAAGTAGAGATGACAAATTAGCAGGAAAGGACGATTTTTACAGCTTGGACAGCCGAAGTAAAGACTTAGCGTCGAAGGAAAATTCACAATTGAAATCGCCGATCTGGGGCCATATAGGGATAGGGAAGGGATACCACCCACACATGGTAGATATACCTAAGTGCCGTACCAAGCGCTTTTCATCATCCTTCATCATGCGCACAGCTAAGGTGTGGAACTCTTTGCCTGCGTCAGTTTTCCCAGCCACATATAACCTCGACTCCTTCAAAACGAGAGTAAATAGGCACCTAATGAGTAAGCTCGCTCCACCGTCGACCTCAACTACGCTTACCATCAGGCGAGTTTGAGGTCAAGAGCTTACTCATCACACATAAAAAAGAAAAACTGGGGCCAGATTCTGTTAATGCATTGTGGTACAATGACAACTGCATGAACATGGCGAACTTTCATTGCCGCTTCAAGTCGACGCGCGACACTCAAATCAAGCAACCTAGGCATGAATGGTATGAAAAAACACGTCACTTAACCCGACTGTTTATCTGTCATCGAACTATAATGCACTAACAGAATTGAGGCCCTGGGCTTGGCCCGAGTGCCTAAGAGACGTTTTATGCCCTAAATAGGACGTATATTTAAACAAAAATTGGTCAGGACCAAGATCCTCTTAATGCATTGTAGTACAATGACAACAATTGCAATAGGGTAGTTTCCAGGGTCAAAATAATTGAATTCTATTTAGTCCGTATTTTAGATTATAAAAAAATATTGGACACGTATTTTTTCTTTTTTCGATTAAACAAAAAATAACAAAGATATAGCCCATTAAAGTTACGTGTGACGTCACTCCGTGCTAAAAAATGCAGCACGGCGTGACGTCACACGTAACTTTAATGGCCTATATCTTTGTAATTTTTGGTCTAATTTACAAATAAAAAAATACGTGTCCCTTATTTTTGAATAATCTAGAAGACGGACTAATTACATTTTTTAGGGCAACTAGCCTATTGCATGAACGTAGCGATTTGGATTTATTGAGACGCCAAGTCTACGCGCGCACATATATCAAAGCTGGTAGGCGTCAACGGCGTGAAAAAACACGTCACGTGACCCGACCGTGTAATTGTCATCGTACTATAATGAGCTAACAGAATCGAGGTCCTTTCTCTATCAATTCAGTCTTTGCTATCCTAATTTGGAAGAATGAGATTAAAACAGAAACCAAAAAATCATACATCGGCAGAGAAACGAAAAGATAGCCGGGGACAAAATAGTGTGGCGTGCTTTTTTTCCATTCGTAAAACTATCCACTATCTGGATTTGAGGTAGGTATTGCTGACGAATGTGGACTGACAGATCAGATTGGCATCTCTATGCATATCACTATATTTTTTACTCTTCCATTTTTCCTTTTTTATTCCTCTTCGACCAAATAGGGGCCATTAAATTAGCAAAGGGCAAGATAAAAAATATCCGAAGCAGGCGTGCGCGCAACCTAATAATTTGTCAGGATTGTGGCAGGTGACAGTCCCAGGTCACGGCATACCCTTTGGAATACAGGTGTGCGTGAGCTTATGTATGTATTGGAACACGAACACAGTCAGAAACAACGCATAGCTCTTGACATCCGTTCCGAACTATTCTGTACTTGAACAAGATTGGTTAGCAAAGCACGTGCAAGACATATTATATCTCGGCGACATGTAAAGCTGTAAACGTCCGACAGGGCTGTAATTGCTTCATCGCATCGGTAGTTGGCGGCGTTGTTTATTACACGATTAAAATAACGGGGATAATGACAAAATTTCCGGTAAAACATGCCGGAATACATGAGTAATCTAGATACGCCATAGGATACCTGGATAACCCAATAGCAGTTGGCATAATTATCACCGTCGAACTATAGAGGCTTTAAATGTGAGTGGTTGCAAGATAAACAAGAATGTTTTGGAATACCTGTTTTTTGTTTGAAATCGTTTTCTTTTTGTTATTTTATTTTGTATTTTTAGTGAATCTGAAGTACACTAACTAATTGGACGCCAACAAATTATTCAATAGACCACACGACGATGTCTCTGACTTGGCTTAACGACCAACATCTATCGACGGCAGCCGGCACCGACTGCTTAACGTGCCTTGCGAGGCAAGAAAAAAGCGCTCGGAAAAATGCCACTAGTTAGTCAAAGACGGTCACCCATCCATGCGCTAAACACGTCCTATATTGCTTAACCTTCGTGATCGTTTAAGATCACTCGGGCAGCTGGGGCTACGAGCGAAAATTATATAGGTTAAAGTACTATAAAAAGTATTATGGAAAAGATTGTCGGTAAAATTCTAGATAGGGAACACCCTGATGATGACGTCATCTTATTTAGAATTTCAAGAATTGTAACGGTGCCATCATAGGCCTTTAAAAGACCATTTATTACAGCATTGAATTTAGATATTACAGCTAGGAATTAAGGGCTTGACAACTTGAATTAAACTAACGTCATGTTGACGATGGTCAAGAAGACAAACAAGCACAAGCCGAAAACGTGTTAACTAGAGTACGAACTTGAAATTCCTGCGACAAATATAAACAGTCCGCTGCATGAAAGAGTTATAGCGTAAATAAATTCCCGGGCGAAATGTCGGACTATTCAGCGCGTAGTAAATATTCTTGCTCGACGCGAATACTTCATGTTTTGGCGGATTACACGATGTTTGGAGTATTGACGGAGTGTTCTATCATTATAACCTTTATCAATACACACATTAGATACGGTAGGTACTTACTGAGTTAAGTTTTGATCATTCACACTCCTTATTTAGAATTGAACATAATTAACATAAAATAAATAAAATTAATTAAAAATAAAATTGACATTATGTCAAAAAATCAAAAGATTGTACAGGTTAATAAAACTAGAATTTTTGGAAAAGAAAATCAATGGTTTTTAACTGTTATTTTAAAGGTTATAACGCAACTGATTACAAGAGCGGTGGTAGCGTGGCGGTAAAACGCCGGCTTCTCACTAGGGAGGTCGTGCGTTCGAATTCCGGCATTAAACAATGACTTTATACTAAGTTACGTACATTTTTGATGTTAAAATAGTAATACCACTCGCTAACTGTGAGGAAAACATCAAGGGGAAACCTTAAGGCCTGTGCTCTGCAGTGGGACGTACCTAGAGTACAGAGAAAAAAACCACTTGCCACATAATTCTGGTCTCAAACTATAAGATAAGGGCACTACAACCAATATGGAAAACACAAACCAGTAGCAATCAAACCTACAACCCCTGTCGTCGTAATCAAACGTATTATCGCTAAATAAATGAGGCAGTCGCGCAGTCTTAAGAAATTAAAAAAATAATAATAATAAAGAGCTAGAAAACTAAGAAAGGCCAACCCTACGACCAAAACAAAGAAAGAGGCTCGAAAAAGAACCGGATGAATTAGCATCAATCACCGAGTGAAGTGAAGCATCTAAAATGTCAACTGTCGAGGCGAGCGAGTGGACTGTCACTGCAATGCGTGAATCACTGGGCAGATTTTGATACCAGTTTATATTATGCGACTGCAAGATCTTCAGGCCGGCCGACTAAACAAGTATATCTACATGTCGTTTATAGTCCGTTTTTTAATTCTATGCAAAAAAAAAATGACGCGGTGTTACCGTTATAAAAGCTATAGGTTAACTTGGTAGATTTTGTTTACCGTGAATAGAAGACTCATGTGACCAAAATCCTTATCACATCAAAGACATTTAAATTGAATTACTCGTAAGAGCAAAGTCTAAAAAAAAACACCTGCGTAGCACACACAATTTAACTTGGAACTAAAATGGGGTTATTTGGTTTTTACGTACTAGCAACATTCAGACATTGACAGCCTAAGAATTGTATGGAGATGTCAACGTGACAATATATTTTTTTTGCATTGAATGAAAAAACAGACTGTACCTAGGGGAAAAGGAGTCAGGAATCAGTAACCCACATGGCCCGGAAGAGACTGATGTCATCGTTACAGTTACAGCAGTTCAGAGTATGAGCTCTCACCAGTTGCCATCGGCTTGGAAGAAGAAGAAACACATTTATCTATCGCATCATTGACAGATATAACATATCATCATCATCATTCAGCCATAAGAAGTCCACTGCTGGACATATGCCTCCTTCATGGATTTCCAACGTCGATAGATGGCAGTCGTTAAGCCAAGTTAGAGGCCTTAGGGCGGGTTGAAAACTTCCGACAGTAAGACAAGCCACTAATCTCACAAGTCTCCACCAATCCGGACTTGGCCCCCGTGGTGGAGTATAGCCTATGTCTTCCTCAAGGAAGAGACCGTGCCCCTCGTTGGGGACATAACGAGTTTATGATGATGATGGATTTTCAAAATGACCGGTTGGAAGCGGCTTGCATCCAGCGTCTTCCTGCCACTTGGATGAGATCTTCTGTCCATCTTGTGGCTGATCGTTCTATGCTGCGCTTGCCGATATGTGGTCTCCATCCGAGAACCTTTCGGCCCCATCGGCCATCAGTATAACATATAACAGAAATATAAAACAAAAAAAAAAAAAAAACACAAGAAGGGGACATCAGCTACGTCCATGCGGCGGTAAAACAGTAATTACTGCGGGTTTATTGCCCACATCACTGATTTCCAGCGAGGGCGGTCTAGTGACTCACGGAACATCGCATCGAGACGGACAAAGTGTACCTACAGTACAATAACTACAATACGATACAACACAATACGATACAATGCGATACGATACTATACGATACGTACGATTCGATACAACACAATACAACACAATGCAATACAATACAATACGTAAAGCGCGGTCGAGTTACACAAGGGATGGACAGAAGTGTCAAGCCAGCAGTGGCTGGCTTGGCAAGTGACCTCCTACTACCAGACGGGAAATTTCACGATTCACTTAAATAAACATAGATTGATAAGATATTCATACTAATACGCAACCAAATTCCCTGTAAACTATAACTAATTCTATACGATAGACCTTTTGAATCGTGAGTTTGCCTAATCTAAAAAAATATCTAGAGCGGCTTGCGCCAAGTCACTACATGAGAAAGAAATACATGAATACGTATTCAGGCAAAAACGATTAAGCTCGCCTTAAGTCAGAAGCCTTAGGGCGGGCGGCTTGAAAATTTCTGACAGTAAGACCAGCCACTAGTCTTACATGCCTCCACCAACTCCGGACTAGGCAACTGTGGTGGAGTATGGCCTATACCTTGATCCGCGAAGAGACCCGTGCCCCTCGGTGGGGACATAATGGGTTGATGATGAATGCTCCACACTCTCCCGGCCAGACGAGTCGGATTGGTTGAAATGGGTTGATGAAAGATAGGGCTTACGCTTGGGTAAAGTAATATATAATATAGTGCTGCAATGTAGAGTTGGCGCAAACGGGACCTAGTGATATTTCTTAAGTGTTACAAAGATGGCACTCAAACAAACCAAGGGATTTATGAATGGCTAATTTAAGATAGCCCGTGAGTCACTATATCCCTTTTGGGACTTGGGATTACAAACTCGACAGTATGATATACCATTACCACGTCGACTGCCAAATGAGATTACAGGCAATGACGCTATAAAACGCAATCGAGTAAACAGGAACAAACAGCTCATCGTTTCGTACGATACTCGCTCTTAACTCTTATGGAGTAAGAATTGAGGTAGTTAATGTATGTACTATTTCGCATACCGTAGATATGTTAATACATTGCTGAAATGTTTCCAACTGGAGTGGTGGATTAGGTTGAATGATATTTAAAAATAGAGCTGTTTATGCGTGCCCAGTTACGAGCTAAGAGGAACTAACTAATACAAGGGAATTGAATCCGAAGTATTGCGCGAATTCGTAACACTCCAAGGCTTTGCAGACAGCTTCCCAACTGAGTTCCCAACTGAAAAATATATCGAATCTTAAAAACTTCACGTACAAATCGTATGACATGTACAAGACCGTGGAATAAAATGCAAATAGTCACCGAAATAATCAACAAGAGTAGGTATTGAAACGAATCGAGATCATCAACCCATTATGTCCCCGCCGAGGGGCAAGGGTCTCTGCCCTGAGCAATGTATAGGCCATACTCCACCACGGGGGCCAAGTCCGGATTGGTGGAGACTTGTAAGACTAGTAGCTGGTCTTACTGACAGAAGTTTTAACTTTTCAAGCCGCCCTAGGCCTCTGACTTGGCTTAACGACTGCCATCTATCGACGTCAGCCGGCACCAACTGCTTAACGTGCCTTGCGAAGCACGGAAGTACGAAAGATACTAGGTTCCATAACACTTTCTTCGTGTATTCACACAAACCGAAATGCAGTTCAGAGAGAACGCGCAGAAAACTAATCACTAAACCAATTAATACAGGGCACAATTTCGCGAACTGATCCAATCAATATGCGATCCAAAAAATCCAAATGTCAATGCACGGCACAACAACCAATCAGCTCCGCGTTCCTTGCTGTTTACTATCACACCAAGTTATCGCTGTCCAATTAGGAGCTCCTACTATGTGCAGCATAAGGTGGGTTTTCCCTTGTCTAGGGTGCAGAAGAAAGTGTGCAGGGCCGCGCTAAATGCGTCCGCGACGTTGGCAGACTAGGACAAGGACGCGCGAAGCTGCATGCAGTTCGCTGATCGATCACCCGATCAATCTTGTGTCTCAGTATATTTATTGTCAAATCATACATACACACGTAGACTCACGCTTGTATCCCAGAGGGGTAGGCAGAGACCAGGGACTGCTACTTGTCACGATTTTGGAAAATCATCAGCTTAGCAAAAGTATCAATTTTAAATGTTTGATTCTTCGTGCAGAAGATAATTTATCGTTTTTGTAATACGGAAGTCTTCAATCATTTGGAACAATAAATTGAAAATTATGAATAGCTTGACTCTATAGGCCTTACGAAGTAACCAGAAGCTACTTTTAGATACAATAATTCTTAACAGAAATAGAGGAAATAATAAACAAATAGAATCTTGTTTCGCTTGTCTAGAGATGAAAGTAATGTGGGTAACTGACGGCCAACCTCCATCTCCAATACTAAACAAGTTCTATTCTCGAAAATATCCACAACTTTGATTGCAAAAATAGTCAATACCATCAATTTTATTTGAATAAACAACGAAAATTCTTCGCCGGTCCCGATGTTAGAAAAAATATTATCAAGATCTTCAACCGTTATGTTTCTAGCAAAAAATACGATAAATACGAGGATAATTATTTGGCAACGCATGTTTTGATAAGTGAATTTTACCTAACAATTGAAAAGCAATAATAAATATTACCTTTTTTAACAATTAGACAGACTGACTTGAATTCTACGGTGTTGGGCCATTGCTTGTGACCACGAGATCGAGTTAGTTTATGAAATAAATCACGGTGGAATCAACAAAGATTATAGACCAGTTTTGAATGATATCATAAGTAAGACTAAATAGTGAGATTCGTGAGTGATAAAAGAAACGCGTGATGACATTTTGCATAGAGTTTCTTTAGAAATGTTTGAGAGTGCATTGCTGTCACATAAATCTGTTTTTGGTGGTGTATTGCAAGTGCAAACATTCACTTTTCTGTTTGTTATTTACATGTGTATCGCTGATTAAACAAGCGGTTTAAAGATTTATTTTATTGTATTTTTTAAATCACCGAATCTTCGTCACTTTTATTATGTTTTCGTGTATTTGTACTCGTGTGGCGCCGTCACAAAACACTTCGGTGAGGATGTAAACATAAACGTGCACACTGTACATAGTAGTGAATCCAGCGTACGTTAGCTGATGGTGTTTGAGTTTGGGCTTTGATTCTTTAATCTTTTTTACATTGGTCACTTAGCGGAGTGCAGTGCATCGGTAGGTAGAGGTTTACTACCAAATGGTACAAGTTTTTTGAATTTAACTAAATAGGTACAACAATCGCCACATTTCCAGGGTCTACGCCTTTGGCTTTTGTAATCTACGGCCAATTTTCACCACTTTTTTAAACGTGTCTTAGGTGGCATTTAACTAAAATTCTACACCTAAAATTCTGCAACACGGTCTCAGTATTACAAGCTACAATTAATAAAATAAAAATGTATTCTCGACGCGTCGAAAAAATCCAGCGAAAATACTCCAAAGCGCGTCGACAACAAACCAAACACTGCACCTCCGTCAAGCGAACCGCTCCAGTGTGACTCGACATAACATGTTCATTAATGGAGCAAGGGACGTCTCGCAATGTATAAGGTAAAGGGGTCGATCGCAGCACTATTATAGGAGAGTTATTACGAAACGGGTCTCGATCGGCGGCGCTTGCGCGTCGGGTATTTTTGTGCGCGTGCGTCGCGCGCCAACACGCCCGGGACTGTGAGCCGGGACGCGGCGCGCGGCCCGGCCCGCTCGGGGACGTATTCGGGGCCGCTCGGGAGGTTCCGGGTTTCGGGACGTCGGCTGGTTGTGAATTGAGGCGCTGATGTTTTGTTGGAGATCAGTTTTATTGACTTTGAAAGCTTGCTGAATCACTTTTGGTGAAAAAGTTCCACTAAGTTTCAGATTCATTTTTGGGGGAAGATTTTCTTTTAATGTATTTATTGCATCACACAACGCTCCATAAGTAACATTGTAAGTTACAATATCGTGATGGCTCTTATGGTCTAGTTACTTATCCTTTAACGTGTGACGACAGCATGTTAAAGTATGGACGAGTATTAAAATTAAGATAGATCAAGCCACATATAATAATATTTAAATAGCAATAGTTCAGCATATGGCGTTTTAAATGTCGTCGTTTTAAAGATTGTTGAATTAACATAACATTACATACAGGCACATACATTGCTTCTGGCCCCACACTAGGATACCCTGTGTCGTGGGAACCAGAAACAGTGACGTCACAAATTGAAGCGATATAGTCTACGACACCAAAAGCTCATCAAGGCAGTGATAAAAAAGGCAGTGTGCCCCTCGGTAGGTACTAAATGGGTCGATAACGAACGAAAAAAAAAAATGTAGACTACAAGTAAGACTATGTCACTCACGAATGATCAAGCCGACAGCAGCGCAGCGGCGCGGCGCAGCACGGCCAGCCCGGCCAGCCGCACGGCCAGCGCGCCGCACGCGCCGCACGCGCCGCACGCGCCACACGCGCCGCACGCGCCGCACGCGCCGCACGCGCCACACGCGCCGCACGCGCCGCACGCGCCGCACGCGCCGCACGCGCCGCACGCGCCGCACGCGCCACACGCGCCGCACGCGCCGCACGCGCCGCACGCGCCGCACGCGCCGCACGCGCCGCACGCGCCGCACGCGCCACACGCGCCGCACGCGCCGCCGCCGCCGTGCACGCGCAGCAGCCGCGTAGCGCAGTCGGCCGCGCCGGCCGCCAGCACGTCGCCCAGGTATAGGTACGCGTGCCTGCCGGCCACTAGCGGTCAGTCAGACGGTCGGTCGAGCACACAGTCAGTTAATAGTTAGGGAGTCAATCAGCGAGTCAGTCAACCAGTCAGTCAGTGAGTCAGTTAGCCAGTCAGTGAGTCAGTCAATCGGTCATTCAACCAGTCAGTTAGTCAGTCAATCAGTTAGGCAGTCAGTCACTCAGGCCGGTTTCTGAATTGAGAATTTCACTAAGTCGATACTTAAGTAACAATCTGAAACGCTCTTTCCTGAGAAATTTGACGAGGCAGCACTACAGTTCAATAGTAACTTAGCACAATTCTCAATTCAGAAACCGGCCCTCATCAGTCAGTGAGTTAGTCGGTCAGTCAGTCGGCCAATCAATCAGTCAGTCAGTCAGTCAGTCAGCGAGTCAGTCAATCGGTTAGTCATTTGTTCGTCAGTCAATCGGTCAGCTAGTCAGTCAACCAGTTGCTCAGTCAGTTAATCAGTTAGTAAGGCGGTCAGTCGGTCGGCAGGTCGGACGATCAGTCAATCAGTCAGCCTGTACACTCTCGTTTTTTTCTCGTCCTCAACTGGACGTAAGCCCGTATCAGTGTTTGTACAAAACTCCTCCGAAACAGCCTCTGACCGATTTTTATGAAACACTGTATGTATATTTGGTAAGTCTGAGAATTGAATTAAGGGCTAATTAATATGCTAAAACAACGCTAGCAGGCTCATCTAGTAGATAATGAAATTATATAATAATATTCAATGGAAGAAGCTCTTCCACCTTGAGTATAAAGAGTGCAATACATATAAAACCGACATGTGGTATAAAGTGGTGTTAAAAATATCTCTTTCATTTAACTATCCAATCTCTGAGACGCAGTCCGCATGTGAATCCCTAACAGTTCCGTTTATCCTTTTGAAGTAAAGAACTCTAAAAACATTGAAGATTAGATTGCAACGAAACCCTGCGTTCCGTAATGAGATGAAATCGATTACAGCGCGAATCCGACCAAATTTAGTAGTCCCAAAGTATCTCGCACGAAATAGGGTTTTTGTGCCTAATGCACTTATATGGATTCGCGGTATAATCGATTTCATCGCATCTCTGAATGCTGGGGCCGCATCTGCGTCTATCGTGACGAAGCTTCGTGCCACGGGCATGTCAGTCCCTACATTCCACTGGCGCGAAGCTTTGTCACGATAGACGCAGGTGCGGCCCCAGCATAACGTCAGTTAAGTTCTAACAGTGCGAAAGTCATTTTTGGCCGTTTCGACTTTTTGATGCCATTGGACGAGGAAAAGTGGCGCGCTTCTTTCCGACCAATCTTATCAATCAATCTTATTTTATCTTCAATAAATTGATTTTAAATACATTTCCCAAATAATGTGCACCTCTAATGTAGGTAATTGAAATTTTACAGTTTTTTCGCTCTCCTGTAAAGTTGACATTTTTTACGTACGCACTGTTAGAACTTATAATAATAATAAATAATAATAAACTCACGCCCGTTATCCCCGAAGGGGTAGGCAGAGGCACCAGTCTCTAGAACTGGACCCACGTTTTGCCGAGTTTATTAGGTCCCAAACGTGACAAGTGGCAAGCCTGTCGCCGTTATCCGGGCACAATTTATCAGCGAATGGTGTTGCTGTACAAACAAATGTACATAAGTAAAAGTCATTGGTACATGCGTGGTTCGAACCCAGACCCTCATGATCGAGAAGCAAGGGTCAACCCCACTACGCCACCACCGCCTGTTAGAACTTAACTGACGATAAGCGAGTTACCCGATGTCGACGCAGTCGGCTAAGCCCAAGGGGTCCTCAAGGGGCTCGCTGACCACCGAGAAGACGATGCAGTCCGTAGGGTCGGGCCGTTCCGATGCAGAGCGACACCGGCTTAGGTGCGCGAGGGCAGCCCGCTGGGACGGACTGATCGCGAATGCTGGGACGAACATTTTACGTGTTTAATGGAGAAGAAGAAGAAGAAGAAGAAGAAAAATTTATTATAACAACAAAACACACGCCACAAAACAAAATAAATCCAAAAATTAAACCATAAAATTAGTACAAAACAAAGAATCAGAAGAAAACAGGAGGAAAATAAAGATCACGGCGTGTCACTGCTGTTATAAATGGCAGCTGACTCAGCATTATGCTGAGGGACAAGCCTTCAGCGCTGATTTTCAGTCAGTGCCAAATGATACTCCGCGAGCGTCACAGACCGCGGTGTGGTACAGCGATGAGAGAATTTAAAAAACTTAATACTTATGTACAGAAAAATAAGGAAATAATACTTATGTACAGAATAGATTAAGTACTTAAAATAGTTTATTACCAAGAAACAGACAAGACTATTAAGTATAAATTAATTAATAAACATAACAAAAATATATATGGATAATGTAATCAAGAAGGAACCAAAATACATAGAAATATACAGAGAAATATTATAGATACAGCACTTCACAGTCCCGCTATGCGATTACAGATTCATGTCTGTAGTTGCGGCGAAGGGTTGGAAGGGAAGGGAGGGGTGGTTGAATGGCAGCTCTTACCGCTTGTAGCCCCGGCTGCCTGAGTGATCCTAAGCGATCTTAAAGGTCAACATAGGGCGCGTTCGGTGCATGGATGGGGACTGTCTATGACTGACGCTAGTGGCATTTTTCCGAGCGGTTCCGTGCTTCGCAAGGCACGTTAAGCAGTTGGTGCCGGCTGCCGTCGATGGATGGCAGTCGTTAAGCCAAGTCAGAGGCCTAAGGGCGGCTTGAAACCTTCTGTCAGTAAGACCAGCCACTAGTCTTACAAGCCTCCACCAATCCGGACTTCGCCCCCGTGGTGGAGTACGGCCTATACCTTCCTCGGGGAAGAGACCCGCCCCCGCATCACTATTGTAAAAAAAAGCGTCTATGAAATGTTTCATTTCTCGCCTTTGATTTCGTGTGAAATAAATTGGAAGCTTCATTGATGAGCATCTGTTAAAAGTTGAATAAACGCTTAGACTGAGGGTATTTATTTACTTCATCATCAACCCATTATGTCCCCACCGAGGGGCACAGGTCCTTCCCTGAGGAAGGTATAGGCCATACTCCACCACAGGGGCCAAGTCCGGATTGGTGGAGGCTTGTAAGACTAGTGGCTGGTCTTACTGTCAGAAGTTTTCAAGCCGCCCCTAAAGGCCTCTGACTTGGCTTAACGACTGCCATCTATCGACGGCAGCCGGCACCAACTGCTTAACGTACCTTGCGAAGCACGCAATCGCTCGGAAAAAATGCCACTAGCGTTAGTCATAGACGGTGATCCATCCATAGACTGAACGCGCCGTATGTTGCTGAACCTTAGTGATTGTTCAAGATCACTCAGGCAGCCCAGGCTACGAGCGATTCAATTCTATTTACTTACTCTTCTTAAAATCAAAGTAGCACTTTTCAGCGTGGTGCTTCGGCTTTGGCAGGCTGGCGGTCTCCAGTTCGGCGGGCGAGTGGCCGGGGAACGAGTAAGCCACGTAGACACGCTGAATGCCGGGCTCCGCCATGGCCGGGCTGCCTTCGGCCAGGGAGAGCCACAGCACCGTGATGCTGATCTCTTCGTAACCCGACGAAGGCTGGGGACGAAGATAGGCTACATCAAACAGTACACATTGTGTATGTAAAAATTTACATACATAATCATAAAGGGGTTTGAAGATTTTCGAATACTGAAGATAAAGAAAATGGTTTTCAGTAAATTTTAAAACTAATAATTACCCGCCGCCATTTTGAAAAAAAAAAAAACAAAATGGCAGCTGGCCAGTATGCCAATCTTCCAATAAAAATCTACTATACTTTTCTTTATTGCAATATATTACAGTAATTTTAGGCAATCTGAAATTACAGGTAAAAAAATCCCAAATTATAGACAAAACAAATATTGTATTTTGTTTTCATAAGTTTTAATTTATTAAATTTTAATGAAATTTTGTACATCTGTAATTTGATATTTATATAATAAATAAATGCATGCATGACACGAAAACTATTATGTACGATAAACTAGTAAAATGGGCGTGCGAGCCAGCAACGAGTAATGAATGTCGATGAAGCGAGTGATCTGTCAGGATCATAGCAGGGGACAGTCCCTGGTATCTGCCTATTTTTGTGCCTATTAGAGCAGGATGCAATCAAACGTACCTCCGCCAAAACCCCCAGAGAGGAGTAAGTGTTGGGTCCGATCGTCACTTTCTTTGCTTCGTTAAATTTCAGCGAGTCTGAAAATAAACTATCTCTCTTAATAATTTGCGTTGTCCTTGAAAAGAACAATTACAAACCATCAATATCGAGCAAAAAAAAAATCACGTTTTTTTTAACATTTACATACAGGCACATACATTGCTTCTGGCCCCACACTAGGATACCCTGTGCCATGGGAACCAGAAACAGCGACGTCACAAACATATAAACATCCAACACCTGGGTTTCTTATTCGTTTGTTGTATGGATGCCCCCCTTAAATATTTGTTTTATTTAAATCTTTAAAGTGAATATATGTGCGGTTGATTCTACGCCACATTCACAGGCGTGCGCAGATGCGAACCTCGTTGCTCGACCTGCAAACGCCAAGCATAGCTGGCAGCTATACATGGTGTAGAAAAGTGAAGGAAAAACTAAAAAAATACTTTTTCATTCTGTCTAGAATATTTTGGTGATTGAAGAGGAATTTATTTTATTATTTATATTTATGGCAGATACAAATTATCATATTTTATCGTGTGTTTTTTTACTAACTAGTTAATCATAATTGTTTTCTTAGTTGAAATGACTGAAAGCGGTTTTAAGACACATAATTTATACGAATTCGTATAAATAATACTGTTTTTTTCACACCGTCAAATAGCCTATTATCCCAGCATACGAATAAGATAGAAATATATTCCCCAGATGGTTGGAACGAGCTAAATAAACTGAGATTCAATGTACAAGAAGTCATTTTCATCGGAATCGAACATACGGCCATATGCTTCTGAGACGTCTAGAACTTTCAAGTACTTTCTTGTCATAAATCTTTCTATAAATCGCAGAAACCTTGATAAGTATTCTGGTCGCAGCTACTCCGCTTGTCCGTGTTATCCCGAACGACCGTCCGCTCGGTGCTATGGCGGTATGGGTCGACTCGCCCCACGTCAGGGTCGACTCGTACACTGTCCGAGTCGACTCGCCCGCGGTCAGGGTCGACTCGCCCGCTGTACCAGTCGAATCGCCCGCCGTCCGGGTCGACTCGCCCACGATATGAGTCGACTCGCCCGCTGTCAGCGTCGACTCGCCCACTGTCCCGCTCTGGTATCTCGTAATCTATGTTAGAATATACTACAGTTATAAGATCGAGACAACACAATGGACATTTAATAAATATTAACCATAGTTACAAATGATACTTCATTTAAAGGGTGTAAGGTCGGAGAATGTATTACACCTGAACTATTTATAATAATTATAATATGTGAGCTGCCGATTGCCTCGTTGGAAGAGCAGTTAAGGCGATTAGCTACCAAGAAAGAGGTCGTGGAGTGGATCCCCACTGGGTGCCGCCGCACATTTACACAAATGGGTTCAGTCTGGGTGTTTTTCCATGTTTGTAATGTTTTGCCTAGCTACCATAGTACAGTAACCTAGTTTGGGACCAGGTCAAGTAATTGTGTTGTGGAAAGGTATTGGGAGGGTGATTTTGATTCGCATTTGACCGCTTTTCATAACACGTTCAGCTACAAATATGATTCTCATCAAGGCATGTGGGTGTTGCTAATGTAGGTACTTACTCATGTGCCTCCACTTGTCATTTCGTAGCAACTCGAAGAAACTTTCATTTTGATTCTAAAATAAGAAATACAACTAAATTTTGACTTTGTTCACGACACGCAAGGTACTCTTTTCGTGGCTTCAAGTTTATCCGGCCGCTGGATAAACTTGAAGCCACGAATAGAGTACCGTAAGCTGGGAATCGCCGGCCTGAGATTCCCAGCTTAGGGTTTCTATTTCACATCTACCCGCTCATCGAATATTTATTTATTTATTTATTTAGAGATCTATGGTGAACCAACAGCTATTACAATAAAATAGTATATAGTGTAGGGATACAGAAAGCCAATTACAGGTTCACACTTATAGTAAACAATTTAAAAATAAGAATCTTAAACTTAAAATAATACAACGTCGCTCGCTGCACAAACAGCAGAGCTCATATCACTCAGTAAATTAGGCAGATGTAGCTATAGAATACAATGCAAGACCTGGGTAACCTAGAAACCTAGGTAAGCAATAGCAATGCGTCTCATTTAGTTACTGCTAGGTACTAAATGAGACGCCCTGCTATCGTACCATTAATTACAATGCAATATGTATAAATTTTTTAATTAATTTTTTTGTTTATCTGCATTAAAAAAAAAACCATTAATGTGTCGCCTAACAGCCGCTATTTGATTTGATTTGATTTATTTATTTATTATACCATAAGAACTTACAGTTGCCCAAAACGTTCTTATTGTTACTAAATACTATACTGCAATTGAATACATCTAGGTTTAATTCGTATGAGATTTGATTTACGCTAGTACAAGCCCGCCGAAGAAATGCATTTTGCTCATAATAGGGAATGGACGAAAATATCAGAAGTGCTTGATATTTTTTTCGGTGATAGGAATAACCTTCCTCAACGCGAGAAGAAAGTTTCAATTTTTTTGGCTTCGTAGTTAATTTTTAAATAATCTTAATATTTTTCCATTCGTAGTTCTGGGCTCAGTACGGCTTAACAGACATATTCCTTGGTCCGCTACGTATTAAAAAAAAATCTGTGGTGACATTGACAGCTTTTCAAGGTGGATTTTTTTTCATACGTAGCGGACTAAGGAATATGTCTGATATGCCGTACTAAGCCCAGAACGACGAATGGAAAAATATTAAGTTTATTTAAAAATTAACTACGAATTAAGGTTATTCCTATCACCAAAAAAAATATCAAGCACTTCTGATATTTTCATCCATTCCCTATTGGTTGACACCTGTGGAATAAAAAGTGGGGGAACGAAGCGCCTAGATCTTGTAGGCACCGTAATAGTACATTATGATATAAGTGCGGTAAGTTGAAAATTGCAGCCGAGGCGATATTACTAGCCCGAGCCATCGGCGACGGCTATAAGGAAGCAGAGGCTGTAATTTTCAAAGCGCACGTATGTCATACGACGTTTTATAACATATTTACGAGGAAATTAATAAAACTCTGACTTGTGAGCTTACTTACCGTTGAGCTCCCTTTTGATAGGTTTGTAAGTATCTATCGGTCGATTTTTCAGGCAAGAGGCTTAGAGTAGCCTTTTTCGCCGCGTTTAAGACTTGTGGCGGTGTCAAATTAATAAATTCATCACTACTTGACGGCATTTTCAAATAAAAACAATACAGCGGAAAGAAAAAGCGCGCGGATTTATTTTTACTTGTCCACAAATAAGCGATGCGCGCGCTTCAACTTTTTTTTTTAGGCAAAGGTACAAAAACAGCCTGTATTACTAATAAAGTAAATTAATATTTTTGTGTTTTTGTTACAGATAAATGGTTGTAATTTATTGTCAAAATTAATTAAATTAAAGAATTAAATGTTTATTTGTTATATTTTATTTCCCAAAGTTAATTTTATTCATAAAATATTGACTACTTTCTTGACATAAAACCTCTTTGCTAAGATTTTTAAAAGTATCGTTCATTTTTAGACGGAGTATCTTAAAACTTTATTTAAAAAAAAAACACGTGCCTTTTACATTACATTATCGCACAAGTAGATACGTAATGAGATACATTACGATATTGAAATTGGTGTAATTACAACCACTTTACGAGCAAATATGTTATAAATGATAATTTACCTAAGAGCTCGGTACAGTCCACTAGTCCCGCAATGATTTTTAGTAAATATACATGGATGGACTAATGTGTTTTATCGTACAACAGAATCTATTTAATAAATTTTAATACAGGCACTATAAGCACTCGCATGCGCACACGCATAGCCACACCGTGCGCATACGCACGCACGCAAGCACGGATGTTTTTGAGTGAGTGTGTGTTTCCTGTATGTAGGTAGGTAGTTATTCCGGCATTTTCCACTGTAATAGTTCTACCAGTGAACACTTGTTATTGGCTCTGTCTTTATTTCATTAGAAAAAATGAAAAAACTAAAAAAAATTAAAAATATTTGGAAATGTATATTTTTTACAGCTTTAAGTTTTCCTATTAAAACAAAATAAAATAATGAACTGATTGTTTGGAGTAGTAACCAAGTATTGTAACATAATATACATTATGGTCCGGAACAACTAACTTCATTTTTTTCTGCGTCTCTGCTCACCGTGATTAAGCTCTGCGAATCGGAGCGAAACCTGATCGGACTCTTTGGATAAAAATCAAGTAAGTTCATCCGGATTATAAGTCATAATCGCCATATAAGCCAGAATCGCTCGTAGCCTGGGCTGCCAAAGTGATCTTAAACGATCACTAAGGTTAAGCAACATACGGCGCGTTCAGTCCATGGATGGGTCACCGTCTATGACTAACGCTAGTGGCATTTTTCCGAGCGATTCCATGCTTCGCAAGGCACGTTAAGCAGTTGGTGCCGGCTGCCGTCGATAGATGGCAATCGTTAAGCCAAGTCAGAGGCCTTAGGGCGGCTTGAAAACTTCTGACAGTAAGACCAGCCACTAGTATTACAAGCCTCCACCAATCCGGACCCGTGGTGGAGTATGGCCTATACCTACCTCAGGGAAGAGACCCGTGCCCCTCGGTGGGGACATAATGGGTTGACGATGATGATAACTCATAATGTGTAGTGTGTACGAAAGTTTTAAGGGTACCGTATTGTCAACAAGGGCAGGCGGCGCGTAGAACTCCTTGTCGTCGTCCGGATGGCTGAAGATGCCGTGCTCCATCGAAGATTGCCGCGACGGTGACTGTCAACGCAAAATAGTCTTTAATCCCTCAGACTTAGAACACCTTTTCTAAGTTAATAATCCACAGAGTACTTGAAATTTATCACAATTTTCAAAGAATAAAACATTTTCATACAAATCATCTTAAAAATTCGATTCAAGGTGCCGTTGCAAGACCGACCCGCCGGCCGGTCTACGGGGCCTGACAAAATGCGCCGTAGTTTGCGAATACTTGTAGTGTGGTGACACCTCACCCACACATTCAGTCATATCTAAATCAAGATAGAAGAAGAAAAGATATTGCTTATAAAATTCCTTTGTTTTCTTGGATACCATCTATATAATAAAATAAATCGAGTTCTAGACATACAAAATCTAAATTCATTCAGATGCAAATGTTCAGTTACTAATTATCTACAATCACTCACCTATTATAAAACAGAGGATCTACTCCAGATTTTACGATGACACCAGCTCTCTTAAATTTTCAGTCAAATTATTATTATTATCTTCGATCTCATCTCTTTTCCCATCAGTAGGTGATAATATATTACATGTTAGCAGTACACAAATACCTACATGTACTTATTCATAATTATTATATAGGTACTCAATTACTGAAATATCAAGACGCGTTTATAAATGTATATATGTACGTATATGTATATATAATATAGTATTATATAATTAAATAGACATATATGTACTTTTATAATATGATATATTTATATTCAATATACTTATTCTAAATTCTGGAAATGTACGGTTTGTTTGTTTGTTTGTTTGTTTGCACCGAAATGTTTTTTTTTTTTTCGTTGTTGTTCTTAATAAATCGATAGCAACGCACGACACTGTCTTTACAATTAATGTTTTTTGGTTACACTTGGGAAACACTGATGTCTGTAACACAGGTTATTACCTAGCACAGGCATCAGAGCAAATCAAATAAAATTATTGTAAGCTACATACATTTTCTGTGAGCTCATTTTATTGATAAGCAGTTGCTTTTATGTTAATTTTATTGTAAAATTACGTGGTGTTGGGTACAAATAAATTTTTCATTTTCATTTTCATTTCATATAAGTATGTAAAATGCTCTGAGTGCGTATATTGAGTTTTTTCATTCACTTTCGATATCGAGAGCGTTTGCGATTTGCATAGGAGTGACAAAGAGACAACTATGTGGCGCGCTTTGTCACTCCTATGCAAATCGTAAACGCTCTCGCTATCGAAAGTGAATGAACAAACTCAGTATAAGCACTCTGTTCTCGAACGTTACTCCATATAGACGTTTCAATATTAATAAATAAAATAAAAATTCTTTATTTCAGGCATTATCCATAAAAATATCATTATATGTATTTATTATAATTATTTGAGCCTTTACGTTAGGTGCTTAAAATACAGGTTAATATAACATAACATAACATTTACATACAGGCACATACATTGCTTCTGGCCTCACACTGTGTTTAAGCTACGTTTTTACTCTTGTATGTTAAAAATTCACTTGTTATGTACAACACATACTTATGATTTTATTAATAAATTTATATAATGTAAGTAGCAATGGTGACTTAAAAAACTATGTTAGTAATATACCTACAGGTCAGTTAAGTAAAGCTGGCACGTTCAACACATTTACACGTTTTGTGTAGTGTCTGTGAATAGCGCGCGGCGTGACGTGTACTGCATGCGCATCATGAAAAGTCTGCCCGTCTCTCTTGCGCGCGGTCTAGCTTATGAGTGTGAAGGGGACAGTTATAGTTTTACTTTTGCTACTGTATAGTGAAATTGCATAAGTGTGAGTACTGTGAACGTGCCAGCTTTAGATAACTGACCTGTACTCTGTGCTAAACTGTAAATTTTTTTGTACCTAGTTTTTCAGAGACCTCTGTGTCTCTCGGCCCACATTTCAGTGTATCGACTATCTTCACTCCATTGCCTTTTGGCACACCTTGAGTTTGAACCCTTTTTTTTATATACATAAGCATTTACATACAGGCACATACATTGCTTCTGGCCCCACACTAGGACCTCTCACAACGGCTACTTGAAAAAGAAAGTTACCATGTAACGGCTTGGCCACGGGACATTCGCCCGCGCGAAAATTCGCGCGGTGCGACCGGCGGGGCGTCTTACCGCGTGGCTTGCTACGTACATTTCAATGAGTTTGTTTCAGTCGCTAGACGCCTGGCCGTTGAAACAAACTCATAGAAATGTACGTAGCAACCCACGGGGTAAGACGCCTCGCCAGTCGCCAGAATGTCCCGTGGCCAGGCCGTAAAAGGGCGGTAACGCTACCTTTGTGAACGTGGTTAGGATCCAAGGGTCCGCGCGCAGCATACACCACAGGTCCAGCACTCCGAGCTCGTCGGTTTCTTCTTGTGCGTGTAACTGCCTTGATTCGTGGATTTGGTCCGTCGCCACCTGCAGTGAGGATTTCCTCTACTATAACCGCGACGGAATTGGCCATGCTACTTATTTCTGATATATCTAGTAGCTATGTTACTTTGAAAATGCTGTCCACTTTAACAAAGTAATTTCGGTCATTTTAAATATTTTTCTAGAACTGTTTTCTCTTATCTGTTTTATCTCGTCGTTATCTGTTTATGACTCCATCAGAACAACATAGATAGTGTTTGCCTACAAACAAATAAAAACAAATGCCATTTGTTTTTTTTTTTTAAGAATGGCAAAGGATTCAATCTCTTAGTGTGTTTGCTGACGTCATGGAAAAATCTTTTAAGGTCAAGGGTTTTTATTGAATATCTTAAAAAAATATTATTTACAAATCTGATACCTAAAAAGCAATTCTACTGAAAGCATAATTTTCGAGCTTTTGGGATTTTCGTTCATGTTCAAAAATATACCTACACGGAATGAATTGAGGTCTGAGACGGCAGAGTTTTGCGGACAAGACATTAATTCATAAAACTAACACCATTCATCATTTCTGAATGTTTTTATTGTACCTACATCAGAGCATATAATTTTTGTAAATTTGCGGCACTATAAGCAAATTCTCCTTGCTATAAGTCAATTTATCTCTACTATTGAAATTATTTATTGTAACAGGACGACGATCACCGGGCAGACCTGCGGCCCGATGGTCGGACGATGTCCGTTGAACCGGCGGAAGGTCCGTGGATGCGAATGGCGAGAGACCGTGTGCGATGGCATTTGGGGGAAAAGGCCTATACCCAGCAGTGGGAAACAGTGGGCTGATGATGATGATCTAGAGGAGACCTATTGGGCGACCAGATACTAAACGAATAGGAATATCGGAATCGCACGTAGCCTGGGCTGCCTGAGTGATCTTAAACGATTACTAAGGTTAAGCAACATACGGCGCGTTCAGTCCATGGATGGGTCACCGTCTATGACTAACGCTAGTGGCATTTATCCGAGCGGTTCCGTGCTTCGCAAGGCACGCTAAGCAGATGGTCCCGGATGCCGTAGATAGATGGCAGTCGTTAAGCCAAGTCAGAGGCCTTAGGGCGGCTTGAAAACTTCTGACAGTAAGACCAGCCACTAGTCTTACAAGCCTCCACCATTCCAGACTTGGCCCCCGTGGTGAAGTATGGCCTACACCTTCCTCAGGGAAGAGACCCGTCCCCCTCGGTGGGGACATAATGGGTTGATGATGATGATGAAATATCGATTACACCTTTATTCAAGTCTCTATGGCGCGTAGGACTTACCAAAGCGAGTGACATATCGACTCTCCGATTGAGGTTAAGTAGTGCATCCCGTAGAGGCAAGGCGGAGCGCGCGAACGGCTGAGTAGGCTTGTCCGCCTCGCCGATTTGAATTTGCATGACCTCCTTTTGAAACAGAGACAAACAAGGGAAAAATTAGACGTATAACACGTTTTTAATAAAATATTTGAATTTTTAAATAGTCTGTATTTCAGCATTCAGTTTCCTTTCATAGTGTCAGACGGCTTTACTAATAAAGGTTATGAGCTGTGTATACAGCCGTTATGCGAGGTCTGACAAACTGGCTGTACGCTAAATGCGATTAAACCAGTATAAATTGATATACGTCAAATAGTTATTCAGAGTGTATAACTTATTTATTAGTAGGGCCGTAAATGCCTAGAATTTTAAAGCCATTAGTCATTAGTCATAGAAGCATAGTAAGCTCTTTTAAAAAATAAACAACAAAACCCGCATTTTAAACATAGGGACGAAAAGTAAATAATAAAATCACTAAGGAGCAGTAAGTGTGTGGATGTGTGTGTGTGTGTGTGTGTGTGTGTGTGTGTGTGTGTGTGTGTGAAAGAGAGCATGATCGTCAAAAGTAAAAGCAACTCACGTGCTTGAGATAGCGCAAAAACTGGTCGGTGGGCTTGACATCGTATTGAGTGGAGAAGTCGAAGTGTAGGACACGGGCGCCGCTCACACGCGTCATTGCCGGCGGCCGCTCGTAGAACTGCCACGTCAGCAGTAGCGGCTTGCCGCGCGTCAGAATCACCGCCTGCCGCCCGGGGATGGGGTAAGATATGGTACGTCTGATCCTGTATGGAAGTCTAACACCGCATTCATGCTCTCAACACCTAACTGGGGCCGCTCGTAGAACTGCCAGGTCAGCAGCAGCGGCTTGCCGCGCGTCAGAATCACCGCCTGCCGCCCGGGGATGGGGTAAGATATGGTACGTCTGATCCTGTATGGAAGTCTAACACCGCATTCATGCTCTCAACACCTAACTGGGGCCGCTCGTAGAACTGCCACGTCAGCAGTAGCGGCTTGCCGCGCGTCAGAATCACCGCCTGCCGCCCGGGGATGGGGTAAGATATGGTACGTCTGATCCTGTATGGAAGTCTAACACCGCATTCATGCTCTCAACACCTAACTGGGGTCGCTCGTAGAACTGCCACGTCAGCAGTAGCGGCTTGCCGCGCGTCAGAATCACCGCCTGCCGCCCGGGGATGGGGTAAGATATGGTACGTCTGATCCTGTATGGAAGTCTAACACCGCATTCATGCTCTCAACACCTAACTGGGGCCGCTCGTAGAACTGCCACGTCAGCAGTAGCGGCTTGCCGCGCGTCAGAATCACCGCCTGCCGCCCGGGGATGGGGTAAGATATGGTACGTCTGATCCTGTATGGAAGTCTAACACCGCATTCATGCTCTCAACACCTAACTGGGGCCGCTCGTAGAACTGCCACGTCAGCAGCAGCGGCTTGCCGCGCGTAAGCAGCACAGTCTGCCGCCCGGGGATGAAGTGAGACAAGGTACGTCTGGTCCGGTATGGTCAGTTCGACACCAGAATCATGCTGTCATTGCCTGCCGGCGGCCGCTCGTATAACTGCCACGTCGGCATCACCAACTGCCGCCCGGGGATGAGGTGAGAAAAGGTACGTCTGATCCTGTATGGTCACTTTGTCACCACAATCATGCTGTCAACGCCTGCCGGTGGCCGCTCGTAGAACTGCCACATCAGCAGCAGCGGCTTTTTAAGATGTTTTTAGATATTAAGAAGAATTTTCAGCTTTATAAGCTTGTGTTCTTTGATTAAGTGTATTCAGTTTTTTACGATCCTATATTGTTCGCATTTTGTATGTACCTAAATGTGAACGAGAACAATACATATGAAAGCGTTACCTGATCAGACAAAACGATGGTCCCGATGTGCAGCGTGAACACGCATTTCTGCGCCGGCGCATTGTTTAGTTCCCTCGCGCCAGACACTTTGCGCAGCTCCAACTGTCGCTCGTAAGCAGAGTCCTTTCTATTGTCTATGCGCAGTTCTGGAACCTAGAAGTGCAAAGTCACGATCACGATATCTTACTCAATACTCGGCATATAAATCTGTGGTAGAGACTTCACAAGGAAAAAGCATTACCATGGATCAGATTAAACATAGATAGATAGATAGAATATTCTTTATTGTACTCATAAATAACATTTACAATTTTTTATAAATCTAAGTACAATTGGCGGCCTTATTACTATAAGCATAATAGCAACATAAACAAACGACATTTAAACATTTATAGTTCTGGGAACCAGAAACAGCGACATCATAAACCGTGCACCTAAACATCTAAGACATGGAGTTTTTTTGTCCCCGGACGGAGACAACGTAGAGTGGATGAGGAGACATTATATCAGTTGTACCTATACTTTTTTAGGTTATGTTCATATGTTTTTAATTTTACATTTCGTAGCATTAAAATTACTTTGCTAAATTCCGCCGATATCCCACAAGCACCATGCGGTTAGTTAATGCACCGCCCTCCCTCCCACTTTTGCAAGCAGAAGCAAGACATGAACACACCACCACCGACACCAATAGTTCTGTGAGACAATGCGACGCGTTTCGCCTCTAACACGAACCATCGTCAGGCTCACAAGTACTTAGTAACGCCTGATTCTATACAATATTTTACATTTCTGTTGTTTAAGTAGACAATTTTTAGTAAGTATCGTGTTTAGTAGTTTTGCAGCGTTTAATAAGTGCTTACGAATTTATCTACCTACGGCCTTACTAATAAAGGTTATGAGCTGTGTATACAGTCGTTATGCGAGGTCTGACAAACTGGTTATTTGGACGCTAAATGCTATTAAACCAGTATAAATTGATATACGTCAAAAAGTTATTCAGAGTGTATAACTTATTTATTAGTAAGGCCGTTAGTATACAAGCTAGGAAATATACATAACAGTTCCGGGCGTCAAAACTTAAAAAAAAATCTTCATGCTAAATTAGATCTAAAGGTTCTCTAATCAACATGCGAGCAAGATAAGTGTTCAAAATATTTTTGTAAGTACTCACCCAAATCAAGCCATGACCCTTCCACCGACACTAACTAGGTACCTCTGGATAAATAGTAAAAAACAATATTTTATTCCAAATCGTTTTATTAAATATCTCTTACATACTAAAGTACCAACTAGCATGGCAGTCAACTCAATACTACCTACTTTCTCCTAAGACAAACTACGGTATTCACCCCGGAATTATCGTACATATGTAAGTTAACAGTTTGTTGATGTAGCTACTTAATGTACAATCTACGGTTGGGCAACAAAGGACCGATTTCTGAATTTACACTAAGAACCTACTTAAATACCTAAGTAACGTGCTGTCACGCATTTTCCTAAAAAAATTTGACGAGACGACACAACAGTTAAGTAACTACTTAGCGAAATTCTCAATTCAGAAATCATTAAGTCCAAAACAACCAAAACAAACAATTAAGTCCAAAAAAAACTTTTGAGGCAGTGAAATAGACCTGTTGTAAAATTACAGCATTATAGCATTTTTCCTCTTATTAGATTAGCAGAGAGTGGTTAAAAAACAATGAATTGAATACATCTGTTATTTTTTTCAAAAAAATATTGTAAGTTATAATAATTTTTTTTTATTGTAAGATATTATATTTTTGCATAACCTAGGAATGACGACCCATGTTTTACATTTTAACATTTTTACCCAAGTCCCGGTCACGGTTATGGTTACGGTGGTAGGAAGCCAGAGAGGCGCCACAGCACCGGGAAACCTCGGAAACCTCATGGTTTTCTGCAGGACGTAGGACGCAGGCCATGAGGGATCATAATTAACTGTCAATGGAATACTATAATTGAATCGGTAGTTTCAGAAAGAACATTAGTCACAATCTGCTTTCTTTTCAGGAGACATAAAAAACTGACCCCTCAGTGGAACTAATGTTGTTTCTGCGTCTACTGAGACGTAGTACGTACACGTGGTTCAACTGATATTCATTAGACTAATGTACTTTCTATAGGGATCTGTAGATCTACCCTCATTTTTTCCGTATTTTTTCTTTTTTCGATGAACAAAAAATAACAAAGATATAGCCCATTGAAGTTACGTGTGACGTCACTCAGTGCTACAAAATGCAGCACGGCGTGACGTCACACGTAACTTTAATGGGCTATATCTTTGTAATTTTTGGTCTAATTTACAAATAAAAAAATACGTGTCCCTTATTTTTGAATAATCTAAAAGACGGACTAATAACATTTTTTTGGGAAACTAGCCTATTGTCAAGTTCTGTGATTATAACATGTTTTGATCTCATTTCAATTTAGTTACTTAGTTGTAAGATAAGTGTTATTAAGATTGATAAGAAAAAGATTGTTATTTATGTCATTTCAGAAATTATTTACTTTAAGATGCTTTATTAAAAGTAGAACATATCTACACAACGTTGTTTTATTTAAGTGATCTATGTAACATCTGTTGGTTGTGTCTAATAAATAAAGATAAAGGTGATTCCCTCAAGGCCAACGTCCTGCAGAGGGCGTCAAACGGCTGACGCCCGCACCGGAGCACCTACACGTGTGCACTACATAAATGTAGGGGGCATTATCCCACAGCTCGTAGCCTGGGCTGCCTGACGATATTAAACGATCACTTAGGTTAAGCAACATACGGCTCGTTCAGTCCATGGATGGGTCACAGTCTATGACTAACACTAGTGGCATTTTTCCGAGCGGTTCCGTGCTTCGCGAGGCACGTTAAGCAGTCGGTGCCGGCTGCCGTCAGAGGCCTTAGGGCGGCTTGAAAACTTGTGACAGTAAGACCAGCCGCTAGTCTTACGAGCGTCCACCAATCCGGACTAGGCCCCCGTGGAGTATGGCCTATACCTTCCTCAGGGAAGAGACCCGTGCCCCTCGGTGGGGACATAATGGGTTGATGATGAGGCAGCGGGCTAGGGGGGCGCGGCGCGCGTTACCTCGCGCCTGGCCAGCAGCAGGCGGCGGCAGCGCGCCAGCTCCGCGCCCACGGCGCGCAGGGCACACTCCATCTTCGTGCCCGCCCCCGTGCCCGCGCCCGGACTGTGTCCCCGCGCGGGCTCGGCCACGCATCTTGCAGAAGAGAATGAACCGCTCAAGCTAGTCCCTATGTTACGCGCACCGAATAGGGTAGTTTCCAGGGTGAAAATAATTTAATTCTATTTAGTCCGTATTTTTAGATTATAAAAAAATATTGGATACGTATTTTTTCTTTTTTCGATTAAACAAAAAATAACGATATAGCCCATTGAAGTTACGTGTGACGTCACTCAGTGCTACAAAATGCAGCACGGCGTGACGTCACACGTAACTTTAATGGGCTATATCTTTGTCATTTTTGGTCTAATTTACAAATAAAAAAATACGTGTCCCTTATTTTTGAATAATCTAAAAGACGGACTAATTATATTTTTTTGGGAAACTAGCCTATTCAGTGCGATTCCAATCGTGTAAGGGACTAGTCATAGAAAGCGCCAGAGGCGCGCGTACGATACGCTGCGTTTCGGACGCTCTTTAAAATTGTATCAAGTTCTATGCAACGGATTACATCAAGCGTCCGCGTCCGTGGTGCGCGCGTCATACGCGCGTACGACGCGCGCCCCTCCTTCGCGGATTAGACAAGTGTGCTCATCCTAGCATAATTGTACGATAGGCGTCCAACGCTCGCTCGACGCGCGCCAAAAGCGCAGCGTTCCGGTGCTTTCTATTACTAGTCCCTAACTATCAACTTTGTATGGAGTTTGACAATTAGACGATTGCAATCACTTAGAATAAAAAGGGCTATAATAATAATAAGGAAGACGAACAATTGGGTATTTGACGAAATGTCAAATGAGTTACTTTTAAAACGGAATTTCGTATGAAAATACTGGCTTATGACGTAACATTTCAGAGCACGCTTTTATGTTTCCTCTATTTAAAAATTGTAATAACTAGTGAATGATTAAAAGAGATACATTTCCGAAACATTTTGAAATTTTTGTTTTAATCGAGCATAATCAAATAATTTATTGTTGATAGTGTCAAATACCGAATTTCTGGTATTTGAATCATGTTAACGGGAACGATTGTGTCTTTCAAAACTCTGTTAAATAAGGTTGGTTTTAAAATAAAAAATGCGGAATTTCTTCGTTAACTTCCTCACCCCATAATCTATCTCTATGCCAAGGCGACGGGCGACCGCGGCATGGTGAAAAAACTAGTACAAATGGCATCGCATAACACGGGGTGCACAGATTTTGATTGTATTATACCTAAGCAAAACTGGCATAAACACTTACGTATGTACACTTATATATTATCTTTTATTTTTTTAATTTATTACCATGACTATAATGCTTTGTATGCTTGACTTTTATAAAATAAATAATCTTAAATCTAGAGAAACACTTACTGTTTGTTTATTTTCTGTAGGGGCTTCTCGCCGGCCGACCACTTGTGCTCTGTAAAGTTAAAGATTATTTGAATTAAAATTTGAAGAAAATGGTGGCAATGGTGTACTCTTTAGATTCGAATATTTGCCCTGCGTGCTTTGCTATTGTAGACGTCCCTACAAATTTATTTTTGAAAGAGCGGCTTAAAGGTAAAGTTGTCTTAGTTTTACTAACGAAATTACTTTTGTGTAACTTAAAACGAAACATTTAAGTAAGTAGGTATTATACATAATTAAATATACTTTTAAAATGTACGGAAAAAATAAAATAAAATTAACAATGTAAGTAATTATGTCAGACTTCCTTCTAAGCCATTCTAACTCATCTTTCGGTCAATAATTCCATTACGTTGTAATAACATTTGTCAAATAACACAGTTTTCAATTTATGATTAAAAGCGACTACGGTATCAGCCCCCAATCCTCCACAGCTGGACAAGCTCAAACATTACAGGCACATAAATTAGGTCCTAGATCATAGGTCCCACACTAGGATACCCTGTGACGCGAGAACCAGAAACAGCTACATCACAAACATAAATATAAACATGCAAGACCAAGACATAGGAGTTCCCCAAGGCATCCTTATTTCACCGCTGCCAGCAATCTGACTCAGGTAACAACCAAAAACTAAAACCTTAGGAGGAACTAACTAACCTCCCTCACTCTTCGGCACTTCTCCCTCGCTAAGGTAAGCATTCTCGAGCGAGGACGTCTGCACTTCCGTGTTGGTCTGCGTGCTGGTCCATTTGTCTTCGGGCGAGGAACGGGACTTCGCTGCAAAATACGGGCAAAATTCGCTGCAAATGATGTATACCTGTAGGTATTCATGTATCGGTTGTGAGCGACGCCATATTGCTCAAGATGGAGGCTGGGCGGCTTATTTTAAAAGTGAATTTTTACATGCCTTTATTAGAAGATCTACATGAAAGAATTTAAAATTGCCACTTTCTGAGCACTATCAAAAAATGTGAGATGGTTTTCAGAAACCTGTCAAATAGCCTATTGTGAAACTATCAAGTTTGACGTTCATAAAGTAACAACATGTTTTTACTCCGATTATACAAAAATATCTAATTTGATATTATTTATACTCACGGTTCGAGTCATCAATGGACGATATATCGTAGTGCGTGTTGTCGGGACTTGTGCCATCGGATCGGACCGAGACGGGCGGTCTTTCTATAGTGTAGGTCCCAGCTTCGCTGACCAGTCTCTTGTAGGTCGCCTCTTCCTTTTTAAGGTCAGGTTTTGGCTGGGTACCTGAGAAGACATATACAGACTGAATGGAGTGTTTTTACACATATACTAGCAGACAGTATGAATTGAGACAGGAATGTTGCGTTGGTTTGGACATGTGGAGAGGATGAAGGATGAAAGACTGACAAAACTAATATATCGAGCGAATGTGAGGTCGGACGTACTTCGACCAAATAGAGGATATTTTGATTGCTACTGACTAGGATACCCTGTTTCGTGGGAACCAAAAACAGCGACATCACAAACTTCCTCACAAACACAAACGACAAACGTCTCTATTTTATTCTACTTCTATGGAAAGCATGCTTAAAAATCAAATGTAAACCAGGTTTTCACCAATCCGGACTAGGCCCCCGTGGTGGAGTATGGCCTACACCTTCCCCAGGGAAGAGACACGTGCCCCTCGGTGGGGGCTTAATGGGTTGATGATGATGAAATCAGGTTTTAGAATGCTATCCAACTCTGCTACTGAACAAATCCCCGTAGTCCGTACCGATATCGCGTCGCTGGCACTTGGCACAGAGCTTAAGCCCGGCGGGGCTGCTGGTGGCGAACCGCAAGGTGCCACTGCACGAACGGTACGTGCTCACGTCACGCAGGCCCATCCGTGAGCACCGGCATACTGACGAAGTGTTCGAGCACAGCTCTGGATGGGGTGAGGTTAGGAAAAGAGGATGTACATTCTGTTACGGCCACTCCTACGTGAGGCGGGTGTCTTGCTCGCACAATTTAACATTTTTAATTACTGTAAAACCCCCAAACTAGATTAATCAAAAACTTAGGTACTCATTTTATTAGTCCCTGAACATTTTAAATTATGCAAGCAAGACAATATGTTTCACGGAAGAACAGTCTTAACACAAAAGTTTACAAAACAAGTGGGATAGGCAGCTAATCGTAAGGTGCCGCTGCATGAATCGTATGTCGTGACGTCACGTATGCCCAGCCGTGAGCACCGGCATATTGACGTAGTGTTCGAGCACAGGTCTGGGTGGAATGAGGTTAGGTTAGGAAAGGAGGATGCTCATTCTTTTAAGACAAAAGTTTACAAATCAAGTGGGAAAGGCAGCTAAGCGTAAGTTGACGCTGCATGATTCGTAAGTCGTGACGTCACGTAGGCCCTCATTATTAAATTAAAGTTAAATTAAATGTAGCTAAGCATCAGGATGCTTTGAACTAAAACTTTCGTAAGCACTACACATGGCTTAATCATGGTCAACCTGGTCGGACCCTTCCTCCAAAAAATCAAGTGTTCCGGAATTAAGTAGTTATTAATAAGCATCAGCATATTGTCGTAACGTGCGAGCTGACCTGAGTGGGGTAGGAAAGGACTTACAGGTAGGTATGGGAGCTGATCTGAGTGGGGTAGGGAAGGACTAGGTTGAAGTAATTCGGTCAGTATAGCTTCGATAAGCCGTGACTTTCTCTAACTCTTTTCTTCTTTTTGTGACCGTAGCGCTTGGAGAACGCCGCATAGACAAGATGATGTTTAAGTTAGGTTAGGAAAGGACCAAAGTAAGTTAGGAGGGAACATTTTGGACAGGTCAGCTTGAAAACATCTACCCGATTTTACCCTAGAAACATTTTATGAGTGTATTCGGTACGTCTGAGAATACGTTGTTATCTATTTTTCATAGTCCTAAGTGAAAAAAAAATGGCGAAACAACGTTTGCCGGGGCAGCTAGTAGATAAATAAAAGTACGACCAAGATAGATAAATGCTCTTTCAATAGCTTCTTAAATGTGCCTATCAGATATTTCGGTGTAAAATTAGGTGAGGATTGCGATATATCACAAAAGGCCCGCATTAGGTGAGGTTGTGATAATGTTGTGTAATGTAAGAAATACTTATATGAATAACTGCTAAAACAAACAAAAAAAAACTTAGTAACTAAAACTTTCATAAGGACTTCGGATACATTAAGGACTTTTGGTCCGAAGAGTCCGACCAGGTTTCACTCTGATTCGAAGAGCTTTATCATGAACAGTGTATCCGGAAAACCGTTTACAACTTACCATTGTCGGCTTCTTCTTTTTCTTCCTGTTTTTCCTCTATTCCCTCATACATCTCTCTATTGTGGAAAGCGGTTTTGGGGCCCACTATACCTAAAGAAGACTCTTTCTCTTCGCCGGATACACGATCTGTCTTCACGGAGTCTATCACTCTCTTGCTGTCAAAGACGCTGATGGCGAACCGGGCGTCATCAGAGTCTTGGTTCTGGAGACAATTGATGTCGCGCGTCTGCGGGCTCGCTCGCAGCTCGAAAGAGTCGTCGCAACCGATATTTTTGTCTTCAAGCGAACGAGGAAGTTCGTGGCCATTGTCGACGGTTTGGCTTTTTGCGAATTTCGTTCCGGATTGGCTGAAATTGATATTTGGTCGTAACCATCGACGTAGAGCCGTAAGTAATAAACGTTTTACAACATTCTATGACTGGATGGTATGCGAAAAAAGGCATTCGCTGCAAAGTGTTACAGTTTTAGACGGAAGAAATGTCTAAAAGATATGGTGAACTAACAAAGATGATTTTTAAGTGTATTCAATTCAATAAAACAAAAAAAACTGCAAACTCGTTCATCTTTCATACCCTGCTGTATGCTTTTATGCATGAAATTAGAATTCTATTTGTTGATTGGCAATGTAGAATGTTAGCCGCTGCCTTGGGGCCGAATTATTAGTGGATAAAAAGGCGGCGAGAGAAATAAACTCCACTCTAATCATCTATCTCATATCATATTCAATCTAGTACATAAGCCGGAACTATCAACTACCTAACAAGATCCGATGAACGCAATCAACAGCTTGCAAATTATATAACAATTACATGGACTTGATGGTGTATCGTAACTTACCCTGTTTTAGAGCTCATTAAAATTTCATCGGTGGATTCGACCAAGCTCTCTTGACGTGGCTGTGCTGCGCTCTTTGGCACTTCTTGTATGTGTTTTGGCTGCATCTGCGGAGAAATTTTAACAGACGATTTTTGAATAAGCGAATCAGTTATTGTTGTTCAATAAATCTTTTGAGTGGGGAAGCCTTGGAGTGCGTTACATCGCCGATAAAGTACAAGAGACTAGGCTAAGATGGTTCAGGCAAGTAAAAAGAAGACCCCTGACTATGTTGGAAACTACAACGTCTGTCCCGGCCCGAACGGAAACCCAGAGGAAGACCGAAATCCAGGTGGATGGAGTAGAGAAGGAAAACCTCATAGAATAAAATAAATAATAAAATTTGCACACTAAGTCACAGATGTATTTACACATTTTGTTACACGGTAGGTTATTACAAATAATTACACGCTAGTGGCATTTTTCCGAGCGGTTCCGTGCTTCGCAAGGCACGTTAAGCAGTTGGTGCCGGCTGCCGTCGATAGATGGCAGTCGTTAAGCCAAGTCAGAGGCCTTAGGGCGGCTTGAAAACTTCTGACAGTAAGACCAGCCACTAGTCTTACAAGCCTCCACCAATCCGGACTTGGCCCCCGTGGTGGAGTATGGCCTATACCTTCCTCAGGGAAGAGACCCGTGCCCCTCGGTGTGGACATAATGGGTTGATGATGATGACACGATACAACATGGTGAACACTGGAGTCTAAACTAGGCTGGGCTTGTGTCTCAGACGCCAGTTCCTTTACGTTACAGAAGGAGACCAAAGCACTTCAATTGTACGCTAATACATTCATACATAAGCTGAGACCCGAACAGTAGGTAGAGATCAGAGTTTGTCAATTCCCTCGAAGCGCTAATGGAATGGAAAGACATATCCTGACGTGACCATACGTGACCTGACCGGGCATTTACAGCTGTGGTGAAGCGTATACTCTGATGGTTTGATGATAATGATGATGACTGGAAGCAGACTTACTTCAACGACAACAGCCTTTTCCGGGTCCACAATGTAGTACTTGCAATCCTTGAAGTATCTAATGACTGGTATATCAGCCTCGCTTAATTCAACGTCAAAGGACTGCATGTCTAAAGACTTGGACTTCTTTTCGCGTCGTCCTTTTCCGTCTGGAGAAATTGAGCCCTGCTTTGAATCTCTTTTTGATGCTGCCTCTTTTTGCTATAAAGTGATATTTTTTTCATGTAAATTTTGAGTTTGATTATCTTTTTTAAAATTTTCTTCTTCAACCTACAGCCACCCAATGCTGAGTGTATGTCTCTTCTATTGCGCGCCATTCACTGCAGTCTTATGAACTTCTTTTTCCAGCTGCCTTTTTTCCACTACAAATACGGCCCTAGGGCAGCGGTTAACATACCTTAACATACAGCAACCAGAATCTAGTTTTTTTTAATTTTGTTTATTTTTTCACCACCGAGTCACTAAACGATTCTACTAGAGGCATATGTAGTTGTTAAATATTAACACTATCTTACCGCCGATTTCCTCAGCTCATCCAGCTGCATTTGCAAGAGATTAATCTGCCTCTGAAGATCTTGGTTTGTTCTTTCGGCGAGCTGCAAAAAAAACATTGGCATATCATCTTGAATCTGTTACCGGATGCTGTAGACAGATGGCAGTCGTTAAGCCAAGTTCGCGGCCTTAACGCGGTTTGAAAATTTCTGACAGTAAGACCAGCCATTAGTCTTACAAGCCTCCACCAATCATGACTTGGCCCCCGTGATGGAGCATGGTCTATAAATTCCTCAGGGAAGAGACCCGTGCCCCTCGGTAGGGACTCTTGCTCTGCTGGAGGCTTCCCCAAAGGCACGCTACTTCTCTTTGTACAAATACAAATAAAAACATTTTATCTCTTTATCTCTATTTTTATCTTACCTCCTCGCACACCTCGATGCTCTTGTCGGCGAAGCCCGAATCATCGTTGTCTCTACGTGGTTGGGATGATAAAGATCCGCGGCCCATCATCACTGGGTCTCCATGACCGCGCCCGACCGGGTATGCGCTGAGGTGATCCGGAGTTAGGGTCTCACTCGAGCGGAAGTACACCCCGGATTTTTGCTATAGAAATATAAAAAAGATGTATGTTTTAGTTACTTTTAAAACGGAATTTTGTGTGAAAATACCGAATTATGACGTCACATTTCGGAGCACTTTTTTATGTTTCATTTATTTAAAAATTGTAATAACTATTAATTGACAAAAAGAGCCACATTTGCCGAAATGTTTTGTAATTTTTGTTTTAATCAAGTGTAGGAGAAAATTCATTTTCGTAAATGAAGATTACACCTGCACGTCGTTGGACGGTATAAAAGGCATCGCGCGCTGGCGCGCGCCCCACCCCCGCTCCCAACAGTGTCCCCGGGGACACTACTCTCACTTAATTTTTTCTTTCTGTCACCATGTGACGAAGCCCTCTAAGCGGCAGCTCTAGTGAGCTCCGCTGTGCGCCCTCCTCGGCCTCGAGGGGGGTCGCTCATGATGTAGGTTTAGGGGTCCATAGGACCAAACCAGCCCCAAGGTGGTGTTTAGTGGGTAGGCGCACTCTGCGAGTCCCACATTGGCAGCACGGCCGGGCCCGTGCTGTTATGCATGAGCATTCACCACCTCCCTCCCCCGTGTCCTCCGGAGGGTGCCCTTTATAGGGCTAAAAAAAAAAAAGCGCGCGCCCCTTATTCCGCTCCGAACCGCCGTCGGTGTAACATCCATCCGATATTATTATTTTGCGTTACTTTGTTTCTGATTAGCTTTTGCTAAATTGTTGAAGATTTCTGTGCTAATTATTTTGAGTTTTGATAAAGATTTCCGTATGAAATTATTTTTGTTCATGTGAAAATTTATTGAGAATTAAAACTATTTTGTGACTATTGATTCCACCTTGTTTTTAATACCTTTCGCTCGAATTTGCTAAAACAAGCATATCAAATAATTTATTGTTGGTCGTGTCAACTACCGGAGTAGACCTAAGAATGTGTAGTGCTCTTGCAGAGTATCATTTACCGAGTGAATTACTATGAACTTTATTCCGGATTCACTTACTTGACTTTTTGTCGGAAAGTCAGAGACGAGCAAACGACGCGAGCTCCGACTCTGCTCACCATGATTAAGAGACCCCCCAGCGTCTTTCGAGCGTCGTCGTCGTGTCAGCGTCCGCACAGCGTCGACGCAACTTCGTCGCGCCGACGCGGCGCCAGCGCTTGGCGTCTACCGGAAAATATGCCTTGCCAAAAAATTGCCTTCCTGAATAACTCCACAGAGGATCAAGCCAATATTGTCGATGATGTTTCTTTTTCGTTTCCTTATTTTTCGTTTTATCAGTAATGTCAACAGCATTTTCACACTGACTGTATAAGACAAGCACCGCAGTGCCGGGACGCCAGCGCTGGCGTCGCGTCGGCGCGTCGTCGACGCTGGCACGACGACGACGGTCGAAAAAGGCTAGTGTGGAGGTCTATAAGCTCTGTGAATCAGAGCGAAACCTGGTCGGACTCTGTAAACTACTTCCCTCCCTCTGACAGTATTGTCTAATCTAAGACAAACTTTTTCTACGATTGAGTTCCAAACATTTTTTTTATTAAGTAATTTCTTTTAACGAACTGCCATAATCATAGTTTCATCAAATAGAGGACGTACTAGTATTGAATCCTTAATTTAAAAAAATATGGTATTAACAAAAGGCAAGATAAAAAGTACCCGAAACCGGCGTGCGTACATGCAACGACTAAGGAATGTCGATGAAGCGAGTGATCAGACAGGATCGTGGCAAGTGGTAGTCCCTGATCTCGGCCTGCCCACTGGGATACGGGCGTGAGCTTGTGTATGTATGTACAATGCTTACTTATGATTAATTTTAAAAGCTTCATTGCATTGCTTGTTTTGATCTTTGAACACGGTGATAGTGCAGCGCTTAGAACGATGGGTTCTGATGCGGTAGTAGTGTAGTGGTTTCACCGGTGGGTTCTTAACCGAGAAGTCCCTTGTTCGATCCCTTACGCACGTAGAATTTCGTCTCAAATGTCGTTTGAAAACCCCACAATTCAAATGACAAAACCACGGCGGTTATACTCTTTATCGTACCGAGTGATTGCCCTGAACTTTTAATTTATAGCCGTATCTTTAAAAACTTTTCGCCCAATCACTTATACAGTTTTATTGCTCGGACGAAGTGGATAAATATCTCATTTTCCGTCACTATTCAATACAAATTGACACAGCATAGAGTTCTTCGAATACCTTATGACCAGTAAGTCCAGCCAGTAAGACCAGCCGCTAGTCTTAGAAGCCTCCACCAATCCGGACTTGGCCCCCGTGGTGGAGTATCGCCTATACCCTCCTCAGGGAACAGACCCGTGCCCCTCGGTAGGGACATATTTGGTTGATGATGATGATAGAGTTCTTCGAATACCTTAGGGAGCCTTTTCGAGGTAGAGCATGCATTTTCATCAAAGCTGGTACATAAGGGCTCCTCGGTTTTGCCATCGGGATCAATGAACACAGAGCTTCGAAAGGAGC
The DNA here is from genome assembly GCA_947310845.1 of Yponomeuta plumbellus. Taxonomy (NCBI): domain Eukaryota; kingdom Metazoa; phylum Arthropoda; class Insecta; order Lepidoptera; family Yponomeutidae; genus Yponomeuta; species Yponomeuta plumbellus. The sequence continues at coordinate 24,311,864 of OX371193.1, read as the reverse complement.
CCACAGGCTGGTAGCAAGAGCTCTGAAAAGTTTGATTGGTGGTTAAAGCTGAACGCGGACTTAGCGGACTATCCTCGCCGAAGACACGTGATAATTATATTGAAAAGCGGACTTCCGAATTAAATCGTAAGCAGCAAGAGTTATAATACCTTACAGAAATATTTAACATGGGACACGGGGGTTTGGCTAGCGCGCGCGCTAGCGTGTCCTTAACAGTTACGGTCAGACTCGACCTGTAGTCTAAGCCACTAGGCGTGTTTTTTGCAGTCACAGTTAGGCAAGGGCGTTCAGAAATCAAAATTCACTCATTTATTTCAACGTAAAGCATGTGGACGACCAGCTACAAGATGGACAGGCGATCTTATCCAAGTCTTTTTGGAAATCCATGGAGGAGGCATATGTCCAGCAGTGGACTTCTTGTGGCCGAATGATGATGATGAAAGCATTTAGAGTCTGTTTTCAGAATGAGAATGTACGTAGAATGCTTTTGAGTTGTGTTTGTAGTGGAGAAAAGGGCAGCGGGTGAAAAACTCCGCCTCAGACTTATCTTTTATCAAATCACATAAACATAATACATCAGGACCTCCATGATAAGATATTTATGGTAAGCGTGGAATGTTACCATGAATAACTTGAAAGCCAAAATACTGGTTAAGTAAGGAAGTAAGTCTCCTAGTAAGCCCCGAGGACCCGCCGGCGGGTCCGATGTAAACTACGGCGCATTCCGTCAGGCCCCGTAGATGCCGGCGGGTCGGTCATGCAACGGCTCTTTGAATCAAAATTTGTAGATGATATAGACCACAGTTGTATCATCATCATCATCATCAGGCTATATTAGTCCACTGCTGGACATAGCCCTCCCCTAATGAGCGCCATAGCGCCCTGTCTTCAGCTTGCCGCATCCAGCATCTGCCTGCAGTCCTTCGCAGATCGTCATCCCACCTGGTTAGAGGGCGTCCTACACTACGTTTGCCGAGTCGCGGTCTCCACTCAAGAACACGTTTACCCCAGCGGTTGTCGGTTCTTCGCGAAATATGGCCAGCCCACTGCCACTTCAGCTTGCTAATTCTCTGAGCTATGTCGATAACTTTGGTTCTCTGTCGGATGTATTCGTTACGAATTCTATCCTTCAGAGAAACTCCGAGCATAGCTCTCTCCATAGCTCGCTGAGCGACTTTAAACTGGTGGACCAAACCTTTCGTGAGTGTCCATGTCTCGGCTCCGTAGGTCATAACAGGTAGGACACACTGATTGAAAACTTTCGTTTTCAAGCATTGCGGTATGGATGACGAGAAGACCCGGCGTAGTTTCCCAAACGCTGCCCAGCCCAGCTGGATCCTCCTCTTGGCCTCCTTCTCGAAATTGTTTTTACCTAACTGCAGAATCTGCCCGAGGTAAGTGTATTCGGAAACGATTTCGAGTAGGTGACCATGTACGACGACCGGTATTGGATCAATGTGACCATTGATCATGACTTTGGTTTTATCCAAATTCATACCAAGACCGATGCGTCGCGAGGCTGATGCTAGGCTGGCCAGCATGTGGTTCAGCTCCTCTAGCGACTCCGCCATTAAGACTTAGTCATCTGCGAATCGCAGGTGTGAGATGTAGTCGCCGTTTATGTTAATGCCCTTTTCTTTCCAGTCCAGCGTCTTAAACATGTCTTCCAACGCGCTTGTAAACAGTTTCGGGGATATAACATCCCCCTGTCTTACTCCTCTGCACAGTTGGATGGGTTTAGACTGCTGGCCCTGTACTTGGACACTCATGGTGGCGGCTTCGTACAGACATCTCAACACCTCGACATAACGATAGTCTACTTGGCATCGCTGTAAGGATTCCAGAACAGCCCAGGTTTCGACAGAGTCAAAGGCCTTCTCATAGTCCACAAAAGCAAGACACAGGGGCTGATTATATTCCTCGGTCTTCTGTATAATCTGCCTCACTGTGTGAATGTGGTCTATGGTGCCATATCCTCCGCGAAACCCGGCCTGTTCCGGCGGCTGGAACTCGTCGAGTCTTCTGGCGAGACGATTCGTGATCACTCGTGAAAACAGCTTATAGACATGGCTCAGGAGCGAGATGGGTCTGTAATTTTTTTAGAAGAGTCTTGTCACCCTTCTTAAAAAAGAGCACCACCAAACTCCCGCTCCATGCCTTTGGAGTTCTCCCACTGTGAAGGACGGCGTTGAAGAGCTTTTGTAGTTCCTGTATAACAGGGGCTCCTCCAGCTTTCAAGAGCTCTGATGTTATTCCGTCCTCACCGGGGGCTTTTCCATTTTTAAGCTGCCTCAGAGCTAGCACGATCTCGTCTTGACTGATGTCAGGCAGTTCGTCGGTGTAGTGGCGTGTCAGGGTGGCTCTAGAATCTTGGTCGTCTCGTTGAGAATAAGGGGCATGTGCAGCGTATAATCGGCCATAGAAATCCTCTATCTCGGCGGAGATCTCCGGCTTCGACAATACGGTCCTCCCGTCGTGCGTTGTAAGCTTCGTCAGGTGGCTCCTGCCAAGCTGCTGAGTGAATACTTTGGACCCTCGGTTTTGCTCTATTGCCTCTTCAATGAGGCGTGTGTTGGAGCTCCGAAGGTCGCGCCGTACCATCTTCGCAATTTGCTTGTTCAGGTTTGACCTCTCTGACGAAGTCGCTTGGGTGGTTTCCCGTCTTTTTGTCAGCAACCGGAGAGTCTCAGCCGAGAGTTTGGATTTCTTGCCTGTCCGCTGCGTTTTGCAGAACTTGATGCCCTCGTCCCTAAGAGTTACGACCAGATTGTGTAGGGTCTCGTCAGCGTCGTCGGTGGGCTCCAAGGCAACAAATCTATTCCCGAGAAGCTGCTGGAACTTCTCGGTGCCCGCCATGATTTGGATTGGGTTTGGTCGGAGTGTGGACTTCATCAGACGGTTTCTCTCAAGCTTCAAGTTGATATTCAGAGAGCCTCGGAGAAGTCGGTGATCAGATCCGGTATTAAACCTGTTGATCACTGAGACATCTCTGAATATATGCTTGCTATCCGTCATGATGAAGTCGATCTCATTTTTGGTCACAGTGTCGGGGCTTTGCCATGTCCACTTCCTTTGAGGCTGTTTCTTGAAGAAAGAGTTCATCAAGAATAGTTCCTCTTTCTCAAGGAAGTTGACAAGCATTTGCCCCCTGTGATTCCTGACTCCATAACTATGCGGGCCTATTCGGGACTCGTTGCCACTCTGGGTTCCCACCTTGCCGTTAAAGTCCCCCATAACAACGTTGAAGTGAGCCTTCGTGGTGTTATGTAAGGCTTTGGATATGTCTTCGTACATATCCTCAACTTCATCATCCGAGTGTGCCGAGGTCGGTGCGTAAACCTGAATGACCTTCATGCTGTAACGCTTGGACAGCCGAAGGATCAGGTACGCTACCCTGGTCGACACACTAGAGATTTCTTCAACGTTGTTAGAGAGGGCCTTATTGACGAGGAAACCTACGCCACCCTGGGATGTTTTATCACCCTCGCGAAAGTAGAGAAGATGGCCCGAGTCTAGGGTTACGGTGTCCTCCCCCTCTCTACGGACTTCACATAACCCCAGAACATGCCATTTAATGTTCTCTAACTCCACTTCCAACTGCGCTAGATGATGGTCAAGCCTCAGAGTGCGTCCATTGAACGTTGCCAGGGTCAGATGTTTGTGGCAGCCTGAGGTAGCCCGGTGATTCTTAGCACCCCCTACCCCGCCGTTACCATGGCCGCTGCCACGATGGCCAGGAATAGCGAGGCGGCCGGGAACTGGGGGCCGTTTCCTGAGTTGTGCCATCATGGGGTAATGCCCATAATCCCCACGCTGGGCATGCGGGTTGGGGATCGCAGTGCGGTAGAGTTGTACTGCAGGAGGCGCTGCTGCCCACCCCCCGGTTTTGTGTCCCTTAGTCGCCTTTTACGACACCCGCGGGAAGAGTTGGGTTGGTGCTATTCTCTAGGCCGACACCACACAGCCACACAGTTGTATGAGAATGTTTTATTCTTTGAAAACTGTGACAAATTTCAAATATTACTCTGTGAATAACTCTCAGCTGTGAAAGTAAGTGCCTGAGGGGTTAATTTTCTTACAAAAGTAAGAAAAACATTAATGCAGCGGCCACACACACGAACATTAACCCTAGTTTCATACGCTAAACTATACCATACCATACGATTTGTATACCAACAATACCAACATTTCCAATCTAAGCATAACCTAAGAATGATCTACGCCACAAAAAATGTTTGTACCTCGATGGTATTCAAATCTTCTGAAGCTTTTTTCTTAAGTTGCATGGACACCTGCTTGTTGGTCTTGCTAGGACTCTAAAACGATTTGAAACGTTATTTCTAACGGCGTAAGAACTATATTTCCTGCATGAAAAGTGAATTTTATTTAGATAATACAATCACTGGCCTTGTTTCGAAGGACGTCATCTCCAAAAGTCGTTATCTAATTTCAAAATACTTTCACCAAAAGAATGAACCTTCAACACATATACTGATAATATTTATATACCGCTGTGGAAGGCAACTTCCTCCCATCTTGAAGAATAAAGAATGTTTATTCATTTGACTGAATAAACTAGATTTATAGGTATGCAATGGATGAATGAAGTGGACCGAAGAAGTTTTTTACCTTTAGATGGGCAGCCTCGTCGTATCTGTGAATATTGGGAGTAGATTTCGCCGGAACTTCAAAGAGCGATGCTGACTCTTGGTGGCACGTGAGGCATGTACGGACCTCCTGTGAAATATGCATACGCCTACATAATCTTGTCACAACTTGAACGTCAAGGGGAATTGATGTTCAGTTAAGTGGCCGTTCAGGTAAGTGTTCAATCAGGTAAGTGTTTAGTTAGGTAAATGGAAATTCATTGGACGATTAGATAAATGGACGATTAGATAAATGGACGATCAGATAAATGGACAATCAGGTAAGCAGGCTATCGGATAAATGGACGTTGAAGTTGACGATCAGGTAAGTGGCCAATCAGGCAAGTGGACAATCGTAAATGGACGATCAGGTAAGTGAACGATCAGGTAGGCGGACATTCAGGTAAGCAGACTATCGGGTAAGTGGACGTTTCGTAAGTGGAAGATCAGGTAAGTGGACAATCGGGTAAATGGACGATCAGGTAAGTAGACGATCATGTAAGCGGACATTCAGGTAAGCAGACTATCGGGTAAGTAGATGTTTCATAAGTGGAAGATCAGGTAAGTGGACAATCAGGTAAATGGACGATCTGGTAAGTGGACGATCAGGTAAGCGGACCATCAGGTAAGCAGACTATCGGGTAAATCACTTACCTGATCGTCCACTTCCACGTCCATTGATCCGATAGCCCGCTTACCTGATTGTCTATTTATCTGATCGTCCATTTATCTAATCGTGCAATGAATTTTCATCTGATTGAGCACTTACCTGAACGGCCATTTAACTGAACATCAATAAACCCCTTAACGTTCAAGTTGCCACAAGATTATGTAGGCGTGCATCCAGCGTCTTCCTGCTACCTGGATGAGATTCTCAGTCCATCGTGTGGCTGGTCGTCCTACATTCATCATCAACCCATTATGTCCCCACCGAGGGGCACGGGTCTCTTCCCTGAGGAAGCTATAGGCCATACTCCACCACGGGGGCCAAGTCCGGATTGGTGGAGGCTTGTAAGACTAGTGGCTGGTCTTACTGTCAGAAGTTTTCAAGCCGCCCCTAAAGGCCTCTGACTTGGCTTAACGACTGCTATCTATCGACGGCAGCCGGTACCAACTGCTTAACGTACCTTGCGAAGCACGGAATCGCTCGGAAAAAATGCCACTAGCGTTAGTCATAGACGGTGACCCATTCATGGACTGAACGCGCCGAATGTTGCTTAACCTTAGTGATCGTTCAAGATCACTCAGGCAGCCCAGGCTACGAGCGTCCTACATTGTGCTTGCCGATCTACTCGTAATAATATGGTCTCTATTCGAGAATGTTTAGTTCGTCCGTGCGCTACTTTGTTATTTAAGTTTAAAATGGACAAATATAATCTGAGTTCTTCCAGCGCCTGATCTAGTACAACTGTTTTGTTTGTTAACATATAACTTTAATATCGTGTTCAATAATAACAACAAAACACTCACCTTTAAGGTCGCCTTTTCTGCATTCTTGTTGGTTTCGGGAACTCTCCACCATTTCTGATTTGCTGCTAAGTCGGTCTGGGTGTCGGTCGCGGTTTCTTTGCTGGCCACTTCATGTATTGTCCCTAGTTTATTAGCGTCACTTTGGGTATTCACTGCGGCGTCCTTAGTGCTAGAACGACTCCTAAATGTCTGTAAGAATACCACGGCGTTAAATCCTATCAGAAATATATTTGAACGTAAAAAATTTACATGTTGTTTGTTGAGTGTGAATGTACTTATAATGTTAATGATAGCCGCTGCCTTGGTGCCGAATGTAGTGGAGAAAAAGGCAGCGAAAAAAAAATCAACTCCGACCGTCTTTTCTCAAATCACTTTAAATCTAATACAAATTTTGTTTGAATGTGCATCTACCTAAGAAGCTCAAGACCCATGAGAGCAATCAATATGTAAATTTCAGAACGCTGCGGAAAATACAAGTGACTTGAGGGAAAACCTGATTGACATATCGGGAAATTACCTTACTGGCGCCATCTATCGGCCCTAGTCAAGAGGATCTGAGTAATTACAACTTTTTTATTTGATTTGATTTGAAAATTCTTTATTGCACAACAAAAGATCTGCACAAAGGTGAGCTTAATACAAAAAAGTATGTTTTTCCAGCTATCCAAGGATGATGCGGAAAGAGTATGGGGTAGTGCTAGAAAAGTTATTAAGAAAATTATAAATTACTTACAAATTAGTTAAGTAGGTACGAGTAATATATCAATGTAATACATAAACTTCTAAGACATAATGAACTAGGTACACACTATATTACTTTGCTCTGTTCAAAAATATATACATGAACTTTGCTCAATGGAATTGCATTGTAAGAGTTACAGACTTAGGCTGACATTCAGAGACGAATCCTAAGTTCACGCTTAGATCAGTCTTAGCAAAGTAAACTAAAGTCGTACTTAGTAAAGCGCCGAAATTTTCGTATTCACAGTACTTAGGAAAATCATCATTTTTTAGTGATGTAGTTCTTACCGGTTTTTTAAATTTGACATTGTTACACTAGAGCAGGACAACATCATACAATTTTATATATGTCAGAGTGAGTAAAAAAATCCCACAGATAATGCTCGTAGAACATCAGTGAAATGACGTTTGGAGTAGTCTGTGAACAAAAGGCTTAGAAGTGACAGTTCTAAGTTCACGTAAAGTCACCGATATTGACTACTTACACTTAGTTAAGCACCATTTCATACTAAACTTGCTAAGATTCGATTCTGAATACGAAATGTCTTTAAGTACGTGATTTTGACATTTCTGAGACTAGTCTTTGCTTAGTTTTCGTCTCTGAATGTCAGCCTTACAGCCCTCGTGTGGCGAAACGTTTTCGTTGCAAGCGGTTGTAGTATGTGAGTTTTGTATGAGTAATTGGGTATTTGACAAGATGTCAAATGAGTTACTTTTAAAACGGAATTTCGTCACATTTCAGAGCTCTCTTTTTAAGTTTCATCTATTTAAAAATTGTAATAACTAGTAAATTATTAAAAGAAATACATTTTCCGAATCATTTTGTAATTTTTGTTTTAATCGAGCATCTCAAATAATTTATTGTTGATAGTGTCAAATACCGTATTGCGATTATTATATTTTATGTATATAACTCAATTTCGACCAAAGTGTCGCTTCAAGTGTTTTTCCTTTCCACCGTCGATATCTAGATAAAAATGTTAACAAAAAAAAATCGACTTTTTGCAGTCGGTTTTTTTTAAGGTTTTATTTGTTTTTAGTGAAACTGAAGTACACTTACTAATTAGACCCCAACAAATTAATCAATAGACCACACGACGCTTAGCGCACATACGTGACTTGTTGCTATGAAGAAAAATACAGACAAAAGTTCAGTTCTGAGGTAATAAACATAAAAAAAAACACTCTAATTGAGAACCTCCTACTTTTTTATGTCGGTTAATAATAATAATTCATAAGAGATTTCACGTAAAAAAGACATTTAAGGGAACCACTGTTACTTAGATTACCATGCCGACTCGGCGTCATTCGCCAAAACTACAGGTTATCGGCCGATTTCGCCAAAACTACAGGTTATCGTAATTACTTAACTGTAGTGATGTCTGGTCAAATTTCTCAGAAAAGAGCGTGACAGAATGTTACTTAAGTATTTACTTAGTGTAAATTCTCAATTCAGAAATCGGCCCTATATAAGTCAATATAGGTCTCCGTCTTCCCTCGAAGAAGGAGTATGTACCTATAAGTTTATTCTCCACGCGTGGCCACAGCGGGTTGACTTACATTGCTCAGGTGCGTCTCAATGGTTCTGGCGACCTCGTTCGATAGTTGAGCTGACTTCAGCTGGGTTTCCAACTCGGCCACCTTTTTCTTCTCCATCGAGAGTTGCGTTGAGATTTCTCCTGTAACGGAAATCAGAAATTTAAACGTAAAGAATTTACATTTTGTTAGTTGAAATGTCAATGTATGTACTTATAATGTTAATGTCAGCCGCTGCCTTGGGGCCGAATGTAGTGGAGGAAAAGGCAGCGAAAAAAAACTCCACTCTGACCGTCTTTTCTCAAATCATCTTAAATCTTCCGGTGCCGCTGCTGAATCTGCAGCGAGGCTCAAAGTCCAAAAGTAAAATGCCCTTTTGGCGAATTACATTTTGGTTCCTCTTGCGGTGAAGACCAAGGGAGCTAGGAGGGTACAGGCCAAGACTTTTGTTAGGGAGTTGGGGCACCGTTTGAGAGACCGCGGGCTTGACGGCTGCCGTTCAGGGGTGGAAGATTTCCCCCCCGTTAACAAAAAAAAAAAAGGTTATCCTGGGTACTGGTTTCCTACTGGAGGCAGTCATACATTTATACAAATGCCCTCAGTCTGGGTGATTTTCCATGTTTGTAACGTCCTTGCCTGGTTACAAAACCAAAGACATCCTAGTTTGGGACCTGGTCAAGTGATTGTGTGGTGTGGAAGTCATTATTATTAACTTACTTGACTTTTTGTCAGAAGAGTCGATGATGGTCAGACCATATCCGAGCGAAATCTGGTCGGACCCGTCCGACAAAAAGTCAAGTAAGTGTATCCGGAATAAAGTTAATAATGTCTAGTGTTTACGAAAGTTTTAGGACTACAGATTATTCTGTGCAAACGTAAAACATAAACATTCACAAGCAAGCACATACATTCCTTCCGCGACACTAGGATAACTAGAAACAGCGACATCACGAACATTCATCATCAACACCGAGGGGCACGGGTCTCTTCCCTGAGGAAGGTATAGGCCATACTCCACCACGGGGGCGAAGTCCGGATTGGTGGAGGCTTCTAAGACTAGTGGCTGGTCTTACTGTCAGAAGTTTTCAAGCCGCCCTAAGGCTCAATTCACACTGGCGCAGAGTCGGAGCGTCGCGTCGCAAATAGAGATGAATTTAGAACAGTTGAAAAACGTGACGCTTCGCTTCGACTCTGCGCCAATGGGAATTGAGCCTAAGGCCTGTGACTTGGCTTAACGACTGCCATCTATCGACGGCAGCCGGCACCAACTGCTTAACGTGCCTTGCGATGCGAAGCACGGAACCGCTCGGAAAAATGCCACTAGCGTTAGTCATAGACAGGGACCCATCCATGGACTGAACGCGCCGTATGTTGCTTAACCTTAGTGATCGTTTTAAGATCACTCAGGCAGCCCAGGCTACGAGCGATTCATCACGAACATGTAAGACCTGTAAGACCCAAGACTATGGGCTCATTATGTAATTTTCGCAACGGATATTCATACATCTTAAAAAGTCATGCATACCACTACTGTATAGCACTATCTTCTTTTAAGACCCTATGTTAGAGCGAGACAGTACTCCGTACGACGTCGGTTTTTGTATTGACGTGACTTTTTAAGACGTATATGAATATCCGTTGCGAAAATTACATAATGAGCCCGCTGGGTATTTTTTTTAAAGACACAGGGGCCTTCAGACTCACCTAACTAAAGTCATGCATACCACTACTGTATAGCACTATCTTCTTTTAAGACCCTATGTTCGAGCGAGACAGTACTCCGTACGACGTCGGTTTTTGTATTGACGTGACTTTTTAAGACGTATATGAATATCCGTTGCGAAAATTACATAATGAGCCCGCTGGGTATTTTTTTTTTAAAGACACAGGGGCCTTCAGACTCACCTAACTAAAGTCATGCATACCACTACTGTATAGCACTATCTTCTTTTAAGACCCTATGTTCGAGCGAGACAGTACTCCGTACGACGTCGGTTTTTGTATTGACGTGACTTTTTAAGACGTATATGAATATCCGTTGCGAAAATTACATAATGAGTATGGGGTATTGGGTATTTTTTTTTAAAGACACAGGGGCCTTCAGAGTGCTTATACTGAGTTTTTTCATTCACTCTCGATAGTGAGAGCGTTTGCGATTTCCATAGGAGTGACAAAGAGACAACTAGATGGCGCGCTTTGTCACTCCTATGCAAATCGCAAACGCTATCGCTATCGAAAGTGAATGACAAAACTCAGTATACGCACTCAGACTCACCTAACTGTGAGCGCGCCTCCTGTAGACTCCCAGCCAGCTCGGTCTCCCCTGCAAGCCGGATCGCACGGGAAGCCGCTGCGTCGGCTTGCAGACGCGACACCAACTGCTCAAGGCGGTTGGTACGAGACGAGTGCTCCTTGTGGCTTGACGACAACTCCTGCAGTGAGGACGAAATCAGAAATCACAAATTTATATCAACGTGGTGTATCCTAGTGTGGGGCCAGAAGCAATGTATGTGCATGTACATTGACATATTCTCTGACTGTTGTGCAAAGTTTAAAAGAAGTATCTTGTCCACCCTCTGAAACTTAAAACTTTAATTAAGAAATTGTAAAACGTAATTGTAAGTCCTCGAGCAACTTAGTACTATCGGTGCATGTTGTGGCTGCCTGTAAGTGAGGCAGCACTTACCTTATTTGTTAGTCTATTGTCTATTGTGAATGTATTGGTGTATATCTTGTTGGTGGTCCTAATCAATAAAATAATAAAAATAATAATAATAATAATGTATGTAAATGTTTATGTTAATTTGTTAATGTTATCAACAATTTCTGATTTGCTGCTAAGTCAGTCTGCGTGTCGGTCGCGGTTTCTTTGCTGGGTACTTCATTTAATGTCCCTAGTTTATTAGCGTTACTTTGGGTAGGTATTCACAGCGGCTTCTTTACTGCTAGAACGTCTCCTGAATGTCTGTAAGAATGCGGCGCTTACCTAAATCCTATCAGAAATCAGTACTTATAATGTTAATTTTAGCCGCTGCCTTGGGGCCGAGTGTAGTGGAGAAAAAGGCAGCGAAAAAAACTCCACTTTGATCATCTTTTCTCAAATCATCTTAAATCTAATACAGTATGAATATACATCTACCAAGAACCTCAAGATCAAAGGAGGTAGTCCAGTTTGCACACCCGCCTAAATAGCACCTGGGTCTTGAGGTTAAGAGCCTTCACAGTAAAAAAATTCCGGACAAGAGCGTGTTAGGGTGCGGTTATACTCGGTCCGTACTGATCTGTATTGGAATGGCGGTCCCTACCATTATCTATGTGCCCGTTTATAAAAGATGCAGCTTAATACTTTTCGGTACGTATAGGTACGGAATTACCTGAATTGATCATACCGGTTGAACGCTTTGGCTGAGTAGGGTGTGTGTGTGGAAGAGATCTGTACGTATCAGTACTGACCTGCACCGGCAAACTCTTACCGGGAAACCTGATTATTTATGACCGTACCCTCAGGGTCGCCCACCAATGGTAACGTACTTGCAGTTTTTTCTAAACTTCAGAGACATAGTTAGTATGACGGTGCGAGTCCCGCGAGACGACAAAACGTCAGAACTTGACAATGATGTACTGAAAAGTCGCGTCTTTTGACATGAGAAACGCACGACTCGCGTCGTCACGCAGAAATTGTACTTACATCTTCCAAAGAATTAATTTTATCTTGTAGGCCGCCCATCATAACTTGACACTCCTCTTTGCATTTTGTCGTCCAGCTAAAAATAGAAATAAGATAAGAATAATATTCTGTATTGTACCAGGAAAACCACAATCACAAAATCTCGACGCTAAAAGCATTTAGTCGTATTTTCCATTTTATACTTTACATGAGAGCAAAAAATAACTTTTGGAATAAATCGGCCCGATTTCTAATAAACTGTAAGAGATTCTGTCAATTTCTCTGTTACTTTAATAGAATTATTATCTTATTATAGAAATATGTTTCTCAGATGGTTAGAAAGAGCCCGACGAGCTGAGATCGAAGGTATAAAAAGTGCGCGGAAGCGCACATACGACCATATTATTATGCGTCTGGACGACGAGAAATATTTTAAAAGTTACAGCATAGGTAATTGGCCATGCATACCCTTGAAATATCTCAGGAACAAAATGCACATATGGAATTTACTTCGATGTTACTTGGGATGAAACTTACTCTTCAGCGCCGCTCATATCAGTTTCAGCATCTTTAATTCTGAAACAAATCAAATCAACTAATTTAGCCTAGGCGCACACTAGCGACACGCGACAGGCGACAGCTCGGCGAATAGACGCGACGACAGGCTACGGCCGTCAATTTTCATATATTTTGTTCGAATCTCCGCACACTTGGCGTCAGAGTCGCGGAGTCGCGACGATAAGACGCCTGAAGCAAATGACAATGTCATGTCTGACACGGCGACAAGTCGCCCTGTTTGCGATGGCTCTTATTTCCAAATAAACTTAATCATATAGTAATGAAAAAGACTTAACTTAATGCGGGAAGGTAGGAAAAAGATCGGTTACTGGTATCTATTCATCGCACTAGGCGGACCTGTTTTGCGAGAACTATTATATAAAGAGATTGCTATCAAAGTGTCATCGATCTACGAACAGTCCATGAATTAATTAACTCTCATCGAGCCCCGAAAACCTCCTAAATGTTTATACTTACTCCGGCGTTTGCTGGACTCCCACTTCGGTGCCATCAATTCCGTTCTTCTTTACCGGCGACACCACAGAATCTCTGTAGAGGAAAAAAGACACAAAATCTTCAGTATATTGATGTAGTGAAGAATATATTGCATTTTTCAGTTTTTTTATCGTTCAAAGGGAAGACTGCAATGACAGCACCAGTGAAAAAAGAAGATTGCAATTATAAACAGCAAAAAAAATTGCAATTTGCTGCGAAATCTATGCAAGCAAGTAAGCATCAAAACAAAGATTTCCATTTGCAGGAACAGTTTGAAAATAAGTTTGCAATTTTGGGCATCACTTGAGAAGAAAACTGCATTTTGTAGCATCAGTGCAAAACGAATGTTCCAATTTAAGCGTCAAACGAAAAATTGCAATTATTGAAGCGTCAGTGCGAAAAAAGATTACAATTTTCATCACCAGTGCAAAAAAAAAGACACTAATATCAACATCAGTGGAACAAGACGATGCGATCAATAAATACAATAAACATTGGACCTGAATGCCACTGCTGAACTTGGTCGACTGCAGTTATAGTGAGGGCCCGGCGCTGGTAGTGAAAACCCATATCTAAGGAGATGATCATGACATCATGATGGTGTTTTATGTCTTAAAAATTTGGTAGAACGTAAATTTTGACTAGGATCAAACAAAACGTAAAATCTCAGTGCAGGGCAATGGCCTTCTCTCAGAGAGTGTTGGTATATTAATCACAACGCGAGCCCACCACGGATCAGCGATTTCAAGCGCTGCTATTTTCAATTTCAGATTAGTTAGGTATAAATATCTCTTGACAAAATGCTTGTCCTGATGACCAAAATGAACTTCAAAGATTTAGAGGACCACAACTTTTTAAAGCTGTCATGTATAAAGTGAGTAGTAATTGAGGACCGTTTCCTGTAAGTACGTAATATACAGGATACGGAACTCAACGTGAGGCAGTTTGGTACCAGGACAAGTGATATAATGTAAAGACCTCATAAGAAGGCTCAAGGTCGCCCAACGAGCAATGGAGAGAATGATCTTCGGAATTTCACTGCGTGATTGTATCAGGAATGAGGAGATCCGCAGAAGAATCCGAGTTACTGACATAGATCGAAGAATTTCTCAGTTGAAGTGGCAGTGGGCGGGGACATAGCTCCGAGAACTGATGGCCGTTGGGCGGAAAAGTTCTGACCTGGCGACCGCGGACCGGACGACGCGTAAGACTTGTAAGACTAGCGGCTGGTCTTACTGTCAGAAGTTTTCAAGCCGCGGAAAGGCCTCTGACGTGGCTTGACGACTGCCATCTACTGACTTGCCTTACGAAGCACGGAATCGCTCGGAAAAATGCCACTAGCGTTAGTCATAGACGGTCACCCATCCATGCACTGAACGCGCCCTATGTTGCTTAACCTTCGTGATCGTTTAAGATCACTCAGGCAGGCGGGGCAACGAGCGATTCGGTGAATGCGGACCTGGAAACTTGGAAAACCACGAGGGAGGCCTATGTCCTGCAGTAGGCATTAAATGCTGATGATGATGATAGTGTAAAGTCTATTTTTTAGTTCAATGCAAAAAAATAAAACTGACACGTTGTCATCTCACTACAATCCAAATGCTGTCAATGTCTGAATGTTGCTAGTACGCAAAAACCAAATAACCCCATTTTACTTCCAAGTAAAATTTTTTTTGTGCTACGTAGGTGTTTTTTTTTTAGACTTTGGTCTTATGAGGAATTAAATTTTAATGTCTGATGTGATAAGGATTTTGGTCACACGAGTCTTCTATTCACGGTAATAAAAATCTACCGAGTACATAATTCTATACATATATTTTATAGCGGCAACAACGCGTAATTTTTTTTGCATAGAATTAAAATGGACTTTAGTGTAGAACATACTTGACAGCAAGACTGCTATTGCACTTCGGGCACCGGTACTGCAGACTGGGCTGCGGTGAAGCCTTCTTCAGGAACTGGCGAGCAGAACACAGCCTCATATTAAGAGTGCGGATGCGTTCCGCCATGCGCTCGTTGGCCTTTTTGAGCTCCAAGATTCTGGAAATTCGCCCCAAAACAGGCGCTTTATAGAATTCATGGTTTACTAGGGCAATATCACTTCAATCTAAGAGATTCTTAGTTTAATATTTTATTGATAACATAGGTAGTTAAAAGGTTTTTGCGCGAAGCCTGCTCTTGTGCGTTGCTAAATACCTATGCATAGCGTAATACTTACGACAGATTCTGTTCAGCCATGGCAGCCCTGGTATTAGCACAGCAAGGGTTGCGCCCGCTGCCATCTTTAGCTATAGTGGTCTTCTGGATGTTTGCAAGCCTAGTGACCTTAGTGTTCAGCTGGCGAACCTTATCCTAGTAAAAATCAAAGGATTGGTATTGTAATTGCACACACACACACACACACACACACATTTTAATTCGCACTAGAAGTCTAAATCTACATGGTGCCAGGTGAATAGACACAGGAAGAGATGGAAAGCAGGAGGCAGAACAATAATGTTGAAAATTAACAAAACTGTCTTTCCAAGCCAGAGGTTATGGGTTAATTTCCCACAGGACGCCACCATAGGTACTTACATTTATACAAACGGCCTGTCTGAGTGTATTTTCATGTTTATGATGTCCTGGCTTGGTCACCACAGCACAGGGTATCAAAGTCCCAAAACTTCTGGTCCTAAACCTGGTCAAGTGATTGTGTTGTGTTGAAGTTATGTATTTATTTAAGACCATAATGAATAGATGTTAGAGTAGTTAAGGTCTATCTTTGGCTATCACGTTATTGGGATTTAGTTAACTGGCAGGCTGCAGACTTGATTTGCCCGGATTATGAGTCTAGTTTTGTAGCGTTGAGACGTCATAGAATTCTGCTTCTCCAGAATGTTTGTAAAGTTTAAAGTTATTTGCTACTTACTAGCTGCTGATTGAGTGATTTTTTGAGTTCGGTGTTATTGTCCACAAGGGCGAAGTACAGTTCCTCCAGCTCACGCTTACTGAGTTTTGTGGGACACACCCGTGCATAGTCTGGGAAATTAATGATAAGTAAGGAAGTAACTTTCTAATATTATTATGAAACCTAGAGGTCACCATTGTCAGACTACAATGATTACTTGTGATGATGATTTTTATTCATGATGGGTAGAACTTGAGTAAAGCATGTGTATAATTATATCGCACTGCATAAGATTTCAAAGCATATAATGCTATACTTGAACCATCACAAACATGCGAACCAAGTCATAAAAGTGCGAGTGAGACTACTGATATGCCTGATATGCCTCCTATATGTGTGAGAGAGGTCTGATACAAATGTTTATGACTCAGTTCGCATGTTTGTAATGGCTCAAGTATAGTGTGCGATCATCTGGATTCGATATACATGAAGGCTTTGTGTTCACTCTAATTGATTTTATCTTTACTAATGTATGTATGAATGAATCACTCGTAGCCCTGGCTACCTGAGTGATCTTAAAATGATCACGAATGTTAAGCAACATAGAGCGCGTACAGTGCATGGATGGATGACCATCTGTGATCGACACTGGTGGCATTTTTCCAAACAGTTCCGTGCTTCACAAGGCATGTTAAGCAGTGTGACGGCTTCTCTCGATAGATAATAATCGCTAAACCAAGTCAGAGACCTTAGGGCGGCTTGACAAATTTTGACAATAACACCAGCCACTCAAGCCTCCACCAATCCGGACTAGGTGGTGGATTACCGCCTATAGATACCTTCCTCAGGGAAGAGGCCCGTGCCCCTTAGTGGGGACATAATAGGTTGATGATGATGATGATGAATGTATGCACGAAGGCTTTGCTGTTACTGACAATATCAGTAGTGTGTACCTATTGCGCTTAAGAAGATAAAAGTCTTGTTTTAATAATCACAAACTTACTCAGTGCTCAAGGACTTCTTGGGTTTGCTCTACTAGGATGAGCAAAATGAAAAGAACTTAACGACACAGGGTATCATATTGTGGGGCCAGAAGCAATGTAAGTGCCTGTATGTAAATGTTTATGTTTAACATACCTTTTTCAGTCTTAACAGCCGGCGGCAGTTTGATTTTCTCACTGTTATAGTGCAGCTTGTTGTCTGACATGGTCCGATTGAGCTCTTTCCCGAAAGTAAAGAAGACGAAACAAACATTTGCCATGAGAAAATAACGACTACAAAATTTTATTTACCGACACAAATATGGTAAAAATGACAAACAGATTTACATTGTATTATTGGAAGTATTTACGTGTTATCCTTAGGCCTACATAATAAATTAAGAATTTCATCAACAATTTTGCGGAAATGTATTTTTCAACAAAGCAAAATTGCCGCCATTGCCATGGCAACCACCAAAACGTCAAACAAGCTACGTTCAAAAATTATGTTTTACAGCTTATAAGATTCGATGTGCCCCGCAGCCGGATGTGGCAAGCCGGCATATCCGGCTTATATTGCAGTAGCCGGAGTTGGTATAAAAATGTAATGTGAGAGAGAGAGAGAGAGAGAGAGAGAGAGAAACGTTTATTGCACCAACAGTCACACACAACAAAAATACGAAATACAAATGAGAAGAAAACATTAAAGATAAAAAGAGGTACAAACATAAGGAAATACATTTATGCAGTTTTGTCGCGGTGTGTAACCGCTGCTGCAAAAGGCAGCTGACTCAGCATAATGCTGAGGGTGTAGGCCCTCAGCGCTGGTTTTCAGTCAGTGCCTAAATGTCCCGTAAGTGTCCCAATTGTGCGGCGCAGTGTATATTTATATAATTTAATAATAAGATAAGACAAATATTTATTGTACAATGTACACAGACATAAAATAGTAACAAATATGTATGTAAAAAATATATAAATACTTAAACAGTAATAATAAAATGGCATATGCATCACAAATTTAATAAAAAATTTGATAAACATAAATGTTAACAAAATCAAATGTAAAATTTTGTGGCCACAGCTGTCTTCAATGCGATCACATAGTTAAATTTTGTCAAGTCAGTAGTTGCGGCGAGAAGTTTGGACAGTATAGGGAAGTCTCTGCTGTTCAAGCAAATATGCCCTGAGCTTACGCCCAAAGGCATATCGACTGGACGCTTCACGGACAGGGGGAGGAATATCATTCCAGCACTTGGACGCCGCATACTTAAAACTGCCACGGAAAGCCATCGTACGATGCGCTGGAATAAGAATTCTGTTCTTATGCACATAGCGCTGACGGGACGACCATTCCAGCTTTTTGTGAAGGTAGGCTGGAGATTTACTGCGAATGATACCAAACAGTAACGTAGCAAGATGCAGTCGTCGACGGGCCTCCATGTTCAAAAGCTTTGCAGCGTTCAAGAACGGGGTGATATGGGATCTGGGTGGGACTCTGAAACAAAACCGAGCACATGCGTTTTGCACTCGTTGTATTAGTCTCTTTGTTCGGCCAAGTATACAACCACCATAGACAGCATCGCAGTAGTTCAATCTAGATAATATTAACGATTCACTTAGCCTAACACGCAAATCAGTGCTAAGGTAATCGCGTATATTATATAAAACTTTCAGGCGATAGAAGCAATTGCTCACTACATTTTTGATATGATTTTCAAATCGCAGCTCACTGTCCATCAGCACACCAAGATTTTTAGCCTCTACCACCCTCTCCACTGGTTTACCCATAATGGCTATATTATTGGCTGCAAGAGCTTGCATCGTATTATGGATTTGACGTTTAGTGCCAAGCACCATGTACTTGGACTTGCCAGGGTTCAGCACCAGACAGCCTCTATCGGACCATGACGCTATACTGTCGAGGTCTCTGTTGATCAAACTGGCTGCCACAGCTGCATCTGATGGTATAGTAGATATGTACAGCTGTGTATCATCAGCATAAAGATGGCAGTTGCAGTTTTTGATACTAGAAACTATATCTGCACTATACAATATGAACAACAGAGGGCCTAATATAGATCTCTGTGGTACACCTCTAGCCAGTTGTTTTGTTGATGACAACTGCATTGTGCCATTGCCTTTCTGTATCTCTACTATCTGTGCACGGCCCGAAAGATAGCTGTCGAACCACCGAACACTAGCATTATCAAATCCATAATACGACATCTTCGATAACAAGAGATAGGTATTCAAACTGTCGAAGGCCCTGGAGAAGTCTTGCAGCACCAGAATGGTACTTTTTCCCCTGTCCATTTCCGTCAAGACGTTATCTACGACGTCCAATAACGTGGTAGCCGTTCCCCGACCCTTCCGGAAACCAGATTGTGTATCTGGCAGTATGCCATTCTCCTCCAGGTACTTCGACAACTGATCATGCACGGCCCTCTCGATTATCTTAGACATACAGGGAAGGATGCTGATAGGGCGAAGGTCGGATATATGGACAGGGTTGGGTTTCTTAGGAAGCGGAGTAACTTTCGCAGTCTTCCAGTCGGTCGGAAAAGTCTTCGATATTATACTCCGATTAACAATCGCGGTCAATACTGTTAAAGTCTTCGGTAATGTTAGTAAGATCATGTCAATACTAATTAAGTCAACTCCAGTGGCATTTGTTTTTATAGAAGTCAATATTTTTGATATGTCGTATGGCGTCACAGTGTTAAGTTTGAAAGTGGTGGCTATGTCATGTCTGTGGAATTCGTAATAAGTCAGGTCAGAAATAGTCACCTCAGGCGATCCTGGAACATTCAAAAAGTGGTCATTGATCGCGTCAGCGTCGTTATAGTGCGAAGGAAGTTCCACGTTCCGCTTATCTGGCAGGACTGTGCGTTTGAGATTTCTCCAGAGACGCTACATAACTTGACAAACTACAATTTACACGTTACTTTTTAACTCGAAATTGCTGGTTGTGAAATTACAAATTGTAATGTAATTATTCTAAGTATTCCATTCAATAAATTAAAATAAAATAAAATTTAAATAAATTTTATTCTTTTTTTGCATCAAACTACCGTTACCGTGAAACTAGTGAATTTTCGAATTAAATTTTCATTCAATTAGGTACAGTTTGTCCAAATACACTAGAAACCGGAAGTGAAAGTTAATCTATGTTTACTTTAATGAGCGATTTTCTGACAACTCCTAAAAAATGGTTCCAATCTCGCTTTTTAGATGGCGATGGTGTCTACGTAGGTTTGACGTAGGTAGTTTTTTTTTTTAATTTAATGTTTTTTTTGGTCGGCTGTCCTTCATTCCGTGGATGCGAATGGCAAGGACCTTTACGTCCATGGCGAATGGTAAGAGACTGTGTGAAATGGCATTTGGGGGAAAAAGGCCTATACCCAGCAGTGGGCAGCGGTGGGCTGATGATGATGACCTTCATTCAGATAGGGTATGCGTCAGCGCCGTCTACCGATCAAAGAAGATACTTTTTTTTGATGTCCCCCCGAAACTCAGAATACCTGAAAAGGCCTCCCGTCCTCATGGTCTAAAGCTTAGTAATAAAACTGATTTGACCATGAGGAATTTTAACATTCTTCGTGGTCAAACTCTAACAGTAACTCTAAAACCTCTTTGAGCATACTGTTTAAGTACGATGTAGTCTTATTGTACAGGGAAAAATAAACTAAAATAACTGTACAATTTTATTTCAAGACTATCACACAGAGTGTAATTTTTTATAATAAATTTGATAATTTGACCGCGATGAATGTTAAAATTACTCGTGGTCAAATCAGTTTGACTACTAAGTTTGCCCACGAGGATGAAGGTCATATTAGCGGAGCTGTAGGTACCTATCATGTAACTATATAATGCAATTTTCAATTACACTGATACGATCCTGAGGAAAAGTGTGCTCAGTGATGGACAGATGGATGGAATGTACACCTGTATGAGTTATTTTTTAAGTCTTAATGCTCCAGACCTAATATTGGCAGTACCTACATACATACATAAGCTCACGCCTGTATCTCTGTGGGTTAGGCAGAGACCAGTCGTTACATGTACGCACATCGGTTTCGGGTACTTTTTATCTTTTTATCTTGCCCTTTGCTAATGCATCCCCTATTTGGTCGAAGTATGTCCGCCTGGGGCGTCCCTTACCAGCTCTTCCATTCTAATTAGCTCGATATATTTGCTTCGTCAGTCTTTATTATAATTATTAAAAATCTTTATTGCACCAATATTTATACAAGGGCGAGCTTAATGCAGTAACCATTCCCTTCTTCATTCCATTCCAGTCTTTCTTCCTTCACCCTCTCCATTATGTCCAAACCAACGCAAAATTAATTTCTTTCTCAACCTAGTAAAAAGGAAAATAATAAAACAGCAAATAGATGACCATCAACAAGTTTATTTTAAAACAATAAACATTTAAAACATTGATCATTGTTATTTATTCACTTACAACCGAATAAACGGATAGACGACGACATTATTGATTATGTATTAGCGATTTAGCGCTGCTTCAGCATAAGATTTCTAAAATACGCGAAAGAAGCGACAGATGTTTGTCAGATTCTTGGCAAGACCTGACATTCAAATTGTTGGATCATTCCACTTAGTTCACCTGAGTTAGTTCACCTGGGTGAATTAGGTCTACCGAAAGGTGGACTTAGTTCACCCCGTGCCAAAAAACCTGGGTGCATTAAGTCGACTCAATTTATTTACATTTTTAAGTATACTTTGTTCACCTTCGAATAATGGTGCCAGCTAAAAAAAAGATAGATTTTTTTTTAAATAAAAAATACGTATAAAGGTATGTTAAAACCTAAAAAAAATGATAAAAATAAATAAAAACCGCCTTCCACAATCTACCGCACTAAACAGTTAGAAATAATTTAAAAGATTACCTTTAAAGTAAAAGTACGTAGTATACGAATTAATTTTTATTTGCAAAATATTTTTTTTTGTCGATTTTTTAGCGGGGATGGAATTTTAAAATAATGAAAAAAATATATTGATGCCTATTATTATTCAAAACAAGCACCGTTTGTTTTTCTTTGTGGCTGTGGTAATGCCCCCTTAAACAACGGTGCTTGTTTTGAATAATAATAGGCAACAATATTTTAAAATTCCCTCCCCCGCTAAAAAATCGACAAAAACAAAAATATTATGCAAATAAAAAATAATTCGTTTACTACGTACTTCTAATTTAAATGTCGTCAAAAAAATATATTATGCAAATAAAAAAAGTACCTCTAATTTAAAGGTATTCTTTTAAATTATTTCTAACTTTTTAGTGCGCTAGATTTTGGGAGTCGGTTTTTATTTTTTTTTATCATTTTTTTAGCTTGTAACATACCTTTCATTTTTCCAAATACGTACTTTTTATTTTAAAAAAAATCTATTTTTTTCTAAGCGGCACCATTATTCGAAGGTGAACAAAGTATAGGTAGGTAGGTACTTTAAATTTTAATAAAATTGAGTGGACTTAATGCACCCAGGTTCTTTGGCACGGGGGTGAATTAAGTCCACCTTTCCGTAGACCTAATTCACCCAGGTGAACTAAGTGGAATGATCCACATTGTTGTTGTTTACCTATCCCATTGAGAGAAACAACCGGGAACGGCACATCAATAGATCACCGTGCTTTGCAATACTTTGCACTAATCTAAAGTCTGTTTTTTAATCCAATGCAAAAAAAAACTGCCACGTTGACATATCGATATTAAGCCAAAGGCTGTCAATGTCTGATTTTTGCTAGTAGGTAGGTACATTTTACATATTTTTTCTTTTACACTTTGCTCTTATGAATATTAATGTCTTTGATGTAATAAGGATTTTGGTCACATGAGTATTCTATTTACGGTAAAAAAATCTACCGAGTAAACCTATATAATTTTAAAGCGCTAATACCGCGTCATATGGTGTAATTACTGTTATGTTGCAATATTTATGTAAGTAATTTTATTTATGAAAAAAATTAGTAAAGATTTTTTTTGCGTCGAATTAAAAAACGGGCTTTAGTCTGTGGTATTAATACCAGTATTACCAGTAGATTCTCGAATGCGAGAAGCGGTGGCGGCGTAGTGGGGTTGACCCTTGCTTCTCGATCATGAGGGTCTGGGTTCGAACCACGCATGTACCAATGACTTTTAGTTACGTACATTTGTTTGTACAGCAACACCATTCGCTGATAAATTGTGCCCGGATAACGGCGACAGGCTTGCCACTTGTCACGTTTGGGACCTAATAAACTCGGCAAAACGTGGGTCCAGTTCTAGAGACTGGTGCCTCTGCCTACCCCTTCGGGGATAACGGGCGTGAGTTTATTATTATTATTATTATTATTCTCGAATGCAACTAACGCGCGAATTTTAAATTCAAAAAAGTTTGTAAGCATTTTGCGATTCTATTTTGTTTGTTTCAGAACGTGAGAGACATTGTACTCGTATTTCATGTTAACGATAATGTCAGTTTACAGTATTTTTTACTAATAACAAAATTCACAAGCCTTAAAATCACCTCCGTACCTAAGCATTTACTTAATTAATAGGTAGGTAACAAATCGCTTGGCTGAGCTAGAGCCAGTAAATATTAATTGGACTATTGTATTTGGTTGGCTGGTTGAGATTCCATTATTTTTTATACATTGCCTGTTTTCTCTAATAATGTTACAGCCATTGATCTATGTTTAACCGTGCTACAATGTATAACATCAATTATTAAATAGTTTCTAGCAAAGGCCAGTTTACAAGAATTAATAAGTCATTCATCATAATTCACAATAATAATCATTCATTAAGTGCAATAGTACAAAGCAACATTTATTTTTGCAGGAATAACACCAGGTACCTAAATCGAAATACTTTCTCGCTTAGAACTAGAATACATTTTAACTCTAATATTAAAATTGATTGCTTAAATTAAATAAAATATTTTTCTGTTGTAAGTAGAACTTTCTAAACATTATTTTGGCAAAATACTTTTTATATTTTCCTCTTACTTGTAGATAAGGTCATACCAATTATTGTCTTTAATATTTTACTACACTCTAGTACCATGTACTATAATTACGATCTAACATCTGACTACAATATTGAAATATAGCTACTTCTATGATACGAAACATCAAAGTTTGACTGAGAACATTATTGTCTTACACCTACAATTTTATTATATCAGGAAGAAGTTGTCTAAGTAGGTAATAAAATTCGTTCAAAATCTTTTCATGTCCCAAAATGCTGTTAAGAAATTACGTTAAAGATCCACATAAATAGATACGTAAATGCATTTTCAAAATATTATGCTAACATGGGGCTTAATATAAATTCAGGTGGAAAACCTGTTAGAAGGTTTTGAATACAGGCTACTAAATACTTTTGACACGATTTTCCAAATGTCTTTCAAAGCTTAAAAATATTGAGCTCTGACTGATGGGAGAGCAAAGAAAAATGTTTTTTTAGTAGGTACCTATTGAATCCTTATAATTATAATGTAACTATGTAGGGTACGTTTCAACCAACTTTCCAAGGTCACATACATTTAGATAAATTATTAAAAAGATACCATCGAGTATTTAAGAAAAGGCATGGTTAAAACGGTATTTTTCTTGTAAAACAAGCGCAGGTTATTGGTAGTAGAGAAAAGAGATAATAGTTTTGAACTTTCTCTTTGATAAAGGCTGGCTGGTGCCATCAAAAATTATAAAAAGGCATGGACACAGAAAGAAGGTCCCTCCCTACTTACAACAAGAGAGCAAAGAGAAGATAGCTCTGAACTTTTTGGTTGGTAGTTAAGAGATGCCATTAAAAATAATACAAAAATAAACAAAAGAAGACGCAAAGCATTGTCAAACTTAAGGCCTACTACACAGATCCGTTTATCCCTTAGCCTGTGCCGCTTGGCGCCGGAGGTCGGACCGGATGGCAGCAGTGATGCCGGTTCCGAGGGCCAGTAGCGCACAGAGGGTGAGGTTGGACCAGAGGTCACCAACAGCACTCAACATCCATTCGTAGAGAAGCGTCAGTACTATGCCGAAGACCTGGAATGATTTATATTATTGTTATGTAACTGCCCTCTTACAAAATGATTTGGACCAAACCAAAAATTAGCCAAATCGGTCCAGGCGTTTTCGAGTTTTAGTGGATCCATTTTCATAATCATCATCATCATCATCATCAATTAATTATGTATAGGCCATACTCCAACATGGGGGCCATTGGTAGAGGCTTGTAGAACTAGTGGCTGGTCTTGCTGTCCGAGGTTTTCGAGGCCTCTGATTTGGCTTAACTACTGCCATCTATCGTCTATACATCATCTATACTCTTTTATATTTTTTTTACTTTCGACTCTGACATTACCGTTCTTTTAAAAATATATTTCGGACCAGTCAGTTCATAAATTAACTGCTGAATCGAATCATGGAAGTGACCTCAAGTTAAACAAGACAGTTAAGGACCACAATACCTGAACAACAGCGTTGAGAATCCCAGAGGTGGTGCCTTCGGGTTCAGGATAGGTGACCTCGGAGGCAAACTCGAAGCCCACTGGCAGGTATCCGGTCATGAAGAAGCTGGAAAAAACACCAAAACACGCTTTATTTTCTCACTGATCATGATCATAATAGCATATACGTCCTACCGACTCATGCTCATCAGAGAGTTATAATGCATTATACAGAACTCTGACTACTTTTGAGAGATCTTGGGTCCTTTACCAAAGAGGCGGTTTTTGTGAATTTGTGAATTTGTAGTTGTAGTACTGCCCAAAAACGGCGTCTGAAGTCTAAATGTCTGAGGTGATATAGATTGGTTTTATTCCACCAATCCGGACTTGGCCTCCGTGGTGGTGTAGGTATGGCCTCAGGGAAGAGACCCGTGCCCCTCGGTGGGGACATAATGGGTTGATGATGATGATTGTACACCAGGAATTTTAAAATTACATAGGTACCTAAAACATAATAGCAGGGAAATCGGTGGTAGGCAGAAGTAAGTTTTCCATCAGTTTATCGCTTGATGTCACAATCCTGAATGAATTACACTACCAGTGGGCTCATTATGTAATTTTCGCAACGGATATTCATACGTCTTAAAAAGTCATGTATACCACTACTGTATAGCACTATCTTCTTTTAAGACCCTATGTTAGAGCGAGACAGTACTCCGTACGACGTCGGTTTTTGTGTTGATGTGACATTTTAAGACGTATGAATATCCGTTGCGAAAATTACATTGTATAATGAGCCCACAGAACTAGATAACCAACAAAGCCTGCCAGGTGAATTCAATGTATTATCGACCTAGTGTACATCACCGGATCGCCGAAACTCGTCAAGAAAATTGGAAAGAAGAAAAGAAAAACTTCACACAACTCACCCCAAAAGAATACTGCTGAGGTACACGACGCCAATGATGCCGCAATTCAGAGTGAACGTGAAGATGACCATGCCGATGCAAGAAGCGGCGTAGACCGCCAGAGTGGTTTCTTTGAACCTGTGGGTCTTGTCCAGGACCAGTCCGCAGAGGACCGAGCCAGCCATGCCTGCCACCACAATGACCAGGCCGATACGACCAGCATCTGCGTTAGCACCCTGGAAGGAGGGAAGATATTCATCACCATCAACTCGTCGCTGCCCATTACTGGGGCTTTTCCCCCAAATTTTATCATTAACGCTCCCTTGTCATCAGCATCTATGGATCTTTCGTCGTCTCAAGGAGATTTTTTTTAATTGAAATAATATGCTGTTCTCTTATGATTTCCTATTGGAGATGCTGTGTTTCTGAAGACAGATTTTTACTAAAACTTGATTTCGTATTTGTTGCTGGAATCAGGTACAGAAAGGTATGAATTCGTATCGTTTATTTTCAATGAATAGATTAACGGCAGAGGCTTATTATTGCCAGATATGAATGATCTTTAATCAGTCTCTCCGTTTAATCAAATTTAATCAGTTTCATCAAATATCCTCTTTAACCAGTTCATAGGTTACAGTCCACTTAAATACTTTATTAGATTTTACCTGCATAGCTACTGTGATATCAAAAGTTATCGAGAACCAAGTAAGAAACTAGGAGTAAAATCTTACTGTCAGAAGTTTTCAAGCCGCCCTAAGGCCTCTGACTTGGCTTAACGACTGCGATCTATCGACGGCAGCCGGCACCAACTGCTTAACGTGCCTTGCGAAGCACGGAACCGCTCGGAAAAATGCCACTAGTGTTAGGCATCGTAGACGGTGACCTTAGTGATCGTTTAAGATCACTCAGGCAGCCCGGGCTACGAGCGATTCAAATACAACTAATACCTACACATGAAACTTGGTAAGCCACACGTATCAACTCACCTCATAGTTAGACAAGATGACTTGGTTGAGCAGAGTCGAGATGGCATAGAAGACTCCCACGTTGATACCGTATGAGATGAGGAGCAACACGTAGTTCCGGTTGGTGAGAAGTTGCTTGATGGATTTCAGGAAGTTGGAGTCGAGGCTGGAGCCAAGGTCAGCAGCCGCGGACGGTGGTGTCGCCGGCGCGGCTTTGAAGACTGGAAAGAGTTCAAATGGGCCTTTGTGAAAGGTGAATGACGTAAATGAAATATAGCAGTACCTATGTCGAAGACGAAGCTTTAAAGAAGAAAAAAAAGAAAGAAGATAAAGGAGAGGTCCCAGGTTCGAACCCGGGCTAGGGACGAAAAAACCCAGGTCTTGGATGTATACACGTTTGTGGCGTCGCTGTTTCTGGTTCACACGACACAGGGTATCCTAGTGTGGGGCCTGTATGTGCCTGTATGGTTATGTTTATGCAATAAGTATTCTATGTAACTCTATCTATCTTTAAGTGAATTTCGTATGGATTTTGTAATGCTTTTTTATTAATGGATATTTGAGAAGGATAGCGATAATCGTATGGATTTTGTAATGCTTTTTTATTAATGGATATTTGAGAAGGATAGCGATAATTTCTCATCACTGACCGTCAACCTGTAAAGTGTAAAATAATCTAACATTGATGCTCATTGACGAGCCTTAGAGTGGATTTTGCGTTCGAATAATTTGGGAGTGGAAGGGCTGGTAAGGGACGCTCCAGTTGGACATACTTCAACCAAAAAGGGGACGTCTTAGCAAAGGGTAAGTTAAAAAGTACCCGAAACCGGCGTGCATATAATACATGCAACGACTAACGAATGTTGATAAAGTGAAGGTGATCAGTCAGAGAGAGAGTATTGGCCTAGAGTATTGGCAGACAATGGTCTTTGCCTACCCCTCTGGGACATATCCCGTGTCTTCATCCTTTGGGATACAGGCATGAGCATTTGTATTTATGTAATTTGGGGATCTCGATCCTGTCTCTGATAAAATTATAAAAACTTATATGCAGTAGCACTCACACATTATAAGTTAATATTTTGGTATTGGTATGTATTTGAAACACTCGGAGCTACGACAAAATTGCAAGCGTGTCCGGGATTACAATTAACTAGTTATAGGTAGCCATCCATAATTTACGTCACGGGAATTTTATGACTTTGCCCCCTCCCCCCTTCCTTGTCAAAGCTGGTCACATTTGTGAGACACAATCCTGAGTAAATTTGTAAATCTATCGGAAATAAAACTAATTGCTGAATTGCTGATTTCACCATCAACCCATTATGTCCCCACCGAGGGGCACGGGTCTCTTCTCTGAGAAAGATATAGGCCGTACTCCACCACGGGGGCCAAGTGCGGATTGGTGGAGGCTTGTAAGACTAGTGGCTGGTCTTACTGTCAGAAGTTTTCAAGCCGCCCTAAGGCCTCTGACTTGGTTTAACGACTGCCATCTATCGACGGAAGCCGGTACCCACTGCTGATTCAATTCTCGCATAAACTTACACAGCAATATCAGCACGAAGAGCACGCTGGTGAACCCAGCGACGATGTAGAACATGAGCTGGAAGTCGGCGGCTATCTCCTCGATGGTGCCCGAGGCTCGCACCAGCATCGGCGGCAGCACGAAGCCAAGGGCCACGCCGAGCTGTGGAAAATGGAGGGGGGAAATTTTACAGCTACTGCGCATTGGTAGACAAATCCATTTAGCGTTAAATTAAATAGAATTTTGACAGACAGTGTATGGCGGAAATGTCAAAATTCTGTTTAACTTAAAGTTAAGTGGATTTTAGTCGGTGGTGCAAGTCGGCCTAAGGCTACTTGCCCCCAGAGAAGACCCTGCTGAGACAAAGTGTTACGTTGACATCGCGACGTTGTTTTTTTAGTTAGTTTTTTTTTCTTCGTATGTTTCAACAAAACTGAGTTATTAAAAAAAAAACAAAAAAAAAATTTTTTGGTATCTTTTTTAAATAATTATTTTAATGAATTATTTAAAATAATCTAAAACTATTTAGTTATCAATGTTTATTTTTTTTTTCAAATCATAAATCGTCGGTTCAAAGGTAAAACTCACTAAGTGACTTTTTTCTTAAAATGAAATTTTGCTACCATTATTGTAAGCACTTGGGAGTTTTCTCTTTGAACCGATGATTTAAGTAAACATAAACAGTCACATACAGGCTAGGATACCCTGTGTCGTGGGTACCAGAAACAACGACGTCACGAACGTAAAAATCCAAGACCTGGGATTTTTTTGTCCCAAGCCGGGCTTCGAACCCGGGACCTCTCGCATGGTAGTCAGATGCTCTAACCACTGCGCTACAGAGGTGGTCAATAGTGGTTGAGTCTCTTCATTTAAGGGCCCTCGCCCACGGCGGCTTTTTGTAGCGCTACGGCCGCGCGACGGTGGCGCGTTCGCCGCGCTACAGCCGCGATGCGGTCGCTAGCTGTATGCCCTCGCCCACGTAACCACGCTTCTGTCGCGATGCGAACGCGCCACCGTCACGCGGCCGTAGCGCTTCTGTCGCGATGCAAACGCGCTACCGTCGCGCTTCCAATCGCCACAGTTGCAAGATGGACTCCGTTGAGGCAACATTAGTCACGTTGTCTTTGGTGCTGCTTTTACGTAAGCAGCCGAAGCGCCGACAACGACAGCGACGTCACGTAGCCCCGGCTACCTGAGTAATCCGCGCGACGGTGGCGCGTTAGCAGCGCTACAGCCGCGCGCTTGCATCGCTACGGTGGCGCGTTAGCAGCGCTACAGCCGCGCTACGGTCGCGCGTTGCAAAAGCGACCTACGCGCGTTAGTAGCGATGACAGCGCTACAAAAAACCGCCGTGGGCGAGGGCCCTTAGTTATACAAACCTGTATTAGGAGAGGCCCGAGACGTTATTTCACGGGTATGTTAAGTTCATGAGCTTACGGGAGCTTGTATTTTATAAGTTCACTAACTGGAAACGTAAAACATTATGTAAAACCACATGAATTAATAGAAAACAAAACAAAGAATGAACACATAATTTAGCTTCAGGATTATCTCTAACAGAAATATGTATATGGCAGGTTCAAATGCTATTAGTTCTGTCGTACTAACGATAACTCTTGGCGTAGAGAGAATTTATTGGCTTTGCGCCTCTGTGGAGTATCAATTAATTCCACCGCTAACGGCTAGGCGGGGGATTAAACTGTTAATGAATGGTTTTATGCGTACCTACGTATCATGTATGTAGGCAGCTTAGGAGGAGGTTAACCCTTGAAACGCGTGTACTCTATTCAGTTACGTCACGGGTGATTTTGCAACGAAAATGTACAGATCGAGCTACTGTAGACTGTTGCGATTAACAACTAATTACAGTCTGTTAGCTTTTAGAATATACCTAATAAACTTTTAGTCCGGATCTACTTACGTGTGTTGTTATATCGGAAAAGTCAACACCCGTAAGTAGATCCGGACTAAAAGTTTACAGTACAATCTGTTTATCAGATTTGTAAACAAGTCTATATTTTATAAAATCACCCTGAAGCCTGGTCAGCTAGGGTGATTAGACCACACCCCACAAACCACAAGGGTTGTGGGAGGCCAAGCATGTAACGGAGAGGGACGCCCTAATGAAAAATGCATGAAATTCTAAAAAAAACAAATGTACGTACAATTTATATACATAATTAATTCAAGAAATCTAATTATTGTCAATTTACTCAATTTCAATTGTTATTTGATGTATGTAGTTTATTACTATTTATAACAAATCAGTAAAGCCTATGAATTAATTTAATCAATAACATAATATAATATGATAGACTAAATATTAAAACTAAACTAAATACCTACTACAAAAAACTAAATAATATAAAAAATTGTCTCTAGACCGCTGCCGTTGGGGAGAGTTCCCAAGATACTACAGTAAAGCCTTATTATTATTATGTACTGTATTTTCTAAGATAGAGGATACAGATACATATTATATTATATTATACAGGGTGGATTTTTGAGATGGGTCAGTAAGGGCAGGTACCTTAATAGTTGTAGTTACAGGAAAACGTTCCTAGGAGACCATCCCCAATTTTTTAAGATATTATGAACTGCATTCATAGATTTTGGAGAAAATGTACAGTCAGCGAAAAAAATGCTGAAACCCAAACAAAAATATTTTTATGCCTATCGATCCTATTTCGTGTGGGGATCAAAATACTCTATGGTACTATTTAAGGTTTTAGTACTAGAAATTACAGAAATCGCCAAAAAAATTTCGCAAGGCACGTTAAGCTGATGGTGCCAGCTGCTGTCGATAGATGGCAGTCGTTAAGCCAAGTCAGAGGCCTTAGGCCGTCTTGAAAATTTCTGACAGTAAGACCAGCCACTAGTCTTACAAGCCTCCACCAATCCGGACTTAGCCCCCGACGTGGTGGAGTACGGCCTATACCTTCCTCAGGGAAAAGACCGTGCCCCTCGGTGGGGTTATTATCATAAACTCATGCCATATTATTGCAGGTAGGTTAGATTTGAATAGAACAAGTAATCTGTTTCATGGTTATAATTTGTTTTTACAATAGGAGGAGACGGTTTATGGTGAATGATGATTTCCATGACATTCGTGACACTGCAAATTGCCCAGTAAACTGAGCATAAAGAGAGCAATTTGTATTCAGCTCCATCACAGCCATATCACGAAGCAATTGCAACAAAACATAAATGTAAAACATTTACATGCAGGCACCTACATTGCTCCTGGCTCCACACTAGGTGGCGTGGGAACCAGAAACAGTGACATCACAAACATGTAATCATTCAACTTGGATGATCCAAGGCCTGGGGTTTTTATTTTGTCCCCAGCCGGGGTTCAAACCCGGGACCTCTCGCATGTTAGGCAGTTGCGCTAACCGCTGCGCCGTACATAAAATTCTCGAGTCACTTATCTATAACTGTTTAATAGATATTTAGTGGGTCCGAGGTTAATTAATACGGCAAAACAATGATAAATAATAAGAATATGCTATTAATATCGCCGAAACATTATTGGTAAATTTAAAGTATTCTGTTTAGAGGATTCAGTAGCGCGATGCCGACTATCACCATGTGCCGAATTTTAGATATTTCCTTACAATAAGTAGCATAATTGACGATAAAAGATTTAAAAATGTTTATATGTTACAGTACAATCATTGTTTCTCTACTAGAAGTATTAGTCTTTTTGAGACGGATATAAAAGTCATTTGATTTGTACCGTTAGTGATTAGGAAATATCTTCAAAATTTCCACCATTCTGCATACTTAAATCAAAAGTCATCTTTTGGAAATGTTCCGGTAATGATTCTGACCGACGATATATAAAAAGTCAGAGGATCTTAAATAGTTTTATAATTAAATTTTCCAAATAATCTATACTAATATTATAAAGTATTTTTGTATTTTTGTACTTTTGTGTGTATGTTTGTAATTATTAGGCTCAGAGACTACTGGGCCGTTTTAAAAAACTCATTCACCATTACATTCCAAAAGCTACATTCTTCTTGAGTAACATAGGCTATTTTAAATTTTCAGAAAGTTTAGGGTTCCGTACGAAATCTCAAATAATGTAAACCAAGGTGTAAAAAAATTACTACCCCGGGAATTTTTCACCGAACTAATATAGCTATTTTACACGGAAACGTTTTTGCCACAAGTGCGAAGCCAGGGCGGGTCGCTAGTAATTTATATAAAGTTCAGTGGCACCTCCACTCTCACAAGAAAAACAAAGAAGAACTACTCGCACGCAGCCACTTCTTGGGAATTTCTCGTAGAGATGCGGTCTGCAAATGTTATATTTTTTTACACTCTATAGTTCGATTTATCCCAAAACTTAAACATACATTTTTGGCGTTGCAGTAAACGATTTCAATTGAAAAATAACCTTAAACTTTGAGGCATAAATTTAATTGATAAACTAAGACTTAAGGCACATCATCATCGGAATGGTACTTATTTTACTAAATTGGCCCCTTTCGGGACTTTTCCTTAAACTTTCTACATAATATTCCGAATCGAATGACACCTTGATCGTAATTTTCGGAGACTATACAAAAATTTCGCCCAAAAAGGTACATGTTGACTAGACTATAAGGCCATTGTGCGAAAGTTGTGTGAACGACCAATCAATTACTGCGGCCTCGAGTAGGGATCGAACTCACGACCTCCGTGTTAGTTGCCACGTTAACGGCTGCCAACGAGACGGCCAAATTATAACCTAACTACGCCTCTGCAGACCTGCCACTTTCAGATAAGGGCTTGCCGGGGATTTGTGTCAATAAAATAATTTCACGAGGATCCCCGCGTAGGGTACGCCCAACGGCTCTTAAGGCTGCTGTCCACGGGTAGAGTAAACGGTAGAGTACTAACTATCCTACTAACTATACCAATGTAGACAGCATTGGTAGAGTAGAGTACTGAAATTTGGTAGAGTAGAATAACTAGCAACGTGGGCCAGCTACTCTACCACTTTCCTTCCCCCACTCCAGCGTCCACTCTACTCTACCGAATACTCTACCCATGTAAAAGGTTAGTAGAGTAACTAGTTCAAAAATGTTTCTTACAATTTCTCGATTAGTGATGTTCATTATTCTAGTGCTTCTTACATAGTGACAACTCTACCGACAAAATGAAAATTTACGTGTAAACAGTTACTCTACTTAAGTTGGGAGAGTACTTGGAACTGGAAAAATAGTATGCTAGTTGACTCTACTGTTTACTCTACCCGTGGACAGCAGCCTTTAGGCTCGGTTTCTGAGTTGAGAATGTTCACTTAGTAAATGATTAAGCAACGTTCTGTCACGCTCTTTTCTGAGAAGTTTGTCGATACAGCAATACAGTTACGTACTCTTACTTGGCGAAGTTCTCAATTCGGAAATTGGCCCTAAGTAAGGTATTCCGGTAGTTCAAGGTAGTTTAAGCCAAGTCAGAGGGCTTAGGGCGGCTTGAAAACTTCTGACAGTAAGACCAGCCCCTAGTCTTAAAAGCCTCCACCAATCCGGACTTGGCCCCCGTGGTGGAGTATGGCCTATACCTTCCTCAGGGAAGAGACGTGCCCCTCGGTGGTGACATAATAGGTTGTTGATGATGATGAGGTGGCAAAATGACGTTTACCGAGTCAGCTATAGTATCCCTATAACCTCTTTAGTCCTGACCTTGAAAATAACAATAGTTTTCTATTGTTATTTTGTCGACACGGGACTTAGGAGGTTACACTTTATGATATCTTATTAATTTAAAATCGAGATGTTACAGAAACATGCCACTTACTCTAAACTTAGGCGGTAAGTAAAAAGTTAACTTTTTCTTAGTGAGAACATATTTTAGAAAAGACCGATCGGAATCTTCCGATAATGGTTTATTTACTATCAATATCACTAACGGTATAGGTGATATTCTATCTAAACAATGCCCCAGGCACTGCAATTTCCAAGTGGTCTCTTCATCAACCATGGAAGGTGCCATTGGACCCTGTATAATCATGGACGTAATTTGGTGAGTTTATGTGATGCAAACCCCAGGTCTTGGATGTTTACAAGTCTGTGATGTCGCTGTTTCTGGTTGCCACGACAGGGTATCGTAGTGTGGGGCCAGAAGCAATGCATGTGCCTATATGTAAATATTTCCGTTTATGTAGGTAATATTATACTTGTCTTGGGCAGAAAGTCAGAAAGAAATAATTACGTTGTTACAAAAAATATTGATGGGGCTTGTGGAGCAAGCAAAAAACTGGAATGTCAGTCACGTTTGAGGCCAGTATTTTGCTTCTGGAAGGTCTTATTTTTCTCGATTTGTATAAGCACGCATTTTTTACCAAATTCGTTCTGCCTTTTTCGTTTCGTGTGAAAATCTTTAGACGATTGAACCTTAAACACTGATTGTCGTTAAAGTTCCGGCTTCTTAAGATACAGAACCAGTTATTTTGGTTATTTCTAAGTAATTAAAGAATTTACTAAATGGGTTTTTTACAGGGAAATTCACACAGTAGCGTGCAGCGGGCTGATAATGACGACGGTCAATTTGGTTACCAGTCTAAATACACGCCCTTAAATGTCTGTGGTGTACTATAGACTGTTACTCTGAGGAATGTTCTGAGGAAAAGGGTCTTTAACCCTTAGTTTGTAAGGTGAGTCCCAGGGACTCCGCCCGAAACAAAAATCATCCGTAACTTTCTTTCAAAAGCGAACTAGGAGCTGTGCTTCGGTAGCTTCCGTAAGTGGCGCCGCCAACGCGGTAGTGGGAGGACGTGCACGCACGCATCTCGCAAGGTGAGTAATTAACAGGCGCGGAGTCCTTGGGACTCCACCTTACATTTTACGTAACTTTTTTTTATATTTACATTTTTTGTGGATTTGTTGAAAACTTTATATTTTGTCATTTCAGATCACCAATATGGCTTCTAGTAGTCGGAATATTAGGTCTGTAAATGTTCTGGAATAAAATGTTAGCTCTGTGATCACGGAATGATTGCCTAAGAACATCCAACTTCAAATATCCTGGATCATTCGTGAAGATCTTCCGAATGACATAGACAATGAACCCGAAGAAAAATTATCACGTGAACAAAAAAATATTCTTTTCTCTGTCCTTCAAGGCTTAGAAGAAAAACCTTTGTTGTACCTGTGGTAAGCCAATATGGTTGGCTTGCTCTAAAAAGTATGCAGGCAATGTGCGGTGCGAAGAGATGAGTAAGGGGTTGCACGATTTTTGTTTTTTGAATATTTTCAAGTTTTAATAAAAAAAATTATCAAGAAGAATATTATGATAAACAAAACAAAGTCAAGAATATTGTTTTTCTCTAACTTTACCAATGGATA
This sequence comes from Yponomeuta plumbellus, assembly GCA_947310845.1. Lineage (NCBI taxonomy): Eukaryota > Metazoa > Arthropoda > Insecta > Lepidoptera > Yponomeutidae > Yponomeuta > Yponomeuta plumbellus. The sequence continues at coordinate 24,275,692 of OX371193.1, read as the reverse complement.
CCAAATAAACGATTGATTTTCTTAAATTCTTGTTTTTATTTTAATTTTTCATCGCTGAGTCCCCAGGACTCCACGTTACATTTTGTGTAACTTTTTTCCACCTTGCAAACTGAGGGAAATAAGACCGAAATTGTTTTGGGGAATTGTATTGAAATTAAGCACGACTGTTAAAACATAATTCCCGTTCTCTTTTGATGTTTCATACGTCTTTCTTACTAAACATTTTGCCCTCCAAACTGCTAGGTGCAAGTTGATTGCTTTACGAATATTTGTGGCAGTATTAGTAATTAATAGGGTAGTATTATTAGCCCGTACAGACTGTGGTCCTTGATCCTAGGTCTACAATGCCCTCTTATCACGTAACTACCCGATCGGGATAACCATTTTGATAGTTGGGAATACGTTAAATTTGACAATTCCTACAGTGAATATTTCTGATTTCTGATACAGTGAAGAACTCCTTCGGTCGTCGTCGATATAGGCTGTTGATTTTTTCCCGTTCTTACAAGTGCATTTCCCTGATGGTCGCGTATTTATTCTGATTAAAAAACAAATGAAAATGTAAATGAAAAAGAAAAATGATTTATTCGTTCCAATAATAAATAATAATAAATAAAATAATAAACTCACGCCCGTTATCCCCGAAGGGGTAGGCAGAGGCACCAGTCTCTAGAACTGGACTCACGTTTTGCCGAGTTTATTAGGTCCCAAACGTGACAAGTGGCAAGCCTGTCGCCGTTATCCGGGCACAATTTATCAGCGAATGGTGTTGCTGTACAAACAAATTCAATAAAAAAGAAAATAATTACATACAAAAGGACGAAGCCCTACTTTCCTCAGAGTGAACTTTATAGTATTAAGAAGTTAATTCTTATCGATCGTAACTATCTAAGACTAACAAAAATTAAATGTATGTATTTGGTATGTACATATATCAAATTCAAATAACACACCGGGAATGCATAATTATGAATAATCATTTAGATCAATGTATGATGATTATAATAGCGCCCCTGATTCTTATTCGTTCGCTTTAGTATGGTTAATCTGGGCTCCTCTTCAAAGAGCTTCGATTAAACCAGCATCAAAACGCAGAGTCAACAGAAAGTCCTGTAACGGACATCTGTACCTATCGCTACTTGGACGGGCTTTTGTCGAGATTACATCAAACCTTGGACCTAACAGCCTGTTAAATCTCTGTGAATAGACAAAGCCTTGAGACCTTAATCTTAGAAGATGGGAACCCAGCGGCGAATCGCGCAGACCGTTCTCTAGCCTAGGGAGCAGGGCTGCCAAGGGAAAAAATGTCGCAATCGTACCATCGCCTAAAAAAATCGTGTGCCCAAAGGAATAAAAACGTCAAAACGTTTCCGTGGAAATAGTTTTAATAGTAGTTCCGTGGAAAATCCTCGGGTAGTAATTTTTTTACACCTTGGGTTACAATATTCGAGATTTTGTACGGAACCATAAACTTTTTGAAAATTCAATATAGCCTATGTTACTCACGAAGAATGTAGCTTTCTAATGGCGAAAGTATTTTCAAAATCGGCGCTGTAGTTTCTGAGCCATTATAAACGTACACACAAAAATACAAATCTTTCCTCTTTATAATATTAGTAGGTATAGAAGAAATATTAGCCACTAAAGTGCTTACCTGCAAAGACAGAGGTCTGGGATTCGATTCCCACTGGGGGCCGCCGTACATTTGTAGAAATAGCCTTAGTATGGGTGTTATTCCATGTTTGTAATGTCCTTGCCTGGTTACCATAGCACAGGGTATCCTAGTTTGGGACCCAGGTCGAGTGATTGTGTTGTGTGGAAGTTATTATTTTTATTGCAATTCTCTTCTGAAACGGCTACACTGATTTTTATGTATTTTTTGTGTATATGCTAGATGCGAGAGGTTTGATCCCCGGCTGGGGGAGAAAAAAAAATATCCAGGTCTTGGATGTTTACATGTTTGTGACGTCGCTGTTTCTGGTTCCCACGACACAGGGTGTCCTAGTGTGGGGCCAGAAGCAATGTATGTGCCTGTATGTAAATGTTTATGATTATATTATTTTTGTATGTTATTACAAGGATTACCATAAATGAATTGTGGTACGACGCTCCGACTCACGCTTGACCGACTTTTTTAAGTCATCCTTATATACAGGCTTATGCTTCCACGACTGACCTTACCCAAGAATTGAACGTGTGCGTTTTAATTATTGTTTCTTAGTGTATATATATCCGCAATAGTATTATCTGCGTCTGTGAAGGCAATGCATTATTGTTTATCTTCCCGAGTCACATGGCTATCACTGACCCCTGTCCTGTCCATTTATACTTTGACAATTTACGACGCGGCCTCTATACAGGGTGGTGAAATTTGAAAACATACAGTAGAACCTATGTAACCAATGGAAAAAAAAACTGAGAACACCCATACAAATAGATAATTAAAAAAAACTTGTATTAATGCATTTTTTTTTTTTGCTTCAGTATCATGTAAATAACCATCCCTGAGTTGGATTTAACTGTACAAATCAACACGATGTAGAGAATTATGTGTGTAGGTGTATACATCCATGCACTCTACTCCATTGCATTACAGGCGACTTTGAAACTAAAATGTGAAGGTTGACGTGCTGTCGACTGTACAAAAAAAATGCTTGCGTGGGAGTGATTTAAATATTATCGATACTGCGAAATAACATAACTTAACTTTACATACATTGCATAGTTTCAAGGCTTGGCGTTATGTAGACACATTGTAAAGATATCACTTAAAGCCGGGTCCAGACGAGTGTAACGTGTAATGTAATGCTCGTAGGGTAACGTATGGTTACGTAGGGTAACGTATAATGAAAAGCTCGTAGTGCCGTCCACGCGTACCTAATTTTCGTGTTAAATTACACGGTGGATTACATTACACTTTACACTCGTCTGGACCCGGCTTTAGATACTCCTATCCCTGGCTGTCTAGCCGCCTTCCTGAATGCAAAGCGTGATATCTCACTCACGTGTAGGTACGGGTATCCCAATTTAGATCAATGCAGTGCCGAGGGGCATCTGTCATGTTTATGTTTCCAGCGCAGACCCCTCTAGGCCTCGTGACAATTGAATAATCGCAGTGGATTACGACCGTGTTGTAGGAAGATTACACAAGACTATAGTTATAACTACGCTAGAAGGACCCGGGTAATTGGAGATATGTTTACAAGTTAGGGACTTCACACACGGCGGCTATAATATACATCACATCCCAGGATGTATCGCTTAGAGACCGCTCAGTACCTTTAAGATACGAAGATGTAAAGATGTATAATATTATAGCTGTCGTGTGTGGTCTCTTGACGATTTCTATGGAAAGATGTAATGAGATATATCGTGCTTTAATATACATCTTTACCTTATAACCGCCGTGTGTGGAGTCCCTTAAGCTTCACTTAAAAGTGAGGGATAAAACATTAACGTTGTGGACTGAAAGACGATGTAGTGACTAGAAATGAGAAACGAATGTTGCGTTGGTTTGGATATGTGGAGAGGTTGAAGGAAGAAAGATTGATTAACAAATAAATATATCGAGCTAATGTGAGTGGAAGGCCCGTAAGGGACGCCCCACGAGGACATACTTCAACCAAATAGTGTCTTGTTGACAAAGGGCAAGATAAAAGTACCGGAAACCGGTGTCTGTGCATGCAACCACTAATGAATATTGATGAAGTGATCTGACAGGGTCGTGGCAAGTGGCAGTAACCGGCCTCTGCCTACCCCTCTGGGCTACAGGCGTGAGCTTATGTATGTATAAAACATGACTAGCTCGATACTCCCGAATCCCACCGACAGCAGCAAAAGACCGAGTGAATGTCTATCCACGTCACAACGGGCCGGCGGCACGACTTTAATTTAAATAATCCTTAGAATAAAATTAGAGATAACAATACAAAAGCAAAATAGAGCCAGTGGAGTCAGTCAGTCTCGCGAAGAAGAAGAAGAAGAGAAGTAGTTGCCCTAAAAAATTTGATTAGTCCGTCTTTTAGATTATTCAAAAATAAGGGACACGTATCTTTTTATTTGTAAATTAGACCAAAAATTACAAAGATATAGCCATTAAAGTTACGTGTGGCGTCACGCCGTGCTGCATTTTTTTAGCACGGAGTGACGTCACACGTAACTTTAATGGGCTATATCTTTGTTATTTTTTGTTTAATCGAAAAAAGAAAAAATACGTGTCCAATATTTTTTTATAATCTAAAATACGGACTAAATAGAATTTAATTATTTTGACCCTGGAAACTACCCTATTGACAACCGTTGGGCTAAACGTGTTAATGAGTGGAGACCGCGACTTGACAAACGTAGTGTAGGACGCCCTCCAACCAGGTGGGATGACTATCTGCGAAAAACTGCAGGCAGATGCTGGATGTGGCAAGCTGAAGACAGGGCGCTATGTCGCTTTTTAGGGAAGGGCTATGTCCAGCAGTGGACTAATAGTGTGATGATGAGGTAGAGTCAGTACATCGAGCTCGGCGGCTGCTCGTCAGTCGCACGTGGCCGGGTTTTTGCTCTATTAAGTAGTCTAGGCTTTTTGCTCTAGTATAGTAGTCTCTAACCTAGAAGATTGTGCGGTCTCCAGGTCGTTTAATCCGTTGGCTTGGTCACGTGGAAAGAATGGAAGAGGACCGAGCAGTTAAGAGAGCGTACTCGGGGCTTCCAAGCGGCCAAAGGCCAGTAGGCCGCCCCAGACATCGTTGGAGGGACGAAGTAGCCAAGGACCTGCGCGAGCTCCAGGCCGGTGACTGGCAGGAGACCGCGCAGGACAGAGACAAGTGGCGACTTCTTGTATCGGAGGCCAAGATCCACTTCGGGTCGCTGAGCCATCGCAGTAAGTAAGTAAGTGATACTGAAGGTAGAGTTTGGCGAAGACCAGTATTACTCGAGCGTGACACATGCTAAGTCCAGACTTCTTTTTAACCGACTTCAAAAAAGGAGGAGTTTCTCAATTTGACTGTATTTTTTTATGTTTGTTACCTCAGAAATTTGATGCCAGATGCCAGGCGTTTTAAGGCTGCAGATTCGATAAAAATAAAGAAAAATTTTAATCTAAGTCAGAGGCCTAAGGGGGCGGCTTGAATACTTCTGACAGTAAGACTAGTCTTACAAGCCTCAATCAATCCGGATTTGGCCCCCGTGATGGAGGTGGTAGTAGCCTATACCTTACTAACGGAAGAGACCCGTACCCCTCAGTGGGGACATAATGGGTTGATGATGAAACAAAAATTTTAACAAAATAAAAACGGTTTCAAACAAAAAAATATTTCAAAAAAAATTAATGTTGAAAATAATTATGTATTCTTACTTACTTGCGTTACAATTATTGTTAGTTTTGGAGTCGGTGTCATTATGGTTAGGCATAGTGTTTCCTTGGCTGACATCGACTTTTTTCTGTTATTTTTTTTACAAAGCCATGACACACATCGTTACACCCACGTCAAACTAAACTTTATCCAAGTTACATAACTACTTTTATTGTTACAGTAATAGTGTTTAAGTATTTAAATGTTTGGTATTAATCCACGAAATGTTAGTATTATTTTCGTATTATGTGTGTTTTGTCTTTGGAATACAGCTTTTCTATTCTATTCTATTCTATTGACATGCACATTCCACATTCAATCCACTGTAACCGTACCCGGATATGCGAAAATTTCTTATCCTAAATAGAGATTGTTTTGCATAGCTTATTTAATTTTCTCGACGTTAAAAGCATTTGGTCGGATTTGCCATTTTTATACTTTACAAGCAGAGTAAAAAACTTGTGGAATGAATCGGCTCGATTAAAAAAAACCGGGAAGGGATTCTCTATGTTTATGTTTTATTTTTAGAATAAGATGGAAATATGATAAGTATCCCAAAGAAAAGAAATAGGTATGTATCCCAAATTCCTTCATCGCTGTACCACACCGCGGTCTGTGACGCTCGCGGGGTATCTTTTGGCACTGACTGAAAATCAGCGCTGAAAGCTTGTCCATCAGTATAATGCTGAGTCAGCTGTCATTTATAACAGCAGTGACACGCCGCGTGGCCTTTATTCTTCTGATTTTTTGGTTTGTACTATTTTTGGTTTAATTTTTTTATTTATCTTGTTATTGTGGCGTGTTTACTGTTTTTATAACAAATTTTTCTTCTTCTTCGTCTTCAGATGGTTAGAAAGAGCTCGACGAGTTGAGATTCAAGGTATGTAAGGTCATTTTCGTGGTAAGCGAACATACGATTATTGCTTCTGACATCGAGATTTATTTGTTTTTACACGAAACTTTAGGCCTAAGTAACTCTCGAAAGGGGAAAATAACGTCTGATGCAAAACACGCGTCACATTCGTAGGACAAGGCGCGCTGACCTTCCCACATGCGTCATTATGCGTAGCGAACGTATGTATGTAGAATGTTGTTATATCTCGACATATTCTTTGCATTTTCGGTGTTTTCCTTAAAGTACGACCGTCGTTAGCTTTTGCAGTCGGGTAAAAAGTAGTTAATTTCCGGGTCGTAATGGGAATTTTAGTGAACCCTGTACCAGTGTACCTATATCACTTTTGAGGCCACAAGTATCAGGTACGTAAGCAGATTTATTACAATTATTCACTCCCTCCCCCTTCTCTGCAAAAGTAAGCAAAGCTGACCCCCTCCCAACAATGGTATATGCATTTTTACGTACACATGCTCACGCCTGTATCCCAGACGGGTAGGCAGAGACCAGGGACTGCCGCCTGCCACGATACTGACAAATCCTTATATTATATTATTATGCATTATTCTTTTAATGTATTCTGATTTTTTTAATGACTCATGAGCAGAGACTTGAACGCACAATATTCACTTAAACAAACTTTGTTGACACGGTATTCAACAACAAAGTAGGAGGAAAAAATGGTCGCTTAGCCAAGTCAGAGGCCTTAGGGCGGCTTGAAAACTTCTGACAGTAAGACCAGCCACGAGTCTTACAAGTCTCAACCAATCCGGATTGACCCCCGTGGTATGGCCTATACCTCCCTCAGGGAGGCGACCAGTGATCTCGATGGTTACATAATGGGTTGATGACGAAGGTAAAAATGTTACATAAAACAAACATTTACATACAGGCACATACATTGCCTCTGACCCCACACTAGGATACCCTGTGTCGTGGGAACCATAAACAGCGACGTCACAAACATGTATACATCCAAGACGATCAATCAACAAAAATCATCTTATCAATCTTCATCCTTCATGATGGAGGTAAAAATGTTATAATGTTAATCGTATTTATGGGAATCCCCCAAAATGCGGTTCGTTTTCAATAATAGACAATGTGTGGGTTGCCAACATGTGTTAGCAGTGTGAATAACTACTGCTAACGTAACCACGTAACGTAACGTCATCAAAAATAAGCAAAGCAATGACCCCCCCTACCTCCCTAAATTGCGTACGTAATACCTGAACGGCACCAAGAGAACTGGTTTTAGAGACCTTTTCAAATCCTTTTTCGTCTTTTGTGTGTTCGTCGGTCAACGACATTTCTTTTCCTAAAAGCTTAAAACCTTACTAAAATTCGTTTATTCTCGTCTTTTATAGCAAAAATTGGACGAAACCACATAATAAGTGTCATCCGGTTGTCAATCACTGTTACCTCGTAACTGTCCATCATTCTTCATTTCTGTCTCAGTGCGCAACCTTGTACCTCCGTCTGGTCAGACACAGATTTGACCAGCTGGACTACCTACAAGGTTATCTCACCTGGGAAGTGAAACACAATGATCTTAAATTGACCGGAAAACGAGAATCGTTTCTATGTACCTACAGTAGAGTCGTTTGTGATGATGCCGTGAAGATTTTAGAGTGTCTGTAATTGCAGGCGATGTTAAGTATAGTAAGATTTCTTCTAACAATACTCGACAGCACGTCATCTTTTACATTTTAGTCGTAAATCAGTCCATAGCGTAACTGAATAATACACACATACATAAACTCACGCCTGTATCCCAGAGGGGCAGGCAGAGGCCAGAGACTGCCACGATCCTAACAAATAACTTTTGCTCCACCTCCCTCCACATCAACGTGCATTAGTCGTTGCATACAGGCACGCTGGTTTCGGGATCTTTTTATCTAGCCCTTTGCTAATACATTCCTGATCGAAGTACGTTTACCTCAGGTTTTATTTTCACGATTCTTCCGCCATACCTAAGTCTCGCTACCTTACATCAGTGTTGGGCAATCTTGCTCTCCTGGAGAGGTTCTGGCTGAATGTAGAGGAGACTCGCTTTATGCAGGAAGCACGCACACAACTGCAGTGTATACCCGGTAGGTCTACATCTGTCATACGCTACGCGGTGGCTTGTCCTCTCTCTAGCATTTAATGCTCTGAGCATGGTAGGTACCTGCCTACCAATCATCATCAACCCATTATGTCCCCACCGAGGGGCACAGGTCCTTCCCTGAGGAAGGTATAGGCCATACTCCACCACAGGGGCCAAGTCCGGAATGGTGGAGGCTTGTAAGACTAGTAGCTGGTCTTACTGTTAAAAGTTTTCAAGCCGCCGCCGTAAGGCCTCTGACTTGGTTTAACGACTGCCATCTATCGACGGCAGCCGGCACCAACTGCTTAACGTGCCTTGCGAAGCACGGAACCGCTCGGAAAAATGCCACTAGTGTTAGTTATAGACGGTACCCCATCCATGCACTGAACGCGCCCTACCAACCTGCCTACCAACAGTCTATACAATTCATTTAATTCATTGACTCTGACAAAAAGTAGTTCCTCCGACCTCTAAGCAGTCGACGATGCTGCCTATAAGAACCCGTTTGAATCGAACCTTAGATATTTTTATCTTTTTTCCTTCTACTGTCCTAATTGTATAAACGACGTTGCATTCAATGGGATTTCCCGATTTATTTATATGAGGCGTAGAACAGAATATAACTAGTCAAACTATCTAGATATTGCAATACTCTTTGAATATTTTAAGTGCATGAGTCACGTTAGATTACGTCACAGAATTATATTATAAGGTAGCACTGAATGCCGAGCTTACAAAGTGAGGCAATGAATTTGTATCTTAATTGGCATGCTCATTTACTTTAAGGCGGCTGGGTTGACAAGTCATTCATTCATTCATAATTCATTTATTGATCGGTGAGACCCAAGTATGTACATAAAGATGTTACATTAAAAAAAAGTGTTGCTATGCGCTCTACCTGATAGGCATACAGATCATGTTAAAAAAAAGACTTAGGCCGTATTAATTAAAAATGTCAAGTAATTACTGATGTCGATAAGAATATAATGTCAATAAAAAAGAGCCGGAGGTGACATAGTGACCATTAGAAAATCAAATGTATAATATTAAAAAAAATACATAACATTATTTTGTTCTACCAATCCGGACTTGGCCCCGTGGTGGAGTATGGCCTATACCTTCCTCAAGGAAGAGACCCGTGGCTCTCAGTGGGGACATAATGGGTTGATGATAAATGTGCTATTTAGGGCCGTCGTCGGTGAAAAATGTTTATGATTTTTTTTTACATTATAGTATAAAAAACATATGAACAATAATAATACCTTCCACCCGACACAATCTCATGGCCCAAACTAGGATACCCTGTACTATGGTGACGAGGCAATTACAATACAAACATGGAAAAATACCGAGGCCATTTGTATAAATGTACGGCGGCCCCCAGTGGGAATCAAACCCACGACCTCTGTCTTGGTTGGTAAGCGTCTTAACGGCTGGACCAATGAGGTAGTTACGACTAGAAATGGTTTTATTTGAGCTATACTTACCTCGGCCTTACTAATAAATAAGTTATACGCTCTGAATAACTATTTGACGTACCTATATCAATTTACACTGGTTTAATCGCATTTAGCGTACAAATAACTAGTTTATCAGACCTCGCATAACGGCTGTATACACAGCTCATAACCTTTATTAGTAAGGCCGACTAAGATTTCAATAAAATCACGCATGTGAAGGCATGATTTCCCTACTTTTTCCCAACTATTCGCTCACGTAGCGCAATATTCCAATAGAAATTGTGCGCTCGGAGGTAGAGCAACAAATGGCTCTGTAGAGGATCCAACGATAAATGGATTCCATCGAACTCCACACGGGGATTGTTGAACCGAAAATATGCAAAACACTAAACAACGTGTGTCCAGAAGACGAAAGAATAAATGATACTATTTTGAGTTTAACCAACTCGACACAGGTGTGTCCAGTCATGTGTGTCCAGTTGGTGAATAACCCAATTATAACGTGTGCCCACGGTAGATTGACATTGAAAAGCTCATGTATGTTATCACGGAGAAGACTGAGAAAGACTGACGAAGCAAATATATCGAGCGGATGTGAGTGGAAGGGCCGGTAAGGGACGCCCCAGGCGGACATACTTTGACCAAATAGGGCATGTATTAGCAAAGGGCAAGATAAAAAGTACCCGAAAACGACGTGCGTGCATGCAACGACTAATGAATGTCGATGAAGCGAAAGTGCTTTGTCAGGATCGGGCAGGTGGCAGTACCTGGTCTCTGCCTACCCCTCCCTCTGTGATACAGGCGTTAGCTTATGTATGAATGTATGTATGTATGAGAACACTTCGTGAGCGGGTGGTGTCCGTGTGTCTGGCCGCAGCATTGGTGTTTTCTTACTTTTGTAAGAATAGTAAATAATGTTTTGACTTTGCAAGTCTTGTTGCACTCATGGGTCTTGATTAGATTTAAAACGATTGAAGAAAGTATGTCGTGTCCATGATTCGCAAGGCACGTTATGCAGTTGGTGCCGGCTGCCGTCGGTAGATGGCAGTCGTTAAGCCAAGTCAGAGGCCTTAGGGCGGCTTGAAAACTTCTGACAGTACGACCAGCCACTAGTCTTACAAGCTTCGGCTAATCCGGACTTGCCCCCCGTGGTGGAGTATGGCCTATACCTTCCTCAGGGAAGAGACTCGTTCCCCTCGGTGGGGACGTAAAGGCTTGATGATGACGAAAAGATGGTCAGAATGGAATTTTTTTTCTGGCGCATTTGCCTACTGTGCGAGAAGTTCCGGGTTTAAACCCTGGCTGGGGACAAATAAATAAATAAACCCCAGGTCTTGGATGTTTACATGTTTGTGATGTCGCTGTTTCTGCTTCGGACGACACAGGGTTTCCTAGTGTGGGGCCGGAAGCGTTTGTTTTAAATGTGTTTTATTTCTTCTGCATCCGGCCTCATGGCAGCGGCTAACATTATAAGTACACATAAATAAATATCTGATTTCATAGTTCAACCTCTGATCTAGTCAATGGAAAATCCAATCTCTATTACTAATGCCCGGTCCCAATAATCTATCTACAGACTAGCTGTTGCCCGCGACTACGTCCGCGTGGGCTTTAGTTGAGTAAAGTATTTGCAAATAAGATAGGGATACTTTTAGCGCATGCAAAAGAGCTTTCATACTCAAAATCAAAATCAAAAATCAAAAATTTTTATTTCAACGTAAAGAATTTACATTCTGCTTGTTGAATGTCAATGTACATACAGTTATGTATAATGTTAGCCGCTGCCTTAGGGCCGTCTGTAGTGGAGAAAAAGGCAGCGAAAAAAAACTCCACTCTGACCATCTTTTCTCAAATCAACTTAAAGCTAATACAAATTAGGTATGAGTGTTCGTATACCAAGAATCTCAAGATCCATGAGTGCAATCAATACTTGCAAAGTCAAACATCATTTAATATTCTTAAAAGGTAATAAAACACCAATGCTGCGGCCAGACACACGGACGGCACCCGTTCACGAGCGTAACGCAGAGGTCAGCTATCACCAGTCTCCACCATATTAGAGGGAGATAGGCGACCCGGCCACCGCGCCACCATTCGCATGGCCTTCGGCAAACTTGTGTGATAAAGTTCTTGTCAGTTATCTATAATAATAGCATAGTTTTGATATGCAATCACAGCGTCTGTACATATGTATGAAATTTATTAAACCCTATATATTATTAGAATACCAATAACTAGCTCGTTGTGGAATTGGTTTACTGCCAAGGGTTTTTATCATCTATAAAGTCATCTATTCTGTAGTATGCCTTTTTACACAGCGCAGTTTTAATAACAAATTTAAATTTATTTCCTGGCAGGGATAGAATACTTTCAGGAATTTTGTTATAAAAACGTACACTATATCCTACAAATGATGTATTTACCTTGGCTAATCTGAATCTAGATGAGGCAATTTTGTTTCGATTTCTGGTGTTAACGTTATGTATATCCCTGTTTAGCTTAAATGTAGTTATGTTTTTACGTACATACATTATGTTATCGAATATATATTGGGAAGCCAGCGTAAGAATTCCTATTTCCTTAAAAAACTCACGTAGTGAGTGTCTGGCAGGTAAATTGTAAATACCTCTAATAGCCCTTTTTTGGAGAATAAAAATTGTTTCTATATTTGCCGCGCGCCCCCATAGTAGCAGACCATATGACATAATGCTGTGGAAATAACTGAAATAAACTAGCCTCGCAGTTTCTACATCTGTTAGTTGTCTAATTTTTCTAACTGCAAATGCAGCTGAACTCAACCTACCCGCTAACTTTTCTATGTGTTGATCCCATTTTAGTTTTGAGTCTATTGTAATGCCTAAAAACACCGTTGTCTCAACTAAGTCTAGTCTGTCACCAGCTATTGTTAAACTTGTGTCCACTTTTTTGACATTGGGCAATGAAAACTTAATACATTTTGTTTTCTTGGCATTTAACATAAGATTGTTTACGTTCAGAATTTTAGAAAGAGCATTGTTTACATCGTCTAAATTAGATTGACCTCTCTTGATTTTAAAAATTAGAGAAGTGTACTAACTTCGCAATCCCGTCTTACCCCCTTAAGGGATGGTTTTCGAAAGACTTCTTTATACATCTTTCATGACTTTCAATAAAGGACCTTCATACTGATATTTCATTCGAATAACTTCAAAAATAGCAAAGTTTCATACTAAATTTGTACCCTCCTTTTATCCCCTTAATAAGAGATGATTTTCGAAAAACTATTTTACATGTGTTTCAAGACATTCAATGAAGAACCTTCATTCTGAATTTCATTCGAATAACTTCATAAACGGCAAAGTTTCATACTAACTTTGCACCCCCCTTTTACCCCTTTAAGGGATGATTTTTAAAAAACAATTTTACACGTGTTTCATAATTTTCAATGAAGAACCTTCGTACCAAATTCAAAAACGGCAAAGTTTCATACTAACTTTGAACCCCCATTTTACCCCAGGGATGAATTTTCAAAAATCCTTTCTTAGTGCTCCCCTACGTTACAAAAGGAACCCCTGTACAAAATTTTAAGTTTCTAACCCTTATAGTTTTTACACCGAGTTTTTATAACCCGAAAACTCAGAGCTTCAAAGCACAATTACCGAGTTCGCGTCAGAGATGAAGACGCTTAGGGCAGCCGTACAACAACTCCTCAGCAAACCTACAAACTCTCCCCCCCCACCAGAGCCCACCCTGGACTTGGCTGCACATCTCGAGCCACTGACGGAACGGCTCCAAATTGTCTCCTCGGACCTCCGCGAACTGCGAGAGAAGAAAACCGAGGTTCCCGCGCTCCCAGCGCAGAACCTAGAGGCAGAACTCGCGATGGCGGAGGTCAAGCAAACTTTGGCCACAATAAAAAAAGGCGTATCCGAGCTGAACACCCAGGAAAAGCCACCGCTGGGTCCAATGACGTTTGCCCAGGCAGCGGCGAAACCGCAACCACCGAAACAACCAAACCACACGTTAATCATCTCATCGAAGGACCCCAAACATACGGGCCAAAACGTGATCGACAAGATTACTGCAGCCCTGGACTTAAAAAATACCGGGGCCAAAGTGAATAAGGTTCGGAAAGCTCGGAACCAAAAGGTGGTCCTAAGTTGCGCGAGCAAGGAGGACCTGAAAATCGTCAAAGAAAAAGTCCAGGGAAACGAAAGCCTACGCATCTCGGAATCCAAGCCGGCAAACCCCTTGGCCTGCATTAAAGGAGTGCTCTCCAACAACACCGACGAGGAGATTGTAGATCTCCTTAAAGCGCAGAACGGACACCTCCTGCGCGACGTCAGTGCCGGGGAGCAAACCATAAAAATGCGCTACAGGAAACGCGCCAGGAACCCGCACGAATGCCACCCGGTCGTAGAGCTGTCTCCAGAGGTGTGGAAACGATTCACCGAGGCTGGGAAAGTACACATCGGAATACAGCGATGCCGGATCGAGGATCAGTCTCCGCTTGTGCAGTGCACCAAATGCTTGGCGTACGGCCACACCAAGTCCGTGTGCAAGGCCGAGCATGCTTCGTGTTGCTACTGCAGCGAGGAGCATACAGGCGGAGACTGTCCCTCGAAGGCGGCGGGAAAACTTCCGGTGTGCACAAACTGCACAAAAGCCCAGAAAGACGAATGCGACCGGGCACACACCGCTTTCAGCGACGCATGCCAAGAACGGCAAAAATGGGACCACATAGCGCGGTCGCGTGTTTCCTATTGCTAAGGGCGTCCAGGCAGAAAACGGGTCAGCAAACTCCGGGAGCCCAGAAACATCGGACGGACCAAGAGGGGAGCTGCACATCATCCAGGCAAACCTCCAGCGATCCAAGCTCGCAACAGCCGAGCTCTTTCAGGCGGCCCAGGAAAAGGGGTTTTCAATAGCGCTAGTTCAGGAGCCCTATGTGGGAAGAACTGGCACAATGAAACAATACCCCGGCACTCAAGTCATCCAGTGCACCCTGAATCGCCAGAAGCCAGTGAAGGCGGCAATCGTCGTGTTCGGAGACAGCCTGGAGGTCATCCATGACCCCCAACTGGTGACCGAAAACATTGCCGCTGTGCTGATAAGGGCGGGCCAGCTTGAGCTTGGCGTGCTGTCCGTCTACTACGAGGGCGACCGGGACATAGACCCGTACATATCCGAGACAAAAAGGCTCTGCAGCAAGTTACGCACAAACAACATAATAGTGGCGGGGGACGTAAATGCCTGGAGTCACTGGTGGGGAAGCAGCTCGGAGGACCACCGCGGGGCGGCGTACAACACCTTTCTCAATGAGATGGACTTCCAAATCCTCAACACAGGTCAAGTACCCACTTTTGAGACCTACAGGGGTGACAGACTCTGCACAAGCATAGTAGATGTAACCGCTTGCAGCCTGTCCCTGCTGGGCAAAATTGAGGAGTGGAGTGTGAATAGAAGTCTCACAACATCGGACCACAACGCAATCACCTTCACGTTGCGCCTAGAGAAAAGCCTGGAAACACTAAGGCCAATCACTACACGCGTTTACAACACCAAGAAAGCAAAATGGTCTGACTTCAATGCACACTTCACCTCTGAATTAGCCGAAAACAGCATCACCCTGACCAAGGTGTCGGAAGTGCGAGACGCGGAGGGTTTGGAAAAAATGTTAACAACCTACACAGAGACCATCCACAAGGCTTGCGAACAGGCAATTCCCAAGCTGGGTGCACGGAAAGGTGACGCGAGACCCCCCTGGTGGTCTTCTACCCTCAACGAGCTCAAGAAAGAGGTGCTAAGGAAAAAGAGGAGAATCCGGAAAGCAGCCCCATGCCGCAGACAACACGTCGTGGACGAATACCAGCTGGCAAAAGAGGAGTACGGCCGAAGAGCCACTGAAGCCGCCACACAGAGCTGGAAGGAGTTTTGCTCGACACAGGACCGAGAGAGTATGTGGGACGGCATCTACAGAGTCATAAGGAAGACGTCTAGGAGATCAGACGACACGCTTCTGAGAAACACTGCCGGGGAAACACTCAGCCCGGAGCAGTCTGCGGAACTTTTAGCGAAAACGTTCTATCCCGATGACTCTGTGGAAACCGATACCGAACATCACACAATGCTCAGAGGACAAACAGACGCGCGTAACCCGGAGGAAATAGAAGGCCTGTCGGCAGACGATCCACCATTTACACCCGCGGAGCTGGACATGGTCCTCAGGGCCGCGAACCCGAAAAAAGCTCCCGGGCCGGATGGACTGACAGCCGACATATGCGCAGCCGCTATCCACTGCAATGAAGAAGTGTTTCTGGCGTTGGCAAATAAATGCCTATCGCTGTCGCACTTTCCAAAACAGTGGAAAATCGCCCACGTGTGCATTCTCCGCAAGCCGGGTAAAGAAGACTATACGCACCCCAAGTCCTACAGGCCAATAGGCCTCCTATCGGTCCTCGGTAAAATCGTCGAGAAACTCCTAGTGCACAGACTCCAGTGGCGCTTTCTCCCAACTCTGAACAAAAGCCAGTACGGCTTCATGCCACAACGTGGAACCGAGGACGCCCTCTATGACCTATTAGCTCACGTACGAACAGAGATGAAATCTAAAAAGATTGTCCTTCTGGTATCGCTGGACATAGAGGGAGCCTTCGACAACGCATGGTGGCCCGCTCTAAAACAACGGATGGTGAGCAAAAAATGTCCAAGAAATCTCTATGCACTGGTGGTATCGTACTTGAGAGACCGCAAGGTAAAGGTCAACTACGCCAGAGCGTCTAGCGAAAAGGAAACCACGAAAGGCTGTGTCCAGGGTAGCATTGCTGGACCGACATTCTGGAACCTAATCCTAGACCCACTCCTACAAAAAATGGCTAGTAAAGGGGTATACTGCCAGGCCTTTGCGGACGATGTCGTCCTGGTTTTTTCTTCCCACGCAGTCAGTACCCTGCAGCAAGCAGCCGACAAGACCCTAAAGACCGTAGCCGAATGGGGTGTCGAGAATAAGTTGAATTTCGCCGCGCACAAAACAAACGCGATGGTGATAACCAAAAAACTGAAATACGACGCCCCCGAAATCCACATGTCAGGCAGCAGGATAGAGCTTGTAAAGGAGATCAAGCTGCTGGGTCTTATAATCGACTGCAAGCTCACTTTCAACGCCCACGTAACCGCCATTTGCAAAAAAGCTGCGGACATCTACAAACAGCTAGCGTGCGCAGCAAAAGTGAGCTGGGGACTTAACAGAGAAATCATCAGGACGATATACGTGTCGGTGATAGAGCCAATCGTGCTGTATGCAGCAGGCGCATGGCACTCGGCTGCAGAGAAACTGTCGATCCGGAACCAGTTGGACTCACTGCAGAGAGGCTTTGCGCAGAAGATCACCAAAGCATACCGCACGGTGTCTCTGACATCGGCATTAGTCCTGTCAGGCCAACTACCCCTAGACCTCAGAATCCTTGAAGCGGGAACCCTATACAAGATAAAAAAGGGACACTCCGAAGACTTCATACCACCAGGCAGAGAGATTGAAAGCAGGGTAGGACATTTGCACAACCCCCACCCAGCTCTACTCACAACAACCGAGTATGAACGCCTCGACGACATGGACCCCGAAACTCTAGAAAATCTAAATGTGACCGGTGCACAGGTGTACACCGACGGCAGCAAAATAGAAGGAAAGGTGGGTGCAGCGCTAACATTGTGGGTAAACGGCAGAGAGTCCAAGTACTCCACTTTTCGTCTAGAGCCTCACAACACTGTCTTCCAGTCAGAGATGTATGCACTCTACAGAGCCGTAAAAATGGTTAGAGACTCCAAAATGGGCACGTCCAACATTCTGAGCGACTCAAGATCTTCGCTGGACTTACTCAGATGCCCATCGGTAACTCACCCTCTGGCTCTCGAGATAAAGAGATGCATACGGGAAATCCGAGAACAAGACAGAACAGTGAGGCTCTTCTGGCTGAAGGCCCATGTGGGAACGCCGGGGAACGAAAGAGCTGACGAACTGGCTAAAAAAGCAGCACTCACCAAGAAGACAGCTCCAGACTACGACAAGGTACCCATATCCTTCGTCAGGAAACAGATACGAGAGGAAACTGTAAGAAAGTGGCAGATGCGCTATGAGTCTTCCAGCACGGGTGCGGTCACAAAGGTATTTTTACCTACCGTCCAAATGGCCAGACGAGTACTAAAGGACACAAATTTAACACCCGTCCATGTCCAGATACTGACCGGCCACGGAGGATTCGCAGCGTATCTCCACCGCTTCCACGTCAAAGACAGTCCCTCTTGTGTTTGCGATCCCGAACGTGACGAAACGATATGGCATGTGCTTCTGGAGTGCCCAAGATTTGGCCGGGAAAGGATGGAGTTGGAACTACATATCCAGACCAGACTTGACCAGTCCACTCTGCCCACCATCATGGAGGACCCGGCCATCAGAACACCTTTCTTGGAGTTTGCAAGCAAAGTCGCCAGAGTCGCAGCAAAGAGGAACAGCACATCAACCACCGCCGCCACCACAACTGTCGATGCAAGCACCGCTGCCGTCGTCACAATTACCACAAATACCCCGACGACCGGAAACGCAACCGCAAAAACCGACACAAGCCAAGCCACGGACACCATCCAAAGAAACCTTCAAAGCCTCTTGGAGCATGGAGAGCTCGGCGAGCCAAAAATAAGAGTAAGAGGCGTTGCTCTTTTTATGGACAGCGACACCGAAAAACTCGGCATAAGCTTTTGTCGTCTCGGCAGAAAACGTGTTATCATACCACCCGGCCTGGCTACCCTACTAAACGGGAGTACGTCCAAAACGAGCATGGAACTCCGGAAATTCAACGCGCTACCCCAGTCGCAAGTGGCCGACCAACAGTGCCGTATAGTGCGATACAAACAGAAAACAATAGCACTTTTCGACTGGGGAGAAGAAACACCATTCGCGCAGGCATGTTCCGTGCTCAAACAATTTGGACAAAACACAAGCCATGGCTCACGAGTTGTAAGCGTGGACGCAATGGTGCTTGAGATGGAAAAGGGAGAAGTCGCAGACCGCCTGGGTTGTCTGGAAGCCTCAAAAAATCACGAGGTGGTCGTGTACGAGGACCGGGGAGAAAACTTAAGTTTTCTCAAGGAACCAAACCACGACCAGGCAACAGCGTCCACCCCCACAGACAGCTGGGGATATCCCATTCCCAACTCAAGCAACCAAAGTGGATCAGATCGCTTACAACAGAGAGTGGACGCCGATAACACAGCAGCCAAAGGACGCAAAGAAGCAAGCTCAGAGGAGACGGCTGGGGCGAGGGGGTTGATAAAAGCCTTTATGAACGCCCTCAACTCAGCCACGCGAGCCATGCAATCAAGAGCTTCCAAAGCAGCGGAACGTCAAGAAGTGGCTGTAAGGGAGTTCTTGAAGAAAACACCACCGAGCAAAACAACGCCACCACAGGAACGCAGAACGAGGGCCGACAAGGGGCAAGTCAGCCCTCCCAGTCTCAAACCAGCAGAGAAGCCCATAGACCACGCAACAAACGCTTTCCTCGAGTTTCAGGCGGTAATAAAGGCTTCTAAAGAAGTAAACCTAGCCACCTGCGATGAGATCTTGCAGACCTTCCAGCGGGGGAATGAAGGGCTGTTGAAGGTGAGACTCGAGGAAGCTGACGCAGCCATATACAACAACGACACCTCCCAAGTCATAAAGGGAACGATGACAGGTCGGTATATGGCAGCGTACAGTGCAACAAGTGGGTTCGTGGCACTCGACGACGAAGAGACTCGGAGGACTGGCATGCTAAAGTTCGTAACACCGCCAAACGATCCTATCGTGGTTACCGCCCGGTGTACCAAGATAATGCTCGACGACAAGATCCTAAACATGGCCGACATAGTCTCAGAAACGATCGGACCCGGAACAGCATTGGACACTTGGGGGGTACCGAAGATCCGATGGATCGACGGAGTCCCGGGGTGTGGTAAAACGACATGGGTGGTGAACAACTTCGATGAGGGGAACGACGTAGTAGTCACTAGCACAACTGAAGCCGCCAACGACCTAAAAGAAAGCCTAGGCCGTCGCATAGGGAACGCATCCAAAACCAAGGTGCGCACTATGGCCTCAATTCTAGTAAACGGTTCAAAAGAGCCAGGAGGCTGTAACCGCTTACTGGTCGACGAAGCTCTAATGAACCATTTTGGGGCCGTAGTGATGGCGACTCAGTTGTTGGGTGCCAGCGAGATTGTCCTCATCGGAGATGTAAACCAGCTGCCGTTTATTGACCGACAGAACCTCTTCCAACTGAGGTACAACCGCCCGAATCTGCTAGCGAACATCAGCGAGCAGTGGTCATGCACACACCGGAACCCAATGGACGTAGCGTACGCCTTGAGTGAGGTTTACCCTGGAATGTACTCGTCAAAACGTCGAGTACGTTCACTCGAGCAAAAACAGTATACGGGCGCGCAAATACCCTTCAACCGGCCGAACACTCTATTCCTGGTACACACCCAGGAGGAGAAAAGATCCCTAATCAACCAGGGTTTCGGGTCGGGCACGGGGTCACGCACCCTTACCATTCACGAGGCACAGGGTTTAACCTACGGGTCGGTCATCGTGATGCGGACAAGTGCGAAGAAGCTGAAGATCCACGACAGCGTCCCACACGCAGTGGTGGCGGTGTCGCGACACACAGGTAGCTGCACGTACTACTCCGACAGTGGCGAAGACGCGATCGGAAGATTCATCCGCAGAGCGACGACTGTCACAAACAAAGCAATCGCGGAGCACAACCTTAAAATGGCAATGCGAAAACGCGATTCTGAGGTGGCAGCTACAACCGCGCCGTTCACAAAAGAAGGGTAGAGAGCTGAATCCGTGGCAGACTAGATAGAAAAGAACACAAAAAAAAAAAACATAAAAAAAGGCAATGTGATATTAAACATAACGCAAAAAAAAGGGACAATACATTACTACGAAAAAAAAAAAAAAAAAAAAAAAACCACAAAAAAAAAAAAAAAAAAAAAGAATATATTTTTAGTATTATTTTAAGCATGTTAGGCTAGGCACTTAGATGTAGTATTAGTTTAAGAAGCCGTGAGGTACAATAACATCAGTACCAAATTATACTGTGTAGGGTAAAAACTATGTAGACGTAGTAGCAGAAATGAAGAACAAAGGGACAACCAAAATAATTATATTATAAATCAAAAGGCACGGACTCCGCGTCTGTGGAAAATAGATGTATGTATAAAAAAAAAAAAAAAACCCTTATAGTTTAGGCCCTGCGTTGATATGTCAGTCAGTCAGTCAGTCAGCTTCTCCTTATATATATATAGATAGATAACTGACAGTTAGCTGTCAACGCGATATTGAAATGTTCCCTTTTTCTTTTCTGTTGAGTGGCCTCATCATCAACCCATCATGTCCCCACCGAGGGGCACGGGTCTCTTCCCTGAGGAAGGTATAGGCCATACTCCACCACGGGGGCCAAGTCCGGATTGGTGGAGGCTTGTAAGACTAGTGGCTGGTCTTACTGTCAGAAGTTTTCAAGCTGCCCTAAGGCCTCTGACTTGGCTTAACGACTGCCATCTATCGGCGGCAGCCGGCACCAACTGCTTAACGTGCCTTGCGAAGCACGGAATCGCTCGGAACAATGCCACTAGCGTTAGTCATAGACGGTGACCCATCCATGGACTGAACGCGCCGTATGTTGCTTAACATTAGTGATCGTTTAAGATCACTCAGGCAGCCCAGGCTACGAGCGATTCCCCAGACTACGAGCGATTCTAGTTAACAGTCAGGCCTCCAAAGAGTAGATAAGAACCATAAGTTAAAATTCTTATCTATCTTTGTTTAAAAGCAGTAAGCAAAAAAAAAAAAAACAAAACTACAAAAATTATTTATTTCATAAAATATATTCTTACATAGTGGATTGACATAGCTCAGGATGACTTATTACAATAAGAGCAAATAAAGATATTATTTTAACTGGTGGTAGCTGGTTGGTAGTTTATTGGGACCGAGCATTAGTTACGCTACGGATGATTTCGCAACTAAATTCTATCCTCCTAAGTCCCCGTGTCCTAAAAATAGTACAAAAACCATTGTTATTTTCAAGGTCGGGCCTCAGGAGGCTAAAGGATGTCCTGTCGAAAGTACGTACGGGCGAATCTGTGACAAACTTGTATTTGTATAGTTAGGATTTCTGTCCAACGTTCGTTATTTTCCAGGAGTTATTTTCTCCCGTTATTTACTTTTCCAATACTTTTTCCTGCAAAATGTTATTTAAAGTTTGACAAAGATGCCTTCGTCCGGCCAGAGGGCGCAATATCGACAGATTGATTGTAGGATAGCGCGGCGCGTTGATTATTTACAAACAATAGCTTCATTCATCTGGATATTGGCTTTCGGAAGTGAAAAGCTGTCAGACATTTTGTTGTTTACTTAGGTATTTTTGTAAATACTCAAAGTATTGTTTACGAAAAGTCGACTACAGTCTTCATTCAACTCCGACTTTAGGCAGTCGAAACAGTGTCAAGTAGAAGCAATAAATGAAAATATAATGGTCGGAATAAACAGAAATCAGCTCTTATATTACTGTCTAATAATAAAATTGTTATTGCAAACGTCAGGAAGATAGGATTTGCTGTAACTGGGCGTAGTTTAGCAAAAAGGTTCCAACCTACAAAATTGTAATTTTTGAGCTAAATATACCAAAATGATAACAATACTCTATATTACAAGAATCAAAGACGTTCATAGCGATTCGAGGAGTATGTGCCAAGTTATGGCACAAGGTAGTCCAACCCACGTATGGAGCGCGTAAATCTGCCTAAACCTAAAAACTCAAATATCTGAAAACTGGCTTTGTTTGGGTTGGAACTTTTTTGCTAAGCTACGTCTAATTTAGTCTCAGATTAGGATAATCCGTCTATCTATTACTGATACTGACTGCTATAATTTCGGTGTGATATTTTTTTAAATCACTGGACAACTCACATTTATCAGTTAGGATAAGAAACTAGTTTATAGTAACAGTTTAAGCAGGTGAGTGCTGAAAAACAGCGCCGTCGAAAGATAGGTCATGTCTCTGCTGGCACATGCTGAGCACACACCTTTTATTGCCCATGTAACCTAGTAATTTCATGTTTATTTTTGTGAACTTACTTACTTACTTAACTTTTGCTTTGGACTTCCATTGAATAAAATATCGGTCAAAAATCGTGATGTAAAGATGAACGAACAATGAGTTTTATATTTTGTTAATGTTTTAATGAATTAAGTAATTTGCGGCTTACTCAAGAAATTTTCGGAAAACCCAATATTGTGACCATTGCAATGGCGACGGCCGGATACGGCACTATTAATGGCAAGCGGCATTTGGCAGGCTCCAACTGAGTGTTTGGAAGGAACACGATCTGAAACTTCAGACCAAACTGCTCGTTCACAAAGCAATTATCCTTCCACTTTTGCTTTATGCGTCGGAGACATGGTGCCTTTACAGAGGTGACATTCGGCGCCTTGACACCTTCCACATGAGATGCCTTCGGGCTATCTTACGTGTGAGCTGGGAGGATCGTGTTCCTAATACGGAAATTTTACGTCGAACTAAAATGACCGGCACAGAGTGCCTCCTAATGAGGGGCCAACTGAGGTGGTGCGGACACGTGGTGCGGATGGACTCTTCGAGACTGCCAAAGGCTGTTTTTTATTCTCAGCTTAGTTGCGGAAAACGCACAATAGGTGGTCAATACCTTCGTTATAAAGATGTCCTGAAGCGCCACCTAGTTTCGAGCAATATATCGGTCAAGACGTGGGAGGAGCTTGCCGAGATAAGACCAGAATGGCGAAAAGCTATTACCACAGGCACCACTGCTTTTGAACAAGCGCGTCATGAAGACCTCGATGCCAAACGCCAGATTCGGAAAACTCGTCCTAAGCCCTCCTACAACTACACATTTAACTCAAACGGTCAACTTTATTGCGTCCGCTGTGACCGTATATTTTAAAACAAATTCGGATTTGCATCTCACATCCGTGCGCATGCTCGGGTCTAAATTTATAATTGCCAAGGTGTCGCCGTCAACGGAATCGTTGTGGAGGAAATCATTAATGGCAAGATATTTGAGACAGAAAAGGTATTGAGATCCGTTCACCCACCTGGTTCCCGAAGACGCCGATGCTGCAAGCCGATGAGACCTGGTCGGCGCCGAACCAGACGGCCGCCAGCCGCGGCGGCACGTTCAGGATGAACACCTGGGAGACGGCCACCACGGACTGCCCGGTGAAGCCCAGCCAGAACCGGTCCTGCGGCACGGAGAACACCTTCAGCCAAGCCCCGAGGCAGGTGCCGAAGGCGCCGATGATGGTCGTCACGCGGAGACCCTGCGGATGGAAGAGGTAGCTGGTTAGTTAGTAGGTAGGTACAGCACGATTTTTTAAATTTAAACTTCATTAAAAACCTTCACCAATCCAGACTTAGCCCCCGTGGTGGAGTATGGCCTAATCTCCTCAGGGAAGAGACCCGTGCCCCTCGGTGGGGACATAATGGGTTGATGATATTGATGACGAAAAAACTACTATGAGCTATTCTTTTCGTTTAAGTATTAGAGAGATTTAGTATTTGAGCAATTTAATTTCCTAAATTTATACGTAAATCTCTATCGTATGCTGCGTGGAAATTATTTATTTGATTAGGTGCCATCCATATTACGTCACAACACGTTAAGGGGGAGGGCGGGGGTCGACGAAGTGTGATATTGTGTGACAAGGAGGTGGGAGGGTTCCTAAATTTCATGACGTCACATTTCAAAATCTATTATAATCAAAAACACAAACTTTTAACTATTTATAAAAAAGTCAAAAAAACATTTTCCACTATCTGTTCCTAATTCTATTTGCAGCTCTGGCGGAAAAAAAAATTCGGTACGCTGTTTTAATTTAATTATTTCTAGATGTATTTCTAGATGATTATTGAGGAGTGATGAAAGTGCAAACGGAAGACTTTTAATACTTACCTAGCAGTGAGGCAGAATCATGACTACATAAAAATATAAAACAAACGTGCTATTAGTTATCTGCCGTTGCCGCCTACCTGATGGGTCGATGACCATAAAAAGCTGACAGTAGGACAATGAACGAGATTGGCAGAGTACATACGAGACATCTTTATAGATATTTAACATAAATAGAGCAAAAAATATGTAAAAAATAGAGAAAGATGGCTTTTGTTGGGCTTGGGATGAATTGAGCAAAACAAAGAGAGGTGTGACTGTAAGATAATGTAGTCATCTGTATTAAGCCTGGATATAATTGAGCAAACAGTTTTTTTTTTTCATATAGGCACAACATAAAAACTTAGGTACTTATTCTATCAGCGGGCGAAAACAATAAGAAATGTATCACCAGAAAACTTAGAAAGTATACAGAAGAAGCCTCAGCAATCAATGTAGGTATTTAGTATCTGGCGTAGAATATTCCCAGTTATTCCGAATTCCGATTTCCGTTTTCCGAAGTAATTAATTATAATTTGGTAGGCTATATTTTTGCAAGTAGGCTAAATTGCAAAGTGGATTAGGTCTTTTAGTTTGCTAAAGGGTCTGTTTCACAATCTGCAAATAAAGTTCCGGATAAGCTATCCGCAACCAGGGCTGCCGTTTGTTCTTAATTTGAACCCATAAACAAACACACGCAATACAGGAAAATTTAGAACAAACGGCAGCCCTGGAACATTAAGATAGTAAATGGCAGTTAAAATGTTAACAGTGAGTTAGACGCTGGCCTCACATTCGTAAGTTTGAATCCCGGCATGTACCGATGACTTTGCTTTCTAAGTTACATTTGTGAATTTGTAGAAGCAATACCAATCGCTAACTGTGGAAAACCCGCTAAGGAAATAACTCTAGAAAACCCCGAGTGTTCACACACTTTGGCGGTCGAAATCGGCAATTCACGATGAGTACGGTTTTAGGCCAACACTCTCTCTCTACAAAAAGGCTTGTGCCTCGTAGTGGGACTTAGGCGCGGTTTCTGAATTGAGAATTTACGTTAAGTAAATACTTAAGTAACGTTCTGTCACGCTCTTTTCTGAAAAATTTGACGGGACAGCACTATAGTTAAGTATTTACTTAGTGAAAATTCTCAACTCAGAAACCGGACCTGAGGCCCGGTTTCCGAATTGAACATTTCACGGTGTCGGCGGTTAGTTCCTTATTCTGAATTTTGCAAGTATGTATTTCAGCGGGTTATCATCGGGACGAATTTTTTAATTTTACCAATTCTTACTGTTTAAGTGTTTTCAAAATGCCATTAGTTTTAGTTTCTGCTAATAGATGGTGTCACCGGTATTCTACATGCCGGTATGGTTTGGTCTCACTGTTTTGTATACTATAATTAAGATTTTACTAATTATATACCTCTTCGTTCTGGAGCTAATTTGTTTTATTCGTAGGCTCCAGGACCCTGGGATTTTGATGTCGTCTTATTCACTTTTCCGAATGCTTCATTTTCTAACTCTACATAGTTCAAAATCGGTTTTTACAGTTAGTGCAGATGCATTTATGTATTGTATGTTTTTAGTTAAGTGCCGCTATAAAGACCAACAAAAACAAGTTATTTACTTTATATATTTTTTGTCTCACAAATAGATTTTTTAAAACATTTTTCATTACGTGCTACTTGTAAAAAAGAACTAAAAAGTTAAAATAATATTAATACTCAGTTAAAATAAAAATGCGGTATACTCAGATATAATAATACTATGGGGTTAACACTACATAAATGTATTTTACTGTACATACCTAATTTCCTCTGTGAAAAAACCGAATTCGCACAATTTAGAGTTAGGGAAATGAGGTTTTCGGAAAATTAAGAATTCAAACATCCAGTTAAATAGTTACTTAGCGTGATTCTCAATTCAGAAACTGGCCCGTAAGCTGCATATACTTATTCTAAATGACTAATCTCTCGAGTCTAAATAAGACTCTCTACCTAAGATGAATAGTTAGTAGTTTATACATCATGCCATAAAGGTAATCTGAATTTGCGATGTCATTGAACAAATACAGATAACCAGAGAGATTATCCGGACAGTCACCGAGACAATAACACAGATGTCGACAGCCATAGTGCCGGTTTCTGAATTGAAAATTTACACTAAGTAAATACTTGAACAACATGGTCACGCTCTTTTCTAAAGAAATTTGATGAGACAGCACTACAGTTAATTAATTACTTAGCGAAATTCTCAATTTAGAAATTGGCCCTTATAGCCGGTTTCTGAATTTGAGAATTTCACTAAGTAACGTTCTGACACGCTCTTTTCTGAGAAATTGGACGAGACACCACTACAGTGCTACAATAATAACATCCACATAACACAATCACACTGGTCCCAAACTAGGATACCCTGTGCTATGGTAACCATCGAAAAGCACCCAGACTGGGTGTTTTGTACAAATATACGGAGTCCCCAGTGGGAATCGAACCCACAACCTGTTTCTTGGTATAAAGCGCCTTAACGGCTTATTTATTTTTATATTAATTTATTTCTTCTGTTCAAGCGTTTGTTGCAAAGCAATATAGAACTATATCCTACTATTTAAAAAAATACAATTAATAAAAAGTACGAGTACACCTCGTACTAGGTAAAAACCTGTATTATGGAAAGAAAGAAAATTTTTACAATTTATAAAAGGGTAGAGGGG
Organism: Yponomeuta plumbellus; assembly: GCA_947310845.1. Taxonomy (NCBI): domain Eukaryota; kingdom Metazoa; phylum Arthropoda; class Insecta; order Lepidoptera; family Yponomeutidae; genus Yponomeuta; species Yponomeuta plumbellus. The sequence continues at coordinate 24,248,218 of OX371193.1, read as the reverse complement.
GTGGGGAAAATTTTATGATAAAAAATATTTTGTTTTTGTTTTATTTATAACGGCTGCACCAAACGTGAATTGACATTTTTGTCTTTATTCCGGATACACTTGTTTTTTTGTCGGAATGGACACTGACAAAACAAGAAAATATACTCATGAAAATTGGACCGTGTCTCGAGATCTGCAAAACGAAGAACTATTTCCGGCTGAGCCCAGTTTTTGTTATTAATTTATCCGTTTAGCTACCATCACTCAATCGGACGAAAATACTCTGAACCCGCTTCATAATATTATCTTCAAATAGATCGGGTCAATATAGATACTTTGGTGGTTATTTATAAAATGTATCAATCAGATCGTAGATTATGGACTGCAGAAGGACTTATTTTTCCGTGGTATTACTTTTCCGTGGTATTATTTTTCTGTGGTATTTTCTTACGTGGTATTGTTTTACGTGGTCATAGTAAAGTTTAGCATTAAAATGTGAAAATTACTTTGCTAAATTCCGCCAAAATCCCACAAGCACCATGCGGTTAGTTAATGCACCGCCCTGCCCCCACTTTTTTAAGCAGAAGCAAGACACGAACGCATTACCACCCTAACCAATACTTGTGTGTTTTGGTTAGGGTTAGCGTTTTGCCTCTAACACGAGGCATCATCAGGCTCACATTTTGGGGGCATTTAGCAAAGTAATTTTCACATTTTAATGCTATTATAGATTGAGTATTAAGCTATGCAGCGAAACAGCATGCGAAGCAATGCTATTAAGTAACGCCTGATTCCATATAATATTAGTAAAAGTTTCCCGTGCTATTATTTTTACGTGGTCTTATTTTTCCGTGGTCTTATTTTTCCGTGGTATTACTTTTCCGTGGTCTTATTTTTCTGATATGTTGCAGCTGGGAAGCCTCAGGCGCACATACTTCGACCATATAGGGTGTATTTGCGAAGGGCGAGATAAAAATTACCCGAAACCGGCGAGCGTGCATGTAGCACTAACGAATATCGATGAAGCGAAGTTGATCTGTCAGAATCGTGGCAAGTAGCAGTCCCTGGTCCCTTCAGGGATACAGGCGTGAGCTTATGTATGTATGTATGTACCTTGGTAACGGTCAAATATTACCACTACCCTCCGCGCTATCAAAAGCAACTGTCCATCCTTTTCTATTCTAATCTATCTTTTAGAGCAAATATCGTTGCTAAGAGGAATCAATTTAGGAAGGCCGCCGCAAAAACAGATTATCGTTTCCGACATCAGATTGGGCCGGTCCTTCATAATAGCCTCAGCTTTTTGCCGGGTTATTGGTTGGGGTAAAGGCCCCGGTTCACACACACCCGATCCCCAATATCTATTCAGGTCCGTGGAGTTTATTGTCCAAGAGATTGAGTGATTTTATAGGCAACTAAGGAGGTACAGTAAAATAATACGAGTATCCATACTTTTCGGTTTTTTGCACTACCCACCCAGCCACGATCCACAAACCAAAGGTTGACTGGTAGAAAATGTTATTTAGCATTAAGTATGCCTTTGTACCAAACATGTGTTTTGTACAATAAATAATTTTATAATAATAATAATACTAGGTACTGACTATGCCCTTCTTGCGATTCTCTCCATTCAAAGGCTGTCCAGAAGAGATCGCTCTAAGCGATAAGACATCTAATAGGCTATTTGACAATGTGAAAAAAACACTATTACTTATACGTTTTCGTAAAAATTGTCAATCTTACCATAAAAAATAAAATAAAGACTTGTTTAACATGCGTTTATTTAAACAATGTCTAAATATTTAATCATTGTTTAACGGTGTGTTTAGCAACCAGGCCCCTTCGTCTGTCTAACTTTAAACAATGTCTAAGCCGTATCTTTCTCTACGCAACCGTTAAACACTGTTTTACGGTAGCACTTTTTTTAGACACGTGCTCAGCAGATGTTTTAGTTTTTTGTAGTACGACTGTATCAGTCTTACCACAAAAAATAAAATAAACACTGGTTTAACATGCGTTTATTTAAACAATATCTAAATATTTAATCATTGTTTAACGGTGTGTTTAGCAACCAGGCCCCTTCGTCTGTCTAACTTTAAACAATGTCTAAGCCGTATCTTTCTCTAGGCAACAGCTAAACTAGCACTTTTTAGACACGTGCTCAGCAGATGTTTTAGTTTTTTGTAGTACGACTGTTAGAGTCTTAAAACCATTTGAAGGCATTTTAACTAAAAAAAAGCACAAGATAAAATTTGATAATCCGCTACTTGACTCTTTTTTCAAGTATGTCTTAAATGCTAAAATATCTCTTCCATTAGACCAACAAATATTTTAGTATATTTTTTGAGGACCCAAAAGCAACAAAAACATTATTTTAAAACGTTGCTTTGCTAAACAGCCAAAAACGCGGTCCGCCATTTTTGTCTATGGTTGGAAGTCCTCTACGTTTGTAAACAAAGTTTGACATTCAACATAGGTAGAGTTCGTGCCACGCAAGAAGTATGAGTCACAATAGAACCTACGCACGCACGACTGACAGATGTTTGTTTACAACCAAAGGTGCTTTCAAGTTGGCGGATAGTGTTTTCAGCGTTCCGATTTAAAAGCGAATTTTTTTTTTTTATTTGCAAATTTTGCAGCCATCCTGCATATTTACTTAGCAAAGTCAAAATATTTCGGTTTCTTACGTTAGATACTACAGGAAATATCCATTTATCACGTCAAATTTGATACGAGTCTAGTAGCGTATTATGTATTTGCAGCCATTGTATCGAAAACGGCCTGGATTGGCCGATTCTATGATGACGTCACATGCCAGTAAAAAGGGCGTCTGTCATTAATTTTTTCTTGCGTTTATTGGTTGGTTTACTGGCAAGTGACGTCATAATTCCTGTGCGACGCCATATTGCCCAAGATAGCGTTTTGGCGGGTTATTTCAAAAGTAAATTTTCGTTTGCCTTTTTTAGAGGAAATACACGAAAGGATTACCACTTTCTGAGGACTCCATGAACACCAACATAAATATAAGATGGTTTTCAGAAGTCGGTTAAATAGCCTATTGTATACCGTTACTTACAATTCACCGGGTGATTGTATAACAGGGGTAAAAACCGTTCTACTAAAAACACACAAAAAAAAACCCGTTTTCCACGCGCCAAACAGTTTCGTTACTAGACGAAGCAAAACAAAAACAAAGTTGTGCGCATTGAAAACGGACCGGATCGATTTTCCTATGAAACAAGAGGAGATTAATTTTTAGAGCTGAAGTATGTATCACCCCTAACCGAGGTTTCCTAAATAAAGTCTATTTTAGCATGGCTTTCCACAATAATTTATCAATGGAAGCCTAGCCGGTACTTTAGTGTACATTTATTCGAAAATTCATGACCGTAAATGGATTCGCCCAATCCTATTAAATTGCTCGTTAAGAGTTATGTTATCGTGTTCGTACAGACTAGATACTACGGCTTTTGTGTAAACAAATTATAGTGTTACAAAAGTAGAAAATAATGTGTTTACGTTATACAGTGATGATGATGATGATTATTTTTTCCGACCGCTTTCGGTCACGGCGATTGTTCCGATTGGGGAGAGTGTCGGTCACGTCCTCTTATGTGACTGATGTAGCCTATCTTTGGCAGTAAAGGTGCAATAGCACCGAATAAAAGTAAGCTGTATCTTTGCTTATGTTTTGTATGTGTTTTCCTGGTACAATAAAGAATATTCTTATCTTATCTTATCTTCCTGTTTGAGTAGTGATATCGTATATCAGCTGGTCGTCTACGTGGCCTACCATTATAAAAATAGACAGCTAGGGTTCCGCCAAAAAAAGTACGATGAATAAGGGTTCCATCATCATCATCAGCTCACCGTTGCCCACTGCTGGGTATATGTCTTTTCCCCCAAATGCCATCTCACACGGTCTTTCGCCATTCGCATCCACGGCCTTCCGCCGACTCAAAGACATCGTCGGGTTCCATCGCCAAATAAAATTGGGAACCTCTGAGATAGACGTACCACGTAGACGTGGCTACGTCTACGTGGTACGTCTATCTCTATTAAAGGGGAAACCAACAGTCATCATCCAACCATTATGTCCCCACCGAGGGGCACGGGTCTCTTCCCTGCAGAAGGTACCTATAGCTCATACTCAACCATGGGTGCCAATTCCGGATTGGGCTTGTAAGAGTAGGTAGTGGCTGGTCTTACTGTCAGAATTTTTCAAGCCACTTGCCTTAGGGCCTCTGACTTTGCCAGACGACTGCCATCTATAGGCGGCAGCCGGCACCAACTGCTTAACGTGTCTTGCAAAGCGCCGAATCACTCGTAAAAATTACAGAATAGCGTTAGTCATAAAACGATCACCCATCCATGCACTGCACGCGCCCTATGTAGCTTAACCTTCGTGATCGCTTAAAAACACACAGGCGGCCGGGGCTACGAGCGATTCAAACCATCCAACCAACAGTGAAACCATCAGTGATTATAGATTAATTTGATTACTTACCCTAAAACTTTAGGATCGGGAAAACAAAGGTCTAGCCTTACGGTCAAGCCGGTGGCTTACGCTAATTCTTGATTGTACTTTAGAAGACGTGGTAGCTTAGACAGGCTGACCCGGTTTCATCAAACTCTGTTTGTTAGTGGTAAACGCGGCATTTATAAATCAGCCGTCAAAACTAACAAGGATGTTAAAGCAATGTTAAAATGTCCATGTCCTATGAGCTAAATTTAACACACCATTAGTAAATCAAGCATTACGTGAATGAAACGCAAACCAGTCATTCAAATTCCTGTCAAACGTTAAACATTTGCGTCTGTGGTTCAACGCTTTTGAGGTTGTGAAAAGATTTTTCTGGTTTGTTTTGTTGTGATTTTGTTAAATTCGTGCATTTTCTAAATTAAATTACAAGGGATGTCTAAGAAAACACGATAACCCAATTTTTCTGCTAACGAAAAGGATATCCTCACCCATTTAGTGTCAAAGAACAAAGATGTAGTGGAAAATAAAAAAAAACAGACGCCGTTACGACTTCTATGAAACACGAAGGATGGCTGCAGAAGTCCAGGGCCTAGATTCTGTTAATGCATTGTAGTACAATGACAACTGGATGAACGTGGCGATTTAGTTTCATTGCCGCTTCAAATCAAGCAATGTAGGCGTCAATCGTATGGAAAAAGACGTCGCGTGACCTGACCGTGGATCTGTCATCGAACTATAATGCACCAACAGAATTAAGACCCAGGTCAGCGTAATCGTCAAAGTTTTGAAAATCTTATTAGGACGGCGTATAACGTGCTCCAAATTATCCAAATTTTCTAAAACATCTTCATTTTCAAAAATAATATTGTAGGCGGCGTCCATTTTGACAGTTTTGACGGAACTAAATCGACTGTTAATGTTTTAACGGACCTCCAATGCCAGGATTAGATTTGATGCTTTGTTAAAGAAGTTAACGGTCCATTAGAGCGTGGTGGGACACTCGACAGCATTTAACAGTCCGTCAGAAGATGTAACAGACTGTTAGACCATTAACAAAGCTTGGAGAAACTGGGCCTTAAAGCCAGTTTCTGAATCGAGAATTTAGCTAAGTAGGTAATTATTGAACTGAAGTACTGTCTTGTCAAATTTCTCAGAAAAGAGTGCGACAGAACGTTATTTAAGTATTTAGAGAATTTCTCAATTCAGAAACCGGACCTTAGAGGAAATTGGGGGCTGACATTGAGTGTATGTTGCATGGCGCCAAAAATATTTAACTAAGTTCCAATGGCAACTAAAGATCAGATCAATAAATTTTCAAGAGGAAACTTAAGGATTTGTTGATAGAGAAATTAATGTTATTACACAAAAAAAAAAGATGTTTTAGCTGACAAACTATAATCGTTATGATATTATTATTAGTTGAAATCTTATTTCTACTTGAAATTATTATTATATTATTGATATTCTATAGAATCAGGCGTTACTTTGCGGAAATCCATAATAGCATTTAATTGAGAAAATTACTTTGCTAAATTCCGCCAATACCCCACAAGCACCATGCGGTTAGTTAATGCACCACCCTCCCTACCACTTTTTCAAGCCGAAGCAAGACACGAACACACCACCCCCGACAACAATACTTGTGTGAGACAATGCGCGACGCGTTTCGCCTCTAACACGAGGCATGCTTCGTGTTAGAGGCGTTATTGGTTTATTCGACATTACTGTACCTAATTAAGTGTAAAAGCACTAACTTTGATAGTAAAAATGAGATCTGTTTACTTATTTTTTATAAAACATTGACATAATACACAAAATTGTGACGGTTTCATTAATGTTCCCGTGTAGTAATAAGCTAAGCTTTCTACGCCAAAATGGCAAAATACAAATCAACTTATTAAAATGTAACATCTGCATGTATGTACTCGTGTTTATGCAAATAAAGTAATTTGTCGTGGAGTAATAAAGTCGTGGGCACAATAGTATCGTACCTAAATATGTAGGTACTTTTTACCCAGAAAGTTTTTCTGATAAAGATTGGAGTCCATTTTCCACGCGTTAATGGAATACGTGACATAGGCAATACTTTCGGAAACCATTATTAAATTCAGAATTTGGAATAGGTTTTTTAGATATTTTCCGTGTTTGCTTTATTCGCAGACTTATTGACACCGAAATAGGCATTTTTTTCTCCAGCCAATATGGCTCGTATCCTTGGTATACATTCAATATATAAGTAACTTACCTACCTATGTTTTTTTAAAGAATTGACAATGAGAAAAAACCCGCAGTTTGAAACAGTTTTTGGTCCTAAGTAATATGTATGACCAAAAAATGGTCTAGAAAACGAGTGTAGAAATAAATCCGGAGTAAGAATGTCTGATAAAAGATACCTTTGTCATTCGATAAATTCTAGTTTAGTACGAATTGTCTAAGGCCTTGTTTACATTTGCTTTATTTTCTTGATTTTTAGCATGATTTCCATAGAGCTAGAATAGAATAGACACGCCAATTCCTTTTATAGAGACCCGCGCCCTCGGTGGGGAGATAGTGCGTTGATGATGAAGTGCAAATTATGTCGTCATAGTTTGAGCTGGATTTGCATTACGCATTTTTGTACCACGACATAGACTTTTCGACAGGTATAAGTAGTACATATAAAAACCGCGGAGGAGCTGTTCAGAATTGCATTGAACAGAGACCGTAGTAAAAAGCTGACTGCCACCTCCAGCGATGAAGTGGCACTTTATGAAGATAAAAAAACACTTTTAATTTGTCTCAATCTTAAAATGGTCATTTTTAGTGCACATTGGTACAATTTGGGTGCCTTTAAGGCTAGAGTGAATAGGCTCTTACTGAACCAACGAGGAACGAGGCTCCATCTTCACTTACCATCAGGTGAGATCGGGGTCAATCGTTGGTCAGTTTTTAATAAAAAAAAAAAAAAAAAAACATTCTTCATTGTTGTTATTCATGTCTGTTACCTAATAATGAACATAACTTCCACAGAACACAATCACAATCTGGCGTTCCATTAGCGGACGCATTGCTTGTATTTTTTCCGCATATGTTGCGATACTTTATTTGGTACGCCGCACCTACACGGGGTCGTTAAATGTGGGAAAATTCTGTTGAGAAAGCAAAAATACAACATGTTTTGTTAGGAGAAGAGGGATTTACGTTGAGTTTTCAACATCATTTTGTAAAACGTTGGCTGTTGGCTGGATTTAAAAATAAAACTGCCAAATTATTTTTCTTCTGTTGCCAGTCATTTTGTTTTTTTTTAAAGACCTCCTTTCAATAAAAAACGAAAAGGCTGGCAGGAAAAAATTGTTAAGGAAGTTGAAAGAAAGAAAAATGCTAGATTTATTTTTCAACGTCGACTTGATATTGAATTACTGGCCCTTCATTACTCATTCAATGTTACGCTCGACTTATATTATTATTAAACTTTGTACAAAGAACAAACGCGAATTTATGGTCTTGGAGAGTCAACGTTTTATAAAGCCTAAAACTAACACCCAGTTTCTCGAACGCTAACAGGCTGTTAATCTATTTTTTTTTGTTTCATTCGCTTTTTACAGCAGACAAAGGCTTATGACCACACAGCCCCTGTTAATCTATTGTTAACAGCTGCCAGTTGTCAAAAGTGCATACAAAAAAACAACTGACAGCTGTTAACAATTGATTGACAAACTGTTATCGTTCAAGAAACCGAGGGTTAATGTAGTTAGCTTGGTTGTTTTTTTAATAACATTTCGTAAAAATACCCTTAACTCAATATAAGCTATCATAAATGACAACATTGACAATTATTATGACCGTGATAAGTATATACTCCAGTTCATTGATCAATTAATCCATAGTGTAAACGAGTGAGTGTGTATCTACATAATTAATCACTTATTTATGTACTCAGCCTGAACAATAAACACAAATAGTCTGCAAGGCTGGTACAGATAACCTTACCGTTCAACTACCCTTATTCATTCATTGCTTGTAATTATGCCGTAGTAGCAAGATCTGACGATGTTCAAGTCCACCTTACATAGACTACCTACTTGTAATGAGCGTTTTTCTTTCTTTTCTTTTTCTTAGGTCCTTGAGATAATCTAGATGGCGTCATTCGTTTCTACATACAAATTTGTAATTCGTAGCAATCAATGTCAATGTTAGTCCACAAATCACTAAACAAGAGAAGGAACCAGGGTTACTATTTGGACGAGGTTTCTCGTAATAAAAATAAAAATTCAAACCCACAATCCACAGGAAAGACTCCAAAATACCCAAAAGCGCACTTATCACCAAACGACAACGGCATTTATTTATTTAGGTAATCAACCATTACAAATTCCACAGAACCATAGTATTCTTTTTTGCTTTGACGTTTATTACTAAGGTACGGGAGCGCCACCTAGGGAATAGTTTAAAACTAAATTTGACATAAGGAAAAACGCTCATGTCTTTGGATTATAGTACGGTTGATTTAGAAATGGGACTGGGGAACTTTTTGCTCAGCCCACACAATACTGACAACAATATTGTGTGAGCAAGAGGAAAACAGTGGTCCAGTCCCCGTTTTTGGGGCTCCATAGTCAACAAGGAACCCTTGGAGCTTCGCCATGTCCGTCCGTCTATCTGTGCGAGGCCTAGCTCAGAGACTATTAATAGAAAGCCAAAATTCGAAATATATTTTTTTAAACCTACACACATACACATTTACGAGTACATACAGGCATATTAATCACGCCAATAAAACAGTCGAATATAATCTTTGCAATAATATATTTTTACTCCCCCTCCCCTCAATCTAAATTAGGGATTAATTTTAACGTTTAGTTACGATCTGAAATGTCTGCTGTTCCTTTTTTGGAAGTGACTAGCTTGTACGACACAGGGAATCCTAGTGTGCAAGTTAGGGTAAGAAAATGACAAAGGTGTTAACCAAAATATTACGATATTATTATTTTTGTAATGAATTATGATGTTATTTGTTGTTGTTACCTAATTTTTTGGTTTTTAAAATAAACAATTTGAATTTGATATATTTTTTCTCGACTACTGTTTTGGAGCAGGGGCGCCGACTCCGTGGGTGCTCGGGGGCTCGAGCACCCATGAGAAATAAACAGTGGGTGCCGAGCACCCCTGAGAATAGACATCAAGAAACAGATCAGTAATCATTACCCGACGACCCGTTTAGCGCAGTGGTCGGTACGGGTTCGACCGTACTTATACGTAGGTTACGTATAAATTATAATATTTCTTGCTAATAAATACTAGTTTAATTTTTATATTTATTTATTTAATGGTTTCATTTTATATTTTAATCAAGCATAATTAGTAATTAAGTACGCAGTACTTATCAGTCGATCAGTGTGCATTTCTATTCTCACACTTTGCCGCTTTTTCGAGTCATCAAATGGGACCCGGGTGCTTATACTCATTTGATGACTCGAGCACTCATAAGGTTTTATACTTGAGTGGAAACATCTCCAACCGAACGGGACGTTTAGTGTTCAGAAAGAGGGCACCTTCTGTATTTGTCTGTTTTCACTCGACAAACATACATACATACATACACATGCGTGAAAACATAAGCCTCCGTTGCTTCCGAAGTCAACAAACTTCAGCCGAGCCGTCACCGTCGGATAACTACGATTTCACAGTCGAGAAGTATAAAGTAGTTTCTACTTAGTAGAAAGTTAGATGCATAACCTACGAGTAAAACTGAAGCTAAACTAGCCGCTAGCCTTCTATAATTCTGGCCCTCCTCTAGAATTTCTTAAACTTTGTGGCCCCATTAAAAAAGTTTGTCCACCACTGTGCTAAGGAGTGATCTCTGTAAAACCGCTCTTGGTGCCAGAAAATAATCGTCCAGTGCCTGCTAAAAACAAGCGGCTGCTATTTTACGCTGATCATTCTCCACAACATCTTGACATGGCAAAAGTATTGTGTAGTATGGATGTTACAAATATAGGGGACGAATGTCATGATACTAGTGTGGAACCAGAAGTAATGTATGTGCCTGTATGTAAAGGTTTATGTATCAGTTTCAAAACCCTAATAAAAACCACAGGTACGATACTTTGATCAATTAGTTGCAAGAAGATAATGCAGCAACAGCAGCAATATTCAATTCATTTATCGAGATATTAACTTTTAGGTGTTCTATTAAATACGCCTCATCCCAAATCAAACTTCTTGCACACTGAAATCTACATCCGCTCATATGACGCCGAAGCACGGACCGTATCCTACATCTGTGGCCGCGTTTTAACTTCAGATACAAGTTTCCAACTTGAAATTGAGTTTGTCTCGGCACGCAAAAGTAATGAAAGTAACTAGGGTGTTCGATGAAACTCAGACTTTATTCAGTGTCTTGCCTTTAGAAGAAGACTATCCCGACGACCTCTGTGGCCCAGCGGTTAGCGCATCTGCCTACCATGCGAGAGGTCCCGGGTGCGAACCCCGGCTGGGGACAAAACAAAAACCCCAGGTCTTGGATGTCTACATGTTTGTGATGGCACTGTTTCTGGTTCCCACGACACAGGGTATCCTAGTGTGGGGCCAGAAGCAATGTATGTGCCTGTATGTAAATGTTTATGTTATGGTTATTTGTTGGAGGCGTCATCCAGCGCGGCCACAGTAGCATGATTCTGCCAGCATACCAAGGCTCAGGGGTCTAATTATACGGGCAATACATATCGGAATCTGAGGTTTGCGGTAGAAATAAATTTCGTATTAAACGTTAATTAAATAGGTACATAGTTACATAATTATCATCATCATCATCATCATCATCATCCAGACACAAGAAGTCCACTTATACAGTTTATGCATTATCATCAACCCATTATATATCCACCGAGGGGCACCGGTCTCTTCTCTGAGGAAGGTGTAGGTCATACTCCACCACGGGGGCCAAGTCCGGATTGGTGGAGGCTTATAAGACTAGTGGCTGGTCTTACTGTCAGAAGTTTTCAAGCCGCTTCTAAGGTTTCTGACTTGGCTTAACGACTGCCATCTATCGACGGCAGCCGGCACCAACTGCTTAACGTGCCTTGCGAAACACGGAACCGCTCGGAAAAATGTCACTAGCGTTAGTCATAGACGGTGACCCATCCATAGACTGAACGCGCCGTATGTTGCTTAACCTTAGTGATTGTTTATGATAAAGAGTAATAAAGAGTTCTAATCTAATCTAATCACTCAGCCAGCCCAGGGTACGAGCGATTCGAGCGGATCAACTTACTTGATGTTTATCGGAAGAGTCCGACCAGGTTTCGCTCTGATTCGCAGAGCTTAATCATGGTGAGCAGAGACGGAGCTCGCGTCGTCGTCAGAGACGCACAACCGAGCTCAAGAAAAATCGAGTAAGTGGATCCGAACCATATGTTTTGTAACATAAAATATGTAGGTATAGTGCTTACGAAAGTTTTAGTTAAAAAATAATTTGTTTTCATTGGTGGACCTAGTGAATGGTATGGACTCTCTCAAGTGGGTGGGCAGAAGAGGAGACCGGCAGTTGACTTGATAAAAAAAACTGACAGCTTAATCTGGTCGGACTCGTCCGACAGAAAATCAAGTAAGTGTATCCGGAATAAAGTCAATAGTGTCTAGTGCTTACGAAAGTTTTAGATCAAAAACTGATTACTAACTCAAACTATTATATTTATGCTTTCTTTTTAACTTATGTTTGTGACGTCGCTGTTTCTGGTTCCCACGACACAGGGTATCCTAGTGTGGGGCTAAAAGCAATGTATGTGCCTGTATGTACATGTTTATGTTTATTTCTATTAAATTTTTTGTCTGGTAAACTGTTAAGCACTACTTTGCATTGAATGCAATGGTAACTCTCAGTAGAGAGAGTGCTTGTAGCGATATTTATTTCTAGATATTTATTTGTATTTGTAAATACAAAACCTAACGTCACAAAGTCGTCTGGAAGAAATTGCTGTTAGCAATAAGACCGCCGGTAGTATTTTTTAAATTGTAACTTTTATGTGTCTCTTATTGTTTCTTGTGTGCAACAAAGATTAATCTTATCTTACTGGTCCCTCTCTACCCAACACTGTAAAAGCGTGAGTTTCATATGTGTACTTAGGTAAATACTTTATCCTTCTTGGTTACATAGATAGAAATTTGTTTTGTTACAGCAAACACGGTTTGAAAGCACTTTCGCTTGTTCCCAACCAAAGTTTGAAGTTCAGCGTAAATTAATTAACTAACCAACAAGGTCTGCGAGCCCAACAGCGCAGCATGATAACACGTGGAAGCAAATACAGGGTTACCTAAAAATTAGAAGGAAATAAAGATTGTATTTACATTCCCACACAAGCACACGTAAAATAATAAAATACGTTTATTCAGACAAAAGTGAACGATTAAAATTAAGTAAAAAATGTGCTATAACTTCCTCAGGGAAGAGACCCGTGCTCCTCGGTGGGGACATAATAGGTTGATGACGAAATAATGTACAAAATAAAAATTAAATTATATATTTTTTTTAATTCCATAGATAGGTAGTGAAACCACAGTACATAACTTTGTTTTGAACTAAGGTTTTAGTAAGCATTTTCAACTTTATTCCGGATACACTTACTTCATTTTTTATCGGAAGAGTCCGACCAGGCCCACTCTGATTCGCAGACTCTCAGTCAGAGACGACCAACCGACGACGTCGCGAGCTCAGTCTCTACTATTTCCACGATTAACGGCCGGTTTCAGAGTCGACAATTTTCACTAAGTAAATACTTAAGTAACATTCTGTCACGCTCTTTTCTGAGCAATTTGACGTGACGGCACTACAGTTAAGTACCTATTTTTCTTAGTGAAAATTCTCAATTCAGAAAGCGGCCCTAAGCTTTGCGAATTAGAGGAAAGCTTGTCGGCGTTTTTCGACTAAAAATTAAATAAGTGTATTTATCCGGAATATAGTTATTAACTGTACGTAACAACGTACTCTATATGTGAGTGGTTGACCAAAAAGGGACCTGGAGGGATTGGAAACCGTTATTATTTTATTTGTTTTTTTTTTAATCTGTGGTATTTTAGCTTTGTTTTGGTCCAACCAGAATATTTTTAGGTGCCGTAGTTATTTTTTTATGATTAATTTTTGTGAGCCGAGCAGAGTCGAAACCTGTCTGTCTATACAAGAAACTTCAAACGCGATTTTCTAGAAATCAATTATTTTCCCTTGAGGTCCCTTTTTGGTCAACCACTCACATATGATGTGTTTCGGGGACTGTGAGGTAACCCTATATGATCTGGAGTTAATTTTGCCAATACAGTGTTTGTGTATTTCCAAATATTGAACACGAAGACTGTTTTCTTATCTATACTCATTTTTTTTAAATTAATTCAATCATTATCTTAATCTATGTAACACAAAAATGTTGCTCTCATTTGTGTGATCCTTTGATCCACACAGATTACCAACTTTATCAAAATCTTTATTGGATTAGTAAAAACTGTTTAAACACAGATGCTTTTGGCCCCATTTCACAAAACTACAATGGTGGTTTGGTGGCTCTACGATAATTGTGTATGTACATGTGCATGAAGGAAGACTACTGGCATTTTGAGTAAATATTTTAAGGTTCACAATATAGGGTATGCTATATTGTGAACCTTAAAATGTAAACAACTTATCTGCCCTATGGAACATTTCTCACTTATAGGTACCTAGTATTTATAATTTATAATATACGTATGATTAACTTAATTATTAGTCTCTATTTGTGAAAACTTGTAATTAGCCTTTTGTTGTTTACTAAATTCTTCATTCGGTTAAGTTTAGCTGTAAGTTTTCCTTCAGGTAAAAAATAAAATAAAATAAATAAATAAAATATTAAAAGCAGATCATGTAGAAGCGGAAGGCGCTTTCTTTTGTCCAACATGCACAAAAAAAACTTATTAAAGAGAAATAGGCATAAGCCACTCAACAGTTTAGAAAGTAACATTGTTATTTCGCTAGAATCTCAAACAGAATCCAATTATAACAAAATATTTGGTGGGCACGCTTTCATCATCATCAACCCATTATGTCACCACCGAGGGGCACGGGTCTCTTCCCTGAGGAAGGCTTTATCCTTTACCAAATGAGCGTCTTAGGTATCAGTTATTAGTTATTTTATATAATAAAACTGGCGTAAGCACTAGACATTTTTAGCAGAGCGGAACCTGGGCCTCGATTCTGTTAGTGCATTATAGTTCAATTACAGTAACATGGTTAATTGGTTAACACAAACCCGTGTTTTTAAATTCCATTGACGCGTAGCATTACGGATTCACGCGCGCGTTGATTTTACGCGGAAATGAAATGAAATCGCCGCAGTCATGCAACTGTCATTGTCGACCTTTGGGCGCAGCGGTTAGTGCATCTGCCTACCATGCGAGAGGTCCCGGGTTCGAATCCGGGCTGGGAACCAAAAAAAAGAAACCCAGGTCGAGGTTTACATGTTTGTGACGTCGCTGGTTCTGGTTCCCACGACACAGGATATCCTAGTGTGGGGCCAGAACCCGAACCAGAAACAGAACATTTACATACAGGCACATACATTGCTTCTGGAAGCAATGTATGTGCCTGTATGTAAATGTTCTGATCAGTCAAATTGTACTAGAATGCATTAGCAGAATCTAGGCCTTGGTCGGACTCATCCGACAAAAGGTAAAGTATGTGTATCCGGAATAAAGTTAATTAATAAATATTCTCTATGATTATTTGTTTATATTATTTTGTTTTGTTCACTGTGTGACGATTTCAATAAAAGTCTTCTGTCTTCTTCTTTCTTGCTTCTTTCAGTTTTTTAAAACGCGGGCTAGAATAATCATTTCCCCCAGAATAAGGCGTTTGTTTTCAGTGTCCCTCTATATGCAGGCGTGGGCTGAGAAGCGACCTAAATAGCTTGGAAGCGGTCTACGTGTGGGAGAGTAGGTACCGGGGAAGATTTCCATGGAGGCGGAGGCGGGACGTGCAAAAGGAAATCTGCTTTTCCGAGCTGGCAAAGCTTAAAAGAAAATACGTATTCCTGCACATGGAAAAGAGGCATTAAGAATTATTACGCGTGAGTTAGACAGAAATCTAGATAGCTCATTTTTGCACACCAGTTAGGCAGTTTTTTTTAGCAAATTTTGTATTTGAATGAGTATTGAAATTAATAATAATAATAATAAACTCACGCCCCTCCTACCTGAGGGGGTAGGCAGAGGCACTAGTCACTAGAACTGGGCACAATTTATCAGCGAATGGTGTTGCTGTACAAATAAACAATTAATGTACGTAGCTAAAAGTCATTGCTACATGCGGGATTCGAACCCAGACCCTCATGATCGAGAAGAAAGGGTAAACTCCACTACGCCACTAACGATTATTGAAATGAATCGTAGCAAAACGGGTGTGTCTTGTGTGTGCATGCAACGACTAATGAATGTCGATGAAGCGAAAGTAATTTGTCAGAATCCTGGCAGTCTCTGGTCTCTGCCTACCCCTCTGGGATATAGGCGTGAAGTTATGTATGTATTGAAAACATATTACAAACTTTAATAAAATAGGTAGTTCATGGAGTGTTAGTAAATTAAAACCTTTACCTATAGTTAGTCATACCAAAATTTATTGTTCGTTATTTTGTTGTTATTTTTTATTCATTACTGTCTTTTTATTCTTTTATAGATTTTACTTATATATACTAATAAATTTACTAGCAGTAATCGCGAGTACCTTTATTACGTTTTTACATTTATAACTTACCCTAGCTAAAGTCAAATGAAAATAATATAATAATAATATGACCCTGGAAAAAAGCAAAGCAAACTTGCAAACATCGCATATAATACAGCCATAGTATAAAATATGCTAAATATTCGGTTTATTCATATTAAAATTAACCGTTTCTTTGTAATTTGCTAAGCTCATTTTGAGCTGCGTAAAGTCATTTGTATACACATTCTGTATGAAAATCGAGTTCGCGACTGGAATATTCTAATTATAGACATTCCTCAACCCATACAAAGATTGTCACTTCATATTTCACAAAATCCGGCACCAACTGCTTAGCGTGCCTTGCGAAGCACGAAACCGCTCGGAAAAAATGCCACTAGCGTTATAAGACGGTCACCCAGCCATGCACTGAACGCGCCCTATGTTGCTTAACCTTCGTGATCATTTAAGATCACTCAGGTAGCCGGGCTACGAGTGATTCATGTATGCGTATAAATAAATGAACTGTGAAGCTTATCCAAAGTCGTTTCAAAGTACCATGCCACTTTCAGAAGCAGGTGTGGATATTCACGGTTCATTTGTAAGGATAATGTCGGGACATTAGATGCAGAGCCCATTGAATTTATCCCTCCTGACGAGTATGCGAGCACTTATGAAAGCCTTGAGGGCGTGTGAAAATAATTTGTCACCGGCTTCCACTTTCACGTAAAATCATGTCAGAATACTGCTCAGGATTTCCAGGAAAATTCATTCAATTCAAAATTCAAATTCAATTCAAAAATTTTATTTCAACGTAAAGAATTTACATTCTGCTTGTTGAATGTCAATGTACATATAGTTATGTATAATGTTAGCCGCTGCCTTGAGGCCGTCTGTAGTGGAGAAAAAGGCAGCGAAAAAAAACTCCACTCTGACCATCTTTTCTCAAATCACCTTAAAGCTAATACAAATCAAACCTACAAAATAATATCTTGGATGTGTTGAACACTAGACACATTTATCCTGTGATTAAATTTGATATTAAACTACTATTTAATGCCATACGTCCTTGTCTTCTAAATAATCGTTGATTTTATAATAAGATTTTTTGCAAAGAGTGTGCTTAATACAATTCTTAAATCACGTTGGAGGTAACTCTAATATATCTTGGGGTATCTTGTTGTAGAACCTTATACAGTGCCCCATAAAGGAAGTATTAACTTTTGCAAGTCTAAATCGTGGAAATGACAATTTATGGCTACCAAGTGTTTCGAAGTCTGTAATATTTTTCCTAACGTACATAATATTTTCATATATATATTGGCTGGCAACTGTTAGGATGTTAGTTTCTTTGAATAAGTCTCTTAGCGAGTCCCTACTACCTAGCTTGTAAATAAATCGGATCGCTCTCTTCTGCAAGATGAAGTTAGTCTCAATGTCTGCTGCCCGGCCCCACAGTAGTATACCATAGGAAATAATACTATGGAAGTAACTAAAATAAACAAGCCTAGCAGTTGCAACGTCAGTAAGTTCTCGAATTATTTTCACAGCATATAATAGTAGTCTATGTGCTAATTTTACAATATGTGGACCCCATTGTAGTTTGGCATCGATTGTGATGCCCAAAAATACAGTATCTTCAACAAATTCTAGTTTTTCATTTCCAATCGCAATGTTATTTTCAACTAATTTTACGTCAGGTAGGGTAAAATTCATACATTTTGTCTTTTTTGAATTTAACAATAGATTATTTGCAGTAAACCAATCTAGAACGTGCGAGAGAGCATTATTTGCTTCGTCAAGATTATTTTCCTGTCTCCTTATTTTAAAAATAAGTGACGTGTCATCAGGAAATAGCACTATCTCGCACATTTTTTGTACCATAAACGGTAAATCATTTACATAGACCAGGAAAAGTAACGGCCCTAGAATAGATCCCTGTGAGACTCCCATTTTTACAAGTGAACCCGATGATTTAATACGATTTATGTCTGCTTTTTGAACCCTTCCTTCTAAATACGATTTTAAAAGATCTAATCCTGCATTTTTTATTCCGTAATGTTTTAACTTTGAGAGTAGTGTTTTGTGGTCTACACAATCGAATACCTTTGACAAATCACAAAATATTCCTACAGCATCCCTATGATCCTCCCACGCACTGAAAATATGTTTAAGTAACATGACTCCAGCGTCTGTTGCAACCGAACTGCCGACTATGAAGGAGTTTGTAATTATTGAAATGCAAAAGTAATTGATCCAAGATAATTCTCTCAAATATTTTACTTAGTACTGGTAAGACTGATACGGGTCTAAAATTTGTTGGATCTTGTTTATCACCGCTTTTAAATAAAGGTACTAGTAAACCTACTGTTTTTCATGAGGTCTGGAAATACTCCTTTATCTACACATTTATTGAATATCTCTGATAACGGCGATGCTAGAATATGTATCACTGAACTAACAATTTTTACTGACATACCCCATAAGTCCTCAGTTTTTTTGAGATTCAATAATTTAAAAATTTTAACTATGTTATGAGGCTTAATGTAATTAAATGTGAAATCGTGTTCGCACGCGGGGACATGATCTTGTAATAACGTTGCTGCACGATCAGGTGACGAGTTCAACAGAGGTTCAACATTTACAACTATTAATTCCAGAGAACATTGGAATGAATAGTTGTAAATGATTCAGACGGATAAGATCAATTAAAACATTTTGCGCACCTAATTATGCACCTAGGGCCTTTGTTTCTTTAACAGAAACATACCTAAGAATAACATTGAAATATAGGAACATACAGTCTGTGAGTTTTTAGAATATACCTCGGGATATTCGGTTTTCGCCGAAAGTACACGAGTGTAATACTACTTCCTGTTCTGTTTATAACTTTTCTTGACTATTTTGAAAAGTTATGTTAAGTGTCATATTAGTTCCGATATTTCTATTACACGAATATATCCGATTCTATCCGATAGTAGCCTAGGTATATTCTAAAAGCCAACAGACTGTACATTGTTTCTGGCCTCGCACTAGGATGTGCTATATTCTCTGAAATTTAGGATTTACAATCTGTCAAACGATACTAATATAAAAGGCTTAAACCTTGAGATACGTGACTGAGCAAAGAGTGAGTAACGGCAGCTGTAATCAGGCAATAATAATTTCACTGCAGGTTTTATCTAGTGCCCAGCGTGTAAGTCGTTTGTTTAATGATGTTTGCCTAATCAGCTGTACAAGGACCGTGCGAAGCAAAACAGTTAAATGGATGTTTGATAACAACTTGTCATTTGCAAGGCAACTGTACAATTTTTTTATTCGGTATGCAATGATGGTTTTGAATTTACGGAGTGGCCGATCTTCGTTATTATTATGATTTAATTAAAAATATAAAATAACTTTCAGATTATTTCTTCAATTTTTTTTTGTAGTATACGACTATGTTACGTGCAAAGTTTGGTAGTTCTATGTCAATGGAAAGTACCCTATTAATGTTGATGCCTTTGAGTTTCAACATATTATAAATTTTTTTGCGACTGTCGTATTGTTTTTCGTCTTTTTACACGAGCGCGGCGGAGCCCAAAGGATGGGTAATGTGTTTCTTGGCTCGTATGTTTGTTTGTCCGAAAATTATAAATGCAATAACACAAATTTTTTAAATTTATAAAAAATGCAATTAAAAAAAAAAAATTTCAAAACTGTTTTAAGAGATGATGTTTGGAGATAACTAATAAAATTTTGGGTCCTAGGTAGAAAAGAATATAAGAATATTATGCTAAAGCAATATTATGGGCGTAAGTTTCTGTACGAATGTTGATGTGGTGTCGCCTGTACCACGTTTTCACGGCTTGTTATAATATATGTACATGGAACATGATTTAGAACAACCGGGTACTTTGACCCGGCCGGCCCCCTCCGTGACAATAGTTCCCTTAGATTTACGATCAGCTTTATGCCCGGGAAGGAAAACATCGAGAGATAACTCCGACAATAATGTTTGCGTGGTGGGAAGAATACATCGTTGGTCCAGGGGTTCACAAGCCTGACTACCAGAATAAATACATTGTATTTTTTTTTGTAATCGCTATGAAAAAGCAAAAATTTGCTTGATGAACGTCAAAAGTAGAATTTTACAATTTCATCATCAACCCATTATGTCCCCACTGAGTTCCCCCTTTTCAAAACAGGCTTATTTAATATAAATAATTATATGATATATATTTTTTTATAAAAGTACTTAAAAAATTTTTCAATACGTAGCTACAGCCGACAATTACTGATACATTATTTGCTTGTGTACTTATAACAGGAATTGGCGTCTCTATCTATTCTACCTGTACGTAAAGCATGCTCAAATAGCATAAAAATAAAGCAAATGTAAATCAGGCTTTAGAAAGTGTTAAATAGATTTTACGGGTGGAAAATGAGCCATAGTTATTTATTAACTTGGTGATTACTGATTACATTGAATGGATGTGACGCAAACGGCATGTGTTGACAATGTATGAGTATAAAACTATGGGTATAAATTATTGCGAATTGCTATGTGTATGTTATATGCACTTAGATTACTAGAAACTTGATTTCTTTTGAGTAATCGGATAAAATATCTGTTTATTTTTTTGGAAACAAACTTTACTATTTCGTACGGCACTTGACGCATTTCCGCAGAAAATGCAACTGTCGACCAATTTTGTTCCTATCCCATTGATTTTTCCGACGTACATTCTTAGCGTAGTTACTTAGCAAAATTCTCAACCCAGAAACTGGCCCATAGTTTGATAAAGTACTAGTAGCCGATAGTTTGATGACCCTTGGAAACAATGTATCTGCCCTTATATTACGTAACTTTCCACTCTATGGGTTAAGCATTTAGACAACTTGAAAGAGTCAAAATAAGAATGTGTATGACAGTTCGGAGTAGGAGTATGAGATACCTACTGGGAAAAAAAGTCCCAGAATGTAACAGTGTGACATAAGGTGGTGTGACATACCGGGAACAAAAGACCTAAATCAGACAACTCGATACAGTGGAGTCTTACGTAATTTCACCCCAGATCTGATCTCCAAGTTACACACTATAATATACACCATACTAAATAGACTTCAGAGCAATAAATCTTTTTTTTACCTCGCTCTTCTAATTATTGTTAGATTCGATCCTTACCGTCTTATCTAGAAGCCAGCTCCCAGGGAAGATCAGCGGAATGTAAGTAATCATGTAAATCATCGATGTCCAATACACGGTAATGCTGCTGACGCCATAATACTTGACGACGGCGTCCTGGATGATGCTGTATTGAATCCATTGCATGGAATTCGAGGCCGAGTAGAATATGAAGATGAACAAAACCACCCATCTAATAGGATACACGATGTATTGTGTCGGGGATTTCTTTCCAGGGGAATCTACGATCCCGCCCTTTTCAGCGACGCCGTCCATGACGCTTCCGCTTACTTGCATTTTTAAGTCACTCATTTTGTTTAATAAATGTTTAAATATGTATTTTAATAATTAGTAAATAGTCTCTATGCCGTATAATTTATTGTCAATTTTTACTTTTCCTTTGTATTATTGATTTTCGTTTATCACATTTAAAGTATTTTTTTAAATATTTATGGCACTATTTCGATTCCTAATATCTAATATTATTGTCACGGTTATTAGGTTTTTTTTTGTAACTCTACATAAAATAACTCTACAAATACTTTAGGGGCGTATGGCAACGGTAACAACTATTTATACGTATCATATACTTTGATAAACTTTATAAGTTACAACAATTTTATTGTCTGTCGTTAGATTCTAACCTAAAAATTTATTATTATTGTCAAGATTTCCCGCGCGCGCGTTTGTATTGGGTCAGGCAAGCATGGACTTTCGTCGTGTGTTCTGCGCGGCCGTCTGCCGTCGACTGAACAGAGTTTTCCCTCAATCACTGGCTGAATGGACGGTTTCCTGGGCCCCCTACGCTCTCTGACGACGCCTATTATTATGATAAGTGGGTCTAGCTAACATCTCCGAGCCACCCGTGATAATCTGCGAGATTAATTTTTAGTTTTTCGGAAGACAAAGCGTAATTTTCGGCTGCGTGATTTGATGTCAGTGTAAAGTACACAAGTAGTTAACTAAGTTTTAGGCCGGCCACATACATACGTTTTCCGCATTCGTCTTCCGTATTCGGATTCAAGGATGCTTTACATCTATGTAAAGTGCATAACACTTTTTTTCCTACCGCAAAAATATCTTACCGCATAACACTTTTTATCCGTACGGAAAATTTTCCGATTGAAGAAAACCTAACGTTTGTGCTAGGCTCACGGAATTACGAATCAGTATTCCGCACTGGAAAAACGGAAACGGAAAACGAATGTATGCGGCCAGCCTTAAGCTGAAACGAGCTAACATCTATGCAAATTCTATGGTCCATAGACCAGTCGCATAGGTTGCATAAGGTATCTCTTTTTTATTTAAGGAGGAGGAGGTGGAGGAGAAGGAATTCTTTGAGTATTTGTATTTTATGGAAATATATTTCTTTCCACTGCCTCGTTGGTACAAGGATATCACATCTGATTTCCATGATCGATTATCGACGTCATGGACTTGGGTTCGATTACCACTGGTGGCCACCGTACATTTGTTCATATGACCTTACTCTGTTTGTGTATAATTTTAATGACAAATTATTATGAGGTCTATACAATATCGTTTATGAAATTCCTACTATTCGGCTTCGAATCTGTAGGCGATTTACTTTCCTGTAATAATTATTAGTCTAGGTTTCGACTACTGTACTCGAATACTGTGAAGGTCCAATGATAGGAAAAGTTTAAAGAAAATTATATTTTATGGTTCCGCACTGGAAAGGCGCAAACGGAACCTTAATACTAGGTTTACGACGCCTGCCTGTTAGTGTCTAAACCTTATAATAAACGCTATCTAACTTAATGCTAGCACTAAACTTGTTAAAAAAAGTGAAAATTTAGAACAACTTTAAATTGGCCATATCTCAAAAACCGTGCAACTTTTACCGAGGTCATGTTAGGTTGGTTCCATGCTTTTTGGGCAGGTCTACCTCCGGTGTCACTGTGACTTGTCATTTTTTGGACACCCCGTATATTTTTTTTACTTAGTGCTATGAACAATTCTTAGTGCTATCTATTAGTTAACAACCTATTCTCAAATCTACCGAATGTACATACAAACTTTCATCAACACTATTTTTTTCATTTATTTTCAATTTCATCAAAATCGGTCAAGCGGTTTCGGCGGAGTGGCGCACTAACACGGTGACATGAGAATGTTAATTAGATTTGTTCAAGCCCAATCTCGCAAATTCAACTCAACAGGGAGGTAAATTAAAGCTCTCCTTGGAATAACAATAACGCCACGAATGACAAAAAATACATTTTTTTGCATTACTCTTACACTTAAAAAAAAACAAAATTACATCACACTTCATCCCTTATCCGTTCCCGTGGCGTTCGCCCGCTGCGGGCAGGCGGCCATTGTTTAACTATTGTTATGCTAATTACCGCAAAGTGGACTGAAGACCTAAGGGATAGTAACATAAATTTGGTGATACGGAACCCTCGATGAGCGAGTCTAACTGCCACTTGCCCCTTTTTTCCTTTCAAATAATGACTAAGTCGCTATCTGTAGGCGGGCTAGTCAATAAGATATTTATCAGCTGAATCATTGAAATTATTACAACCAAGTGGTATAAATATTGTAAGTAGTAAAATATTACCTTGTGTAGGACCAGAACGACCCAGTTTCAGGATCCGAGGTCGACATGTCGACTTTGCACGCGTGCACTCTATCAGTTCCTAGTAGCCTAGTTTGGGACCAATACAAGTAATTGGGTTGTGTGGTATTAATTTATTAATTTGCAACAAAAATGTAAAGGAATTGAAACTAGCTTCTCAAAGATTGAAGATCTATTGTAATTATAACTACATAACAATAAAGACAATGATTCAATAAATAAACTTTCTTTCTTTATTTCATAACTACTATATAAATATTTTTAAAGGCCAATGTAGGATGTATGACTTTTTAAAGCGCGTCCGTCTATGGTTGCCTGGAAGAAGTTTCTTATTGTAATAAGGCCGCCAATTGGAGGTCAATTTATAAGAAATATGTAAATGTAATTTATGAGTACAATAAAAAAAAATCTATCTATGTATTTAACCATTCTTCTCAGGCTCATTACTGCAAATGAAGATTCTTGACATTGCCTTATTAGCACCAAGCCAACGAATTGAAGATCTAGATTGATTGATGAGTACTATAGATTGCTGTAAGTTTCACCGGTAATGTAGACTACGTTAACGCTAATCTTATTAGATAACACGGAAATCGTAAGCTCATGAATTCAATTTACAACCGTGAGTGTAAAAGATAAATGATAGCATAGACATAGACGTACTACGCAAAGACAGTGTGTTGAACGAAATTCAGCTCAATAGCGTAGCGACACGCACACATGAATGTAACACGTGTGACACAATAAACATACATGAGCAAAGGTCACATAAGTAAAAATAGTAACAATTTTACTTAATAATAATTGTATGAAATTAGGCGTTATTTTGCGGAAATCCATAATAGCATTAAAATGTGAAAATTTATTTGCTAAACTCCGCCAAAACCCCACTACAAGCACCATGCGGTTAGTTAATGCACCGCCCTCCCTCCCACTTTTTTAAGCAGAAGCAAGACACGAACTCACCACCACCGACACCAATACTTGTGTGAGAAAAAATGCGACGCGTTTCGCCTCACCGCATGGTGCTTGTGGCATTTTGGCGGAATTTAGCAAAGTAATTTTGCATTTTAATAATAATAATAGAAAGGAATTCCTTATTAAATTTAATAAAGGCTTAAATAAATAGTAGGTAAGCATGCCAATTTGTTGCCCCGATTTGGACGCTCGAAGTGCGTTTCTATACCTGATAATTCTATGGCTGAGAGCCGTATTTGCGGGTCGTGAAACTCGTCAACAGTCGTGATGGAAAAATTGGGTAGATTTTAGACCTAATAAATGTTAATCGCCGTGGTTTACAAAATCCTACACAGGTGTTGTACATGGTGTTACTAAATCCCCTTATCTTCCTACACTATTGTCAACATAATCAACTTTTACTACGGCGCGAAAAAAGGCTGTTCTACGAGTATGCTGAAGTTACCACCAACGAGATTAAGATACATGGAAGGTGTCGTTGGGACTCAAGGTATGTACAGCCTGTTAGCTCTTAGAATATATCTCGGGCTCCAGAATAGGCCTCGGTTTTCGCCGAAAGCACACGAGTATAATAAAACCTGCTCTGTATAAAACTTTTCTTCACTATTTTGAAAAGTTATGTAAAGTTTAAATAACAATACAAACTAAACCTTACCTTACTGCAATATAATCGGTTTATCCGAGGTATATTCTAAAAGCTAACAGACTGTAATACTATAAGACTGCCTCGTTGGTCTATAGACGGTCAGGCACTTACCTACCAAGACGGCTGTCGTGGGTTTCATTCCCACTGGACGCCGCCGCACGTCGTATTTGCAAACTATTCTCCAATCCACGAAACGAGCTCTCAAAGAAAATCGTCTATGAGCGCGCATTGATTAATGCTCGGGGCCTTCAATAGCCACTACTATACCTTAGAAGTGGACCGTCTTCGCTTATTGTTTTGCTATCATTGCATCGACCTATGAGATGCGGACATTTTGGTTCCCTAGGAATTCAACTCATGGAATGGATTATATTAATTTACAATTAGTTAATACGAGTATATTGTTCAAAGCTGAGGGGAGAGAATGCGGCAAGCTGATCTCGACATTGCCAGCTAAAATTCTACTTTTTATTTGCTTATTGATAATTAGGTACTGCGTTGCAAACTTATCGTAATGAAAAAAATAGTATCGTATCATCTGAGTGATCAGGTCGTTTCTTTTTTAAATTTACAAAAAATAGTAATTTTAGAATCTTAATTTACGTTGATCAGTAATGAAAGTAGCGTTGATTTCTATCCACAGTGACATTTTCAAAATGGTTAAATTAATTTAAGGAAAAAAAATCATAAATGTAACATGCAACTTTTTTTTCAAATCACCAAACCGAATACTAGTTTGTCCTTCGAATCATATCTCGTTTCAATATCTCGATAGTCTTCGAGTGCATCATTGTACAACAAAATCCAAAACTGGCAACCCACCAATTGTCAGTTGGGTACACGAAATGAAAAATCGGAGTATAGTCTCATTTACTTTATCGATGCGTAATTTTCCATGCACCAAAGCAAGTCGTATAAAAGCGATGAATGGAAGAAACGAAGTATTACTTGCAAAGAAGCCGATATGATAACAATGACCTGTTTAATTACGTAGCATACGAGCGCATTGCGCCTCGCGCATGGTCGGTTGTTCACGTCTGGGTATAATCCAATACTGACCAATAAGTATATTATATACTTTATTGCACATGAAACATTAAACAGAACATCATCAACATATACAAACATTAAACAACATGTACAAAGGCGAGCTTATCTCTGTAAGAGATTTCTTCCAGCAAACCTCAGCGAGTTGGAGCAGCGGTAAAAACACCCGATCTATATACGTGTACAAAATAGACTACATAAACTACAAAAATTCTAAACAATTTCCTACTCTATGCAGAAAATGATGATGTGTCTTGTTGCTATAAAAAAGGTTTTTTCTTTATTTTTTCTACAGTTTCTATACTTTTCAAATTCAAATTGAAATATTTTATTAACAATATAAACAAAACCTCCACCAATCCGGACTTGGCCCCCGTGGTGGAGTGTGGCCTATGCCTTCCTCGGGGAAGAGACCCGTGCCCCTCGGTGGGGACATGATGGGTTGATGTTGATGTTGATAAACAAAATGTTTAGTTTATCAACGCCAAAGTTGTTAGTTTCACAATTAATAGATTATGTGGAAAAGAAGCTTACAAAGTAACTCATCATATCTTAGTTAAGATCTTTCTTAAGACCGACCTTAGGCCTCGTTTGCATTTGCTTTATTTTCATGTTTTTTAGCATGATTTCCATAGAGAAAGAATCAAATAGAGACGGCAAAAACGTATGCCGATTCATGGCTTTTATTACGCACCATAATTAAAAAAAACTTTCAAAAAATCCTTAATACCTACTTAGTATACAACCAACTATTACTGATTTATTATTGCTTATGTACTTATAAAAGAATTAGCGTCTCTATTCTATTCTATTCTAGCTCTATGGAAAGCATGCTAAAAAAGCATGAAAATAAAGCAAATGTAGGACTAAGGGGAAAAATTGGCTAAGTGCATTATTTGTTTTTGTAGTCTATGGCCACAAAAATCGGCAATTTTAATACAGGAACTTATTCTATGTATATACATGTAACATACACATTACACAATAATTGCCTTCTTAAATCAATTGCTCCTCCTCAAATATATTATTTGAGTCAGCCATAGAACACATTCACAACTTAAATAGTCTGTACTGTAAAATTGTGTATATGTGACTATACTCTGATTTTTAATTAGGTGGACTAAACTGACAGTTGGTGGGTTGCCACGTAAGGGAAAATAAAAAATAGTGTTGTGCTCAGAGTGATCGAATAATAAACATTTTCATTCAATCATTCGTTCATTCAATTGCAGACTGGTGTATGTAATGTAACTCGCTCGCCCAGCCCTGAGTGATTTAAGATTTAGTTTTGTGATTGTTTGTTACCTGTTTTACACTCCAATAAACAAATTAAATTACATTATAAACTCTACGTACGCACACGAATTACTAAGCTAAAATGGAGACGGGCGGGACATTTGGTTAGGCGGGAAGACGGTCGGTGGACTAAGGAAGCCACTGAGTGGTGGCCAAGAACGGGTCGACGGTCGGTGGGCAGACCACCAGCCCGATGAGCCGACGACATTGTGAAAGCGGCTGGGAGACACTGGACCGGATGGGTTGGCGTGAAAGAGAAGAGTCCTATGCCCAACAGTGGGCTCTATTTACGGGCTGATTAGATAGAATAAACTGTAAAATTAAATGAAACTTAAGTTAGAGGATTTCGTGATAAAATTATATATTTATAACTTAACAACATGACAGACATACCATATTCATTCCTTTCTGTTTTGGAATAGGAAAAAATAAAATAAAAACTAGATTTAAAATTTTAATCACTTTTAAAGTCTTAGGACGAATTGCACCTCGATTTTAAAATGCGTTAGCGCTTTGTATTGTCAAACTATACAAAGACTTCACATTAAAATAAAATTAGCAACTAAACACGTGTAAAGAGCTTTTTGAACTGTCAGTTTAGTCCACCTAATTAAAAATCAAGGTATATAATAAGTCAATTATTCCCCTTAGCCCTTCAAATGTAAACCAGGCCTAAGCCTAACTAAGTGCCGTTTTAGTGGAAGCATTTTTGTTAAAATAAATAAGACCGAAAACGTTTACGTACTTAATGAACGACAATGTTGTTAGTTTCAAAAATTTTGTCGACCTATAACAGACACAACATTGTAGTGCGGTCTCAAGATTTCCCGCTTTGTTTTCCGTCTTTGTTTTAGCAATTAAAACCAAGAATAGTTCCACATAGTGGCCTTGAGCGATCTGTATCTAGCATAGTCCCTGGCATTGCAGCCGAGATGGTGATGTACGAAGATGACCTCATCAATTTTTTTATTTAAGGAGGTACCTCGTATAACTCGTTCCAAATACTGTTACCGTGGATGTAAGCAAATGCATAATAAAAGACAGATTTCTGAAAACCATCTCATATGTTTTGTTGGTGTTCATAGGCTGACATTCAGAGACGAATCCTAAGTTCACGCTTAGATCAGTCTTAGCAAAGTAAACTAAAGTCGTACTTAGTAAAGTGCCGTAATTTTCGTATTCACAGATGATTCACAGTACTTAAGAAAGTCATCTATATTGTTTATCATTTCTTAGTGATGTAGTTCTTACCGGTTTTTTAAATTTGACATTGCTACACGAGAGCAGGACAACATCATACAATTTTATATATGTCAGAGTGAATAAAAAAATCCCACAGATAGTGCTCGTAGAACATCAGTGAAATGACGTTTGGAGTAGTCTGTGAACAAAAGGCTTAGAAGTGACAGTTCTAAGTTCACGTAAAGTCACCGATATTGACTACTTACACTTAGCTAAGCACCATTTCATACTAAACTTGCTAAGATTCGATTCTGAATACGAAATGTTTCTAAGTACGTGATTTTGACATTTCTGAGACCAGTCTTTGCTTAGTTTTCGTCTCTGAATGTCAGCCATAGAGTCCCCAGAAAATGGTCATTTTAAATTCTGTCGTGTATTTCTTGGAAAAGAGGCAAACGAAAATTTACTTTTGAAATGAGCCGCCAAAACGCTATCTTGGGCAATATGGCGTTGCCACAGACATCTGATGGGCATTGCACAGGAATTATGAAGTCACTTCCGAATAAACCAAGCAATGAACGTAAGAACGAATGCGATTTTTACTGACATGTAACGTCATCATAGAATCAGCCAATCCAGGCCGTTTTCGATGCCATGGCGGCAGTTACAAAATTATGAAATTTTATCTTTTTTTTTTACAAATAATAATTGTTTTTTAGTTGAAATGCCTTAAAGCGGTTTTAAGACTCATAATTTATAGGAATACGTAAAAATAATACTGTATTTTTTACACTGTCAAATAGCCTATTATGGAAGATTTTTATTAACAGAGTAGGTATGCCTGACACATATTTTAAACCGCGTCGTAGTAGCTCTAATTTGATTTAAGCAATCTTATTTTGAAACCGTATGCTGTGCCCCATAAAAGACGTAATAACTTTTACAAGATTTTTTAAAATTACATTTAATTTTATTTACATAAGTTTTTTTTAGTTGAATTTAGTGATTTGAGTTTAGTGTGATCTCATTTTTATTTAATTACATCTGATTCTAACTTATAATGTATTTAATCTGGCGTGCACTAACAATAAATTGGGCAGCATATCAGCACTGTACGTCTATGTATAATGAATGACAAAACCAATTTTGTGTAAAATATCGTCGCCCACGATACAGGGTCAGCCTAGTATAAGGGCACGCTCACCACTACATAATGTTATCTAATTTTAATGTTAATTTTAATTCTGTTGTAAATCTAAAGATTCATCATCATCATCAACCCATTAAGTGCCCAACGAGGGGCACGGGTCTCTTCCATGAGGAAGATATGGGCCATACTCCACCACGGGGGCCAAGTCCGGATTGGTGGAGGATTGTAAGACTAGTGGCTGGTCTTACTGTCAGAAGTTTTTCAAGCCGTCCTAAGGCCTCTGAGTTGTCCTAACGACTGCCATCTATCGACGGCAGCCGGCACCAACTGCTTAACGTGCCTTGCGAAGCAAGGAACCGCTCGGAAATATGCCACTAGCGTTAGTCATAGACAGTGACCCATCCATGGACTAAACGCGCCGTATGTTGCTTAACCTTGGTGATCGTTTAAGATCACTCAGGCAGCCCAGGCTACGAGTGATTCTAAGATACTAAACTAATATTAATAATTATTAATCCACATGCATGTAACATAATTCATTTGGCAACTTTACTTTCTTTTTATTTTTACAAATCTAAATCGTGGAAATGAAAATTTATGTTTATTTCTAGTACGAACATTTCTACCCGAAACCGGGCCTGCGTGCAATGGCTAATGAATGTCGATGAAGCTAAAATGATTGTGGTAGTCCCTGGTGTCTGCCTACCCCTCTGGGATACAGGCGTGAGCTTATGTTTGTAAGTAACATTTCTCAACGTCAGAAGCATTATAGTCGTATGTTAGATTCCCACGAAATTTTTTATACCTCCAATCTCAGCTCGTCAAGCTCTTTCTAACCATCATCTGAGCAACATATTTCTAACTTAATCTGTTGCTGAGAAAATTCAGGTGCACAATGTCGTATATATGTAGGCTTATACTAACTTGTAGTCTCGCTCTCCTGTAAAGTAAAAAAAAATACAAATCCGATTAAATGCTTCTGACGTTGAGATTTATGTGATGACTACCATTATTATAGTTTATTTATTATTATTATAGTTTACTTAGATTCATCGAAATCCTCTCCGATATGAACAATAGCCTGTTTTGTTTCTCTGTACGAGACCTATTTCGATTTTTTTGTCTGTTAGGAAGGTTGGTAAATGAGATTTTCTTTTATGGAGGCGCTTTGTGGGTATAAGTAATTTGCGACAATCGTTTGGCGATTGCTCCTTCAAATATAAGCAAATATTTTATAAAACGTGTAAAGTCTTAGTGTAATAGACGGGGACGTACGGAACCCTTCATGGGCGAGTCCAACACGCACTTGGACGCTTTTTGTTATTAAATAATAGTACCGCATAACTAAACATCATTTAATTTTGTGATTTTAATTATTCCGGCGGTATACGCGGCGACAGTCGCCCTGTTTGAACCAGACGCAAACGACAACGCTGCGACTGAAACGCCCTGTTTGCGATGGCTCTAACTTGCAGGCTCGCTCTCCTGTAAAGTATAGTATAAATGAGAAATCGGACCAAATTCATCTAACGTCCGTCGACACATGGAACTACAATTATTATCGTAAAACAAATATTTATATAATAATATCCCTTTCTTGAATTAACAGTGTTATATAGTTATTTCAGCAAAATCTCCCCTCGGTCGTCGCTTTATATAACAGTCGCATAATATTCAGGTTCAACAGATTCTTTCGTGTTAGTCTCACTAAAACTCGAGAAAATGGTTGGACCGATTTGGCTGATTTTTGGTTTTTTATATTTGTGAAGGAATCGCTCATAGCCTGGGCTGCCTGAATGATCTTAAACGATTACTAAGGCTAAGCAACATACGGCGCGTTCAGTCCATGGATGGGTCACCGTCTATGACTGACGCTAGTGGCATTTTTCTGAGCGGTTCCGTGCTTCGCAAGGCACGTTAAGTAGTTGGTGCCGGCTGCCGTCGATAGATGGCAGTCGTTAAGCCAACTCAGAGGCCTTAGGACGGCTTGAAAACTTCTGACAGTAAGACCAGCCACTACTCTTACAAGCCTCCACGAATCCGGACTTGGCCCCCGTGGTGGAGTATGGCCTATAACTTCCCCAGGGAAGAGACCCGTGCCCCTTGGTGGGGGCATAATGGGTTGATGATGATGATGATGAACAATAGATCCTGATTCTGAAGTTTTCAACTCTCAAATGTCCCATTGTGTTCAAGATTACTGTACCGTGCCTACTGTAACTCTCTGGTTTGACTTCCTGAACAAGTTTAATTACTTCTTATAGATGCGTTTCCCAGATGCGGAATTCGTACAGAAATATATTTAGGAATAATACGAGTTAATGACATTCCAGTTCGTCGCTACGTACTTCCTACTTAAAAATAGACGTAAAATATCTTCACACATAATAATAGATGGACAAAGCCATTTTTTTGCTGCGAATAATAGAACGGATTCCACTGGCAGCAGATTAATTATTTCTATAATGTAAAATTGCAAAAAATGTGATGGCAAATCGTGTGATTTTGTGAGAGGTATTTTCTAGATGGTCCTGTAATGTCCTTTTTTTAAATTATTTATTTATTCCCAATCGAATCGCACGTAGCCCCGGCCGCCTGAGTGATATTAAGCGATCACGAAGGTTAAGCAACATTGGACGCGTTCAGTGCATGGATGGGTGACCGTTCTATGATATTTTTCGTGGCATTTTCCGATAAGTTCCGTGCTTCGCAAGGCACATTAAGTATAGTTGGTGCGGTCTGCCTTCGATAGATGGCAGTCCTTAAGCCAAGTCAGAGGCCTTAGGACTTGGCCCCCGTGGTGGAGTATGGCCTATACCTTCCTCAGGGAAGAGACTCGTGCCCCTCTGTGGGGACATAAAGGGTTGATGATGATTCAAAAAATTTCACAAAAATACATATTATATTAAAAAAGTTGTCGCTGCAACCTGTAGGTATAGGTTTATCTGTGAGGTGATAGACTGTGTTTAGAACTTTTTTTTACAGACAATGCCCATTATGAAGGGAGGATGGTCTGAATAAAATGAATAGGTCAGACAGTTTCTTGATGTCATTTCCAAACAACCTTCGAACTCAACAGTAATCAATCAATAAACAAGTTGGCGAGTTCAGATAAAGCATAACCTAACCAAACTTGTGACAAATCATAATGTATCATCTTTTGGTCGCCAGGATCCCTCACAAAGAAACTCTTTCCGCTTTCCTTACCTCACTTATTACATGAATCGTTCTTTCAAATCCATTGCCTTGAATTATGGCAGCGAAATTTTGCGTAAGTTAAAAAAATAAAATAAATAAACTCACGCCCGTTATCTCCGAGGGGGAAGGCAGAGGCACCAATTATTAGAACTGGGCCCACGTTTTGCCGAGTCTATTAGGTCCCAACGTGATTAGTGGCAAGCCTGTCGCCGTTATCCGGGCACTAGTAAAGAGCGTAAGTACAATCTGAGATACGGCCTTTTTGAGCTTTTGTGGCACACCCACATGTGGCCTAATAGTGCCATTTAACTATATGTTTGTAGACATAAGTTAGTTTGTAAGTTCCTGTGCCAAAACTATTGTAATATTTTTATATGCTATGTAACGCTTTATGTGTGTATGTCTATAAGCCCAAATAAATGTTTTATCTATATATCTATATATATTATTATTGAAATCAAGTGTAGCCCCTGGTTTCAGCTGTGGGTCAATAGATACAACAGAAAAAATGTCAAGCAGGCATACATACATATATACACACATACATACCTACATAAAGACATACATACATAAACAAATTCACGCCTGTATTCTAGAGGGGACTAGAACCAATTTCAGGGTGAATCGGCCGTAGTTTAGCAAAAAGGTCCCAACCCATACAAAGAGAGTTTTGGAGATATTTGAGTTTAGGTTTAAGCTGATTTACGCTCTCCATACAAGTGGGAAATTTGGGACCTAATAAACTCGGCAAAACGTGGGCCCAGTTCCAGAGACTGGTGCCTCTGCCTACCCCTTCGGGGATAACGGGCGTGAGTTTATTATTTTATTATTATTATACAAGTGGGTTGAGTCCATCGTAGTCACCATGTGCCATAAATTTGCTTATACTCATTGGATCGCTATGAAAGTTTTTGGTTCTTAAAATATAGAGCATAGTGATCATTTTGGTATATTTAACTCAAAAATTACCATGTTGTGGGTTGGACCCTTTTTGCTAAACTCCGTTAAATTATGGAAGGAGAAAATTCCCTGTGGCTTTTGAACGTGCGGTTTTGAGTTCCAGCGCAGTGATTTGTTGCTCGTTACTTCTTTTTACGATTTCGGAACGTTGCATACACCAACCTACTCAAGTAGGTACTTAATTTGTGAAAATTATGCTACTATGTCAATAGTTCGTGTTATGTTACGTTTATACACAGGCGGTTATAAAACAGACACAAGTAAAAAAAAACCAATAATAATATGCAAGTATGTAATAATAAAATAAAAAAATTCATCATTAACCCATTATGTCCCCACCGAAGGGCACTGGTCTCTTTCCTAAGGAAGTACAGGCCATACTCCACCCCGGGGATTAGTCCGGATTGGTGGAGGCTTGTAAGACTAGTGGCTGGTCTTAAGCCGGGTCCGCTGCTCCATGTTACGCGTGTTACAAAAAATGCACTTGTCTGTCTCGAAATAATCGACAAAAACAAAATGAGTTCCGACGAAGCAGACGTGTCTGCTATTTTGTCCCTTTAGGCTTATCCACTTTTTATTCACTTGTTCTTTTGAAATTCCTATTATTTCTGCTTTATCACTACATGAGGCGTCCCAAAGCACTTGTCTTTCTCGAAATAATCGTATGAAAAACAAAGTATTTTCTTTTTTCCACTCCATCACCGAATCGCGAGACGTGTGCGTCCGGCGAGCGCTAACATAAAATGAATCACTTCACCCCCCCGCAGGCGAACGCGGGGGATGTTATCCATTTGCCGCGGCTAACGTGTTACGTGTTACGTAACACGTAACATGTTATACCACGCCCCATTATAACGTGTTACATTTGTAACACGCGTAGCATGGCGCAGCGGACCCGGCTTTACGTGTTAAGCCGGGTCCGCTGCGCC
The DNA here is from genome assembly GCA_947310845.1 of Yponomeuta plumbellus. Taxonomy (NCBI): domain Eukaryota; kingdom Metazoa; phylum Arthropoda; class Insecta; order Lepidoptera; family Yponomeutidae; genus Yponomeuta; species Yponomeuta plumbellus. The sequence continues at coordinate 24,212,903 of OX371193.1, read as the reverse complement.
ATGTTACGCGTGTTACCAAAAATGTAACACGTTATTAAAACAAAAATGGGGAGTGGATTTAACACTTTACGTGTTAAGTAACACGTAACGTAACGTTGTGTAACACGTAATGTGTCATACCACGCCCCATTTTTATTATAATTACGTGTTACGTTTTTTGTAACACGCGTAACATGGCGCAGCGGACCCGGCTTTACGTAACACGTAACATGTTATACCACGCTCCATTATAACGTGTTACATTTTTTGTAACACGCGTAACATGGCGCAGCGGACCCGACTTTATAACGTGTTACATTTTTTGTAACACGCGTAACATGGCGCATCGGACCCGGCTTTACTGTCAGAAGTTTTCAAGCCGCCCGAAGGCTATTGACTTCATGCCTTCATGGCACCAACTGCTTAACGTCTCTTGCGAAGCACGGAACCGCTCGTAAAAATGCCACTAGCGTTAGTCATAGACGGTCACCCATCCATGCACTGAATGCACCCTATGTTGCTTAACCTTCGTGATCGCTTAAGATCACTCAGGCAGCCGGGACTGCGACCGCCTCTTTAGTGATAAATAGTTTTAGGAAAATTATTTATCACTAAAAATGTTTAGTAATAAATAATTCTAGTATCTACGGGTTCTACGGATACACCGAAAGATTTTTGAAAGTTAATAAATTGAGCATTGAGCACTTGGACGCAACGGAACGACCTAAATTTGCAAACTACTAACATCGGCCATTCCTCTTCATAAAATAGAGCGAAAAAACCGATCTATTTATCATGCAGCAAGCGTGACAAGTCCGAAAACTATGCTAAGCTGGGGATATACCGAGCGCTTGACAAAACTAGTCGAAAACCGCAAAGGAAATTATGTTAAGAGTGTGAGCCCACCATTGACCTGTTTTGTAGAGCCAAATTCACGGTTTACAATGACAATTTGAGAAACCATAGGCTTAGGGCCGATTTCTGAATTGAGAATTCTGCTAAGCAATTACTTAACCGAAAGATAGCATTTTTTGGTCGCAAAATAAAGAAGTCGGTAACAAGTTTACAAAGTTCCGTTATTGTTTCGAAGCAATGCGACTGTGTTTGTTTCGGTTTGTATGTGTGGTAACAGTGTGTACACAGTTTGACCAGAAAGTGTTTCAGTAACTTTTTGTACTCGACGAGTCGACACAATGTGTACGGATTTGTGTCGACTTTATTTTATACACTTTGCGTTGAGTTTTCAACAAGCAAAGGATCAAAATAATATTTGGTCACAAAGTTTCGTAAATGTTACGTCATAGTTCCGAAACAAAATGTTACCAAAATTAGCTTAGCAATATCAATCAGCTGCACCTGGTTCCCAAATATTTCTGAATTGTCTGCCAACTAAACATGAGTAAACAGCCAAAAAAAAAGTAATTTCCGGGCTTACTTGCTACAGGAAAATCAACGATTTATTAGTAAGACAAAATGAAGCTTCAAGTAAGGGATTGCTTAATTTATAATATACTAACGACCCGCCCCGGCTTTGCACGGGTGGCAAATACATTTTCGTGGAAATAGCTATATTAGTTCCGTGGAAAATTCCCGGGGTAGTATTGTATTGTAAAATTACTAGTGTAAAAAAATAATTATTCGAGATTTCATACGGAACCCTAAGCTTTTTGAAAATCCAATATAGCCTATGTTACTCACAAAGAATGTAGCTTTCTAATGGTGAGAGGTTTTTTTTAAATCGGCCCAGTAATTTCAAAGCCTATTCATTACAAGCATAGAATAGAATAGAATAGAATATTCTTTATTGTATGTACACCAGGAATAACACATAACAAACATACACACACACAAAAATACAAATCTTTCTTCTTCATAATATAGTATACCTCGACTAGCTGCCCTGGCAAACTTGTTGATCTGCTATTTTTTTTTTCAATAAAGGCTATGAAAAATAGATGACAAGCTATTCTCAGAACTACCGATTATTATAATATATATAATTTCATTGAAATCGGCGAAGCCGTTTCGGAGGAGTATGTGCACTAACACGGTGAGTAAAGACGCGAGAATTTTATTTATTAGATAGGTAGTATCGGTACGATCAGATCATCTTTTTCTTTATTTGATTTTTTTTTATTTGAGGTAATATAAAGTCTAGTAAAAGTAAACATGTAGGTTATTGAAAACATATCAATGAATTTCAGGTAATATATCAAATGCACGGTCTTCAGCATATCCTTCTCCTAATTCTCCTTCGATGGACTGTAGATCTGGATGTTTCCTATTCATTTCACGTGTTTTGTAATACCTGTAAAAACGATAGTTATGTTGTATTTTGCGAAATTGGTCGAAAGCACACAAGTCACAAAACTATTGTAAACGGTGTAACAGACAGCTTGGTAAACACTTTAAGGACGTGATTAATGCCCGGTTCCAATATCCACAAAACGCTTCGTTTTTGCTTACGATCGGTTACAATTCCTACGAAATTCATCCCATCCATCAATAAATTGTATGGAAAACGGATCGTAGCCGGTAGGCGTATATTATAGGAACCGGACATTAGTTGTTAAACTTTCAATTACATATTTTTTATTCTTCCATAATAAATCATCTCTCGTACGCAACGCGCCCTATTGTCCGGCTGTTACATACTGTAGATACCTATACCTATACGAATATTATATTTTACGCTTATTAATTTTTAAAACGTATTATAAACGTATAACTGAAAGCACGCAAAATTTTACAAATTTAGCCCTCTTTAGTGAGGTTAATTATTAAGAATGGCATTGTCAACAGTTTCAGAACCGCTGGACACAATAAAGTGAGAGACACCATATTGTAAATTTAGTAACTTTATGTCTGCAAGTCGACACAGCGTCGTAACTTTGTTACCAAATACGACTAGAATAATTTGACTATGAAAACAAATGTTTTTGTAAGTTAATGGATTATTTTTGATTAAATATCACATTATTAGAATAAAAAGATTACAGTTTGATGAAACTGAAAGTTCTGGAGAAAAAACAAAACTTGTAGTGAAAACCTAAACATTTCAATAAACTGATTAAATTGCAATTACGTCATGGCCCATTGATGATTTTCAATGTATTTGGTTACATAATACGACAAATTTCTTTTCCCACTACTAACACAATAATATTAGACACCTAAAACTAATTAACTTCAAAAATAAACTTACGCTGTCAAAATAATATGGCGAACCTTTCAATTTGTCTCCATATTGCACAGAGTTTTCTTTGACATTTTAGTTGTTTCTAGGTTGCAAAGAATGAACAGAATTGACGAATGAACGAATGATTTCTGAAATAGTCGGCACAATGTTACCACACGGCGTCGTAACTTAAAAACCAAATGTTACTGTGTCGAGAAGTGCCCCACTTCAGTCGCAGCGACCGAAACAAAGTCGTAACAGCGACCAAACATGTTACTGGTGTCGACTTTTTAGTGTCGACATTGTTTCGTAACGGCTACCAAAAAATGCTATCTGGGTTGTTGTCTCGTCAAATTTCTTTAGAAAAGAGCGAAACAGTTCGCTACATAAGTATTTACTTAGTATAAATTCTAAATTCAGAAATCGGCCTTTAGGGCCAGTTTCTGAATTGACAATTTAGCTTAGTAACTACTTCACTATAGTGCTGTCTAGTCAAATGTATCACAAAGGGGCATGACACGTTACTTAAGTAGTACCTGGGTGATCGAGCTTTGCTCGGTACTTTTTTGTAATATAAAATATGTAATATAAAATTAAAATAATCCTTTTTCAACAAAAAAAGAACTTGGAAAAAAAACATCATGACTCGAACCGGGTCTCTTGAAATCGGCCCGAAACGGGTCGCCCGTTTTCCCGTCAGAACTATCCCAACCTTGCAGGTGGACGCGAAATTTATTTCAATTGCCTTAAAACACGGATAAAACAACGTTTTCTACAAACGCAACCTAGTTAGATCGATTAAACGCCTCCGAAAGCATCTGCCTACAAAATTTCGTGAAAATCGTTGGAGCCGTTTCCGAGATTCTAGAATTGCTCGTTTAAAGAGATTAGATTTACTCACTAACATTTTCAATTCAGAAACCGGCCCTTAATGTCCTTGCAGTGGGCGTCAAATGGCTGATGATACTGATGATGATAATTGGATGTACATTGCTATGTTCATCCTATTGTCATTGCCACTTTACTGATTAGATTAAGCCGAAAATTAAGAAATAGGACGACGTAGCAGTCGTCCTTCTTATCGAGTAAAAAAAAAACTCACGCGCGTTATCCCCGAGGGGGTAGGCAGAGGCACCAATCAATATAACTGGGCCCGATATATTTATCGAGTATATCGAATAATCATATTAAACTAAATGTTTAGTGCTGTAGTTGTGGTCTTGTTCGTGTTCATTGTAAGACCCACTCTGTTAAAAGCTCTGTTCAGGTCAGTGAGGATCAAGGATTCATGGAACTCAGCAATAATTACTAGTTATCTGTATTAACGGGTTACGAAATAAACAAAATCCCGTTCCCAGCGTTAACCAAACCAGCGGTTACCAAATGAAAAAAGTTGAAAAAGAAAAGTTTGGAATAGTTGAAACTGTTCCCCGATAATTATAACCGGTTAATCTATGACCGGTATGATTAACCGCTTTAAGGACGATATAAGCCGGATTTTTAAAACCAGTTCCGAGCCCTGATAGATAATGCATTCGCTAAGTTACACATTTGCATGTGATTTGGATGTAAATCTGTTAGCTTACTTGTTTTTAACTGAATAAATAAATTAATAAGTTTAAATGTGGTCGGTAAAGTAACCTAACACAAGGTAGGGATAAAATTAAATCTTTGACTGGATCGGAAACTCTCTACTAGACTACAAAAACACCTAGATGTACCTATAGGCACCAGATACATGTAAACTTATCCTGCGTTTTGACCAACCTCAAGCCTGCACTCGCCAAGAACAGTACATACAAACATGGAACACAATATTATGTGCTGAATAAGGTAGGGTCACCCCATTCCGTAGCAAAGATGATAAGGGCATAATCACACGCCAAATTCTCGACTCGGTAGGTACGTCCCTAACCTAAATCATACGAAGAACGTCCTGTATGTGCTGAGAAATAATTTATTGTAAAGACTTCAGCAATAAATTTAAAGGGGTAGTCCGTATCATTTAACTCGAGGTCGCCTGCAAGCCCGGGCAAACAGTCAGATCCTTTTGCATATTGTATAATGTTACGATAAAAAACAGAGAATGATACTTACGTATATATATTTAGGTACTAAGTACTCGTACTTAGTATAAAATAGTTTATTTCATAACTAGACGAAAACCCGGCTTCGCTCGGGTAAAATGTAGACGCAAAATAATATTCCACTATGTTTTTTTTATATGGTGACGCCTCTGTATTTATCAACCACCAGTAGATATAAATATCTTAATACAATCAGATACATAAGCTCACACCTGTATCCCAGAGGGGTAGGCAGAGACCACGGACTGTCACCTGCCACTATCCTGACAAATCACTTTCGCTTCATCAACATCCATTAGTCTTTGCATGTACCCACATCGGTTTCGGGTACTTTTAATCTTGCCCTTTGCTAATACATCCCCTATTTGGCCGAAGTATGTCCAACTGGGGCGTCCCTTACCGGCCCTTCCACTCACATTCGCCCAATATATTTGCTTTGTCAGTCTTTCTTCGTTCATCCTCTCCACATCTCCAAACCAGCGCAACATTCCTTTTTTCAATTCTAGTCACTCACTACATCCTCTTTCTTCTACATCCTCGGTCTCTGATCACTATTGCGTATTCTGTCATTCAAAGTAACACCACACATATTTCTTAAGGATCTCATTTGTACTGCACTAATCCTACTTTCATGATTCTTCTGACTTCTGCCATACCCAAATCTCGCTACCATGCTTACATCAGTATTGGAACCAGCACACTATTACGGATAGCCAATCTTGCTCTTTTGGACATGTTCTGGCTACTCACGAAGGAATGCAAGCTGAAAATCGGATACTTATCATAACTTTGTCATGGGTACCTCATCACAAATTACTAACTAAATGAGCTTCCTTCATAAACTTAACAGCTAGTGAATCCAATGACGTATTCAATGAGACGTAGAATCCACTTGGCTAATCAACTAAAAACAGCTCCCCCTCTTTGGCTTTACAGCTTTTAGTTTTGTATTGACGACATGTTTTTCTTCATCATTTTAATTTTTGGTATTTTTCTTATCTAGTGGCTTTTTCATTTCAATAACTTCATTGGTACCTATAACTAAGCAAAACAATAAAGATCAATTTATGACTTTGATTTCCTTTTTCAATTATTTTTCAGACCCTTCCACAACTCAATGTCAATTATTGTCTTCTCGCCAATGAAAAACACCACAGATTACTTACTACACCTTCTCAGTTGACACAGATTATAATAACCTCCTTGGATGCCACGGTATTCCACACACCATGGAGTTAACAAATTAGATCAAAGGGCCGGTTTAGATTATCTTAGTGTTTAGGAGAGTGCTTTACTTTACACTCTGTTGCAACATTATGCTGAATCGGGCCCATTTTGGGGGCTCAACCTTTAATGTATTTTATTATTATTTTCATGTTGTACAGTTTATTTATTTTTACGTTTTTTATGCTCTCCGTGTTATTTTTTTTATTATTGCACGCACTCTGTGTGTGTGTGTGTTTTTTTGTTTTGTTTTGAGTATCAAATAAATAAATTTTCTTTTTTTCTTTCTTTCTTTCTTAAGGAGAGTGCTTTTGTAGAAACGTGTAAGCGCCACTTGCTTTAGTACGTTTTACGGTATAGTACGGTTCTAGTTGCCTTTCAATTAGAATCAAAATAGAATTGGTTTCTATTGTTCTATCCAGTAACACCTGAGCGCGTTACTATCCTCGTTACTTATCTGTGTATAAACTAAAAATTTAGTGAGAACTTTAGGAGAGTGCGCAAGTGACCCGTGACGGATGCGTGTTGTTTTCAATAACTCGAATTATCAAACTTACTTATGTGTTCCATTAAAACTCATAGTATTTTGAGTAGGATAGCGCATATTTCGCGACGTCGACGAAGTGACACTCTACTGGAAGAAATATAAACGTTCACTCGAACGTCTACTAATGTACTAATGCACTTGCCTCTCTAATTGTATTATAGCACTCTCCTAAACACTAAAATAATGTAAACCGGCCATAACAGTTCACAATGAAAACTTGTGACACTAACACAACAATGATGACATTGACATGTTTACTTAGCAACGCCATTGTTGAATTTAATAATTTTTATATTGATGCTGCTCGATAATACGAATTTTCCGCCCATATGTTGTCGACTCAGATCAACTATTTTTTTACGCTCTCTCATTTGGTGTGCATACCGTTCGAGTCTACCGTAGACCCGAACGAAATTATTAATATAGATAATGTACTAATGCACTTGCCTCTCTAATTGTATAATAGCACTCTCCTAAACACTAAAATAATGTAAACCGGCCATAACAGTTCACAATGAAAACTTGTGACTCTAACACAACAATGATGACATTGACATGTTTACTTAGCAACGCCATTGTTGAATTTAATAATTTTTATATTGATGCTGCTCGATAATACGAATTTTCCGCCCATATGTTGTCGACTCATATCAACTAATTTTTTACGCTCTTTCATTTGGTGTGCATATCGTTCGAGTCTACCGTAGACCCGAACGAAATTATTAATATAGATAAGCTTTTTTATGCAAAGTCTATTATGCAATAAAATAAATCATCATCATCAAGCCATTATGTCCCCACCGAGGAACACTGGTGTTTTTCTGAAAAATTTGATGAGACAGCACTGCAATAGTGATGTCTCATCAAATTTCTCAGGAAAGAGCGTGACTGTAGAGTTAAGTAGACTTAGTGAAATTTAATATTGTTTTATGTTATATTTTTTTATTTTATTTTTTTATGTTCATTATACTTACTATTGCACGAATTATTAAGTGTCCACACGTGTGTTTTTCTTTTTTAATCTGTCACTACCGGCGAGAATCTATTATTAGCTCCTAGTTATAATGTTACAATGTAATTTCACGCTGATGATTCTCCAAACTGAATAAATAAATAAATTTTCAATTCAGAAACCGGCCCCTAATCCTCTTTCCTTTTGCCAAAACAGCAAACTCCCAGGCTGCGTCCACGATAACTGATGGCACTGATGGCCAGCGTCCGTGACATAATAGCTCGCACACCCGGCGGCGACAAGTCTGATGGACAACTTGTTTCTTTTTACGGGAAAAATATTGCCAGTTCCATCCCGGGCCTGCATTAGTTTTTTATGCTCTCTCGAGAGATACGACTATATGGCGAACGGTGACCGAAGTTGCGACAATCCTTAATTCTAGGGTCGGCGGAAGGACATAGATCATATTATTCTTCTTTACATACAGAAATTCACCAATCGGCCCCTCGGTGGGGACATATTGGGTTGATGCTGATGACATACATAAATTACCGCCATCGTCATCATCATCCTATTGTGTCCCTACCGAGGGGCACGGAGCGCGTCTCTTCCCTACTCCACCACGGGAGCAGTCGGGGCGTCGAATGGCTTATGATGATGATGTTTTCGGGGTCAACTAGTAAAGTAAAGATGTTGATGACAAACTGAAGTATGTCGGGCCCCAGCGGTAATCGAACCCATAACTGGTACGGTAATCAAAAGTGTACATTAAACCAACGAGGTATTCAACTTAGTATGCTTGCATGTATACTGTAACAAAGCTATTTTATTACCGGAAGGGCCTAGCTGAAAATCAGTGCTTTGGGTGCAAACCCTCAGCAAATACTGAGCTAGACCTTTTTTTCTGCTGCATCGACATACAGGGCAAATATACTGTAAACCCTCTTTGTCTTTGTTTTTTCTCACTGTAGCTTCAAATTCTTTCTAATTATGTCTAATACTTGCCTTATTTTCTGTATCTACTTTTCTTGTATGATTATGTATGTCCATGTGGCGAAAAATAAACCTTTTTTTTTCTTTCTTTCTTTCTTATTAAAAGATTGCTTTTCGCAATAAATACCTAATATTTTATTATCTTTTTTCGAGGAGGGCTTAGCCTAGCTAGCCCTCGACTGACTTCTCTAACAGAAACGTAGCGATTCTCTTTCAAAATATTTAAATTCATACTAAACGAATGGCTACAATACATATGTGTGTGTGAGAGAGACCGTTTTGTGGAGATATTTTTCTGTAATTCAAAAGTTCTGAAATCTCCCGATCTGTGCCTCACGTCCATTCAGACGGCGTCGGAACAAATCCCGCTGAAGCGTCGATTAAATGAACCAGATACGATTAATGGACCTCCTGCAGCGGCACCATTGATCGACCATTGGCTCAGATGGCTCAGATAACTGGGTGTTAGCGTAGTACACACGGGAGTTTTGAGCACCCGAAATTCTTCTTCAAATGTAAAAATATCACGTAGATACATAATTTGCTGAAAAATGCCTTTACACGCGTCTTATTTTGCCTGACGTGATGCGTCTGAGAGTCACGATCAAATTCAAATTCAAATTCAAAAATTTATTTCAACGTAAAGAATTTACATTCTGCTTATTGAATGTCAATGTACATATAGTTAAGTATAATGTAAGCCGCTGCCTTGGGGCTGTCTGTAGTGGAGAGAAAGGCAGCGAAAAAAAACTCCACTCTGACCATCTTTTCTCAAATCACCTTAAAGCTAATACAAATCAAACCTACAAAATAATATCTTGGATGTGTTGAACACTAGACACATTTATCCTGTGATTAAATTTGATATTAAAGTACTATTTAATGCCATACGTCCTTGTCTTCTAAATAATCGTTGATTTTATAATAAGCTTTTTGGCAAAGAGTGTGGTTAATAGAATTCTTAAATCGCGTTGGATGTAACTCTAATATATCTTGGGGTATCTTGTTGTAGAACCTTATACAGTGCCCCATAAAGGAAGTATTAACTTTTGCAAGTCTAAATCGTGGAAATGACAATTTATGGCTACCAAGTGTTTCGAAGTCTGTAATATTTTTCCTAACGTACATAATATTTTCATATATATATTGGCTTGCAACTGTTAGGATGTTAGTTTCTTTGAAAAAGTCTCTTAGCGAGTCCCTACTACCTAGCTTGTAAATAAATCGGATCGCTCTCTTCTGCAAGATGAAGATAGTCTCAATGTCTGCTGCCCGGCCCCACAGTAGTATACCATAGGACATAATACTATGGAAGTAACTAAAATAAACAAGCCTAGCAGTTGCAACGTCAGTAAGTTCTCGAATTCTTTTTACAGCATATGTTGTGGAGCTAAGTCTATGTGCTAATTTTACAATATGTGGACCCCATTGTAGTTTGGCATCGATTGTGATGCCCAAAAATACAGTATCTTCAACAAATTCTAGTTTTTCATTTCCAATCGCAATGTTATTTTTCACTAATTTTACGTTAGGTAGGGTAAACTTCATACATTTTGTCTTTTTTGAATCAAACAATAGATTATTTGCAGTAAACCAATCTAGAACGTGCGAGAGAGCATTATTGGCTTCGTCAAGATTATTTTCCTGTCTCCTTATTTTAAAAATAAGTGACGTGTCATCAGCAAATAGCACTATCTCGCACATTTTTTGTACCATAAACGGTAAATCATTTACATAGACCAGGAAAAGGAACGGCCCTAGGATAGATCCTGTGGGACTCCCATTTTTACAAGTGAACCCGACGATTTAATACGATTTATGTCTGTTTTTTTAACCCTTCCTTCTAAATACGATTTTAAAAGATCTAATAGATTAAAAGATCTAATTTGAAATTAGATCTTTTAATCTATTAGATCTTTTTTCTTAAAAATTCGATTTGAAAGCACTTATAGGCTCTTTAATTTTGACCTTCTTAAGTAGATGGATATTTGTACCAAATATTGTATTAGACTTAAGTTGATTTGAGAAAAGATGGTCAGAGTTTTTTTTGCTGCCGTTTTCTCCACTACACTCGGCCCCAAGGTTGCGGCTAACATTAGCATTATAAGTACATTCAACAAACAGAATGTACATTCTTTACGTTGAAATAAATTTCTGATTTCTGATTTACGCTCTCCATGCTGTGGGTTGGACTAACACTAATATGTGCCATAACTTTGCACATACCTACTCATCAAAGTTTTTGATGCTTAAAATATAGAGCATAGTGATAATTTTAGTAAATTTAACTCAAAAATTTCCATGTATTGGGTTGGAACCTTTTTGCTAAACTACATTCAATTATGTTCATATGTTCGATTCCGACGAAAATGACATTAGCAAGAATATCAGCTCGTCGGGCTCTTTTTAGCCATCTGAAAAACATATTTATATTTTTTACTATTGCAGGCTTCTAATTCTGGTGCGTAATCAATGTGACACGACACTGTGAGACGAGAATTTTATATATTAGATGTACAAGTATTAATCGTTTAAATATATATGACTCATATGACTATATATGACTTAAATATATAGACATAATATTGTTTATTGTACACATAATAGTGATTAACGGAGCAGAAAAATACTTTAAAACTAAGATTAATGCTGAGGTAGCGTGTTTATAACGTACTCGTTGTATTCTATCAGGTGCTCGAAAATTACTCTTGGTAGAGTGTGAGCAGAGTCTGTCAATCGGATAATTTACTTGATCTATTTGCTTCGTTAGTTATCGGCTAATTCCCTTTCTCTGCGAAGTAAGACAATGATGGGACGGATTTCTATCTATTCGCCGTCGTGGTCCGTATCTGACCCAATTTTTCCTAGATTTCATTGTTTGTATTGTTATTAGATGGACTGTATGGCTACATGATATTCGGTATACCTACGAAAACAACCAAATAATTATATTTGTGAAAGCATTTCGAAGTAACCTATTATGGTTAGAATCCCTAAGAGATGTGACTTACATTCAATTCAATATCAAACATTTTATTCATAATAAAAACGAAATGTTTACATTATGAACGTTAAAGTTATAAATTTCCAATTAATAGGTTGTGTGGACCTAAGCTAACAAAGAAACTCCACATTATAATTATGTATAAAAGCGATAGAATGCTTCGCCAACAAACTGCTTTACATTTTGTAATAATTATAAAATGCGAAATTGTGTAATAATATTAAGGTTTTTTATTCTGAATATGTCAATTTATAAAAAAATGTAACATTTATACACAAAAACACAAAAAAAAACAGTTAATATTATTGATTTATAAGTTTAGCATCATGCATAAGGAAGAAGAAATACATTTATTATACAAATCATAAACAAAAAAAACAAAAGAAAACAGAAAGAAAATAAAGGTCACGGTGTGTCACTGTTATTATAAATGGCAGCTGACTCAGCAGTAAGCTGATGGGCAAGCCTTCACCGCTGATTTTCAGTCAGTGCCAAGAGATACCCAGCGAACGTCACAGACCGCGGTGTGGTACAACTATGAAACAATACGATATTTACAGACCTTAGATACCTTTAAAATGAAGTACCTATCTTTTGTAATAATTAGGTACATTGTATATTGTCAAAATTAAAGACTATGCCCATCCGTGTGGAGTTTCTGGTCTTCCATCGGACGCGTCCCCCGGGTGGCGGATAGGGGAACGCCCTCCAGATATGGGGGGTTCCGGCTTCGGCCGGCGCGGACCAAAACCAGAGGGAGGGGGACGTCCAGTGGCTTGCGCTGCTGGATGTCCCGCGGGGTCCACTATGGGCCCCGCACCCGTAACCCCACACTGAGTGGGGCCGGGGGCCTTCGGGCCGCGAGGAGACAACCTCTATAAAAAACACACGGTGGGGGCCTTCCTCTATGTCCCTCTGTTCAGCAGAGGGCATAGAGGAGGTTGAGGGAGGGTCACAGACGGCAGGTTGGGGGACCTGCCGTCCAACATCGTGACGGGAGAAGGGGGGCCCATGCCGGGTCGCCGGGGCGCCGCTGTCGCATTCGCGTTGTGGTTTCACACCACTTGCGAGATCCGGTGGCGCCCCATTGCACGAGCGACAGGCCGGCCCCCGGGGTGTTTTAGGAGGTATGCCTCTCCTATTATTAGGAGAGGAGAGTCCGACACACGGCCGTCGCCCTCCCCCAAGGGTGGCAGTTATGGTGCGTAAAGCATTTCACCCCGTTAACAAAAAAAAAGGACTATGCCCATAGCTTTCTGAAAGGCAATGTGCATTTTAGAGGCGAGTCGTAACATTCCGTAGTACCTACTCCACGAGAATACTGCTCACAACACAAGTGCTATTTTACAAAACCCAGTCATCATCATCATCATCTATCAGCCCCCCGTTGCCCACTGCTGGGTATAGGCCGTTTCCCCCAAATGCCATCTCACACGGTCTCTCGCCATTCGCATCCACGGCCTTTCGCCGACTCAACGACATCGTCCGACCACACAAACACATTACGCTAAAAAAAATTTAAGTTCTTATTGAAAAGCATTACTTACTATGGCCTGGTTTACATTTGCTTTATTTTCATGCTTTTTTTTAGCCTGCTTTCCATAGAACTAGAATAGAATAGAGACGCAAATTCTTTTATAAGTACATAAGCAAATAATAAATCAGTAATGGTTGGTTGTAGAAAGTATTTAGGATTTTTTTTAAGTTCTTTTATCTAATTTCGTTCGGGTCTACGGTAGACTCGAACGATATGCACACCAAATGAAAGAGCGTAAAAAAATAGTTGATATGAGTCGACAACATATGGGCGGAAAATTCGTATTATCGAGCAACATCAATATAAAAATTATTACATTCAACAATGGCGTTGCTAAGTAAACATGTCAATGTCATCATTGTTGTGTTAGTGTCACAAGTTTTCACTGTGAACTGTTATGGCCGGTTTACATTATTTTAGTGTTTAGGAGAGTGCTATAATACAATTAGAGAGGCAAGTGCATTAGTACATTACTAGACGTTCGAGTGAACGTTTATATTTCTTCCAGTAGAGTGTCACTTCGTCGACGTCGCGAAATATGCGCTATCCTACTCAAAATACTATGAGTTTTAATGGAAAACATAAGTAAGCTTGATAATTCGAGTTAATGAAAACAACAGGCACCCGTCACGAGTCACTTGCGCACTCTCCTAAAGTTCTCACTAAATTTTTACAGTCTTATTAATAAAAACGACCCATAGTGTGCTTGTAGCGCACTTTGGCTATAGTCCTCTATTAGACATATAGTACGCTCTAACTTTTCCTTATTAATAAAAGTACAACAATCCTACTTTAACTATCGTGCTCTTTTACGACCTGTCAATTTGGCAACGTCGCGTACTATGATTCGTTCATTCTTTTAAGTCTGTGGAAGTGTCAAAACACCCAGATTGTCTAATCTATGTACATGACAAGAAAAAAAGTTTTCAACTTTTCGTTTGAAAGTTTTTAAAGAGGATACATTTAAAAAGAATCGAATTGAAGAGGATACCATTTTATACCATTTTATTTTATACAAAGCCAATGTAATATAGGTAATCCGTAGTCAATCAGGGTCCAGTAAACAGGCCAAAAACGTTCGATAATAGCACTTTTTCACGAAAAACCACTTCAGTACTTCAATGACAACCAAACCACTTCAGACAACAATCTGACAAATGCACACTTTTGTAATCTGTGGTTTTGCAACCACAGATTAAAATATCGCTTATAGTAAGCTTGTAGTCGAGATAAAGTAGGGCCATATCAACTATAAGTTATAGCAGGGTTATAGCCCAGTTATAATGTGGATTTTGTTTTATTAATAACGTTTTTGTGAAACCCTATTATAATGATCTTATAAGGCCACTATAGCAGTGCTTTTAGTGACCTGACTTTTTATTAATAAGGCTGTTAGTTTATACACAGATAAGTAACGAGGATAGTAACGCACTCAGGTGTTACTGGATAGAACAATAGAAACCAATTCTATTTTGATTCTAATGAGCCGTTTTCAGAAGAACTAAAAAAATAAAAATTACGGCTGTAATAAACAGCCAAGTGTTTGTCGTTTCGGAGTTATATTTTATTGAAAATGTTAGTTTTTTTTCAATACAATATAACTCCGAAAGGAAAAACATTTGGCTGTTGGCGTCATAGTAACTTTTGTTCAGCTCGCTGAGACCTATTTTATGATGTATCACACATGGCTATTGGGCTAAGAAAGAAAGAAAGAAAATTTATTTATTTGATACTCAAAACAAAACAAAAAAACACATACACACAGAATGCGTACAATAATAAAAAAATAACACAGAAAGCATAAAAAGCGTAAAAAAAAATAAACTGTACAACATGAAAATAATAATTTACATACATTGCTTCTGGCCCCACACTAGGATACCCTGTGTCGTGGGAACCAGAAACAGCGACGTCACAAACATGTAAACATCCAAGACCTGGGATTTTTTTTCGTCCCCAGCCAGGATTCGCACCCGGGACCTCTCGCGTGGTAGTCAGATGCGCTAACCACTACGCCACAGAGGTCGTTAGAGGTTGAGCCCCCAAAATGGGCCCGATTCAGCATAATGTTGCAACAGAGTGTAAAGTAAAGCACTCTCCTAAACACTAAGATAATCTAAGCCGGCCCTTTGATCTAATTTGTTAACTTCATGGTGTGTGGAATACCGTGGCATCCAAAAAGGTTATTATAATCTGTGCCAACTGAGAAGGTGTAGTAAGTAATCTGTGGTGTTTTTCATTGGCGGGAGCTCAGAAAAAGGTCCTTCTTCTGAGGGCGGGAGGGAAGACAATAATTTGACATTGAGTTTAGGAAGGGTCTGAAAAATAATTGAAAAAGGAAATCAAAGTCATAAATTGATCTTTATTGTTTTGCTTAGTTAGGTACCAATAAACTTATTGAAATGAAAAAGCCACTAGATAAGAAAAATTCCAAAAATTAAAATGATGAAGAAAAACATGTGGTCAATACAAAACTAAAAGCTGTAAAGCCAAAGAGAGGGAGCTGTTTTTAGTTGATTAGCCAAGTGGATTCTACGTCTCATACGTCATTAGATTCACTAGATCAACTAAATTCAATGCTGTTAAGTTTATGAAGGAAGCTCATTTAGTAATTTGTGATGAGGTACCCATGACAAAGTTATGATAAGTATCCGATTTTCGCCTTGCATTCCTTCGTGAGTAGCCAGAACATGTCCAAAAGAGCAAGATTGGCTATCCGTAATAGTGTGCTGGTTCCAATACTGATGAAAGCATGGTAGCGAGATTTGGGTATGGCAGAAGTCAGAAGAATCATGAAAGTAGGATTAGTGCAGTACAAATGAGATCCTTAAGAAATATGTGTGGTGTTACTTTGAATGACAGAATACGCAATAGTGTGATCAGAGACCGAGGATGTAGAGAAAGAGGATGTATGTAGTGAGTGACTAGAATTGAAAAAAGGAATGTTGCGTTGGTTTGGAGATGTGGAGAGGATGAACGAAGAAAGACTGACAAAGCAAATATATCGGGCGAATGTGAGTGGAAGGGCCGGTAAGGGACGCCCCAGTTGGACATACTTCGACCAAATAGGGGATGTATTAGCAAAGGGCAAGATGAAAAGTACCCGAAACCGATGTGGGTACATGCAACGACTAATGGATGTCGATGAAGCGAAAGTGATTTGTCAGGATAGTGGCAGGTGACAGTCCGTGGTCTCTGCCTACCCCTCTGGGATACAGGTGTGAGCTTATGTATCTGAATGTATTAAGATATTTATATCTACTGGTGGTTGATAAATACAGAGGCGTCACCATATATAAAAACACAGTGGAATATTATTTTGCGTCTACATTTTACCCGAGCGAAGCCGGGTTTTCGTCTAGTAATATAATAATATGGTGCGTAATAAAAGCTATGAATCGTCCTACGTTTTTGCCGTCTTTATTTGATTCTTTTTCAGTGGAAATCATGCTAAAAAAGCATGAAAACAGAGCAAATGTAAACCAGGCCTTAGACTGTGAATTGGTCACACACAGTGTATGTCAAGTTAAGTTAAATGAAACAGTGTGCTTAGTGCGCCTTTTTTTAACTACTCGATCGCGTTAACGTAAACTAATATTCTATACTAGTGACAAAGCGCGCCACCTAGTTGTCTCTTTGTCGCTCCTATACAAATTGCAAACGCTCTCGCTATCGAAAGTGAATGAAAAAACTCGCACTAAGGGCCTAGGGCCCAGAAGTTCAAGAAACCGACTTAATTATGAGTAAAGCCTCTCTGGTCTTGCCGTTAAGGCGCTTAGTACCAATAAAGAGGTCGTGTGTTTGACTCCCACAGGGGGTCGGCGTATACAAATGACCTCAGTCTGGGTGTTTTTAGATGTTCGTAATGTTTTTCCTGTTTACATTGCACAGGTATCCTAGTTTGGGACCAGGTCAAGTGATTGTGTTCTGTGGAAGTTATACTATATTCATCATCATCAACCCATTATGTCGCCACCGAAGGGCACGGGTCTCTTCCCTGAGGAAGGTATAGGCCGGACTCCCAAGGGGGCCGGATTGGAGGAGGCTTGTAAGACTAGTGGCTGGTCTTACTGTCAGAAGTTTTCAAGCCGCCACAATAATATTATTATAATATTAACAAAATAAAAAAATGTGGAAAAACTTTTTTTAGTAGTAGGTAGTTTAGTTTAGTAACTTCGACGTTTAATATCGTAGGTAACAATTGAAGTCATTTGTGTAGTTTGATATAACAATTCTGTGTACTATTTTTGTTCAGTGGTTTTGTTGTGATTTATTGGGTATGAATCCAGTAAGCTTTTAGGCAGCTTCATTCGCATGGGTAGATGCAGCCTAAAATGCGGATTAAAGCCATAGTTTGGGAATTGCGGGTGCAAAGTTATTGCTAAGTTTTGGAGCCATTAGGTTTAGTGCTGGCCATTAGCGAGCGAATTCAGAATACATCTGGTATTTTATTTTATTTGGAGCTGCAAAGAATAAGCCTTTGACGACCTCTGTAGCGCAGCGGTTAACGCATCTGCCTACCATGCGAGAGGTTCCGTGTTCGAACCCCGGCTGGGGACAAAAAAAAACCCCAGGTTTTGGGTGTTTAGTTTACATGTTTGTGATGTAGCTGTTTCTGCTTCCCACGACGCAGGGTATCCTAGAGTGGGGTAAGAAGCAATTAATAATAATAAAAATTTATATATATATATGTTTACTAACATTATAAAAAAGGAAAAGTTTGGGGGTAATCTCCAAAAGTACCTATGCAAACATACAAACATAAGCTCACGCCTGTATCCCAGAGGGGTAGGCAGAGACCAAGTTCTACGACCTGCCACGATCCTAATAATTACTTTCGCTTTTCGGAATGTTGCGTTGGCTTCCGTTGTTTAGTCGTTGCACGCCGGTTTCGAGTACTTTTAATCCTGCACTTTGCTAACACATCCCCTGTCTGGTTGAAGTATGTCCGCCTGTGACGTCAATTCATCATCATCATCATCAACCCATTATGTCCACACCGAGGGGCACGGGTCTCTTCCCTGAGTAAGGTATAGGCCGTACTCCACCACGGGTGCCAAGTCCGGATTGGTGGAGGCTTGTAAGACTAGTGGCTGGTCTTACTGTCAGAAGTTTTCAAGCCGCCCTAAGGCGTCTTACTTGGCTTAACGACTGCCATCTATCGACGCCAGCCGGCACCAACTGCTTAACGTACCTTGCGAAGCTCGGAAAAATGCCACTTACCTTCCCATAAATGAAATTAGGAGTGAAAACTTTACTATTTAAAAAAAATCCCTCATGCATAAAATATCGGTTCTAGCATGACCCACCTACTCGATTGTTTCAGTCAGCACATGACGTTAGCCTAGGTCACTCGATTCTAGTAACTACGACAACATTTCCACACCATTAAACCCTTAACCCTTATCATCATACAAATTAGGTGTATTTTACGTCATCAAAAAGGGAAAGTCGCATCTCATCGTAGCTGTAATTATGAGGCGCCTGAATATGCTAACATCGTCCAATATACACTTTGATTACTTCGGCTAAGTTAAGCGGTTAAGGATGTCCAGTTTACGAAGACCCGTGCCACCCTTTAGGTCTTTGACACGCATCCTTGAAACGTCACTGACGTAATGGCTTCTTCGGAGGTCCACAGAGCTGGATGTATCAACAAGATGGATGGTCAGAAGCAAGTCAGAAGCCGCAAGTAGGATGATACAGAAGGACTGCTCGCTCGAATTTTATCGTTCACTAGAAGTGCGGTTGACATTATTTTTGATTTATTATTAAACATACACACTACACAGGTGGACAGACGATCTCATCCAAGTGGCAAGAAGACGCTGGATGCAAGCCGCTTCCACTCGGTGTTTTTGGAAATCCATGGAAGAGGCCTATGTCCAGCAGTGGACTTCTTGTGGACGAATGAGGATGATGATAAACTACACATTTACATACATGCACATACATATATTGCTTTTGGGAACCAGAAACAGCGATATCACAAACATGTAGATATACAAGACCTAGAGATTTTTTTAACCCGGGCCTCTCGCATGGTAGGCTGATGCACTAACCGCTGGGACACAGAGGTCACGAACCGGAGGTCGTGGGTTCTATTACCACTGGGCGGCGCCGTATATTTGTACAATAGGCCTCAGTCGGGGTGTATTTCAATATCTGTTATGTCCTCGCCTGGTAACCATAGTAAAGGGATACAATCTAACTAAAAACTACATAGACAGATGATATGATAATTACCAGGATGCTGATATGATAAATTATAATTTATCATATCAGCATCCTCAATACAGCCAGCATGGTAGGGGATGGATACTTTCCAGATCTCGAGACAGGTTGTAAAGTCACATATATTTTTTCTAATACACACATAATTTAAAAAAAAACGTGACGTATGGTGTATGGCCGCTGAGCTGTCAGCGCTGACCGCCGCCGCCGTCCGCGCTGATAGCTACGCGTTATTCTGAAACGCTTCCTAGAAGTTCATACGTTTCGGCTGTCAGCGCCAACGGTCAGCGTTCTGTCAGGTGAGTCTTTAGAGTCACGCTGACACTCGGCGCTGACAGGTCGATATGTACTACGTCCTAAGGAGCGTTTTAGAAAAACGCCGACCATTCAGCGCTGACAAACCATATATTTTGTCTGTCAGCGCTGACGGTCAGCGCGTGGTCAGCGAGACTCTAAAACCAGCCTCAAGCCAGCCTAAAGCGAGGCTACGCGCTGACCTATCAGCGCCGATGGTCAATTCTCGTACTAATATGACTCTATTGCACAACAAGGCATTTTAGAGACTCGCCTCTCGGGTGGTCTTCTGTTTAACTTGTTATTTTGTAACCGTTCGGTCAACAAAAGGGTGAAGTGCTTTAGAGGATGGTTCGGGTTACGAAAGAATCTTGTTACTTTTTTCAAGGAGAGAAAAGACTGGTCTGAATTGCTTTTCTACGTAGGTACTCATTTTCTTTGTTTTCAGTTTTTGGTCCAGAAATCGCTGAATTTATTAGATTGAAAGAGAAACTCGAGTGTTCTGAAAATTTTTGCCTCACAGTATAGAATATTACTGTGAAACCTTCGTAAACACATCAAATAATTTCGCATTCACTTATCCGCTTGATTTCTGAAACGTGGTCGGACTCTTCCGACAAAAACTCCCGACGAGTTTTGTTACATTGTTACCATATGCGGAAACTTATTTTCAGCTTTTAGTAAAATCAAATATGTGCTCATTTTTAATGTAAGCTGCAAGTTTCCCAAATACAATAAAATAAATAAAAATAAATTTAAGTAAATCCGGACTTAATTACTCAAAATAATAGTTGACCTGTTGTATGAAGGAAAATATATTTGGGAGTGAGTGTTTGACGATTTTGGGGCTGGTTTGTTTTGTTTAATGTAATCAGTTGCGTAACGACCTTGAAAAGAATAGCTAAAAACCATTGTTATGGTAAACCGATCGGCCCATAAAAATTCTACAGGTTAAGGCACAACACAACAACATTAACAAAATACAAAATCCTAAAAACCAGTTGGTTTAGAGTTATGCGTGCTTTTCAAAGTAGGTACACTTAAATACAATACGCAACAGTTTATGCTTTCTTAACTTTTCATTAACAAGCCTAGAATAAAACATTACGCTTACTTTCGAAGCAATAATTTATAGGCGATAGCAAACACAATCAGAAAATAAATATTCAATAATTTCTTCGTAAATCCACTCTCAACAAAGTACATTTAACAAACAAAAACTTTAACAAAAAAAAACCGATTTCAAACAAAATACTTACTTGCGTCACATTATTTGCTAGTTTTCGATTTCGGAAGTCAGTTTTTTCTTGTAATTTTTTTTGTTTATTTGAGTGAATATGAAGTACCTACATTAACTAATTGGACGCCAACAAATTGCTCAATAGACCACAAGACGATTAGCGCACATACGTGTTGCTATGAAGAAAAAGGCAGGCGCCGAACAGGAAAAAATAAGACTTATACGGTTTTCTCAGAACAGCCTTGTCAGAGCAAGACCAAATAGAAATGGAACTACACTGGAAGCACCAGCTTTCAAATAAAATAAGAATTATTAAAATCGGTTCACCCAGTCAAAAGTTCTGAGGTAACAAACATAAAAAATGCAGGCGAATTAAGAACCTCCTCCTTTTTTTAAGTCTGTTAAAAACCGTCGCTTTTTCCTGAAAATCACTGGTCTTCGCTCTCCTGTGCTCCGATTTAGCGCTTTTTATCGTTACGGTTAGCTAAATGAATCGGCAAAGGAGGTGATTGAGATAAAAAGAGCTCTTAGCACCAAGAAAGAGGGATAAACGCCACTCATTAGTTCCGTTGGGATCGCTGTCGACGTTGGGCTTTTCCACACTCTTGAGCTGTAGTGAAATGGCCGGTGAAAAACAAGGAGAATCTATTACTTACATTTGGTGTGAAATATAGAGTATTAATCTAATCTATTCTATGCATACGTACCTACTTAAAACGTGCAAGATTTTTTTTATGAAATAAATAACAATAAAAAAAAATAGAATCGCTCGTAGCCTGGGCTGCCTAGTAATCTTAAACGATCACTAAGGTTAGATAGATAAGATAAGATAAGATATTTATTGATCCAATTTAACAAGATACATGTTACATTAATAGGTCGGTACATAGTTATTATTAGTTCATAGGTAGTTAGTGTAGAATGGTATTCACGGTAGGCAGTAAACCTGTGTTGTGAATACCAGCCTCACTCCCGAGTGTACAACTAATATAGGAAACAAAATGTGGGTAGGTATCTTGACGCGTTACGCGATGAGCGCATTAACAAGATACGTTTAAAACAACTAAACTAAACTTTCGAACTTCGCCTAAGTGTTCAGTGTTGCATTGCAGTTAAGTCACTCAATCAACATTTACTTAGAAAGTAAGGCTGATTAAGCGATCCAGCCGACGCAACAAGTTGACACCTTAAGGTGTGAACCTAATACAAATTGAGGTTTTAGATTTTTATAATTATGTTGTCTTTAAATTAATTTTCTTGCTTAAGTACTGTCTTATACATGGATGAGTGTCGCTATGTATGTGTGTGTGTATGAGTATAAGTATCTGAATATGCGAGTGTGTGCCTGTCTGTGTGTGTGTGTGTGTGTGTGTAAAGCAATGCGTAAAGTTGAGATAACTCGAGGTGTGTCAAGCGTGTATGTGAATAAATATGGAGCTTAGCCCTACGATAGGTATCTTGGGATCGGCTTGTGAGGCCACTAAGCTAATAATACCTACACACAAAAGTTAGTAAAGGTTCGTATTTTGATAGTTATTATTGTTGTAATTACTTACCGGTTATGCAACCTGCTTAGCCCTACGATAGTTAGGTGTATCTTGGGATCGGGTTGCGAGGCCACTAAGTAAGTTAAATAGGTAAACGGGTATATCGATGGTACGTTATTATATAGTTCCTATAAATTATGCGTGAACTTAATACGGGTAGATTTAAGTTACTAGTAATTGTACTAAGCTAATACTCTCATAATTGACTCAGTCTCGTGATAGTTTAGCCCAGACAGGTACATTCGCAACGCATTTTTACATTTAAATTTATTCATAGGGTACAGTGTTAGAATGCGGTTAAGTTTGTTGTAGAGGTAAGGACCCAAGAAGTATTGCTGTTTTTGAATAAATGTAGTGCTGCTTCTGGGAATCTTGCATACAATGTCATGCCGACGTTTAGTCAACGATAGGTTAGGATCAAACGTTAGAGATGAGTGGTGACGTAAGACTATGCGGAGAATATAACTTTGTCTGACGGAGAGGAGATTACAAGTACTATATAATATTGTTGTACTGAATCTGTACGGCTTAAAGGTCATAACCTTTAACACTGACCGCAGTGCCCTTTCTAGATGTATAATAAATGTTTTACATGCACCTCCCCATATAGGGATACAATACGTAGTTATTGAATGGCACAAAGCATAGTAGACTTTTTTTAATACTTTTAGGTCGGCTATATGTCGCAATCGCTTAAAAACCAATATAAGTTTTCGGACTCGCATAGTAACTAAGTCAATATGTGGCTTCCAAGTCAATTTGTCGTCAATTAATACCCCTAGATATTTAATTTTGTCTGTTCGTTGAATAGTTGAGCAGTTACAGTGCTTGTAATTTTCATTGCATGTGTGTAGCTTTATTGTAAGGCTACTCGGTGGTTCAGAGGCCTTCCTCAAAGAAAATGCAAGATATTTGGTTTTTTTCCAAGTTTAAGGACAGAAGGTTAGAATCAAGCCAATGTGCTACTTTATGGAGACCCTTTTCAGCTATAGTATACGTCTCATTCCAGGTATTCCCACAAAATACAAGAGCAGTATCATCTGCAAAACAGTAGGTTTTTCCATTAGTAAGATCGAGTTGGCAGAGATCGTTAATGTACATAAGGAAAAGGCTCGGACCGAGAATACTGCCCTGTGGTATGCCGAAACTGATAGGAACGTCATTGCTAATCACGTCCCCAATTTTAACACGTTGTTCTCTATCCATAAGATAGTCCCTATATATATTTACTCCACGAAAACCTATCCTTTCCATCTTCTCCACAAGGATGGGGATAGAGACAGTGTCGAAGGCCTTTTTCAAGTCCAAAAATATTGTTAAACATTTAGACTTTTTATCTATACTCGATGTTACACGTTCCATTAATTGTTTAACTGCATCCTCAGTAGACAAGCCTGATCTGAAGCCAAACTGAGCTGGAGAAATTATGTTGTTTTCTTCCAAAAAATCAACAAGCCTATTGTTTAGAATTTTTTCTAGTATTTTGGAGAGAGCAGGGAGCACTGAGATTGGCCTATAGTTATTCACACTGTCCCTATCGCCATCCTTGAAGATTGGGTGTATGAGAGATCTTTTCAATACTTTGGGAAAAACACCACGTTCAAAGCAAAGATTAAAGATTTTTGTTAATAACGGGACAAGGGTTTTGCTAGCCTGTTTTATAAGTAAAGAAGGGATATTGTCCCAACCATTTGCGCAGTCAGTTTTAAGACTTTTTATGGTCCGTTCTATCTCTGAATCGGTGGCATCAAGTAAAGCAAAAGATTTATCCAAAAATGGTGGTAAGTTGGCAGCTTTAAAAGAGGGTAGGCGATTATTAGTAATAGATTGGGCCAATTGTTCGCCTATTGTTCCAAAAAAATTATTAATATTATTTATGGTTACCTCATTGTCATTGTCACGCAGTAATTCTTCGGAAAAAGTTTTTGCCTTATTCTGGCC
Source organism: Yponomeuta plumbellus (assembly GCA_947310845.1). Lineage (NCBI taxonomy): Eukaryota > Metazoa > Arthropoda > Insecta > Lepidoptera > Yponomeutidae > Yponomeuta > Yponomeuta plumbellus. The sequence continues at coordinate 24,188,146 of OX371193.1, read as the reverse complement.
AATGAATTCTTTTACAAGTTTCCATGTATTTTTTGAGTTATTCGAAGCTTTCTCTAATTCGTTTCTTTCAAAGGCATTTTTTAGTTTCTTTAGTAATTTATTACAGAAATTTCTATATCTGGAGTAGGTAAGTTTTAAAATATTATTATTTGGAGACTTTTTCAGTTTTTTTTGCATTTCGTCCCGATTACGTATACATTTTAATAAACCTGGTGTTATCCATGGTTTTAATATACGTTTTTTAGACGGGACAGATCGAGTTTGGGTATTTATGTCAATTACGTTTTTTAATATATTAACAAAATTTTCAGTGGCTAGATTGGGGTCTGCGCAATCTATGACTGTCGAGAAGTCAGTGTTTTCTAATTGGAGGACAGCTTGGTCAATGTTAAGTTTTGTATACATTGGTCGAGTTTTATTTGCCTTGAGATTGGTTTCTATTATAAGTACGACGGCCTGGTGATCGGTCAGGGAAGTATTAAGGACAGCCACTTTTCCGTAATTTTTGCAATTTAGAAGAATATGGTCTAGACAGTTGGGGCCTCTAGTAGGGTAAGTATGTCCCGGAAGAAGACCATGTTCACTAATGAAATTTAAGTACGATGGAGTATTGGCATCATGGCTATTGGGTTTGATATCGATGTTTAGGTCACCAGCTATTATAACATTTTGGAAAGTTTTGAGCGAGTTAAGTAGATCCGACAGAGAGTTATAAAAAGTGGAAAGATCTTAAAATGAGGGGGAGCGGTAAATAGCTAAGATGACTGTATCAGATTCGATTTTTATAGACATACAGTTGGCGTCCTTGATTATTGGCTCTTCAATCTTGCAATCTAATCCAGGATTTGTATACACAACCAAACCGTCATTTTGGTTTAAGTAATTTAGAGAGAAAGACTGCTTAAAGTTACCCAATGATGGTGGAGGGTGCTTATTATTATCTAGCCAGCATTCAGTCAATATAATAATATCAGGCATAAAGGACAATCTAGAGAGTAGGATTTCAAAGCTTGGTAGGTTTTTATATATGCTACGAATGTTTTGAGTTATTACTTTGAGGTGGGACTTATTTTCGCTAACGATTGAATGACACTGTTCGGGACTACATGTTATTGCAGAGGCTACAGAAAATGTATCTATTTCAGCTGAGATAGTTTTATCAGACGCCATTTCTAAAGATAATATCGGTGTAGTTAATATAAAGGCGGCCAGGTTGAGTATCGTGAGTGCCACGATGGAATTTAAGAGGGTCCAGAGTGTATTGAATTCGAGATATTAGTAAAATTAGGGATTGAGTGAGGTAAGCACGTATAAGTGTTGTATGTTTGTTCAGTTGATTATGTGTGTCATATAATGAGCTTATCTTTGTTGTGGGTTTGGTGTCAGAATAGGCTGGCAAGGCCATTGAACAGTATTGTAAGTTACATGTAGTGGTTTTAGATAAGAATATTACAGTAAACAGTGTAATCGACTTAGGGTCGACGCATGCAATGTTATAAAGCATAGAAAATAACCTAGGAATTACCATGACGGCAAGAGCAAGCAAATATACACAATTTAGTCATTCGGTGGAAGTCCTCCTAAGGTCCTTGAGCTGGTGTTCTTCAATTATAGTTATCAGTGGAGTACCGTCGTCTTTGCGCAGGAACACTTTGCCGTTAGATGTCCAGGAGTATCTGAAGAGCTTATCCCTAGTTAGTTCTCTTGCGAGGAAGTATAGTCTACGTGCTTTCAGAGTCAGGTGTTCGGCCACATAAATTGGGACTGACGGGCCCTCAATGTTTATGTGAGATGTACTCAGTTTGGAAGATTTATTTCTGGCGTTGAAATCCTTGGCGGCTTTGATCATTTTATTTTTCTGTAATACAGTTGAGAAACTCACTATGATAGGTTTTTTGTTTTCCGGTTTTCCAGGAAGGCGGCGAATTTCTCGAAGGTCGGTCGGAGCTATTTCGACGCTCAGAGTCTCCGCAGTGTCTAGAACTAGTTTTAGCAGATCTTCTGGACTTTCCTTTCCTTTACACGGTACATTTCGTATTTCAACCATGTTTGTTAGCAATTGGCGCTGCATATCTTCTATCTTATCTTCAAAGGTTTGGATTTTCAGTTTATACTCGCTCGACCCGTCTTCCAAAACGCTCACTCTAGTACTGATGTCTTCATACTGGGAATTAATAAATTGGAGGGAGTTCTCAATTTCTGTGTTTGACTTTTGGAGTTCTTGAGTTTGTAATTTCAGCTCCAGGATCCCGGAATGGAGGCTTGAGAGTTTGTTATTAATATCACTCTTCCAATCGTCGAACATAGAAGTAAGCATTAACTTCATTTCTTCCTTAAAGTGTTGCAAGTGAACAGAACAATCGTCCTCAGGTCTTCGTCGCTTGAAGCGTTTAATATAATCAGTAGGACCAATAGGTGTATTTTGCTCATTCAGTTCATCACTCGTGAGGTTGGGGTTAGAGGAATGCATCGACTTCGTTGGAGTCATGTTAAACGACGAGAATCAGGGAGGCGTCAATCAGAAAAATAGGTCCGCAGTTTACGTGGTCGGAGTTTGCGTTTGTTGTTAGGAGTCCAACGCAAGTTGAGACCGCCACTCGCGTAGATTAAGGCCGATCGGGGTTCTAGCTCTGCTGGTTGTTTTATCTCACTAGTAGAAAATTCAAACTTGTTCACCGATCACCGACACACGCAGGAGGCGACTTTTTCTTTGCGTCTTATTCTAATTTTGATATGTCCCTTTATTTCTATGATTTTATGAGTAGTCGATTTTCGTTTAAGTTAATAAGCAATGGCTCACAGCGGACACGTCCGTACGCTTTCGCGGTCCGGGAGGGAGGTTAAGCAACATACGGCGCGTTCAGTCCATGGATGGGTCACCGTCTATGACTAACGCTAGTGGCATTTTTCCGAGCGGTTCCGTGCTTCGCAAGGCACGTTAAGCAGTTGGTGCCGGCTGCCGTCGATAGATGGCAGTCGTTAGGCCAACTCGGAGGCCTTGGGGCGGCTTGAATACTTCTGACAGTAAGACCAGCCATGTCTTACAAGCCTCCGCCAATCCGGACCAGGACCCCGTGGTGGAGTACGGCCTATACCTTTCTCAGGGAAGAGACCCGGGCCCCTCGGTGGGTACATAATGAGTTGATGATGAATCGCTTACAAAAAATAACACTTTTTTATGTAGCCTATTATCGTCCCACAGCAAAGTACTGCCCTTCTGTTTAAATAAAATTTAATATAATCACCATCGCACCGTACTAAATCTAGCTAACCACTAAAATTTTGATTCTGATTCGGAATTTTGTTCTAAAGAGAGTTTTAAACTCAGGTACTGTATGAACTATGAGGAAATTCATCACATGCTCCTAACTGTTAAATGGGTAATGCTCAATTTAAAAAACGAAAGGTCAGAATATTATCCCTTCAAAATTGTATGATATCCCTTGAGATAAATAATTACAACCTTCGCTATGCTTAAACAGTTAATTATTGGGGTTAACAATGTCCTCCACGGTTCTGACTTTTCGTTTCTCATAATTTCATTTCTCATAATAATCATTCATAAGCTCACGGCTATATCCCAGAGGGTAGGCAGAGACCAGAGACTGCCACCTGCCACGATGTTGACAAGTTACTTTCGCTTCACCGACATTCATCAGTCGTTGCATGCACGCACGTCGGTTTTACTTTTTATCTGGCCATTTGAGTGATTACGAGGGGTCGTACTAATCCGCCCACGGCTAGAAAGGACTAGGCAGATCAATGACGTGGGTGTATTTGCCAGTGACGTCACACATGACTCCACTGTTCCCGTATGACAGCCTGCACAGAACCGCTGACACTCGTCCTTTGTTTGAGCGGCTGCGGCCCGCCCTCCACCGCTGTCAGATATACGAAGATTTATTGAAACAAATGCTGTCTGCATGGTTGTGTGAGCGCGCTTTGTTCTATCTGCGGATCACGACGCTCACGGAATTGGTTTTTGAGGGACAATCCTTGCGGAAGGAATATTGAAAAACAAATGAGGGTCATTCACGTGTTTAACGTGCATTATTTTAGATACACAAAAAAAAAGGAACACCATCTAACTGTCATACTAAAATACGAATTGTAGTTTTACTGCTTGAGTTCGAACCCACTGGTTGAAGGATACACCTACTAGATACGAGTAAAAAGGGCCATAATTTTGCCTTATCCGACGACAATACGACCTCTGTGGCGTAACGGTTAGCGCATCTGCTTACCATGCGAGGGCTTCGAACCCTGGCTGGGGTGAAAAAAAAAACGCCAGGTCTTGGATGTTTATAATGTTTGTTTGTTTATTGTTTCTGGTGCCCAAGACACAGGGTATCCTAGTGCGGGGCCAGAAGCAATGTTGTGCCTGTAAGTAAATGTTTATCTTTATATTCAAATGTTACATAGTCCCAGGTTCCTGATCATATAGGTTCTCTGCTGTGGGTCTCAAAAATATAACATTTACATACAGGCACATACATTGCTTCTGACCCCACACTAGGAAACCCTGTGTCGCGGGAACCAGAAATAGCGACGTCACAAACATGTAAACATCCAAGACGTGGTTTCTTTATTTTTTGTCCCCAGCCGGGATTCGAACCCGGAACCTCTCGCATGGTAGGCAGATGCGCTCACCGCTGCGCCACAGAGGTCGTCGAAAAATCACTGGGCCGGTATCTGAATTGAGAATATCACTAAGCACCTAAATACTTAGGTAAATGTAGGTCACAAATAAATAAATAGTTCTGTCACACTCTTTTCTGAGAAATTTGACGAGACAGCACTACAGTTAAGTAGTTACTTATCGAAATTCTCCATTAAGAATCCAGCCCTGATACTATTAATTTTATTCCGGATACACTTACTTGACTTTTTGTCGGAAGAGACCGACCAGGATTGACACTTTTTGCAAATACGATCTGTAGAAGATATGATTTTTTTTCATTGGTAGCGCTAGTTTTCCTACAGCATCCACGCAACACAATCACTTGACCTGGTCCCAAACTAGGATACCCTGTGCTATGGTAACCAGGCAAGGACGCTACAAACATAAAAAGAGGCTTATGTGTAGACTCTCACAACACAAAAACTCGCCATTAGGCGAATTTACACCTCCTAAAATTAGTATTGGTTGACTCGCACAATGCACAGTGCGAGTCTACACATAAGCCAAAAAGACACCCAGACTGACGCTATTTGTACCAATGTACGGCGGCCCCCAGTGGGAATCAAATCCACGACCTTTATCTTGCTAGGTAAGTGCCTTGAGGGCTCGACCAACGAGGCAATCGACCAATGAAAAAAAGGCTAGTTCAAAAAAGGTACTTTAATCTTTCAAAACCCGAACACTACCACAAGAAAAGTACTGCGAAAACCTGCGATAGCTCACTCATACAGGAGCTATTGATATCATTAAAAAAGTAATTGAAGCAGTACATATTTAAATGAAACTAAGGCTTAAATTTGAATACAGTCGTCTTGCTCCTCAAGAGCCGGTGGGAGTTCACAAAGGTATGAAAACACTACAAATTTGAACAATTTGAATAATCTAGACTTAATCCTATGTGAGAGGCTGGAGTCCATACTAGGAAAGATCCTGTGTGACAGATCTCCAGGCCCTCACTAAACTTACAATGTATTGTTTCTCAATTGTATAATTTTTTTTTTGGTTGAACAGAAAAAAAAATATCTAAAATGTAGGTCTTATGGGTATATTGGGCTGACATAATTTTTTTGCTGGCTCCCCCGGTAGGCGGCGGGAGTTGAGAGGTTAATCCAAAATAGCGGCATCCAAAGATACTCCTTTCTTGTCATTAAACGCTTATAAAGTAGGTGCGAGGATCGCTGTATTCCCAAACAAACTGCGCTGAAGACTGTCAGTGAAGCGCTGACTCACCGTTGCCCCATTACACGGGCCATACTTCCAGAGGCCCCATGACTTGCCCAGAAAAATGCGTAACTAAATTGGAAATAGTAGAGTTTGCGTGCTGTGACAGAAGAAAACTAGTAAAAGTGACAGCAAACTTTTTGGTATTGCCAGATAAATGAAATATAACATAAACATTTACATACAGACACATACATTGCTTCTGGCCCACACTAGGATACCCTGTGTCGTGGGAACCAGAAACAGCGACATCACAAACATGTAAACCTCCAAGACCTGGGGTTTTTTTTTGTCCCCAGCCGGGGTTCGAACCTCTCGCATGGAGTTGAATTAATATTATTTGCCCAATGTGATAATAATTTATTAATTTGTCTTCTTTTCGTGCGATCTTCCTTTCGGAGGTAGGCCAGTTTGAGCACCCGCCTAAATAGCACAGTGAGAATAGGTAAGGTTACGCGGTAGAAAGAGAGGCAACATATAGGTGAATACAACGTAGCTTTTTTTGCGGCGTGCGATCTGAATTGCACCTAATTGTATCGCTGCTAGAGTCCCTTTTTCTTTAATTGATTTTGCGGAGTGAATCTTCTGTACCTGTCCTATTATGTATTCTGTGACGGAGCTACGAGCGATTCTCGTTGCATGAATTTATTGCTTGCGTTCTTTTTGGTTGATTTTTTTATACGAAACATATTTTCTACGCCTGATAAGGCAAAACTCACTCGTACACTCATATTACAAATAAAGTAGGTACTTACTTTATCTTTAGAGACTCGTCCCCTAGCTTTTCTCTATAGGAGTTGCCACTTGCATTGCGCAGTTGCATACCAAATGCCCTGAGGCAACATTTAAAATCACGGCACTTCACTGCGCCTCATGGTAACCTCTGGGAGAATGCGCGGTGACCTCGTTTTGAGTCCATTTAGTTTTATGCGAGGAGGTAAGAAGTCGAGGGTATGTCATTGAAAATCGGGGGTCCTGGAAGCACTTTACATTTACATAGGCGCCTGATTTGTCAGCAAGGTCGCGCCAAGGGTATAATTGAATTGCTTAAAGCGTTTTATGGAATTTTCGTTGAGTTCTAAACAGGTCTCTTTTCCTTTCGAACGTTATTTACAAATGTGAGGCTTTAGTACTTACATTTAAAGGTGGTTTGATATTTTATTTGTATTTATTGGTGTTACGTAAAACAAGAAAGAAAGAAGAGTTTTATTAGAATTGTCACAGAAACACAATGTAGACAAGTAGTAATAAACAAAATACACAAAAGTCAACATAACAAATAAAATAAAAACAAATCAATCATAAAAAGAACATGTGAGGCATGAAAAATCGAAGGCAGCCGGGCTGCACACAGAAGTGTATTGGAGGTAATACACAATCAGTAACATACAAAGAGAGCTTAATAGAGTAAATCTAGTAGGTACGTCACCCAAAGACTGCACACACGAGAGATCAGGAAAATTTAAGCAGGCTCAAAATAAAAGACGACAATATAATCAGTCGCGTCATGGCCTTGGAAAGAACTATTTTACAAAAATTATATTTAAAATCTAAGGAATAAAGGCAAAGAAATACTTTAACAAAATCACTTACCCCCGGTATCTCGAACACCAACAGTCTGTTAATCTGTTGTGAACAGGCTGTCAGTTGGCAAAAGTGCATACGAAAAAAAAACGAACTTATCGCGGAAAAATGGAGAAAACTTAATTGCCACGCGTGCCAACTGCGGATTGATAATTTATCATGGACGGATTGCATTTGCATATTTCTTTAAATCTAAGGGCCAGTTTCGGATTGAGAATTTCACTAAGTATATAACTACTTAACTGTACTGTGTTCTCTCGTTAAGTTTCACAGAAAAAAGAAACAAAAAGAGAAAGGAAAAAAAAGCAATGCACATACGTATATGTACCTGTATGTAAATGTTATTATATTATGTTATAACTTAGTAAAATTCCATCCAGGAACTGGCCCAAAGTCTTGCTCGTTCTTCCAAATCTAACTCCAGACGAATAAGTAATAACATTTAACATTTACATACAGGCCCTGTGTCGTGGGAACCAGAAACAGCGACGAAGCGAAGTAATAAAAAAAACACTCACAGTCTTATCAAGCAGCCAGCTCCCAGGGAAGATCAGCGGCACGTAAGTCACCATATACACCATGGACGTCCACGACACTAGGGTACTGGGCACGTGGTAGTATTCCGTCACTATGTCACTGATTATCGTGTACTGCACCCATTGGAGACTGTTCGAGGCTGAATAGAAGACGAAGAAAGTGAGCATCAGCCACCGGGCTGGCATCACTGTGTAGCTGAATGACGTGTCTGCTGGCGTCAACTCGTCCATCACGCTTCCAGAAATTGAGGAAGTCTTTTCGAGGTCGCCCTCTGGAAGTAGCTTGGAGTTCGTCGAGACTTTTGGCAGGTTTGACGCGGACATTTTGATCGTTTTTTTGGTACGATAATGTATAAGTTATACCTAATAATGTATAGTAGTAGGTAATAATAGTATTTGTCGAATCTACAGTCTCTTTGTTAGGTTCTCACGAAATGCTTAACAGTTTTTTTAATTTATTATTTAATAAGATCACAATTTTGAGTCCCGATTGGTCTTATTTCTAAAGTACTGTATCACATGTTTCACTTGTCAAATTCTTGATCGTTGTTATCAGTGATGGTCTTATGGCTAATCAGTTGTAGGCGAGTATCGTAGATCCGTATTATGCAATTCGATTTATCACTTATCTTTGTAGTGCCGCTTACATTAAGTGTCAGAAATACTTTAGTGTCTGATGCGGCGATAAGTGGATTAAGGCTTATGAGTTATGGGCTTATAGACCTAGCAGATTATACCACTCTGTACTTAAATTATTCGTCGTTTTCTTATTTTAATTGGTCGATTCTTCGTTTGTAGATACAGCAGTCTGAAACAAATGAATATATTTAATAAATAACTTCCACACATCACAATCACTTCACCTAATCCTAAACTAGGATACCGCGTGCTATGGTAACCAGGCGAGGACATTACAAACATGGAAATACACCCAGGCCATTAGTACAAATAAACGGCGGCCCCAATGGGAATTGAACGGTTTGTCTTTGTAGTTGGTGCCGTAACTAGACCAACGAGGCAGTCAAAACAAAAGGAAACAAACATAAACATTTACAAACAGGCACGTATATTGCTTCTGGCCCCACACTAGGATACCCTGTGTCGTGGGAACCAGAGACAGCGACGTCACAAACATGTAGGTAAGCATCCAAGACTAATTTCAACAAACAATGATATTTTTAAATAATATGTGTGCAATGTGTGTAAATGTGCATACATTATAGTGTTTTTTTTTATTATTATTTTTAAGATTTCGCCATGAAGTGTCGAGTCTGCCAACGGTGGTCGCATAGTAAATCCCGTCGCTCTTAGCAAAATAAAAAAATACGCTATTGCACGACAAGCAGTTTTTCATTAGCACTAATAAACATTAACAGTCACATACATTGTTTCTGGCCCTACACGAAGATGTCGTGGGAACGAGAAACGGCAATACAAACATGTTACATGCATAAAGACCTGGGGATTTTTTTGTCCCCATCCGGAGTTTTTTTCATTTATCATTCATTAATTTTTTTTACATTCCCTTCGGGGATAACGGGCGTGAGTTTATTATTATTATCATTCATTCATTGAACCCGAGACCTCTCGCATGGTAGCCAGATGCGCTAATCGCCGCTGCACGGAGATCGTCAATAATAAGATAATTTAAGTTGATGGAGCGAAAGAAGGTAGTCAGCCTCGTAATAAGTGGAAAACTTTGGTCCCTGCCTATCCCTAGGCAGCCAATTTAAAATAAACTAGTTGTTTTTTCCAAAAGTGACGGGTAAGCTTCTCTGCATGACGACTGCTGGTGGCTATCCAGACACTTGCTTTAGTTATCACTTCTCTTTAAAACATTGATAGGACCTATCACTAGACGGATATTGACCCAGTGGGACTGTAGATAACGGCATCGAAATAATGTTAAGGTTACATTAAATTGATGAACTTTTTCTAGTAGTAAGGGTCTCTTCTATAAAATAAAATCAATACATACCCAGAGAAACGAAGGGCAAGCATTTATTGATTCAAGGAATTCCTACAAGTAGTTCATTCCAGGGACCTCCAAGTACTCAATTCATTGCATACTTGCCAAGCCCCATCTAATTTAATTTAAAATTGTTTTAATCAGTTGTGTAATGACCTTCAAAAGAGCTATTAAAAACTATTCTTATGATTCTGACAGTAAGACCAGCCACTAGTCTGATGCCGGCGCCAGATACAGCTTCAAATATTTGAACACATCTTTGAAGACTTTGCAAAGCTTTGAAAACATATTTGAACACATGTTGGCTCAACCTGCCAGACATGCTTCGCAAACACTTCTCTCCACAGTATGCTGGTAAACAACAAACAAGATGGACGGCGATTTCGTGGACGGACGGACTTTTGGTTTTTTGGATTTAAAAATTGGTATTTTATACTAATATATTTATTGAAATTAATATTGTACATTATTCAAGGTCCCTGAATAAATAAATCAGGGCTATGTAAGGAGAGTAATAATAAAAATAATAAAAAAAACAAATTCAAGGACGCATTCGTTGCTCCAGTCAATTTTGAACAATCAAGCATGTATTGTATTCACACAACCGTCTCGCTCGACAATGCGCGCGCGAGTGGACTTTGCGCAAGTGTGGCAGGCTCCGCAAACATTTGGTCACAGTCATCTTTGAACGCTTTGATGTGCGCTACCGACACCGCATGGCAAAGCGCAAATGTTTCTTCAAACTTTGCACACATATTTGTTAGGTTAGTCTCGCGACACACATAGCAATCAAACATATATGTTCAAATATTTGAAACTATGTCTGGCGCCGGGGTAAGCCCGGAGCCTCCACCAATCCGGACTTGGCCCCCGTGGTGGAGTATGGTCAATGCCTTCCTCAGGGAAGAGACCCGTGCCCGTGACCCGTGGAGCATAATGGGTTGATGATGATGATGATGATGATGTTATGGAGTAGACCACCAGCCACCATACAATACCACTACTCAAACGGGACGCTTATACTTGTAATCGGTGCAATAGAACCTATATTGCCAACATAGGGTACCTACATCAGTCACATGAAAGCATATGACCACGCACTCCTCAGACGTAACAGTCACTGTGACCGAATCCAGTCGGAAAGAATCAGCATCATCATCATCATCATAATCACAGCACAATCACTTTTCCTTGCCCCAAAGTAGGATACAAGATACACCGAGCGAGGCCTTCACAAACATGGAATACACCGAAACGGAAACCATAATATCATCATCAGGCTATATTAGGCCACTGCTGGGCATAGACCACCTCTAATGAGCGCCAAAGCGTCCTGTCTTTAGTTTGCCGCATCCAGCATCTGCCTGCAGTTTTTCGCAAACCGAAATATATGGACTTAGAAATCATGTACGGGGAGGCCTTCGGTATCAACCCTACGTACTCTGTTTCGCTAGTCTACCGCATAAGCTTGACTAAGTCTACCCATGACAAACACAGAGGACGATAACAGACTCGACAAATGAGAATCTTCTATTTTCCTGGCAGAACATAAATAAAAGGAATGGGGAAAAGTAATCAAAGAAATCAGATGAGATACCGTCTTTATCGCAAGAGGATAAAGTTAATTTTAGATTGTTAGTGTAGGGGTCAATGTGCTATCGACGATACCAAACAATGATGATCTCATCAGTGATTGAAAACAGATTTGATAGCTGATTGGCACAAGTAGCTACTAATTTCTTTGCCTTTTCCACAGTATAATGAACACCAGTAGGCAATCTTGGCAGTTTCCGCTGGACTTAAATGTTGTCGTCTCATCTTACCAGGAATTTCGAGAGTTGTAGGTAGTTATTTATTTATATTATGCGGCGGCACTCCCTCTTCGCCTTGGAGGCGAAGGCCTGGGAATGTGGCACAGCCTTGGCTACCAGTCCCCCACCGGCGAATGCCCGCCTACACGGCAGGCCCCTCACTCCCCTCCCGAGCACGGGTCTGAGGACGACCGTGAGTGCCCGGTCATCCTCGTCCAACGGGGTGATGATCACCAAGCGGCGAGAAGCGGCGGCTCCTGCCCCTCCTGCTCCGCCCCGGGCCATCCTCTATGCCCTCTGCTGATCAGAGAGACATAGAGGAGGGCCATCCGTCCCGTTTTTTATAGAGGTTGTCTCCTCGCGGCCCGAAAGCCCCCAGTCCCACTCAGTGTGGGGTTCCGAGTTTGGCGAACGGCCCGGTAGCCGCGCTAGCGCATTTACCGAGCCGACCGTCAAGTGCGGAGCCCAAAGTAAGCCCCGCTGGACATCCAGCAGCTAGCGCCCCTGGACATCCCCCTCACCTGGTATTGGTCCGCGCCGGCCGAAGCCACCTCCCATATCTGGAGGGCGTTCCCCTATCCGCCACCCGGGGACGCGTCCGATGGGAGACCAGGAACTCCACACGGAGACCTCTCCACACCTACCGTTTTCGCCTAACCTCGGTCAACTTCGCTAGCAGTGTGGAGGTCACATTATGTGCTTGTTTCGTATGAAGTGTAATGCCTCCACCAGACTACTCACGAAGTTGACCGAAGTACGTAGCTAAACACTTGAGGTTGGACGAACTAAGACGAAGTGCCTCTCCACGCCCTACTGTAGGTATTCGCCTAACCTCGGTCAACTTCACGAGCAGTGTGGAGGCCACATAATTATTATGACTCTTCCGACGAAAAGTCAAGTAACTGTATCTGGAATAAAGTTAATAATATGAGAAGTAAAATATTAATCCTGAAATGTCGCAAATCAGAGTGCACAGGTTGTGCACGAGTGTAAGGTTGATCATACTATGTTACTTGTCTGTTTATTTTGTTTCTGTGATGTGTCTAGTTGGTATAATATATGTTTTTCTTCTTCATGTGCTGCCGACTGAATGATTTCAAAACTATGAACGAAGAATGATTTCAAAATAACGGTCTAGTTGACAGAATTGACCAAATGCATGAGATGCCGTATCGCATTTCTTATAAGCTCAATTTGAATTAGTACGGTTAGGACATTTTGCTAAATTAAATTTTTTTCGTTTGTTGAAAATTAAGATTCTTAGTTCTTTGATAAGCGTCGCAAAAAAAAAACAGTGAAAAACAGTTTTCATTTCTTACTTTCCCGAACTCCAAATCACCGTTAGTTCTTTGTTAATTCCCTCCCAAACCTTTCCAAACTTTCAAAGTCTATTCACTTAAGTTAAGAGCTCCCGAACTTTTACGAACGGGCGGCGTCAGAATATAAATCGCCTCTTCGAGTGAAGTTTCCTAAAATTAAATGGTGCGAATGCTATCTGCGTAATCTTTCCGACCTATTTGGCGCTACGCCTACGGAACCGGTGTCCCGGAAACTGGGCACGGTATCGTGTTCCGGAATGCAACGGATCTTCACTCCGTTCTCAAGATCAAAGTCAAGGACGGGTGTTTCGCGAATTAAGAAGGTCGCTGATAACAGCTAGAGTCTAAATAGATGGCCCAATTCAAGAAATCACTAAGTCCAATTTCATAGATTTGAAACGACATAAGTCCAAATCATGATTTTTTGGCTTGCGTTGTTTTCCAACTCTATGTAATTGGACTTGGTGATTTCTTGAATTGGGCCATCCAAATGGCTTAAATATCAAAGATTTAAAAAAGCGTATGGTAAGTATCCCTATATTCATGACCCCAAATTCAAATACATATTTTATTCACAATACAAACAAAACGTTTACTTTATGAACGTCAAAGTTGTTAGTTTCACAATTAATAGGTTACGTGGAGAAAAACTAACAAATAAATTCCACATTTATCTATTCTTTTCAAAACAGTATTGGCTTAATTAACAAACTTTAAAAGCTGAGCCATCGCAGTAGTACAGAGTGCACAGGTTGATGTAAAGGTTGATATATTATGTTATTTGTCTATTTATTAGGTATGTTTCTGTGAAGTATCTTGTTGCTATAATAAATGTGTTTTTTCTTTTTCATGTGCTGCCGACTGTACCTACATGTGGTGCACTTCAGTCAGTGACGACATGTACGCAGGTAGGTACGTTACAAACTAGTTAGTACCTAAATCGATGCCTAATTTGCAATTTTGCAATATGAACGTCGACTAAATATTTTTCTCCGATGTAACCATCGTGGATTGTTAAAGTGATGAGTAAGTAATTTTTTTCACACAAATTACAATCACTAATGATTTCTAATTTAATCAGTCTCTCACCAGAGCTATGCTAAACCACAAACATACCAACATCTGAGTTAAAAAAAATACTGAGTCATGAAATCTCCGAAACTACCGAAGACACTTATAAATAAGAAAAGAAAAGAAAAGAAGACTTTATTGGAATAGGCTATTTGACCGGTTTCTGAAATCCATCTCATATTTTATGTTGGTATTCATGGAGTCCTCAGAAAGTGGTCAATTTAAATTCTTTTGTGTATTTCTTCTAAAAAAGGCAAACGAAAATTTACTTTTGAAATAAGCCGCCAGAACGCTATCTCGGGCAATATGGCGTCGCATAAGAATATTATGACTTCCCAGTAAACCAACCAATGAACGAATGAATGACAGACGCCATTTTTACTGACATGTGACGTCATCATAGAACCGGCCAATCCAAGCCGTTTTCGATACAATGGCTGCAGATACATAATTATCAAATTTTATCTTATGTTTTTTTATACAAATTCATTCATTCATCATCAACCCATTATGTCCCCACCAAGGGGCACGAGTCTCTTCCCTGAGGAAGGTATAGGCCATACTCCACCACGGGGGCCAAGTCCGGATTGGTGGAGGTTTGTAAGACTAGTGGCTTGTCTTACTGTCAGAAGTTTTCAAACCGCCCTAAGGCCTCTGACTTGGCTTAACGACTGCCATCTATCGACGGCAGCCGGCACCAACTGCTTAACGTGCCTTGCGGAACCGCTCGGAAAAATGCCACTAGCGTTAGTCATAGACGGTGACCCATCCATAGACTGAACGCGCCGTATGTTTCTTAACCTAAGTGATCGTTTAAGATCACTCAGGCAGCCCAGGCTACGAGCGATTCGATTCGAATTATTATACAAATAATAATTGTTTTTTAGTTAAAGTGCCTTAAAACGGTTTATTATTTATATGAATACGTATAAATAATAGGTACTGTTTCTTTTTCGCACTGTCAAATAGCCTATTGTGAAACACAATTTTATTTAGACAAGTACGTAACAAGCAAAATACACAAACGTTAACAAAACGAATGAAACATTCAAACATTTCGATAAAAAATACAAGTTAAATGAAAAAGTGAGACGAGGAATTTAGCGTAAGTACCTACCTAAATGTACCGTAATAATAGGAAAGCATTCGTAATCACTACACATTCTTAACTACTACACATTCTTAACTTTACTTTATTCCGGAAACACTTACTTGAGTTTTTAGGTCGGAAGAGTAGGTACAATGTAAGTGTATCCGGTTCTGATTCCCACGACACAGGGAATCCTAGTGTGGGGCCAGATGCAATGTAGGTAGGTACTTAAATGTTTACGTTTATAAAGTTAATAATATAAATGTGAGTGGTTGACCTCAAGGGAAAATAATTGATTTCGAGAAAATCTCGTTTGAAGCTTCGTGTTTCAATAGGTTTCGACTCGTGCTCGGCTCACAAAAATCATAAAAAAATAACTACGGCTCCTAAAAATATTCTGGTTAGACTAAAAGAAAGCTAAAATACCACAGATTACAAAAAAAAAAAAAAAAAAAACTGTTTCCAATCCCTCCAAGTCCCTTTTTGGTCAACCACTCACAAATATTTTTCAAACTTAATTTGTATATTTTAAGGCTGTCATCGTATTGATTATGATTACCTAGGTAAGTATATTGAAAGAGGTATTTTTGCAAATTCTTTATTACAGAACCGTCACCATTACAAATAAAAACGTCTACTCCTGGTCCTGCCTCAATTAAAATAAAATACCTACCTACATCCGCTGACTTTTTACTTTACTTTTCTTGTACCAAATAGTTCCAGTTCCTTGTTTGCTTTCGTTCTTTCATTCCCGAATAAATAACCGAAAGAATGAATGAATGAATGAATGAATGGACCATGAGATGACAAAGTCGCGAGAAACAAATAGCTATGAGAAGTCGCACGCACCCTATTCCCCGACCCTTTTCGTGTCCTTGGCAGAATAATCCCTAAGAGAGAGGGAGCAAGGAATATCTCCTCTCACCCATCCCGATTTATGCAAAACAGCTGTCCATTTTATTTACCTTGTTTCCGCGAAATTTCCGCCGGTCCCGCGCGTCACGATATCACTAATTACACAGTCAATTATGAAATACACTTAATGTTATCGGTCATTTATTAATAACGGACGTAAAACACAACACAGCGGCCCGAAAGTCAATAATAAACTAAAAGTGCTCCACAAATCGAAGCGTAACCAATGTCAAGTGGAGTTAATAATTTATTATGGTCCGATAGCGCTTTGTTCAATTGTAGGAAGACCTGTGCGAACGCACGTGTCTTGCGAATGGAGAGCGTATACGATTTGATTTAATTGTTCTGTTGATTCATCTCTCTTGTAAGGTTATGCGAGTTAGGTTAGAAAGGCAACTGACAGTCAGCCCCGCTGACAAGGCACGTGAAACTCGCGAAAGAAGTAGAGTACGCGCCGTCACTCATTACCGACGGAGACAACTTTGTCTTCATTGAAATAAGAACGAAAATGTCTTAACTCATCGGCATTCAGTGGTGGCGCGGACTTTAGTACGCATGCGCGCCTTTCGGACGCCATTTTCGTTAAGAAAATTCTTGCTTGAGGTCAATTAAATTCAATTTTGTTTTATGAACTAAATCCACTGATTGTCCAGTACGAATGCGCCCAAAAGTCCCTTGTTAGGATTTGTATGTAATGTAAATAGTACCTAATTATTATTATAACATAATTTTTTTTTTGTGTAAAAAATTAAATGACAATTAACGTAGTGGCACCAATGACCGACAAGAACCAATAAACGACACTTTATTTTTTGATTCAATAAAATATCTTTATTATTACTGCGTAGGTCTTCGCGTCTACAAAATTAACCCCAAGTTTCTCGAACGCTAAAAGTCTGTTAATCTATTGTTAACAGCTGCCAGTTGGAAAAAGTGCATACAAAAAAAGCAACTGACAGCTGTTAACAATAGATTAACAGACTGTTAGCGTTCGAGAAACCGGAGGTAGTCAGTGGTAAAACCTAGCTTCTTTGGCGGCTTTTTGGTACATAGGTATTATATTTCGGTAATTAGTTGTAGGTACATTTAGAAACGCCTTACCTAGTATCTAGGTAATTTTAATTATTTTTGTAATGCAGATGACATCATCGAGTCGGTGGCGTCGCCGTCATTGGTATCATGGAGTCTACAGGAAAGAGTAATATTATGTAACAGACATGGGGCCAATTTCTGACTAAATACTTAACTGTAGTGCTGTCTCGTCTTTCTCAGAAAAGAACGCGACAGCACTACAGTTAAGTATTTACTTAGTAAAAATACTCAACTCAGAAACCGGGCTTTAGGGCCGGATTTTTAATGGAGAATTTCACTAAGTAACTAATTAAGTAACGTTCTGTCACGCTCCTTTCTGAGAAATTTGACGAGACAGCCTAAGTAGTCACTTAGCGAAATTTTCAATTCAAACCTGGACCTAAATCACACGTTTTATCTGGGTTCGGCCCATTTTGGGGGCCAATACAAACTTACACTTCTGGCACCGCATTTTCTTTTTATTCCTATTTTATTATGTTAGTTTTTGTGTCGTTATTATTTCGTACCGTTTATTTTCTATTACCCACATTTTTTACCCAGATTTTCTGTTGTATGAC
Source organism: Yponomeuta plumbellus (assembly GCA_947310845.1). Lineage (NCBI taxonomy): Eukaryota > Metazoa > Arthropoda > Insecta > Lepidoptera > Yponomeutidae > Yponomeuta > Yponomeuta plumbellus. Next base: position 24,170,300 of record OX371193.1, on the reverse strand, counting down.
GTATGGATAGTTATTGATATATTATTTATTTCAGAATACAACCATATAAAAATATTAGTAATATATGCTAAGTCTTTAGCCTTTTTCGTGACGTCACAATTTCTCCAAATCTATTATAATCTAAGGGCCGGTTTCTGAATTGACAATTTCACTATGTTAGCTTTTAGAATATACCTACCTCAACTGAGCAATCAACACCGATTATAGTGTAATAAGGTAAGGTTTATTTTGTATTGTTATTTATAACTGTAGGTACATAACTTTTCAAAATAGTGAAGAAAAGTTTTATACAGAGCAGGAAGTAGTATTACACTCGTGTGCTTTCGGCGAAAACCGAAGCCTACTCTAGAGCCCGAGGTATATTCTTAAAGCTAACAGACTGTAAATACTTAAGTAACGTTCTGTCACGCCCTTCCCTGAGAAATTTGGCGAGACAGCACTAGGTACAGTTAAGAAGTTACTTAGCGAAGTTCTCAATTCAGAAACCGGCTCTAAGTGTAAAACACGAAGTTTGACCTATTCGTGAAAAACTCAAAAACATTTGTAGCTCTATCTGTTCCTAACTCTATTTGCAACTTTCGGAAACAAAAGTGACTGCTTTTTTCGGAACTTAAGTATTTCTATATTTTTTACGAGTAGGTAGTTGTAAAATTGCAAAATATGTGACGTCACACTAGAGAGGAGGGAACGCTGCATCAACGAAATTCAGTTACATTTATTAAATGCAGAATGGTCATGGAAAATTTCGACAAACGAGTGCTTGTGTGTTTGCAAAGTCGTGTAGGTCATTATGATTCAATAAAAAAAATACAATCATAAGACTAGAAACTGTGTTTTCTATTAAGATAACATAACAACAACATTTACATACAGGCACATACATTGCTTCCGGCCCCACACTAGGATACCCTGTGTCGTGGGAACCAGAAACAGTGACGTTACAAACATGTAAACATCCAAAACCGGGTTTTTTTTTGTTGCCAGCCGAGATTCGAACCGGGGACCTCTCTTATGGTAGGCAGATGCGCTAACCGCTGCGCCACAGAGATCGTCAAATTTAATTCAAATCTTGGATTAATATTGAGACACCCTTTATTAGGAGAAATTCCAGGGATCCCCAAACTAGGTTAGGCCTGTGACGTTGAGAAACAGTTATTATCTTGAAACAGTTAGGTATTAACCCATTTAAGGCCGCCGTACTCATTTGAGTACAGTCATATTTTTACGCATCCTACCAAATTAATTAAAAATAAAGTGTTCCTTAGGTTCTTACATTTTTGTTTAGGATATATTCATATTTTCAAGTTAAGAAAAATGTGGGTAGTCATAATTTTTTTGTGATTTAGAGTCGTTTCAAAACTATGTATCAACAGGTCCTTGCTGTAAGTATATTATTATCATTTTTTAAATCTATTTGAGAAAGTAGTGTTCTAAATTATGTTTTGTTTCGGTCAGGTATACTGTAATTGACATTATGAGTTAAAATTCACTCATTATATATTGAGAAGTAAGATTTTACACATACGTTTACCTTGCTGTACCTGATTGAGTACACTGGCCCAATCCATACAAGAAACTTTCACTTTTTTTCAGATTGTCTATAATGAGTAAACAAAGTTTTAATGTTATTATGGACTATAGGACTCATGAAGAACCTGTCGAAGCGATCTTGGAAGATAATAATGATGACCATGAGTGTGATTTGGCTATTATTCTACTTGATCCCATTGTAGTTACTGACGAAGAAGAAGGCGCTGAAAAGTCAATCATTGCTACGCGATGTTCCGGGGAGCATTGAAGTAATTGTCAACGATGAAGGGATTTTATCTAGTGACGATGAAGAAGATAGTAATGATGTACCGCTGACTGCAAAGCGGTCACGACAACATCGAACCACAAGGTCCCATTTGGCTGAAATGATCTCCTTCATACTCGAAAACAGCTCAGAGAGCATCTGACGTAAAACAAAAGCAGAGTGCCATACGAGAAGAGCTAAAAGATCTCAACCCTATTCAAAAGTGTCAATTGTTGAATAAAAAGAAGATAAAGAAGGATAGAGCTACATCTGATCACAGATTTGACGAGACTAATGAACTTTTATTAGTAAGATGAAAAAATAATAGTGTGTGTACAATGACAACTAACTATGATGACATCTAATCCATGGGTACTGTAAAACGTTGATGCCCTGTAAAAAGAGAGAAAGTCGATGTCCAGATTCCACTACTGTTTCAAAATAGGTAATAAGAATATGGGTGGTGTAGATCAACTTGACCAATCCATTTCCTTGTACAGAACAGGCATCTCTGGGAAAAAATGGTGGTGGGTTTTATTTACATACATAATCGACATGGCAGTTGCGCATACTTGGCCCTTGCATGTCATGAGCAAAGAAGAACCCATGGACCAACTGCTGTTTCGACGTAGTACCGCTAGATATTATTTACGACAAGAGTGGCGTAAAAGAACTCGACCATCTTCATCAACTGCTGCTGCAATCGAAAGTCTACCTTAGGATGGTACAGGACACTTTCCTCAGAAGATGGATAAACAGTTGCGTTGTGCTGTCTACCACTCTAGAGTCCGCTGGCAATGTAAAAGGTGTTTTGAAAAAGAGTTGCATAGAAAATCAATGTTTCGAAAATTTTTGTATGTAAGCGGCCGTTGTACTCAAATGAGTACACCCTGAAAAAACATACTGAACATTTATTTTCTCATATTTTTTTGATTTTATATAATTGTTTACCTTATTTTTAATATTACAATAAAACAAAATCATGTTTGCTTTTTTTCATTTCCCTTTGGCCTTAAATGGGTTAAAGCGCGAATTAATTGTCAGTAGCTATAAAGTTTTAACAATATTACTACTATACTTTACCTAAGATTCACCTCATCGCAGATTTACGTTACAGAGGTCTGTCAAAAAAGGGTTCTTCGAAGCCCTATAATCTAAAGCCCGGAATTCCTCGACCAGCGTGAAAACCCAACATTCCGGGTGGGTAATTGCGAATACCTGGGATTTATTGCCGAACGATGTTCCCAGGCGCTTTGCAGGCAGCCGACGAGACCTTCGCGTCAAGTAGGGGATAAAATTTGCTGCTACCTCGGTATTTAATTATTACAATCGACAGCAGGGACCTGTTTTGTAGAACGACAAATTCATTATTTAATATGACAACACTTACTTCTGACAGTAAGGACAGCCAATATGATAGTCTTACCTACAAGCCTCCACCAATCCGGACTTGGCCCCCTGTGGTGGAGTACGGCCTATACCAGCCGGGATTCGAACCCGGGACCTCTCGCATGGTAGTCAGATGCGCTAACCACTACGCCACAGCCCAGATAGCATTTAAGTTTGCTGCAAGTTTGTTTTTTATTTGATATTTAGTTGTCACGTCAAACTTGACGTGACAAATTTATTTCAAATTAGCTATAAGCTTGTGATGGCAAAAATGATAAGACAAGTTTCTTTCAATACTGTTGCAATCTTGTTATGATAAGCATGATCTGTCAAGTTTGATCCAATACTACTTTAAAGTTGTCACGACAGCGTGACATGTTTTCGTTCAACCATCAAATTACAAATGACAGATGCATCATGATGATGATGATGATGATGATGAAATCCGGCCTAGTAAGAGTTCTGCCTTCAGGTACCTATAAAATCTACTTAATTCATAGTATCGTCCATTTAACACTACCATCCACAGAGAAATGGTTGCATTATTACACAAATAATTTTTCAATTTGGGTAAAATGGAAAGTGTTTACCCCACCCAAGCACTACTAGTTATTTTAAGTTACAACTTACTTTGTTTTAAATAAAACTTATTTTGTTTTAAATAAATACCTTTCTCTATTTAAATTATTATCATTTACCTAAACACTGCGTTAATCGGAACGCAAATCCTTTGTAAAGTTCATCGCAAAGCTCTCACCTCGCTCACTACGCCACACAACAAGATTTGTAAAACGGAACGCTCCGTACGACCCTACAGTGTGGCCGACTAAGTGGTAGTTTCCTGCCATTTTGACATAATTGGATTCCTACTTTAACCACTTGCAGATTTTGTGGCACTTTAATATATAGATATATAGGGTGGAATTTTGTAAGGCCACTTGAAGGGGAAGTACTCTTAATACTGTAGATAGAAAATTTTACTCAAAGAAAACATTCCTTTATTTTTGAAAAGAAAGAAAACTGCATTAAAGATTTTTAAAATTTCGCTTGCCTCACCCGGTAATCGAACCTACTAAAATCTGTAAAAGTTGCACCATGTACTTTTATTGCATCGATCGTTAGGGTCAATTATAAGGATGAAATCTCTCTAGCAAACTTCATAAATTAAATGAAAGGAAAACAATGAAATCTTAAATAATTAATTCAATGGGTCAAGTTAAAGCACTTTTACTCAAAGATCCGTTTCTTTATGTTTACTTATGTTATTAATTAATAATTATCATTGACGTCATTTATGCATTAAAATGACGAATTACTATTTAGATAAGACGATTGCAATTTGCACGTGTTTGTAATTGACAAGTTTGCATTGGCAAATATTATAAAAGTTTGATGGGCGAGTATTTTGACAAAATTGTAGGTAATTTGTAATGACAAAGAATTGACAAGTTTGCATTGGCAAACATTATACAAGTTTGATTGGCGGAAACTAGACATTTGATACAAGTTTGATATAAACTTGCCGCAAGTTTGTCATTTGCCTCGTCAAACTTGATGCAAGTTTTCACGTTTGATATTTCAAATTTGCTGCAAGCCTGAAACAAGTTTAAATTGCTATCTGGGAGAGTTCGTTAAAGGTTGAGCCCCCAAAATGGGCCCGATTCAGCATAATGTTGCAACAGAGTGTAAAGTAAAGCACTCTCCTAAACACTAAGATAATCTAAACCGGCCCTTTGATCTAATTTGTTAACTTCATGGTGTGTGGAATACCGTGGCATCCAAAAAGGTTATTATAATCTGTGCCAACTGAGAAGGTGTAGTACGTAATCTGTGGTGTTTTTCATTGGCGGGAGCTCAGAAGAAGGTCCTTCTTCTGAGGGCGGGAGGGAAGACAATAATTTGACATTGAGTTTTGGAAGGGTCTGAAAAATAATTGAAAAAGGAAATCAAAGTCATAAATTGATCTTTATTGTTTTGCTTAGTTAGGTACCAATAAACTTATTGAAATGAAAAAGCCACTAGATAAGAAAAATACCAAAAATTAAAATGATGAAGAAAAACATGTGGTCAATAAAATGTGGTCTAAAAGCTGTAAAGCCAAATAGAGGGAGCTGTTTTTAGTTGATTAGCCAAGTGGATTCTACGTCTCATACGTCATTAGATTCACTAGCTGTTAACTAAATTCAATGCTGTTAAGTTTATGAAGGAAGCTCATTTAGTAGGTAATTTGTGATGAGGTACCTATGACAAAGTTATGATAAGTATCCGATTTTCGCCTTGCATTCCTTCGTGAGTAGCCAGAACATGTACAAAAGAGCAAGATTGGCTATCCGTAATAGTGTGCTGGTTCCAATACTGATGTAAGCATGGTAGCGAGATTTGTGTATGGCAGAAGTCAGAAGAATCATGAAAGTAGGATTAGTGCAGTACAAATGAGATCCTTAAGAAATTGTGTGGTGTTACTTTGAATGACAGAATACGCAATAGTGTGATCAGAGACCGAGGATGTTGAGAAAGAGGATGTAGTGAGTGACTAGAATTGAAAAAAGGAATGTTGCGTTGGTTTGGAGATGTGGAGAGGATGAACGAAGAAAGACTGACAAAGCAAATATATCGGGCGAATGTGAGTGGAAGGGCCGGTAAGGGACGCCCCAGTTGGACATACTTCGACCAAATAGGGGATGTATTAGCAAAGGGCAAGATGAAAAGTACCCGAAACCGATGTGGGTACATGCAACGACTAATGGATGTCGATGAAGCGAAAGTGATTTGTCAGGATAGTGGCAGGTGACAGTCCGTGGTCTCTGCCTACCTTTCTGGGATACAGGTGTGAGCTTATGTATCTGAATGTATTAAGATATTTATATCTACTGGTGGTTGATAAATACAGAGGCGTCACGATATAAAAAAACATAAAGGAATATTATTTTGCGTCTACATTTTACCCGAGCGAAGCCGGGTTTTCGTCTAGTATCTTTATAATATACGTACCTAGTTAAGGTGATACATAAAAACTAAATCATAGCTCGAGGGGGCGCGGCCTAACCAAACACGCGGGGAGCGCCCCCGCTTAAAAACATCGCAAACGCATCGAGAGCGTACTCAGGCAGCGGTAGTAAGTGCTGTGCGACCGGGTCGGATTTTGCCCCATGATGACCTTTTCGAATAGATCAAAGAGAATATAGGAGGATTGGAGTCGCCAGAAATACCTAATTCGTTTCATTTACTTTTATTACATTATTATTTTGAATTTAGTGTAATTTTGTAATAGTGTGTTAATCTTGGTCGGTGAGTCTTTCCGATCGTCTGGAAGGCCCATTAATAAGTACTAAGACGACCGGATAGGCGTGCAGGGCCATGCCAGAGGTTGCGGGTTCAATTCCCGCTAGGGGCATTCATTTGTGTGATGAGCACGAATGTTTGTACCCAAGTCATGTATGTTATTTATTTACAAAAGTACTTATATATTTATCGATCTATGTGTGTATACTGATACCTAGAGATGTGCCAGATGGGAAGCTTTCCATTCCCGGGAATAATGGGAAGCTTCCCACTCCCGGAAATAATGGGATCGTTCCCCAATCCCAATGATATGGTTAGGAACATTTTTTCTTGTTTCTTTGCCAACTTGCGGGGGTGTTACTTTAAATGTTAATTGTAATGTTATTATCGACAGATCTTAAAAGTCGTAAGTAAAAAAATGAAAAGATGTACATACTTATTCGACGCGAAAGTATTTAGAATTTCAAATCATTTTGCGCTATGCATTAAAGAAAGAAAGAGACATCTATACATCATCGAGGAGCTAAATGCGGAGAAGGGATAGCGCGCAGAGGAAGTGCAAACAGTCAGTATTATTCCACGGTTGGCACTGTGATAGCGTTTTTTTGTTGTTCATTCCTCAATTTTCAACTTTTAATAAAAAAAACAGCGCCAGCAAGAGGCAGTGTTCATGAACATTTTAGAATAGTCAAGGAAGGTCATAAGGAAAAGACTTTATGTAAATACTGTGACGCAGTGTGGAGTAAAAAATGCAACAAAATTCGCGCACCATCTTGTAAAATGCAAGAAAGCCTTGTTAGTGATTAAACAATCATTTGAAGAAACAGACACTAACGCTGCAAGCAGTGGAGCTGCAGCAGTACAATATGTGGAAAAATTAAACAAATTTAATTTTTGCGGGTTTAATAGTCATTAAGGGAGAAACTGTTTTCAGAAATTGTTTTATTTACCAAACATACTGAAGAGATAGGAAATTTTAATGGCAATTAATGTGGTAAAATATAGCTGTGATTAGAAATGAAACTTGTGGTTAAAAAAAAGTAGGCATAAGGAAATAACTAAAGTAACTTCTGGCAAAAATATGCAAAATAAATTAATGATGATTTCCCAACTCTTGTCCGGCGACGGATGACGACTTTGGGTATTCGATCTACGAGTCTAAGACCTAGCATGGCTCGCTCCATTGCTCTTTGTGCTACTTTAATTCGGTGCATATTCTGCTTTGTAAGCGTCCAAGTTTCGGCTCCATATGTGAGAATGGGTAGAACACACTGGTTATAGAACACTTGGTTTTTAGACATTGCGGAATCTTTGATTTGAAAACATCGGCCAGTTTCTCGAAAGCATCCCACCCAAGCCGAATCGCTACGAAATGTCATTATCTAAAACTGAAGCCAAAGAAACTGTACACCCATGCACTCTAGGTACTCAGTTGCGTTACCGGAGACTTTGCAACTAAAATGTGAAGGTTGACGTGCTGTCGACTGTACGCAATTTTGTATATTTACACCTACAGTAACGCTTGTAACTCTGTATTATGATATTTCCTTTAAAGGAGTACTATAAAAATATTACAGTTTTCTTATCGCGAGTTAGCTAACCTCAAAAATAACCTTAGTATGTACATAAGACTTGAAAAAACATTTGTGCGAAATATTAAGCATAAATAAATACTTAGCATTAGGGAAAATTAATAGTTTACTTACAAAGAACTTTTCTCATTTTGGTATTCAGATGAACAAAAATATTAAATACTTTTGTTCATCTGAATAAAAAGTAGTAAATACATTTTATTTCATGAGAGAAACACAGGGTATTCTAGTGTGGGCCAGAAGCAATGTATGTGTCTTTATGTAATTGTTATGTTATGTTATGCTATATATTTTTTGCTAAAACCATTTATTCTTTCATTCTTTAATACTGTCATTATGCCTATTCTCTTAGTTTGCTTTATTTAAAAAAGACATTGTATTTAAAGAAAACTTTCGAAATATTTACAATTTTTGTAAAAGACTCATGTTTATTGGGAAACCATAATTAATTTATTTTGCACATTTTTGCCAGAAGTTTTCTTGTAGGTATAATTTTCTTATGCCTACTATTTTTAACCACAAATTTCATTTCTCATCACAGCTATATTTTACCACATTAATTTCTATTAAAGTTTCCTATCTTTACAGGATGTTTCGTAAATAAAACAATTTCTGAAAACAGTTTCTCCCGTAGTGACTACAAAACCATTTTACAAGATAACGCGCGAACTTTGTTGCGTTTTTTACTCCATACCTGTGTCACAGTATTTACGTAAAGTCTTTTCCTAATGACCTTCCTTGACTATTCTAAAATGTTCATGAACACTGCCTCTTGGTGGCGCCATTTTTTTTATTAAATGTTAAAAATTGACTAACAAACAACAAAAAAACGCTATCACGGCGGCGGGTTCCCTACTTGTCTGCGAAAGCTGATGGTTCGATTTTCATTATATCGAACACGATGTGTCGATAATTCAGTAGCGCGAAGTTTTATTCCATCGATGCTTTATTGGTGCGATGTAACGTTTATCCGAAAAACGCTGTTGCGAAAATTTCTAGTACGATTGCTCATTAGAAAATTTATTAGGTCGATGGTATGTCGGTTCAAAACGCATACCTACTGTATGCGTACCTAAAATTAGAATAAGAAGACATCGAGATGCCAGTGACCTGTATAAATGATTGATTTGTAATATTTTTTTGTGACTTTGTGTGGTTTTTCATTAAAATAACATTAAAGTACTTTACTTTTTTTTTATTCGAGTCGAGAATTTTAAGATAAAACTTGGGATCATACTAAATATCTGTACTATGGACCACAGTAGGTATGCGTCGAGCTAATACATTTTCGAAGTAATGAGCAATCGCACTTGAAATTTTCGCAACAGAGTTTTTCGGACAAACGTTGCATCGCACCAATAAAGCATCTATGGAATAAAACATCGCGCCACTGAATTATCGACACATCGTGTTCGATATAATAAAAATCGAACCATCAGCTTTCGCAGACAAGTAGGGAACCCATCACGGCGCCAACCGTGGAATAATACTGTTTACACTTCCGCGCGCTATCCCTTCTCCGCATTTTGCACCTCAGTTATGTATAGATGTTTCTTTCTTTCTTTAATGCACAGCACAAAATGATTTACTTGAAATAATAAATAATTTCGCGTCGAATAAGTACATCTTTTTATTTTTTTACTTACGACTTTTAAGATCTCTCGTTAATAACATTACAATTAACATTTAAAGTAACACCCCCGCAATTTGGCAAAGAAATAAGAAAAAATGTTCCTAACCGTATCATTGGGATCGTTCCCATTGTTACCGGGAATAATGGGAACGTTCCCGTTATTTCCGGGAGTGGGAAGCTTCCCATTATTCCCGGGAATGGGAAGCTTCCCATCTGGCACATCTCTAGGTGTGACCCACCTACCCAATTCCTTCCCGTAAAAAAAACGATCAAGAACGTTCAAAATCTATTTTTAATTATTATTTTTAAAGTTCTCCCAATTTGTGACGTACATTTTCTTACAAATGAAAGTCATAAATAAAAATATAAATAAATAAATAAAAATATACAAGATTTTTTTCAAAATTACCAAAATCCATTACAATTTTTTCTTGTGGTACGCCATGTCGCCTTCGTGATATATTTCATCATCACGAACATTTTCCTCCAATGTTTTATTTCCTTTGTTTGTATCCTAGTCCTTGTCCTTTATCGATAGATAACACATACTCTGGATCACGGACAGCCTGATTTCTCGTGTGGCCGGGGGTCAACCAGTTCGTAAAAGGCAGTCAAAATAAAAAGTCAATCATTTTGGCTCCAATTTTTTGTTATCCTTGTGAATTATTTCTATTAAAACCATATGTCGGTGATTCTATGGCCGTTTATACTCCTGTTTATTCCTTTCTGAAACAAGATAATTTACAGTATCTTTAAATATTTTGCTACAACTAATGTTCAAATAAGAGACAGTTTTATATGGAAACTGCAGGTTAAATGAGATGAGATTAGAATATTATTTACTGTGCACGAGTGAAAAAAGGATACAAACAAAATATCGTCTATCGGAGACAGTACTGGAACATTTCAAAATTTACTATACTCGAGTAATTGGCAGTCAAAGTTTTGATCTTTTAGGACTGTAATGGTTTTAGTAATTAAAAAATAAATAAAAGGAATGTTCGAGATATTCGTATACTGCACTAGATTGCAGCGGTCTAGAGCAGTCTATTTTGAAACCTTTGGTGTAAAAACTGGATTTACAAAATTTTGGATATGTTCCAGTACTGTCTCCGATAGACGATATTTACAAGATAACAGTACAATGACATATTAACATAATATTAATGACTGAGGGCTGCACGGGATACGTTCCATCTCGACGATATGGGACGATATTTATTTATTTGACGTAATATCATTTGTCAAAATCGGCTAAGCCGTATGGTCGTCGTAGGTACCGTTATTGTCTCTAACATTATTTTTGCTCGGACCCGCCGGCCGCACACCTCGTCATTTTTTTATGACGAGGCCATAAATCCTACCTATCTATGCTTCGCGCGGGGCCTAATAGAACATTACTTAGGTACTATCTTTTTCTGTATTGTGCAATGTGCCACTAGTCAAACAGTATGAATGAATATTGCATAATGGTGGGTCACTAGGAGTCTCCACTCTGAAAATACCTCTGCTGATACACTTTCGAAGCGTCAAGTTGCAAACTTGTCTCATACGACGCTAAGTCTAAGATTGTAAATAAAAATAAATTGATCGCCTCCTTACGAGGGCTGCTACTTATGTATGCGGAATAGAAAAAATTAACAAATGTATGTATATGGCTAAATATGCTTTTATTGTTTTTCAAAGTATCCTCCACTATGATCGATGCACTTTTGCATTCGATGAAACCAATTTGTAAAACACTTTTTCCACTCTGATTGAGGTATCTCCAAAACGTGCCGTTTGAACGCATCTACGGCATCTTCACGGCATCTTATTCTTTACATTTGGGAATAAATAGAAATCATTGGGAGCCAAATCAGGGCTGTACGGTGGATGACCCATCAATTCTATTTTTTGACCATCCAAAAATGTAGTTGTTTCCTGAGATGTATCGCACCCTGAGAACGAAAGTGACCGATCTCAAAATTTTGGTAAAATGAGTTAAGTATACAGAATGACTCAAAAAAGTACACTCTATCATGCTTATATTCGAAAACTGGCCAATTATGGTTAGAGAAGGATAAAGGTATATTTCGGTATCTTTGTCGCTCAACCGTCCCCTTCTTTACTTTAGATACTGTTTTATTTATGCTTCGTTTTTCATTAGTACCTAGGTACTATAATTATTTGTAAAAAAGTTAATATTTGTTTTCTATATTCTCTATTGTACTTGTTTGCAGAATCCTAACGAGGCTTTGGATATCGACAAAGAAAACATACCATCTAGCCCTTCAATTATCGAAAATACACCTCCACGTCTGGGCCAGGAACATTCCATAATACAAATGCCAAGCAAAAAAACAAAACCTTTAAATGTAAGTAATTAATTTTAATGTGAGTCATGGGAAGTCATTTTAATGTTAGTTTAATCTTATGATGAAATGTTAAATTATTCATGTTTCAGGACCCTGAAAAAGCTTATCAAGAAATAAATACAGAATCAAAAGTTACTGAAAAAACGTCGGAAAGTACATCTACTGTCCGACCACGTTCAAGAAGTTCCAGTACGAGCAGATCTTCATCCTCAAGTAGTAGCAGTACTTCATCATCTTCAAGTACTTCTGTTACAAATGAATGTCAAAATACAGTTATTCCGGGCCCAAGTACCAGCAATCTAAGACCCCAAACAGGTAACCAACGTTTATACGTTCAATCACCAATACACCCGAATGAAAGTGATGTAGATTTAAGTGACTCAGATCCAACATACCATGCTGTAAATTCCAATCAAAGACGCAGACGTGTTTCCAGTACTAGCTCTTCATCTTCTGATTCTTCGGGTCAACCGGAACCCTCAAAAAGTAGAAAGCGTAAAAGAAACCCTGGTAACTGGAAACAGAATCAAACAAAAATGTCACGAAACTCCGGAAAAAGTTACAGGTCTTTGTCCAAATAAAAAAAAAAATCCAGCTAGGCATGTGAAAGGAACATGTACGAGCAAGTGTAGACTTAAATGTTTTGATAACATAAAAGAGGATGAGAGGTCTAATCTGTTCAAAGCCTATTGGGGATTGTCAAATTTGGAACTGCAGCGTGCTTTTATTAGATCTTGCATGATGGAAGTGCAACCTAGGTACAGGTACTCAAATGCTCAAAACCCCCGCCTTCCAAACAACGCCTTTTATTTAACAGTAAGTGGCAAAAAGATCCGTGTTTGCAAATTGTTTTTCATAAACACTTTAGACATAACGGACAGACAGCTAAGAACTGTTAAAAGTAAAACCAACAGCCATGGTATTGTAGAGCCTGAGGGTAGAGGAAAGCATGACAACAAAAAAAGGGTAGACCCTGAACTGCTCCAAAGCATCAGGAACCATATAGAGTCAATACCGTGGATAGAATCTCATTATTTAAGAGCGACTACAAGTAGAGAGTACATATCTGACAGCAAAACTATAAGGGACCTCTGCACTGATTTTAACGATGATCAAAAAGAAAAAATCTGCTACAGTGCGACTATTGGTTATACTTGAATACTTTTAATAAAGAATTCAATATAAGTTTTTTTCAGCCGAACAAAGACAGGTGTGAAACGTGTGTTGCGTACGAACTTGCTCCTGAAAGTACTAAAACACTGCTCAAGTCGAACTATGATAAACACCACGAAGAAAAAGAACTATGTCGCCAAGAAAAACGGACTGACCGTGGAAACATTCCCAGTCCAAGTTATTTTTACTATTCTTCAAAAATCAACTGTCTTGATTTCACCATTACAGAATTAAAAAATGGAGAAGATGATAAAAAGTCTTACGGAGACGTTTACTGTTATTTTTGGGACGAAACCCAGGGACAACGGGGAGCCAATGAGATAGGTTCATGTATTTTTGATTACTTACGAACCCTAAGCGCAAAAAACGCAGATAAAAAGTTACATGTAACATTTTACTCTGACAATTGCACTGGGCAGAACAAAAATAAAGTTATTGCTAGCCTATATTCATATGCTGTCGCTTATTTTGATAACATCGAAAGTATAACTCATAAGTATCTAATAAAAGGGCACACGCAAAATGAAGCGGATAATGTGCACAGTTTAATTGAAAAAGAAATCAAAAAGAACGAAAAAGCAGGGCCTATATACATACCTGTTCAATTTGCTACCTTGATCAAAAGCGCTCGGAAGTCTGGACAACCTTTCATAGTCAAAGAAGTTAATTATGAATTCTTCTTAAATCTCAAACTACTTCAAGAGCAGTGGGGATACAACTTCAAGGAAAACCTCCATAAAGAAACGGTATTGTGGAATGATCTTAAAGTACTTAAATTTGACAAAGCGGAGATGTTTCACTTTTATTATAAAACATCATACTCCGATGAGTTGTTTTCCCAAATTGACATGCGGAATAAACGTAAAAAAATGATGGGGTTCAAAGAAATTGCAATTAAACAGCTGTATGAGCATGCAATTGAATTAAAAGAAAAGAAAAGAAGAGATCTCAAAGATTTAGTCAGAAAAAAATTAATACCTAGTATTTACGCCAGTTTTTACAACACTTTGTGAGAAACTTAACTTAAAATAATAATAGAACATGGATACATACGAGTATTACCTATTAGAAGTGATATTAAAATGACAGAATTTGAAGAAGTACCAAAAAAGTAGTCTGAATTAGTGTATTAAGCAGAGTTTAATTATAAAGTAACTACAAGACTGTTAGTGTGGTAAACTGATGGATAATTTATGCTATTAATACTATTGTTGAGTTGATTTTAAAACTGTAGTACCTATTTTAACAGAATTATATTTTGATGTTGGTTATGTTTCGTTAAATTTAAGAATTACTTATCTAAAACAGCAAAAACAGAAGGTATTCATTGTTTGATTTGTCTGAGTAGTGTTTTAAGCAGAGTTTAATTAAAATAATTTGATTAGGTAATACAACCAAACTATAACTACAAGACTGAGTACTAGTACTACTATGTTAAACTGACAAGTTAGTTTAAATATAGGCATATTGTTGATTTGGATAAATACTTTATTAGTGTTACAGAAGAGTGATATTGATTATGTGAATCGTTATAATATTTAAGAATAACCTAAGAAAACATTTGTTTGGTTTCCTACCAATTTTTGATACGATTTTGATATTATTTTGTTTAGTATGATGATTACTGGTTCCTATGTTGTCTAAGAAGTGATTTAATAAATGACATTTAACACATACTTCACCGTTTTATTCAGCTTTTTTGAGAAAATATATAAAATATCAAGAAGAAAACTGACTTATTTTTGGAAAAAAACAAATTTTTTAAAACAATTTTAGAAAAAGGTCAGTAGAAATAAAATCAACTTCAATACTAAAGTGACCTATTTTTCCAAGTTTTTTTCTAGTGCTATTTTATGTAGGAAAATGGTAATTTTTTTTTAAAACTTTATATGTTTGTATTAAGTCAAACAATATAATACAAAAGAAATGTATAACTTTCGTTACCATGTTTTAGTGTAATTGTGAAATGAACAGAAAATGCTTTATACGACGGACACATTTTCGCCTATTCCCAAAAATTGGCAATTTTGAGTTGAGTCACTTTCGTTCTCAGGGTGCGGTATGACAGCTGGCATTGTCATGGTGAAGTATGATTCTGCGTCGCTGGTTGTTTTGGCGTATTTCTTCAAATACTTCCAGCAAACAAATGGTCGTGTACCACTCCGAATTAACCGTTCTGCGATTCTCCAGTGGTATTGTAGCCACATAGCCATTAATACCAAAAAAGCAGGCCACCATTTGCTTTACAGTGCTTTTTGCACGAGCCACTTTCGTAGGGTTCGGCTCATTTTGAAACACCCAAACTGTTGATTGTTGTTTAGTTTCGGGATCGTACACGTAGATCCAGGATTCGTCACCTGTGTAGATATTATAAACAGATTTTGAGTCGCCTTCGTTGAATTTTTTTAAGGTTTTCTTGCACCATTCGACGCGAGCATCTTTTTGATCCTGAGTTAAGTTGTGCGGGATCCAACGCGAACAAATTTTTTTTACAGACAAATGTTCATGTAATATCCTACGATGCTCGTCATACATATGCCCAGAATAGCCTCTATCTCCCGATACGTAACATGGCGGTCTTGCATTATTAGTTTTCGCACAGCTTCAATATTTTGTGGCACAACCACCGATTTCGGGCGACCTTCTTTAACTTCGTCCGTGAGCTTACTGCGCCCGCGATTAAACTCACTAAACCAGTGATACACAGTCGTTTTTGATGGAGCTTTACCACCAAAAGTCGAAGTTAATTGATCTACGCACTGTTGCTGCGTTAAACCACGTCGAAAATCGTAATAAATCATAGCACGAATATTTTCACGAGTGAGTTCCATTTTTTCAGCGATATGACATTTTAAACCCAACAAAAACAAAACACTAACGTATATAAGAGAAAAATATTAGCGGCCAGTATTTAAAAAAAGAACGAATTTGACCATGGAGGTCAGACATTGCGTTTAAAATTATTGGAATCCCGGATTCCGCATACATAAGTAGCAGCCTATGTATAGATCTCGAGTATTGTTTTCAAGATAGGCAGATAGGTACTTCTGATCTCTATTGGTTCACGACTCACGGTCCTGACGGTAGTTAGGTACGTTATACGTACCTATGTAGCTTCTTCCACATTCTTCAATCGAGTCATTCAAGTATTATTTATAGATATCATAAGATTCATAAGTACCTAGTAACATAATAATCAAACAAAAATGCATAGGTAGGTACTTACTTTTCATTTTCTTTCATTGTACGAGCACGTTCCCTATTTAAGCCGTCCCATTGGTCGGCTTTTGTTTACCTTGTGTTGTCTTTTATAATTATTCCCCATTGACACCTTGTTCACTTGACAAATACACATAAAGACACTCGTGAAACGCTATAAACAAAAACCATTGGGATAAAAACGTAACCACGGTTCGGGACGAACCTAACATACGTCTACTACTGACGATGGTCGAGTGGGCGCTGGCTGGGCGAGTATAAGAAAGTGACGGAGTCATTGCTTTACCCACGCGAAGACAGAGCGCGCGATAATGCGCCGAATCCAAAATAAAACGATGTAAGCGCCAAACCAAATAAAAAATGTTTAAAAATAAACTAAGCTATTTATCATAAATATTTTTTTGCCAATGTCTTCAATCACGCAATACCCATATTCTGAAAGTAGTGTTGTAATGAAATTAATAAGGATAATAGAATTACAGAGAAAAATATGAAAACTAAGAGGTCTTTTCGGATTTAAAATCTATCGATGAAATTTTATTCCATTGCGTTTTTGTTTTTGCCAATGCCTCTGACATGTAGTCAAAAAACCAAATACCAAAAATTAACACCACCGGTGACGTAATAATGAAGTAAATGGATTTTGAAAACCCCCCAATTCATTTTTTATATCTGACAAATAGAAATTGTACTGAAAGCATAATTCTCGAAATGGTTTTGAGATTTCCGTTCCTGTACAAAAAAATAGCATTCCACCTATATTGCAACGTCGATCATCACTCAGATTAATGAAAATACTTTGCTACTGGCGTCGTCACACATAATTAGTCCTATAAAATGTGCATTTATGTTTGCAAAATAGTAACCCATGTGAAAGTTATAACGGGGTTATATTAGGTGGGCGGGTGATAGATAACACCCAAATGGGTGGGTGATAACACCCGCTGATAACAGCCAAAGGTTTATACAGAAAAAACATGTGAAAATCAGCTGAAATGCGCGAAGTCCTTTCCTATGTAAATTCGTCACCAGTCTAGCGAGAGGATAGATAGTAAAAAGTTAAATTTAAATTTGCTAAAAGCTAGGGGCGTGGAATCCCCTGGGGCCTCGATAAAGCGCCGCCCGCTGGAATAAAACCTAGCTTTTCAGCTGCGAAAAAGCTTGCAGTTGCGTGCAGAAAAACAGTTGCCCTAACCACTCGGGTAACTTTGTAGCGCTGTAAGCATCTTTACACCATTTTTGTATATCGTTTTTAAATGAAAATTTAAAATTAAGTCACCTTTTTCACCTAAATGCGTTTCTACCGGAATAGTGCAAGGTGTCTGAAGACATAAAAAGATGCAATGGAAAGCAGGAGGAGAGGCCTTTGCCCACCTGTGGGGCACAAAAGATGCAATGGAAAGCAGGAGGAGAGGCCTTTGCCCACCTGTGGGGCACAAAAGATGCAATGGAAAGCAGGAGGAGAGGCCTTTGCCCACCTGTGGGGCACAAAAGATGCAATGGAAAGCAGGAGGAGAGGCCTTTGCCCACCTGTGGGGCACAAAAGATGCAATGGAAAGCAGGAGGAGAGGCCTTTGCCCACCTGTGGGGCACAAAAGATGCAATGGAAAGCAGGAGGAGAGGCCTTTGCCCACCTGTGGGGCACAAAAGATGCAATGGAAAGCAGGAGGAGAGGCCTTTGCCCACCTGTGGGGCACAAAAGAGGCTATCCAAGTATGAACCACCCTTTTCTAGATTTAATTCACCGTCGATTCCTACTTCACCTTTTGAAACGATCTAAGCTAACTTCCAACTTGTTATATTTTATTTTATTGCTTTCTATTTTTATCACTTATCATCGAAACAAAACCGCAATTCTTCGAAATCGAATACAAGGTTATCAATCTACATCATCGTAAACCCATTATGTCCCCACCAAGGGGCACGGGTCTCTTCCCTGAGCAAGTTATAGGCCATACTATCCACCACGAGGGCCAATTCCGGATCGGTGGAGGCTTGTAAAACTAGTGGCTGGTCTTACTGTCAGAAGTTTTCAAGCCGCCCTAAGACCTCTGACTTGGCGCAGTCGTTAGGGCCCTCGCCCACGGCGGCTTTTTGTAGCGCTACGGCCGCGCGACGGTGGCGCGTTCGCCGCGCTACAGCCGCGATGCGGTCGCTAGCTGTGTGCCTTCGCCCACGTAACCACGCTTCTGTCGCGATGCGAACGCGCCACCGTCGCGCGACCGTAGCGCTTCGAACGCGCCACCGTCGCGCGGCCGTAGCGCTTCTGTCGCGATGCAAACGCGCTACCGTCGCGCTTCCAATCGCCACAGTTGCAAGATGGACTCCGTTGAGGCAAGATTAGTCACGTTGTCTTTGGTGCTGTTTGTTTTTTGTCCTCTTCGCCGTCGGAGGACCGGCCGCAGACGGCGGGCGTATGCCAACCGTCTGCCGCCTTAACGGGGGCCTTCGGGCGGTGGGTCGGGGGACTCACCGCTCGATTCAGAGGTCCCGTTCTGGAAGGCGCTCCATGTGTTCCGGAGTGCCTTTAGCGGAGTGGGGGGAGAAAACACTTCCCCCCTGAAGAAGTGCCCGCGAGGGCGCCCGCTGACGGGGTTGCGGTAGTGTGCGAAAGCGTTCCCGTGGCCCCGTCCCTTGCGAGTGGGATGGAACACCCCAGGAGTTTTAGTCGGTATACTGCCCTTTTCAGGGCGGGGAGTCTGACATAACCGCCGTGTTCCCCCGAGCCGGCGCCGGCGGTACCCGTAAAGTGGTTTCTCCTGGGTAAAAAAAAAAAAAAAAAAAATGGTGCTGCTTTTACGTAAGCAGCCGAATCGCCGACAACGACAGCGACGTCACGTAGCCCCGGCTGCCTGAGTAGTCCTAAGGGCCCTCGCCCACGGCGGCTTTTTGTAGCGCTACGGCCGAGCGACGGTGGCGCGTTAGCAGCGCTACAGCCGCGCGCTTGCATCGCTACGGTGGCGCGTTAGCAGCGCTACAGCCGCACTACGGTCGCGCGTTGCAAAAGCGACCTACGCGCGTTAGTAGCGATGCCATCGCGCGTTTACGAAACGCGCGACGGCAGCGCTACAAAAAGCCGCCGTGGGCGAGAGCCCTTACTGCCATCAATCTACATCAAAACCTCGCAATTTTAAAAACATAGTGTGAGACAGTTTGGAAGGACTTTTATTAAATTGACCTCAAATAACCCCGTTGTCATGAAATCATGATGACGCTTTGTTGGTCTAGGGGTACATTGCCCCTTTCGGTTCATTAGTCGTGCTTGTGGGTTCGTTCGTAATGTCAGAAACGGGGTCAATTAAACTATTAAAGTGAAATTCTATTCGATCAACCAATCAAAAATTTATTTTAACGTGAAGTACAAATCAAATCAATCCTCATTATTCATAATAAAAACAAACTGTTTACTATGTAGACGTCAAAGTTGTTCGTTTTACAATTAATGGATTGTTTGTTACGCTTTATTGCACAAAAGAAATAATACAGAAAAAATAACTTAAATAACAAATGATGATGTACAAAGGCGGACTTATTTCAAAAGAAATTTCTTCCAGCCAGCCTACGAAAGGTTTGAACAGTGAACAGAGAGCGGGAGATGGCAAATAAAGCTCAAAAAAATTATTTCTATCCTAATATATACTATCATTGTACACATATCTACATACATAATAAATATTATATATATATATAAATATACATACTTCTAAACATAAATATTTATAACTTAATAAACATACATAAGTAAACGCTACATATATAAAATAATAATAATAACGACAATATTACTTATATAATGGAGAGAAAGTGCTCTTTGAGTTTGACACGGAACTGTGACACAGACGGACAATCTCGAATTTCCTTGGGCAGTGAGTTCCACTGGCGAGCAGCACGCACAGAGAACGAGGTGGAAAAGAACTCAGTGTTGCAGACTGGGACTTGCAATGTTCTTGTATCACACGCTCTCTGTGGTCTGGTTCGCGGCGGCAACAATGAAAATCTCTCTTGTAGGTACACGGGTGCACTAGGGTTTTTGAGGATGTTGTAAAGGAGAGTCAACATATGCAAGTTGCGGCGCATTCTAATCGGGAGCCACTTTAAAAGACGTCGGTATTCAGACACATGGTCATACTTTTTTTAGGCTGAACACATAGCGAATTGCCAGATTTTGGAGACGTTCAAGCTTGTTGACCAGAGCCTCGGTTGCGTCCATGAAGCAGACATCAGCGTAATCAAGCAGTGGTAGTAGCAGCGCCTGGGCAAGCATCACTTTTGTTTTGAAAGGCAAGAAGTTTTGGAGCCGTTTGAGGGAGTGGTACGAAAAGTGCATGCATCTGCTAATGTCATTGACCTGAGCCTGCCAAGATAGATGACAGTCTATAATAAGGCCGAGGTTTTTAACCTTGTCACTAAATGGGATTGGGACGTGGTCATATATCAAGGCCGGTAGACTAGAGAGAGGCAGGCCATCGCGCAACCGTTTACTGCCTATGACGATGGCCTGTGACTTCAACGGGTTAACCAAAAGACCGAAATCTTTAGCCCACGCCCGAATAGCCCACAGGTCATCGTTCATAGAAGCAAAAGCCTTAATAGCATTGTGAATCTTGGCTAGCGGGTTGCAAGGATCCGACCCAGCATCAAAATGCACGTATAGTTGAAGGTCGTCAGCATAAAGGTGGAATTCAGAATGGAGTGAATGAGTTATTTCATTGATGAAGATTGCGAAAAGTAAAGGCGAGAGCACTCCACCCTGCGGCACACCCGCCCTCAGTTGACACCAGTCTGAAGATGCCTTACAGACCTGGACCCTCTGCTCACGCCCACGAAGATAAGAACCAAACCACTCCACCGCAGGCTCAGAGATGCCGAGAGACCGCAGGATACCAAGAAGGAGTTCAAAGTCAACGGAGTTGAACGCATGGATTATGTGGAGAGTAAAATAACAAAGAAACTATATTATATTTTATTCTTTGCAAAACAGTTTTAGCTTTTAATAAAGTTTACACAAGTATGGAGTCACTGTTTAAAACTACGCCTCTCAACGATTTTTGGTTCAGTATTCGTGATGAATATCCAATGCTTGCCAAAATGGCTCTGAATATTCTTCTCCCGTTCCCAACATCATATTTTGTGCGAAACAGGATTCTTAACCTATTCAGCCACGAAAACTAAATACCGCAATAGACTGGACGCCGAACCTGATATGAGACTTCAACTGTCCTCCAACAAGCCTGATATCAACCAATTGATGAAAAATAAAAAACAATTTCATACCTCCCCTTAGTTACATTTTTTCTTTTTTAATATCTTCTATTATTATACTTGTTATGTAAGTAAGTCTTAGGTAACGGTTACATGGTACTTTGATTATGCTTATTGATAAATAATACACTTTTAAATACTGTTGTTTTATTGTAGGGTTCCATCACCAAAAAATATTGAGAACCGCTATTTTACACATTACGAAGTCGCTCATTTATAAATTTGGAGGGCACTGATACATGTAATACTAGATTTTTCCTAGCACAGGTATCTTTAATTACGTAATATGATGTACAATAAATTTTTGTAATGTTTTGTGCCAATAAAGATTATTATTATTATTATACAAGATTAACAGTGAGCTACCGGGGGTAAGTTTCATGCATTTTCCTTGGCTTGCACTGTAGACCATTTTTGTGCAGCAGATCGGAATATATTTCCACGTTCTCTTCCTATTTCTTTCGTCGCTTTTGCGTTAATTAAACGAAGCTTCAATTCCAGTGCAGCTTCGCATCTACAGGGTTATTTTTCAAATGTGCAAAACCTGCAACGCGTTAAGTAGTTTGCCATTAAAACTATAGCGATGATATCTTAAGCAATCTTGTGTGCAAGGCAGTGGTGTGCTTGAGGGTGTGGTATAAGAGTGACTAGTATGTATTAAAAGAGCGGTTTTTACAATGTAAGAAGAAGAAAATACAATACCTTGGTCATAACATGCGAGCTGCCACATATAATCTGATGCAACTTATTCTGGAAGGGAAAATTGAAGGAAGGCGAAGACCTGGCCGAAGAAAAACATCATGGCTCCAAAACTTATCAGAGTGGTTCAACACCATAAATACAGAACTTCTGCGAGCAGCTACATCCCGCAACAGTATAGCCAAAATGATAGCCGACCCCCGATAGGAGATGGCATTGGAAGAAGAAGAAGAAAACATATTTATTACAGCAAAAGTTATACAAAACATTAGACAAACGGACTATTTAACACATTGAGACACTACAAAACAGAGTACTTAACAAAACATTTGCAAACAATGGTAATTGTGTGTCTTTGCTGCTGCAATAGGCAGCTGACGCAGCATACTCCTCAGCACTATGAGCGTTCCACGAGCGGCACATCATCATATTGAAGTAGGTATAATGTAATTTTTATTTATTTGCCCTTACTGTGTCCCACTGCTGGGCATAGGGCTTCCGTTAGTTCCTCTTGTACGTAGTCACCTTCTTCTGCTAACCCGGTAGAAGGGTAATAAGGTCGTCCCGATATGTCCGCTTGGATCGTTCGCGTTTACGATACGGTGGTGGTAGTGGTGCGGTTATATCAGAATTTGATCTGAATGTTGTGAAATGTGCAATTCTGTACAATCAACGGAACGAAGCTAAATCAATATACCTACATAGCCAATTCAATACCCTTACGGATAGTTCGTACAATTTGTACTGTTTGTTTGTAGACATTTAATTTGTACAAAGCTTTGCATTGTGCAATTGTGTGATTCTTCCTATTTATGCCACATCCTGTTTCTGATACATAATTTCCTCTCGAGACGAAACCGCTCAGAATTGTATAATGAGACTAGGTGGCGAGCCCCCTGCGCGCTTACGCGCGCCAACCCCCAGCCGCTGCGAGCTTCGCTCTCCGCGGCGCTCGGCCTAGGGCCTCACTAGACACTATTGGTTGGGATTTGACGCGTGGGAACACGTCTGGTCTCGGACTTCGGCCTCGGCCTGAACGGAGCTCGGCCTACGGCCTCGCAAGTTTGTCGCCCCTTCCCCCCGGACCTTTGAGAAGTTTAGACGCCTATCTAGTGCATTTTATTAAAGACCATTAAAGAAATTTCCGCTGTTTAAATCAGTGTAAATAATAGGAGTGCATCACCGACGCAGAGGTGTCTTCGAGCCCGCTTCTGTGACGCTTGTAGTCCCGCGCGCAACGTACACACTCAAACGTATGGTGAGAGTATACGAATACAGTACCCACTCAAAGACAGCTCCATTCATAATACTACCAATATTGAGCATTGCGTCCTACGCTAATCAACAACTGCGCGAAAAAAGAAGACACACATACTACGCGTAGCTCCGACTAACAAGCACGGCCACATAGATCAGATTACACTAGACGGAAAGCTGTTTTTGTCCCAAAACGTCGATCCCCGACAAATAAGTGTGACCTTCCCGATAGATCGCTTGCGCAGTCCTCCTATTCAGACGTGGTCGCCTGGTACTTTTGAATCAATAGCAAAGCGATGTCGACTAAGCGCACCCCACCTGCCTCGCCACTTGTAATACCTGCGCGCGCGCCGCCTCCACCGCCGTCGCGCCCGCATACCGCTGCGATCGAAACAGAAGAGCGAAACCTCCATCACGCCGATTCAGCTCCGAACTTACATCGGTTGTTGGATAATATTACAGAGCGTAAGAAAAGAAAGTTCGATGAAACAGATGACAGTATGGGGGTTATGATGAAGGAAATGTTCAATACTTTCTCGAAGGACCAGGCGCAGCGCTTTAATGAGCTTCAGGCGACTATTAGTGGTTTGAGGGAACAAAACGACGAGCTCACTAAAAGCATAGGTATGATGTCAGACACGTACGACGATTTTTTGAAGAAGTTAACAAAACTAGAAACAGAGAGGAAAGAAGACAAAAGGACCATCAGTCTCCTTGAGGAAAAAATTGAGTTTTTGGAGCGTAAATCCCGTTCAACTGGCGTCGAATTCCGTAACATTCCCAAAAACCAAGGAGAAAACAAAGAAAATCTTTGCTCCACGGTAAATAAAGTGCTGAAAACACTAAACATTGAGGTGCAGCCAAATGATATTAAAGATACTTATAGACTGAACTCCAAGGATTCATCAAACCCAATAGTTGCTGAGTTTACAACTGTCTTCATGAAGGATAAAGTCTTAAAGGGGGTCAAGGACTTCAATAAGAACAAGCACAAAAATGACAAACTAAACACAAAACATATTGGTATCCCAGAACCTAGAAAGCCAATATATGTATCAGAAACACTTACCTACAAGGCGCAGAGATTATACTACCTAGCAAGAGTATTTCAGAAGGACCATGGCTTTGATTTCTGTTGGACATCGCAAGGAGTAGTCTACCTACGCAAAAAAGAAAATTTTCCACTAATTAAAGTGCTATCAGAGGCTGATATTGAGGCTCTTAACAAGAAATGACTAGCCATATACCGAAATATTGCAGGACGCACAATCAAAAATGTGCTTTTGAAATACATTGTGCTTTTTATGTTAATCATAATAAATCAAAAATTCTTCCTTCTTTTGCATGTTTGTAAAACAAGAGATATAATAATAATAATTTATGTTAAGCCACACACTATACAGATTAAAACACAAATGTTACATTCTGCTTTAGGAAACCTTACCAATAACTTTATAAACACGTTTTCAACGATCTACCTTAAATTCAGAATTTTCGTAAAAATAGGCATGATATATTATATACGATCGCCACTTTATAATGGATAATTTGAACTTCCTATCCAATGACCTGGATGATTATAGCGTCTCTCAGGCTTTCAAATGTGAGGTTGAAGAATGCCAGAAGTTAGTCCTTCCTTCTGGCACTTGTCTTACCATAACTACCCAAAACATAAGAAGTATTAATCATAATATGCCTCAATTTAAAGTGCTTCTGGAGAGACTTGGTATAAAAAATGATATTATCATCCTCACAGAATGCTGGCTATCAAAAAATCCCGTAGTACAACCGATTGAGGGCTACAGTATACATACAACATCTTGTAATACTTTGCAAAATGATGGTGTCGTTGCTTTTATAAAAAATAATCTTATTTTTACTGTTTATGAGCCCGAGTTCCGGGAAGGTAACTGCATTGTAATAGAACTAGCTAAAAGTGAAACGGCAATAATTTCAATTTATAGATCACCATCGTACTAAGTATTAAGCCTTTTTTAATGTCTTTAAACAAGATTCTTGTTACTCTGGCTAAATATAAAAATATTGTAATTACGGGTGACATGAATATCAACATTAATCCAGAAAAAGAAGACATAACGTCGATTGCAGATCAGTATTTGACACTCACAGCCTTCCAGGGACTTTTGCCCACACATACAATAGTAACCAGAGACGCTAGCAATACTTGTATTGACCACATACTGCTAAAATCTAGACTTCCTTCTGTAACTATTATACCTGAGGCAAGTATAACAGATCATAAACCGGTGATTTTTTGCCTCAAAACTAGGCCTGTACGAATTTTTGCAGGCTCGACTACTAGAAAAATCAACCAGGAGGGCCTTGCACGGGACATACATGAAATAGATTACCAGACTATATACAAATGCGAAGATCCAGATACGGCAATGACACTTTTTACTCAGACTGTTATGGTGGCAATAGATAACAATTCGACTGCACTACAACTATCACGCCGTAAAAAAATACTGAAGCCCTGGATTACGCCAGGACTTCTACGGTGTATGCGACACAGAGATAGGCTACACAGTAAATCTAAAGCAGATCCAGGTAATATGACGCTTAAGATTACGTATACACGGTATAGGAATTATTGCAGTAAGCTAATTAAAAAACTTAAGATATCGTATGAAAAACAACAGATTGATGATGCGGGAAAGGATAGCAAAAAACTCTGGAAAGCAATTAAGAACATTACTTACACATCTAAGGAAAAAACACACCCCAAGGAACTTCTTACAATTTCTAATAACCCTCAAGAATCGGTTGACGAGGTTAATAGATACTTTGTTAGCGTTGGAGAACATCTGGCAAAGAAGGCAGCCACCCTTAGAGGGAAGGACCAGTTAGCAGACAATAAAAAGTATAATGAAAGTGTTAACTCATTTGTTCTTTTAAATACGGATGAAGAGGAAGTGAAGTGCTTAATATCAAACCTTAAGAACGAATGCTCAGTAGGCTGGGATAATATTTCAAACAGAATGTTGAAGGAATTCAAAAGTTTTTTTGCTAAACCCCTGACCCACATTTTTAATAAGTGTTTGGAGACAGGTATCTTTCCCAACGTATTGAAGCGTTCTCGGGTTCGTCCAATTCACAAGGGAGGGGACAGGGATCGTATCAGTAATTATAGACCAATAGCAATTCTGCCTGCCATATCGAAAATATTGGAAAAAATTATAAATTCTAGATTAATTAACTACTTAGAGGCAAATAAACTTCTATCCAATAATCAATATGGCTTTCGTCATGGGAAATCCACAGACGATGCAGTTCAAACTCTAACTGACTATATTTCCACTAATCTTGATGGGGGAAGGAAGTGTATTGGAATCTTCCTAGACTTGGCTAAGGCGTTTGATACGGTCCCTGTTCCTAACCTTCTTAAAAAACTCGAAAAGCTCGGAATCAGATCTTTCTCGATCTTTTTACTAGTTACCTCTCAGATCGTTATCAAAGCGTTCAAGTGTGCGATTATATGAGCACAGAGCTCCCTATAATTTATGGAGTCCCACAAGGCAGCGTCCTGGGACCAAGCCTTTTTTTAATTTACCTCAACGATGTACTATGCCTACCCTCATTTCAAGGACAAATTATATCTTATGCAGATGATACTGTGCTGCTTTTTGCTGCCAAGACCTATAATGATGTCTTCAAAATGGCACAAATTGGTTTCGATACTGTAGGGGCCTGGCTCCGTAATAACATCTTAACCTTAAATGCCGAAAAAACCAAGTTTTTAATTTTCTCCATACGACAACCACAGGTTAGAGAAGACCTTAAAATTATTTCACATGATTGCGGATTATCTAGAAGTACTGAAGTTTGTAATTGCAAGCCTCTAGAATGCGTACAAGCTATAAGGTATTTAGGTGTTATTGTAGATAACAACCTGAACTTTAAAGAACACATAAAACAGTTAAAAAATAGAATTCGAAAACTCATATACTTTTTCAAAAACTTAAGACATGTAGTTGAACCTTATATCCTGAAACAAATATATTTTGCAATTTGCCAGTCACTTGTCACGTACTGTATATCATCCTGGGGTGGTTCCGCTAAAACCTACCTTAAAACTATTGAAGTTGCTCAGCGGGCAGTCCTTAAAGTCAGCACTTTTAAAAATTTCTACTACCCGACCACACTGTTATACCAGTTTTGTGACGTTCTAACAGTACGACAACTTTATATATTAAACACAGTAATTAAACAACACAAACAGATTAAAATCGCTCCTGACCAGCAACAAAAACGACGAAAATATACTATTGATCGAAATGTAACCTTTCACAAAAAATTTATAGGTAGATATTTCACTTTTTTGGGTCCGTTTATTTATAAGACAATAAATAAAAAGTTAAATATTTACAATATGTCTTCAGAAGAATGCAAGAAGGTTACAACTGCCTGGCTCAAAGATCTTAATTATGAAGAGACTGAAGATCTCCTAAAAGTAAAGGAATAATATTTTAGCAAGACTAAACCCAGAGGTTTCCTACTTTTACAACAACAACATTTATCACTCACCCTCTCACATACACTCACACACACACACACACATACACACACATACACTACACACCGAGAGGACATTACACTACCCTATACATTTTCCTTTTTCTTCTTTGTCTACTAGATTTGTAAGATTAAATAATTACTCAGAGGATTTATTTTTTGTAAATCAATAATATGTTTTAAACTTGGAAATTTATATATATATTTTTGTAGCTAGATCCATTTGTAAACATTTTCCGGTAGGGGGCGCTGTTGGCTGAAATACAGGCTCACGCCTAGTTTAGCAACAGATGCTACTATTTGTAAACAGAAAATATACCTAGCATAATTTATAATGTAAATGGAACACCATGTAACTTATTTTTGAGACAAATAAAATTTATTCTTTATTCTTATTCTTATATTTATTACAGCAAAAGTTATACAAAACATTAGACAAACGGACTATTTAACACATTGAGACACTACAAAACAGAGTACTTAACAAAACATTTACAAACAATGGTAATTGTGTGTCTTTGCTGCTGCAATAGGCAGCTGACGCAGCATACTCCTCAGCACTATGAGCGTTCCACGAGCGGCACATCATCATATTGAAGTAGGTATAATGTAATTTTTATTTATTTGCCCTTACTGTGTCCCACTGCTGGGCATAGGGCTTCCGTTAGTTCCTCTTGTACGTAGTCACCTTCTTCTGCTAACCCGGTAGAAGGGTAATAAGGTCGTCCCGATATGTCCGCTTGGATCGTTCGCGTTTACGATACGGTGGTGGTAGTGGTGCGGTTATATCAGAATTTGATCTGAATGTTGTGAAATGTGCAATTCTGTACAATCAACGGAACGAAGCTAAATCAATATACCTACATAGCCAATTCAATACCCTTACGGATAGTTCGTACAATTTGTACTGTTTGTTTGTAGACATTTAATTTGTACAAAGCTTTGCATTGTGCAATTGTGTGATTCTTCCTATTTATGCCACATCCTGTTTCTGATACATAATTTCCTCTCGAGACGAAACCGCTCAGAATTGTATAATGAGACTAGGTGGCGAGCCCCCTGCGCGCTTACGCGCGCCAACCCCCAGCCGCTGCGAGCTTCGCTCTCCGCGGCGCTCGGCCTAGGGCCTCACTAGACACTATTGGTTGGGATTTGACGCGTGGGAACACGTCTGGTCTCGGACTTCGGCCTCGGCCTGAACGGAGCTCGGCCTACGGCCTCGCAAGTTTGTCGCCCCTTCCCCCCGGACCTTTGAGAAGTTTAGACGCCTATCTAGTGCATTTTATTAAAGACCATTAAAGAAATTTCCGCTGTTTAAATCAGTGTAAATAATAGGAGTGCATCACCGACGCAGAGGTGTCTTCGAGCCCGCTTCTGTGACGCTTGTAGTCCCGCGCGCAACGTACACACTCAAACGTATGGTGAGAGTATACGAATACAGTACCCACTCAAAGACAGCTCCATTCATAATACTACCAATATTGAGCATTGCGTCCTACGCTAATCAACAACTGCGCGAAAAAAGAAGACACACATACTACGCGTAGCTCCGACTAACAAGCACGGCCACATAGATCAGATTACACTAGACGGAAAGCTGTTTTTGTCCCAAAACGTCGATCCCCGACAAATAAGTGTGACCTTCCCGATAGATCGCTTGCGCAGTCCTCCTATTCAGACGTGGTCGCCTGGTACTTTTGAATCAATAGCAAAGCGATGTCGACTAAGCGCACCCCACCTGCCTCGCCACTTGTAATACCTGCGCGCGCGCCGCCTCCACCGCCGTCGCGCCCGCATACCGCTGCGATCGAAACAGAAGAGCGAAACCTCCATCACGCCGATTCAGCTCCGAACTTACATCGGTTGTTGGATAATATTACAGAGCGTAAGAAAAGAAAGTTCGATGAAACAGATGACAGTATGGGGGTTATGATGAAGGAAATGTTCAATACTTTCTCGAAGGACCAGGCGCAGCGCTTTAATGAGCTTCAGGCGACTATTAGTGGTTTGAGGGAACAAAACGACGAGCTCACTAAAAGCATAGGTATGATGTCAGACACGTACGACGATTTTTTGAAGAAGTTAACAAAACTAGAAACAGAGAGGAAAGAAGACAAAAGGACCATCAGTCTCCTTGAGGAAAAAATTGAGTTTTTGGAGCGTAAATCCCGTTCAACTGGCGTCGAATTCCGTAACATTCCCAAAAACCAAGGAGAAAACAAAGAAAATCTTTGCTCCACGGTAAATAAAGTGCTGAAAACACTAAACATTGAGGTGCAGCCAAATGATATTAAAGATACTTATAGACTGAACTCCAAGGATTCATCAAACCCAATAGTTGCTGAGTTTACAACTGTCTTCATGAAGGATAAAGTCTTAAAGGGGGTCAAGGACTTCAATAAGAACAAGCACAAAAATGACAAACTAAACACAAAACATATTGGTATCCCAGAACCTAGAAAGCCAATATATGTATCAGAAACACTTACCTACAAGGCGCAGAGATTATACTACCTAGCAAGAGTATTTCAGAAGGACCATGGCTTTGATTTCTGTTGGACATCGCAAGGAGTAGTCTACCTACGCAAAAAAGAAAATTTTCCACTAATTAAAGTGCTATCAGAGGCTGATATTGAGGCTCTTAACAAGAAATGACTAGCCATATACCGAAATATTGCAGGACGCACAATCAAAAATGTGCTTTTGAAATACATTGTGCTTTTTATGTTAATCATAATAAATCAAAAATTCTTCCTTCTTTTGCATGTTTGTAAAACAAGAGATATAATAATAATAATTTATGTTAAGCCACACACTATACAGATTAAAACACAAATGTTACATTCTGCTTTAGGAAACCTTACCAATAACTTTATAAACACGTTTTCAACGATCTACCTTAAATTCAGAATTTTCGTAAAAATAGGCATGATATATTATATACGATCGCCACTTTATAATGGATAATTTGAACTTCCTATCCAATGACCTGGATGATTATAGCGTCTCTCAGGCTTTCAAATGTGAGGTTGAAGAATGCCAGAAGTTAGTCCTTCCTTCTGGCACTTGTCTTACCATAACTACCCAAAACATAAGAAGTATTAATCATAATATGCCTCAATTTAAAGTGCTTCTGGAGAGACTTGGTATAAAAAATGATATTATCATCCTCACAGAATGCTGGCTATCAAAAAATCCCGTAGTACAACCGATTGAGGGCTACAGTATACATACAACATCTTGTAATACTTTGCAAAATGATGGTGTCGTTGCTTTTATAAAAAATAATCTTATTTTTACTGTTTATGAGCCCGAGTTCCGGGAAGGTAACTGCATTGTAATAGAACTAGCTAAAAGTGAAACGGCAATAATTTCAATTTATAGATCACCATCGTACTAAGTATTAAGCCTTTTTTAATGTCTTTAAACAAGATTCTTGTTACTCTGGCTAAATATAAAAATATTGTAATTACGGGTGACATGAATATCAACATTAATCCAGAAAAAGAAGACATAACGTCGATTGCAGATCAGTATTTGACACTCACAGCCTTCCAGGGACTTTTGCCCACACATACAATAGTAACCAGAGACGCTAGCAATACTTGTATTGACCACATACTGCTAAAATCTAGACTTCCTTCTGTAACTATTATACCTGAGGCAAGTATAACAGATCATAAACCGGTGATTTTTTGCCTCAAAACTAGGCCTGTACGAATTTTTGCAGGCTCGACTACTAGAAAAATCAACCAGGAGGGCCTTGCACGGGACATACATGAAATAGATTACCAGACTATATACAAATGCGAAGATCCAGATACGGCAATGACACTTTTTACTCAGACTGTTATGGTGGCAATAGATAACAATTCGACTGCACTACAACTATCACGCCGTAAAAAAATACTGAAGCCCTGGATTACGCCAGGACTTCTACGGTGTATGCGACACAGAGATAGGCTACACAGTAAATCTAAAGCAGATCCAGGTAATATGACGCTTAAGATTACGTATACACGGTATAGGAATTATTGCAGTAAGCTAATTAAAAAACTTAAGATATCGTATGAAAAACAACAGATTGATGATGCGGGAAAGGATAGCAAAAAACTCTGGAAAGCAATTAAGAACATTACTTACACATCTAAGGAAAAAACACACCCCAAGGAACTTCTTACAATTTCTAATAACCCTCAAGAATCGGTTGACGAGGTTAATAGATACTTTGTTAGCGTTGGAGAACATCTGGCAAAGAAGGCAGCCACCCTTAGAGGGAAGGACCAGTTAGCAGACAATAAAAAGTATAATGAAAGTGTTAGCTCATTTGTTCTTTTAAATACGGATGAAGAGGAAGTGAAGTGCTTAATATCAAACCTTAAGAACGAATGCTCAGTAGGCTGGGATAATATTTCAAACAGAATGTTGAAGGAATTCAAAAGTTTTTTTGCTAAACCCCTGACCCACATTTTTAATAAGTGTTTGGAGACAGGTATCTTTCCCAACGTATTGAAGCGTTCTCGGGTTCGTCCAATTCACAAGGGAGGGGACAGGGATCGTATCAGTAATTATAGACCAATAGCAATTCTGCCTGCCATATCGAAAATATTGGAAAAAACTATAAATTCTAGATTAATTAACTACTTAGAGGCAAATAAACTTCTATCCAATAATCAATATGGCTTTCGTCATGGGAAATCCACAGACGATGCAGTTCAAACTCTAACTGACTATATTTCCACTAATCTTGATGGGGGAAGGAAGTGTATTGGAATCTTCCTAGACTTGGCTAAGGCGTTTGATACGATCCCTGTTCCTAACCTTCTTAAAAAACTCGAAAAGCTCGGAATCAGATCTTTCTCGATCTTTTTACTAGTTACCTCTCAGATCGTTATCAAAGCGTTCAAGTGTGCGATTATATGAGCACAGAGCTCCCTATAATTTATGGAGTCCCACAAGGCAGCGTCCTGGGACCAAGCCTTTTTTTAATTTACCTCAACGATGTACTATGCCTACCCTCATTTCAAGGACAAATTATATCTTATGCAGATGATACTGTGCTGCTTTTTGCTGCCAAGACCTATAATGATGTCTTCAAAATGGCACAAATTGGTTTCGATACTGTGGGGGCCTGGCTCCGTAATAACATCTTAACCTTAAATGCCGAAAAAACCAAGTTTTTAATTTTCTCCATACGACAACCACAGGTTAGAGAAGACCTTAAAATTATTTCACATGATTGCGGATTATCTAGAAGTACTGAAGTTTGTAATTGCAAGCCTCTAGAATGCGTACAAGCTATAAGGTATTTAGGTGTTATTGTAGATAACAACCTGAACTTTAAAGAACACATAAAACAGTTAAAAAATAGAATTCGAAAACTCATATACTTTTTCAAAAACTTAAGACATGTAGTTGAACCTTATATCCTGAAACAAATATATTTTGCAATTTGCCAGTCACTTGTCACGTACTGTATATCATCCTGGGGTGGTTCCGCTAAAACCTACCTTAAAACTATTGAAGTTGCTCAGCGGGCAGTCCTTAAAGTCAGCACTTTTAAAAATTTCTACTACCCGACCACACTGTTATACCAGTTTTGTGACGTTCTAACAGTACGACAACTTTATATATTAAACACAGTAATTAAACAACACAAACAGATTAAAATCGCTCCTGACCAGCAACAAAAACGACGAAAATATACTATTGATCGAAATGTAACCTTTCACAAAAAATTTCTAGGTAGATATTTCACTTTTTTGGGTCCGTTTATTTATAAGACAATAAATAAAAAGTTAAATATTTACAATATGTCTTCAGAAGAATGCAAGAAGGTTACAACTGCCTGGCTCAAAGATCTTAATTATGAAGAGACTGAAGATCTCCTAAAAGTAAAGGAATAATATTTTAGCAAGACTAAACCCAGAGGTTTCCTACTTTTACAACAACAACATTTATCACTCACCCTCTCACATACACTCACACACACACACACACATACACACACATACACTACACACCGAGAGGACATTACACTACCCTATACATTTTCCTTTTTCTTCTTTGTCTACTAGATTTGTAAGATTAAATAATTACTCAGAGGATTTATTTTTTGTAAATCAATAATATGTTTTAAACTTGGAAATTTATATATATATTTTTGTAGCTAGATCCATTTGTAAACATTTTCCGGTAGGGGGCGCTGTTGGCTGAAATACAGGCTCACGCCTAGTTTAGCAACAGATGCTACTATTTGTAAACAGAAAATATACCTAGCATAATTTATAATGTAAATGGAACACCATGTAACTTATTTTTGAGACAAATAAAATTTATTCTTTATTCTTATTCTTATATTTATTACAGCAAAAGTTATACAAAACATTAGACAAACGGACTATTTAACACATTGAGACACTACAAAACAGAGTACTTAACAAAACATTTACAAACAATGGTAATTGTGTGTCTTTGCTGCTGCAATAGGCAGCTGACGCAGCATACTCCTCAGCACTATGAGCGTTCCACGAGCGGCACATCATCATATTGAAGTAGGTATAATGTAATTTTTATTTATTTGCCCTTACTGTGTCCCACTGCTGGGCATAGGGCTTCCGTTAGTTCCTCTTGTACGTAGTCACCTTCTTCTGCTAACCCGGGAGAAGGGTAATAAGGTCGTCCCGATATGTCCGCTTGGATCGTTCGCGTTTACGATACGGTGGTGGTAGTGGTGCGGTTATATCAGAATTTGATCTGAATGTTGTGAAATGTGCAATTCTGTACAATCAACGGAACGAAGCTAAATCAATATACCTACATAGCCAATTCAATACCCTTACGGATAGTTCGTACAATTTGTACTGTTTGTTTGTAGACATTTAATTTGTACAAAGCTTTGCATTGTGCAATTGTGTGATTCTTCCTATTTATGCCACATCCTGTTTCTGATACATAATTTCCTCTCGAAACGAAACCGCTCAGAATTGTATAATGAGACTAGGTGGCGAGCCCCCTGCGCGCTTACGCGCGCCAACCCCTAGCCGCTGCGAGCTTCGCTCTCCGCGGTGCTCGGCCTAGGGCCTCACTAGACACTATTGGTTGGAATTTGACGCGTGGGAACACGTCTGGTCTCGGACTTCGGCCTCGGCCTGAACGGAGCTCGGCCTACGGCCTCGTCGCGGCGGGGTCTCTCGTGCCCGCTTCGCGGAGCTCGGCCTCCGACCTCGCAAGTTTGTCCACTTTGGCTTTTGCGTTGTTACTTTTCTGCCGGAGCATGGAACGTCTCGGCCTTCGGCCTCGGCCTGGACGGAGCTCGGCCTTCGGCCTCACCGCGGCGGGACTCTTGTGCCCGCTTCGCTTAGCTCGGCCTTCGGCCTCGCAAGTTTCTCCCGTCTGGCTTTTTCGTTGTCACTTTTCCGCCGGAAAACGGAACGTCTCGGCCTTCGGCCTCGGCCTGGACGGAGCTCGGCCTTCGGCCTCGCCTCGACGGGGTCTCTCGTGCCCGCTTCGCGGAGCTCGGCCTTCGGCCTCGCAAGTTTGTCCCATTTTTTGTACTGAAATCAGTACTGAAAGTGGATTTTCAGTGAAAAATCTCCATAGAAAATTAGTCAACTTCACTCATCGATATCTCAGCCGCCATCTTGAAATCTCGAAATGTCAGATTTTTCTGGTATACCTGGGTCTTTCCACAACCGGATGCCGTTGAAAGCATGTCTCCAGCATGCGCCCAGTTGGCTGCCGACTTTTTTGCGCAGAGGTCGAAAAATGGCAGATTTTTGGGAGGCTATAGCTCAGCCGCCATTTTGAATTTTGAACATGCAAAATTTTTTTTTTAAATCGGATCAACAAAAAAAAATCTATCAAAATTTGATCCAAATCGGTCGGTAAACAACAGAGATAGCATATTTGTATGAGAGAACGCGTTCGAAATTCAAAAATCTGCTTCATAGGATGGCTGTAATTCGTACCTTCTCTACACTTTTCTGATACAAAATTTTTCTCTAGAACCCACCGTTTCCGAGAAAACATATAGATGATTAATCAGTCAGTCAGTCAGTCAGTCAGTGAGTATACCGGATTGCAACTTTATATACTAGTAATATTGAAATTGAATAGTGAAGGGGGAGTCCTTTTTCTTACAATTCAGGTCAGGAGTCACCGCAGCTATTATCCGGGCTGCTTAGGTATAGGTTTGAATGCATTTCATTGTCGCTACAAAAGACAATGCCCAAAAGTGTATCATGGAACCTGGGACCACCCTCCAATAGCAATAAGATATATGTCGTTGGACAGGTCTTTTCAATAGGAACAACAATTGTTAACACAACTTTGTTGTATAATTATCCATTCGGAGTTATGAGACTTCAAATTTCAGAAATAAAAGCACAAAAAAAGACTTTTTTGGAGGGGAAAATGTTAGTTTTGTTGGTACTGACCGTTATGTACAAAGACTGTTGGACTGTCCGTTTGGAGTTATGCTACTTTTAAGTTCAGATAGAAAAAAAATGGAGGGAAAAATAATAAAAACACAAAAAAATATTTCATTATTAATTCTTCAATCATATTTTATCACCAATGGTTATCTATAATGTCATCATTTAAGTGTATTGCTGGTGTATTAAATCCTGCATGAAATCCTCCCTAAATACCATATAATGGAAATTATGTGTACACATGTGCCCATCGTTTGCCGTTCTGATAGGCATGTACAATAATGTTCGACGACCTCTGTGGCGCAGCGGTTAGTGCATCTGCCTACCATGCGAGAGGTCCCGGGTTCAAATCCCGGCTGGGGACAAAAAAAAAAGAAACCCAGGTTTACATGTTTGTGACCTCGCTGTTTCTGGTTCCCTCAACACAGGGTATCCTAGTGTGGGGCCAGAAGCAATGTGTATGTGCCTGTATGTAAATGTTATGTTATGTTGATATAATACAATGCTGTTTCCTTCGTCTTGATCATTGTTTATCAAAGTATAACGATAGTCCTTCGTCTCACATGACGTGATTGAATGCGGCTACGCAAAAGCCACACATTTTCGAGAATCCTGTAGTCAGGCAGATCGTCTAACCGATATTGCTGATATCTTCCGTGATAGAAGGTTTGCCGACACATAACACAGTTGGGATGATTTTCCATCACAATTACCTGATCGAGATGCAATTCAAAAGTCCAGTATGATATTATTATTATTATTAATTATTTAGTGAACAATAAAAGTGTACAAAAGGTGGATTTAATGCTAATGGCATTAAGTCATAGCGGAATTCAATAAACAGAGAGTAAAGATATCAGTGTCCAATATCAAAGCCAGGTCAAAAAGTCTCAAGGCAGAATCGAGTGAAAAAGAATAGAACGGAACGATAACTCGCAAACATTGGCAAGGAACGACTGACACATCATAACCAGGGAGCCGATTCTCGCCCATGCGAATTGAAAGCGTAGACGCCAAACATTCGAAGGCTTAGACATTTGTCGCATAAAAATCAGTTTCGTGTATTCTCACAAAGTCGTATACGCAAATTTGCTAATAATTTTCGTTCGCTTTGAGGTGTCATCTTGTCGCATGGTAATTACCATGCGACTCGCAAAAGGCGTATGAAATTTGAACGCATTCATTGATAGTTGAGGGTGGGTGTATTCCGAAATGCGATAGAATCGATTACAGCGCGAATCCACTTAAGTAAAGTAGGCACAAAAACCCTACTCCGTGCGAGATACTTTGGGACAACTAAATTTGGTCGGATTCGCGCTGTAATTGATTTTATCGCATTACGGAACGTACGGCAAGTCCATTATAATGGACTCGCCCTACGTTCCCTACGTTGACGTTTCGTTATAAGTAAAATTTCCGTTGAAAATTTTAAGAGTTAAGTGTATTAAACTTTTAAATAACGTATATTTTGTACCTAAACAGTTTCTTAGTTTAGAAAATAACACTCAAAGTAATAATTTTCCGCAAAATGTATCAATTTAAAAGTGAAATTGTAAATGTTTTAAGATTCGACTAACTTTCAATTTACAATCGAGAAAATGGAACGTAGGATTCACAGATTACTGTTTTAGTCGTTAGACATTTCTTTTTTCATTCGAATTCAATGTCGCATGGTATTCAGAATACAGAATTTGGGTGTAGTTCGACTTTTTTATGTAGAATTCAAGTCATACGCCTTAGAGTCGTATACGTCTTATTTACTAATGAAGTGAGAATTAGCTCCCAGGTTGGTCAGACCAGCACTCCACTGTCACCGATTTTAAAGAAGGGAGGGTCTCCGTGGCTACCTGTTCGCGTACGCGCGTTGGTACATTGTCTAAGCGAGATATAAGAACATGTGTATAAAAATATTAAACATACTTATACTAGAAAAATTGTTTTTAAAAATATTTTTCTTCAGTAATAAAAAGTCTCATAACTCCAAACGGACAATTTTGACAACAAAGCTTTCATAACAATTATTGTTCCAATTAAAAAGACCTATCCAATGACTTATATCTTATTGCTATTGGAGGGTGGTCCCAATTTGGGCATTGTCCTTTATGCTGGCATACTATCGTACCTTCTAGGCGTCAATGGAACGGAGAAAATGTCACGTGACCTGACAAAGAATGTATCATTTAATTGTACTATAACTATAATACACTTATAGAAACGAGGTTGTACTAGTACATTAAAAGATAAACAAGTTGGCAAAAAAAGTCAGGTTGGATCTGCTCGCAATTTAATACCAACTGTCATAAGCTGGAAGATAAATTTAAATTACCCATAACTCGTAAAACTGCAAAAAATAAGAACAAAAGCGTGCACTTAGAACATTTTTACCACAGACTGCAATGCAATGCACCATTACCACTATTACTTGCAACTTACCTATTCCAACTGAGTTGAGAAGGGAAGCGTGTGAGCACCATCGTATAAACTCACTTGATTATCTAGCGTCGATGAATCAGAGTTTTTGTATGGTGAGGTATTCATTGAAATAATTTACAGTCTAGTTTGGTCATAGGAAACCAATATTCTTGGATAATATTTTCCGAAGCTTGTCTCTGCGTTTGACGTAAAACAAGACAAACTCGCTGTTGGTCGTATACTAAAAATCTGTTAATTAGCTGTTAGTTAACAGCTGTCAGTTGAGTGAAGTGCATAAAAAACAACTACGAGCTCTTATTTTTTAACTAAAATTTTCGTAAGCACAACACGTAAGTAACCCGTAAGTTGATCCTGACTAAAAGTTTACAATAAGAGCTGTTAAGTGTTTTTACAGATTGTTGTTGAGTACGATAAATCGCGGGTCTTTGAGTTGAG
The DNA here is from genome assembly GCA_947310845.1 of Yponomeuta plumbellus. Taxonomy (NCBI): domain Eukaryota; kingdom Metazoa; phylum Arthropoda; class Insecta; order Lepidoptera; family Yponomeutidae; genus Yponomeuta; species Yponomeuta plumbellus. The sequence goes on along the minus strand of OX371193.1, from coordinate 24,130,803 downwards.
AGTTTGAGACTATTGGCAGCCTGGTCCTCAAACTAAAATACGGTGTATTTGAGTTTATTTTCAGAAGGAACTTATTCCGATGAATATTTTTAACATTTTAGACTTTAAACTACTACTATAAGGACTCATAAAAAACATATTTTTAGTCTTTCCCTAGAATTTTAGTACTAGTATTTTTTATTATTGACATTATGATTGGTAATATACTTTTACTTGACCTGATTTACTTGACTAATAAATTTTTCCTTAATTTTGTGAAACAATTTTGTGATATGTATATTATAGATATTAGGTACATTATTATGTAATATCTAATTATAAGTCCTTATATTCCTGTAATCATTCTCATAACACATAACAAATACTTTTCAAATTTTCTTACTCATGTACATCTGTCTACTCTCATGTGAAATTCCTGGTGTGCATACTATAAAGAATATTCTATCTGTATATCTACTGACTATTTTTTTCCTGCAATTCACTTCATCTAAGCGATAAGACCGCCCGCCAACTGTATGGTTGTGGAATAAAATGTTCTCTACATTAACTATCTATTTTTTTTTCGCTGTGTCTCACTAGAAAATTGATCATGACCTTGACAGCAGTAAGCACGAGGCGCGGTATGTAAACGGAGCACAAACATTTCACCTAATAAAACACAATCTTTACGACGACAATTTCCATGGCGATTACCGTTTATGGCGCATTGTTGCAGTCATCATAAGTGAAGTACTCCTCATTGACAAGTTATGATGATGAGCTAGTTTACTTTCATTGGGTGGTTTCTGGGTAAGTAGTTAGCTTAGAAACCTAGCGGTTTTTACGTATTATACTCAAATTAGATACAGTGGTTACCTGGATGACCGAGCTTTGCTCGGTATGTAGGTTTTCACACAAAAGAAGGAACTTGAAAAAAAAAAAATATTATCAAGTCTCGAACCAGGGTTTTGTTTACGGCATCGTCCAATTTCCCACTTGAGCTATGACAACCTTACAGATGGTTGCGAAAATTACCTTCTTGTAGTGTAGCAGTTATTTCTTTGCCTTAAAACACGGTTAAAACGACGTTTTATAAAAATAAAACCTAGTTGGATTAATTAATTGCCCCCGAAACCCCCTGCATACAAAATTTCATGAAAATCGTTGGAGCCGTTTCCGAGATTCTGATTTATACAGTGTGATTTTTTCACTGGTACAATAAATTTCACCATATCATTGGTATCGATAATAGATAACATTTATCGAATAAAATTACCATTTTTTTTTTCATTTTTATTAATTTATCCTTCATCCAATTTGTAACTCATGGGCACCCCTTACAAGGCGTCATCGCGGTGCGAGGCAGAGGGCGGCGGGGTGGGGTGAGTGAGCGGCGGGCTGGCCGGCGCACGAGTTCAGTGAGCCGCTAGCCGAGCCGGTCAGTCCGCGCGCATTGACCTAGGTGAGTGCACGTGCGCTGTTTCCGCACTTCCTGCAGTCGAAAATTACGCGCGCACGATGTTTACAAACCGCGAGTATTACGAAATGGTTCGTAGTTACTTTCTCAGTGGGGAAAATACAGTGCAGCTCGGCGGGTATACGGTGAAGAAAGTTTGCCCCGCCTGATAACACCAGGACATTCATGAGAGTGACGCAGCATTTGCTAGACTACGGACAGTTCACTGCACCAGCGCACGCTCAAGGCCGAGGAGGGAGACCTCCGTTGGCCGTGGAGATCGAGGAACAGATATTCGCGTTCTTCGAGGAAGACCCCAGAAGGAGCACCAACGACGCGGTACGAACGGCGCACTTCGGCGTTACCCAGTACGTGGTGTGGAAATTCATACCACTTCCAACCAGTGCAAGGATTCCACGCCGGTGACGGTCCTAAGTCCGTGCAAGTATGAAGGAAGAATTGAAATCAAGTAAGATTTTTTTTGCTACGTCATACATAAGTCATACCTACTGGCTGCGCCGCCGCCGCCGCTTCTTTTCCTTCCCGCAAGCCGCGCGCAGTTGCCAGTTCGTGCGTTTAGTTGTACTCATGCGTAATGAGTCCATATTTCTTTAAGATTTGCGGATAAGTTCAGACATTGGTATTTTTGTTTTTTTGTACCAACGGGGTAGTAACAAAAAATGTTGGTATTTGTATTTTGGACTTAGTATTACGTATGTTGATTTATTGTACCGGTGAAAATGCCACCCTGTATATACATACAAGAATTACTCGTTTAAAGAGATTAAAGAGATTAGATAGATAGATAAAGAGATTAGATAATGCCCGGCAAGTAACTTCAACATCCGTGTGGAGTTTCTGGTCTTCCATCGGACGCGTCCCCCGGGTGGCGGATAGGGGAACGCCCTCCAGATATGGGGGGTACCGGCTTCGGCCGGCGCGGACCAAAACCAGAGGGAGGGGGACGTCCAGTGGCTTGCGCTGCTGGGGTCCACTATGGGCCTCGCACCCGTAACCCCACACTGAGTGGGCCGGGGGCCTTCGGGCCGCGAGGAGACAACCTCTATAAAAAACACACGGTGGGGGCCCTCCTCTATGTCCCTCTGCTCAGCAGAGGGCATACAGGAGGTTGAGGGAGGGTCACAGACGGCAGGTTGGGGGACCTGCCGTCCGACATCGTGACGGGAGAAGGGGGTGGGGGGCCCATGCCCCTTCTCCAGTGAGGGTGGGCCCGACTCCTTGCGAGTCGGGTCGACGTCGCCGGGGCGCCGCTGTCACATTCGCGTTGTGGTTCACACCACTTGCGAGATCCGGCGGCGCCCCATTGCACGAGCGACAGGACGGCCCCCGGGGTGTTTTAGGAGGTATGCCTCTCCTATTATTAGGAGAGGAGAGTCCGTCACACAGCCGTCGCCCTCCCCCAAGGGTGGCGGTTATGGTGCACAAAGCATTTCACCACGTTAACAAAAAAAAAAAAAAAAGTAACTTCAACAAGTTGCTTTGAATTCGCATAGATGTATTTCGGCTCGAATTGACTTGGAATTCTTCGGACTTTGGTAAAAAAAATAGTTATATCGAACAATTGAATCGCTCATTTTCATTATCACACTTGTCCAATTTTTTTTTTTTTTTTTATTATGACAACACACTCATTTGCCCCAGCCGCATGATCTTACGAAACCATACAGCCCTCTCATCATCAACCCATTATGTCCTTACCGAGGGGTCTGTTCCCCGAGGAAGGTGTAGGCCAAACTCCACCAGAGGGGCCAAGTCCGGATTGGTGAAGGCTTGTAAGACTAGTGGCTGGTCTTTCTGTCAGAAGTTTTTTAAGCCACTCTAAGGCCTCTGACTTGGCTTAACGACTGCAATCTATCGACGGCAGCCGGCACCAACTGCTCAACGTGCCTTGCGATTGCGAAGCACGGAACCGCTCGGAAAATGTCACTAGCGTTAGTCATAGACAGCCACCAATCCATGCACTGAACGCGCCCAATGTTGCTTAACCTTCGTGATCGTTTAAGATCACTCGGCGGATTTTCCAGATTTTCTTGTTCCATTAGATCGAGGCTAGTCAAGTGCAATGCAATAAAAATAACCGAAGAAACTGTCTTCCTTTCTTTCTTTTATATTAGCTAAAGAATATCAATCGTAGGTATGTGGCTGTATGATCCATTTGTCTATACCTACTTGACATTTTTCTCAGACTTTAAACGACAATAAATCAAAAACCTTTAGCGGTAGAGGGCCCGAAACAGTTTGCAAATTTAGTGCTAGCTATTACTAAATTTGCAAACGGTATAGAGTTTTCCGACGCTAAAGGTTTTTGATTTATTGTCGTTTAAAGTCTGAGAAAAATGTCAAGTATAGAAAATGGATCATAGCTCTTATTCTGAGGGCTGTAGATATGAGTTGGTATCATTGAAACACCTAAACAGAATTTTGACAGACACATTTCCAGAACAAACTCTGTCACTTAAATTATACCTATCTATCACCTACGAATAATCAGCCCCTTAATTTTAAGGTAGGCGTTGCTGCGCGTACCTGCAACCACCCGCCTGCTCCGGCGGCTGTGGAGCAAATGTGGATCCGCATAAATATCAATGGCCGAAGACTGATCATAGGTACAGCGTATCGGGCTCCTTGGGTGAATGTTGATATCTTTTTTGACGCATTAAGTGAATCAGTGTCATCGTTTACACACTACGACTATATAGTACTAATGGGTGATCTGAACATTAACCTCTTGGAATGTAATTTGAACTCAAGAAAACTGAGGGATTTCTTAGAGTCTTTCAGTATTAATAATCATGTCACTGAGCCTACTCACTTCACGGCACATAGTCACACACTGATTGACTTAATCTGTACGGACGCCCCTGTGAGTAGTATAACAACAAACAACATTCCTGATCTCGGAGGGCATGCACTGATTATAGCTACCTTAAAATTGAAAAAACTTATTGCCCCTCCCAAAAAAGTTACATTTCGACCCCTTTCATCTATAAATAGGGAGCTCTTCCAGCTAGACATGAGGCGTATTGACTGGGATAGTGTAACAGGGAAACCGAATGTAAACACAGCTGTAAATATTTTAAACGAGTCACTGACTTATATTTTTGACTGTCATGCCCCGGAAAAATCTGTGGTGATTAAAGAGCACTGTAAGCCCTGGCTTACTCATACTATACGTGGCATGATGCACCTCAGAGACAGAGCACACGGTAAGTACTTGAGTTCAAAATCTGATTTGCATAAATCTGAATACAAAGAATTAAAGCACCTTGTCAACACGAGTTTGTACTTCGAGAAGAAAGCTTATTATGAAAATTATATCAACAAAAATTTAAATAATAGTAAAATATTATGGCGAAACTTGAAACGGTCGATACTCCCAGACACAAAATATTCATCTCTACCAGAATACTTACAATACCCCGACGAAATAAATGAACACTTCTTGAGCTTCCCAACCAATAGTAATGTAAGTATTTCTCATTTGACATATTTTGAATTTCACAGACATAATAGCAATAATTTTAATTTCCATACAATAAAAAGTAATACAATTCTAAAAATTATCCTTGAACTGACATCCAATGCTAAAGGTGTTGATAATATAAATAGGGATATGCTCCTACTTACGATCCCGGATAGTTTAAATTCAATAACGCACATAGTTAACCAATCTATTATTTCTTGTACCTTCCCTGAGCAATGGAAGATAGCTGCTGTGACCCCATTGGCCAAGAACAGCAACCCTACAGGGTTCGGTGATCTGAGGCCTATTAGCATCATGCCCTATTTGTCTGAAATATTGGAAAAGGTCATCTATAATCAGGTTGTCAAGTACTGTGAGGACAACAATATTTTGCCTACTCACCAATCGGGCTTCAGAAAGTACCACAGTACCTCTACCGCTCTTCTTGACGTATTTGATAGCATTTTGGGTAATCAGGATGAGGGAAAGGGATCATTTCTTGGATTATTAGACTTTTCTAAAGCTTTCGACTCTATAAACTATGACCTGCTGCTGTCTAAGCTCGCCTACTATGGCTTTCAGATCGAAGCCATAAAATGGTTTGAGAGCTACTTGTTTGGCAGATCCCAGCAGGTTGTGGTACTTAAAGCTGACGGGAAAACTTTGACGTCTAGGTTGCGTAGAGTGGGCCGGGGTATCCCCCAGGGATCAATCCTTGGTCCCCTTCTCTTCACGATTTTCTCGGCAGATATCGTCAAGTCCATAAAGCATTGTTGTTACCATATGTATGCAGATGATCTACAGGTCCTGATTCCTTGCGACATGAGTGACGTTGCTGCATCGGCCACTAGACTAAATGGAGACCTTAACCGCATTTACAAATGGTGCTTAAGTAACCAGCTCCAATTAAACCATTCTAAATCCAAAGTAATGGTCATGGGCTCAAAAAAACAGAAGGAGGTTATTATGGCATTTGATCCCGTGATCTGCATAAATGGCGTACGTCTTGAATTCGTTGATGAAGCGAGGAATTTGGGTGTGCTTATGGACAGCCATTTGCGGTTCGAGAAGCATGTCATAGAAATTGTTCGGGGTTGTTTTTTCAGTCTGAAAGTCCTTTACCAGCTGAGACATTTTTTGAGCGTTAGCGTTAGAGTTCTCCTGTGCGACTCCCTGGTACTGTCCAAACTAAATTATGCCCTAACGGCTTACGGTCCCTGTATTTATGGCAAGACTCAGAAACTGCTTCAGCGTGTCCAAAATGCATGCGCTCGTTTTTGCTTCCACATCCCAGCTCGAACTCACGTTACACCTTACATAAACGATGCCAATCTCCTAAAAATGGAAAATAGATTGAAATTTTTCACGGCAATGTTACTGTTCGGTGTTGTCAAAAGTAAGAAACCAGCTTATTTATTCCAAAAGCTTATTTGGAGGAGAGCTATGGGGGGTTGCGTTAGGATCACGTCGATCCCGCTTTGTGTGCCGCATCACCGCACTGCCGCCTTCCGCGGTAGTTTCAGGTTTCAGGCCACAAAGTGCTGGAACGATATCCCGCCACCTCTCCGTCTACTTCAGTCTAGGGTCACCTTCAGGGCCCATATTAAAAAGCTTCTGCTTGACCAGCAGAAATTGTTATCCCGGTAAGTTAATGGAATAAAGTGCTATTAGTACATACCTATTATCGGTTACGTATTTTCCTCCGAACATTTCAACAATTGAGTATAAAATATTATAACACAGTTTTTTAATTATTTTTTATTTTTTTTATTTTGGACATACGTATATAATATTATCATCAATTTTTATCATTCTATTTTAAATTTAATACCATAATACAATTTTAATTCTAATACTCTGACATTTATTGTTTTGCTCCTGTACTTCTGAACTCCGTTGCCAGTGTACAAGTTATTGAAATGATGATTATGTTGACATTATTATGTGTAATTCGTTCGATATTTTGGTATTTTATAAAATTATGGAATATAGAATCTAAGACTTTGATTACACAAAGTTCTCACAGATGATTCGAATTTTATTTATTTTTTACTATTTAAGCCCGTGGACAATCTATAAGTATATATTTATCAATCTATTAATTATAACATATTTACTTATTTTTAATTGTTTAGCAGCGTGACATTATTATTCATAGCATTATTTAATACACTCCGATAACCGTCTGTGCGCCACACCTCAGCTCTCTTGGCGCTGCACGCCGATCAAGGGTACCGGCAGAATATCAGCGCTAAAGTTCTTCCGGAACTTTCAGCACATGCTGAGTCGGAGCCCATTTACATTTGCCACACCCGCGTTGGTCACTTACTCAGTACGTTGGCCAGGTACATTAATGTATCGTGTATGGCCAATTTTCTGTGTCTCTGCTTGTTATGTGTGTTAATGTACTATTATTAATTTTGTTTCTTTGCTTTTTTTTAGTGCTGTGACTTGTAGTTAGACGTGTTTTGCTTTGCTTTGTATACGTGTGTGTGTCTTATGTAAATAAATGAATTATCTATCTATCTATCTAATTTTAAGGGTACACCTACCGCCATAAATGACGGATAGATGTTAGTGAAAACGGACCGTTACCGTAGCCCCTAAAAAGATTAAGTGGCCCTTAAATCTTAAGTGTTGTTGGCGAAAACGGTGATGAGTCCCTTCCAGTGATAAGCGGCAAATCCTGATCCTAGGAGAGATCCCTGGCGCTTACGTCTCCTGTGTAGCTTTACGTACCTAATTGCAAGTAGATAGACTCACGCCTATTTGCCGTAAGTAGGTACTGTAGCGAATTACTTTTATTGAAATGTTCTTACGGGGCAAAAATATTTTATCTTTTCATTCGGTATCGCCATTGAATTTAGAAGATCGCCTATTTATGATCCATTTGTCTATACTTGATATTTTTCTCAGACTTTAAACGACAATAAATCGAAAACCTTTAGCGGTAGAGGGCTCGAAACAGTTTGCCAATTTAGTGCTAGCTAGCACTAAATTTGCAAACGGTATCGAGTTTTCGATACCGATACCGATTTCGATAGTCTGAGAAAAATGTCAAGTATAGACAAATGGATCATAGACAAAAACGTAGCGATCCGTTTAGAATAATACAAAATCATTTTCTGCTAGATGGCTGTGTCGGCAAGTTACACTAAAGCGGCCCACTCAAAGCCCGATCTGCAGGGCCTGCTTGCAGTGTCACTGCCAAATCGTACTGTGTGTGTTCCTGTAGGCCCGATATTTTTATTGTTCACCCTGCGGCAGGGCCGCAGAGTCGTCCTGCCACCCGACAAGCCGATTTCCCCACTCCACATTCTACAAGCAGGGCCATGTATGTGGCAATCGAGCCGATTTGTTCAATCTGTTTGGTCTGTGTGTGACTTAAAAAAAAAGAAAGTCCAAGTTTTACGTTTTTGCCACTGACTGAACCTCAGAAAAAGGACTTCTTCTGAGGACTGAACTGATAATAATATGTATTAAAATTACTAGCTGACGCGGCAAACGTTGTTTTGCCAAATATATATTTTTTCACTTAGTAGTGCTGTAAAAAAATATATAACTACCTATTCTCAGACCTACCGAATATACATAAAAAAATTCATCAAAATCGGTCAAGCCGTTTTGGAGGAGTATGTGTGACACGAAAACTTTATATATTAGATTTATGAAATTTACTTTTAGAGGTATCTAATTATCTTATTTTTCTATCTTTCATGATTCGGATCCCTTTTTCGTAATCCTTCCTTTGGAAAGCCTTATTGCCAAGAAAGATAAAGTAGTTTTGATTGTGTCATACATAATAATATTGTATCTCTATTGGGTGTAGCTTAACAAAATACCCCGTGAAAAAAAAGTGTGGAGACATGGGAAATTTTATAATATGTAGCAACCTTGTATGTAGCCAGAAATCAATGTAAACATTTATCTTAATATAAACATTTACATGGGAACCATATCTGCGCAACTAGCGGTAAATATCGAATGTACGTCTAGTCACTAAGGTGTTCAGGCGTGAAATGATTTGCAGGGATATGTGTGTCTATCAACCCTGCGGCAGTAACGTGGCAGTGCCTGCAAGCAGGCCCTGCAGATCGGGCTTTGAGTGGGCCGCTTAAAGAGGAATCGCTGCAACACTACAAATGTATATTATGTGTAATTCACAGAACATAAATTTATGTTCTGTGGTGTAATTAGTGGAATATCAGTTAAAGTCCGTTCGCTTAGATAGTGTCGGTACACACGAAGGCAATCTTGGTTTTAGTAAAAAACATTTATTTCAATAATACAACTTAGACGGCAAAAATACTTTAAATAGAAAAAAAACATGCTACGCAATATTCCTAATGAATCATAAAATAAAATACTGATGCAAATAAGTGATGCAGGATCGTCTCATTATAAATCCATTCTAAAATACTGATTGATTTACTTCAATTGCGTGATCTATATAATAGCTGCGAGCCAAATTCACTGGCGTGTTTGCGCCGCGTCAGCTTCCTTTAATTTCTTTTGTGAAAAGCCGCCACGTGCCGCGAAGGTAAATATCAAAGTGACACTATGATAGCGAACAGACTATAGCTTAGAACTTTCGAGACGATCTCTTGAGACGATCTATGTGGCGCGGCGGTTAGTGCATCTGCCTTCCATGCGAGAGGTTGTAACGAGGTTGTGATACCTCGTCTACAAACCTGTTTATTAGTTTTATATTTTGGCTATTTACTTTTAAATCTTTCGATTCCGTTTTCAATTTTCAAATTCAAATTATTTGTCTTTTGTTCGTAGTTCACTTTATTTGTCATGGCATCGCCTGGGTCATTTCGATTTCAAGTCTTAGAAGAGACAGCACGCCCAGTGCCTTCAGTTTTACTACATATTTTTATTGATTATTTAAAGTGAATTCGTGAACCAGTGCAAGTTAAATTCAGTATTCACATTCAGTGAATGTTATCTAATCCTGACGATTCTGTACTCCAAAACCTTATTTTCAACGAGGCACAATCGTAAGTGTTGCGTGTTATTTTTTACGTAGCTCTCTGTAAGCGTTGTGTTAAGTTTAGTTTTAAAAATGTACCTTTTGTCATCAGGTGCCTCTACTTTTTAACAATAAAGAAGTCCTAACACCCAACGAAGTCTCCTTATTCCTCCATCTTCTGAGCTTCCTGGGCTTGTGACGTGATAATTGGCGCCCAACGTGGGGCCAATAAAAAATGTTTCGTTAATGCTTTAATGCTTCGGTTAACGAAACTACTAAATTTACTCCAGCATTTCTAGTTTTCGGTCGCGAACTTGTTGCTTGTGGTTCTATTTACAATAAAACTGATCTTTTTGACGACATCATTTTTGCACCGCATGATGAATTCGCAGATAATTTAGGTCTTCTCAATCCTGTATTTTCTGAAGTCCAAAAACGTATTTGGCGAGCCTATGAATCTAACGCCTTATCTTATAATAAACATCGCCTACATTTGGAGTTTAGCGAAGGCGATTTAGTCTGGAAACGTAATAGGGTAGTTTCCAGGGTCAAAATAATTTAATTCTATTTAGTCCGTATTTTAGATTGTAAAAAAATATTGGATACGTATTTTTTCTTTTTTCGATTAAACAAAAAATAACAAAAATATAGCCCATTGCTACAACTCAGTGCTACAAAATGCAGCACGGCGTGACGTCACACGTAACTTTAATGGGCTATATCTTTGTCATTTTTGGTCTAATTTACAAATAAAAAAATACGTGTCCCTTATTTTTGAACAATCTAAAAGACGGACTAATTACATTTTTTTGGGAAACTAGCCTATTATACTATAAGTTGTTCAGACAAATTTCATTCAGCGAAACTTGCCCGAAAATATATAAAATGTCTCGTAACTAAGAAGATATCCCCACTAGTATATGCCTTGACTGATATGTTCGGCAAACCGCTCGGACGATGGCATATCAGAGACTTGAAACTTTTTCCCAAAATTCTAAAATAGAACATAGTATTCTCTCATTTATCTATCGGCATATTTAGGCATTTATTCAATTACACTACTCACATACCTTACGTACTACTTTTCCCAAAATTCTAAAATAGGACATAGTATTCTCTCATTTATCTATCGGCATTTTTAGGCATTTATTCAATTACATTACCTACAAACCTTATAACTACTTTTCCCAAAATTCTAAAATAGGACATAGTATTCTCTCATTTGTCTATCGGCATATTTAGACATTTATACAATTACATTACCTACATACCTTATGATCTACTTGTCCCAAAATTCTAAAATAGAACTTCTCCTTTAAAGTTATCGACACAATTAGGCATTTCTTTACTCATAATTGATTACACATGTTTTTAAAATTGTGTTGTCGACCTTACATAAGCGTCAACAACATAATTATTACTTTTCTCGCGAATTAATTACTGTAGATATTTGTAAAAATATAGTACCTAAATATATTTTGCTTTTATCATCACTTATCTCATTAAACTATTAGAATATTCATAATATTTGTGACATTACATATGTCAATTGTAAACTTTACCTATATTTTGTAAGTAGGTACCTGTCTTATAAGATACTTACGACCATATGAACTTATGGATATTTGCCATAATTTCTTTTAGCATTGAGGTTCTCCCTTGTTCCTCCTATGCTTCTTTAAAAGAGCGGCATCAACTCTCTAAATAAGCCTCGGTTATTCCTATAGTTATTGGTACTATAATTATACACATACGTTATGCATGTGTTTATGTCAGCCTTTGGCTAACAACTTGTATAGTAGTTTCTTTTCATTTATCATTAAGGAGTATCAGTAAATAAGCCTTAACCATAATGAGGACGATTTATCGAGTTTATCTTTATCTGAAGTTAAACTCTATTATGAACTTTGTTTGGGTTTGTTTTAATACACAACCACAACTGTATATTTGATTGATGTATGTTAGTTTTTGAACTTTGTGTGGAAGTTTAAATCGTTCTCGTGTATAATACTCCCTGTACATATTATGTACTTTGTGTGGAAGTTTAAATCGTTCTTGAATCGAGAACGATTTAAACTTCCACACAAAGTAGAAAAACTAACATACATCAATCAAATATACAGTTGTGGTTGTGTATTAAAACAAACCCAAACAAAGTTCATAATAGAGTTTAACTTCAGATAAAGATAAATTCGATAAATCGTCCTCATTATGGTTAAGGCTTATTTATTAAGATCAGTTATCAACCGCTGATACTCCTTAATGATAAATGAAAAGAAACTACTATACAAGTTGTTAGCCAAAGGCTGACATAAACACATGCATAACGTATGTGTATAATTATAGTACCAATAACTATAGGAATAACCGAGATGATTGATAATTTAGAAGATGATGTAGATAATATTATTATCTACATCATCTTCTAAATTATCAATCATTTCATCCATTATAAGTTACTTTATTTTACCTTATCAGGTTCATCATTATACATACTCATCAACCCATTTAGGCTAAGATCGTTTTATATTTGACTGTATTTTATATAAAATGGTGTTGTTTCTCGTCTGTTTCTTTGGAAAAAATCCTTTCTTTGACACTCAGGATTTTTTCTTCCAGGGCAGACGGGGTATTGTAACGAGGTTGTGATACCTAGTCTACAAACCTGTTTATTAGTTTTATATTTTGGCTATTTACTTTTATTCAAATTTTCAAATTCAAATTATTTGTCTTTTGTTCGTAGTTCACTTTATTTGTCATGGCATCGCCTGGGTCAATTCGATTTCAATTCTTAGAAGAGACAGCACGCCCAGTGCCTTCAGTTTTACTACATATTTTTATTGATTATTTAAAGTTAATTGGTGAACCAGTGCAAGTTAAATTCAGTATTCAGTGAATGTTATCTAATCCTGACGGTTCTGTACTCCAAAACCTTATTTTCAACGAGGCACAATCGTAAGTATTGCGTGTTATTTTTTACGTAGCTCTCTGTAAGCGTTGTGGTAAGTTTAGTTTAAAAAATGTACCTTTTGTCATCAGGTGCCTCTACTTTTTAACAATAAAGAAGTCCTAACACCCAACGAAGTCTCCTTATTCCTCCATCTTCTGAGCTTCCTGGGCTTGTGACGTGACAAGGTCCCGGGCTCGAACCCCGGCTGATCATCCAAAAAAATCCAGGTCCTGAATGTTTACATGTTTGTGTGTTTCTGGTTCTCACGGCACAGGGTATCCTAGTGTGGAGCCAGAAGCAATTTATGTGCCTGTATGTAAATGTTTATGTTTAAATGTTTCGGTTCCTAGTCTATTTACATGAAGTAGGTATAAACTTCTGGAGTATCTCGTCAGCACAGCAGACAAAAAATCCAACTAGTCTAGAACTCGCCGACCCTCCGACCTCTTTCTAGGAATCGTCGCAAATCCCACCGCCTCAGAGACACAGAATCCGCGTCACCTGTCTCGTGATAAGACAAGAGTCGCGTCTCTGAGCACAGGCGATGCGCGCGCGCCGGTCCGTGCCGCCAATCGACTGTAAAATATAAAATATATCATTTCGCGCTGTAATTTTCAGTTTTTTCCGTTTGAAATAGAGGTGTTTATTTGTTTCTCAAAAAAAGGACAGATTTTAGGACTGAGATCCATTTGGTTTGTTATTGTAGGGCCCGAGTGTTTTATTGAAGTTTCAGTGTTTTATTGATCTACCCTCGTAAATCCAAACATACATATTTTGTGGTGTTATTGTTTAAGTGTGTGTTCGATTCTAGGAATGACTGTTCGTCGGTAAGCCTTAGAAGTAATTTCGTGAGAAAACATACTACAGTTTGTCATCTTATTTATCACACTAGCTGTGCCCCGCGGTGTTACCCGCGGTTTATTAGGGAAAATAAATTGTGTATTAACAGTAAAAATAATAACAATTCACATTTTTTGAAGCAAAATTGAAAGATCAATTTTCCAAATTTCAATTTCATCAATTTTCCCAAGGGAATAAGATATTTTCTCGCAGTTAAACGTAACCCTGGATTACCAGGGTGTCAGCTAACTCCATACCAAATTTTATTAAAATCGCTCCAGCCGTTTAGATGTGAAGAAGAAACAAACATACACACTCACACACTCACAAAATTTCGCCTTTATAATATTAGTGTGAAGTGTGATTGAAAATACTATTTCGTACTTTATTGATTTGCTTAATTTATCTGTGATTAAATTTTATTTGATAACTTAAAACTTACTAAAACAACACCGGAGGATCTATTACGCTTAATCTCATCATACTCTGGTACTCTTTCGGCCTTTGTGGAACTTAGGCAGCTTACAAACTTACGAAATATACTGGAAATAGGGAGCAATTAATGTTACATACCGAGATTGAAACGTTGACCTCTGTGACAAGCAATGAGGCAAACGTTCTATACACCGTTGTAAAGATAACAATGGTCATTAAACAAGAAATCCAATGGATTTTAAAACTCATTGTTTTGATTGCAACCAGTCAAGATAAAACGAGTCTATAGTGAAAGTAATTAGCGAAATTTCACAAACGCGTTATTCGTCTTCCGACAGAGCATTATTTGTAAGTATCTACTGGCTGCCTCGTTGGTCTCGCCGTTAAAGCGCTTAACTAACAAGCCAGAGGTCGTGGGTTCAGTACTCACAGAGGGCCCCCGAAAATTTGTACAAATAGCCTAAGGGCCGGTTTCTGAATTGAGACTTCACTAAGTAAATACTTGAGTGACGTTCTGTCCCGCTCTTTTCAGAGAAATTTGATGAGACAGCACTACAGTTAAGAGTTACTAAGCGAATTAGGGTAGTTTCCAGGGTCAAAATAATTAAATTCTATTTAGTCCGTATTTTAGATTATAAAAAATATTGGACAAGTATTTTTTTTTTTCGATTAAAGAAAAAATAACAAAGATTTAGCCCATTAGTTATGGGCCATGGGCTAAATCTTTGTCATTTTTGGTCTAATTTACAAATAAAAAAATACATGTCCCTTATTTTTGAATAATCTAAAAGACGGACTAATTAAATGTTTTAGGGCAACTAGCCCATTCTCAAATCAGAAAGTGGCCCTATGTCTGCGTGATGGTGGCTTACAGAGTTGTGCATTGCAAAGCACCATCACAGGTCACTGTGTACTGGAGCCTTTATAATTTTCCAAGCTTCCCGGTCTTGTGCCGCATCCAGCGACTCCCCACCATCATAACCACCGTAACCGAGCTACTAATAAAACTCCAAGAATTAAACATTAAACTCTTACATACAGACACACACATTGCTCTGCCCCACAGCCCCACACTAGGATACCCTGTGTCGTTCAATTGCTTGGTTGAAATAGCTGTGGGCGGGGCGGGGCATATAGCTCAGAGAACTAAGACTGTTTGGGGGAAAAAGTTCTGACTTGGCGACCGCGGACCAGACGACGCATGGATAGGCCCCCCATCACGTTCGGACGACTTTAAAGATATATTTCGATCACAAAACATTATACTCTACTGTAGTCAAAAGTAATAAGGTATCAGCGCATGCCTGTCTGCTTTACGACTGGGCACATTCGCGTTCGTGACGCCACATAATCGCTGCTAGTAGTATATGTAGGCTGAAAGTGTGGAATCTTATTTTACTGGAAACACTGAACCCATGTCTTAACTCTATATTAAGTTTTAGTTCAAGAAGATTTTTTTTTTATCTCTACTTAGGTATTATTTGTGTTCTGTACCAACTGTAGGCGTTATGCGTTGGTCTTACAGTTTCTCACCTCTTTTATAATATAGGTAGATATCAAGGAGAATTAAAGACTCTCCTTGTAGATATAGACAATAGCAGAATCTAGGCCTATAGTCTGTCAAATATAGCTTGAGCTCCGCGACAGCTGTCACACTAACAGGGCTAGGTTACGATATTGCCTCAGAATAAGGACGATATTGCTTAGACATCGAATAGTGTGCAGTAAGTACGGAGTTTTCACAGTACAATATTCTGTGAAAAAATTCAAAACTTCATGAACGCAATTTAGATGACAGCTGTCGCGGAGCTCAAGCTACATTTTACAGACTATAGGCCTAGATTCTGCTATTGTCTATATCTACAAGGAGAGTCTTTAATTCTCCTTGATATCTACCTATATTATAAAAGAGGTGAGAAACTGTAAGACCAACGCATAACGCCTACAGTTGGTACAGAACACAAATAATACCTAAGTAGAGATAAAAAAAAAATCTTCTTGAACTAAAACTTTCTTATGCACTAGACATTATTCATTTTCTTCCGGATATATTTACTTTCTTCTTACTTACCTACTTCTTCTTCTTAAGTGGCTGTCCATTACTGGATTACTGGAGGTGGCAGTCAGCTTTTTGCAACGGTCTCAGTTCAGTGCAATTCTGAAGTGCTCCTCTGCGGTTTTACCACCGGTCCACTCTTTAATGTTGCACAACCATGACCATTCTCCTTCCGCCTTGCTCATCAAAATGGTCTGCAGCAATTGATATCTCTTCCCTCGTAGCTTATGGCATAAGCAGGCTACTTTCCGCTGCTTGATGGTGCGAATAAGATCCACCTTCTTGTGCATCCGTCTAAGCATCTTCGCATCTATCCATTTCGATGTTGGTCACTTTTTTAGGCCAGCTTATCCGGAACATTCGGTGATAGTCGTTTTCTTAGATCTTCCTTTAAAGACCATGACTCGTAAAGAACAACAGGCAATTGAAACAGTGCAAGACTTTATTGCGGAGTTTGATGGAGAGTTGCCGACAGCACGGAAGCACGGGCTATTTTGACACGCACTCTCATTCCAGTATCGCTTTCCCATGAGTGTGTCAGCCAAGACACAATAATATAATTTTTTGTACAATAAAAATTTAATACAAACAAAACTAATTATAAAAACTTTCTTCTTTCCAATATAATAGTCTATAGCAGTACTAGAAGACACAAAACGTGCGTTACATTTTATCACCTATTACGAACACCCTATCACCTTTGTACAAACGTCCTTTGTACAAAGTTTAAGAGTACTTGAGGACTTACTTAGTGCCTACTTACATAGATATTATCTTCTTATCTGTTGATAAATAAGTGTTACCTAGGAAAATTAAGTATCTCTTGTGCCGTGATTAGATAAAGAAGTGAGGTATTCTTGAGAGATGTGCCCGTCATGAAATTTAGTTGCTTGTTTAGTTACACACATTGTGCACTGAGACGCCTTGTTTAGTAACTTACATCTATTAACTCACGCCTCTATCCCCGACGATTAGGTAAATATCAAGTTTTGCTACTTGCCACGGTAGAACCTTGGACGCTTCTGCAACTCTCCTTAGGTACCTCGCTGATGCGTGCGTTATATCTTGTCTTTCTAGATAGCTACAGTTTATAACAGGACTAATTAAGTTGTTAGAATCATCTAAAATACATGCTTAGACTAGGTAATAATTAATTACTAAAACACATGCACAGCTAACGCTAACGCTAATGTTTTCCGAGCGTTGCTATGCTTTGCAAGGCACGTTAAGCAATTTGTGCCGGCTGCCGTCGATAGATGGCAGTCGTTAAGCCAACTCAGAGGCCTTGGGGTGGCTTGAAAACTTGTAACAGTAAGACCAGCCACTAGCCTTACAAGCCTATCCGGACTTGGCCCCCGTGGTGGAGTATGGCCTATACCTTCCTCAGGGAAGAGACCCGCGTGCCCCTCGGTGGGGACAAAGTGGGTTGATGATGATGAAACATTGCTGGCCCCACACTCGGATACCCTGTGACCTGGGAACTAGAAACAGTGAAGTCACAAACATATGAGCATCCAAGACCTGGAGTTTTTTTTTTGTCCCCAGCCAGAGGACCTCTCGCATGGTATGCAAATGCGCTAACCGAAGCACATACAAAAAAAACCCAAAATAACTTAACAATCCGGCCCGGAAAACAGCTGAACCAAAGGTCCCCAGCACGCTGGCAGCATTGCCATGCTGCACCGCCAAAGAAATCCTTTGCCAAACCCACGCCCAGTCCGTCAATCGGCACCCCAACTCCCTAACAAAAACTTAAGACTTGTAAGTCGGTATATAGGTACCTCGGTAAGCAGTGAAAACTTCGCACACCGTTCCCAGCTACAGTTCACACCTCCAGTTGTAATCAGATGCAAAGACAAATATCTTAACTATATGTAAAACCGTAACACCGCAACAATGCTCCATGCGATGTTGTCAATGCTAAAACAGTGCGATAAAACATCAGTACGACTGAAGCCAGAGCACAAATAAGCAAGATGGTGAATGAGAGGGACTGCATGAAATAACTATGGACAGGCACTGCACATCAGGGCCTTGATTTCATTCATTATTTTATGTGAATAAAGAACATGTCAAAATCAATCAATATCCTATCGGAATGCTGATGCTTGCGATAGGAATTAGTATGTCATCCTCGTCAACCCATTATCATATGTCCCTACCGCGGGGCACGAGTCTCTTCCCTGAAGAAGGTATAGGCCATAATCCACCACGGGGGCCAAGTCCGGATTGATGGAGGCTTATAAGACTAGTGGCTGGTCTTACTGTCAGAAGTTTTCAAGCCGCCCTAAGGCCTCTGACTTGGCTTAACGACTGCCATCTATCGACGGCAGCCGGCACCAACTGCTCAACGTGTCTTGCAAAGCACAGAAAAATGCCACTAGCGTTAGTCATAGAACGGTCACTCATCCATGCACTGAACGCGCCTTATGTTGCTTTACCTTCGTGATCGTTTATGATCACTCAGGCAGCTGTGCCAACGGGCTGAACCGTAATAGTACGTATTTGACACAAGTCAAGAGTAAAAAGACCACAGATTTATTTATTGTTCTCAACTTTATCCCCGTATAGAGACTATTGAATATGAAGTATATTAATTAAGGAATACTTCACGTTCAAAGTTCGCTGCATTCCAAGGTTACTGGTTTCAAAACACTTTCATAGATCGAAAGCAGCTCTTCAAGCGCTCGAAATAATAACTGGTGATAACCCAGTATTGTATGGAAGTGTCTAAGCAATTCGCAAATTCACAAGACTCTGAGAACCCGAAACGATGCAATCTCCATTCAGATGATACGATTACGAGCTTCTTTTGTGTCTTAAGCGAATAAATTGAATGTCTTAATTAGATCTTTAGGTAAACAAGAATTCTTTATTAAGCGTAAGAGATTGCCCATAGCTAATTAAAACTTGGGAATTTTGAAGGAAGAGAAAGAAACGCTTTGTTTCACTTTTGCTACAAGCCGGTAGACAGTTTGGATTAGATAAGTGTCGAGAGAGTTCCTAAAATATATGATAACATTAGCACAATCTGTCGATTGAAAAACAACATACCTACATACGAAAATGCTAAGGTATTTAATTTTGATAAATGTGGGCAAAAGGGCAAGTCGAGAACATCCCAGAAGGACGCACTTCGACCAAATAGGGGATGGCACTGATTTAACGCGGCAGTACCTATAGTTGTTTTGGTAAGTTGAAAATTACGAAATGTATATTTACGAGTAGTAACAAGTTCGGCAGTTAAAACTTAGCAGTACAGTCAGTACAGAGCAGTGAAATAGCTAAATGGGCAGTTACGAGTGGGCAGTTGACAAAACGGTATTAGTCGGTAAGAAATATCAATAGGTAGTATTGTAGCTTCTTACATGTTCAACTTATCATTACACTCCTACGCGCTCCGCTAAATTATTAAAATCGGTTCGGATTCGGGTGTCTCCGCTCCCTGCGAACTGCCGAATTATTTATCTACGAGTAACTGCCCATTCCATAATTTTACTGGCCATTTATTTATTAGTCTGCTTATGTACGTATTTTTAATACTGACGACCGGCCAATTATTTTTTTATTACTGTCTATGTT
This sequence comes from Yponomeuta plumbellus, assembly GCA_947310845.1. Taxonomy (NCBI): domain Eukaryota; kingdom Metazoa; phylum Arthropoda; class Insecta; order Lepidoptera; family Yponomeutidae; genus Yponomeuta; species Yponomeuta plumbellus. The sequence continues at coordinate 24,111,046 of OX371193.1, read as the reverse complement.
TTACTGTCGCACTAAATTTCCAACTAGCCATAAAACAATAACTGCCCATATTTTTTTCAACTGATCATAATAACTTCTCGAATATTTAAATAACTGTTCAAAAAATTTGTTCCCCATAGGGCATAATGTTAGTCAAACATAACATCTACACATGGTTATCTCTCAAAATATCATTGACCATACCTACCTACTACTTCGATTTTTGCGTCAATTTGGTTAATAATTGTTGAAGATTAACAATGAGGCGTCATTAGCAGATTATTATAGATAGATAGATAGAAGATAGAATATTACATCTCAATTTTCAAAATTCAAGCTAGTTCAATGCATGATTTCTAGCTCATTATATAAATTCTTAGTCTATTATGTAAACTCTGTAAATAAGGATTTCTGAAAAGACAAAGCTTAGGATTTTTTTGCCCATTGTTTCTCTAAAACGATATATATTTTGAAATGGACACCTAGTTTAACTTGTAAGTTCATCAAGTCGCAATTTCTGTGCTATTTTGAACGAAACGTTTTTGATTTGATTTACATTGAAAGCCTGAAAATCTAATCAAGAAGGGTCTTTATTTCAAAACATTCAGGACTGCATATCGAAGGAGACTTTGCCAGACTCCATGGCCGGACATATGGTGGGCAGCCGGTGCACACCTTCCTTGTCCACAACGCTCACTTGAAACTTGGGCAGGCTGACGAAGAAGCGTTTCTGAACCTCGCGGATGGCTGTCTCAATCAGCTGATAGCTTTCTTGCTGGCTTAGTGCTGGAAGAAAAACCAATACTTGCACTGAAAAGCCAAAGAACTCTGAGATAGCCCCTTATCTGACTAAAGTGAGAAAGCTGGTCACAAACTTTCTTAGAAGAAGTGGAAACAAACTAATTTCTTTGTTAAATCAGTCAGAGAATCGCTCGTAGCCCCCGGCCGCCAGAGTGGTCTTGATCACGAAAACTTGAAGTGAAACGATCACCAAGGTTAAGCGACATAGGGTGCGTTCAGTATATGGATGAGTGACCGTCTATGATTTACGCCATTGGCATTTATTCCGAGCGGTTCCATGCTTTGCAAGGCACGTTAAGCAGTTAGTGCCGGCTACCATCGATAGATGGCAGTCGTTAAGCCAAGTCAGAGGCCTTAGGGCTGTTTAAAAAGACCAGCCACTAGTCTTGCAAGCCTCTACCAATCCGGGCTAGGCCCCAGGGGTGGAGTATGACCTATACCTTCCGCAGGGAAGAGACACGTGCCCCTCTGTGGGGACATAATGGGTTGATAATATCAGTCATGTGCTGAATGACGCTTCCAAAATAACCTGCGAGCTGAAGCTTAATAAGTACTTAGAAATCTTAGAAGACAAAATAAGTTTTGCTTAAATAAGTGGCACTACCTTGACATTATAGTTTATGTTAGGTGCATCTTTACTCACATTGTGACCAATATTTACAGTTCATCCTACCTGCCTACTACCATGTATAGATAGATAGATGCATACATAGGCTCACGCCTGTATCCCAGAGGGGTAGGAAGACCAGGGACTGCTACCTGCCATGATCCTGACAAATCACTTGCGCTTCATCGACATTCATTAGTCGTTGCATGCATGATGCAAGCACGTCGGTTTTAGGTACTTTATCTTTTTTTAGTCCAGTCATTATAGTAAGTTCACCTCGGAATTCGAGCTACCCAGCTGTAAGTCTGTAAATACTTGTATATTGACACCCTAAAAGTTGTCTCAAAACCTACATATGGTAGGGTGTACGCAACTATTAATTTTCAAGGTCAAAGGTCACAAAAATCGGTTTTTTGAGCTTTATTTGTAAATATCTCATTTCCTATGGGTTTTTTGCTATTTGTAGTCATTATCAATACTGTAGAATACAAAATTCTCTACACCCTCTATCTCGTGATCGCGCGCTCTCCGCCCTCTATCTCGGAAACGGTTCACCGTATGTAAAATTTTTTTAAACAAAATTTGTAGAGAATTTTGTATTCTACAATATTGATAATAAATACAAATAGCAAAAGACCCATAGCAAATGAAATATTTACAAAAAGGGCGCAAAAAACCGATTTTTGTGGCCTTTGACCTTGAAATTTAACCATATAGGTTTTGAAAGAACTTTTAGGGTGTCAATATACAACTATTTACAAACTTACAGCTGCGTATCTCGAATTCCGAGATTCTTACCTAATTTAAGCTTAAATGACTGGACAATTTGTACTAACTACTACAAGAAGAATTAACTTCAATTTCAAAAATGCGGAAAATATGAACTCACTGGGCTTGTGGTACTGGCCCAGTATCCCGATGGCCAGCATGCCGCCGAAGCCGTGGGTGGCGAATGGCACCTTCAAGCATGAAGCTAGATAGTCCATGTAATAGAGCTGCCCACCACAGTCTGCGTCGTACCCTCCCAGTAGGAGGTTCACCATGCAGGCGTTCTAGAAATTGATTTAATTTTGTAATGATTTTATTGACATTGTTGGTAAATACGATGAGGAGGAATAAAAATAGCTTATCATGTCGTTTAGGTGGTTCCCATCGTCGGTCGGCAAATAAAAAATGAAACCTACTTAAATAGCTAATGGCGTGTCTTTGTGTTTTCTATAAGTTGTATATCACGAGGTATCTTACTTTGGATAAAAACAAAACAAAGCGTGTGGTCTTGGATGTTTACATGTTTGTGACGTCGCTGTTTCTGGTTCCCACGACACAGGGTATCCTAGTGTGGGGCCAGAAGCAATGTATGTGCCTGTATGTAAATGTTATGTTATGTTATGTATAGATAGTATGTTTGATCAATACTTAACCTTATTCTTTTTGGCTTCTTTCTACTACTTAACTTTCTAAACATGCCACTGCTTGCCTTATGTTATTTTTACCCGCTTTGATAAAATAAAGATGTTCTCAGTTCGTCTATACCTATATACTTTACTATATACTTTACTGTATATTTAGTGACAATTCCTTATCGCGTTGTCCAATATCATTGATCATTTTTTTAGTTAGAAAAGTGATACCTCACAAATAACAAAATCTGTTGACGAGATAACATCATAGCATTATGGGACACAACCATACCGCCAAAAAGAATATACTCAGCGCTTCCTCGTGTTAAACTTAGCGAACTGTAGTTTCTGGGCTGCCTGAGTGATCTTAAACGATCACTAAGGTTAAGCAACATACGGCGCGTTCAGTCCATGGATGGGTCACCGTCTATGACTAACGCTAGTGCCATTTTTCCGAGCGGTTCCGTGCTTCGCAAGGTACGTTAAGCAGTTGGTGCCGGCTGCGGTCGATAGATGGCAGTCGTTAAGCCAAGTCAGAGGCCCTAGGGCGGCTAAAACTTCTGACAGTAAGACCAGCCACTAGTCTTACAAGCCTCCACCAATCTGGACTTGGCCCTCGTGGTGGAGTATGGCCTATACCTTCCTCAGGGAAGAGACCCGTGCCCCACGGTGGGGACATAATGGGTTGATGATGATGTCTGGAAGTTATTATTAAATTGTCCAGACATCTGTCACTTACCCCGGCTCTCAGGCCTTCGGCCAAGTACCGCCGAGTGAAGTGCACAGTGGCGGCTGTATCCAACTGGTAGCCGTTCCTCATCTTATACAGCTGTACGTTCTTGGCCACGAACTGGGCAAACTGGCTAGTGTCTCCGTTGTCTCCGTTCAATCCCATCAGTAGCTTGTCCGAAATTTGGAAGATCTTTTCTTCATCTGTTGGGATCAAAGAACTAAGGTGACTGATGAAGAGGAAGTTGAAGTGGCAGTGGCTTGATCATATAATTATGCCGAAAAACCGATAAACATTTGCATAAACGCTCATACATTGCTTGTGGCCACACACTAGGATACCCTGTGTCGTAGTAACCAGAAACAGTGACATCACAAAAATGTAAACGTCCAAGATCTGGGTTTTTTTTGTCCCCTTTCGGGATTCGAACCCGGAACCTCTCGCATGGTTGATAGATGCAATAAACAAACAAACCTGTGCACAAAAACTTCTTATAATACCAACGATTATTTTAGAAACAATGATATCTGGTGTAAAACAGTAGATTAATATCATGAAAGGTATTCAGAGGATAATTTTTTGTGTCTAGTGTTCAACACATTCAAAATGAAAATAAAAATCTAAATCAAATCATTTATTTTGACGAAAGAAACATTAATGAGTAACATTGAAGACTTTCTTAGTCAAGTTAAAATTGTTTTAAAAAGAATAAAATTCTTTGTAAGATTCTTTTCCATGTAAAGAAAATATTTGGTTTTTATTATGAAATATTTGATTTGATTTATCCAAAAAGTATTCAACCACTTTTCTCACGATGTTTATTTCTTATTGTGAACATGTAACAATGTTCAAAACTTCACATTAAAACAAATTAGTTTTCCAAACTCTTATCAAAGACAATGCGTGCACAAGAGACGACCTTGCCCGCTCATCGTGATTGATGATCGCAGCCGCGAGTAATTGTGTTTGCCCGCGACTGAATATCTTGAAGCAGTCGACCGAGTAATGTTTCAAAGAGCAGAAAATTATAGGCAGTTGAATGAGATAGATGGAAAAATCACCAGTTCATTGTTGTGATCCTGAGTCTCAAATTACACAATTATTTTTCTTTTTTTTCTCGCTAACGTCGTCATTATTTGGAATACATTTTTTAATTAAGAAAACATTCAAATATCATTCGAAGAACGTTTGAAACATTGTATACGAATCGCTCGTAGCCCCGGCTGCCTAATGCCCGGTTCCAACATCCACAAAACGCTTCGTTTTTGCTTTCGATCGGTTACAATTCCTACGAAATTCCTACGAACCGTCAATAAATTGTATGGAAAACGGATCGTAGCCGGTAGGCGTATATTATAGGAACCGGGCATTAGTGATCGTTTAATATCACGAAGGTTAAGGGCATATGGCGCGTTCAGTGTATGGATGGGTGACCGCTCTATGACTAACGCTAGCGGCATTGGTTCCGTGCTTTACAAGGCACGTTAAGCAGTTGGTGCTGGCTGCCGTTGATAGATGGCGGTACTTAAGCCAAGTCAGAGGCTTAAAGTTGGTCGCACATTTATCCGCACCGTACGCGCCGCACGCGCCGAACGCGCCGCATTTTAAAATGATATGCAATGATATGAAATCTCGCATATTTATCCGCACCGTACGCGCCGCATTTCGTAAAATACGGTAGGCATCCGAACTCCGAAAGAAGCATTCTGATGACGTCATATAATGCGGCGCGTACGGCGCGTGCGGCGCGTGCTGCCACTCAGTGTTGCCTCATTCGGATCCGAAGAGCTGAATATGCTCCATATAAGTTCCTTTTTTAATTAATGTTGTGAATCCGGAGTCTTTTTTTTCTTGGAATTTCATTTTTTTCTGCTTCTGCCAATAAGCAGGCTATTACAACAATTTCTTCCATAGCACAATGTCACCGTACCGTTTCACACCAGAGGCAAGAAAAAACTGCAAAAATTGTTGGCAACACACAGAAATGCGGCGCGTTCGGCGCGTAGGTTGCTGACAAATATGCGACCCAATTTTAAAATACGGCGCGTGCGGCGTGTACGGTGCTGACAAATGTGCGATAACCTTTAGAGCGGCTGGAAAAGTTCTAACAGTAAGACCAGCCACTAGTCTTACAAGCCTCCACCAGTCCGGACTTGGCCCCCATGGTGGAGTATGGCCTACCTTCCTCAGGGATGAGACCTGTGCCCCTCGGTGGGGACATTATGGGTTTATTTATTTTTATTTTATTTTATTTTATTTGTTGTTTGGGTTGGTGATGATGATGATGATGAGCACGTTACTTAAGTATTTACTTAGTGTAAATTCTCAATTCAGAAATTGGCCCTAAGTGCCGTTCTTACCGTCCCTAAAGACTACTACACTCTTTGTATTTATTTGGTCAGCGGCGATCATCACGAAGTCATTGCACTGAATACCGAGCAGGCATTGTAGCTGCAAGTTGCTCATTACGCGACTTTTTAACTCTAAAACCCGCACTGTGAGCTTTGTTCACGCGGAAAATGGTGATTGCGACCTCAGTTTGAAACAGCTTGGAACAGCTTGGAAAATATATTAGCTGTTGTCAAAAACTTGACAACTACCCATGCTACTCTGGTTGCCAAAACTTGACAGACCCGGAAAATGTCAGTCACTTTAGAGACGTTCAAATAAGGTTCTATTCAATCGTGTTTCATGGTCCCACTGCGCTGCACGAATGATATTATATTAGATGGGTGGGGCCTCTCTACACGGGCTACACTTTTAATGAAATATGTGGCTACAGTCTTGCAAAGTCTAGCCGTAAATGCTAGCTGATGCTACCAGCTACACCCTTGCAGCTATACATTTTCGTGAAAAGATGGCCCGTCTAGAAGCCCCATTATAATAGAGTACTAGCGATTATCTAGAATCTATGCCCTGGACCACTTTTTTGTTCTGTGCCCTGGACGCTACCTACCTTTCCGGGATAAAGTCGTAAGCTTATGTGTCTGGACGTGTATGGTGTGTAGGACAAAAAAAAAAACCCCAAGTCTTGGATGTGACGAGCGACGGTGTTTCTGGTTCCCGCGACACAGGGTATCCAAGTATGGGGCCAGAAGCAATGTATGTCCGTGTGTGTTAATGTTTATGTATATGTTTTATGTTAGTATTGGAAAAACCAATGCAATAGTTATTCAATGTTCTTGTTTGTTCGCGTAGCCAATGGATAACCATAATTTTGCGCTATTTTCCTCAATAACGGTGATTTAGGTAATTGAGTTCGTATTGTATTTTTTTCCTGCGTATGTCTTATCATTTGAATAGACTATAAAGCGGACAGTAGGTACACAGTGTGTATCACAATCTTGATGTCTCCATAAATGGAAGTTCTTTCGTCCATGCTGTAGGAAGTTAGTCTTCATCATCAACCCATTATGTCCCCACCGAGGGGCACGGGTCTCTTCCCTGTAGAAAGTATAAACCATACTCCACCACGGAGGCCAAGTCCGGATTGGTGGAGTCTTGTAAGATTAGTGGCTGGTCTCACTGTCAGAAGTTTTCAAGCCACCCTAAGGCCTCTGACTTGGCTTAACGTTTGCCATCTATCGACGGCAGCCGGCACCAACTTCTTAACGTGCCTTGCGAAGCACGGAACCTGTCGGAAAAATGCCACTAGCGTTAGTTAGAAAGAATTGAAAGGAAAAAGAAAGGAAAAAGGAAGGAAAGGAAAGAGGAAGAAAGCTCATCCATTCATGCACTGAAGGCGCCCTATGTTGCTTAACCTGCGTGATCGTTTAAGATCACTCAGGGGGCTGGGGCTACGAGCGATTCGATTGCGAACGAGGAAGTTAGTAGGTATACCTACTATTGTGGGTATATATACTAACTGGGCATTTTTGGGCATCACAATCGATGCCAAACTACAATGGGGTCCACATATTAGAAAATTGGCACATAGACTAAGCTCCGCAGCATATGCCGTGAAAAGAATTCGAGAACTTACTGACGTTGCAACTGCTACTTCCATAGTATTATGTCCTATGGTATAATACTATGGGGCCGGGCAGCAGACATTGAGACTATCTTTATCTTGCAGAAGAGAGCGATCCGATTTATTTACAAGCTAGGTAGTAGGGACTCGCTAAGAGATTTTTTCAAAGAAACTAACATCTTAACAGTTGCAAGCCAATACATTTATGAAAATATTATGTACGTTCGGAAAAATATTAAGGACTAATCAAGAAAATCTCGGTAGCCATCATAACGTTAATACTAGGAATAAACATAAATTGTCATTTCCACGATTTAGACTTGCAAAAGTTAATACTTCCTTTATGGGGCACTGTATAAGGTTCTACAACAAGATACCCCAAGATATATTAGAGTTACCCCCAACGCGATTTAAGAATTGTGTTAAGCGCACTCTTTGCAAAAAAGCTTATTACAAAATCAACGATTATTTAGAAGACAAGGACGTATGGCATTAAATAGTAGTTTAATATTAAATTAAATCAGAGGATAAATGTGTCTAGTGTTCAACACATCCAAGATATTATTTTGTATGTTTTATTTGTATTAGCTTTAAGGTGATTTGAGAAAAGATGGTCAGATTGGAGTTTTTTTTCGCTGCCTTTTTCTCTACTACAGACGGCCCCAAGGCAGCGGCTAACATTATACATAACTGTATTACATTGACATTCAACAAGCAGAATGTAAATTCTTTACGTTGAAATAAATTCTTGATTTTGATTTGTTACAAATACTAATTTTACAATAGGCGCAGTTACTTTTTGAACTAAGACTTTCGTAAGCACTAAGCATCATTCACTTGTAAATTAATCAAAAGAATTTCTTCCCTTTCTCACACACACACACACATACACACACACACTCATACACACACATGCACACACCCTCATTCTCATATAGAGTGTTAAGGCCAACGACGACTAACGTAATCATACAGCCTCAGTATTTTAACGAGTCTTATCACAATACAAATATTTACTCCTTTTATCAAAATCCTGAAGGTTTTCCACGATTTTTCTAGGTTTTTGTGTCACATTACGACTAAAGGTTAATCGTATTGGAATTGCGTACAGTCACGAGCAATAATATAATATACACTGACATTTTCTAAAAATATTAACTTAAAACAATCTTGAAAGAAGTGTACGACCATTTGTCCTAAATTTTGTAACCAATGGTTAGATAATTTAGTACAAAATGGTCGTACACATGTGCAGTACGAATCAAAATGTGCACGTCGATCGTACAAAATGTGACAGTGTATAATTATGTATATATTATTGCTCGTGACTGTACAGCAGTCTTCTCCACTCGCGCTATGCTTTCAATTGCACTGAACATATTTACTCACTGCTCCACGTGACAGTTGCGGATATTAATAGTTATTCCGTGAAATAAACAAACACAAGACCACACTTCTTGGTGACCCACAAATATTTTCCATTCTATTGGAGACCACGGGTCACCACATACAACGTGTCAGCGTGCTTAGTACTTTGCTTTGCACATTAGCGCTGAAACTGTTCGAAATACAGCCTCATTTTCAGCTTGTGCGTAGGTACTTGTACTCTTACAGTCGAAATAATGCAATTTTGCAAACGTGCACTCTGCTCCAATGTGTTACGAGAGACTTTTCAACGAAGAAATAAGAAAATTTTATAGCCAATAAAAATGTTACAATTTGTGTCCCGGCTCTCAGACTAGGATTCGCTGTGCTATTTTGAAAATTAAATCAGAAATGTACGTATTTCAACGTTTGGTACTGACACACGGTGCTCATTAGTAGCACGAAAGCATGCTTTTATTGAGCAAGTGCTTTACTCCCAATCTTTTCTGTATTTTTGTATTCGATGTTTTAATCTATCCGTCTTCCTTTTTTTTGAGGTTTGATAACCTAAGACTGCATTGTTGTTGTCAGTGTTACTGTCTTAAGAAATCATAAACTTATTTCAACGTAAAGAATTTACATTCTGTTTGTTGAATGTCTATGTATGTGCCTATACATAAAAGATTGGGAGTAAAGCACTTGCTTAATATAAGCATGCTTTCGTGCTACTAATGAGCACGTGTGTCAGTACCATTAAGAATTTACAATCTGTTTGTTGAATGGCAACGTACTCATAATGTTAGGTGCTACCTTGCGGCCGAATATAGAGGAGAAAAAGGCAGCGAAAAAGCTCCACTCTGACCATCTCTTGAGTAGAGATGGTCAGAGTGGAGCTTTTTCGCTGCCTTTTAACCCAAATAACCCAAATCTAATACATAGTTTGTACGAATATCTATACAGACATATACGTGGGAAGCTCATGACGCATGAGTGCGACCAACACTTGCTATGTCAAAACAATAATAGCACAGTTTTTGCTATGCAGTCACAGCGTCTGTACCTACATTTATGCATCATCAACCCATTATGATTTTTTTTTTTTCGTCCCCAGCCGGGATTTGAACCCGGGACCTCTCGCATGGTAGGCAGATGCGCTAACCGCCGCACCACAGAGGGTGCTTTTGAATTTCAAGTCTTATTCTAACAAAAATTCCAGAAACTACTCCATGGACAAAAAATTCTTACAACAAAATTCACAAACAACACAAATTCTCCCGAAGTGTTCCGAAAAACGGTTCCATCGCCCGGGCAAACCCTGTTAGGTATGCAAATGTTCTTACAGCGTTCATTTGGCTTTCAGCCCGGTCGCAGCCAGAGCCCCGATAACCTTCAGGCCGGGGTTGGAGCCCTCGAATTGGCAAGAGGGTAGAGCCTTCAGATATCTTATCTAATGCTATATTTAACGAATCTACAGACTCCTATACTCCATCCCACGAGTCAAATTCCTAGGGAGCAAAATACTAGTAGGTATTTTGCTCCCTAGGAATTTGACTGGATTTATGGAGTTAGCAGACACTCTGGATTAACACATAGGCCACGTTTTACTGCGAAAAAATATCTTATTCTCATAGGAAAATCCCTAAAAATGTGAATAGTTGTTATTTTAAAATTTATTTTCCCTAATACACCGCGGGTGACACCGTGAGGCAAAGCTAGTATAAAATATAGTCTCAATATAAAATACCCATCGAGATCTATGCTTTGGAAAATTTGACATAGTTGACTATGTTTTAAAGAATAAAGCCCCTAATTGGATAAAAGTAATAATGAGTTACACGGGTGTAACAAAATCTCCGAAAACCACATCCTCCTCATCATTTCTGAGATATTGAGGTGAAGTTAGATATTATTTTTGGAGATTTTTGCGTTTTTTGCTAATTCTTATTCGTGCCTTATGGCTACATAAGTGGTCTTGTTATACGCTGTAGATGTGGACATACCACAGAACAAGGCCGCGAGGTAACGTGAGCGCTTCCCAACTTTCCGGTATTGTATTATATAGTCCAGTCATTATATCGTCCCTTTATTGGTAAAACCGATTATATACACTTTTTTTTACAACTTGGTGTAAATAACTCATTTTTGAAAAAAAGTGTAGATAATCGGTTTTACCAATAAAGGGTCGATATCCAAATAAACACCGACCCTACCCGTGAATAATCAGTCCTTGGATTTTTTTTCGTAGGTCCCTCGGGGGACTCGCTGGGAGTATAAATTCAAAAAGTAGACTGAATCAGGCTCCTGTGTATATTCGAAAAACGGTTTTTCTTGAATATATAGGCCATTTTTGATTTCACAGCAAAACGGTAAGGACAAAAATTGTAGGAAATTTGATTTTCTACAAGTTTAGTTCTTACAATTTTTCTTCTAGGATCGATATTTTGAAAATAAAAAACCTGAATAAAATATCGATTTTGGGGGAAAAAAAGGTGGGAACCAAAATTGTTCAGTATTTGATTCTCTACAACTTTGTTTGTCTTCATTAATGCCGTAAAACGTGGAATATAGAAAATAATGATAATATTTTGAATTTGTCGGGTTTTTCAAGTTTAATTTCCAAAACATCGATCCTAGAAGAAACATTGTAAGAGCCAAACTTGTAGACAATCAAATTTCCTACAATTTTTGTTCTCACGGTTTTACTGTATAATCGAATTTGGCCGAGTTTTCACATTTTAACATTTTTCGCATATACGCAGTAGCCTGATTAAGTCTACTTTTTGAATTTACACTCCCAGTGACCCCCCCCCCCCCCCTCCCGAGGGACCTACGAAAAATAGATAGATTTATTATAAATACAATATTTACAGTATCGGTTAATTGATTGCCAGTCACAAAATAAAACATAAAATAAGACATTTTTACCGTGATGAACGACATTTTTATAAAGTTACAGTCATTACTACACTAAAATTAATAAAATAAATTAAGTTAAGATTGTTTCGACTAACAATCAGAATAGAAAAAAAAACAAGATTTTTTTTCGTCGAAAATATATTTTTTTAAGTTACTCTCTTTTGGTTTTTACAACAGACTGGGTTCAATGGACTTTTGTGCAAGTTTATCTGGCACGAACTATAGTAGGTATTTTGCTCCCTAGGAATTTGACTCGTGGGAGTACATAACAGGACTCGTGCCTTACCACTCAGATGCTAGCATCTGATTGTCAATGGCTGTGGCTTGTAAATACTCCTAAGATATAGGCTACATTAAAGTAACCTGGTTTGGCAACACCGGTTATGTGCTGTACTGTACTATGTTACTGTAAAATCTCATGTCACCAAATAAGTTCCACGGTAAGGTCCTTAATGGTATTAAAATAAAAGCCAAAATTAATTAACTCATGGACAATCTTTCGTGGAACGAGCTCAACATGCAATACACAGTCAATGTGCTAGTCTAGTTCATTTCAACCCAGTGGCTTGGCGGCTACCAAATTTGGTAGCGGGTACTCGGAAGCGAAATTCAACTTTACATTCATTAACCGTCGTTCTAATGTCCCTTGTGTCACGGCAACTTACCATTTGCAGAGTTGAGTCAAAAGGTTTAAGGACCGGTTTCTGAGTTGAGACTTTTCACTAAGTAAATACCTACTTAACTGTAGTGCTGTCACGTCAAATTTCTCAGAAACGAGCGTGACAGAACGTTAATTAAGTATTTACTTATGCCCGGTTCCAATATCCACAAAACGCTTCGTTTTTGCTTACGATCGGTTACAATTCCTACGAAATTCCTACGAACCGTCAATAAATTGTAGGGAAAACGGATCGTAGCCGGTAGGCGTATATTATAGGAACCGGGCATTAGTGTAAATTCTCCATTCAGAAATCGGCCCAAACTCACGTAAAATATGTTAAGTTCTTTCAATGAATTTACTCCATTTATTATTTATTTAATGCGCGCGGCTACAGAAACCGAAAAAAACGGTCCGTTTCATACGGTACATTACATGCAATTTGAATTGAAGGTCACGCGCATTATCCAATGGGTACACATGGACGATTTTATTTGGGTGCTGGTTCCTTGGAATTGAGTATAGTGCTATTTTAAACGAGTCTACATGCCCCTAATGATATTTTATAGGGTCACGTTTCTACATATTGGTTAGGTCTATTATGTAGACATTATTATCTATTATGTACATTGTGTAGACCTAACCAATATGTAGAGCTGACCCGGTAAACTTTATTTTGCCATGAATTAGCCCGCGGCCTATTCTGTGTACTACAGAAAATGCTTAAAAATCTGAGTAGCCGTTTCGAGGAAGTTCGATGAAAAACTGCACGAGATTTTTAAATATTATTTTATGATAATTCTATGTACCAGAGGCTCACTCTGTACTTACGTTAAGCCTATGCGCATACTAGGCGACACGCGACAGCGACAGTTCGGCGACTAGACGCGACGACAGGCTACGGCCGTCAATTTTCGTATAATATTTTGTCCAAATCTCCACACACTTGCCGTCGGAGTCGCGGAGTCGCGACGACAAGACGCCAGAAGCAAATGGCAACGTCGCGCCTGACGCGGCGACAAGTCGCCTGTTTGCGATTTGAGCAAAATTTTGCAAAAAAATATTTTGTCTAACTATTATTTCCTTCACATTGTTGTTGTTGTTACACTTTACATAGATACATAAGTACATAAGCTCACGACTGTATCCCAGAGGGGTAGGCTGAGACCAGGGACTGCCACCTGCCACGATCCTGACAAATCACTTTCGCTTCATCGGCATCGATTGTTACCCTTCATTAAACCCAGGTCTTGGAAGTTTACATATCGCTGTTTCTGGTACCCACGACACAGGGTATCGTGTATCTAGTGTGGGGCGAGAAGCCATGTATGTGCCTGTATATAAATGATGTTATGTTATTGAACAGTTAAAAAATTACATAATAAAAATTAAAGAACATGCCATCCATTCTACGCACCATCAGGAAAAGCGCTATAAGCGAGGCAAATATAACAAGTTGTGCCTAACACAGAGCGATTCTTGCGTAATCTTTACAGACTGGGTAACAGTAGTGAAATGACAACTCTTCGTGCGAAAATTCGTATGTCAATATCATAAATTAACTCAGCCATCTCGTCGCAATGCTGCAGCGATGACGTAGTAAGATTTGTCTAATCATGCTGAGATTACGCCCATCAGCCACTCAAGAGATTCCACGTCAATCACTTTTATTGTAAAACACAAGACCGAGAGTTTAAGGATAAGAATCCCAGTCTAGAATAGATCCTAGTTCTTGGTCGTGAGTTCTAAAAGTCACTGTTTAATTAATTGAGAGAATAGGAAGATAGATAGATAGATAACACTTTATTGCTCAACCAGGATACAGAGTTATTATAATTTTCTTATGTCTAAGTAACGGTATACAATCGGCGGTCTTATCGCTTAGAGCGATATCTTCCAGACAACCTTTGGATGGAGAGAATTGCAGGAAGAACAAAGTCGGTAGATATGGATTTTTGGAATGTACATAAATAAGAAAATCGAAAGAACATAAGTACTTATAAATACGTAATACACGATGTACATATATTTAGATAGTAATACATATATACGTACAAAATAATAGCATACTTATATATCTACAAAATAATAAAATAACATACAAAATAAATACATACGTACATAAATCCACTCCTGTATACCAGAGTGCCGTGGAGTGTCGGCTAAGAATAGCACTCCCCCATATCTTCTCGTGGGTGTCGTAAAAGGCGACTAAGAGAATACCCGTGCATATTATTACCCAGCACATACGGGTCGTACCGGTGTCGGGCAGCAGCGACATCGGTACGTATACGGTCTGCGATTGCCAACCCGCCTGCTCAGCGTGGCAATTACGAGCAAATCCTTCCATGGAAAGCCAAAACGGACCACGGCCCCCAGTTCCCGGTCGCCCTGCTATTCCTGATCAAGGCGGCGATCACGGTAACGGCAGGGTAGGGGGTGCGAAGAATCCCCGGGTTACGAAAGGCTGCCAAAAACAACTGACCTTGGCGACGTATAATGGACGCACATTACAGCTGGACGAGCACCTGGCACAACTGGAAGTCGAACTCGAGAAGGTAAAGTGGGATGTTCTTGGGTTATCTGAAGTCCGAAGAGAGGGGGAGGACACCGTAACCCTTGAATCAGGCCACCTGCTATACTTTCGAGAGGGAAATCAGCTATCTCAGGGTGGCGTAGGGTTTCTGGTAAATAGAGCTCTCCGTGACAACGTTGTAGAAGTTTCAAGTGTGTCGAACAGGGTTGCGTACCTTGTCATTAAGCTAACCGAGAGGTATAACCTTAAGGTTGTGCAGGTTTACGCACCGACCTCGACGCACTCGGACGATGAAGTGGAAGATATGTTCGATGACATATCAAAGGCCTTACACTCCACCACCAAGGCCCACTACAACGTTGTCATGGGGGATTTCAACGCCAAGGTGGGAGTACAGAATTGCAGTGAATCGGTAGTAGGATCCCATGGTTATGGAAACAGGAATCATAGGGGGCAAATGCTAGTCAACTTCCTCGAAAGGGAGGGGTTATTCTTGATGAATTCATTCTTTAAGAAAAAGCCCCAAAGGAAGTGGACATGGCAGAGCCCCGACACTATGACAAAAAATGAGATCGATTTCATCATAACGGACAAAAATTGTATATTCAGAGACGTCTCAGTGATCAATAGGTTTAATACCGGAAGCGATCACCGACTTGTGCGAGGCTCTCTGAATATCAATGTTAAGCTCGAACGTGTCCGTTTGATGAAATCCAGGCTCCGACCAACCCTGCACCAAACTATAGTGGGATCTGAAAAGTTCCAGTCTAACCTGGAGAACAAATTCGCTGCCGTGGAAACCACAAATGACGTTGACATCGACCAGGCCCTCGAGAATGTAGTCGGAATTCTCAGGGAGGAAGGTGTGAGATTTTGCGCAATGTGGCATAAAGGGACGAAGTCTAAACTTTTGGAAGAAACACTCAAGCTTATGGAGGAACGACGTGAACGCCCACCAGTCACTGCGTCAGAAAGGCATGCTCTGAACAGGAGAATTGGCAAACTAATTCGACGCGATCTCCGACGCTCCAACACTCGTTCAATAGAACAAGCAATCGAGCAAAATCGGGGATCGAAAGTGTTTGTCCAATCTCTTGGGAGAAGCCATCTGACAAAGTTGACCACCACGGATGGAGTGGTTGTTTCCTCCATACCAGAGGTTCTTTCGGAAGTTGAAAACTTCTACGGCCAGCTGTACGCTGCGCATGCATCTCGGTCAGATCCCGAAAATGAGGATTCCAGAGCTACATTGACACGCCACTATACTGAAGACTTGCCAGAAGTCAGCCTAGACGAAATCGCGATGGCTCTTAAACAGCTTAAAAATGGAAAAGCCCCTGGAGAGGACGGTATTACTACTGAGCTCTTGAAGTCCGGCGGTAAACCCGTAATGAAGGAGCTCCAGAAGATCTTTAATGCTGTCCTCTTTGATGGGAGAACTCCGGAGGCGTGGAGTAAGTGTGTTGACGTGTTGTTCTTCAAAAAGGGTGATAAAACCCTCCTGAAGAACTACCGACCCATTTCACTCTTAAGCCACGTCTACAAGCTGTTTTCAAGAGTCATCGCGAACCGTCTTGCGAGGAGACTCGATGAGTTTCAGCCACCTGAGCAGGCCGGCTTTCGGTCGGGTTATGGCACCATAGACCACATTCACACAGTGCGGCAGATTATACAGAAGACCGAAGAGTATAATCGGCCCCTGTGCTTAGCGTTTGTGGACTATGAAAAGGCCTTTGACTCGGTCGAAACCTGGTCTGTTCTGGATTCTTTGCAGCGATGCCAAGTCGACTGGCAATACATCCAAGTGTTGAAAGGTCTATACAACGCCGCTACTATGGCCATCCAAATCCAGAACCGGCAGTCTGAACCTATCCCCATACATCGTGGTGTGAGACAAGGGGATGTTATTTCCCCCAAATTGTTCACAAATGCTATGGAGGATATGTTTAAGACGCTGGACTGGAAGGGGTACGGCATTAATATTAGTGGCGAGTACCTTTCACACTTGCGGTTTGCAGACGATATTGTCATCATGGCGGAAACGCTGCAAGATTTACAACATATGCTGAGTAGCCTAGCTGATTCTTCTCAACGCATTGGTCTCCGGTTGAACTTACGGATAAAACCAAGATTATGTTCAATGAACACGTAAATCCGGAGCCAATTGCAGTTCAAGGCAGTACTCTCGAAGTTGTAAAGGAGTATGTTTACCTCGGGCAAACCATGCAGTTAGGTAAAAACAACTTCGAGAAAGAGGCCAATAGAAGAATTCAGCTGGGCTGGGCAGCTTTTGGGAAACTACGTCGAGTCTTCACATCGCCAATCCCAGAGAGTCTAAAGACGAAAGTCTTCAATCAGTGCGTCCTACCCGTCATGACATACGGTGCCGAAACGTGGACACTCACGGTGGGGCTGATCCACAAATTTAAAGTCGCTCAGCGTGCTATGGAAAGGGCTATGCTCGGGGTTTCTCTGAAAGATCGAATTCGAAACGAAGTCATCCGACAGAGAACCAAAGTCACCGACATAGCCCACCGAATTAGCATGCTGAAGTGGCAGTGGGCCGGCCATATCACCCGAAGAACTGATAACCGATGGGGTAGAAGAGTTCTTGAGTGGAGACCGCGGATCGGTAAACGTAGTGTAGGACGTCCTCAGACTCGGTGGAGCGATGATCTTCGCAGGGCGGCTGGCAAGAGCTGGATGAGAGTAGCCGAGGACCGTGTTCAGTGGCGTGCAATGGGAGAGGCCTATGTCCAGCAGTGGACAACCATAGGCCGATGATGATGATGATGATACCAGAGTGATTGGCAGAGACATCCAATTGCATATTGCAACCATTTAGACGAAAATACCAGACATCATCATCATTCAGCCACAAGAAGTCCACTGCTGGACATAGGCCTCCTCCATGGATTTCCAAAAAGACCGGTTGGAAGCGGCTTGCGTCTTCCTGCCACTTGGATGAGATCGTCTGTCCATCTTGTGGCTGGTCGTCCTACGCTGCGCTTGCCGATGTGTGGTCTCCATTCAAGAACTTTTCGGCCCCATCGGCCATCGGTTCTGCGTGCTATGTGCCCCGCCCCATATAGACATACGTGACATAGATAAAATAGGCCTGTACCGAAGTTGGGTAGGCAGACAAAAAGGAGTGCCGTTTGCCACGATCTTAACTTCAGAATATTATTAATACTTCGGAAGATATCTGTCACATCACTTTAGCTTCATGAACGTTGTTGTTGCTGTTGTTGTTGTTGTTACACTTTATTAAACAAAAAAAAAACATAATATGACTTAAATAACGTTCATTAGTCGTTGCATGCACGCAGGCCGGTTTCAGGTACTTTTTAACTCAGGGTAAGAAAAGAAGCATTTGTGTTACTTTTCCACAGAATCAGAACAATTGTTTGTAACATTTTTTCTACTTTCGGGTTCAGTCACATTACTTACAATTCAGCTGGTGGTTTCATGCGTAAGGCAATAAGATAAATTGTCGTCTAATTTCAGTGTGTACTCGTGGTGAATATGTATGAAGCAATTTGGAAGGCAGTAGATGCGAAACATACTGCCAGTGTAGCGCTAGGCTGCGAGTAAGTACTCGTATATGAGTAGGTAAGTCTCTCATACATGACATCAGCCTTTACGAACATGCACTCCACTAGGTCGAATGGTCGACTTACAATTGAAACTTAAAGGTATTTTAGGTATTAGGTCTATTGGCACAGTATAATGAACACCGTGTCGGCAATATTGGGCGTCTGCTAGACTTAACTACTACGCTCGCTTGATCGGAGTAGTTACTATCCATATCGATAGCAGGTAGACGCTTGAAATATTAAAACAATATTTAGTAATATACCTATTCACTTAAAAAAATAATTAAAGGGTGTGTGGGAGACACAACAAACGTGACCTTTTACCAATTAATAATGGTACGGAACCCTTCCTGAGCGAGTATAACTCGCACTTAGCCGGTTTTTTTAGTCCGCGAGTTTAAAAAGAAATAAATAAATAAATGAAGCCAGTTTAAAAACATGAATGTTAATAATAAAAGTAAATTCTTTAAATTATAACTAAGGGTCCCCTCTACGGCTGAAGGCCTCCTCCAGATAAGCCCAGCGGTCCCTATCTCTGGCTACCTGCGACAGCCACTATGCTGTTTGACCATCTATTTTTAGGTCTGCCTCGTCTTCTTATGTGGCCTCGCGGGTACTATTCTGTGACCTTTCTTGTCCATCTGTCGTCAGTTAGCCTCGCCACATGACCTGCCCATTTCCACTTCAGTTTTCGTATGGTCTCTAATAACGTCCGTGACTTTAGCTTGCTCCCGAAAAGGACTTTGAAGGACTTAAATTCCCGAGCATACTCCGTTCTATGGCTCGTTGACAGGTCTGTTTCTGTAAAAAGAAATATATTTTTTTAATAACGTAACCTTCGAAATGTCATAATATTACAATGTACCCGCCGATTTCTAAATTGAGATTTTGCTAAGTAAATACTTATGTAACGTTCTGTCGCGCTCTTTTCTGAGAAATTTGACGAGACATCACTACAGACAAGTACCTAGTTACTTAGCGAAATTCTCAATTCAGACACCCGCCATAAGTAAAACAGTACAGTGATCGTTTCCCGATGGCCAAGAGTCAGGCTCGACCTTGTGTGGTAGCATTGGTCTATGGTGGTAGTAAACATAAACATTACCGCTGCCTTTTTTTATTCTCTTCCTGCGTATTGAGCTTTCCGATGTAGACTGCGTGACTTTATCGTGATGATTTGAGAAAAGATGGTCAGATTGGAGTTTTTTTTGCTGCCTTTTTCTTCACTACATGCGGCCCCAAGGCAGCGGCTAACATTAACACAAGCAGAATGTAAATTCTTTACGTTGAAATAAATTTCTCATTTCTGATTTCTGTTTTCTGGTGTCATCAACGTACAATTGACAGCACATCATCCTATACACCCTTGCAGTCTACTCCATTGCACTACGGGTGACTTTGCAACTAAAATGTGAAGGTTGACGTTCCGTCAACTGTACTAAACACGCTGGATTTTTGCGACGCTTACCCGCCAACCTGCCTGGCTCTGTACAATATTAGCCATAAATAAGGCCACCAAGATGTTTCCTCTAGCCTTGTGGTTTTCATTCCGTGACGGCTCACTGTTCAGCGCTAATAGGCTGCTGTTACGAAGCGGTTTACTTATTTCCTTTCCCTTTCAAATTCACGGTTTCCTGATTTACGAGGTGCGAGTTACTTCTGCCAACATACGTAAATGACAAGAGTTCGCAAAGGGTTATTCTAACCTACAGAGTCGCAAATAAAGTTTGGTGGGTTGTTGAAGTCTACTTCAACTAGAGTATCTAGACTCTAGATTGATATCTCAGTTAATCAAGTTATTTTTCAAAAAAAAAAAAACAATAAAAAGTCACGCCCGTTACCCCCGAGGGGGTAGGCAGAGGCACGAATCACTAGAACTGGACCCACATTTTGCAGAGTTCATTAGGTCCCAACGTGACAAGAGGCAAGCCTGTCGCCATTATCCGGGCACAATTTATCAGCGAATGGTGTTGATGTAACTACAAACAAACAAATGTACGTAACTAAAAGTCATTGGTACATGCGGGATTCGAACCCAGACCCTCATGATCGAGAAGCAAGTGTGAACCCCACTACGCCAACACCGCTTATTTTTCATGATACTAGAAATAAACATAAATTGTCATTTCCACAACAAGATTCCTCATGATATATTAGAGTTACCCCCGAAGCGCTTTAGAAATGTGTTAAGCACACTCTGTGCAAAAAAGCTTACTATAAAATCGACGATTATTTAGAAGACAAAGATGTCTGGCGTTAAGCAGAACATTAATAATAAATGTATTCAAGGGAGAATTATGTTTCGTGTTCAACACATCCATGAGTAATAATTTTTAAGCTTGAAAGTTTGTTAATTAAGCTAAAACTGTTTTGGAGAGAGTAAATATGAAGGTTCTTCTTCACATAATCTATTAATTGTGAAACTAACAATTTTAACGTAAACATTTTGTTTCTATTGTGAAAAAAATATTTGAATTTGATAGAAAATGGTTCGAATTTGAATGATTCGAATGGTTTTTCACGATTCTTAGCCCTTCTAAGACGCAAATCAAAATTATTTACAACTAGCTTTTGCCCGCGACTCCGTCCGCGTGGACTTTAGAGTTAAATAAAGGGTTAAAGGGTTTTTAGAAAAACGGCAAAACACGTGTTCAATCGTAGAAAGTGTTGTGTTGATGAGTATTTATTTTAAGTTTCAAGAAAATTAGACAACATTCTTTATACTTCCCATACAAATTTTGGCAACCCTTTTCGCTCCCTTAGGGGTTGCATTTAAAAAAATCCGGTCTTATTCCTTACCTACATTATACATAGACCCTCTGTGCAAAAAAATTCAGCATCCTAGGTCCAACGGCTTGGGTTGGGCGCTGATGAGTAAGTAAGTCAGTCAGGACTTTGAATTTTATTTATAGATGATGAAATAGACAATAATATACTTCCCACTATAAAATATACTATATCTTGAAGGTAGTAGCTTCGCTCAATATAAATGTTTTAGATGTGGGTATATTCCAGACTTTTCTATCCGAAACATTTTCTAGAGGGGCATTGTTAATTTATAAGTTTGTTAGAGACAGTTTTATTAAGCGTTGAAGTAGTTTGTTTATTTTATAATAAGTTAGAAGCTCATTTTATAAGGAGCCTAAGCCCTTTCATAAAAAAAGAATTAAAAAACAATCTATCTTGAAATTATTATTCGTAGATTGATCACTGGCCCAATCAGACATTTACATTCACGACATTCGAAACCAATGAACGGTACAATTACCGAATTCTAACCAATCAAGGGCATTGGATTCCCAGATTCCCCTTTAAACTACACTAAAGGTCCCAGACTTGCCAGATAACATTCGATCTATCCCACAAGGTTACGGGATCGGGCCGTTGCATTCTCATAGCCGCAGACGAGTGAGAATGTCACAGAAGAACTGAAAAGAAGCCCTAATTCGTTTGATCCTTCACCTTTGATATATAATAATAGATACGGCAAAAACAACGAACTCTAAAATGTTAATAATTGATGCACTTGGCCTCGGCCCTTATTGTATTTATCGTATTTTTTTTAATCCGATAAATACTTTCGGAGATTACCCGCGACAAACAAACGTACAAGCTCTTCCTCTTTATAGTATTAGCAAAGATCGTCTATGTAGGTATACTAAGCAACACTGCGGTGAAAATAACTCTTTCAGCCGCTTCTCTCATGCTTGGGGCACATTTGGAATCCCACCTTCAGAATTTAGGGCCTGCCGTTCTATTCTGTAACCCTATTTTCACGTGAAATCGAAAGTGTACTACGGAAATTGTGTTCTGTATGGAATTCTAAACTAGCGCCCCGTTTGCGAATGCGGTGGTGAAGTAAATTAGTGTAATAATTAGATAGATAGATAGATAGATAAATAATTTATTTGAACTTCTTACACACACACACACACATTCGGAAACATAAAACAATTTTCTTAAACCAAATAATACAACAACGGAAACTTAAAACGATGCAGAAAAAAACACATAGTATTATAAAGTAAGAGTTCGGCATGCATAACCAATTCAGAGCAGAAAAAAAACACGACAAAGTTAAAACGAATGAACACCATAGTATGGCGTGTGCGTGGTGCAGCAGTACAAAATGGCCGTATCTCAGCGTCATTATCTACTCGGTAGAACAGATCGCTGATTTTCAGCTACAGCCAGGAGGATGTGAACGGAACGTGTACACGTATATACTAATTAACAGCAAAATTCAATTCAAGCTTAATCAATCAAATTAAACATAGATAATTAAATTAAATTCAATACAGTTACATTATTATATCTATTTGCATTTAGTTCGATTCCATTTAGTTCAATATTTAATATGTTGAATTCATTTCAGCCAATTAAATACCTGTTCCATTTCAATTCAAATCATCAGATTTAAATTATGTCATTTAGATAGACAGAGATAAAGAACATAAAAAGGAGATTACCCATTTCATTAATTAATTTAAATTCATATTGTTTTACACATTTAATTAATTTACTTCAAATTGTTTTACTCCAATTTCTTGAATTGAGTATTATATAGTTTATTTTCCTAATAATAATACTTTTTATTATATAAATAATACTTTTTATTAAATAATTAGTTTTTAAACTTCATAGAAATCATCATCATCATCATCAACCTATGTCTCCGCTGAGGGTTACGGGTCTCTTCCCTGATGATGGATAGGTCATACTCCACCACGGGGGGCAAGACCGGATTGGCGGAGGATGGGTGATGGATGGATTCATAGAAATAAGGGTCAATATCCCACCTGCACTAATCAGTTCAGTTCCGCGGTCCTCTATTACATGTGTCAAATATAAAGTTTGACATAAACCATACGTAAACATTCCCTTTTACGGACAACGGCAAAATAATTGCCACAGAATAAATTTTGTTTAAGGTGCGTTACGAAAAGCTTGACTGTCCATCTGTTCTACGCATGTAAAGTCTCTGTACCACCCATTGTGCGCTACTCTGAATAGTAGACGACGTGCCGTGTCTGTGCGGTTCAGCCTATTGTTTGAGACGAGATAGGTGATGGGAAATGTGCTGGTGGTTAGAAACAGTTTCACGACTATCTTGCAAATGCGCCGCTAATGCTAGATTAGTGGGATTGATTGTTTTAAGTTGGCAATCTTTGGTTAGGTAAATAATTACAAACTGTAAGATATTTATTTGCATTTAATAAATAACACTTTCAAACAATAAATGTTAAAATATTCATTTGGACATTTCCATAGAAATGAACTATCCCGAAGAACAATATTTGGGTGAAAATCAACAAAGCTCATTTTTGCCTAATTTCGGTGGTATTTTTTATTTATGGTTTTATGGTAATATTGATGTACATTTACATTTTTTTAGAAAGAATTTATAAAAGTAATATGGTAGCGGCCCTGAATAATCTTTAATAGTTTCAGATCTATAGCGTCCACCAAAATTTCATGCTCACCGAAATTAATATCTACCACCGAAATTATACTTTTCACACACCGAAATTTGAAGCAATGCACCGAAATTTTAATTTAATAAAACACTGGCTGATTTAGATTAAGTTTTATGATTTAATCATTGATTATTCACTATTAACCATTTAACAACTATTATGAACTGTATAAGAGCCTAATGTATTTAGTCTTGATCAAGATACATGGTAATATACTTACCAACAAAAACACAGATCAAAATTATTGTAAGTATGCAAAGGAGCTCTTCAACCTTATAACCCTCCTCTTATAATACTTCAATTTAGCTTATAAAGCTCAGTCACACATAAAATATAATAATATCCATTATGATTTAAACACAGATATTGGATTGAGTCTTGATTAAAATACTACATAATAAAAGCACTTAAACAAACAAAAGCACTCAAAGAACTACTTCAATCTTCTCTAATTTATTGAGTTAATTGAGTTAAGCTCAATTGACAATGACTTGCTCTTTTTTGAAAATGTGCATTAATCGAATAGTTTTCAATAATAAAATTAACTAAATAATATTAATCAACCGTAAACAAAAATTACCCGTTTCACTTTAAATAAAAACAATAAAACATGTTTGTTCTTCAACATTCATTATAGTTAAGCTCATTGCTTGGCTCATAAATAAAATATGAATTTTTATGTTAACCACAAAATGTTCTAACGAAGAAAATTATACTTAATAACAATAAAACAAAGACTTGGCATTCAAAATATCCAGGTCAAAACTCAAAATCACTGTACTTATTTTTCGTCATATAAGTACCTTTTAGCCCTTTTCTTGTACCGGACACTGTGCGCCTATTTTTGCCATTCTAGGGATAAAAATTCTTGGTTCTTATTTGAACGATATTTGTTTTATTTCCGATCAACAAAATAAATGTAAAAAAAAATGCAGCAAAGAAATGTGCTAAAAAATATTATTTAATTATTATTTAGAATACGTCTAATGTGGATTGTGGAGTACTTTTTTTTCACTGCATTTTTCAGGTTTTGGAAGCAGGTTTTATTATCGAAGATGTTTTAAAATACCCAAATAAAAATATGCAAAAAATACGTGAAGTAGGTATCTATTAATATTTTTTTACATTAATCTTGGAATTCATGAATAAAATGAGGGAAAATTTTATTGATGCAGCACCTACTAGAGATCACTATTTAAAGTCTATTTCAGTTTTTAGCTTCCTTAAGGTTGTATTGTATAAAGTCTCCATAAAACCATTTTACCGGATTAATAATCGTAGCCATATCAACGAATTACATTACTAGCAATATACAAGGAAAAAATATTTTTCACATAAAACCGAGTAACGTACCTACTAAGCAAAATTCCTTCTTTGCACTTTAGCAGCAACTTTGCCAGTTACAGCAGTGTACAAGGATGTTTTGTACGAAGAAATCGTTTTTCCTTGTATAGATCACAATAAATTGAAAAGTGCGTAGGTATTTTGAAAACAGTTGAAGTACCTATGTCAAAGCTAAATACTTTGAAATTAGCTGAGCATAAACATCGTAACAAAATAGGTATGCATATAAGGTCGTTCATTATTAGATAAGGATCTCTTAAGGGGCCATTCACCCCATATTGAACAACTTGAGGTATAAAGTTCTAACGAGGCTTTATATTATTTTTGGCCATTATCAATTCTAAATTTAATTATATTTCGACATTTGCCACAGTGGTTGGACATAGCTGGAGCCAGATAACCCTTAGCTTCCATCCAATGTGGACCTAAACAACATTATTTTATCATATTATCACTTAGTTTATCATGAATCGGATTGTTTTATTCTCTATTAATTATTTTTTTACCATAATATAAACAACATATAATTCTCTACTGCCTCTGGATATCCTATTTTACTTGTTCCGACCGCACTCCCGAATCAAATATTGTGACACTGGCACCCAACGTGGGGCCCAAAGTAAGATTATAATGTTGGACCCTATAGAAATAAAAAAATGAGCATAATCCAGTATATTTTTGATTATGTTCGTATTATTATGTGCTTACGAGTGTGTGGTAGTTACAAAGCTCCTTAGTTTTGTATAAGGAACAACGATTTCTTCGTAGAAAACCGGATTATGTAGAAAGAATGTTTACTTCCTTGTACATAACTGGCTATGTTGCTAGTAATATACAAAGAATGTTTTTTCGTAGGACATTACCCGGTTTTGTAAAAAGAATACAATTTTCTTGTACATTGCTGGTAATATAACTAGGTTATGTACGAATAACAACCATAATCTTCATATATAACAATTTCGGTGGCACCTTGCAATTTCGGTGGTGCAAAATTAACCACCGAATCCACCGAAATTGTACCACTGAAGTTAGAGACACGTCAAAAAAAGGTAATATTTTAGCAACCGTCCGTATTTTTAAAAGTGAAATAGTATGTTTGTAAAAGAAAACACAGTACGCACAATATACAGCAAATACGTAATCCAATTATTTACGTAAAAGTTAATATTTTAAGCCACCGACATTGCAGAATTTTGTTCTCCCATGCTATTTTAGTAGGTACTTACATTTTTGGCGGGATGGTGGAGCAAGATATCACACAACTGTTTCTTGTCTGCGCTATCGCATTACTGGCCCGTGCCGAGAGAGGTGCGGGGGGGTGCTTCTCACTTGTTTAGGTTTTTAGTTATGTCGAGTTGAATAAAACACACCGAAATTGTACTTTTTGCGCGGACACTTCCTAATACAATGATTGTAAGGTCTGTGTAACCGTTGAGTGTACCATTGTGTTAAATGTATATGTCAAATTTAATGTCAAATACATAAACATTAGCACTTATTACAAAATATGGCATATAATTCATAAAATTATTGGATTTGTGATAAAATTCGGGTTAAGGATACCCCACCGTAATATGATTTTGCACCTTTTAAATTTTTTATATAACTTTTATAATTATATAATATTCATTTGAAAAATGGCTCCAGGTGAAGTCTAACTTATATTTTGATTTAAAAAATACTGCAACTCTATTAATGTACTCTGTACTATCAAAATCAGCCACGCCGTGCTAAAAATGCAGGTGGGATTTTCACCCATTTACGATATTATTAATTGGAATACGCAATAGTGTAATTATCGTTGTGGACTGGAAGAGGATGTAGTGAGTAGAATTGAGAAAGGAATGTTGCGTTGGTTTGGACATGTGGTGAGGATGAAGGAAGAAAGACTGACGAAGCAAATACATAGAGCGAATGTAGTGGAAGGGCCGGTAAGAGACGCCCAAGGCGGACATACTTCAACCAAATAGGGGATGTACTAGCAAAAGGCAACAAAAAGTACCCGAAACCGGCGTGCGTGCATGCAGCGACTAATGAATGTCGATGAAGTGAAAGTGATTTGTGAGGATCGTGGCAGGTAGTAGTACCTAGTCTCTGCCTACCCCTCTGGGGTACAGGTGTGAGCTTATGCGTGTATTTATTATAGTCCGTGCCAGATTGATTGAGAAAAGCGGACAATGACCTTTAGAACGTTTAAGCAGGGGTTGCAAACCTAATGTAGCTTTTCGAATTACTCGTAGAGTACACTTTATATGTAGGTTTATATTTATTTATAATGGGTAATTATAAGTCAAGCCACAGATTTATTTATTGGCCACGTGATCAAACTTCTTATTTTATAAGTAAGCAACGGGAGAATGAGTTGGCCTCTATTAAACTAATTCGTATTTTTTACACGATATCACACAACTGTACTGTGCTGTGTGGTGTCGGCCTAGAGAATAGCACCAACCCAACTCGTCCCGCGGGTGTCGTAAAAGGCGACTAAGGGACACAAAACCGGGGGGTGGGCAGCAGCGCCTCCTGCAGTACAACTCTACCGCACTGCAATCCCCAACCCGCATGCCCAGCGTGGGGATTATGGGCATTACCCCCAATGATGGCACAACCTAGGAAACGGCCCCTAGTTCCCGGCCGCCTCGCTATTCCTGGCCATCGTGGCAGCGGCCATGGTAACGGCGGGGTAGGGGGTGCTAAGAATCACCGGGCTACCTTAGGCTGCCACAAACAACTGACCCTGGCAACGTTCAACGGACGCACTCTGAGGCTTGACCATCATCTAGCGCAGTTGGAAGTGGAGTTAGAGAACATTAAATGGCATGTTCTGGGGTTATGTGAAGTCCGCAGAGAGGGGGAGGACACCGTAACCCTAGACTCGGGCCATCTTCTCTACTTTCGCGAGGGTGATAAAACATCCCAGGGTGGCGTAGGTTTCCTCGTCAATAAGGCCCTCTCTAACAACGTTGAAGAAATCTCTAGTGTGTCGACCAGGGTAGCGTACCTGATCCTTCGGCTGTCCAAGCGTTACAGCATGAAGGTCATTCAGGTTTACGCACCGACCTCGGCACACTCGGATGATGAAGTTGAGGATATGTACGAAGACATATACAAAGCCTTACATAACACCACGAAGGCTCACTTCAACGTTGTAATGGGGGACTTTAACGGCAAGGTGGGAACCCAGAGTGGCAACGAGTCCCGAATAGGCCCGCATGGTTATGGAGTCAGGAATCACAGGGGGCAAATGCTTGTCAACTTCCTTGAGAAAGAGGAACTATTCTTGATGAACTCTTTCTTCAAGAAACAGCCTCAAAGGAAGTGGACATGGCAAAGCCCCGACACTGTGACCAAAAATGAGATCGACTTCATCATGACGGATAGCAAGCATATATTCACAGATGTCTCAGTGATCAACAGGTTTAATACCGGATCTGATCACCGACTTCTCCGAGGCTCTCTGAATATCAACTTGAAGCTTGAGAGAAACCGTCTGATGAAGTCCACGCTCCGACCAAACCCAATCCAAATCATGGCGGGCACCGAGAAGTTCCAGCAGCTTCTCGGGAATAGATTTGTTGCCTTGGAGCCCACCGACGACGCTGACGAGACCCTACACAATCTGGTCGTAACTCTTAGGGACGAGGGCATCAAGTTCTGCAAAACGCAGCGGACAGGCAAGAAATCCAAACTCTCGGCTGAGACTCTCCGGTTACTGACAAAAAGACGGGAAACCACCCAAGCGACTTCGTCAGAGAGGTCAAACCTGAACAAGCAAATTGCGAAGATGGTACGGCGCGACCTTCGGAGCTCCAACACACGCCTCATTGAAGAGGCAATAGAGCAAAACCGAGGGTCCAAAGTATTCACTCAGCAGCTTGGCAGGAGCCACCTGACGAAGCTTACAACGCACGACGGGAGGACCGTATTGTCGAAGCCGGAGATCTCCGCCGAGATAGAGGATTTCTATGGCCGATTATACGCTGCACATGCTTCTTATTCCCAACGAGACGACCAAGATTCCAGAGCCACCCTGACGCGCCACTACACCGACGAACTGCCTGACATCAGTCAAGACGAGATCGTGCTAGCTCTGAGGCAGCTTAAAAATGGAAAAGCCCCCGGTGAGGACGGAATAACATCAGAGCTTTTGAAAGCTGGAGGAGTCCCTGTTATACAGGAATTACAAAGGCTCTTTAACGCCGTCCTTCACAGTGGGAGAACTCCAAAGGCATGGAGCGGGAGTTTGGTGGTGCTCATTTTTAAGAAGGGTGACAAAACTCTTCTTAAAAATTACAGACCCATCTCGCTCCTGAGCCATGTCTATAAGCTGTTTTCACGAGTGATCACGAATCGTCTCGCCAGGAGACTCGACGAGTTCCAGCCGCCGGAACAGGCCGGGTTTCGCGGAGGATATGGCACCATAGACCACATTCACACAGTGAGGCAGATTATACAGAAGACCGAAGAGTATAATCAGCCCCTGTGTCTTGCTTTTGTGGACTATGAGAAGGCTTTTGACTCTGTCGAAACCTGGGCTGTTCTGGAATCCTTACAGCGATGCCAAGTAGACTGTCGTTATATCGAGGTGTTGAGATGTCTGTACGAAGCCGCCTTCATGAGTGTCCAAGTACAGGGCCAGCAGTCTAAACCTATCCAACTGCGTAGAGGAGTACGACAGGGGGATGTTATATCCCCGAAACTGTTTACAAGCGCGTTGGAAGACATGTTTAAGACGCTGGACTGGAAAGGAAAGGGCATTAACATAAACGGCGACTACATCTCGCACCTGCGATTCGCAGACGACATTGTCTTAATGGCGGAGTCGCTGGAGGAGCTGAACCAGATGCTGGCCGGCCTAGCTTCAGCCTCGCGACGTATCGGTCTTGGCATGAATTTGGATAAAACCAAAGTCATGATCAATGGCCACATTGATCCAATACCGGTCGTCGTAGAAGGTCACCTTCTCGAAATCGTTTCCGAATACACTTACCTCGGGCAGATTCTGCAGTTAGGTAAAAACAATTTCGAGAAGGAGGCCAAGAGGAGGATCCAGCTGGGCTGGGCAGCGTTTGGGAAACTACGTCGAGTCTTCTCGTCATCCATACCGCAATGCTTGAAAACGAAAGTTTTCAATCAGTGTGTCCTACCTGTTATGACCTACGGAGCCGAGACATGGACACTCACGAAAGGGTTGGTCCACCAGTTTAAAGTCGCTCAGCGAGCTATGGAGAGAGCTATGCTTGGAGTTTCTTTGAAGGATAAGATTCGTAACGAATACATCCGACAGAGAACCAAAGTTATCGACATAGCTCAGAGAATTAGCAAGCTGAAGTGGCAGTGGGCTGGCCATATTTCGCGAAGAACCGACAACCGCGGGGGTAAACGTGTTCTTGAGTGGAGACCGCGACTCGGCAAACGTAGTGTAGGACGCCCTCTAACCAGGTGGGATGACGATCTGCGAAGGACTGCAGGCAGATGCTGGATGCGGCAAGCTGAAGACAGGGCGCTATGGCGCTCATTAGGGGAGGGCTATGTCCAGCAGTGGACTAATATAGCCTGATGATGATGATGATGTATTTTTTACAACGACAGCTAAATATTCTATAGAAAGCTTCAAGTAAAGATCAACAATTCGGAATCGCCCATGAAGGGTTCTGTAGCAGCAAGTAACATTTAATATAAAATTTAAAGTTCTTGCAGTTCGCTGTAACTTTGATCGATGTTTTAATAATAGTGTATTTTTTTAATTAAGTTAGTAATTTTACTTATTAACAACTTAATTAAAATAAAAACACTATTGAGTTGATCGAATGAAAGGTAAATTGCGGTTTACAACGTTTGTGACGTATTAAAAAAAACTGCTTACTAGATCTCGTTTAAATAAATTTTCGGTAGAGGTTTGCATGGTAATGTACATATGTACATCATATATTTTTTTTAGTTTTATAATTCTCTTTGTTTATAAGTTACAGGGGGATACACATTTCACTACTTCGGAAGTGTCTCTCGCGCAGTATCATTTTTTCAGTTTAAATAGTCTTACTGTCAGAAGTTTTCAAGCCGCCCTGATGCATCTGACTTGGCTTAACGACTGCCATCTATCGACGGTAGCCGGCACCGACTGCTTAACGTGCCTTGCGAAGCACGGAATCGCTCGGAAAAATGCCACTAATGCGTTAGTCATAGACGGTGACCCATCCATGGACAGAACGCGCCGTATGTTGCTTAACCTTGGTGAACGTTTAAGATCACTCAGGCAGCTCAGGCTTCATTTATTATGGATCGGCGACGACGTCTCTTTCCATACGAGGTTAAAGGGCCGGGTGTTTCATTAGATTCTTCTGAACTCATGTCGAGTCAGTAACGATCGTCACGGTAAAACTAATATAACAGATTCAACAACAAAAAACAAACTCAACAATATAACAAATTTAACAGTATAAACTCAACAAAAACAATGTGACTGCAATGAATTACTCGAGACGCTAGCGATAGCGATAGATAGACGATAGCGCTAGCGTGTGTACACACGCTAGCGCTATCCGAACACGAATGAAAACACAAAATAGTGGACTGGCCAAAAAAGGTGACGCATCTCTGGCTCTCATTCGTCTGTCGTTGTCGCGTTACGTTTAGAACGATCTGAGGTAACACGCATTTTGTTTGTTTTTAAGAGATGAATTTGGAAAAGCTCAATATGAAGATTACATTGCTTTAATGTTTTTTAATATATAAAGTTCGGCTATAGGCCTGGATTATCGACAGAAAGTGCCATATTGTGCTTAAAGCACACCGTCAAGTATTACACCGACCGGAAAACACCCATCTACGCTTGTTTTCTCGATTTGTCCAAGGCTTTTGATATGGTGTCGTACGATAAGCTGTGGAAAAAGCTGGAGGAAATCAACCTGCCCAAGGAGACCATTAATATTTTTAAACATTGGTACGGACACGAAATCAACCAAGTGAGATGGGCTGATTCACTATCGGAGCCATACCGACTGGAGTGTGGGGTGCGTCAGGGGGGGTTGACGTCTTCCTCACTTTTTAATCTCTATGTCAATGACCTGATTGTCGTACTCAGCAGTCAGCATGTGGGTTGTCACATAGATGATGTGTGTGTCAACAATTTAAGCTATGCTGATGACATGGTACTGCTGAGTGCGTCAGTCTGTGACATTGGAACCTCGTTGCGAACGTGTGAGATGTAGCTCTCATGTGGCTCTCCGCAGCCACGGACTTGTTTATAATGCTAAGAAAAGCCAATTTATGGTTTTTGAGGCGGGAACAAAGCGACCAAGCCACGTGCCAGCGATCACATTAAGTGGAAGTAAGCTTGAAAGAGTCGTCAGCTTTAAGTACCTAGGGCACATACTCACGCCAACCCTCGACGACGACACTGATACAGAGAGGGAGCGGAGAGCCCTGTCAGTTAGAGCTAATATGATTATCCACAGGTTCAGGCGGTGTTCGACGGGGGTGAAAGTGACTCTATTTAGAACTTACTGCACCTCCTTCTACACTGGCAGCCTGTGGGCTAGTTATACTCAAAAAGCCTACAGGGCTCTCCGCATCCAGTATAACAATGCGTTCAGGGCGCTGATGGGGCTGCCTCGCCATTGTAGCGCCTCCGGCATGTTCGCCGACGCGCGAGTAGATTGTTTCTACGCGATTATGCGTAAGCGTGGCGCGTCACTAGTGAGCAGAGTGCGGGGCAGCCCCAACAGCGTCCTAGCGATGATCGCGGCGCGGGTCGACTCCGCATACATCAACCACTGCTGTAGGCTTCAGGTCGTACGCAACAGGCCCTGATGTATGTATGTTTCATTGTCCTAGCTTAGATACTACTAACATAAATTTAAGTTTAAAATGTACTAACCAAATATGAATCTTGTTGTTCGAAGCAAATAAATTATTATTATTTTTACAAAAGTGTTGTCTAGT
Organism: Yponomeuta plumbellus; assembly: GCA_947310845.1. NCBI lineage: Eukaryota > Metazoa > Arthropoda > Insecta > Lepidoptera > Yponomeutidae > Yponomeuta > Yponomeuta plumbellus. Next base: position 24,077,723 of record OX371193.1, on the reverse strand, counting down.
GAAATGCTGCGCTACTTACCATGAACATTTTTCGCGATATAGGTAATATTTTGGGATGTTTATAGGAACCACAGACATTATTCTTTAAGAAACAATGAAACAAAACATATGAGCTGGCCTAGAAGTGGGAATAATATCAATATTTATAATAGTTTTCACATTAAAATTGAGTATTTTTATGTTACCCTGTTTGACACTCGGCTCGTGCTCGGCTCGTTACCGAGGTCAATGTCCGTTTTTCTCAATCCATATGGCACCGAGTATAATTTAAAAGATTCGATGGCTTCAGTCACAAACAAAAACGATTTACCCTTAAAATTCGCAATTCCTGTCCACTTTTATTCACTGTACACTAACTACAGGAAGTATAAAAAATAGGCTATTTGACAGTGAAAAAAACAGTATTATTTATACGTATTCGTATAAATATGTGTCTTCAAACCGCTTTAAGGCATTTTAACTAAAAAAACAAATATGATTTGTAAAAAAACACAAGATGAAATTTGATAATTATGTATCTTGAATATTCTTATCTTATCTTATCTTATCTGCCACTATTGTATCGAACACGGCTTGGATTTATGATGACGTCACATGTCAGTAAAAATGGTGTCTGTCATTCATTCTTTCTTACGTTCATTGGTTGGTTTACGAGGAAGCGATGTCATTATTCCTAAACGACACCATATTGCCCAAGATAGCGTTTTGGTGGCTTATTTGAAACTAAATTTTTGTTTGCCTTTTTAGAAGAAATACACGACATAATTTAAAATGCCTCCGGTTCGTAACGACTAAATGTCAAAATGCCATGATTTCATTGTAACTGAATTTCAATTCGCCTTAAAGTAGTCCTATAATGCCTGAAATCTCAAATGACTTTATTTCAATTTGTTCAAATTTCAATTAACCTTAATCCCAAAATGCCTGAAATCCGAAATAGCTTTATACTACAATGTCTGAATTGCAAATTGTCTCGTGGATGTGGTTTATCACTTTCTGAGGACTCCATGAACACCAACAAACAAAATGAGATGGCTTTCAGAAATCGGTCAAATTGCCTATTACGTTATTTCCAACTGATGGAGATTTCAGCGAAATAAGTGTGTCACCAACTCATTATGTCCCCACCGAGGGGCACGGGTGTCTTCCCTGAGGAAGGTATAGACCATACTCCACCACGGGGGCCAAGTCCGGATTGGTGGAGAAACATAAAATAAGTGTATCCGGTAAAATTTACAATCGAAAGTGATTGTCAAACACTAACTCTTTTTGTATTAGGTACCTACTAATACCTGAAGACGTTGCGCACATTTGAACCCAGTACTTTGTAACAGGTCAAGCGTTTGGTTCGCAACTGAAGTTACGCAATACCGATTGGATCTCAGTCCAGTGCACGAAACATTGCTTCGGTGTTATTTCAGAGTCTGATTGAAAGTGAACTGCAAACACATTAATTAATCACGATACTCAGCTAGTGACTACAATCTGCGTAGTAACTGAAAGATACAGTGAACCAAGCCACAAGGCACTACTCTAGTGATAGTGACAGTGACACAATCGTCAAGACAGGAGGTGACAGTGCAAGATGCCGGACACAGGGATTGTGTCCACGGGAATCAGCATCGGTCTGCTGGCAGGCATCGTCTCCGGCGTCTGCTACATCGTCGCCAACGGGCTCCACTGGCCAAAGTAAGTTTACTTTTTAATCGACTTCCAAACAGGAGAGAATCGCTCGTAGCTTGGGCTGCCTGAGTGATCTCAAACGATCACGAAGGTTAAGCAACATAGGGCGCGTTTAGTCCATGGATGGGTCAACGTCTTTGACTAACGCTAGTGGCATTCTTCCGAGCGGTTCCGTGCTTCGCAAGGCACGCTAAGCAGTTGGTGCCGGCTGCTGTCGAGAGATGATAGCAGTCGTTAAGGCAAGTCAGAGGCCTTAGGGCGGCTTCAAAACTTCTGACAGTAAGACCAGCCACTAGTCTTACAAGCCTCCACAAATCCGGACATGGGCCCCGTGGTGGAGTATGGCCTGTACCTTCCTCTACTCAGGGAAGAGACCCGTGCTCCTCGGTGGGGATATACAGGATTGATAATAAAAAAGGAGGATGTTCTCAATTCAACAATTTTTTTTATGTTTGTTACCATAGAACTTACTAGCTGTGCCCCGCGGTGTTACCCGTGGTTCATCGATTTTCCCGTAGGAATAAGATATTTCCCCGCGGTAAAACGTAGCCTATGTTTTAATCCAGGGTATCGGCTAACTCCATACCAAATTTTATTAAAATCCGTCCAGCCGTTTCAGCGCTAAAGACTGACAAACATATAAACACACACACAAACTTTCACGTTTATAATATTAGTGTGATGACCAAGGCCTCGATTCCGTTAGTGCATTATAGTACGATGAGAGATACACGGTCGGCTCACGTCACGTCAAATCGCCACGTTCATGCAGTTATCTTTGTACTACGATGGATAGCAGAATACGGTAATTGACACTATCAACGATAAATTATTTGAGATGCTCGATTAAAACAAAAACTACAAAATGTTTCGGAAAATGTTGGAAATCCGGCTGGGGACAAAAAAAAAAGAAACCCAGGTCTTGGATGTTTACATGTTTGTGACGTCACAGGGTATCCTAGTGTGGGGCCAGAGGCAATGTATGTGCCTGTATGTAAATGTTATGTTATGTTATGTATTCTTTTAATCATTTACTAGTTACGAGTATTAAAATTTTTAAATAGATGAAACATGAAAAGAGTGCTCTGAAATGTGACGTCACAAGCAAGTACATATTTTCATACAAAATTCCGTTTTAAAAGTAACTCATTTGACATTTTGTCAAATACCCAATTGGACCGATTTTGATGATTCATTTTTTATTTGAGCTGGTGCTTCCAGTGTGGTCGTATTTCAATTTGGTCTAGCATTGACATGGCATTCATGAGAAAACCATAATTATAATTATTTCCTTTAAAACCTTTAACAAACATTATGTAAAAATTTAGTTTTAGTCTAGTGTAAGTCTTTTAAATCACAAATAAATTACTTACTTACTTTCTACATACATACATAAGCTCACGCCTGGTATCCCAGAGGGGTAGGCAGAGACCAGGGTCTACCACCCGCCATGATTCTGAAAAATTTCGCTTCGTCGACATTCACTAGCTTGCCTAATCGTTTTATCAGCCGGGTATATAACAATATTTTTTTGCATAACGAATATTCAGCAATCGTTCCGTTCTTGTTTACGCACTGAGCAACTGGCAATCCACATGGCTTACGCACTTTTTACCATAAGATAAGATAAGAATATTCTTTATTGTACTCGTACCAGGAAAAACAAATACAGAACATTAACAATAAGATGCAGTACAAGAGGCGGCCTTATTGCTTAAAGCAATTTCTTCCATATAATTAGGTACCTCCGCACTTAATTGTTATATTGCCGAATTAATACAATTATGTCTATTGGTGTATACTGACGAGGATAAGAGTATAAAACAGAACACAAATTTTAATACTTCTAGCAAAAATAAAAAGATTAGATTAGATTAGATTAGAACTCTTTATTGTACACACCAGAAAACAAACAAAGAAATGTTCATGAAAAAATCTGAAAGGTACAGATGAGCACAAAATTGTAAAGATTCATAGGACGTGGATTGCTGAATATACTTTAATTCATAGTAACAGATAAGGCATCTGATTTAGCGTGTCCTATGGTTAGTGAAAACGGGCATTACAGATGTTAGTGGATAGATATCCGTGATTTATGGCGCTAGGTGCACCCTTTATTCAGCCCCGTGACAGTTTGTTTTGAAAGTGCGTCGTGTCGGTATAATTTTTTCTTAGGTGTCTCAACGATACCATCTCATACAATAATACGATTGTAATTTTTTAGATAATTTAAAAGAAAATCGTTGTATTTATGATATAACAAAAGATAATATTAAAGCTAAAGGACTGTTTTATTTCAATTAAATTGATAAAATGCTCATAAAAGTCAGTTAAATAAAATTTACCGGTATCAACAGGGTATATCTACTTAGGTGTCACTTAGGTTGGTGAAACTGAATTTAAGTTATAGAGTACTTTAGGGGGTAAGAAAAGAAGGTACCTCAGAAAAGAGTTACCTAGTTATGAGGAGCTTATGGGTTGGTTGGTGAAAACGGGCCTTAGTTAAAACACACATCACGATTTAAGCCCTCGCCTTCAACCGTGTCATGTTCAAACAAAATCATACTTCGGTACCATCTCGAAGTGATATCGTAAAAGGAATGCACGCGTAAACCTAATTAATATAATGAATTTGTGCGTGCTCGATCCAGCTGTTGGTATTTATCTGATAGAGATGGCTATCATCGCTCCACATTGTTACGAGCACATGTATACTCATTTCGTCACATCCTCATCTGACCATGCGATATTTCGACAAAAGAACTAAACATTAGTAATCGGGCACCGACCGTGACATGCGGGGTGTAGCCTAGCCGTCAGTTTTTTAGTTTACTAATACAGGTGTTCAAAAAGGTAAACATTTTCGGGGTACTGGTCATTTACCACGTTGAAAAAAAAAATGGTGCAAACTTTTACATTTTTTTTTACATAACTTTTGCTGTGCTTACCTATAAGTGGTGTACATACACGTAACTTTATCTTCCTGTAACACTATTGTACTATGTTTTGTATGTATGCTGTTGGTGTGCCTAATAAAATAAAATAAATAAATAACTTAAAAAGTTATGGGGATTTAAATACCGAAGTATCTAATGCGGTATTTAAAGTATCATAACTTAAACCCACCTAACCTATAAAGGTAATTTTAGAAATAATATAAAAAAATCGTATCCCCATAACCGTAACTGTTAGGACCCAGGGTCCTGGGGTGGAATGTGGGGGTACCTAGTAGATGACCCCACCAGTATGCCAAAAATGTTTGACGGTCCATGCGCCGAACACCCTGTATAAGATAGAGTCAACAGACGAGATAATGCAACTGATCTAAACGGAATTATCAAACTCAAGTACCGGGAATCGCGCTGCAATCATTTGACTTCTATAAGTACTCTCAAGTGGTGTGTGTGGCAGTGTACTTTGAATTGGAACAAAAAAACTAATCAGGGTAAGCACTGTCTATGACCTGATGTACGACGACCTCTGTGGCGTAGTGGTTAGCGAATCTGCTTACCATGCGAGAGGTCCCGGGTTCGATCCCCGGCTGGGGTGAAAAAAAAAACTCCAGGTCTTGGATATTTACGTTTGTGACGTCACTGTTTCTGGTTCCCACAACACAGGGTATCCTAGTGTGGGGCTAGAAGCAATGTATGTGCCTGTATTAAAAAAAAAATGTAACGTTGCAAACAATACAAAAATCGCTCTTTCTCTCCATCAACGTTGAAATCCGTTGAAATTGGTTCACGTAATTGAAGGCTCGTTGATCGCTGACATTGATAAAAGACATCGCTGATACGGTTATAATGAACTAACGGAATCGAACCGATCGATTGTAACCGAGAAGGCACCTATGCTTCACAGCGTACTGGCCACCTGTCAACCGAGTGTAAAAAATAAAAAAGGGGAGGTTTTTGAATTAGGAATGCACGAGGCATAACGCCGGTGGGCGCCCGTCGCTGGCGGAGTCAGTTACCGCCAAATATCCGCTTGCAGCGCAGTTACGGAACGCCATTTAATTTTGTTTTATTTTTATCGATAGTTCGTGCGAAGAGTTTTATTTGTGTCAAAATTCTAGAATTGTGACTGTGTCCAGTGATTTTTGTCCCGGAGTTATTTTAAGTTTCGGCTGTGGTCTAGGTAAGTGAACCTGTCTTGGTACTTATACTTTTTTTTTAAATATGAGATAATGGTGGGTGCATTCGATAGCAACTCAACCTTTACACGCATGCACTTTTCACGGTGCTTTTACGCTGCGAGGGACTTTGTTAATAAAATATACATAAATGTTTACCTGCTGTGGAGTTACTTGAGGACTACTTATAATCAAAATATTATTATGTTGGTTGTTGGTACCTAAATATGCAAAGAATCTGACGAACACCTTGAAAGTCAAAGGAATTTACTCTTTCCACATTTTTATAGGTGAATAATTAACATTGTTCAAGCATTGTAAGGTCGTTTACGTACTTAGTGAACTATCTAGAATAAGCTAGATCCCGTCCAAAATTAAGTGTAAAAAAGGGACCAAGTTTGACGCTTATGTTTGTCGGCTACGCCGGTAAACGATGAATGGAACTTGCTAAAAAAATGTTTAAATAGGATAGGAGAGAGCACGTTAAAAGACAAATAAACATGTTTTTATTCTCTACGTCCTATACGTTTCATAATATAACCAGGTCGAATATTCAAATTCAAGTCACGTGGTACAAAAACGCGCCAAGAATATGACGTCACTTACGTAACTCACGTATTTTTTTTCTTTTCTTTCTATAAGTCTTCTATGGTATAAAAGTAATGTCACTCCAATCTTAGTGAGACGCAAGTACCTACCCCATCCGAAGTACCTAAATAGATGCAAATTTCTTTGGAGGATTTCTTAACTAAGAACCTTTCTTCACTAGTATTTAAAAAAATATTCATTACATAGAACTCTACATTGTTGAACTTTACAAGTAAAGGCACGTGTTCGTTTCAAAATCTAGATGATTTTTGAGAAATAATGTCGAAAAATACTCCAAAGATTTTTTCTTTCTTTCTTTCTTTCAAATTCAGTCTCTACCTACATGGTCCTTGGTCGCTACCGAATTTGCAACTTGACGAGTCCTCATCCAGAAATGTGTCGTGTTTAGGATTAGCTCCATAATTCACATTTCGAAATATATCAATGAGATCCGGATTAAGTTATTAAACGTGTAGTGCTTACGAAAGTTATAGTTCAAAAAGAAAATATATTTAATCAAAAGTTTACATGACACAAAACTAATAAAAATAAAAATAATTCACCACTGGCTTCGTCAACAAAATTAAATAATAGTGAAGCATAAACTAGTAATTAAGCTAAGCAACATTTTTAGACGCCCCGGACCATATCTGATGCAAAAGTTCCCATAACGCTGGCTGCATTACCACGTTGAACAGCCAGGGAGACCCGTTGCATGAGACTGATATGCCCCAGAGCGACAGTCCCAGCCGCGGTCCCTCAAGCGCCGTCCGTTCTAACTTCCAAATAAAGGCCTTGCCCTGCGCACCCCAAACTCCGCTAGTTTAAATGGATAGTGGCACAAAAATATAACTGCACATGAGTTGACTTTATTTTCTGCACTTTTTTTCTAAAATATAGGTATCAATGAGAATGTGTCTTTTACAACTTTAGTTCGACAACTTCTGATTTTTGTTCTATGACATCTAATTTGTTTCCCGTATTTTTGTGTACTGTTTTGAAATGTTTTCCTGTATTGGTTAAAGCGATAGGTCTATAGGAAACAATGTATTTAACTTAGGCTAATTGTGCCAAAAATTATCAAGTCATGAAACAAGAGACGATCACGCCGTTTGACCACGCAACAGCAAAAACCGATTTCCCAACTGTCGCCTCTGTTGTAACTCTCATGATAATTACTTACAAAATTCATCATTTTCCGTGACTCACTGTTGACCTGCCGGATTGCAGAGGTCGCTAATGAAAACCGGTGATTAGCAATGGGTGGGCGGTTGAATTCGGTCGGGTTGGCACGTTTTAGCGCGCCGAATGCGATGTTCCGCTCTGGTGGAGAACCCCCCCGCTCTGGCTCGATTGTTGTGGAGGTTTTGAATTTAGAATAGATAAAGTTGGGTATTTGCTGTCTATTCTGTGCAATCGACAGCACATCGGGTTTTCAAGAGCACGGATCAATCTCTACATAGTTCATATTATTATTATGATCTAATAGCTGATCCGGCACACGGGGTATGAAAAATAGATAACAACATATTCTTAGACCTACCGAATATAAAATTTCATTAAAATCAGCCATGCCATGCCGTTTCGGAGGAGTATGCGCACTAACGGGGCACTAACACGGTGAGTGGTGACACGAGAATTTCATATACAGGGTGTCCCAAAAAGTAGTGTCAAGCGGAAGTCCTGAGATAGAACACCCCTTGGAGCATCCGAAACACCCCCATGTATGTTCCGCGATTTTTCGTAGTTTTCGAGTTATGAATTTTTTACTTAAATTTTGAGAAATTGACCTAAACAACTTAAACGTTTCTAAAAAAAAAAGTATGAGACTTTTTTGAGATATTTTTTTTGCAACTTAATTCTCATGAATTGTACATTAATGTTTAAAACATTCGTATTCGTAACTTAGATGGAAGTTTTAAAAATGATGGTACAAAGTGAAAAAATTTCGCTCAGTGAATTATGTCTTAAAATTTCAAGTTTAAATTTAAAATCTTTATAGGTAGTTTCATAGCTCCCAAGTAGGTCTAAAAACTGCGCCAAACTCTCAGCTTTCATAATCATTAAAAAAAAGTAGTACTTAATGATCTACTTTTGCTGAAATCTGACTTCAAAGACAGAGAGGTGGAAAACTCTTAAAATTTGCCATTTGGTAAAGAAGTATTTTTTTGGGCAATTAGTTAACTAATCGAAAATTATTACAAAGTTAAGATTTTGCCATTTGAAAGTTAAATTTTTAGAAGATTCTTTGAACTCGCTGTATTGTGTGATACTTAAAAATTAAGTTACAAAAATAAAATCTTTAAAAAAGGGAAACTAAAATAAAACAAAAAGTAACTGTTAATTATCATTTATTACAAAAAGTTCTCAAAATGCCTCCCTTCCTGCTCAATACAAATTCTGCACCTTATGAAAAAATTATCTTTTAATCGCATAAACGCTATTCTGTTGTCTTTTATTCTTTCTTCTGCGTTTCGCAATTTTGTGCGTAATTCTTGAATGTTTCTTATTTCTTTAGCGTAGACTAATTCTTTGTAATATCCCCAGATGAAGAAATCAATAGGGTTTAAGTCTGGGGACCGTGGAGGCCACGCGATGGGCCCTCCTCGTCCGATCCACTTGTCTCCAAACCTTTCATTTAAATGTTGTCTCACGATGCTAGCGTAATGACATGGAGCGCCATCGTTTTGAAAAAACATGTTCCTCCGCGTTAATAGATCTACATCTTCTAGTAAGTTGTAGAGATCTTCTCTTAAAAATTCTAAGTAGGACTCGCCGTTCAATCGGTTAGGTAGCTCGAACGGACCAATCAGCTGGCCGTTTATTATGCCCGACCACAAATTTACACTGAATTGTTCTTGGAAATTTGAGTCACGAGTCAGGTGTGTATTTTCTATGTTCCAAGAGTGATAATTGTGGGTGTTAAAAATCCCACACCTTTTGAAGTGAGATTCATCGGTCCACAAGATACTTTTGAAAAAATCTTCGTTTTCAGCTTGACGCCGCAACATTTCTTGACAAAATGCCACTCTTCTCGGGTAATCTTGAGCTTGAGCTGCTGCACTCTTTGAATATGGTATGGGTGAAAACACTCTTGCTGGAGTATTCGATGTGCCTGTGACTTTGGCATTCCAATTCGGCGTTCTAGGGTCCTCACACTAACCGATGGATCTCTAGCCACTTCTTCGAGCACGGATTCGATGGTATCTGGGTCGTGCATTTCACATGGACGGCCGGATCTTGTGCCTGGTAAACGCCCTTCCATGTAAGAGTTATGGACTCTTAAAATCATTCGATGATCAGGCCAAGTTTCAGGTTGTGGTCCACCTCCATTTTGTACTTGCTCCCTGTACAACCTGGCTGCTTCAGAAGCGTTTCCTCTTGCATAGCCATAATAGTAATGCATAAGAGCATAATCTCTTGATAAAAAAGGCATAGCTCACCAAATTAATCAGCTCGAAAATTCCGTTGAGAAAGCCAAAATTGTCGAATTCCGTATCACAAAACCAAATCGTAATCGCACTCAAAGTCCATTATGAAAGCCAAAGTAGTCAAAGTCCGTGCCACAAAACCAAATCGTAATCGCACTAGAAGTCCGTAAAGAAGGCAAAGTTTGTCAAGAGATCACAAATTAGGAGCGTATCGTACACAGCTATCGTAAGGCGCAAAGGTAGGCAAACGACTGGACGAACGCAGGCACATACAATAGACCGACGCCCGCGCCGCACTCCTTCTCACCCCCTGATGGCCTACCTGTAACTCAGGTAGTAAATTCCGACCATCACATATCCTTTTTAATAACAATAGTATTTGTTCTGGATGCGAAAACATTACTAGCGCAATGAAATTTAAATTACAGAAAATACTAAGACATCCAAATTTTTACATCTTTGCGTTCCTGCAGTAAATTTTGGTTAGTTAACAACCTAATTAACTCTAGGAATGATAAAATGCCCAAAAAAATACTTCTTTGCCAAATGGCAAATTTTAAGAGTTTTCCACCTCTCTGTCTTTGAAGTCAGATTTTAGCAAAAGTAGATCATTAAGTACTACTATTTTTTAATGATTAAGAAAGCTGAGAGTTTGGCGCAGTTTTTAGACTTACTTAGGAGCCATGAAACTACCTACTAAGATTTTAAATTTAAAGTTAAAATTTTAAGACATAATTCACTGAGCGAAATTTTTTCACTTTGTACCATCATTTTTAAAACTTCCATCTAAGTTACGAATACGAATGTTTTAAACATTAATGTACAATTCAAGAGAATTAAGTTGCAAAAAAAATATCTCAAAAAAGTCTCATACTTTTTTTTTTAGAAACGTTTAAGTTGTTTAGGTCAATAATTCTCAAAATTTAATTTAAAAATTCATAACTCGGAAACTACGAAAATCGCGGAACATACATGGGGGTGTTTCGGATGCTCCAAGGGGTGTTCTATCTCAGGACTTCCGCTTGACACTACTTTTTGGGACACCCTGTATATTAGATTTACTGGGTTAACTCAACAGAAAGGTGGAACTAACAATATTTAGTTCAGCATATTGTGTTGTCACAACAGCCGTACAAATTTTTGTAATTGTCTATCATAATAATAGCATTATATTAGGTCTTTACCTATGAAATTGCCGTTTTGTATGAAAAAATTTAAACGATTTTTTTTCATGTATTATTTATTGTTGTAATCGAAGTAATCACCCATGCAAACAATGTATCTTTGCCAACGCAGTGGCAGTTTATTGGTGCCCTTAAAGAAATCAGCTGGACGGGAGGCAACAAATTCTTCAAAGGCATTTTGTACTGCCTCTCGGGTATTGAATTTTTTTTCCCGCCAAGAAGATGTCGAATTCTGAAAAAAGTAGTAGTCTGTAGGCGCAAGGTCTGGTGAGAAGGGTGGATGACGGAGAGATTCCAACCCCAGTTCTTGCAACTTGGAGACCGTCTGCTGTGCAGTATGAGGTCGCGCGTTGTCGTGCAGGAGCAGCGGAGACGAGCGATTGACCAATTCTGGTTGGAGATGTGCCAGCTTCTCCATCATTGTGTTCAGTTTTTCACAGTACACATCTGTAGTAATGCTCACCCCGTTTGGTAAGAAGCTGTGATGAATCACACCGGCGCTAGACCACCAAACAGTGACCATCAATTTTCTAGGGGTGAGTTTTCGTTTAGGGCATTGTTTAGGTGTTGAAACAGGATCCAACCAACTTGCTGAGCACTTGCGGTTATCAAACAGAATCAATTTTTCATCGCAGGTAACAATGCGGTTCACAATTCCTTCATTTGTGTATCTGTTGAGCAGTGCAAGGCATGTCTCGACGCGTACTTCGCGCTGGCGATCATTGAGTTTGTGCGGCACCCATTTGTCAAGCTTTTTTACCTTGCCAATTTGACACAAATGGACCAATATTGTTTTGTAGCTAACGTCGAAAGCTGCTGCTAATTCAGCCGTAGGTTGTGTATCATCAGCTTCTACAAGCGCCTTTAATTCGTCATTGTCGACCAAAGTCTTCGGACGACGTCGAGGTTCATTTTTCAGGTCGAAATTTCCAGAACGGAAGCGAGCAAACCAATAACAGGTGGTGTGTTGGCTTGTAGTGTTAGCTCCGTAAACGTCGTTGATGTCGCGTGCCGCTTGTGCCGCGTTGCTGCTACAACGGTCCTCATATTCCATAATTAGTCGAATTTTTTACGTATCCATGATGACGAAAAAGATTGAAATGCGATGAAAATGTAACACTAATCAATAAACAAATGACTACTTTTGGAAAAAGAATTCCATGTTCTTAAAATAAAATTAATTTGAAATTAGAATTCTTAGCCAAACAAAAATTATTGTGATTTGAAATAGCCAGTACTGCAGAACGGCAATTTCATAGGTAGAGACCTATTATTTCCTTCAAAATATGTCACAAAATAAAAACGAAACCATTCCATGCGATAATAGATTAAAATTTGGAAGTAGATAGATCACGATGATTTCGAATTTCTTACGGTCTATAAGTTGTCGACTCAGATCGACTCATTTTTTACGCTCTTCAATTTGATGCACATTATCTATATTAATAATGTAGACTCAAACGCATTTGGTTTCTAACGAAATGCGTTCGAGTCTACCGTAGACCGGTATGAATTTGTTAATACATATAGATCATAGGTTCCCAAAGTGGTCCGGGTGGACCTCCAGCGGTCCATAGGAGACCACAGGGTCCACGTAGACGTGAACAGAAAACAGGGGTTCACAAGTTGTAAGTGGGGGTCCACGAAAAATGTTGTCTTGTATTTACCTATCAATGTCAACATTGTTGATTGTTTATACCTAATTAAAAATATTTATAATTTTGTATAAGCACAAGTATTATTTTAATAAATAGGACACAAGAAAATATGCTACTTTTTTTTCTTCTTAAAAACCCCAAATATTTTTTTAAGAGTTTTGGGAATACAGTAGAAATTTAGCAGGGGGTCTACCGAAAATAGTATAACTTTGAAAATGGTCCACGAGAAAAAAAAAAGTTTATAAATCTCTGATAATTATAGATAGGTAATATCATTAGATAAGTTAAAGATAAGATAAACATAAACATTTACACACAGGCACATACATTGCTTCTGGCCCCACACTAGGATACCCTGTGTCGTGGGAACCAGAAACAGCGACGTCACAAACAATGTAAACATCCAAGACCTGGAGTTTTTTTTTTCTCTCCAGCCGGGGATCGAACCCGGGACCTCTCGCTTGGTAAGCAGATGCGTTAACCGCTACGCCACAGAGGTCGTCAGGTATTAGGTATAAGTACTTAACTAGTCAATATTATTATCGGTCAGAAATTCAATTATTGTATAGCATTTTTCTATCAACATTTTTTTTAATTTAGGCTTGAAAAAGCTATTATACTCTGATTTTTAATTAGGTGGACTAAACTGACAGTTGGTGGGTTGCCACATAAGGGAAAATAAAAAATAGTGTTGTGCTCAGAGTGATCGAATAATAAATATTTTCATTCAATCATTCGTTCATTCAATTGCAGACTGGTGTATGTAATGTAACTCGCTCGCCCTGCCCTGAGTGATTTAAGATTTAGTTTTGGTAATTCTTTAACCATATTCCTAAACCTTTCAATTTGTTAAAAATGTTTAAAAAAATTTGTTAAATCTGAGGCTAGATAAGTTTGAAACGTCGTCTGGTTATGTAAGCCTGTTTACATTTTCCTGATCTCACGTGTGTCATGTGTCACGTGTGTGCTTTGGGTGACATTCTAGATCTACTCTATTAAGCTCTCTTAATATTATTATATCTTATCTCTCTCTGTATGTCATATTGATTGTTTGTTACCTGTTTTACACTCCAATAAACAAATTAAATTGCATTATAAACTCTACGTACGCACACGAATTACTAAGCTAAAATGGAGACGGGCGGGACATTTGGTTAGGCGGGAAGACGGCCGGTGGACTAAGGAAGCCAGTGAGTGGTGGTGGCCAAGAACGGGTCGACGGTCGGTGGGCAGACCACCAGGTCCACCAGCCCGATGGGCCGACGACATTGTGAAAGCGGCTGGGAGACACTGGACCGGATGGGTTGGCGTGAAAGAGAAGAGTCCTATGCCCAACAGTGGGCTCTATTTACGTGCTGATTAGATAGAATAAACTGTAAAATTAAATGATACTTAAGTTAGAGGATTTCGTGATAAAATTATACATTTATAACTTAACAACATGACAGACATACCATATTCATTCCTTCTGTTTTGGAATAGGAAAAAATAAAATAAAAACTAGATTTAAAATTTTAATCACTTTTAAAGTCTTAGGACGAATTGCACCTCGATTTTAAAATGCGTTAGCGCTTTGTATTGTCAAACTATACAAAGACTTCACATTAAAATAAAATTAGCAACTAAACACGTTTAAAGATTTTGGTGCAAGCTTCGTTTTGCTTAGCTAATAAATTTATTGAAATGCAAAATCAAATAGATAATATGAAAAAAAATACAAAAAATTAAATTCTGAACAAAAACATGTGGTCGATACAATAATGAAAGCTGTAATTCTACATTGGGAAAACAGCTTTCTCCTTTTTCCTAGATGGCACATGTGGATTATTGTCTAAGTCGCATATTATGTCGTTAGATTCACTGGCTATTATTGTGATACTACTATTGTGATGAGGAACCCAGCCATGATACTATTGTATTGATCCTTCAAGATATAATGAAAAATAAAGTACGTTTTGAAGGCCAAACTTTATTATTCAAGCGTTAAAGGCAGAGGTGTTACAATGTGACCAATAAATACCTACTATATAAAGAAGATACTGTACATAGTAGACACGACACAATATGGTATACGAATCTATCACTAGCCAAAATTATTATTTGTTGAAAACGGTTAACTACAGAGTTATCATCTAAACCTTATGAAAAAAAAGTGGATATTATATGTCTAGTCGGGTTGTCATCTCGTTACTTAAACGAAATATTTCCTAAAGTTTGTGGGTTTTTCAGATGTAGGTATGTTTGTTTAATTGGTAGGTATTTAATGATTAGGATTAAGTTAAAATTATTTTCCCCAAATAAAGGAAATAAAATTGAAGAGTGAATGGTTGAATGAAATTGAACATTCAATGAACACATCAAGTCACATCACTACGATCTTGCTCTGGCAACATTTTAAAAAAATAAGAGCTTTTTGAACTGTCAGTTTAGTCCACCTAATTAAAAATCAAGGTATAGAAGCATATTTACAAATTGACGAACACGATAAACAGACGGTTGAAGCCTCTCTCTGATTTGTGATTGATTACACAACGGCTCTGCCAACTGTTTGCTATTCACATCAATGCGAGCGCTTCCTGTGCGAGCCGCATACCATATCCTCTCTACCGGTACCGATGGACGCTTCTGCATTGGCGTTTTCAATCTTATCTACATGGCATTAAGAGTTAGGTGCTAGTTGTACACCTCTGTGCATCACTGCTATTTTCAAACTTATACCCATTGCCTTAGAAGCTAAGTCCTTTTGGTTACATCTGTGCTTGAGCGCTATTTTCAAGCTTCGGTCTGCTGCTGTAGGATATAAGTTCTAGTTGGACGCCTCTGAATTTCACTGCTAGTTTGAAGCTTATGTTTATAGCCTTAGGGTCCAGATTCTGGATGCACATAACTGTGCTTCACAGCCATTTTGACACTTGTGTCAATAGACACAAAAGTCCTAAAAGCAATAGCTTTAGGACTGTGAAGCTATAGCTATATACTATGTTAGCTATGATCGCATGTTTGAAGCCTACCGGGGCCTGCGTCTAGTGTTGCAAATGAGATTTGTGGTGTGATGGGAATACGTGAGATGATTTGGGAATTCAGGGCCGCCCCTAGTAGCGCATACTCAAGGACTATTCGGAGATATTGCTTCACCTACGGAATTCATGACCGCATCCCTACTCACAAGTGTAACTGGAATCATTGCAAGTACATTCGGCAGGACATATTTTGTTCAATGTCAATTGTTGAACAATTGTTCTAGGTAGGCAATTAATTTACATCAAAGCATTCTGTTTGCTGAATGTCAATAGGTATACCTACCTACTATGTTAGCCTTCTGTACCACGACCAACAAATCATCGCGATGGTCAGCCATCACCAGCCCCAACCATTCTGGAGGGAAATGGGAGACCCAGCCACCACACCACCATTCGAATGACTTAGCAAACCCGCAGTTCTTGCAGATTTTGTCAGTATTAAGTTTTTGTTTTCATACTATAATTTATAATTTAATCTAAATATAATTTTTCATAATTATCATAACTACTGCGTTTACCATACGGAAGTAGCAGGGAGTTCTAGTCTGAGAGCCAGGTCAAATTGTAACAGTTTTATTTGCCTCCACCAATCCGGACTAGGACCCCGTGGTCGTGGTGGAGTACGGCCTATACCTTCCACGGGGAAGAGACCCCTCAGTGGCGACATAATGGGTTGATGATGATGAATTGCGAGTCGGACTCGCGCAGGAATGATTCCGTGCCATTATCAATAAAAACGGCAAAAAAGTCACATTTGTTGTATGGGAGCCACCCTTAAACATTAGTTTCATTTTAATTTAATTATTTATTTTTAAAGTGAATATACAGAGTGTCCCAAAACTCAACGTCAAGCCGGAACTGGGTGAAAAAGATGAAAAATCCTGTTGCCACAAATTTTTACTTTTTCCATTTTTTTTTTGTTTTGTTAATAATTAATAATGCTTCTTTAAACTGTTAACAAAATTTCAAATCCAGCTACTCCAGCTTTGAAGAAACGGAGACTTTAAAAAAAATAACTTAAAAAATTGCCCATTTTTAATTTTAATTTTCATTATGTTTGTGAAATTTCTTGAACAAATAATAATAAAAAAAATTATTGTATCTACTTATAGTGAAAAAAAATCGATTTTTTTTTATATTTTTCTGATAACCAGTATGACTTGCCTTTTCATCCGGAACCGGCTTGACGTTGAGTTTTGGGACAGAAAGGGAGCAAAAAAATCACTTATGTATGGAAGCCCCCTAAAATATTTATTTCATTCTATTTTTTTTTATTTTTGTCATAGCGACAACAGAAATTTAATTTTATTTCATTTTAGATTCATCATATTTGCATCATATTTTATGCATCATCAATAAATATTTTATGTAAAAGTTTCAATTGTCTATCTATCATGATTCATGAGATACAGCCTGCTTTATCTCTAGATCAGAAAGAGCCCTCATTCGGCCTTTTTCGGGGGTTTCTTTTTGGCGGAGCCCTTCTTGGGTGACGAGGACGATTTGCTACTCCCCGGCGTCGTCAGGACCCTGCGTGAAAAGCGTCTTGGTCTTGATAAAAGGGCTATTAACTTTATTCCGGATAAACTTAAACATAATACATGAACATTTACATTCAGGCACGTACATAGCTTCTGGCCCCACACAAGGATACCCTGTGTCGTGGGAACCAGAAACAGCGACCATGTAAACATTCAAGACCTGGTGTTTTTTTGTCCCCTGCCGGGAATTGAACCCGAGACCTCACATGGTAGGCAGATGCGCTAACTGCTACGCCAAAGAGGTCGTCTTACTTACTTGAATTTAGGGCGTCTGTAAATTGCCAATTTTCAACTGTAAGAAATAGTCAAATGCGTATTTGGCCACGCGCAGTGAAGGGTTCCGTTGATGGAAGGATTTTTTACCTGCCTTATAGAACGAACAATCTTATTAATATTCAATAATTGATAAAAAATTCCTTTAATAATTTAGTCGCCAACGACTTAGAAGTAATAGCTTTCCTTTAAACTTCATTATATTTAGAAAAGATAGGGACGTAGCGTACACAAGTGTTATTGTATGTAAGTACATACAATAACACCCTAATAACCTGAATGAAATTCACACAATGTAACTAATCATTAAAATAGTGAGTGCATAAAATTACGAAAAAATTAAACCAACTATACTTAATGTGTAAATTATTTATTTACCATAAATACTAAGAGCAGGATATCACCTTTATTAGATAGGTGATAAATTATTTGTAAATAAAATTATTTAGTACTACAAATGAATTAAATAATTTAATAGCTATGATTATTAAAAAAAATTGCATAAATAATTACTTGCAATACTATATTATGTATAACTTAACAAAAAATTAAGTAACAATAATTATGCGCCGGCATGATTATAGTAAAGTTATAAACACCAAGAAATTACAAATGTTCCCGATAATCATCTAAAATACCTACTGCTGAAATCCGTGCATTGTTACACAGGGTGGCCAATTGGGTGACGTTATTTTTTTTTGATAGCCCTTACTGAGACCTATCTAAAACACCCCGATATAATGTTCAGCGATTTATTGATAGCTTTCGAGCTATTTATTTTTTTGAAAATTTAGAGATTTTCCAAGAAATTGTGTTTTGTCTTTTATGTTTTCTGTAATTATAAAACCCGTACGTCGCAAAATGCCCCCCATAAGTGCTATTTTTTTCTTTATTTTTCGCAAGTCTAATGTCTTGCAAAGTTTTTAAGATTAGTTTGGAGCTCCAGAACCAGGTAACTATAAGTATTTTTAATTTTATTTTTAATTTTTTGGACTCCCGACTAAAAACAGTGATTTCAAACTTTGGGCTCAAATGTACTTAATTATTGTTCAGATGTACAGGTTTTATTTATTGGATATGAAAATAGGCCTAATATTGATTATAATTACAGAAAAAATAAAAGCCAAAAAGCATTTTTGTTTTTTTTTGTCTCAATTTTTACAATGAATGTACCGGAGACTCACATCGTCATGCTACCTATGTCAACAGGTGAACCTTTTTCTGCATAGGTAGTACGGCTACACGAGACGCGCATTTTTAGTGTCGAGCGTCACTCATTAAGCCTTCTCCAGACTACTCGGGAAGTTCCCCGACAAAGTACTCAGAAAGTTGACCAAAGTACTTCGCTACACACGCGAGGTTGGACGAAGCACGACGAAGTGCCTTTCCAAACTACCGTATTCGCCTAACCTCGGTCAACCTCGTGAGCAAAGTAGAGGCCACCGTACAGTACAATTATTGTCAAGTTCTGACATTTGAGCGCCAGAATTCGGATTTGTCCTATCTTAGTTAGTAGTCATGCTGATGGTGTGACGATTACCTAGAGCTCCCAGTAAGGAGGAATCGCTTCACATTGGACTTGAGCTCGGAATAGCGAGGGTTGTCCCAGCACAGCTGCGGGAGCACCGACAGCCGCTTATCGCTCTCCTGTGGAAAGTGGAGGAAGCTGTTTTATGGCAGTGTATTTTCACTATCGCGCCCAAACACCATTCTCCGTCAGTGCCGAATTTTCGTTAAGACAAACTGAGCCCAGGCCTCGGGCGGGCGGCTCGATTATTGACTCGACTCGACACCAACTCGCGAGGGATGATTCAAATTATATAAGATCTAAAAAAAACGGGCGGACTTCGGACGGACCAACGGACCGACAGTCAGGCAGACAAAAACGGATGAACCAATGTTTCAGTTTCGAAAAATACGTTTTAATTTCCCGAACGGTACCCAACCGAGTTTTATTCGACAAATGACCCCTCTCTCGAAGTTAGACTTACCTAATTGCTGGACTGTTTGCCCCGGTTTACACGTACATAGTAGTCGACAACTTCGTCTCAAAAACGGTATTAAATACGTCTTGAATGGCTTGAAAAATAGGACTTTTCTTCTAAATATTGGCGTAATTGACCCGCCAGGATCTGGCAACACTAGACACAGCTCACCGTCTTCATCACGATGATGTAGTAACGTCCCTTGTTCTCAAACAACGTGGATCCGTACGTGTAGGTTGGTAGACTGAAGAGCCCTTTAAGGGCGCCACTGTCATCGCACAGATCAAATGAGCAAAACGACCCTGGAACCAAGTACTTGGTAAAGTCACTGCCTCGTTGGTCAAGGCGCTTAGCTACCAGAAAGAGCTCGTGGGATTCCTACTGGGGGTCGCCGTACATTAAAGCAAATGGCCTCAGTCTGGGTGTTTTTTGATGTTTGTAATGTCCTTACCTGGTTACCATAGTACAGGGTATACTACAGTCTATTAGGTTTTAGAATATACCTCGGGCTCTAGAGTTTTTCGGTTTTCGCCGAAAGCACAAGAGTGGAATAATACTTCCTGCTCTGTGTGAAATTAAGTGTCATATTAGTTCCGATTTCGAAATTAAGTCAATATTAGTTTTGATATTTCTATTACACGAGTTTTTGCAATTCTATCCGATAGTAGCCGAGGTATATTCTAAAAGCTAACAGACTGTAGCTTGGGATCAGGTGAAGTTTAAAGACCAGAAGAAGATTAAAGAAGCAATTAGAACTGCTCCAAAATTACGCTAGCCAATCTTGAACTATTCCAAATTAAAATGTCATATTAGTATGGAACTAGCTTTCGCCCGCGACTCCGTCCGCGTGGAATTCAGTTCAAAATTTTGCAACCCCGTTCACTCCCTTAAGGGTTAAATTTAGAAAAACGGCGAAACATGTATTCAATCAATTGTGTTGAAGAGTATTTATTTTAAGTTTCAAGAAAATTAGACTACATTTTTTATACCTCCCATACAAATTTTGGCAACCCTTTTCGCCCCCTTAGGGGTTGAATTTAAAAAAATCCGTTCTTATTCCTTGCCTACATTATATACAGATCTTCTGTGCAAAATTTCAGCTTCCTAGTTCAAACGGCTTGGGCTGGGCGTTGATGAGTGAGTCAGTCAGTCAGGACTTTGAATTTTATATAAGAAGATAGATGGATAGATTTGACAGTCAGACAATTGGTACCGCTGAGGACTTGATGCGCATAATTAGACCCCTGATGAGACCTTTCCGTTGCAGAAGTTCGGGTAGTACAATGCAACTAGACTAAAGACTACTATTTCCGCCGTTACAACTGGAAGTAACACAGAATGGTGTGGGCTTTGGCTGTCGCAAACGACAAAACTAATTATTTTATAAGTAAAACTTTGGTATCGTGCTTGATTGATGATTTTTTTTTTTCGTAGACAACACAGAGACATGCCACTTATATTAAAATTAAGTGCTAAATTTATGTGCTAGGCATGCATCCAGAACATAATTATCTCACTAAATACTATTATACTATAAGTTAAAGGTGAGGGCGGGCATTGAGTAATCTATGAATTAAAGTACACAATTTGGTTCATAGTAATTAAATAGGGCAAAGTACCTACAGGAGAAGCTATGGCAACTAAATGCAGACTCAGTGTATATGAGGGGCCCTGAAGCGGCAGTTGAGCTCCCTGTTTCTCGCACATCAACAATCCTACCAGCAGCGGTCCGCTGGTGTACGAGAAACCGGGGCAATAGTGTTGTAACATTTCTTGTGGTGGAATGCTTATGAAGATGCGATTTTCAATAACAACATAAGGTAATTAGGACCAACAACAAGGTATATACATTCATACATACCAATACATTCACAATATACAATAGACTAAAAATAAGGTAAGCGTTACCTCACTTACAGGCAGCCACAACATGCACTGATAGTATTAAGTTGCTAAATTACGTTATACAATTTCTTGATTTAAGTAAAGATTATATAATATGAAAAAAAAAAGAGAAGTCTTAAGTTTCAGAGGGTGGACAAGATACTTATTTTAAACTTTGCACAACAGTCAGAGAATATGTCGATGTTGTGAGACTTGGCTAGAGCGTTATGTTGCGACATGAGCCTTTGCATAGTACAAAAATGACCAAGATTACTCTTTGATGGTGTTCTTGCAAATAGTGTGTATTTAGAACAACGGGGTAGTTTATACGGAGCACTGAACCTGATTTTTGACAGGAGTTGTGGGCAGTCAATCCTGTTACTAAGCAATTTGAAAAGAAACATTTGGTCAAGCAATTTTCTGCGGTCACAAAGGCTGTTCAACTTGAAGTATTTGAGACGGTCGTTATAAGAAGGAAGTTTTTTTGCTAAGTTGGAACCAAAAGTGAGATGCCACAAAAAACGTTTTTGAACTCTTTCAAGCCGCTTTACGTAAATATCATAGTAGGGGTTCTAAAGAACACTGCAGTATTCCAAACCACTTCGTACGAGCGAATTATAAATAGATATTTTCGTTGAGGCCATCTTACACCCCTTGCAGTTTCTCAAGACAAATCCCAGCATCTTAAAACATTTAGCCACCAATTTGTCGATGTGAATGTTAAACGTCAGTTTCAGCAAACCTCAGTTAAACCGCAAATGATTCAAACTTATCCCATATTCTAATCCCGTAGGGGCAAGTAGGTACTGGCAAAGGCTTCTTATAGTAAAATACATACATAAATACATAAGCCCACACCTGTATCTCTGTATCCCAGAGGGGTAGGCAGAGACCAGGGACTGCCACCTGCCACGATCCTGACAAATCAATGATAGTAAAATACCCACCCAATTTGCACTTTTTCCTAATGTACTCCAGTATGATCCTTATGGGGCAGTTTGGGTTAATAAGCAGGGTCTTCTCGACCGATAGGTCTATCTCGGAGTTTCGCTTCGACATCTGGGATAGCTCCGGCGCATCCTTGTAAACTAGGTAAAAAAACAAAGGCAATTTGGCTTCCGTCTTCGAGAGCTCCATCTTCACCTAAGCAGGTTCCTTACAGAATCTGACAATGATGCGGTTTTGGATCTGTATTCACAGGAAATGGTAACGTTTTTAACGGGACAGGTTGGTTAACAGTTAGGTCTTCTAGAATGGATCGCAAAATAGAGCTGTTTTTTATTAATTCCATTCAATTATGTTTAAGGACTCTGAGTTTTTATTAATAGATTGACGATTCTAATAGGATTGACAGGACTATAAAATCGTAATCGGTGGGATTGACTTGCCAGTTTAATATACTGGCCTCCATAAAGGTATCCACTCGTCCCCGAAACTTGTATTTATGTCGAGCACTGAGTTAATACCCCTGTGGGATTGACTTCTCAGCTCAAGATCACTGACCTTCAAAAAGGTATCAAATCAGTGCTCGGGAGTCATATAAATCTCTAACGCAGTCTTCTTGATAGCATTTGTTTTATTTATAGTGGCACAGAACTTTACATTAAATATTAAACTTGGAGGTTTTTTGGCATACCTCGGTATGACAGCCTGGGACGCCCTTTCGAATTAATTAATTATATCAAAGGAGAAACTTCAATTATCAAGTAAACACCCAGTTATCTGCATATAAACACAGCACTTGATGATCATCGCAGGCCACCTTCTCATGAAAGGTCACGCGCGGGCGCACCACACATATCGATTGCGCGCGCGCCTCACCTTGACCGCAAAACAACGTTCACTGGCGCTACGGCCATTTCCCAACGAGCCGCGGATTCTAACTGAGCCGAACCGCTGCCGTTGGCTCCCGGAGTTTGAGACCAATTTGAAAGAGAGCAAAAGGGCTTTGTTAGCTCAGGCTCAATACGTTACTTGGCTACGTTTAGCACTAGGTTTTTCTTGGTGCGCGCTAGTTAAAGTATTAAATATTCATAAAACTAAACTTTATATTCAACGAAGTCGAGGCCGACCTAGGAGACGTTGGAGAGACGATCTCGACCAACACCTGCCGGAATGGTCTGAGGTGATCCAGGACCGAAAACTTTGGGCTGAACTGGGGGAGGCCTTTGCCCAGCAGTGGGACACAATAATGGAAGCAACGTAAAAAACTTCATAGATTATTAGGACAATTTATTTGATGTATTGCGAAGACGATTTTTAATCCTACTTGTTAATCTTTGGTTTCATTGGCAGCCCCATGAACAGTCGACAACACGTCGACCTTCACATTTTAGATGCAAAGTCGCCCGTAATGCAACGGAGTAGAGTGCATGGGTGTATAGGATGACGTGCTGTCGAATATACCTCTATTTATGATAGTAAATCGCGAGTTATATTTCTATGAAATAAGACACTGATTTTTAATTGCATACAATTAGAAACGTCGTTTAGGATATTCTATCTTACCAAATCCATCAGTGCTCAGTGCTCAGCGTAACTCGGGCAGAATTCTATTTTTATAGAATTATCAGCTTCAGATCAGCTCCGATACCCTGTCAAATTTGTATGGAATTTGTTAAAATGGTCAGTTAGGCCATTGGAATTGCAGAATTTGGTACGCATAATTAGGTCACTGAGGTCACCATAACTCGGGCAGAAGCTTATTCTAGTTCTCGATTTATCTTCCGTGACTGCCCAAATCGTGAGAAGCGTAACTTATATAGACTATGTTACGGTTCTCACGGTTTCAGATTTTTCGACACTTTGTGTTCAGTGTTTTAACACACCATACAAAAAAATTATAGAGCACAAGTACTGCAGGAAAGGCTATATAAAACCACAATAAGCTTATAAGAGCGGTTGGCTATTGGAAATGACTGGTTTAATTTGGATGGTGACCAAAACTGCACGATACCCTTGGACTAGTATTCAACCAAAATTCAAAGATGGACGGACGAAGCCGAGAAAAGTGTTGTTCTTCTTTTTTAGTTTTGGTTGTTTTTTATTATATCTAAAATCGATGCAGAAAAAAATATTATTTGTTTTTCCTTCTACTATTATTGGCAAAAAAATACAATTCTATTACTATGCAGTGCAGTCATGGCTTAGGTATTGGCAAAGCAAATATTGCAAGTTCTTATCTAACATATTATTGCTAAATAAATTTATTATACTCCATCACAACCAACAATCTTTCAAATTAAAAATAAATTTAAGACTGTATTAAAATGGGATGAAACCAATCGGCCGAACAGAAGCCGCACGCTAAAACGATTCATATTTTGTAATGGCTGGTCCGTTGCAACAGTGGTCGGTGCTGCACCATCCTGCAGTAGAGCTCCCCGCCGGGCAGTCGCCTCGGCCCTATCCTGACCGGACCGGTAGCCGTGGCACATTAAGGTCTATCCTATGTCGCGAACCGGTGCCCTACGGATTGCGTGTTGCGTCCTATCGTGGAGACATTATCGGTCACGCTAAGTGACGAGACGTGTGCTGAGTTGAAACGATCGCCGGTTTTACAAGTTTCGCCGTGTCTGTGATCGCACGTGGGTGCTGAAGTGAGCAGAAGTTTTGGAAGTGGGAGCTTCGGGACTGTGTAGTGGCTGTGGATATGGACCAGGTGAAAGGTTCCGAAAGAAAGACCTGGAGAAAGTACTTGAGAAAAATAAGGGTCGTAAACGAAAATTCACGAGGGAAAATTATGTTCACGTACTGATCACTTCCAGGAATCACAAGTCAGAAGAACCCGGAAGGGAGACGAATCAGTAACAAAGGAAATACCGATAAAGTACACGATACAACTAAGTTCAAAATTTACAAGCTAGAAACAGGCAAAGCATTTGGCAAGACCCTTTTGTCAACTGTTTACAAACTTTACAGGGATTTTTCCTGCTGTTCTGTCGCTTCCCTGTTGGAGATTGGCCATCAGCTCTCTTTGCTACCCGGGCTTTGAACGAATGAGCTGAACTATTACAAGATGTCTCTGACGTACGTAACCCACTTAGTGACGCATGGCGTAGCAGCCTTCCCGCCACCCGGCCCGCTGCCCAGCGCCTTCCAATTCCACCATCAGGGCTCCAACTTTGCCATCTTCGTGATACTCTTCGCGCTATGCATGATGGAGGTTGTGGTCCTGAAGATCATTACAGAGGAGCAATCGAGAGGTGAACGCGGTCCGAGAAGTGTAACCTCGTTGTGGTTTGAGTTAGACGATGACTGATGAAGACTATGTAAGTGTCAGCGATGGACGTCAGTTGAAAATCACAATGTCCTTGGATGTGTATGACGGACTTGTGTTGGACAATGGTAGTGAAAGAAAAATGCTAATAGGCATGTGATCGAAATCAGCGGAAGTTCCGTCCGTAGTGTGGAAGTATTTGTGCACTATGTAATCTTTTGTAATGTATATATTTAGTGATGCAGTGGACGTCCATAGAACCCTATCGCGATCATGAGTCTAAATTAGCACTAGAGATGATTTTATTGGAACTGTACTGAGTTTTGTATAATAAAAAAATAAACAAAAATCACTTTCACTGAGGCCGGCTTCTGAATTGAGAATTTCAGTGAGTAAATACTTTTTTTTATGAGACAGTACTATTAGTTAGCTAGTTACTTACCGAAATTTGCAATTCAAAATCTTCTCCAGAGTGTTTTTTTATTCAAAATTCAAACAAAATGTTTAAGTACTATATGAACGTCAAAGTCAAAGTTCTTAGTTTCACAGTTTAATAGATTACGTGGAGAAGAAACTAACAAAGAAACTCCACATTTATTCTTTTCAAAACAGACTTAGTTTAATTAACTAACAAACTTTCAGACTTAAAAATATTACTCATGGATGTGTTGATACTTGACAATGAAATTAAAAATATCCTCTAAATGCATTTAATATTAATCTACTATTTACCACCAGATATCCTTGCCTTCCAAATAATCGTTGATTTTACAATAAGCTTTTTTTTACAGAGTGTGCTTGAGACATTTCTTATACCGCATCGGAGGGAACTCTAGTATACCATGGGGAATCTTGTTGTAGAACCTTATACAGTGCCCCATAAAAGAAGTATTAACTTTTGCAAGTCTAAGCCGTGGAAGTGACAATTTATGTTTATTTCAAGTAGGCGTTATGACGGCTACTAAAAGTTTCAAAGTCTTTGATATTTTCTTGAACGTACATTATATTTTCATAAATGTATTGGCTTGCACCTGTTGAGATGTTGGTTAGAAAAAACCTTATCCTCCCCAATCTAAGATGTCCCATACAAACCGTGAAGAACACCAGCCTTAATAGTGGAGGTTCTGTGGATCGGACCTTGAAAATTATTTATGCAAATTGTTATTCGATGGAAACCTGTCTCTTTAGGGCAACATTGTTTTTTAATTTAGTGATTTTTTACGATGGATAGCGTCCATCAATTTCATGATGCTTAAGTATGTATATTTTGTCCAATAAAAAAACTACGGATTATTTTTTAAATTGCGCAAAATACAAGATGCTGCGACTGTTCTCGAGAGTTCGATTATCATTGTTTTTCATGTGCACATAGACAGTTATAGAGAATTGTCAACTTTATAGCCTTGTACTTAACTTAATAAGCTAAGATTAGACGTTATTACCTAACCTACCATGTGACCTGATTGTTGAGATTACCTGCTGTATCACTGAACATTGACTGCCTCGTTGGTTGGTTGCTTGTCTACCAAAAACACAAGTCGTAGGTTCAATTTGAACTGGAGACCGCCCTTCTTAATTCTGGGTGTATACCATAGTACAGGTTATTATAGACGTTTGAGACCAGGACAATAATGTTTGTTGTGTGACAGCTACACTGGCCTGCAAAAGTAAGTATCACACTTTTAAATTTTTTTTTTCGTCTAAACTATGGGAGTTAGAGATTTAAAATAAAAAACGTATCATAGCAAATTTTATCAGCTTTCTTTTAAACTATAGTAAACTGTACATTAGTAATTTTTTTTTATTAAAAAACCAAAAATAAATTATGGATCGTTTAAGTTGTTGTATTTGATTGTAAAAGCGTGGGGTGCTGGAACAGTAAAGACTTTTTGTATAATTTGCTGAGAAATCAAGATATTAGTAATGCAATATTTGTCATTATAATGAATGGTATATCTAAGGGAATAAGTCGTGCTGCAACTCCAGTTACTGCAGCGCCATTCTGTGTAACCTGTGCTTCCCGTAACATCGCTTAACTTGATTTCTCAGCAAGTCTATCTAACTTAGCGTAACAATAGCGTATCGATCAAGGAAAAATTTGAAAACAAAAACAGAAACAAAAAAAATATGGTAAAACGAATAAGGATTATTTTTGTTATTAAAGTTTTTTTCGGGCATATCTTAAAAAAACGTTACCGACTATGAAGTTTTTATATGCAGTATTAAACTGTTTTTCGAGTCCTTTTTATTTCGAAAGTATATCTTGTGTACTTAAAAAGTTATTGCAATTTTAAGAGTGTGATACTTAGTTTTGCAGGCCAGTGTATTATGTTACTTTTTTAATTGTGCAATAAAGTGGAACAACAACAGAAAGCAAGGGCGATGCTTTAAGGTAGTTTGTAAGTTTATACCAAGGAGTATTAAAAACCTTAAATACTCCTTGTACTCCTACTCCAGGTTTTGAATACTCCTTTTACCAAGGAGTATTAAAAATCTTTGGTACTCCTTGGTTTATATCGATTTTTATGTATAGTGTGGTTAGTAGTGAAAACACTAAAAAAAAACTCAATTTGTCTGTAAATATTGGTTTTTATGTGCTGTACTTACTACGTTCTCGAATTTTCTCTAATAAAAATCTACTGTTCAATATCAAATGTGTTAATGAGATTAATTAAATAAAATAAAAAAAGCAGGCATTACCCGTATAATGTTAGTAACTATGGTGACTTAAAAACAAAAATAAATAAAATAAACGTCGACCTGTTGGACTATGATGAATTCTTTTTTATTAAAAAAAAATTAATCAATCATCATTACACGTGTAAGTCACAGTGCGAGTGTTAATATGGAAGTCTTGATGACTATTACAATGCAATGTATTTGTAAATAAATAATAAGCATTAAAACTTCCTAGGCTGGCATATTACAATGTTTATTTTAATAAACCCATTGCATTTAGGTATGCAACACAAATGTTTTTTCACAAAAATAAATATCTATAATAATTATTGAACCCTATACAGACTTGATTTTACTTAATTCAGGCCTGAAAATAAAGCGCAGGTAGTTAAAACTCTATTATTATTATTTATTATTATTATTATTATTTCAACTAAAATTTCGTAAGGAATACACACTACTCGGGTTCTTTCCTGATTCTACCAAACACAAAACAAAAAAAAGGCAATAAATAAACATAATGGTTCATACAATTTTTTTCCTTAACTATTGTTAATTTAATTCATTATTATTATTAAAGCACATACCGGGTAAAGCACATAAGGTACATACCGAGCCTAAAATACAGGTTTATTCCTATAGTTTAGGCTACGTTTTTACTGTTACCTCTGTCAAAATTCAATTGTTATGTACACTACATACCTATGATTTTATGAATAAATTTTATCTTATCTTATCTCATCTTACTTTGTAAATTGTTCTCCGAATTGTTCTGGTCGGTCTCTTCCGACGAAAATTCAGGTAAGTGTATCCGGAGAACGATTTACGATGTATTTAAAACTACAAAAAGTAGCAAAAGTCAGTTTTATTCTGAGGCCTTATTAGGTGCACCAAATCCTATCGGAATCCTGACGTTTTTGACAGCCACTAGTTTGTAATTTGACAGTTTAGCAACGGAAATCGTTCAGGGATTTCATTTCAGAAACTGGACCTAAGTCAACATGGAACGTCACGTCCGTCCTGATTATTACGGTACTAACTGCTATGTTATAAGCACAAAGCACATTCAGTTATTAGTTCTTATTTAAAAAATAGGGGGTGTATTAGCAAAGGGCAAGATAAAAAGTACCCGAAACCGACGTGAGTGCATGCAACGACTAATGAAGCGAAAGTGATTTGTCAGGATCGTTTCAAGTGGCAGTCCCTGGACTCTGCCTACCCCACTGGGATACAGGCGTGAGCTAATGTATGTGTGTATGTATTTTAAAACATATACTTTTATGTATTTTGAACGTAGCCTGGCCACCCATAGCACTGGGATTCGTAGTTTGGGAGCCAGTAACCATGTTTTGTGACCGTTTCACAATTATTATTTTTTCAGTTCATTTATAAACATAAACATTTACAGACAGGCACATACTTACATTGCTTCTGGCTCCACACTAGGATACCCCGTGTCGCTGGAACCAGAAACAGCGACATCACAAACATGGGAACATCCAAGACCAAGAGGTTTTTTTTAGTTCGAACCCGGGACCTCTCGCATGAGAGGCAGTTGCGATAACCGTTGCGCCACCTGTAGTCGTTTATACACATTCGCCTGATGTATTTCTTTTGAAATGCATTCCAATGTAAATAATAATCGTAGATGTGGCAAGCACCGCAAGGCCGGCCGGTGTGCTGGCGTTGATCACTGGACGGGTGTTGGGCAATTTTTGCTACTTTTGGTCCAGAATGTACACTCGACCACATATCGACTTTCATGTCGGTGTGAACTGTACTCAGGTACATTGCAAGCGATTTCGCAATGAAAATATAAAGGTTGAAGTTGACAGAAGGGGATGTATTGGCAAAGGGATTCAGAAGTGGTAGAAAGTACCCGTATATACAAATACATGTATCGAGCGAATGTGAGTGGAAGAGCCTGTAAGGGACGCCCCAGGCGGACATACTTCGACCAAATAGGGGATGTATTTTTAAAGGGCAACATAAAAAGTTCCCGAAACCGACGTGCGCCCATGCAACGACTTATGAAGATCGATGAAGCGAAAGTGGTTTGTCAGGATCAGTGGCAGTTACAGTCCGTGGTCTCTGCCTACCCCTCTGGGATACAGGCGTGAGCTTATGTTGTAGAGGCGTATGTTGTATGTATGAAGTTATCAGTACAGACAGCCGGAAATATCTCGTTTCGATAGATAATGATACTTACAATGCTGTGGGTAAAAGTTACTATGGTACAGTCTGTTAGCTTTTAGAATATACCTCGGGCTCTAGAGTAGGCTTCGGTTTTCGCCGAAAGCACACGAGTGTCAGTCATACTACTTCCTGCTCTGTATTAGTTTATTTCCGTCATATTAGTTCTGATTTCGAAATTAAGTGTCATAATATTAGTTCCGATATTTGTACAGTCACCAGCATAAATATATGACGGTGGGCAGTAGTGCCAAAATATCTGATTCACCATTGAGATCATAAGAATATGATGACACTTTGCCGGTAAAAATATCTGATGCTTTCTGGGCGGTATAAATATCGTATCTCACTAATTGCATAAATATCGGACCATATCGCTTAAAAATATGTAATCACTGCTAAAATCAAAATGATGTGACTGCTCTTGCTGGAATATTTATCTATTCATTAGGAAGGAATAAATATCGAATAATGGCAGGCGTCATAAATATGCGTAACTTAAAACACAAGCAAAAATATTCCATCGATTTGTCATTTCATATTAGTGCGTGTAGTTCAGTGTCCGTGTAGGTACCGATATCTTTTTTTTTTAATCGGGGATCAGTAATTACTGAGATGATATTTATGTTAACCTCCTTGCACGCAAAACTTTACTGACATCGTAAAAAAACATTTTATCCGTCAAGTCTGTCACAATAAAACAAACATAATATTTTATACTTACACCATTTCATAATTCGAGTCAGTAAGATGATAATTAGAACTGTCATGTTTTGAACCCATGTCTAGGTCTCATACCGACCAAGTGCGAGTCGGACTCGCGCACGGAGGGTTCCGTACCATTATACAATAGGAAAAAAATCACGTTTGTTGTATGTTTTGTAATATTTTATAAAAAATATAATTACTCAGTATCTGCAGAGTTTAATTACAATACAATTGTAATATATTGCAGCATGTAGGACCACTCAGTGCAGGAGAGAAACTGACCAACTTTTTGGTTAGTCATATTTTCTTATCCAGAAGAAAATAGGTACCATTGGGAGTCAAGGTTTTAAATAGAGACGTGATTTGGGTTGAGCAAGAATTCTGATAGGTATATTTTCCAAGACAAGACAGAAACCAGCCGGGTAGCTCGTTTTTGTGACAAAGTCACATATTTTTGCTTGTGTTTAAGTTACACATATTTATTATGCCTACCATCATTCGATATTTATTCCTTCACAGTGAATAGATATATATTCCAGCAAGAGCAGACACATTATTTTGATTTTAGCAGTGATCAAATATTTTTAAGCGACCTGATCCGATATTTATGCAATTAGTGAAATACGATATTTATACCGCCCACAAAGAATCACATATTTTTACCGGCAAAGTGTCATCATATTCTTACGATCTCAATGGTGAATCAGATATTTTTGCACTACTGTCCACCGTCATATATTTATGCTGGTGACTGTACTACACGAATATATTCTATCCGATAGTAGCCGAGGTATATTCTAAAAGCTAACAGACTGTAACATACTATTAGTATTGCGTCCATTCCATGAGACGATGAGGGAAGAAACGCAGACGCAACAAATCCGGGTACTTTTTTTGTCCATCGATATAGATCTCTTATAAATTGTATCAAATAACGCACACATAGGACTTTAAGTACCCCAAATTACCGAGGACACCGAGAGACTAGACTGAACAAAAGTACGGAGGGGTCCATGTATCATAATACGGGAAGTAGAAGAAAGAAAAAAGACTCAATTTACAGGCAACAAGTGACCGCACACCGTATGAATTGAGCCCGTGACATGTACTCGGTGGACATTTTTTTAAACTATTCAGGGATTTTAATGGGTACAAAAGTCCCTCGTCTGCGCAGGCCTTAAAGGTGCCACTGGACTCTGTATAAACTCATTACGAAGATACAAAGGGCAAAGTTTAATTTTCTTAAAATACGCAGAACCAGTTTCTGAATTGAGAATTTCACTAACTAAATACTTACAGTGCCACCATCTTATCTGTTCAGTTGATAGCGGCGCTAGTTAAGAATATAGTAGGAACATTTGAGAAATTTACCTAGAAAAATGAGAATATTTTATTTAAAAATGAGAATATGTATGTAAGTGAATAAATAAAGGGAAAAATGGGGAACAGGGTTTACAATTACTTAGTTACAATTTTGCCCACCTGAACAGATAACTTGGTGGCGCTGTAAGTAACGTTATGCTCTATTCTGAGAAATTAAACGAGACAGCACTTCAGTTAAGTAGTTCTATTCCCAATTCAGAAATTGGCCCTCAGTATTCCTAGGGCCGCGCCTGGTTTATGAATTGAGAATTTCACTAAATATTTAAGTAATATTCTGTCATGTCTTTTCTGAGAAATATAACGAGACACCACTACAGCTAGGTAGTTACTTAACGAAATTCTCAATTAAAAAACTGGCTCATAGAGTGATAACTTGATAAGTATGCGTAAGCTGTTTACTACTCTTGACCGGAGAGATATTGATGAAATCAGAATCCTGTTTTTACGCAATTAATTTCGCATTCAAATATTCTATAGTTCCGTCCGTCCACATTTTGCCTCGCTCGAGGCCGTCCATTAAATTTTGAATACGTTAAACTTGGTACATATCGATCAATCAGTTCACCCTTATGTTTACTTTAATCAAATTTCAGAATTAAAAAGATGGGTCTAGAAGTCGTTAATAATTTTCCCACGATCCGAAAGCATATTTTAATAAATTTGCACATAACTTAGATGACACATCTAATTTCTGTACCTGAGAAGCATAACACTGTAACTCCACTTTTTGTGTTTTTGAGTTAATGATGCAGTCATACACTATTTTTCGAGCTCTATCGAACCACATTATTGTATTTGCCAAAAACAGGTTCTAACTGGACTTTCCTCAAAAGTATAACACGATATTTACACAAACCCTACAGAGGCCTAAAAAGCTAAACGACCGTACAGTAAAATATCGAGATGAATTGGCTGTATTTTAGTGTAAGTACGGAGTTACAGTTTTCTGCCTCGATGGATTGTCGCTTCGTTTGATGCGTACGCGCCACTGGTATATAAAGAGGGTGAGAGTTACCGTGATTGACCACGGCCATCTCGGTCTAAAGACGACAACCTGCGACCCTCAGTGAAGAGAAGACCACCGCCTGGAAGGCCACCCATTGACCTGTCCGTAGTTGCGGACAGTGGCAGATTCCTCGGGAAGAGGGCCACGCCCTAACCCCGACCCTCCACTTTCCCAAGGGGAAGTGTAAGAAGACCGCCAGACGACGACGACGACCATGATTGACAGTCGACCGTCGGTTGTGTTGAGTGGAGGACGTGTCGCTGCTTGTTTGATGCCGACGAAGAAAAAAAACATCAGAATGGGTTCCAGACGATCAAAAATTATTTTGAGTCTTCTGAAGACTGAGCATCATCATCTGCCTATGGTTGTCCATGGCTGACTGACATAGGCCTCTCCCATTGCACGCCACTGAGCACGGTCCTAAGCTACTCTCATCCAGCTCTTGCTCTGAGGATGTCCTACACTACGTTTACCGATCTGCCATCTCCACTCAAGAATTTGTCTACCCCATCAGTTCAGTTCAGTTCAAGTATCAGTTCCTCGGGTGATATGGCTGGCTCACTGCCACTTCAGCATGCTAATTCGGTGGGCTATGTCGGTGACTTTGGTTCTCCGTCGGATCACCTCGTTTCGAATTCAATGTTTCAGACAAACCCCGAGCATAGCCCTTTCCATAGCACACTAAGCGACTTTAAATTTCTGGACCAGCCCCACCGTGAGTGTCCACGTTTCGGCACCGTATGTCATGACGGGTAGGACGCACTCATTGAAGACTTTCGTCTTCAGACTCTGTGGGATTGGGGATGTGAAGACTCGACGTAGTTTCTCATACGCTGCCCAGCCCAGGTGTATTCTTCCATTGGCCTCTTTCTCGAAGTTTTTACCTAACTGCATGGTTTACCCGAGACCCGAATACTCGAACTGCAATTGGGTCAGATAAAGGTAAAATTTTTTTTATATTGTTTTATGCAGAAGGCATTTTTTTGATAGATTTATATTTGTTTTGTTGTCGAAATGCAAACAGTTGATTATTATAGCTTAAAAGTAAAAAAAAAATTGTTTTTGTTTGATGCAGAAGACATTTTTTTTTGTTACATTATTTTTGGTGGTTGTCGAAAGCTATTTTTTATAAGTAACATTAAAATGCTTTTGTATTTTTACCGTAAATAGAGAAAATATCATTAGAAAAACAATGTATGTTGCTACGAAATGATTTGTCATAATTGATCTATGTAAGCATAAAACTGTATGTGAGCTACTTTTTTTTTTTAAATGCTGATAAAAAATAATAATTGAACATTTAAAACAATAATTTTGATCTCTACGAAAGCCCAAAGACTTATACTTACCTATAATAAAGACACAACTTGATTAAATGGGATGTCTTTTATGTTATGACACTTTGAATTTCAGGTACCCCCAATTTACACACTAAAAGTGCTCTCCTGAAAAATCGACTTTTGTGAGTTACAGTCTTATGCTTCTCAGGTACAGATTTATGGGCACGTTACTTTTTTTATATCACACCTAAGTTTTGGATATAAGAACATACATAGACATAGATGTACCTATATTTTTAAATTAACGCAAAAGCAATACCACTCTACATCATCGGAAAAACTCGTGAGGAATATCTGTCTACCGAACATTGAAATTATGTCTCGTAATTTCGTTAAAAGTCTCTGTCTCAGAGGGACATTTTTTGTATAAGCTGCATGCATGCTAGACTATCGGGGGGCTATCATCCTCATCGTTTTTAGCTCAACGCTGCCCGCTGCTTGTCATAGGCCTTTCACCTCAATGCTATCACTCTCCGTTGCCAACCGCATCCACGGAAAAATACTAATTAAAAATACAATTATTGCCACGTATTAATCCCCCATGTCCCAATCGCCATATTATAATCTTATCACGCCCAAAGGCGCTATTATTGTCAGCAAAAGCAAATAAAAAACAATGCAACGCACAGGCAATCGCTTATCGACGATATTGTGCAACGTCAGAATGTGGGACAACGACCCAGTCACTAGAGCAGTGGACAGTAGGTCTAGCATGCACTTGATACGCTCAAGAGACAGACACACCATGCAGGAGTCTGTACACCTTCTTAGACGACCTCTGCGGCGCCGCGGTTAGCACATCTGCTTACCATGCGGGAGGTCCCGGGTTCGAATCGCTGCTGGGGACGAAAAACCCCACGTCTTCGATGTTTACATGTTTGTTATGTCGCTATTTCTGGTTCCCACGACACAGGGTATCGTAGTATGGGGCCAGAAGCAACGTATGTGCCTGTATGTGCTGAGTTATGTGAACACCTCAGTCACAGGGTTTGCTCACGATGTTAGCAAATGGCAAAACAAATGAATTTAACTTAGAAAACAAAGTCGTTAGTGCATGTCGGGACACGAACAATTGCCCTACCGAATGAAAGGCCAGAGTTTTCTACCTCGGCACTTCCCACAGTCCCACCAAAACAAAAATAAGTCAGGCTAAATACTACTCTCGACATAATAATCATACCTTTATAGGAAATTCTTGCATTCACGGACTTTGCAGAGTTTTGTTGACTGCTCATTCCGTGAAGGCTGAGGTGCTTAAAATCGATAACTCGCTTTGGGCACGCATATTAATTAAGCCCACGCTCTGTCTCTGAGAAGTGCCCTGTTCCCTGCACCCTGCAGTGGGACGTATAATATATAGCCTACTTAATAAAACTGTAATACTCTTTTTAATACTCTCTGTAACATATTTTACAAGTAAATATTTTTGTACTTTGTATTAAACTTGGATTTGGAGTTATACCGAGAGAGTTAAGGTTTTTTAATTAATAATTTAAAATTTACATTTAATTAATAATAGAAATGTTACAATTACATTAAAAAACTAGTATTACAGGACACTAAACGATGTCATGCAATTAGGTACAGCTGTCGTCCAATCTGAAACCGTTTAATAACGTGGGGAAAAGCACCAAAGTGAAAAAGAGAGCTAAAGCGGGAAAGGGCGCCAAGTGGAAAAGGGAGCCAAAGTAGGAAAGGGAGTCCAAGTGGAAAAGTAAGCCAAATTGAAAGAAGTGCGTGCTAACCACACACGACGCGTCGACAGACGCCGGCGCATTCGCATGACCAATCTGAGCGAGACCAATTTTAGTTTCGCCAATGCTAACTACAAACTCTACTTTGTAAAGCAGAGTATAATGCCCGACAGATAACCTCAACAATAATCTGCGCGATCGGGATGACATTGGGATGGACTTGCAAGTTTTTTTTTTAATACAATTTACTAAGCTGAACTTCGAAGAATTCTACTTCATACTCTACGCCAAAGTCACTCAAAATGCAAAATTAATTTAAATTGAAATTAGTTTAAGTATTGACATATTATTTATTTATTGATACTTTTATTGCATTAACATTTTTTTTAAAACATGCGGCGGACTTAGTTCCATAAGCATTTTCTACCTGTCACCGTAGGAGGTAAAGGAAGGAGTCGGAAGAAAATAAATGTAATTAAATTAATTTAAAAAAAAATGTATAAGATTAAATAACATATAAATTTAACTTGATTTAATTCAATCACAATCAGATCATAACATAACAGTATAACATTAATTTTATTTATTGGATCCAAAAATAATTCAACCGAAGTCAAAGTATTTTTTTAAAGTTATTTGTCAAGTATCATATAGACATTGGGCTTGCTACTCCTTATGTAGTCTCCATACAAACATACATACAAACATAAACTCACGCATGTATACCACAGGGGTAGGCAGAGACCAGGGACTACCACTTACCACGATCCTCATAAATCGCTCCAACCATAATACCACTGCATTCGGCCCCAAGGCAGCGGCTAAGATTATAAGTACATTGTCATTCTACAAACAGAGGTAAATTCTTTACGGTGAAATAAATTTCTGATTTCTGACCATGGATATTATGGGTAAAAAAAACACTGCTTCGACTAGCCAGACTGGCCGCGAGCGTACTGCCGTCATAAGAAAAAAAGCCATACCTTAAATTTTTACTAGTGAGAAAGAGTAAACTGTATTTAAATAAATAACACTTAAATTTAAGAAAATAGCTTATGAAATAATGAAATATGTAATGTTTATCTTGTATTTTTCAATGTCTGTCTATGACTAACGCTAGTGGCATTTTTCCGAGCGGTTCCGTGCTTCGCAAGGCACGTTAAGCAGTTGGTGCTGGCTGCCGTCGATAGATGGCAGTCGTTAAGCCAAGTCAGAGGCCTTAGGGCGGCTTCAAAACTTCTGACACTAAGACCAGCCACTAGTCTTACAAGCCTCCACCAATCCGGACTTGGGCACCGTGGTGGAGTATGGCCTATACCTTCCTCAGGGAAGAGACCCGTGCCCCTTGGTTGGGACATAATGGGTTGATGATGATGATTTTTCAATTAGGAATCACTGATCACAAGTTCGCAGACATGCTTGAAATTTACTTTTTCACTAAACTTCACTTTAAAGTTCATAAGTAGTTATGGCCTTTTTTATTATGACCTACAGAAGGTAAGAGTTGTCAATACATATCTAAGAGAGAAAAATTAACGTAGATGGATAGGTATAAAGAACGGCAGAGAAATTAAAACTATTTCCGACGTATGTTCTTCCAGTCATATCCTGCACATCAATAAACTAGAGTAATTCGGCAAGCATGTCTCATCTCGGCCTGTCTTTGTTTAGGATCTTGAGTCAAGTGTTTCCCTATCATATTAGAAAAAAGTTATAACGCTATGGGACTACGGGTCGATTGTTTCTCATTATTCCCAAATTGAAATATCAACCCAAATTCAAATATTCACGAGTTGTTAGTTTCACAATTAATAGATTACGTGGAGTGGAAACTAATAACAAAGAAACTCTACATTTTTCTTTTCAAAAAAGCCTTTGTTTAATTTACAAACTTTCAAACTTAAAATATATAATAATAGTGTTGAACACTAAACACAATTCTCCTCTACTGTTAAACACCAGCAAAGGTAGTATGAGGACGCGAGTCGCGCGCGACAACGTCAAAAGTCGCGACTTTCCAGTACATTAACTGTCAAATTCTCGCGACTTTTGACGTTGTCGCGCGCGACTCGCGTCCTCATACTACCTTTGCTGACATCTTTATCTTCTAAATAATCATTATAGGTTTTATAATAAGCTTTTTTGCGCAGACTGTGCTTGAGACACTCTTAAACCGTATCGGAGGTAACTCTAATATCTTGCGGAATCTTGTTATAGAACCTTCCTTTTCTTCTCTTTCAGGAGTGAATCGGAGCGCAAGCGATGCCTCGCATCGTCAGACGCTGGCGTCTGTCGTAGGTGCGGAGGCGACCAGCAAGGCGGGTTTCTGCCCTGCATCTGCATCACTCGGGAGTAAGTATCTAGACAACCTGGGTCTCGATTCTGTTAGTGCATTATAGTTCAATGGGCTAGCTACCCTTAAAATGTAATTAGTCCGTCTTTTAGATTATTCAAAAATAAGGGACACGTATTTTTTATTTGTAAATTAGACCAAAAATGACAAAGATATAGCCCATTAAAGTTACGTGTGACGTCACGCCGTGCTGCATTTTTTAGCACGAAGTGACGTCACACGTAATTTTAATGGGCTATATCTTTGTTATTTTTTTGTTTAATCGAAAAAAGAAAAAATACGTGTCCAATATTTTTTTATAATCTAAAATAAGGACTAAATAGAATTTCATTATTTTGACCCTGGAAACTACCCTAATGTGACATGTTTTTAACTTCCATTAACGCCTAGAATTACGATAATGCATGCGCGCGTCGTCTTGAAGCGGCAATGAAACTAAATCGCCATGATCATGGAGTTGTCATTGCACTACAATGCATTAGCAGAATCTAGGCCCAGATTAAAAAAAAAAAAATAAAAACTCACGCCCGTTATCCCCGAAGGGGTAGGCAGAGGCACCAGTCTCTAGAACTGAACCCACGTTTTGCCGAGTTTATTAGGTCCCAAACGTGACAAGTGGCAAGCCTGTCGCCGTTAGCCGGGCACAATTTTTCAGCGAATGGTGTTGCTGTACAAACAAATGTACGTAACTAAAAGTCATTGGTACATGCGTGGTTCGAACCCAGACCCTCATGATCGAGAAGCAAGGGTCAACCCCACTACGCTTTTAACTTTACTTTACTTTTAACTTTATTCCGGATACACTTACTTGAGTTTTTGTCGGAA
Organism: Yponomeuta plumbellus; assembly: GCA_947310845.1. Lineage (NCBI taxonomy): Eukaryota > Metazoa > Arthropoda > Insecta > Lepidoptera > Yponomeutidae > Yponomeuta > Yponomeuta plumbellus. Next base: position 24,037,947 of record OX371193.1, on the reverse strand, counting down.
GGGTCCGACCAGGTGCTATGATTCGCAGAGCTTCGTCATCAACCCATTATGTCCCCACCGAGGGGCGCGGATCTCTTCCCTGAGAAAGGTATAGTGGTGCTCTGCTCCGGATTGGTGGAGGGTGGTCGCAGTGCTTAATCATGGTGAATAGAGACGGAACTCGCGTCGTCGGTTGCTCATCTCTGAAACCGAGCCTTGATTCTATTAGTGCATTAAAGTACGATGACATATACACGGCCGGGTCACGTAACGTGTTTTTTCACGCCATCGATTCCTAGATTTTATTTGACATTGTGTAGTCACGTACCTAGACTTCAAGCGGCAATGAAACTAAATCGCCACGTTCATGCAGTTCGGACTCTTCCGACAAAAAGTCATTGTATCCGGAATAATACAAGATGAGATCAATTTGGCAAAGAGGCTTGTTGACATTTTATCAACACCTACTTAGGCTCTGATGTTTTAAATTGAAGATTATTTCAGAAAAGATGGTCAGAGTGGAGCTTTTTTCCCGCTGCCATTTTCTCCACTACAAATACGGTCCAAAGGCAGCGGTAAACATAGTACATTGATATTCAGCAATTACAATGTAATGTTTTCACGTTAGAAAATTGTTTTGATTGATTGATTTGGCTAACTCCCCTGGCTAAACATCTCTCAGGAGTGTGATAACTGCCTTTTTTGTCAACACAAAAAAGGCAATTATCAAGACAAAAAAATAGGCAGTGTCAGACAGGGTGATGCGGAGGCCATTCTCGTTGGAGTGGAAGCGCGGCCTCCCACCATAGATGTTGGTGATCAACAAGCAGCAAACTTACCGTGCTGGTCGCCTCCGCTTTACCCTGTCTGCAACTGCCTATTTCTTGTCTTGTAGTGTGCTGGTCCCAACACTGATGTGTGATAGTGAGACTTAAGTAAGTTTACGAGTATGAGGGACCAGTTACAAATCAATCAACAAATGCCTCTTGGATTATTGCTTTATCTTTTCCAACTGAGTAAAATAGTTTCCCATTACAATTTCAGACCATTGAAGTTCGAGAAGGGCGCGTGGTTCCTCCGGCAAGTGCAGCGAGCGGTCACACTGATGCCGTGGTCATTTGCCACCGAAAAGCTGGAGCAAATCGGTCAGTTGAGTAATGAGTTATTTCTACTAACCCAGTTAGACCGACCAACCCATACATGGGTTTCGAGAAATAAAAAATCTCCCATCTTTATATCATATTATTATATTACAGTTGACACATACTTTTGGAATTGTCAGTTAATGACTGTTAACTGTGCTGATCGGTACGTAGTGAATTTTATAACATCTAGTTCTTTTTGGCAAATGAAAACCTCCGTTTTCGAAAGTGTGAAACATGACTTCAAAAAGGTAAGATTATATAACATTTTCTGCATTTTTTCTAAAATATAATATTAAAAATGTGAAGTATGAAAGACTGCAATATTTATATTACAAAGAAAATATAAATAATTTGCTTTTATTTTACTTTTATTTTGCCGAATATTTCAAGAACCCATACATGGGTTCGTCGCCACAACAGTAGTATTTCTGTCAAGCAATATGTTTTTTTATTTCAGCTTGAAACCATTATCGTTACATAAAATTTTTAATGAATTAGATATTAATGATAATCTTGTCTCAGAATGCATCACATTTGAGCCACATAACGCAAATGCTGCTGTTACCGACGAAGATTCTGGAGAGGAGGATAATATCACCACGTCGAATTTACCAAGTTCTCTCTTAGGTGCACCTGCACAGGTTTATCATGGCAATTGGTCTAACTCTGACTCAGATAGTGAAGATGATATTCCATTTGTTAATTTACCAAAGAGGTTCCACACTGCACAGACACGACAACAGCCAGGACCATCCACATCGGCCGTATTGGAAGATATTCTAATTCGTCCTCAGTCTGTGCAAAATACTACCTTTAAATAGACGAATAAACACAGACCAAGTGAATTTCTTAGTTTCCAACCTATGAAAGGTCCCAAAGACGAGTTAAATCTTCCTATAATACTATTTTGAGCTATGGTTCAACGATTCCATCATAAGCATCCTTGTAGAATATACAGAAAAATAAACCCGGTAATGTTAGCATGAAATTCTTTGTGGGTATCTTTCTTCTCTGCAAATGGAATGACAACAGTGCTGTTACTGTTGCCTCTGATGCTGATTCTGTTGAGCCATTACAAAAAAACGAGGCTTTTCTCTAAACAATTGAAAAAATATATACAGATTGACCAACCGCATATTGTCAAAACATATAACGAGAATATGGGAGGCGTTGATCGATCTGATCAGAACATAAGCGCCATTTTAAAAACTTCTAAACAGATTAATAAATAAGTTATAACCTCTGAATACCTATTTGACGTATATCAATTTATACTGGTTTATTCGCATTTGGCGTACACATAACCAGTTTGTCAGACCTCGCGTAACGGCTGTATACACAGCTCATAAACTTTATTAATAAGGCCGTGTAAGTACAAGGGTGGGCCTTGTCTAGTACCAAAAGACCACCTTGAAGATTAAAGATATGATCGAAAGGGCCATCTAATAAATGATATCAATAAGATTCTCAAGTGCAAATTTAAATCCCAAAGAATGTTTTTTCAATTTGCATAATATTTTTTTAATAACTGAAATATGTTATCATAAAAATAAAGTAATATATTTTATTCAATTAAAATTGTTTTATTTATGACTTCACATCTTATTAAAATCATGTTAGTAAAAGTGCTTGATTGTGCCGACCGACCCATATATGGGACATCATTTTCCAGCTTTTCCAGAAGTGGCAGATTTTTGAAAATAATTTTCCTCAGATGCAGGGGCTATAATAAGCTATATATATAAAAATTACAATTTTCTGAGGAAAAAAAAATTTTCAGGCATATCTGGGCTAAGCCCCGTGCCATAGCTTCCTTTTATTGGAAATAAATTTATTATTATACGATCAAAGTTAAGAAGTAGGTAATGTGTTGGGCATTTCCACAGAATGTGTCTGTGAATCACAGAGAATCGCTCGTAGCCCCGGTTGCCTGAGTGATCTTAAACGATCACGAAGGTTAAGCAACACAGGGCGCGTTCAGTGCATCGATGGGTTACCGTCTATGACTAACGCTAGTGGCATTTTTCCCAGCGGTTCCGTGCTTCACAAGGCACGTTAAGCAGTTGGTGCCGGCTTCCGTCAATAGATGGCAGTCGTTAAGCCAAGTTGATAACTTCTGACAGTAAGACCAGCCACAAGGCTTACAAACCTATACCTTCCTCAGGGAAAAGACGCTTGCCCCTCGGTGGGGACATACTGGGTGATGATGATGATGATTCACTTATTTAGACCTAGGTATATAAAGAAATAAATAAATACATAGGACCTACAACTTTCATAATAATGATAATATGATGTATACATATGAGTACTAATTATGAGACTAAGGCAGCGATTGAAAACCTTGAATGTTTCAAGTGATGGGGCCTCTCGGATCCACAATACATTCAAGGAAAGTAACTTAGTGATAAATAACTTACCTTTTTACCTTTGTTCCCCAGACGAGGAAGCGGAGGGCGACAGCCTGGAGGAGCGTCCCCCAGGCGGGGACCTGCGCGGTGTCCGGGAGTTCCTGGAGGCTCTGTCCGCGAAGCTCGCCGGCGGCCCGCTAGAGGGCACCAGGGTCGCCCCGCTCTACGACCATCCGGCCTGTGAGTACCCTCCAATTCACCCTTTATCCTAAGTCTAGGAACACACTCCAAATTCCGTTCCATTTTTATTTTATAAAATAAGTTCCGGTGTTCAACTCAACATGTTGGATGTAGGTTTATTCCAGAGCATTTTAGCTGAACCTGTGTCAAGGGCAGCTAGAATGTTGTATCCTTTTTTGTAATTTGTAGACTTAGGTTAGTAATAGCAGAACTTAGTTTAAGGAACGATGGGGCTTACAGCGTCACTTGTAGTGTACAAAACTCCCTAATGAATAAAGAATTAAAAAGAAAAGTTCCGGCTCCCTACCCTCCCTTCAAAGATTTCACACTGGGCGTAGGCACAAACCGCGCAGAGCCATAATAAAAAAAGGAACTGTAAAATTTTCTTTCTGTACGAAGGGATGGTATCATACACAATGAAAGTTTGTCATTTCTGTTCTTTTCTGAGTTGTTATGTAGAATTATTTCGTTTGCATGTAAGATACATAAATATTTTGACTTCCGAACCCAACGGTATCGCATTGAAATCGAGCACTTTGCATGTCGAGTCAGCATTAGACGCTTGCATTTTCCATGGGTACGAAGCTATTCTTGCCTCCGCGTATCTAAGTTAATCTGTACATTTAGGTATTTAATTTGCAGACTAGTACGTAGGTAACCATTGTGATTTCTAGAGATCGGATTGTATAGATAAAATAGGTATGCATTTGCATGTCCAGTCTCTCTTCAGCAGTCGTTTCATAGATTAATTTATCTGTGAAAAATATCGCTAATTTCATAGATCTTTGCAATATTTTATTGTTGAATATGTTTTGTAATTGATATTTTGGCAAATACGAGTTGACAAATAATAGTTTCTTAATACAAGTACGTAGGTACATAGAATAATTCTTAATACGACGTTTTCATTATTAATTTCATGACGCATATTTCAGTGCATTTTATAGATTTTCGCAGCTTTTAATGTTGCGTTTAATCCGGTCTCTAGTGATTTCATAACCAACAGCCTCACATAGAAACGAAGCGTTTCGCATTTTGAACCAGCATCGTTCTGACCGCTAGACGCTCGCATATTCGCGCGGCACCACGCGGGGGTCAGCGGCACGCTGTCTACGCTCGCCATCGCGCTTCGAGACGCGCTTAAACGTAAGGACGCACTGTGCAGCATGGATTGTACCTATTTTCTAAACAAATTGACCATAGTCGTCTATGGATCCGCTCCACTGTGTACAGCGCCACCAAGTTATCTGTTCAGGTGGGCAAAATTGCAAACTGACTAATTAATTGTAAATCCAGTTCCCCATTTTTGTTTTATTTATTCACTTACTAAAATTTAAAGATATAGTATTTTCATTAAAATTGAAAGACTGGTTAAAATATTCTCATTTTACTAGGTAAACTTAAATCTTACTACTAAATTCTCGACTAGCGCCGCTATCAACTGAACAGATAAGATGTTGGCACTGTAGACTCGTCCAATTTACTTAACCTTCTCCCGAACTGTCAAATACTTTGGGAATTGAGACATTAAATATAAACATTTACATACAGGTACATACGTAGCTTCTGGCTCTACACTAGGATACCCTGTGTCTTAGGAACCAGACACAGCTACATCACAAACATGTAAACATCCAAGACCTGGGGTTTACATTGGGAATTTTGAGGAATTTCGGCAAGGAATGCCAATTCCCCAACGACGTTATAGGTACACAAGATTAGCACAGCAACAAGCTAAAGTAGGTCTAATAATGTTGATTCATAAACTAGGTAGTTTTCTTTGGTTTCGACTAGTGGGGGTCTAAATACAGTGTTGATAAGTTGGATGCAAATATCAACAAGCTTACGCTTTAGGGCGACCAGAAGCTTTGCTTTCATCAGCTCCTTCATAGACCAGTAGCTGCTCCAGGCGTTGTCGATGCGACGGCGACGAGCGAGTTCCGTGTCTTGCCCGTTTTCGAAGGACACCTAGGTACTCGTCGACGTATTGTATTTCCTGACTCTCTACTACGACCCTACGTTTTGTGTTGTTAAATCTTTGATCATGTTCGTTTCATAATTAGGCCAAAACATGCCATTAGTTCTCGATTTGGTCAAAACCGTAACATTCTTGTTTTTAAAGTCACTTTCACGATGCTTTAAAACACTCCTCAAATGCAGTTTCAACAAAGGGAAAGTGAAGGAAAAAGGCTCTACTACAGATTATTTATTGTACTAAATTTTGGCGCAATTTGAAACACAATAATGTTAAGAGTAGGCCTTAGGATCATTAAAGCATAAGTATTTTGTTCCACATGGGAACCAAGTGTAATTATAACGATTTTTCTTAGCGAACCTCACCCAACCTCAGAATAAGGACTTATTCTGAGCACCCAACTTAGACATAGACTACTATTGTCAATGACCTTAGAAGATAGAACATGTCCGTTTGTCACTCACTTGCATGGTTGATGGTGATTGCACGTTTGTTATGCACAAGTTTATGTTACAGCCCGGACGCCTGCAAAGGCGTCGAACGCACGCATGTCTGTGAATTGTTGCTATTCCATAATATCCAGGCGTTACGCAATGTATGCGCTCACGTTCTGAATAACTGGGTTTTCTATTCAGATGGACAATATTTTCTTTGTTTTCGTGTTTGGTGCATCGGTTTTGGTTCTGGATCTGCAATGAATTTCTCTCTCGTTTTATGCGAATTGAGAAGCCGAAGGAATTGCTAGTTTTATTTTTCCAACACAAACATTTTAATGAGTGAGAAAATACAAACACAAACATTTACATACAGGCACATACATTGCTTCTGGCCCCACACTAGGATACACTAGGACACAGCGACATCACAAACATCCAAGACATGGGTTTTTTGTCATTATTTTTTTAAAGTATTAGACTGCCACAAATCAGTAAAACAGAGACCATTGCATGTAATTAATAAGGTACTTACCTACTTTTTATCTTTACACTTTTTACATCGCGTTCTTTTAACTAGGTAGGTAACTACACCTACCTACTTAGATAGGTACATAGGTATAAAATCTAAACAACCTTCAGTGAACTCCGCTGCTTACAATAATCAATTTAAATCATAATCACAATAGGTGTACAGAAACATGGCGAATATTCATGAATTCAATTCTTTTCCGTTCGGTTGCGTCCGTTACGGTCCATCCAGTGCGTTTTGCATAGTGCACCAACACCAATACTGCTGAGGTCTGCTGCAAGCTGTAAGAATACGTACTTATCTTGAAATCTCTCGAATCGCTCGTGGTCCCGGCTGCCTGAGTGATCTTGAACGATCATGAAGGCTAAGCAACATCGGGCGCGTTCAGTGCATGGATGGGTGACAGTCTCTGACTTACGCTGACATTTTTCCGAGCGGTTCGGTGCTTCCCAAGGCACGCTAAGCGGTTGGTGCCGGCTGCTGTCGATAGATAGCATGTCGTTAAGACAAGTCAGAGGTCTTAAGGCGGCTTGAATACTTCTGATTCTGAAAGTAAGTTCAGCCACTATCTTACAAGCCTCCACCAATCCGGACTAGGCGCCCATGGTGGAGTATCGTTGGCAGGGACATAATGGGTTGATGATGGTGATGATGATGTTGAAATCTTGACCCAGTCTCCTATTTCAGTCGACAGCCGGTCAACCTTTCAAGCATTTTGTCAAGCATTTTGTGACACAGTCGCCAGTTGTGAATCTACAATTCAAATCAAATTAAAATAGTATATTTACTACTACTATTAATAGTAAGTATATTTCATCGTAAATAATTTACATTCTGAATGTCAATGTACTGTGTTAGCTGTGCTGCCTCTTTTTATGTTCTGTGCTTCGGCCCGTGTTTGCAGTGGAGAAAAAAGCAACGGGAAAAAAGTCTAAACCCGACTTTTGGCTATGTGATGTATGTAATATAACATCTATTATTATATTAGGTACATCTTGAGATACATCCAAAACTTTACTGTTTATAAATTTTCGACTGACTTAGAGGTCATTTGAAGGGGTATGTATATTTTAACTCACGTCCCCGGACACCGCGCCTGCCCCTGCCTCGCCCTTAGTTTGAATGTAGTTTTATTCACGAGTAGTAATTAAAAAACTTATGTTCATAGAGTTCATTAACCTCCTCAGTCCCGTGTCGACAAAATAACAATAGAAAACTATTGTTATTTTCAAGGTCAGGACTAAAGAGGTTAAAAAACCGAAATTCACCATAATCTTCTATCCAGAATCGACTTAATTAGGTATTATATTTTTTTCTTAATAATGATAGTTAGGTACATATAAATCGAATGCAGCATCGTGGTCCTCTGTAGAATTATCGTAAGAATCAAGCAAAATTATCTCCATATTATTATGCATTTCAGAATTCAACCGTTTCGATAAAGAACTTTAGTGGTGACTGAAGCTGAACTATATCTGACTGCAGCTAATCTAATATAGAATTTAAGGCAAAGCACCACAGATACCAGACTCGCACTAAAAATCACAACTTTATGCACCACGAACCCAATACGGAAAAATGTCAATTCTGTTTGAAGGAGTACAACTGTTCAACATGCTACCGAAAGGCACTGGATCTGCACGCACGTGCGTGGATCTACAAGATATTTAAATTAAACTAGCTTACCTAGAGTTAGTTACTAATATAGGTTAAGTACCCAAATAGTAACAATTTTTATATGGATATACTCCGAAATAAATAAATAATAAAGAAAGACATAAAAGATTCAGAAACTCTAACAGGATTTAAGTTAAGATTAAGAGGTCACATTAAAGAAAGCTAAAAATGTAATATGTAAATAGATATGAGATGTTGCATGCTTATGTTTACAATGTTAATTAGATTATTGTTTTTCTCATTTTAAGTGAATGAAATGTTAAATCGTTCTTGTGAGAAATAAATACTTTAAACCCAAACCTCTATGTATTCCGAAATATACAGCCTGATTTTTTCACCGGTACAATAAATTTTACCATATCATTGGTATCGATAATAGATAACATTTATCGAATAAAATTACCATATATATTTTTTTTCATTTTCATTAATTTATCATTCATCCAATTTGTAACTCATGGACACCCATTACAAGGTGTCATCGCGGTGCGAGGCAGAGGGCGGCGGGGTGGGGTGCGTGAGCGGGCGGCGGGCTGGCCTGTACACGATTTGGCCGGCCGGTCATTCAATCCGCACGCATTGACCTAGATGAGTGCACGTGCGCCGTTTCCGCACTTCCTGCAGTCGAAAATTACGCGCGCACGATGTTTACAAACCGCGAGTATTACGAAATGGTTCGTAGTTACTTTCTCAGTGGGGAAAATACAGTGCAGCTCGGCGGGTATACGCTGAAGAAAGTTTGCACCGCCTGATAAATGCCGGTTTTATTTAACCTCAAATACTCAACACCAGGACATTCATGAGAGTGACGCAGCATTTGCTAGACTACGGACAGTTCACTGCACCAGCGCACGCTCAAGGCCGAGGAGGGAGACCTCCCTTGGCCGTGGAGATCGAGGAACAGATATTCGCGTTCTTCGAGGAAGACCCCAGAAGGAGCACCAACGACGCGGTACGCACGGCGCACTTCGGCGTTAGCCAGTACGTGGTGTGGAAATTCATACCACTACCAACCAGTGCAAGCATTCCACGCCGGTGACGGTCCTAAGCCCGTGCAAGTATGAAGCAAGAATTGAAATCAAGTAAGATTTTTTTTGCTACGTCATACATAAGTCATACCTACTGGCTGCGTCGCCGCCGCCGCTTCTTTTACTTCCCGCAAGCCGCGCGCAGTTGCCAGTTCGTGCGTTTAGTTGTGCTCATGCGTAACGAGTCCATATTTTTTTAAGATTTGCGGATAAGTTCAGACATTGGTATTTTAGTTTTTTTGTACCAACGGGGTAGTAACAAAAAATGTTGGTATTTGTATTTTGGACTTAGTATTACGTATGTTGATTTATTGGAACGGTGAAAATACCACCCTGTATATCTTTCAGTGTGCGATCGCGAGATGTACTATGCATGATATGCATCTCAAGATGTAATAATGTATTACATCCCATAGTGAAAAGCCGGCTTAACAAACCTAATTGAATAGAGGGTAAAATATTTTATTTTCTTTATTGCGTCACACAACGAGAAAGGAGAAGGTTAACATGTAAAGGCTGTCGACCGTCGAATAAGTGTCCTTCAAGAACATAATGGAAACGCTGTAAAATAATATGATGATTATCTCTGTCATGACGTCACATAGTTCGCAAAGGAACAGTAACCAGATCACAACGACGGGACCGATTTATAAGCGTCAAAATCTCTTCAGCTCTTGCGGCGTTTCAAATTAATTTGAATTTCTGCGGGCATCTTCCACTTTTATGTACTTATTCAAATCAGGTTCGTTAGAGCAAGTACTAAAACCCATAATTTTATTAAATTTTGATGTCAGTCTTCGTGCGTGTTATAATTTGTCCGTTAATTAATTTAATCACTGTCCGTTCAACGCACTGGTTCGCGTCCGTACAGACTGTTAGCTATTAGAATATGCCTACCTCGGGCTCTAAGTAGGCTTCGGTTTTCGCTGAAAGCTCACGTGATACTACTTCCTGCTCTGTATAAAACTTTTATTCACTATTTTGAAAAGTCATGTGAAATTAAGTGTCATATTAGTTGCGATATTTCTATTACACGAATATTATCCTATTCTATCCGATGGTAGCGGAGGTATATTCTAAAAGCTAACAGACTGTAGTTTACCCTCGGCGACCTCGGGCAACCCGGTGATACCTACCGCCAATCCAACAAAATCATATATCAAAACCATTTTAAAGGCAGAGAAGCCTCCTCCGTATCTTCTCATCGTGATTAAGCACTTCGAATCAGAGCGAAACCTGGTCGGACACTTCCGACAGCAAGTCAAGTAAGCTTATCCGGATTAAAGATAAAACTCAATAATCATTTTGGGGTGAATTTCAACATACCCTTTTTTTTTTTTTTCATTTCGGTGAACTTTTTCGTTTATCTTTTTTTTCGTTTTTTTACTTAAATTTGCTAATACTTTTAATGTTTTATAAATTTATAAATAATGCTTACAATGGAAAACAAAAAAACAAATGGATGACAGACATTTCAAAGTTAGATGTCACCGAAATGAAACAGTCAATCACCGAAATGAAAGAAGGATTCACCGAAATGAAAATTCACCGAAATAGTATATAGTATGATGATTACACGACATGTATTTTTTTATTATATTTTATTTCGGCACAAACAATTACTGTTACAATGTTGGTGAAGTATAACTAGTAAGTTATATAAATAACTAGCTTTTGTCAGCGTCTTCGTCAGCGTGGAATTTAGGATTCCAAAAAAAATGTCTGAGCGCTCATTACGACATTATATTAGAAACCTCTAAAATTATCATTGTTTCTCATCAAAATCCGTTGCGTAGTTTTACAGATTTAAGCATTCATAGGGACAGACAGCGAAAGTGACTTTGTTTTATACTATGTAGTGATTACTAAAAAAAAGCTTCAGTGCCGACTATTTTATGTTTATTTAGGTATGTTTAGGTACTGGACATAGAAGATAAGTTTTAAGAAATCAAAGTTTGTGAAAAAACAAGATAGACTGTAAAATTACTTAATTATTTTTACTAACTTTTCAAACAACTTCCATAGTTTTCAGACAATCCAGTATGAAAAGAGGAAGTTGATAAAAAACCCATCCAGATAGATAAGTAGATGGGGGGCCATTTTAATTTTCGTATAAAAGCAGCGGTGACTTAACATTATCACAAAAATCGTAGCGAAATTCTCGATCTTGTTTATATTAAATAAACAAGATCGAGAATTTCGCTACGATTTTTGATTATGTTATTCACCCTGTATAAAGAAACTGTGAAAATCACCGAAATGAAAGAAGTATTCACCGAAATGAAACAAATTATCACCGTAATTGTTTAAAGTCACCGAAATTAAAAAAAAATCACCGAAATGAAGAAAACTTTCATTTTGGTGATTTTTTTTTAATTTCGGTGATCTATTCAGGTCACCAAATTCACCGAAATTAAATCACCGATATTAAAATACACCTAAAAACATTAAATATTTTGACATATACATACATTAGGCCGAGATCTATACTACATCCTTAAACATATTACTAGAAGTGTTTGTGCGAATATAAAATCAACAGTTTTATCTTGTTCATTTAAAATATTAATTGATTCACGGAAATGAAAGCAAAATTGTCCCGAGTCACCGATTTGAAATACTTACTTTTTTAGCGGGAACACGCAGCGACGTAGCAAACCACCACTTGCTCCAAATGCTTGTGCGTGACTGGCGCTTGAGTTACAGAAGCGAGATTATGTTGAATAGCTCTCCTGTTCTCGACAATCCATATTTCTTTTTCAATCACCGAAATGAAAAATAAATTGGGGACATTCGTATTTGTCTGACTGTTTACTGAATATAACGATTAAGATTATGAAATATATATTAAATTATACCTCTGTTCTTTACGAATCGAATAAAATAATCCATATGTATGTACAGTGTGTATTTTTTCCTTAGCTAAAGAAATTAGAACTAAATAAGGTTTGGGGACAGTCACCGAAGATGAAAAATTTCACATTTAGATTTTTTATTTATATGTAAGAGTGATCCAAATAAAAATGTATATGTTGCCTCTTATGGGTAATTACACAAACTAAACAAAAAAATATAATTTTACCATAAAAAGGCTTTTTACACTGCCATTTTCATACCAGCCGCGTAAAAAATGCGTCTGGGAAATTCACCCTTTGCTCCGATCAGCTGCTCAGCCATATTGAAGGAAACAAAAGGAAACGATTCCCCGAACAAAGAACTTTAGACAACCGTTTAGAAAACTCGACGATGTTCAATGTGACGGAGAGCCTCGTGAAGTCGTAACCGATTGAAATGAAAATACGTACAGAAAAACGACTGAAGAAATGTAATCATATTCATGTTCATGTTCATGTTCATGTTCATGTTCATGTTCATGTTCATGTTCATGTTCATGTTCATGTTCATGTTCATATTCATATTCATATTCACACTCACACTCACACTCACACTCACACTCACACTCACACTCACACTCACGCTCACGCTCACGCTCACGCTCACACTCACACTCACACTCACACTCACACTCATACTCATATTCATATTCATATCTAATCAATCTATCAGAGCACATTAATCTGATAACATTTTTTCATTAAAAGGATTGGAATGAAGGAAAGAATTGAAGAAGACACAAGAAGAAGAAAATTCATTCGACGACTTTGTAAATGATAAAAGCCCTTGGCAATAAGACAATTCCACAACGAGCTAGTCCTTAGTCCTTGGTACTTCATAGATAAATATAGTAAATAGGATTTAATAAGTTTTTCATAAATGTACAGACTGCGTACCAAAAACTGTGCTATTAAGTATTATATTATATAATGTTTTGACTTAGCAAGTGTTTATTTCACTCATTTCATTTCATGCATGAGCTTCTTAGGTGATTTGAGAAAAGATGGTCAGCAGAGTGGCGATTTTTTTCGCTGCCTTTTTCTCCCCTACATTCGGCCCCAAGGCAGCGCCTAACATTATAACATTGACATTCAAATTCAAACGTTTTTTTTATTCATAATAAAAACAAATTTTTATTTTATTAACATCAAAGCTGTTAGGAGAAGAAACTAACAAAGAAACTCCACGTGTTTCCTTTTCAAAACAGTTTTAGCCTAATTAACTTACTTAAAAATTATTACACCAGGATGTGTTGAACACTAGACACAGTTAGCCACTGATTAAATTTAATCAACAAACGGAATGTAAATTCTTTACACGTAAGTTGCAAACCGTGATCTCTGCCTACCTGTCCTGGATAAAAGCGTGAGTTTACGTATAAATGCTAATTAGTTCCTTTACCTTAACACCCATCTCACAATCGAGTGCCGTCGCAAATTAGACGTTAATAACAGCATAATACTTGTGTTGACAAACTTGCGACTCAAACAAAACAATCGATGTATGCAAATAACCACTGGCCGGAGGGGCAGAAGTCAATTTCTCTGCTAGAAAGTACAGGGTACCCATCTGCAACGCTAGAATCGCACGAAAGGTTTAGCTAGTGCCTAATAAAGGTACGACACTCTGTACAAAAAAATGTTGTTTTAAAATTAACGATTATTTAGAAGACAAAGATGTTGTTGATGTTGTGGCGGGGAACGTGGGATTTGCATTTACTCACAGTCCCCCTTGGTTCACACTTGACCGTCGAATGCAATGTGTAAAAGAAAAAAAACGAGAGCTAGTTATTTAAGATTTTAGAGGTACAAAAATTGGGTGACTCAAATTACTCGGAGGAAAATAGAATAAATACTCAGATAATAAAACGGATTTCGTTCCAAAAACTCTGTGTCCAAGATATGGACTTTAAATAAAAGATGACTTGCCTTTAAAAATATAATAAACGAAGCAGTAAAATTACAGAAATAGAAAAATGCGTCCGTTCGTAATCCAAGATAGGTGCAAGTGACCGGTGGCGGTGAGCGGGTGCGGGACGGGGTCCGCGAGCTTGTCCCCCTCTCTCTTCTCCTTCCCCGCGGTCGTCTGCGCGTATACGAAGCATAGACACTCTGTTTCTATCTAGTTTGTGGTCATATTGAAGAGAAACAGACAGCTTTCTTTGTGTTTTGCAAATAACATAATCATTACCAGAACATTACGTGGCTGACGTGCAATTCCTCAATGTTAACTGGCCACAATGACTGTCCAAATTCATTGTTAAATAAGTAATAGGTAGCTATTGAAGAATCTAATAAGTTATTTTAACACCTATTTATTAGTTTTAAGATGACACGCTAATTGCGACCACGGTATACGACACGAATACGGTATTTGACACTATCAACAATAAAATATTTGAGATGCTCGATTAAAACAAAAATTACAAAATGATTCGGAAAATGTATTTCTTTTAATCATTCACTAGTTATTACAATTTTTAAATAGATGAAACATAAAAAGAGTGCTCTGAAATGTGCCGTCACAAGCAAGTATTTTCATACAAAATTCCGTTTTAAAAGTAACTCATTTGACATTTTGTCAAATACCCAATTCACATTCTGTTTGTTGAATGTCAATGTATTACCTTTAGAGTCGTTAGGGTCAATAATGCGCACTTAAGGATTTAAACTCTTGTCAAAATTAAACGGTAATGAATAAAGACAATATGACCCAAGCATGTGATAAAGTGTTTACTAAACGAATAAATTAGATTTAGTAGTACGAGTGACACATAGAACTTACCTCGCCAGAGCTACGGCAGCAGACATGTACCCAAGTACATTTTAGAATATCTTAATATAGATGTAATCTTTGTAACCATTACTTTGAATAAACAATTTATTTATTTATTTAACTATGACACTAAAAAAAATGGTTAATGAGAAAAAATCAAAATGCGCACACTTTTAATGCACTTACAGGTAATGTTAATGTTAGATGCTGCCTTCGGGCTGAATGTAGTGGGGACAAAGACAGCGAAAAACACTCCATTCTGACCATCTTTAGAACACCAAGATGTCTGGGTATTTAGAGGACAATTGGCGAATTGGCGAATTGCGAATGGCCGTGTGAAATGGCATTTGGGGGAAAAGGCCTATACCCAGCAGTGGGCAACAGTGGGCTGATGATAGTGATGATAATGATGATGGTGATGAGAGATTTTTAAACTCCGTTAATTAAACGGTTAATTAAACGTTAATTAAACTTTTGTTAATTTCTTCTCCACATGATCTGTTAATTGGGTATTTGAAAGGATGTCAAAGGAGTTACTTTTAAAACGGAATTTTGTATGAAATTACTTGCTTGTGGCGTCACATTTCAGGGCACTCTTTTTATGTTTCTTCTATTTAAAAATTGTAATAACTAGTAAATGATGAAAAGAAATAGATTTTCCGAAACATTTTGTAATTTTTGTTTTACTCGAGTATCTCAAATTTTTTTTTGTTGATAGTTTTAAATACCGTATTATATAAAACTAACAACTGTATCGTTCCTAACATTTTGTTTATAATATGATTAAAAATATTATATTCGATTTAATAGTATTCGATTTATTCAAATGGAATTTACCTTCATCGCTTGTACCTAGAATTCCACTGCTCTTTAAACTAAAAGTAACAGTACTAACAGAATTTCTTCTACAAAAAGCTCCTGGAAAAAGTCGTAAAATCAGTGATCCCGATTTAAGCGTCGCTCTTTAAGAGGTTATTGGCAGTAAACGGCGCTCAATCTCCGACACATTACTGCGCCGCAAGTGCAGGGCAAGACCCTGGTTGAATATTCAAGTTTTTATGACACTCTTACTACACCATATAGAACCAACAAACAAACCGTGGTCATACCGAGCACACTCCGCCGAACAAGGATAGTTTGAACGAGGAATGACGTATGAGAAATACCGTACAATACTCCTGTAGTTTGTCCGCTGGGCCGTGAGACCGCGAAATAAACTGGAAGCAAAAAATGAAAATAATAAAGGAAGAAAAAAGTTAACAGCCATATTGTTGCAAGCGGCCAGGTTGTTCCTTTGAACACCTCTGGCTAGCTGGCGCGGTTAGAAAAAGAAAAAAAATAGGACAAGTGCGAGCTGGACTCGCCTAGCGACGGTTCCAGTGCAGTCGACCTTCATGTTTTAGTTGCTGTACGAGCAGAGGAGAGCGTGTGCAGCCCTCGCTCTGTCGCACAGCAGATGTTGTTTGTTGGACGGTGGTGGAAGAAGAAGAAGTCGTAGTTTATATCTTCATTGCAGTAGTTTAATCGTGACACAGAATTACATTGTTTAGTTAAATATAAGTGTGTATTGGGCGAGTGGCTCGAGCCGACTGGCGGGCGGTAGCGGTGTGCTGGACAATGCCAAGTCAGCACACGCAGCGATGCACGGTGCTTAGCCCGTACATGCTCCCAACCCAAGATGTAGTTAAAAGTTAAAGTTAACAGTTACCCTAAAGCTACATCAGTTGAGGTATTTAAAGCAGTTGTTTGTAAGTACAAAATAATATAAGTGTTGAAATGCTGACTAGTTACCTATACAGTGGTCGGAAAGTTGACACCGGGTCTAATTACATTATTGAGAATTAATTAAAAATTATAAGACAATTACAAGCTATAGTTGCCTACGTGACTCTTTTCACTGCTTTGGCAGTTTTGAAGTACGAGTAATTTGTTAGCGTATTACGCAAAGAGAATTAGGTAGGTACCTACTACAAATATCTAAAAGTTGTACAAAGTACAGGCTGCCAAAGAAAAACCTGAATTAAATGAAAGTAATAGGTACAACAGTATACAATGCAATGAAACTAAGTTAGTTGTCACATTGTTTTCTTACAATACAAAAAAGCTAAATTATTCAGGTAAGCTAGTTAAGTTGTGTAAAAAGTTGAGTTAATATTAGTTTGACACCTAATCGTATAAGTAGCAGCATTTTAGTTATAAAGTTAGAAGTTTTAAAGTTAAGAATTATCATTTCAAATTAATATTCATTAAAAGTTTGCAGAATACGATGAAACAGACAAGTTGACAATAGTTAAACTTTATCAATTTAGTTCTAACATATTATAAGTTTAGTTCAAGTTAATGTTACAGCAACACAATAAGTTTAAAATGAAGTATAGTGTAAATAAGTAGTAATAAGTTGTACAAATTAAGCATATAGTTGCTGCTTTTCCTTTATGGATGCTGCCAGGCGTTTTCTTGAGGTATGTCGTGTGTTCCTGTCGCCTACTATACTTAGTTCAATGCACAGCAGTGTAACATCTTTGTGTTAGTGCAAGTCGATAGTTTTTCTTTGGCGACCACGACGATAAGTTTCAGTTGTAGTAGATGTTACATGAGCCGGCGAAACGTCTTCCGTCGACTCCTTGAGTCCACTCCCTGGGTGTAAGGGAGCGGATGGACCCCAACCAATGTTAGCTGTGAGCATTTGCTCAGTTAGTTTGTGGCTCAGCGTCCACCAGTTGATGAGGCTTCTCCCTACAGTTATTTGAGAGCAGTATGCTCAGTTAGTTGTCCTACCGGCAGTTTGGGACAGTTTGGTCTCCAATTAGTTCAGTTCAAGTTCACTCCAAGTTGCACGTCAATTCATTCATGTTTCCGTACCTCAGTTCCATTGGGACAGTTTGGTCTCCAGCTTGTTCAGTTCAAGTTCACTTCGTTTCAGTTACCTTCTTCAGTTCAGTTTTCCCGGCAGGTTGTAGAGTTAAGGCCTACTCCTGGTTGTAAGGCAGAGAGCAGGCCGAGTTGTTTGGCGAAACGTCTTCCGCCGATGTACACGTTTTGCAGTGTCAGTGGTTGGTGACCTCATTTCACCCGGGCAGCTCCGTAGCCTTGACCCGCTGAGTTGGTGCACACGTTGAAGTTATTTCCACCACCGTCAAGGTGTCTGTCTGTTTCTCAGGATGAGGGCGCTGCAGATTCGCAGGCGCTGGTTGTTAGGATGCCCGAAGATGGTCGCGAGCATCCGGCTCGAAGGACCATTATGTACGAGCAGAGGAGAGCGTGTGCAGCCCTCGCTCTGTCGCACAGCAGATGTTGTTTGTTGGACGGTGGTGACTTTTTACACAACTTAACTAGCTTACCTCAATAATTTAGCTTTTTTGTATTGTAAGAAAACAATGTGACAACTCACTTAGTTTCATTGCATTGTATACTATTGTACCCATTACTTTCGTTTAATTTAGGTTTTTCTTTGGCAGCCTGTACTTTGTACAACTTTTAGATATTTGTAGTAGGTCTCTTTGCGTAGGTAATAAGCTAACAAACTATATAGGTACTTCAAAACTGCCAAAGCAGCGAAAAGAGTCACGTAGGCAACTATACCTTGTAATTGTCTTATCATTTTTAGTTCTCAATAATGTAATTAGACCCGGTGTCAACTTTCCGACCACTGTATAGGTAACTAGTCAGCATTTCGCCACTTGTATTATTTTGTAGTTTACAAACAACCGTTTTAAATACATATTACTAATTTAGCTTTAGGCAAACTGTTAACTTTAACTTTTAACTTCATCTTGGGTTGGGAGCATGTACGGGCTAAGTGCCCGTGCATCGCTGCGTGTGCTGACTTAGCATTGTCCAGCACACCGCTACCGCCCGCCAGTCGGCTCGAGCCACTCTCTCAATAAACACTTATATTTAATTAAACAATGTAATTCTGTGTCACGATTAAACTACTGCAATGAAGATATAAATTACGACTTCTTCCACCACCGTCCAAACAACATCTGCTGTGCGACAGAGCGAGGGCTGCACACGCTCTCCTCTGCTCTTACATAATCCGGCTCGAAGGACCATTATAAGTGTGTATTGGGCGAGTGGCACGAGCCGACTGGCTGGCGGTAGCGGTGTGCTGGACAATGCCAAGTCAGCACACGCAGCGATGCACGGTGCTTAGCCCGTACAGTTGCAAAATTAATGCAACGAAAAGATTTATATACTTTTGTGTTAAAGTTAGATATATATTTCTTATATCTATGAAGGCATTTATGTAAGTTGTATGTATATTAGTAAGTAGTTTATTATTATTATAATTTTTATATCTACTTATGAGTTGTTATCGACTTCATCTGCCCACTCTCTTTTTTAACATTCCAAAATTTCTAGGCTGGCTGGAAGAAATTTCTTTAGAAATAAGTCCGCCTTTGCACGTTGTTTTTATCACAAACCTGTTATTTAAGTTATATTATGTATTTTCTTTTGTGCAATAAAGTGTAAAAACGGAGTAGTGTGTATAGGATGATGTGCTGTCAACTGTTTTTTTTTAATTTTATTAATTTAATTAATTTAGAATCCCCTTAGAAATAGGATAGAATAGAAATGTTCATTTGGTACCATTATAAAAATAAATTTAACATCGAGACATTTTTAAACTAGGAATTGGCACCAAAATGGCCTCCGTTCAGCTTTATGCCGTGGCCGATAGCGACGACGCTGTTTTCAATGGATACCACAAAACAAAACAAACTTACACACATAGAACGGCATCACTGTAACACAAAAGTTTACAAAATTTTAAATATGCGTTTTATGCCGATAAACGGCCGTTTTTTGTACGATGAAGTTTGATTTTTTCATAGCTTCAAGGTAACCGTAGACTTAATTATACTTTACTTGTATGATTTTATTTTCAATTCGGTATTTGACACTAAATTATTTGATATGCTCGATTAAAACAAGAATTACAAAATGTTTCGGAAAATGTATCTCTTTTAATCATTTACTAGTTATTACAATTTTTAAATAGCTGAAACATAAAAAGAATTTTCTGAAATGTGACGTCATAAGCAATTATTTTCATACAAAATCCGTTTTAAAAGTACCTAACTCATTTGACATTTTGTCAATTACCCAATTCTACACCTCTACGCACTCCCGAGATAAAGGGTATTGACAAACAGAGCGACGGATGGACAACAGAGTTATCTTATAAGGGTTTCGTTTTTTCCTTCTGAGATACGGAACTCTAAAAAACTAAATCGGAACGACCGTTCGGAAATAAATGGGAATTCACAATCACCTCTGCAGGAATAGCTCTTCGATTTGCATTTTCTATTCAAATTTATTCACATTTTCGCACGTATACACTTTGAACTTTTCTGCAAATGGCAACCTCGATTTTGCAACACTATTTTAACTGAGACTTTTTAATCAAATCAAGGTAAGTGCATTCCTACAGCCCAGACATTGCTGGACTAAGCATAACTTATTTTAATAAGGCGCTCGCCCTCCCCCGCTGTCTTTAAAACCAAGGTAAAAGAGTTTTATCTCTCTCTATGATATTTGTGCATTATTCTATGTCGTGTATTTTTTTTTTCTCCCCCATGTAAGTAGGTATACTATAATTTATTATTTCCTCCTCCTGTAGGTTATTTATTATTATATATTTATGTATGTTTATCATAACTATATATGTATGTAATGGTTTATGTAGGTGTATTGCTATTTATGTAAGTATGTATATTAATATTCATGTTTGCACCGACTACCCGTCTCCTTTTTCCTTCAGAAATTTTTCTATCATAGGGTTGTCTGGAAGAAATTGCTTTTACCAATAAGGCCACCAATTGTACTGTTATCTTGTAAATATTTTATGTTTGTGTTTCTCCTCGTGTACAATAAAGAATATTCTTATCTTATCTTATCTTATCTTATCTTATCTTATCTTATTTTTACAACGAGGCCTTTTTTACATTGTCTCTTCTATTTCTTTATTTAATACTATAACAAAATTTGTTAAGTGCTGTTAGTCTTCCTTAGACTATTTAATAGTAACAAAATATATGTATGTTTAAATATGTCTCCACTATTAGAAACTTTTAAGTAGGTACACAAATGAGAGTTGTTCCCGGATAACGGCGACAGGTTTGCCACTTGTCACGTTGGGGTTTAATAAGCTCGGCAAAACGTGGGCCCAGTTCTAGTAATTGGTGCCTCTACCCGGGCGTGAGTTTTTTTTTTATTTTTTATTTTTTTTACTAGTGACAGATTAAAAACAGATTAATCTTAATACTAAATTCTAGAAATACAATTTATTCTAACAATTTTTTAAAGTACTGGTCTCCTCTCCACATTTTCGTCTTAAATCTTGATAAAGATTAAACTATTCAATACCAGCTTAATTTAAATGCACCGTTCTACAATTAACGCATTCCATGTGAACATTCTACATAAATATTATAGGTATATATACCGACTACCATTCACTTTCTATAAACGATAATAGGAAAGGCAGTTACCATGGTACCTTGATAAGGCATGGTTTTTCTGGTTACATCTGTATTTAATCGGGTAATAAGAGGTGCAAGGGTCACCATAGAGTGTTTAGAAAATTACTTGGGCCCATTGATAGAGCTAGTTTAGGCTTGTTACGTAAGGGTGTGGTCAGACGTGAGTCGAAAGGCCTTTTCGTCCAAGAAAAGCATCGGCACCTATTTTGCGGTAGCTGACGACTATCTATCGTCTATGATAGATTTTTTAAGAAAGTAAAGATCTGATCTTATAATGGGTAAAGTAAAAAAAACTTTATTAATAAAAAAATACATACAAGCAGATAGATTACTGTGGTCGCCATGCTAGGTCAGACCTGTATTGTGGTGGCCTTCTTAGATTGGGTTGTCGACCATACTTTTTTTCCTTTTTTGCTGGAAATGGGTTATGTGTGCCTAATAAACTCGGCAAACGTGGGCCCAGTTCTAGTGATTGGTGCCTCTACCTACCCCTCGGGGATAACGGGGATTTTTTTTTTTATGGGTTATGTCTGTGACGATATTACCTCAACTGACAGCTGATGATGCAGCGTTTTCACGTTGCACTGTGGGGCATAAGCATTATCTCAAAGAGAGAGTACGGGCATAATGCCCAGCACTACTTTACTTTAATTTAATTGACGTGCATAATCCTGTGCTTTAAATAAATAAATGATCTTTAAAATAAAGTCATTGGTAAACGGCGGGATTTTAACCCAGGACCTTTTCAATGTGAGTCAATAACTTATTTAATACTTTTCAACACATACCCAAATATTATTTATGATTTTAAATCAAGCAAGCCTCCACCAATCCGGACTTGGCCCCCGTGGTGGAGTATGGCCTAAACCTTCCTCAGGAAAGAGACCCGTGCCCTTCGGTGGGGACATAATGGGTTTATGATGATGATGATGATTTTAAATTGATTTTCTTGATATTTTTTCAGACGTGTTGTATTATTTAAAAATACAGACGGAAGGTCAACTATAAGTCTCCACTATTAGAAACCTTTAAGATTAACCTTTAAGTAATTATTTGAGCTCTTTAAATTATTACACAAGCGACAGATTACAAACTATCTTAATACTAAATTCTAGAAATAAAATGTATTCTAACAATTGAATCAATCTGATCTAAGTTTTACCCTCAGACTATGTACCGATGAGTTAAATATATCAAGATTCCCAATCTTCGCCAGTTCCTTAACGCAATCTAAATCAATTAAAATATTTATGATTCCAGAGTTACCGGCCCCAGGTCACGTAATATGTTTTCTTCACATCAAAATGACTGATTGAGAGATTGTACAGATAAATAATAAATAAATAAACTCACGCCCGTTATCCCCGAGGGGGTAGGCAGAGGCACCAATCACTAGAACTGGGCCTACGTTTTGCCGAGTTTATTAGGGCCCAACGTGACAAGTGGCAGCCTGTCGCCGTTATCCGGGCACAATTTATCAGCGAATGGTGTTGCTGTACAAACAAACAAATGTACGTAGGTACTAACTAAAAGTCATTGGTACATGCGTGGTTCGAACCCAGACCCTCATGATCGAGAAGCAAGGGTCAACACCACTACAACACCACCGCTTCAAAAAGATACTTGTACATATACTTTTCGTTGTACAGATACTTTTGGCAAATTCGATCTGTAAAAAAAGTTTAGATGTTTTTTTCGTCGGTGACGCTTGTGTTATTATTAGCTAGTGCTATTCTCTGGACCCCTAGAGCGTCATTAATGCCTCTTTTTGAATTAACGTGCTACGGCATTTGCAATTTACTTTTTTCAATTTAATCAAACATGAGAGTTTGCGTTTATTGCATAGTAGCAACTGAATGATTACATCGACATTTGTGGTCCAATATTGTAAACTAACATTAACGCTTCATTACTGTAAAGGAGATGCAGTATTCGTTATTGTATCTACACCAGAAGTATCATGATATTACCGCTCGTAGCTCCAGCTGCCTGAGTGATCTTACGAGTAAACTATCACGAAAGTTAAGCAACATCTCTTTTTAATATAAAATTCTAAAATATCCCTCGTCTCCTTCATACCTGCATTCTGGAGAAAGACCAATCAGAAATATCAATTCCCACCTTCTAAAAATCCCTGCTCATAACACTGGAGCTTACGGTGACTCATTCACACTCCATTCGGTGCCACAGAAAATATGCGCTAGCCCCACAATTGGTACGTTTAAGAAGCAGCTGAAAGAACATTATGTATCTCTATCATACATTCTAGCTATATATTTATTTATGTATTGTATTCATTTCTACAGGCATTTAGTCTATGTAGTGTATTTATTTTCTGCATAAGGTAGGTAATTGTTTAGGATTTCTGTAGTTTATTTAGTCTATTTTGTACTATACATACCCTTTTTTACCGCTGCTCCGTCTCGCTAAGGTTTGCTGGAAGAAATCTCTCACAGAGATAAGCTCGCCTTTGTACATGTTGTTTTAATGTAATGTTTCGTGTGCAATAAAGTGTATGATATGATATAGGGCGCGTTCAGTGCATGATACATTCATCTCACCAGAAACCGCCGCGCGCCGTGCCTACATGCAACGACTAATGAATGTCGATGAAGCGAAAGTGTCAGGATCGTGGCTAGTGGCAGTCCCTTGCCTCTGCCTGCCCGCCTGGGATACAGGCGTGAGCTTACGTACCTATGTATGAATCGCTACCGCTAACTACAGACGCTCATACTTGGACCATAGGCTAACATTTTTGACCGGCTGAGGCCATGAGTAGACAAGATTACACGATCGTGCCATTGGGTCATCCACATCGCCGCCCAGCCACCTGGCAGGTTGCAACAGGTGTGTTTAGTTTATTTGCTTGGCCGAAACTTGATTGGCGCTGACATTTTAGAGTGGGCAACTGCGCATGTTGTGAATGTTACGCTTACGTCTAAAGCTGGCTTCCCACGGTCCGCGATATCGCGGACGGACGCGAACAGCTCGGATGATACACCGTGGGAAGGGTCTCGGTCCGCGGTAGCACAGACAGACGACAGGTCAGTGGGAAGAGCCTCTCGTGGTGCGTGGCTGCCCGTGGTCGTCGGCCGTCCGCGTCCGTCGGCGTTATCGCGGACCGTGGGAAGCCAGCCTGAGCTATGTATTCACTATGAATCAATTCGAATTTGGTGAAGTCAGAAGTCAGAAATTTATCTCTACGTAAAAAATGTACTTATAACGTTGGGCGTTGCCTTGGGGCTGAATGTAGGGAGAAAAAGGCAGCAAAAAAAAACTCCACTCTGAAATCTTTTCTCAAATAACATTAAATCTAATACATAAGTTGGTAGTACGAATATCTATGTACCTAAGAAGCTCAAGACCCATGAGTGCAATCAACACTTGCTATGTCAAAACAATAATAGCAATTTTTTGAATGCAGTCACAGCGTCTCTACATTTATGACAAACTTAATAAACCCTATTATGAGGTAACAATGACTAATTATTACGGCATTATAAATAGAACGGCCATAAAGGTTTTATTTTTCAAGTCGATAAAAAAACCGGGTTAGTGCGAGTCTGGAGACTCGCCCTGTAAGGGCTCCGTACATTGTAGGGAGATTTTTTCGGGTTTTCCTGAGCTTCCAAGACCATTTTCACTGTCATTGTTGGCACGCACGCCGGTTTCGAGTAACGGACTAAGCTGTTTTTTTGTAATAGAGAAATCTTGTGATATTTTATGATATATTTTTTTTATTTACATAAATGTATACATATACATTCTGATCCATCTGGAATGGAGACCACACAACGGCAAGCGCAGCGTAGGACGACCAGCCACAAGATGGACAGACGATCTCATCCAAGTGGCAGGAAGACGCTGGATGCAAGCCGTTTCTAACCGGTCTTTTTGGAAATCCATGTAAGAGGCCTATGTCCAGCAATGGACTTCTTGTGGCTGAATGATGATGATACATAATACATTTATGTACAATCCGCAGGAGTTAAACCGAGAGTTCTCTCGGAACACGCACAGTACTGACTAAAAAAAAGTCATTTGGCATGCATACGACCTAGAGTTTACCCGATTACGTAGAGCATTGAGCATAATGCGACAGGTCGGTAAAGTAATCCGATATTCTGGTGGCAAGGTTGCGCGAAATCAGTGACTTTTGGGGCTGCCCAGTTAGTTGAAGACACCTAGGTAGGTAAATTAGCGACTGGCCACATTGACGTGTTTAATGGCATTATCGAATTAAAAAAATGACGACCTCTGTGGATGACGCAGTGGTTAGCGCATCTGACTACCATGCGAGAGGTCCCGGGTTCGAATCCCGGTTGGGGACATAAAAAAAAGAAACCCAGGTCTTGGATGTTTACATGTTTGTGACATCGCTGTTTCTGGTTCCCACGACACAGGGTATCCTAGTGTGGGGCCAGAAACAATGCATGTGCCTGTATGTAAATGTTATGTTATATTTACAACGAGTTAATACAATTACCCCCCGGTCTCTCGTACGCTAACATTTTGTTAATGTACTGTTAACAGCTGCCAAACGTTTTTCTTACAGCTGTTAACAGTAGATTAACAGCTTGTATGTACTGGAAACCGGGGGCTAGCGACCTTATCGCTAATAGCTATTTCCTCCGACGATGGAGAGTTTATGAAGGAAAAGTGAAGCGGGTCGGATGCGATATTAACTACATCTAACGTATTCATCACAATTTATAAGTAAAGAAAGAATCCGTTTCAAATTCTGTTATCGATCTGTTTCTAATCGATCTTTCTCAGAGTCACGTGGACGTAAACACGCGTTTTGTAAACTTGCGCCGAAGGCTTGAGTAGCAAATTGTAACTCCCATTACATCTATATTCTATCTATATATATATATATATATATATATATATATATATATAAGGAGAAGCTGACTGACTGACTGACTGACATATCAACGCAGAGCCTAAACTATAAGGGTTAGAAACTTGAAATTTTACACAGGAGTTTCTTTTGTAACGCAGGGGAGCACTAAGAAAGGATTTTTTTAAATTCATCCCCTAAGAGGGTAAAATGGGGGTTCAAAGTCAGTATGGAACTGTGCCGTTTTTGAAGTTATTCAAATGAAATTTGGTACAAAGGTTCTTTATTTAAAATTATGAAATACGTGTAAAATAGTTGCTTAAAAATCATCCCTAAAGAGGGAAAAAGGGGGGTGCAAACTTAGTATGAATCTTTGCCGTTTTAGAAGTTATTTAAATGAGAT
Source organism: Yponomeuta plumbellus (assembly GCA_947310845.1). Classification (NCBI taxonomy): domain Eukaryota; kingdom Metazoa; phylum Arthropoda; class Insecta; order Lepidoptera; family Yponomeutidae; genus Yponomeuta; species Yponomeuta plumbellus. Next base: position 24,011,182 of record OX371193.1, on the reverse strand, counting down.
TCAATATGAAGGTCTTTCATTAAAAGTTATGAAAAACATGTAAAATAGTTTTACGAAAATCATCCCTTAAGAGAGTTACAAAGGGGTGCAAAGTTAGTATGAAACTTTGCCGTTTATGAAGTTATTCGTATGAAATTCGGAATGAAGGGCCTTCATGGAATGTCTTGAAACACATGTAAAATAGTTTTTTGAAAATCATCTCTTAGGGGGATAAAAAAGGGGTGCAATGTTAGTATTAAACTTTGCCATTTTTTAAGTTATTCGAATGAAATTCACCATGAAGGTCCTTCACTGAAAGTTATGAAAGACGTGTAAAGTAGTTTTTCGAAAATCATCCCTTAAGGGGGTAAGAGGGGGTTGCGAAGTTAGTATGAAAGCTCTTTCGCATGCGCTAAAAGTATCCCTATCTTACGAGTATTTGCAAACACTTTACTCAACTAAAGCCCACGCGGATGTAGTCGCGGGCAACAGCTAGTATATATATAAAAGGAGAAGCTGACTGACTGACTGACTGACATATCAACGCAGGGCCCAAACTATAAGGGCTAGAAACTTGAAATTTTGCACAAGGGTTTCTTTTATAACGTAGGTTAGCACTAAGAAAGGATTTTTGAAAATTCAGTGGGTAAAATGGGGGTTCAAATTTAGTATGAAACTTTGCCGTTTTTGAAGTTATTCAAATGATATTTAGTACGAAGGTTCTTCATTTAAAATCATGAAACACGTGTAAAATTGTTTTTCAAAAATTACCCCCTAAGGGGGGGAAATGGGTGGTGCAAAATTAGTTTGAAACTTTGCCGTTTTCGAAGTTATTCGAATGAGATTCTATATGAAGGTCCTTCATTAAAAGTCATGAAAGATTTGTAAAACAGTTTTTCAAAAATAATCCCTTAAGGGGGTAAAAGGGGGGTGCAAATTTAGTATGAAACTTTGCCGTTTATGAAGTTATTCGAATGAAATTCAATATGAAGTTCCTTCATTGAAAGTCATGAAACACATGTAAAATAGTTTTTTCAAAATCATCCCTTAAGAGGGTAAGAGGGGGGTGCAAAGTTTGTATGAAACTTTGCCGTTTATGAAGTTATTCTAATGAAATTCAGAATGAAGATCCTTCATTGAATGTCTTGAAACACATGTAAAATAGTTTTTCGAAAATCATCTCCTAGGGGGATAAAAAGGGGGTGCAATGTTAGTATGAAACTTAGCCATTTTTGAAGTTGTTCGAATGAAATTCAGCATGAAGGTCCTTCATTGAAAGTCATGAAAGACGTGTAATGTAGTTTTTCGAAAATCATCCCTTAAGGGGGTAAGGGGGTTGCAAAGTTAGTATGAAAGCTCTTTCGCATGCGCTAAAAGTATCCCTATCTTATTTGTGAAGACTTTACTCAACTAAAGCCCACGCGGACGTAGTCGCGGGCAACAGCTAGTACGTTTATACATCGTTTAGGTAGTGAGGCCGAAGGACAACGCTGTAGGGAAACCTGAAACTCAAGTCCGGATTGGTGGAGGGTTGTAAGACTATTGGCTGGTCTTACTGTTAGACGTTTTCAAGCCACCCTAAGACCTCTGACTTGGCTTAACGACTGCTATCTATCGACGGCGACCGGCACTAACTGCTTAACGTGCCTTGCGAAGCACGGAACCGCTCGGAAAATTGCCACTAGCGTTAGTTATAGACGTTCACCCATCCATGCACTGAACGTGCCCAATGTTGCTTAACCTTCGTGATCGTTTAAGATCACTCAGGCGGCGGCCTGGGCTACGAGCGATTTATAAAAGATATGATTTTTTTCTCGGTGGCGATGGCGCTAGTTTTACTCAGTACCTATATCCTCTTAATGGACAAATGTACTTACATTTGTCCATTACTACCTAAGGTGTAGTGACGCACGAGGGAAAAAACCACTTAATCAACGAGAAAAAAAGCCTTATTTTGTCCAAATTACTCGCGCGTCTGTATCACGTGTGTAACCGCAGTGAACCCTAATCTTTAGCGGAGAAATAATACTCGCGTGGCGGTAAATTACAATACGATGACCTTATCATCCGTACTGATGCCAAGAATCCTCGGACCACCAGTAGTTACAGAATTATTAGACACCCAGCGCTAGACGTGGAAAATCTGGTGAGCTCTAAAAAACAGCAATGAATATGAAACCAAGGGTTTCCAAGAGAGATATCGTGGTCTTATACCCCGACATCTCACTTCTTGAATGTCACGTTTCCCAAGGTCAGAAGCGATACTGAAGTAACTATGGTTAATGTGAAAATAAACAACATAAGTAGTTAACCTCAACAGCATTGCAAAAGAAATATTGTATAACTCTTATCGTACGCTTCATAAGTGCCAGTTTCAAACGAAAATGAGTTCTACGGTTCCACCTGTTATGCCACGTGAAATAGATAGGAGATGCCGTGATCGTCTCTAGGATGCGCAGGTACATAATGCACGGAAAATAAAACCTCTTACTCTGAAATTACCGCTCTAACATTTCCTGCTCTATTGTCAGAGAGGGCCCACGGATTTCATCGCTCTAACACTAGCCTACTGAAGAAATGAGCGATTGCATCAAATACGGTAGGTATTTGACACTATCAACAATAAATTATTTGAGATGCTCGATTAAAACAAAAATTACAAAATGATTCGGAAAATGTGTTTCTTTTAATCATTGACTAGTTATTACAATTTTTAAATAGATGAAACATAAAAAGAGTGCTCTGAAATGTGACGTCACAACCTAGTATTTTCATACAAAAATCCCTTTTAAAATAATTCATTTGACATCCTGTCAAATACCCAATTCTCGAGTGTTGGACAGTGACTTCCTAGAAAACTTCTGTATACCCAATGTACAGGATCCATAATCACCTAGTACCTAGGCAAACTTGGTTACATACTAGAAGTAAGTACCTAAATAAGCTTCCTATATACGTCCCACTGCAGGGCACAGGCGTTCTCTCAGAAAGAGATTATTACGAGTAATATGGGCTTATACACGTGCCCATATTTGTGCCCAAGTGCGGGCTTGTACCTATGAGTTGGTTTTCTAAGTTATGTACATTTGTAAAGTTATAGTAGCAATCATGATCAACCCATTATGTCCTTGTCCTTGTCCGAGGGGCTTGAGTCTCTTCCCTGATGAAGGTATAGGCCATACTCCACCACTGGGGCCAAGCCAAGGATTGGTGGAGGCTTGTAAGACTACTAGTGGCTAGTCTTACTGTCAGAAGTTTTCAAACCGCCCTTAGGCCTCCAACTTGGCTTAACGACTGCCATGTATCGGCGGCAGCCGGCACCAACTGCTTAACGTGCCTTGCAAAGCACGGAACCGCTCGGAAAAATACCACTAGCGTTAGTCATAGATGGTCACTCATCCATGCACTAAACGCGCCCTAAGATCACTCAGTCAGCCGGGGCTACGAGCGATTCGAAACGAAGGCGCCATAAAATTGGGAAACTTTAAAAACCATGAGGGATGATGATGATGATGATTTCCCGAGGAAACGCAGCGAGACGCATCGCTAACTTTCTAGGCCGAGACAATAACGAAAACAAGCCTCATCGCGAATGATTCGCGGCGAAGGCGAGAATTTATTGTGACAATGAAATACTCGCTACAAACGAACCAATTAAGCAGTCTCTCACAGAACAGAGCTCTTTGTAAGCATGCATTCATACTGGAATATTTTGTACTTAATAGGTAACTTAACAAAAAAAGAACTTTGAGGATGAAGATGAGGGTGGTGTTGGTTATGCAATCAAGTTTTTTTGTAATGCAGATTCAATACAATGAGTGTTATCATGCAGGGCAGAGGCCTCCCAAGGTTTTCGCATTTGCCACCTCTGACCACTCCGGCAAGCCATGAGGCCATGCTGTAATCCGCATCTTCGTCCAAAATCATTCCTATTCTAATGGATAGAGATGATTTATGATGAGATGATGACGCACTATCCCATCTTTCAGAATTTCCTCAGCACCTAGGTTAACTAGATTTGTACGTTTACTCTGATTAGTGGATTGAATAATTTTAATAATAATGACTATGCCGAGAATGATTAATGATTAAGAATGATTAAATTATAATATCTGAGGAGTGGATTAGAAATTGCTACTTTAACCATTCAAGAAAGCAACGCCGCAAAGCGATATATCGAATCAAAGGATGGGAGCTAACGTAGAAAAACAAAATTATCTTCATTGAACACGGAATAGACTTCGTCTTCAATTTTTCGCACTGAGTCAGAGACTGAGTGCCAGTCTGTCAATAGTAAAAAATCCTGTACAAAGTAGATTCCACGCACGCTTGTGTGGACGCAGCTTAAGCGCATTGTGTGAGGTGAGAAACTCCGTGAAAATGATCGCACTGGGGCCGGCTCCACCAAAATGTATTAACTTTAACTACGGATTAATTAACCCAATTGGATTACTGAATTTTAATATCTTTGACACCGGTTTTGTGGTCATGTTTTTACGACAAAACCTGTGTTTTATTAGGTTGTTTTCAAAACAAGTAAGATACACTTATTACTACAGAATCTATTGATTCTTATCGTAATTGCACTTTTTCGTCACTTGTCTAGAATGTGGATAATAAATTCTAAGCTCGGTCGTTAACTCTCTAAGTATTAATAATTAACAGCTGATGAACTAACCGGCGGCGGTTGTTGTCATGAAATGAACGCGTGGAGATGAATGCGCGCGCATTTACGTCGTCGGCTCCGCACGCGACGCGCGCACCCGACCGCGCGATCCGAAACTTCGCGCCGACTCCATCTACCGCGAAATCCAATACGTTTCTGAACTAAAAGACGCTTGAGGAATTTCCACACGAGATTTCCTTTTTTTTCACGCGGTGACTGGCTGAAAGTGGCATCGTATGTTCTATTTCGTGAAAATAAAAAATAAAAGTGATAAAAATTATTTTCTTTTTCGCGCGTCCGCTAGTTGAATAAGCCGGCCAGTATTTTCCTTTTTCGGGGGGAAATTAAAAAGTGACGTTTGTTTGATACAATTGTTTTTGGCGCGAATTTATGTGAGTGAAAAACTAGTGCGAGTTTACCAATTTGTTTCCATTTTCAGTGCCTTTTACAGAAACGTTGTGAAAGAAATTCGTAGTATAAGCAAAGTATTCTGGTACGATTGTTTTTAACTTTTCATTGTTTACACAAGTGAACGGGTAGGGCGTTTTGACACAAGTTTACCATGAAATCGTGTTTAAATGACGCAGGTTGAACAGTTTTCAAGATTTATGAAGCAAAAAACTTGCAGGTCATTCGTGTCAATTGCCAGTTGTTAATTAAGAAGATTGAACGTTTTTATAAATATCACCAGTAACCTTTGATCGGTCATGATAACAATTAACCTCTTGTAATATAAATATGATTGCTGTTTGTAATTTAGCTGCCCTGTTATATTTACGTTCGTATAATTTAGAGGAATAATAATTGTTACCTAACCTTCCTTGTAGATTTTTTTTATTTATTTTTTAATTAAGACAGCTAATTAGACAGGGCAGCAAACAGGACAATATTGTATTCCAAATGTTAAATTTTTATTGGAATATACAAATTACAAAATTGTATTAAAGGACAAAACGCGCCGCCCGGTACTTACCCATTACCGAAAACAATGAAAAAAATACATTCTACAGGGTGTAACAAAATACAACATTTTATAGGTAGGTATTCAAAGTAACGTAGAAAACGTGACTGAAGCAAAAATTAGGAGCCCGTTACAAAAACTAGATCATTTAAAAAAATACTAGAATTCCACACATGTGTTCATCCGATAATTCCGAAAATCAAAACTGTTATATCGTCGGTCGGAATCATTACCGGAACATTTCAAAATATTCTGTTTTGAGTAATTGACGTATAAAGATTTAAAAAATTGACATTTACTATAGTAAATCATTGTTTCTCTACTGGAATTAGTCTTTTTGTGACGGATAAATAAATCGTTTGATTTGTACCGTTAGTGATTCGGAAATGTCTTCAAAATTTCCACCATTCTGCATACTTAACTCAAAAATCATATTTTTCGAAATGTTCTGGTAATGACTCCGACCGACGATATACTCGTCAAGTTTTTCTTGGGAAAACTTTAAAATAACAACAAATATTAACTGTTCTATACCATGTTAACGTGGTAGCAATGAAAAAAACAGACCTTTCTTCACTATTTCAAAGTTTTTGATAACCAAAGTTGGTTATCTTGAACTTCTTATGAGTAGGTTTCTCCTTTTTCGGGTCGATAAGATTTTGACATACATGCTGTATTAAAGTCTAGTGACTCTTTCTTGTAATAAGTTATAAATGAGTCGCAAAATCCATCTAAGATTTTGTAGTAGAGCCTAAATTGGCTATCGTTATCAGGCTAATTAAATACGTAATCAGTTTTATCTCAGGCTGCGTTTACTATAAGCTTAGCATTTTTATCGCGGGGCTCATGTCCTTGTAGACTTTCAGGCAGATGAGGCATGGCTTGAGAAAAAAAATGTTGCTTGTGAAATCACATAAATAAGAAAAAATATATACCGTTATTATACTATTAATTTTAAACCCAGCAGAAACATTTCATGTCCAGTAGACTACTATAAAAACTTAGTAGCTACTAACGCTTTTACTTAAAAAGTTATGAAATGTTCTGAAACGCCTCAATCTAGTAAGCCTATCAGTCTTATTTATAATTTTATAAAAATCGCCTCCACTAAAACACCCTATGGAGTAACTAGAAACTTCTACTAAGTACAAAAATAAAATCTAAACATTTTTTTTGTCGTAGTACACACCACTTTATGCGAGTCTGACTCGCACTTGACCGTTTTTAAACAATCTAGGGCCTTACTATGCGCCTCAAATCCTAAGTGAATCCCATCGTTTAACTGTCAAATTCAATAGATACTAATTTGGCAGTAGAACGATTGGCCATGCTACATTCTTGAACATGAACGGAAATCTCAAAACCATTTCGAGTATTATGCTTTCAGTACAATTTCTAATTACCATGTAAATAAGTCTAGAATTTTTAATATATTTAATAAGAAGCCTTGACCAAAAATTACTTTCTCTGCCTTTCCTAAAAAAAAATATACATTTGACATGACTGTGTCTTTAATCTTTAATCATGTTCTGACGTAACAAACACCAAAATTTCAGAAAAATAATAAGAATAGACATAATGATTAAAACTCAAAAATACCGAAATTAGTTTCTTGAAATGGTTAATATGTCCACATTATGCATAAAAAATATAAGTAGAATGGCAAATTGAAATCACTCAGGATTTGGCGCGCGTAATAAAGAGGATAGTCTGACACAGCAGACGACCATAAAATAATAACAGGTAAAAAACGCTAAGTCGTTCGTACACCTCATCATCTCTCATACATCAGAAGCTCGTTTTTATTGAGGTAAAGATTGCCGGCGGTTTGCCTTGTGGGTACGAGAACCTCTGATCTCGTGTGTCTTTCATATTTTTAACTACAAGAAACCTGTTCGCATCCTCCTTGAGTATGCTTCAAATAAAAATAACAACCGCAGTTGAACTATTGAACTTGAATCTTCGGTTTTTCCTTCCTGCCTTGATGGAAAATCACTAACCGGAGATCTTGCAAAATCACAAGGTTTCACAACAATTTTACGTAGCTCAGTGCAGACTAGTTGCTTTGCATGCGTCGGATTCAGTGTCCGTAATTTACATAATTATATTTTGTGGTAGCAATGCCACTTGCTAATGTGAGGGTAGACACTGCAAAAAAGCTTATTATAAAATCAATTATTGTTTGGAAGACAAGGTCAAGGATGTCTGGTGTTAAACATTAGATTAATATTAAATTTATTTAGAGATTTTTAAATTATAATGTTAATATTGATAATTGTGTCCAGTGTTCAACACATCCATGAGTAATATTTTTTAAGCTTGAAAGTTTGGTAATTAAACTAAGACTGTTTTGAAAAAAATAAATGTGGAGTTACTTTGTTAGCTTCTTCTCAACGTACTCTATTAACTGTGAAACTAACAACTTTGACGTTCATAAAGTAAACATTTTGTTTGAATTTGGAATACAAACTTTTGCATTTGAGTTTGAGTGTTTAAATTTGACATTGTGAGGAAATCTGAGTATCTGCGTTATTCCTCTTTCTCAGCGCTAAATCTCCATTCCGTGGGACGTATACAGGGTGTCCCAAAAATAGTGTCAAGCGGAAGTCCAGAGATAGAGTCACCCTCATGTATGTTCCGCGTTCCGCTATTTCTTTTTTTGTAGTTTTCGAGTCCTCAAACATTTTAAAACTTTATAAATTTCAAGTAACTTTGCTATTCTTACTTTTTTATTGCGCTATTGTATCAGATTGACCCATAATTTAGTTTTTCTCTGCAAGACATACTATTCGCCTACTTAAAAAAGACAAAAAAATGTTAATAATTCGTGGCTCTGTGACCATGTCTTGACTCATGTCTTGAAGCTCAAGGTGGGATAAAAAATACGAAAAAAAATATAACTTGAAAACTACAAAAAATCGCGGAACATACATGGGGGGGATTCGGGTAGCCCTAGAGGAGCTCTATCTCTGGACTTCCGCTTGACACTATTTTTTGGGACGCCCTGTATATTAGCCCGCGCCCGCGCCTTTGCTATATTAACATTGATCAAGTTCTATAAAATTGTAAAAGTTAACCGCGAATGATTGATTGCAGTCGAAGAATCGAAGAACGTTTGTACGATGTTCCATTCCACTTCACTCAATAAAAGATCGAAGAAGTAAATAAAAGAAGAGATCTCAACCACAGACAAGGAAAAGCCGTGAGAATCACGGGAGATTTTCTAAAAAATACCACTATCCTAAAATGCTTAGAAATGACTTAAAACAAATCTGTGCCAATAATGAGATTGTATTTCAACATACTTATTTACTACCCCATTAAGAGGCTCTATTGTTTTATTGACAAATAGAAACTCTTTATGTATATTTACTATTTAGTTCGAAAATAAATAATTCACCTTTAAGTACCAACAAACCTGCGTTGAATTTTTTTGTAAGTCCCCACGTAGATATGAAATTCCAACGACATGAAACACAGGACAAACGATTGTGTGCATGCGTCAACAATAAACAAAACTAATAAACATTTCGTACAATGGCAGTACATATCTCAGGTATTTACAGCAATAGGCATAAATATTATCCATTATTTGTGTTCTTGCGGAAAACGATTCACCGAGGCAGGTGACATCATAGTATATCGAGCTATGAAGAAGATGTGAATGGCATACTTCTTACTGAAGACTACAACCTCGGGGCTATCCCACGTTTAGAAATCAGTTGGGTATTCGTAGAAAATCGTTTTCTTTCTTTGTACTTTCAGACGAACGGGAAACGTCATATTCTGTGGGAACACATACATCCCCATTTTGCAATCGATTTATCGTTGTTTCTTGTTGCTAATGAAATGATTGGTAGAAAATATTGCAACTGCTGTATGGAATCTTTGGTTGGGTTATGTATGACGTATATGACCTTGAAATAACAATTGGATATGAACTTGAAAAATAACCTTTGTTATGGTGAACCGGTCGGCCTAAAAAAAATTCTACAGGTTTATCAGATATTACAAATAATTTCAAAGTAATTTAATAATTTTATTCGGTTCGTGGCTGGTAGCAGACCGTGGTCTCTGCTTGCCCCACTGGGATACAGGTGTGAGGTTATGTCTGTGCTTGTATGTAATTTAAAATAAGAGCTGAATAATAATTTATACATTTTTTAATACCTTGCAAATTGTTCAGCTGTATCAAGGAAAGTAAATCAAAAGAAGAAGTAGAGAAAAAAGGCACCTAAGTGTAATTACCTACACGACAACACAAGAAGGAAATATCATGGAAATAAATTGGTTAATAGCCACCAATTTAAGTCTATAGTATTAGCGCTTATAGTAATTACAACATAAAAACGTTCTAAGACTGCCTCTACCTATGGAGCGTAAATACAATCTCCACATAACACATTTAAGCACCTATAACTAGTTACTGTACTCAGTTTTTTTTTACTTATTTAGCATATTAATAACGCCAAGATTATGCCACACGTTTTTTTTTTTAATTCTAAGTCGCTTCTTTGAATAATCTCCGAACAAAAACGCGGAGCATTCCTACAGGTAATACCCAAACATTTTATCGAAGATTTCCTCGTAGGATTTTCTTCGCCGAAAAACTTCGCATGATCGTAACTTTTTACTAGACGTGTCTTTAGAGAAACCGTGTGAATGATATGCGAGGTATGAAGCTATTAATCCATCTCCATGAGATCATGCTTGCTTAGGCGTATCACGTCCGCAATTATTGCCTGTGCAAAAACTGACTTTATGGTAACCCATAGATTCTTTACATCACAGTTGTGATTGCGACCACTTATTTAAATACTGAGTGTGCTTTTTAGCGAATCCATATAAAACAATCCGGGTACCTTAAATGGTTTTGGCCAAAATTTTCGCGATACGCTGAGTGCTACGACTGTTGATGCGAGAGGTCCCTGAGAGGCTTAGAATCCCGGCTGGGGACAAAAAACCCCAGGTCTTGGATGTTTACATGTTTGTGATGTCGCTGTTTCAGGTTCCCATGACCCAGGGTATCCTAGTGTGGGGCCGGAAGCAATGTATGAGCCTTTATGTAAATGTTTATCTTTAAGTAAATGTTTATGTTATGTTATTCTATTCTATTCTCGAATTATCTTAGAGAATAGGTACGTGGCGTGCCTTGGAAAAGCCCTATGTTGAGAATTGGACCAACACCCACCGATTTATTCCCTTAAAATGATTAAATGATTGGATTGATATAGCTAGTTATATTTTAATTGATATATAGAATATATTTTAAAAGAAAACACAAGTTGTTAAAGGAAAGAAACACCATTGATTTCTGAACAAAACTACATTTTTGGAAGGTTATTCCGTCATTTGGGGATTTTTGCAGGAAAAAAAATGGAGGAAGTTCGGCAAAAGTTTTTGTAAATACTACGTGTTTCTTTATACTACCTACTATAGTTTTGGATAGTCCTCTCGTCTTAAAATAATTAAGTATTAAAAGTCAGTGTATCCACCGAATTTATTAATTGAATTCGAGTAAAGAAGACGCATGCAATCCAGCCTCCTTGGCCGATTATAAGCTACTTTATTAGATGTAAAATAAATCACACGCATGATTAATTCAAAGGTTAGCTGCCGACTCAACTTTTTGCAATGACTGCCTGCGGCAAAGTCAGCCTCTACTAAGCTCTCCAGACAGCACACCACACACCCTCCTTAAGACACGCATTATAACCAAAACTAATTAAATGGTCGCTAATGGTTCCCTTTTGTGGCAACTTAGACACACCACAGACTTTATTATGGTTTTATTTTAATTTACTTGTTTTTTTTTATGTGTGTGTTGTGTTACTTATATTAAATGTTACTTGTCTGTTTATTTTGTTTCTGTGGTGTGTCTTGTTGGTATACCTAATAAACGTTTTTTTCTTTCTTTCTTTCAAATTTAATATTTGATCACCAACGATCAATTAGCCAACCATTATTTTGGTCAGCAGAATAAATAAATGAACAGTAGTAGGTACGTAGCCAGCAAATAAATGTAATAAATTTAAAAAAATCTAATTCAAATATTTTATTGACAATAAAAACCAAATGATTAATTTATGAACATCAAAGTTGTTAGCTTCACAATTAATAGATTACTTGGAAAAGAAACTCCACGTTTATTCTTTTCTATACAGTTTTAGCCTAATTAACAAACTTTAAAACTTAAAAAATATTATTCATGGATGTGTGTTGAACGCTAGACACAATTCTCCTCTGAATACATTTAACATTAATATACTATTTAACACAAGACATCTTTGTCCTCTAATTTTCATTAATTAATTAATTTTAATAATTTTGAATTAGAATTTGAAGGGCATCCTACGGTGCCAGTTTGTGGTATTAACTATTGTTAATACCGGCTTAAGCCGGTAAATTAAGAATTATCTGCTTTTGAGCATTTAATTGTGTAATGCGCAAGATAATCTTGATTTGCATTTGCTTTATTTTCATGCTTTATATAGAGCTAGAATAAAATAGACACGGGAAAAGCGTTCGCCGATTCATAGTTTTTATTATGTACCATATATAATAATAATACCCTCTTGTAACAGATACAACCAACCATTACTGATTTATTCCATGTTCTTTACGGGTGTACGCTTTTGGCGTCTCTCTTCTATTTTACCTCTTTGCAAAGCATGCTCAAAAACCATGGAAGAAATCGATTGTAAATCAGGCTTTATGGTGGACAAAAACTATTTTATTGCTTACAAAACCACATATTTTATCTGACCGTTTAAACTTTAAACGGTCAGATAAAATAAGTGGTTTAAACTTTAAATGATACCTACTCTTAACTTCAACATCTACCTATCAGTCAAGTAGCCGTGAGAATCTGCCTCGGGCTTTTTGCTAACTCAATAAAAAGTAACGCAATGCAACTTATTTCAGGTCTCTTAGCCAATACTAATCATACAGCAGTAAAGCTACGTGGCAACACTTGACTTGCAATGTTTACTTGATGGCTAAGGCAATAGTAGAGAGAGGTGCAGTTATTTACTAACGATAATATTGAGCGATGATAACAGTACATGAAGGCTATTAGGGACAGTATGTCTATTGCGTTGCTTTTAAGATACTTGAAATAAACAACCTGATGTCACTGTTTGACCGCAGTATTGTTACGGTGACCGCAACAGAAAAGGTGGGCCTTACTTAATACCCATAGAGGCGATTGGAATTTTCGTTCGAACTATGGCAGTAAGGTAGTAGGACGCATGTTCATTCTTTGATAAAGATAAATAATTTTGTTTCTAAAATATGAGTAATCATTTGATGTTATAACAATTTTATTGTTATTACAAAGTCCTGTTTCATGTTTTGCCATTTGAGGCCTACAAATACTTATTGAAAATTTAAAAACCCTAAAATCATGCAAGCCTCCACTAATCCGGACTTGGCCCCCGTGGTGGAGTATGGCCTATACCTTCCTCAGGGAAGTCCAACTCTTGAAGTTCAACATCATCATCATCAGCCTATTATGTCCCCACCGAGGGGCACGGGTCGGTATAGGCCATACTCCACCACGGGGGCTAGTCCGGGTTGGTGGAGGCGTGTAAGACTAGTGGCTGGTCTTACTGTCAGAAGTTTTCAAGTCGCCCTAGGGCTTCTGACTTGGCTTAACGTCTGCCATCTATCGACGGCAGCCGGCACCAACTGCTTAACGTGCCTTGCGAAGCACGGAACTTCAACTCCACTGTCCAAGTCACTTGTCCAAATTTCCGTTGAATCAACTCATAAGCTTCTGGGGTTGATAAAAGCTAGGCAAATAAAGTTTGAGTTGTAGGTTCTTTGCTGTATGTTAGTACTTTTTTCTGGTCTCTCAAGGTTTACTTCGTCAGTGATCCTTCAATAAATGGTTCGGAGATGGATGTTCAGAACGTGACTATTCTAAACATCTCTAGTCTGAGATATACTTAGATGACCTAAAAATAAAGTGACTATAAAAAAACAATACGCTACTTGACTCGTATCAAATTTGACGCGATAAATTCATATTTCCTGTAGTATCTAACGTAAGAAACCGAAATATATTGAATTGCAAAATTTGCAAATAAAAAAAATATTTTTCGCTTTTAAATCGGAACGGTGAAAACACTATCCGCCATCTTGAAAGCACCTTTGGTTGTAAACAAACATCTGTCAGTCGTGCGTGCGTAGGTTCTATTGTGACTCATACTTCTTTCGTGGCACGAACTCTACCTATGTTGAATGTCAAACTTTGTTTACAAACGTAGAGGACTTCAAACCATAGACAAAAATGGCGGACCGCGTTTTTGGCTGTTTAGCAAAGCAACGTTTTCAAATAATGTTTTTGTTGCTTTTAGGTCCTCAAAAAATATACTAAAATATTTTTGGTCTAATGGAAGAGATATTTAGCATTTAAGACATACTTGAAAAAAGAGTCAAGTAGCGGATTGTTAGGGCCCATTTATGCCTATATCGTTATTCCGGATACACTACGAAACGTTAACGATAACGTTAATGGTTACTCTCAAGACAATAATCTTGTCATAACCTAAAACAGGAATTATTTTGAACAACATGTTACGATGTCAATATCTTTACAATATTTTTTTTATCTCTTCCATTCTGTGTATGATTTTTCAAAATATGAATTCAAAATTGAAATCATAATTTCAAATTACGTCACCCATTTCTAAATTTCAATTGACGCTCATTCCTACTTCACCTTTTGACCAGATCATGAACCGACAACTTTCTACTTGCTAATTGCATTTCATTTCTTTCCACTTTTATCACTTATCATCGGAATAAAAACAGAAAGACTAACGAAACAAATGTACCCCACGATTGTGAGTAGAAGGGCCAAATAGGGGATGTATTAGCAAAGGGCACGATAAAAAGTACCTGAAACCGGGGTGCCTGCATGCAACTACTTATGAATGTTGATTAAGCGAAAGTGATCTGTCAGCAAAGGTAGTATGAGGACGTGAGTCGCGCGCGAGAATTTGACTGTTAATGTACTGGAAAGTCGCGACTTTTGACGTTGTCGCGCGCGACCTGCGTCCTCATACTACCTTTGCAGGATCGTCGCAACTGGCAGTCCTTGGTCTCTGCTTACTCCTCTAGGATACAGGCGTGAGCTTATGTATGTATATTTATTTAAAACCAGTTCTTCAAAGTCGTACTTATACTATTTATTTGTCTACATCAAGAACTCTACACTCTACTCTTCGTCGTCCAGAGTAATATTGTGCCTTCCATTCTCACTTATGAAACCATAAACCCGTGTAGGAAACAGCTTTACTGCCCATATACACTAGCCAACTCATACGGATGTAGCCGGTACAAGAAGCAGTACATCGACCTTCCTACGCGTGTTCTCTATTCAGTTAGCTTACGGACGACATTGCAACAAAATTGTTAACTTGTATTAGCAATCGACTGTACTAACACACAGATGACAAATCGAAAGTGAAATGGTCACAGGTTCCCCTGTGCCAGTGGTGGTCAACCAATGGCGCGACAAAATATAATTCGGGCACGTCACTAATAACTGATTTTGTGCTATTCTATTATTATTCCGGATTGCCTTACTTGCTTTTTTGCCGGTTTTGCTCAGTGAGGTGTAATCATGGTGAGCATCGTCACTGATTAAGCTCTATGTGAATCATATCGGAACCTCCGATGAAAAAGCAGGGTATCCGGAATTATGTGAATAATGTGTAGTGCTTACAAAAGTTTTATGTGAACTTGTCAAATTGATGATAATACGAGTAATTTAGTAGTCAAAAAGTTTCTAATTTTATAGCTTCCGACTTGAAATCAGAAGAAAACTAAATAAGGAAAGAAAATGTAAGGCTATAGGCGAACAGGGCCCTTAGTGCGAGTTTTTTCATTCACTTTCGATAGCGAGAGCGTTTGCAATTTGTATAGGAGTGACAGAGAGACAACTAGCTGGCGCGCTTTGTCACTCCTATAGAATATGAGTTTACGTTAACGCGATCGAGTAGTTAAAAAAACTCGCACTAAGCACACGGGTAACAGGCCAGTATCTAGTTTACGGAAACATAGGTAGATAGATAAGATAGATAAGACATTTATTTGCGCTTTGAAACACACACACACATAAAGCATAACACAATGATCATCATAGAATATAGAATGTAAAATAAATCATAACAATGAATAATATAGAATTATCAAATTACACAAATAGCATCATTGAAGTTATCAATTGTAATTTGTAAAAATAATAAAACTAGAAGCAGTTTCACTGTTATGAGACTGCCACCTACGTCAACTTTAGCAAACTAAGCAAGTGGAGCTTTTTAAATCGTTTTTTAAAACTGAGTTTTGATGCCTTTTTCCTTATCGGGGGAGGTATATTGTTCCAGCACTTGGTTGCGTGGTAGCGGAAACTGCCAGTGAAAGCCGCTGCGCGGTGTCGATGGACCTCGAGTGGCTGCCGTGCTGATCTGGGGTGCATAGTGGCAAACCGAGAAAACTTTAATTTTTCAAAAATATAGTCAGGACATTTGGAATGAACTACGTCAAACATAAGCGAGGCAAGATGCAATAGCCTACGCGAGGCCATATTTAGCATGGATGCTTCATTCAGATATGGAGTCACGTGGCTAAGCGGAGGGATGCCGAAACAGTATCTGCAACATGCGTTACATAGAATATAATTACAATCAAATGTAGGTGTCTGAAAAAGGAACATTACCTAAATTTCTTCAAGGTAAGTTAGCACGTCATATCCATAATCTAAACATCTTTTTATTAAAAATTGGCACGTACGTCCATGAAGGTTTGCCACCCCTGCCCTATGCGAAGTGAATGGAGAACCCATTACGGTCTCAACAAATGTGACTAGGAAATGCAGTTATTTGCACATATACGGTAATATCACATGACTTTTATGGCGACCTATGTTTTAATATGAATAGTAAAGAAAGTTGTCTCTCCGGTTCTTACTGCTGACACCTACTATGCCAGGCAACTTCGAGCAAACGCTAGTAATACCAAGGGTAGGTAATACACGACAAAAGTGATCAACACCCAGGGTTGTCAGTTACTGGTTTTTTTTTCTCTTACCATGGCGACCAAATATCTCATACTTATAAAAGCAACCACAAATAAATATAGATTAAAACCCCTCTTATCCGTGGTACTAGTGGAACTACTGGTAGTACCACGGGAATTTTTTTTTGCCCGTGGTACATACTACCACTATTTTACGGGGCCCCAAGGCAGCGGCTAACATTAACATTATAAGTACCTACGTTGACATTCAACAAACAGAATGTAAATTCTTTACGTTGAAATATTTTTTTCTGCTTTTTTATTATTATTGTTATCCTAACTAGGTAGCTACAGTGAACGTCTTACAGCAGATTAAGTGAAAACAGAGGAAAAATATTCTTGCGTGCCGAGAGTGTTAAGGCTATTAACGTACAGAGATGGCAAATACGGAAATTCAAGTGGCCTTTGGTGATTACTGGGAAAAGGGTGGAGCTGGTAATTGAAAGCGACGTAAGACGAAAGTGATATGTTGGATTACGATAGTCGTTTAACCGCTTAGCTACGAGTTTAGATTATAAATTTTCCAAATCGATTTGTAGCAATACCACTAAGCAGGTAAAACCTCTTGAGGTGTTCACCCTAGACACATCACAGACTAAATGTATGGTTTTTTTTCGTTTATTGCGTTGCATACATTAAGTATGTTACTTGTCGGTTTATTTTGTTTCTGCGGTGTGCCTTGTTAGTATATTAAATGTTTTCTTCGTCTTGATATAAGACTCATGTGTCCAAAATTCTCATCACATCAAAGACATCAAAATTAATTACTCATAAGAGCAAAGTATTTGGTTTTTACGTACTAGCAACACCCAGACATTGACATCCTTTGGCTTGATATTGATATGTCAACGTGACAGTTTTTTTTTAAATTAAAAAACAAACTTTAGGATACCCTGTGTCGTGGGAACCAGAAACATCGACACTACAAAAATGTAAACGTCCAAGTCCTAGGGGGTTCCTCTCGCATGGTAGGTGTCAAATAAAGCATTTGTACAGATGTAACACTAATAGTTCAACGGCACTCAGTTGGTGCAATCGTAGAAGATAGTCTATCCATAAAATCCATCAAAGCCTCCGTTATACGTAAGCTTAGGAAACAATAAACAATGCGTGATATAGCTATTTCGGGCTTAAAATACTTTCACTCAAATGGTTACATCTTAGATCGTTTGAATCACGCTAACTGGGCCTTGATTGTAATACAATGATAATTGCATGAACGAGACGATTTGGTTTCATTGCACACGAGCCAAACCGTCTATACTCCGTTCCACGCGTCGAACTCTTAGAGAACCAAATACACGCTTCTCAGGTCACCAGAAAAATGCAAAAAAATCAAAAAAAATTTTTAGTGGATACAGTAATTTTTTTATATATTTTAAATAATTGAAACTAAAACTAAAATTAAAACTGGGCAATTTTTTAAGTTCGGCAAGCCTTATCGAGCGTCGTCAAAACATATAATAGTTCTTGCGCGTTGTCGAACAAATTGTAAACAATAGAGTTTCTCATTAGGGCTGCTATGAAATCCGTATTTCGTAATATTTACATGCTGCCAGGACATACAAAGCTGAGGTTTTCTTAAAGGAATGAATACTATTGACAAGTCTGCTAATTTAAATGCATTATGAAAACATGTGTCCGTATAGTTGGCTTTCACGTGGTCGATTTCAGTAATTTCAACTATGCCACCGAACTGTGTATTAATAGTGCCTAATAGTGCTACAAGGCACAATTAGCTAGGACAAGTATTTCCGGAGATATTCAGGCGACTCACTGAGGCAGCCAACTAGACGTCTAATTATCAGACAGATCACGAACGGCTGTTTATAGAGTTATGATTTGTATGCCAGATAATTGTGCGCTAATAGTGCTCTCTACATGCCAAGTTTCCAAAAAAAATGCTTAAATACAAGCTGAGAAAACATACCCTATTGTTGAGGCAGCTAACTAGACGCTTTTTCTTACCATGATTTCTTCGTAACGGCGTAGAGCTTTAAAACAAAACCTATACCAAAAAACTGTGCGTTAATAGTGCCTCTTAATGAAACACAAATGCCCCCGAATCACCTATGCGTTTAGCTAAGAAATTTATGGAAACTGCTACGTACTAAACAATAACTTTTCAATAAATTAAAATGAACTGTTATGAAAACGCAATTAAGGTGAAAATTGTTTGCAACAAGTATTTGATACCGACAAGCAGAGAAGTGATTATAACACTCGGTGAGTGTCACTCATGGCCATCTAATGGCTAGTTGGTTTAGTACACTGTGCGTCTTGGGCCTTGTTGGTCAATAGTGGGCTGGTGATGTTGAGTACGAATGCGGCGGCGAAGCCCAAAAAGAGGATTAAATTTCAAATGTTGTAAGTACCGTATGTCCAGATGCCCCGCTTTAGTGGGATGTTCCCGTTTTAGGGTGCCAAACGAGACTCTTTTACCTACTCTGCGTTCACTATCTGTCCTTCCCTGTTCAACCTTCTAAGGGCTGTGTCTTAGCAGTAACCAGTCGAAATTTTCCCAGAATAACATATTCTGTGCTAAGGCAGATTAGGTACCTAAAAAAAATTAAAACAGAGATTTTAATTTGAAGATGAAGATTTTCTTTGTATCGTATAGTTTCTGAGATATAATATTTTTTTTAAATATTTTTTGGAAACATAGCTAAGTTTGATGTATATTACTGCACACAGTACATACTTACTCATAATAAATCGACGCAGGACGAAAACCCTTCCCGATGTGTTGTGCTGGAAGAGTCAAATGAGTTAGGCATGTTGTCACATGACCGAAAAAAAAACGGATCCCTGGTTAGCGCTAACTAAATTCATGCTCATGGAAAAAAAAATGTACTAGTTAATGTCGAAGGCTTCGTTCGTAATTTCTCTAATTCTCTCACCGCTTTCTGAGAGAAGAGTCTACCCACAGCGTCTTACTATCTTAAATTATAAAAAATAGTATATTATTAATTTCACCAATAGATTAATAATAGTGATAAATTCCATATTTTTGGAAGCGGGAAAGATAAAAAAAGAAATAGTACAGAGTTTTCATAGCGGTTCGGTAACTAGTATTCGGAAAGGTTTAATAGTAGTTTACTTTAGTAGTAAAATTAATATACCGACTCCGGATACTTTAGTCCGTGCCATATATGCTGATTGATATAATTTTTTCACTTTTGTTCTTACATGTACCAAAACCTAAATGTATGTAAAAGTTCACATTAATTTATTGGCTAAACGCATAGGTGATTCGGGGGCATTTGTGTTTCATTTAGAGGCAATATTAACGCACAGTTTTTTGGTATAGGTTTTGTTTTAAAACTCTACGCCGTTACGAAGAAATCATGGTAAGAAAAAGCGTCTAGTTTTCTGCCTCAACAATAGGGTATGTTTTCTCAGCTTGTATTGAAGCACTATTCTGGAAACTTGGCATGCACTATTAGCGCACAATTATATGGCATACAAATCATAACTCTATATACAGCCGTTTGTGATGTGTCTGCTAAGTAGACGTCTAGATGGCTGCCTCAGTGAGTCGCCTTAATATCTCCTGAAATATTTTTCCTAGCTAATTGTGCCTTGTAGTACTATTAGGCACTATTGATACACAGTTCTGTGGCTCGAAATTACTGAAATCGACCATGTGAAAGCCAACTATACGGACACGAAAACAAGCCGCCTCGGCCCATGCTGTAACTCTGTAACTACGTATGGTGTGAAATTCATTTATACATATACCGTTGAGTACAGCAAATAGCCGTTACTTAAATCCTGTACCCTCTTGCCGCTAGATGGGGCCTGGGGCTACGCGTTTTATTAATGAAATAGTCCTACTTGTAGCACAGAATACATAATAGTAGGTACAGGTACAGAAGATTCACTCCGCAAAATCAACTGCTCGCTCGTGCGTGAGACCCTACTTATCAGCCACTCTGGAGTGGTCGCCGCATGTACTTACGCGCTCGATATCTACAGGCGGAGTGCGACAGGCCTGCTTGCAGTAACAAAGTGGGGTAAAATGGACTCGTCCACTTACAATCGACGACGACTCTGTGGCCTAGCGGTAGCCCATCTACCTACCATGCGAGAGGTCCCGGGTTCGAACTCCGGCTGGGGACAAAAAAAAACCTCAGGTCTTGGATGTTTACATGTTTGTGATGTCGCTGTTTCTTGTTCCCACGACACAGGGTATCCTAGCGCCAGAAGCCATGTATGAGCCTGTATGTAAATGTTTTGTTTGTTTAACAATCAATGTCATTGAAGCAAAATCACCAATTCAGGCATGATCCGATAGTAAGGTCGCGCAATGCACTGAATACAGATCGATCGTAACGTGCGGCCTTTCACCGAATACCTTCGTTTGTTTGCCTCCACTTTGTATTCCTCAAACATAGAGAATCGTAACAGTTTGATTTTATTAGGTCTTTTCGGTAATTCTCTATCAGTCAGTCCATCCAGCATGTGAATACGTTATGTAGACAGATAGATATGAACATATAAAACAAAATCACAAACATATAGGCACATACATTGCTTCTAGCCCCACATTAGGATACGTGTCGTGTCGTGGGAACCAGAAACAGCGAAATCACAAATATGTCAAGTTCCAAGACCTGGAGTTTTATCATCCCCAGTCGGGATTCGAACCCGGGACCTCTCGCTTGGTAGGCAGATGCGCTAACCGCTGCGCCAAAGAGGGGGTCATATAATTGTACATGAAAAAGAACACGGACATTTTTTAACCTGAGAATAAAGACGGCGGTCTTATCACTTAAAGTGACCTTTTGACTGTGACCAGAGTGACCAGACAACCTTTGGATGGACTGGGCTAAGAATGGATTAGTAAAAAGATCTACAATCATCGAAAATAATAATTTATTTATACACTCGTTGCGGTATTGTCCTAAATATTGACCGTAGAAGCAAATGACACTTAATTTTAAAGGTAGAATATAATGCTACAATTGTTAAACAATAATATTCACAGATTAGAAAAAAACCTTAATAACCTAATAAATTCGGCAAAACGTGGGCCCTGTTCTAGTGATTGTTGCCTCTGCCTACCCCCTCGGGGATAACGGGCGTGAGTCTATAATTTTTTTTATTTTTTATTTTTGTGCATAAGCATGAAACTGATTCGACCTTATAACTTCACACGTTATAAAAGTCATCGTCATCGATCGTCGTGAGATCCTACGAGCTGTCAGTTTCTGGTATACAATTAATTGTATTCAGAGGAGAATTATTGTGTTTATTGTTCAACACATCCATGACTGATATTTTAAGTTTGAAAGTTTGTTATAATTACGATTATACACTAATTAGGACTGTTTTGAAAAGAATAAATGTGGAGTTTCTTTATTAGTTTCCTCTCCACCTAATCTACTAATTGTGAAACCACAGAATATATAATAGTACAAGTGAAACTAACAACTTGAACGTTCATGAAATAAACATTTTGGTTTCTATTGTGAATAAAAATATTTTAATTTGGGTTTGACAACATTGTTTAAAACCTTGCTTACGCGGGCTGGAAGTAATTTCTTTTGAAATAAGTCGTTACAGTCACCTTATACACCTTTATAGGTACATCGATACTTACCTTAAACACGCGTTTTCTTTTTAATCTTTTGTTTGTTTTTATTTTTGTATTTAATTTTATGATGTATTTTCTTTTAACTTTCGTGCGATAAAGCGGGCAACAAACAATATGAACAAAGTAATTTGTTCGCAAAAAACAACATTGATACCTTACAAGTGTAGATACAATTTCTTGAATAAAAAATTAGATCGGGGTGCGAGCCGCACTTGCAAGGCTTACTTTGTGGCGTAATAGTCCTTGAATTCCAGCCAAGGGATCGTAAGAAGATAGTCTCCATTATTTTCGCATTTAGGATAGATCACACTAATATTATAAACGTGAAAGTTTGTGTGTGTGTTTATATGTTTGTCGGTCTTTAGCGCTGAAACGGCTGGACGGATTTTAATAAAATTTGGTATGGAGTTAGCCGATACCCTGGATTAAAACATAGGCTACGTTTTACCGCGGGGAAATATCTTATTCCTACGGGAAAATCGATGAACAGCGGGTAACACCGCGGGGCACAGCTAGTGTGATAATAAAAGCAATAATAATTATACATCCCACTTCAGGACCTAGATTCTGTTAATGCATTGTAGTACAATGACAACTGCATGAACATGGCGATTTAGTTTCACCGCCGCTTCGAGTCTACGCGCGCACGCATATTATCAAACCTTCTAGGCGTTAATGGTATGAAAAAACTCGTCACGTGGCGCGACCGTGTACCTGTCATCGAAGTGTAATGCACTAGCAGAATCGAAGCCCAGGGCACAGGCCTTCTCATAAAGACCCCCCACACTAGCGTCTTTCGAGCGTCGTCGTCGTGCCAGCGTCCGCACAGCGTCGACGCAACGTCGACGCCGCGGCGACGCGACGCCGGCGCTGGCCGTCGACCGAACTCGGGTTTACCGTGACGCCAGAGCAACGTTTTTTTGTTTGGTAAATTTTGCCAACTGTATTGGAGACATCGACGGAAAACACATCAAAATAATGAGACTATGTGATAGCTGCTCACTTTAATCTAATCGCAAGAAGTATTTTTCTATACAGTTGGGAAAATTTGCAAAAAAAAAAAACCTTGCGCTGGCGCCGCGGTAACGCGATGTCGACGTTGCGTCGACGCCGTGTAGACGCTGGCACGACGACGACGCTCGAAAGACGCTAGTGTGGGGGGTGTCTCTCTAAGAGACCTATGTGCTCTGAGAGAGATAGAGAGAGAGAATGGGCCCATTAACTTTAACATTTCTTTCCACGTACAGACATAAACTCACGCCTATATTCCAGAAGGGAAGACAAAGCCCAGAGTCTTCCACTTGCCAAGATCTTGATCAACTTCGCTTCATTGATATAGATAGATAGATAACCATTTATTACTCAACCAGGATACAGAATTGTTGTAGTACAGTCGATAGCACGTCAACCTTCTCATTTTAGTTGCAAAGTCGCCCGTAATGCAACGGAGTAGAGTGCATAGGTGTATAGGATGATGTGCTGTCGACTGTACTACGAGTATATATAAATAACATACATAGTCGATGCTCCTTCCATAACGCCCATTAGTTATTCTACGGCAGCTTTTATTTCTAGGGTACGACGAACAATGTGATATGTGTATAGTATCCTAGTAATAAGTAAAACATTATAAAAATCATTGCTAAGTAGGTAAGTCGCCAAAATCGCTAATCAGTGGTTGGCGCAGTATAATCACTAGCTGAGAGAAGATATTTTAGTATTCAAGGTAACTTAAATTTATGTAACAACGTGTAAGTAATTAATTGCCCAGCTTATGTGATCAATTACTTCAATATTTATTCCTGGTACTATGGGTCGGTTTCTGAATTGAGAATTTTACTTAGTAAATACTTAAGTAACATTCTGTCGCGCTCTTTTTTCTAAATCTGACGAGACAGCACTACAGTTCAGTAGTTACTTAGCGTCGCTCAATTGAGATATTGGCCCATAGGCCCACTTCAGTACAATTTATATAAATAAGACTATATTTTTTAAGATATTCAATAAAAATCCTTGACCTTAAATGACCTTTATATGACGTCATCAAACACAATATGGGTATGAATCCTTTGCCTTACCTACTTACAAAAAAAAATTACATTTTTTTTATGTAGGCAAAGACTATCTTTTTAATCATGTTCTGATGACGTTACAAACACAATTTTTTTATAAAAATATAACAAGTAGTCTTAATGAATGAAATTCCAAGATACCGAAATTAATTTAAAAAAATTGATATTATTTAAAAAAGAACATAATATTCAAAAATAAGCACCATACCCAATTTAGACAATGGACGTTGGTTTGGGTGCACTTTCAATTTCTCCACAGTAAAATAAAATAAGGACCATTATATTCTCAGGCATTTCAGACATTTCAACAGGTACTTAGGTACGGTGCGAACATAAATCATTCTGCAAACAGTGATAAGGGAAAGCTACGTCGAAGTAGAGCATCTATTTATGTCTCGAAAGACCCACAAATAATATTGCTTCTCAGATAGGCACTGGCACTTAAAATATAAGGTTTGTTGTCTATTGTAAGGCTGGCGACAATGTAGTTTTTGAATCCCTCGTAGCCACGGCCGCCTCACGGGGGCCAAGTCCGGATTGGTGGAGGCTTGTAAAACTAGTGGCTGGTCTTACTCTCAGCCACCCTAAGGCCTCTGACTTGACTTAACGACTGCCATCTATCTGAGCTGGCACCAACTGCTCAACGTGCCTTGCGAACCATGGAACCGCTCGGAAAAATGCCACTAACGTTAGTCATAGAACGGTCACCCATCCATGCACTGAACGCGCCCTATGTTGCTTAACCTATACCTTCGTCAGGGAAGAGACCCGTGCCCGTTGAGGACATAATGGGTTGATGATGATAGTAATTGACGACCTCTGTGGCGTAGTGGTTAGCGAATCTGCTTACCATGCGAGAGGTCCCGGGTTCGATCCCCGGCTGGGGAGAAAAAAAAACTCCAGGTCATGGATGTTTACATGTTTGTGACGTCGCTGTTTTTGGTTCCCACGACACAAGGTATCCTAGTGTGGGGCTAGAAGCAATGTATGTGCCTGTATGTAAAAAAAAAATGTTATGTTATGTTAATTAGTCTCACTGAAATTCGAGAACGGCTGGACCGATATGGCTGATTTTTTTTTATTTTTTAAGGCCAAGAGGTTGTCCAGGTGTTACTTATCAAAAATGTATCTTCATAACAACAGTAAAAGGCACTTTGATTTATTGAAGTATAAACCGACAATAAGAAACCCTTACTTTTGTTGATTATTTATAGCGCTTACAATCGAAAACAAAACATGACTGTTTCCGTAACGAATCAAATTATGATCACAAGCAGAGAACAGTACGAATCGTGACTGAGTGAATTTAGTGTGAAAATCGCAGTGTAAAAAGTTATGTGAAAATGTGGGGATACATCTGCGTGCTGCTTCTCGGATTCTGGCTGGGCGTCGCCATTTTCCTCTACGTGTCCTGCTATTTCCTGGATGAAATACTGGGTGAGTGACGGAAGGGACATGCGAATATTTACAGGCTTGAGGGCGTCGCCAGCTTATGACTAAGGGAGGGCCCCCCCTCCCATATATTGCAAAGGGGCAATATTATGGATGATAAAAAATATGAACGCCGAAAGCATGAAGCGTTACACTGTGGAAGTCTTTGCTTTACATTTTGTCATGCGATGCGGAATTTAAGTCAACTGCTCGCACTTTCAATCAATCAATCAATCAATATGTTTATTTGTGAACATAGGTGTGTTTGCAATGGAGGTCTTACAATATATTTTAGAGCGCTATGTTCTACCCAAAACAAAATGTAGGTGTACAAATATATTTTAGCATGCACATGCATAATAAATTATTAAAGTATGAGTAAACAAATATCGATGTCACAATTAGATAATTGTTAAGTGGTCAAACAAACCTTAAAAACTTTGGTCGTGGTGTGTTAAGTACTATGACGAAAAATAGAAGGAAATATCTTCTCTTCTTTGGGTTCAAGAAAGTTTGTAGTGTTTTTATTGTTGATCTCTACGCAATAAAGGCATTTTGTATTTTTTTAAGAACTTGCGACTTCGATGACATGCAATCGCATACAGACAGTAGCGGCCGCGTAGGCGCCTGGCACTTTGTCGGGCTTACGAAGTAGATGTGCCCGCGCCAGCTAGATTAATTTCTGTGAGAGGAACTAACCACCTATAACTTGAAGTAGGTACCTACACAGTATAGTCTCAAGATTTTTCATTTTACTTTTTTGGTATTTGATTAGGGGCCAAAGAACTCTGTCTCACATCACCCGCTAATGAGACCCGAAATAGGTACGTCAATGCGAAATCAAAGTCATATCTACCTATTGTGTTCATTTTCGAAAATGACAGATCTTATACATACATAAACTCACGCCTGATCTCAAAGGGGTAGGCGCAGACCAGGGACTACTACTTGGCACGATCCTGGCAGATCCTTTTCGCTTCATTGATTTTATTTCATTTCGTTGCATACACACACGCCGGTTTCGGGTAGGTACTGTTTATCTTGCCCTTTGCTAATACATCCCCTGCTTGGAACGTCACTTACCAGCTCTTTCAGTCACATTTGCTGATTTAGTCTTTCTTCCTTCATCCTCTCCACACAAACTAACGCATTGCTTTCTCAATTCTAGTCACTAAATCCCTTTAGTTAGTAAATGTGTAAAAATACTCAGATTTACTTTACTTTTATAAACAACCATTTTAACAATAAAATAACCTAGAATGTCAAGGTTACGAAATGTATTAATAAATCGATTATTAATTACTACGTAGTGTAATTTGAGTACAATTCCAAATCAATCAAGCGTTTGTCAACAAATTTAGTGGGCATTTCCAGTACAGAAAAGTGGTTATCCTCGACGTATATGTAACCGAGTCAAAAAAGGTATACACTCAATACGCGCCTCGCGGCAAAGGTAGGTAATTTAAATTATCAGCAAACTTAAGGACGACTAGTTTCGAAATTAACCCACATTTTTTAAATAACCTCCTGGTACTTTAATTGCATTCAGAGAATTCGCTACTATGTGCTTCAGATAAATTGACACTGGCATATTATTAAAGTCAAGAACGCCATTTGATAAAAAAAGAAAAACAAAATCGAGCGACTATTTTGTTCTCTTTTCTTTTTTTATTTTCGGCCTTTAATTTGGATTTTTTCTCGACTGCGAATGGTGTAAAAGCTGCCGCTATTAAACTAATTATGTATATTTAAATATTGCACGACCCTAAGTAACAAACGATTTATTGGTACGCTACACTTTGCCTACAAAAGCATCAAACATATTAACTCATCAAGACGATTAAATTGTCACAACAAAAAAAACTCTGTAACAACAATTATTTATTAATTGTAGTATACTTACTGCCAGACAACTAAGACTGGATAATTATTGGTAATGATAGATAATAATAATCAACAGAACAATTGTGACCTGACTACGTCGACGGTGTCTTTGAGATAATGCTAATTGGCAGGGCTTTTATAGGACAAGGCGCGTAATTATGGTTTCACACTATACAGGTGAAACATGTAACCCATCTCACATCCTGCATAATTAATCACGTCGAAAAGGAGGAGACTTCTCCTCATAGATGGCAACTAATTTATACAGTATGGGAACTATTTCTAAATCGCGAAAAAAATTGCATCATCCTATTATAATTATAATTTAATAAATTAAAATGAGCAAAATAATATGTTTGATATCGAAAATAAATCATCCATAATTTTTATCAGTAATTGTTATGTACGAGTATGTAAATGTTTGTTTACTTCACTTTGTTATAGTAAGAGTAAGAAATTAATGTTTTATGTATAAACCATAATGCCAGATATGACGTAAATGTAAATTTACTATGTGAATGGCAACATTACGTAGTGGCAAAATTTGTACACAATTATAAATTGAAAACTTAACTTGAAAAAAAAAACAGTATTGTTTAAATGTATTCGTATAAATTATGAGTCTTAACACTGCTTTACGGCATTTTAACTAAAAAAATGATATGATTAATGTACAAAAAAAGCACATGATAAAATTTGATGTATCTTTATGTATTCATTGTATCGAAAATGGCCTGTATTGGCCGATGATATGATGACGTCACAGCTCAGTAAAATCATTCATTCACGTCGTTCTTAAGTTCATTGGTTTGTTTACTGACTAGTGACGTCATAATCCATAGCTTATTTCAAAAGTAAATTTTAGTTTGCCTTTTTTAAAAGAAATACAAGAAAGAAATTAATATTTTCAAAATAAAAAACATAATGTATCAAAGATATGTAAGCATGACTGATTCGTTCGTATGTATTTTTAATCCACATTTGGCATCTGTTACCTTTGACTGGACCGCAGTGTTTCAAATCTGTGAATTTTTAGATAACACCTGTAAGATTGCATGTCCCTGTTTGCCGTGCTAATATAACTTGCGTAACGTCGTCACTTTGCTATCTTCTGACACGCGCATGTGGGCTATGTTGATTCTTTACACCTTTTGAATGTTACACGACAATCGTAGTTGACACACTTATTTGAACATTTTCGTTTTTATTATTAAAGTCCGTTTTTTAATTCGATGGGAAAAAAAAGAAGCGGTGCTACCGCTATAAAATATATAGGTTTACTCGGTAGATTATTTTTACCGTGAATAGAATTCTCGTGTGACCAAAATCCTTATCACATCAAAGACATTAAAGTTTAATTCCTCATAAGAGAAAGTCTAAAAAAACACCTACCTACGTAGCACAACAATTTTTACTTGGAAGTTATTTGGTTTTTGCGTACCTACTAGCAACATTCAGACGTTGACAGCCTTTAGATTGTATTGAGATGTCAACGTGACAGTTTTATTGTTTTGCATTGATTTAAAAAACAGACTTTATGATTATTAATTGAAATGACATTTTATTTAGGTCCAAGTTTTTACCCCCAAAGGTAGAACAGAGCGACTTTATTATTTTTATAACATCTTGTATAATTTAACTATATACAAACAAATAAGTTGATTGATTGACGGAAACGACGTTGGTTCTCTCAAACTTCGAGAACTGAGCCCATTCCTTACTAATTTAAAACAGGACCTCGATTCTGTTACTGCATTACAGTTCAATTACAGTTAGATGGCCGGGTCACGTGATACGTGTTTTAATTCCATTGATGCCTATCAATATTGATACGCGTGCTCGCGTTGACTTGAAGCGACAATGAAAAGAAACGACGCGATCATGCAACTGCCACTGTAATTGCATTAGCGGAATCTAGGCCTAGATCTACTGCAGAAGTTTTTCTTTTGCTCTCTCTTAGAGTATTTTAAGTAAAACTGTATTTAATCGGATAGTTTTAAATTTTCGTGATTTCTAAAAAGTTCGAGCCAATTTTGGCTCTTTCTTTGGATCAATTTTGGATCTCTCAATTTTGAGACTTAAGTTGCATGGGGCTCTAACGTGGAGATTTGACTTAATAAATCATAATTTAGTTAACTAAGCCTCTCTATATGTCGTTCTACAGGTGTCAGAGTCAAACAATATTTATGATTGTAACATCAACTTTGTACTCCAAAAATTGAAACACTTAGGTTATTACAATTGCAATATTATTTGGCTAATTATTAGCAATATGTAAATAATTAATTAAAATTGTTTAGCATTAGAAATTTTGTAAACAAAGTAGAAGGGCAAGTCAACCTAAAATTCGGCTGCCTAATTTATAACTTTTTTTAAATATTAAACATTATGAGTATTTGAAAATCGGCAGCCTAATTTGTATCTTTTTTACATATACTAATGTATATTTAAAAAAATTATAAATTAGACAGCCGATTTTTAGGTTCACTACCCCTTTTTTTTTTTTTTTTTTTGTTAACGGGGTGAAATGCTTTGTGCACCATAACCGCCACCCTTGGGGGAGGGTGACGGCCGTGTGTCGGACTCTCCTCTCCTAATAATAGGAGAGGCATACCTCCTAAAACACCCCGGGGGCCGTCCTGTCGCTCGTGCAATGGGGCGCCGCCGGATCTCGCTTGTGGTACACCACAGTGCGAATGCTACAGCGGCGCCCCGGCGACGTCGACCCGACTCGCAAGGAGTCGGGCCCACCCTCACTGGAGAAGGGGCATGGGCCCCCCACCCCCTTCTCCCGTCACGATGTCGGACGGCAGGTCCCCTAACCTGCCGTCTGTGACCCTCCCTCAACCTCCTCTATGCCATCTGCTGAGCAGAGGGACATAGAGGAGGGCCTCCACCGTGTGTTTTTTATAGAGGTTGTCTCCTCGCGGCCCGAAGGCCCCCGGCCCCACTCAGTGTGGGGTTACGGGTGAGGTTCACTACCCCTGCTTCTTTGTTTACAAAATTTCTAATGTTAAAAAAAACGAAGTAGGTATAAGAGCCGTTTTAGTGGAATCGTTTTTATAAATAAGACCTTAAAGTTAAACTTCGAAAAGTCCATTAAAACTTTTGTCAGCAAGGAAAAGGTTTTTTAGGGAACGTCGCACTGCGATTTTACTTCCGATGTTCGGACTCAGCTTCTTAGCGGAAAGCCATTAAACTGAGAAGCTTATAATTTCACTGTTTTAAAAATAATGTTACATTCTTCAACCAAATAGGGCAACATAAAAATTACCCGAAACCGGCGTGCGTACATGCAACGAGTAATGAATGTCGATGAAGCGAAAGTGATTTGTCAGGATCGTGGCAGGTGGCACTCCCTGGTCTCTGCCTACCCCTCTGGGATACAGGCGTGAGCTTATGTTTGTATGTTTATAAAAATAATGTTTGGCTTTATCAGCATTACCTATTTATTAGCATCCCCAGGCAGTTCACAGCCCGTCTCTCAGCGAGAGATTGAAGAGATTTGAAACCCAGCTCATATATTACATAACTTCCCACTCTATCGGGTTAAGCATTTAGACAACTCGAAAGAGTCAAAATAAAAATGTATGCGACAGTTCAGAGTAGGAGTATGAGATACCTTCTGGGGAAAAAGTCCCAGAATGTAACAGTGTGTCATAAGGTGGTGTGACATACCGGGAACAAAAGGGCTAATTCAGACAACTCCATACAGTGGAGTCTTACGTAATTGCACTCCTGAGGTGACGCTCTGATAAATGTGAATAAATAAAAGACACAGGTTGCTTTTATGTGAGTGCACATGAGCGGTATACCTACTTCGGATACAGATGATCGTCTGTGTATCTATCGGTCTAATCATATCTCAATCTGTCGTAGGCTGTATTGATGAGGGTTCTCCTCGGAGAGAAGTTGGCTAACGCCAACCCTCATCAATCTTAGTATTCGTAGTTAGTTAGTTAGTTACTTACCACCAATCTCGTCCATTGCCACCGGCGCCGGCAATGACATCGATCATCGTGGTCATTCTTGTAAGTCTAGTGGCTGGTCTTACTGTCAGAAGTTTTCAAGCCACCCTAAGGCCTCTGACTTGGCTTAATGACTGCCATCTATCCACGGCAGCCGGCACCAACTGCTTAACGTGCATACCTTGCGAAGCATGGAAATATGAAATTGAATGTACAATTGAAGTTATTGGTAGGTACCATTTACTTTACTAATCTGTAATACAGAAACTATATTCTATCATAAATGTACGGCTTACTTTTTAAGCAATTTACTTAGCATTGTTTATTAGATTTTGGTGAGGGACACACCATGGATTAATAGATTTTGATGGTTTCAAGATTTTCTTTTCTATAGTGAGTGGTTGACCAAAAAGGGACCTGGAGGGATTGGAAACCGTAATTTTTATTATTTGAATTTTTAATTATTATATTTATATTTAATTATATTTAATATTTTACTTTTGTTTTGGTGTAACCAGAATATTTTTAGGTGCCGTAGTTATTTTTTTATGATTTTTTTTGTGAGCCGAGCTGAGTCGAAACTTGTCTATTACACGAAACTTATTATTTTCCCTTGAGGTCCCTTTTTGGTCAACCACTCACAATTATGTTTAGTAGGCTTTTCTACGTGATATTATTTGCAATATTTCATTTTACTATTCAATCGGGGCCGCTAGAAATCTCACCCATGAAGAAACACTCTTATCTTCCAGGCACCTCATACTCGTATAATACAGTTTATGACGCACGGCACAATGTTTAGTAGATCGGCACAAACTCGTAAAATTTCTGCACACCTCACTCCACGGCAGTTTACACACAGACACGATAACATTTACCACTAACAACTGTAACTCATGACTTTGGAATGCTGCTGCCATTTATTCAAGTGATAATATTGTGCCTGTTTCAATACTCATCCAATATTAGGTACTTACACAGTATTGACAACTTAATTTAATTATGACCCCACTCATCAAAGCCAATAGCTTTTATTATGAGAAATATAAAAAAAACAGGTTTTTCATACGTTCGCGTGAGGAAAAACAAAAAAACATAAGGAACCCAGAAACTGAGACATTTTTTATTTTTTTCGCTACTCTACTTCTAATATTTTTTTATTTACAGTAAAAACAAAATGCTTAGTTTATGAAAGTCCAAGTTGTTAGTTTCACAATTAATACATTGTGTGGACAAGAAGCTAATAAAAATACTCCACCTTTATTATTTTCAAAACAGTGTTAGTTTAATTAACAAGCTTTAATACTTAAACTCGTTCGCTCGTAGCCTGGGCTGCCTGAGTGATCTTAAACGATCACTAAGGTTAAGCAACATACGGCGCGTTCAGTCCATGGATGGGTCACCGTCTATGACTAACGCTAGTGGCATTTTTCCGAGCGATTCCGTGCTTCGCAAGGCACGTTAAGCAGTTGGTGCCGGCTGCCGTCGATAGATGGCAGTCGTTAAGCCAAGTCAGAGGCCTTAGGGCGGCTTGAAAACTTCTGACAGTAAGACCAGCCACTAGTCTTACAAGCCTCCACCAATCCGGACTTGGCCCCCGTGGTGGAGTATGGCCTATACCTTCCTCAGGGAAGAGACCCGTGCCCCTCGGTGGGGACATGATGGGTTGATGATGAATACTTAAACATTATTAGTCGTAGATGTGTAGAACACTGGACACAATTGTCCTCTAAATACATTTAATGTTAATCTACTATATTTTAACACCAGCCATCTTTGTCTTCTAAGTAATCGTTGATTTTAAAATAACTTTTTTTGCTGTCAAATCAGTGCTGAGGAATAGTGCCCTTGGCAGTACGCTGAGTCAGCTGCCTATTGCAGCAGCAGAGACACACCGTCACCATTGTTTGTAAATGCTTTGTTACGTTCTTTGTCTAGTGTAGTAAATAGTCTAGTAATTAATGTTTTCTTCTTCTTTCTTCTTTTTCTTTTGCACAGAGTGTTCTTGTTCTAGAGCCACAGAATACATAAAAGTACAGAAGATTCCTCCGCGAAATCAATTAAAGAAAAAGGGACTCTAGCTGCGATACAATTCAGATCGCACGGCGCTAAAAAAGCTATATTCAAAATATATTCACCTATATTTTGAAAAAAAAAATACACAAAGTTTTGTTTTTTACTGACGGTTTGTTTTGCTCCCCAGGCCTGCCCCCGCAGCGAGGCCAGACGGGCGCGCCGCCCAGCGCGTCGAGTGCGCACGCGCAGCTGAAGCGGCTCGTCGCACGCGTGGTAGAGGAGGCGGCGGCGTTGCCAGCGCTAGCGAGCTACGCAGCGGAACCCCCGCGCCCGCCCACCGCCCGCGCCGATACTTACGAGGACTTACTGGCCACCGCCATCTTGAATAAGGTGAGTCGCTATGATCCTACGATCTCATGATCCTAGATCGACCCACCCCACTCGCAGATACTTATGAGGACCTACTGGCCACCGCTATCTTGAATAAGGTGAGTCGCTATGATCCTACGATCTCATGATTCTAGATCGACCCACCCCACGCGCAGATACTTATGAAGACCTACTGGCCACCGCCATCTTAATAAGGTGAGTCGATAATGATCCTACGTTCTCATGATGCTAGATCTATCCACCCCACGCGCAGACTTAGGACCTGGTACTCACCTCCACTATGAATAAGGTGAGGCTCTGAGATTCTACTATCCTACGATCTGATGATCTTTACACCCTACTATAGAAAGACCTTTTTTACATTGGATAACTGCACGACATCGTTGAACTAGTAGGTATCATTTAACGTTTGCAAGACAGTAATTGCACGAACAACTAGTCCGATAGTGTCATGTCGTCGTCATATCTAATCTCTTTAACGAACAATTCTTGTATATTTATATATAATCAGAAT
Source organism: Yponomeuta plumbellus (assembly GCA_947310845.1). Taxonomy (NCBI): domain Eukaryota; kingdom Metazoa; phylum Arthropoda; class Insecta; order Lepidoptera; family Yponomeutidae; genus Yponomeuta; species Yponomeuta plumbellus. The sequence goes on along the minus strand of OX371193.1, from coordinate 23,976,617 downwards.
CTCGGAAACGGCTCCAACGATTTTCATGAAATTTTGTATACAGGGGGTTTTGGGGGCGATTAATTGATCCAACTAGGTTTCGTTTTCATAAAACGTCGTTTTAACCGTGTTTTAAGGCAAAGAAATAACTGCTACACTACAAGAAGGAAATTTTCGCAACCATCTGTAAGGCTGTCATAGCTCAAGTGGGAAATAGGACGATACCGTAAACAGAAGACCCTGGTTCGAGACTTAATAATAATTTTTCTTTTTTTTTTTCAAGTTCCTTCTTTTGTGTGAAAACCTACATACAGAGCAAAGCTCGGTCGTCCAGGTACTATATGGTTATCGTCCCATATCATACGGTGATTTCCTGCTATTTGAAAACCGTCATGAATAATAATATCATATTGCTTCCTGTGATTCTACTTGGGATCTTACGATCCCAGATCCTAGACTTTTCGGACCTCCGATCTCATGAATCCATAGTAATTAGGAGCTCCCGGTTTGTACGTAGCAACTCTCTTGCCTCCGCTCCGTATTGAATATGAGGCTAATATTATTTTCGATCCTAATCATTAAATTGGGTAAACGATCCTACAATCCTACGATGATGCAATGGTGCGACCTTCGATTCTTAAATCCCATGATGTCAGGATCATAGGACCGTCGTCTACGATTCGACAATCATATACCTAGTCTTAAGACTCTACGATCTCACATCCCTATGAATCCTAAGATCCCCTGGACCTGATTATATGAATGATTTTACCAACCATCCTTCGGCCTTAAGGTCCTTCGACCCTAGAATACCATATTTCTATGATTCACGACCCAATACGACCCTCGATTCTGCGATCCTGGAGATTAATTTGTTATTCCATGATCCTGGACAGATGACGCTTAAAAGCCCGACGTGCGAATGCGATCGAAAAGACATTGAAAATCTCGTCACAGTATAAGTGGACTTGTTTTAGAATTTAGGTTGACAACTTAACATCGATAAATCCGACCGATGGCGTTGCTGCCCATTTCAACTAGGTATCCATCGCATGTGCTATTAGTTTAACGACCAGTCGTTAACCAGGTGGTCTAGCTGTTTTTACGATGTAGCAGGCGATGTACCCAAAGTGATCAACGGTTCGAAGATATAGGGATAATGTCAATGGAAATCGTCTCCGTATCCGACTTTGCCTCCTCGTTAATCCCTTTTGAGTATTGCATATTATGTAGAGTGACGTGATTATTTCTCCTCTAACGGCGCCGCTTGTGTTTACATAAACGATCTTATTGGCGGCGAATCCTTATAAGCACTCATTTAATTATTAAGGGTTGGCAATCCTCTGAAACAGTAAAAAGAGGTCGCATAAACTAAGAGGCGATTTCGCCATCGTTGGACTCTAGCTGTCTATAAAGAAAAGGCCTACAGCTTTTGTCAAATAAAAGTAAATATCCCCAATAAATAAATTAAATTATATCGCTGCATTACCTTCTTGCGACTAACGAATTGATCAAAGTGTCGAACAGAATAGGTACATAAACAGAAGCATTTACATAGAGGCACATACATTAATTCTGGTTCCACACTAGGATACTTTGGGTCGTGAAAACAACGGCATCACAAAAAAGTAAACAACCAAGTCCTGGGTTTTTTTTTTGTTCTACAACAAAAGATACAACATGATACCTATTTTATGTAGGTCTTATGAACTGCTTACGTTGGCAGGGAGTCGCTGGATGCGCGCCACACAAATCCGCGCAATTTCAAAAACCGTTAGGGAGGCCTATGTCCTGCATCAGGCGCCAATTGGTTAATGATGATGCTGATGATAATGATGACATCATGTTAGTACCTATTGGTAAACTCGACAAAGCTACTTTGCCTCATCAAGTCAACGCCCCATCGCTCAAGTCCAAAGTTGCGACGACTGACATCAATGACGCTGGCCTCGAACTGGCGGTACATCCTCCATTAATACTGCTCCTAGTCTCTAGCTGCTGCTATTGGTTGCATGCTCAGATTAGATCTGAGGTTGTATGATATAAAGTCCTAACTTTTCACAAGAAGAGTCAACAGCTGGCTATAGTCGCCATTGCTCGCCTGAACAACCTGTACTGTCAGTGTTTTCAAACTTTACAAGCGTGCAATCTACTCAGTCGTTTTTAGCAACTTTGCAGCAAAGGTCGAGCAGCTGTCGACTAAAGTAATATACGCTTATATAACAATTGTTTCAAAGACAACACTGAATTTTTATCAGGACTTATAGATCGCTATTTCGTGATAATTAAGCAATGACTTTGATTGTATCGATGATAGCGAGTCATTTTACAGTGCGAATTTCCCGAGTAAACGTAGTTCAGGGTATTTGTCGGGCATTGTACCTATGTCTCAGTAACCAGTTTTACGTATACATCACCAAAGTCAATGTTGGCCTCGGAATGCTTCGAGCCCAAATAATTTATTGATTTAAAGAGAGATTATATTTTAACACCCTTAAAGAAGAACGAATATACGGCACAGAAAGAAGTATTATATATAACAGATGCAGAAGTGCCTAAGTCCCTAACTAGGGACTTGGGGACTTCTGCATTTGGATACAATGTATACGTTTAACCGAATTTTATAAGAACAACTAACCTATTTACAATACAGGGTACCTTGAAAAACCACGTTAGGTATTACACAAACAACATGCACCTGATTTCCAAGATACCATATCGTCCGCTACAATAAGCTATCTTCCGATAGTGCTTGTTTATCAAGATAAAACAACGCTTTCAGCTCAGACTGAGGCCGAAGAAGGAATCAATCACTTTAAAAAAAATGGTAAGTTTTTTAATTATTCAATAGTCATGTAGAGTACATGACATTGGGCGCTTTGTGTCCGATTGTTTTTTTTTAATTGTGTTTTTTTTTCGTTTTGTGCCAGTAAAGTACAATGTACTTTTTAATAATCATCATTTGTCTATGTTTTCTGCCCATTGTTTTGAAGGTAAAAGCGAGTTTTAATTATGACATTTCTGTTAACGTGTTTTAGGTAATTATTGCATAGAAACTATGCAACGGTGTCAAGGTGCAACGGTTAACTAATCTTAGTGACGGACGTGTTATGTGCATATTACGTGGTTATTTCCCGTGTTTCGAAACGTATTAATGAATTGGACCGATTATTTATCGTTAGCTTTAAATTAAGTAAGGAGGAAGCCTTGCTGTTTTTATTTATACAAGAAATATTTGTTTAAGACAGTCCTCAAAATTAAATGCAGTCTTGAGTAAAATAAAAAACCGATTTAAACTACATTGTTTTACGGCGAGTTACAAGGAACCCTGTTGTGTTTTTTAATTTAATCAAAAAGGGAGACTCTACTTCGGTAGTTCCGAAATAGAGTCTCCCAGTAGTTTCCAAGCTTTTCCCGAACTTCAAAGACTAATTTTAAAACGTAGATATACAAGTATTATAGTGTATTCGTTTGTTTTTTCTGGTGTGTACAATAAAGAGCTCTAATCTAATCTAATTTTATTACTATTCGAATACAAAGGTACCTATATATCGTTTTTTGATTCAGAAATACCGGTGTAATCTACTTTTTTATGTACAGTAAAGTGTTCTCTGTCTCAGTAACAAAATATTACATGTCAAATTTTATAGTTCTAGATCAACGAAATTTTGATTCCCTTGAGTGTCAAAATATACGTTTTTTGGCGGCGTAACCGACCGTATGCTCATTTACGTAGAAATTTTTGTTTTCCATAGCCTCAAGGAGACTTGAGTACTTATATGATTTTAATCTCAGCTTTTTACCTACACGCGTTTCCGAGAGTATTGACAGACGGACGACAAACCGACTAACTGCGGACAACAAAGTGATCATACCATTTTATTTTTTTGGTATACGGAATCTTAAAAACAATCAAAGCATGCACATAAAAGTAAGCTCAATATTCATAGATTTTGTTCAATATTTAAGAAACATAATTTAGCGTGTTATTTTGATAGAATACGTTATTTTCAATAACTAGGACCGATGTACTTTCAAATAATTTCCCCTGAGTGACAGCCCTATTCATTGTAATATCGACCTGTGGGTAAACTACGTCGCGGCACTCTCTCGGGCGCGCCGCGTGTGAACCGATCTCTCCAGACACCCGGTGTAGCGTGATTCTCCCACGGCCACCCTGTATAGTGCGATACAGGGTGTCATATAGTGCGACAAGTCTTGGACGTTAGGGAATTCAGAGTGACTAAATGTTTGTCAGCTATAGTGCCATTTTACTGTTTTTAGTATTTTTATTGTTATTTATTACTTATTATTATGTAGCCCCCCACCTTTTCGGTCATTTGCCACCTCTTAGAGTTTGCCGGATATGTGCGGCTCAGTACTCAATACTTTATTGCATTCCACTAGTTATCAACTGGTTAGTTCTTATTCTTAATAGACTTCAAAAAAGGAGAACGTTCTCAATCCATCCACGTATAGTTTTTTTACGTATTTTCGTCTTTTAACTCTTTACAACATTAGTTCTTTTTTTTTTAGAACCTCCAGTATATGAGGTATGCAATTTTTTTTTCATGATGTCTTGATGAGATTAATGAGAAAATCATCGAACTCTTCTATTTAATGGAATTTATAAAATTTATTAAAATTTACAAATGAAAAAGCAAAGTAGTTACAATAATAGTTTTTCCATTTATTCAGGTCTTTCGTAGCTGTATTTTATTATTTTACTTTTATTATCTCGTACTAAAAATAGTTTGGACGTGGATCGACAGTAAACTTCATTTAGACCACGTAGATCACCTATCCAATTCAGTGTGAAAGTTCTACAGTGTAGTAGACTGGAGAAGACGGGATGCACGACAGTTTGGGGACAGCTGTCGATTATTATCAGAATGGGAACTCCTGTGTTGAGGTTTGTGAACGTTGTTTCTACCAGTGCCTGTAAATCTTAATCGCGGGAAAGGCGCGTCGCCTTCGCACTTCATTTTCATTCGACATGTACTGAAGAGCCGTCTCTTCAACGGACGGAGACGAAGAAGCGCCCTCGCCTCGTGTTTCGAAGACGAAACAAAGCCATCGCGAGGGGACATAATTTTAATGACGACCTGTATGGCGCAGTGGTTAGCGCATCTGCCTACCATGCGAGAGGTCCCGGGTTCGAAGCTTGGTTGAGGACATAAAAAACCTCAGGTCTCAAACCCAGGTCATGTCCGTTTCTAGTTCCCACGACACGGGGTATCCTAGTGTGGGGCCAGAAGCAATGTGTGTGTCTGTACGTAAATGCTTATGTTTATTATATTAAAACTACTTATGTCAAGTACTAGTTAATATTAAAATTATGTAATTAAATTAAATAATTATTCAATTAAGGAAAGTAATTAACTTCATTAATCAATTATTATTAGATTATATTTCATTAGATTGGATTAAATTAAAACTTTAATAATACATTATTCATTTATTTACTTATTTTTTACATGGGTATATTTTTTTATCTTTTGTGGTTATCCGTTTCGGGCTTTCGAATGAAAAGATAATGCTTTTTTTTTCAGTTGTAGGTACTACCTAGTTATCTCTTATTAGAATTTTTCTCTCTTTTGAATACTCTTTCTCACTGTCTCCCTTTGTCTTTCTTTATTTCTCTAAGGACAGTAAGGACTGTCTATTACCTCTATAGCGAAATCTCATACATACCAAATGTCCGAATGTTCATTAAAACAAATATGTAAATGTAAAAACGTAGGTAATCGGTTTCCTATTGTAACAAGGAGTTCGATTAATCAAATAAAGTGTGTGGCGGCACATAAAAACAACAAGATGTGATTAACTTTCTAATCGCACAAAAAATTATAAATTCTACCTATCAGTGATTATGAAACAATCACAATCAAATAGGTATAACAATTGCGTGTATTTTTAATTAATGAACCTTGATGGAATTGAAAATCAAAGAAAAAACTTTTTAATAAGACTATGTAGGTACTTATTTTAAAAATATTATTATCGAGTCTTACAGGCCTCCACCAATCCGGACTAGGCCCCACTGGTGGAGTAGCTCTAGTATAGTAATTGGTTCTAACACAGCGATTTCCATGTTTATCGTTTGATCTTAATCCATTGAAATCACCCACGAGGATGTATTTATCAAGACGAGGCGTATATCATGTTTTGAATTTTTTGTTTTGCTTTGAGTCTTATTAGATTTAGAAACTGTCATTTAATTTATTGATTGAATACAATCTATCTATATAACTAAAATTCAAAGTTCTGACTGACTGATTCATTCACTCATCAACGCCCAGCCCAAGCCGTTGGACCTAGGAAGCTGAAATTTTTCACAAAGGGTCTATTTAAAATGTAGGCAAGGAATAAGACCGGATTGTTTTAAATACCCCCAAGGGGGTGAAAAGGGTTGCCAAAGTTTGTATGGGAGGTATAAAGAAAGTTGTCTAATTTTCTTGAAACTTAAAATAAATACTCTTCAACACAATTGATTGAACACGTGTGTCACCGTTTTTCTAAATTTAACCCTTAAGGGAGTGAACGGGGTTGCAAAATTTAGTCCACGCGGACGGAGTCGCGGGCGAAAGCTAGTGTAAACCAAAATCTAAATACTTACCTACTTTTTTCGACGTAAAAAAGTTTCGAGCTTCGATATTCCAATTCACAAACATAAACCCACGTACATAAACTCCCGCCTGTATCCCAGACGGGTAGAAAGAGACTAGGGACTGCTACTTGCCACGATCCCCTATGTGTCAAAATATTCTATGATTAGATTTACCGGTCTCAAAATAAATAAGGGACCAGAGGCAGAAGTCCCTAAGTCCCTAGACTAGGGACTTAAGGACTTCTGGGCCAGATGCAGAAGTCCCTAAGTCCCTAGTCGAGTTATGGGACTTAGGGACTTCATGGCTTTGTCTTCTTTCTCAATCTTTCGCGTGCATTATACCGCCAGCACCTCGATACCAAAATTAAACGCAACATCTTTATTTTATTTTTATTTACTAAAGGTAAACTTATAGGTAACAACCAAAGAGGCATTTAAACTATTAACAAATCAGTCCAGAACTAGGCTGGAACATTTGGACAAACTGTGGCAATCCTACCATATAATGTAACATGCTAATGTTATAAGTTTTAAGTGCCTTGTGTATGTACTGGAGAAAATAAATATATTTGTATTTATTATTTGTAAACTAACCGTCCTGACTCCCCTCTTTCTCTTTATCGCCAGGTGATCGAGCGCTACCAGACGGAAAACGGCTCCGGAGGGCGAAGCAGCGGCATCCACTCCGCCAGCGCGAGCCCCACGCCTTCGGAGCGGTCCTCACCTCGGTCACTGAACTCCAGACACCCCAGAGATATCACTCCACCGGTTAGCATAATATTTATACCGCTAATAGGTCCTGTGGCTGCACTCAGCTAAAGCTTTTAGATCAATTCCAGACACCAAGGCAGGTAGTCGAAAGTATCTACTTTCGACGTCATTGTGTTCAAATTGCGTCACACTTCAATGCAATTAGTCAGTGTCAAAAGTCACAGAACAGACCTCGGAGTCTAAAGTAAACAGTGAGTCCTACTCACTCGGAGACATCTTCAATGACATCACATCACTTCACTAGTTGATAGACCTAGTGAAGTGATGTGATGTCGTGTCCGACGACAGCGACCGTCACTGCTTCCTGACATGTGCCCTAAGGTGACTGGAACATCCGAACTTTGTTTTCTAAGGTTCGGTCGCATTCGGAACAGTAGAGCTGCTCATCGTCATTGTAAGAGTAGGAGGTCTGTGGTCTTATCTTCCTTGCTTGGCGTTTTTCTTCTAGAACTTAGAGGCGGTTCGCTTCAAAGTTCTCAACACCCTTGTGCACTAGGGTTTGCCATTCTGGGCGTGTACTTGCAAGATCTACCCAGTGATCAGGTGAAGTAGCATACCTATGCTACAGAAGCGTCCTGGAAGCTCTAGAACTTCGTCTCTATCAGTGACTTTCAGCCGGTACGAGCTCTGTTCCTTTGGTATGGTCCATATGTCGGTTTCACGAATCACAGGATTGTGTATCTGTCAGGATTAGCTATCAGTGATTACTATAGGTGTCCCATAATCATCCCGGAGTCTAATAATCTCTTTCTGGTGTGTACAATAAAGAGTTCTAATGTAATATAATCTAATACCTTTTATCGGCCCCTTTCGGGGCTTTTCCTTAAGCTTTCTACATAATATCCGATTCGAATGACACCTTGATCGTTATTTTCGGAGACTATACAAAAATTTCGTCCAAAAAGGTAATGTTGAATAGACTACTACGTGTATCCGCTCAGATAAACTCCAAAATATTACTTCGCCGTTGTACGACAGAAAGGCCTCTACAGTCCGTTTTTTAATTCTATGCAAAAAAAAAATGACGCGGTGTTACCGCTATAAAAGCTACCTATAGGTTAACTCGGTAGATTTTTTTTTACCGTGAATAGAAGACTCATGTGACCAAAATCCTTATCACATCAAAGACATTAAAATTGAATTACTCGTAAGAGCAAAGTCTAAAAAAAACACCTGCGTAGCACACACAATTTAACTTGGAAGTAAAATGGGGTTATTTGGTTTTTACGTACTAGCAAAATTCAGACATTGACAGCCTAAGAATTGTATGGAGATGTCAACGTGACAATATTTTTTTTTTGCATTGAATGAAAAAAACAGACTGTAATGAGCTTTTAGTGTGTTACACAATTCCCTAATGATGCATTCACACAATAGAGTCTAGCAACATGACTATGACTTTTTCACCGAGTCTAGAGACGATTATGGAAACATCAAAATGTTGAAATCTACATGACCTATGCATAAGAATAGAATAGAATGTATTTCTTTATAACAAATAGGCATACATGATAGGGTACTAAATATACTTTAAACTAGTGGTTCACTAGTGGTTAACATCATCTTTTAGTACTAGTTCTTTACAGAACTGTATTACAGTCACCCGCGCCACTCCTCAAAATGGTATTGTGAATTTATTCTGCAGTATGTAGACAGATAGAATGTATTATTCTTTATTGTATGTACACCAGGAATTACACATGAGAAGTACCTAATCGAATAAAACATGTATTGTTATTACTGGACATTATGACAATAATAGCTAACTGCAATGGATATTTTTTCTTGGCGACCATAGCTGCAGGTTTTTATTTAATTTTTAACCTGTTAATTAGATTGTGTCTAAAGAACCAATCCTTACCATAAGAAGGCACAAGCACAAGCACAGGGCACAAGGGCACAAACCTTCTTTCAGAGACTAAACTATTCATACGATTATTTCAGTTAAACGAAGAAGATGACGCATCGGATTGGGAAGAAGGTAATGCGACAGATGACACTCTCGACTTGCCCCGACGAGTACCCTTTCCGGAGTTTGGTGGCGATATCGTCCATACAGGGGGTAAGCATTAGTTACGCTATAGTTACTGATCAAGCAACACAAAGTTCATATCGAACTCTTTCTGAGTTAATTAGCTGCAATAATTCAATATCGTATTGCCATCGATACTAACACTATCTTTTTTTTTTGCAGAAAGCGAAGATCAAGACTTCGACGAAGTCTCCGGCAGCGACATCCAAGCTGTGGACGGTTCATGGGAAGAAAACTGGCTGTTCCAAAAGAAAAAGATTAAAACATTACACTCAGTCCCTGTACCGATGCTCGTACCCAACTCTAACACTGAATATAAAGCCATGATTGGCGATAGAGATGCTGATGACACTACAGATTTGTCCGATAATGCCAGTGATGCGGAAGAAGAACAAACTGAATACAAAAGTGACATTAAAAAGGTACTGGACTCTAAACATGTCATAGGTGGTAAATCTTCAACCATAGAAGACGTTTTGGACTTTGAACCGGATAGTTTGACAATAATTGGTGAACCACTTGAATATGAAGACGACGAAGACATAGAAAATGATGCAGTAAACGTTGACATTGGAAATAATAAACTTATAAACGACACTGTAAATGAAAACCTGGTGACTACTATTGAGAATAAAGATGTTTTGGTGTTTGGAATAGACAGTGGCCCGTTGCAAAAAGCAGAATTCAACTTGAAGGAGGAAATCCACAGAACAAATTTGAATGACGAGTTGGATGTGGTAGATGGAGCAGAGATAAAAGAGAATGGAGTTGATACTGCAGTTGGAGAGGATTATCAGAAAAACCGAGGTGAGTTTATCTACATATAGTAGAAGGATCAGTTATACTGAATTGAGTAAGTCAGCATTGTTTCTTGAGGAAACAATGGTGAAGTTAAAAATTACTCACGTACTGAGATCAAAATATCAATCTGCCTTTTTTTTATTTTGCAGAATTTACCCAAAACACACTAAACGGCCACGAAAGGGAAGGTGAATACGAAGAGACGGTGACTGTGCCTGTTCAGAGATATGCAGATAGCCTTCGTAAGCGGCACTTCGATGATGAACCTCAGACAGTACCGACCAGAGATACTGACAATGATGATGACTTGATTCCAGGTAGGAGAAGTTCTATATACCAATATTTTTTTAAATATGTACACAAGTTTCAATTTTAATATTTTTTTTATGAAAAGATTTATATCTTTTCATAAAAAAAATATTGTATTATTTAATTTGAAAACACTTTTATGCATTGTTTTCAGGTTCAATAGCCTACCGTGAGCGGAAAAAATGGCTTAACTACGTCGAAATGCCCAATAACCCCTATTCTCCCGAAGCCATCCAAAAACGTCTATCAGCTAAAAGCACTTCTTCTCTTTTTGACACGATAACTAAAAGTAGAGACGAAGAAGTTAATTTACCTAAGGAGACAAGGGATATTAATGATGAAAATAAAATAGAGAAAAATCTAGATGAGATGCCAGTGAAAGAGGAAATGAAAAAAGCCAAATCTGAGTTATCGTTGAACACGGAACTTAGTTCGATGAATGGGCATGTGAACAGAGTTAAGAGTCCTTCTCCGAGGATTTTGAAAGATGTATTAGCTGAAGAGGTTCCTCAATATAAAAGGTAAGTACTGGTGCATAAAATTAAGAAGATTTTTTATTTACAGGACCATGAACAAAGAACCATAATATCAGATTTATAATAAAGGTATAGCAATTACGAACCTTTCACATTAAACACAGCCATTATTTTGCAGATACGGCCGCGACTATTACATAAAAGAAGCCAAAGCCTCTTCAGGCGGACGCAAGAAGGGTGCCTTCAGCGATACCAGCTCAGTTTCCTCCATGAACAAATCGATGAGTTTAGACAACTTCGATACAGAGTTTGCCTCGACTGTAAGTGCCAGCAGCTCGCTCAGCGACCTCGAGGCCACCGCTCTACATCACAACATCACCAGAGCCGTCCTTAGCCCCAGAAACGCCAGCCCCAATTTCGCCATAAACCCCATTTTCGAAAACCCAGATAAAATCGAGGAGATGAGTGAAGCAAAAGTAAGAGATACAGACGTGTTTGAAGGTGACGGCTTTGTGGAAAACGAGGATATAGTTAGATTGAAAATACCCAACAAACCGGAGATCACCGAAGACTTATTCGAGAGTTACACGAACGTTAGGCGAAGCAACACGTTGCGAAGCGACGACTTCTGTGTCCGAGCCAAACGGAGGCCGGGACTAAGTTACTCGTTCGGTGGAAGTCTCAGGTTAAGCAAAGGCTTCCATACCGATCTTTGGTGATTGGACCACCTGAACAAAAACACAAAAATCCCATAGGCAGACTCACTAAAACTTAACAATTAATATAACAGTAAATTAACAACGAATCTCCAGAAACTATGCTCGATACAGGCATAGGTCTTAACCAAAATTGTAAATAAGGACTGAAAATATCACTGCTCATAAATCTCAATACATTCTCCTACTGGTGAAAGGATTCAACGAAATTTCGCAATTCAAGATAAATATCTTCGTTTTACACACAGTATAATATTGCCTGCGATGTGTGTTTTACAAATTGGCATGATTTTTATTTAGAATTAACTAAAGCTGACTAACAGCACTTGGCACTTAAATAATTTGACGTAACTAGGAATGCACTTATAGATTTGTGTTCTTTCTTTTAATACAATTTCAGTAATAAACAACAGTAAACTTCCAGGCAGTGGTGAGTGTTGCAAGTTTTTGACAAATGATAATATGACTAACTTTATAACCATGGCTTGCAACTAACTTGATATAACAAACACCTTCTTAATAAATCTTCTAAACTATATTAACAATACTGTAACTCTGCTTCTACTAAATCAAATACCATCTCTACCATTGAACATAAATCATTCATCACGATCTAGCACATAGAAGTTGTACATTTCTCAAAATGTATTCTGGTTTGCACTTAATAATTTATATGCTACACAATCACGCATTTGTACAGTCATAGCAAGTCATAGTTAGTTATCTTAAGTAGTTTAAGTATCTTTTTTGATTTAATTTCAAAATTCCCTTATCTCATGTAATTATTATTACTTTTTTTGTAACTTTGCAAAATGTTAACTAGTGTTAACTTACAAAGAAACAAATCTTGAACTCTTTGCTTGAATTTGTTTGTTTATAATCATTTCCAATCTTTTAAACATTTAATAACTTTTATCTTCAAGACATTATTTTATTAAATGAAAAACTTTTCCGGCCTACGCCACTACAACGTAAGAGAGACAATATCTAACAGTACTTGGAATTTTCAGGGATTGCTAATAAAACAGTTCAATACGATCGCCACAAATCAAGACTACAGCGTCTTTGCTGGGAAAACCCAGCCGTCATCCGTCACAATAACCACTGACAGCAATAATACAAATAGCATTCTCATAGAATACGACGACGTAAATGAACAAACGCTGTTCTCGGCTAAACCCATCTATGTGAACGACGATACCGATAAACGATTCGAAGAAATTCTAAAGTTAGCTAATCAAGCAGCCAGTTCCGAACTTTCTTCCCTTAACGTCGACATAGATAACAAAGTAGACGAAACCAGTGAACCATCACCTAGTAACCAAAGTCTAGATCAGTCATTCTTAAGTTCAAGCAGTCTAGATGACTCAATTAAAATCTACAATGTGCAAACAGGTGAAGTGGTGAAATGTAAACCGCAAGATAACGTATCGCCGAGATATGATCCGAAGACCGACAGCAATGACAACGTTGATATGCCTGATAAGAACTATGAGGGAAATGTCGTGGCGAGCGTTAGTCATGGCGAAGAAAACGGTGATGTTACAGTAGAGATCATTCAAGAAAGTTTAAAAGAAAATAAGTTAGGCATCATTGAAGAAATTGAAGAAATACAATTGCCCAAAGTGAAAGATTTGGCAAAGAAATTCGTCAGTATGGAGAATTTGAACGAGCCTGTCAAGGTTAGTGTTTGTGTAAATAACAGAGATAAGAAGCCGGTTACATGATTTTTTTTATAAAAATACGCCTTTCTGAACACATTTATAACTTGGGGACTCTTACATATTTTAGTAGGTATCTGTTAAAGAACATTCCTTCACTCTTGCTCATTCACATTTTTGCCAGATTTATGTTTTTTAAAACCTTTCAGCAAAACCTTTTCTTGCATAGTAGAATGTCCAATCATCGCCACCAAACATCAGAAAAAAAAGCGAAAATTCATAAAATACTACAACTTCATTAAACGGAAAATTCTACAAAAATATTTTAAAAGTTGTAGAACGAAAATTGAAAACGACAATCTCTAACCAACATAATAATATTTCCGCAATTAGTAATTTCAGTAATCTGTACTAACCTAACTACTATCTTCACCCCACAGCCCCAACCACAACACAGAAGAAAGAAAAGCCGGGACAACTTCCTTGATAGCATCGACAAACCTTTTAACAAGCAAGCCTACATGCATAGTCTGACCGCGCGGAGCATATCACGGGAATTCCGCGAAGAACTCAAACTCTCCATGGCAACGCCCCTGAAGACTCCAGGGGGCACCAAGGAGGTTCCTGAAGGCATCGATGAGGTTACCAAGGAGTCCAGCAGGCCGGGAAGCCCTATGCCTGAGCCTGGCACGATAAAAACCAAGTTGGCGTTCTTTGAAGGTCTGAAGACGAAGTTTAGTACGAAGTAGTTGATTGGTTATTTTTTTTATATGCACTGATTTTCGTTGACTTTTTTTTTTGTTCGAAGCGATATTAATTTTGTTATTTTGTAACTTTTTTCCGTCTCAGTAACTTAACAGTGTATCTGTCAAAACTTTACTAAAAATCAACTTTCTCTGTCAACATTTTGCTCATAAACTTTCTAATCCTAGTTTAAAATATATTTGTAGTGACTCCTCTCCAATCCAGTGGTTCTCCAATCGATATCGGCCTTCTAGAGCAGTAATTTTGCTACAACTTTTTTACCCCAATGTAAATAAGTAGCGTAGTTTAGTACTGTTGGTTGTACGCGGATATAAGTAACAAAATCATCCTTAATTTCACAAACATAAGAGTGATATAGACGAATAATTGTTAAGTGAATGATTTTAGTCAACTAAGTTTCGACACATTAGGGCAAGGACTTTGAATTCTAAATAGATAGGTATATAGGTACAACTTTCGTTTTTTTTTTTTTCATTATTAGCTTCATTAATAATAAATTATGTTTAATTAGTAAATAAATCCGGAACTAAGCTACCTAATAAGATACAAGTAACTAAGATAAAGTTTTTAACGATTTTTATTTTTATTTAATATGAAATTCAATGAAAAAAGTTTATTGTAAAACACAAAATGCTGGCTGGCTATATCTAACTAAGGCAGATCTGAGCCAAAGAATTTCCCTTGCTATGCAGCGCGGTGACGCGGCCAGTATTAAGGGGACTTTTGGGTCAGATGTGGCTCAGAACAATTCATTTGGCTATTTTTTTTTAATTATTTCATATTGTTTCGACATTATACCTATTATAATTTTTAATTCCATTTAGGTAAGTCCTAACAATTTGCTCCAGTGTATTGGTTTGGTGTATGTCGTAATCTAACTGTAAGTCAAGTTTTTAATCTTATTTCTCATACTATTATTATTTGTCTTGTAAAGGTCACAATACCTATTTATAGCGTCGATATTACGGATAGTGAACGGTGTATGTATACTTTGTAAATATTATTTAGTGCCATTGTGTAACTGTATGTCAAACATTTATTGTTAAGGTGTGACCCGGTGATAACTTGCGCCGCCGACGGGAAAAAACGTATAATCCGTTGTAATTACATCTTTATCTTCTTGCTCTTTGCTAATACGTGTGTTTCAGCAGTTAGGGCATCTACCTACCATGTGAGAGGTCCCGGGTTCGAATCTCGGCTGGGGAAAAAACCCAGGTCTTGGATGTTTGTGTTTGTGACGTCGCTGTTTCTGGTTCCCACGACACAGGGTATCGAGTGTGTGACCAGAAGCAATGTATGTGCCTGTATGTGATTAAAAAAATACATCTCTTATTTGGTCGAGGTATGTCCGCCTGGGGCGTCCCTTAACGGCCCTTCCACTCACATTCGCTCGATATATTCATTTCGTCAGTCTTTCTTCCTTCATCCTATCCACATGTCCAAACCAGCCTGCATGCAACGACTAACGAATGTCGGTAAAGTCAAAGTGATCTGCCTACCTCTCTGAGAAGAATCATTAACCTCCCCTATGATGATAGCAATAGGTATTTAGCAATCATTTGCAGTAGTTCCATTGTCGAGTTCCATGATGGATCTACTGCGACTTTTTTTTCGCATTAACCATAGCCTACCTGAGGTGAATAAACATAAACATTTACATACAGGCACATCCATAGCTTCTGGTCACACACTAGGATACCCTGTGTCGTGGGAACCAGAAACAGCGACATCACAAACGTGTAGGTAAACATCCAAGACCTGGGGTTGTTTTTGTCCCCAGCCGGGGTTCGAACCCGGAACCTCTCGCATGGTAGGCAGATGCGCTAACTGCTGCGCCATAGAGGTAGTGAGAAGAACAGGGAACTTTAATCGATTTGTATTAAAGACGGCCGTTGTTTAGATAAATGATGTAGAGTCCATTTGGGTATGGAAAATAAGAGTATTAGCAAAATCGCACTCTTTAATTTTCTACTATTATTTAAAATTCTACTCTTTCTGGTAAAACTATACACTATTTGCAAAATGACAAGAAGGTAGGTGCGTTTTTTCCTTCGGTAGTCCTTTAGTTAACTTCGGGTCGCCCTGAAGTGGTATAACCAAATAATGATGACCTCCAAGAATGAGGGGTAACCAGAGACACCACAGTGTAGTGCTCCTACTATAAGCCATTCGTTAGCTAATGCCAAAGTTGTAAATATATAGTCGATATTTTCCATTTCATTTGGGTGCAGATAATTAATTAATAAATACTTAATATTCTCGAGTGGTTGTGTATGTACTTTAATAATTGTGTAATAATAATGTAATAATCAGAGTTTGAATTCAATATTTTTTTAAGAGTAGGTATCCCACAAGAAAATAAATTATTGATCTACCAATACCTGACTAAAGCTTATATAGACGTACTTATATTTACCTTTTTGTCCAATAAACAACATTTAACTATAAGTGAAATATTATCGTAAAGATTGTGGTAAATTCGTTATAATGATAAAATGAAAATAAAGAATAGAATAGAAGAATACTTACAAAATTTTATTTCCTTATAAAAATAGAAATGTAGCACCCGTACCGTAAATAGTTAACAACAGATACCCAACGGTAGTCTTTATATCCTTTGCAGTAAGAGCTAATATCGAACAAGATCGACTGTCGCTGATTATTATAATTTTGTAACCTATCTGCTAAGGGCCCATCCATAAACTACGTCACACGAATCTCCCCCGTCCTTGTCACAGCTGGGCACATTTGTGAGACTCCCCCCTCTCTAGTGTGACGTCACATGTTTTTCAATTTTACATTTATAAATTATGCTGTTTCGAAATTAGTTTTATATTCATTTAAATTATTATTTAATATGCATGTTACATCAAGTCAGACATTACAAGAAATTAACAAAACAAAAAACGATTACTTTAAATCAAGAAAACTTAATCATCTTGAGTCCATGGACTTTGAACCCACTCCATGTGATGTCACGAAATTTAAGACCCTTCCCTGGGACCCGTCCCACCCCCCTGTCACACTATGTCACACTTCGTCGACGCCCTCCCTCCTCTTAAAGTGTGACGTAATTATGGATGGTCCCTACCGAAGGTCACGCGCACGTTAACCAATGGGCGCGTATGAACCATTTTCTTGGGAGCTTGTTTCGGGAACGGCGTAGTCTTCTTCTAAATTCGATGTCAGACTGTAGGTATATCATATCGGGTGTACCAAAACTCAACGTCAAGCCGGAATCGGGTGAAAAGGCCAAATCATAGTGGTTATCAGAAAAATACAAAAAAAAAATTGGATGAAAAAAAAATTATAGGCAATTAAAAAAAATTGAAAAACCCTGTTGCCACAAATCTTTACTTTTTACAATTTTTTTTTGTTTTGTAACTCTGAATAATGCTTCTTTAAACTGTTAACAAAATTTCAAAACCAACTGCTGCAGCTTGGAAGAAAAGGAGACTTTTCAAAAAAAAAATAACTTAACAAGTTGCCCATTTTTAATTTTAGTTTTCATTATGTTTCTTAAATTTCTTGAATAAATAATAATAAGAAAAATATTGTTCTTAAACTAAATAAACTATTTTTTTTTATTTTTCTGATAACCAGTATGGACTTGCCTTTTCACCCGGTTCCTTCTTGACGTTGAGTATTGGGACACCCTGTATAGTCAACAATTCAGTAAAATATACCTTCCGCCATATGAAAAGGAATAACTTCCAATTCCTTCCTGAACTTCCGCCTGTAACACCATAGGTAGTAATCGATCAGGCTCGAGTTGGGCACTTCTATCTTTTCGTCACTCTTCTTGCAGACTTCTCTTATCCTTTTCGTCAGCAACTCAACAGTGTGGATGGAACAGCCGCGGATTTCTATTTCCTCGTCTGATCCGCTTGGTAGTAAGGCATCTGGGAAGGAGTTAATTCGAAAAGACATTAGATCAAATAAAATTAAAACACAAGAGTTCGTCAGATACTCGTAGCTTGATTAAAAATTAGCGCAGTAAGGAGGAGTTTCAATGGACTTGTCCATTGTAGACTCAAACTGTGTCCATTCGAACTCAAGCGGGGGAACGCTACTAGCGTCATGGGAACTTTTGGATCAGATAGTATTTTTAATCGTTTCGATAGATAGATAAAATATTTATTTCATATAAAAACGACCGTTTTAACCCTTCGCTTAACAAATGCCGCAGCGGGCACACGGCCATTGTTTAACTATTGTTATGCTAATTACCGCCGAGTTAAACATTACTTTAAGCAACAACAAGCACAACGCGCCCTGCGTTCAGTGCATGGATGAGTGACCATTCTATGACTAACACTAGTGCATATTTCCGAGCGGTTCCGTGCTTCGCAAGGCGTTAAGCAGTTGGTACCGGCTGCCGTCCTTAGATGGCAGCCGTTAAGCCAAGTCCGAGCCCTTCGGCTTCTGACCTAGGAAGTTTTACCTTTATGGGGAGCATACATATAAAAAGGAGTAACACTTACAACTTTTCAGTATCTCCATGAGCTCGTCGGAGTAACTCAAAACACCGAAGTAAACGAGCACCTGCGGCACCCTGTAGTCAGCAAACATCGTCAATTTGTCCACATCCTCGAGCTCACCCCATCCAGTCGCGCCGAAGAAGTTCCAGAGATCGGCGACTAGAATCTGTGCACGCTTGTAGAAGGAAACCTGTGTGCCTTTATACACAGACTCGTCCCGGAAACACGAGAAGTTATCCACGATAATCTTGAGCAGTTTTACAGCTGATTTGTTAGCTTCTTTCAGACAGGTCTCAAAGGTCCCATGGTACTTCTGTAGGAGGATATTTCCGACTTCGTGGAGGACCTCTAACCTTTTTTCGAACAGCGGTATTTCGACGCTATCCTTGTCGCCTCTCATGATGTGTTTTAGTTGTTCGGGTGTTATTTTTGAGTAATATTCCGGGTTGACGATGTCGATTCCTTCCTGGTGATGTGAATCATAGTAAGATATTTTGTTCGCTTTATTAACTATAAGCAGGACAGAGAATTTTTCGTAAGTTAAAAATTATAAGTCGAATTTATAAGATAATATATAAGATAGAACCAAAAATCAAAATCAATGAACAACTGGCTTAACTTCTCAAAAATAGATATAAAATCAAAAGCTTTATCACAAAACAAAGCCAGTAGAAAAAATTCCCTTCACACATACCTTGATAGCCCTATGAAGGGCTGCTTCCAAAGCGTAATAGCCGGTATGTCCGGCCACCGTCCAGCCGTCCTTGCCCGGATACGACCAAAAACAGAAGTTCAAGGCATCGGTAATGAAAACCCAGTCAGCAGCCCTTGGATGGTCCTTGGTAGGGTGTATAACGTCAGCACCAGTGTCTGGGATGACTAGCTTGCCTTCTTTCATTGATAAAAGCAACTGGAAATGAAAAAAACTTATTGAGGACGGAATCAGTAGAGAATAAACTTCGGAAACTTAGACCACAGTAATCGGTTGCGTTATGACCTCGAAAAGGCCATTTAAAAACCATTGTTATTGTGAGCCGATCGGCACACCCAAAATTCTACAGATTAAAATTATAGATGATTTATGTGGTATAACAACTGCAGTACTACCAACACTGGAGTGTATAGGACAGACAGTTAAGAAAGAGGACCATAGTACAAAGTATAGATATTTTATAAGATACGTAAATACTATCAATATTTTGTTTTAAATAAATAATACAGACAGTGATTAGGTAGGCCTAATTTTAAGGGCAGCTAGGATAGACAATAAATACACAATCATGGAGAATAACTATAAACAAACACAATTAATTATACGTAAAAAAAAACAATGAATACAAACTTCTTTGGTGAGCTTCTCCAGTCCTTCTTCGTGTATTCTTACGTGCTTAGCGTGGTTGGCGATGAACTCACCGGACGAAGCCGGGCCTAGGACTCCTTCGCGCACCATTGTTCTGAAATAATGTTGATAAGTCGGAATAAGACACGTTTTGTACATTAAAATATGGCGAGAATAATACATGCCAATAAGGCACACTTACATATAGCCTCTGGAATGTTGCAGAAGATAATGAAACAAATATCAAAGGTATTGTATTCTTATGTCTATGAACAAAATAACCTCAGAATAAAATAATAACAAACAAACTTCAAAAGCAGCTGTTTGTTTTGTAATGACATGACAGTGTTCGGAAATCTTGTTTGGTGGTGTTCACTTCATTTGACGATTTGTCGTCTTAAGTTTTCAAACGAAAAATTGTTCTTGATTCCGTCTCGTTCGTTATCAAGCAAGTTTCACGCTATCGTTTATTATTTTTCATTTTCTCACGTAAAGCGGATTCTGAAACAATGTCCAAAAATGTATTACAGTTTTGCAATATCATTCAAAACCTACAAAAAATACATGAAAAATTCATACAATAAGCTGACATGAACCGGTTTGTATGGTAAAATAAAACGAATTTATATAACCTCAAAAATTCAAAACAACGACGAACGAATCGTCAACTTTCATTTGATTTGGTGGGTTTGTTTTGATTGCGCCATTCATTTTTCCATTCAATTCAAACCCATAAACTTATTTAAAATGCCGCTGGAAGTGCAAGGCACATTTGTGTCTCAGAAAATCAACAAAATTCGGTGGATTCCCGAAGAATACGTCGAAACTAAGTGCTTCTTTACCGGCAGTTGGGATGATGTACAGAATTCCATCAAAGTCTGGTCTCTAGAGAGCCAAGTTGATGAAGAGGATGCAGAATACCCTCACCAGTTGTCTGAATACAAGGTGGACGGTGACGTCACAGAGTTAAAGTTCGTTGAAAAGAACAGAATAGCTGTGTCCACTTCTGATGGTACTGTAAGGTTATTGGAGATCAGTGCTTACGAACGATCAACTCCCCTGAAGGAAATATATACGTGGAAGAGCTTACACAAGTTTGGGTTCGTATAATTCATTCACTTATTAAATATAAATAGCCTGGTTTATAATAGCATGGGTTCGAATCCCGGCTGGGGACAAAAAAAACCCAGGTCTTAGATGTTTACATGTTTGTGACGTCGCTGTTTCTGGTTTCACGACACAAGGTATCTTAGTGTGGGGCCAGAAGCAATGTCTGTGCCTGTATGTAAATGTTATGTTATAAAATTATTAAAATGTGGTTGATCGTTAATGATTGATTCTGATTTATTATAAAACCATACATTAGTACTTAAATAGTATTAAAATTAATCTTTAGAAATTCAGGAAGAGCTTGAAATAAACTGTGTGTTTGAAACTAAAAATTTGTACCGAAACCTCAGTAAGATAGTCTGACTCATACTGTCCTAACTTGGGCAGAAATTGGTCAGGATTTAGTGCTCATAATATAGGAGCCGGTCCAAACACATAGGTAAAGCACTTCTGCCATAGCTTCAGACTTCCAGTTTTGACACCGAATGTTATGTTACTAACTACTGATTTTCTGTTTCCTTTCGCAGCCCTGACCCATGCTCCTGCTCCGCCCTAGACACTCTAGATGGTGACGTGGCCACAGTTGGTGAGGAGGGCAATCTGAATATACTGAACACTCGCCGCGGAGACATCACACACACAATTTCTGGAGCTGACAGCTGCTCGCTGCATTCAGTCTGCTTCTTGAAGTATAGTGAGGTGTGGTTTACTTTCTCTTTTGATGCAAATGTTTGCTAGCAATGCCTATAAATAAATAAGGCATAAATTTTCCATGTTTACCGTATTTGTATGATGACATCATTGTGATGTTCTTGCCTGTTTACCGCACCACAGGGTATCCTAGTTTGAGACCAAGAAGTTATTATTATGCTAGACTTGCACAAAATCTAGCTATTGTGTAGCATGCTTTTAGTTGATGTATATGGAATTTTAATTAATAACTAAGGACCATATCGACCCCTATTTGGCAAAACATCGTAAGCGCCAATTTTAAGAAAATACTTTTTTTATCGTAACCTACGCAGTTTGATGCCGTCTACAAAATATGTATAAATTGTAACGGTTTTTCAATCAGAAAAAAAGTTACAAGCCATTTAGTGTTTTATCGTAACCACGAAAAAAGGTGCATACGCTAAAAAAAAGTTATTTTTCTTTATCGTATCCGCCATGTCTGAAAAAAACGTCACATACGTTACCGCACG
The DNA here is from genome assembly GCA_947310845.1 of Yponomeuta plumbellus. Taxonomy (NCBI): domain Eukaryota; kingdom Metazoa; phylum Arthropoda; class Insecta; order Lepidoptera; family Yponomeutidae; genus Yponomeuta; species Yponomeuta plumbellus. The sequence continues at coordinate 23,954,365 of OX371193.1, read as the reverse complement.
AGAGTGAAATAGACGTTTCGAGTTTGAATTCTGAGCAATCAGCTGGTTTAAAACGGTGTCAATCAGTCGACATAACGTGGCTAGCTTGCGTACTACTGTTTGATCCCAAAAGAAAACTTAAATTTAGAAGGAAAAACTGCGTTAAAAGTTGTTTTTGATTAGTTACAGGTAACTCTCACTGCTATAATTTATTTTGCTTACTAATGCTTGCGTGATTAGCAGGCAAGGCTTAAAAATAACAATTTTTACCTATCCGTAAGACTGCCCTCGTAAGGAAGAACGCAGTAATCGTATTAACGCAGTTTTGGGTAAATAGCTATTTATTTCTTAGGATTAGAAGGATTTCATACATTACTGCATATTTTCTTACTGAAATTTCAGGTTTCTAGTAGACCTACAGCCACCATTATTTTTTCACCTATAGATATACCACCAGGGAGCCCATATTTGCATCCAAAGTAAAAACGCAGTAATGGCTATTACTGCGTTCTTCCTTACGAGGGCAGAAGAATTTGGACGCTCTTGCGCGATTACCGGACAAGTTTAGTACTATAATTGCAAATTGCATGGGGCTCTTTCTGGGTGGGTTCAGGGGCCCTCTACAAGTTAATATTCTTTTCGACTGCCTCTTTAGTCCAGTCATCATTCAGCCACTAGAAGTCCACAGCTGGACATAGGCCTCCTCCATGGATTTCCAAAAAGACCGGAGCCGCTTGCATCTAGTGTCTTCCTGCCACTTGGATAAGATAGTCTGTACATCTTTTGGCTGGTCGTCCTACCCTGCGCTTGCCGATGTGTGGTCTCCATTCGAGCACTTTTTGGCCCCATCGGCCATCAGTTCTGCGTGCTATGTGCCCCGCCCATTGCCACTTCAACTTGCTCATCCGGTGGGCTATGACTTTCGTTTGTCTACGGACCTCATCATTTCTGATTCGGTCTCGTAGAAAAATTCCGAGCATAGCCCTTTCCATAGCTTGTTGCGTAACGTTTAGCTTTTTTATGAGGCCCATAGTAAAAGACCATGTTTCAGTGCCATAAGTCATCACTGGTAACACACTCTGGTTGTATAATTTTGTTTTAAGTGATTGAGGTATGTCGGAGGAAAAGACTTTTCTAAGTTTCCCGAATGCTGCCCAGCTGAGTCGGACTCGACAACTGACCTCTTTCACGAAGTTGGCCTAGTTGGACTGTATGTATGTCCTAAGTAGATGTATTCGTCTACAACTTCGAGAGTCGAGTTCCCTACTGTTATTAGGGTGGGCACAACACGGGCGTTCGACATGACCTTCGTTTTGTCCATGTTCATTTTAAGGCCCACCCGTTGAGAGACTCAACTGAGGTCTGGGAGCATTATGCCGAGGTCCTCCAGCGTCTCTGCAATGACTACTATATCGTCGGCAAATCGAAGGTGACTGTTGTACTCGCCATTGATATTGATGCCGGGTTCCTGTCCTTCCAGAAGCTTGAAGGCATCTTCAAGTCCATTCGTGAACAGTTTCGGAGATATGACATCTCCCTGTCTCACGCCTCTTTTCTGTGGAATTCTGCTCCTGTACTCCGACCGACATGGTGGCGTTGTGGTACAAGCACCTCGATATACCGATAGTCAATTCTGCAACACTGGAGATACTCGAGCACCGCCTGTGTCTCGATGGAATCGAAGGCAATCGATGCCATGATAGAAATAAATGAAAAAGATGAGAATGAGATAATCGTATTCGAAACAGATGGTAAAGATAACAATTATTTTCAAAAATTCAAAGACCGGTTAACTGCAGTGATTCAGAAGTATCTACGGCGTCTTCGATCGACCATCGACTTCTGGTACCGGGATACCTCATCAAGAAGATAACCTATCATTCAAGAAACAGATGTAAAACCTTTACGTTGAAAAAAAAAATTCTGAGTGAGGGCTATTGTTACTATGGTTATGTTTTAAATAATGTTTAAAAGTTTATTAATTATTTTGTATCCTTTATAGAAGTGATAAAATTTATGGTTGTTTATTTATCTTTAGGTACAATCATCATCAACCCATTATGTCCCCTCCGAGGGGCACGGGTCTCTTCCCTGAGGAAGGTATAGGCCATACTCCACCACGGGGGCCAAGTCCGGATTGATGGAGGCTTGTAAGACTAGTGGCTGGTCTTACTGTCAGAAGTTTTTCAAGCCGTAAGGCCTCTGACTTGGCTTAACGACTGCCATCTATCGACGGCAGCCGGCACCAACTGCTTAACGTGCCTTGCGAAGCACGGAACCGCTCGGAAAAATGCCAATAGCGTTAGTCGTAGACGGTGACCCATCCATGGACTGAACGCGCCGTATGGTCCTTAACCTTAGTGATCGTTTAAGATCACTCAGGCAGCCCAGGCTACGAGATAAAAGTAATTTGAAATAAGTGATTTAATTTAAGTTTATTATTTTACCTGTGCAATTGTGTTTTTAAAGAATAAAACATCTTACTATAAATATTATTTCGTTTAACTTCACCATTTCGTTTTTTCTACAATTATACGTTACAATTAGGCAGCAAATTTTATTAAGTATAATTTTATCGTATGCGACATTACCCAAAATTGCCTCATATTTTAATGTCGAAAACTAGCGTATGCATTATTACTTCAAACCGTGTAGTTTCATTTTTTTCTTAATTTTTAATGGATTAACGCAACGAAAAGTAAAATTTCTTACCTGAGAAGTACACCCGTAGCTTTACTAGGTTACTAGTAAAGTGAAAAAAATCGTCTACTGTAAAATTTTATTTTTGTCGCTTACGATGTTTTGCCAAATAGGGGTCGATATAGAACCAAGAATACATTTACTGTAGGCCAGGTTCTGAACTTGCACAGGTACCTTGTAACTTCAACATCTAACCAGACAAGTTGAGAACTAAGTATTTAAGTTTTGGGCATTCATTGAGACAGACTAGAACAGAACTGCTTGGAGTAACAGTTGCCATCAAACATTCTGTGATACTGTCATAAAAGTTTATGATTTTACTGTACAATAAAAAAGAAACAATAAATTTTTTTTCAACGCAGAGAACAGGGACAGCCACTTGCTACGATCCTGACAGATCACTTTGCACACAGGCACTTTGGTTTCCGATACATTTTATGTTGCTCTTTGCTTGTAAAAAAGTAATACCTAATGTAATTAACCTTTTTTCCAGGTAATAACAGGAAACTTGAGAGGCCACATGAAGATCTGGGACTTCCGTTCACCGACCAACAAACCAACAGCCTCATTTCTTCTCTCCGGAGACGAGCAGGCAGCCACTTGCCTCGTCCACCATCCCACGCAACCCCATATCATCCTAGCTGGCAGCGAATCAGGCTCTTTAGCCGTCTGGGATTTGAGGATTAATTCGTATCCGACTTCATTGCTCAATGCGCATTCCAGAGGTGAGGTCACTTTCTGGTTATGTACTTTGTGAGAGATGTAAGAGGGAATGATCTCGACCGCCTAAATAAGCTCTTAAATAAGCCTAAAATAAGTTTTAATAGGTAGCAAGGCTGGATTGCAAGATTTGCAGTTACAACCAGATTTTTAGCAATTATCAGTTCAGTACACATAAAGTTCACTTAAAAAATCGCCTAGTGATAGTGCTCGAAATATCTTTTAAACTCTAATTAGTGGTTCGTCAATTTATGTTCCAATTGATGTACGTAGTCTCACGCTGGGCCGAGATTCTGCTAATGAATTGTAGTACAATGACAGTTGCATGACAACGTCTATTTCATTTCATTGCCGATTCAAATCTACGCGCGAACTTGTATTTGTAATTCCAAGCGTCAATAGAATTAAAAAGCATGTCACGTGACCCGGCCGTGTAACTGCCATTTAACTATAATGCACTAAGAGAATCAAGGCCCAGGGACTGGCACTTGCCACGATCCTGACCTATCACTTTCGCTTCATCGACATTCGAATCACTGGTCGTTGCATACACGCACGGCGGAATTTAAGTTTCATTGGAATAAAAGTATCTTTGAAGGAAGTGCTTGAAAACTTCTGACAGTAAGACCAGCCACTAGTCTTACAAGCCTCCACCAATCCAGACTTGGCCCCTGTGGTGGAGTATGGCCTATACCTTCCCCAGGGAACAAACCCGTACCCCTAGGTGGGGACATAATGAGTTTATGATGATGACTATGAAGGAAGTGCATAATAGGAAATATATGGCATTCAACTTTTTTACTTTTTTTCAGGAGTAACAGAAATGCAGTTCCACCCTGACAACCCGCAGAAGTTGCTAACTTGCTCGGTCGCTGGAGAATTGTGGGATTGGAACATGGAAGCGATCACTAAAAGCTCCAAGGGACAAGATAACCAAGTGACAACATATATGCCGCTAGATGATAAGACAAATATGATGGTGAATTCCCTGATGTCCAGTTTACACAAACCAATCAACACCTTGCACTGTGATCGAGGGAGGATCCTGTGTGGCGCAGACAATGAAGCTGTCTATTTGATTAAGAACTTTAAATACTAACTACTAAGGCGAATTTACGGTAAGCGTTTCTAGGATTATTGTATGTCCTACATAATTTGAGCACAGTCGAAGTTCTTTTGGAATAAAACACATTTGCTTGTGTAAAATTGTAATTTGCTTTATTTAATCGAGGTACACGATACGTTTACAAATACCTTAGGACTAAAATAATTTCAATAATAATACACCAAGTCAGTCTTTGCTTGCCTAGTCAAAGTATTGGTAAAATTATAAAGAAAATCGAGAGAACGAAGCTTTATTTTAGAATATAATACATAATACAAACAAGAAACAGATATCCAATAAAGAAATATTATTGGTAGATCAGTTAAAGGCACCACGATACAAAAATATTGCCAAATTTTATTGGTAACTTTCCCTTTAAAATTCCAAGGTCTGAATGGCACCGTTTTTAAAATCATTTTTGAATAACTACTTTTCACCAAGGCTCGCTTTTAAAATAAAACTGGAATATACAATTTCGAGTATACCTAGACTAAGTAAGTATAACAATACTCGTAACTACATAAGAATACTATTCCAAAAGCTATATTTGTGGCACGCATAAGATTTCCATATGCTCAATGTTATGAAACATTTGTCTTAGGTTGAACCTTGGCGGCGACAGATATTAGCTATTGAAAGCCGCTTACACCTAAATAGATTACACACAAGAAATATGATGAAGTATTTGGCATCACATTCACATTCCTTAATCACCCTAAATGCATTAACGAAATATAACTAACGCGGAGTATATTCTTATGCATTCCTGTATTATATCACTCGATAATAGTGTAAAATGTTGTTGTTTAAAACGTATAATATAATACAAGCACAGCACAACTTGACTGATCATCTAATATTTACTTAATAACTTAGTAAATTGTTCGTTTTTCGTATAAAATATTCTTGGCATTAACGTGAGCACCGTCCAATCAGCATACATGGGCTTACGCCAATGATATTAGCTGTAATATCATTGGAATACACGTAGAACTATTGGTCCATTACAAGGTAGTATATTCTAGAGTAACATAGAAAGAAATTAAATTATCTAGCAGCTGAAAAGTATCATAATAGGCAACTCGTCCTTGCCAACATCATTAAAAAAACCAATTTCTGGACACCTCTATCAAAGGTTCATCCAAGAGCGCACTTCTCGAAATCTAGAGTCGATCTTACCATTCTTGAGCCAGCAAGAACGACCTCCACATCCTAACTAAACCACTGGGTAAAAGCTCATCTTATGCTGGACCTGATTCTGTCAAGCTTGGGTTTTCTTTATTTTCATAGAGTCACGAATTGCCTCTCAGCTTTGTCTCTCCTCATGTAAACTCAACTTTCACTCCAAGACCCAAACTCCAAGAATCGGGCCCAAAATCCGTCCATAAAACAAATCTAACCCTGTGCATACTCCACATAGTCCAGGCTCAAATACCGCCCGTAAAACAAATCAAGGTCCTACTGCCCACATCGCTGCTCAAGTGTGGTGGTTTCTCCGGTGCTGCCCTGGCTTTCTCTGTGAGGCTGCGAGTAGGGAGGACGGGACCACCCAAAGCTGGTTGCACCAACGCATCAGGGCTTCGGTAACGTGGCAGCTGTTTGCCGCCGTGGCTAACTGAGTCTCCAGACTGTCCGTGGGCTTGATGAGGAGACTGGAATGAGCGAAAGGGGGGTTGTTAGTAATGGGATACCGCCGTTTAGCCAAAGTATTTTTCGCCAAATTTTACTTCCCAATAAACTTATGGCATCAGTTTCATTTCCCAAATGAAACTTTAGCAAGTTTTCATTTCGCATTTTATTCATTTGGTCAAATTATCATTTCGCATAATTTTACTGCGTCAAGTTTCATTAAGACAAACGTTTATTATGCTAACGTTTTATTTTGGCAAGTGTTATTTTCAAATAATGGAACGGGGGGTCGGCGATGTAAAGAATACGTGACAACAGAAATATAGGTGCGACGACGCGCGTAGCGAAGCGGAGCGCGTCGGAGCGTTAGGTTCTCTATGTAAGATCGAAAACAGAGTCGACTTTGATGCGTTCTTACCTTGCCTCTTGTTGCCTCTTTGGTAAAATGAATTTTGACCAAGTATTTATTTGGTAAACAATAACTTGCCATAATAACTTTTGCTAACTGTTTATTTGCTTTAAGTTGTTTTGAGAAATGTTTTTTGCCAAGTGATAATTTGCGGAAAATAGTTTGGGAAGTAATACTTTGGGAAACGATTTTTGGCAATACATTAGTAAACCGTTAGTAATACATCATAAGCAGCTTTTTTCAGAGTTATTTTAGATTATGTCTTCGATTTCGAGACAATCGAACCAAACCATGAATAAAATTCACTCTTGAGCATTAACTATACTTCTTCTCGTTCGGAGTGCTGCCGTGTTTAAGGCGGCAAGCAACAGAATATATTTTCTGTCTGTCTAGGACTACTTTATCAGAATTTCCACGATTGCAGACAATACAAATACCAGTTTTTGGATTGAGAATTTCGCTAAGTAACCACATAACTGTAATGTTGTCTTATCAAATTTCTCAGCGTGACAGAATGTTACTTAAGGCCCAAAGGCCCAATTTCTGAATTCGCACTAAGTAAATACTTAAGTAACGTTCTGTCAAGCTCTTTTCTGAGAAATTTGACGAGACAGCACTACAGTTAAGTAGTTACTTAGCGAAAATTCTCAATTCGGGTATTTCACGATCACTGGACGTGTGTATTTAAGTGCTCACCTGGGCGGAAACAGTGTGGGAGCAATGATCATAGCCACGTTGTGTTCGCTCATCTTGTTGGTGTCACTCCTGGCTACAATCCCGCGCACCAGACGCAGGATTTCTCGCAGCGTGGCGCGTTGCTCCGCCGGCAAAAGCAGTACCAGCAAGTTGAGGGCCCGACCTTGACTGGTGCCGGTTAGTGCTGCAAGGAGGGGATAGTTAGAAGGTCCTCGCAAAATTTTGCTGAAGAGAAGAGGGGTAGATCGCGAGCAACTGACTCAGCTTTGTGCTGATCAAGTTTTAGGAAGATAGCAGGATTAGACTATTTGACAGATTTCTGAAAGGTGGTTTAAAGAAATCTGTCAGATTTCTGAAAACCACATAATATTTTTTGGTGGTTTTCATGGAGTCCTCAGAAAGTTGTTATTTCAAATTCTTGCGTGTATTTCTTCTAAAAAAGGCAAACGAAAATTTACTTTTGAAATAAGCCGCCAAAACGATATCTTGGGCAATATGGCGTCGCACAGGAATTATGTATGACGTTACATATCAGTAAATAAACTAATGAACGTTAGAACGACATGAATGACAGACGCCATTTTACTGAACTGTGACGTCATCATAGAATCTCGGCCAATCCAGGCCGTTTTCGATACAATGGCTGCAGATACATAAAAAATTATCAAATTTTATCCTGTGTATTTTTTTTAGTTAAAATGCCTTAGGACGGTTTAAAGACTCATACATAATTTATAATACGAAAACGTATAAATAATATAATAATAATAATAATACAGTGTGTTTGTCTCACACTGTCAAATAGCCTATAATTTTTCCAAGCACAAAATCCTCACCATAAGTGTGATAGAAGAGCCTCATCAGCTCGGCCGTGAGTGGCGGTTGCGGAAGGTCCCGTAGGAGCCTCTTGAACACCGCCGCAAGATCATGGCTCGAGGCACGCGCCAACGCCGCCTCCACAGCTTCGCGCTCCTCGTACCAGTGCCGCTCGATTAGCTGGCAGAGGGCTTCGATCTGCAGGAGGAGACCAAGGTATTTCAGTCCTGACACTATGCCCCAAAGAATTGGCGTAGCTAGGGTTATTGTACAGAGGCCTGGGTTAATCAATACACATGTGTACAGGAAAACTACGGTAGCTGGAATAAACCAGTTTGATCTATATTTCAGCTTAACTCGAAATGGCGATGGCATGGCTGGACGGCTGGGCGGCTTGAAAACTTCTGACAGTAAGACCAGCCACTAGTCTTACAAGCCTCCACCAATCCGGATTTGTCCCACCTGGTGGGGTATGGCCTATAATACCTTCTTCAGGGAAGTGACCCGTGCCCCTCGGTGGGGGCAATAAGGGTCGATGATGATGATGATGAAGCGGTGGCTTCAGACACGAGACTCAAAGAAACAAGGGAGCATTTTGCAAGGACGATTAGTGCATCATCTCCACTCAAGAACATTACTTCATCGGTGTAATAATAATAATAATAATAAACTCACGCCCGTTATCCCCGAAGGGGTAGGCAGAGGCACCAGTCTCTAGAACTGGACCCACGTTTTGCCGAGTTTATTAGGTCCCAAACGTGACAAGTGGCAAGCCTGTCGCCGTTATCCGGGCACAATTTATCAGCGAATGGTGTTGCTGTACAAACAAATGTACGTAACTAAAAGTCATTGGTACATGCGTGGTTCGAACCCAGACCCTCATGATCGAGAAGCAAGGGTCAACCCCACTACGCCACTACTTCATCGGTGTCTTGGCAGAATAAATACGACCAGCCCACTACCATTTGCTAACTCGTTGGCTATGGGTATGGTATATGATTTGCCGATTTGTCTCAAGTTAATGGGATCCGCCAAAGGAACTTCGAGCATAGCCCGAACTATAGCACAGTTTGTTTAGAACCAGGCGTTACTTTGCGGAAATCCACAATAGCATTAAAATGAGAAAATTACTTTGCTAAATTCCGCCAATATCCCACAAGCACCATGCGGTTAGATAATGCACCGCCCTCCCTACCACTTTTTCTAGCCGAAGCAAGACACGAACACACCACCACCGACACCAATACTTGTGTGAGACAATGCGCATTGTCGGAAGACGGAAGCCAGAAATAACCAGCACTGAACGATTGTAAGCTGATTGATCAGTGCATACCTATAAGCAGCACTTTCGAAGCTGAACCGAACGGATATTAATCCTCTTAAGTCCGCACCAACCTTCTGCTTATTCCCAGCGACGCGTAGCAGACCCTCGTCTCTAGTGCGCTGATGCAAAACGGAAGCCAGGGTCCGCACCACGCTCGGTACGGAGCTCCAGGTCTCCTCCCACAGGATCATGTCTTTCCGGAGGAGCGTCTCTAGGGACACGCCGAAGACGTTGCCTTCTGGAAAAGGGAATAAATGAGGGGATTTAATAAGTTTCGACACTACATGGCTTGCTAGAACTCTTTGCAATTTGGATTGGAAACTTGGGAGTTTCAGGGTCCACCTCCCTTGGGCGACAATTTGAAGATTATCTATCAAGGTTCGTTTTCAACCGTACTGATTCAAATCTGATCGTTTGGATGCACTCATTGCTGCACCACAATGACTTCACTGACAGATAATTTCAAAGTGTTGTACTTTTGATAGTCTGACGTTCGATGGGGTTCAAAAGTTCTCGAGTGGAGACCACGCCAAACGTTGCATAGGACGCCCACCTGATCGCTGGACCGACCATCTGAAGCAGATTACTGGCAGAGGCAGGATGGCGAAGGACAGAAGGAAGTGGCGTGCCTTAGGCTGATTGATTGATTGCCGAGAAAATCAAGTCTTGGATGTTTACATGTTTGTGACGTCGCTGTTTCTGGTTCCCACGACACAGGGTATCCTAGTGTGGGCTAGAAGCAACGTATGTGCCTGTATGTAAATGTTCTGTGCTGTTCTGTTCTGTCTATATCGTAATTAAAGCCTGCCAGTACTAATGTATTTCCACGTAATTAAATTCAGTTTCTTCAAGCCTAAAGTTTGGCTGGTTTTGAAATCAGTTAGTGTTTGAAATTTTTTGTGGTTTTACCTTCTGTGGAGTATAACTGTATACCAAATGATGGATTGTGTCTTACCTTGTTTCCGAAGCACAAAACTGGCCGCTGCACTACACTTAAAAGTACCTACTTTATGCACTGTTTAGGTACTAATTAATATTTCGGAATTATTTTGTACGTCCTCGATTTGATATTATCTCACCTTCTTTCCTCTTCTTCTTGGGCGATTTGCGCTTCTGGAAGGGCAGACTGTAGCGGTCGAAGAGCGCCGTGAGCTCGAGCCACAGAAGCGGCGCCAGCTTCTTCAGCTGTGACTCCGCCAGGCTTTCGATGTCCACGGTGCTGTCCTCTTCGGGCCAGTCCTGGAATTTGAGGAATTCCACATAGTAATATGACCTAAATTCTAAACTCACGCATGTAGAGTAATAGGCAAGAGGCCAGGAGCTGCCACTTAACAATCTTTTTTTTCCAATCCAAATCTTTTTCGCTTCATCAACATGCTTTAGTCGTGGCATTCACGCACGCCGCAAGCATACTTCCATATAGGATGCTATAAAAACTCAAGCTTATTTTAGAAACTTATGCAGGTATTAATGAGGATTCTAAAATCCCTGTATCTTCCTAAATCAGGGATAAACTACCTATCCCTAAAGCCATATAAATTGAATACCGATTGAGATCGGGGCAAAATGTCTTGGTTCTAAAAGTATTAATCGTGGAGATCAATACTTTTGGAACTTGATAGATATCTATCAGAAGGATGTTTTCAACTACTGAAATAACTAATAGTAGGTACCTAGGTACCTACTATATATTGGCATAAAGCCCCTTAACCTCCTCAGTCCCGTGTCGACAAAATAACAATAGAAACCTATTGTTATTTTCAAGATCAGGACTGAAGAGGATAATTCATCAAATGGGAGTCGTCGACTGCAGCCTCTCATCAACAGACTCACCTCCTCATGATCCATCATCTGTCGGTCCAAGTTGAACTTGTGCTCAAAGCTGAGCGGCTGCTGTGACGTCACCGCACTCTTGGCGCGCGAGACCACCGCGTGTTTGCTGCGGACACAAACGAAACAAACTTACAAAACCATTCTTTAACATCAATCAACATCGTTTTAACCAAGTGTTGGACTTTTACGGTAGTAAAAGGTGGAACAAATGGGAGGTTCGTTCTCAAATGGGACGTAACGTCGTAACATCAGGCCGCGTTCAATTTAGCAGCAGCATCAACACTATTTAGCACCATTTTAGGCAGTCCTCAGTTCTATTTACACTGCAGATCAGTCAGTTGTGGGCGCGGCACAGCTCGCAGAACTGATAGCCGATGAGGCCGAAAAGTGTTTTAATAGAGATCACATATCGGCAAGCGCAGCGTAGGACGACCATCCACAAGAAGGACCGGCGATCTCATCCAAATGGCAGGAAGACGTTGGATGGAAGCCGCTTTCAACCGGTCTTTTTGGAAATCCATGGAGGAGGCCTAGCTATGTCCAGCAGTGGACTTCCTGTGACTGAATGATGATGATGATCAGTGCAAGGCTTGTTGGATACTTACACGAAAGGGTCATTGTCCTTCAGGATGGATCCGTTGATTCGTTCCTTCCCTATTCTCGGTCCCTGGACGGTCCCGTATCTTTGGTAGCCTAGGAGTTCGATGCCCTCTGAAAACATAATCATGCAGGTACGATTAGATAATGTACGAAAATTATTATCTTATTTAAACAAACCTATCTGCTAAGACGAACTTATTGAAGCTAGCTAAGTTTGTTGGAAAATATCTTTTTTCGAAGATACGAAAGATATAGGTACCTATTTCCCAGATAACCCTGCCGCCGGGGATCGTTAACATCAGATTATTGGTATGTTATTATTTACTTCTAAAATAGTTAGCCTATTGGCTAATTGGCCAACCCCGTGACGACTCACCGGTGTTGCTAGCAATGTCGGCCCAGTGCAGGTCGTTGTGCTTGAACAGCTCATGCATAGGCAGCGGCGGCGAGGGCAGCGACGGCGGCGAGTGGCGCGAGCGGCGCGACGCGGCCGGCGCCGAGGGCGTCCGCGCCAGCGGCGCGTGCGTGCCCACCGGGGGGAAGCTGTCGCTGGAAAAGGAAGCCTAGGGTCACGAAGCACAGTGATATGTGGGTAAAGCCTGTATTACACCGGGGCAACACTGTGCGGCATTGTGGCATGCCACAAGGCCGCATCCTACAAAGGTGCGGCAGAAGAAGAAGAAGCTGCGACAGTTTGCCACATGACGCAAGGTGTTGCCATGCCACAAGGTTCTTGCCACAATGTGCGACGTTGTAACATGCGGCCTTGTGGCATACCGCAATGCCGCACAGTGTTGCCCCGGTGTAATACAGGCTTAAGGCTCTCAAAAAATGTCTTTTCTCCACTTCTCCGGTCCGGAAAACGTTAATTACCGGTCCGATTTAGAAACACATAAGAATACTAGTAAGCTTCTCCACTACTCGGGCATCGGGTTTTTAACGGTCCGATAATTTGCTAGATCGGAACAGTATTTTACCGGGCTGAAGTGATCGACGTACTTGCACCGCGCATACAACCCGAAAATGTTCCCATACTAACTAGGTATTTAAATAGATTAATAAAATGTGTGGAAAACGTCCCCTCCCTAGAATAGAAAAACCGAGGAATTTTCGTAAAGCACTGCATCACGTCATCATCATCATCATCATCAAGCCATTATTTCCCAACCGAGGGGCACGGGTCTCTTCCCTGAGGAAGGTATAGGCCATACTCCACCACGGGGGCCAAGTCCGGATTGGTGGAGGCTTGTAAGACTAGTGGCTGGTGTTACTGTCAGAAGTTTTCAAGCCGCCATAAGGCCATCTATCGACGGCAGCCGGCACCAACTGCTTAACGTGCCTTGCGAAGCACGGAACCGCCCGGAAAAATGCCACTAGCGTTAGTCATAGACGGTGACCCATCCATGGGCTGAACGCGCCGAATGTTGCTTAACATTAGTGATCGTTTAAGATCATTCAGGCAGCCCCGGCTACGAGCGATTCATCGTCCAGTCCAGCGTCACGTCCATTGCCGATTATAATCGGATGAAGTGGAGAAGCATAATCCGGCATTCGATATTTTTCTCAGGACTGATTCTGGTTCTGACGCCGGACTGGAGCAGTGGAAAGGGCCTAACACACCTGAAATTTTAACAAATAGTAACACACTAGGAAATCACAACACCCGGCTGCTATACCCAATCATGTTTTTCTTTTGTTTCTAGGATGTTGAGATCGATTGATTGAGGCATGTTCAGATTTGTCCAGGACGTTGCATTATGTAAAGCTTGCAACTGCTAAGTGACCAGATTGTCTGCTCTAAACGATCACGCGACATCCCAGAAACATAAGTAAAACATGATTGGGCAAAGCAGCCGGGTGTTGCGATTTTCCAGTGTGTTACTAATATATGTTACAATTTCACGTGTGTTACGGTGCATTTTTTGAGAGCCTTACCCACCTAATCATAAAATCCAGCCAAATGCGAGTCGGACTCGCGCACGTAGGGTTCCGTACCATTATAATATTGGAGAAAAAGCGCGTTTGTTGTATGTCGCGGTATGGCAAGGGGCAAACGTTGGTACCTATCTTACAAAGAACCATTGAATTTCAACAGATACTTTCATCACAACTCGTTTCAGAATACCTGCAGTATTATGATTCACTAAGGTGAGGTTGTCTTGTTGATAAATGCAGTGAGGATGTTGCGTCAACCAGTGGAAGTTTGCCGGCGGTTGTTTGGAATGTCAAGGGGCTGGTTAAGTAGGTAGGTACAGGTGTTGCAATCATTGTTACATCGTCGGGGATTTAATTTTGCCTGTGTATGTTTAGAGGCCTTAGGACGGCTTGAAAACTTCTGACAGTAAGACCAGCCACTAGTCTTACAAGCCTCCACCAATCCGGACTTGGCCCCCGTGGTGGAGTATGGCCTATACCTTCCTCAGGGAAGAGACCCGTGCCCCACGGTGGGGACATAATGGGTTGATGATGATGATGTTTAGAGTGTTTTTCTAAATTCAAGGTCCTAACTTTTTTATTATTATAGTCTAATACAGGTTGGTGTTAGTATTTATTATACAATCCACTCGCGAGTCAGAGACCTGACAAGGTTCTTTCGCTGCATCAACATTGATAAGTATATTAATTAACTATTGGTATTCAATGGCTCTATTAATTCTAAATACTATAACAAAGCGTGCTTTTAGGTAATGTGAACTGCTCCTATAATATTAGGCACGCCAAATCCGGCAGGATTCCATCTGTCTAAGAATTAAATACCTACCATACTAATTGCTCTTGCAAACTTCAGGATTCCGCCAGGATCTAGGGCGCATAATTAGGTTTCTGGGCCTTGCCGAGATAGACGAGGATGGGGGCGAAATGGACTCACACAAAGTCTGGCGGTGTGGCGCTCTCCGCCCATTCTGCAGGAGGACTCCCAGAGCCTCCGCTGGGCAGGGAATCGAGTGAATCCGGAGTCGCGGACCGAGACCTGGGTTCGCTGCCGCTGGAGTTCTGCAACAATGGTAGAGAGACTGTCAGACTGGAAATAAAAGTAACAACAATAACAATAACAACAATACAGGCACATACATTTCCTGGCCCCACACTAGGATACCGTGTCGTGGGACCCAGAAACAGCGACGTCACAAACATGTAAACATCCAAGACATGGGTTTCTTTTTTTTTGTCCCCAGCTGGGATTCGAAGTCGGGACCTCTCGCATGGTAGGCAGATGCGCTAACCACTGCGGCACAGAAGTCGTCGCACCGGTGAAGAGCTTTTCTTAGAAGGGAAGAATTTTATTGAAAGTTCTACTCTGGGCTGTGTGTCACATGAGTATATCTGACAAATAGGTCACAGTTGTTAACTGAATTGGTGATTTGGATTGGTGATTATTATGAGATCCGACAGATCAGTTATGCAAATCTTGGTGTACTTACAATTAAGAATATTCTATCTATTTGTCAGTTTTGATTTATTCAGATCATAAATAATAACTGAATGTTGGAGCCATTAGTTTGTAAGAACTCTGGGCTACTTATTTACAGTACAGTCGGCAGAAACAAATGACTTCACAATTTTAAGCATGGAGAGGTTTTTCGCGAAATTTGTAAACGCCTGCAGATGCTGTTTTCTGGCGAACTTCCTTTCATTTGTAGCTCGCCAAGCCCAAACAGTAATCATAGGTACTAAGGAAACGTCGCCATAATGGAATTAATGTCATCTATTACAGTGCAAGCGGGTAGTTTCACTGTTAGAAAGCACGTGCGTAATTATCGTTAAGAGCTGTGGACGCTCTCTTGTGCAACCGTCGTAGTTTTAATGACTTTTTCGCCATTTATAACGACTGGCTGAGCGTCTGGTCGCGCTGGGTCTCGCAGCTATATTCTCAATCCTTCCAAATGCTGTTAGGTGAAGTTATCTGTAATATCTTTCTTTTCTTAACCCATTATCATATTTAACCATCAACTAATTAAGTGTCAGTGTCGTAAGTTTCTCGCCGAAAGAATGCTAACTAGTAGGTATTTAGGATTTTTTTAACACTCCCGCTGTTTTTGGGAGGATAGCAGGAGGAAAAATTAAATGACGAATTATATTAACAAATGGTTTCTATTTCTACCTGTTCTTTCTCGTAAGTAAAGTCCTATTATTATCCATTATCCATCCAGAAAAGAAAAATGAAAAAAGACAACCTGCTCATTGAGAGTGTCCATTAAGTTCTTACCTAATTATTGCGGGAAATAGTTAAGAAAGAGCATCTAGATACGTGAAAAGCGTCATAGGAAAAAAGGGCAAAGGCTGATGATGATCACGATGATGAAGAAAATCTCGGAGATCGCTGAGAAACCGGGAAGGACAGTCTGTGGGCTTCCGATGCAACGGGGCACAGAAGGCAAGATGGGGAAAGTTCCTATACCCAGCACTGCAGTGGTTTGGCGCATCTTTTCTCAACAATGTCATTGGCGTTGATAATGATGTTCTGCTATATCGAACAGCAATTTTCTGCACTATATCATAAAGATTAGCCAATTAAATCAGCATTATCCTTTCACTCCAATGGCAATGACGAACCTTAGCCCCGTAGAATGAGGAGGCTGCCGATGACAGATAAAACACTTGATCAGGATGACGATGATGATCGGAATGAAGAAACACCAGAACTAAGTACATATTTGCCTATGCATATATCAAAGTGGTGTTGTTGAAAATTATAAAGAACGTGTTTTATTACTGCTGTAGATATCGTCTACCGGAGACAGTACTGGAACATTTCAAAATTTACTATACTCGAGTAATTGGCAATCAAAGTTTTGATCTTTTAGGACTGTAATGGTTTTTAGTAATTAAAAAATAATGAAAAGAAGTGTTCGAGATATTTGTATACTGCACTAGATTGCAACGGTCTATAGGAGTGAATGTTTCCAAACACAGTGGTATTTTACGACTTCCCTCGTCACAGTTTAACGCACTTCTGGCGACAGCTTGGCGGCCATTTTAATGGTTCTGTCGCCATTTGTGGCCTAACAATGTGACTACTTGCCTAGGCAATTAGGTGCGTAGCATCTGATGCTGGGGCGATGTACTACTGAGCACTTCTGAGAATTTGACACTGCTTGAATAGAATTGAAAACTTCGCACAGGATTTTTATTTTAATTAGTTCCACATAACACGATCACTTTTCCCGGCTCCTATTGGGTAGGTACTTAACTGCCCGCTGTATTGGGTTATTTGAAACGCACCAAAATATAAATTCGAAGGATTTCATACAGGAAAGAGCACCTTTGGTCTCTAACTATGGTTCCTATGAAGAGCGGATGATCGTGCTCTTCCACTTTAACCTCCTCAGTACCGTCCTGACCTTGAAAATAACAATGGTTTTAATTTCCCGCCAGGCAGATCGTATGGCTGGGGACGGCCGGTCCAACTGTTGTTTTTTGGACGTTGTATTTCTCGCAACTCATTGATTGCGCGATGCAGGAATGTTGGAGTTTAAAGTAGTAAAGAGTTAAAAATTTCAATATTAAAAAAAATATATGTCATGGAGGAAATTTGTATTCCTAGTAAAAGTATAGGTTCACATTTGTATAATTATAGGATTTCTGACATATTTGAGAATTATTTTGTGCAATAATAAAATTGTCGGAGCCAATAATGAACTGAACTAATAAGAGGGCGGCAATTTCTTCCGCCCTGGGCGGCTGATACCCACGCTACGCCACTGTGTTCACACTAATACAATCACCACTTCTCCTGCCACCTTAAGAAGTAATGTAAACACTGCCTCTCCTAAACAGAGATTTTCTACAAAGAAAATAACTCCCCATTGGATTTCCTCATTTTCTCCGACGTTTTACAACAGACGATAATGATTGATCAATAACGCGTTTCCCGCGTAATTACGATTAGATTGGTCGTGTTTTATCGCGCTTGTTTACAAATGCCTTTTTATTATGTGTTTTATAGACGCCCATTCAGTATTGGAGGAAAAGTGTCTTCCGCAAATTGGAAGACAGTGAATGAACTTACGTTCAGAAACGCATTAACTTTTGACGAGTAAGTTTTATCTGTTAATTCTGTGATAAAATTCTTCTGTAAAGAACTAACTACATTTTGAAGAATTAGGCAGATATAAATTTTGGTACCTACTTTTTTATTATTTGTCATACCTTGTCCACTTCTTTTACAAATTAAATAATTTAGACACCTATAACATGAAGCAATCGCCACGTAACTACCTACTGAAGTATATTTAAATGTATTTTTACACAACCTTGGCCAAGCTAAAAAGAGTGAAATGTTTTCAGGGTTCTTGTAGATAGTTAACAGAAACTCAACCTTACATTTTTGTTACAAAGTTGCCCCTAACGTACCTATCCGTAGCGTAGTGCTAGCATGTAAAGGTAGATTTGCTGTCGCCTGTGGTACAAATGTCACACCTACTTGGTGTGATTAAAGCCAGACACATGTTTGCTAAGTAAATAAGACGTAATTTATCTATAGTCAGTAGTATTAAGTTTCACAAAGTATTTTTTGCTTTAATGAAATAAATACCTGGACCAAAATTCTGTTAATGCATCGTACTACAATGACAACTTTACTGTATGAACGTGGCGATTTAGTTTCATTGCCGTTTCAAGTCTTCGCGCGCACACTCATCAAATCCTCTAGGTGTCAATGGTACGAAAAAACACGTCACGTGATCCGCCCGTGTGTCTGTCATCGTACTGTAATTCACTAACAGGATCGAGGTGCTGTTCTATCGAACTAAACTCGCTCGCATTAACCGACCATAAACCGACTAATCTGGCCGACTAATGAACGGAGATCAGCGTCACAGTTCCAATACATATTCACGAGTACTTAGCCAGCTATGTGCAGTGCAGTAAAAAGATTCCATTGAGTGGCGGGGACCGGTTCGCCTGCCGTACTGACACACTTGGAAGCTTACACCAGATACCGGATTTGTGATACCAGTTGACTTCCGCACCGCTATTCTAGTGAACGCCAGGCAGTTAGTAAGAGGGACAATGGGTCTTGTTTGATATCTTGATCGGCGAACGCTCCTGGAGCTAAGACTTGCCCAATCCATACATCATAGGCCTTCGCGTTTACGGACGATTCAATCAGTACTTGGACTTTGGCTTTGACACTTTTTCGAGTGACTAAAAGTCTGATTCGAGAGCGGCAGCCCCTACCGCATGTAGGACATATAAAGGGAAGGTTCGGAGTCGGGTCAGTACGGATTTGGTGCCTCCTGGCTCTTGCAATCCATACAGCATACTGCAATATGGCTACAGGGCTTCAAGCCATGTATGCGAAAGTTGGTGTTCATGTTGAGCTCACGAAGTCGTGGGTTCAATGAATCGAACCTACGACCTCTTTCTCGGTAGCTGAGCGCCTTAACGGTCAGACCGACAAGGCAAACCTTAGGGCCGGCTTCATTATTATTGTAAAATTTATTGAAGTAAATAGCCGTATCTCCTGTTAGATCGGCGGAATAGTGTAGCATGTTAAGTTGTTGACGCAGTGCCCTTGACACAGATTGCTTACAAAATAGTTTAAGTATATTACCTATATTTGTTCTGTATTTTACCGCTAAATTGCAATTTTAAGTGCGTGTTTAATTGTTATATACGCTGAAAAATTGTGGGTTTTATCGCCAATACGAACACTTGTCACCTTTTACAGGGAAATATCCGGATTGTTGTTTCATACTGCAGCACCATACTGAACCGTTTTTTTATTCTAAGGGCCAATTTTTCAATAGTCAGATAAAACTTAACTGGAGATTAAATTGAATGCTGTCACTGTCTAAATCATACGACAAGACAGACAACATCAGTTTTATTCTCCAGTTAAGTTTTATCTGACTATTGAAAAACCGGCCCTAAGTCAAAAAATGTAAGGGCGCTTATACACGGGCGGCCCGTTGGAAACTGCAGCGCCCGAATTAAGTACCTGCTCTTAAATTTTATCATACATTTTATGTTATATATGGATCGGGAATAATCACGATTAATATACAACTAAATATGTGTGGGCATCGCGAATGATTAAAAAATACCTACCATATTATACTTTAATACCTATACTGCCATAATTTGGTATCTCTGATTTTTACGAATATTTCGTCCTTGCTCATCTGCTGAACTAACCTAGCACATTTTGCAATAGGTACATTTGTAATAAAGAAAATAATAATAATAAATACTGAAAGTAAAAAAGAAATGAAAATAACTTCAAACGGATTTCATCTACTTAAACTTTCCCGTGTGGCAGTGTTTGTCAATCGAAACTTGGTAATGTGTCTGCAAAGATTTTTCAGTCGCGAAGAGCCACAATTTACAGAAATCAGAAATTTACTTCAACGTAAAAAGTTTATATTCTGTTTTTTGAGTGTCAATGTACATGTACATACTTAAAATTTTAGTTAAAGACTGTTAAATACCTACTAGGTACTTTAGGTAGAATATCCTTTTTTTCGTATTCAACTCGAGTTCCTAATAAACCTAACTCGAGTTCACTCGCTGATATGTAACAAAACATAATTTTGTAAAAGTAGTAGTTTTAGGAATTTATGTTTTTACATACAGCAGCGTGTACTGTTATCAATGTTACGTAGTTAAATCGGAAAACGCACGTCACAACAATTAATTTATTTTTCCCAGCAGTATGTAGTGTGAAAGTTAATAATCAATGGTGGGAGGGGAGCTTTATTGTCGCACGCGTGAGATTGAACGTGCAATGTAATTGAAGAAAGTGTTTGATTACAACGTACTTTCCACGTCTTATTACTTTAATAAAAAAAACACGTAATAATTACCACGATTTCAGCAATTGCCTCAGCCACATACGCTTTCACGATCGCCAATCCTCTACAGTGCACCATTTTGATCACAAACAGAAATTATCGTTCAAAAACACATTTAAAAAAATCACAATGTCTGCTCATCAGCCATAACTGATGGCTGCGCCAACACTGGAAGCATAGAGCACCCATTCAGTTTGGAAATTCTTGCCGGACGCACAAAATTAACGAACGCACCAATTTAGTAACACGCAAACGGTTAAAACTTCCTTTTTGAATAAATTCAGCACTTTTGCGCGGCAATGTTGCGTCATTTCTGAAACGAGTTTGCATTATTTTTAATTATGCAAGTATAATAATATATCTCATCAAATGGCCAGTATTTCTTTTTTTTTACATTTTCGGACAATTTTAACAGCTGACGCTGCTATTTTTAATTCTGAAAGGAGCTTGCATTATTAATAAACTTATGTAATGGCCAGTATCTTAATAATTTTTTTCCTTAGTTCCTTTCTAAACAGACGTCTAACTGGCAGTAAAACTATTTCCTGTATCGCTGAGGACATTTCGAAATCGGCCCTAAAACCTTAATTGCATCTTTATCTAACTACTTCGGCTGCCTGCGTTATCGGCGACCCTAATTCCTGTCCTACGAGTGCAGCACGAGGCTTAATAAATAGTTTGCTTTAAAATCTACTGTCGACTTAGACATTATTATATCAAAGAGCCACCGCACATACCTAGCTACGCTAACTTACCTAAACATAGTAAAAATTAATTGGGTATAAATCAAAAAATTATAAAAATAGACATTTAACTTCTTCGTGTTGATAAACATCTGGTTATTTATATACGTATTATTTCTAAATTTTGAAAAACTGGCCTCTGACTTGGCTTAACGACTGCCATCTATCGACGGCAGTCGGCACCAACTGCTTAACGCGCCTTGCGAAGCACGGAACCGCTCGGAAAATGCAACTAGCGTTAGTCATGGAACGGTCACCCATCCATACACTGAACGCGCAATATATTGCGCGTTCAGTATCACTCAGTTATCACTCAGGCGGCCGGGGCTACGAGCGATTCTTCTGGCTCGTAGTTCGTCGTTCAGCGAAACGATCAATCAGCAGGTTTAATTATGATCATCGAGATTCACAGTGTACCGGGGCGTCTGAAATAAGCAGTAGCAGACACGTATCTTTTGCGGTGTCTCTCAGTAGTTCCATCTGATGTGTTATGATTTCCTTGTGGTAATTCAGTAGGTTAATAATGGAAATGGAAAATAAATTGTGGTCTACAGGCCCACATGGGAGGCAAATTGTCTTGTGGTTACGGTGAAAAAAAGATGGAGTAGTGTGAGTTTAGTTGTTCGGTTGAATTGTAAGTTTCCTGTTGGGCTAAAAGATAAAAATGGTTTAGCGTACGTTCAGATTGCTGTGAAATTGATGGACGTCAATCGGTGAACCGTATTTACCCTACAAGCTCACGTGAGCCTGCTGGTTTTATACTATTTTCTATTTTGCATCTTTGTCTTACTGACGATTTATCCTCACGATTATCGACAAAATGTGGACCTTTTTTTACTTGAATTTCATTGTAATCAGTTGCGTTATGATCTTTGAAAAGGACAATTAAAAACCATTGTTGGTAAGCCGCCTTAGGGCGGCTTGAAAACTTCTGACAGTAAGACCAGCCACTAGTCTTACAAGCCTCTACCGATCCGGACTTGGTCCCCGTGGTGGAGTATGGCCTATAGCTTCCTCAGGGAAGAGACCCGTGCCCCTCGGTGGGGACATAATGGGTTGATGATGATGTATAAGTACCACCTATTTACCTACACTTGGTCTGCAATAAATGATTGATTGATTGCAGTATGGTCTTGAAAAGAACAATAAAAATCATTGTTATGGTCAAAAACTTTAACAGGTCCAGATAGAAACTGTGAATCTTGAGCTCTACTTTTATTGAACACCTGTAAACACAGAATCCCGGGCTGAAGATATTCCATCTCTTTCTCACACAGCTTATAAAGAAAAGGACATCAACACGCAAATCAAGACAGTCATCATCACCGAACCAAGCGGCTCAACCTTCGTTTAGATTCAGTTTCCCTGGCTGCGGTTGTTCACCACAAATGCGAGGCATTGGAGCAAAACATTGGACCAAATCGTTTGGTTAAACGCTCGATAGATAATGCAAAACCTTCGGGCTATTTCCGGCTGTTGGATAAATTATTATTACACCTCTTATTATGATGGATGTAGAGTAAATGGTACAGCTGGGCACAGCAGTGGATTGTTAGGTTGGCTCGTTTTATCGCTAGTTTTAGGTTTACTGTACTTAACTCTATAAGTGATTCTAAAAGATCTATTTAGGTACAATTATATTTGTGTGGAAGTCATTAATTTTTATGCCAAACTTATACAAAGAAGATGGTGATAATGCTGTTGTTTGGGCATGAGTATTTCTACGTCTAATTTGCTCTTTATTTTTTTATTTTTAATACAATATAGCGATAACAGCTCGTGTAGTTTATTTCAACACTTGGTTTTTAAATTTAAAATTTATAAAAAAAAAACATACATTTCTCGAGAAAAAAGAACGTTCAAAATAAAAAAATCAATCAGTGCCTATAAAAGTGTCACCGGCATCAGCAGACAGACAGACGCCCGATCGATTTCCAAAGCTCCCACCCAAAACCGACGACGTAATCCATCACGACGGAACCGTGTCAAGTGCAAGTAACAGCCTCACTTGTCTTGTCTTACGAAACGACTTGCCGTCAAAGAAAGTTTGGTGCCCTCTCCTGCGATACGTGTTTTCTCGATGCGTCAGACAGACATCAGTTACATATCTACCAGTTTATTTCTGTTATTGCAACTTTCGTAAACACTAGACATTGTTAACTTTACTTCACTGCACTTAATACACTGACTTGACTTTTTGTCGGAAGAGTCCGACCTGTCAGTTCAGAGACGAGCAACCGACGACGCGAGCTCCGTCTCTGCTCACCATGATTAAGCTCTGCGAATCAGAGCGAAACCTGGTCGGAGTCTTTTGACAAAAACTCGAGTAGCTAAGTGTATCCGGAATAAAGTTAATTTGTGCTTATGAAACTTTAAGTTAAAAAAAAAAACATAACAAAGATAGGTAAAACGTAGATTCCATTAAAACACTCATAAAAGACGGAGTTAAAACCGATTTATAAGAGGAAATTTGACTTTTTATAAAAAATACTGTAGACCGTCTTGCACCACTTCCTCAAACAGGATACTTAGGGCCAATTTCTGAATTTAGAATTTCGCTAAGTAACTAATTACTTGTAGTGCTGTCTCGTCAAATTTCTCAGAAAAGAGCGAGACAAAACGTTAATTAAGTAGGTATTTACTAGGGAAAGTTCTCAACTCAGAAAGCGGCCTTTAGCGCCAATTTGATGATTTCCCAGGAATCTTTTAGACAAGGTACTAAGCTTCGGCCGAGTCGCATCTAATTCTATCACATCTACAGAAGGTAACAGACAGAAAAATTCTCCACAAAAAATAAATCCCCAAAAGCGAGCTCGGGGTCTATCAATACTGACATCAAACTCATCGAAGCGTGCTAACGTAACGCGACAAGCTCCACACGTCTAGAAGATTCCTCAGAAACGATATCCGTCAACTTCAAGTCAAGCTTACCAAACCAACCACTTTCTACAGTAGTGGTTCCCAACCTGTGGTCCGCGGACCGCATGTGGCCTACGAAAGCCGCGGGAACGGGCCGCAGGAAAATCATGTAATTAGTTATATATGTTACAAGATACTCCCTGCTAATAAATTAAAGACGTTAAAAGAGATATGCAACAAACGTATGTATTAGCTTCCCGCTTATCTCTGCCACCTCTTGTAGAACAGATCCGGGTTGTTGTTACATTCTCAATGGAGATAATATAAATAAACTAGCTGACTCGATAAACAATATTTTGCCATAGCCTACAATCAATAGATCGGTCGCAGGCCTACCAAATACATTCAGATTTTTATATATTAGAAGATAAAAGCACTCGGTAATTAATTGTAACGCCACTTACATTATTAAGGATTGAAAAAAGAAGGACAGCACCTAACAAAGATCGTGACACCCGAAATTGACCCAAATGCAGCTTGCATTACATTTCAGTATTAATCGGAAAGTAAATGCATGGAATTCTTTTTAATCCAAAAATTGTAAAAAAATAATTGTTATCGAAATAAATATCTGATTTCTAGAAATGAAATAATGGAAATGTACTTAGCGGACAATAGGTTAGGAACCACTGTTCCGCAGTGACATGATGAGGTACCTGCCAGAGCTGGGGCGTGGTCGTGTAAGAACACCAGCAATGTATCAGTCGACCAGCTTGTGGGAATGAAAGTTAAGACAAAGGCTCTTCAAGATTTACTATAACTATGAACCTAGACTAAGCTGACGATCAGGGATTTTTTGTTTGCGAATAGGGCATTGGCAAACTGTACATATTGCTAAACCCTGCATAGAGAGCTCAAATATGACAGTAGGACTTGCAGTCCTCATCCCCGGAAGTTGGCAGACAAGCAGGATATGAAATGGGCAGATGCACAGCGCAGCGGCCTGTTCCCTCGGCAGCGGACGGACTGCCTGATCCAGTTACATCTTTCTCACTTTCAGGGTTGCCGATAATCTCCCATCCTTGCACACTTGCTTGTGGCTTAAGTCTAAGCCTAATCAAAACTTAAATACTAGACACAGAAAGTTATTCCTTTTTTCAGCTACACACATCCAACTATCGATTTTTACGAAGTTTGCCTTATAGCGTAACAAGCCAATAGATTCTTGTTGCTGCTATTACTTGTTAGTGCTAATTGCGGCCTCACTAAATCACAAACCAAAATATTTTTCTTTAATTCTTTTATTTATAACTATCTATAATATTTTTAATTGGAACTTTATTGATTTATTAATTTTATTTGTAGTTCTAATTTTTTTTTAGCCCTAAGCCCTTTCTGCATGGTGTTTTTTATATGGTGTGAAGGTGCTATTCGAAAACCAGCGCAGTTTCGAATAGCAATAGCGCTGAAATATCATTACTATCACACATTCATTCAAAAGAAAGAGATATCCACAAACCTCCAAATCCCGAAACACGTCTCTGATATCCGGTTTCCTAGCCCGTGACGCTGCGCGTTTCCGCCGAACAGTCCGATTGAGTCTCCGGACGCGGCGGCGGACGGCAGCGGCCTGTTCCCTGGGCAGCGGGCGGACTGCTTCCCCCAGTTGTGCTTCTGTCACCTCCAGCCCGGCTTGGAACGGAGCTGCCAGGGAGCCCAGGCCCGCGGACTGCAGCCACTCTGTCTCGAGCTCGCCTTCTGTTGACCAACGGAGAAACGATTGTTAAAGCCTTTTTTTTTCTTTTCTTATTTCAAAATGTTTCAAAAGTTATGCGTTAACTGCCAGTGTTACCAAAATAAAAAAGGTCTGCCAAAGTTAACCAAACGAGGTTAACCAAAAATGTCTGATTTCGTTGGTCTACCAAACTTAACCAAACGAGGTGAGAAAGAAAACGTCACATTTTTGTATTTCAATACACTTGCTTCATAGTTTAATTTGGTGTCTAATTCCTATCAATATAATTTTGTAGATTCTCATCATGTTATTGTAGCCTGTTTACAATACAACATTCTCGTAACGCCTTTTCGTTGTAACAGCCAACACCCTAATTGTTGGAAAAATACGGATGAATCGTGATAATAGCTTGACTATTTTTATGTTCAAATCGTTTCTACGAGTACGAATTAAGAATCTAACCAAATAAGAGCAAAATACAGGACCGGAAATATAATATGAGAACCTAATAAGTGATTTACCCTTCAATCATATTTTTGTGCAGTCGACAACAGATTAACCTCAAAATTTTTGGTGCTAAGTCGCCTCTTACGGAATACGGTATTTGACACTATCAAAAATAAATTACGAGATGCTCGATTAAAACAAAAATTGCAAAATGTTTCGGAAAATGTATTTCTTTTAATCAGTTACTAGTTATTACAATTTTTAAATAGATGAAACATAAAAGAGTGCTCTGAAATGTGACGTCACAAGCAAGTATTTTCATACAAAATACCGTTTTAAAAGTAACTCATTTGACATTTTGTCAAATACCCAATTGAACAGAGCGCACGTACGTAAATACTGATGCCACGTCGACTGTACAAGACTCTGTATTTATTTTTTTATCCGGCCAGTTACTTCTTCCGTGTATTCAAGAAGGAGGTTCGTTCTCATACTTTTTGCGTTGGTCTCCGCAGTGTAGACGCAAAAACTGGGCAGCTGCAAAAATTAATAAACATAGCGCGAAAAAAACTCATCATTCAATTTATTGTTTCTCGATTCCAAAGCTCGATTTAATCTCAATTGTAAATGACATGCAGGTAGATGATGTCATACCATCAGCATACCATGAACCAATTACTAAGTACAAATCTACTAACTTTTTTTCATTTTTTTACATTTTGTCTTTTTTTACCGCGTGATTATTATACTTATGTAGTGTAGGTACAGTCGACAGCACATCATCCTATACACCCATGCACTCTACGCTGCCGTCGCATTACGGGCGACTTTCCAACTAAAATATGATTGTTGACGTGCTGTCGACTGTACAATTGTAATGTATATTATACAGTGTGTCCCTGGATAAAGTGCAATCCCGAAAGGGGATGAAACTAGACCATGAATCATTGACTAGAAAAATATAAAAAAAAATATAAAAAAATATTGTAGGATTTATTGGTATTTTAAGATTTTCATGTTTCATTAAGGACTCTATGTACAAAAGTATTGATTTCTTCCAAAATAATGGGTCTATTTCTTTGAAATAAAAAAAAAACAGTATGCCTAATACCTGGCGATGACCATGAAATAATAAATAGTCCGCAAAAAAGTAACTATCTTGGGTAAAAAAATGTATTTTTATGAAAAAAATGATTTTTTTAGACGTTTATTTTAAAAAACATCAAATTACTAAAAAAATGTGCCCTATAACTATGTAATTTTATAGCTTACTTTTATTCTTTACCATTTTAGCTTCCAAATAAAAAAAAACAATGTTCTAACTAAAAAAACACGCTATCTACGAACTTTTAAAGTGGAGCCTAATCGTGTTACCGTGCAGGTAGAGACCGTTTTTTCCATTGTTTCCGTCCTACTCTGTGCCCTTCGGCAGTCGCAGTCCTTTTGTTCTACACTCAGGTAGAGGGAAGGCGAGGGGAGGGGAGGCAGGGGGTTCGAAACAGGACTTACACAGTCGCTCCGATATTCTCGCCGCTGCTACTACTGTTCTCGTTCTCGCATTGTTGTCTCGTTGATTTGTTATTAAGTTTTTGTTACATTGTTGACTGTTACGTTTTCTACTGTTCGTTACGTTTGGACTGTTCCTGTTCTGCTGTTAAGTGTTGACGAAAACCCGCGATTGACAGAGTTCTCACCTCGAGAAATAGCCGACATGCATTATTATTATGGCATGTCACATGGTCGCACAACAGTCGCTCGGACTGCATACATAAATGCTTTCCCGGGCAGACTCATACCCTCAGCTCGAAATTTTCAAGACATTCATAGGAGGCTCTCCAACATTGGACTTGGTTTGGCACGAGATCGCCGTGCGCAACCAGCTGTCGTTATTGACAATGCGATAGAAGAGGCCATTTTAAACGATCTGTTTGCTGACCCTACAACAAGCATAAGACGATTAGCGTTGCGTCATGGCATATCGAAGACGTCTGTCTGGCGAATTTTGAAAAAGGAGGGATTGCATCCTTTCCATTACCAACGAGTACAACATTTACACGAAAATGTAGATAATCGTCCAAGATGCGTAATGTCGACGTGGATTCTAAGAAAAATTAGAGCTGACCCAAATTTTACCAAACGCATTTTTTGGATGGACGAAGCGACATTTACCCGAGACGGCATTACAAACTGCAGAAATTTGCACCAGTGGTCTCACGAAAATCCACGATTGAAGCGGGCATCTACTTTTCAAGTAAAATTTTCAATAAACGTATGGGCAGTCTTAATCGACGACATTTTAATTGGTCCAGTCATTTTACCCAGAACCCTAAATCCTGAACGTTTTTTAGAATTACTACAAAATTTACCCATGTTGATGGAAGATGTTCCCCTGGCTACGAGACGGCGTGGGCGTATGTATCTCCAAATGGATGGATGTCCTGCACATTATGGGCGGGAGGTGCGGCGATTTTTGAACAAAAATTACCCGAACCGGTGGATTGGCCGAGGACGGCCAGTAGGCTGGCCAGCGCGTTCACCTGATCTGACACCCCTAGATTATTTTTTATGGGGTGTCATGAAGCAAAGAGTATACAGCACGCCAATAAATACCGAGGCACAGTTGCACGACCGAATAATTCAGTGCGCAAATGACATTAAAAATGATCCAGGAATGATTCGCAGAGCCACTAACCAAATTAATATTCGTGCAGTAATGTGCTTGCAAAATCGAGGAGGCCATTTTGAACATTTAATGCATTAAATAAAAATGCAAAATTGTAAATTACGGATAATTTTATTAATAAAGTTATTGTGATTAAAGTCTGACTTTTATTACCTACTAAAATGTAAATAACTCCTACCTAGCCAATTTTATTTTTTATATTAGAACATTGTTTTTTTTATTTGGAAGCTAAAATGGTAAAGAATAAAAGTAAGCTATAAAATTACATAGTTATAAGGCACATTTTTTTAGTAATTTGAAGTTTTTTAAAATAAACGTCTAAAAAAATAATTTTTTTCATAAAAATACATTTTTTTACCCAAGATAGTTACTTTTTTGCGGACTATTTATTATTTCATGGTCATCGCCAGGTATTAGGCATACTGGTTTTTTTTATTTCAAAGAAATAGACCCATTATTTTGGAAGAAATCAATACTTTTGTACATAGAGTTTTTAATGAAACATGAAAATCTTAAAATACCAATAAATCCTACAATAATTTTTTATATTTTTTTTTATATTTTTCTAGTCAATGATTCATGGTCTAGTTTCATCCACTTTCGGGATTGCACTTTATCCAGGGACACACTGTATATATGCTACATTTCAGCTTTCTAGTACTATTCTTCTCTGAACTTTGCGCCCGGGCGCAGACAGACTGGCGGATGGACGGACATGGTGAAACCATAAGGCTTCCTTGTAGTCTACGGAACCCAAAAACGTTTCATTGGTGCACGAAATAAACTATAAAAAACAAAAAAAAATACAAAGATGAAATATTGGAAATAGTTCAGTTAAAAATTTGTCATTAGGTACAGTTTACTGCTAAATCAATCAATCAATCAAGCTACATATTACATTTTTGTTGCAAACTCACAATAAGTGTCAAAATCTGTCACGTCGAACGTGACGATGGCGAAAGGATGACAAAAACTATTCTCATCACCATGTTAATAGGTAACATGTTTCCAACAGGATGCGTTCAATTTTTGCAATGCTGCGCTACGCGGTACCTAAATATAGGCAAAATGCGTCTGAGTCATTTTTCTTAACCACAATAGTTATGCGACTGTATTACAGCATACCTGTTATTGAGACAATGCTAAACACGGATTTGATTCATAGATAATTACTTATTAGTCGTTATATACTGATCTACCAAGTGGGAAAGAATGAGACAGAGTATATTTTAAGCAGTTTAAAATTTACTAAGTTTTAAAAGTGCTGGCCACTTGTAATTTTTTTTTTAATTTGACGTAAACATAAAATAAAAAGCAAATCTTGTCCAATTTTGATTTTTTATTTTATTTTTTAAGTATTGCTTCGTAAACATTGGAATGATGAATCGAGCTTGAATCATTTATTGTGTGACTTAATTTTATTGTGACTTATGAATATTTAATGTGTGTTGATGTGCTCTTCTAGCCATATATTAGGTACCTACTTGTATTGTAGTTTATTCATGGCATGTGTAGGTTAATATCAATGGCGGTACCTAGCAGGCAGGTTATATGGCAGTCTGTGTAAACACTCAATCTTTTCATTGAAATTTACATTTAAAAATAAAACATTTGTACGAGTAATATTTAAACTTATTTTTTCGTCTATTCATAACTTACTAGCAATAACATACTTCGCGTGGTATCGACAAAACACTCCCACAACACACATGTAACCACTCGAAAAAAAAATTAAAATTCGAAATTGGAACGAACTCAATTTTGGCGCGCGGCTAACACTCCAGAAACAATTTGATGATAATCGGCAAAGATTATGGACGTTGATGAACTATCGCAGACTGGTCACTTCGCAGAATTTAATGACGAGAAAGACCTTCATGAAAATGTGAGTGGTTGACCAAAAAGGGACCTGGAGAGATTGGAAACCGTTATTATTTTTATTTGAATTTTTTAATCTGTGGTATTTTAGCTTTGTTTTGGTCGAACCAGAATATTTATAGGCGCCATAGTTATTTTTTTATGATTTTTTTTGTGAGCCGAGCCGAGTCGAAACCTGTCTATACACGAAACTTCAAATGCCATTTTCTCGAAATCAATTATTTTCCCTTGAGGTCCCTTTTTGGTCAACCACTCACAAATGATAACTCCGATAAACAAGGTTCGAAAGCGTGCGCGGGCGTCGCTGCGCTCGCGAGTGCACTGCGTCTGCGCAGCTTTTGAGGCGGAAGATTCACGTATCCCATTTACTGAAGTATATTTTGGGATTCGGGATATACAAACTTCCGATCGAACAGATGGGGCTGGGATTGGTGTTTGTTTGTTTGAATTGTTCAGTCATCTTTTGGAAAGGAAGAGGTAGATTAGCCAAAGTAAACAATGGCTTATGAAAGTTGAAAATATAAACTAGTCAAGTAGGCGGAGATATAGTGAAGATAATGAATCTTACAAAATCTTTTTAATTTGAACCGCCACTGGCTTCTCAATTGAGTATTTCGTTCTTTTGACTTTCTTGGTACCTATACGAAGTACCTAACAAAAAACCGGACAAGTGCGAGTTGGACTCGCCGAGGGTTCCAAACAGATTCGTAAGTAATTGTATAATTATAATAAATAGTTCAGGAATCGAGTATCGCAGTTTTTACAAGCTTTTCCCGAACTTCAAAGACTAACAGCCTTATTAATAAAAAAGTCAGGTCACTAAAAGCACTGCTATAGTGGCCTTATAAGATCATTATAATAAGGTTTCACAAAAACGTTATTAATAAAACAAAATCCACATTATAACTGGGCTATAACCCTGCTATAACTTATAGTTGATATGGCCCTACTTTATCTCGACTACAAGCTTACTATAAGCGATATTTTAATCTGTGGTTGTAAAACCACAGATTACAAAAGTGTGCATTTGTCAGATTGTTGTCTGAAGTGGTTTGGTTGTCATTGAAGTCCTGAAGTGGTTTTTCGTGAAAAAGTGCTATTATCGAACGTTTTTGGCCTGTTTACTGGACCCTGATTGACTACGGATTACCTATATTACCTTGGCTATTACTGGACACCGACGAATCTGCTCTCACAGTTGACATTGGCTTTGTATAAAATAAAATGGTATAAAATGGTATCCTCTTCAATTCGATTCTTTTTAAATGTATCCTCTTTAAAAACTTTCAAACGAAAAGTTGAAAACTTTTTTTTCTTGTCATGTACATAGATTAGACAATCTGGGTGTTTTGACACTTCCACAGACTTAAAAGAATGAACGAATCATAGTACGCGACGTTGCCAAATTGACAGGTCGTAAAAGAGCACGATAGTTAAAGTAGGATTGTTGTACTTTTATTAATGAGGAAAAGTTAGAGCGTACTATATGTCTAATAGAGGCCTATAGCCAAAGTGCGCTACAAGCACACTATAGGTCGTTTTTATTTATAAGACTGTAAGTTTGTTATTATATAATTACAAATGTATAGTTACTTATCCTTTATTTGTAGTATAAGACGATATTAAATGCCAAGTTTCATAGTTCAAGAGATCAACGGAAAGTACCCTACAATAGTCGACTCCCTTTGAGTTTCGAAGTATTCATTTTTTGGCGGCATAAACGGTCGTTTTTTTTTTACCTTAGAAGTTTTGTTTTATGGGTCCTATAAACTTGATTTCATCAACCGTTTTAATTTCAACTCGGTACCTCCACGCGTCCCCGAGATAACGGCTTTTGTCATACAGACAGACGGACGGACAAGTAATCTTATTATAAGGTACCGTTTTTTTCCTTTTGAGGCGATGCTACTTATTTTTCATCTATGTTTTTTATAATTTATTCTTATTTGTTTGTTTTAATCATTATGCCTATTTTTAATATTTTTCTAAAATTTTGGCGTTTGTGACGTCATCAGAGCATGATTATTTACAAATCTCATAAATAGAAATTGTACTGAAAGCATAATTCTCGTGATTGTTTTGAGATTGTGTTCAAAAATGTAGCATGGCCAATTCCAGTGCTCAAACAAAACACTGAAAGCGAACTCCGGCGCAGCGCCGCGCCGACGGGATATGTGTCAACGCAAGCGCCTGCGCTGTCTAGACATACTAATTTTATCCAAG
The DNA here is from genome assembly GCA_947310845.1 of Yponomeuta plumbellus. Lineage (NCBI taxonomy): Eukaryota > Metazoa > Arthropoda > Insecta > Lepidoptera > Yponomeutidae > Yponomeuta > Yponomeuta plumbellus. The sequence continues at coordinate 23,921,191 of OX371193.1, read as the reverse complement.
TTGGTCACATGACCCAAAACATCAGCCGGTGTTTTGTTTGTACTTAGGCTGTTCTTACGAAGAGCAAGCCGCACAATTAACATTTTTAAGCAATGTAAAAATAAAGCAGTTATTTATTTATTAATTTTTAAATATACATTTTTATAACACAATCACTTGACCTGGTCCCAAACTAGGATACCCTGTGCTATGGCAACCAGGCAAGGACATTACAAACATGGAAAACTGAGGCCATTTGTACAAAAGTACCGCAGAATCCAAACAATGGGCGGTCCTATCGCTAACAGGAATTTCTTCCAGACAATCTTGTGACGGAAAGGTTTCTGAAACTGTAAGTTAATTTGTCATGATTTTGAACAATTTTAATGAAAACAGAATCATTTTCATTCAATGAATTAATTTATGAATTAGATTTTCATAGATCTGGCATCGGTTTGCATAGATATTGTTTCCCGGTTGCTTTACCTCTCAATATTAAATGTCACGATATTAAAAGTATTCCATAAAATACTGGCATGATATCTTCAATCGGAATTGTGGCTGTCACTATTTAAAAGTAACAGGTTGGCAACACTGCGACAAAGTATGGCGGGGTTCTTCGATCAGTTGGAAAGTTGAGTAACGCGAGAGGAACTTTTTTTTTGCGTCTTGGTGGAGGAAACATGTCCGCACAATAATAATACGAAATAAAAATAATCTAAAAGATAGCTCAATTTCGTCACTCAAGTCATGAAGCAAATTAAATAACTAATTAAGATGCTTGCACATAATTTGCGCTAATTTTGCAAGTCTTCCCAAGCGTTTCCGCTGCCTGGTCGCTAACATTTTTTCAACCAGTCATAGTATTTATAGAATAATTATGGTATTTATAGATATCTTTGACTGCGTTGGTCTAGTGGTCTGAATAATATCATGGGGGAGGTGGTGGGTTTGATTCCCACTGGTTGCCATCGTTCTGACTTTATTTTCATGTTTGTTATATCCTAGTCTAGTTACCATGGGGTATATTACTTTGGGTCTAGGACAAGTTATTATTATTCATCGTTAAGAATGTTATGTTATTTAAGAGCTTTGAAAGAACAATTGATAACCATTGTAGTGAGCGTATCGGCCACCAAAAATACTACAGGTTGAAGTCAGGCTAAAGCATTGTAAATTTTCCGAGGCTCGAGGTTCAAAATACTCATGAACGTGTGCTTTTACATACATACTTAAATTCACGTCTGTCCTACAAAGAGGTAGGGAGAGCCCTGGACATGCAGCGGGCGGCCAATGAGTGTTCAGGAAGCGAAAAGTTTCTTATTTAAATTTAATTTTTAACTACCGCAAAAAATGTAGAGATAATTTCTCTCATACAAGCGAACTCCAGAAGTAGACGTAAAATATTTCAATGTTACAAAAAAATGAGGATTTTTTCCTTTTCATTTGCTAAGACTTAGCAATACGAGTACTTAGTATAAACCTTACCTTTAACAAAATTTCATTATTCTACTAGGTCAATGGTAAATACTCGAATAATGTAGGCTATTGATAGCACGTTATATGTATGTATTATCAAAATGTGTCAAAAAGTTATTGATTGCGTTAGAACCTTAAATGTCCTTCAAAGGACTAAAGTTTGATAAAACTATCTGTTCCTAAGAAAACGGGTCAGCCATGACGAACAACACAGGGATCGTACATGCAATACCTACAAGGAATGCGTTTTCTCCCCTTGAGGACGGGACCCTAAAAGCCGCGAACTATCTCCATCAATCATTAAGCTAAAACTAAATGTCTTACCTCTGCGTAGATTTAATCTCGGCATGTTCCTTAAACTATTAAAACCAAAACTTAGTATCACAACCATTTTTCTTAAGTTTCTTCTTAACCAAGCACACAGAAACAAGAGTTTTTTCCACAAATATCACAACATAAAGCGACGCACCGACAAAGGAATCTAAACCACACTGGTCCGATCACAAACAGAGAATGAGGAATTAATAAGAATTCTTGACCATCATTTACGAGCAAGTATTTGCTCATTACGAGAGCTTAAGACTTAATGAGTTCGAACAAACGTTTTGTTTGTTGATGCTGGCCAGTACGAAAACAATAGCTAACTACTTCAAAATAAGTCCAAAATAAAATAACGCCGAAAAGACAAAAATTACTTTTTTTTTTATTGCGACTCACTGATTAGCAATTCTTCGTCGATGACAGGATGAAAGAAGTTGAATAACTGCATTTTCGGCGGCCATTAAGAAAAAAGAAAAACGTAGCGTCAATGAAATGTAATAGACTGCTGGATAGCCGTAGCGAATCGATACTGATGATGACCGCTGGTTTCCTCCTACACTACTACACTTATTTAGACGCAATATTTTAATATTGCTGCCTACCTATCAGATAAAGGATGTGGGACGTGATATAAATAATGTATCTCATATGCTAAATTTAAACAAAAAGGTTAGGTTTTATCTATTAAAGTCGGCCATTCGATTCGTTTTAGACATGCGCAAAATATTACATCAAAATGAAATATCACATCATAATATAATCATTCGGGGAATTGAGATACCACAAAATGATATGAATGACAACAATATGTTTATTGTGATGTTCATGTGATCAATGGTACATTCATATGGATATCACGATTATCACAGCACAATGGATATTATATGTTTTTTCATGTAGTGACGACGATGATTGCCGAACATTTCGAGCCATGCACTCGAGTGCGCCCGATCGATTCATTGGAAACTGCGTGATTCTAATCAATTCTACCTTCAGCTACTTACAAATTTTTCACAACTCAAGGATCACCATTGCTTGGTGTGATATTTAGATATCAAGCCAGGTAAATTGCGCCCTGAGGTAATGTGACTAGTATGCAAACCATGGTTCAAAGTTGTTTAGTGGGTTATTTGAAGTGTTATATCTGTGTTATACCTATGTAATACTTATTTCTCTACTGTGATATTCGATATAATATATCATGATTGTGTGATATTGCATTTGTAAAATTACGAGCATCACTTACACTAATAAACATAAATATAAACATAAACATTTACACACAGGCACATACATTGCTTCTGGCCCCACACTAGGATACCCTGTGTCGTGGGAACCAGAAACAGCGACGTCAGAAACATGGTAACATCCAAGACCTGGAGTTTTTTTTTCTCTCCAGCCGGGGATCGAACCCGGGACCTCTCGCATGGTAAGCAGATGCGCTAACCACTACGCCACAGAGGTCGTCAACTAATCTAAATAGTATACACTTTTTTCTGAAGTTAGTTAAGTTACAGGAATGTTGTTGTTTTTCTATACCACCTCTCTTTATCTACTAATTCCGCAAACTGGTGCTAGCTGGTAAACAAATTGCATATCTACGTATTTACCTGGCCAGACTTATCCATGACTTATCGAGCTGTCACTTCGTATTGGCAACCTCGTGACAATTTTTTATCCATCCATTCGAGTTTCGGTCGCCATTTGTTTTATTTTTAGACCACTTGCGTATTTCTTTCGTTTATTTGCCCGCAGTTACCTTGAACATTTATAAAGTGTTTACTTTCGGCCTGTTTACGTTTTTATAATCGCGAAGGTGGATTAACTAATATAAAGGGCTGGATAAAAGTTGTCAGGCAAAAAGGAAAAACAGGTCCCTATCTCTTTTTATGGCCATCCTTACGAGTGGGACAGATAGATGTGTACGTTCCAGAATTGAGAGCTAGGAGAGCTTGAGTATCGGCTCTCAATCCATCAAGACTCTATCTTTGAGGTGCCGAAGTAATAAAAAGGGTAAATACATTTTCGACCCCATATTGGCCTAGTAGTAGGTACTAGGTAGTAGTAATAGTCGATTAAAATAAATTGGTTTTAAGCAAGCTAAAGTGATGAATTTTATATTATAAAAACAATGTAAACTATATTGTCAACTTATATTTATTTACACCTGTACATTTTTTGGTTGGCCGAATGGGTCACCATATTTTTTTTTTTTTTCTCTTCAATAGGTGTTAAGGTAAGGTCGTAAGGTGTTATTTAGATTTTTCTAAAAAAAAGTAAAAAGTAAAAATATTTATTTTAAATAACACAAATAAATACGTCTCTAGCACTACCCCTTATTCTTTCCACATCACCCATGGTTAGCTGGAAGAAAATACTTTTTAGTACTAAGCTCGCCTTTGTGCGGATCTTTTTTTGTGCAATAAAGAATTTTCAATCAATCAATCAATCAATATACAGATTTTGATGCACAGAAATACAGGTTTATGTTTTACTTAATATCTAGGTTATAAAACACTCCTCAAACTGTGCATCGACATTGCAGCGAAAACAACGTAGAATAGCTGTCTACCTACAATGAATTCGCAGAAAAAATAGTGGATTAGCTGTATCTACGCACCAAATATTGAAATAAAGTGGCGCGATGTAGGCCAGCTTAATTCGAATTCCAACAAAACGCCGATAAGGAAGAACAAACACATCGAAAAGCCATTATTTACGCACGGCGCACGCGCGTCCACTGGATACATCCGCGAATTGGGAGATTTTCACTTGAACAATGTGGAGTCTTCTTAGCGTTCCGTAGTCAACAATGAACTCTTAGGGCCGATTTCTGAATTGAGAATTTACACTAAGTAAATACTTAAGTAACGTTCTGTCACGCTCTTTTCTAAAGAAATTTGACGAGACAGCACTACAGTTAAGTAATTACTTAGCGAAATTCTCAATTCAAAAATCGGCCCTCTGTATCTTAAATTGGTCGTACAAAATTATTGTGCCTTCAATGAATTTTAGTTTATTGAGTGAAGTGCTGATAATCACTCTATCATTTGAAACAAATTTCTTGCTTAGGAATACTCTTAATGGTTTCCCCAATGTGTGTTAATTTTTAAACTATAGAGGATTTCCTAAAAATCTGTAGTTCTTTAAGGACAAGACGAGCGAATCGACGGACAGACTGACGGACTCTACCGGCAAACTCTTACCGGGAAGCCTGATTATTTATACCCCTAAGACCAGGATACGGAAATCTTTGGAAAAATTGGGAAACGTAGGACAGTTTCAACTGTCGCTTACTGTTTTTACTGCTGCGGTGGAACCTGATTCAACTCGCGTAGTAAGTAACAATCGTACGCTTTGAATTAACACACTGACCTCGATCTACGTTCCAAAGAAGTAAAAGACAATAAAAGTGCTTCTGACAACGGACTGTTAGTTGAATACAAAAGAAAGCAGTAAAATTATAGTGTTTGTCATAAAAAATTGTGAGTGTTTCGAGTGTTGTTTCACTACTATGTTGTTTTATGTCTAGTCTGTCCTCATACATGATCGCAATTGTTGCAAATCACTCGATGGTAGCAAATCCAGACCCCAGGACTTGTATGTTTACATGTTTGTGATGTCGCTGTTTCTGGTTCCCGCGACACAGGGTGTCGTAGTGTTGGGCCAGAAGCAATGTATGTATGTATATACAAGGGGTATTTAAACGCTCGGTTTTAGCGAAAAAATTGTCAGCAATAAAAGGCTTTTGAACAGAACTTCGAAGAGTCCGACCAGGTTGCGCTCTGATTTGCAGAGCTTAATCATGGCGAGCAGAGACGGAGCTCGCGTCGTCGGTTGCCCATCTCAGACGATTGAGCTGACTCTTCCGACAAAAAGCCAAGTAAGGGTATCGGAATACAGTTTATAATGTGTGGTGCTTACGAAAGTTTTAGTTCAAAGATTAACATTTTTTTTTTGATAAATGCTTCCTTTATCATAATAAATGTTAATCTTTGAACTAAAACGTCTAATCCACAGTATGTCTAATTAGTAAAATACCCATGTAGCAAAACGGCCAACGTAGCCTGCCATAGCCTGGCCTGCCTGAGTGATCTTAAACGATCACTAAGGTTAAGCAACATACGGCGCGTTCAGTCCATGGATTCCGAGCGGTTCCGTGCTTCGCAAGGCACGTTAAAGGCAGTTGGTGCCGGCTGCCGTCGATAGATGGCAGTCGTTAAGCCAAGTCAGAGGCCTTAGGGCGGCTTGAAAACTTCTGACAGTAAGACCAGCCACTGGTCTTACAACCCTCCACCAATCCGGACTTGGCGCCCGTGGTGGAGTATGGCCTATACCTTCCTCAGGGAAGAGACCCGTGCCCCTCGGTGGGGACATAATGTGTTGATGATGATGATCAGATGGTCTGTATAGCAGAATTTTAGTTTGTGTTAACTTTATTCAGGCATCCCAAGTTAATGAAGCGCGAAAAACACGTAATTGAAGTACCCTCCCCTTGGAGATTATAAAGAGTCCATTAATCAGGCAATTAGTCAAATACACTCTTATTACTCTCACGCTGTTGTAATTAAAGTGCAAGAGGAATTTAGACACTTTCATTGATTAAGTAGGTACAGTATTTACAGTTTTTTATAGAAACGATGAAGCTAAATGAACGAGCTTCGCCTTCGGATCGCATATTAATCAAATTGTCTTCAATAGGGTGTTGAGTTGCAGACGACCAAGAAATTATTTTCAATCTTATTCGTGTGATACAAGTGCCACTATCGAATAACATAAGTATGTCCTACTCTATTTGTCAATATTAGATGCAGAAGTTTCACTTAATCCTTTCTAAAAATCTATTATAACGCCGCTATTGTTTTTATTTTTAATTATTAACGTAGATATGTCAAGGGCCTTGCTATAGATACAATATTTTTACTTCATTCAAATTAAACAGTTTTATCCATATAAGGTTGCCAATTAAGGGCTCATACAGCATTCTTATTTTGTTTTGTTAAGTACTAAAAGTGATTAAATATGTATTAAACATAACGGTAACAAAACACTTCAATACATTGCAATTTCTGTAGAGAGCTGATCATTTCTGCATAATATTATAGTCTGCTTTACTCCTCCTAGGTATACGAGTATTCCATATAATAACATGGCCCAGCACGTGGCGTGCATTCTTTATAGCAAGATACTTATAGGCATGCGAGCAGCCTGAATGTGATATGAATAAAGTGATACCGTCCATCCTTCGCGCGTTTTTCTGCCGTTCGTCATTCGATGCATGTTATGTAGATAGTCATGGTGCATGGGAGCCTTGATGACACTGACTTAAGGAAAACCGTCAAGCAACTTGGCTACTTATTTGTTCTAATAAAGCGACTTTATAAGGCTGTTAAATAAAAAGTAGACAAACTTTATTCCGGATACGCTTATCTTGACTTTTCGTCGGAAGAGTCCGACCAGGTTTCGCTCTGATCGCAGAGCTTAATCATGGCGAGCAGAGACGGAGCTCGCGTCGTCGGTTGAACTGACTCTTCTGACAAAAAGTCAAGTGTATCCGGAATACAGTTTAAAAATGTTAATTTATTGTTTAATCGAATGAGCGTTTTACTTTTCTTTTTTTTTCTTAGTTCCTTGAGGTAATCTCGATAGCGTTTCTACGTTTCTACGTTCTACGATCATTCGTTTCTACATAGCAATCAATGTAAGGTTAGTCCACAGATTACTGGACAAGAGAAGGAACCAGGTTTGCTATTCGGGCAAGGTTTCTTCAAAATTCAAACCCACCAACTCCAAAATATCCAAAAGCGCACTTAGTTTATCACCAAACGACAACAGCATTTTTTTGAGGTAATTAATCAACTTTACAAATTCCACAGAACCATAGTATTCTTTTTTGCTTTGACGTTTATTATTACGGTACGGCATGCGGCATGCGGCAGCGCCACCTAAGGAATCTTTTAAAACTAAATTTGACGTAAGGAAAAACGCTCATTCGAAAAGTACATCGTATTTTCACAGTGAACCGAGAATTTAAGTTCTATGAAACAGCCACCGATAGTCACGTAGGTACAGTACGGACGAAGCCCATCAGTGTGTCGACGGCGCACGCGGAAGAATCGACGCCTAATGCAAAACATCAGGAAATACCCGACGAGAATTCTTTAAGACGCTGTTTGCTCAGCTATTAGCAACGTGGGGATTCAATTAATGTAGGTTTCCATTGGGTGGAATGACAGCTACCTGTAGATCGTCTTCTCTATTTAATGGACAAGGGGCGAATTTACATTTATCGGGTCTAATCACGATTTTTTATTAGCTACTTTAATACTTTAATTTAATACAAGTTAAATGCCAGTAGCATCGTGAGTAATTATGAAACCTCTGCCTGTACCTCTGCTGGGTATGGGCCAATATCAGAGCTGGACTTCCTCCGAAAATCCACCACACGCTTAACGGCTGGGTTTATTTTGTTATTTTCACTGTTTTCGTTTTGTGTACGTGTTACGACTTTCAATAAAATAGACTATAATAAATAATAATAATAACTTTCTAATATTCTATCTATATATCTATCTATCTGTCAATCTATCATTATTTACATTATTCCGGATACACTACCTTGATTTCTTTACGGAAGAGTCCGACCAGCTCTTATACATATTACGTAACTCTCCCCTCTATCGGGTTAAGTATTTAGACAACTTGAAAGAGTAAAAATACGCATGTATATGACAGTCCCTACTGGGAAAAAAAGTCCCAGGATGACATAAGGATTTATGATATGACATTTACATACAGGCACATACATTGCTTATGGACCCACACTGGGATACTCTGTGTCGTGGGAACCAGATACAGAGACGTCACAAACATGTAAACATCCAAGACCTGAAGTTTTTTTTTCTCCCCAGCCGGGGATCGAACCCGGGACCTCTCGCATGGTAAGCAGATGCGCTAACCGCTACGCTACAGAGGTCGTCAAAGTATTGTAAGTAAGTAGCGTACATTACATTAAGTATTGTAAGTAGCGTACATTACATTACGTCACTATAGGGCACAAGCCTTCTCTCTCTCAGGGAGAGATTATGGGCTTTAATCTCCACGCGTGCCCACCGCGGATAGGCGATTTCAAGAGCTGAGGTATTGAATAGCAGCTCTCATCCTTACCTAGGTATCTTCTTCTTGAAGTGCCTCTCTTGTGCTGTCAGCTCGTTACAACGGTCTCTGTTCAGTTCAATTCTGAACAGCTCTGCCGCGGTAGCTATTACCTATTATGCCCATAATATTTAGTAATACGTCACTCCCCTTGTATGCATTAAAGTTAAGCAATGTATGCTAGTTTACAGAGGGTGTGTTGCTATAGCAGTGATTGCGCGAGTCCGATTTCTCCACTATCTGCTAACATGGAATCACTTCTAGCGTCCAACACCACGGTCACTTTGCTAGCGCTAAATTTCGCAAAAATGCCACCAATCGATAGAAGTTCAGACAAGTCCGATTTTGCGATCAATTGTGAAAATAAAATGTATTTATTGAATTTAAGGAAAACAATCGACTAAAATAACAAAATGGAAATTACATATTACAATATAGGTAGTAGCCAAAAAGTCAACCCAAGTAAGTTAATCCGGACCAAAAATTCAATGTGCGCTTACCTTCTTTTTGTGTTCTGAGGGTGCTTACAAAAGTTTTAGTTCAGAAAAGGTTTTCACTTATAGTGACATTATAGTTGTTTTGAACGTGCCAGCGCCACTTCAGCATGCCTATTCGATGGGCTATGTCGGTGACCTTGGTTCTCTGTCGGATCACCTCGAATCGAATTCGATCTTTCAGAGAAACCCTGAGCATAGCCCTAGGTAGGATGCACAAAAATATTAAAGCTATACCTCACCATCATCAACCCATTATGTCCCCACCAAGGGGCACGGGTCTCTTCCCTGAGGAAGGTATAGGCCATATTCCACCACGGGGGCTCCAAGTCCGGATTGGTGGAGGCTTGGAAGACTAACTGGCTGGTCTTACTGTCAGAAGTTTACAAGACGCCCTATTAAGGCCTCTGACTTGGCTTAATGACTGCTATCTATCGACGACAGCTGCACCAACTGCCTAACGTGCCTTGCGAAGCACGGAAAAATGTCACTAGCGTTAGTCATAGACGGTCACCCATCCATGCACTGAATCTGACCATTTGTTGATCGCCTAATTAGGCAACACATTTTTTTTTCCTTATCTTCACTGCATATTTGTCCCTCCCCTTTAAAGCGCTGATAAGCAACAATGCTATCATCGTGTGGTAATTAATACCCAACACTTAAACACGGTATGTGTTACCTTATCAGCTGTTTATCGAAATGATTATTGCGGTGTGATAAGAGTTATTTTCGTGGGTGTGTCCTAGATTTTTAGGGTTCCGTAGCCAAATGGCCAAAACGGAACCCTTATGGATTCGTCATGTCTGTCTGTCTGTCTATCCGTCCGTATAATACAGCCACTTTTTTCCGAAACTATAAGAATTACATTGAAACTTGGTAAGTAGATGTATTTTGTGAACCGCATTAAGATTTTCCCACAGAAATAGAAAAAAACAATAAATTTTGGGGGTTCCCCATACTTAGCTGAACTGAAACTCCAATTTTTTTTATCAAACGCATACGTATGGGTTATCTATGGATAGGTCTTCAAAAATGATATTGAGGTTTGTAATATATTTTTTTTCTAAACTGAATACTTTGCGCGAGTGACTTGCAAAGTGGTAAAATGTGAGATTAGGAGTTACAGGGCGGGGGTTACTATGGCTGTAACTTCTAAAATAAGGGAATGATAAAACAATATATATATGATGTACATTACCATGCAAATTTTTACAGCAAATTGGTTTGAACGAGATCTAGTAAGTAGTTTTTTTTAACACGTTATAAATCGTAACCGCAATTTACCTTTAATTCAATCAACTCAAATATAAAAATAAAAAAAACAAACTATTTGCTGCTACGGAACCGTTCGCTTTTTCGCTGTTCGGAACTTTTTTGGCGTAGATGAAATGCGAGATTCGCCTAGTTTTTCTAGTTGTAATCGTATCATCGTAGGTCTATGACTGATTGTACTTTGATTAAAAATGAGTTCACCGCTGATTAAATACAAAGAATGTCCCATTATAGCGACAGCATGGTTGCTTTTGTGGTTATCTGATTCGGAAGAAATTGAAATACTTTCGATCCGTTATTGAATGTAAAGATAACAATTTAGATAGAGACAATTAACTAATATATTATGCCATTGATTCCAATGGAAAAAGATTTCATATGCAGATGATCCAAATTGAAAAGAAACTAATGGAACTGGCGAGATTATCTATACTTCTTCTTTTTCCTTCCTGAGCTCTGCTGACTTCAAAAGTAGGGTTCGTGTCCTATTTTGTTACTCTAATATCTAAAATATCTATTTAACTGTATTCCTGAGTATTCATCATCAACCCATTATGTCCCCACCGATGGGCACGGGTCTCTTCCCTGAGGAAGGAATATGCCATACTCCACCACGGGGGCCGAGTCCGGATTCGACTCGCGCACGAAAGGTTCCGTACCGTTATCTAAAAATGGAAAACAAATAAGGTCCGCTGTATGGGAGCCCCCTTAATTATTTATTTTATTCTGTTTTTTAGTAGGTTTGTGTTCACGTTTATTTTTATTTTATTACCGTACAAATATTATAATCGTGATATATTTAAGAGCACCCTGAATGGATGACTGAGCCCCAAGATACAATTTAATTTAGTTTGGGGTTCAGAGTTACTTTATATTATATTGTTAAGTTTTGTACTGCTCAATAAAACAATTTTTATTTTGATTTGATTTTGTTATTAATTTCAACTGTCTAACTATCACGGTTAATGAGATACAGCCTGGTGACAGATGGACGGACGTTTTGCCTTTGGGTTCGAAACCCTAATAAACCCAATATACGAGTATAAAAACAACTAAGGCGCAGGTTCCCACGCGCATGCGTGAACTGTCATGTCTCTACACCATGACGTCCCTAAGCAACTTCCCTCATTACTTGTGCAAAGGAAATTGATCCTTAAAATTAACGTTATATAGGTTCCAGGAAGAATGAGCTAGGATTATTTGTCTCGTGCTTATAATAGGTAGGTGGTACATGTGGTTCAAAGGAAAATGTCTTTTAAAGCTAAGTGGTAAAGAGTCACTTTTAGGGGAGAATCTAACGGTAAACGTTCAAGCTGGTGGTTTTCATGGATAAAATAAAAAAAGCTTGGGAATGTTAGAATAGTATTACGATAGGGAAATGAGGAGTGAGATTAAATTGTATATTCCGTCGCACCTCATCGTCGCGGCTGGATACCTCGTAGCGCAGCCAGAGAAGTGTTTTTATTATTATTGTTAGTTTTACACCCTTTTTTCTGATTCCTCCTTAGCCGCTCTATGAAAAAACTATGTTAATGAAGATGTAGTGTTAATAAAGAAGCCTTCTCCATGGAATCGATTAATCTTTAACTAATAACTTCGACGTTTGTTAAGTAAACATTTTCGGTGTTATGCGGTGTTAATGTATAATGAATAATTAGAAATAAAATTTATTTATTTTTATTTACAAAAAAACAATTTCCTTTAAAATACTCCTCCAGAGGCAGTTCAAATAAAATCTGTGGTACATTTTATGTATATTAATAATTTCATACCGATCTACGGTAGACTCGAACGATGCGCATATCAAATTGAGAGCGTAAAAAATTAGTCAATCCAAGTCGACAACTTACAGGCGGAAAATTCGGATTATCGAGTATTTTCAATATAAAAATTAAGAAATTTATGGTGTTGCGAAGTAAACATGTCAATTTCAATATTGTGTTGGTGTCACATCGGCATGTGTCACAGTTGTCATTGTGAACTGTAAGGTCTAATTTGTTGAAACAAAAAAGCAAAGCATGAAGCTTACATTTTAGCCGAGCGAAGCCGGGTTTTCATCTAGTATGGTTTTAAATTAAAAACTATCAGTTGTTTATTTAATGGAACTAAATAAAAAAAGGAAAACATCAACATTTACATACAGGCACAATGGCACATACGTCTGTAAGCTTTTAGAATATACCTCGGGCTCTAGAGTAGGCTTCGGTTTTCGCCGAAAGCACCCGAGTGTAATACTACTTCCTGCTCTGTATAAAACTTTTCTTCACTATTTTGAAAAGTTATAAATAAGAATACAAAATAAACCTTACCTTATTGCAATATAATCGGTTTTTGGTTGCTCAGCCGAGGTATATTCTAAAAGCTAACAGAATGTACAGTACATTGCTTCTGGCCCCACACTAGGATACCCTGAAGCAATGTATGTGCCTGTATTTACATATTTATGTTTATGATGTAGCTATGATTACTGTTTTCCGTTTCCGTTTTCACCCCACAGTTAGCAAACGTATAGATGGTCAGTAATTGGAGCCAGCACCCTCATTATAACCAATTATTGGACTGGACATTTCTACTAAAAGGTTCACCACTGCGATGCTGACAAACCTATCTCGCTTCAACAGTAATTAGACTGCATGGACACACGACGGTACTGGTGTGCAATTGTAAGTCCTCCACTGTGTGGAATTGTCTGATTTAACCTACTCCGACCGAACTGTCAAATAAATACATATTTTGACACTTCGGAGCTGTCCAAATGCTTAACCCGATAGATTAATTTGATTTTCATTTCATTTCATAGAGTTGAAAGTCACGTAATATAAGGCCTGGTCTCTGCCCACCCTTTTGAGTTACCACAGGCGTGAGTTTACATAGGACACGAAAATATTTGAGTGATTAACTCAGTATATTCACGGATCATGAGTCACCTTTATAACCGACTTCAAAAAAGGAGGCGGTTCTAATTTCGATAATTTTTTTTAGCACTTTAAAAACAGGTGTCCAGTAATTTATAGTGCAAATTTTAAAAAATTGGATATGGATATTCAAATTTAAAAATTTTATTCACAAACAAAATGTTTACTTTATGAACGTCAAAATTTTTAGTTTCACAATTATAGATGGAGAAGAAACTAACAAAGAAACTCCACATTTATTTGTTTCAAAACAGTTCTAGCCTAATTAATGAATAAGAATAAGAAAACTTTAATGCATGTTAAAGTGTAAATTAACGAACTTACAAACTTAAAAATTATTCCTACTCCTGGATGTTTTGAACACAAGACACAATTATCCTCTGGTTGAACTTCATATTAAACTACTGTTTAATATAAACCAGACATCCTTGTCCTTTGGATAATCGTTGATTTTATAACAGGCTTTTTTGCAAAAAGTGTGCTTAACACATTTCTTAAGGGTGTAACAAGGGTAAATGTTGCAAAATTGGCTAGCTTTAACTGAAATGTTAGGCAAAAGTACGCACTAAAAAATTCTGAATAAAATATTTGGTAATAAAGGATATATCAGTGACTAATTCGTACGGAAAAAAAAATGCATTTAACCTGTCTAGATGGCAAAAAAAAATTTTTTTCCAAAAGCTTTATTTTCCATAGAATCTAATATCGCTGGTAAACGATAGTAGCTTTTCATTTAAATCTGCAATCCTATCTGCTCATATATTTTTTAATGTTAATATTAAGCGTGATTAGTACAAAATTGTACGATTTCTTAATTAGCGCAGGGAATAATCGCCATCGAACATCCGCCACATCTCTTATCTGTGTAATCTTTGGATTATGGATTAGCCCTTAAAGTATTTGCCGAAGAAGTACAACAAACATTCAAGAGATTGCGCTAGTTTATTATGTCATAACTCAGAGGTCAAATGCTCAAAGTCATTCGCCCTTGTTACAGCCAACTCTAATACATCTTCTGGAATCTTGATGTACAACCTTATACAGTAAAGAAAGTATTAACCTTTGCAAGTCTAAATCGTGAAAATGACAATTTACGTTTATTCCTGCTATTATAAACGTATCCGAAATAAAGTGACTCAAATTTGGGGCAGGTGGTAAATTTGTAAATATACATAGAATCTAACGTAATATTATGCTGTTTAACACCAGGCATCTATGTCAAAACCTACAACTTGTAAAATAGGCAAGGTTAAATAGAGAGAGTTTCTTTTGATCTGCAACGATTTGTCGCCATTGTGTGCACATACCAATTTCACTACAAAGAGCGCCCATTTATACAGAAAAACATAGAAAGCTGGTATTTGCTATTGTTTGTCTTCATTTAGGCATGAGTAGGTACGCTGCATGATTGGTTGATTAGTATGTCATCAATCCTCGTTTTTTATTTTTTAAGCCCAAGTAGTTGCTACTGTGAAGTTTAGTGGGATCGTAGGATGCAGATGTAAAATCAAACTCGGATGTCCGAAGAAATAAAGCATGAATTTATTTACAAAGTTCCTAATATACTCGTAATACAGAAAGTACGGTTCGCACTTACTTAGGCCATACTGAAAGTTTCTGGAACGGACTAGTTACAAAAGGAAAATAAAAAAACCACTGATAGGGTTTGAACAAGGAACTCTCTGTCAGTACATTTATTTTTAAATTGTGAGTCTGTTATTTGTTTTTTCATCGTGGCGTTGTTTTGAAATTAGTGTGTCGCTATTACAATGAATTTAAGTAGAGAAAATTTCCGTACTATGATTTTTTACGATTTTCGCTATGGCTTAAGTCAGCAAGAGAGATGTCAAAGACTTCAGTTAGCATTTGGTGATGAAGTAACATGTCGTAGCTCTATTTATTCGTGCTTTGGTGAATGTAGACGAGGACGTGATCATCTTTATGACGTTAAACGTGAACGCCGGCCGGCGATCGCGGTTACCGATTTTAATATTGATACTGTGCGACAACTAATTGAAACGGATAAAAAAATTACCTGTCAGCAAATCCGCACTACCTTAGGCATTGGAATGAGCCAAGTGCAAAAGATATTGCATGAGCATCTGAAGGTTCGGAAACTTTGCACTCGATGGATACCGGATGATTTGTCCTAAGATCAGAAACGACTGCGTGTAGAGTGGTGCCGTAAAATGATAAAAAAATATGACGGAGAACAATCAATGGCTGTGTATAACATTGTAACAGGTGATGAAACTTGGGTGTGCTGCTTTGAACCAGAAAGGAAAAGTTAATCGGCGGAATGGGTCTTTCCTTTTGAAGAGTTGCCAACGAAAGTCAAAAAAAGCCGCAGCACTAGCAAGAAAATGGTTGCTTCGTTTTTCGGCAAATCAGGCCATTACATCACTGTATCGCTTGAAAACCAAAGAACCGTAACTACAGATTGGTATGTTAATACGTGTTTGCTTGAAGTGTTTGACAAAATACGCGAAAAGCGTCCCCTGAGCAAAATAGTCCTTCATCATGACAACGCGTCGGCACATTCCGCTAAGGCAACGAATGCGTATTTGAAGGCTTTAAAAGTAGAATTAATGACTCATCCGCCATACAGTCCAGATTTAGCACCCTGTGATTTCTTTCTGCTCCCGAATATTAAAGGTAAACTCAGAGGTTTACGTTTTACAAGCCCGGAAATGGCGGTGAATGCTTTTCACAAAGCCATCGAAGAGGTCCCTAAGGAAGACTGGACCCACTGCTTTTCACCATAGTTCCAGCGAATGCAAAAATGCGTAAATAGTGAGGGTATATACTCTGAAAAACAATAAATGTGTTATAAAGATAATAGGTAGTCTTATTTACCAGAATCCAGAAACTTTCAGTATGGCCTACACTACCATCTAATCTGCGAAAAACTGCAGGCAGGTGCTGGATGCGGCATGCTTAAGACAGGGTGCTATGGCGCTCAATAGGGAAGGGCTATGTCCGCAGTGGACTAGTATAGCCTGATGATGATGATGAATCTGCATTAGAATGAATGA
The DNA here is from genome assembly GCA_947310845.1 of Yponomeuta plumbellus. Classification (NCBI taxonomy): domain Eukaryota; kingdom Metazoa; phylum Arthropoda; class Insecta; order Lepidoptera; family Yponomeutidae; genus Yponomeuta; species Yponomeuta plumbellus. The sequence goes on along the minus strand of OX371193.1, from coordinate 23,904,538 downwards.
ATGAACCATGTTAACCAACCAATTACCATGCTAATCCACGATTTTTTGTTCTTTTTTTTATACATTCCTTCTGGCCCCACACAAGGATACCCTGTGTCTTGGGAACCAGTGGGATTAGTGGGAAACCCTGGTTCTACCTACCCCTCCGAAATGTAAGCTTGTCTTTACGTACTATAATATAATTATTTTATGAAAGTAGAAGTAGATTTACGAGTACGAAATCGCGTGCAAAGCTAGCAAACATAATGATTGTTGTGAGAGCTTCTAAGGAAACAATGCCCTTGCGATGCTCCCACGTGAAAGTGCTCGGTGATACGCGACCGCAGGAAGCACCAGACTGCTGATTATTTGACGGCACAATAAACAGGCTCACGACCAGTTTCTGAGTTGAGAATTTTCGCTGATTGACTACTTCATTAACATCATCATCAACCCATTATGTCCCCACCGAAGGGCACGGGTCTCTTACCTGAGGAAGGTACTTATATGGGCCATACTCCACCACGGGGGCCAATTCCGGGTAAGTGTAGGCTTGTAAAACTAGTGGCTGGTCTTACTGTCAGAAGTATTCAAGCCGCCCGGGCCCTATGGCCTCTGACTTGGCTTAAGGACTGCCATCTATCAAGGGCAGCCAGCACCAACTGCTTAACGTGCCTTGCGAAGCACGGAACCGCTCGGAAGAATGCCACTAGCGTTAGTCATAGAACGGTCACCCGTCCATGTACTGAAAGCGCCCTATGATGCTAAACCTTCACTCAGGCAGCCGGGGTTACGAGCGATTCTAGAAGTATCCTCCTGTAGAATTACTCCAGTTATTCACCGAGCTGTAGAATATAATACATAGCATTTCGCGTACAGAATTACGGACCTCCCATCGCTTTTGTGTGCATGTGCGTTGAATACAACTGGACGTCGCCGGGGGCCCTAACGGACCCACATAACCATGCTTCATTGCATTTTAATGTCATACCCCTGTGTTTTGCATTGCCTAGACCTCTCAAGCTAACTGTAGAGCTGCCCACCACCGCGTTCTGTGAAATGATATGAGCTGTAGCGGTACTCAGTGTTGATACTGGAGGTATATTAGACGTATGAAAACAGCAACTGTGTGAAATCTGAGCTGCCCTGGGTCTCAATTCAATAAAATCAAAATCATAGAAATACTTTTTAATCATAATAAAAACAAAGTGTCTACTTCATGTTAATGTTGTTAGTTTCCGAATAGGCTATTTCACAGTGTGAATAAAAAGTATTTTTTATTAATGTAGCATTTGATAATTTTCTGTAGCCATTTTATCGAATGGATTGGCAGAGTCTATGATAACGTCACAGGTCAGTAAAAATGGCGTGCCATTCTGCATTCATGTCGTTCTTACGTTCATTTGTTTTGTTTACTGACCTGTCTTAATACTGTCCATATCGCTCAAGATGGCGTTTTGGCGGCTTATTTTGAAAGTGAATTTATATTAGCTTTTTTTACCACTTTCTGAGCACTTAATGAACACTACAAAGAAACTGAGATGGTTTTCAGAAACCTTTCAAATAGCTTAACGTCGTCTAAAAGTGTTAAGCTGCTAACTCCAAAAGTACAAAATTTCAGGAGACTAATAAAACCACCCTATTTTTACATCAGGCAAGGAAAGGAAAAACTTAAAATACCGTTTTCGATAAAATTCGATGAACATTTCATCGAAAACGATATTTTCAGTTTTTCATTTCATTGCCTGATGTAAAAATAGGGTGGTTTTATTAGTCTCCTGAAATTTTGTACTTTTCGGAGTTAGCAGCATAACACTTTTAGAAGACGTTAATTGTGTTTGGAAGTAGCTAAAAAAGAAACTCGACATTTATTATTTTCAAAACAGTTTCAGCTTGATTAACAAACTTTGAAATTTAAAAATTATTACTCATGGATGTGTCTGAATAGATCTGTTCTGATCTCTTTACTAAAACAATTCATCATTCACATTCACTTGACAAGTTTTGAAAACCTTACCTACATGTTCACCATGACTCAAAATATAGACTGGGTAATTAGGCTAGCTTCTAAAACAAGGTCAACCATATATGTCTTAAGACTGAAGTGGCATAATTAGTACATTTGTTAGAGAAGAATGATCTGTAACCCCTGACATTAAAGCCTAGGATGACAGTGATATTTGGAACGCTTCCTACGACATCCACATTCGTGGGTGGGCATTCAAGACCTCAACTCAAATTTGGACAATTGTTTTCAATTTAATCATAATAAGATGTGGGACACTATATTTATGAGTAATGCCTGTCATTGGACAGTTATTTTGTGTTTCATTTGAGAAATTGTCTTGTTTCGAGCCCGTATTTGGGACAAGTTAAGGTGCCTGCAGATTCGAGATGCCTTTTCTTCTAGCACATGGAAGTATAGGCAGGATTTCTGGTGTAAATACATAATCTTTAAACAAATATTAACAACTTTTTGAAAATCCAAGATAGTCTATGTTACTCACGAAGAATGTAGCTTTCTAATGGTGAAAGAATTATTAAAATCGGCCCAGTATCTGAGCCTATTCATTACAAACATACACACACACAAAAATACAAATCTTTTATAATATTCGTATAGATATACTCGTAGATGAATCATCGAAACCCAAAAACCCGCTAAGGAGGGAAACACCTTGCTCGAAAAAAGAACACATGAATCACTTAATCGCAACAAATTATCAAGTTCCAATAGAGGTTACCGAAGTGTGCCAATAATACCACAAAATGTCTTTATCGATGTGCAACAACAGTTATTTCATTTATTAGCAAATTTATTTGAGGACTGGTCATCAAAAATTAACGCTTCTTAATATCACAGCTTGAGGTCATAAACAAGCCTCAGATTATGACCTTGAAAAGAAGAATTAACATAACATAACATATACATACAGGCACATACTTTGCTTCTGGCCCCACACTTGGATACCCTGTGTCGTGGGAACCAGAAACAGCGACGTCACAAACATGTAAACATCCAAGACCTGGGTTTCTTTTTTTTTGTCCTCAGCAGGGATTCGAACCCGGGACCTCTCGCATGGTAATGCAGATGCGCTAACCGCTGCGCCGCACAGGTCGTCTCAGAAATCGTGTAGAAACACAAAGTCTATTTTCTTTACCTCCTTGTGTTTTCACACTCACGAAAATGAAAATGAAGTCCCAGTAGACTGTAAATAAGTGGTGAATGTGGTAAAAATGCACTTAACAATAAGTATGGTTCTGAGATGTAACCTCTCGAAATATATCTACGAACCTACGTCGCAAGATAGCGGTGTGACGGTGGCAGGTACACTGATATTTTGGCGGCTAATACTGAGCTCACTCCGATCGATTACAAAATTGACAAGCTTGCTTTTCCATAATGAGCCGTTTTCAGAAGAACTAAAAAAAAAACTAACATTTTCAATAAAATATAACTCCGAAAGGACAAACATTTGGCTGTTAGCGTCATAGTAACTTTTGTTCAGCTCGTTGAGACCTATTTTATGATGTATCACACATGGCTATTGGGCTGAGTTCCAAAATTGCATTCCTTTGACAGCCGTTAGTTTTTTTTTTAGTTCTTCTGAAAACGGCTCATTAAAATATCATCGTCATAATGTCCCGGCTGGGGAGAAAAAAACCGCAGGTCTTGGACGTTTACATGTTTGTGATGTCGCTGTTTCTGGTTCCCACGACACAGGGTATCCTAGTGTGGGGCCAGAGTAAGTGTATGTGCCTGTAGGTAGATTTTTATGTTACGTTTATAATTAGCAATTTAACTCCTATGTCCTATAGACCTTTCTCACGATTTTCAAAGTTTCATAATTGAACTTGGGCCATTTTTACGCTAATTAGGCATCTATATTTTAACTATCACTGCCGCATGCACTCTTATTTTGTCTAATATAATAATTATCATTCAGTCTAAGACAATACGCATTCCACACGGAGTCGATTAATTTAATACTCTTTAGCTGACCTTAATACTTCATATTCAGTTATCAAGAGTGATATCATCGCTTAATGCCACCTGAGTGACGGACATTGGGCTTAATCCAAGATGTAGGAAGGTCACCACTTATTTGATAGGTTCGAATTCCAGCGCTTGAGCGAAACAGCAATTCTTTGATAATGCTTTTAATCTAGGTCTTGGTCCAAAAATAATTAATACGAATTAATTAGTGTTCTGCTGCAGTTAAGGAAGAATAAATAACCTGTCAAATCGCTTGTAGCCCCGGCCGCATGAGTGATCTTAAAACGATCACGAATGTTAAGCATCATAGGGCGTGTTCAGTGCATGGATGGACCATATAATTTCTTATTTCTGATAAACAAGTTGAGTGCCCGCAATTTACCTAAAGATTTACTAAAGATAATTTACTTAAAGATCTGTTGTTATCTTCACAGTACGTACTAAATAATTGTAAGAGGAACTATGTGTCAGGTTAGTGCAACCAATCTAGTTATAATCATAAGAGACATCAGAATTCAATACTTGAAGTTATCATTCAATACGGTATTTGACACTATCAACAATAAATTATTTGAGATGCTCGATTAAAACAAAAATTACAAAACGACTCGGAAAATGTATTTCTTTTAATAATTTACTAGTTATTACAATTTTTAAATAGATGAAACATAAAAAGAGTGCTCTGAAATGTGACGTCACAAGCAAGTATTTTCATACAAAATTCCGTTTTAAAAGTAACTCATTTGACATCCTGTCAAATACCCAATTGTCAGCTCAGTGTCAGCGACAATCAAGCGCTGAAATTCTACAGAGAGTGGTACACACTAGCATTGTTAAGATGCTAATAAGCGGAGATAAAACCAATCTTATTAGCACATCGCCATAAGAAGTTATGAGACGAATAGAAATCTGACAGAAATAGATGCAATATTAATGAATACATTATTTTGATAACAAATGCGACGACTGTCGTTTGTGCAATAAAGAATTAATAATAAAAATAATGATAATGTAACCTGAAAGCCTGTTTCGCTAAAGATTTGAAGATATTCGAAGATAGATACGCATTTACTACAGGCCAGTTTCTCAATTGAGAATTTCACTAAGTAAATACTAATAGTAAAAAAAAGTAAATACTTAAGTAACGTTCTGTCACGCTCTTTTCTGAGAAAGTTGACGAGACAGCACGACAGTTAAGTAGTTACTTAGCGAAATTCTCAATTCAGAAACTGGCCCTATAGTTGTTTATTATAAAAATATTATTATTCAATTTTCAAGAAAAAAATATATATATTGTATTTCATCCATTGAAATCATCCTTGCATAACCCCATTTTTTCTTTTTCGGTAACAATTTCACGTTTTTTTATTCTCCCTACAGCCTACTGCAACTGGCCGAAAATCTGTTGATACATTCCACATTCGTATCATAATTCAAATAAAAACTAATTTCCCCAGTATACTTCACAAAAACAAAACAATCAAAAACGTTTCTATTCATTTGCGACCATATCTTTATCGTTACATCTAAAGCGGTGTGATGATGACAAATGTGGACAATGGCAGATGCCACTGGGTCTATCACAAGTTTAACTTTACGTATACGGTAACTTTAGTAATACCTACAGTTATTCAACTTCTCACGTTCTTCAACTAACGACATGATATGACTGGCTACCGTCGATAGATGGCAGTCGTTAAGCCAAGTTAAAGGCCTTAGGGTGGCTTGACTTTTCTGACAGTAAGACCAGCCACTAGTCTTGCAAGCCTCAACCAATGCGGACTAGGCCCCCGTGGTAGAGTATGGCCTATACCTTCCTCAGGGAAGAGACCCGTGCCCCTTGGTGGGGACATAATGGGTTGATGATGAATGATATGACTTATGATGTGTTCAACACTATACCATCGGTAGCACATCAACTGTTACACGCGTTCATTATACTATATATATATATATAATATATATAGAATAAATAAATATTAGTTTCCAAACAACACAATTACTTGTCTTGGTCTCAAACTAGGATACTCAGTGCTATAGTGCCCAAGCAAGGACATCACAAACATGTAAAAACTACCAAAGTTAAGTGAAAACCTACACCTATTTTTATAAAAAGAAGTTGGGACGAACGGGCTAAAGCGGAAGTCTAACCCACGAACTCTAGTGACCTCGGTTTTGTAAATCTAGCGTGTGATGTCACCGTTAGACCACTGAGGGTCGATTTCTGAATGGAGATTTTTAGTGTAAATAGGTAGGTACTTAAGTAACGTACTGTCACTCTCTTTTCTAAAGAAATTGGACGAGACAGCACCACATTTAAGTAATTACTTGAAATTCTCAATTCAGAAATCGGCTGTGAGTCAGTCATTCTAAGTCAACGCGGGGGGTATACAAAAAAAAACTATCTATCTCTATATTCCATCCAACCATTAGTGTGACTTACCCTCAGTTTCTCATCGTCTTCTAATCTATTGTCAGTTGGCAAGTGCATACAAAAAAACAACTGACATCGGTTAACAGTAGATTAACAGACCGTTAGAAACCGGGGGTTCAACTACGCGTATTTCACACCATGTCGACATCGCTAAAATACTCTATCGCCTTCGTAAAGTCGAGTCCGCGAGAGGCCCGATGCCTTTGAAGATGCAGCCTATCTAGATGACATACAGACGGGCAAGAGCGTTTAGAAATCCTTCGGACATTACGTCAGCGCGTCTCGGTACGCGCCGCACGTTTCCTACGCTTGTCTATCAGAGAAAATGCCTGGATGTCACGTCTTGATGATGTTATCGGATTGTGTGTATTCATTAGCAATGCCCATGTGAGCAGCCGTCGTGACATGTAAATAAAAAATAAATAAACTCACGCCCGTTATCCCCGAAGGGGTAGGCAGAGGCACCAGTCTCTAGAACTGGACCCACGTTTTGCCGAGTTTATTAGGTCCCAAACGTGACAAGTGGCAAGCCTGTCGCCGTTATCCGGGCACAATTTATCAGCACATGTATATTGTACAAAGGGCTTGAGGAACTGAAGTCGATTTGCGTGACATGCGTATACAGCCTTTACGACCATTCCTTCTCTCAGTCCCTTACAGAAAAACAGTGTTAGGCCAAAACTCACCAATTCCACGTATATGTCGTCTTTATAATCAACTTAGTAGCATCCTAGATGTACACTTTTAATAGAAGAATAGAATTAAATTTAATAGTTTCATGTCAAGCACTTAAGTTACATTATTGTAATTAGACTTTAAGTAACTTATTATTAAGCTCTAGCTGTAGGTACTCCTACTTTTGTTATGCATGTGGTGTTTATCTATAATTAGTTATACGTCTAGTTCACCATAACTGCATCACACTATTAGCAAGTAAGGATGTATTTACTGTTGATAAACCTAATAAAATAAATAAATAAATAAAAATTCCGCTGCTAGAATGGAACAATCTATGAAAACTAGCAAATACTAGGAATTAAAATTTAAACTTGGGCCTAGATTCTGCTAATACATTGCATTCAAGTCAACGCGCGCACGCTTATCAAAGATTTGCGGAATCAATGGAATTTAAAAACATGTCACGTGACCCCACCATGTAACGGTCATTGATCTATAATGCACTAACAGAGTCGAGGCCCCGAACGAGATTTACATACTTACATACATAAGCTCACGTCTGTATCCCGAACTCCCGTCGACTTGAAGCGGCAACGAAACTAAATCGCCATGTTCATGCAGATGCATTAGGAGAATCTAGGTCCTGGACCTCGATTCTGTTAGTATATTATAGTACGATGACAGATACATGGCGTCATTACGTGACGTGTTTTTTCATACCGTTGACTCCTAGAAGTTTTGATAAGTGTGCGCGCGTAGACTTGAACCGGCAATGAAACTAAATCACCACGGTCATGCATTTTTCATTGTACTACAATGCAAGGAGACATTTAGGAATTGACTGAAAACCAGCGCTGAGGGCCTACACCCTCAGCATTATGCTGAGTCAGCTGCCTTTTGCAGCAGCGGTTACACACCGCGACAAAACTGTATTTCTTTATAGGCACAAATTATATTTGATGTTATCTTCTCGTTTGTATTTCTGTTGTGTGTGACTGCTGGAGCAATAAACGTTTCTCTATCTTTGTCATTAGCAGAATCTAGGGCGTAGACGGACTCTTCCGTCAAAAAGTCAACTAAGTGTATCCGGAATAAAGTTAATAATGGTCGTAAACTTTATGTACGAATTGAATCGAGAATCTTTCATTTGCTCGCAAATTAAGATTCGCCGCGTCCGCCCACTCCGCCCGTCCGGATGGCCGATCAAACAAAAACGCTGGCACAAGTAATTTGCAACAACCGTTACTGTGACCGCACGGTGTCTCGTGTCGGCAAATGATCTGTCAGGAACTGCAATTACTTGCACGAGATCACGGGGAGAGGGTCAAAGTACTCCGCGTCGGTATAAAGGCAAAATTCAGTAACTGCAAATGAGCCTAATCGTATCGCTCACTATTTACTTCGTAAGTTTTACCTTTTTTTTTTCATTTGTGTAACCTAATGAATTCTTTCAGCATCCTCTTGCACTATAAAGCAATGCTGGCATTTTAATGAGTTTTACCTTTAATAGATAACAGTCTTTGGTATTTAATGAACCGAAAAACAGATTTTTGACCAAACTGTCACTTATTGACTTTTTTACCTTTACACCGACGTCCGGTCGGTCGTGTGACGAGGCGGTGGACGCTTCTCGGAAGATTTATTTCGGGTTTTCCCCTTTCCAAAATTTGCCGGAGTCTCTTTTGCACAATCTATCACAATCCACCTGTCCAAAAGATAAGCCCACTGACAGTTAAGATTTCATGGCTTGACTTGCAATTTTTGTCAAACGAGCTGATGCCCGCAGTTTTGCTCGCATGGGCCGTTCAGGTCCATAATGTCCCTTTCCCAAAAGTCCCCGGTTCCATAAAGTCCCTTTCCTAAAATGTTCCTTTTCCAAAATGTCCCTTCCTCACAATGTTTCTTCCCTAAAATGTCCATATCCCTAAATGTCCCTTCCTTAAAATGTCCCTTCCTCGAAATGACCCTTCCCCAAAATGGCACTTCTCCAAAATTAGCTCACTCGTAGTTTTTTCTTAATGCAGGTTGCATGTTTTTCTATCTATATCTCTATAATAACTTGTATATTTATGTCGAAAATAAAAAATATAATATTTAGACATTTTGTAATCTGGGGACATTTTAAGGTAGGAACATTTTGGGAAAAGAACATTTTGGGGCAGGGACATTTTAGGAAAGGGACGTTCTGCAACCATGGCACATTTTGGGAAAGGGAAATTATGGACCTGAACGGCGTGGGCTTCGGATAGCAAAAAATGAAAACTCCATCAGCGGGACTTCAGTGGGAAGCAAACCCACGACCTCTTTCTTGGTAGCTAAGCGCCTTAACGGCTCGACCAGCGCGGTAGTCACTACTTAGTACTACTTGGACTACCAACATGTACAGCCCACCCCTTCGCTATTAAAATTTATTCTACCTAATGAACTTATTACAAAGTCGCTGATATACATTATCATCATCAACCCTTATGTCCCCACCGAGGGGCACGGGTCTCTTCCCTGAGGAAGGTATAGGCCATACTTCACAACGGGGGCCAAGTCCGGATCGGTGGAGGCTTGTAAAACTAGTGGCTGGTCTTACTGTCAGACGATTTCAAGCCGCCCCTAAGGCCTCTGATATATGTACATAAGCTTAATAAATTAGAACAGCTATTAATGAACTACCGGAAAATGTTTGTTTGGGGATATCTACGCAATATCTAACTAAGCGCAGTACAAGGCTATCTGAATAAATACGTTGAGCAGGTTAGGAGACATTTTTTTTCTATCTTATCTTTGGAAGCAAGGATTACAGCTGAATGAGTATTAAAAAAAGATTATACGCAAAATCGTTTGTACCTACTGTTCACAGCTCTATGACAACAGTCAACCCTTTGATATGTTACACCATAGGTTCCCGAAGTGGTCCAGGTGGACCTCCAGGGGTCCATAGAAGACCACACGGTGTTCCACGTAGATGTGAGAAGAAAACAGAGGTTCACGAGTTGTAAGTGGGGGTCCACGATATATTTTCTTGATTTTCAAATTAAAAAACAAAAATTTTGACTTGGATGTACCTATCAACATCAATTGTTGATTGTTTATAACCACAAGTATTATATTACTGAAAATAGTAAAACTTTGAAAGTGGTCCATGAGAAAATAACGTTTGGGAACCTCTGTGTTACACCCTGTATGATTGCAGATACAGTCAGCCATTTTCTAGTAAAAGAATCGTTGATAAAGGATTATCGCAGAACAAACAAAAATATATTGATTTATTTATTATTGAACTAATTACAAAGTAAATGTACAAGGGCGTGCTTAATGCGCGTAGCATTCTCTTCCAACCAACCTTTGTTGTTGAAGAGAATGACGACAGGTGGTGCTTCTTATTTAAACTGTGCCTGAATGGCAACTGGCAACATCGTTACATACCTGGAACAAAAAGAAAACAGTGTTATTTAAAAGCAAATGTGCACGTCATCATCAACCCATTATGTCCCCACCGAGGGGCACGGGTCTCTTACCTGAGGAATGTAGGCCATGGTGGAGACCACGGGGGCCGAGTTCGGATTGGTGGAGGCTTGTTGGACTGCTGGTCTTACTGTCAGAAGTTTTTAAGCTACCCTCCCTAAGAGCTCTTGACTTGGCTTAACGACTGCCATCTATCGACGGCAGCCGGCACTAATGCTTAACGTGCCTTGCGAATCACGGAACCGCTCGGAAAAATGCTACTAGAATTAGTCATAGACGGTAACCCATCCATCCACTGAATGCACTCTATGTTGCTTAACATTCGTGATCAGTTTTAGATCACTCAGGCAGGCAGCCGGGGCTACGAGCGATTCTGAAAGTATCCTACTGTAATTGCAAGTGATGTAATGTATATAACTTTACAGGCGTTACAGCAGCATACGTAATTAGCCACATTTAACTATAGTCTGTATAACCTAATTAGCTGCGCCGACCAACAAAACCGTTACACAACAACCATATCATAGCATACCTATTCATTATTTAGTTCTTACATATGCATTAGTTAACGCTTTAATTTTTCCTTTCACTATCCGAGCCGATGGTTTTACTATTTTATTGCACTTTCTATTTAATTCTTCGGCTCGCATGACCGTCAAAAATCTACGTATGAACATGTGGTAAGAGGTTGCGTAAGCGGCTCCACATGAAGCTATTGATTGTTCGATCGATACAGGTAGGTTCTCGTTCGACCCCGAAGTTTGCTCCTATCTGGCTAACTTCCAATTTAATTAATCACAAATTAATAAAACCCAAAGTGGTCAAGAAGCCTAGTGGGTAGAAAAATGGAGGGCTAACTAACACCACGAAATTTAGAGTATACGAGTACATATTACATATGTAGTTATTTCGTTATTTCCCATTATACACTCTTATTTACTATAACATTCGGACATAACTTGTAAATTTCTGATAATAAATATATTTCACGTGCAATGACACCCTAGTGGGCATAACATAACATTTACATACAGGGACATACATTGCTTCTGGCCCCACACTAGGATACCCTGTGTCGTGGGAACCAGAAACAGCGACGTCACAAACATGTCAACGTCCAAGACCTGGGTTTCTTTATTTTTGTCCCTAGCCGGGATTCAAACCCGAGACCTCTCGTATGGTAGGCAGATCCGCTAACCACTGCGCCACAGAGGTCGTCAACTTTATTGTAGGTACTTAAAAAGGAGATTACACAAGTGATTGATGATCTATTGAGTGATGATTCAAATATTTTATTCATAATACAAATAGAATATTTACTTTATGAACATCAATGTTGTTAGTTTCACAATTAATAGATTACATGGAGAAGAAACTCCACAATGACACTGATTGTACTAAATTGCGTCAACAGGATCCAAGTCCAGGACCGGAAGGGTAAGTAAAAAAGGGGATGAAAATCCTGGGCCCAATGGGGCCAGACCCGCAACAGACACAAGAGGCACCCGAGCGAATAGCTTCGTTTGATTAGTACGTCATTGATCAACGCTGATGAGCGCTGGTATTTCAGTCACAGGCGTGCTAGGCCGAGATTGGGTAAGGACGATTGGTCGCTGATCATTGATTCTCGTCTGTTATTGCCTTATTGAGATTTGTTGGCCTCTAAGTTCAATGGTATCAAAATGCAAGTTATTATCATCAACCCATTATGTCCACACCAAGGGGCACGGGTCTCTTCCCTGGGGAAGGTATAGGCCATACTCCACCACGGGGGCCAAGTCCGGATTGGTGGAGGCTTGTGAGACTAGTGGCTGGTCTTACTGTCAGAAGTTTTCAAGCAGCCTCTAAGGCCTCTGACTTGGCTTAACGACTGGCATCTATCGACGGGAGCCGGCACCAACTGCTTAACGTGCCTTGAGAAGCACGGAACCGCTCGGAAAAATGCCACTAGCGTTAGTCATAGGCGGTGACCTATCCATGGACTGAACGCGCCCTATGTTGCTTAACCTTAGTGATCGTTTAAGATCACTAAGGCAGCCCATGCTACGAGCGATTCTTTGCGAGAAAATACAAGTATATGACAGCAATCGTTTATTGTTTGACTGCCTTGTTGGTCAAGCTGTTAAAGCGCCTACCTAGCAAGGCAAAGGTCGTGGGTTCAATCCCCATGGGGGCTGCCGTACATTTGTACAACTGACCTCAGTCTGGGTGTTTTTCCATGTTTGTAAAGTCCTCGCCTGGTTATCCTGGTGGTCCACACGGTATCCTAGTTTGGGACCAGGTCAAGTGATTGTGTCGTGTGAAAGTTATTATTATTATTATCCGGGGTCATAACCTATCCCTTAGTACTGATTAGATTAGAGTAAAGTAAATAATAATAATAATATCCTCCACACAACACAATCATTTGACCTGCCCTTATTTTACATTATTCGAGATTTTGTACGGAACTCTAAACTTTTTGAAAATCCAATATAGCCTATGTTACTCACGAAGAATGTAGCTTTCTAATGGTGAAAGAATTTTTAAAATCAGCCTAGTAGGTTCTGAGCCTATTCATTACAAACATACACACACACAAAAATACAAGTCTTTCCTCTTTATAAGACGTCCTCTGTGGCGCAGCGGTTAGCGCATCTGACTACCATGCGAGAGGTCCCGGGTTCGAGTCCCGGCTGGGGACAAAAAAAAACCCAGGTCTTGGATGTTCACATATGTTTGGTTCCCACGACACAGGGTATCCTAGTGTGGGGCCAGAAGCAATGTTTGTGCCTCAGTGCCTGTATGTAAATGTTATTGTTATTATGTTTAGTATTATAGTAGATATAGAAGTACAATAAACAGAGGCCCTAGTCACTTGACTCAATCGTCATGCACATCCCATTCGCCGCTCACGCAAGGCTCGATCTGTTCCGCCGAGCTGCGCTCACGCACGCGACACTGAGATCAAATACTTTCTCCGCTACATCAGCTCTCTGTCAATCCTGGTTACCTTAACCCGTAATAGTTTCTGCAAGGAAATAGGGTCCACCAGTGAGGTAAGGCTTCGTGACAAAAGTATAGAGGAAGACACTTAATTGCAATTTCATTGTTGGAATAGCTTTCGATTAGCTTTCAGTAGACGAGGAAAAATTGTCTGGCAAGAGGTCTAAGGTTACCTTTAAGAACTTAATTCCGGATACCCTCACTTGACGAAAAAATGAAGTTCTTTTTTCTCATTTTATTTAAGATACTAATAAAGTACAGAGAAAAAACTATTACGTCTTAGCTTTGTGCTCCATAAATTGATTAAAAAATTGTTAACACAGAGATGCCCATTATGGACAAAAAATATTGATAAAAAAATTCACAAATCATTATCAGCGCGGGTTGCAAAGAACTTACGTTGCTTACAAGAAAACAAATTTAAAGAAAACTACGTTTTGTGACCAATTTTTTTTTTCTTGTAGGCGTGAAAGAAAATATCAATAGCCGAGATATAGGTATTCATTATAACAGTAACTTCTTATTTATTTAAACCTAAACTCAAAACATAACAAAACAATAAATACGTAAAATATTACAATGATAAACTAAATATTAAAACTAAGCTAAATATTAAACTAAATACTAAATAAATATTAAAAATTTACTCTAGACCAATGCCGTTGGGGAGAGTTCTCAAGATACATTACATAATATGTGAAGTGTTAAAAAGGTTGATATAGTGTAGTGCTTACTAAAGTTTCGTTCTAAAATGGTTTGCCCGCCGCCCGCGCCGGTTCCTGATTTGAGATTTTCACTTTGTAAATGTCTCTTAAATTTTCTTAAACTGGAAATCACGGGACAGTCGGATCCTCAATCTCTTGGTGAGATAGGTTTCATAGAATTAAGTTTATATTGATACATTGGGTAACCTCTGATCGCTTTAGAGATATACTGACAATGAGATATAATTATAGTGATTAGATACAAAAATAAAAGCGAACGCGTGTTTATTTTGATGAAAACCTAATATTCTTGGCCTAACCTTGCATCATCGAATTGATTATGCATGTGATTTAGTCATAATTTAGATATTTAATTTATGACTTTCTAACCTATGACATAATCGCACGATTTTTCACAGATGAATAAACATCGAGGCGAAATCTTTGCTTTAGACGTACATAATTAAGCTCATCACACACTAGCGCTTCAAACATTATACATGACACAGCGCGCTTATGTATAAATCCGGATGTCCACACACGAAAGTTATAAAATATAATATTATATACAATTCCTTAAAATATACCATAGAATCGTACGCCGTGCTATAAAGGATGTGACTACAAAGGATACCCGGAAAAACTATTCTTCGGTTTAAATTTAACTAGTACTTATAAGCAGAAGTAAAAATTTAGTTCAATTTCGGTACAAGAAAAAAAACATGTCACGGATACCAATAAGTAAACAAACTAAAACTAATAATAATTCATCATGGCTATAAAATTGAATAGGTCATATTATAAAGTGTACCTAAAAAATAAGCGTAAAAACTTTTCAGTCACTCCGGAGCATATCTGACGCAGTAGTTCCCCCAAGTTAAATAATTCAATTTATTTATTAAGTTAGTTTCAATGCAGAATGAAAAATTAGATACCTACCGAAACTTTTCATTGTTTTCAAAAACATTTCAGAAATTTTGTGGATTTGTTAAGAGTTATTCAATATATCGATACTGAAGAAGCGTTCTGAATTATTACAGCGCGGGTTTGTCACGCGCTTTAGCGTCGACGCCTAAACAATATAATAATACTAGACGAAAACCCGGCTTCGCTCGGGTAAAATGTAGACGCAAAATAATATTCCACTATGTTTTTTTTATATGGTGACGCCTCTGTATTTATCAACCACCAGTAGATATAAATCTCTTAATACATTCAGATACATAAGCTCACACCTGTATCCCAGAGGGGTAGGCTTTATGGCTGACCACGGACTGTCACCTGCCACTATCCTGACAAATCACTTTCGCTTCATCGACATCCATTAGTCGTTGCATGTACCCACATCGGTTTCGGGTACTTTTCATCTTGCCCTTTGCTAATACATCCCCTATTTGGTCGAAGTATGTCCAACTGGGGCGTCCCTTACCGGCCCTTCCACTCACATTCGCCCGATATATTTGCTTTGTCAGTCTTTCTTCGTTCATCCTCTCCACATCTCCAAACCAGCGCTACATTCCTTTTTTCAATTCTAGTCACTCACTACATCCCCTTTCTCTACATCCTCGGTCTCTGATCACTATTGCGTATTCTGTCATTCAAAGTAACACCACACATATTTCTTAAGGATCTCATTTGTACTGCACTAATCCTACTTTCACGATTCTTCTGCCATACCCAAATCTCGCTACCATGCTTACATCAGTATTGGAACCAGCACACTATTACGGATAGCCAATCTTGCTCTTTTGGACATGTTCTGGCTACTCACGAAAGAATGCAAGGGGAAAATCGGATACTTATCATAACTTTGTCATGGGTACCTCATCACAAATTACTAACTAAATGAGCTTCCTTCATAAACTTAACAGCTAGTGAATCTAATGACGTATTCAATGAGACGTAGAATCCACTTGGCTAATCAACTAAAAACAGCTCCCCCTCTTTGGCTTTACAGCTTTTAGTTTTATATTGACCACATGTTTTCTTCATCATTTTAATTTTTGGTATTTTTCTTATCTAGTGGCTTTTTCATTTCAATAAGTTTATTGGTACCTATAACTAAGCAAAACAATAAAGATCAATTTATGACTTTGATTTCCTTTTTCAATTATTTTTCAGACCCTTCCAAAACTCAATGTCAATTATTGTCTTCCCGCCAATGAAGAACACCACAGATTACTTACTACACCTTCTCAGTTGGCACAGATTATAATAACCTTCTTGGATGCCACGGTATGCCACACACCATGGAGTTTACAAATTAGATCAAAGGGCCGGTTTAGATTATCTTAGTGTTTAGGAGAGTGCTTTACTTTACACTCTGTTGCAACATTATGCTGAATCGGGCCCATTTTGGGGGCTCAACCTTTAATGTATTTTATTATTATTTTCATGTTGTACAGTTTATTTATTTTTACGTTTTTTATGCTTTCTGTGTTTTTTTTTTATTATTGTACGCACTCTGTGTGTGTGGTTTTTGTTTTGTTTTGAGTATCAAATAAATAAATTTTCTTTTTTTCTTTCTTTCTTTCTTAATTTCTTTCTTTCCTAAGGAGAGTGCTTTTGTAGAAACGTGTAAGCACCACTTGCTTTAGTACGTTTTACGGTATAGTACGGTTCTAGTTGCCTTTCAATTAGAATCAAAATAGAATTGGTTTCTATTGTTCTATCCAGTAACACCTGAGCGCGTTACTATCCTCGTTACTTATCTGTGTATAAACTAAAAATTTTGTGAGAACTTTAGGAGAGTGCGCAAGTGACCCGTGACGGGTGCGTGTTGTTTTCAATAACTCGAATTATCAAACTTACCTACTTATGTGTTCCATTAAAACTCATAGTATTTTGAGTAGGATAGCGCATATTTCGCGACGTCGACGAAGTGACACTCTACTGGAAGAAATATAAACGTTCACTCGAACGTCTAGTAATGTACTAATGCACTTGCCTCTCTAATTGTATTATAGCACTCTCCTAAACACTAAAATAATGTAAACCGGCCATAACAGTTCACAATGAAAACTTGTGACACTAACAAAACAATGATGACATTGACATGTTTACTTAGCAACGCCATTGTTGAATTTAATAATTTTTATATTGATGCTGCTCGATAATACGAATTTTCCGCCCATATGTTGTCGACTCAGATCAACTATTTTATTACGCTCTTTCATTTGGTGTGCATATCGTTCGAGTCTACCGTAGACCCGAACGAAATTATTAATATAGATGAATAAAATAAATAAACTTTGAATTTCAAATGTGACACTTATTACTATGGTCATTAAGATGCGTGAGAGGAAAAAGTCCTATGCACAGGGGTATTGCGACAGAGGTCAATAGATCACTTTCACTTGTGCTTCCAAGGCTTTGTTACGCAAGGGGCCACCTGAGAAACTGGTTACCATGGCAACTATGACGACATAGTTACCCTAATGATAATGACCGAAGACGAAAACAAACATTTGGGTCTACAGGGTATAAAGAATCCCGCCATCTATGGGGTATGTCAGCGGCACAATATTTTGGGTTGTAATAAAAATATTTTGTAACATACCTAATGGTCTGGATCAATTTACTTGATTTTTTCGGAAGCGTCCGACCATATCAAAGACGAGCTACCGACGACGACGCGAGCTCCGTCTCTGCTGCCCATGGTTAATCGGAACGCAACCTGGTCGGACTCTTCCGATGAAAATCAAGTAAGTTGATCCGGACCATTGTTACAATGTGTATTGCTTCTGAAAGTTTTAGTTCAAAAATATTCTATTTGAAATTGGCAAGCCAGTCCAGACTTGGCCCCCGTGGTAGAGTATGGCCTATACCTTTTTTTTTTTTTTGTTAACGGGGTGAAATGCTTTGTGCACCATAACCGCCACCCTTGGGGGAGGGCGACGGCCGTGTGTCGGACTCTCCTCTCCTAATAATAGGAGAGGCATACCTCCTAAAACACCCCGGGGGCCGTCCTGTCGCTCGTGCAATGGGGCGCCGCTGGATCTCGCTTGTGGTAAACCACAGTGCGAATGCTACAGCGGCTCCCCGGCGACGTCGACCCGACTCGCAAGGAGTCGGGCCCACCCTCACTGGAGAAGGGGCATGGGCCCCCACCCCCTTCTCCCGTCACGATGTCGGATGGCAGGTCCCCCAACCTGCCGTCTGTGACCCTCCCTCAACCTCCTCTATGCCCTCTGCTGAACAGAGGGACATAGAGGAGGGCCCCCACCGTGTGTTTTTTATAGAGGTTGTCTCCTCGCGGCCCGAAGGCCCCCGGCCCCACTCAGTGTGGGGTTACGGGTGCGGGGCCCATAGTGGACCCCGCGGGACATCCAGCAGCGCAAGGCACTGGACGTCCCCCTCCCTCTGGTTTTGGTCCGCGCCGGCCGAAGCCGGTACCCCCCATATCTGGAGGGCGTTCCCCTATCCGCCACCCGGAGGACGCGTCCGATGGAAGACCAGAAACTCCACACGGAATGGCCTATACCTTCCTCAGGGAAGAGACCCGTGCCCCTTGGGGGGACATAATGGTTGATGATGACGATGATGGGAAGCCAGCGTCAATCAGAATCAGAATCAGAATCAAGAATTTATTTCAACGTAAAGAATTTACATTCTGCTTGTTGAATGTCAATGTACATACAGTTATGTATAACGTTAGCCGCTGCCTTGGGGCCGTCTGTAGTGGAGAAAAAGGCAGCGAAAAAAAAACTCCACTCTGACCATCTTTTCTCAAGTCACCTTAAAGCTAATACAAATAAAACATACAAAATAATATCTTGGATGTGTTGAACACTAGACACATTTATCCTCTGATTTAATTTAATATTAAACTACTATTTAATGCCATATGTCCTTGTCTTCTAAATAATCGTTGATTTTATAATAAGCTTTTTTGCAAAGAGTGTGCTTAACACAATTCTTAAATCGCGTTGGGGGTAACTCTAATATATCTTGGGGTATCTTGTTGTAGAACCTTATACAGTGCCCCATAAAGGAAGTATTAACTTTTGCAAGTCTAAATCGTGGAAATGACAATTTATGTTTATTCCTAGTATTAACGTTATGATGGCTACCAAGAGTGTCGAAGTCCTTAATATTTTTCCGAACGTACATAATATTTTCATAAATGTATTGGCTTGCAACTGTTAAGATGTTAGTTTCTTTGAAAAAATCTCTTAGCGAGTCCCTACTACCTAGCTTGTAAATAAATCGGATCGCTCTCTTCTGCAAGATGAAGATAGTCTCAATGTCTGCTGCCCGGCCCCATAGTATTATACCATAGGACATAATACTATGGAAGTAACTAAAATAAACAAGCCTAGCACGTCAGTAAGTTCTCGGATTCTTTTCACGGCATATGCTGCGGAGCTTAGTCTGTGTGCCAATTTTATAATATGTGGACCCCATTGTAGTTTGGCATCGATTGTGATGCCCAAAAATACAGTATCTTCAACAAATTCTAGTTTATTATTTTCAATTACAATGTTCTTTTCAACTAATTTTACGTTAGGTAGGGTAAATTTCATACATTTTGTCTTTTTTGAATTTAACAATAGATTATTTACTGTAAACCAATCTAGAACGTGCGAGAGAGCATTATTTGCTTCGGCAAGATTATTTTCCTGTCTCTTTATTTTAAAAACAAGTGACGTGTCATCAGCATATAGCACTATCTCACACATTTTTTGTACCAAAAACGGTAAATCATTTACATAGACTAGGAAAAGGAACGGCCCTAAGATAGATCCCTGCGGGACTCCCATTTTTACAAGTGAGCCTGACGATTTAATACGATTTATTTCTGCTTTTTGAACCCTTCCTTCTAAATATGATTTTAAAAGATCTAGACTTAATTTTTTTATTCCATAGTGTTTTAACTTTGGGAGTAATGTTTTGTGGTCTACACAATCGAATGCCTTTGACAGATCACAAAATACTCCTATCGCATCATTATGATCCTCCCACGCACTGAAAATATGTTTAACTAACATGACTCCAGCGTCTGTTGTATTCCGCCCTTTAATGAAACCGAACTGCTGACTATGGAGGAGTACGTAATTATTGAAATGAGTAAGTAATTGATCTAAGATAATTCTTTCAAATATTTTACTTAATACTGGTAGGACTGAAACGGGTCTAAAATTTGTTGGATCTTGTTTATCACCGCTTTTAAATAAGGGTACTAACCTACTATATTTCATGAGGTCTGGAAATACTCCTTCATCTACGCATTTATTGAAAATCTGTGCTAACGGCAAAGCTAGGATAAGCTAATCTATCAAGACTTCAAGGGGAACACTGTTTTTGTTTCTTTTAATTGCTAAACAAACATGCAATCTCAAGGCGCGCAAATACAGGTTTGCTCTCAAAAAGTTTGTAACCGTACATTCATTACAAAAATCAAATGTTATTGCAACAGTTACTCAACCAGTTAACAGTTTCTGAGAAGACTTTAATTATGCAAATAATGTTGGCCTTCAGCGTGAGTACATTCAACAGCTTAGGTTACATTGATATGTATAAAAGTTTGTTTGAATCACATACACGCGTGTCTCGGAGGCGTAGACAGAGACTAGCCTCCTTAGCATGATGTGCTATCCCGCGCGCGAGAGTCGACGAAGACTCGCGCCACATCCGCTTCTCGTCCGCTACGTGACAGCAGGATAGGGCGAATCTTTCTCTACTTCTCGCGCACGGGATCAGAATCTGACTAGAGATCGCATCCTTTGGGTTTGCCGCTTGGAACAACCCTAACAAACTATTTTCTCTTCATTAACATTCTTGTCACTGCATGCAGGCACGCTGATTTTGGAATCCCTTTTCCAACGATATCTCTATTATATTTATTTATACATATATATCTCTTTAATACCTTCCTCAGGGAAGAGACCCGTGCCCCTCGGTGGGGACATTATGGGTTGATGATGAATATCTTTAATCCTCATCCTCTCCATACGTTAAAGTCAACGCAACATTCCTTTCGCAATTCTAGTCACTATATCAGAGGATATGGCAACTAGAGTTAAGAAAGGAGGTCTAGACCACATAATATGTCATTTATCATGCACAAAATCTTCAGAGAGGAATATAGAAAATATGATTCAGTGATTAGTTGTGGAAAATGTAATGACTAAAATTAAGAAAGGAATAATGAGATTGATCTGAACATCCTTTCTCAATTCCAGTTGCTACCTATATCCTCTTATATAGGGACTATAATTGAGAAAGGAATGTAAGCTCTATAACAATACCATAACAATTATGCAATAGAGAGCATCGGCATTCGGCCTATAAAACTCTGACCATTCTATTACACCGATCTGTAGGCCATTGCTGTTCAGAAGCGTGGATTTGGATCCATTGTTATGAATGTAATTGTTATATCTCCGTAACAGGTGTTAGCATTCGATTTGGTGGTTTGTAGACCTCATTCAATCGAATGAGAATGTTATCAGAGTCGATTAAATAAATAACATTCAAGTTACTTTTAACATTTGGCAGTCATAAAATTTAACACTTTTATATCTTTCATATCTTCACTTTTATATTTTTTATTGAATCGCTCGTAGCCTGGGTTGCCTGAGTGATCTTAAACGATCACTAAGGTTAAGCAACATACGGCGCGTTCAGTCCATGGATGGGTCACCGTCTATGACTAACGCTAGTGGCATTTTTCCGAGCGGTTCCGTGAAAGATGATGAAAGATATCATCATCAACCCATTATGTCCCCACCAAGGGGCACGGGTCTCTTCCCTGAGGAAGGTATAGGCCATACTCCACCACGGGGGCCAAGTCCGGATTGGCGGAGGCTTGTAAGACTAGTGGCTGGTCTTACTGTCAGAAGTTTTCACGCCGCCCTAAGGCCTTCGACTGCTTAAAGACTGCCATCTATCGACGACAGCCGGCACCAACTGCCTAGCGTGCCTTGCGAATCACGGAACCGCATCTTTATTATCATCTAACAAATGACAAAGTTAGGTACAGACAGACCAGAAAATAAATCAATATTTTCTGCGTTGAGAACGAATAATTGAATTCATCACCGATAACAGGTTCTTATATCGTCATTGATTGAGAAAGTACAACCCTAAGTAGGTATCTGTTTTTAAAATCTAAATCTGATTCCTAATTTATTTCATAACGAAACTGACCAAACCAGAACAATAGCCGAATCGTTTTGCCATCAGCGGCTTCCTGCGTACGCTGTACTTTGTATGCGTTTGGACATAGTATTTAACTGTGTTTGTGGGACAAACATCCTGTAATTTAGTTGTAAGATAATAGGGGAGGTGAAAGAACTTTATAATGGCTAATTGGGAAACTTATTTTTGTTCACTAACATATTGTAATCAACTGTCAGTAATCAGCTGTCAGCTGTCTTTTACAAATTGTTAGATACTATTTATAATTTATAAATTAAGTACTTTATAAACTCTTTTCCGGATTCTCGCACTTGATTAACTATCGGGAGAGTCCGACTAGGTTTCGCTCTGAACTCTGATTTGCAGAGCTTAATCAAGGTCAATAGAGACGGGGTACGCGTCGTCGGTTGCTCGTCTCTGACTCAGGGAGGATGATTAAGCTCTGCGAGCTAAACCTGGTCGGACTCTTCCGACAGAAATCAACTAAGTGAGGTCGGAATAAAGTTAATAATGTAGAGCGCTTACGAAAGTTTAAGTGCAAAAATTAATTAAAAATTACTGTTTGGTGGTTAGGTTGCGACTGTAATATTGGGTATTTGACAGGATGTCAAATGAGTTACTTTTAAAAAGGAATTTTGTATGAAAATACTTGCTAGTGACGTCACATTTCAGAGCACTCTTTTTATGTTTCATCTATTTTAAAATTGTAATAACTAGTAAATGATTAAAAGAAATACATTTTCCGAATCATTTTGCAATTTTTGTTTTAATCGAGCATCTCAAATAATTTATTGTTGATAGTGTCAAATACCGTATTAACATGCCACGAAAAATATACTGCCAGTGAAATCCTACCGCATCGGCAAAACACTATGGTCATAGAAGGATCATGACAGTTTTAGCTGAAATAATTTGACATTAAGCCAATTGGCATGAATACCTTACACCCGACAATTAACTTACTTCCAGACACTCAATGAAAGCCGGTTTATAACAAGAATTTCTGCCATAAGCCGGCTTCAGATTAAGATTATTTTAGTGGAAGCGACTTCTTTTTACAAATAAGATTGTTAGACTTCACATGAACGTATTTCGGGTCTGGGACGTATTTCAAGATACGACGTACAATTTTTCGGTCGTACCTAAGTAAAATTATCAAATTTTAATCAGCGCTAACTCTACTTAATTAGGTATCTATCGAGCATTATACTTTTATTATTTCAATATAAAGAAAAACTACCTATAAATTATTTACACAATTTCTCCAAACTATGAAGCAGCTTGTTGGTCCAATATCTATAAGTCACTTACTCATAATAGACACGTATATTATTTTTTACACATAAACAAAGTCTATTTAAATTCATTCGGCTTCATTATAAATTACCCGAATAAATATCTCCGTGACGCAGATTTCCTCATGCTTCGTTTGATATACTACTGATCTTAGAAAATAAACACAAAATTAGTCCAAGCGACAATTAAACAGAGTCAAGTCCGCCGACCCGTTACACGCAGGAATCTCATTCCGATGGGTATAACGGAACGTACGGCGGAACGCCATTGGCTGGACACAGACGTGCGAGAGAACTCGGCTTCTAAAATCCGGCTTCAAACCCCCTTCAGAACCTTCAAAAATTTAAGAGATGATCTTGCTGAACACGGATTGTAGTATGATTATGCCGCCTTTTTCGAAAATGCAAACACTCGCACGTGCGCTTGAATTCAATTAGCAATTCAAATATAGAATTTTTGACAAATGAGGTTAGAAGAAAAAATATTTTATCGCTAGCCAGTCTGCCCTTGGCCAAAGAGTTGTTATTTTAACTGACTGTGAAAGAAAAAGATTATCGACGTTCAGGACCTTATCTATAGGTACTAACCTTTAACTGGTGACAAGCGGTCTCACAGGCCGAACGGCGTCAGTGAAACGTCATTTCACCCCTTTCCCCGTGCCTCCCGTCTTTGAGCGTCTGAGTAGCTTGGACTTTAGTTGCGCTCACGCAGTAGAGAGGGATAGCTGCATCGAACGTGCCCAAATCGATAAGTTACATCGATATGAATTTCGATAGCGGCCTCTCAGACCCTACGTCACCAACTGCGTAACTTTTTAACGGGATTTTGCCGTAGTGTCATTTACATATTTTTCAGCTTTTACTTACGATGAACAATTCCGGACCTCCATATAAGAAGTGGAAGGTATCGGGAGCCAGGAATGTAGTGCCAAACAGTAGTAAACTGCTTTCATTAGCAGCAAATCTACGTCATCGTGAAATTGAAGAATGGCTGGTACAAGAAGACTCAAGTGGATCGGGAACCGAAAATTTTCTCGAAAGTTTCGTTCCGGAGGTGAGTGATCATAATTTATGAACCGAAGAAAGTGAAGATGAAGAATCGGAGTTACATCCAACCACAACCCAACTAAATCAATTATGCTCTGGCTGTCAATAAAAATTACTAAACTTTGACCATTGTCAGTTTTGTGAAATGACACTTGTGATTAAAGTTTTATTTTTTTTAGTCAATTAATGTCTTAACTTTATGGAAAAAAAGTATTTTTATTATAATTGTGTTGATTTTCATTTTATAATTCGTAATTATTGGTCTCACCTCTAGTTATTTTAATTTAAAAACTACTTTCATTGTAATGGCAAAGTTTCTACTTAAAATTATATTTGGACTATACTTAATTCTTTTATTTTGTCCTTTACTAAGTTATTAAACTATCTTTGAACATTGCGGTAAGCTACAATACTTAATTTCTATGGTATAGACACTTATATGGCAGCGGCCTCTCAGACCGCTCGTCACCAGTAACGTTACACAAAAACCATGTCACCAGTCAAAGGATAATAATGCTATAATCCCTGAAACTATGCGATTAAAAAAACGGCAATATTTAGAATGGACTTGGAGGAAGGTTATAGGATAATCCGATTACCACGCGAAAGAAGTCGTAGGAACTGCTAGTTGAGTGTAAACTTTCAATTGTCGTAGAACAAAAAAATCCATACATACGTACATAAACTAACACCTGTATCCCAAAGGAGTAGGCAGGGACAAGGGACTGCCAATTGCCAAGAACAATAAATTTTAAACCAAAAATCTAAAACTGCATTGTAACACGTTGTGTTCTGAGGTAAAACTCGTTTAACAAATAAAGACGTATTAAAAGAAGTTTTAAAAAAGTAAACTTTAAAAAATCCTTTATAATACAGGAACTTTGGTAATAAAAAATGCGAGAGTCTGAAAAAGAAAAAGGCGAGAGAGATTGACTAATAACCCAGATATTCTAGGTAACACGGTAAACCTTTCGATTGGAGGCTATATGCGCCATGGGCTATAAAATGCCACTTCTATTTATATACCTAGGACTAAGTAAGAAAAGTTCTTTCTCAAGCACTTTCCGAGAGCCGTTTATTAAGGAGGTAGGGCGGCTTTGACGAATGGTGGCTTGGACTTCAGGGAATATTTTGGTGCTGCAAATGTCTAAAAACGTTATGGGGACCTTCAGGTTGAGTATGTCTTAGGGCGGGCGGTCTGATTAACATACATACATAAGCTCACGCCTGTATCCCTGAGTGGTAGGCAGAGACCAGGGACACCCTACCTGCTGTCTTCAGTGTATTTTCTTCAATTATTTCTTGATCCTGTTTTATACACAAACGTTCAGATTTTTTTTCAAGCGAATAGAACAAGTGAAGGAATGTATCGTTGAAAGAAATATATTCTCGAATGAGTGTCTATCGGTCAATGTTTCATTTGTCTTGATAAGCGTCGACCATATTTCCTGATAAATATTAACTAATAATTACTTCATAACTAATGCTGGTCATTAGCGAACGAATCTTCGCATATGCCTATAAACAACACTATAAAATAATTGTAAAACAAACTGCAAAGCCTACACTAAAATGTGGGCAACGGCGAAGCTTCCCAGGCTAACTAAGCGCGAGATGCAGTCGTAACGTCTGGAATTACTGTCATAATATTCCACTTAGAGCTAGTGAATAGCTAGAAATGCATTAGGTGGCTATGCAGTATGCAGTTAGAGGAATCGCTAGAGGCACTGGCTTAATACCTACATGGTCTGCAGTTTGGAGCCTACTTGGAGCCTGCAGTCATGGAAGGTACATGTCACAGTACTTTCAATGATTGTTTTGTTTTTATTTTATTTTTATTATTCTTGTTTTGTTGACTTTTGTGTTTGTTTATTACGTCCTTGACTACATTGTGTTTCTGTGACAAATTCTAATAAAAGTCTGCTTTCTTTGTTACAGGCACCTACATAAAAGTCCTCTAAGGGCGGGTTCTGAATTGAGAATATAACTAAATAAATTTTTAGGTAACCTTCTGTCAAGCTCATTTTTGAGTAAGAAATGGAAATAGCAATTACTAATAAGTGAGTTATGAGTTTGAAGGAATTGGATATTATAATAAATAAATAAAAAGCCTTTTATTGTTCTTCCGAGAAACGTTATACATAATTTACAATCATTTTTCTTTCTTTTTTTTTTTGAATTGGATAATTTGATTCTACATGCAATGAATATAACAAATTCAATATATTTATCTATCTATTTACAATTAATCCGAATCATATACGAATTAAAATGTATAAATCATGTTAAAATCATAAAAAATTATGAATTATATTAAATTAAATTAAAAATTATGAATCATATTAAAATCAATAAAATTATAAATAAATTATTATCAATTATAAATTAATAGTTACTGTAAAAAAAAACAAAATTGATCATATCAGAAGAACCCCTGGTAGGGTGAAAACCTCCTCCAAGTTCAACCACGAAGGAATTGGATATTAGGCAAAATTATTAATAAGGTGTTTTTTTTTTAAAGTTTTCTCTAGCTATCATTTTAATTCTATTATCATTTTATTTATTTTTTTTATTTTGTCCACGACTGTATGTACTGCAGCAGCCCGTTAGCTGCCCACCTGAGATCGCGGCGCACGCGCATAGCTAGCGCAAGCGACGTTCGCGAAACAACGCGCCGACATGACAACATGTCAATTTATTTCACTCCAACCGAAGTCATCTGAGGAATGTGACTGGAAGAAATCGAAGTGAGACCGAAAGAAAGTTGCAAATTGGTGTGATTGATTAAATTGCTGAGCTGTCTAGAGATTCGTTTTAGAAACGTTCAGAAACTGCATAGAGACGTGGAATTATTCTTCCAATTGGAAGAATAACTCTGTGGTGTCTCTACAAGACTCAAATCCGACTGCATCGTTGGTTATTTATTACACAGGGTAGTGGGATCGATTCCCGACAGATGTCACCGTATGTCTATCTTGACGCGCCTGGTTGACGCCTCAGGAGATCCGAGGGTTGGTGCCTTCTTTGGCTAAAGTCTAAGCCTTGCCACGATGCAAAGCCGCCAGCATTCTCGGAAAGCCTGCCTCGAAAGCTTTTCTTCTGATTTGCCAACAACGATCTAGCTCAAATATTTTATTTAAATTAAAAAGTAGGTTTAGTTTTATTCTATATTGTAAGAAAAAATATTAACTATACTTTATCGTATAATGTGGCTCAATAGGAGTGTCGTACTATGATGCACTACGTGTGACACATTTCGCCCAGTACCCATTCACACGTCACACACACACAGATCTGTGTGATGTGATATGATCTGCACATCATACTACATATAATCAAACTATACATAATCAAGACCCAGAGCGATTTTGTAGCTTGGAACTTTATCTTCAACTTCCTGAACTAGGAGTACCTAAATAATGCAGAATAATACAACAAATATCTTATCACAGTGCCGTAGTGCAATTATCGGACAGATCCTTTCATCACTGCAATAAAAATTATCACAAGTCGTCACGTAAATCACTCAGAACAGTAAACTGAGATGTGTAATGTAATTAAATCAGTCTCTCCGATATTTCATCACCTCGGCGATCCAGGCAGGTTTCTCAAAGGGCCAGTAATTACGACATTTCGGCGCCGGATCCTTTGCTCGTTTCCGGTTCTTAAGAAATACCTGATGCTGGTGGCTTGTAGAGTGTCATGATGTAAATAATAGCTGCCCCAAAAGGATGTACGGATATTGTATTCGATTTAAGGTGATTTGAGAAAAGATGGCCAGTGTGGATTTTTTTTTTGCTGACTTCTCTAACATAACGTATAACGTTGAAATAAATTCTGATTTCTGATGAGGCAAAATATGATTTTGGAATGACGAAAAAGTTTGTCAGGATCGTGGCAGGTGACAAACTCTGGCCTACCCTTCCGGAATAAAGGTGTATGTAACATAACTATATCATCTTCAGACACACACTTCAAAGGATGAAGGGCGAAAATGTATGAAGCGTGGGCCCACCTATAATAATAATGGCTTGTTTATTAAATTAAAGGTCTACATACATACGTTCATTATCAGCCAGGCGCATGCCAGAATTAGCTGTGTGTCTACAGAGTTTTTTTTATTTAGAAAATGTTGATGTTTTTGGTTATAAATAGAAGTTTTTGGTTTATAAAATCATTTTTTTTGCTTATATGTAAACCACCTAATGCTACATCCTGTATAAGATAATAAGTTGAGATTTTTAGGGCAGGAAAATAAAAGTTTTTGGTTTATAGAATAAAAATAACATAATTATAACAGACCAATAACTATCATTTAAAAATTACATTAATTTCTTGCTTAACCTACTAATCAACAATAACCTCATTCAGAAACATAGCAGGACCATTAATCTGATTATGTCTTCCGTATCCCAGATACCATAGAATAGACACAACATGCGCGCAAGTACCTATTGTAACTTGTCAAACAAGTGCAGAAATGCTCGACGATTGTACCTCTTCCTTCCTGGCTAGGGTCTATTAATACGACCGTATAGTAAGTCCAGGCCCGGACGTGTCGTGACTGTATCCGACCCTTTAGTAACCACATTGTATGGTTCTCTGGCAAGTTAGGGATAGGGAAGAGAATGACATTCAGCGCCGACCCCAAATAATGGGAACAGGGCAAGAATATGATGATTGTTTTTTACATGAAGCGATTGCTAGACAACCCAGAAGGGCAACCAGATGTGCCTTATGTTATGTATGCAATGTAGTCTGCGCTAAGGTCTAAATGGCCGTAAGTCACCTCTTACGACATCCATAGGCTGAAATGGGTTGGTCATTTCCTATTATAGTAAATGATGTAGCATTAAGTGGTTTACATATTAGCAAAAAATGGTTTTATAAGCCAAAAACTTCTATATAATTATAACCAAAAATATCAACTTTTTCTAAATCGAAAAACTCCAGCCACACAGCGAATTCTGGTATGCACCTACCTGATAATGAACGTATGTATCTAGACCTTTAATTTAATAAACAAGCCATTTTTATTGGAGGTGGGCCCATTTTGCACATCATCCCTTAATATAGTTGTAGAAGGACATTACGAACATAAGTAATACTAGACGTAATATCTATGGAGAAAGAGTAATTATTATTTTTAGAGTTCCACCAAAGGGTGAAAACGCTGTCCGTCTGCTAGACTCTTTGCAAACCGTCTTATAAAAGAATAAATGATTATTTCATTGGTGACGCCAGTTAGCTTCAGGAAGCACCTTATTCAATCATAACATTGTATTTTCTCATAAGCAAGTCTCAGCGTGACATTGTCGCCTTGGCGAGTGATAAAACCATTCACTTGCCAACAAAGCAAGTTTGTTTAGATACAGTTGCATTAGCCTCTGCAGTGGAGGACGACTGAGGACGAATGCAACTAGAAGACAGAGATAAAGCAGATACAGAGATAGGACCTAATCTATGAAAGTAAACTGTGATTAAATGTGACAGTGACAACGAAATAAATATTATTGTATTTGTACAACGTCAACGTCAATCACATGCATCACAATGTTAGCAATTATTTTGTTTGGCGTGTGTAAGTACAATAGTGACATAGGTACATCTGTGGGACATTGAGGTGACACTAGGTTGCGAAATTCTACGAAATTCTCACGAAAGCTGCGAAAAACAGCGCACCTTCGATAAGGGCTTTGGTTACAAAGTCGGACTTAGTGAATGCAATCCCCCAAGATAATTTAAATCCAAGTATTTGCGGGACCAGACAGTTTTAGTCCCGCTGGATCCGGGATCCAGCAGGTTGGACTTGGTCCTCTGAAATTAATCGTGCTCGTTTTCATGTTTTTTTAAGCAGCCTACATTCGTCCCACTGTACTGTAGGGCACAGGCCTCGGGCACGTAGCCTGGGCACAGGCAGAGGCCACAGGCCAAAAAGCGAAAATGATTCACACGTTCACTGGAGGAGTGACAGCCGGAGAAGACAGCTAAATGGGAAGAACGGAAAAGTGGTTGTTATTCAAGAATCAGTGCCTGATGCAATCATGAAAGAGCTCTTCAATAAAAGCGCTAAATGTCACGACGACGCGGCGAGGTGTGTCTGAGACGCGACATAGCTAGTTGTGTGGACAGAACGATGGATTTAGGATTATCATCCTCTCTGCGAATCGCTCGTCGGCTAGGCTGCCTGAGTGATCTTAAGCGATCACTAAGGTTAAGCAACATACGGCGCGTTCAGTCCATGGATGGGTCACCGTCTATGACTAACGGTAGTGGCATTTTTCCGAGCGGTTCCGTGCTTCGCAAGGCACGTTAAGCAGTTGGTGCCGGCTGCCGTCGATAGATGGCAGTCGTTAAGCCAAGTCAGAGGCCCTAGGGCGGCTTGAAAACTTCTGACAGTAAGACCAGCCACTAGTCTTACAAGCCTCCACCAATCCGGACTTGACCCCCGTGATGGAGTATGGCCTATACCTTCCTCAGGGAAGAGACCCGTGCCCCTTGGTGGGGACATAATGGGTTGATGATGATCGTCTCTGCCCTCCGATGCGATGCTTCGATTGTTTTTGTCCAAACCCTGTCTTAAAACATGTTCTTATTTAAAGCTTTTAACTTATTAAAAGGGAATTGCATTCGTATATGGGCATCTTTTTTTACAGTGAAAACTTCGAAATTCGTTTAAAAAAATATTTTTTTTATGTTTCATAGATTTTTTGAACTAGATTATCCTTTTTCCAAATGTGTATTACTTATTCGTATTGACGACAAAACCCGCTCCATTTAGTGCGATCGCGTCAGTGAATGAAATGTTTTCGACCATTAACAGGTAAAAAATACTCTACTAACAGCGAAAACAACGATGTCTTGTGTTACAGTGATATACTTATTATTTTTAAATGCATAGTCCGTATTCCTAATTTAAAGTAAAGTTTTTTTTTTTCATTTCATGTAGCGTAGAAACAATGATGACGAACTTTAATGAACGTCACAAATTAAAAGAGAGAGTATGGGCTCAACTGCGCATGCGCACCGTGGATTAGCGATTTCAAGTGCTGAGATATTATGTGAACAGCTAAGACACTCAGGTTTCTTTAAAATGAAACTTTTTTGAACCAAAACAATACACATTGATCAAAGATTTTTTTGTAAATGTTTGGTCCGGATCAACTTAGTTAAGAATTTATCAGACGAGTCCCACCAGGTGTCGCTCCGATTCGCAGAGCTTAATCATGGTGAGCAGAGACGGAGCTACATACATAAGTTGATCCGGACCAAAAGTTTACAAAAAAATCTTTGATAAATATTTGAGGAAATCCTCAGTTTAGTCTAGGCCTCTAGGGTCGCACTTCTGTCGTATTTCATTCTGCGAACGCAATCAATACCTGAGCAAACAAAAACCGGCTCTACACACACAGGGTACAGTAAATAGTTGCCCAACACCAAGGCCTGAGAGCGCCGTCACTTGTTTTTCGCTCATTACCTTTTATTTGCGATTCTTGAGGTGGTGAGCGGTATCATCGTGCCAAGCTTTCTTTACGGTTTGGCCTGCTAGATATATTGAAAATTACCACCTGCCCACCTGTTTTGTGAAATAAACCGGTGTTAGGTATCTATTCTATTTCCAGACGAGTTCTTGAGTGGAGACCGCGGATCGGTAAACGCAGTGTAGGACGTCCTCAGACTCGGTGGAGCGATGATCTTCAAGGGCGGCTGGCAAGAGCTGGATGAGAGTAGCCGAGGACCGTGCTCAGTGGCGTGCAATGGGAGACGCCTATGTCCAGCAGTGAACAACCATAGGCCGATGATTATCTATTCCATTTTATTACAGCCAGGTTCGATTAAGAAACCTGAACTCTATTAATAATGACTCTATTATTATTCTTATAATGTGCAGTGCTTACGAAAGTTCTAGTTCAAAAACCTGAACTCATTATCTGTATTACCAAATGCTGGTTTGTTTCGGATAGCTCGTTGGAATAAGTCACTCTTAACTCGAAACCGATTGCAGCAGGCATAACTTGCTGTAATTTAATGGTAATTTTTACTAACTTTTGTTGACACATGCCTCCTTTTTACGGCTTTATTTAACGATAGCCTTTAATTTGACAATGCTACGGCAACAGCGCCAATATTTAAGTTGGCAAGTAACTGATATTCTGTGTTGTGATATGACCTTGAAAAGATAACGTTAAAAACCATTATTTTGAGAGGATCGGCCTACCAAAAATTATACAGTAATAAAAATGTATCTTTATTTTCATAGCATTTGGAACCTTTCTGCATTGCGTATTAGAACAGTATAATAGGCTAGTTGCCTTAAAACATGTAATTAGTCCGTCTTTTATATTATTCAAAAATAAGGGAGACGTATTTATTTATTTGTAAATTAGACCAAAAATTACAAAGATATAGCCCATTAAAGTTACGTGTGACGTCACGCAGTGCTGCATTTTTTAGCACGGAGTGACGTCACACGTAACTTTAATGGGCTATATCTTTGTTATTTCTCGTTTAATCTAAAAAAGAAAGAATACGTGTCCAATATTTTTTTTGTAATCTAAAATACGGACTAAATAGAATTTAATTATTTTGACCCTGGAAACTGCCCTGTTACAAGAAATTATAGTCGTTGTATTACAGTTGCAGCCCATTCATTAGGTCCTCCTAATAATTACAATAATAATTTTCACACAACACAATCTGTGCCTAAATTCTGTTAATGTATTGTAGTACAATAATAACTGCATGAACATGGCGATTTAGTTTCATTGCTGCTTCAAGTCTACGCGCGCACTCAAATCAAGATGAGGCGTCAATAGTATGAAATAACACGTGACCCGACCCTGTATTAAATACGGGGTCGGGTCATTGTCATCGAACTAAAATGCACTAATAGAATAGAGGCCCTGGTCGCAAAGTAGGATAACCTGTAACTATCGAAAAACACTCAGAATCTATTTAATTTCTCTTTTTTTTATAAAAGAAAATATATATAGAAATGGGCGGGACACCTGGCAAGGTTTCCCGCCTTGCCAGGTGTCCCGGCAGGTGGACCAAGGCAATCACAGAGTGGTGGCCGAGAACAGGACGACGGTCAGTGGGCAGACCTGCGACGCGATGGTCGAACGATGTCGTAGTCGGCGGAACGTCCGTGGATGCGAATGGCAAGAGACCGTGTGAAATGGCATTTCGGGGAAGAGACCTATACCCAGCAGCGAGCAACGGTGGGCTGATGATAACGATAATGATGACAATAAAGAGTCTAATCTAATCTAATCTTCCAGAATGCCAATGCTAGGCCACGCACGGTACACTTTCATCCCTTCTCGTTCGTTAAGCAAACTTCATCTTCATCGTTTATCTCGCTCACAATTGCAGACCAATAACACTCCAAACCTACCTCACCAAAGTCGATAATTACCCAAACAACTCATAGAGCGCTCTCGTAACCTTGCGAGTAACGCTAATTTGACGATCATTTAACACGCAACTTGCGACACTAAGCAGTCCACGTTAACCTTCCACACTTGCAGTCGACACGCCACTTTCATCAACCATTGCGCAAGAGTCGAATCTCGATCGATGGTCTCCAGTGAACCGTTTTTATTGCTCGGGCGCACGCTACGATCGGGCCGCTCGAACTGGATGTGCAAGGTTCTGGTTTGGTCTTGTCATTGATTTATTTATACGGCTTGTCATTGAAATAATGTGATGTCAGTAACAATTCTAATGAGCAAAAGCTATGAGGGTTCGAAAACTGCTATGACGACAAAAGCCTGCTCTTCTTGGCTGGAGCACTGAACGTAGTTCTCTGGTCTGCCGTCTGCTGACCGTAGGCTGGCTACTCAATTAACATAAACATTTACATACAACACATACATTGCTACTGATCCCACACTAGGATACCCTGTGTCGTGGGAATCGGAAACAACGACACCATGAGTATGTAAACACCCAAGACCTGAGGATTTTTCTCCTCAGCCATCCTCATCCAGCCGCTGCCAGCAATCAGTCTCAGATAGTCGGTCAAGCGAGCTGGTGGGCGTACTACGCTGCGTGTGCCAGTTCAAGATATTCACTCGAGAACTTTTGCACCCCATCGACTATAGATTCTTTGGCACTTGAGACCAGTTCTCGACTTCAGAAGGATTTGGTCGTATCGGTTCTTCGGCACTTGATACAAGTTCTCGACCTCAGAAGCATTTAGTCGGATTTGTCATTTTAATACTTTACAGGAGAGCGAGCCTACAAGTTACTATAAGCACTTACGACATTATGCACCTAAACCACCTTACGACATTTCAACAATAGAATAAAATAGGAAAATGTTTCTCAGATTATTAGAAAGAGCTCGACGAGCTGAGATTGAAGGTATAAATGTAAGAACATACAATACAAATACGAGAGTTGTCGTTGGCTTTCAACTTACTACAGTCTGTTAGGTTTTAGAATATACCTCAACTGAGCAATCAAAACCCGATTATATTGCAATAAGGTAAGGTTTATTTTGTATTGTTCTTTTTAACTTTACATAACTTTTCAAAATAGTGAAGAAAAGTTTTATACAGACAAGGAGAATCTCCTTGATACAGAGCAGGAAGTAGTATTACACTCGTGTGCTTTCGGCGAAAACCGAAGCCTACTCTAGAGCCCGAGGTATATTCTAAAAGCTGCCGGCCGCCAATTATAAAATCCTATTCTTTCCCAATCACTATTATTTTGTGGGCCGGCAATCGAAAGCGCCTTACCTTCATAGTGGTTGTCGTCGTCGTCATTGGCGCTGCCGATCTGGCGACAGAGGTCCTCGTACTCCGCCCAGTACGCCGCCAGGGCCGAGGGGTCCGGCGCGCGGGGAGGGGCCGCCATCCGCACCTCTGGGGCCTCCTGCAGACAAGAAATAGATACTTTAAGTAAGTAAGTAAGTAGCTGCTAAAGATAAGAGTTGATAAGTGAGGTACAGTGGACAGCTGATGAGCCTTTGCATTGTGTAGCACAGTCAATCGTAAATCGTAATGTGGCCGAATATAGAGTGTGCATGTAGTGGTGGGTCAGCTGTCGACTGTAATTTAACATTAATTTTATGGTATTGCTGCCAACTTAAATGCTAAAAGAGTGCGATTAATTCGCCAATAAACTGCCACGCAGTTTGGCTTTGTTTGTTTTTAAAATTTAAAACTCTGCTATAGAAACGTACCGTGCCTATGTCAATAAATAAATTAATTAATTAAAAACTTTGACTTTAATACTTTAACTAAAACAATCTATAATCCACAAAATTTTCTTCAACCTGTAGCCACACAAAGCCATATCTAGTTACGTCTGCCGACTCAACGAATAGAGCTGGACCAAGCAGAATCTTCTCGTCGGTCTAGACGCTGAATCGGCAAGCGGATGTTTGTTCAACGGCCACCTGCGGCGGCCGAGCTTAGCGATAGCAACTAGAAATAAGTTAGTCTTAGACCAGAGTTTGTGACAAATACACGTCTCTATTAATTAAAAATTGTATTTTTAAAACGTCCTCCCGCTCGCACGACGCTTGACTATCTAGGTGAAAGTGAAAGTAAACTACATTTATTGCCAAAACACAAAAAATATTTTGCAAACTTTAGATTACAAAAAACATAACATAAACGTGTTGTTATTGGTGTAACAGTATTAACAAACTTATATCAACGATTTTGAAAAAAGGACCCATGCTCAGCAATGCATCTCGGCGATATGTCGCCCGGAGATGCATGCAACACTGGTCGGCGCTGATTTTCAGCATGAGCCATTAGACAGGAAGGATAGGAGGTCTCCAAACTGTTAAAATTCTTAATTTACGTGACCTTAAACCGAGGGAACGGAACGAAAAATCTCACCCAATCCAATGACAAAAAAAACACAGGTCTTGGATGTTTACATGTTTGTGAAGTCGCTGTTTCTGGTTCCCCCGACACAGGGTATCCTAGTGTGGGGCCAGAACCAATGTATGTGCCTGTATGTTTATGTTTATCTCACGCAAGTGTATTTCTTCGGAATATTTTCGAAAGTTTGAAAATACTCCTCAGATCTGTTAATTACGGTCAATTGTAATTCTTCTAATAATTCTTCATTTTTTATTTCATTATTTTTCAATTTTACCATCTTCAATATTTTGGACAATAAAATAAAGCACTGTATCTTAATAATTTATGGCTCTGCGGCCAATAATGTCTTGTAGGTCAAGGTGGCACAAAAAATACGAAAAAAATTATAAATACAAAAAATCGCGGAACATACATGAGAGAAAATCGGGTATCCCTAGGGGTGCTCTACCTCTGGACTTCCGCTTGACACTATTTTTGGGATACCCTGTATGTATGAGCTTATGTAAGTTTTCTTCTTCTTCATATAGCTATAGAATAGGTCCCCTCAATCACGGTGATCGAACTCACGTCATCATAACCAGATGGCTGATAAAGACGGCTCCACAAAGGCGACCGCAATGATAGCGCCAGCCGGTCCGGACTCTAATTGATGATACGACTAGCGACCACATAAATGTCCCCAACGGGACCGTCGACCGCAATCACTTGACCAATTAAACGATGCAAGTGTTTCAATTAAACTTATCAAAGTCTCGATGGGGTAAGCAAAACTTATCATGGTAGAGTCCCACTATACCGTACGACCCACTGACCAAAACCTAAGTCAAAGGACTCCAATCAGCTGAAATGAAGATGCTGAGGTGGATGTGTGGCATAACAAGGCTCGATAAGATACGAAACGAGTACGTAAGAAAGCCTTGGAGTGCGGACCATCGCCGACAAAGTCCAAGAGAGTAGGCTAAGATGGTTCGGCTATGTATAAAGAAAACCCCCAGACTTTGTTGGAAACGAAGCGCTGCGTCTGTCCGTTCCCGGATAGGGATCCAGAGGAAGACCGAGAACCAGGTGGATGGACGTAGTGAGGAAAGACCTCAAAAAGTGTGATGCTTCTGAAGAAGATAACGGGAACAGGGCGAAGTGGAGGGAGAAGATAAGGAAGGCTGACCCCACCATCATGTGGGATTAAAAGTCAGGAAGAGAGAAATAGAGAGTTCCACTATAGGGCATAGGCCTTCTCTCTAAGAGAGAAGAATTAATTCTAGTGAGTGCACTACCACCAATTCTTGTTGGGTTTGCGTCCTTAAAGTAGTTAAGTTCAACGGATAACCAGAACGAAAACCACCAAACGTACTTTCATTTATTATGTTAATTCGCCGGTGGCTCCATGAGTAATTGATGATTTACAAGCCGTGTCGAATCGTCGACTTTATAATGCTTTATTTGATCGTATTTTTGTCTCTTTTGTGCGCGACGTACGTCAGCTGTCGATGATTCATTTTCTTTCTCATTGAATTGGGTTATGCTACAGTACATTGGCTGCTATTGTTTTCAGTCGCTTATGTAAGTTTTGGTTTCAATAGGCTTTCAATTTGACGGTGTAAAAAAAATGATTTATAGATATTCCTATAAATTATGAGCCTTCAAACGGTTGGCCGTTTGAAGGCTCATAATTTACCAGGACACCAGGATAAATTTGATTTGCCATTTTATCTAAATGGGCCTGGTTTAGCTGAATCTACGACGACGTCACAAGTCAGTAAAGGCGTCTCTCATTCATGTCATTCTAAACGTTGGTTTTGTGAGGTCATGATTCCTCTGCGACGCCAATGATCTCAAGACGGCATTTTGGCGGCTTATTTTAGAAGGGAATTTTTCATATGCTTTTTTTAAAAGTATTTAAAATTAACCTTTTCCAGAAACCAGTGAACTAAACAGAAACCAGAATAAATAAGTTTCCACTTAAATAAATCCAACATAAAATACGAAATCAAACCACGACTTGTATTTGCCACGATAACGACTTATGATTGAAGGAATTACGAAATCCTGTTTGGTTATCGACAAAAAATACAATAATACTGCTGGCTCTACAACGTTAATTCGATCGAGAAGTTGCGTAGGAGTCAGATTATAGGCAAGAATGATTGGAATTATAATAGAATCGAATACAGATACACGAGGATATTGGGTTATTCACCAACTGGACACACATTTTTATTAATAAATTAGTATCATTTATTCTTTCGTCATCTGGACACACAAAGATTTTTATGTGTGTCCAGATGGTGAAAGCTGAAATAATAATTTTTATGTTTTCACCAACTGGACACACTCTGTTTTTTTGCAGAAAAGAGTACAGTCAGGTAAACAATCGTCTCGCTCATGGAATTATTGACCACTAACAATGGTCGCGTTCATAGTGTTCATGCTGATAGCTTCAATTCTTGCTATAGGACCTTCATCATAAGTTTTATTCCCTGTATCTCGATTCCCATAATGTCGCTTTGCGTTTTACTTT
Organism: Yponomeuta plumbellus; assembly: GCA_947310845.1. NCBI lineage: Eukaryota > Metazoa > Arthropoda > Insecta > Lepidoptera > Yponomeutidae > Yponomeuta > Yponomeuta plumbellus. Next base: position 23,865,457 of record OX371193.1, on the reverse strand, counting down.
AATTCCCAGTACTTCGCTCCTTGCTTTACAGTGGTTTCCAGTACGCCCCGTTGCACTTATGGTATAGTCCAGAGCGGTCGGTTAAAAGTACTAGGGTAACAAAAGTTAGTAGGTAGTAGTAGTAAACAACTATGTTTAATACTGCGCAGTATTAAGCAACACCATGAACTAAGCCGCATGTTTTTCATGAGATTTTATTTTAGCCGCAATCTCTTACATACTTCTGCTACCCTAGTACTTTTTTACTATTTACTGTAAAATTATTTTTAAAGTATTGTAAAATTACCCGTTTCCAGCGGTGGAACGTTTGATGGAGGATGATGATGTGACAGAAAACATTCTGCGCATGACTGTACTTCGTCATAAATTCGGGTAAAATTCGAATGTGTGTCCAGCAAAGGTAGTATGAGGACGTGAGTCGCGCGCGACAACGTCAAAAGTCGCGAGAATTTGACAGTTGATGTACTGGAAAGTCGCGACTTTTGACGTTGTCGCGCGCGACTCGCGTCCTCATACTACCTTTGCAGTTGACGAAAACGTTAAAACGATTTAAATACGTTTCACTATCTGCAAAGGTAGTATGAGGACGTGAGTCGCGCGCGACAACGTTAAAAGTCGCGAGAATTTGACAGTTAATGTACTGGAAAGTCGCGACTTTTGACGTTGTCGCGCGCGACTCGCGTCCTCATACTACCTTTGTTGGACACGCGTAAAAATCTTGGTGTGTCCAGATGACGAAAGAATAAATGATACTAATTTGAGTTTAACCAACTCGACACAGGTGTGTCCAGTCATGTGTGTCCAGTTGGTGAATAACCCAGGATATTAAGCGCACGTATCGAGAGAGCTTCGATAACACTGAGCTGTAAACGACCTCTGTGGCGTAGTGGTTAGCGCATCTGTCTACCAAGCGAGAGGTCCCGGGTTCGAATCCCGGCTGGGGACAAAAAAAAAGAAGCCCAGGTCTTGGATGTTTACATGTTTGTGACGTCGCTGTTTCTGGTTCCCACGACACAGGGTGTCCTAGTGTGGGGCCAGAAGCAATGTATGTACCTGTATGTAAATGTTTATGTTTAAAATGTGTATACACACATACATAAGCTCACGCTTGTATCCGAGAGAAGTATAGGCAGAGACAAGGGATTGCCGCCTGCCACGATCCAAATAGGCGAGATAGCCAAATAAGGGATGGCAAAAGGCAAGATAAAAAGTACCCAAAACCGGCGTGCGTGCTTGCAACGACTAATGAATGTCGATGACGCGAAAGTGATTTGGTTTAATTCTAAGGTACGCAATTTCTGAAACAGGTTAAAGTTTGACATCATCATCAACCCATAATGTCCCCACCGAGGGGCAATTGGGGTCTCTTCCCTGAGGAAGGTATAGGCGATACTCCACCACGGGGGCCAGGTCCGGATTGGTGGAGGCTTGTAAGACCAGTGGCTGGTCTTACTTCAGAAGTTTTCAAGCCGCCCTAAGGCCTCTGAGTTCTGACTTGGCTTAACGACTGCCATCTATCGACGGCAGCCGGCACCAACTTTGAATTTTTCAGAAACAGTAAATCGACTTCGGCGAAAATCGAGACTATTTTTGTCGTACCTATACGACAAAAGTACCCAGTATGCAATAACAGTAACGTTTATAATGTCAGTATTAAAAAAACTAATCATCGAAATAGTATGGCGAAACGAATCACTATTTCTTACTAAATTGGATTCTAGTACATTGCCGTAATCAGACTTACCTACCGCTGGTTTCTGAAACGGCAAACGTAGTAAATACTTTGAATAACATTACAGTTCGTAAACACTTATCGTACTAGTACGATTCGTACTATACCTACTGAATGTCTGCAAGTAGGTACTGAAGAATACGCTCAAGGTCACGCAACGAGCTATGGAAAGAGCTATGGTCGGAATTTCTCTGCGAGACCGAGTCAGAAATTATGAGGTCCGTAGACGAACGAAAGTCGTCGACATAGCCCAGCGGATTAGTAAATTGAAGTGGCAGTGGGCGGGGCACATAGCACGAAGAACTGATTTCAACTGATGGCCGATGGGGCCGAAAAGGTCTCTAATGGAGACCACATATCGGCGAGCGCAGCGTAGGACGACCAGCCACAAGATGGACAGACGATCTCATCCAAGTGTCGGGAAGACGCTGGATGCAAGCCGCTTCCGACCGGTCTTTTTGGAAATCCATGGAGGAGGCCTATGTCCAGCAGTGGACTTCTTGTGGCTGAATGATGATGATGACTGAAGAATACTTTGACAATTAATTTTTTTTTTTTACGTTGGACGACCTAGTTGAATCCTTACTACGGATTGTATTACTACACAATACATAAATATCTCCATATTTCAGCAACGGTTCACTTACGTCTAAGGACAAAAAAAAAAGACCTAAATTATTTGAATGCATAAACATGTCCTGGAGAGAGATCCTGGATTCGAATAATTATCACGTGAATTGAATTAAAACAAATGTTTCGATTGTTCATCAAATTATTTATAGGAATCTAATAAAGGGTTCATGATCAAACCATTATGTCCCCACTGAGGAGCACGGCTCTCTTCCCTGCGGAAGATATAGGTCTTTCTTACCGTGTGAAGTTTTCAAGCCTCCCTCGGACTTGGCTTAACGACTGCCATCTTTCGACGGCAGCCGGCACCAACTGCTTAACGTGCCTTGCGAAGCACGGAACCGCTCGGAAAAATTCCACTAGCGTTAATCCTAGAACGGTCACCCATCCATGCACTGAACGAGCCCTACGTTGCTTAACCTGCGTGATCGTTTAAGATCACTCAGGCAGCCGGGGCTACGTACGAGCGATTTTATAGCGAGCGGTTATAGCAGTTAAAGTTCAAAAATTGAACAAATGGCCTGAAATACATAAATTTATCATTAATCCATTTCGAATGGAGTGCAACGGACATTACTTAATCACTTTAAGTTGCGGTCGCCCCTACATTACATCGGGAGGTGTCTAACTCGATTTGACACCGCCATTCAAAAAACAACCTCGTGACGTCCGTGGAAAGCTTTCCGACTAATGGTTTTAGCAATTTCGGTGGCGCTACGTTGTGTGGACACAACCGCATAGCCTACGCGCGTTAGATTAGATTAGAACTCTTTATTGTACACGCCAGAAATAGTCCAGTCAAATTACGAAATAAATAAACATGAGCGAACACAGCTTGGGGATTTTGAGGATCGATAGGGGGGTGCATTGTGAGCATAAATTCCAATTTGAGGGGCTGTACTGAGGTCAGCTCAAGGTCATTTCGATGGAAACGCGTTTAATTCGATATCTCGAGAAATATCAGTGTTAGCCAAAAAATTGTAGAGACCTTTTCTCTTCTAAATGAAATTTATTAACTTTTTTATTTAAAACTTTTTTTTATAACATCAATATTTTTCAACTTATTACTCCCGCAAGGCAAAAATTTTATTTTTTTTTCCTATTTTTCGTCGTTTTCTCCCCAACCATTCAATTTTATTGAATTTTACCGATCATCAACGTGAATATCTTTTAATTATGCACAATTTTGTTCTCAAACTTTTTTCTGTAATGCCAATACCTTCGGAGTTATACATTACTTTACCGAGCGAAATCCGCGCCACTGTCGCAATATAAAAAGAAAATCGATTAAACTATTTAAAAATTGGGTATTTAATTTGGGTAAATTTATGGGTTTGTTTGGGTAAGAAGTAAATTAACAATTAAAACTGTTTCACCCATTTATTGATAAAAAAATAGGTTATGAAATTCGGAAAATTAAGCACCCGAGGTCGATGGAAGTGATTCGTGAATATTAAAGACGGTATCGGGGCATACGTCGTCCTCGTCCATTACGTCAAGATCATCATCGTCGATAATATTGGCGATATTGGAACAATAATTATCTTGGCAATTATTGCAAATCACTGAGCAAACGAGGCCGGCCTTTCTGCATCCGCACGCTTTGCCGCACTTGGTTTTGCATTTGCACGCAATCGATCTCAGTAAATTATCCGGAGCTGGTTGCGATGACATCGTTATTGGCTCCAATCCACGGGGGGTTCGACGCCAGCCCCACTCCTCGGGTTCCAGATAATTTTCCAGCCAGTATTGTACTTGGTAAAAGCACCTCAGCGAGTGAAAAAATGCCGCATCAGAGGTAGGAGGAAGAGATTCTAATTTAACCCTCCCACTGCCTGCCATTTTTTTATATCCCTTATATCGGAGCTCGTTGAGATTGGTACAATTCGTGTCACCTGCCTTGCGATACAAATTCAAAATGAATTGTTCGCCGTTTGAAGCGATAGTTGTTTTATCTGCTTTGTCCTGCAGAAAAACTTCAGTTAACGGAACCAAATCCGGAGATTTTTTGAATGCGGTCATTGTTTTCATCTTGCCTAGGTTTCTTTTCACCGTAATCACTTCTCCTTCACTTAACGTTTTGCTGCATATAAAGCAATGTTCCATTTTTACTTCATGCCGCAGTAAAACATTCTAAAACAGAAAATACACGATTTTTGATCCGCACTGCGTAGAAGCCACTGAACAACTGAACGGTTATGCTCACTACTTTCACTTCTCTTTGCCCCGATCCCTTCTTAGGCTAAAAATAGATTTCCTAGGACGAGGGTTACCCCAGGTATAAAAATCGAGGACAGATGTTCCTTACCCGCACTAATACACGCAACAGTGTGTCTGTGGATACACGTTGCGACAATGGCGTGGCTTTCGCTCGTTAAAAGAATATATAACTCCGAAGGTATCGGCATTACAGAAAAAAGTTTAAGAACAAAATTGTGCATAATTAAAAGATATACACGTTGATGATCGGTAAAATTCAATAAAATTGAATGGTTGGGGAGAAAACGACGAAAAATAGGGAAAAAAAATAAAATTTTTGCCTTGCGGGAGTAATAAGTTGAAAAATATTGATGTTATAAAAAAAAGTTTTAAATAAAAAAGTTAATAAATTTCATTTAGAAGAGAAAAGGTCTCCACAATTTTTTGGCTAACACTGATATTTCTCGAGATATCGAATTAAACGCGTTTCCATCGAAATGACCTTGAGCTGACCTCAGTACAGCCCCTCAAAATGGAATTTATGCTCACGATGCACCCCCCTATCGATCCTCAAAATCCCCAAACTGTGTTCGCTCATGTTTATTTAACCCGTTTTTTTTCGTAATTTGACTGGACTAAAAGAAAGAAATAGATGAAAGAAAGAATAAATAGATAAACCTTACATATCTAAGTTTTGTCGTATACAATTGGCGGTCTTATCGCTAAATGCGATCGAAGGTAGGTTACATTTTACCTGAAATAGAGTGATGGGATATGTACATAAACTAACTGACTTACAGACAGTTTAGTTGAAGTATTAGACGTCATGGATAGCTTGATAGCTTGAACGGCTTGTTTGCTTGGTGATCGTTGTTTGTAGTTTACCACTAACATCATTCTTCAAGTTATTTTTGACGAAGCTTTATATTAATTTTGATTGTGTTTGTAATGTCATTTTTTTTATGAGAAATAAATATTTTTTTAATAAATATATTTTAGCAGATGTGAGTGGAAGGGCCGGGAAGGGACGCCCCAGGGACGGGATGTGTTTGCAAAGAGCAAAACGAGTAATGAATGTCGATGAAGCGAAAGTGATGTGAAGTGACTGTCAGGATCGGGACAACTGGCAATCCCTGGTCTCTACCCCTCTGGGATACAGACGTGGGCGCATGCATGTATGTAGGTATGTATACACATATTCCCTTGACATTAAAACAGGAGATTATGTAGTTTCCCAATATATGTACTATTACATTGTACTGCTTGGATATCAGTCCGACTGTCGTTTGCGAAACATGGCAATTCACTAACGAGTGGTTTCGCAAAATACCGCGGTTGCTTCTTGACTTGATACACATTGTAATTGACCACACGAAAGTAAGCTCCGATTAGGCTTCAGCTTATTGCCAAACGAGAAGTCGATCCAAGGACTGAGAAGTTTATGAACTCTCGAATCTACTACTGACAGCCGAGTTCAGTCGACTGATTATCTTTCCACACGTGCTCTCAAATCAATTACGTTTACGCCTACCACGCGACAGGTCCCAGCTGCGGATGAAAAAAAAACCCAGGTCTTGAATGTTGACATGTTTGTGATGTCGCTGTTTCTGGTTCCCACGACACTGGGTATCCTAATGCCAGGAGCAATGTATATGCCTGTATGTAAATGTTAACGTTAGGAGTGACGTTGCAGGTGGTCAAACTTGTTGGTTGATTCTGACTGATCCTTGCGAGTGCTGCCCGCAGGTCATTCAGGGTTTCTGCTAATGCATTGAGTACAATGATAGTTGTATGAAGGCGTCGATTTCGTATCAATAATTCTAGGCGTCAATGGAATTTAAAAACATGTAACGCGACCCGACCATATAACTGTTATCTATCTAATCTCTTTAAACGAGCAATTCTTGTATCATCATCAACCCATTATGTCCCCACCGAGGGGCACGGGTCTCTTCCCTGAGGAAGGTATAGGCCATACTCCACCACGGGGGCCAAGGCCGGATTGGTGGAGGCTTGTAAGACTAGTGGCTGGTCTTACTGTCAGAAGTTTTCAAGCCACCTTAAGGCCTCTGACTTGGCTTAACGACTGCCATCTGTCGACGGCAGCCGGCACCAACTGCTTAACGTACCTTGCGAAGCACGGAATCGCTCGGAAAAAATGCCACTAGCGTTAGTCATAGACGGTGACCCATCCATGCACTGAACGCGCCCTATGTTGCTTAAACTTCGTGATCGTTTAAGATCACTTAGGCGGCCGGTTCTACGCTTACATTACATACAGCGATAATTCATCCTCACCTATTATGCTTGAGTATCGACTCAAAAAAAAAGTTAAAAGCTTTACATAAGAACATGTTTTAAGACAGGGTTTGGACAAAAACAATCGAAGCATCGCATCGGAGGGCAGAGACGATCATCATCAACCCATTATGTCCCCACCAAGGGGCACGGGTCTCTTCCCTGAGGAAGGTATAGGCCATACTCCACCACGGGGGCCAAGTCCGGATTGGTGGAGGCTTGTAAGACTAGTGGCTGGTCTTACTGTCAGAAGTTTTCAAGCCGCCTTAAGGCCTCTGACTTGGCTTAACGACTGCCATCTGTCGACGGCAGCCGGCACCAACTGCTTAACGTACCTTGCGAAGCACGGAATCGCTCGGAAAAAATGCCACTAGCGTTAGTCATAGACGGTGACCCATCCATGGACTGAACGTGCCGTATGTTGCTTAACATTAGTGATCGTTTACGATCACTCAGGCAGCCCAGGCTACGAGCGAGCGATTTATACGAATACGTATAAATAATAGGTACTATTTTTTCACGCTGTCACATAGCCTATTGTAGAGTTACCCGGGTTGCCCCTAATCAAGGAGTTTCCAAGGGCTATGTCCAGCAGTGGACTAATATAGCCTGATGATGATGATGAAGGAGTTTCCTCGAAATAGTTGCAATAAGTATGTGTCCCATAGTCACAAGGTTGCCAGCTATCGCGGGAATTTGCGAGTAGTATTCATCGCTGGCCTACGTCAGCCTGATAAAGAACTATAATGAACAAAGTGGCAGTACACACGATAGTGTAAAAGTCGATTCTGCACTACAATTCAAGTACTTTTTGCGCAATATTTATTTCAACCATTGATTAAAGTATAAAATTACAAATAGTGTACACGCCATGTGCACGTATGTAGGTTGATCTATTTCATCATAGTGTATATTTGTAAACATATTCAAGTAAATACAAGTACATTATCTTGAGACCACTTCAACTACAGTCGGAGTATTTCAGAGGAACATGTTTTTGTAAATAACATCATAATTAATAATAGTTGCCAGACAAGACCGCGAGAAATGGAGATCCATTCTACGCCCTATGTCCCTGCTAAGGGATAAGAGGAAATCATCATCATTATCATCATCACCCTGAATGGATCACTGAGCCTCAAGATACAATTTAATTTAGTTTGGGGTTCAGAGTTACTTTTTAAATATTGTTAAGTTTTGATTCTTTAGATACCACGTAAGTATTTATAAGTTAGATGGAAAGTTTAACCCTTTCACTGTCACTTGGGCAGTATCAATATACGTATAAATAAGTTATTACGTGTATGTAGAGACAAGCTAAGATGACAAACAGATTCCAAGCAAATCAACAGTGTAATAAATCTGAACAAACCTAATCCACTCTCTCAAAATCCAAATCTGCATTCCATAACAAATTCGTCTCGACCCATCCACCGCCTTTTAACCAAACTGCTTCAGAGGTCAAGCGTTGTTTTAGAATAAACATATTGGTTTGACATTCCACAGATATCGCGTTTCTGTCGAAGCATTTGCATTTTGTATTAATGTGTTATCGGATTTACGGTGACGGGCTTATTTGTCAAGCTCTGGCTAGCTGAACATGAATCTAGGATTCTTGATTAATGTTCAGTTCTACAAAATTGAGAAACTGAGCTTGCAAAAAGATTTTTTGAACTATAACTTTCGTAAACACTAGACATTAGTTTCGGCGGTCAGAACTAAGAGATGAGCAATCGACGACGCGAGCTCCGTCTCTGCTCACCATGATTAAGCTCTGCGAATCGGAGCGAAATCTGGTCGGACTCTTTTGACAAAAAGTCAAGCAAGATTTCTGCTCATATCGATAGTTTTGTAGCGTCAGCGTATCGCCAGTCGTTTTCCCCTTAGCGTAACGGGTGCCTGCCTGCCTAGTTATATGTATAGGGTTTGATTGAATAATATACAGTGATTAACTTTCCAAGTTGTTTAATTGATAGACAATCAGAGTCCCTTAAAGCTAGCTTCGCTTCTTTACGCTATGGATGTTTTCTGAGTTATTGTCGACAAAGTAAAAAAACTTGCGTTCAATAGCGTTTGCGGTTCTATCGTTCGTCATATTAATAAGTAATTAAGTAATTTTAGTGATAATGTCGCCATCTAGATTAACAAATACTTGTGTAATCTCCTTTTTTATGTACAATAGTGTTCTTTGTTGAAATAAATTTCAGATTTCAGAGCCACTACCTCAGATGTGAAAGTCAGACTAGGGCCGCTTGCTTTGAAACTAAAAAAGACTAAATGTGCTGATTTTAAATGTGCAGCCTGCTGTCGTCGCCTATACATACAGTAAGGCAGTGGACAGACAGTACATTAACCTTTACGAGTGCATGACGATATTATATTATAAAATTTACTTGTGAATTGGTATCTTAAGATACCAATTCACAAGTTAATTTTATTGCAAAATCCCGGACTTCGGATGGAGAGGAATTTGCCGCAAACCGCCAGCATGATGTCATGTGCTGCCCTGTGATTCACACCGTGTAAATGAGGTATCAAGTTTTGAGATGCACTGTAACAATATTTGATTTTACACGTTTTGTTTCCTTTTATTGAACGAGGACGCGCGACCCGCTTCGATTCGGAGGTGGAAGTTTGTGTTTGACAACTAGTAACTACTTTTTAGGGTTCTCAAAAGGTGAAAACGGAACAGTCATAGGATAATTTTGTTGTCTGCCGTCCGTCCGTCTATCTGTCAAGAGCCTTTGTTTGGAAATGCGAGGACCATAATACTCAAATTTGCGATCCCATAGAGCTGTGAAAAAAAAACTTTTCAGTTAATGGAAAAAAAGATACTGCGAAAACACGTACCTACAGTTCTACACACATGGAAATAAAAATTCATAGGGTACCGTTGCCCTCATCATCAACCCATTATGTCCTCACCGAGGGGCACGGGTCACTTCCCTTAGGAAGGTATAGGCCGTACTCCACCACGGGGCCAAGTCCGGATTGGTGGAGGCGTGTAAGACTAATGGCTGGTCTTACTGTCAGAAGTTTTAAAGCCGCCCTAAGGCCTCTGACTTGGCTTAACGATTGCCATCTATCGACGGCAGCCGGCACCAACTGCTTAACGTGCCTTGCGAAGCACGGAACTGCTTGGTAAAATGCCACTAGCGTTAGTCATAGACGGTCACCCATCCATGCACTGAACGCACACTAGGTTTAAGGCCACTCAGACAGCTGGGGCTACTAGCGATTCAACGATTAACACGTGCATATCCACGAAATATTTCGTCGACAACACAGATACAATAATAGTATCAACTCATGGGACTTCTTTCGTGGCACGAGCCTTAGATGACGGTGATGGTCATCTGTCACAGATTAAGGACGCCTTTTTATCCTTAATCTGTGGTAATAGTTGTCTTTGTTTTGCTTTGCTTTGACGTATATTCTTATATTAAACAACTTGACCGTTATTCTAAGCCTAATAATATATTGAGAGAAGCCATCGCTTCCGGTTCCGTTTCTATCCCTTTTTTCCCTAGCTACTTCCGTTTTGCCCTCTCTTTCGCACACTCCCACCACCGCCGACAGTGTGGCGCCATGATTTCAGGCGCCATCTTTTCTTCATTGACGTCGTTGTTCGCGTTCCGTATAGACGTGCGCCCAGGCGCATAATATTTTAAGTTACTTTCCCTTTGGTGTGCCCTTAACGGTTTAAAATTTTGAATAGTGTTAACTTCTAAAGTGAAATAGTGTTTACCCAAACTTGGATTGATTTCTACTGAGCTGTGAGCGGGATCTACTGGGCTGTGAGCGGTAAATGGTATGTCTTAACCGTTATTTTTACTAAATTAGCTACCCGTTATTCCAGAGGAGAAATTTATTTTTTGAACTGATAAATCTTTTCTTACATTTCTTGCTTTTTCAAAGAGAATTATTTTCTCGTGTTCGAGAAGAGAAAAGAAGTATTTGTCATGTAATTTAAGTAATTACAATTTTCTCATAATAAATTTGAATAATAATTTCGAAAAATTTAACGGTGTTACCGTTCGTAATAAAATTTTTTGGTTGTAGAGTGCATTTAATAGTTTTTAATCTAACGGTCATTATGTCCGTACATCTTTTAACTTAATGTTCTTTCTCCTAGTGCGATAAAATGAGTGACATTGAACAGATTAATAAAGAATCTACTATGTCGTCCGATAAAAACGAAAGGCCCTCTCGAAACCGGAAACGTGGGAGAAAATGTAGTACCTCTGATTCTTCTTCTGCATCATCGAGCAGTGAGTCCACCTCTTGTTCTGACTCTTCTTGCAAGAAACGGACAAACCGCAAAAAGAAGAGGAAGAATAAGCGGTGCTATTGGCAGAAAGAGAAAAAACTTGATAGATTGATAGCTGAAGTCAGTGATTTAAAATCTAAGATTGCTTCAAATGAGTTTCAAGAAGACGGGCTTAACTATACATACGATCATTCCGAAGACTTCGAGGATAATGATCATATTCAAAGCAATGAACACCATAACGATGCAGAACCACAGTTCTCTCTGTCTATTGGCACTAAACTGAAAGACCCAGATGTCTTAAAGACTCCTTTGTCGTATTTAGAGATGCTCAAGGGTGTTCAGAGATTTGATGACCCGGATTGGAGGAACGTTAGATATTCTGACGTACAAAAACAATATCGTCATACCCCTGGCTTCACTGAACTGCAAGTAAACGATGAAGTAACTCGTTACGATGCCCCTCGTTCAATAGCAAACACGGAAAAAGCCTTTGCTGCATTGAGCTACGCTCTTATACAACAGAAGGACCAGTTGGAAAAAGAGCTTCAAAATTTTCTAGCTTGGGCTAAAACCACTTCACAGTTGAGGTTCGAAGATATTAACAAGAAAATTCAAGACATTTTTGTGACCGGAGATTTTTCGAAAGTATCAAACGATGCTCTCCAATTGGTCTGTGGCCACCGAGCCGAATTAATTCAGCAGCGAAGAGAAACAATGTTGGCCTCTGTTAAGGATCCAGTACATAAAAGCGCTTTGCGAAAAATACCCCCTTCTTGCGACAGTCTTTTCCAGGCTGACAAATTCACTTCTGTGCTTGAAAAGGGGGGGGGGGGGGGCGTAAGGAAGCTGTTCTGGTCCCGTGACAAAGATCGCGCTACTGCACCGCAGGCCGATCCAAAACCGCAAACATCCGGATTTCAACGAAATCCTCCTTCACAAGCATGCAAAAGCAAACATTTGCCCTCGGCTAGACCATATTCACGTGGATCCAATGCTTATACTTCTCAGCCCTTTCGGGGTAGAGGTGGCAAACAAGTAGCAAGCAAACGCGACAATGCATATTACAACAATCGCAAACACTCTCCTTCATCCCACCGGGATAAGAGAGGCAAACCAAGGAGATATTGACTCACCGAGCAATTTCCGAGCCGGGCAACTAGCCTTCTACCACCACCGGTGGAAAAACCAAGGTGCTCTATACTGAGCATTATTTCAGGTTACCGTATCCCGTTTGTCAAAAAACCTCCACTACTTATGCCAGATCTGTGCCGAACCGGCCAATCGACCCCAACTTCCGACGAAATGAGTTTGATCATAGAGAAAATTAAATCAGAAGGAATACTTTCAACAGTGCCCCGATCTCAAAGCTTTGTCTCCACCATGTTCCTGGTCCCAAAGGAAGACCAAATTATGCGCCCGATTTTCAACCTAAAAGCATTAAATCGGTATGTCTACACGACACCATTCAGACTAATAAATATGCACAGAGTCCCCGACTTCTTGCAAGAAAACGACTCGATGGTGAAAATAGATCTATCTCCCAGTCGCAGAGTCACACAGGAGATTTCTACGTCTGATATACCGACAAGAACTTCTACAAATGAACTGTCTCCCCTTCGGGTTGAGTTCAGCACCCAAAACCTTTGCGACCGTAAGCAACTGGATAGCTCAAATGCTTCGCAATCAAGGGATACGCATCCTGGTGTACTTAGACGACTTTATGATCGCCAATCAGAATGCTCAAACTTTAAGAGACCATACACAGACCACACTAGACATGCTGGAGCATTTGGGTTGGAATGTCAATCACGAGAAGTCCATTCTTCAACCAAGCAAGGTTATAGAATACCTAGGTGTAATTTGGCAACCTTGGATGAATAAAAAAATGCTTCCAAGAAAGAAGTGTCGAAAACTTTCGGCGATAATCTCCACCCTACTGAATCGGCAAACTGCCAGCTTAAAAGAAATACAGAGTATAGTCGGCTTAATGAATTTCGCCAGCTTCGTTATCCCTCGAGGAAGAATGAACTTTCGACAGCTGCAGAGGCTTTGTATCACTCTTCTGAAAAAACCTGTAAAGCGAACTCAATTGCCTCATCTAGTTCAAGAAGAATTACGTTGGTGGCTGAAGCACCACAAAGATCATTCTCAGATTCACCTGCCATTTCCGACTCATTACATTGTAACCGATGCATCAGAGTGCTTATACTGAGTTTTTTCATTCACTCTCGATAGTGAGAGCGTTTGCGATTTGCATAGGAGTGACAAAGAGACAACTAGCTGGCGCGCTTTGTCACTCCTATGCAAATCGCAAACGCTCTCGCTATCGAAAGTGAATGACAAAACTCAGTATACGCACTCAGATCAAGCTTGGGGGGCGCAAATAAACAACCTACACATCTCAGGAGCCTGGAATGCTGCGGAGAAGAAGTTGCATTGCAACCAGAAAGAGTTGCTAGCAGTTTTGAAGACACTAGAAGGGCATGCTCAGAACCTCCGGTTCAGCTCTGTACATCTGCAAAGCGACAACAAAACTGCAATATCGTATTTGCGCAACGAGGGTGGCACAACATCAGCAGCGATTCTCGAGCTGCAGGATGTTGACCCTGCTGGACTGGCATCAGATAAATCTCACTGTTTATCACATTCCCGGTGTTTACAATGTAGAAGCGGATCACTTATCTCGGCTACGAACAGTTCCGGAATGGCATCTGCTACCAATAATAACCAAAGCCATATTCAGCAAATGGGGAACGCCAGTAATCGACCTCTTTGCGTCCCAACTAACCAGAGTTGTTCCGAGATATTGCAGCTTCGACTGCTTAGACCACCAGGCGGAATTTCACGACGCCCTTTCCCAAATTTCGAATTATCCATTGGCTTGGGTCTTCCCGCCACCATTTCTGATGCCAAAAGTTTTACAACATTTGAACAAATGCCAAGGAAAGTAGCTGATTGTAGCACCCAGATGGAACAAGGTTTTTTGGAGAGCAGATCTCAAGAGCAGAGCAATCAGAGCTCCTTGGACCATCAGGAACCTTCCACAAGTTCTGATAGACGTGTCAACGGGATGTGCTCCACAGAAAGCGTCGGACATGACGTTAGAAGTATGGAATTGTGGGGGTGGAACGAACTTCTTGACGGCTGGTCAGAGCTACAAAAACGACTTTTGTTAAAGAGCTGGCGCCCATCGACGCTTAAAACGTACAAGCCAGCTTGGTCGCGATGGGTAAGATGGGCCCAACAAAACAAAGTACGTGTTGATAACCCAAACGGGTCTGAATTAGCAAGGTTCTTGGCCGATCTTTTCCATACTGAGAATTTATCCTATAACACCATACTATGTCACAAATCAGTAGTATCTACACTCTGTAACCCAGATACATCAGAGCAACTTAGTGGTCATCCGCTCGTAAAGAGGGTTTTGAAATCAATATCTCTGGCCAAACCAAAACCGCCGAAACCACCAGTATGGGATGTTGACAATGTCATAAAATATATATCGCGGGTGGACTCAGAAACCAGCAACCTGTATCAAGTATCCAAATATACCGCAGCAGTTCTTTTGCTATGTTCCGGTCGAAGAGTGCACGACCTTACATTACTCCGTGTGAATTCTAGCGGATACAAACTATTCCACGATTACATTATTCTATGGCCAGAGTTTGGGTCGAAGACAGATACGGCAGACTATCGTCAGTCAGGTTGGAAACTACGAGCTAATCCAGATTGTAAAAGCCTCGACCCTGTGCACTGGGTACAGCGCCTCATCTCTGTTGGTCAAGAAAGAAGAGACGGAGCCGGTTGTCAGAATCTTTTCATTTCCACCTGCGGTCCGGCTAAGCCAGCCACCCGGTGCATTATTGCGGGCTGGGTTAAACATTTACTAAAAGAATCTGGAATATGTGCCACGCCCGGTAGTTTTAGAGCTGCGGTGGCTTCAAAAAGTTGGCTAGATAACTCACCTTTAGATGAAATTTTGACTAGAGGAAATTGGAGATCTGATAAGACATTTAAAAGATTTTATTGTCGTCAAGTAATTTCATCAAAATCAAATGATAATTCTATGTCCAAATTATTCGATGCAGTTGATTGACTTATCAAAAATAATAATCATAAATATCTATGACTGCTGTCAAAAGTGTATTATTGTACTGAACATTAAACAGACATTAAATTTATACAACAAATAAGTATTTTTGTAAACTTACATCTAAATGCTGATTTATTAAATTATATTAGTAATTTGCATAATTATTATAACAGTTACAATTCCAATCGAACTATGATCTTTCTGAACTAAGCATTTCATTTGTTATACTTTATGCCATGATGGGAATTATATTTATGTCGCACACTTACTGTTTTTAATTTTATCAAAGGAACCATTCCTTCAGTCTTTGATGTCTCTAAATATCATTTGGTCACATTGACGTCAACCACCACCACCAGACGATAACAAACAAATCTCTCAATATATTATTAGGCTTCGAATAACGGTCAAGTAGTTTAATGACGTCGTTTTACCTAAAAATAAAACGTTAATTAAACATACTTACCTTATTCGAAGCCTAATAAATTAAATTCTGCCTGGTGGCAAAACAAAGGTAATGAAGAAAAGATGGCGCCTGAAATCATGGCGCCACACTGTCGGCGGTGGTGGGAGTGTGCGAAAGAGAGGGCAAAACGGAAGTAGCTAGGGAAAAAAGGGATAGAAACGGAACCGGAAGCGATGGCTTCTCTCAATATATTATTAGGCTTCGAATAAGGTAAGTATGTTTAATTAACGTTTTATTTTTAGGTAAAACGTCGTCATTATTACCTGAACTGGTTTAAACTACACCTAAAGTGCATTGTTATATCGCATCCCACGGAGGTTCCAGAGAATTTTCCCAACCAAATGAGCTTCATGCTTCCCTACCAACATTGCCAAAAAGACCCAATTCAACCACATCCTTACCACAGGCTAAAATGACCGGGTTCCCTATATTTATCGATGCTTGTTTGTTCAGTGCATCGTTGCTTCAAAAAAACGTTTTACTGAGAGTATTGCAGTAACAGAATAATATTTTTTACACAACATTTAGCTCCTCGCTTCACAGTGGTTCCCAGCTTGCCGCGCCGGATTTATGGTACAGTCCAGTCCAGAGCGGTTGAAAGTACTAGGGTAACAGAAGTTAGTAGGGGGTTGTTTAATACTGCGCACTATTAAGCAACTCCATGCAATAAGCCGCATGTTCTTCATGAGGTTTTATTTTAGCCGCAATCTCTTACATATTTCTGCTACCCTAGTACTTTTCAAAGAAAATTACAGATAATTCAAACTTATACTTATATAAACTCTTATGTACCTTCTTTTATAATAATGAATAGATAATAATGATTTAACAAGCCACCGGACTAACAGCATTCGGTGCATAAACATTGGATAAAATTAACCGTCGCATTAAAAAGCATCGCAGTTAAGTTTTCGATGTAACGAGGCATCGAACCAACAAGCAGTCGGTGTATAAACATTCGATTGAATAAGGCGTCGCACAATCAAGCCTTCGAAGTATCGTTCACCGGTGAAACGAATTTCGAATAAAGAATTTTCGGAATGAAGTAGGGAACCCAAAATGACCTGTATTCTTACAAGAATAAAGTTTGCGGTAAACAGGAATGTAGACCAAAGAACTTGGACAGTTGGTGTATATCAAAACTCCAAGCGTTCATCTCAGCTGACAAGTCGGCGCTTTTGTAAAGATACTCTGAAAGCGTTTTTCTGTTCATTCTCTCGGAGGAAGAGCGAATCAAAGATACTAACTTGTAATTTGCTGAAGCCTGGTTACTTTTATAATTGTTGTTTTATTCAGTTGCGTTTGAAAAGAACAATTAAAATCATTGTTCTGTTAAGGCGTCCAGCCCACCAAAAATTTTACTGGTTAATAGTTATGTATCAATTATTCTATATCTTCTAATATTATATAAAATTTTCATGTCACCGTGTTAGTGCGCAAACTCCTCCGAAACGGCTAGGCCGATTTTGATTCTATGTACATTCGGTAGGTTTGAGAATAGGTTGTTTTCTATTTTTCATATCCCTATTTGGCAAAACCACGTTAGCGGGGTCAACTAATAATTGTATAAGAATTTAGTTGATGCGCAGTTTTTTTGTGGAACAAAAACGACTAATTTGTTACATTTTCTTTACTTAAAATATACAACAAAAAAAGAATAAAATTAATTATTTCCTGCCACACTACAGTCGAGAACTGCGATAATGTTTTAGTTTAAGCAATAGTTAAGAAAACTTCAAACTGGATTAGAACTTAATATCTTGTGCCACACACACGATACAGTTAGTGCGAAAACAGAGTCGCCTAGCGAATGTTGCAATCAACATAATTATTACACACAACTTCCTCCCTGTTACAAATACCTCGTCGAGGGACATAACGCTAAATTATAGGTTGCCCATAAACACAGTCATGCATTTTACACCACTCTATATAGATATTGTCTCCCGAAAGTACGACCGTTGCCGAACAGTGACGAAAGTCGGTACTCGGTATGCGCATTATCACTTTGGGAGCACTGTAAATAAGCCGTTTTCAGAAGAACGAAAAAAAAAGAAACGAATGGCTGTCAAAGGAATGCAATTTTGGACCTCAGCCATTGGGCTGATCGATCTATTCGATGATGTATTATCACACATGGCTATTGGGCTGAGGTGCAAAATTGCATTCCTTTGTAAGCCATTCGTTTTTTTTTTTTTCTTCGAAGTGAAGTTCTCAATTCAGAAATCTGCCCTAAGTAAATACTTAAGTAACGTTCTGTCACGCTCTTTTCTGAGAAATTTGACGAGACAACACTACAATAAGTAGTTAGTTGCCCTTAGGGCCGATTTCTGATTATCGAATTTCGCTAAGTACAGTAGGACCTCGTTAATCCGGAGAGGCAAAAACAAGACCCTTTCCGGATTATCGAGGCGTCCGGATTATAGTATGCCATTTATTAAAACACATGTTTAACTTTAGAGTAAAGAGTCAGAGTGGAGTTTTTTAAAAGATGGTCAGAGTGGAGTTTTTTTTTCGCTGCCTTTTTCTCCACTACAGACGGCCCCAAGGCAGCGGCTAACGTTATACATAACTGTATGTACATTGACATTCAACAAGCAGAATGTAAATTCTTTACGTTGAAATAAATTCTTGATTCTTGATTCTTGAGTTTCTTTAATAAAATTTTAAATTAAAGCATAAAGACAAAAATGCACAATGTTCAAAATTACGCGAGTGCGCTAAATTGACACGTAGACGTAAGGCGGTAAACAAAACACGGACGACGGTTTGGCGTGTGGCAGCCGGTACCTACACCCGCCACCCCCGCAAACCCCATTGCCCGGCCGGATTACAGTGATCACCGAACAAGCGGGAGTCCGGATTAACGAGGCCCTACTGTAATTGCTAAGAATTTCGCTAAGTGTTGTCTCGTAAAATTTCTCAGAAAAGAGCGTGACAGAACGTTAAGATATAATTAGTGACATTCTCAATTCAGAAACCGGACCTAACAAGCTTACGACCAATTTTCAGACCTACAAAATATACACAAAAATATAATAAAAATCGGTGTCAGTTTCGGTAGTTCAATAAAAAACTCTGTGACACTTGATATAACCTTAAATTTTGCAACGTTTTATTTTAACTAATTCGAACTACAGTAGGTAACGCGTTTACAGACTGTTACAGATCGCGCCAAACTTCTAGACGCCTCTGAAGTTGGCGCGAGCCGCGTCGCAATAGCAAAAAATAGGTGTCAGCGGGGTGCGACGGGAGGCGGCGGCGGCAGGGCCCGCTCCACTTCCCCGCCCCCGCACCCATCTCACCTATGCGTGAATCTGCTGGCTTTTAGAATATGCCTCGGGCTCTAGAGTAGGCTTCGGTTTTCGCCGAAAGCACACGAGTGTAATACTATTTCCTGCTCTGTATAAAACTTGTCTTCACTATTGTAAAGCTATAAATAACAATACAAAATAACCCTTACCTAATTGCAATATAATCGGTTTTTGATTGCTCAGCCGAGGTATATTCTAAAAGCTAGCAGATTTTAAGTAATGTGTTACTTAAGCTGTAGAATTTTTATTTTGCCGATCGCCTCAGCATACCTAACTCATTATGAATTCATGTGTGAATAAGATATAAATATGTCAGGGATATTTCATGTGTACAATGTCGTATATAGGCCTATAGTAACTTATAACATCGCTCTCCTATAAAGCATCTTCATCATCATCATCACCATGTCCCCCCGAAGGGTACGGGTCTCTTCCCTAAGGAAGGATAGGCCATACTCTACCACGCAGGCCAAGTCCGGATTGGTGGAGGCTTTAACACTAGTGGCTGGTCTTTCTGTCTAAAGTTTTCGAGCCGCCCTAAGGCTTCCCTGTAAAGCATAAAAATGACAAATCCGACCAAATGCATCTGACTTCGAGAAATATCCTCAATTTAACTTTTATGTCAAGTTCTTTTTATCTAGTAAATGAAAATGAAAGTGTGAAATTACTCAAAAACAGTTCATTTGAACAATAAACATCGCGGTAAAAGCCAGGCAAAGAAACAAACGTAATAAAACATTTGCAATTATGATTCGCGGTTAGATAACTCTGCAAACAGCAGTAAAGCACTGAATCAAGTAAATATTATGATGAATTACCTTCCGGTCTAAATACATTATATAAGTAATTTGTCTAACATTTAATTAAAGTTACTTGCTGTTACAGTACGATAAGTGTTATTGTATAAGAAAGTTTTTTTTTCAGTCTTTATGAAGTCGGAAACAACTTTTTGTTTTTTTTTTATGCTAGTGATGTCTATAAAATATGTCTGGTGTTAAAAAGTTGATTAATATTAAATATATTCAGAGGAGAATTTGTGTTTAGTGCTCATGAGTTGTCATGAGTCATAATTTTTAAGTTTGAAAGTTTGTTAATTACGCTGAAACTGATTGAAAACAATAACTGTGGAGTTTCTTTGTTAGTTTCTTCTCCACACAATTTTGACGTTCTTAAGATTTTTTTAATTTAGTTTTTACTAGGAATAAAATATTTTAATTAACGCTTGTAATGTAAAGTCAGTTTTAGGAGACTTTAGTTCACAATTAATTACAAGACTTAATCAAATGCCCGTGTACAGTTGACAGCACATCCACCTCCACATTTTAGTTGCGAAGTCGCCCGTAATGCAACGGGCTAGAGTACATCGGTGTATAGGATGATGTGCTGCCGACTGTACCTACATCCGAAACTGAAAAGTTAGCTTAAAAAAGGAGCGGTGTTAGCCTGGTGGGTAGAAAAACTGTGGCAACTTAGACACTAGGGGTCGCAATCCGGGATACCGAATTTCGAAAATACCGGAATACCGGGCCAAATTTTGGTCTAATTAATACCGGTATTCATTTCACAAAAACCGGGATGTTCGGTATTTTCGATTTTAGTAAAATAAATAAAAAACAAACACAAACATTACAAACAAATAGAAAAAGTTACGCGCCATTTAATTTAAAAAAAAATCCGGCGAGAGCCGAGTAGCCGAACTTCCTTCATCGGGTTACTTGTCTAATCATTTGGGATCAAGATTGAGTGATAAAAGTTTAGATACTTTACTGTTTCTACGATCTCATTATAAGGCTCACCAAAAATTTAATGAAGATTTAATAATATTTTGATTAACTCTTTGTAACTCAATTTGATTTGGACTGAATTTAATTTAAGCATTTTTGTTAATTAGAATATTATTTGATGATTAGTAAACCATACTAAGACTTGTAGTGCATCCTACATGGAGCGTTCGCGTGCCTCACGCGTGCTGGCCGGCGGAATACTCTCGCCTCCTAGCTTTACAACATGACTGCCGAAACTGTAGCCAAAGCTTTTTACGAGACCTGGATAGCAAGGTTCGGATGTCCTCAGATAGTGACTACCGACCAGAGCAGGCAGTCCGAATCCCACCAGTTCAAGGCACTGGTAAAGTTGTGTGGTATTAAACTGCAGCACACTACTGCATACCACCCGCAAGCCAACGGCATGATAGAACGCCTACACAGAGCCCTGAAAGCAGCGATCATGGCTCACAACAACACTTGATGGACGGAAGTTCTCCCCGTCATTCTGCTTGGCCTCCGGACTGCATGGAAAGAGGATTTAAACAGCTCTGCTGCGGAACTGGTTTATGGAGAGCCACTCAAGGTTCCTGGAGAGTTCCTACAAACAACCTCAACAACTCCTATTCCACAGACACAAGATTTCGTTGCCAACCCCAGCATCAAAGCACAGCAACAAGTCCCTGTTTGTTCATTAAGACCTCGAGTGTTGCACCCACGTTTTTTTACGCAAAGATGCATTACGCACCGCATTAGAAGCTCCGTACACAGGACCGTTTAAGGTGCTAAGGAGGACGAGCAAAACAGTCACTGTCGACTCATCACGAGGACCAGTGACCGTTTCTATGGATCGTGTCAAACCGGCCTACGTCCTTGCCGATGAACACCCATCACCATCCGTATCAAACACACCCACGGAGGGAAGCAAAGCACCTGCAGCACCGTCAAATGCACAGAATGCGCCCACTGCGACTATCCCGCGCCGCAACTATACGACGCGGTCAGGACGAAGAGTCCGGTTCAAGGACGTATCCCCGGAGTAATCCTCTCCAAGGGGGGTGATGTAGAGCATCCTACATGGAGCGTTCGCGCGCCTCACGCGTGCTGGCCGGCGAAATACTCTCGCCACTGCGCCAGACAAGTGTCAATGAAAAACACTCACGTCAGGTCTCTCGTTTTTGCTTCCACACGTTTTCTCTCTCACTCTCGTTTTCTGGCGCAGCAAAATATATCCTGCTAAACCCTTCTGATCTTTTCATTGTTGAGGAGGAAAGCATCCCCCTCACAGACTTAATTTTATGTTTTATGAGAATTTATTAGTTTTATGTAAAACATAGAGAATTAATTAGAAGTGTATTTTTTTGGTTCGTTTTGTTTATGTTGAGACTGCTGTGAGTTGTTTAAGTTTGATAAACGTTTTATTTTTAGAACTGATTCTTACTTCCTAGTAGGAATCCTACTTCCTAGTCAAACACTAAAAAGTATTTGAACTAGTTAACGTAAGTTATTTTAATAAAGGAATAAACGGGCATTTAGTATAGTATTAGTATTGGTAAGAACGAACTCATGTGTAATTCCTGGTGTACATACAATAAAGAATATTCTATCTATCTATCTATCTAATTGATTACCAATATATCAAAATAATAAACCTTGTGTTAATGAAAATTTTGTTTTATTTAGAAGATGAATTCATTTAGGTTAGATACCTACTTACTATTCCTTCGCAAACTAACTTTATTATACTAAATTTGCTAACTTTAGCTTAATCCCGGAAATATCGAAAATACCGGATTATCGGTATTGGTCTGGAGCCAATATCGAAAATACCGGTTTTGCTTAAATGATTCGGTATTGCGACCCCTATTAGACACACCATACAGACTAAGGTTTTTGATTAAATTTATTTGTGTTTTTGTCTGTCGCCTTACTTATTTATTATGTTACTTGTTTGTTTGTTTGTGTTTCTGTGATGTGTCTTGTTGGTACAATTAACTTTCTGTCGTAACATTACAACTTAAAAATATTATTCTCAGTTTTTAATAACATCTAGGTATTGAAATAAAATATTAAAAATTATTAATATTAACATAACATAACATTTACAGGCCCCACACTGGGATACGCTGTGTCGTGGGAACCAGAAACAGCGACGTCACTAATATTGTGAAGAAGAAGTAGGAAGGTATCTAACTGCGGACGACGATTGATTGCTTGTATTTATTATTGATTCAGGCAATGCCCGTGTTTTTTGTTGTTTATATCTTTTGTGTGTTTCTGTTTTGCCTATGTTTCATCATCATCATCATTCAGCCACAAGAAGTCCACTGCTGGACATAGGCCTCCTCCATGGGTTTCCAAAAAGACCGGTCGGAAGCAGCTTGCATCCAGCGTCTTCCCGCCACTTGGATGAGATTCAGATCGTCTATGTTTACTATGTGATATTACTCTACGATTTAATATGTGATGGTATGTGTATGTGTGTGTGTGTGTGTGTGTCTTATGGAAATGTATCTTTATCTATCTATCTAAATTAATTCATCTGATCTCTGATGAATTTCAAACGTATGTAGAGCAGAGAATAAGATGCTTCGTTGGAAACAATACGTAGCACAACTCATTTAAAGCTGTCTAGCTCTTGACAACATGCGTGACTCTACACAATATCATTATACTGAAAAAGGAAAAAAACTTAATGGATTTTATTCAGATAATCTGCGAGATCGGACTCCATTATAGTTTTAAATATTGGCATATATGGTAATGCCCGTCTATGGTAATAGCTGTGCTATTTAGAATTATCGTTTGTGATATTTCTAAACCCAGGCAACCATTGCATAGCGCAGCTGAGCTGAGATTGTATCATTTGTCATTTTTAGATTTTCTAGATTGCCATATTTACGGTCGCAAACTTTTTTTCCAGCCATTCACTTGTCAAAACAGTCGGCATAATCGATTTCGAACAATGGAACAATCGATCTTGATAAAACGGTAAATTCGATTAAACTGAAGCTTAAAGTTAAATCTTAAGCTTTGAAATTAAATCTTAGCCGCTCATTGAATTTTATCAATGAGGTGGAAAACTGTCGAAAATTTCAAAATGGAGGACGTCCCGTTATCTTCGCAATTTGTATGAGAAGAGCAAATTATTTGTGATTTTTAAACCCCCAGATGTGTGTAGTGGCTGTGAAATATTAAAACAAATATTGAAGAGATTGCCTTTGTATTACAGTCTCTCTTCCTTTTGCTGAATAGAAAACTAACTTTTCATTTCAAGACTGAAGATATGCTTATGCATATCAAATTCTCAATCTTACATCTGGCCAATGTTTACCAAGAAATGCAATAAAAATAATCGAATTCACGACAAGAGCCAAGGTACTGGCCACAAACTAAAAATAAAAGCCGTTAAAAAAATAAATTTAGAAGTTATGTTAATAAATTCATATGTAAAACCGGCCAGTCACAAAAAAAACTCGAATACTACTCGTACGAGTGTGAAAAGCTGTCGCCACCAAATTAACGGTCTTGAACCTACTCTTGAACGAGTCTTACTTACATGATTAGCTGAAGAAGAAAATACTCATTACTATTAAACTTTTCTTTGTATAAATATGCTTATTGCAATAAAGAATTTTCTTTCTTATCTTACAACGACCAGTCGCCAGATGAGAAGATCCCTTCCCAAAGAATATCTTTCTCGCCTTCCTTTCTCTGCATCAAAACAGACGCTTATACCTGCTTTATCTACGGAGCGTAGCCTTATCTCTACGAACCATTTTTAGAGACAAAATGAGTAAAAAGAACCGGCTTCATTATCTTAATGTGGCCAGCAAAGGGCCAAAGCTTTTATAGTGAAACCTGTACTTAGTTGCGTCACATAGTCACAACGCTCAGCCTCGGGTCTCACTCTATTTGTCGTAGAGCAATCGAGTTTTGTAATCGATTCGAATCGAGTAGGCGCCGAGAGCTCCGCGTCTAGCGTAAGATGACGCTGCCTCCACGCGACGTTCTATTGTTTTCGAGCGTCAAGTGGAAGTAGACGAGTGGAGCGCGTGCTTGGCTCAAGATGAATCGAGTCTCGGTCGATGCGTCAGTTGATAATGCGGTTGCGTGTACGCATCGATTACTGCAACTAACGGTTTACTGTGAATTTTACGCAATGGCTTTTGTACGGTTTATCTCGAGCGTACGCGTTCATTACTGGACAATTACATTAGTATCTTTCGCAATCTACGAAGCATAGTCTGAGTGGACACTTGACTGTAGTATAAATGTTGCTAGCATAGATTCAAAATGGTGTCGCAGCGGTAGAATGTCGGCATCACATTCGGGAGGTCGTAGGTTCGAATGGATGTACCTAAGAGACTTTGTTCTCTAAGTTACGTGCATTTGTGAAGTGGTAGTTAAAATACCACTGGCTCACCGTGAAGGAAACCATCGTGCGGAAATCTGATGTCTGAAATCTTCACATACTTCAGCGCTTGAAATTGCCAATCCACGGTTGGGAAGCGTCTCTGAGAGAAGGTTTGTTGCTTGCAGTGCATTTACAGGCTACATAAAAAATGTCTAGAGAGTTTCACTATAAAAAAATATAGAGAAACGTGCTGCCTCTATACTTGCTTGGAAGAAATTGCTGTAAGCAATAAGACCGCCAATGGGCTGCATTTTTTAGCACGGAGTGACGTCACATGTAATTTTAAAGGGCTATATCTTTGTTTTTTTTTTAATCGAAAAAAAAAAATACGTGTCTAATATTTTTTTATAATCTAAAATACGGACAATTTTTTTCATTTTGTAATTAATTATTTTGACCCTGGAAACTACCCCATTGTACTATATCTTTGTCAATGTTTTACTGTGTTTTTTCCTGGTACAATAAAGAATATTCCTATTATGTATATCTTATTTTCACGGTGACACGTGACACTACGGCCAGGTTTCTGAATTACGAATTTTAAAAAGTATATATTATGTATGTACTTAAATAACGCGCTGTCACACTTTTTTCGGAGAAATTTGACGAGATAGCACTACAGTTAAGTAGTTACTAAGCGAAAATCCCAACTGAGAAACCGGTAATTAACCCTTTGCTGCCTGAGCAAGGGCATATAGTTGCCACCTCAAATTGAACCTTATCACTTTGAAATAAAGTTCAAAATCAATGAAAAAATTATGCTAGTTCTGCCCATTAAAGGGTTATAGAATGTATAAAAATGTACTGAGCTCGAGCACTTGTGGTACGATTTTTTTTTTGTTCATCAGCAATCTCTCGAAGTTAATAATAGTAGGTACAGTCGAGAGAGCCTCGACCCGCGTACAATCTACTCAGTAACGTTACGGACGACTTTGCAACAAAAAAAATTGGGTTCTATTGCTGTCGACTGTACCCGCAAGTCTTTAACAAACAATTTATGCAGTAGGAATTCTTGAGGTTCCAAGAACGTGTAAATCTTTGGTTAACAAATACCTAACATTGCATTGTAAAGCGACTTCGGCAATCGGAATCGATAAACGTAAGTACAGTCGACAGCACATCATGGTATACACGCAAGCACTCTACTCCGTTGCGTTACGGGCGACTTTGCAACTAAAATGTGAAGATGGACGTGCTGTCGACTGTACAGACTGCGACACAATAGCAAAACACATCCGGAGGTGAATATTAGACACATAGACATTGACATTATTTATTCATAATATCCACTACAGTCAAGAAAAAATACATTATTAATTTAAATTTAGAAACAGAAACAATAACAATAAAAAAATCAAATTCACAAATGTAGAAATTCACTGGGAATTATATCTACATCGTTCTCTCGATTTCGCTAAGTAATTACTTAACTGTAGTGCTGTCTCGTCAAATTTCTCAGAAAAGAGCGTGACAGAACGTTGCTTATGTATTTACTAAGTGGAAATTCTCAACTCAGAAACCGGCCCTAGGCTCTACATTATACGCACCTAGTTACTTCATAGCTTTGATAGTCTATAAATGCCTATTAAAATCATCAACCCATTATGTCCCCACCGAGGGGCACGGATCTCTTCCCTGAGGAAGATATAGGCCATACTCCACCACGGGGGCCAAGTCCGGATTGGTGGAGGCTTGCAAGACTAGTGGCTGGTCTTACTGTCAGAAGTTTTCAAGCCGCCCTAAGGCCTCTGACTTGGCTTAACGACTGCCATCTATCGACGGCAGCCGGCACCAACT
This sequence comes from Yponomeuta plumbellus, assembly GCA_947310845.1. Taxonomy (NCBI): domain Eukaryota; kingdom Metazoa; phylum Arthropoda; class Insecta; order Lepidoptera; family Yponomeutidae; genus Yponomeuta; species Yponomeuta plumbellus. The sequence continues at coordinate 23,838,475 of OX371193.1, read as the reverse complement.
GCTTAACGTGCCTTGCGAAGCACGGAACCGCTCGGAAAAATGCCACTAGCGTTAGTCGTATGTTGCTTAATCTTAGTGATCGTTTTTTAAGATCACTCAGGCAGCCCAGGCTACGAGCGATTCTATTAAAATGCAATCGCTAAATCTTGACATGGACTCGCCCTACTCGTTGCGTTAAGAGTGACTTTGCATCAAAACCGTAAAGGCAGATCACCCCCTCTGTACAAAACCAAGATGGCGGCCAAAACGTGCATGAATTATTAACGCAGGGCGGGCGCGGACGTGCCTTCAAGGTTCAAGGCAAACTCCTGCGCATCTCAACATGTGAATGCGTAGTTCATTGGTGTTAATGGAAGGCTTTGGTTGTCTACATTGTGTTGTATTTGCTCGGGTCTTAACGAGTTTTACAGTGACATACCTATGCACTGTACAGCGATTGCCTCTGTCTTTTGCGACAGCTTCAAAGACAGTCAATAAAACCAAGTAAAATATTATACTTTTTTCCCCCGGCTGAGGCTAAAAAAAACCCCAGGTATTGGATGTTTACATGTTTGTGATATCGCTGTTTCTGGTTCCCATAACACAGGGTATCCTACGTAGTGTGAGAAGCAATGAATGTGCCTGTATGGAGCGCTACAGTGGCTACGTAGCGGTAGCCGGGCCTCTCAATCGGAAGGTTTTGGATTCTAATCCCGCCATTTTAATACAGATTGTAATTAGTTAACGCTGTCATCATAAAAGTGAAACGGAGTATCAATCAGCAGCTAATAAATCACCGAGAGTAATCAGCGCAGATACGTCCCGTGGAGAAACCCGCACCAGCGGAGCGTCAGTCGGCCATAGCACGATAATTAGTAGACGCGTCGTCCTAAATGATTACAAAACACGCGAGTAATGTAATCTAGTCTGTATAAAGGATAAAACACACTAAGGCGGTCGCGGTCGCGGTCGCAATCGTGGTCGCGATTTATCCTTAATCTGTGTAGATAGAAAAAACTAATAGAAATTATGGGATATTAATACCACCATTTATATTAACACATTAATGGCATGTTAATATGTCAATAATTAATGACATAATAATGTGATTTCACAATATTGTAGGTATAACTAGGCACCAGCTTGACTAAGCTGGTACTTACCTAGTTGTACAATACTGATAGGTCATCATAAGATTTCAGGAGAGCCAAAAAGTAATTTGGTTGCAGTCTATGGGAGCATAATCACGTATTGCATACATACCGCCCCAATAGGGAATGGATGAAAATATCAGAAGTGCTTGATATTTTTTTTGGTGATAGGAATAACCTTCCTTAACGCGGGAAAAAAGTTTCAATTTTTTTGGCCCCGTAGTTAATTTTTAAATATACTTAATATTTTTCCATTCGTAGTTCTGGGCTTAGTACGGCATATCAGACATATTCCTTAGTCCGCTACGTATAAAAAAAAATCCACCTTGAAAAGCTGTCATTGTCACCAGATTTTTTTCTTCTGATATTTTCATCCATTCCCTATTTCATGACACATGTAGGTGGTACACTGATATCAGCTGTACATTACTGACTGCGTTTTATTTGGTCGTGCATTACGTATTGTCCTTCGAAATTCAAACACTTATCGATCTAATTCTCTTCGATTTTCTATCCCATTCAGATAGCGAGCGAATGAAACCTGACAAGTGAACTCATTTAATCAGGACATAGATTCTGTTAATGCATTGTAGTACAATGACAAATACATGACAATGGCGATTTAGTTTCATTGCCCCTTCAAGTCTACGCGTGCGCATATACTAAATAATCTAGGCGTCAATGGTATGAAAAACACGTCACGTGACCCGACCGTCTATCTGTCATCGTACTGTAATGCACTAACAGAATCGAGGCCCAGTTGCGTCACGACCTTCTATGGAACAATTAAAAACATTATTATGGAGAACCAATCGGCGCACCAAAAATTCTACAGGTTAAGCTTCTCTATTTGTGAGTGGGTGACCAAAAAGGGACCTGGAGGGATTGGAAACCGTTATTTTCTTTATTTGAATTTTTCAATCTGTGGTATTTTAGCTTTGTTTTGGTCTAACCAGAATATTTTTAGGTGCCGTAGTTATTTTTTTATGATTTTTTTTGTGAGCCGAGCACGAGTCGAAACCTATAGAAACACGAAACTACAAACGCCATTTTCTCGAAATCAACAAAAAGGTTGACCAAAAAGGGACCTCAAAGGAAAATATCCTTTGAGGTCCCTTTTTGGTCAACCACTCATATTTGTCAATTAGGACACCGATACATCAATTTCGAGGCAGAACAGTTGTGGGACACGCGATATGTATTTTGTGTAAAAATAAACCGCAAAGAGCACGGAATATAGGTGAGTGGGACAAAAGTGCTGAAAAAAACTGGCCAGAAGTAAGTCTTGGTTACACACAGGGTTTTGTACAACCCACAATAATTCGTTCACTCATTAAACAGTGTATCAAATTTAAAAAAAATGCTTCGGAGCCCTGTACTAAGCCGAGGACAGTGTTACAGTAGCCCCTCCTCCTCTGATTTTTTTTTACAGTATAAAAGACGTCAAACATTTTGCCAAAAGTTTATCATAAAGGATAAACATGCATTGCATAATTTTTTAATTACCGAAGTAAATAATACATTCGAGACTTAATCAAATAAATTAACTTATGCAAGAGGGAATTATTGTCCGAGTGACCACACAATATACCATTGGATACTTTTTTCTTTGTAAAATAAATTCCCTCGAATAAGCAATTCATAATTACTAAATTTCACACATTCCTTTTATGGGGGATTTAATTTTGATTTGAGGTCACCCCTTTTTATTAATCAGTACCACCACTATTAACTTTCTATTTAACTTTAAAATTCGCGTGATCGATCTCTCCTTTCTAGAGAAGCTCCCTTTGCACTAGCCGCTTAAGTCCCTTTTGTCATAGGACATGGTACAACTTTGTGATAAATGGTCTATAAATCTTAGTTGCAAAGTTACCCGAAACTTAATTGAGTATACAAAGGTTTGTATTAGAATCGACTGCACCATTCACTCCACAGGTTATTATTACTGGCTGAACACAAAACAAAAATTTCTCAGAAACAGAGAAAGGAGGAAAATCGAGCAAGGAGGCCAGTCAGTGAATGAAAAGGATTTACGACCTCTTTAGAACATCCGAAACTTGACTGCAATCAAGGACTGACTAGTGACGGGTTACCTCTAATAACAAAACATCGATAATAAAAAATTACCACCTTTTCCATTCACAAAGTGTTGATGCCTTTACATTAGATGCAAAGTAACACATTTCATGAAAAATAAGATGTAGATATATATTATAGAGTAAATGATTACCCACGCAACTACATACCTGATTTAAACCTTGACAAACAGATTTTTTAACCAAAAGTAGAATCTCATGCTTACCAAAGTTTTTACTAACTACTGACCTTGTGAACATTGACGACACCTCGTAATTAGTCAACAACACTTGTATCGAAGAGGCTCCTCATTATAGTAAGCTGTGCCAATTGTTTTTGCTAATTGGATGCTTCTCATGCATTTGTCTATAGGTACCTACAAAGACTTATTGTGTGTTTCGTACAGGACCTAGATTATGCTAATGTTTTATAATGACAAATGCATGAACGCGTCAATTTCATTTCATTGCCGCTTCAAGTCAACCCGGGCACCGTCTCAATAATTCTAGGCGTCAATGGAACTAAAAAAATTGTCACTTGACCCACCATGTAAGTGTAATTGTACTATAACAATCATCATCATCAACCCATTATGTCCCCACCGAGAGGCACGGTTCGCTTCCCTGAGGAAGGTATAGGTCTTTCCTTCACACTAATGTGACAGAATAATGTGAAGGTAAGTCTGGCGTCCATACTACACCACGGGGGCCAAGTCCGGATTGGTGGAGGCTTCTAAGACTAGTGGCTGGTCTTACTGTCAGAAGTTTTCAAGCCGTCTCCTAAGGCCTTTGAATTGGCTTAAAGAGAACTGGCTCTAACAGAATCGATGCCCAGTTCTTACGGTGTTCTTTTTATGAAGTCGATTCTACTACAATACTCTTAAGACGGAGTCAAAGCCGGTTTAGTGGCACTCCTCGTAATATTATTTACAAATTTGGCTTTCATGGCTAGTAAAAATTTGCTGAATTTGATATGAGCGATTTTAACTCTGTCCAGATTGCTGGGACCCGTCGAGCCTGAAGCCTGAAGATGCGAGTCACGTTGTCTGTGGCGCAAAAATTAAAGAATTTGACAATTATTGTAATGTAAAGATAGAAAGGAAAGATGGACTCTTTGGAGTTCCGTACTCAATAAGGAACCATATTTATAGTTTCGCCATGTCCGTCCGCCATCGCCAGTCTGGGTTTCGGAATTTCGAATTTCGCTAAGTAACTGCTCAACTCTAGTGCTGTCTCGTCAAACTCCGAGAACACCATGACAGAACGTTACATAAGTATTTACTTAGTGAAATTCTCAATTGAGAAATCGCCCATAACGTTACTTTGGGCCGGGTATCCGAATTGAGATCTTCACTAATTATTTACTTCTCAATTCAGATACCGGTCCTACGTCACACTCTTTTCTGAGAAATTTGACGAGACAGCACTACAGTTAAGTAGTTACTTAGCGAAATTTTCAATTCAGAAACGGGCCTTCTTTCTGTATGTCTGTCAGTCTGTCCGCGGCTTAGTTAGTACAGAGACGATAAGTACTAGAGAGCTGAAATTTGGCATAGATGTATACATTATTACGCTGTCAAAACGGTACAATAAAAGGTCGATAAAATTTAACTTTGTGGTGGCATCCATATAAAAACCGCAGGGCTTATGATTTAAATGGGCGGTGTGTGGCAAGCTTAGCTTCCCGATATAGTCTTGTAAAGTTCACCGAATGTCCTTACTGTTCAGTTTAACACATGTTCACAATGACCTTTCGAGACCTGTTTGTTATGGCATTAATAATAGTAATCTCTTCTGGCATTGCAGCTGTGTTTTCAATTTTATAGCAATCCCATTTTCTGCAATAATAATTAAAAACCAAACTCTGGTTATACATCAGGTATTATCTACTTAAGTAGGTAGTCAAAACAACGTGGTTTCCAAATAACACTATGTTTTGTAAAACCTGAAAACCCTTTCTGGATTATTAAAGAGTCTAAAGTTAAAATTTGCCCCTGTATGAAAAATAAAAAAATACATACCTATAACTTTTTTTTAATTTACTTATTACTTTTATTATCGGAAGCATAGTGGTAAATTTGTAATAAGTAATAAAGAATTGGTGTTCAGGCTGTGCATCACTTTTTAGTTTATTTTTCCTTTTTTGTGTATAAAATTCTATTCGTAGACAGAAAGAGAGAATACTTTATTGTATAAAAAGGAAATTAGATACGTAGGTACCTATTTCTTAACCTAAAAGTACAGACGGCGGCATAGGTATAGGTATTTCTAACCATTTTGATAACACGTTGTCATTGTCAAGGTAAAAATAAAACGACCAGATATTGATAGCACCAAGTAGGTATTTTTTGCTGTAAAGCAGGTGGTATCTGGTATCCCTATTATGAATAGAACTAGATAGGTAGGTAACAGGTTCAGAGGAAGTTGTAAATATCCTATCATTCAAGACAATTTTGGTCTTCATAAGCCTTAAGGTAAAGTATTATTTGTTATCTAGACACCTTTATTACTCTCAGTCTCTTTCTTTACGTATTATTGTTACTACCTAGATGATAACACGAATTAAGTTTTGCCCATTAAATACCCATAGATAGATAGATAGATTTAACTACTCAATGGTTTATCTAAATAGGACTGATATCAACAGGATTACTACTTGAGCGATTCATTTTGATAAACAGAACCCAACGAGCGCACTGCAAAACAAATGAAGGCTGAATATCGAACACAGCTCTGCTGAAGATAGTAAAAATAAATAAGGCTTACAATCAAGTTATACTAACCAGCTTCAACATCGTTAATCTTCAGACACACGCCTTCTGTTGTTTTTTTCAAATAGATGCAATGAGAAGATTTAAATGCAGCAATCTTGGTCCCACTACAACACACAACACTCACTTTTACCCAACTAATTATCGCTTGGGACCATTCTGAACGACTAAACTCAAGTTTGTTTTTAAATTCCGCCACGCGTCCGTTTGAAACGCAGCTAGAGCACAATCTACACACTTCGGGGCACCACTAGTAGCATGTAATAGGCATCTATATTCGATTATTAAAAAATAAAATTCAAAATTCGTTAGACACTTCGATTGTTTTTTTTTCTGTTTTGCGATAAAACTTTTTTCCGGCGTCGCGCGTTGCAGCCAGTATCGTGAGCGCGGCACTGACGACTGGCTGAGTGGGCGCGCGCGGGTGAGGCCGCGAGAAATGAATCGAGTTGGCAGACTTTATTTTGCGTCTCGCTCGATCGTATATGACTGGGCTCTTGGTTCTTGCTCTCGGCATCACATCTCTGAACCTTTTTTTGCTACCCCCAGCTGGCTCCCTAACAATTCGGAGGGGCTTTAAATTGGTGTAATGTAGTGTGCAGGTTTTTTTTTAATACCGTATAGTTGCCTTTCAAACCGGTTTGTTATTGTCGATTTATTCCTATGAGATTTATCTACATGTCCATAAATTATATCCAGTATCTATACGCTAGGCTCCATTTAATATTGCAAACTTAGGTACATACTTGAAACAACTCAAAATAAAGAACATTCACAATAGCACTAAATAGAATCAACAATAGAAAACAATGAAAGTATTGATGATGTTCATCACCTCTGAAAATTTGTAATTTCAATTCTGTTATCAAACACATAAAAGGTGCCTGCTGAAAAAATATTGACATCACTAAATCATCATTAGGTACTTCCCTAGTATTTACTCAGTGTCTACGGTACAACCCTTCCACTGAGTAGACTAGCGCCACAAGGAAAAAATCATACCCATTTTTGTGTCAGTTATGCAAAAAGTGTCTTTACAGGGCCCCTTCAGAGGGCCGGTTTCTGAATTGAGAATTTCACAAAGTAAATACTTGAGAAACGTTCTGTCACGGTCTTTTCTGAGTTTTACGAGTCAGCACTTCAGCACGGGTAGTACGATGATGCGAGTCACGCATTTTGTGGCGCTTAAACGTCAGAATTTGACAGTTAATGTACTGGAAAGTCGCGACTTTTGACGTTGTGGCGCGCGATTCGCGTCCTCGTACTACCTTTGCAGGACCGGTTTCTGAATCGAGAATTTCGCTACCTACGTAACTACTGAACTGTAGTGCTGTCTCGTCAAATTTCTCAGAAAAGAACGTGACGGAGCGTTACTTAAGTATTTACTTAGTGAAATTCTCAATTCAGAAATCAGCCGTCAGTTAGTTACTTAGCGAAATTCTCAATTCTGAATTGAGAATTTCGCTAAGTATTTAACTGTAGTGCTGTCTCGTAAAATTTCTCAGAAAAGGGTGTGGCAGAACGTTTCTTAAGTATTTACTTAGTGAAATTCTCAATTCTGAAACCGGGCCACAATCTCTCAATCACGTTAACTGTATTTTGTAGGACCCACGAACCACGACCTAAACCTCCGTTTTTGGCTATCAGGTCCTAGGTTTTCTACCTTACAGCCATGGGTTCTAAAATCACTACCATCATCAACCCATTATGTCCCCACTGAGGGGCTGGGTCTCTTCCCTGAGGAAGGTATAAGCCATACTCCACCACGGGGGCCTAGTCCGGATCGGTGTAGACTTGTAAGACTAGTGGCTGGTCTTACTGTCATGAGTTTTCAAGCCGCCTTACGGCCTCTGACTTGGCTTAACGACTGCCATCTATCGACGGCAGCCGGCACCAACTGCTTAACGTGCCTTGCGAAGCACGGAACCGCTCGGAAAAATGCCACTAGCGTTAGTCATAGAACGGTCACCCATCCATGCACTGAACGCGCCCTATGTTGCTTAACCTTCGTGATCGTTTAAGATGACTCAGGCAGCCGGGGCTACGAGCGATTCGCGAGCGAGCCAAACTGTGCCCTAGGATGCCCTGTGCTATTCACAAGTCACACTTAGTGCCCTGCCTCACTAGGACGCCATGGCGACGTCGCCAGCTACGTATTCAAGCAGTTTGTATTGAATGGCAACGTTGCCAGACCGTCGCCAAGTGAGTTAGGCACCATACATTTCAATATTAACTGCTTGGATACGGTCGCTGGCGACGTCACCATGGCGTCCTAGTGAGGCAGGGCACTTAAGTGGAAGATACCATCTAAAAGTAGATAACTAGAAATAGACTAACTCTAGTACCTAATATTTGCAATCTCCTAACGTATGAGACCAGATTTCAACAATTTTTTTATATGTCGTCGTCACGTAGATGAGATGATCAGGAAATTCCGTTGTTGTCGGATACCTAATCGAGATAAAAGCAGATAAGCAACGAGATATTCTGAACAGAAAAACAAAACATCTACTGTACTTGTGAGCCACAAAGAAGTGAAAACAAAAAGGTGATTTACAGTAGGTACATAATTCTAGTGCGCATTTTTGTGTTCCGCAGTCAAGAAGAAACTATAAATATTACGGTATATTTTAAAATTTATTGTATAGAAGATATAGTTAGTTGGAAACTAACAAACAACTGACTTTCATCTACATATGAACCTGCTATAAACATTATATTATTCTAAAATATAAAATCCTCGTGTTGTTGCGCAATTGCACATACTCCTTCGATTTTTGGTCGGTTTGAAAATAACTTGTAATCTATTTATACCCTTAAAGGCTGCTGTCGACGGGTAGAGTAAACGGTAGAGTAGAGCGGTAGAGTACTAACTATCCTACTAACTATACCAATGACAACAGCATTGGTATATAGGATTAGTATAGGATAGTTAGTACTCTACCACTCTACTCTACCGCTCCACTCTACCGTTTACTCTACCCGTGTCCAGCAGCCTTTAGTGATAATGGTCGTATACCGCATTTTTTTAAAATTATACACAATCCCTACAAATAATTAGAAAGGCGAACCAACGTTTGCCGGGTCAGCTAGTCTCATATATAAAAATCTCGTGTGAAACGGCTTCACCGATTTTTATAACATGTTTTGTGTACATTTGGTAGAGAGAATAGGTCGTAGCCCAATTAATATAATTATTAAAGCAACGTTTGCCCCGTCATCTAGTAGTCCATAGATTTCGGTAGTTACAATGAAGAACAATGATATCGTTTCTTCCCAATACGGTATTTGACACTACCAACAATAAATTATTTAATTATGAAATGCTCGATTAAAACAAAAATTACAAAATTATTCGGAAAATGTATTTCTCTTAATCATTTACTAGTTAGGTATTACAATTTTTAAATAAATGAAACATAAAAGGAGTGCTCTGAAATGTGACGTCACAATCAAGTATTTTCATACAAAATTCCGTTTTAAAAGTAGCTCATTTGACATCCTGTCAAATAATACCCGATAGCAATTTGCTTTTTTTTTATCTAGAACGGAACACCTGTGCTAGCGAACTCAATGCAGAACTTTTTGCTGGAAACATAAAAACCTCCTTGTTATCGATAACGGTCCGCATCAGCTGTTGGCAGGCCGGTCTAACATCCACGAAGATCGATAGTCTGACCAGCTGACCACGCCAAATCGATTCACCGCGACCACCAGGTCTATAAAAACTTAGGTATTCCCATCTACGCTAGTTGCTAACTACATTATCTACATCAGCCATACTCAAAGTATGCTCCATGGATATTTCGGGCTTCGCATAGCCTCTGCGAATTGTCTGCCATAACAATATCAACCTAAATAAAGCAAAATTCATACACAACTTGCAAAAGAGCACTTAAATAAATGAGTGAGTGAGTGAATGAATGAATGAATTAATGAAGGAATGAATGAATGAATTAATTAATTTTCTTCCACACGGCACTCTCACTTGTCGTGATCCTAAGCCAGGATACCATACTCTACCTCATATACTTATGCAGTGATACCAGGCGAATTCAACTCAATCATGGAAATACGCCCAGACTGAGGAAGGCCCAGACTAGGAAACGTAGCCACGACCTCCAGGATGGTAATTAGACGTGATACGGATATACCAACGTAACGGGCGCTGGCACGACGACGCTCGAAAGACGCTAGTGTGGGGGTCTCTAATTATACCTACTTTGCACACTTAGTGCCCTGCCTCACTAGGACGCCATGGCGACGTCGCCATCTACGTATCCGAGCAGTTTGTATTGAATGGCGACGTTGCCAGACCGTCGCCAAGTGAGTTAAGCACAATACATTTCAATATTGACTGCTTGGATACGGTCGCTGGCGACGTCGCCATGGCGTCATAGTGAGGCAGGGCACTTATTGCACTCCGTCTCTGGTAAGCTTAACATATCTTCAGGAGTGTTAAAAATCTTAAATGTTTGCATGTTAGGTATTTCGTAAGTCAAATTAAAAAAAGTCAAACCAAAAGGTTGTTTTTTAATATTACGTTTTTTATACTTAGGTCACCTCCTTATCTTCAGTACTCCTTGAGGTAACTAACCGATTTCCCCGTTTTCTCGTGGTCCTACTGATTTGTCCAACTAGTAGGACCACGAGGGAGACCTATTTCTGTCTGTCCTACTATGTGCCTTAACGTAACAGCTACTGCTGTTGTCAATTATTTAAACCACCTGTATATTCAATGGTTCCGATTCGCAATGGTTTACACTAAAACTAAACATAAGAGGGATACAAAAAAAACAAGAGGTACCTAATTTTGAATATATTTATTTAAAAACAGGTGGTTTAAATAATTTAAAACAGCTACTAAGGCACATAGTAGGACAGACAGAAATAGGTCTCCCTCGTGGTCCTACTAGTAGGACAAATCAGTAGGACCACGTGAAAACGGGGACTGTTTTGTCTAGCTGGCCGGTTTCAAGGGTTGTAAAGAAGACATTTCTTACTGTACTCTTATTGCTGAAGCGTTATTATTCCCAAACGTACCTACGTCTCCGGTTCCGAACCAAAGTCCTCTCGAACGAAAGAATCGGTCAATGCCACTGCGCTGCCACCCGGCCTATAATCCTAGGCTATCTTTACAAACAACCGTACGACGGCCACCGGTAAACAGTTATCGCATTGTAATCGACACAATACATTGAACAATGTCGTCTGCGGATCTACACTTCCTCCCAACGTGAGGCAGCCGTGTCGGACTGAAGATTCAAATGCATTCAAGGCGAAAAGTGACCACTCAGGCGTTAAAGATGTGTAGACTATTTTACAGATATTTAAGCTCATTGCATTTTAGTACATAATTTTATTAGTAGTATGTGAAAGTTTAAAAAAACTTTTTTTTTTATTTTTTTTTTTATTTGAATCAAATGTATTTCGCTAATTTCGCTTGGGAAAATTAATAGTAGATTGTTAACCAAGGGCTGTATGACATCAATTGCATACGAGGTTTTTGGCGCCCGAGCGCAGCGAGGGCGCTAATTAGCCCGAGTATGCAATACGCTACTTGCCTCGTATCAAATTTGACGCGATAAATGGATATTTCCTGTAGTATCTAACGTAAGAAACCGAAATATATTGACTTTGCTAAGTAAATATGCAGGATGGCTGCAAAATTTGCAAATTAAAAAAATATTTTTCGCCTTTAAATCGGAACGGTGAAAACACTATCCGCCATCTTGAAAGCACCTTTGGTTGTAAACAAACATCTGTCAGTCGTGCGTGCGTAGGTTCGAATGTGATTTGGATTGGATTTAGTGTTTTTGCAAAAACTCTTCTTGTGCAGTTAGTGTATTATCATTTTATTGATAAGCGCAATCATGGACGCTGGATTTGTGGAAGCAAATCAAACCAAGCATTGTTACAGCTAAAAACAGTTTGTGTACATTGATATTACAGGACTTACATTGAAGTGATCTTCACATAAATACACCCAAGTTTCAGTCGATAAAGAATCGGGGTCTCTCTTGGCAAGTTTGAGCCAAGTTTTTCGTATGTTTATTTCACTGGGTACACGAATCCGCGACTTCCCGGCGGTCTTTATTGACGTGTTTTTGCATTCTCGAATAATGCAATAATGGTAATCGATATATTTTGCATGTAAACTCGATGAAATCATGGTTGCGTTGTTGCTATTTCACTATGCTCACAGATCACTAACAGATTTTAGGACTAGGTAAAAATCGTTTCACCAAACAAGTCCCACGGTAAAATCCTTAATGCCATAACAATAAAAGCCATTCGTGGCACGAACTCTACCTATGTTGAATGTCAAACTTTGTTAGTGATGAGACTCGAATCACCTTTGATTCGAATGATTCGAATCACGACGGTAAAAACTTGATTCGAATGAGAATTTTAGTTGATTCGAATCATAGCTTGATTCGAATGGTCGAGTTGATTCGGATCACATTGTGGATTCGAATCATTTTTTTTACTCGAATCATTCATTGCGCGGCAATCTTACCTGACCGATGAGACAAGTAGGATTTGTTGAAGTTTTTTTTTTAAACAGTTATTGTTTTAGTTTTGTCTTGCTTCTATGTTACTGATAAGGTATTAACTTTTTCTTATGTTAAACTATGAAGTTTTTTAGAAAGTGGTTAAAGTGAATTGGTGTTTAAAGGGCTTAGTCCACTCTGACCAACCGAACTTGTCAACTGGTTCTTTCCATTCCACATCCCACTGCATTATTGTTACCTACTTTCGATTATAACTTTTTGTTTTGATCGCTTTGAAATGTGTTTGGGATGTATTATTTGTTTTTTTAGGATGTGTTTAGATGGTTTTGAAATGAATTTAGGATGGTTTTGGGATGTGTTTAAGATGGTTTTTGCATGTGTTTGGGACAGTTTTGATATGTGTTTAGAATGTTTGGGGGTATAATTGGGATAGTTTTAGGATGTTTGTGTTTAACCTCTAGTATGCAGTATTAGAAAAACAATAGAAAATCTATTGCTTTGTGCAAATATGGACATAGCCGCAGACGACCGCTTAAGGCGTTTTAGTATGTATTTGGAATGGTTTTGAAATATGTTAGCAATGATTTAGGGATATGTTTAGGATGGTTTTGGTATGTTTTAGGATGGTTTTGGGATGCGTTTGGGATGTTTTTTTATCGATGATTTCTCAATAATACCAAATACATTCCAAAACCTTGCTAAACATTCTCTCAAATCAAATAATGTGCAAGGATAAATTATGGTTTAAGAATATTCCAATACCATCTTAAACACATTTCAAAACCATTCAACACAAATACTTCCCAAAACTACCTCATATCTCTGTTAGAAATAAAAATAGTAGTAGAGTTTTAGTTCATAGTTCAGTTGGTCAGAGTGGAATAAGTGAAAGAGTTGTGCTGGATAAGTTTTTTCAGAAGACATTTTAACAAAAAAATGTTGACAAATAAAATTACATTACATGCTTCAAGTATCAAAAATTTGTGACTTTAAGTACTTTAGGTGTGCGAGTGTATGCGTGTAAGTGAAAATTAGTGTTGAATAAATAAATATATAAATAAATTTCATATAACGGACACATACCTTTACTTATTAAAATAATAACTAAATTTTGATGAAAACACGGAAAATAATTGGGTGTATTGAAACATTTACATTGAAAATTATTATTTTTATAGGTACATTTTATCAGTATTTTCAATGCATATGATGTCTCCGTATTCGAATCATAATAATGATTCGAATCAGCATATTGATTCGTATCGAGGGTCGATTCGAATCATCTTCCGGGTGATACGAGTCGATTCGAATCGTCATTTTTGATTCGAGTTCCATCTCTAACTTTGTTTACAACAGTTTGGACTTCAAACCATAGACAAAAATGGCGGACCGCGTTTTTGGCTGTTTAACAAAACAACGTTTTAAAATAATGTTTTTGTTGCTTTTAGGTCCTCAAAAAATATACTAAAATATTTTTTGGTCTAATGGAAGAGATATTTAGCATTTAAGGCTTACTTGAAAAAAGAGTCAAGTAGCGGATTGATGCTTACACCCGAGGTAAATACTCTGCTTTACATATCGATTGTGAGGTAAGTAAAAAAACAAGAAAGGTTAATAGTTTAATAGTTTAAACCAGGTTTTAAAACACGAAAAAAATTACTTTCGCGCCTAGCTAGTCGACTGACTTTTTTACTCTTCACGATTTTATGGCACGCAAGCGCGTCAAATCGTGCTGGCAAGTTTGATTTTTAAATCGATTTCAATTAACATACGATGTGACTGCGAAACAAATAGTTCGATATTTAAAATAAAATCTTCATAAATTCTAATATAAATTGTCTCGATTCCGATTCGAGTAAATAATCGATACCAAGAAAAAAAATATTAACTTTTAAAAAATATTCTTCTTGCAGTATGAGTTTGACAGTTCTTTTTTCAAATTCCAAAACCTATGCTGTAATGATATCCATACACCCCGGCATTCAGGGAAGTAAGTGACTACTTAAAGAGCAAGAGATAATAATATGTAAATGGCTATAATAACAATAATAATAATGTGAAAGTTTATTCAATACACCTTATACAAATATATTTTTAATTACTTTTATCTTCCAACTCTTTCCTTTACCTTCTACGGTTGACTGGCAGAAAATTCTTATGGCATTAAGTTCGCTGCATTGTACTTTTTTTAAAATGTAAGTGCAATAAAAGTATCAATGAATATACAGGGTGGCCGGGGGACTGACGTCAAAAAAAAAAAATTAGGTCCCTCTTGTCATGGGGTATCCGAATCACCCCCATGTATGTTCCGCGATTTTTCATAGTTTCGGAGTTATGATTTTTTTTCTGAATTTTCATGAATTTTCGCCTTATCAATTTTGAAAATTTCTAAAAAAAAAACTAGAAACTTTTTTCAATTACTTTTTTTGTAACTGAATCTTCACAAGTTGTTCTTCTATGCATAAAATAATCAGCTTCGTAACTTTGATAAAAGTTATTAAAGTATTGGTCTAAAGTCAAAAATTTACGTTCGGTAAACTTGAATTTTCAAAAATAAATTAAAAATCCAAACAGATGTTTTAATGGTTTCTTAGTTAGCCTCAGAAATGCGCAAGACTCTCAGATTTCATAATCATTAAAAAAAAGTACTGCTTAACGAGCTACTTTGTGTACATTCGGCCTTCGAAGACAGCGAGGTGAAGAATTATTAAAATTAAAAATTTCTTTTTCTGCCATTTCGTCTTTTCTTAGTTTATTAATGAACGAGTCGTCATCATCATGATGAATAAAAGTGGTTTTGTCAATAAAACACAGATTAAAATGTAAAAAAAATGTTTATTATAATAGGTTTTCAAAGTTGCCACCTCCAGCAGCAATACACATTCTACACCTACGTAGGAAATTATCTTTTAATCGTCTAAAAGCTGCTCTGTTTTCCTTTACAACACGTTCGGCTTCTGTTAATTTCTGCCTCAGCTCTTGTTCACTCCCACTTTCTCTGGCGTATGCTATTTCCTTAAAATAGCCCCAAATAAAAAAATCCATGGGGTTGAGGTCAGGTGAGCGTGGAGGCCACGATATTGGTCCGCCGCGTCCGATCCATCTATTGGGGTACGCCTCATTTAAATAATTTCGGACTTGCTTTGCGTAGTGACATGGAGCGCCGTCATTTTGAAGAACCATGGTTCGTCTTAGTTCAATATTCACGTCTTCTAGCAACAATGGAAGTTCATGTTCCAGAAAGTGTCGGTATCTTTCTCCATTTAATCTGGACGGCAATTCAAATGGACCAATCAGTTCGCCATTGAGAATACCAGACCACAAGTTAACGCTGAAACGATGTTGAAACGTCGACGCTCTCATTTCGTGTGGATTTTCAACCGCCCACGTGTGGTAATTATGAATATTGAAAATTCCAGTGCGCTCAAAACGTGACTCATCTGACCATAAAACTTTATTGAAAAATCCAGGATCTTGTTGTTCTTTTTGTAGCATTGTTTGGCAGAAATCAATGCGCAATTGGTAGTCTGTAGGCAGTAAAGCTTGGACTCGTCAGATATGGAACGCATGATATCCTTCATCGTGAAGTATGTCTTGGATAGAAGTTCTTGGGATGTTCAGAGTACGAGCCATAGCTCTGGTACTCGTGGAAGGATTTCGTTGAACTTCTTCGAGCACAACTTCTCTGCGATCCGGGTCAACTCTAGGGATTCCTTCCCTATCGCCTCGTTGGCCAGGAATGCGGCCTGCCATTAAGGTATTGTGCGTGTTAATAAAAACGCGATGGTCGGGATAATGCTCAGGTTGCGGCCCACCACGACGTTGAAGTTGTTCGCGATACAGTCGCGCTGCTTCAAGGCCGTTTCCTTGTGCAACTCCATAAAAATAGTGCATTTCTGCGTATTCACTTAACGTGTAACTCATCTTTTACACTTCCAAGTAAACAAAGTCCAAATCAGTATGCAAGACACAGTCCAATTAACGAGCACAGTAGTCAAATAAGTAGGCAGCGGAATCCGCGGACAAAGCGAGACAGTGAGGTAAAACAAAATGAAGACACGTGTAGCAGTAAACACAAAGTGAGAACGACTGAGGTACAAACTTGTTTTGTGTTCGCTTCTGCTGCGCTGCCCCTCTCACTCTTACCGCTGAGAGTGAGAGAGATAGCAATAGTTCGGCGGCCACCTATCCTCAAAGACTATTGTTATTACAGGTAATTAGTTGCGTCTGCATTTACAACCCATGACCCACGAGAACGGACCGCGCAAAATTAATTACTGTAAAACGGAAAATGCCTCCAAATTTTTTAATCTGTGTTTTATTGACAAAACCACTTTTATTCATCATGATGATGACGACTCGTTCATTAATAACCTAAGAAAAGACGAAATGGCAGAAAAAAAATTGTTAATTTTAATAATTCTTCACCTCTCTGTCTTCGAAGGCCGAATGTACACAAAGTAGCTCGTTAAGCAGTACTTTTTTTTAATGATTATGAAATCTGAGAGTCTTGCGCATTTCTGAGGCTAACTAAGAAACCATTAAAACATCTGTTTGGATTTTTAATTTATTTTTGAAAATTCAAGTCATAATTTACCGAACGTAAATTTTTGACTTTAGACCAACACTTTAATAACTTTTATCAAAGTTACGAAGCTGATTATTTTATGCATAGAAGAACAACTTGTGAAGATTCAGTTACAAAAAAAAGTAATTGAAAAAAGTTTCTAGTTTTTTTTTTAGAAATTTTCAAAATTGATAAGGCGAAAATTCATAAAAATTCAGAAAAAAAATCATAACTCCGAAACTATGAAAAATCGCGGAACATACATGGGGGTGATTCGGATACCCCATGACACGAGGGACCAAATTTTTTTTTTTTGACGTCATTCCCCCGGCCACCCTGTATAAATATAGTAAATATAGTGCATGAATTAAACTTGCACGTCGTGCGATTGTCGAACTCCACACATATTGGACAATTTGTCCCATCTCCCATCGTAACACTCATTCCAAAATCTTAATAATTGACGGATCTGCAAAGTAACGAACTCATGGTTTTGGCAACCAAAAGCGTCTGATTAAATAATATTAGGTACCTACCAAGTATCAGTGTAGCGTTTTGCGCAGTTCAGTAAACACTCGACTTTTGACAGAAATCAAAATTGAACAATCAATGGCAGATAAGGACGACTTTACGTAATCTTCAGTGGCAGTGAACAACAATCATAAATGTAGATAGATAGAATCACTTGACTGAATTATTAATTTTTAGACTGCCTCGTTGGCGTAGCGGTTTCACGTCTGATTACTACGCCTGAGATCGGGAGGTCCGATCCCCACTGGGGGCAGCCAGTTTGTTCATACAAATGCCCTCAATGTTGGTGTATTTTAATGTATGTGACGTCGCTGTTTCTGGTTCCCACGACACAGGGTATCCTAGTGTGGGGCCAGAAGCAATGTATGTGCCTGTATGTAAATGTTTGTTTGTGATGTCCATCCATGCCCGGTTACCATAGCACAGGCATTGTTCCGTTTCCCGTTTACCTTGTCCTTCAATCTATTTTTGTTTTGTTTTATTCGCTTTTCACAGCAGGCAAAGGTTTATGACCATAATACAGCCTCGTCATTTGCCTTAAATCAAAAACTTGACACTGGCATAGGCACAAACCGGCACAAACCGTGCAGAGCCATAATAAAAAAAAAGACAGCAGAGTCGCACCCAGGGTTGGATTTCGTACTATAATTATAGTATTTATACTCTAATTTCATGCTTCGTACTAACTATCCATAACTGGGGAGAGTACAACAAAATACTATAATTTTAGAACAGTCTATAATTAGCCCTTTTCCATCATTTTTCGTACAAAACGTCACTTGTTTTTTTTTCTTTCGATACTTTTCTTGTTCGAACAACAACTTTGCATAGTACTGCGACTGACTGCGAGTTATTTATTTTTCTGTTGGTACGATTGTGCATAAAGTAGCCCTCAGAAGAATCTTCTGAGAAGTAGCCTCGTCGTGTGCATTTTTTTGTGCGAGTACATTAATTTTTTCATGTTCATTCGACTCGAAATTGAAACGAATGGTTTGTGTTTAAAGTTGGGGGCGGGGATGAAAATGACGAAATACCGGGCGTATTAGTAGGTATCCACGCCAAAGAAAAAACGGTCGAAAAAAAAGGTACTATAATTTTGTATAAAATACTATCTTTTTTGTTTTTTTGTACTCTCCCTTTCAACGTACCTAAATCCAACCCTGGTCGCACCTCGTAGATAACGGAGAAAACAGTTGAAAAACCGCAAAAGAAAAGCCCATTTTCTCCGGCTTTTTACAGCGTGCCGTGAACATTAATATCCACTAGTATTTTAGTACACAATTAGTGCATCGTTGCAACGCTTTCTCGCCTTGCCCGTTGCTATCGTGTTAATCAGCTGGCTTCTGAGATGTACGATGACACTCGAACATTACTCTTCATATTTTAACACCACAGCAAGGTCTAGATAGTATTTTAGTACAATGATAGTGACAAATACAGGTTCATATTATTATTGTCAATGTCGTTACGTTGCGGCTTCAAGTGTAGCGGTGGTGCATTCGTATCCTACCTAAGCGTCAATGGAATAGAAAAAGCGGCCAAGCGCAAGTCGGACTGGCACACGAAGGGGTCCGTACTATTGTCTATACAACATTAGGCTCTATAGATACAAAGATCGAGCAAAGATAGGGAAAAAATCAAGTTACCTATACGAGAGCTCCTAATTTTTTTTTAAGGATATAATTTAACCTTAATATTTTGTGAATATTTCCAGTGTTGCCATAATTAATATCGGGCAAAAACTTGGGTGCTTCATATGGGAATTCCGTATGGGAGCTCCACTTAAAAAATATTAATTTTGCCTGATGTCGGTACAGTAGTTAGTCTGACTAGTGATACAACAAAAAAGCAGTTTTATGAATCACTCAGTTGAAAATCCCTGAGTCATTCACCCAGTACCAAAAACGAGCATCAAACAATTAGTAGAGCGGTCGATAGCGCAGTGGATAGACCGGTTGGCTTACAATAAAAAGGTTCGGTTTTGAGTAATTGTTTTGTTGTTTTTACCCGACTGTGGTGAAGGCCAAAAATACCCTCCTTCTATTTGAGTCTTTTTTAACATGGGCTATGCCTCTTCATCCCCCTACGACAGCTCGTTCCACATCTTCATCAGCCCACCCACTGTTGAGTATAGGCCATCTCTCACGGTCCCTCATTCCACAGTGACCCGACAAATCTGGTCCGCAAAAGCCACTGTGCAGTGAACAGGATTGCGCAAATCGGAGCAACCGCGGTCAAGGTGACTGAACAATGGAAGGTGCACGAATTAACGGCGCGGCCAACGTAATAGTTATCGGGTTTCGGCATACTGCCGAGGTCTCGCTACTATAAGAGGCTTCAGAAACCACGGTATCAGTGACAGATATTTTACCTACTGCGTATTGTAGAAAAGTTCGGTGAAACATGAAAATAACCCCAGGTCTTTGACCTTTGTGATATCGCTGTTAACTAACTAATGATTTGAATTGAATAATAAATTGTTTTTGTATTTTAGTAAATAGTCAATATTTACACACTATATAAAGAAAATGCTTTAGTAATACAAACATGTAATTAGGCAGTGAGGGACAATGAGATGTTCAGTTTCGATATCCACCACTGGAGGACAAAGCAACTAAGTTGTTCCCAATGTCCACCAGTGGCGGTCAACGGAATGATTTTGGTTGGGTTGGCCCCCATTGGTGGACATCGAATCTTTTTTTCCCGATGACCGCCAGTGGTGGACAAATAGTGGGACAAACACAGATATTTTGACCATCTTACCGTTTGACTCGTGTTACCTTGCATGTAAACTGAGTTAAAAAAAGTTAAGAGCTTACGTAATCAGTTTTTAAGGAACGCCACGAGAGGAGGCTGCTGCGCCGCCTGCTGCAACTGCCTTGAGCCTGAGGACAAAGATATTATAGCAGCGTGAATACAAAGAAATTAGAAGCTTCATAATCATCTATCTATCTATACAGGCTATGAAAAATGGTCACAGTTGGTGATGTCAGATTGGCAGTAAGTACAAGACATTACTTTCCTCACTACGCAGTGTATATCATCAACATCATCATCATCATCAGCCCACCACTGCCCACTGCTGGGTATAGGCATTTTCCCCAAATGCCATTTCATACGATCTCTCGCGATTCGCATCCACGGACCTTCGTCCGACCATCGGGCCGCAGTATGACGCAATCTACCGACAATATTTTTTTTCATTAATTACTTTTAGTATAATTTAATTGCTAATATCCTCGTTGGGCATATTTCGCTGTACCTAACACGCATTTTTACGTAATATGTACTGCTAATCACTGCATGACTTTTGTGTCTTTCAGTCACTGTTAAGATAAGATGAGGTAAGATAAGATTATTCTTTAATCCACACAAGAAACAAGAGACAAATAAAATATACCTTTTCTTTAAAAAAATAGCTGTTCTATGCTTAATTTTAAATGCAGCTTTAACGAATGTACGAAACTTCTAGTCTTTTTTTGTCAGTCGGTCAGTCATACGACAAAAAAAGACAAAATCAAAATCATAATTTAGTTACTGCAAAAGAACATAATAAAAAAAATATATTACCAGTACCTGACAAGCAAAAAACATTTAATCTATTAAATAAAAAAATACTGTCAGTAATATAATGTTACAGGCCACTAAAATTGGAATAGCTGAAAAAAAAATGCCGCGGGCATCTAAAAAAATAAAACAGGATGCAGTATGGTATTTGACACTATCAAAAATAAATTATTTGATATGCTGGATTAAAACAAAAATTACAAAATGTTTCGGAAAATGTATCTCTTTTAATCATTAGTAGTTATTACAATTTTTAAATAGATGAAACATTAAAAGAGTGCACTGAAATGTGACGTCATAAGCAAGTATTTTCATACAAAATTCCGTTTTAAAAGTAACTCATTTGACATCCTGTCAAATACCTACCCAATGTATCTTAGAGTGCGAGCACAGATCTGTGAGTGCGAGAGACTGGCGACTTATAGTTGCTTTGCTTCTGAGACATCACTTCTGGCGGATATCCTCCATGCGAACGACATTCCCTTTGATAACCAAAAAAGGGCTAGAGAATGAGAAGGGAATGGTTTCCAGAAATAGCACTGATTGACAAATGCCTTCCGTCCGCTCGACCGTTGAAGCCCAGCTTGAAGGAAAATGACTAATTAACTTTAATTAGTGACTTTTGGGTGTCTGAAGTAAACTTTTACCATTAAACATAAACATGAATATTTACATACAGGCACATATATATTATGAAATTACATTGCATCTGGTCCCACACTAAGCAGCAAAAATATAAACCTTCATCAGCTGCTGATTGTACTTCGCTAATTTGGCATCGGTGTAGACTGTCTAGCTAAGAAGGGCGCGCACGCGCACCTTCTGAGTTGAATGTTAAACCTGTGAAAGTATCGCGTGAAAGTCCGCGAACGCGCGCTACTGTGGACACAAATACAACATCTGACAACAATTGACTCGACAATTAATTAAACAATATTTATAATTACCTTTCCTTTTTTTATCTAGGAATTTCGTAAGGACTTTATCCACTGTATTCCGGGTACTGAATCTGAATCTGGGTTGAATCGCTCGTAGCCTGGGCTGCCTGAGTGATCTTAAACGATCACTACGGTTAAGCAACATACGGCGCGTTCAGTCCATGGATGGCATTTTTCCGAGCGGTTCCGTGCTTCGCAAGGCACGTTAAGCAGTTGGTGCCGGCTGCCGTCGATAGATGGCAGTCGTTAAGCCAAGTCAGAGGCCTTAGGGCGGCTTGAAAACTTCTGACAGTAAGACCAGCCACTAGTCTTGCAAGCCTCCACCAATCCGGACTTGGCCCCCGTTGTGGAGTATGGCCTATACCTTCCTCAGGGAAGAGACCCGTGCCCCTCGGTGGGGACATAATGGGTTGATGATGATGATGATTTCGGGTACCCTTTTGTCGGAAGAGTCTTGTCTTGGCCATTTAGTTATTCTGTAGTTCAAATAGACAAAGTAGTCCGATTGTCGAGCGAGTGACACTTTCCCAAACAAACATAGAGTCTAACTGTATCGCCCGTTTGTTTGTAAGCCAACATAAGTGACCCGTGCAATTTATTTAAACTAGCGTTAAGTTAACCATAACAAAGATGTGAATGTAATGATACAGTTACACTCGGAACCGCATTTTATCTAGATTTTTATTCGACCCAAGATCCACGTGCTTGCATACAGCCAGCGAGTAATTTAGGATTAAAAAACAAATACTTAAATAAAATAAAAATTATTTATTTCATTCATTACCCATATTATATAATGTTAGTAGCAATGATAACTTAAAAACAATGTTAGTATTACAATCAACAATCATGGTACCTAACTATCTAATGCTACCAGGAAGGAAAAGTAAGCTGTGAAAAAGAAAATATCTTGGTCTTGCAACATCAAGGAGTGCACTGTTAAAACCGCGGGACGCTCTGCAGCATCACTTAAATAAATCTAAATCTTCAAATAGGTACATAAAATTCTCGTGTCACAACTGTGGTTAGTACTCCTCCGAAACGGCTTGACCGATGTTGATGATATTTTATGTGTGTAGGTATTTGGTAGGTCTGAGAATAGGTTGTTATCTATTTTTCATATGTTTAAGTGATAAGGATACCAATTTGGTAAAACAACATTTGCCGGGCCAGCAAGTCATTTATAACATTTAGAACGAAAAACGTATTTCGGGCAAACACACGCCGCATGCGGAAATGAGAGGAAGGCCAATTAAATAAGTACATTACACGACGCACACACGTTCCGTTTTCTGTTACATCATTCAATTGTTAACGTTTGCATTCTTGCTGTTACTAGATAGTAGAAAATGTATAAGTGCCAGAAGCACTGTGTGGCTAGTCTATCACTGAACTCATCTACGAAATCACTCGTAGCCCCAGCCGCCCGAGTGATCTTAAGCGATCACGAACCGTCCGTCTATGACTAACGCTAGTGCCATTTTCGTGCTTCGCAAGGCACGTAGAGCAATTGGCGCCGGCTGCCGTCGATAGATGGCAGTCGTTAAGCCAAGTCAGAGGCCTTGGGGCGGCTTGAAAACTTCTAACAGTAAGACCAGCCTCTACCAATCCGGACTTAGCCCCCGTGGTGGAGTATGGTTTATACCTTCCTCAGGGAAGAGATCCGTGCCCCTCGGTGGGGACATAATGGGTTGATGATGAATTAAAATACGAGGAAATGTTTTTTTGTCATATGATAAACAGTGTGTTTGTGTTTTTTGTTTTTTCCGGCGTGCAATAAAGAATATTCTTATAAACTGTTCAGATAACAGTTGCTATTATTAATAACAAGATTAGCCCGTGAACTTCGTATCATCAACATCTATCTTTTTTTTTTGTTCTAACCATTCTTTTCCTGGACTCCTTTTTGTTTTGTTGGCTACCCCCGACGACTTAGCAAAGTCAAAAGATAAAGCATGTACCCGTGGAAATGAGCACAACAGAGAACTCTAGATATTGACGTACCTACCTTGCCCGACAATATTCGGACGACCTCAGTGGCGTAGTGGTTAGCGCATCTGCTTACTATGCGAGAGGTCCCGGGTTCGATCCCCGGCTGGGGAGAAAAAAAAACTCCCGGTCTTGGATGTTTACATGTTTGTGACGTCGCTGTTTCTGGTTCCCACGACACTAGGTATCCTAGTGTGGGGAAGCAATGTATTTTATTTATTTATTTATTTATTTATTCTTAAACAAAATCTTACAGCATTACAGCTTAAACTAATGCGCTATAAGACGTTTATTTGTTTATTTGTTTATTTGTTTAAATGTTTATTAGTTAGCACAATATGACACTAAATAGAAACAGTCCTATACTATAATAGAAACAAGACAGAAACATTATCGTATAACTCCATCCTATCTTTCGCAAAACCTCAAACACTCACTGCGTACAGCTGGCCATTCATCGTCAAACACATCACAGTCAGGTGCTGATGCGAGGAGCTCATTGAGATACAGCAAAGCGCGGATAAGCGGTGAGTTCCTATGCGATACAGTGCGAGCCAGCGGTACCGCTAACAGATCATTATGACGCGGTCGGAAATTGTATCTAGGCAGGGGAGGCACGTATAACCTCACCAGCTGTCCCACTAGTTCTGGACAATCCGAGTCGCCACGAAGAACTCTACACGCTGTTGATAACAGACTGTGGTTACGCCTTACTTCGAGGGAGTTAAATCCCAACATTCCAAGAAGAAACCTGGTAGGGTAGAGAAAAGGGTAGTAACCATAAGTTTTTTTATACAAAAATCTTAGGAAGGCTTTTTGGACCTTTTCCAAAAGCAGAACGTAGGTGACCTCGTACGGATTCCACACGATGGAGGCTGCTTCAAGTTTACTTCTCACCAGTGCCGTGTACACCAGTTTAATGACTCTCTGATCCTTGAAGTCTCTGGCATTGCGAATAACGAAACCTAGTCTTCGGTAGCAGTTTATAGCGAGGGATCTAATGTGGTCATGAAAGGTAAGGCGTGAGTCAAAGGTGACCCCCAGATCCTTCATTGAATATACACGGGTGACGGTCTCGACACCTAACATATATGCGGCGTGGATGGGTACACGCGCGCGGCTGAACGTAGTGACGCAACACTTGTTGGGGTTGAATAGCAGTTTGTGCTCTACACTCCATTGGTACACACAGTTGACGTCCGCTTGTAACAAGTCGCAGTCCGCACTCTTCTCGATCCCATAGATCAATTTCAGGTCATCAGCGTACAAAAGACATCTAGCATTTCTGGACACTGATGGAAGATCGTTTACCATGATGCCAAATAGTAAAGGACCAAGGATTGAGCCTTGACTCACACCCGACCGCGTGTGATAAGGTGGGGAGACAAAGTGTCCATGTCGAACATATTGACGTCTGTCACGCAGATAACTGGCGAAAAATTTTAAAAGCTTAGGTGAAAAACCGATGCTACAAAGCTTATGCAGGAGAACATCGTTGTCGACCCGGTCAAAGGCCTTCCGAAAGTCAAAATAAAGGACATCGACCTGTGTCCCCATATCCAGGTGTTCTGAAATAATGTCAACCAGTGTAAGCAGATTGGTTTCAACCGATCTATTAGACCTGAAGCCATGTTGCGCATCACATAGAAACGGCTTTAGCTGTGCAGAGATTGATCTGTGCAGAACAGACTCGAACAGCTTAGCGATGGAACAGAGGATAGCTATTGGACGATGGTTTTCAACGCTTGTGGCATCACTTGTTTTTGGTATTGGCCTAACTCGCGAGACTTTCCAGCTATCCGGATATATTCCCGTAGTGATAGCCAATGTATGTGCCTGTATGTAAATGTTATGTTATGTTATATTGAGAGTACAGTCGACAGCGCATCATCCTATACACCCATGCATTCTACTCCGTTGCATTACGGGCGGCATTCAAAAAAAAAATTCAAAATTCAAAATTGTTTTATTGAGCAGTACAAAACTTAACAATATATACATTGCAACTAAAATGTGAAGTTTGACGTGATGTCAACTGTACCAGGAATGCTTTTCACAAAAACTAGTTTTAAACGAAAACCTGCCCGTAGTCCAATAAGTTGCTATTATTGTTTTGACATAGCAAGTACCGTTCTTATTCGTACCAACTTATGTATTAGATTTAAGGTGATTCGAGAAAGATGGTCGGAGTGGAGTTTTTTTCACTGCCTTTTTCTCCACTACATTCGGTCCTAAGGCAGCGCCTAACATTATACATTGACATTCATCAAACAGAATACATTATAAATTCATCATCAACCCATTATGTCCCCACCAAGAGGCACAGGTCTCTTTCCTGAGGAAGATATAAGCCATACTCCACCACGGGGGCCTAGTCCGGATTTGTGGAGGATTGTAAGACTAGTGGCTGCTCTTACTGTCAGAAGTTTTCAAGCCGCCCTAAGGCCTCTGACTTGGCTTAACGACTGCCATCTATCGATGGCAGCCGGCACTAACTGCTTAGCGTGCCTTGCGAAGCACGGAACCGCTCGGAAAAATGCCACTAGCGTCAGTCATTTGCTTAACCTTCGTGATCGTTTAAGATCACTCAGGCAGCCGGGCTACGAGCGAGTGTTATATTACATATAAATTCTTTACATCGAAGTAAATTACTGATTTCTAAAGTGGTTCTTCTGCGAGTTTCATAGTTTGTAGTGTCACGTCAATTAGATAACAGGGGATTGAATTAATTCGTGTGAGAGATCGAATTCGAAACTCGCCGGGGTGCAGGCGGAATCACAACTCGGCGTGCTACTTACCCAGCCATCCGTTTTGTCGACAATAGAATAAAACTTCGTGAGCAATCCTGAATGTCGGTTGGACCATGAGGAGTTACTCAAAATTAACTAATGCCACTAGTGAAAGAATAAAACCGGCCAAGTGCGAGGTGAACTCTTGAACCGGTTCTGAACAACTATAAATAATAATATAATACTGCTATAGCTGACCTAACCAATGTGTTTTGCCGTATTTAATTAGCTCACGACTAAGTGCCCTGCCATGGCGACGTCGCCACGCCAGCTAAATATCCAAGCAGTTTGTAGTGATGGCGACGTTGCCAGACCGTCGCCAAGTGAGTTAGGCACCATACATTTCAATATTAACTGCTTGGATATGGTCGCTGGCGACGTCGCCATGGGGCGTCCTAGTGAGATAATGCACTTATTTTCAGATCTATCAAATTTATACAAAAAATGGACACCTATAAAGCTGTTTAGGATTTGTTGGATAACAAACACTGTGACACGAGATTTTTATATATTAGTAGATTAATTATTACAAAAAAAAACCTTTTATTCAGAACCCTTACGACTTATAAGTCGTACGTTCCACTCTATCGGGTTAAGCATATAGACAACTACAAAGTGTCAAAATATGTATGTATTTGACAGTACGGAGTAGACTAAAGCAAAGAATTCCATACAGTGGAGGACTTAGGTAATTGCACCCCTGATGACCGCCGCGCCCGTTGCATAACGCAATGTCAAACAAGCGAACAAGCTGATCTATGGGAGATTAGAAATGACAAACGTTGCATAAACGTTACAAGAGAAATCTCTTAAAATTTCAAATTGTCTTTCTTTAGCTTGTTTTTGTCTGCAAAGCAGATCCAAGAGATCAATACTTTGATAGAAAATGAGACTAAGGATCTGCTAGCAAAATATTTTTTAAGAACTTTTAAAATGTCCAATTATGTGTCTGGCCGCAGCATTGCTGTTTAATTACCTACTTTGTAAGAATATTAAACAATGTTTGACTTTGCAAGTATTGATTGATTGCACTCATGGGTCTTGAGATTCTTATGTAGATGGACATTCATACCAATTGTGTACTCAATTTAAGGTGATTTGAGAAAAGGTGATGAAAAGAAAAGGCTGCCTTTTTCTCCACTTCGTTCAGCCCTAAGGCAGCGGCTAACATAAACATTATAAGTACACTAGCTGGTGCTTCGTCTGCGCAGGATTAGTATTTCGTGTAGCTTATAATATTAGCGTCGCGTTCATAATATTAGTAGGATAAACATTTTCATCATAGTAACTCTGGCGGTTTTGGCAGCGCACGCCAGAATAACTCGCAGAGATGGTAGATTTTTTCCGACTTACTTGACACTTATCGTCATATTTTGGACAATAATTCACACAATATCTTTATAAGTTCTAGCCTATGTGTTATTCTGATGTATAAGCTATATTATTGTAAACTTTCATTAAAATCCATTCAGTAGTTTTTACGTAAAAGTGTTACAAACATCCCATACTTACAAACTTTCGCGTTTAAATATTAGTAGGATTAAACGTCATTATATTAGACGATTTTTATTTACTTTATTTTTATTTTATTAACCAAACAGAAGGTAAATGGAGGAGGCCTATGTCCAACAGTGGACTTCTTGTGGCTGAATGATGATGAGGATGCACGAAACAGAACGTAAATTCTTTACGTTAAAATAAATTTCTGATAAATAGTCATATTTCGTACTTTCCTCGCATAATATAATAAAACGACTGCGATCTGAGCGGTGACAGACGCAGATCACAGCCATCCACACGGTTCGCATTGACGCCTGATTGGTGACAGGTGCGCCTTGTTTGATAGGTCTGCGCTTGAAGCGGCAACGAAACTAAATCGCCATTACTTTAACAAATTCTAAAAGAAATAATTCGCTGGATTCCTTATAGACTTAAAAAGCCATTTTGCCCCAATTTGCTGTGAAATTAAAACGCGGTATATAATTGCAGGTGATACGAGTCAAGTAGCGTATTGTCATTGTACTACAATATCTTAACAAAATTCAACTTCAAAATTTCTAAATTATTTATTTACATAACCAACCAAATAATAATGGTGGTTGGGTCTCTCCATTTATGTCTAAAAACTGTATAGGAGAGGCCCAATCTACAGAATCGAGGTTCAGGATGTTATAGGGCCTATTTCCGAATTAAGAATTTCACTAAGTAATACTACTTAAGCAACGTTCTGTCACGCTCTTTTCGGACAAATTTGACGAGACGGCACTACTTACAGTTAAGTAGTTACTTAGCGAAAGGATTCCGTTTTGAGCCATCACGGCGTAAACCTCAATTTCTCGTAACAAATGTTTCCCGAACACCCGTTAGGGCTTAAGTTTCGTACAGGCCCTGTAAAAATAAAGGTATAAAAAACATTACTTAGTGAAATTCTCAATTCAAAAACCGGCCCTTAATGTGTAAAATGTGTGGCAGGCTTTAACGGGTCAAAGTCAAATACAAGGCAACAAAAATTAATACACAGAACCGGACAAGTCATTACATAATACCTACGTATATCTCGTAAAATAGTATGACGGCAATAACTATTTGAACGTGAGTGAATCGTTTACTTCTGAACGTTTAGATTTTAAATGTGTTTGTATGGGTATTAGGACGAGGTAAACTGCAAACGAGGTGCTTAAATATAATTAGGTGTAGTATCTAATGGAGATACTTTGTGTTAATAAGGCTATTAGTAAATTATATTAAACTTACAGCAAAACTGTACGGTGTTATAGAGTACTGTACATGTACAGTCGACAGCACGTCAACCTTCACATTTTAGTTCCAAAGTCGCCCGTCTCAAGCAACGGAGTAGAGTGAATGGGTGTATAGGATGATGTGCTGTCGAGTGTACACCGTTTGCGTATGGACTAAAGCCGAATAAATTTTAGTATACGTTTTTTGTTTAAAAATAATATAGGTATCATAAAAACCACCCCAGGTTTTATGTATACTTGTTTACGTTTACTTGCTTGTTTGAGACGTCGCCGTTTCTGGTTCCCACGACACAGGGTATCCTAGGGTGGGGCCAGAAGCAATGTATGTCCCTGTATGTAAATGTAAATGTTAAATGTTTATTTTTACTGTGGAATAAATAAATACAAGCACCGTTGTACTACAGTGCCCCATTCCATAGCCCATTGGCATATGTCCGGTTCCTATAATATACGTCTACCGGCTACGATCCGTTCTACCCTAAAATTCATTGACGGTTCGTAGGAATTTCGTAGGATTTGTAACCGATCGTAAGCAAAAACGAAGCGTTTTGTGGATATTGGAACCGGGCAATAGTCAACAATCTTACTCAACTGACCGCGTTACCATACATCTAGTTTACCTCCTATTGCAAACAAACTGAATGGCAAAGTTATCAGAGCATCGCACTGCCACAATGACATGTCGGCAACAGTGCATCTGGCAGGAAGTCAACGTCACACCTGTCACGCGTCACGTCGAATTGCCAAATGTTTGTACACATACGAACATAGACGTACTACGCAAAGATAGAGTGTCGCACAAAGTTCCTCTCAACAAACGCGAGGCGACACGCACACATTAACGGAAAAAATGTGAGAGTCTAATCGGATTGAAGTGTCGTTTGCCATGCATACATTCGCGTTAATAAGGGAACATTGACATCTGGCTACGCTAAGCATGCCAATTTAGCTACTAAAATGTTGCCTTTGGAAGCTTGGACTGCGGATTTATCTTCTTCTTTATTCTACTTGCTTCCTATTTTTTATCTTCCTTATTTTTTCGGTACATTCTAACTGGAGTCACCTTTAAGTGTGTACTGCCTGTGCTAGTTGACACTGAATTAATCTACTTTAGGTTTAAAATTATCATAATATTACTCCTAAGGAAGCATACTGGAAGCATACATAAGGAAGGACTTCACCCAAAGATTACCTATGTTGGTGGTTCCTGTCAGCCAGTGCCGATTAACTTGGTATCTTGGGATCTCTCTTTCGGGTATCCCTTGGGTCGAGTATCTTATATGATGGGGAGCATAGTGCATATGCGGATCTATCTACACCTTATAATAATTCTATGCATGCAGGCATTGTTTGGCCACGAGCTAGCTAACTACCGATGTCGCGGATGGCGCGAAATTGGCCTTTACTTGAACAAAGGCTTTTTACGAACCGGTCCAATTACCGCGGAGAGATTTCATTATATTGGACCACTTTTCACACAATGAATTATTTTTATGCGTCATACACAGTAAGCGGAATAGGTAGAGTATGGACGATTGGACATTAACGTTGTCGTGACGATAGGAATTTGGAGGAGTTGGTGATGATTCGAGAGAGGTTGCAGAATTCAGTGGAAATGAAGGCGAAACCGTTGGATAATCACAAGTAGTCTTAATTAGACAAAATGCATCCTAAAAATATTGTAATACGATATGACGTGTGTGGTAATAAATAGCCCAAGAAAAAGTAAAATGAAGTGAGCCACAAAGCCGCGTCGCCATGTGCGCCTGGTTAGTGAGAATATCAATGTTGTTCTGACTCGCACACATGGATTGCATTAATAGGTGTCTTTTAATTACTTTTTTGATATTTTACACTAATCCCTCTGATTTAAAAAAAAAAACTTTTCAAAAAATGTTATATATTTCTAATTCTCAGTGCTCTACCAGAAAATCTCTTGACGCTTTTGAGACGACCATGGTGTGTTTGTCGTTGGAAGTAAGTAAAAATCAGAAAAAAAAACAGTATACCTCCCACAACTTTAATTTTGGGCCCCTGGCACATTAAGCATAATTTACTGTAAATTTTCTGCTCTGTCTTAAGAATAGTTAAATTTTCCCTTAAAACCATCAATATATTTTTGTTAAATACCAAAATACCAGTCCAACCGTTATTATAGTAGCTGCACCCTAGCTAAATTTGCGATTCATAATAATTAACGATCATCATCATCATCATCATCAACCCATTATGTCCCCACCAAGGGGCACGGGTCTCTTCCCTGAGGAAGGTATAGGCCATACTCCACCACGGACCAAGTCCGGATTGGTGGAGGCTTGTAAGACTAGTGGCTGGTCTTACTGTCAGAAGTTTTCAAGCCGCCCTAAGGCCTCTGACTTGGCTTAACGACTGCCATCTATCGACGGCAGCCGGCACCAACTGCTTAACGTGCCTTGCGAAGCACGGAATCGCTCGGAAATAATTAACGATGTTTGATGTTTTTTCACAACTCCATATTGTCACCTAGAGTCCTGGCCAACTGTAAGTATTTATACTCTACCTATTCCTAATAATGCTTGTGAATGTTAGGCCATTCGGATTTCTGCTATGACAAATGGTCGCCATCTCTTTCACACTAAATTACTAATTGTAAAACGACTCAGGTACGACTTAATATTTTGGAAATGCCACAATCCTAAAGACAGGGGCACAAAGCACAATGTTCAACTGGACAGGGGACTACGGGACTGTCGATGAAGCGAAAATGATTTGTCAGGATCGTGGCAGGTGGCAGTCCGTGGTCTCTGCCTACCCCTCTGGGATACAGGCGTGAGCTTATGTATGTATGTACACGGGACTACTTATAGTAAACGCACAGTAGATAATATCGTAAGTGTAACCTTACCTACCAAGACAGAGGTCGTGGGTTCGATCCCCACTGGGGGCCGTCGTAAATTTGTACAAAAGGCCTCAGTATGGGTACTTTTCTATGTTTGTAATGTCATTGCCTGGTTACTATAGCACAGAGTATCCTAGTTTGGGACCAGGTCTTCTGACAGTAAGACCATCCACTGGTCTTACAAGCCTCCACCGATCCGGACTAGGCCCCCTCGGTGGAGTATGGCCTATACCTTCCTCAGGGAAGAGACCCGTCCCCTCGGTGGGGACATAATGGGTTGATGATGATTACTTATTAGTTATTACTTATAGAATAATAAATAAAGGTAAAAATTAAATAAGGTTGGTAATTGGTAATCAAATAATTGTTGATAGGTTGTAATAATAAATGTTTATAATTTTGTGTCACCACAAGTATTATTTTAATAAATTGTAGAACTTCACAAGAAAATGTGCTACTTTTTTTCTTCTTAGCTCCACCAATTTAGGGTGATATTTCTTAGGAGTTTTGGGAATACAGTAGAAATGTAGCAGCAGGGGGTCTACTGAAAATAGTAAAACTTTGAGAGTGGTCCACGAGAAAATAAAGTTTGGGAACCTCCTAAGCTGATGACGGTATTGGTCGCTTAAAATGTACTCTTCTATATACCTCGAGAGACAGCTAAATATTTCCTAGGGCTTAGTAGTTCCTTGTCAAGTTTTATGGCTTTTAATTGACCTTAACTGGTCTCAAGTGGCATCCAGACTCCAGACTAACTAATATGACATAACGTCTTGATTGGCCAGTAAAGACAACAGACCAAGGCAATGCTTACTGGGGGGCGAGACACAACTGAAAGGCGGCCCCACACTTTATTATTATTATTAATTCTTTATTGCACAAACAATAGTGTACAAAAGGTGGACTTAATGCTAATGGCATTTTCTACCAGCCAACCCACAGGAGGTCCAGGAGAGGCAAAAATTAAGCTTTGAATTTAAGAATTCAGAAACGCAACAGTTATTACCGTTTGACAGACAGTCTTCGGGTCAGTTTTGTTGGTGGGTTTGTCGGAAGAGTCCGACCAGGGCCTCGATTCTGTCAGTGCATTATAGTACGATGATAGATGCACGGTCGGGTAACGTGACGTGTTCTTTCATACCATTGACATGTAGATTAAAAGATTTGAGTGCGCGCGTAGACTTGAAGCGGCAATGGAACTAAAACACCATGTTCATGCAGTTGTCATTGTAATACAATCCATTAAGAGAATCTAGATCCACGTTTCACTCTGATTCGCTCAGCTTATTCATGGTGAGTAGAGACGGAGCCCGCGATGTCGGTTTCTCGTCTCTGACCTGGTCGGACTCTTCCGACAAAAAGTCGAGTAAGTGTATCCGGAATAAAGTTAATAATGTGTAATGGTGACGAAATTTTTACTTCAAGAATATACCTAAGTATAGGTACTTCGTGCACCGGAAGAAAAACACGTAATTATATAAAAAAATAAGCCGAAAATATAAATGTATGTATTTATTTATTTTATACTAAAATTGTCCTAAGCACTAGACATTATCTAGTGCTTAGTAGGCTCTGTGAATCTGAGCGAAACCTGGTCGAACTCTTCCGCTTAATCTTCGCGATAGTTTAAGATCACTCAGGCGCCTTTTATAGCGATTCACAATCGCTGTATAAAAAATGAAAATTCGTCATTTCATTACGCTCATACGCATCTCAAACTGTATTTGATGAGTGTTTTAAGTCCTTTATTTTATAAATAAGACGTTTGCTGTCAAACCGAGGCATCAAATCTCAACCAGTTTGCGGTCACTGGCCTGAAAGTTTCGTCGTCGGGAAAGTATAAAAACAGGCCACTCTATATAAGGAGAGTTCGGGATGGCCGAACACGCCGGCTCCAGGTTCAGTGACCTCCAACAGCGGCGCCATTGTGTGGATGAGACGTTAACGACAGGGTGAATAAAAAAAGGTTCGCTCTTTCGAGCGTGATAAGGTCTGATAAAGCTAACTTTGCAATGGCCTAAATATGGAAGATTTAAAAAACAAGGTATGGTATCCCTATCCACCTATCCGGACTTGGCCCCCGTGGTGGAGTATGGCCTATACCTTCCTCAGGGAAGAGACCCGTGCTCCTCGGTGGGGACATAATGGGTTGATGATGGTATCCCTATGTTTATAAGTATTATAGTCTTGATACTTGATGGGGCTTAGATTAGAATTTATATTAAAGAGGCAAAGCATCAAAACTGTTTATGCAAGCTTAAGTGCCCTGCATCACTAGGACGCCATGGCGACCACGCCAGCTACGTATCCAAGCAGTTTGTATTGAATGGCGACGTTGCCAGACCGTCGCCAAGTGAGTTAGGCGCCATATGTTCATGCAGTTGTAATAAGTTAACAACGACACATACAAATAAAATCAACCTAAATTGTCACTGGCTGAAGAGAATTCAGAGTTTTAACCAACATTAATCATTAACCAACATTAATCACATCTGTTGACATGAAGTGGGGGACATGTGTTGATTTTACGAACTCGGACTTATTACTGCAGAGTAGCTACTCCACATAGCGAAAACTTGCCAAGTCAGGCTTATAACGATTTTGTCAAAAATACTGGAAACTGGCTGAGTCCAAATTCGTAAATAAAGGTCAATTGTCACAACATGCCGTGAAGAAGGCCTATGTCCGGCAGTGGGCCTCAAATGGCACCGACGAGAGGCACGGGTCTCTTCCCTGAGGAAGGTATAGGCTATACTTCACCACGGGGGCCAAGTCCGGATTGGTGGAGGCTTGTAAGACTAGTGGCTGGTCTTACAGTCAGAAGTTTTCAAGCCGACCTAAGGCCCCTGACTTGCCATAACAATGCCATCTATCGAGGGCAGCCGGTACCAACTCCTTAACGTGCCAATACCAATACCAAGTCAGAATTTTCTTATGTTGTCGATTCGTTTTCAGCGTTCCGTACATCCAAAGTCGCTTATAGAGTCTGACAAGCGAATCCTGGGACGCGATTTATTTCGAATTCTTCATATGGCCACTCTCTGACTGTCAAACTTAGGTATTTCAGCTGCAAGTAGTACAGCCCAAACAGTTTGATACTCGTTTTGTTTCTATTCAACATAATTTTACTTATGTTTTAGCATGTACCTACATACGAGTAATAATGTTTTAAAGCAAATATGAATTATTTCTTGTTGTAAGGTCTGTCGGATGACGAAAATGTTAAATGTCTGATCGAAGACTTAGTCAAAGAACTCAAAGATGTTGAGAAAAAAAGATATGAATCAGATTTTGATTATGGTTCAGCATTAATAAATGTTTATAAGTTTATGTGGTGCATCTTTATATCCCTGTTTTTGGTGGAGTGGAAATGTTGGTTTTGATGTAGTTAATGTTTTCGTTTTGCTTATATTTATTTATGTTTGAACAAAATTCATTGGAGACTCCAAACTAATTAAACAAATAATCAAGTTAAGCAAAAGTATCGAGATGGTTTATTCAGACTATATGCAGGGTTATCGACTATAAGATTTTTAAATTTCCCGCCAAAGGCTTGTGGCACGACTCACTTGTCGCACTCTAGAATAAACATTGACACTTTGTTGTCTGTCCGTCTGTTTGTCAATACCTTATCCCGGGAACGCGGGGAGGTACCGAGCTGAAATTAAAATCAAATACTAAATGCTGCTTTTATGCTGGATCATAGATTTCCAAGTAAAGACAGCGTCAAGCTCAATCATCCAAATAATACAGGTCCAATCCAAACATGGTATGAATGCAAAGTCGACTCTACGATCCGACAAGACGTGAGCCAACGTAATAAAACTTTCGAATGCGTGTTGACGTAATTTGGCCACTAAATGGCAATAAACGCCGCTTTTGTTTACAGATGAAGATATCAAACATGTTGGGTAGTATACGCATTGGGCTTTTCACCCACTAAATACCGCAAGCTCACAGGTTTCTAGCCGCCCGCCGCCACGCGTCGTCGTCGTCTAATCCTCCTTGGATTTGTATGGAGCCCATATTAGCACTGGGCACCGGGTGCCGCTGCCGCCGCTGCGGCATAATGTCGTCCTAACACATCAACCTCACAAGATACCTCTATTTGATACGAATACTAGTATGTATGTCGGAAGCTGCTACAGACAGGGCGGCAAAGTCTAGCAAATATGCTGGTGCTGTTCGAGCTAATATGGCTTGATCTTGACTAAAGGTTGATGTGCTGTCGACTGTATCTAAGCTACAAGTACCTTAAGGATTATCGCACTGGCGTCCATCACACTCCTGTCGCTTATCTATTATCATGCGTCGAACTTGAAGTAGCGCACTTATTATCTTCACAATCATATAGAGCTATTTTTTGCCACTCGCTAAGGGTGAAGGAATCGTAAGGA
Organism: Yponomeuta plumbellus; assembly: GCA_947310845.1. Classification (NCBI taxonomy): domain Eukaryota; kingdom Metazoa; phylum Arthropoda; class Insecta; order Lepidoptera; family Yponomeutidae; genus Yponomeuta; species Yponomeuta plumbellus. Next base: position 23,801,566 of record OX371193.1, on the reverse strand, counting down.
AATCAGAGGGGCACTTGGTAGGTACGTGCAATGCTCCTACTTTGAGTATATCACCTTGTTTCTCCTAACAATTTTTTTAATTTTCGTAAAGAATAAATGTGGAGTTTCTTTATTAGCCTATTCTTCACAAAATCTATAATTGCGAAACTAACATCTATGTTTTTACATTTTGTTTTTACTACGAACAAAAATATTTCAATATTGAATTTTAATTTGACAGATACCTATCTTGAACAAGAATCCGTGCACTTTGCGCTGGACATGGAAACGCATTTTATTATTTTTTGTTCAATTAACACGGGACATAAGTCATTAATTTGTTTAAGTTTTTGGACGAGCATTGTACCTATTGTTAACTGGCCAAGTAAGTGACGTTCTGTCACGCTCTTTTCTGAGAAATTTGGCGAGACAGCACTACAGTTAGGTAGTTACTTAGCGAAATCTCAATTCAGAAACGGGCCCTAAGAAGGCGGCAGGAGGACAGGGGAGATTAGCAGGAGACCGGTGAGGTTGGCGTTACGGTGAAGATGCCTATGCCCAACAGAGGGCGTCTTTCTTGAGCTGAATATTGATAGATAGATCAATAAATCCAGCCCTTCCTTTATAATATTAGGCTGACGCCTCCCCCAAGCCAAGCCACTTCGTTTTGCCGTGTTAGCCATGCTCACAAGTGGGCCAATGGGCGAGTTCACGTATGCACGTCCATTCACTCACCTCCCACGATTCAACCTCGCACTGCAGCATGTCAGTCACCGATTTAGCACTTTTGTCTTCACAATTCACTTCTAAACGCACAACACGGCACGTAGCGAGGTGTCGGAAACCAAAAAACAATGCTCCGATAACAAGATTGGGAGACAGCACTGAGATAAACTCTACAGTCTGTTACACTTGGTGTTTAGCCCTTATCACGTATAGCATAGCTGCGAGAATCGAACGATATGGATTTTTAAGCGATTCGCCGACTTCGTCTTACAAATTGAGTACGAATGATTAACATGTACACTGAAAGATACTCTGCTTAAGTTACTCGCACTTAAGTCGCCGGAGATAAAAGACAGAAAGCGTTCAGGTGCCGGTGACTGTACCAGATACTCATGATAAGAAAGATGAGATCAACTTTAGGTTTGTTATTTTCTTTCATCATGTGTCGTTAACGCGGAAACTAGTGTCCTTTATCTAACAATACTGTCAGCCATAAAAGTAGGTGGGTAGGTAAATAAAACATTGACATTATCTTGACGAAAACAAAACTAAAGCGTGGCGTACCTAGTGGTAACAAAGGAGGTAGTAATTCCTATCTAGGTTGGTAAGTGGCAATACGAGATTAGCGGTTTATTTTTAAAACACGAATCCTCTGAGACATTACTTTAATAAACTAATGCCTGTATCGCAGAGAAGTGGGCAGTGACTGATTGCCACTTATCACAATCCTGACAGACCTCATTCGCTTCATCTAAAACATTGATCAAATACTGTAAAATACGTACTATACGTTGCAGAAAGGGAATCCTTTGCTAAGAGAGGAGCGTTTTAGGGAACAAGATTTTTTATACGAACATCTTCATTGTTCGATTGTAATCCACTATGGGAATTGCATATGCATATATGTATGCCTATGCATAGAATTAAAGCGGCAGTTCAATATTTGAGTAATGGTAGGTAAAAAAATTATGAAACGCATGTTTGCAAACTAGTTTAGCAGTAAAAACTGAGCAGTAAACTAAGTAAAAATTAGTAATAAAATAATTTAAACGGGCCGTTCAATAAATACTGAGCAGTGGAATACTTGAACTGGGCGGTTAGGCGCGTACAGTTAACAAATCGTAATTGGTTAGTAATCAATTTTATTTAAATAGTTCTATAAACGATGAGGCGGTAAAATGTATTCCTTGTATATTTCAGCATTGAATGTCAAGAAGGGAAAAAATATGAAGCATAACCATATTAATCATGCACCATATTTTTTTTTACATTTCCATTTAAAAATTAGGATACAAAAACTTTAAATATACAAACTCAAAAAATACAAACGCTTTAAACTCCGCTCCTTTTAACGAATCATCTTTTCAATCAAAGTGACGTCCGGATGCTACCGCTTACTTCAAACTGCCCATTCCAACCGTTTTACTCCTCATTAATTTATTAAACTACTTGAGTAATTTTTGCACTGACATTGAATGATGAAATAAGAGACCAATATTTTTTAACTTACTGCTTATGTTTTACTGACTCACTAATTTATTAACCGCCAAAAAATTAAATCACTGCCCATTAAATTTTTCAACTGATCATAATAACTTATGTATTGTTTAAATAACAGTTGCAAAAATTAATTCCCATTCCAATAGGGCGCGATCATCAGTGCATGGATGGGTGACCGTCTATGACTAACGCTAGTGGCATTTTTCCGAGCGGTTCCGTGCTTCGCAAGGCTCGTTAAGCAGTTGGTGCCGGCTGCCGTCGATAAATGGCAGTCGTTATGCCAAGTCGGAGGCATTAGGGTGGCTTGAAAACTTCTGACAGTGTGGCCCATAGTTTCCGCAGGGAAGAGACCCGTGCCCCTCGGTAGGAAAATAACGGATTGATGATGATGCAATTACACTAATCTATACTTGTAGTTTGCCAAGATCGTGATTCTTAGCGAAATGCCAACCACTCCGTATTCCACAGGATGTCACAAATTCACACACTGCTACCTTGCATAAACAAATAAGGGTCATTGAAAACTTCTGACTATAAGACCAGCCACTAGCCTTACAAGCCTTCACCAATCCGGACTAGACCCCCGTGGTGGAATATGGCCTATACCTTCCTCAGGGAAGAGACCCGTGCCCTTCGGTGGGGACATAATCGGTTGATGATGGTTGTCATTGCGAGTTTGTTAAATAGAAGTCTGTAAATTAAATTTTCACTCGAAAAAGCTTTTTCCATTGCACTCATAGGTCTTGAGGTTCTTAGGTAGATGGACATTCATACCAACTTTGTATTAAATTTAAGGTGATTTGAGAAAAGAAGGTCAGAGTGGAGTTTATTTTCGCTGCCTTTTTCTTCACTACATTCGGTCCCAAGGCAGGCCTGTTTCACTACGCGTGTCGGTGTCGAACGCGTAGTACATGCGGCGACCACTCCGGAGTGGCAAATACTTAGGCCATACTGAAAGTTTCTGGAACGGACTAGTTACAAAAGGAAAATAAAAAAAACACTGATTGGGTTTGAACAAGGAACTCTCTGTCAGTACATTTATTTTTAAATTGTGAGTCTGTCATTTGTTTTTTCATCGTGGCGTTGTTTTGAAATTAGTGTGTCGCCATTACAATGAATTTAAGTCGAGAAAATTTCCGTACTATGATTTTTTACGATTTTCGCTATGGCTTAAGTTAGCAAGAGAGTTGTCAAAGACTTCAGTTAGCATTTGGTGATGAAGTCCCATATCGTAGCTCTATTTATTCGTGGTTTGGTGAATGTAGACGAGGACGTGATGATCTCTATGACGTTAAACGTGAACGCCGGCCGGCGACCGCGGTTACCGATTTTAATATTGATACTGTGCGACAACTAATTGAAACGGATAAAAAAATTACCTGTCAGCAAATCCGCACTACCTTAGGCATTGGAATGAGCCAAGTGCAAAAGATATTGCATGAGCATCTGAAGGTTCGGAAACTTTGCACTCGATGGATACCGCATGATTTGTCCTAAGATCAGAAACGACTGCGTGTAGAGTGGTGCCGTAAAATGATAAAAAAATATGACGGAGGACAATGAATGGCTATGTATAACATTGTAACAGGTGATGAAACTTGGGTGTACTGCTTTGAACCAGAAAGGAAAAGTTAATCGGCGGAATGGGTCTTTCCTTTTGAAGTGTTGCCAACGAAAGTCAAAAAAAGCCGCAGCACTGGCAAGAAAATGGTTGCTTCGTTTTTCGGCAAATCAGGCCATTACATCACTGTATCGCTTGAAAACCAAAGAACCGTAACTACAGATTGGTGTTTGCTTGAAGTGTTTGACAAAATACGCGAAAAACGTCCCCTGAGCAAAATAGTCCTTCATCATGACAACGCGTTGGCACATTCCGCTAAGGCAACGAATGCGTATTTGAAGGCTTTAAAAATAGAATTAATGACTCATCCGCCATACAGTCCAGATCTAGCACCCTGTGATTTCTTTCTGCTCCCGAATATTAAAGATAAACTCAGAGGTTTACGTTTTACAAGCCCGGAAATGGCGGTGAATGCTTTTCACAAAGCCATCGAAGAGGTCCCTAAGGAAGACTGGACCCACTGCTTTTCACAATAGTTCCAGCGAATGCAAAAATGCGTAAATAGTGAGGGTATATACTCTGAAAAACAATAAATGTGTTATAAAGATAATAGGTAGTCTTATTTACCAGAATCCAGAAACTTTCAGTATGGCCCACGTAGGTAGGAATTCAGGCACCCGAAGAGGTAAGAGTTACGCGGTAGAAAGAGAGGCAACGTGTAGGTGAATATAACGTAGCTTTTTTAGCGCCGTGGGATCTGAATTGCACCTAATTGTATCGCTGCTAGAGTTTCTTTACCTAATTGATTTTGCGGAGTGAATCTTCTGTACCTGTACTATTATGTATTCTGTGCCCAAGGCAGCGGCTAATATTAACATTTTAAGTACATTGACATTCAAGAAACAGAATGTAAATTTTGCACCTACACCACGCGGAATCCGGAAGGTTAATGAGCAACATTACCGCAAAACGCCAACACAGTTAATTGCATCGGAAAAGGCTCACAAGCGAAAAGAAAATTACCCACAGCATTCAATAACAATTAAGAAAAGTGAGTGTGAGCTTGACTTCCCATCAACCGCATCCGCTGCAAGGAAGGTAGAGTCAGCTACGGTCGCGCGTAGAGACGGTTTTACATTGAAGCCCGTTACACACGTAGCTATAATATAAATTATAGCAAGCCATATTACGATATACTGGGTGTTGACTTGTACAGTTTCGTCCGACTCAGGGGTGGTTATTTACATGATACTGAAAAAATACATATAGAAAATATTTTTTTTTAGTGAAAATCACCTAAAATTGCCGGTTTTACGGCGCCGTCAAGCGCGCGGGCGTACTCTCCCCGCCCCGCGAAACCCCCGCCGGACCCGTCAAGTGCAAACGATAGAAGCTACGCCATATAACTTTATGATCTAAAGGTGATTTTCACTAAAAAATTTTTTTTTTTTTTTTGCCTGAGTCGGACGAAACTGTACAAACCAACACCTAGTATTTTCTATACAAATGTTCAAGTGACCGCACACACCAGCTATAATACATATTTCTATGACGTCACTTATATTGTCGCATAGTAACAGAGGCGTCTCTGTGTGTGGTAGCTTACTATAATGTATATTAAGCATTGCATATTAATATATTTATTATAGTTACGTCTTGTAACGGGCTTGAACTGTAACTACACGACTCCGACTGGAACCAGTTTTTGGTACAAAATATATTTAAGGTACCCAATATTCTATGAAAATACAACTCAAATCGCACATCCGCTTCTCGATATCTAAATATTATTAATAGACATCCTTTCCAAGCCGCGACTGGCAAAGATGGTGCGATCTTTAGCCATAAACGCGCTGGTTCAGCCCGGACAAGCTTCCTTCTAGGGCGGTGATTTAGCAGCAAGTTTACCCAGTCTGAATGGTGAACTAGAAGAGGTTGACTCTTCCGAGATTTGAAACTTTTGTTACCCGTAATCAGAGGTAATGAAGTTATAAAGTACGTAAATCAAAATCAGAATAATATTAATTTTTTGTCATTTCTTTAAAAAAAAAGACATTAATAAAAAGAAGTATGCGTCCTTTCGAATCTAAAAAAAATCGTTTATTTTAAATAGCAATAAACGATATTTTTATCTTAACATCTTGGTATGTGTATCTTAGCCAAAAGTTTAGGCCTTTTTTTAACCAAAATTGTTTGCAAAGTAACTGCATTTTGTTCCCGATATCCATTTTATTCTATAAGTCCTCATTCATACAGATTACAGAGCTGAAATAAGTTTTCCACTTTCACAGTTTTAGATCATCGGTTCAGTGGCATTATTGACTGATACGATGATTGCTGATGAACTCGAGAACCCAAGTACTCGTCAGATATCGGCATCTGCGGCAGATACGACCAGTCACTTCAGGTTGATAATCTCATAAATAATCATCCCATGTAGTAAACACATACAAATCAGTGCCATTAGTGTCACTACAGCAAGAGAATGACACTAGTCTACCTATCTAGACTAGGTTTCATTTCGAAACGGAAATTATACGGCCGCTTTCTTTACGAGCGCGTCAGAGGAAATCGAATGGAAAACGCTTCTGTTGATCGCTCCGTGAGCTTTGATGCGTCTATTACCAGTAGTCACGATGTTAATTCTATTTCCGAAATCCTCTCGATAGAATCGTTCTGTTATGGGGTTCGTCCCGTAGGTAGAGTTGGGTCGCGGGAATATACCCGAAAGGTATATTCCCGGGTAAATACCCAAAACGGGTAAATACCCGGGTAAATACCCGAAATGGGTATTTATATTGGTAAATACGTTTTGGTGATAGTTTGGGCGTAGTACGGCTATATTTTCTTCAAACCTATATACTCTGCAAGCTTTTTGAGCATGATCTTGACTTCAAATACTAAAAATGTATTTTTTAGCTACATAGTTCATATATTCAAAAGCGGTGGTGGCGTAGTGGGGTTGACCCTTGCTTCTCGATCACGAGGGTCTGGGTTCAAACCACGCATGTACCAATGACTTTTAGTTACGTACATTTGTTTGTACAGCAACACCATTCGCTGATAAATTGTGCCCGGATAACGGCGACAGGCTTGCCACTTGTCACGTTTGGGACCTAATAAACTCGGCAAAACGTGGGTCCAGTTCTAGAGACTGGTGCCTCTGCCTACCCCTTCGGGGATAACGGGCGTGAGTTTATTATTATTATTATTATTAGTTCATATTGAAGAGAGTTGATCATAAAATGTAATTAAAATTGTTAGTTATTTGGTCAGTATCATTGTCGTTTACTGTTTTTATATAATGAGCTTCAATGTTGTAAAATACAATGGGGAGCTTGCATAAAAAAAAAACATTTAAGAGTGGCATTAGGTACAAATTATTTTAAAGCAGTAAATATAATCATAATCAGCCTTCAGTAAATATAATACTTCAATCATAAATTAGTAATTTAAAATTATTTCTTGTATATTGAACAATAAAGTTAATGACTTAATTGAGCAAAAAGAAATTTTGTTAATGTTTCCATGTTTATAGTGAAACCAAATGATAATACAATAATGTTACATTTTTCTGACCCAATTGAGATATAATTCAATATTTATTCTTTACTAGGACTCCATTGTTTGAGACTAACTTTTAAAATACTGCAAAAATATTTCAATAATTTGATTTTGAGTAACAAATGTTGATAAAGCGAAAAGATCTGTCAGGATCATGGCAAGTGGCAAATGCTGATCTCTGCGTAAGGGATACGGGCGTGTATATATGTTACGGTATGTTATGTTATATAATTGATTAATTTGATTTTATTGAAATCAAATAAATTAATATCATGAAATAAATTAATATGAATCATTCTAGGTAACTCATTTGTCGTACTATGGGACAAAAAAGACCTGAGATTACCTCCCTGTTTAGTCATATTCCTAGTTTATTTATTTGGTCATATTTCTGTACAATATTCACAAAAAATCTAATCATCAATGAAGTTGGCAACACTGCAAGGAAGGGACAGTAATTGTTTTGTTTGCTTCATCATTCACTGCTCCTCTTTGAGGTCATGCGTACGGGTGTTCTATTGTGTCTAATTAACTTTTTTGACAACCTCTGTGGTGTAGTGGTTAGCGCATCTGCGTACCATGCGAGAGGTCCCGGGTTCGAATCCCGGCTGGGCACAAAAAAAAAGAAACCCAGGTCTTGGATGTTTACATGTTTGTGAAGTCGCTGTTTCTGGTTCCCACGACACAGGGTATCCTAGTGTGGGGCCAGAAGCAATGTATGTGCATGTATGTAAATGTTATGTTATGTTTTTTACCGACTTCGCTAATAAGCCGCAAACATTGAATCTTTGAAGTTACATTATAATAATATAGTTTTTTGAGATATAGGCTCTAATAGGCTCTTGGGTAAATATAACGGTAATGCAATATCTTTTAGGGAATTCGATATCAAATAAAGGTTTTTACTTGATAAATACCTATTAGGTAATTAATTAAATTTCGATTTACCCGTTGCCGGTAGATTGATCAATTTAGTTCTACATAGAATCCATGAGTAATTTGTTCCATGTCTTTGTTTCTAATTTCTGACTTAGTTCCACAATAGTAACGAACTTATTACTGTCTTCGTAATTTTGTACAAAAAATAATAATATCATCATTCGCTTAAAAGTTAGTACCAGTAATTCAATTGCTTCAGAAAATTGTGTTTGTTGCCTTTGTTGCATTTGCATGAAAATGATCCCGTAACCACCTGTCAGTGCCTTCAAGTTCCACCATTCCTCACCAAACTCGAACAGTCTACTGTTTTCCGTTGCGGAAATCCCGTAACCATATTCTATTGTTATCATCAGACCCTGGTCACCAGGTTCCCAAATATTTCATTAATATCGATTAAATAAACCGAAACTCGAACGGTCTACTATTGTCCGTTGAGGAGATCCCGTAACCACGTTCCTTCTCTCAGATCTAACTAACTAACCACCTTCCTTTGCCGTCATCAGATCTTATCACAAATTTCTGCTAAAGATCTCAATAATACTGATTAAATAAGCTGAAACTCGAATAGTTTCCTACTATCCGTTGTGGAGATCTTGTGTCTGAAGGGTCTGATGATGGCCCTAGAATGTGGGTACCTTGCTGTGCCATCTTAAGAACTTGTCACCAAGTTTCAACAAAGATCTCATAAATACTAATCGAATAAGTACAAACTCAAATGGTCTACTGTTATCCGTTGAGGAGATCCTGTTACCACGTTCCTTTTCCCAGATCTAACTAACTAATCATCAGATCTTATCACAAAGTTCTGGTAAAGATGTCAATAATACTGATTAAATAAGCCGAAACTCGAATAGTTTCCTACTATCCGTTGTAGTTCTTGTGTCTGATGATGGCACTAGAATGTGGGTACTTTGCTGAGCCATCTTAAGATTTTATCACCAAGTTTCAACAAAGATCTCATAAATACTAATTTAATAAGTACCAAATCAAATGGTTTACTGCTATGGTTGTCTGGAAGAAATTACTCTTAGTAATAAGGCCGCCAATTGTACTGTACTATGCTATTGTCAATTCATGTGTAATTCCTGGTGTACATACAATAAAGAATATTCTATCTATCTATCTATCTATCCGTTGAGGAGATCCCATACACACCTTCCAGCGCTATCATCAGTCCATGTTCACCAAGATTAAACAAAGATCTCATCAATTCCGATCAAATAAGACCCTAACTAAAAGATTTTACTGTAAAAAACCAATTAAAAATATTTACTGTCAGTTTTGGTTAAATACTGATAGTAGAATATAGTAGAAATAGTAGAAACTGGTATTTATGGTTATTTACTCTCGGGCGGATTATTACTAAGTAAGAATCCTTAAGAATCTCTCAATGATTCATGAAATAAGTCTATCACAAAAAAGTAATTTTCTTGAGGTATACTTATTTCGTTCTTTTTGTCAAAAAAGAATGAAAGATATTGAATATAGTCCTGAGGCTCGTGAGTAAAAATGGATTTAACGGTAATGCAATCTATTTTAGCGAACGAATACACCAATAAACGTATTTACCCTCATAAATACCCGTCGGGTAGATTCAATGGGTATTTTCCCGCGAATCTACCCATTTCGGGTAAATACCCGGGTAGAATCACAACTCTGTAGGTCTTTTAAAAAAACTGTATTAATTTGAAATTTAAAAATCTTTTAGTTGATAACCCTGCATATCGTCTGAATAAACCATCTTGATACTTTTGCTTAACTTGATTATTTGTTTAATTAGTTTGGAGTCTCCAATGAATTTTGTCCAAACATAAATAAATATAAGCAAAACGAAAACATTAACTACATCAAAACCAACATTTCCACTCCACCAAAAACAGGGATAATAAAGATGCACCACATAAACTTATAAACATTTATTAATGCTGAACCATAATAAAAATCTGATTCATATCTTTTTTCTCAACATCTTTGAGTTCTTTGACTTAAGTCTTCGATCTGACGTTTAACATTTTCGTCATCCGACAGACCTTACAACAATAAATAATTCATGTTTGCTTTAAAACATTATTACTCGTATGTACATACTAAAACATAGGAAAAATTATGTTGAATAGAAACAAAAGTTTTTTTCTTGTTTAAATCTAGGACGAGTATCAAACTGTTTGGGCTGTACTACTTCGGCAGCTGCTCAGGGCAGCTGAAATACCTAAGTTTGACAGTCAGAGTGTGGCCATATGAAGAATTCGAAATAAAGCGCGGCCCAGGACTCGCTTGTCAGACTCTACACACACACAGATTTATTGGTAAAAGACAAGCTTACAGCCACGGCTGTGGGTTGACTCACAAGGCTCAAAAATTCTAAATAAAGGGAATTGAAAATGCTAGTGTTAGCGAAATCTTAAGTAAAGTCCGTTTTTTAATTCAATGCAAGAAAAAGCTGTCACAAGGACATCAATGTCTGAGTGTTGCTAGTACGTAAAAACCAAATACCTAACCCTGTTTTACTTCCAAGTGAAAATTGTGTGTGCACCATGTGTTTTTTTAGACTTTGTTCTTATGAGTAATTCAATTTTAATGTCTTTGATGTGATAAGTTCTTTGGTCACATGAGTGAGATGAGTTTAAAAAAATCTACCGGGTAAATCTATATATTTTATAGCGGTAACACCGCGTCCTTTTTTTTGCTTAGAATTAAAAAACGAACTTTATTAATAAAGTGGTTTAACTTAACAGTAAGTAAGTGCGGACGATTTCACTAGTTCATCTTCATTCGACGAGCTCATTATTCTCTCTAGAGTGAAGGACCTTCACCTTTTTTCATAGCACAAGTGGGTACCTACATAGTTAGGTATTATGTTAAACGGGTCTAATCGCGAATCATTAAAAATATTATAGCACAAGTAAGCAACTGCAGCTGTGGCTGCAGCAACTATGGCTCGGCTGCCCCATTTTAAAACCTAGTAAGGGACATTTTAAAAAAAAAACGGGTTTTTGATTTATGGCTCATTTTAGTCGATTGTCCACGAAATTGCATTGTCAGAATCTTAAAAAAACGGCTTAGAAACAAAAATAAATTTTAAAAATACCTAGCAACTCCACCACGATGAAAAAATAGGTCCGATAAACCATTTCTAAACCTAGTAAGAGATATCGACCACTTTAAAACCTAGCAAAGGACATTCCCTTACTAGGTTTTAAAATGGTCGGCGTCCCTTACTAGGTTTACAAATGGTTAGCAAAGGTAATAATTCGCGCGCTAATTTTAGTATGACACTAATACCCGCAGTATTCCGTGTTTTGATACTGAAGAAAATTAGTTCTGTCATGCCTAAACAGTTTTATAGATCATCCAAGATGATCGATGCAGTGAAAAAATGAGTTGGAGACTGTGGACACCAGTAAGTACAACCACAAATAAAGATTTCAAACAATTTTACACTTCATAACTTCAAAAGTATCAGCGTGAGAATAATAATCATATCGCCTGACAGTCCTTAACCCTTAGCTGGTATCGGGGGTCAAAAATAACCCCAGTGCCACATATTTTCTATAATAACTTTGCAGTATAATCACTCACACTCGTGCGCATCTATGTAATCTCATTTCATCGCAGTGTGCGACAGGCGACGGAAGCGCGTCGCTGAGTTATTGTCGAAAACGGAGGTACGTACACTGTTGGGGTCAAAAATCACCCCCGATACCGAAAGTAGTGGTATTAGTGTAATGCAATTTTATAGCTTTTTATCACTTTTTCATAACCATGTCCGGCATTTTGTCCAATGACCAAATTTATCAATTTCTGGAGGACGAAAATGACGAGTCTGGTCCAGAAAATAACCCTGCAACTACTTGCGATCAGGAAGAAATCAACGATTGTGAAGAAACAGAAGCGGTCAGTTATTCTGAAGATATTGTGTTAGAAGCTGACGTTAATTTCGACTAAAATGTACCAAAAAGTGTAGCCAATACTTACTTTTCATAATTATGTAAAGACCATACGGCCAAAGCGGTTACATGCACTAAATGCTAAACTTATTGTGATAAAATATATGCGTATAAAGAAGTGCTTTAGTAGTAAGATGTCATTTTTTTTGTATTTGATTGTCTAAAGAAAATTTTCTTATTTTTGTTATGTAGACTATATAAGAAGATTATAAAAAGAAGATTATTTGTGTTATGTGTAAGTTTTTATTATAATAATGGCTCCTAAAGTCGAGTCTTTGAAAATTTGATAAAAATATTAGAGGTTAGATTATGTTCCAAAAAAGCCTGATTTATTCTCTAAATGTTTAATATATCTTGTTTCAAACAAAGATTGTAAGTTGTTTAATTGATTAAATAACAAAATGATGACAAAAATTAAATATCTCTATGTTTTCTTGATTTACTTTAAATGGGGTCACTTTTCACCCCCGACACCTACTACGTTACTGATTTTAGCGATACCAGCCAAGGATTAATAGTTAACACCGCACAGAGGCCTTCCTGCAGTAGCTAATGACTTATAGGATACTCCTGATGACTTATAGCCAAACAGAGAGGATTTTGGATTGATCTACCCACTTGTGATACTTCTTGAGACTTAGTAACGGAAAGTCAACCAGTTGAATAAAGTGTTAGATTTTTTGTATGTGTTTCAGTAATAAAACTTTTTTTTTTATTATTATTAAACTGGTTTCATTTAGTAAAATATAACTTATACCTTGTCCATTTGGTAGATTATCGGGATATAAAAAAACTATGGTAAATCGCGCTATACAGTGTGCTACAGAAAGGTCTTATAGAACAGGAAGGGGTTCTTCAAGACACCAATACAAACTACTTATTGACTATGAGGTAGAAATAGAAATCTCAAAAAAAATTGTATGGTACAACTAATTTTTTTCGAGAATTCTGAGGTGGCAACATATTTAAAGTGGTTTGCATTGGTCTAGAAGAATCCCTTTTAATTCTACAGGACATTCCTCAAGCACCCAGTATAAAAGTACTTAGTATTGAAAATCTTCTTTGGGTAATTGCTAGGTTTATGAAAATGTTTGTGGCTTAATGAAACCAAATTTAAACCTAGTAACAGCCCATACTAGGTTATGAAATGGTCAATGACGGTCGTTTCAGTATCAGACAACCATTTATAACCAATTACGCGCTTTCATTTATGCATTACAGCTACAATATTGGCTATGGACAAATTAAATTGTATTGTATGGCAAGCCAAGGTTCTACCGCTTCTTTTGAGCTCACTCTCGTTCTGCTATTTATCATAGTTTTTCCAGGGCATTGAAATGAAGTGACCAAACCGTTTTTTGGCTCTCCTGTAAAATTTGTCTGATGTCCCTTACTAGGTTTTAAAATGGGACAGCCGGGCTGTTTTAAAACTTTTTTCTCGTCTTGTTTGCGTGACGGGTTGATGCAATGGGCTTTGTCAGAATAACAGATAGCCAATTTCCTTCACGTTGTGATATTTCAGTGCTTTTCAAGTCATCAATAGCAACAATTCTTCGTCCACCCATAAAACAAGTATACATACAATTTGAACCAAACAAAAGCTAAACAATGCTAGTACAAATACACGGTAAAAACGCCAATCTTTAGATCACAAAACACTTCACAGCGCGGCATACCTCCCATTTGTTACGGCATTCCTTAATGAATTTCCTGCCTCACATGGTCTATCGTCTATCCAGGCCAATGTCCGGCGCATTCCTGCGTGGGACTGATAAATCTACGGCCAGCAAGGAAGACTCAGAATGGAATGTCCATTGGTTACCATTTTAGTTATTATTTTCACGAAATTGGCCATGACACACTCGGTGGACATAATAATAATTTGTCACGCCATTTTCCTTCCCGATTTCCTTTTAACACGTATATTGGATTAGGTCATTCACAGAACATAGTGCGCGTTCAGTGCATGGATGGGTGACCGTCTATGACTAACGCTAGTGGCATTTTTCCGGTTCCGTGCTTCGAAAGGCACGTTAACCAGTTGGTGCCGGCTGCCGTCGATAGATGGCAGTCGTTAAGCCAAGTCAGAGGCCTTAGGGTGGCGGCTTGAAAAACTTCTGACAGGAAGAGCAGCCACTAGTCTTACAAGCCTCTACCAATCCGGACTAGGCCCCCGTGGTGGAGTAAGAACAATGGGTTGATGAAATAAGTAATTAAGGTATTGCATTAAGCGGTATAGTGGTTTGGTTCTTCTGATTTCCTGTTTTGTGACTCAACAACGGATAAGGAAGCCCAACCGTTATTTATAACGACAAACATTGATAATCTTAATTGTTTTTGTCCAATAAAGTGCGGAATTTCGCGCCATTGAACAACTATGAGAAAATTTTATCGTATATCGGTACAAAACAATAGACCTATCTGAAAACATGTTTATAACAGAAGTTTTACGACGAATACTTCCAGCATTCAGTTTCTTGGCTTGGGACTATTATAGAAATCCTATGACAGACAATCAGTTGTATAAATACTGACTACTGTCTATTCAAAACATGACAAACATGCACGCTATCAGACAAAGATGAAGATTTATTTGACAAACATGTGTACAGAAAGGTGGAATTAACAATATTTAATTCAGCATGCTTAATGTTAAAAATAACAGGCGTACAAATTTTTGTCATTAGCATAGCATTGTATGATCTTCTTCGGTCCTTTAACTCCTACGGGAGAATAGAGCCTCAACCACAGATTTCCACTTCTAACGGTCGTTCGCGGCAGCTTCCAATTCAGGCCAGCTACTGCCGATGGACTTGACCTCTTGGGTTATACATAGATCTTTTCCAGGTTGTCCTAGGCCGTCCCCTCTTTCGGTTGCCCGAGGGCGTGTATGTGAGGGCCTGTCTGGTCAGGCATGTTCTGTCCCGGCGTAGTGTGTGGCCTATCCAGCGCCATTTCCTGTCCAGGATTTCTAGGTGGACAGGTATCTGGTCAGGTACTCCTCCAAAGATCTTCATTCCGACTTGTTTGTGGCCTGAATATCGCCAGTAGTTGTATTATATTCACTTCAAAATATCTCACAAAATGCAAAATAAAAACGAAACCATTGCAAACTTCGAAGTAGAGAGAAAACGAGGATTTTCTTAAATAGGCTTAATAAATCTTAAATGTCATTGCTAGGCATACTTCTTTCTCGTGTCACCGTGTTAGTGCACATACTCCTCCTAAACGGCTTGGCCGATTTTTATTAAATTTTATATGTATAATCGGTAGGTCTGAGAATAGGTTATCTATTTTTCATACCCCTATCTGGCGCCACAACGTTTGCGGGGTCAGCTAGTTCTAATAATTATATAAAATTCTCGTGTCACCGTGTTAGTGCGCATACTCCTCCGAAACGGCTTGACCGATTTTGATTAAATTTTGTATGTTATTATTTGGTAGGTCTGAGAATAGTTTGTTATCTATTTTTCATACCCCTAAGTGAAAGAAAAAAAAATAAACAACGTTTGCCGGCCCAGCTACTAATCAATATTATTATCGGTCAGAAAATCAATTATTGTATAACAGCATTTTTGAGTCAATATTTTCCTAAGCAAACAAAGGACGTCCCATCAGCCTAGATCCCTAGGTAACCTGTCTTCAGTTCACACCTGCATCCGCAAATTATTGGCATTCCCCGCACACGTTCAACCTAGATCTTGCCAATAGGTACCAACCCAAGCACTTACCACAAAATAAACTGTGTAACAGAAGGAAAGGTTCTTTGTGAACTATTATTCCTTGTTTTGTTTTTTCCTAGAAGAAAGACTGACGAAACAAGTACAGTCTTTTAGCTCTTAGAATATACCTCGGGCTCTAGAATATGATTTGGTTTTCGCCGAAAGCACACGAGTGTAATACTACTTCCTGCTCCGTATAAAACTTTTCTTCACTATTTTGAAAAGTTATGTAAAGTTATAAATAACAATACAAAATAAACCTTGCCTTATTCCAATATAATCGGTTTAGCCGATAGTAGCCGAGGTGTATTCTAAAAACTTACAGACTGTATATCGAGAGAATATGAGTGGAAGGCTTGGTAAGGGACGCCCCAGGCGGACATTCTTCAACCAAATTAAAGCGGACGTACTTCAACAAAAATTGCATTGCAATCTCAGGTATTTTTCTTCGTCTTAGAAGGTACTTTTTCGATTTCTTAACTTGTTTTTACGTTTGTTCAATTTAACTTCGAGTATAAAAAAAACCTCGCAAAGTTTTGTCTATTCTGTTCGTTTATATACTTCGTTTTTTTAGCATTAGAAATTTTGTAAACAAAGAAGCAGGGCTAGTCAACCTAAAAATCGGCTGCCTTTTACAAAATTTCTATTGCTAAAAAAAACGAAGTAGGAATTTACAACAACCGATTTTTTCTGACACAAACACCTACTACATGAATATGAATGAAGCATTAAGCATTTAACATGACATTAAAACAAAACAACAGCGTTTTAGCTTGAACTTTTTATAAATTAAGAATTCATAAAACGCTCACTAAGGGCCGGTTTCTGAATTGAGAATATCACTAAGTAACTACTTAACTCTATTAAGTAAAAACTTAACTCTACTGCTGTCTCGTCAAATTTCTCAGAAAAGATAGTGACAGAACGCTACTTAAGTATTTACTTAGTGAAATTCTCAAATGAGAAACCGGCGCTATGTCTCTAACCTCAGTTTCTCTAACACTAACAGTAATTGGTTAATCTACTGTTAATAGTTGTCAGTTCTTTTTTTTGTATGCACGTTTGCCAACCGACAGCGGCTGACCGAAAATGTTTACTTAATTCATGTCAAAGCTGTTAGTTTCACAAAAAAAAAATTGTATTTCCAGAGTATTTTACCTACCGCCGAAGTGGATGGATGTACACTATGACCGAAATCGGTCGAGACATCAGACGATTTGAGATATTGCGGTCGAGACCATCAACATCATAACTTCGTACTTCGGTTGTACCCGAGTATTTTCCACGTGCTAGGACGTCGATGCAAATCACTGCAACCGCCGTCCATTTTAAAAAGAGGCATTCGAACGCAGCCAACGGGACCCGAGGCAAGTTTACCGCGGTCGCCTGGTCAAAGTCGAGGTTATCGCTGCTATTTATGGGGGAACTCTTTGTGTAAATGATCAACAGAATAAATTCATCAACAATCAAACAATCAATATAATCGTCGATGCGGTTGGAAAAACCGACAAATGTAAAATGCTTAAAAATGCAAAAATTGGCTTGAACGAGATCTAGTAAGTAGTTTTTTAATACGTCATAACTCGTAAGCCGCAATTTACCTTTCATTCAATAAACTTAAAAATAAAAATAATTAAAAATCTACTTGCTGCTGCGGAACCCTTCATGGGCGAGTCCGACTCGCGCTTGGCCGCTTTTTTTATTAACTGAGAGATGTCAAGAAACAATGATTTAACCATAATCGTTTTTGTACCAAAAAGTAAGCACGACTATTTTGATTATTTATTTTGTGAAGAACAATAATTTAATGACAATTTAACTTACCTATGTGCTTAGTCCGGCCGGCCACCCTTTTTTTTTTAACGGGGTGAAATGCAGTTACGCACCGTGACACCGCGACCCTGAGAGAGGGTGGCGGCCGTGTGTCAGGCTCACCCACCGAGTGTGGGTATACTGACTAAAACACCCCGGGAGCCGTCCTGTCGCTTGTGCAATGAGGCGCCGCTGGATCTCGCAAGTGGTGTGAACCACAACGCGAATGCTAGAGCGGCGCCCCGGCGACGTCGGCCCGACCGAAGCCGGACCCCTTCCCTGGAGGAGGGGTGTGGGCTCCACACCCAGCCACGTGTCAGACGGCAGGTCCCTCAACCTGCCGTCTGTGGCCCTCACTAGTCCGGCCACCCTAGAAATAATGTTTGACATTGCAACTGTTGATTTCACTCATGGGTCTTAGGTAGATGGACATTCTTACGAACTTTGTAATAGATTTAATGTGACTGTAGAAAAGATGGTCAGGGTGGAGTTTTTTTTCGTCGCCTTACTATGTACATGCCTACGGATCCAAAGCAGCGGCTAAGATTAATATTATAATACATTGACATTCAATAAACAAAATGAAAATTCTTTACGTTGAAATTTTCTGATTTCTAATCATCACTCCCCGAAATATTGATGACATAACTCACAATAACTTTTTTTTACTTCTTACTCGCATAAGCAAACAACTTCTGCAACTTGTAAGCAATCAATTTCATAAATACAATCAATTGGAAAGCGGCCCAAGTATGGAACGTATTGGGTCCGTTTCATTCGGATTCCTTTTAGGGTTCAGCCGTGAAATTGACAAAGGTCCGGTTTCCTTATTGGGAACGAGCGCACGGTAAGAAAATGGGTAACCAAAGAACGCATACATTATGTGTCCGCGATTACCGTTCAAAACAAACGTCGTCACGCGCGGTACACGGCAGAAATAGAAGAAAAAAGAAAGAGCACTATATCTCGAATCTAAAATAATTTTACGGTATTTCATCGTCAACCCATTATGTCCCTATGTATGGCATACCTGAGGAAGGTATGCCATACTCCACCACGGGGGCTAAGTCCGGATTGGTGGAGGCTTGTAAGACTAGTGGCTGGTCTTACTGTATTGTTACGGTATTTATTTAACTTTATATTAGTAGTCTGTGTATATTCGTATGTATGCTTATTATTGTTTAGTTTAGTATTTATTTACTGTGTGTTTAAGTTAGAAATATATTTCTGGCGTTCTCATATCTATGTAGGCATTCATGTAAGTTGTATGTATATTAGTAAGTAGTTTATTATTATTATTTTTATACCTACTTATATTTAGATAGAATGAGTTGCTTCCACTTTATCTGCCCTACCCCACTCTCTTTTTTTAACATTCCAAAATTTCTAGGCTTTGCACGTATATTTTATCACAAACCTGTTATATAAGTCTTATTATGTACCTATATATTTTTTTTTGCAATAAAGTGTAACAACAACAACAACAAGAATGTAGAAGAGGAAATTAACCTGTTCCTAAAGTACACCGTTCCGCGAGTCGAACTTCTAAGGAACCAAATTCTCGCATCATCATCATCCACCCATTATGTCTCCACCGAGGGGCACGGCACTCTTCCCTGAGGAAGGCTTCTGACAGTAAGATCAGCCACTAGTCTTACAAGCCTCCACCAATCCGGACTTGGCCCCCGTGGTGGAGTATGGTCTATACCTTTCTCAGGGAAGAGGCCCGTGCCCCTCGGTGGGGACATAATGGGTTGATGATGAAATACCTACGCCCACCCGGATACAAATGCTCTGCGGCAGAGATAAATTGCCACTTGCCTCTCGCTTCATCAACATTTTTTAATCGTTGCATGCTAACTAGGACACTTTCCTATTTCGAGCACTTTTCTGTCCTGTCCTTTCCCGATACATAACCTTTCAGGGTCGAAGTTTATCCACCCGGGATGTCCTGCCGACACATTTTCTATAGCATAAACCAGTTAACCTGTTAGGATGCATTTCCTCTATTATTCCATCCTTCAAACAAAGGAAGAGATCAAAAGACGGAAGCAGGAAAACTCCCCTGTCCTTGTCACACGTCCGTGAAAGACAAATATGCGCCGTTCACAGACGCCCCAGACGTTTGTCAAGTTATAAGCAAGTCTTTGATAGCTATAGGGCCGATTTCTGAATTGAGAATTTCGCTAATTAAATAGGTAGGTACTTAACTAACATTCTGTCACGTTCTTTTGAAGAAGAAGAAGAAGAAGAAAAATTTATTATAATAACAGTACACACGCCACAATGATACAACAAACCCACAATATAAAACAAAAAATAGTGCAAAACAGAAAATCAGAAGGAAACAGAAAGAAAATGAAGGTCACGGCGTGTCACTGTTGTTATAAATGGCTGCTGACTCAGCATTGTGCTGATGGACAAGCCTTCAGCGCTGATTTTCAGTCAGTGCCAAGAGATACCCCGCGAACGTCACGGGCCGCGGTGTGTTACATTACAACATAGAATAGTTTGAGACAGCACTACAAGTAATTACTTAGCGAAATTATCAAGTCAGAAATCGGCCCATAGAGTACCTACTACAGAGGTTCCTAAGCTTTCAACTGTGTTGTTTATAAAAAAGCGTTCTCTTTAAAATAGTCCTCTTGTAGTTGAAATAATCTAAATCTTTTGTAATCTCCTTTTTTACGTACAATAGAGTTTACTCTATCGATCTATGTAAACATTTTCCCTTCACCACAAACTATTTAGAGTGCTACGTAAAGCTGTCTTACCACGATCCGCGATATCGCAGACGGACTCGGACGGCCGACGACCACGGACAGCCACCCACGCACCACGAAAGGCCCTCCCAACTGACCTGTGTCGTCTGTCTGTGCTACCGCGGACCGTGGGAAGCCGCGGTGTGTCGTGCGAGCTGGTCCGCGTCCGTTCGCGATATCGCGGACCGTGGGAAGCCAGCTTAAGAGTGTAGAAGTAGTGAGAAGTAGTGAAGTAGAAGATGTAGAAGAGTGGTTTTAAAGAACCCTTTATCTGGGTGTTTCATCATCATCAGGCATTTGACTTCCACTGCAGGACAGGCCTCCCTCATTTATTTATTTATTTATTTATTTGGCATACAATAAGAACTTACAGTAAAACCAAAACGCTCTTAATGTTACTTAAATATTTAACACAATAATTAACTAGGTACCTAAGTGTAATCTTAAATGAACTATTATATATGGCATATAATCAACAAAGATGTCGACATGTTGGACATCGCTTAAAAACTCATTGAGCAGGGCGAGGGCCCTAGCCGTGGGTGCGTTGCTGGCGCGGCGCGTGCGCAGCGCGGGCGGCGCGAACATCAGGTGCCGGCGGCGACCGCAGCGCAGGTATCCATCTGGGATGAATATTCTGATGCTGCCTAGTATGCCAGGATTATAGATTTTATTCCGCAGCAGCAAACAGTAATGGATGCCTAGCTGCAGTTTCCGCCTCAAATCCAATGTATCGAAGCCTACCATACCATATACAAATAGAGACGGGTAGAGAAATGGATAACTTCCATACATCCGCATGATTTTCCAAGATTCCCGGTCTTGTGCCGACCGCATCCAGCGACTCCTCGCCACATTGACCAGACCTAGATTATGTTTATGCATTGTAGCACAATGACAAATCATGAACATGGTGATTTAGTTTCATTGCCGCTTCAAGTCGACGCGCGCACACATACCAAACCTTATAGGCGTCAATGGAGGAGACCGACCGTGCCGATGAATCGAGGCACTGCACTGACTTTACACGACTTGTAAGCAAAGGTTTTTGGGAATAACACCGAAGTCGTGAAATTGATAACATGGGTTATTTATTATTTAATAGATAGACAGATGACATTTTATTGCTCAACCAGGATACAGAATTATTGTAGTTTTCTTTTATCTAAGTAATTGTAGCGATCTCTTACAGACAACCTTGGATGGAGAGAATTCCAGGAAGAACATAGTCGGTCGGTATGGATATTTAGGATGTACATCTAATATATAAAAATCTCGTGTCACCGTATTAGTGCGCATATTCCTCCGAAGCGGCTTGACCGATTTTGATTAAATTTTATAATATTTAATCGGTAGGTCTGAGAATAGGTTTTAATCTATTTTTATACCCCTAACTAAGATAGTAAATAATAAAATCGAAAATATATTGACAAGTAGCAAGATTTAAAGAACGTAAGTACTTATAATCACGTAATATATGACATACTTGCATACGTTATTCATTAGTACGGGTAAAATACAAGATAGGCATATTTTTTCCATAATTTAAAGATGGCTATAAACGATTGCTTCTTCAATGTAGAGAAAAGCCGAATAAAATGGCGCCTTCACAAACACGTTTTCGCTCATGTGGCGGAAGCAGCCAACCACATTTGCTGCGAGAAACCCAACTATACGTACTGCTTCGCAATAACCTGTTTGGCCTGTGTCAAGTGTGAAGACATGCAAATGAAGGCGCATTAGTGAGGAGTAACTGTTCGGGCGACCTTGCGTACACTTACCTTGTCACGATCGGAACGTGGAGGTAGAAAACTATGGAACGTTAGATAATTTTCTTCAGAGCTAGCATAAATACAACTTCTGGTATCGACAGAGTTGAATCGGCTCTCGACGGTGGGTAGGTACTTATTACCGTCCGGCCGCTGGGAGAATACGATCCTGACAGGTCATGTTAGAACGGACGACGTAACCTTGAAGTGGCGTTAAATTTTCGATTAAAATATTTTTATGTCCTATTTATCCTACTAGCAAATAATTGTCATTGAAACTATATCATTGTGTAAACTTACAATCAATGTTATATTTTGCTCAGTGCTTTAAATGTTAAATAAGAAGAAATCAATATTTAATGTTCGTGCGTAAAATCCTTACTACGCTGTCACAAGGTTATGTCAACCGTATTTTTTTGTAGTGACGTACCAAATATAACGAAAATAATAACGGTCCCTTTAACGATACGAAGTTGATGAACAGGCTTTAGAAAATGACCATCGCGTTCTCAGAATCTCTCCGTACCACTGCCGTACAAAGCGATTGAGCTGATCTGGGCTCAAATAAAAGGTCGCACAGCTCGCCACAACACTTCACCGCCATTTGGCACAAAAAAGATGATGACCCTTCTAAAATGCCTGCGAAAATGGCACATGAGATGACTGAGTGAAGGTCGTCTAAAAAACAAAACTACCTAATCGTGAGTCAGTAGCAAAAGCTAGTTAAGATTAACGTAAGGACTGATAACGTTGATTTTCTCCCATCACTAGTCATAAGTGTCAGGATCGTATATTCCCAGCGGCCGAACAATACCTACTGTTAAAAACGCAACTAATTAAATATGAAACAATCAGAACGTAGTTTACTCTACCAACTCTACATATCATCATCAACCCATTATGTCCCCACCGAGGGGCACGGGTCTCTTCCCTGAGGAAGGTGGAGGCCATACTCCACTACGGGGGCCTAGTCCGGATTGGTGGTGGATCTACTATAATCATGTGAAACCTCAAGTTTTCGAGCGCGTAGTGTTTATACAGTCGACCACACATCACAACATTTACATTGTAATGAATGATACATGCAGCGGAATCAGTAACTTTGTGAGCGATTTCGTAACTGATTATAGCAGACGTTGGTGCTGTCGACTGCACTGGATCTAATGGTCATCCAATGTCCATCGCGATACAAAGTCTTTGTACAAAGTAGGTAGGTACTTGATGAGATTAAGATAAGATATTCTTTATTGCACGCCGAAAAAAACAGAAAATAGTTACAAAATTGCATAGTAGCCTAAAATTGGCGGCCTTATTGCTGAAAGCAATTTTCTAAAAAGATGGTAGATGAGACCATCGGAGTTGGAACTCCACTGGACTATTTTAAGCCTCAAAGCCTCAGTTTCTGAAAGAGTGTTCAAATGTAACAAGAGATTAATCTAAGACTAATTCAAAATACCGGCACGTGATTGGCTGAAATTAGCTTGACGTGAGATTAATATGAGATAAAATTATCTAGATTTTGAAATGGACAACTAGTTTAACTTGTAACGTTTATTAAGTCGCAGTTACTGTGCTATTTTGAATATGTACATTTTTAATTAAACGCAAAGCGTGTGCCTGCTGTTGATGATGATGGTACCGACCGATTTCGGTCACGGCGACTACCTTTCGTTTTGGTGGGGTTGGTGTGCTCGCATAAGTTTCACATAGCCTTTTTTTATAAACGCTCTGCCACATTGAGTCATGTGGCCACACAGCAAGTGGACGAGCTTTACATACCTCTCTTCGTTTCCAGCTCAGATCGCCTAAGAGTTTCAAACTCAAAGAGTTTGGTGTTCTTAACAGCCCTCCATTCTAGTCGATTTGCCGCTTGTTGCTCCCATAGCAAGGGCTCTACGTTGCATCTCTTCATGTGGCGCTTCAGCACATCTTTGTATCTAAGGAGCGGAGCGTATAGGTCATCATAACCCTGTATGACCTTTGGCCCGCTATGACTAAAGGAACCTTCGCTCTGAGCCAAAGCCTATCCAAAGACTCTCCCAACTTCGCGCCTCCATGTAAAGGAAACCCGTGCGCATACGCCGCGCTACTTGCCTTATATAGGGTGCGCGGAAGCGGCGCTCCCGGCAGGAACGTGGAGAGTGGCTTAGCTACTTACACGGGGCCTGATGGTCGTTGATCGGTCGTTTGATCGTGGATACTGTTATTAGAAGCGTAATTGGAAAGTTCCAAGTACAAACGAACCAAACTAGGGGATTAGTTTCACAATATCACCCAGATAGCATTTAAATTTGCTGCAAGTTTTTTTTTTTTTTTCAAAAATTTATTTCAAATTAGCTCTAAGCTTGTGATCGCAAAAATGTTAAGACAAGTTTCTTTCAATACTGTTGCAATCTTGTTATGATAAGCATGATCTGTCAAGTTTGATCCAATACTACTATAAAGTGGTCACGACAGCGTGACATGTTTTCGTTCAACCATCAAATTACAAATGACAGATGAACCCTTGGATGAACCATGATGATGATGATGATGATGAAATCCGGCCTAGTAAGAGTTCTGCCTTCAGGTACCTTTATTATCTACTTAATTCATAATATCGTCCATTACCACTACCATCCACAGAGAAATGGTTTGTTTGATGTGCGAGTATGTGACAATATCTGATCTCTTTAAACGAGCAATTCTTGTATATATATTTATATATAATCAAAATCTCGGAAACGGCTCCAACAATTTTCACGGAATTTTGTAGGCAGATGCTTTCGGGGGCGTTTAATTGATCTAACTAGGTTACATTTTTAGTTGTTTTATCCGTGTTTTAAGGCAATTGAAATTTGCTATAATAACATACACAGGTAAATTTTGCGTCTACTTGCAAGGTCGGGATAGTTCTGACGGGAAAACGGGCGACCCGTTTCGGGCCGATTTCAAGAGACCCGGTTCGAGTCTTGATGTTTTTTTGTTGAAAAATGATTATTTTAATTTTACATTACATATTTTACAAACTTGTAAGTAATTTGTAATGACAAAGAATTGACAAGTTTGCATTGGCAAACATTATACAAGTTTGATTGGCGGAAACTAGACATTTGATATAAGTTTGATAGAAGCTTGCCGCAAGTTTGTCATTTGCCTCGTCAAACAAGTTTAAATTGCTATCTGGGCATCTATATTCACAAATATTCACAATCAAATAGTCTGACAAAGCTAACTTTGCAATGGCCCAATTTTTTTTTACAAAGCCTCTCTCGAGTCCCACTGCTGGGCAAAGGCCTCCCCTCCTTTCTAGCCTAAATGGCCTAAATAATTATGGTGGAAAAAATGGTAGATTAAAAAATATATCATAACTATTACTATGTAAATAACACTAACATAACGTAACATTTACAGTTACACACAGGCACATACATTGCTTCTGGGCCCACACTAGAATACCCTGTGTCGTGGGAACCAGAAACAGCGACGTCACAAACATGTAAACATCCAAGATCTGGGTTTTTTTTGTCCCCAGCCGGGATTCGAACCCGGGACCTCTGGCATGGTAGTCAGAATCGCTAACCGCTGCGCCACAGAGGTCGTCAAAGCACATAAACAAAGTACATCAAGAATATACAATTCTTGTGGTGGTTGTAGGGTGTTCATATCGGAATTAGATAAGAATTTATATTCAACATTCAATGTATCAAATATATTTAAGCAAAGCTTACAATGAAAGTGACAGAAACGAGTGTTGCTACAGCAGTCTTTCAGTGGGGTTGCCATTTATTTCCTTTGCAAAGTTAGCTTTGCCAGACTCTAATAATACAAAACTCATCTTCGAACAACAACCGATTCACCGCTAAAATCTAGATTGTAAACTCTATTTTAACGGGAAAACAGTTCAAACGCTATTTACCAGTAGCTTTGACACATTAAACTAAAAATTTAAATACGCTTAATCTAGATCAGAGGTTCCCAAACCCTTTTTTTTGTGGACCACTTTCAAAGTTTTACTATTTTCGGTAGACCACCTGCTGCTACATTTCTACTGTAGGTATTTGATTATTTATTTGTAGGTTGTATTTTTAGCAGTTTTGGAAATACCCAAAACTCCTAAAAATATCAACCTATATTGGGGTTGTTAAGAAGAAAAAAAAGTAGCACATTTTCTTGTCCTATTTATTACAAATACTTGTACACTATACACAATTACAAACATTTATTATTACAAACTATCTACAATTGACGTAATGTCAATTCCAAGTCCAAGGCAAAATTTTTGTTCTATAATATCAAAACCACAATTTTTTTCAAAACTCAAACTCAAATATTTAATTCATAGTACAGACAGCATATTTACTTTATGAACGTCAAAGTTGTTAGTTTCACAACTAATAGATTACATGGAGAAGAATCGGATGTGTAGAACACTAGACACATTTATCCTTTTTCGGTAAATTTGCCGAATCACGGCTCCACCTCGAAAGTGCTCCAAATTTTTTTCTATTGTTTTTCACCACTAATACAGAGTATCCCGAGTAATATTAAGGAGGCGCATGGCTTTGGAAGGTAAGAACGCATCAAAACCGAGTCTGTTTTCGATCTTACATAGAGAACCTAACGCTCAAAAAAAGTCAAGTAAGTGTATCCGGAATAATGTTAATAATATTTTTCGATGCTCATCCACGCATTGTACGTCTAAAGATGTACTCATTTTTAGTGTATGAGAAATCGTAGGTAGGTATTGCGTTGACAATTCGGGCTGGCCCAAGTGAAGACGGGACTTTATGTAACAGACTGCCGAAACAAGTTGTTTATACAATAAACTCTCATAAGAGACAAAAACACAAACCATTACAACATAATCTGCGCAGGTTGTCCCCCGTACCTATCTCTTGGGGCATGTGAAGAATGTCGGTGCGAACCATAGAGCTAATAAACTTCCGGCAAGCTTCTCAATCAAACCTTTTACAATTTTATGATGTTACTTTTTCTTTAAAATATCATACAGTGGCCTGTTTCATAGAACTAACAATAATTTACTATTGCACAATTCGATGTGCATTGCAAAGTCGCTAAACCTACATGCTAACAAGGAGACTCTGCTACGGAAAACTCCTCTTGGAACTGCCATAACACTGTCGAAGGAAAGATAACTGAAGTACTTTTAACTCTATTTAAAAAAAAAAATTAAAAACCTAAAACCAACTTCAACGCTCTAGAAACAGCACTAAAAGTAGATAAATAATTTAAACGAATAGTTCCTTTCGTTCTAAATTCGATACCTACTGTAGAAATATTTTTTTAAATATATTATGCATACTTTAATTTGCTGTTATGAATAAGACCGCCCATTGTTTTTTTTTATTGTAACTTTTATTTGTCTCTTGTTTCTTGTGTGCAAGAAAGAATATTCTTATCTTATATTTTGGAGTGGATACCCAAACTGTAAGTGCTGGTCATGTAACTTGGCACCGCCTTCCAAACCTTAACACAACTTACTATACTTACTTCTATATTTCTTCATCGAATTTAAAGGTCCTATTCGCTTCAATTATGTCTCTGTTTTTAGTGCGTTGAAGTCGGTTTTTTTTAAAGAGGTTGATATTTCTTCAGTTATCTTCCCTTTGAGACATACCACCTTCTTAAACAAGACTTAAGTAGAATTTAATTAAAATTATTTATATTGCTGTTTAGGTAACATTTAGCAACTGAAGAAAAAGAAAAATATATGGTATTATAAAAAGAGTACACATGCCACATTAACAAAACACAAAATAAGAATATGTTAAGCTACATACAATTTATAAAAAGAAAGGACTGGTGCAAATCAGCCTCACAATATATACCTGTCCACAAAGTTGTAGCTCATTTGGGACTTCTACGCATTCTATGCTGCCTACCATCAATCGGATGTGGCAAAGAATATGAGTTACGATTCGTGTCAATTTGGCAGAAGGTTACTTAATGCGAGGTAGGTATTGTTCTATGAGCGTGCTAAATGTGCCTAAAGGATTGACAACTGACTAACGCACGAAATAGTGCTTAGAACGAGGTAAACCGAGCCAAACTGGACATTAAGCTTCATCGTCATTGCCTCAATGTTAAATCCGGGGAACATTAAATTCCGCTTTATAAAGCGAACGTTCCCGCGGATACTCGTGCACACAACACTATCTACAGTAAGGTTGTGCTTTTCGTATGCACTTTGGCTGTCTGGGCCGCTCTGTCACGCTCTTTCCTGAGTTTGGCGAGAGAGCGCCACAGTCACTTAGCGAGATCCTCAATTCAGAAACAGGCCTTATGATTTATAGTTTTAAGAAACGAATTCAGAAACTGGTTTTTTAGTTGTTACAATTTGTTGTATCTACATTGCGTAGCAGTCTTCCTAATTGTTAATTGGCAATGTACAAATTGTACAACGAATTGTCATTGTGAACCACGCCTTGCAGTTCTATGAAACAAACCCCTGAAATCTGTTAACAGTTTAACATGATGTTTGCGTGTAAGACGGGTCCTGTCCTCCTATTATATTAAGGAGTGGTTTCTTATATTTAAGTAATTGAATACCTAGGATTGGCACTCCTATCCCTTTAAGCGATCTTTTCCAGACAACTAACCAACTTCTTTCCAAAAAACATTATTATCAATTTTGACAGTTCAGTGAAGGTTAAAATGGACGAGTCCATACAGTGACGGGTTAAGTGTGGCAGCACCAAGGAGTAATTCCCAGGTAGCACCCACGTTTTGTCTCTCAGAGACAACCAGTCCGTAACCAGTGAATCACACGCGAGCACTCTCGTTTTCACTCTCAAGTAGGCAGCGAGCGCGATAGTGAAAGCGCGTGCGCAGGTGCGGCGGACCTTCGAGCGCCGACCCCCCTAATCGAGGGCGAGGCGAATGTCCCCATCAGCTGATTAGGCTAATTCCGATCACGACGGGCGCATCCGCTCCAGTGCAGAAGATCCCGTGAGTGTGAGGAGCCTAATGGCCTTCGCAGACGACGGACTTTTCTCCGCGGACTTTTTTATCCGCTAAAATAGATCGCTAAAGGCTGCTGTACACGGGTAGAGTAAACGCTAGAGTAGAGTGGTAGTGTACTAACTATCCTACTAATCCTGTATACCGATGCTGTTTATATTGGTAGAGTTAGTAGGATAGTTAGTACTCTACCGCTCTACTCTACCGTTTACTCTACCCGTGTACGGCATCCTTTGCAACTGCATTAACGCAAACGAGGGATTAGAAGTACCGCGTACTAAAAACCCGCCGAATAACCGAGTACATGCAGGGAGCGGACAGGATTAAAGTACGTGGGAGTATCCGAAAAAAATAGAACTCGTGTGACTAGGCGAAGCAACGCATTTCCACGCGGACTAAAGTCCGCCGTCTTTAGTCCGCGTGTTAATAATATAAGGGGATGGATCGAGTAATTCGCACGCCCGTGTGCGTTGAGTTCGCGGTTAGTCCGCGGAGGACTTTATATTCGCGGAGCGTACTTTTTTCTCCGCCGCGGAGAAAAGTCCGTCGTCTGCGCAGGCCATAAATGTCCACGTCACAGCGGACCGGCCGCAATTGTTTAATATTGGGCCAATTCCTCCACCAATCAGGACTGCCTCCACCAATCCGGACTTGGCCCCCGTGGTGGAGTATGGCCTGTACCTTCCTCAGGGAAGAGACCCGTGCCCCTCGGTGGGGACATAATGGGTTGATGATGATGATGATGATGATGATGGGCCAATTTCTGAATTGAATTGACTGAATCTGAGTAATAGAATTTAGACGACCTCTGTGGCGCAGTGATTAGCGCATCTGCCTACCATGCGAGAGGTCCCGGGTTCGAATCCCGGCTGGGGACAAAAAAAAAAAAACCAGGTCTTGGATGTTTACATATTTGTGAAGTAGCTGTTTCTGGTTCCCACGACACAGGGTATCCTAGTGTGGGGCCAGAAGCAATGTATGTGCATGTATGTAAATGTTATGTTAATAGGGTCCGTTTTACCCTCTGGTACGGCACCTTAAAATGCAACGGCAAAAACACTTGTGCTACTATCTCAAAGTCTCAAACAAGCATGACAAGACCACTTTCTGGATGTAAGTAATTATTTCGCAGCTTTTTACAACAATGAGATCTTATGAAAGTTTTAATTAACTCTTGAAGAGAGAGATGGAAGAAAGTTGGTGGCGTCTTTAAGGAACTCATCAAAAGACAAATCATTTAGTTTCATAGTTGGTTTTACTTTTCATTGTACTCGCACAATAAATAACACATAAACAACATAAACTTCATCTGCAGCGTCTTCCGTCTTCTCAGAATAACTTTATTAGTTATTCTTTTGACATTATGTTCATTTGCACTGCCTCGATTACGTATTACTGTAAAAATGTATTTAAAAATTTTAATACCACTAGGCTTACTCCCAAAACAGTGTAAGACCACCGTCTCTGGTAGATTTTAAACTGAAGTACCCTAACGTTTCCCCGCCAATCCAAGAGTTCATTCATTCATTTAGAACTCGATTAATAGTGTTTGTAGATATATACGCGTGTGTGGGCATGTGTGAGTGTGTAAGTTATGCGTGTCCTTTGTGTATCGGTGTGTGTTTGTGTGTGTGTGTTTTTTTTTTAAGGGGGGAAATACTTTGACGTATTCAACAGGATTAGGTGTTTTGCCTGGATATGTCGGACTCGAACATTGACTTGTCAATACCGACTAAAACCTTCCCTTTTCTCTAACCTCTGATCTTCACGGAAACCGCCGTTAAGCATTACTTCGTGAGGGGAGGATCTAGCTACTGCTTTTTCTTCTTGAGCCTAAGGTGATTTCTTCCTTTCGTCTAGCTTCTGTCGTTCGCTCTTCTTCTCTCGATGGAACGCAGGTCTATCAGGACTTCTATAACGAAAGTACTTGTAGCGTTCCAGGCGGCATTTGATGAAATCATTTCTTCTACTATGTTCTCTGGTTGAACTTTATTGTTGAGGACGCTCTCCAAACGTTCACGCTGATAGCTATAGCGAGGGCACATAAAGAATATGTGTTCCGCATCTTCTGAGACTCCTGGGCAGGACGGGCACTCTGGGGAATCATCGTGCTTGAAGCGATAAAGATACGCCCGTAAGCAACCGTGTCCTGACAGCATCTGTGTCAGGTAATAGTTGACTTCGCCGTGACTCCGATTCATCCAAACGTCGATCTTTGGTATGAGATGGTGTGTCCATCTTCCTTTTGCTGCAGCATCCCACTGTGTGTGTGTGTGTGTGTGTGTGTGTGTGTGTGTGTGTGTGTGGTGTGTGTGTGTGGTGCGTGTGTGTGTGTGTGTGTGAGTGTGAGAGTGTGTGTGTGTGTGTGTGTGTGTGTGTGTGTGTGTGTGTGTGTGTGTGAGGGTGTGTGTGTTGTGTGTGTGTGTGTGAGGGTGTGTGAGGGTGTGTGTGTGTGTGTGTGAGGGTGTGTGTGTGTGTGAGAGAGAGCGTGTATGTGTGAGCGTGCACATGCGACGCTGCGCTTCCGCGTATACACGATAGATAAAACATTTATGTACAGTTCAACCGCGAATAGTTCAAATGAAGGAGCGTCGCCGATGATAAAGGCCGGTAGTACTTCTAGCTCCGGTTGGCGCGGTTGCCCCAGCCTCGGCGATGGTCGTCCTTGAACTCGTCCATGCTGCGTTGCCGCTCCAACTCGTCGCGGTCTTCGGTCTCTATTAGCAGCTCCTGAAATATTTTGTTGAGTTAGGAGCAATCGCACGACTCACGAATCACGATGTTTCGTTGAATGATGGTAGTTTGTTTCTTACGCTATTATAAAATCAACGATTATTTAGAAAATCCCCGACTTAAAGAATTTATGCAATGAACTTCATAAAAAAGCCCATTAAATAAACTAGTTTGTTATGAAATTTGATGAAAATTTCGCCGACAACGGTGTTTTCAGTTTTTCATTTCATTGCCTGATGTAAATAGGATGGTTTTATTAGTCTCCTGAAAATTTATACTTTTGGAGTTAGCAGCTTAACACTT
The DNA here is from genome assembly GCA_947310845.1 of Yponomeuta plumbellus. Lineage (NCBI taxonomy): Eukaryota > Metazoa > Arthropoda > Insecta > Lepidoptera > Yponomeutidae > Yponomeuta > Yponomeuta plumbellus. The sequence goes on along the minus strand of OX371193.1, from coordinate 23,769,286 downwards.
TTAGACGACGTTACGTTGACATTTAAAATAGACATGGCAGCCCCAGACGGATTTTCTTGGGTTTTTTTATTGAGTTCATAGCCCAAAATCTTTAAGTAAGGGGTTTCAGACTTATTTTATCCTGTCTCAAGTATGTTTTATCTATCGTGCGTTTTTTCAAAATTTTAAAGGGGTTTGAACTTTTGAAGATTTTAGCATACTGGGTCAGCCGCCATTTTGATTTTTTTTTTCAAAATGGCGGTGCACAATAATACCTATCGTCGCTTATACTTCAACACCGCGAACATGCATTTAGACAACTTTGCAGGAGACGCATAAACTTAATGATTTCTTTTCTAGAATGAAATAAATGACAGTTAAATAAATAAGCCGAAAATTTTGAATTTGACTGGCGCAAAACATGCGCGGGTCGACTCTCTATCCTCAACTCTATAACTAAGTTTCTACTAATGGTAAAAAGCATATTCGCGCTGTTGAAGTATAAGCGACGCTATGTACATCGACTGGGGATACTTCTACAAACATAAAAATACTAAGGTCGTCCAAAATCGTTTTGGCAAATTTTAAATGGCAATATTGTTTTGCACAAACATCCTCTCACCCCAAACGTCATACACCGTCACCGTTCCGTCGCGGGTAAAAATATACTCAAATCAGCTGATTTGTATGTTTTTGGGTAGTTTACCTTTCGTATTTTCTCTGCTTCATCCGCGTCTTCATCGGGGTTTTCAATCTTCTTATGTGGTATACTGCACGTGCCGGGGAACCTAGAACAGACGTTTTAGAGCAGGGATCCCCAAACTATTTTGGACAAGTGACCCCTTTTCCAAAATGAACTGTTACCGTAGACCCCCATGGCCAAATTACCTACTTTTAAGATCAACCCCCTTATTCATAATGGTCCGCTAATTTAAAACAACTGCTACAGTGTTAATTTTCATTCTGACTTAGGTCAATAGAAGAAGACGGAGTGAGAATTAGCAATGCTTTAAGTTAGCAGAGTATTATGATTAAGGGTGCCTATCTTTACTTTTTTCCTATAGATACAAAATACCTAGGTACTAAGGTAACAATTGGAAAACTTTGCACTTGGTTAAGTGAGTAAAGTTGACAATTTTCTCATTAAAATTTAACAATATAAAAAGACATACAATTTGATTCGTCAAAACGTTTGTTACCACACTGAAGCTTTTTTTCAACTAGGTATGGAAAAGCGATGAGGTATTTTTCAGCAATGTTCTACAATGTAGGATACTGTGTTTCAATGTTGCGTTGCAACCAGAACTTCTGATAGCCTTGGTTGAACTTCTGCTTAAGCTCTTCGTCTGTGCTGATGGTAATCAACTCTTTTTGCATCATCACATTGGCTTCTTCTATGGCTGCGGTATTGTACGGATTTATTATCCATTGAGGCATTTATAAATTTAAAAGATCTAAAGAAAGAAAATTTAAATAGATAGCAAGTAAAAACGCGTCTGAAAGACGTACACTCGAACTCATTATGTTGCACAAACTTGTCCAAACTGACTTGCCGAGTTTTTCATCTTGTACGAACTTGAGACTTTACATTACTACAACAATGCTATTTCCTACAAAAATATTAATTATTCTTAGTACACGTAACACAAAGTAAACAATACAGTACCTACCTACCTATCTTGAAAGTTTTAAATAAGAACTTGTGTTAATTTAATAGGGGTCGATTTTTAGACCTCGTCGACCCGCAAAATCAGTTTTCGTTTATGTCGACCCCTAGGAAACCGATATCAACCCCAAGGGGTCGATATCGACCACTTTGGGAATCCCTGTTTTAGAGGTTACAAAATATTATTATGTTCTAAAACATGTTAGACCTGAGATGTCCGCACTTAACCACACATTATGAGTGGTATGGCCCAGATATGAGGCCAAAGTGCGGTTTAAGTGCGGAAATCTTATTGCTAACTAAAGGCACCCATTCAAATGGACGGCGTCTATATGAGTTAAGTAGCTTAGCGTGCGTTTTCCACACTCGGTCAATCCACACGCTCTACAGTATGCGTCCATTAGGAATGGTATTATGGATTTAAGTACATTCAATTACCTACATTGGCCATACTAGGTACTTATTTTTATATTGGTTTTTTTTTTATTTATCTTGAAAATATTGACCATTTTAAGAAACTAATTTCGGTATTTATCACTTTAATTCATTATGTCTATACATATTTAATATTTTTCTTAAATGTTGGCGTTTGTGATGTCATCAGAGGATATTTAAAGAGACAGTCTTTGCCTACATAAAAAAAAAAAAGTGTCATTTGTATTATTTCTTTTGTAAGTAAGATAAAGCATTCATACCCATACTGTGTTTACTGAGGTCATAGAAAAGTCATTTAAGGTCAAAGCTTTTTAATGAATATCTTAAAAAACAGACTTATTTAGAAATCTGTTAAATCGAAATTGTACTGAAAGCACGATTCTCGAAAGCGTTTTGAGATTTCCGTTTATGTAAAAAAATGTAGCATGGCCAAAAACGATGTCAATGGAACATGCTTTTAATTGGAATAAATGGATGTTGTTTCCTACATTGACTAGCAGATTTTGGAATGCTAGCAGCATTTGGAGTGCCGTCCGCATCATAAATGCTGCCTCGACTTGGAGAATACTTTATTCTCAGAACTTACCCTCGAGCCCAGAGTGGTAGGGAGTAGAAGAATGGTGACGACCTCTGTGGCGCAGCGGTGAGCGCATCTGCCTACCATGCTACAGGTCCCGGGTTCGTACCCCGGCTGGCTGTTTACATGTTTGTGATGTCGCTGTTTCTGGTCCAACGACAGAGGGCATCCTAGTGTGGGGCCAGAAGCAATGTATATGTCTGTATGCAAATGTTTATCTGTTTGTCAATGGTTCTACTCACGTGCCCTCCTTCACGCGCTTGTCGTAGAACTCCTCAATGGTGAGTGTAGGCAGTGAGGGGTAGCCGGCACCGTACACTGCCTTCTGCAGTGCGTCGCGCGTTATTATGACCGGTCGAAGGGGTTTGGCACGCGGTTTCTGCTTTGGCTTCTCTTCTGTGGGGGAATGAGAACCTAAATAGTTAAAATATTCAAAACAATTTTCAAAATAGTCAAAATTTTGAACATAGGGCGCGTTCAGTGCATAGATGGGTGACCATTCTATGACTAACGCTAGTGAAATTTTTCCGAGGAGTTCCATGCTTCGCAAGGCACGTTAAGCAGTAGGTGCCGGCTGCCGTCGGTAGATGGCAGTCGTTAAGCCTGCCTTAGGGCTGTGGCTGGGCAGAAAACTTCTGACAGTAAGACCAGCCACAAGTCTTACATGCGGAACAGAGTCTTACAAGTCTTACACCAATCCGGACGAGGCCCCTGTGGTGGGGAATGGCCTACACCTTTCTCAGGGAATAGACCCGGGCCCCTCGGTTGGGACATACCTAATAGGTTGATGATGATGAGTTCAGATTATTTTAAAAAATCATGGATAGTTTCCTAAAAACGTTTTCCTACAACTATAACTTGCCCTTTCTGTCCCCTCTCAAAAATACACCCTGTATAAGGGACTTTCGAGGCTAGTAGTACGCGGTTTAGTTGGCCAACCCTCAGCCCCCAAAACAACCAACATCTTACCCCCAGCATGCTTGGCCATGTACTCCAGTATAGGTTTCTCCTGCTCAATGCCATCAAGCTCATCCAATGCGTTGCTGATGTAATTCCGTAGCAGTGTTAGAAAGTACTCCCGCTTGGTGGCGTCGTCCACCGCCGGTGACGCCATCGCTGTGCTCAGCCGGTCCAGCTTCTCTTTGAGGTCCTTGGACTCCTTGTACCGTTTGATCTTCGCTTCCCGCGTTTGTACCTGGAAATGTAGACGAAATTATTTGACAAAGCAATTATTAGTGTACCTCCTTTGCGAGGTGGAAATTATTTTTGGAACGAAAATGTTTAACTTCATACATTCATTTAGTCTAAGTGTTAAAGTTCAAAATAGAGTGTAGAGTACTTTGGTTTGATTTGTCTTTTGATCTAATTTTAACATCATCAATATGTCCATTCTTATGAACGGGGTCTCAACAGACATGCGGACAGACAATATATTTTTTTTATCTCTTCACATTTTATAAGTTGTTCTGTGTTATCTGAAGAAAGAATTTAATTATAATTATAAAACATTTCTTTAATGGGTCTTCTTTTCTTTTTAAGGCATAAAATCCTAAACACAGGAAATGTTACAAAAAAGATTCTGCACATAACTTTGAAACTTACCATATGAGCAATTTTTCCCTGTTCAGTTTGTGGTCTTGGCACGGATTCTTCACCATTTGTTTGCGGCAATTCAACGTCTGTCACTTCATAGTCTTTACATCTCTGTATGAAATCCCTGAAAGAAATCGACAGACTATATTAAATTTTGTGAAAAACGAACTCATTATTACCTTAATTCTGTATTATAGTATACATTATCTTCATCATCATCATCATCATCATTCATCCACAAGTCCACTGCTGGACATAGGCGTCCTCCATGGATTTCCAAAACGACCGGTTGGAAGCGGCTCGCATCCAGCGTCTTCCTGCCACATTCTGTATATTATGAAAGTTTAGTTCGATAATATGTACACATTTAACAAAAAAAAATTATAATAATAATAATAAAGCCTTTATTTCCGAACTATTTTACATTGCATTTTAATTTTAAACTTATACTAAATTATGTCCCTTAATTCGGTGTGCCTTTTGGCATAGGCCTCCTCCAACTGACGCCAGTAACCTCTGTCCGTTGCGACTCTTGTCCAGTATGGACCCAAAGTCAGGCGTATATCGTCTTCCCATCTTTTTGTGGGACGTCCCTGTCTTCTTTTGCCGTCTCTTGGGTACCAGAGTGTCACTTGCTTGCTCCATTTGTCCTCTTTACAGCGTAGCATGTGGCCTGTCCAGCTCCACTTCAGGTGATCAATGCGGGTAAGTATGTCTATAACTTTAGTTCTGTGTCTTATATCACAATTCCTTATTTTGTTTCTTAGTTTTACACCTATCATACTTCTCTCCATTGATCTCTGGCACTTTGCAAGTTTATCTCGTTGTTTTTCTGTGAGGGCCCAAGTCTCGCACCCGTATGTTAGGCAGGGGAGAATACATGTATTGAAGGTCTTCGTTTTGATATTTATGCCTAGATCCTTGCTCTTCATGATTTCCTTGAGAGACCAGTATCTTTTCCATCCAGAAGTTATTCGTTTATCTATCTCTTTTGACATTGTGTCTACAGGTGAGATAATTTGCCCTAAGTAAGTGTACTCCTTTACATATTCAAACTTATACCCTTCAATTTCTATATCGGTTTCTGCGCAGTTGGTCATCAACTTTGATTTGCTTATGTTAATTTCGAGACCCGCTTCTTTGCTTTTATTGGCTAGGGATTTTACCATACTTTCCAGTTTCTTTGGGCATTCTTCCAGTAAGATTAGGTCGTCAGCAAATCTCAAATGGTTTAGGCGGCTGCCGTTTATGTTGAGACCATAGTCTTCCCAGTCTAATTTTCTGAAGACGCTTTCTAGAACTGCAGCAAACAATTTGGGGGACAATGGATCGCCCTGTCTGACGCCCCTTTTTATGGGGAATGGTTCACCTTTTTTTTTTTTTTTTTTTTTGTAGACTTTGTAACATGCAATCGGTCTTGAGTGACCATAAGCAGTTGTTTGGAGTGTTTTTATGGCGTTTTAGGCACTCCCTCCCATCGTTGGGTTGCCTTCTTATTCAATTGGTCCTAGACCGTCCCAAATGTGCTTTCTTTTCAACCTTCTTATTGGAATACAACTGGTGAGGTCAGTAGCCAGCTTGTTGGGGTGATCAGCAATCCTATCTCTGTAGGCTCTTGACAGGTTTTCCACTTCCGCTTTAACCGTGGGCATTTGTAAGTACTCATGGACCTCATCAATTTTGGTGAACCATGGTGCGTGGGCTATGGTTTTTAGAACACTGTTTTGGAACCGCTGCATTATTGCGATGTTGGAGGTTTTTGCTGATCCCCACAGTTGTATTCCATAGGTCCAAACAGGTTTTAATACAGTCTTGTAGATCAGCAGTTTATTGTTTACGGATAGTTTTGACTGTCTCCCAAGTAACCATGACAGTGACCGATGCTTTTGGTTCAGCTCGTCTCTCTTCTTCTGAATGTGAGTTTTCCAGATCTGCCTCCTGTCCAAATGGAATCCTAGGTATTTCACGACCGTCTGATGAGGCAGAACTTCACCACCGAGTTTTACAGGAGGACAGTTGTCACGTCTAAGAGTGAAGGTGATGTGGTTGGATTTGGCTGCACTTGCCTTGATCTTCCATCTTTTCATCCAGTTATGGACCTGGTCAAGGTGACTTTGAACAGTTTTTGAGGCTGATACGGGGTCTTTGTCCGATGCCAGGATGGCAGTATCATCTGCAAATGTGGCTGTTAGAATATTTACTGATTCTGGGACGTCAGAAGTATAAACTAGGTACAGTGATGGACCCAGTACTGACCCTTGTGGTACTCCAGCCTTTACCTCGTGAAAAGATGACGTTCCCTCATTTATCTTCACATAAAAGATACGATCTTCTATGTAGGATTTCAGCAGTTGAAACAAATTGTGAGGAAGCCATAATTTTAATTTGTATAGGAGTCCAGCATGCCAGACCTTATCGAACGCTTGTTGCACGTCAAGGAATACTCCTGAACAGTACTCTTTGCTTTCTAGGGTGTGCCTGATGTGATCGCATACTCTGTGTACCTGTTCAATTGTAGAGTGCTTCATTCTAAAACCAAACTGGTGCTGTGGTATTATCCTGTTATCCTCGAGCCATCGGTTAAGTCGTCGGCTGATGACTTTTTCGAGTAATTTCGATAACAAGGGCAGAAGGCTGATTGGTCGATATGATGAGGTTTGATGGGGTGGTTTTCCAGCTTTCAGGATCATCGTTATTTGAGAGACTTTCCACTGGTTAGGAAAGTATCCAATCCTTAACATACTGTTAAAAAGTGTTGTCAGAAAGACAAGCACTTTTGTTGGGAGTTGTTGTAGGACTTCAGCAGTGATGAGGTCGTATCCTGGTGCCTTTTTCAGCTGTAGTTCTCTTATGATTCCCTTTAGCTCTCGAGGTGTGCAGCTTTTGATAGGTGGGCTTAGCTGTAGGTCACTTTGTAAGAAGGATTTTACTTCCTCTTCAAAGGCATTGTCTGCAGTGTCTGTGTTAGGAGTGAATACATTTTTAAGGAAGGCTCCAAATGCTTCCGCTCTTTCTTCATCAGTTTTGGCCCACATACCATCTGGGCGTTTCAATGGGTACTCAATCAGCTGTGGTTTCTGTGAAGACTTTACAGTTTTCCACAGTGAGTGTTCATTGTTGGAAGTAGCATTTAGTAACTCCAATCGCCTTTGCAGTGTGTCATTCTCAGCCTCGGCCAAGAACTTCTTCAACTCAGCAGCTGCTTTATTCAGGGCCTTTTTGTCCTCGGGGTGTCTACTATTATGCCACTTTCTTCTCAGACGTCTCTTTTCCAATATCATTTCTCTGGCTTCCAGCGGCAAATTATTTTTATTTGACATATTTCTACTGTCGGGACCTTCACAATCAGGTGTGCTTAGCCACGCCGCTTGTTGAATTAGGCTTGTTATATATTCTGTAGCACAGTCAATGTCGTCTTCCGATTTCAGGGGCAGTTTTAGGTCAACATGATCCTGCAAGTATTCTTTGAAGCCAGGCCAGTCAGTCTTGTTATTGTATAGGTACTGTTTTTTTGATCTTTCTATGACTGTAATGCTCATTGTAGTTATTACAGAGGTATGGTCAGATGTACTATCAAAGTTACTTTCAATTTTGTAGTAGTAGCTCTGCAGGCCTTTATATATGAAGAAGTCCAGGAGGTCAGGTAGTTTATTAGGGTCCGTTGGCCAGTATGTGGGTTGGCAGGTAGTCAGCACACGAAGTCCATTGTGGTCTAGGCTCTTCTTGAGTTCTCTTCCTCTGGTGACTGTGAGACGTGAGCCCCAGAATGTATTTTTGGCGTTCCAGTCTCCGCCAACAATGTATCTTCCTCCGAGGGTACCAAAAAAGTTATTGAACTCTGTAGCTGTTATTTTATGTTTAGGAGGACAATATATAGATGAAATAGCCAAGGCACCTTGCTTATCATACACTGCAATTGAAGTAGCTTGAATGTGGGGTGTGCGGTACTCAGGGAGCAGATTATGTTTAAGGTTAGTCCTGATTATGACAGCTGTCCCTGCATGTGATGTGTTGTCTGGATGGTATGTTGCATAGACCATGTAACCCTTTAGAGTAAATGTGCATCTGTCTGTAAGATGTGCTTCCGATATAAGTAGCACATCTAGTTTTTCTTCTATTAAGAGTGTTTCTACGCTGTGTTTGTTACTCAAAAGACCATTTATGTTCCATGTAGCTATCCTGAGGGACTCCATTTATGGTATAAGCTTTGTAACGATTGTTGTGAGAAGCCCCATAAGAACTCCCATCTGGTCTATGAGGCGGTCGAGCTTTTCAGCCTGTTTTGAGAGGATTGTTTCTAGATTGGAACTGTTTGTTGGGTTTTTGTTCCCTATTGTTGCATCGGCATAAGATCTATAATTTTCTCTAGGTGGGATAGTTTCTGTTGTTGGGAAGTTAGTATTAATATCTTTACCAGTGAAATTTGCCTTATTTGTCTCGGTTTCTCTCCTTTTCAGTTGAGGGCGGGACATCTTCCTCTTTTGGATTTCTAGGCGCACCTTGCATCCATGGTAGTTGGCTGGATGGTCCCCCAGGCAGAGAGCGCACTTAGCAGGTGTAGTCCTATCCTTCTTTGGGCAATCGGTTGTGTTGTGGTCTTCTGCACATTTGACGCATCTATACGGACGCATGCAGTAATTGCGAGTATGCCCATATTGTTGACACCTTTTGCATTGAGCGATAGTGCTTGTACGTTTTGGATCCTCAATTTTAACACTGGTGTGGTAGATATATTTGACCTTTTTTATTTCAGCATTTTTTGGGTGCGGTGCTAGATTTACAAACCAGGTGTATGTGGGGGTTTTTTCTGGCCCATATCTAGCATTAATTATTTCGCCAACTATGGTGTTTCCTGTGCTTTCAACCTCCTCCGTAATTGCTTCCACTGGAGTAGACGGGTGTAGGTCTTTTATGACAATTCTGTATGGTCGCTCATCCTTCCTTGTGAATGTATGTCCAATCAGGCCCTTTTCCCGGGTAAGGCACATAAGTTTCTTGTATGAATCAATGGTATCACATGAGATTCTTAGTTGGTTCTTGGTGACAATTTTAAATGTATACTGACTTTTCTGCAGTGTTTTGTCAATAACTTCACATAGCTTTGCAATATCATTGATTCCATAGAGCACAATAGGGGGTGGTTTACTTACTTGCGTTTTTGGGGTTCCATTATTTATTGGTTCTTCATCAACTTGAAGTCCTGCATATTGGTTTCGGACAGGTGTATCAGATTCTGGAGAGCCACTTACTCGCTTTCTTTTGTAACGGTTCACATCACGTCGTAGAATTGGGACAGTTTGCCAATCATTTTCAGTATTGACAATTTGGTTTTCTGGGTCTAAGTTAATTTTGTTAACTTCATTTGAGGATAATGGTAAATTTGGTTGCTTATAGGCTGTATTAGTTTGACCTGTTTTTGGTTGGGCACTAGTTGAGGGACTGTTTCTGCCAGATGCCTTGGTAGGATCTTCTGGCAGATTCTTTTTTTTGGGAGAATGTAACATTTTACTGTGACAACACCGTAAAACATATAAATGTCACTGTCATTGTCAATGTCACTTTTGTAACTCGGGGTAGTTGGAGAAAACTTTGAATGTGAATTGTCAGTGGTGGGTTTTAAAGCACTAAATCTGTTAAATCCTAGTGTTTCATGAAGAGATAACACTGTCACTAGGTTTCCAGGTGGTTAGTAACACTTTAGCACTGTTTATTTGCACAATTTCACTGTTTTTGAACACAAATTTGAATTTATTTTTGAGAGCAGTTTTGTACGTAATGACACTTTGACAGCCAGCCAAACTTATACCCTTCAATTTCTATATCGGTTTCTGCGCAGTTGGTCATCAACTTTGATTTGCTTATGTTAATTTCGAGACCCGCTTCTTTGCTTTTATTGGCTAGGGATTTTACCATACTTTCCAGTTTCTTTGGGCATTCTTCCAGTAAGATTAGGTCGTCAGCAAATCTCAAATGGTTTAGGCGGCTGCCGTTTATGTTGAGACCATAGTCTTCCCAGTCTAATTTTCTGAAGACGCTTTCTAGAACTGCAGCAAACAATTTGGGGGACAATGGATCGCCCTGTCTGACGCCCCTTTTTATGGGGAATGGTTCACCTTTTGATTCTAATTTTATGCAGCTGGAGCTCTGGCAATAGATGTTTTTGATTATATTGGTATAGGTGTCATTTACTCCCTGCTTCTTTAGACTTGTCCAGATTTCCTTGTGGTAGAGACTGTCGAATGCCTTGGAGTAGTCAATAAAGGCTATGTGTAGGGATTTTTGGCATTCGTTATATTTTTCCATGATTTGTTTGATGGTGTGAATATGGTCTATTGTACTGTAGTTTTTTCTAAAGCCCGCCTGTTCGATGGGTTGATTCTCGTCTAGTATTTTCGTTAATCTTCCTAGAATCACCTTGGCGAAGATCTTGTAGACATTTGATATGAGGCTTATCGGCCTATAGTTCCCAATGTCGTCTTTTGGCCCTTTCTTATGTATAAGAATTATGTATGATTCTCCCCATTGGTCTGGGATTGTTTCTGTGTGTAGTATTTCGTTGAAGATGGCTGTTAAGATTGGGCTAATTTCCTCTATTGTTCCCCTTAGTAGTTCGTTTGGGATTTTGTCCGGCCCAGGTGCCTTCTCTAACTTTTGTGAGACTATTGCTTTTTCTATTTCGGACACCAAAATGCATGGTACTTGGTCTTCTGAGTGATTTGTTACTATTTCTTCTTGGTCGGGTGTGTCTGGGTTTTTGTTTGAGTAAAGATCGCTAAAGAATTTGGTTGCTAAGTTCTGGATTTCCTTTCGTTTTGTAACATTATTTCCTAGTTTGGGTATCCATTCTTTTCCCTTCTCTCTTAATTCTTTTAGGGCTTTCTTTATACCACCTGTTTGTATTATATATTTTTCGAGAGTTTGTAGTCTACTCTTTTTCCTATCTTTCTTCATTTTTGATCTTATCTTTTTACTAAGTTCTGAGATTTTTGATTGGTTTTCTTTTTTATTTCCTACTATAAGTTTTTTCCTTTCTTCTAGAAGGTTTGCTGTTTCTTCACTAAAAATTGTTGGTTTGTTATTTTCTTTTTGGTTTGCTATTTCTGTAAGTCTTTTCTGTACATATTCATACTTTTCTAGGACTGGGATTTCGGAATTATTGACCATTTCTACTAAATTAGCTATTTTCTCTTTGGATTCTTTTCCTAAGGGAGTAGTTGCGTTTCTTTCTACCGTTTTTCTAGGTTTCTTTATTTTGCAGAAGGTGAGGTGGCCACGGACCATGCGGTGGTTTGTGTTAAAATTAAGATTTTGGATGGTGTTCGTGTCGCTAAACTGTTTGGCTTTATTTGTCAATATGTAATCAATTTCGTTTTTTGTCTTTCCATCCGGAGAAATCCATGTCCACTTAGTTTTCGATTTTTTCTTAAAGACCGAGTTAAGCAGTGTCAAGTTGTTTTCAAGTAAGAAATTGATTAGTTTACCGCCGTTTACACTTCTATTACCATGTCCAAACTTGCCTAATATCTGTTCTTCACCTGTTTGTCTTCTACCAACTTGGGCATTAAAGTCTCCCATTACAATAACGTGGTTACCGGAGTATGTTTCGACTGTCTGTGAGAGGGTGTCGTAGAAGTTCTCTACTTCCACACTGTTGGTTTGTTCAGTAGGTGCATATATTTGGATGATAGTGATCTGTTTCTTATAGTTTGGGAATTTCAGCTGAAGTATTGCAAGTCTTTCAGACAGACCTATGAATTCCTTGATGTTCTTTTTATATTGCGATTTTATCAGAAATCCCACACCGCGGTGGCCCGCAGTGCCTCCCTTGTGGTACATGACATAATTTTGCCTCTCCTCTATTCCTTCTCCTTCCCTTCTCATTTCACTTATTCCTAAAATGTCCCATTTCAGGTCCTTTAGAGCGAATTCCAGTTCTTGAAGACTCTCTTCAGTCCTTAGTGTTCGAGTGTTTAGTGTACAGATATAAATAGTTTCTTTATCTTTTGTTGGAGGTTGTTGGTCATACTTCTCCGCGGTGACCAGCCGTACTGGAGAAGAAAATTTGATTGTGTTTTTGTTTGTTGCTGCCGTTTTTATGTTGTTCTCCCGGTTGTTGGTTGGTTGCTATTGTGTAGTGTCACCTGACGATGTACCTGCTCTGCCAAGGTTCAGTTTCCCTTGGTTATTGGTTTTGTTTAGTTTTGTTGGAGCCCTTGCTGGCTCTCCCTCCTTGTGCTTGCTTGCTGTCGGTGACCCTGATGGGGATCTTTTCCTTTTCTCCGTTATTCTCCCTTTAACTACTAACTTGTCGTAACGAATATAGGCGTGTTTCCCATTTTCACGTTCTTCTTTTTGTTGTTTGCGTAGCTCTTTCCTAATTTCCAAAACTTCCTTTGGGTAGTCTTCGCTAATATAAATGTTGTTGGGTAGCATTTTTCTATTCCTGAGTAATTCAATTTTTCGCCATTCTAAGGTAAATGTGAGTAAGACAGGTCTAATTTTACTTTCGCGTGGCTTCCCTAGTCTGCGGATACTGCTGATCTCCCATTTGTCCCAACTCTCAGACTCTGACCTCACACTAACTGCATTTAGGATACCTAGTACATAATCCATGAGCTCCGTAGTATTTTTTTCAGTTTCAAGTACGCCAAAAAGTAGTATATTATTCTTTCTTGCACCTTTCTCCAATGTCTGAATTTTGTATTTTAGTGCTGATATTTCTTTTTTTTAATTCTGTATTTTCCTCCAATATTGGTTTTAATTTTTCATCAATTACTAATGACAGGTTTTTGGTAACGTTTTCAGTAATAATAGTTGTTTGTTTCTCAAATTGTTCTTCCATCTTTCTAAGTATTGCTTGAACCTCCATGCTTGGTTTTGAATTCTACTAGTTTGGTAGTTTTTTTTTTTTTTTTCCGCTGGTCACCCTTATACTTGTCTATCTCAAAAGACAAGTATCCAGAGCCGTTGAATGTACTTGTCTGTGGTGCAGAACGGAAGTATAGTTGTCAGAAGTGTCAGATGTCAAAACACAATTTCAACAAAAAAAAAAAAAAAAAAATTACAATATGCTAAATTTATTTCTTTCTATTTTATTGAGTTCTTGCGTTGGTCTGTAGGATACATATTTGCTGAAATCTATCAACATAATCAATATTTTAATCAATAGTAGCTTTAGCTCTATTTGTCATGATGTTGGTCTATTCAAAGCACAATCCGTAAGAGGAATAAGATAAGATAAGAATATGTGGCGCAGCGGTTAGCGCATCTGACTACCATGCGAGAGGTCCCGGGTTCGAATCCTGGCTGGGGACCAAAAGGGTATCCTAGTGTGGGGCCAGAAGCAATGTATGTGCCTGTATGTAAATGTTATGTTATGTTGTTATGTTAATATTAAGAATTTATTAGGAATGTTATTTAGTGATAGTGTTTCTCTAGAAGCCATTGTAGGGACCAAAATTGATTGTACAGTTCATCACATACTAACCTAAAATAAATCTCTCCCAGGAGTATTACTTCTTTCCTTGGCTGCCCGCAGAGCTTCAGTGTCAGCGTCCCAAGGAGTGCTGGCAATAGCAAATACTGCAGGGTCTCTGTTGGCAGCTCCTCGATGTTCTCATTGGCTGCAAACATTTGAGAGAGCGACACCAAGTTGGTTGCCTTCTCAAACTTGCTTATCGCTGACCTAATGGTCATCTGGAATAATACAAAAAATCACTTTTTTTTAGTTGAAACAGGATAGCTCAGGACACTAGCCTCATCTGATGAAAAGCAACAACTGGGATGCTACATGCTTGCCTGGTCTGCCTTACGGACATCGAAGTTACGTCTTGGCATTTTCGTCAATTATTTACTTTATTCATGGTATTTGTAAAATGTGCTTCAACATTATATTTAAGAGAAATAAATAAGGTGGAGTTTGTTGATGCTCGTGTACACCTACAAAATGTAATTACAGGGCAGTATCAGCTATGAATAGTAGAAAATACCTGTACAGGATCGCTGTTCGTCGCCTCATTCCCTTTTTCAATTTGTGTGAACAACTTCATGCCTTGATCGAACAGTTCTTTTAGCGTTTCCTCCTCGCTAGATGTTCCAGCAAGAGTCTGCTCAGACATGGCTGGTTCTAATTAAAAATTACTTCAGAAAATCAACAAAATTTCGCAGGTTTTGGACAACTTTCGCAACAAAACAGAAAAATTGATAAGACAATTTATTATGTATGACATTTCGTTTTGATTGACTTTTTTTTTAAGAAGATTTTGGCCTGGATACTAGTCCTTTGGGCTTTGTTTGACATTTTTTTTTTTAAGATTTTGGCCTGGATACTAGTCCTTTGGGCCTTTGTTTAACATTTGAGTAAACGGATTCTCCGTTTACTGCGTTTTTGAGAGACGGCACTCCCATACAACGCTTTGGTTTGCAAAAATGTATGATTTTTTTTTTAATCTTCTTTATCTGCTAATAGCAGAATAGGCAAAGGACTTTCGTCCGTGCAGCCAGGCAAAAATGTATGAAGTTTATTCCGCCGCCGTTACCAATATGACAAAACTAAAAAACTTGCTGACAGTAATAGTGATGTGCAAGATAGTCGATAGAAAGTTCTAGTGATGTATCTATAGTTTTAAATTTATCGATATCGATATTCATTGGCTCTTTTAAAGATGCCCATTTTCTATTATTTGATTAAAACACATTATTACATGATGCAGACTTTTATTTTAAATTAAAATCACGTACACAACGTTTCATTTAAATAATAGTCTCAAAAAAGGAATAGCTAAAAATCCTTCTGATAGAATATTCATTCAGAGGCAGCAACAATTTGTTGCCACTGTGTTTTCTTCAAGTTTCCTCTTTGTTCCAGACTTTTGTTTGTTGTGGTACATCAATTTACACTTAGTGGGTGTTAGCTCTGAAAAGAAAAAGAAATAGATTTGATTGCAAATAATAAACCAATAGCTTTTTTACCCATTTTATTTTTCATGGTACAGGTAAAATACCCAGAGAAGTGATTTTGTTGTGTAGAAGTTGTTTTGTTACATACATAAATACATACAAACAAATAAACAAAACATGTAACCCTTCTTTTGAATTCTTCTAGTCCCGTAATTTAATACCTACCGGCCTAGGTACATAGTAAGAATGGTAAGATAGGCTATGCACATTTTTATTACCTGTGCTTTCCAGAAGTTTCCTCTTTGTTCCCAGATCTTCTTTGGATTTGGTATAATCTGCGTACTTAGTGGGTGTTAGCTCTGAAAAAGAAATAGAGAAACTCAAAATCTGCAACGATTTGTCATACACACGATGGATAAATCTGCGCAAATCGGCTTGCGCAGTTTAATCGCTACGATATATCGTTACGTGTGTAGCCGGCATAACGCTCCGACGCGCTCCGCTTCGCTACGCGCGTCGTCGCACCCACAGAACATAAAAAAAAGGATTGAAATAGTGACATGACCTATCAGTAGGAAAACCAGTGTGACCAAACTCACACACACAAATCAAAAGCACACTGTGAATGCCAAGCTGCCATTGGCAAATAAAGGCAATTCTGAAAAGGTCTACATCACAAAAGTTCCAAGTAAACGATGAACCTTTTAAATCATATAAACAATGATCAAAATCAAATGATAATTATGAAATTAAGTTTGACATACGATCTTTGCTTTGTAGTACCGCTACTCTACGTTAGATGGAACTACCGCCGCGTGTGATCGTCGAGAAGCTTTAAGTTCAAAGCCATAAAGTCGAATATTGAAAAATAACTATCTGCTATGTTGCTACTCAGGCTAAGGATGGGACATATTGCCATATCGACAAATTATAGAACTGTTTCATAAAGCGACAGTTTAAAATGAATTTGTTATGACAATGTTTATTAATCTTTTTTTTTTTAGTACCTACATTGACAAAGTAACATAATGTATTCCCTTCTGCCAAACTGTACCACAGTTCGATGTAAATTACGCAGCCGGCTACCATATTAACTGTCCTTCTGGATGGTTGGCTACGCAATGTACCTATAATGGAATTCTCATAATCTAACCATAGTCGCTTTATGAAACGAAGCCCAGCAAACTTATCGTGTACAATTTATAGAGAATAAGAAAGCCTATTGTATATATTTTTTTTAACTGTAACTTTTATTTGTCTCTTGCTTCTTGTGTGCAATAAGGAATATTCTTTTTTTTTATATAGCCTCGATTGCCACAGAACAGAAAAAAAGAGTAGAAGTAGTGACATGACCTATTAGCAGGAAAACCAGTGTGACCAAACTTACACATAAGCCAAAACCCACACTATGAATACCAAGCTGCCATTGGTAAATAAAGGCAATGCCGAAAAGGTCTACATCATAAAAGTTCCACGTAATATATGAACCTTTTGGTGATATAAACAACGATCAAAATCAAATGATAATGATGAAATTAAGTTTGATATTAGATCTTTGTTCGTAGTACCGCTACTCTACACTAGCTGGAAATCCCGCCGCGTCTGACCGTCGAGAATGATTTTAGATGATTTTACTACACGAGCACATAAAATCATCTAACTTTGAAATTATGCATGCTGGTTTAGTTTTGATGACAATACGCCAATCTATACTAATAAAAATGACATGTTTTTTTAACTAAAACTTTCGGCACAACACATTGTAAACATTTAGTCCGTATCTACTTACGGGTGTTGTTTTATCGGACGAGTCCGACTAGGTTTCGCTCCGATACGCAGAGCAGTGGGTGGTGAGCAGAGACGGAGCTTGCGTCGTTCGGTTGCTTGTCTCAAAATGGGATGGGTAAGTTGATCCGGATTAAAAGTTTACAAAAATGACATGATACTGCAGTCAGGACCACATTCTCGCAAAGGAACTAAACAGCGTCAAGGAACATGAACAATAAATTTTGCGCAGTATCAAAAATAATTGCATATACATTGCCTATGGGCCCACCCTGGGATACCCTGTGTCGTGGGCACCAGAAACAACGACGTCACAAACATGTAAACATACAAGACCTAGGATTTTTTTTTTGTCCCCAGCCGGGATTCGAACCCGAGATCTCTCGCATGGTAGTCAGATGCACTAACCACTGCGCCACAGCGGTCTTCAATTAAAATAAAATAATGACAATTATTTTCCCAAAGTACCTCATTAGACGCAGGTAATTATTTATTACTGCTAAGTCATAGACAAAATATTATTATTATTTTTTATAAAAACTATTACAAGCAATTATAAAGGAAATATAGAGTTTTTAGAATAATTAAAATAATTTGCGTTTAAATATTATCGATAGATTTGTATAATGTTGTGTCCCAGCTGCAATTGCTACTCATTTGAGTAGCATTCAAATGTTGACAGAAATTTCTAGAAAAAGTACACAGACTTCGACGAAAATTGAACATTATATTCCAGTAAATAAAGGTGGTTTTACTTTCTCACTTTCGGATTGCTTTCCTTGTTCATGTCATTACAAATTTAATTTCTATTAAATTAAATACAATGGAAATACTACTTACCGATGGAATGTTACGGCATGATCGGTACATTTTGGTCCCCAACTTTTATTTTTGCACTCTAACACAGCACAATAAGGCATTTTAGTAGAGTTTTCACAATTCTTTTCTTTACTAGAAGCGCACGGCAACTGAGGTAAGAAAAACTGTCATAGACTACGCTTATGCAATACATTGCTAATTTGAGGCACGCGGGCACCGCCCACTTACGATTTCTACTCTTTTTTTTTCTGTGGTCGCACCTATATTTCTGTTGTCACGTATTCTTTACATCGCCGACTCCCCGTTCCATAAAACACCAATATTTCGTTCAATTTTGTTTCCAATTTGCAATCCATGATATTTTATCGAAATTCAACTTTACAATATTGTACCTAAATTATTATGTTCACCCTCAAAATAATTTTTAGAGTATTAAACTATCGTGTATTCTAGCGTAATTTAGGTAAATCTATGTTAGTTAGTACTTGTACCGAAACGCAATGCAACGTGAAGTGCATTCCGAAACAAAAATGGCGTAAATTTCGTAAGTTTTGTTACTTTTCAAAAAATCATAACTCCGAAACTACTGGGTATCGACGGAAAAGACGGAGGGATTATATTTGTTATACATATAGTTGCTGCTTTTCCTTTATGGATGCTGCCAGGCGTTTTCTTGAGGTATGTCGTGTGTTCCTGTCGCCTACTGTACTTCGTTCAATGCACAGCAGTGTAACATCTTTGTGTTAGTTCAAGTCGATAGTTTTTCTGTGGCGACCACGACGATAAGTTTTAGTTGTAGTTGATGTTACTTGAGCCGGCGACACAGTCGTAGTTTATATCCACAATGTAATTCTGTATCGTAAATAAACTACAAGGAAGATAGTACTTCTTACACCACTTCTTCTTCTTCCACCACCGTCCAACAAACAACATCTTCGGGCATCCTAACAACCAGCGCCTGCAAATCTGCAGCGCCCTCATCCTGAGAAACAGACAGACACCTTGACGGTGGTGGAAATAACTTCAACGTGTGCACCAACTCAGCGCTACTAGTCAACGCTACGGAGCTGCCCGGGTGAAATGAGGTCACCAACCACTGACACTGCAAAACGTGTACATCGGCGGAAGACGTTTCGCCAAACAACTCGGCCTGCTCTCTGCCTTACAACCAGGAGTAGGCCTCAACTCTACAACCTGCCGGGCAAACTGAACTGAAGAAGGTAACTGAAACGAACCTGATGTGCAACTTGGAGTGAACTTGAACTGAACTAGCTGGAGACCAAACTGTCCCAATGGAACTGAGGTACGGAAACATGAATGAATTGACGTGCAACTTGGAGTGAACGTGAACTGAACTAATTGGAGACCAAACTGTCCCAAACTGCCGGTAGGACAACTAACTGAGCATACTGCTCTCAAATAACTGGAGGGAGAAGCGTGTGGATTAAATCAGACAACTCCAAGCAGTGGAGGACTTACTAATAGCACCCCTGAATAGGGCAGTCATTTCGGGATGAAAAATAATTAAAATAACTCACGCCTGTTGTCGGGCGTAGGCAGAGGCCCCAATCACTAGAACTGGGCCCACGTTTTGGCGAGTTTGTTAGGTCCCAACGTGACAAGTGACAAGCCTATCGCCGCCGTTATCCGAGCACAATTTATCAGCGAATAGTGTTGCTGTACAAACAAATGTACCTACGTAACTAAAAGTAATTGGTACATGCGGGATTCGAACCCAGACCCTCATGATCGAGAAGCAAGGATGACTCACTTAATAAACGAGCTAAATAAGTAGCCAACAATCGCATCATAGGTAGGTATATTACCCACCTTAACGGAGTGCAAGCGAACTCGCCACTCAGTCTAGCCCAAGCTCGTAAAACGCGTCGAAGGTCTACAGGACAAAGTAGCGTGCTGTCAGCTCGGCCAAGCCAAACAAACAAACGTTATGGGCCTTTTACACGAGGCCAATAGCTGAGACAATCCAGTAAGCCAGTCCAATATTGTCTTCGTGTGAATAGAGCCAGGACAATGCATTGGATTGGCCCAAGCCAATGGATGAAGCCAATCCAATGAAATAGAACGATTTCGAATTTGCTGGCGCCAATGCTTCCCCCACTACTTCCCATTGGATTGGCTCGTGTATTGGCTTCATGTAAATGTGTTTTCCGGGCCAGTAAGCCAATCAAATATATGTCATTGCGTGTTGTTTATTTACTTTATTTTAAATTGTGTTTGGTTATAGTGTGATAAACCATGGGTATAAATGGGTAACATTTTTAAAATTAATAAAAAAAAATGTTTAAATGTAAATAAAAATATTTAAATTTTAACAATTATTTTTAAATTAGAAATTAATTTCATTATACATGGCCTACTCGACTGGCTTGTGTGTAAACGACAGAAACCAATTTTGCGCTTTTCATTGGAGTGGCCTATTGTCCTGGTTTACTGGATTGTCTCAGCTATTGGCCTCGTGTAAAAGGCCCATTAACGACGTATTCGCAGACAGCTAACAAGCCCGTTGATTGCTCTCTCTATGGCCACTGGCCAGTCCTGAGTCGGCATTCGGGCGGTGAGCACGTCACACTGTTGCTGCATTCATGTGAGTCCACTGTTTGTACGCATCCAATCGTAACGAATCAGGATCCCTTTGACTTTGACCTTGCCTAAGCCATAGCGTCCCCATTACGATACATAAATACGCGGTAGATTCCCAAGAGATTTTGTGATGAGTTTTCGGAAGCTTTCGAAGCCACAACCAAAATGCATTTTGTGTACTTACTTTGTAGAATCTAACAGAACGTTCTATTGTATAAATTGTCTACAGCAGGTGGCCCTTTAAATGCGTGCACCATTTTGCGGGTTGCGGAAGATATTGGAACGAACAATTATTTACGGTTTCAATTATAAAAAAAAACGATTCCACCAAAACTCCATTTAGGGTGGCTTATGTCGGTCTTAAGACAGATCTTAATTAAATTATGATTTATGAAGTCAAATCTCTTTGATTGGACTATTGGTCGTTGTAAAGGAATTTACAACGACATATCGTTTCTGAGACAACCACTGACTTTAAACATATGTACACACATACATATTTTTAAAAAGACGTTTAAAAAATAAAACAGTGTTAAAGTTCGAACTTTTTACTAGCTAATCAAGAAAACTTAATACCCCCTCAGCGATGCCAGACGCACGGTAATTACCGTATTTGTACGGTATTTTCAAGCCTTGTACGGTAATCTATCGTGGTACCAAAAACGTACGGTAATTCTGAGAACATTGCCTAAATTCGACAAATTGTACGGTAATTTTAAATTGGCGCCTAATCTCAGTCTATATTTCGCTATTTTCTTTCTTCATTCATGAATGATTGTACGAATACAAACGATCCGAATCTGAAACTAAAACTGAAAACGAACTAAATCTGAATATAACGACAAAATCTGCTTTTTCTTGTGTAAGAAATACCTCTGAATCATCAAATTGGGGCATTAAACCAACTATGTACTGGTAAAGCAGTTTCAATTTCATTGGCAAAAAGTTTTGAGTTACTTTTACCGAATAAAACTACATTATTATTTAAGAAATAAAACTTAGGTACTAAGTAATTTACGACTAGTTTTCTGTTTAATAGAAAATAAGTAATTATCTCATTTTTATAGCAACTCATCATAAAATCAGTGTGTACGATTACATACATGGTACGGTAATTTTTGGGGTACATTTTACGGTAATTCTGGCAGCACAGTCTGGCAACGCTGCCCCCACTAAGGTTAAATGAGAGCTTTACCTAAAGAGAATCTAAGAGGCATTAATCCACTATTTTATAAATGAGACCGTTTCAAGTTGTTTTTGCCCAGATATCAATTTATTTTGTAATGATTAGGTACTCTTGTTTTACTACGACTCCATAAAGGAGAGAAATGGTACCTATCTATCTGCGTTAAAAATGTGTGAGATCGGAGTGCGTATACTGAGTTTTTTCATTCACTTTCGATAGCGAGAGCGTTTGCGATTTGCATAGGAGTGAAGAGACAACTAGGTGGCGCGCTCTGTCACTCCTATACAAACTGCAAACGCTCTCGCTATCGAAAGTGAATGAACAAACTCAGTATAAGCACTCCGATCGGACCGACCAAAAAACGTACTTACCTACTATCTACTAGGTACACAGTCGGCAGCATCACGACCCTTACAAGGCGCACTCTATACGAAAATAAGTTATAAAAAGCATACCTATATAAAAAATAAGAATCACGGCCAATTAACTATTCTTTGAGCTTGGTGGAACAATCCTAACGTAACCATTGGGTCGATGCATTTTGTTGTACCTAATATCGTCAGGGACCGTGTTATTGTCAGCTTGTTTCGCTCGATTTATTCTCCATCTAGAACGAGTAAACGCAGGTACGCGTAAAGCAGACAAACAACTGCGTAATGCAGTTGAATCACTTTCACACAGTGGCATGACTTTTTTAATACTCTACCGGGTGATAATTGGCGTCAACCCTGAGTTGCAGGCTTGAGGCTATCGCTGAATCACTGAGGTTTATTCAATTACCACTGCACGAGAGTAAGTGATTACATGCAATGGAGTCGGTTTTGTATAGGTACTACCACCACCACCTATTTTAAGAGGCCATTCCCCGCCTGAAAAATACCCTATAGCTAAGTACAAACGCAAATGACAAAACAAAACAACAAAAATTACAAAATAGTAGATACCTACTTTACTAATAGGAGGTACCTATACAAATTACTTATACACACAAGAGGTAGGTACAATTGGGAGCACATACATTTCCTCACATTTTATTCAGCAGCTGTCGATGCTGTATGTTCAAAGAAGAGTCC
Organism: Yponomeuta plumbellus; assembly: GCA_947310845.1. NCBI lineage: Eukaryota > Metazoa > Arthropoda > Insecta > Lepidoptera > Yponomeutidae > Yponomeuta > Yponomeuta plumbellus. The sequence continues at coordinate 23,746,673 of OX371193.1, read as the reverse complement.
CTACAAAACTTACCGAGGTTGAGACGTTCAATAATAGTTACCTTACAATGACTCTGGCCCAAATATCCCCATTATTATATCTAGTAATCTTAACCCTTAAAACATAACGAGTTCATAATAAGTACCCATCAGCCCACAAAGTGAAAAGCAGTCGATATCTATTCATCTCCACCATTATTTCGATCCAGATTGCACCGCCAATAGGCCACTCCTTTGCTAGTGAGCAGAGGGATAAGCGATAGCGGTAGCGATTTAAATTTCTTCACTTTCCAATAGTTTCCAAACTAGGTATGATCTTATTGTCTAGAATAACGTGATATTTCCAATAATTGTGCATATGTACTTCAATGATTTATCGCTATAGTGCTATGGAGGCATAATGGGTTCAATGGATTCGTCATAAGAGACGAGCAACTTCTTCAAGAGTTGCCAAGACCTTACTGACACAATAGAAACAGTCCGTCGTAAAGGTCTGGAAAATTCTGGCGCGAAATGGCGCGTGCCGGCTCTCGCAGGATGGCGTTCATTACACCAATTTGAACGGCTATTCTGTGACAGAGTAGCGCAGAATACATGCCAACAGAAGAATGGCTCGCCACCTAAATTGTCAGAGAAGAGCAGAGAGCAGAGCGTGATGAGATGAGCGTGAGCAGATGAGTTATGGAAGGGACCGATGAAGATGATAATTATGATGAGCTGTTTTGTCTTATGGACTCTTGTTTGGACTTAGGATGTGAGACAGACAAACAAAGAAGGCATAGTAAAACACGTCAACCTTAACACTTTAGATGCAAAGTTTCGAGCAATTTGCAAGACAATTTGCTTGTACCTACCCACTGACCTAAACAGCCAGTACTTTTTGTATCTATTAGTCTAACAATATGTCATTGTCTATAGATGGGTTGCTATTAAATAGGTAATTAGTATCCAACACATCACACATGGGGGCGGGCGGCATTAGACCTTTTTTTCAGACATTAGAAACGTGTCAAATAGTAATAGTAGATTAGTAGCCAAGGGCTGTAAGGCATCAATTGCAGCCCGAGATATTTAGGCGCACGAGCGCAGCGAGGGCGCCTATAGTTGGAGGGTGCAATAGGGAATGGATGAAAATATCAGAAGTGCTTGATATTTTTTTCGGTGATAGGAATAACCTTCCTTAACGCGAGAAAAAAGTTTCAATTTTTTTGGCTTCGTAGTTAATTTTTAAATATACTTAATATTTTTCCATTCGTAGTTCTGGGCTCAGAACGGCTTAACAGACATATTCCTTAGTCCGCCACGTATGAAAAAAAATCCACCTTGAAAAGCTGTCAATGTCACCACAGATTTTTTTTTAATACGTAGCGGACCAAGGAATATGTCTGTTAAGCCGTTCTGAGCCCAGAACTACGAATGGAAAAATATTAAGATTATTTAAAAATTAACTACGAAGCCAAAAAAATTGAAACTTTTTTCTCGCGTTAAGGAAGGTTATTCCTATCACCGAAAAAAATATCAAGCACTTCTGATATTTTCATCCATTCCCTATTGATGCTTACACCCGAGCTAACTACTCTGCTTTACATCTCGATTGTGAGGTAAGTAGAAAAAAATTACATACTCGTTTTGCTTTTCGCCACTTCATGAACTGGTCGTAAGTTTTCAAATATCTCTATTTAGAACTTTCAGGCAAAATATTGTTAATTGCTGCTTCAGCTTCCATTTCCATTGAATCGGGAGTGCAGCTTATATCTTCATCACTTGCAGAACTCATGTTTTTTTCCTAATTAGCACGTAATGAGCGTTTTTCCTTTCTTTTTTTTTCTTAGTTCCTTGAGATAATCTAGATGGCGTTATTCGTTTCTACGTACAAAATTGTGATTCGTAGCAATCAATGTCAAAGTTAGTCCACAGATTACTAAACAAGAGAAGGAACCAGGGTTGCTATTCGGACGAGGTTTCTCGTAATAAAAATAAAAATTCAAACCCACAATCCACAGCAAAAACTCCAAAATATCCAAAATCGCACTTATCACCAAACGACAACAGCATTTTTGTTTTTCCTTAATCAACCATCACAAATTCCAGAGAACCATAGTATTATTTTTTGCTTCGACGTTTATTGTTACGTTACGGCAGCGCCACCTAGGGATTCTTTTAGAACTAAATTTGACATAAGGAAAAATGCTCATAAGAAAATCCCAAAAAAACAAACAATATTTAAAGTAAAAGTTTTCTATTCCCGCCTTTTTTCATCTTTTTTTTTAAATTATTTTTTTCAAGAACGAAATTGAGCTTCGCCGTTCGATATTTAAAATTGATGACTAAGACAAGGCTGAATAGCGAAGCGACCTCTTTTGTCATTGGGCTGAATGCATGATGTCTACTGTCAGTATGATGGTTAGATGTACGCGAACTTTTTGAAAGAGTGAAGAGTTTTTTTTTTATTTACTTACCGCCCTAGGGCTTTTCTAGCTACATTATTACCCTAGAGCGCTAATTGGTCACCTACAAGCCCCATTTGGGGGTAATAAGGACCTACTTACCGAATATGAGAGATGTAAAATATTTTGCAATACGACGCGTACACTACTTGCACGGGAATGCACCTGCCAATTCGCAGGCTCTTTCAGGCCGATCAATAGGTATTACACCCAGTGCTGTAACTGACAGAGTTAATACCGAATATCACGTAGACAGATAGCAAATAACCACGCCCTCAGCGCTTGCAATCAATTCGCGTTATGCCGGCGCCAGACCTAGCTTCACATATTTGAACACATCTTTGAAGACTTTGCAAAGACTTGAAACATATTTGAACACATATTGGCATAACCTGCTAGGCATGCTTCGCAAACACTTCTCTCCACAGTAGAACGCTTTAAATGTGCGCTAAAAAACCGACACCGCATGGCAAAGCGCAAATGTTTCTTCAAACTTTGCAAAAGTCTTCAAAGATGTGTTCAAATATGTGAAGCTAGGTCTGGCGCCGGCATTAGCTCACCTATCGCAAAACCGAATGTGCCACCACCGACCGAAAACTTCTACTAATGGCTCCCAAAGAAATTAATGTTTCCGAACGAAGATTGATTGAGCGTCGGCAACATATTAAATGTTGTGTTAAAACCCTTTTTAGGATGAACACCTAGAAAAAAACAAGAAGGGGAAAGAGGTCCCTAAAACTACTAGAATAGAATATTTTATATTATACTCTTCATTGCAAAGCATACTTACATAAAAAAAGGAAAAGGTTTCAATGGGGTCAAAAATCCATTAAATCTGCCCCCTGTTTTCGGTGAAATACGTAACTGATAGATCAGATAACACAATGTGCCTAGAGCACTAACTAATAAAAAAGTTAAGCGCCAGTATGTTTATTTAACAACGTGGGTGCTTAGTAGATGATTACAGCTCTACGGTGTATGTATATTGTATGTATATAGGTTAATAAGTTAGTAGTAATATTTATCTTTATCTTAACAATTAGAGCCTGGTAGCTAATCATCACAGCGGCCATAGATTAGGTAGGTACCTACAGTTGGTTCCTACTCGATATGTTTTCCCTTTGTTACGGATAACTATTTGTCATTAGTTTGGTAGTACAAGTTCCTTCAACTAATCTTGGACATCAAATTCAAAGTTTTGGTTACACCGCCTAAGAAAACAAGTGCTGAATTTGGGTTGACCTTTAAAGCTGCTAAAAACTTCAACTTTCCAAGTCAAGAAACGTACTAAACCCGGTCACGCCGTAACAACTATGGAACGCAAAAGTGAACAACTGACTAATCAAAGCCCTTTTTTGTCCAGTTCCAGGCGGTCTACTATGGGTGCGACGACCCTCTGAAGAAGCGACGACATAAAATAACAAAACCAATATGGCGCTAATCACGGCCCTGGCACTTCTCCTTGCGATTGGTTCAATTTACGGCTTCAACGGAGACAACTTTGAGTTGGAATGTCCTGATGAATGCGATTGCCACTACTTCCGGATCAATTGGGTGACAGATTGCTCAGAGAGCAACCTCACAGAGGTACCCTACGATGAGATCAGTGGAAGCGTCTACATCCTCGATTTGAACGGGAACAACATAACAACTCTGAAGTCATTTCCGGAGGGCATAAAGATGCGACGACTACAGATAGCCAATAACATGCTGATAAAGGTCGAGAGGACGGCGTTCGTGGGATTGGAATACCTGATTGACGTCGACCTCTCCGGCAATAACATCACCTACGTGGATCCCGAAGCATTCTTGTAAGTCTTTCACGATATCCATCTAAGTTTGAACTCTGGAAGTATCATTTTTAAGGAATTCAAATAACTCACAAAATAAAAGAATCGATATAAGTTTTATACCAGAGAGCTCTCAACCCAGTCTCATCGTAACAAATCCACAGAAGCCTTACTAGAAGTTTCCTCTTGGCGCAAAGTCAATTATGGAGCTATTTTGCAATATGTCGCGCAATGGTTTACCTGTGCGATCGCAATTGATCACGGGATCCACTGCGACCCTGAGTCATTGTTTACTTCACACATCTTATTTTTCCCACGGGCGGGTATTGTTCGGCTGTCAGCTATCAGCCGCGAAGCACACAATGACTTTGATGATAAAATTGTTCCAATTGCTTTTGAACTTGTCGCTCCTCGCTCCGACAATTTGCCATCGCCTGTGCCGCCAACTATATTAGATAATGGCAGTACAATGAATGCAAATTGAATTTGCCGATTAGTGGTTAGCGCTCAAGTTACATGATGACGACTTGACGTCTAAGTTTGTGCGCAAAATTTAAAGGGTACTTAGCTCAGGTACCTCAGAAGTGTATCTATAAATTATTAAAAATTGTTACCTACACTTCTAGTTGTAATGTCATTGAATTGTTTTAATCGTTTCAGGGACTCACGCGGTCTCCTCAACGTGGAGTTACAAGACAACCCAATCGGCACCGTCGAGGGACCGTTCCTGATATCCAGCACCCTCCAGTATCTGGACATCAGTACGTGCAACTTAACAACCATCAATCAACAGTTCTTCGACAACATAACATCTATTACAACGCTGGACTTATCAAACAATCCTTTGAAGAGCATTGAACCAGGCATGTTTGATGTTCTCACTAGTTTGGAAACTTTGAAACTCAACGATTGTAAGTTGACTGCTATACCAAACTATGTTTTCGTTACCCTGGTAAACTTAAAAAATCTCGAATTAGCCGGAAATTTCTTAACCGGCACGAATTGGCCAGAAGTCCTCGGAAATCTGGTGAGATTAGAATACCTCAACTTGAGAAAATCTGGCCTGAAACACTTATCAGAAGATTCATTCTCAAACTGCACCAACTTAGTATCACTAGTATTAGCAGACAATGAGTTGCGGAAATTAGACGTGGCAGCAACTCTGGGAGGCAGCGTGGGTCGACTCGAACTACTAGATCTCTCTAACTGTAAAATTCAAGGACCTATATCAGGGGATGCGTTTGCTAACGCGACTAGATTAAAGAGTCTCTACCTCTCAGGGAACCCACTATTTGCACCTGACTTAGAAGAGGCACTGGAGCCATTACCCAAGTTGGAAAGATTGTTCTTGAGCAATTGCGGACTCCGCCGCGTTCCTGACAACTTCAATGTCTTCGATAACCTACGAGAACTGGACATTTCTCACAATCCTCTAGTAAATGTATTCACCAGGCTTTTGGCTCCTTTAGAGAACCTTGAATACTTGAACATGGGATACAGCAACTTATCGTACATTGGACCCGACAGTTTCTCCAAAATGACATCTATGAAGCGACTTGTTCTATCAGGAAACGACCTACTTTCTTTGGAAGCTGGGCTCTTTGGAAACTTGACTCAGCTCACTACGATTGAGTTAGAATTCTGCGGACTGAAAAGGCCCCTTAACGCAAATGCGTTTTTCAAGAACCTGACCTATATGGATTTGAGAGAAATCAAACTAGGCGGTAACCCATTAGTGATACCTGAATCGGGGCCCCTATTCCCAAAACAGCTATCCCAAGTTTCTATACTGGACATGAGCAACTGCAACATTACTAAGTTGAGCCATGATGCTTTCAAGCACACCGAAAACCTGACAGACCTAAACTTATCAGGAAATAAGCTCAAATCCGAAGAAGGTAGTCTCGATTTCTTAATGAAATTACGGCAGCTGGAAACTATAAATTTTAGTATCAATAACCTAACTACAATAGATCCTCAGATATTCGTCAACAATCCAAAACTTCACTCTCTAAATTTAGTAGGCAATCCATTTGTGTGCGATTGCAAGATTGCAGAAATGTGGGACTGGGCCAATATGATCAAGGGAGACCTAGACGTTTTAGTCGGCGCCAAGAGCGCTGAAAAAGACATAATCGTAAAAGGAAATAAAAAGAAGCGCAACTTGTACTGCAGATACAACGAAACTCAGCTTCGGAACATGACCATCACAACTAACAAAACCGTTCCAGGCAGAAGACCATTCATAAAACCAAGGGAGCTGACATTCGCCAACAGGACATGGGCCAAATACGTCAGGGAGTCAGGATGTGAGCCCGTAGTGAAGATCCTAAGGCCAGTGGCGCTGATGGCAGAGCTCTTTGACTACCAAGGACATATGTCTGGAAGTTTAATATTCCTAGGAGTAGTAGCGACGCTTCTAGGCCTAGCTATAGTTGGTATGACAGTCAGAATACTGAAAAGGAAACCATCGATCGAGGGCGACACAGAGAGAAATAGAAAGCTAAGATAGTGTAATTTGGATTTACGTATACGTAATTGTAAAAGTACACACTGCGGATAATCCTATCCTATATGTATGAGAAAAGCAAGGCTGTAATATATGATTCCAGGGATGTGTTATGATTTTCTAAAAATAATAACATAATTTTTTACTTTAGTACTTTTACCTTTTCAGTATTTTTCGTCTTACAATCTTTTGTTAGTAGTTACAGATGATTAGAGTATTTATTTTTTATGTATTTAACTAGTCAAGTAGTTTTGTAAAGGCTTTCATTAATGCCTCACACTTATTGTGACAGGTCGCAAGATACAGTGTCAGTACCTAATAAAAGAATAATAAAGTATAGATAAATGGTTTCCCTTCATTGCCCATTATTGCAAGAAAATTACGCAAGATTCGTCTCGGTAAAAGAATACTAATAAGCAGAGATAATTAAATAAAACTCTTTGCCAATAGCTAAGGTTCGCGAAACAAAACCTAGGGAGCTAATCTAATTCTTTTTTTGTACAAAACCTCGTTTGTGTCCCACTGGTGGGCAAAGGCCTCCCCTCCTCCTTTCGATCTCTCCCTATCTCCAGCCAGCCACCTCGCACCATCCCGGCCAGAACGCATTTAGGTCGTTCCGCGGTCCCACCGTCTTCTCCTTGATCCGCCGTCCTCAGCGCATAGGTTCCCAAAGTGGTCCAGGTGGACCCATAGGGGGAGGCTCTCCCATAGGAGAGCACAAGGAGGTCCACGTAGACGTGAAAAGAAAACGTTCACAAGTTGTAAGTGGGGGTCCACGAAAAATTTTCTAGGTTTCATAATAAAGAACAAAAATTTTGGCTCGGATAAAATTTACCCATCAACGACAATTTGTTGATTGTTTGTAAGGGGGCCTCTAAGCAGGCCATGTTTCACTGCAATTTGTGGCTGCAATACAGTAGCAAGCAACATTTCGTGAAATACCAGCCATACCTACTATGCAATATTGCAGTAATGTCCCGGCCATGTAGCTAAACATTTCTTTTCTTCTTAACCACCCCAATTTAGGGTGATATTTTTGGGTTCCCTACTTGAGTACGAAAATTCTTTGTTCGAAATACGTTTCACCACCGAATGATACTGCGAAGGCTTGATTGTGCGACGCCTTTTTTATCCGATGCTTTTATTGTTCGGTGCCTTGTTACTTCGAAAACGTTTTGCCGATGTCTTCTTACTTCAAAAAATGTTACACCGGTGCATTATATTATCGATGCTTGTTTGTTCAGTGCATCGTTGCTTCAAAAAAAACGTTTTACTGAGAGTATTACATGCAGTAACAGAATAATATTTTTTACATAACATTGCGGTTGAAAGTACTAGGGTATCAGAAGTTAGTAGGGGGTTGTTTAATGCAATAAGCCGCATGTTCTTCATGAGGTTTTATTTTAGCCGCAATCTCTTACCTACATATTTCTGCTACCCTAGTACTTTTCAAATAAAATTACAGATATTTCAAACTTATATTTTCATACCCGTTTCCTCGTAATTATATTAGTACCTAATTAATAACTGACAATATTCGTAGAATTGCTCGTAGCCTGGGCTGCCTGAGTGATCTTCAACGAACACTAAGGTTAAGAAACATACGGCGCGTTCAGTCCATGGATGGGTCACCGTCTATTATATGACTCATGCTAGTGGCATTTTTTCCGAGCGGTTCCGTGCTTCGCAATGCACGTTAAGCAGTTGGTGCCGGCTGCCGTCGATAGATGGCAGTCGTTAAGCCAAGTCAGAGGCCTTAAGGCGGCTTGAAAACTTCTGACAGTAAGACCAGCCACTAGTCTTACAAGCCTCCACCAATCCGGACTTAGCCCCCGTGGTGGAGTATGGCCTATGTACCTTCCTCAGGGAAGAGACCCGTGCTCCTCGGTGGGGACATGATGGGTTGATGATGATTCGTTGTACGTGACTGTCCATTAGTAGGAGCACCAGGATATGCTCATCCTTATGCTAATACCGGTAACGCCGGGTATATCTATAAATCGCCAACACATGGCATTAAAAACTCTTATGTGCTTTCTTTTATAACAATGAATAGATAATAATGATTTAACAAGCCACCGAACTAACAGCATTCGGTGCATAAACATTCGATAAAATTAACCGTCGCATTAAAAAGCATCGCAGTAAAGTTTTCGATGTAACGAGGCATCGAACCAACAAGCAGTCGGTGTATAAACATTCGATTGATTAAGGCGTAGCACAATCAAGCCTTCGAAGTATCGTTCACCGGTGAAACGAATTTCGAATAAAGAATTTTCGGAATGAAGTAGGGAACCCGATATTTTTTAGGCCTTTTGGGAATACAAATTGCGTTTCGGGCCTCGCGCAGTGTACTTAGGTTTCGTGGGAAGAGCCATTTACCTGCTTTGCGGGAGTTGCGGGACTAACAACTTCTTCAAAGAAGTTTTCAATGGAATTTTTACGAAGTTATTTCGGCGTGCGTCCACGAACCGACTAATGAATATCGGTGAAGCGAAAGTTATCGGTCAGGATCGTGCCAAGTGGCAGTCCCTGGTCTCTACCTACCTCTCTGGGATACAGGCGTGAGCTTATGATGAATATACTATGTATTATCCTTTTATAAGTTGGTCGCCTACTACTCGTTAAAGGATAAGCCTGCTACTGCGCTTAATATTTTCGCGTTTCCACATTCAACCGTTTAGCCGGGATAGAGGAGGGGGGTTGGTCGTCGCGCGTGACTAATTTGTAAGTACATTGTATATCGATGCCTTAGGCTATTGTCGTGTGCTAAGCGACGAACAGGCTGACGGAAAAACACACAGACAGACAAAAGGTTATGTGCGAGTCCACCGAGAGTGTCTGATTTTCCAGTATTTTCTCAATAACTGTACCGCACCTACGAGACAATTTGCAATTCAGACATTGTATTATAAAGCCATTTCGGATTTCAGGCATTTTGGGATTAAGGCGAATTGAAATTTGAGCAAATTGAAATGAAGTCATTTGAGATTGCAGGCATTATGGGACTAGGGCAAATTGAAATTCAGTTACAATGAAAATCATGGCATTTTGACATTTAGTCGTTACGGACCGGAGGCTTAACCCCAAGTTCGTTCCTTACTCCGTCCCCACGTGTGGTTCCTTGTTGACTACGGAATCCTAAAACGGAAACAAAAATAAGTGTTGCGAGATGGTAATGTTTTGTGCTCATTTTTAGTTTAGCGCTGCAGACACGATCTGTTGCATTTCCATCTTAAACCAACAAAAGTGCAATAAAACCAAAGATTAAGCCGTAACCGCTTAGCTTGTCTTTTTACAACAGGCAAACAAGAAAAATGGGCACAAGAAATAGTAGTCACGTAATGTATTGGTCCCAGATCTGATAGCGAAAGTAAATAGGTATCCGATTGCACAATATCAGCTGAAGCAACGTGAAGGCCTCCTTACTTGAAACAAGACTATTTTGCAACTGCATTAGTCTAGATTTCCTGTTTTTCCATTGATCTATGTTTTTTTTTAAACCTGAAATGTTGATGTAATCAAATCAGCCTTCAATGGAGAACTTTACAAAAAAGGTTTAAACCTCATTGGAGAGGCCACGCTAAAAGATAATTAATAGTTTTTTTTCTCTGAAACTATGAAGCGTTTATCAATATTTGAATTTTTTAATAATGTTTTTAAGAAGTCTCAGTGATGTTACTTCGAAAAACAAGACAGGTACTTAGGTACGGAATAGTTTTATTAGAGAATGTTGTGGACTGAAAGGGGATATAGTGGCTGGAATTGAGAATGGAACACTGCATTGGTTTCGACATGAGAAAGAAAGAGAGAAAAGAAAATGAGGAAGGACCGGTAAAGGACCAACCGGACAAACTTCAACCAAATAGGGTGTGTTTTAGGAGAGGATAAAATAAAAATTGCCCGAAGCCACCAAGCGTTCATGGACTAACGAATGTTGCTAAACGAAAGACGTCTCTCGGGATCGAAGTAACTGGCAAACCATGAGCTCTGCCTACAACACCGAGATACAAGCGTGAGTTTAAAATGTTTAGAATTCTTCTCCTTATGTGCCGTCTCCAACTGGAGGTTGGCAACCAATTCGGCTATCTTGCTTATTTAACTATTTTTTATTATTAACATGATTTTTGCCTTAATTTTTTGAGACTTGTAAATTTTTTTTATGAACTAAAACTTTCGTAAGCACTAAGCAAGCATTATTAAATGTCATCCGGATCCACTTACTTGATTTATATCGGAAGAGTCCGACCGGATTTCTTTATGGTTGTAACGTTCAGTTTGTTCAGACTTTTTCTATGTCTCCTATCATTTATAGGAGACTTCAATCTACGCGACGCGGGCTAATGGTTCACTCTATCCACCAAAGAGAAAAAGTCATATCTTTTTTTACACATCGAGTTTGCAAAAAGAGCCTGAACAATCTGTCAATAATATTAATAGTGATTTTTAGGACCCTGCTGGGCTATAAACCTAAAGCAAAAAAACCTAGCATCAGATAGTATTGTCTTCAAAAGAGGCCGTTTTTGACACAAATGCTACCTAGTCACAGGTTTCGTGATAAGTGGTTCTTTATCGTGGGTCCTATTTCACTATTAAAAGATTGTACCAACACTTTTGAAAAAATCGCGGTGTAAAAATTTTTTTTTTCTTCGGTGGCGTATAATATGATTGTAGAGAGATTGTTTAAACATTTTAAAAAAATTTATCTTCAAGAAATGTTTTTTTTTTTCCAAGGTGGAGTACATGATGGCGAGATTGTACCTACACACTTGAAAAAATAGCGCTGTAAAAATAATTTAATTTTTTACCTCGGTGGCGTATTAACATGATTTAATAAAGAGATTGTACGGACATTTTTTGGAAATTCGATCTGCGAAAAATGATTTTTTTTTCTTCCGTGGCGTAATTACATAATGGGGAGATTGTACGGACTCGATCTGCAAAAAAATATTTTTTTTTTTCCTCGGTGGCGTATTTACATGATGGAGAGATTGTACACATATTAAATTCGATCTGCAAAAAAATTATCCTTTTTCTCGGTGACGTATTACATGATTGAGAGATTGAACAGAATTAAAAAAAATTCGATCTGCATAAAAAAATAATTTTTTCTCGGTGGCGCTCCAGAAATTAAACTGTGACGTAAACTAACTAAACTTATATTTATTTGCACGACTATAAGAGACTAAGAACTACATAACAATAACAAAATAAATACATTCCATCATCAACTGGTTGGTTCACTGGCTGTGCTTGTTTTTTTAATGTGAAAGGTTTCTTGGTAGATCTTTTTTCTAGTTCCGGGCTTTTCACTTTCAGGTCTGTTGTTTGACGCCATTGCAGATAACTCGCTATCTAATAAGCTTGGTAGAGAGATTGGCTCGAAACCATATTGAAATTGTGGTTCTACGAACAAGGTTTTACTTTTTCTATGGCCATTGGAGGCGAATGCGAAGCTATCTCTGGGTACTTCATTGCCGTAATTATATTCAAACTTGGGTGCTTGCTTCAACTGAGCAAAGTAATTAATCTGTTTTGGTTTGTGATACGAATTATGCCCAAACAGGTCAGCCATCAGTTTCTCGCTTTTCTTTTGCTTCGTTTCAGGCGCATCGCCGTAATAGTATTTAGGTTTTTGTTTTTTAAACATTTTGTAGTAGTTTACTTTATTTTTATGCTTATCGAGGTAACTTTCCGGTTTCGATACCGAGTAATCTAGAAAATAATCTTCCTTTAGATTATCTTTATCACCTTTGTAGGACAATCGAGCACTCTTCGGGAACTCATCTCCATCTTCTTGATATTGCTCGAACGGGGAATGTTCAAAATCGTCCTCTTCCTTATACTGGGCTGCTCCATAGCTCTCAGGATTGTAGATGTCCTTTTCTAGTTGCTCTGTATTGCGTTCATAAGCTGGGAAGCCAAACGCTGCCTCTTTGTACGCCTTTTCAAAGTCTTCCTCGTTCTCTTCGTTGCCCTGGTTTATCATTGCAGCTACAATTTGTTCCCTATGCATGTGCATTTCGTCCGGCGACTCTTCTTGGATGATGATCTTTCTAGTTTTTTCTATAACATGAGGTGAAGGGCCATAGTAACTCTGTGGTGAGGGACTGGGGCTCTGGTGGTGCTCATGCTGCGGAGGGCGAGTCGATTGATATTGACGTTGTGGTTGAGGCGATGATACGTGCTGTATCGGCGCCTGATGAGTTGTGTAGTGAACTTGTGGCGCTGGGGAGGAGTGAGGATTCTGGGGATGTACTTGGATTTCTGAATTATATTCATCATTGTTATTTTGGTGTTGTTGTTTGTTTTCGATATAAGGAACGTTTGGTGGATGATTCGGATCTACCTTGATCTGACCGTTAAGGTGATCCGCAGGTACGATGCGGATGTTTTCTTCATAATCGTCAGGTGTTATGCTCTGAATAGTTGTTACGGGTAGCTTGATAGGCTGGAATTGTGGAGGGGGACTGCTGTGAAGGATACCGTACTGGTTTTGGACGTTTGAGATGATGTGTTGTGGCACATTATGGTGGGGCGTGTTATGGTGAGGGGCACTGTGTTCTGGGGCACTATGAGGTGGCACATTATGTTGTGGAGTGTGGTGTTGCCTGTGTTCTGCTTTAAGCTGATGACTTGGTATTTCTTCCTCATCTCGTTCCTCTTCTCCTGAATAATTTCTCGGACTTTGCTCATCAGATTCTTCGGATTTCGATTCACCAGAAGCTTCAGATGCTCTTTGTCGCTCGCTTGGAGGATGCTGGTGATGTGATGCTCCTTGGCGGCTGCTTTGAGGATAATGATAGTGGTTACTCTGAGGATGGTGGTGTTCACCTTGATGATGGTGCCCACCTTGATGATGGTGACCGTCTTCATGGCGTTTACCCTGGGGGTAGTGATGATGTCGCTCCTCCTGGTGATGATGATGATGAGGATGATGCTTTCCTTCGTCACTACCTTGAGAATTGTGATGGTGGTGTCTTTCGTGATCACTCTGGGGTTGATGGTGTACGCTTTGATGATGACTCTGAGGGTGATGCTGATGATCATGTTCCTCTTGATGATGATGATGATGATGAGTCTCCGGCGTCGAGTGTACAATTATTTGTTGCTTTGGTCCTGCCCCATGAACTTCATAACTAAGATGTTTATCGATCACAGGAGCTTTCGAAGTTTTCGAATAACTATAGGTTACTGGCTTGTTATCAGTTTGCTTATTATATGAGTAATGTACAGGTTCACTATCAGTCTTCTTATCGTACTTCACCACCTGTTCGTTGTATGTCTCTTTGTAGTTAGGGGAGTTGATTTCGTAGGAGTTTGTGGATGGTTTTAAATTATGGTGAGGTTTTTGTGTAGCATTAGGTTTCTTACTCTGCTGCGGTGGCGGAGGTGCTTCTTCCTCCTCTTCACTGCCGCCACCCTCACCATCGTCCTTATTGTCAGATTGAGGTACATACCTCGAATCGTAGGACTTGGTCTTTTGCACTACAAACTCGTTGTGATGCTGTTTCTGTTCCACTTGCGGTATCGGATAGTTTATCTTTGGCAAGAAATGTTGCACTTGAGGGACGATTGGATTATCAAAATGCAACGGCTGTAGAAGATTCAAGTCCAATAGAGGTAAAGTTGGTTGGGTTTCCAAAGTCACTGTGGCCTTCTTTCCGTTATTGTAAGTTGTCACTGTCACTTGCTTCGCTGGCGCTCCCTGTAGCCCACCGTGAAGAGCCTTCTGTAGGTTTTCCTTATTGCTGTGTATCACTTTATTATTATGAAGAACGCCGCTTCCTTGTGATATTTGGAAGCCGTGTGGCTTGAGCTCTTCTAGACGCTGGAACTTCGGCCCTTGATGCGGATTGTACTGCCCCGGATGATGCTGGCTTGCATACACTGCTTTGCTGTTGCTCGGTTGCTGCTGAGGAGATGCATGGGGTATCAAATACCGCCCTTGTGCCGGTGAAACGCCTCTGATATTCTCAGCGTAGCCATGCGAAGAAGACTGCGCCCGAGCTATTGGCGTCGGCGTCACAGTCAACGTGGAGAAACGGAAAGTGGGAGCCGTGTACGAGAATTGAGGTCCGTTTCCGTTAAAGTTGAAACCAGGGATCAACGGCTGCGACAGATGCACGGGCAAGTCTTGGAGTCTCACGTATTGTTGTGGGAAAGTAGTTCTGTAAGCCACAGCCTGAGGTGATCCAACTTTGTACTGATTCCCGTATGAATCCTTCAAGAATCCATTTTGATTTTGTATGAAGACACTCTCTTCCTTCACCGGGACAACATGCGAAGCCGCCGTAGAAGGATCTGGAGCTCTGAAGGTCAACGTGTACGGCGCACCACTAGCGTAAACTTTAAACCCTTCGTGGTACAACTGGGGAGCACTTTCGGCACTAACATTGTCTGACACCACGGAACTGTTCACTGCTTTCTGTTTTTCTGCCTTCACCACGGCTAGCCAACATAGCAACACCAAAACTGCCTGTAAACAACAAACACGATAATGTAAATGCAACGTTCCGCGACAGCATTGCCTGCCGTGTTCGATTAAATGCATAATTAGCACTCTGAGCTAGTTAAAAACTGTATTATTTGTTACCTTTCTCCCCATTGCTGGGCGAGCGGAGTCGGAGACAGTGGGAGCAACACTGCGGCGGCGCGGTCACAACATTAGTTTTTATCGGGCGGCGGCGAGCGTCCGAGACTTGGTCTTTTTGGCCCTCGATCTCGCCCGTTATGTCATGCGGAGCTTGGCAAATCGATTCAGATAGGTGCCGAGAACTTACAGACACATAATAGTCTCGATTCAATTAAAGCATCACTTCCGATATCCGAATTCTTTTGTAACAGTTCGCTTGCATCTGAGACAGTTTTCATTTATGTAATGGATGAATGGTTGTGGTTACAATGGCTGTACCAATTCTAAATAAACAAATTTTTTGTATAAAGAAAAGGTTTTAAACATCAATTTTAAATTGGCAATTTATTACGAGACAAAAAGTTGGCTACGACCGGAACACTCATTTGCAGCAAGGCAATCAAAATGTTTTTTCGGAATCATCAAATTCTAACTATTTGTAAACGAGGGCTATGGAAATAAGGGTCTGATTCGGCGGTAAATTATCTCTTCACGGTCGTTGTAGGTGCCGCTGACGAAACAAAACTTGCAAGAGTCAGACTTGAATAACTTTACGCTACGGGGTTTGCCACACTGAGATGCGCGACAATCAATTTGTACGCAATCTAAAGGGGATGAAATTTCAATGTTTGCTGGGTATTATCAGGCCACTGATCAAAAATAATGATTGAATTACCGTCAAAATCTTAATGTGATTACAATAGGTATTCGGTCGCACTTACTAGGAATACTTGTCAAGTCAGTAATGAATCTGGTAAAGAAAGGCAGTCTTGGCTCTAGTTAAATGCTGACAAAATCCGAGACAAGGTCTTCTATGAAACTGTTGCTGAAACCTAAAAATGAGTAAACAATAGGAAGAGGCAAAAACTAGGTGAAAATTCTGGACTAGAAAACAGTTACCTTGAATTAATCAAAATACTTCAGAGCGTAAAAACGTCGATATGATTTGCTTACTTACTACATAGATCTGCTTTGGTTCCGGTCTGGGAGCCGCAACGTGTTGCGACACCTTCACACTTCGCTTGTCTTCACTCTTGCCTCGCCTTCAGGTGGGAAGTGGTGTTCAATCCGCTGGTTCACGTCTGGAATTCTGCACCTTTTGCCATTTCCATTGTGCTTTTGGGCATACATTTCAAACGTCGGCGGAAAGTAGAATGCACTTCCATACCTGTTTAGAACAATATTAGCTTGAGAATACTAAGTTCCCGTTGGTATAATCAGTTGGACCACGGATCATTTTGCTTCCCAAGGAATTACTAATTGCACGCGAGTTGGGAGCGCGGGTACGCGCCGCAAACGAGTTATCAGTTTTGTTTATAATTAACTTTAATTTCAATTAAAATAACTTTAATTTCAATGCGAACTACTGCAACTTTAAGAGTTTCAAAAGTTCGTCGATTTTTATCAGCCGAATTTTTGCTACCTAAAAGTTGCCCTAGTTAGGTCAACCGGACTAACAGCCGGACTATTGCTACTACAGGGATTCGGGAGTTTTCAATATTGGTTGTTGGTGTAGGTACCTTTTAACATATTGACTATCGGTGGAATTTAATAATCTAGTTCCCGTTGCTACAACGAGTTGGACCACGGATAATTTCGCTTCCCAAGGAATTACCAATTGAGGCCATGAGAACCAGATCGGCCTAACTTCTTAAAAAGTCAAAGAGAAAAAATTGAGCCCTAATTTAAAATAATTGTAACTTTGATAAATTAATTTATTTCATTATTTTTTGCTGTCTTATCTTTTAGTGATTTTGTTAACAACTTATTCATTAATTTATTTTCAGATACATGGTATTTGAAAAAAATATAGGCCGCTCTGGCTCTTAGGTATGGGCTCTCATGGTTCCGGGTCTACCTATTGTAACATTTTGGCGGTAGAATTATCTATCCACCGATATACTACAGGAAATAGACGAATTAGTTCTTAGATAGATAGTATGGAGAGAGAGTATCGAGTAGCCTTGGTACAGCAGACTGTAAATATATTCCCTAGAGAACAAAATTAAGTTAATAAGTAATTTGGCCCTTGACAGAACAAAAAAATCTGAGTGTATTTAATTCAGTAACTAATTTATTGAACAAAAAGAATGCAGGTATTTGTTTACAGACGTAGGTAATAACAAATAATTTGGCAACTTATATTATTTCTTACTTGCTACTGTATGATCCATTTGTCTATACTTGACATTTTTCTCAGACTTTAAACGACAATAAATCAAAAACCTTTAGCGTCAGAAAACTCGATACCGTTTGTAAATTTAGTACTGGCTAGCACTAAATTTGCAAACTGTTTCGAGCCCTCTACCGCTAAAGGTTTTTGATTTATTGTCGTTTAAAGTCTGAGAAAAATGTCAAGTATAGACAAATGGATCATATATAGATCTGATGCTCCGTAGGAAATTGGTAGCCATACATTTCAGATGCCTTTCTTCAAACTTAAAGATACAATGAGTTTTTCTTTCAGCATCCAACTTAATCACCCACGCAATATAAAAATAAAAAATAAACCAAACAATTATCGTCGCTGCGACTGGAAAATCCGACAAACATTTTTTTTAGCAAAATTAGTTTTTTTTTTATTTTGTTATTTATTATTTTCTTAGCCCAACGCGCCCGTAAAACCCGTTTTGTGCTAGCTAGCTTGAAACTTAAAATGTAAATATCAGCTATGTATTTACTGAATAAAAAAAGGCGTCGTAATTACGAAATTATTAAGTTTTTCTTTCTCCTGAATAGTTAGCATTTATTTTGTCGGCTTTATCAGCCGCAACGACGATATTCAACTTTGCTTAATGCAAAGCACTTTATCTCACTCGTAATAATAATTTGTATTTTAACCTCAATGGCAAAAAGGGTTAGTTAAACACTTCTGATTGTTCGAAATCACCACTCTCACCAAGGTTATTTGTTTGCTAGATTCGAGTCTGTTTAAAAAAATCTCAATCCCCTGACTTAGAGCCACCGCAGCGGTGAAAAATTGAAGATTGGAGTAGAAAAACACGGTCTTCCTGATTTTTCATTCCAACTTAGGCACGTTGGAATGAACATGGAATGGAATGAAAAGCCAGGAAGGTACCAATGACCAGCCCCTCTAGTCTTAATGCTATTGAACACTATTTAATTGCTTTCAAATTCGCGCTACAATTAAATGCCATAATCAGAAATAACGACTCAAATTAAAGTTAAAGAAAATTTAAAGACAGATTTTGGCTACGTGAACTCAATTCTAAGGCCAGTAGATAAAATTAGCACCGGGAACAGAAGGATAGGGTAATGAATTAACCAACCCAGCGCAGAAGGAGCATAACGGCGTCATTCGGTAGAAGGCAACGCGCGACGCGACTTTCTTTGTCACGCGCTCTTCTTACCTTTTGCTTCTCGAACACTACCAGTTGTTAAATGTACAGTTAACATCAGTTAATTGTCAAAAAAACAACTAACAGATAGTTAGATAAAATATTCTTTAGATTTGAATTAACAGTCTGCCAAAATATATGTTTTCTGAACTTTCTTTGTCTTTCTCAACAGACGGTACGCGTACGAAAAATCGAAGGCAGCCGTATTATTTATAAATGCGTGGAAAAAAAAATCCCGCTGCATTTTTCTCCACAAATTCGGCCGAAGGCAGCGGCTAACAATTACATTGACATTCAGCAAACAGGATGTAAATTCTTTACGCTGAAATACATTATTTTGATTATATTTTGAGTGACATATCATTGTATAAGGACACCGACACCCAACACTGGCTGACTTTAATCTGCTGGATTGATCCTTTGTGCCAAGCGCCGCACTTTGACGGACGCATGCCACAAAACGCGTGACAATGCAAGTCGCACGCTGTTATGCTACTGCTACGAGCAGTGATCAATGATTCACCGCCTGTCGCGACAAAGCTAGCGAAGCGTTTCCTTCCACACACACTTTCCACGAAACCGATCGTTTATACAATTCACCGAGTAATTACGCTAGCCGAATCACATATAGCAAGAGAGATTCATTGCTCGAGTAATTTAAAGCAATTTTAGGGCGACTGGTTTGATTAATACATACATAGCGGAACGGAACGGATACATAGGTAAAACGGAAATACATAGCTAAAAATTAATTTCCACACTCAACGGAGAACTTGCCAAAAAAAATATCTGATAGGAGAGGCCAAGTCGTGATAAAGATTTTTCACAAACACTTTTCGTAAAATAGTCTGACCAAAAGTGAATCTATTCACACGGGAAACTACGACGCGTAGACGTCTTATAATATGAAACATTTGTCAATACATAATGAGTTAGTTTTCTGGTAATTATGTTTCTACCCCTTTACAAGAAAACGTTTATAATTAAATTTTAAAACTAATTGTAATATTTTTTGTTATATTTTTTCTATTTTGAACTCCCCGAAAATATGTTTAATTATTAACGTCCATTATAATATAAAATACAATGTCCTCCAATAAAATTTTCATGCAGAAATCAATGCCAGAAATTAAATGACAACGCCAGCGGTGCCATCTTGACAAGACAACTTATAAAGTATAAACATACATAAGTCCACGCTTGTATCCCAAGGGGTGGGCCATCACTCTTCTGAGTTTGTCACCAGCCACGAATCAAACCAACGAACGTCTCGCTTTCTCAACATTTATAAATTAGCATATTATGTTCAACTGTTTCAACTTGTCAAATGAACAAAAAAAAAACGGTCGGTCAAGAGCGTGTACTATGAAATCCGTTATTCTGTACTTAGTACCGAATACAGCCAAAAATACTATGTACTCAGATCAACGTCAGTAAAGTCATAATAGGGATGTGCTAGTAGCCTTCTGAGTGCTTAGCGAGTTTTTTCATTCACTTTCGATAGCGAGAGCGTTTGCAATTTGTATAGAAGTGACAAAGAGACAACTAGGTGGCGCGCTTTGTCACTCCTATAGAATATGAGTTTACGTTAACGCGATCGAGTAGTTAAAAAAACTCGCACTAAGCACTCTGGAGCGCCTTAACCTTTTAACGGGCAGAAGTAGTATACATTTTTCATTGGTTTTGGACTGTATTTCAATGTGATAAGGTTCAATTTATGGTGGGAACTATTATACCACTTAAAGGGTAGGAAACGGGCGCTAGGGTTAAATCTGTGACTAGAGAACTGGACCTACATTCTGTTAATGCATTGCAGTACAATGACAACTGTATGAACGTGGCGATTTCGTTTAATTGCCGCTTCAAGTCTACGCGCGCACACACTATCAAACCTTCTAGGCGTCAATGGTATGAAAAAACACGTCACGTGACCCGACCGTGTATCTGTCATCATACTAAAATGGACTAACAGAATCGAGGCACTGATATCTGGTACTGAGTTCGTGACATACATACCATTTGAACGATACGCTAATTGCTTCGCAGGACTTCGAAACTCTTGGTAGCCATCATAACGTTAATACTAGGAATAAACATAAATTGTCATTTCCACGATTTAGACTTGCAAAAGTTAATACTTCCTTTATGGGGCACTGTATAAGGTTCTACAACAAGATACCCCAAGATATATTAGAGTTACCCCCAACGCGATTTAAGAATTGTGTTAAGCACACTCTTTGCAAAAAATTCTTGATTCTTGATTCTTGATTCTATTGTATTTCAACGAAAAAAATCAACTTTTACAACTTTTACTATTAGTATGCATAAATTGGAATATTAAACAAATGTGATGCACATGAATGATCTGTTTTACATACTAGGCATCGATCGTGATGAAATATGTAATGAATACTACAATATTTTTATTACTTTATAGTAAATTGAATCTAATATTTATTTTCAAAATGTCTAGATAAAGTGGAAAATGTATTAGTTTAAAAAACAATTAATAACTTCTTACGTCGATAACTTATAAAACTATGTACTACCTAAGTACTTATTAGTTGACTTTGTCACATATTAGCTATTATTATATTTGATTTTAATTAAAGAAAACTAGTTTTTTGAAAATTATAGTTTTAGAAAACAAGCTGAGCCGGCAAATGTTTTCTTGCGATAGTCTGTCCTAGGCTAAATTCAGGTATACCATATACACAAAAAAAACATAAAGATTAGTGAACCCGTTTCGGAAAAGGTCGGTAGCAAACACTGTGACACGATATTTTAATACGATACATTTACTTACATAATTACATCGCTTTTGATATAATTATGAAAATATGAGGATTTTTGTACCACGATCGTAATCTTACAAGATCAATTTGAAATTCGCCTGAAATTACGTCAATTGTTTCCAAGCTGTTAGACCTACAGTGCCAAGTTATATGTTCAGGTGGGCAAAATTGTAACTAACTAATTAATTGTAAATCCTGTTCCCCATTTTTTGTTTTATTTATTCACTTACTAAGATTTATAGATATATGTTCATTAAAATTTAAAGACGGGTTAAAATATTCAAATTTTTCTAGGTAAATTTCGTAAATTTTACTACTAAATTCTCCACTAGCGCCGCTATCAACTGAAAAGATAAGACGGTGGCACTGTATAATTGTACACACTTTTTTTTAATGCAACCAATCATTCAAACCAATCAGGTAAGTGGCGGCAAAACTTCACAGCGCCCGCCACCGACGATAAGTCGACAAGCTCCCACCGCGGCACATTCTTTTTTTAATGTTTATGATTTGTACACTGCATGGTTTGTGCTTTTGCCAGCCAGTGACGATCAGTTGAGATCCATACTTATAGCCCAGTCAAATTAGCTCAAAAAAGGGGCAAAGCACCAACATTGCAGAAAATTTAATTTTAAACAACTTTGTTCATAGTTAAATATTCAACGGGTCTAACCGCGATTAATTATTAAGTAAAATTAAATTACATTGTTTTTCTGACGTTAACTTTGTATTTTTTTTTTGTAAAATTTAAAATAAACGAGTTGTTAATCAAACCAAAATTCACCCCCTTTTTTGGGGTATAAATCGGAAAATATCGTTGCTAGAAAGAAAAATGAGGACTTTTTTTGTGAAAATTAACAGTTCAATAAACGAGAAATTACCCTTAAAATAAAAAACGCAACGGATCGAGTACCGCGCAAAACAATATTTAGACTGTCAATGACGTCCCCCAACGAATTCCAAAGAGATTGCTTGATTGAACTTACATTTCGCCGGGTCATATCCTAACATTCGACTGGGTTAATACTATAATTATGTACTGGCAACCGTGCCTACATACGGTGGATTAACCGTAGACTTTCATGGCGAAAAACCGTGTGTCTACAATAGGCCATGTGACATTTTATTACACTGCAAATTATTTTCATAAGATCACATTATGAATAAAGCCCACAGTTAAAACGAAAACCATTCAACGTTGTTAAATAAACATCTAACCCATCACAAGCCTAATCTGTTGAAAACATTCTTCGTAATAGTTAAATTGTTCACATTTTTCCCTCCCAACCTCCCTTTGACGCCATTATTGGTATCGTCCTTCACGCCCTCAGGCATTGTGAGCCTTCTCTCCGGCTTGTTGAACACAGGACCAGACTTAGGAGCAACTTTTACAGGCGCCGGTTTCGCCACCCTAGCAATTTCTTTGTATTCCACTGTATTCGAGAACTTAACAGACTTTGATTTGACCACGGCGAGCTTTTCCTTCGCGCTCAGGGGCGTTTCGTCGGCCCTCATAGTGCATACCGTTTTAGCTGGAGCGCCGATGGCAATCTTCCTGACGTTGCTTTTCGAGGCTGTGACTATCATGGGTTTAGGTCCCGCTGCTTTAAGTATGCCCTCATATTTCAGGGCGTCGCGCGGCACGGGTATGTTTGGAACGGCGTCAGGGGTATCAGGTTTGGCGCCGAGGCGGGAAAATATAGGCTTGCCCGGAGCGGCTGTGACGACTTTTGCAGCCTCAGCGTTGCCGAGGCGCGCGAATACCGTCTGCTTGGCGGCTGACACTAAAAACCAAGCGCAAAGGTGCAATAGGTTATTTGACAGACTGAAAAAAAAAATAAGTAAAAAAAGTATTCATCATCAACCATCATGTCCCCACCGAGGGGCACGGGTCTCTTCCCTGAGGAAGGTATAGGCCATACTCCACCACGGGGGCCAAGTCCGGATTTGTGGAGGCTTGTAAGACTAGTGGCTGGTCTTACTGTCAGAAGTTTTCAAGCCGCCCTATGGCCTCTGACTTGGCTTAACGACTGCCATCTATCGACGGCAGCCGGCACCAACTGCTTAACGTGCCTTGCAAAGCACGGAATCGCTCGGAAATATGCCACTAGCGTTAGTCATAAACGGTGACCCATCCATGGACTGAACGCGCCGTATGTTGCTTAACATTAGTGATCGATTAAGGTCACTCAGATAGCCCAAGCTACGAGCGATTCGTATTAATTACAAAATATTATTATTATTATTAATTCTTTATTGCACGAAACAAAAATAGTGTACAAAAGGTGGACTATGCTAATGGCATTTTCTACCAGTCAACCCGCAGGAGGTCCAGGAGAGGCAAAAATTGAGGTAGGCGTGCAAAAAATATAGATAGAATACTTAAAAGTACCCAAATGTATTATATCGCACCTCCGGTAATATACCGTTACAACTCAAAATTCATTGATTTTGAGTTATAAACACAGTTCGATTCGGTTTTTCAACAGATTTCACCTCAAGTAGCGTTATAATTTTAGTTCTATAAAATCACCGCTAGATAGTGATGTAACGGTCTATTACTAGTCAGTTTGAGCAACCTTTGTTCTCAAACAGTGTTACGTCTCAGTTTGGAACAAGTAGTAGTGCACGACGTCAGCAAATAAACCGTGGTAAGTTGAAATAACAGAACTTTAAGATTCTTTAACAGAATACGAAAGTTGTTGTTGAAATTAAATCTAATACACAGATACAATTATAAGTTGTAACTGTATTTTAGATGTTTTTATTTTTGTTTTGCTTTTCATAGATAGGATCATTTCGATTTGTATCATTACATCGCATAAATAGTTACACAAATAATGGTTTAGTGCGGTTTAACACCGAAATTAATACCAAAAAAATCACAATTTACCAAAGGGCTTTTTAATTTGAATTCTTACGTAATGTATGGCTTATAAACCTAATGAATATAATAATTAGTTTACCTCTCATTCAATTAAAAAAGGGTAATAATATAACCGCTACTTCTCAAATATATTAATAATTTGCAATCCTCAAGTATATATTTCAGATTAAGATGGAACGACATGATAAAATATTACAAATGGCACTAAACAATTCAGGTAAGAGCACCAGAGCTGCAGGTAATTATAAATAAAAATGGTTTTTTTTTGGGCAGTGAGCACATCCGGGTATTTTTGTACCCTTATGGAAAGTGAATTCATTCCAATCAATATGACGCTATGAACCTTACGCATGCAAAGTTTTTGTGGTATGTTTAATTGTTGTGACCATTATAACAGGCTCGCAAATTAAAAAATGAAACCAATTCAATGATGACACAGAATATAAATGTATTTACCGTGCTTATTACCTACTTTACTTTTTATCTAATAAATTAGGGTATACGGAATATGAATAGGTATAGGCACGGGTTTTTTCATTTTTACGAATAGCTATTGGCCATAGTGTCAGATGTGGATACTGTTACCTAACTAATACTATTTGTTTACAATACAGCCAGCTATAATGTACTTTTATATTGTTTCATTGCAGAAAATAAAGCTGAAGTTTGTAGAAATCGAGTCACAACAGAGTCTAAAAATACGACGTACCTATAATTCGCGATGTATAATACGAACATTGTTTGGTATATCATTTCCAGTGCCTTATTAATGAATTTGTTATTGTTAAACATACATTTGATTGTTTAATCCAAAAATTAATAAAGTTTTATCTTGATTATTGACTATTTTTAGTTATGAATTTCGAAAATCTTATCAAATACTAGCTGTGCCCCGCGGTGTTACCCGCGGTCCATCGATTTTCCCGTAGGAATAAGATATTTCCCCGCGGTCAAACGTAGCCTATGTTTTAATCCAGGGTATCGGCTAACTCCATACCAAATTTTATTAAAATCCGTCCAGCCGTTTCAGCGCTAAAGACTGACAAACATATAAACACACACACAAACTTTCACGTTTATAATATTAATGTGATAGTGTTATAAGTGGTACTTTTTACAGGAATACTGAAAAATGTTTAATTAATTCAGAAAGCATATTTTTTAAGCATTCTAGTAATTATGTACAATTGTGTGTTAATATGATAATTTAATGAAAAAAATGCATTAGAAGGATTGAAAATTTTTCTTTTAGCTCTCCTGAATAATGGCATTTTTAGAGTTATAACACTATATTACCGGAGGTGCGATATGTAGTATTATTATTAAATGTATTATCAAATGTATTATTAAAATTTGTATAATTTTTCCAAAAAAGTAGGATATACTTTGATAATTTTGTATGTGTCGCCATTTTATCGAAAACGGTTTGGATTGTCTAAATGTATGATGACGTCACAGGTCAGTAAATACGGGTTCAAATATTTATTGGGTTTGTTTACTGACCAGTGACGTCACTGATTCCTGCGCGACGCCATATTGCCCAAGCGTTTTGGGCGGCGACGAGCAGTGCCGTGATTCACCAATCACATAGCAGAGTGGAGAAGAGATGTGGATCTCAAGCCATGCGCCATAATGGCGGTTACTTTTTTTTATACGCTTTGGCAAACTGAAAAAGATTTTTTACGAGAAACGGTTAATACCGGGTTCTCCGAGCGAGCGCCCGGATTTGTATGGGAAAAGAAGGCATTTTTTAATAGAAGATAAATATAAATCCTGTTAATAGAATTTTGACAACCGATAGGTGACTATCACATTCGGTGTTAGTCACTTTGGTATATTTTTTATCACCCACAACACAGTACAGTTCAAACAAAACCATTTCTAGGTATGCGTTTTCATACTTATTTAAGAAAATCAAATAATGTTTGACATTGCAAATATTTATTGCACTCATGGGTCTTGAATTTTGACATTCTAAGGTAAGGACATTCGTACCTACCAAACTTTGTATTAGATTTAAGATGTTTTTAGAAAAGATGGTCAGAGTGGAGGTTTTTTTTTGCTGCCTTTTTCTCCACTACATTCGGCCCTAAGGCAGCGGCTAACATTATAATTTTATGTACATTGACATTCAACAAGCAGAATGTAAATTCTTTACGTTGAAATAAATTTCTCATTTCTCATTTCATTTCTCATTTCTATGATTTAGACTGATGTCCGCGATTTATTTTGACGCTATAAAATTTAAAAAATCAAAGAAATAATTACCGACGGCCCTAGATGGGACTTTGAAGACTAATATTTTGTTTTCAAATTTTAAATATCAACCACTGGGGAACAAAATGTATTTTACCACACCCGATTTAGGAGTAATGTCGGAAAAAGGACGGTTTACGTAAATTACGTATATTGGCGGAATTTAGAAAAGTAATATGAGTAATATGAGTAATATGATGGTAATATGAGACTTAATGTAGAAAAGTATACACACTCACCATCAGAAACTGCGACAGGTTGCTTGCTCCCGAACCAAATCAATCGCGACTTCTTTACTTCCGCCACAGATTCGGGGCTGGAACAAAGTATTGTGATCTTCAAGTTGTGGCTTTGTGACCTTTTAACCTCTCGGCGACGCGTGGTACCCATAATAGAAGCTTTCAAATAAAATTAAACATTCTCGGCAGATGCCTGACAGTCATTTATGTCGGAGTTGTCTTTTGGAGGACCAAATTCGGGAATTCGGGACTACTGGCAATATTGATCTTCTCAGAAAAAATGTCTATTACAATCCGAGCTGATCTTAATCAGCAACAACTGTTTAAAATGATAAAGCTCTGTTGTGATAAACCAATGAACATTATACACTTCCGAGGCGCCAAAGCTACTGAGCAGTGAAATTATCAATGTTACTATTCGTGACTAATGCAAACTAGCACACCCTGTTCGGAAATGGGGGTAATCGGACAGTGCCCGGCCCGTCTGCTAACAAAATGTAGAACTTTAAATATATTTGTAGATGATTTACATGCTCGAAGTTAATGACAAAAATGGTATTTGACCCGCCGCAGGACAAATTAGAAATTCGTAATAAAACATTTGGAAGGCTCTTGTGAAAATAGTAAAGTTGTTAAAAAAATCAGTTCCTGTTGATTCTGTTCGTTGTTCTCTAATCTGTATGGTATGTCCGGCGTATTCGAAACTTATGCATTTTCCAAGACTAACTGACGCTTTGGTCGAACATAAACATTTACATACAGGCACATACAATATTTCTGGCCCCACACTAGGATGTCCATCAACAACAACAACGTTACGTCTAACATAACATTGATGAACACAACATCCACAAATTCAAATTCAAATGTTTTTATTCAAAATTCAAAAATGTTTACTTTTTACACATTTAATCCGGATCAACTTACGAGTGTTGTTTTATCGGACACACTCGTAAGTTGATCCGGATTAAATGTGTAAAATGTGTTGTGCTTACGAAAGTTTTAGTTAAAAAAATGTTTACTTTATGAACTTCCAAGTTGTTAGTTTCACAATCCACAGCATAACTTAACATAAACAGAATAACCTGTGTCGTGGGAACCAGAAACAGCGACATCACAAACGTGTAAACATCCAAGACCTAACAAACATCATAACATCTATCTAAATGGGCACCAATGATTATGGTCCTGCTAAATATTCGAAGAACTCCTTTCGGGAACAAATACTATTTTTTAAACCTCAAATTCACTGCCTATACAATGCCTCGACTTTTTATACACTGCCTCGATTTTTTAAACCTCAAATTCACTGCCTATACACTCACTCTCATACGCACTCTCCATAGCGACGCCAGCGCAACTGTGTGCGTACGGCTGTGCTAAAGTGGATGTGTATATTCCGTATTCCATATTCCGTAGATAGCTAAATTTAGTTTTTTGTTGTTTGTGTTGTGTCAGTATCTCATTTGGAGACTACGAAAAAGTGATTGTGTTGTGGACGTTATGGACAATTTATACATTTAACTGATCTGATCGCGATTATTGTCTTAATTGTATAACTATATAATCTATGTAATAATTTACTTATTATTTAATTGATTTAGTAATTTCATTTGAATCCTGATTTGTAAAACGAAATTAATTATAAAATTTCTGAATATTTGCATGCTTAGACTAGAATAGGTAAAATATGTTGGAAACGCTATTTAATTATACCATCTGAAATGTACTTACTAGCGTAAATATCTCGTATGTATATGAGTGACTCCTTAAAAAATACGCTAGTTATGGGTGTTACACTTACACAGACTCAGGGCTCTTCCGTTTCTGGCTGCCGCTTGGGGGCGAAGACTCTGGCGTCGTGTTTCGTGTGTAGTGCTCCAATATGCGGCTGGCCGCTGCAACAATCACCCAACATCGGTTGTATTCACTAACAAGATTAGCAACGACAAAAATGCCTTATAGTGATTTGTACAAACTTTGATGGGCAGAAAGACAGGCAGTGAGCCGGGCGAGTCTCACACTTGCTCTACAGAATCACATTAGTACAGAAATGGTCATGTTGTTCACACTGTTGGTAATCTAGAAACCAATCGCATTCGAACATAACGCGTGCAACTTAACTCAGCTACCTATTTCACTTGCTCGGGTTATATCATTAGAATGACCTACCAAAGTGACACAAGTGATAGCTATTGTCGTGATTATCATCATCATCATCATCATCAACCCATCATGTCCCCACCGAGGGGCACGGGTCTCTTCCCTGAGGAAGGTATAGGCCATACTCCACCACGGGGGCCAAGTCCGGATTGGTGGAGGCTTGTAAGACTAGTGGCTGGTCTTACTGTCAGAAGTTTTCAAGCCGCCCTAAGGCCTCTGACTTGGCTTAACGACTGCCGGAACAGCTGTTATTGAAAGCAGCTCAGTAGTTTTATATAATTTTATTTGTATTTCTAATGTTTATTGTGTCATTTAAAACGTAGTTATTGCTAATAATAAAGTGTATATTGAAATAAAACAGTGAAAACATACAAATTCAAGGAGAACTTGATAATTTGTACTGGACTATCGAACTGTCAAACAGTTCGAATTGCAACGGCATAATCGGGGAAGTATTGTTTTAACATTGTATATTTCACCTAATACCGCACTTCATACTCCATAAAGTCACTGTACATAACCTCACATACGTGAGATACGTCCTATACATACACTCAGGCACTGTTTTGACTCTCTTTACTTGACGAAAAGTGGAAGAAAAGTTGACGACAAAACCAAGCCTCAGCCATCAAAAACTCACACTGCACATCTACAAACGTGTTGTCAAGTCACTATCGGCAAATACTTTTTTTTTTTTATTTTTAACATGCTGACCCGGGGCAAGATGACTGCGCGTGACATGGAGCTGAGATTAAAGGCGACCCTGCTAGAGCTCAAGAAAAGTAAAGAGCTTTGCGATACACTGCTTCTAGAACGATCAGACAGTGAAGAAGAGATTGAAAAACAAATAAAAACAAACAAGGCACTCAAAGAAGAGCTAAGCGAGTTGGACATCCAATGCCAAGACCTTACTGCCCAGCGAGACGAGCTACAACATCAACTCGACTCATTTAACAAGTGCCATGATGTCCATGATATGGCACTACAGCGCATAAAATCGCTTGAACACCAGCTTGCTGAGGCACACCACGAGATCCAGCAAATCAATGAGCGAGAAGAACAAAAGGAAACATCTAAAACCTTGTCTTTGTACAATGAAATGATGAGTGAAGCTGGGATACCAACTATTGACTTAACTACAACCAGCGATAAGGCCTTCACTAACGAGAACAACAGCGGTATGAAAATGAACAGTGCAAATAAAATCAGAAAGTATATAAAAACCAAGAAATACATTCAGAAGGTGCAAAAACTGATAAAACAAAGCCGGAAAAGTATAGAACGTGTACCTCTTTACCGCCAAAAGATGCAACTAGAAAAAGAAATGGCTGAGTGTCAAAAGGAACTATTTGACAACAAAGTGGACCATGAGCTAGCGATGGCTGAGCTACAATTGCAAGTGGAAGATCTGAGATTTCAATTACTGGACATCACTTGTAAGTACTCAGTCTCACAGACCCAGAACATTGACTGCACTTCATCTGTAAATGGGTTGATTGCTTTAAGCAAGGACAATCTGGAACGCATTGAGTCGAACATGGTCCACATTTCGGATGACTCTGAGGAAGAACTAACCTTGTCACCTCTGCCACCACCGTCTAACCTGCCTGGAGACCCATCCCTTCTACATCCGAGCTCCAACCAGCAGCTGATCTGTGAAAAAGTTAGTCCACAGCCAAGTCTACAGCCGTGCATTGTGCCAGACATACCAGCCTTTATACAGCTAGATTGTGCACAACGGCATGGAGGAAAGCCAAGCGGACGACTTGAAAGCGGGGGCAGAGCTACAGCAACCAAAGACACCAAAATGACATCACCACAGTCGGGCCTCACAAGCAGCTTGGTTGAAGACAACAACACATCCTTTAGAACTCTAATTTACTCTGATAAAATAGGTGTAGGTTTAGGAACTAGGCTTCAGAACAACTTAAAACAGCATGTAGAAAATGTATGTATGCCAAATGCATCTTATATTCAAATAGTGAATGTTTTACTTAACAAAAAATATGATAGAAACACAACTATTGTACTATTAATGGGGAACAGCATAGGAATAAAAGAAAGGGACTTAATAAATTATTATGAGTCCATAGTAGCTCTGCACATAAGGAAAATTATCATCTGTGCTTTTCCCTATTCAAAAACTCTTTCAGAAGTGCAAAATTACCGGATATACAAATTAAACCGGCTATTACATAATTTGACCTTTGGTCATAGAGACCAAGTCCATTTCTTTGATACGAATAAATTTATTCAAGACTTTATTTTAACCCGGGACACAATGAGTGTGCCCCTCTCTTCTAAGTGACTAATTGCCAAAATGTTGGCATTCAATGTTTATGACCCTATTATTGTTAATACAATAGCACAGGGACCTCCAGGTCATACAAATTGTAAGACAAGTGACACTTGCCAACCTCTGTACTCAGAGGTTGTGAAAAGAACTAGTAGTAGGTTAAATTTGACCGCTGATTTAAACTGCCAGCGCAGACAAAGGAAAAGCCCTCCTTAAAAAAACTTATTTTAGCTAATCAGAATATACAGGGTGGCTTTTCTGGAAAATTATTAGAACTAGAGTTGTTTTTAGAACAACACAGAGTGGATATACTTTGTGTCACAGAGCACTGGCTACTAGAGACTCAAATGAATTTTTCTGTAAATAATTATCAAATAGCCAGTTGCTTCAATAGAAAGTCTGCAAGGCGTGGGGGGTCCTTGATACTAGCAAAAAATAATTTGAAATTTAAAGAACGGAATGATATTTGCAGACTTTCTGTTGAAAAAGTAATTGAAATATCGTGTGTTGAACTGTCTGGACACATTGTAGTAGCCTTGTACAGGCCCCCTACCAGTGATTACAGTTTATTTGAAACCATATTAGAGGATGTTTTAAAGGTAACTTCTAGCAGCAATAAGAAAGTCATAGTCTGTGGTGACTTCAACATTGACTTGATGGCAGACACCACTTTAAATACAAAATTGACAATTATTTTCAAGTCGTTTAATCTAGCAAATATTTTTTTGGAGCCTTCCAGGATAACTGAAACTACTGCCACCTGCCTAGATAATGTTTACTGCGATTGCGATTTTTCCGATTATTCTACAGTAAATTGTCTAAAGTCAGACCACAGCGGTCAAGTTGTGCATTTTGAAATAGATACAAAAAAGGCCGAACCTGTTATCCTCTGCCGGCCCGTAACAAGTAAAAAATTAGTTTCATTTAAATCAGACCTAGAAAGTAGTATAAGGACTCAAGAAAATTATGAAAATGCTAATGATCATTACAAAGAGTTATTCGAAGTGGTGTCGGGTAGTTTTAAAAAGATTTTTAAATTGCGCCATCTAAAAAGCAAGGACAATAGAGTAGGATTCAGTGAATGGGCTACGTCAGGTATTCGAAGGAGCAGAGACACACTTTATGAATTATATGACAAAAAGACTTATACATATGACGCCAACTTCATACAGTACGTAAAAAAAATATTCAAAATTATTTAAGGCCGTCTGCCATAAAGCTAAATGCGATCATATAAAAGGTAAAATCCTACAATCACCGAATAAAGTAAAAACAATTTGGACCATAATAAATAGAGAAACGGGTAAAGCAAAGTTAGGAGACCGAGATATTTCACTTAAGATTGATGACAAAATAATAACATCAAATGAAGGTATCGCTGCAGCTTTCGAACAGTTCTTCACTAATGTCCCAATCATAACTACAGCTCCGTTAGACTCGTCACCTGATCGTGCGGCGACATTATTAAGGGACAATGTCCCCGCATGCGAACACGATTTTACGTTTAATTACATTGAGCCCCATGACATTGTTAAGAATTTGAAATTATTAAATCTTAAAAAAACCGAGGACTTATGGGGTATGTCAGTAACAATAGTTAGTTCAGTGATAAATATCCTAGCTTTGCCATTAGCACAGATTTTCAATAAATGCGTAGATGAAGGAGTATTTCCAGACCTCATGAAATATAGTAGGTTAGTACCCTTATTTAAAAGCGGTGATAAACAAGATCCAACAAATTTTAGACCCGTTTCAGTCCTACCAGTATTAAGTAAAATATTTGAAAGAATTATCTTAGATCAATTACTTACTCATTTCAATAATTACGAACTCCTCCATAGTCAGCAGTTCGGTTTCATTAAAGGGCGGAATACAACAGACGCTGGAGTCATGTTAGTTAAACATATTTTCAGTGCGTGGGAGGATCATAATGATGCGATAGGAGTATTTTGTGATCTGTCAAAGGCATTCGATTGTGTAGACCACAAAACATTACTCTCAAAGTTAAAACACTATGGAATAAAAAAATTAAGTCTAGATCTTTTAAAATCATATTTAGAAGGAAGGGTTCAAAAAGCAGAAATAAATCGTATTAAATCGTCAGGCTCACTTG
This sequence comes from Yponomeuta plumbellus, assembly GCA_947310845.1. Taxonomy (NCBI): domain Eukaryota; kingdom Metazoa; phylum Arthropoda; class Insecta; order Lepidoptera; family Yponomeutidae; genus Yponomeuta; species Yponomeuta plumbellus. Next base: position 23,713,205 of record OX371193.1, on the reverse strand, counting down.
TAAAAATGGGAGTCCCGCAGGGATCTATCTTAGGGCCGTTCCTTTTCCTAGTCTATGTAAATGATTTACCGTTTTTGGTACAAAAAATGTGTGAGATAGTGCTATATGCTGATGACACGTCACTTGTTTTTAAAATAAAGAGACAGGAAAATAATCTTGCCGAAGCAAATAATGCTCTCTCGCACGTTCTAGATTGGTTTACAGTAAATAATCTATTGTTAAATTCAAAAAAGACAAAATGTATGAAATTTACCCTACCTAACGTAAAATTAGTTGAAAAGAACATTGTAATTGAAAATAATAAACTAGAATTTGTTGAAGATACTGTATTTTTGGGCATCACAATCGATGCCAAACTACAATGGGGTCCACATATTATAAAATTGGCACATAGACTAAGCTCCGCAGCATATGCCGTGAAAAGAATCCGAGAACTTACTGACGTTGCAACTGCTAGGCTTGTTTATTTTAGTTACTTCCATAGTATTATGTCCTATGGTATAATACTATGGGGCCGGGCAGCAGACATTGAGACTATCTTCATCTTGCAGAAGAGAGCGATCCGATTTATTTACAAGCTAGGTAGTAGGGACTCGCTAAGAGATTTTTTCAAAGAAACTAACATCTTAACAGTTTCAAGCCAATACATTTATGAAAATATTATGTACGTTCGGAAAAATATTAAGGACTTCGAAACTCTTGGTAGCCATCATAACGTTAATACTAGGAATAAACATAAATTGTCATTTCCACGATTTAGACTTGCAAAAGTTAATACTTCCTTTATGGGGCACTGTATAAGGTTCTACAACAAGATACCCCAAGATATATTAGAGTTACCCCCAACGCGATTTAAGAATTGTGTTAAGCACACTCTTTGCAAAAAAGCTTATTATAAAATCAACGATTATTTAGAAGACAAGGACATATGGCATTAAATAGTAGTTTAATATTAAATTAAATCAGAGGATAAATGTGTCTAGTGTTCAACACATCCAAGATATTATTTTGTATGTTTTATTTGTATTAGCTTTAAGGTGATTTGAGAAAAGATGGTCAGAGTGGAGTTTTTTTTTGCTGCCTTTTTCTCCACTACAGACGGCCCCAAGGCAGCGGCTAACGTTATACATAACTGTATGTACATTGACATTCAACAAGCAGAATGTAAATTCTTTACGTTGAAATAAATTCTTGATTCTGATTCTGATTCCATCTATCGACGGCAGCCGGCACCAACTGCTTAACGTGCCTTGCGAAGCACGGAATCGCTCGGAAAAATGCCACTAGCGTTAGTCATAGACGGTGACCCATCCATGGACTGAACGCGCCGTATGTTGCTTAACCTTAGTGATCGTTTAAGATCACTCAGGCAGCCCAGGCTACGAGCGATTCCATTATTCGTGTCGTGATTATATTATTCTCTTAATATTGTATTAATAACCTATGGGTGTATTACTCAAGGACCAGAGGCATTACTAAGTAAGTTTTCCAGTGTATAGAGTTACATATACATAATACCTATACATAATACACACACATAATTTTCGAAGGAAAACATTGATGCTGCGACCAGACACTCAAACAGCGCACGCAGTGAGATGACTAGTAAACAAATGAATGAGACTTACGTGTGCAAATCTTGCTAGCCACGGTGGGCGTAGCGGATGCAGCGACCGCGGTGAGCCGGCCGGTGACCGCGGCCACGGGAACCCGCGCAGTCGCCGAACTGAGCACTCGGTCGCGGGCTGCGCTCTCGTGCACTTGCTTAGCGTGCCTGCCAATTAAAATATTATTATATTGCTTCATTGAAACAGCAGATGTCAACTTGGAATAATATTCTGGCTTCCTCTATACAGTGTTACTTGGCATGTGGGTTGTTCTCAGCAGGATATTGATTAGCTATTTGAGAACAGCCTCTTTTTTTATCTCATAACTAAAGGAATCAAAATAGAACAGCTCTTTTCATGTTCTATCACAATATACTAACAATTAAAAAACTAACTTAAGTATAAAAATTAAGATAAATACTAACTACCAGTGAAACTCATAAATTCTTTTTAATTTTTTACAAAATTAATTACGTAGATATTTTCTTACCTCAATATAGCAATAACATCTCCCATCCGTGTGATGTTCATGTCTTTGAGGTATTCTTTGTTTAAGTCCAGCAACATATCTAACTGGATCCGGTTCTCCGTGAAGGTAAGTGAGTATGTCGCAGCGACATCAGACGGTATTCCCGCTGAGGTGAAGAAATTCACCCACATGCCTGCAGAAGAGGTATTTTATGAATAAACTTCTTCTTGGCCCTATGACAGAATAGAATAGAATATTCTTTATTGTATGTACACCAGGAATTACACATGACACAGACAACAGGCAACAATGTTACTTGATGAGGGATTACAAGAAATGATCTTGTTTTTGTTTTTCTTTTATCTTGTATTTAGGCTTAAGATGGGCACATCAGGTAGGTTTCCCCTAGTGTATAGGTAACTTGTTAGGTCCTATAACATGCCTTAAAGCATCTTGTGGGATGCGGTAGAAAAATGTTCAAGAAATTCCAGAGGAGCCGGTTGGGATGTACCCACTCTGGCATTCTGGAATTCCCGGCTCCGGAGAATAAAATGATAAATGCAATAATACAACTTTGCAGGAAAATTTAAAAGCTGTTTTAATGAGATTACTCCTTTTGGGTTTTAGGTAGGAACATGGGTTATCGCTATACTAAGTTGAATTTGAAAAGATTACACTGAACCTGAGATAATTCGGAAATAAAACATTAGAGTCAATTTTTCAATAACATGTGTTGCTAACATGCACAAGTAATTTTTTTCTGGTTTAAGCTTCATTAATTTGAATATTGTTACATGGCCCTGTCATGATATTCTAGAATCTACAAATTCACCAGCAATGTCAACAATATAAATTTAACATTACATTTCAATTCAATATGTTTTGCTAAGAATGCATTAGCAAACGAGCTCAGCAAATTTTGAACGAGAATAAAATGATGAAGTGCGTTTTGTCATAGACACGGAAATTATTATTTACTAGAACATCAAGATAATAGCAGATGCTATCCGTAGTTAACAAAAATATTTTGCTAAATCAATGTTATCGTAAGAAAAAAAAAAAAAATAGTTGAATAAAAATAAATAAAATATTTTTTTCTAACTTTTTAAATAAACACAAGAAAAATGTGAAAAAAATAGGTAACATGTATTGAGACCTCGTGATCTCGAATTTGCAATAATATTAAAACTATGATAATAGCGGTTATCATTTTTTTTCTCCGGAGCCGGCGAATTGTCTAAGCCTAAATCAGGGTTACAAGGATGCCGTGTACAATATACCAGGAAAATAACCCAACATGATCATAGCATAATGCACACTTCTTTTAAAACAGTAAATTTAGCGCGCGACTCTGTGTATTATAAATAACACAAGACTTAATCTTAGACAACATCATTATAAACACCCACGACATTTTGGTGTGCCTGCATCTACTTTCGTTTCTAATATCAAGGTCGGCGATAATATGTGTCTTGTATAAAATAAGTAATTTTAGAAATTTCTGATAGTATTATTGCTTCACTTCAGTTCTGCTCTGTGATCTGCCCCAGACCCAAAGCAAGTAATATTCATCTTGTTTAATTAACCTTGTAGCCTATCATCACCTGTCCAAATACTTGAAAATTTCACATGATTGAAAATAAAATTCACGTACTAGTGAGTTGTGAATCCATTTTACCAGAACTTGGATCCCTTTTTGATGGAAGATCAAGTTACGATGGAAAAATTATAGAAATTCACGAACAAAACACAACTTTACACAACAGAGAAGCAGCCATGACAGTTATGCTTTTTTTTACAATACAGTTAGTGATGTAGTAAAAATTAGTAAAATCAGTTAGTAAAAATAGCGTAATTATAAATAATATCGTCGATGTCATGTTAATTTTAACATATTATGTGACGTCAGGACCATCTAGCGGTGACATGCGGTACTGCTTTTTTTAAAATTACGTTTTGAAAAGCCCTCATTAAAGTGGACGTAAGTAAAGGTTGACGTTCTTTCGCTCGACTAATACAGTCGACTAAATTGACAATGAGCGTTTTTCCTTATGTCAAATTTCGTTCTAAAAGAATCCCTAGGTGGCGCTGCCGTACCGTAACAATAAACGTCGAAGCAAAAAATAATACTATGGTTCTGTGGAATTTGTGATGGTTGATTAAGGAAAAACAAAAATGCTGTTGTCGTTTGGTGATAAGTGCGATTTTGGATATTTTGGAGTCTTTGCTGTGGATTGTGGGTTTGAATTTTTATTTTTATTACGAGAAACCTCGTCCGAATAGCAACCCTGGTTCCTTCTCTTGTTTAGTGATCTGTGGACTGACTTTGACATTGATTGCAATGAATCACAAAATCGTATGAAGAAACGAATGGCGCCATCTAGTGTATCTCAAGGAACTAAGAAAAAAAAGAAAGGAAAAACGCTCATTGGCATTGTGTTATAAAATAAGTTTTTTTTTATATAATGGCAAATTTTGAGAGCCTTGGCTAAATATTTCTTATTTTTTACAGCGAAAAAAACAATCGGGAGAGTACGCTACCGGAAGTACCTACGTCATGCATGGAAAATCGTCATCAACTGAGATCCTAAAGCTTTCAGTTTCTAGTGATTCCACTGCTCGATACAAAAACTTTATAAATAAACGAAATCACTGCTAATTTGTGCTGTTTGTTTTGTGCGCAGAAATATACTATCAACAATAATATTTGTTTTTTTACGAAACATGAATAATCGGATCGAATCATTCAAAAATATTAAAAGTATTACATTCACGAGTTTAGAAGGTCAAATTAGTCGACTGCCAATCAACATTCTATCGATAACTTCAATTCAATTCAATTCTAAAAAATGGCACCCCTAAGGATTCTGCCAATGTCAGGTTTGTTGTGGGGATGGCAACATATTTTTTTCCCCTACAATGAGCGTTTTTCCTTATGTCAAATTTCGTTCTAAAAGAATCCCTAGGTGGCGCTGCCGTACCGTAACAATAAACGTCAAAGCAAAAAATAATACTATGGTTCTGTGGAATTTGTGATGGTTGATTACGGAAAAACAAAAATGCTGTTGTCGTTTGGTGATAAGTGCGATTTTGGATATTTTGGAGTCTTTGCTGTGGATTGTGGGTTTGATTTTTTATTTTTATTACGAGAAACCTCGTCCGAATAGCAACCCTGGTTCCTTCTCTTGTTTAGTAATCTGTGGACTAACTTTGACATTGATTGCTACGAATCACAATTTTGTACGTAGAAACCGTAGACAGAGAATAGAATAGACTGGGCCTGCGCGTATACCTTTGAGATGGAGATAGAAGTAGGTATTTTTTGAGAGTTGCCAGCATAACACATAATTCCCGAAGTATGTTTTGCATATTTACATCTCGCAAACAGAAAATCGGGAAATAAATAACTCAACAGTTGCAAACATTTTAATTAAATTATAAACTAACAAGATTATGCATACATAACACTTTATTGCAGATATCCGTTAAATCCCATTTTTATCAATGTACTTTAAACAAATTAAGTTTTGTATACAAGTTTCTTATCCTTTCTCCAACGTTGACTATTTTTTTGGAGCATGTTGTATGTCGTATTTACATATTTTTTTACATACATTTAATCAAAAGTGGATAGTGGCTGTCAAGAAAGGATTGTTCGGCGAAGCGATCTGATATATCTGTAAACAAATTTAGAAAGACACATTTTTTCAAGCACTTTTGTAAAAGACTAATTCGCAAATAGTTATTACGACTTTAGTGGTATAATGAAGGCCCCCTTTATCTTTTTTCATCTGTAGGCTTTTGTACGCCATCGAACTTACAAAAGCAGACAAGCAAGTGTGAAATTTAATTTGTGATTCCATGTTCCATACAACATTCTGTCGGCAAAGTAGGATCAGCTCTTTAGCTTTAGACATGATCCAATTTCTTTATAAATTTGTTTTTGCGAGGAGAGACATCCACCTGTAAACAAATTGTACTTATGTTTAGCACAACTTGGTCCACCTGTTAATTATTTCACCATATCATGTGAAGGTACATTTATTACTGTGCGTCTGTGACAGACATGTTATTCTAAATGAAACTTTCTACGCTTATAAGTAAGATATTATAACAGTAGACAGTTTTATTTGTAATGAAATGTCTGTCATAGACGCACAGCAATGTCGCCGTCCATCGCCAGATACAACGTGGAGGACATCAACATCACCGGATATGGTAGACCTACTAACCGGCGTTGTTGACTCTAGGTATATTCTGTTTTTTCAGGATGTCCATCCGAGGAGTACCAGAAGCACTTTTACAAGTACTCGCAACCGCAAGCATTGGAAAATACGTTGATGTAGCCTCATGAAGAGTCTGGAAGGAACACAAAAAATGCGTTTAAAAACAAACCATTTAAAGTATATTAAAGTTTAGTACCTTAATTGACTATGCAATTACTAGAGATTGAATAAATAATAGACCCAGGACTAAGACGTAATTTTAAATGACGCCCTTAGTAATAATGCATTGAGCGGTCAACTCGAATAGATTTGTGAGGTAAACTATAACATAACAATGTACGAATATATTAAATCACTGAAATATTCTACATACCTACTCGTATAACTCATTTTATTTTAGGGAGTACTCGCAGGCAAAGTTCTTTATAGGAAGCTTCCGTCAGAAAAGTCAAACTCTTTGTTTTTCAAAGACAATGGGGCTCGAAATGACGGCAACAAACACGGGTATACTTTGTCGGTTGCCAGTCTAAGTGACCCCTGGCTTCCATATAGCCTGATCAGATCGGTATGTACCTGTAAAATAATTTTGTACAATGTAATCATTATTTGGTACGTTTGGGACCTCATCAAAACGTGGGCCAAGTTCTAGAGGTTGATTCCTCTGCTTACCCACCAGGGGATATCAGGCGTGAGCATCAAGCATGATTTCATATTTAGCCGTCTTTGCCAACGGGATTTTTTATATCATTAGTCTGGTAACCCTAAAATTAGTATAAACCCTCGAAATTAAAATGGTCGTAGTTAGATTGCGAATCTATCGTACGAGCACCTACATAATTTAGACGGGTAACACCAAAACAATCAAATTCTCGATTTTGTTTTCACGACTAATTTAGGGGTAATGGTGGACAGTAGATGCATTTTACGTGCGTTTGATTCCTTTGCATAGTCTTCCACATCATAAAAACAGCTCTAAGAGAAGAATTAAGGGCACTTACGAATATAACCTCTAAGTTGGCGTGTTTTCGCTCATTGCGGCTTCCACAGCCTAAAATGCTGTAAATATGCATTGTAATTGTATCACTTTCGTTCAACTGCACCGAAACATAAAAACTACAATCCTATGGAGAAAAACACGAATAACTGCCGAAAATCAATGTGAAACTAGATAAATCCCAGATTTGACGTAGGTTTGTCTGCCACACAACGAGCTGTGGCAAACAAACAAAAACGCATACGCGAGTAAGGGACAGAAGATCATTACTGTTTCTCGCTTACACTTTACAAGACTCGTATTAAGCTATCTCTTTCTTATTTTTTTTGTCTATGGTTATGTCTCGTCTATCTATTCTCTGTCTACGGTAGAAACGAAAAACGCCATCTAGATTATCTCAAGGAACTAAGAAAAAAAAAGAAAGGAAAAACGCTCATTTACTTGTATGTACGTACAAAACGCGATAGTTGAGAAACTTTTAATAAAATTGTAAATAAATAAAACAAAATAGTATATAAAATATATCGATAACTTTCTACAGTCCATCGCTAATGTTAGCTGTCAAAACGTTTCGGTACACGAAATATTTCAAGTCAATATTAGTGTATAGCTTATTTTCGGGTTCTCTTGCCGAGATGGTACGTTCCGATCCACGCTATCCATTTTCTACGTTGTGTTGTTGAATGTTGAACCGTGTTACCGTGATGGAACCTTAAATTAGCTGGATTCTGTGGTTGGAAAATGGAAATATTTTAAGTACTAGGTGCTTAGCAAAGTTATATTTGTGGGCCGTAGTCACTATAGATTCGTATCAACCCAAATTAAAGAAATACATACCTGTAAGTATTCAGTAACCGACACCGCTAAAAATAACCTCCAATAACACTGGTATTTTTATTTCAAGAAAAACCCATTCAGAATACCAAATTACATTGTTAAAAAAATAAAGGTAATTCGAATTTCAGGTATAATTACTCAACAAAAAGTAAGGAGTATGGCTTCTGCAGAAGTTTTGAAGAATGTGCCTATAGTGGACATTGATCCATCTGGTGTTTTCAAATATATTTTAATTAGAGTTTATGGCGAAGCTGAAAGTACAAAGGAACCGTCAGTAGTTGTACTTAGAGGGTATGGAAGATGCAACTACCATTCTGATATCTTTGATGAGGTAAGAAACAATTTTATAATAGCTGTCCTGTTGACCACCTTTGAGTACCAACCTGTGCACTCTAGTCATTTACATTACAGTAACTTTACAATATAAATGTAAAGCAGAAATGCTCTCGAACCCATCTTATCAATAATAATAAAACTGTAAAAAATGGTCAAGTGCGAGTCTGACTTGCTTATCAAGGGTTCTATCCATGCCACCATAAAAATATAATATTACATATCCAGGTACTTAGTATTCAGGACGTTTAGTTCCCTTGGTATGAGAGTGGGTGGCTTTTATTTTTTGTTTATTTGCACTATGAAGACACAGTGTGTGTATGAGTTTCTGTGATAGAGGCAAAACTTAAAATTATTATTTTCTAATACAATACATATTTTCATGAAAATTTCAATCATCTACCTGTTATAAAGCATTTTTTAGGTTTTAAAATTTAAAAATGTTACACTACTTTTAAGTTCATTGATACAACTGTTATCATCATTATTGTAATAGTGTTTTTCTTAAGCTATGAAAGTATTATCAGACTTTCTTTCCTACAGTCACCACTATATCTTTTTTAACATGAGAGTGGAGACCACTGCAATGCTTGTACTGTTTTTATATTCTGAACTAGCTGTTGCCCGCGACTACGCCCGCGTGGGCTTTAGTTGAGTAAAATGTTTGCAAATAAGATAGGGATACTTTTAGCGCATGCAAAAGAGCTTTCATGCTAACTTCGCAACCCGCTCTTACCCCCTTAAGTGATGATGATTTTCGAAAGACTACTTTACACGTCTTTCATGACTTATGATGAAGGACCTTCATACTGAATTTCATTCAAATAACTTCAATAACGGCAAAGTTTTTACTAACTTTGCACCCCCCTTTTACCCCCCCTTAAGGGATGATTTTAGAAAAACTATTTTACATGTGTTTCATGACTATTAATGAAGGAACTTCATATTGAATTTCATTCGAATAACTTCAAAAACGGCAAAGTTTCATACTAACTTTGAACCCCCCTCTTACCCCTTAAGGGATGATTTTCGAAAAAATATTTTACATGTGTTTCATGACTTTCAATGAAGAGACATTATTTCTGAATTTCATTTGAATAACTTCAATAACGGCAAAGTTTTATACTAACTTTGCACCCCCCTCTTACTCCCATGAGGGATGATTTTCGAAAAACTATTTTACATGTGTTTCATGACCTTCAATGAAAAATCTTTATTCTGAATTTCGTTCGAATAACTTAAAAAACAGCAAAGTTTCATACTAAGTTTGCACCCCCCTTTTTCCCCTTTAAGGGATGATTTTTAAAAAACTATTTTACACGTGTTTCATAATTTAAATGAAGAACTTTTGTACCAAATTTCATTCGAATAACTTCAAAAATGGCAAAGTTTCATACTAACTTTGAACCACCATTTTACCCCCTTAGAGGATGAATTTTCAAAAATCCTTTCTTAGTGCTCCTCTACGTTAGAAAAGGAACCTCTGTGCAAAATTTCAAATTTCTAACCCTTATAGTTTAGGCCCTGCGTTGATCTGTCAGTCAGTCAGTCAGTCAATCAGCTTCTCCTTTTATATATATAGACTAGCTGTTGCCCGCGACTACGTCCGCGTGGGCTTTAGTTGAGTAAAGTGTTTACAAATAAGATAGGGGTACTTTTAGCGCATGAATTGAATTGAATTGAAATAATTTATTCACTTAAAACACAGTACAATGACAGAGTACAATTTTAAATTATAAATTTAAAAGAAACATGCAAGGAAAGCCAGTGCACTGCGTTTGTGAAAGGACCCGACTCAGCATTTGTCACAAAAGGGGTACCTTCTGTAACACTGGTATTCTGTCGGCACCTAATAAGTAAAATAAATAAAAACGAAAGACACACACAATAGATATTAGGAAAAATAAAATAATTAAATAATATAATAATAATAATAAATATGTAAATTTTCAAATATATAAGCAGATATTTTTAAATATAATATAATAAATTAAATAAAGTAAATGATAAGATTAAATAGGTTAGTTCGATCGATCCTAAAATAAATGAAAAGATGAAATAGATTAGTTTTACCGATCTTAAGCGAGCCATTGTAATTAATTAATTTTGTTTTGTTTTCTTTTTTCGTTGGCATAACCTACTAATAAGCGCACCACAGCAGCAAAACAAACTACAGATGACACATCTGATCTAAATAGGGCAGAGCTATACAATTTCAATCATTCTGCTGGTACTCCAACAACAATAACCTATAATGATTTTTGAATGATCCTAAAGTTGGTAATGAGCGGATTGGTGGAGGAATATTATTCCAGCATTTAGTTGCTTGATAGCGGAAACTGCCCCTAAATGCTGCTGTTGCGTGTTGCGGGATGGATGGAGCATGCGAAAGAGCTTTCATACTAACTTCGCAACCCCCTCTTACCCCCTTAAGGGATGATTTTCGAAAAAACTACTTCACACGTCTTTCATGACTTTCAATGAACGACCTTTATGCTGAATTTCATTCGAATAACTTCAAAAATGGTTAAGTTTCATACTAACTTTGCACCCCCCTTTTGCCCCCTTAAGGGATGATTTTCAAAAAATTATTTTACATGTAGTTCATAAATTTTAATGAAGGAACTTCATATTGAATTTCATTCGAATAACTTCAAAAACGGCAAAGTTCCATACTAACTTTGCACCAACCCTCTTACCCCCTTAAGGGATAATTTTCGAAAAACTATTTTACATGTGTTTCTTTACAGAAGAATCTTTATTCTGAATTTCGTTTGAATAACTTCAAAAACGGCAAAGTTTCATACTAAGTTTGTACCCCTCTTTTTCCCCCTTAAAGGGATGATTTTAAAAAAACTATTTTACATGTGTCTCATAATTTTAAATGAAGAACCTTTGTACCAAATTTTATTCGAATAACTTCAAAAACGGCAAAGTTTCATACTAAATATGAACCCCCATTTTACCCCTTTCCCCTAAAGGGGTAAAATGGGGGGAATATGAGTTTTCAAAAATCCTTTCTTAGTGCTGCACCCCTACGTTACAAAAGGAACTCCTGTGCAAAATTTCAAGTTTCTAACCCTGATAGTTTAGGCCCTGCGTTGATATGTCAGTCAGTCAGTCAGCTTCTCCTTTTATATACAGGGTGGCCGGGGGATTGACGTCAAAAAAAAAAAATTTGGTCCCTCTTGTCATGGGGTATCCGAATCACCCCCATGTATGTTCCGCGATTTTTCATAGTTTCGGAGTTATGATTTTTTTTCTGAATTTTCATGAATTTTCGCCTTATCAGTTTTGAAAATTTCTAAAAAAAAAACTAGAAACTTTTTTCAATTACTTTTTTTTGTAACTGAATCTTCACAAGTTGTTCTTCTATGCATAAAATAATCAGCTTCGTAACTTTGATAAAAGTTATTAAAGTGTTGGTTTAAAGTAAAAAATTTACGTTCCGTAAATTATGACTTGAATTTTCAAAAATAAATTAAAAATCCAAACAGATGTTTTAATGGTTTCTTAGTTAGCCTCAGAAATGCGCAAGACTCTCAGATTTCATAATCATTAAAAAAAAGTACTGCTTAACGAGCTACTTTGTGTACATTCGGCCTTCGAAGACAGCGAGGTGAAGAATTATTAAAATTAACAATTTTTTTTTTCTGCCATTTCGTCTTTTCTTAGTTTATTAATGAACGAGTCGTCATCATCATGATGAATAAAAGTGGTTTTGTCAATAAAACACAGATTAAAATGTAAAAAAAATGTTTATTATAATAGGTTTTCAAAGTTGCCACCTCCAGCAGCAATACACATTCTACACCTACGTAGGAAATTATCTTTTAATCGTCTAAAAGCTGCTCTGTTTTCCTTTACAACACGTTCGGCTTCTGTTAATTTCTGCCTCAGCTCTTGTTCACTCCCACTTTCTCTGGCGTATGCTATTTCCTTAAAATAGCCCCAAATAAAAAAATCCATGGGGTTGAGGTCAGGTGAGCGTGGAGGCCACAATATTGGTCCGCCGCGTCCAATCCATTTATTGGGGTACGCCTCATTTAAATAATTTCGGACTTGCGTTGCGTAGTGACATGGAGCGCCGTCATTTTGAAGAACCATGGTTCGTCTTAGTTCAATATTCACGTCTTTTAGCAACAATGGAAGTTCATGTTCCAGAAAGTGTCGGTATCTTTCTCCATTTAATCTAGACGGCAATTCAAATGGACCAATCAGTTCGCCATTGAGAATACCAGACCACAACTTAACGCTGAAACGATGTTGAAACGTCGACGCTCTCATTTCGTGTGGATTTTCAACCGCCCACGTGTGGTAATTATGAATATTGAAAATTCCAGTGCGCTCAAAACGTGACTCATCTGACCATAAAACTTTATTGAAAAATCCAGGATCTTGTTGTTCTTTTTGTAGCATTGTTTGGCAGAAATCAATGCGCAATTGGTAGTCTGTAGGCAGTAAAGCTTGGACTCGTCAGATATGGAACGCATGATATCCTTCATCGTGAAGTATGTCTTGGATAGAAGTTCTTGGGATGTTCAGAGTACGAGCCATAGCTCTGGTACTCGTGGAAGGATTTCGTTGAACTTCTTCGAGCACAACTTCTCTGCGATCCGGGTCAACTCTAGGGATTCCTTCCCTATCGCCTCGTTGGCCAGGAATGCGGCCTGCCATTAAGGTATTGTGCGTGTTAATAAAAACGCGATGGTCGGGATAATGCTCAGGTTGCGGCCCACCACGACGTTGAAGTTGTTCGCGATACAGTCGCGCTGCTTCAAGGCCGTTTCCTTGTGCAACTCCATAAAAATAGTGCATTTCTGCGTATTCACTTAACGTGTAACTCATCTTTTACACTTCCAAGTAAACAAAGTCCAAATCAGTATGCAAGACACAGTCCAATTAACGAGCAAAGTAGTCAAATAAGTAGGCAGCGGAATCCGCGGACAAAGCGAGACAGTGAGGTAAAACAAAATGAAGACACGTGTAGCAGTAAACACAAAGTGAGAACGACTGAGGTACAAACTTGTTTTGTGTTCGCTTCTGCTGCGCTGCCCCTCTCACTCTTACCGCTGAGAGTGAGAGAGATAGCAATAGTTCGGCGGCCTCCTATCCTCAAAGACTATTGTTATTACAGGTAAAAAGTTGCGTCTGCATTTACAACCCATGACCCACGAGAACGGACCGCGCAAAATTAATTACTGTAAAACGGAAAATGCCTCCAAATTTTTTAATCTGTGTTTTATTGACAAAACCACTTTTATTCATCATGATGATGACGACTCGTTCATTAATAACCTAAGAAAAGACGAAATGGCAGAAAAAAAATTGTTAATTTTAATAATTCTTCACCTCTCTGTCTTCGAAGGCCGAATGTACACAAAGTAGCTCGTTAAGCAGTACTTTTTTTTAATGATTATGAAATCTGAGAGTCTTGCGCATTTCTGAGGCTAACTAAGAAACCATTAAAACATCTGTTTGGATTTTTAATTTATTTTTGAAAATTCAAGTCATAATTTACCGAACGTAAATTTTTGACTTTAGACCAACACTTTAATAACTTTTATCAAAGTTACGAAGCTGATTATTTTATGCATAGAAGATCAACTTGTGAAGATTCAGTTACAAAAAAAAGTAATTGAAAAAAGTTTCTAGTTTTTTTTTTAGAAATTTTCAAAATTGATAAGGCGAAAATTCATGAAAATTCCGAAACTATGAAAAATCGCGGAACATACATGGGGGTGATTCGGATACCCCATGACACGAGGGACCAAATTTTTTTTTTTTGACGTCATTCCCGCGGCCACCCTGTATAGATAAACAATTTCAGTTTCATACACAGGTACAGACATTTTAAGCATTGTAATAGAACCCTATAATTATGTTCCCTTGAGGTATGGAAACATATAAAAATAATCTTTTTTTTAAGGTACAAGAAAAGCTGCATCCATTAGACTGTGAAGCCCTTGGTGGTGGCAGAATATCTCATCAGCCAGATGATAAGAAGATTCACATCTACGGCTACTCCCAGGGTTATGGCAAAGCTGACCACGAAGTTTCTGCCCAACTGATAAAAAAAGCGTACCCTGATTACACTGTTAGCATCAGCGATGAGGGTTATTGAACCTGTGTTCTGTGGAGTGGATTTCCGGTGTTAGTTTCCTGTTGTAAACCTACATAATTTACATATTTCTCTTTATAAAATTGAAAGAAACAAAGTGGTATTTAATTCATTCATTTAAAAATTATTTTAGGATTTGACTTTTGGCTTGAAGCGAGATTGTACTTAGAAAAAATACAAAGGTACTGATTTAATTAAAGAAATGGTCAGAATTTCACTTCCAAAATCTAGCTACGCATTGCCCTCTGCAAAGAGTAGAATAATTATTGGGAGAAGAGAGACCACTTGCGATTTATTTTGAAATTGGAATCAAAGCGCCATCTCTATTCGTTAGACAGTACTAAATTGTGCGTATGTGTGCGCGCGTATAGGTAATATCTATGTGTGTGTTCATTTGCAACTCACGTTCCGTTCCGCCAGCTGAGACTGTGTCGTTTCGTTCGTTGAAAGACGGCAAGATAAAACCACGACACCATTATAAACGGTTCAGTGCATTTAAAAACCTTCATTCAGTGGTTTATTAGCAAAATGCCATACTTTTTTATCTGCAGCTAAAAATATAGATTTAAATCATAGATTTTAAAAACATGTACTTTGAATAATGCATTACGTTACATTTTTTGCAATATTTGTGATCCCTATGATTCACAAGTAAATCCAAAGGTCACATAATAAAAATCAATGACGAATTCATACTAAATGAGCTGTTTTCAGAAGAAAAAAAAAAGACTGGCTGTCAAAGGAATGCAATTTTGGACCTCAGCCCAATAGCCATGTGTGATACATCATCGAATAGGTCTCAACGAGCTAAATAAAAGTTAATAACAAGCTAACAGTTAAATGTTTGAAGTTATATTATATTGAAAATGTTTTCACACATGGCTGAGGTCCAAAATTGCATGCCTTTGACAGCCCAGCTTTTTTTCATCTGAAAACGGCTCATTATTTAAAAATTTGTTTATAATCTCAGTTAAAGAAGTATTATATCTGCGCTGCGCTACAAGCTCATTCCAGACTGCATTTATTTACAAAATACCTTGACTGAGTAATAATGGCAGGGAAAACATTAAAAACAATATTTTAAAATAAAACTTTATTTTTTTGTTTTATTATGTTTATGTTTAAGGTAGTATTGTTGGGCCTTAATTTTTGTTTCGTCGTCGCCATCATCATACTTAATAGCTCCGGCCAAAAGCCGATTGACCGATCTGCACCAACTGTGTATTATTATATTTATCGTGTTGTCAACAAAATAGCTTTTAAGTCTCTCATAGTGCTCTGCGCAATTGCAGGGAAAGTAAATTAAAGCTTCTGCAATACTTTTAATTTGATACTTCAAATTTTCGTGTGGAACATTTGTCTTCAATGTGGACACGGTAATGTTTTGGATTTCACCAAACGCCCTTTCACAGTCTGGAGATGGGTAGACCAACCATCTTTTATTTTTATTATACTCCTTTGACCGTAAGAACTCGTTGTTCTTGCTTTCAACATCTGTTAATAAATGTTCTTTGCACGTTTTGCACCCTTTTATAACATTTTTTAAACATTTTTTCAGGACCCACCCACACACATAGTTTCTTTGCCCTAGGTCTTCTCGCTCACAGTTGTCGATCAACACATCTTCACTCAATTCTATGTTGAGTGAAGATGTGTTTGCTGGTTCCTCTGCGGAAACATCTCGAATGTTATGCTGGTTTTTTAAAAAGAAATCGAAATTTTGAAGACACCTATTGGTGTCTTCTTCGCAGTTGCCATTGATTGAGTGAGGAGCATTGTAATTATTTAAAAGCAGTGCTTTGAATGCTCCATCAAAGGCAACTGCGTTCGGCGATATATAACGAGCACCATAACTTCGGATGTTTCCGAAAAAAATTTCCAGTGGATCCTGATTAAAATTTCGCGTGAACATACAATCAAAGGAGTATTTGCGTGATAAAATTTTCCAAAGCACTTTCATGCCCTCAATAGTTTTTATGAAATTTTTTATTGATGGTGCAGTTGTCTCAACTATTCGGACTTTATTTCCAGTTTTTTTTTTTCATTAAAAATTTCATTGATTTGAGGGTTTTTAGAGCTTTTTGCCAGAGATCATGATGAGGCGACGTACGTCTTACACACCCTTTAAATATCTTTCCATTTGGAATATGGAAAGTGGAACTATTCAAAGAGTCGAACAATTTATCTATGAGAGAAACCAATGGTATGAGCTGGCGACACTCTTCGTCCAGTAAGCCTCTGGCCGTGAGATGTTCAGTGGCTACGGCAACACTGTGGCTAAAAATTTGTGCTGCAGTTTTCACTCTCATTTTTTTTATCTTTTCGGGGACCAAATGTTCTTCAGTTAACTTGTGTAGTAACGTCAGGTCCCCTCGAGATTTATCTGCGGCGTAGACTTTTTGCAGATAGTCCCATTTTACAATTTTTTGTCTATTGCTATCATCGTAGTCCACATACAACAAATCCTTCGTCAACAAGTTGTTCCGCAGACCTTTCAACAAATGTGGAACATCAAACAATGGGACTATCTGCTTGTTGTCCACCTGGAAGTGGTCGTGTCGCCAAGCTTTGCCCATTCTCAAATACTGGTTTTTTTGATCTTGCACGAGCTCATTGATAGCCCCTACATTCGCTGCGCCTTGGTCACAAATTGTGCACAATACAGTTAATCCGGTGGCTTGAATTTTTTGTATCACCTCTACTACGGTGCGTTTGAGATCATATTTCCCAATACTATTTGTGTAATAGTAGGCCACCGGCTGTTTAAAATTGGCTTTTACGCCTTTGATCATGAAGACCAATACATGGTCAGCAATTTTTTTATGAAAATCAGAGAAACCTCTTAACCTGTCTCTGTTTTGGTCAAAATGTATTTCCGGAGAAATGGACATTTCGTCGAACAATAGCGAGCACAATCGGTCCTCCTCATCCATGTGCTTAACGGTTTCTTTTATTTTATCAAAAACTGCCTGATTAAGGCCAGAATTAACTTTTATTTTCGCCAAAAGTAACTTCAGTGTTTTGGTGACGGTAAAGCAAAGATTTTTGCCAACAAACCGTAACACTTTCGGCTCCTTTTAAAAATTGTCATAGACAATATTTTTTCATCTAAGCTAAAGCGCCGGCCCGAAGGCTTTTTTTGCGTTTGGCGAAACTGCATGTTAGTAAATATCTTTGCAGCAGATGTCATACTTTGTGTGACTTTCATAAATGCAAGGTCAGCACTCATCTTTTCGGCACTAGCCAGCCTAGCCTTGAAACCTGCTTTGGTGCTTTTGAGCTGGTGTATCTTCCTCCGGAGTGTCGTAATTTGTTTTTGCTCTCTTCGACATACAACTGGCTTAGGTTTCGTCCGCTCAACTGAAAAATATGAATTAATGAAATTAAAAACAAGCTACCTTTCGCAAGCAGTTAACCCTAACTTTTTTATATCATTATTGAACACAAATGAGAGCTATTATGGATTGGTTATTTATACTTAAAGTGCTTTTACATTACTAGAATTTGTATGAAGATGAAACAACAACACATTAATTGAGACATTTCTTTTAAAAAATTTACATCCTAACCGTTGCAAGGAGTTTATTAGTTTAGTTAGTGAGTTTATTAGTAAATTAATTATAATTTATGACAATGATGTCTGGCACTAATCCAGTTAAGTTATATCATTACTATTATTTTGTCATATTTATTAGTTACTGCTATATTAACTATACAAGTTCTTTATTATAGGTACATCGTTATAAAAATGCTAACTCTCAAACAGTGAATAAATTTTAATTTAGTTTTTTATTATATTAGTCTCAAAAACATTGCATTTGGCTGGTAATTATAATACCTCATACAAACGGAACAAAAAGCTTCTTTTTACATAGACTTACCTAGTCTTATGGGGACTTTTCTGGTTTCATGAACTTCTTGTCGAACAGATTGTGTGTGGCAACCTAAAACAGAATAAAAGTTAACATAATAAAAAATATTAGAAATAGAAGTGGTGGATGGAGCAATATAAATTTATTTAATATTATTTTACTTTATTGAAAAATAATATACAATGAAGAAGACTGTAGCAGGATTAGGGTACTTCATTATTAAATTTTTTTTAATTAACTGGGCCGTTAGTCAAGCAAGACAAACAGATTTTAGGACATACCAGTGGATGTTTCTGTTGGATTTGATTTCGGTTCAGTATTAGCTGCTGCTACTTCTTGAATGTAGTCTGCAGGGGGGTAACCTAAAAAGAGGTTACAATAAATTAATATTTATAAAAGATGTTATTATTCTTGTGGAGTAAATTTTAACAGACAGGCATGATACATTTGTTATTCATAAGTTTTGATCGGAATACCTACTGCAATTGAAGATAGTAGTGTGGATCAAGTCGTTAAGCCAAGTCAGAGGCCTTAGGGTGGCTTGAAAACTTCTGACAGTAAGACCAGCCACTAGTCTTACAAACCTCCACCAATCCGGACTTTGCCCCCGTGGTGGAGTAAGGCCTATACCTTCCTCAGGGAAGAGACCCGTGCCCCTTGGTGGGGACATAATGGGTTGATGATGATGATGATGATGATGATGATCAAGTCGAAGTCAAAGTTTTCTTTTGCTAATTGCTGTACATAGGTGTTCCGATCACTGTCCATAAGATATGGAAATCTAAAAACAAAATAAGGAGTACAAACATCTATCTTCAGTATGAGTAATTATCCTCGAAATTGCACTGTTGTGGGACATGGTATGTGTAGGGGTTTTCTACAGTTATAATATTGATTGACTGAATGTTGTTGAGTTGAGTGAAAATGCGAAGTATTATTGAGGAAAACAGCCGCTCACGTTGAATACGTTTAATTCACTGAATCATAGAGTAAATGTGACGAATGAAGAATGCTTGCACTACAATTTTACAAACTGACCTTTGTGCAGTGCTAAACTGTACAGTATGGTAATTAAAACATACCTGTAGAACCAATTTGAGTGGATGTTGAAGGTGCAGGAGCTCCCAAAACTCTTGCAATTTCGGTTTGGTCAACTGGGTTGTGGTTTCCTAAAAAAAATTGAAGAAATTAAAGTTGCTATCGAGTGTAACATATGGTAGATTACATAATGGTTTCTTTCACATAGTTTAACCTCACAGGGACCTATCAGACATAGAGCGCTCAGCCGTTTTAACCATTCGAGTTTTGCATTTTCTGTGTTATATTAAGTTACATAGAAATACTCGCACAGGCGAGGCGAGGCGAGGCGTCATTCTGACGGCATTTTATGGTAGATGTACACAGCCTGAGTTTAAACTATGTAATGGATTTAATTATTTGAAAAAAAAAACAGAGCGGTGATTAGAATTTTACTTGTGTAGAGGTGAATGAATAAAAATGTAGGTGTGTAGGAAAAGTAAATGAGTATGAGTAGATATAGATAGATAGTTACTTGAAAGAAACAGAGATGGAACCGCAAGACAATTTAAGCGATTGTTCCGGTTCTTATCCGTGTCTTCGAAATGGATGTCGCAAATCTTTTTCTTCAGATAAAAAGCAACTTCATCAGGCGAATCTGGATCTCCTCCAAAAAGTACCACCCAAGCTCTAAAGCTATCTGGGAATCGATTCGGATTTGGAAAGCTATGAAGAGGTACTGTCCCTGAAAAAAAGGACGTTTTAACAAGTTTTAAGTAACTTTTAGGCAGATAGTATCTTAGCAAAATATGAAAGCTAACTTTGTCCAGCATTGTTCACTGTTCAAAAGTGCTATAAAAAGATAACTCACCACGAGCTTGGCAGCCCAGTAGACACCTATACGGCATTTTTACTATTTCTAAAGTGTCCCTTTCACTATAAAAACTAAGACTAAAAAATAACAACAACAAACACAACGGAATCATAAAGTCAATATTTTCAAATCACACAGTCCTAATAGCCCAAGAGCAAGTGTCAATGCACAAAAAGTGGAGGATATTAATCAACTCAACACTGTAACTCAAGAAAACATGGAAAACAGCACGAAATCTTCAACTAAATTCACAAAATTCGGAAACGCTTCGCAGTTTCGCACACAATTTTGTAATTCACGAGTGCTGCCAGTGCAAGATCTGCCTTTTCTACATTTACTACACTATAATACAATAATTTCCTTAAATTGTTAGACAATAAAATAATTTAAGTAGTTTGCTTATAATAATTGTATTTTATGAGTTACTAAATAGATTATTTACTTAAACGTAAAGTTAGTATAAAATAAACGGTAACGAAAGGAATGTATATTTTCCCATATCCAATCTAAATTATATAATGACAACACTGAGTTTTAGATTACACAAAATGCATAGTAATCAAAAACAGATGGCGCCACTATCTTTGAAACAAAACTTAAAAATTAAGCTGTATGGAAGCGTGACCCCCCTGGCCCTCTGCAACAACCTGCTGCAGAGTTGCTGCAACAACCTGCTGCCGTAGACAGAGAATAGATAGACTAGACATAACCATAGATTAAAAAAATAAGAAAGAGATACCCTAATACGAGTCTTGTAAAGTGTAAGCGAGAAACAGTTATGATCTTCTGTCCCTTACTCGCGTATGCGTTTTCGTTTGTTTGCCATGCCACAGCTCGATGTGTGGCAGACAAACCTACGTCAAATCTGGGATTTATCTAGTTTCACATTGATTTTCGGCAGTTATTCGTGTTTTTCTCCATAGGATTGTAGTTTTTATGTTTCGGTGCAGTTGAACGAAAGTGATACAATTACAATGCATATTTACAGCATTTTAGGCTGTGGAAGCCGCAATGAGCGAAAAGACGCCAACTTAGAGGTTATATTCGTAAGTGCCCTTAATTCTTCTCTTAGAGCTGTTTTTATGATGTGGAAGACTATGCAAAGGAATCAAACGCACGTAAAATGCATCTACTGTCCACCATTACCCCTAAATTAGTCGTGAAAACAAAATCGAGAATTTGATTGTTTTGGTGTTACCCGTCTAAATTATGTAGGTGCTCGTACGATAGATTCGCAATCTAACTACGACCATTTTAATTTCGAGGGTTTATACTAATTTTAGGGTTACCAGACTAATGATATAAAAAATCCCGTTGGCAAAGACGGCTAAATATGAAATAAAACTCACGCCTGATATCCCCTGGTGGGTAAGCAGAGGAATCAACCACTAGATCTTGGCCCACGTTTTGACGAGGTCCCAAACGTACCAAATATTGATTACATTGTACAAAATTATTTTACAGGTATATACCGATCTGATCAGGCTATATGGAAGCCACGGGTCACTTAGACTGGCAACCGACAAAGTATACCCGTGTTTGTTCCCGTCATTTCGAGCCCCATTGTCTTTGAAAAACAAAGAGTTTGACTTTTCTGACGGAAGCTTCCTTTACGGAACTTGCCAGCGAGGACTCCCTAAAATAAAATGAGTTATACGAGTAGGTATGTAGAATATTTCAGTTATTTAATATATTCGTACATTGTTATGTTATAGTTTACCTCACAAATCTATTCGAGTTGACCGCTCAATGCATTATTACTAAGGGCGTCATTTAAAACTACGTCTTAGTCCTGGGTCTATTATTTATTCAATCTCTAGCAAGGAGAATTAATTCTCCTTGATCTCTAGTAATTTAAATTGTTTTTTTCAACTCAGTTTTTGTGTTCCTTCCACTCTTCATGAGGCTACATCAACGTATTTTTCAATGCTTGCGGTTGCGAGTACTAGTAAAAGTGCTACTGATATTCTTAGGATGGACAGCCTGAAAAATCAGAATATACCTAGAGTCAACAACGCCGGTCAGTAGGTCTACCATATCTGGTGATGTTGATGTCCTCCACGTTGTATCTGGCGACGGACGGCGACATTGCTGTGCGTCTATGACAGACATTTCATTACAAATAAAACGGTCTACTGTTATAATATCTTACTTATAAGCGTAGAAAGTTTCATTTAGAATAACATGACTGTTACAGACGCACAGTAATAAATGTACCTACACATGATGTGGTGAAATAATTAACAGGTGGACTAAGTTGTGCTAAACATAAGTACAATTTGTTTACAGGTGGATGTCTCTCCTCGCAAAAACAATTTGATTAAGAAATTGGATCATGCATGTTTAAAGCTAAAGTAGCTGATCCTACTTTGCCGACAGAATGTTGTATGGAACATGGAATCTTCGATGGCGTACAAAAGCCTGTAGATGAAAAAAGATAAAGGGGGCCATCATTATACCACTAAAGACGTAATAACTATTTGCGAATTAGTTGAAATGTACCGCAGATCCAAAACCATTGGCCAGAAACATTATCACCTTAGTCTTTTACAAAAGTGCTTGAAAAAATGTGTCTGTCTAAATTTCTTTACAGATATATCAGATCACTTCGCCGAACATTCCTTTCTTGACAGCCACTATCCACTTTTGATTAAATGTATGTAAAAAAATATCTAAATACGACATACATCATGCTCCAAAAAAATAGTCAACGATGGAGAAAGGATAAGAAACTTTTATACAAAACTTAATTTGTTTAAAGAACATTGATAAAAATGGCATTTAACAGATATTTGCAATAATGTGTTATGTATGCAGAATCTTGATTTTCTGTTTGCGAGTTGTTAATATGCAAAACATACTTCGGGAATTATGTGTTATGCTGGCAACTCATAAAATACCTACTTCTATCTTCATCTCAAAGGTATACGCGCGGGCCTAGTCTATTCTATTCTCTGTCTGCGGCTGCTGCAGAGTTGCTGCAACAATTGGCGTAGCTGATTTACGAACGCACCTTTATCCTTATGTCAAATACCGCTGACATTCATTATCTGTGAACGTTTTTTTTTTTATTAAAAAGTCTTAATCTGGCTATGTTGTTGTGGATACTTTTTTTGCAATTTGCGTGATATAGCCATTCATAACATTAATAAATGCTCTAGAATACGTTATTCTTTCAACACCCTTTAATTCTGAGCCATGGCAAACTTTACAACGGACGGTAAAATATGTATAGAACGCGAAGTAGAGATTATTAACGTTTACAGCAAAGTAGACGATGTTTCCACACAGTTCGATATCGCTGAGACTTGCAAATGGATTTCGGACAACCGCTTCGAAAAGGTAACACGCTACAGTTGTACAGTCAAACAAAGACTAAGATAACCTATAAAACTATTTTCACTTATACTCAGACTACTCAATCTAAAATTCTAAACAATGTCCCAGGCCTGTGGCGTCTGAGTGGTCCCTTCACCAATCTAGTGTGATTGAAGGTGCTACTGGAAGCTGTATAAATCATATCTCGTTACTTAGTAGGTAGGTCTCTTTCTGCGAGAAGGCCTGCTGTTCCTTACATTTCTACTGTATATACTTCTCATCAAAATACTTCTTCCACACAACATCATCACCAATGGACCTGAAAAAACTATGTTACTGGTGCTATTAAAAAAAAGTGATTTCTCAAAAATAGACCTCAAATGCAGGAGAGATAGCCTGTGCTTTTCCCTTTGCCACAGAATATTTAATCAGTTGCAATATGACCTTGAAAACAACAACTAACCCGCGGATCGGGGGCTACCAAATTTTGTAGCGGGTATTCGGAAGCGAAATTAAACCTCATATACATTAACCGTTGTTTTAATGTCCCTTGTTTCAAGGCAACTTATGATTTGTAGAGTTGAGCCAAAGAGATAAAAACCATTGTTATAGTGTGTGGATCAGCCCACCAAAAAATCTACAGGTGAAACTGCATTTGAGACATAGTTTAATAGTGTGTGGATCAGCCCACCAAAAAATCTACAGGTGAAACTGCATTTGAGATATAGTTTAATAATCATGTTTTTATAAGTAAGACTAATTTTGGAGCTTTTTATCTATTTTTCTCCAAGAAAATGTAGCTATTGGTGTGGAAGTCGCTATTTTGAATGAAAACAAGAGTTTACTTGCACCGTAAGGACTCAGTTTCACTTATCTCGGTGTCAGACCAGGATTCCATGTAAATTCATCACAAACATGTAACCTATACCAATACTTTTACTCGCTTTTTATAGATCTGCCTCCAGTTCCCTGATGAATTGCTTCACATTAGTGCCAAAATATATGAAGAAATAAAACAGAATGTCGATGTGGACCTATATATCCTTGGAGACACCTCATATGCAAGGTAATGAAAATTAGTTCTAGTTCTATCACCACAAAGACATTATGCAAGGCCTACAAAGTCTCAATAAATAAAGATAATTTATAAATTTTTTCCTTTTTTGTTTATAAGTGTGATTTATCTGTCTATATTTCTTACAGTTGTTGTGTGGATTCTGTGGCAGCAATGCATGTGCAGGCCGATGCAGTGATTCACTATGGAAGGAGTTGCTTCTCCAAGACCGATATAGCTACTTACACAGTCTTGCCGAAGAGGCCTTTGGATATAGCAGCCACTTTGAAAATAACCAATGGATACTTTAAAACAGATGACAGTGTGAAACTTTGCTTGTTCTATGATGCTGAGTTCCAGCACTGTAAAGGTATGTGTAAATGAAGACTATCTGGATATTAAAGTAACAGTTCTGAATAGATGCAAATTTTCTCTATGAAACTCTGCCCTACACAGCTTTCAACAGTTTATTCATAGTATTCCACTAAAACTTGACAGATAATTTACGTGACTTGTTCGGAGTCATTGTTAAAAGTAATCCACTTCATTAATTATTATTTGTGTACATAATAATAATATCAAACCACTGTGGACTTTAGAAGTTAAGCTATCAATTAAGGAGAACACAGACCTGAACACAGAGCTTTTGTTAATGGCCTAGCACACATATCCGCGTCACAGTCACCACACTTATTCCCGTCGCCGCATCGCACTGTCTTTCATTTAGTTTCTTAATTTGACCAATGACGACATCCGCGCCTTGCCAGCCGCAGTGTCCATTGCGAGCTGGTCGGCGCGACTTCCGTCATCTGGAGTGACTGCGGCGCGTGCGGTGCGGCCAGGTCAAAGTTCACCTTTAGTATTTAATGTTGAAATCCTACAAAGAGCACAGAACAATAATATGCTGAAGAACCTGCCCTATGAATACCTCACACTGCTGGCAGTTATGTACCTATAATGTGTATTGTTTTTTATCCCTGACTTCTGTTTTAAAATAATAATAAATATAAAAAAACAGTTAAGGAAAAAAACCAAACAAACGTCTGCAGGGAAAGACTCCTTTGCTTAGTGTGGCACACATACCGGCTACGCAAAAAAAAAACCCTCTTCAAAGATAATTATTTATTTTGTCTCAGTCAGAATGAATTCCTTTTTCATATTTACAAACATTACACAGTAACAAAAACTGCATTTTCAGATGAGATCTCGCAGCATTTCTACCAGTTCTACCCTCAGAGCTTCATAGCATTTATCCAAAAAGAAGAAACGCCGAACAAATTTCTGGGTCGGGTAATCAACAACAGCAAAAAGGAGGAAATAGCGCTAGAACATTTGAGAGATTGCATATGTATTTATTTGGGAGCAAGAGGACAGACCCTGTTCAACTATACTATTTCCATTGAAGGTAATGGCTAAGTGGGTACGGATAACTTTCTCACCCATACGAAGCCGCAAGGAAGGAAACTGCATGGCAACCTTGTGGTGCATTCAGGCACAGATTAAATATTTAAAGCCCATGTACACTGGACTGGACTAGATATAAGCACTGTGCTGAGTCAGCTGCCGTTTGTAGCAGCAGGTGGTTTAATCAGTTTTTTATTGTACATTTTTTTTCTTCTGTATTGTACTAAAATTTTATTAATGTGTGTGTAACTGTGTTTGCAATGTTTGACTTTCCCTATAACATCAAAGTTTACGTTGACATGGTGCATCATACTTTCCATAGATTACAATACTTATGCATACCCTTCGCCTATAAGTTTCAAAGATTCTTTCTGCTAGCAGATCTGCCTCAAATCGCGCTATTTTACTCAAGTATCTCAAGGTGTTTCTACTCCTTTGGCAGCGTCTGAATGGTACCTCCAAGACCCACAAACCGGCACCATTGAACGGCGCGACGAGACGACCTGGTTCAAACGCCGCCGGTTCCTAATAGAGAAGTGTAGAGACGCCAACACTGTCGGCATCCTCGTCTGTAAGCTCTCGGGAGACCAGACGAAGGACATCATAAGTCGCATGAAGCAGTTATGCAAAGCCAATGGGAAGAAGAGCTACATCGTGTCGGTAGGCAAACCTAACGTGGCCAAGTTGGCGAATTTTCCCGAAGTAAGTTGACTTTTGATTGGTCGGCAGTTTAGTGACCTGGGTAGGGAGTCTCTAAAATGCATAGTTGATCAGTAGAATCATATTAGTATAGTAATATTTGTTCCAATGACACTGTTGGCGGTATAACCACTAATAATAGCATTGCAATAGATAGATTAATAGATTAGAATAGTTTTTTTATGTCTGGCTTTACATTTTTTTTTTCAAACTGCCCTGCAGTTTAGATAGATTTGATTAATTTTATACTCTTCATTGCAGACCATACATAGATTAGATAGAAGTTGGTTTAAATAATACTTTATTCAACTAAACAAAAATACTCACAAAACATAAACTTCAGACATAAATATTAAAAATTACCTTAGCATGTTCGAGGGCGTGGGATATGCCCTCCACATGATATGTGTATGTATGTGTGCTTTATCCTCAAAATATTTTTTGTTCATCTCAGATTACTTTCAGTCTCATTGTGAAACTTCTTCCAGATCGACATATACGTAATGATCGCCTGTACGGAAAACGACCTTTACGGCAACCGCGACTTCTACAAGCCCATCGTCTACCCTTACGAGCTAGAAGTAGCTTTGAACACAAACAGACCTCAGTACTCCAACACCCACATCACTGATTTCGACGAACTGCTGCCTGGCAGAAGGTACCACTGCGACATCGCCGAAGTAACAGATAGTACAGACGTTAGTCTAGTCACCGGGAAGATAAGAGAGACCAAAATCGAGAGTCACGGCGGAAACAGCACTGATTTGGTTGAAAAACAGAACTGGGCTCTGGAGAATATAGGCAGCAGTCTCCAAAATAGATCTTGGGCAGGTCTGGAACAGAAATTGGGGGAGACCGAGGTGAAAAAGGCTGAAACGGGTAGGAAGGGGATACCTTTGCAGTACGAGAATGAACCAGAATGATACAAATTAGTTTAACTTTATTTTTAGTATTTACAACATTTGGGTGAATATTGTATTGAGTGTAGACTAGATCAATATAATATATTTTTGATAGAAACAAATTTCTTTAAATAATCACCGTTATCGAAGAACAAGACCATTTGAGTTTCTTCTTATTGATTTAAATAAAACAAAAAAAAATGTAGAAACTGTCGGGAAAAAGTAAGGGATCGTTCAAGTATTACCTAAGCAGAATAGATCGACGGCCCCTACGTAAATCATCGAATCTGCAAAAGTGCTACTTTACAGGAGAGCAATTCAAAGTTCCATTTTAATGTGGAAGAATAAGTTGTTATAGTATCAGTAAACAAAAAATCCAAAAAATATCAACATTTTAGACTCTTTATTTCTACCCTAAAGTATATTATGTTATACTAAGTAATTTTAGAGATTTTACACATTCGATATTCTTCTACGTTACTTTTGGCTAGACAATCATCGAATGTGGCAGTTCCGATTGTATTCTTGGTTCATAATTATGTATAAAGTATCGAATGTGGCACATTCAATAGTATTCTTTGCCAAATTTATCTAATTTTAAGTATTTTGTGTCAGTTTCGATAAATATTTCTTTTTACTTTTATGATTTAGGTACTGCAATAAACCCCAAAAACCATAAAAAAAACTAAAAAATGTTGATTTTTACGCAGAATTTATTAAGAAAATACTACCATTTGAATATTTCGTCCTGAAACATTTAATAAACAAGTTTGCGTCAACACTAGTCAAATGACGTTACATTTTCAATAGCTACAATGAATAACATTACAGTGCAGAGTTACCGTCAAAGGTTAAGAAAGAGATAAGTTTAAAAGAGAGGACAGGGTAGTAAAATGACAAGTTAAAAAGAGACGAGTTAGGAAAGAGTAAATTAAAAAAAGAGACAAAGTAAAGAGATGTCAAGTTAAAAAAGAGACGAGTTTGCAAAGAGTCGATTTTAAAAAAGACACAAAGTAAAGAGATGCCAAGTTAAAAAAGAGACGAGTTAGGAAATAGTCAATTTAAAAAAAGAGACAGAGTAAAGACATGTCAAGTTAAAAAAAAGACGCGTTTGTAAAGAGTCAATTTTAAAAAAGACACAAAGTAAAGAGATGCCAAGTTAAAAAAGAGACGAGTTAGGAAATAGTCAATTTTAAAAAAGAGACAAAGTAAAGAGATGTCAAGTTAAAAAAGAGACGAGTTTGGAAAGAGTCGCGATTAAGAAAATTTCAAAGTCGACGGAGGGTTTTCTTTTTCCCTGCGTCAAAAATTGTCAAATGCAAAAGAGACAATTTTCTTTAATAATAGAATAAAGTCACTTCTCACAAGGGTAGGTTAGTATATTTTGATCGAAAGTCACCCATGGAATAACCTAAATATAAAACAATGACGTATTTATAAATGTTTACAACCCTTGGCTTCCTAAATATTTTTTTTTATACAGAATGCATAACAAGAGCAGTCGCGCTGTTGAATACAAGCAATCTACAAGACTATGCCATACGCATAGTCTCGGACAGCGCCTCAGTCCTACAAGCACTTAATAGCAATGTCACCAACAACAGCCTGATACTAGAGTGTCACCATGAGTTGGAAAAACTGTCTACAAGCAACCGAGTCACACTATAATGGATAAAGAGTCATAGCGGCTCCTTGGGAAATGATGCTGCGGGTGAACTCGCTAGAAGAGGCTCAGAAACTATAGTGGAAAGGCCCGAACCCCTGCTCCCACTCCATTACAACCAGTATAGGAAATGGTTGAGATCACAAACAAAATATCAGCATGCTGAACTCTGGACAACGGAACCTAAATGCAGACAAGCCAAGGAGGCTCTACCAACAATCTCGAATCGTCTTTGACGTAGCCTGCTTCGTCTGAGAAGAGCTGTGGTAATCCTAACAGGCCACTGCGCGCTGAATAGGCAACCGACAGCTCGCTTTACCGGGGGATGCCTGAAAGAAGAGGAAACACCCGCCCATGTGACCATCTACTGTAAAGGCGTGGAAAAACAACGGACCGCTATCGTTAGGAAGCTGGGATCCCTTTGGGAGGCCTGCAGTGATATCAGAGCATTGCTGGCCTTCTGGAAAGAGGTAGGCTGGCTGGAGTAAGCTCACACAGTCTTGCTACGAGCAATGGCCTTACTATGAGGCTAAGTGCGGAAATCTTCAGGAATAACTAACTAACTAGTCAGTTCTTGTGTCAACCGTTTTAATTAGCTCTTCGCTGTCGATGTCGATTATTTAAGCAATGAACCTCTTCAGTGTACCTAACTGCATGTGATAGGTGATCCTGATAACAAAAGAACAATCCCCACTCAACTTTGCTTACATATTAGACATCTATTTTAGAATAAGATTTATGTATAATTATTTAGTATACAGGAAGCACCTCCGCTCACACAATATAGTTAATAGGAAGTATCGAAAAGGTATAAAAATTTTATTGAAAAAGTTTATTTTACTAGTAAAACGACAAAAAATTTTACTGTTATATATCGAATATGCTGACAAAACCGCCGCTTCGGCCGCCTTGAGCGTAAAAAAATATCGTAAATGGTACATTCGACATTTATGCGTAGCACAGTACAACATCGAAAGTACCACTATCGATATTTTTTGGCCCATACAAAGCAATGAATACTCCCATGAAGTGGTAGTTTCGATTGTAACTAAACGGCTATTGACACCATACAATGTGAAAGTGAAAGTGAAAGTGAAAAGCATTTATTTCGATTGTAACACCATAACACAATTTATAAACAATATTTGTAGTAAACCAAAAACATAAAAATAAAGGTACCTCATACAATTATGTTGAACGAAATGTGCTACAACAGAAAAAGGCTGCAGCTCAGCAAAATGCTAGCCAGAGGCGACTAGCGCTGGTTTTCTGCTGCACCTAATTCGCTGAACTATGAACAAAATTTGACTATAAATAGAAAGAATAGACGAATACATACAATAATTGGATTAAAAACCTTTTTATAGAAATAAGCATAAAATCGAATAAAGTAATGGCCCAAAATGCCAGCAATAAAAATAAAGCAAATTTAATACATTTCGGCGTGTGTGTGTGTGTGTGTGTGTGTGTGAGAGGGAGTGTGTGTGTGAGGGTGTGTATGTGTGTGTGTGTGTGTGTGTGTGTGTGTGTGTGAGGGTGCGAGCGTGTGTGTATATGGGTGCGTGCGTGCTTGCGTGCGTGGATGTGCTGACACAAGACGGGTACATACAGGTAACACCTCAAGTAGCTAGGCAACTATAGGCAACTATAGTGAGGACTGTTTGTCCAACAGTAACATTTTATATTTGAAATGGCGGGGAGGCGGCGGGAGATTATTCCAACATTTAGTTGCCTGATAGCGAAAACTACCCTCAAAAGCTCTTGTTTTGTGATAAGGCGTTGCTAAAATCGGTCTTTGTGCCCGGCGCGAATTAAATCAATGTCGTATCTACCACTTTCGATTATTTTCTTTGTTAACCTTAAATATCATCCGTAAATGTGATTTAAAAACATTATAAATCAGTGTTACTCCAAAATTATGGAAATATATTATTCTTATACTTGGTTATAATGTCTAAGCAACTGGCAAGGTGAAAACTAGTTCTTAAAGGTGAATAAAAACACTTGCTGGTGAAGTAGTTATCTTTTTTTTCCGAGGGCTTCACGTGGATTTTCTTCCAAACGTATTAAATTCATCATTTTTCTACCACGTGTATTCAGGGTTACATTAATTTATAATCAGCATAACTCAAAAACAAAGAAATGCTGAAAATGTCAACATGGCCTCTTTTTAACACGATCGCGGCGAACATTATCGAGTCCGGCAGTTACAAACAGGGTTGGATTTAGGTACGATGAAAGGGAGAGCACAAAAAAACAAAAAAGATAGTATTTCAAGTATTTTGTGCAAAATTATAGTATTTTTGTATTTCGACCATATCGCCTCTATTCAGACGTTTTTTCCTAGGCGTGGATTCCCTCGGTATTTCGTCATTTTCATCCCCGCCCCCAACTTTACCCACCAACCATTCGTTTCAATTTCGATTCGAATGAACATGAAAAAATGAATGCACTCTCACAAAAAAATGCACTCACGACGAGACTACTTTATGCACAATCGTACCAACAGAATAACAAATAAAAGGAAAGTATCGAAAGAAAAAAAAAAAGAGGCGTTTTGTACGAAAAATGATGGAAAACGGCTAATACGCTACTTGCCTCGTATCAAATTTGACGCGATAAATGGATATTTCCTGTTTATGTTTAGGAATATTAGTAATAATATATAAGCGCATCTGCCTACCATGCGAGAGGTCCTGGGTTCGAACTCCGGCTAGGGAAAGAAAAAACTCAGGTCTTGGATGTTTACATGTTTATGACGTCGCTGTTTCTGGTTTTCACGACACAGTGTATCCTAGTGTGGGGCCAGAAGCAATGTGTGAGCCTGTATGTAAATGTTTATGTTATGTTATTGTCTTGAGTTTCTTTTGGACCGACGAACATAGTCTGTGGAAGGGGAAGTCCTTAGTCTAGTATTGGAACACACATAATATAAGCTACATAAAAAAGAGGCTTGCTCACAATATTTTCCTTCTGCGTCCCCTTCGACCAGTAGGCCTTCTGGTGCGCAGTGATACCGCCGCAGTTAATCGCCAATATCGGTGGTAACCCTTATCTAACGTAAGAAACCGAAATAGACTTTGCTAAGTAAATATGCAGGATGGCTGCAAAATTTGCAAATAAAAAAAATATTTTTCGCTTTTAAATCGGAACGGTGAAAACACTATCCGCCATCTTGAAAACACCTTTGGTTGTAAACAAACATCTGTCAGTCGTGCGTGCGTAGGTTCTATTGTGACTGATACTTCTTTCGTGGCACGAACTCTACCTATGTTGAATGTCAAACTTTGTTTACAAACGTAGAGGACTTCAAACCATAGACAAAAATGGCGGACCGCGTTTTTGGCTGTTTAGCAAAGCAACGTTTTAAAATAATGTTTTTGTTGCTTTTAGGTCCTCAAAAAATATACTAAAATATTTTTTGGTCTAATGGAAGAGATATTCAGCATTTAAGACATACTTGAAAAAAGACTCAAGTAGCGGATTATAGACTGTTCTAAAATTATAGTATTTTGTTGTACTCTCCGCAGTTATGGATAGTATACAGTGTGGCCCTGGATAAAGTGCAATCCCGAAAGGGGATGAAACTAGACCATGAATCATTGACTAGAAAAATATAAAAAAAAATTATAAAACATTATTGTAGGATTTATTGGTATTTTAAGATTTTCATGTTTCATTAAGGACTCTATGTACAAAAGTATTGATTTCTTCCAAAATAATGGGTCTATTTCTTTGAAATAAAAAAAAACAGTATGCCTAATACCTGGCGATGACCATGAAATAATAAATAGTCCGCAAAAAAGTAACTATCTTGGGTAAAAAAATGTATTTTTATGAAAAAAATGATTTTTTTAGACGTTTATTTTAAAAAACTTCAAATTACTAAAAAAATGTGCCCTATAACTATGTAATTTTATAGCTTACTTTTATTCTTTACCATTTTAGCTTCCAAATAAAAAAAACAATGTTCTAACTAAAAAAACACGCTATCTACGAACTTTTAAAGTGGAGCCTAATCGTGTTACCGTGCAGGTAGAGACCGTTTTTTCCATTGTTTCCGTCCTACTCTGTGCCCTTCGGCAGTCGCAGTCCTTTTGTTCTACACTCAGGTAGAGGGAAGGCGAGGGGAGGGGAGGCAGGGGGTTCGAAACAGGACTTACACAGTCGCTCCGATATTCTCGCCGCTGCTACTACTGTTCTCGTTCTCGCATTGTGTTCTCGTTGATTTGTTATTAAGTTTTTGTTACATTGTTGACTGTTACGTTTTCTACTGTTCGTTACGTTTGGACTGTTCCTGTTCTGCTGTTAAGTGTTGACGAAATGCCGCGATTGACAGAGTTCTCACCTCGAGAAATAGCCGACATGCATTATTATTATGGCATGTCACATGGTCGCACAACAGTCGCTCGGACTGCATACATAAATGCTTTCCCGGGCAGACTCATACCCTCAGCTCGAAATTTTCAAGAGATTCATAGGAGGCTCTCCAACATTGGACTTGGTTTGGCACGAGATCACCGTGAGCAACCAGCTGTCGTTATTGACAATGCGATAGAAGAGGCCATTTTAAACGATCTGTTTGCTGACCCTACAACAAGCATAAGACGATTAGCGTTGCGTCATGACATATCGAAGACGTCTGTCTGGCGAATTTTGAAAAAGGAGGGATTGCATCCTTTCCATTACCAACGAGTACAACATTTACACGAAAATGTAGATAATCGTCCAAGATGCGTAATGTCGACGTGGATTCTAAGAAAAATTAGAGCTGACCCAAATTTTCCCAAACGCATTTTTTGGATGGACGAAGCGACATTTACCCGAGACGGCATTACAAACTGCAGAAATTTGCACCAGTGGTCTCACGAAAATCCACGATTGAAGCGGGCATCTACTTTTCAAGTAAAATTTTCAATAAACGTATGGGCATCGACGACATTTTAATTGGTCCAGTCATTTTACCCAGAACCCTAAATGCTGAACGTTTTTTAGAATTACTACAAAATTTACCCATGTTGATGGAAGATGTTCCCCTGGCTACGAGACGGCGTGGGCGTATGTATCTCCAAATGGATGGATGACCTGCACATTATGGGCGGGAGGTGCGGCGATTTTTGAACGAAAATTACCCTGGATTGGCCGAGGAGGGCCAGTAGGCTGGCCAGCGCGTTCACCTGATCTGACACCCCTAGATTATTTTTTATGGGGTGTCATGAAGCAAAGAGTATACAGCACGCCAATAAATACCGAGGCACAGTTGCACGACCGAATAATTCAGTGCGCAAATGACATTAAAAATGATCCAGGAATGATTCGCAGAGCCACTAACCAAATTAATATTCGTGCAGTAATGTGCTTGCAAAATCGAGGAGGCCATTTTGAACATTTAATGCATTAAATAAAAATGCAAAATTGTAAATTACGGATAATTTTATTAATAAAGTTATTGTGATTAAAGTCTGACTTTTATTACCTACTAAAATGTAAATAACTCCTACCTAGCCAATTTTTTAGTTAGAACATTGTTTTTTTTTTATTTGGAAGCTAAAATGGTAAAGAATAAAAGTAAGCTATAAAATTACATAGTTATAGGGCACATTTTTTTAGTAATTTGAAGTTTTTTAAAATAAACGTCTAAAAAAATCATTTTTTTCATAAAAATACATTTTTTTACCCAAGATAGTTACTTTTTTGCGGACTATTTATTATTTCATGGTCATCGCCAGGTATTAGGCATACTGTTTTTTTTTATTTCAAAGAAATAGACCCATTATTTTGGAAGAAATCAATACTTTTGTACATAGAGTCCTTAATGAAACATGAAAATCTTAAAATACCAATAAATCCTACAATAATTTTTTATAATTTTTTTTTATATTTTTCTAGTCAATGATTCATGGTCTAGTTTCATTCCCTTTCGGGATTACACTTTATCCAGGGCCACACTGTATAGTACGAAGCATGAAATTAGAGTATAAATACTATAATTATAGTACGAAATCCAACCCTGGTTACAAACTGCGCGGTCTTGTCGCTGTCACGGTACATGGGTACATCATCGAAACTACCACATAAGATGATGTTCGTCATCCAACGAGAGGAGATATGATTTTGTTCTTGTCAAATAGTATATAAATAATTGGTTTTTACATTAAAAAAACATATTTATCATATAAACTATTCAATTTACTAAATATTGGTGCAATAAAACGAAATTGCGATTTTTGCAGATTCGATGATTTACGTATGGGGCCGTCGAGCTCGAGATGGTGATTACGTCAACAGTAGTTTTTACTTTTTTACACATATTGACAAGCCGCACATTGTCTGTGCATTGTCACATTGCGCACATTGTCGCTTATTAATCATAAAAAAAAATTAAAATACATTAAAAGAAAAATGCATATCGTCGCTTATAAGTACTTCAACAGCGCGAATATGCATTTTGAACTTTATAAACTTTTTCAACTTATAAGGTTGAGGGTAGAGAGTAGTACCTCGCATTTTTTCCGACAGTCAGATTTAAAAAAACGGCCAATTTTTTTTTTTTTTTTTAGAAAAGAAAGTACTACTTTTTTTCGTCTTCTGCGAAATAAAATTGTCTAAATGCACGTACGCGGTGTTGAAGTATAAGCGACGATATACTAAAGTTTACGTAACTATTGGGGGAGAGGGGGGTCAGAGCTTTGCTTAGTTTTGCAGACAAGGGAGAAGGGGGGGTTAATAATTGAATAAATCCCCTTACGTAATACTTGAACGGCCCCTGTCTCTATGGCAGATTAACAGGAAAATCGTAAACAATATAAACATGGCGATGATGGATACATTATGCATACATACATTATTGAGAAAGTATAAAACATTCCACACACATTAGATAAATTACTATCGTTTAAGCGAG
The DNA here is from genome assembly GCA_947310845.1 of Yponomeuta plumbellus. Lineage (NCBI taxonomy): Eukaryota > Metazoa > Arthropoda > Insecta > Lepidoptera > Yponomeutidae > Yponomeuta > Yponomeuta plumbellus. The sequence goes on along the minus strand of OX371193.1, from coordinate 23,676,911 downwards.
CACCCAGCTTAGCAGATGCTTGCACTCAAAAACCACCCTTCACCTTCCATTCCAGACAACCTGACTCGCGAATTTAACGATCACTCTGCAAAAACTGTTAAGTTCATTTACTAAGTTGTCTAAAACAGAACTACTCTGTTATTGACAAAACGCAAGACCTGAATTTCTTCAAAGCTATCTTCTGACTTTCATGATTTTTATTTGATATAGACAAATTGACGCAGTTTCAAAGACTGTATGAAAAAAAAAACATATGTTTGCTTATTGCGAGTGGTTTTTCGGTATTGAGTTTTTGGTGAACCATTTCGACGACTTCAAAGTGTCGAAATGTGGTTTTTAACAATAAAGTGTTCTCTACCTACGTAATATCTATCTGTCTATTTGACAGTTAGGAATAGGTTAAATCAGACAACTCCATACAGTAGAGGACTTACGAAGTAACGCCACAGAATACATAATGCATAATAGTACAGGTACAGAAGATTCACTCCGCAAAATCAATTAAAGAAAAAGGGACTCTAGCAGCGATACAATAAGGTTCAATTCAGATCGCACGGCGCGCTAAAAAAGCTACGTTATATTCACCTACATGTTGCCTCTCTTTCTACCGCGTAACTATTTGCCACTCCGGCCGGAGTGGTCGCCGCATGTACTTACGCGTTCGATACTGACACGCTTAGTGAAACAGGCCTGGTAACGCCCCTGATTTGCTACGATCTCCTGAAGAAAGTGAGAGATAACTGTTTTTATTTCCTAATATCACCACTATACAGATTCTTACCTAGTGTGGAGACCACTGTAACTCTAGTATGTGTATTTGTTTTTGGAATAAAAAATATTTCATTTCATTTCAATTATAGAATGACTACGTGCGAACGAGTCATATCGCTAATAAGTGGATCCAGATTGAGTTAGCAAAATAGAACTGTAAGAACAGAACATATACTAAACTCGCGACGCACTTCACATGCTCTGGTTCAAGGGATTCTGGGGCGACTTGAGCCACTCCTTTCTTAGCAACTGCTTGAGCTGGGACAGACGCAGCGTCGGGTTCTCAGCCTTGAGGCGCGGGAGGGTGCTCTCTTCGAAGGCCGTGTAGGCCGCCTTGAGACGCTTTTCTGGGTGCCTGTCCATCTCTGCTTTGGAGTCACTGTCGGGAGAGATAGGTTACGAGTTTAGCCCTGCGGAAATGCCTAGAACCCTGTAATCCCAGCCCTACAGATAACGCGAGTAATCTAACTAACAGCTGATAAATGCACGCATTTGTCGTAAAAATTCCGCCAATTCGCACCAAACGAACTCATGTGTGATGAGAACGACAGAGATATGGAACGCGTTGACGTCGGCGGTTTTGTCTGAGACATTATAATCTGGGATCTTCAAAGTAGGTACAACTTAACGGGCATCCTCAGAAGAAAGAGTACCATAGAAGGAGGAATAAAATAAAAAGTAACAGTTGTATAGCTGTCCATGTTACTCTTACGATAAATCACTGCGCCAGAAAGAGACAGCTGTAGTGTACTCATGCACTAAAAATGTTACAATCGTACACGGTTGCCACAGATTACTGAACAAAGCCAAAATCGATAGGGCTGGGACAAACACCATAAAGATGTCGATATTATTTATTCCGATCTACATAATCTGTGTATTTTTTAAAATTAATGGTGGTAATTAAGTATTAATATTAAATGATAAAAAAATCATACCTCTTTTTCACAATTTGCAAAAAGTATCTTTTCAATCCCATCACCATGTTTAATAGTGATTTTTCGGACCCATGGCTGTGTACCAAAAAACCTACGACTAAATTCCATTATTCCAATTCCAATAATTTAAATTACAGTCATGGGCCCATGATAATCACTATTATCACCATTATATATCTATCTAATTATCAATGTATTTATCTCTAAAAAAATATCATTTTTCCCTTGGTGGTGCTAGTGAACCAGCTGGAACCCCTTACGGTTATGTTATTATGTGCTAAGTGTGGTACATACCATATAAGTTACAATAAATATTCATAAGTAACAGTAAGTAATTCTACATCAGGTTTTCAATAATATAAATGGGACTAATAGGGCTATAGCGAATCGAAAAAAGATTTTACCAAGTTATGTGGTAACATGGCAAAAAGTATATGTACGGCGAATATAGAACCTTTTTTTTTATATATGTTTGCAAATCATCAATGATCACCATATACAGCGCCACCAAGTTAGTCCGCTAGGTGGCGCTCTCCGCACTAGTTCGATATAAAAAGGCTCCGTGACAAAAAAATAATTAAAATAGTAAATATCATCTAATAATTGCAAATTTACTCTAACAACGTGTGTAAAGATATCAGTGTTGGATCTAATCGATAAACAGGAAGAATACTCACAAATTGCAAAGATTGGAAGGATTGTAAGGTGCCGAAGAATTAAAGAAATTACAACAGGAATCACCAGCGAAAGCGGTCACAAACCAATTAAATACAGTGAGTAAATTTGTTTTCTACACATAAACACTGATTTCACAAATGAAAACAATGAATGTTAACTCAAATTCATGAAAATTCTTAATTCGCTACAGTTAAAAAATTAAATCAGTTTTGATATCAATACAACACATCAATAGAGTATTTGCAGCTAACTTCACCTAGCAAAACAGCTGTTTGCTAGTGCAATACTATTATCGACACAACAAAATAATTACCGACACAGTTGAATTAGAACCGACTCGCAGGCTCAAAGACAGTAACGCCATCTATTAATCACCTGTAAAACAAGTTAGCCCACCACTATTCATACAGTCGATTAGAACTCGCACCCAAGATCCATACAACTAAATGCCATCTAGTGGCGAGTAGCTATACTACAACGCAAGATAGAAGAACCAAACCAAACCCATACGGGCATTATTTAAAGATCGGTTCTATAGTTTGTATTGTTAAACACAAAGTGCGAGGGCGCTAGTAGTCATAGAAATGAGTGATCAAAATCAAATGATGGAGATGTTAAGCCTTTTAAGATCACAAATCAAAGAAGACACTGAAAATTGTTTGCAAATAGTCGAAGAAAACATAACCCAAAATATAACACAGAAAATAGAAGATAAATTTAGTGTTTTTGAAACAAAAATACAAAATATTATAGACACACAAGAAAAAAAAGAAAATCGATTAGATGATATAGAAAGAAAATTGCGTCAAAGAAACTTGATCGTCTTTGGAATCGCGGAAGAAGAGAAAAGTTACCACGAACTTGAAGACGTAATACTTCATATTATCAATTTTAAGATGGAGGTAGAGTGCGGGCGCAACGATGTAGAGTTTGTTAGAAGGATGGGGAAAAAGAGCACCAAACCTAGACCAATCAGACTAACTCTCACAACATTTGGCAAGAAAATTAGTATTCTACAAAGAAAATCACGATTGGAAGGATCTGGCTCATACATTAAGGAAGATTTCCCCCCGAAGGTGCTGGAAAAGAGAAAATCTCTGATTCCTCAACTCCTTGAGCATAGAGAAAACGGAGTCTCAGCCATTTTGAAATATGACCGCATTATAATCCGCAACAAACCTAATAATAAAAGAGCTCTCTCGCTAAGCCCTTCAGATCCCACAAAAGAAACAAAAACTTCGAATAAACCTGCACAAATTACTAAGAAAACAAAAACAAACTCTACGCCTTCAACGAGCAAAAGTAATAACCCTGTACCGTCAACAAGCAAACAAACAAAAACTGTAAAACCTAGTCAGTTTATAACGTCATTTATTAGAACAACACCACAACGAGAAAAACAAACTTCACTGACTAGCAACGAATAGCAATTATTTACGGCACCCACACATAATAACGCCACCATGCGGAATACGAACACTGGACTGACAACTTTAACTAATATTCACACAGAAACAACTCCACTCCCAATTCGGGTGGTCGCCGCGGGAGTAGAAGACCAAAACCCTCCATGCAATCCAAATTGCTTGAAGAAAACGCCACAAAGAAATCAGAATTTGAAAATATGTACCTACAACATACGCTCACTGAAAGCAGAAAACAGAATCATAGAATTGGAAAAAGCAATTACTAAAATTAAATATGATATAATTGGTATTTCAGAGGTAAAGATAACAGGCCAAACTATTATAGAAAAAAATAAATACATGCTGATGTACCGTGGAGATAAAAAAGGAAGAAATGGTGTGGGGTTCATTGTTGCACCATATTTAAAGAACTGTATTATGGATTTCAAAACTTACTCGGACAGAGTTTGCAGATTGGACTTACTAATTGGGAAAGTGCTCATAAATATAATTCAAGTTTATGCACCTACAGAACGAAAAATAAATAAGCTCCCCGTCCTAAACTTTTACAAAGACATACTGAAAGCTCTAGAAGGTACTTCAAAAGATACTATAATAATGGGTGATTTCAACTCTACCATAGGTATACCCCTAGAAGAAGAAAAAGATATCTGCGGTCGGTATGGCTATGGCGTGAGAAACGAAAAAGGAGAGCTTCTACTGAGCTTTTGCTTTGAACAAAGATTTTCCATCGCCAATACATTGTTCAAAAAACCTGAAAAAAGAAAATGGACATGGAAATCTCCCGATGGAAAAACTCTAAACGAAATAGACTATATACTCGTGAAACAAAAACAGAAAGCAGAAAATTTGGAAGTATTTGCTACAAAATTTTCCACAGACCACAGGATGCTACGACTGACGTATAAAATAAGCATCACCAGGAAATGTCGAAGCAAATTTGGACAAAAAAATAAAAATTATTCGCCAATAGAAGCCGAATCTTTAAAGAACCTAATGGCTCTTCATTTACCGGACACAAATTGCGATGACATCAACCATACTTACCGATCAACTGTTTCCGCCATCAAACATTGTATAACAAAATTACCAAAAATTAGTAGCCCAGACATGACTCAAATAATTGATAAAAAAATACAGACACTTATCGATGAAAGAGAAACCCTTAAAAATACATATCCCCGGACTAAGACACAAAAATTAAGACTCCAAAAACTTCATAAAAAGATCAAAAAGTTTATTATAGCAAGCAAAAAGAAATTGAAATTACAATGTCTAGAAAAAGAGTTGGAAAACAGAAGCTCTACAAAATACAGCAGGAAGAAGTACGACCATAAAAAAGAGTGGATACAAACAATACGAAGTAATACAGGTCAAGAAACAACTAACAGGAAAGATATATTACACGTTGCGACAAACTTTTACTCGACTCTATATTCAAGTAAAGAAACCTCCACAGAAGCTTGCCATAGAGTCTCTGAACAAGTCCCTAGACTACTTACACATGAAATAGAGAGAGGAATAATACGTCTAAAGAAGAACAAATCTCCCGGAGAAGACGGCGTGTCGACGGATACAATTATCGCTATGGTAGAGCCCCTAGCGCCGCAACTAACAAGACTATTTAACAATATGATAGAGAACAGTGAAATTCCCGAGGACTGGCACCACTCAATAATTACTCTACTTTATAAAAAAGGCGATCCGCACATGATGGACAATTACAGACCAATAAGCTTACTACCTACCTTATACAAGCTATTTTCATCAGTAATCCTGCACAGAATATCCACCGCCTTAGACGAACAACAGCCACGGGAACAAGCCGGTTTTAGAAAGGGCTACTCCACAGTTGACCATATATTTACGCTAACACAATGTATAGAAAAATACAACGAGTACAATAAAACAATATATCTAGCGTTCGTCGATTACACCAAAGCATTTGACTCTATATCACATAAATACCTTTGGGAGAGCTTGAAAGAACAAGGTATTCATGAAAAATACGTCGAAATGCTTAGAGTAATCTACAGCAACTGTAAGGGCAAAATTAAAACGGAGAGAGTCGGTCCTACTTTTGCTATTAAACGAGGAGTGAAACAAGGAGACCCTGTATCGCCAAAATTGTTTACAGCGATACTTGAGTCGATGTTCCGGAAACTGGATTGGTCAAATCAAGGTCTCAACATAGACGGCGAACGACTGACACATCTTCGATTTGCGGATGACATCGTTATTCTGGCTGAAACACATATCGACTTACAAAAAATGCTCAATACTCTCAACACGGAAAGCCAAAAAATAGGACTCTACATGAACCTAACAAAAACTAAAATCATGACCAACAGAGACTCGATCCCTATCAAGCTGGACGATACAGTCATAGAGTATGTGAGTGAGTATGTCTACTTAGGACAGCTAATAACGATGCACGACTCTACCGCCAAAGAAATCGACAGAAGAACAGCTATAGCATGTAAAAAATACTGGGCCAATAAAGATGTATTCAAAAGCAAGATCCCAATACATCTTAAGAAGCGACTGATGGATAACACCATATTGCCATCTCTACTATATGGTTGTCAGACGTGGGCTTTGACCAAAAAATTAGTTCAAAGAATAGCGACGTTCCAAAGAGCTGCAGAGCGATCGATGCTGGGTCTCAAACTCATCGACCGAGTCCCGAACGCCGAGATAAGAAGACGGACTAAGGTCATAGACGCAGTATCGATGCTCTGCAAGCTCAAGTGGAAATGGGCGGGCCACCTCGCTCGTGTTTCAGATGGCAGATGGAGCGCGCGCGTGCTGCACTGGTACCCGCGCGACGCCACCAGGGGGCGCGGCCGCCCGTGCGCACGGTGGAGCGACGACATCGCACAGCTCGCCGGCGCTACTTGGTCAAGACAGGCACAAGACAGACGACAATGGCTTCGCATGGAGGAGGCCTACATCAAGTTATGGGTGCCCTAAAAATCATAATACTTAATATAAACTTCTAAATATTGTTTAATTTTTATTAAGGGCAATAAATGGCTTTTTTATTTTTATTTTATTTATTTATCTTTTCAATCCCATCACCATGTTTAATAGTGATTTTTCGGACCCATGGCTGTGTACCAAAAAACCTACGACTAAATTCCATTATTCCAATTCCAATAATTTAAATTACAGTCATGGGCCCATGATAATCACTATTATCACCATTATATATCTATCTAATTATCAATGTATTTATCTCTAAAAAAATATCATTTTTCCCTTGGTGGTGCTAGTGAACCAGCTGGAACCCCTTACGGTTATGTTATTATGTGCTAAGTGTGGTACATACCATATAAATTACAATAAATATTCATAAGTAATAGTAAGTAATTCTACATCAGGTTTTCAATAATATAAATGGGACTAATAGGGCTATAGCGAATCGAAAAAAGATTTTACCAAGTTATGTGGTAACATGGCAAAAAGTATATGTACGGCGAATATAGAACCTTTTTTTTTATATATGTTTGCAAATCATCAATGATCACCATATACAGCGCCACCAAGTTATCTGTTCAGGTGGGTAAAATTGTAACTAAGTAATTAATTGTAAATCCTGTTCCCCATTTTTTGTTTTATTTATTCACTTACTAAGATTTATAGATATATGTTCATTAAAATTGAAAGATTAAAATATTCTCCTTTTTGTAGGTAAATTTCTCAAATGTTACTACTAAATTCTCCACTAGCGCCGCTATCAACTGAACAGATGAGATGGTGGCACTGTAAGAAAGTATAATGAATAAAACAAGACCAAAATAGGAAAAACTATATAATAACATAACATAGCATTTACACACAGGCACATATATTGCTTCTGGCCCCACAGTAGGATACCCTGTGTCGTGTTAATAGATTACGTATTTGTTTCCAATAAAAACCTACCACCTAGCATAGTTACCTCAAGGCACCCGTTGTAATAACATCATCAGTCCAGGTTCGATGGAATAAAATAAAAATTGAAACCAAACGATTTATTGGTACAAGATTATTTGGCATCAAATAAAGTACGTAGTTTCAAGCTTTTCACATAAAAAGTGGCAGGTTGCAGCTCAATAGAGAAGAAACCAACACGTATTACTGTAATGTATATGTTTTTTATCCCTGACTTCTGTTTTACAAGTACCTATTAACGTTTTTTTTAACAAAAATGTGTCAGCCATAATGTAAAAGATAATATTTTATGAAATTAAAATGAAATCAGCTTGGTTGCAGCTCACGAACATTGTCCATTTCCGCGGAGGTCGCAACCTGAAAATTGTTTTTATTTAAGTACTTCACGTTGTTAACTTCCACATAAAAAATAATAAAAATCACTTGCACCAGAATCAGACTATGATAGCATTAAACTAGTTATGACCTTTAACTGCTAAACGTTGTCCAGGATAGAAAAAAACACCCAGTCAGGCAATAATCAGAGAAAAATTCTACAAGTGATATACGGCGCCTTGCAGGTTGGAACTGACAACCTGTTTTATTATCCAAGTGGAGTAACCACAAGACCAACGAGACAGTCGGGTCTCATGTGAAATTCCTGATGTACATACATACAGCAAAACGTGCACCTCAGTCGACATAATTGTGCAGTATGTAGACTTTATTTAGTTTTTAGTATTATTATAATGTATAATTATAACCTTACCAATGATCTGCGGGCTAAGGAAAAGCGTAAAGTAGGTACGGCACTTGTTTCCAACCTACGCCACTTACTATTGTTTATGAAACAGTCGCTTGCTGCAAATGCGGTGTAAATTTTTCCAAGACTACTTTGTACGTGATACTGCGTAATCGACATTTGTTATTTTGTGCTGTCTTCGGGTAACCTGCAATAGATAATTAACAATTAAAACAACTATACGAACGCAAGAAATAACTAAATATGCTCTACGAACTATCGATACTTTTTTTCACTGAGAAAGTGGGAAAGTCCCATCCCTATTCCCCTACAACAAACAACAAACTTGTATTATGATTTATATCGAAAATATCACAATAATCATGATGAAAACACCATTCTCTAATAGCTAATTTGCAATTCTAGTAGCCCATAGTTGAAATCTTAGAGAAAATACACTTTTAGGTACACAAAATTGAGACTTACCGGTGGAAGCTGATGAATGTTGTTTCATTATCTTCTCGGGAAGAATGAGATATACATTCTAACACAACACACGCCATGCCGATGGTTATTTAAACTATATACCATGAGAATCCACTAAAATTCACTTCAAATGGTGCTTTAGTAAATATAAAATACACAAGCTTCTTGAAAACGGCGCACTCCCAAACCTCTTGTCGAACACACTGCCAAACACAGAACACCCTCTGCCAAAACAATGTCATTGGGCGGCACATTGCATGCCGTCATTTTCTGAGCCGTTCTAATTTGGTCGCGTAATGGTAACCAAAGGTAACCAACTGACGTTTAAGGGTTGTACGCTCGAAAAAAGCAACAAAGACACGACTATATTTTTCTCTTTCTAACACGCAGCTTGCGGCTATTTAAATTGACGAAACAGACTATGTGGCACCTTTTCATTTTTTAACGCTCCTTCTATGGTACTCCTTCTTCTGAGCGGGCATCTTTACCATCAGGCAACACAGTCAAGTGTTTGTGCTAAGCATAACAGTCTTAATTAAAAAGGGCACCCCTGATATACCCTTGACATACTCACTTGGACATTTTCGTTTTTATTATGTACTAGTTTTATTAATTGAAATGACATTTTATTTAGGTAGGTATCACAAGTTTGTACGCCCAAAGGCAAGACATAGAGCGACTATAATATTTATATAACATCTTGTGTTACTTACCTATGTTTACAAATAAATTAATTGATTGATTGATATTAAACAACATAAAACTAATATTGAAATTGTGCAAAAGCAGAAAGATTTAATACAATTAACAGTCATAACTTTAAGTATGCCTGCTTGGATACCTACTTGAATTTCAAACTTTAATTGCATCAAGGTTCCAGCAGATATTATGGTTATGAAATCATCACTTATCAGACCATGGAGTTTTTAATTTCGCTGTTTGCTTCTCCACTACATTCAGCCCCAAGGCAGCGGCTAACATAACCATTATAAGTAAACAACAAATGGAATGTAAATTATTTACATTGAAATAAATTTCTGATTTCTGAACACCATAGGGCAAAAATACAAACAATAATTATAGTTGAAAAAATTAACTCATCAGGCAATCCAATTGCACACAAAGACACGTAGATGGACTCCTGAAAAACGAATGTGAAATGAGATAGATAACATAAGTGAGAGACCTGAGAACAGAGATGGCTTCATCGACAGACTGTGCAACCTCTCCATCCAGCTGTATCCTGTTGAGATTCTCCTCCAAGGCCGGCTCCTCCACTGTCACTCTCGACGGCTGTGGAATACAACACTAATGTATAGGTAGGTACATTATGGATTATTATCATCCTAAATAAATAAATAGAATATTGAATAGATAACATTGGCTCAAGAGAAAATTATGGTGTTCTCATGTTTCTGCGAGGGACAGCAGATTATAATGGGAGCTGCTGGGAGACATTGGACTAGACTAGCACTGGACCGGATGGGTTGGCGTGAAAGAGAAGAGGCCTATGCCCAACAGTGGGCTCTATTTATGGGCTGATTAGATTATAATGAAGTATATAAAATTCTCTTAGTGTTTGTTATCAAGGTTATTTTTTAACTCAAAATTATTATTTTTCCAGTATCTAGTAAAGAATATTCTAATTAATCTTTATTTATTATAGGTCTTTCTCTACTCACCATGATTAAGCTCTATAAATCAGAGTGAAACCTGGTCAGACTCTTCTGATAAAAAGTTAAGTATGTGTATCCGGAAAATAGTCTATAATGTGTAGTGCATAAGAAAGTTTTATTTCAAAAATAGCAACTATTGTTTTCTTAAATATGTACTTTGTTAAAATTTGTTAATAACAAATACTTACAATTTATACTTACAAAAACTAATTAACTTCCTTTGTCATTGTCAAACTCTCATTGACATAAAAAAATGGCCTTATGATGATCACACACTGTAATCTTTTCATCTTTTTATGTGATATTTTACTGTGGTACATAACTATTGGTGCACATGTCAGACAAGTAGTTTTTTTGTTTACTCAAGTTGGCGAAGATTTCCTTCTACCTAGCTACTTTAGTCAAAAATCCATCATGCATCCTTACCACAGGCTTGACCTCAGTCTTGGCCACCTTCTCCTTGAGCCTGCTGATGTCCGAGCGCGTGATCTTTGGTGCTGGAGCCGGCTTCACCACCTTGATAGATTCCATCTCCTTCTCGAGCAGCGCCTTTGCCTCTGCCTTTTTCAGGAGTTGCTCCTGCCGTTTCTTCTCTTCTTGTTCCTGAAATAGATAAAAGTGAGTTAAGCAGTTGGAGACAAGTCGTCATTGTAATACCGCATCACTACCTGGACAAAGATTGTGTTTGACTGTAGATAAATATTTATGTTATGTTGTTATGTTATGATTCCCACTGGAGCCTGCTATACTTAATTTGTATAAATGCGGTATTAGTTCCTGGTTCTTTTTATGTTTGTAAAGTTCTTGCCTGGGGTACCTTGGCACATGGTATCTTAATCCTGGTCCCAAGATGAAGGCAAATGACTGTCTTGTGTGGAGAAGATTAATAAACGTATTAATGGGTTTTCCATTCATTAAGGCCGCAATGACCTGTGCAATAAAAATATATGTACATAAATCACAAAGAAGTAGTTGAGCAGTCAAATATTATGTTATTAGTGTTCTAATAATATGCATCACATACTTTACCCTTTTTTTTTACATAGACAAGGTGGACATGTGTTGTGACAACGCTCATATTCAAGAACAAGGAGACAATTGGCTGTTTATAGGCTGCTAATGTAATGGAGAAGTCTACCTTCTTCTGCTGCTTTTTGATGATCTTATCGTCGTCATCCTGCCAGGCTGCATCTTCTATCTTCTTCTTGGCTACTTGCTCTTTCTCCTGTTTCTGATTCTCCTTACGTTGGCGGGCTGCCACCGCCTTGCTATTTTCGCCCACAAACTTCTTAGGCATTTTGTAGCTGCTTAGGTGCTGGAGTTTTATGGCAATTTATGTAAAACGTTTAGGGAACTCGTGACCGAATTGATCAGTAAAATTAATTGCTTTTGTCGATTACTCTGCCGGTACACAATTTGTTATTAGCGCGCAGCTTAGTTGTTGTTACTTATTGCTCATCTTTGTCAAATAGGTTAAAGAGGTATTCTAGCACAGTAAACCTTTATATATGTGTAAGAGTATGAACATTCTCTATATCAAATAAACTATTTGTACAAAACTTACGAGGAAGCAATAAAAACATAACCTGGTTAGGAAAGGTATATTTTTTTCTTGCAGTACGTACCGTATAACAGAGCGTGTTTTCTGCCCAAATAACAAGAATTTGCACGATTGATTTGCTCAGATGAGGATTAATGGAATATTCCAATAAAAATGAGTACAAGTCTGATTCAAAGGAAATTCAATTTCAGTAGGGTTAGTGTTCGTTAAACATCGATAGTACTATCGATTAATCGATAGTCGGCCCACTATCGAAACATTCGATAGTCAAAAACAAAAAAATCGAATGTTTTATTGATTTTGAAACGCAACTCAATAAAGAATTTTATAAGCTGTGGCGGTAAGTTTGGTGGATAATTACCGAGATTAAACTGTCATATTCTGTTCATTCATTCCAGCATATTTTTTGCACAGTTCGTGAATTGAAAAGAAAATAGTTAATTAACACATTTGACATCTGTAGTATACATCTGTAGTACATCTGATGAAACCGATTGTAATGTGATGATCTCCTTTTCTTGCCCAGTCATATTAACTTTTAATAATTATAATATTAACTTAACGGGATAACGGGCGTGAGTTTTTTTTTTTTTTTAACTTTTAATAACGTAAAATTACACCGTAATTTATTTATTCATGCGTTTCATTTTGCTTTGAGATACCTGACAAACTATCGATTAAATATCGATAAATCGATAGTTTTCTTGGAAACTATCGATACTATCGAAATCGTAAACTATCGATGTTTAACTAACACTAAGTAGGGTAAAAACTTAAAACTGAAAGCGTCTTTTGACGTAAAGTTTTTATTCTGTGTGGGTGAAGATAGCTGGACTAAAATGATTTCAAAACGTAGCCTAGCTGTCAAGCTAAACATGCTACCAAATAAAAAAGGATACTAGATATTCTTCTACCTCTCTTTAACACACTACTATAGGAGCATGCTGGCTCTTTCTATCGCAGTAATTAGAAAACATTAGATTTTTCGCGTACTCATCGTAATATTGTGTTTGGTCCTCCAGCCAGTTTAATTTTCAGTAATTTCAGCTTTCCGATTTCCCTGTGTTCTCAAGATAAGTGTGAATGATGGCTTTGGTAGCCTATGAGAATAGTGACTCAAGTGAATACGAGGATGACGACCAAGAACCTACTATTACAGCAACTCTGGTCACGAAAACCGAAGGTAAAATTGCCTTTTATCATCCAACTGCACCCATAAAATAAACAAATAGTAAACAAACGATTTCTATTTGACGTGATACGTTAGCTTTTCAATTAGAAATCGAAGGACTAGGCTGGTTAGTGGTTAGTCCTACTACTCTTACTACATAATCTAATATCATATCTGACTCAAATATTACAAGCCCCAATTTTTCAATCCAATCCAGAGCCATCCTCATCAAAACCGTTGGATCCAGTCACAGACCCATCAGAAAACGGGAGTCTATTCAACCTACTGCCACAGCCCAGCAGCAAGAAGCCTGAGGTGGTAGAGGAAGATGATGAGTTCCTCCATAAGAAGGCACCAGCAATAAATGTAGCCAAACCTAAGGCCCGCATCACGGTGCCTTCTTTGAGTGATGTAAGTTTCTATTCAAAGAATAAGGTCTTAGTTGTTAATTTTCAAGTTAGGCATGCAACACCAATAATCTTGAAAAGCCTCACACATACAGCCCTATTTCTCCCACAAAGCCACACAAATGCTGTCCAGTGATAAACACATGAGAAACATAAAAAATATTATTTCAAAGTTGTTGGAAGTACTGTTACAAAGGTTAATTTATGTCTAATTTTATAAATCATTATAAATCTAACTAATTTATGTCAAATGTATAAGAGTTTATTGTCCAATACATTAAAAAAAATGACGTGGTCGGCACTGACCATCAGACGCTCGACCTATAGTTACGTCTTTTGTAACTTTTCGTCCTGGTGTATAGGTACTTCCTTTATCCTCTATACTGAAGTCATTTTGGGCAAAAAAAGAATTTTTTTTAAAGCCCTGTTTTTTTAAAACTAGCACCATATTATGTTTCTAAGTCATGGTTAGAATGTCCTCTTAAAGTTTGTCAAACATATTCAAAGTCACCCTGTAGAAACTATTTCCCCGAGAAAGTTCACAACTACTTTGAAAGAAATTCATTTTGCTCATCACAAATAATTTAACTGTAACCAGTGGACACAAATTACAAATTAAGGTTATTAATGTTTACCTAATGTGTAAAGAGTACAAACATTTTAGTTCGAAAGTATTTATTTGTTATGCGGATCTACTAAGTAAAACTGTTTTTTTAAGTAACACTAACATGAATGAGAGATAATACAGACACACTTTGCAAATTCGATCTGTAAAACAAGATAGATATGTTTTTTTGAGATTGGTGCCTCTGCCTACCCCCTCGGGGATAACGGGCGTGAGTTTATTTTTTTTATATGTTTTTTTTTCTTGGTGGGACTAGTACACCCTGGATCGCCCCAATCATGACCACCTGAGTAATTTTATCTCCACCAAATCTTGTGTATTTTTAGTTCAAAGATGTGGACGCCGTGCCAAACAAGAAGCCGAAAGCACCAAGCACAGTAAGTTGATAAGATTACACACAAATAGCCCCACGAAGTAAGCACGGGTAAGTGCCCCATTTTTAAATAAAAGCGAAAATTTAAAAAGATGTTTTTTAAGGTTTTATACATAAAAGGGGCAAATTGGACCCTATAACTATGCCAATAAAGAACTTTATCTTTTGAACGGTAACAAGTAGCCAGTTGAATGTTCACAGAATATTTGTTGCAAATAAATAAATTAATGAATGAATGAACAATACAGGGTGTGCCAAAAAATTGTGTCAAGCGGGAGTCCAGATACAGAGCACCCCTAGGGGTACACGAATCAGCCCCATGTAGGTTCCGCGCACGTTCTCCCGCACATGCTGAGCACGATGCATTTTTGCTGACAACCGTAAATTCTATTTTCTGTTATTCAACATTTGTGCTGTATTGGTGGTCCCAAGAAACGCATTTTTACTTTTACTTTAAATACGAAATTATGTCTGCAAAATATATCCAGCAAAAAAATCTGAAACCAAAAAATGGCCTTCGCAGAAGAAATCCGGCCTGCTTAGCTTACTGCCAGAACCTAAAGGCGCTGTTCTGTCTACAACCTCCAAATCCCTCATACCACACGTGCTAACTCAGAAACCCAACACAAGTACAGTGAAAAAGAAACCTCTACCGACACCAGTCAAACCAGACGAATCTCAAACAAAGGCATTAGCTATAGACTATTCGGATGATAGCAACAACGATGAGGAAGAACAAAATGATTTCTTCTCAATCAATAAGCCAATAGAAGTGCCGATTGAAGATATACCACTGGATATAGATGAGAAAGTGTCTGCAAAAGTACAAAGTGTCTCTATACCGAAGGAAAAACGGAGTATACAATCTTACTTCAAACAAGATATGGTTGAGAGTCGTGTGGAGCTGCAAAGGGACTCTCAAATGGACTCAAGCCAAAGTGGCTTTGGAATGGAGGAAGGAGATTATTCAAACGGTTACAGTGGAGCCTCAGAGAGTTCCAGTATTAACAGCAATGATGTTGTATTGGATGATGAAGCTGTAAGTATCTATGTTTTCTTTCCTTTCACAAAAGAACTCTGTTTGTGTTTTGTTCAATACACAAAGAGTGAGAGATAAGACACCCAGGTATAGGTCTCCGTAAAAACAGACGACTGCAATTAAATACGTTCCACATCTTTGCCGTTCTTATTATAAAAGAACTCGCGAATCGTTTGGTGTGATTTTTGGGGCTCGATGGAGCTGCCGAAGTTAAAATTGAGGAAAGATTAATGTAAGAGCTTTAAATGTTAGAGATTTCTATAGATGTATTCTGGAGACTGGGAGTCAAGGCGAAGGGTGTCCGTTTAGCGGTAAAGACACATGGCTCATCACATCTGTGATTTATGCCCGGTCCCAATAACCTACCAACCAGCTACCACCAGTTAAAATTTTAACTAGTGATAGGCCACTCAATAGAAAAGAAAAACGGAACATTTCAATATCGCGTTGACTGCTAATGGTCAGTTATCTGATAGGTTATTGGGACCGAGCATTTGTGGCAAAAACATGACGAATCAATGAAGACTGTCTCCGAGAAATGTTTCAAGGAATCAGGTAGGCTTCTATGCCTACTTTTTACTACCACACGGGGCAATGCTTTGCTACAGTGATTCACCACCACCTCCCAACCTTGCTAATTGATCCTCAGCTACGCCAACTATGCGGCACCCGCGGGAAGCGCAAGCGGGAAGAGATCCAGATCCTGGACATCGACCAGTCAGAAGTGCTGGCGGAGGCCCGGCAGTCGTACATGCGCGGGCTAATGGAGGACACCAGCAAACGGACCTCTGCCAGCAAGAAGAAGGGGAACGAACCAACGAACCAACAGAAGAAGAAGCACCAGATCACTTATCTGGCGCATCAAGTAAGTTTGGAGCCTCTTGCACGGCAGTGGCTAGTTATTTCTATTGGCTTCTTAGAGCGTTTCCACATTGTCCGATCCCATATCGGTGTCTAATGACAATAGCCGACATCCGATAGCCGGCACCATGAGCTGTTTTTACATATTTCCGACAAACGTATCGGGCTCTTCGCAAACAAAGACAATTTTGATACACGTATAGCTCACAGGCTTCCGATGGTGCCGCCAGCTTAAGGTGTCGGATCCGCTAACCGATTACCTGATCTGCGTCCAACACAGCAGAGTGGTTGAGCCGTAGGTCCGGAAAGCTCACCGGCCACTCGGTCGAACACAAACATTTGTTGGAATAACAGTAACAATTTCTGGGTTTTTATGCATAAAAAATGTCAGTATGCTTTAGGAATATGTTAGCAAAATTTGGGCGTGATTTCAGCGTTAAAAATATTTTTTTCTTTAACTATTTAACTCATCATCAACACATCATGTCCCCACCGAGGGGCACGGGTCTCTTCCCTGAGCAAGGTATAGGCCATAGGTACTCCACCACGGGGGCCAAGTTCGGATTGGTGGAGGCTTGTAAGACTAGTGACTGGTCTTACTGTCAGAAGTATTCAAGCCGCCGTACAGGTCAGTTATCTAAAGCTGGCACGTTCACAGTACTCACACTTATGCAATTTCACTATACAGCATGTTTAAAAATAAATGATTTTGATTCAAAATGCGAGTCTAGTATAAGTGTAGACTACAGTTAGGTTTTAGTAAGATGGGTGCGTTGTAGATAAATAAATACAAATATACATAGGTATGTGTTACTTGTTATAATATATTTTTAGCAAATTCGATCGAAAAGTATTAAAAATAAGGTGGAATCAATAGTCACAAAATAGTTATCATTTTCAATAAATTTTCGCATGAACAAAAATAATTTCACCTAAGAAAATCTTTACCAAAACAGAAAATAATTATCCCAGAAATCCTCAACAATTTAATTATGTAACAAAGGGTCACGGACGCTCAGTGGTCAGTTACTGGATGAATGCGCCGTTTTCAGATGAACTAAAAAAAAAATCTAATGGCTGTCAAAGGAATGCAATTTTGGACCTCAGCCCAATAGCCATTTGTGATACATCATCAAATAGGTCTCAGCGAGCTGAACAAAAGTTACTATAACGCCAAAAGCCAAACGCCAGAAACTGAAAATGTTAGTTTTTTTTTCAATACAATATACCTAACTCCGAAAGGACAAACATTTGGCTGTTGACTTCATAGTAACTTTTATTCAGCTCGCTGAGACCTATTCGATGATGTATCTATCACACATGGCTATTGGGCTGAGGTCAAAATTGCATTCCTTTGACAACCATTCGTTTTTTTTTAGTTCTTCTGAAAACGGCTCATTTGGAACTACTTTTCTTAGCTGTCAGAAAAATCCCTCATTGAAACGCACATACGGTTGAATACCAAAAAGATCACGCTGTATATATAAACAGTAGCAAAAATAAAACTATAACTGTCCCCTTCACACTCATAAGCGAGACCGCGCGCAAGAGAGACGGGCAGACTTTTCATGATGCGCATGCAGTACACGTCACGCCGCGCGCTATTCACAGACACTTCACAAGCGCAACGTGTAAATGTGTTGAACGTGCCACCTTTACTTAACTGACCTGTAAGGCCTCTGACGTGGCTTAACGACTGCCATCTATCAACGGTAGCCGGCACCAACTGCTCAACGTGCCTTGCGAAGCACGCAATCACTCGGAAAAATGCCACCAGCGTTAGTCATAGACAGTGACCCATCCGTGGACTGAACGCGCCGTATGTTGCTTAACCTTAGTGATCTTTTAAGATCACTCAGGCAGCCCAGGCTACGAGCGATTAAACTCATGTGCCAAAAAAGGCTCAACATAATTTTAAGGAGTTGAAACAAATAACTACTTCCTATGGTTCTTTACGAATGTTTTGCTTATCGAAACTTCGTAAAATTGTGTGGGAACGTTTTTTGAAATGGTGACTAAGATTTGTACCTTTTCTTTTCAGGCCAAAGCAAACGAGGCGGAGCTGCAGAACCAATGGTCGCAGAACAGAATGTCGAAGCGGCAGACACAATCGAAATATGGGTTTTAAACCACATTTATCAATCTTTGTAAATAGTGAAATTATTAAAATCATTTTATATTTCTAAGTGTAAACCGGTTTCTTCTCATTTTATTTGAGTGGAATCCACGAGCTGCAACCACAATTGGATAATGTCGTAGTCAATCCATTGTCAGACTTCCTTATAGTCTCGTCGATCTAGCGTAACATGGTAGCATTATCATCGCGGAGATCGTGGGCACGATTCCAATAGGCGGCTCCCTTATCAAAAGGTCTATTTAAGACTATCTAGCAAAACGTCCAACAGCGCGAAACGTCTAATGCATAATTAGCAAAACGGCTAACTAACAGATGGTCTGTATAGCAGGGTCTTTCACGATCATTAGGTAGGTAATACGTCCATTCAGTAGCTAGGCATTAGGTACGTCATGATCATGGGTGTACACATTTAAAAGATGACGATTACCTATATACTTAGACGTTGTGCCGTCAGACAATCTGTTAGCCGTTTTGCTACATGGACGTTTTGATAAGGAAGTAATAGGCGGAGGGGAAGCTATACCTACTGATGACTTCCACACAACACAATCACTTACCCTGGTCCCAAACTAGGATACCCTGTGCTATGGGTAACCAAGCTAGGACATTACAAACACACCCAGACTGCCGATTGAGGCCATTTGGTAGCTAAGCGCCTTAACGGTTAGATCAACGAGGCAATTAGAGCCACTTTCCTTGATTTATGTATACAAATATATTGTAGCTCGAGGGCCGGTTTCTGAGTCGAGAATTTTCATTACTTTCTCAGGAAAGAGCGTGACCGAACGTTCCTTAAGGATTTACTTAGTGTATATTCTCAATTCAGAAATCGGCCTTGAGCGTTTGTTTGCGATGGCCTTGTCTGGTTACCAAACCATGGGGTGATTTTTTTAATTCGACAGAACACGTAACTCCGTTGTGGGTGCAATTATTATATTATGTAGGTACAATAGGGTCGTCAATAACACACATATCGCCAATAACATTGAGAATATTATTAACTTTATTCCGGATACACTGACTCACTAATCTTTTTCTTCCTAGCCATCCCAAGGTTGTCTGGAAGAGATCGCTTTTAGCAATAAGACCGCCAATTGTATACGACAGAACTTAGATAATGTGTAAGGTTTTCAATGTATTTCTTTCTTTCTGATGTGTACATTAAAGAGTACTAATCTAATCTACACTTGATTTTTCGTCGGAAGAGTCCGACCTAGGCCTCACTTCTGTTAGTGCATTACATTTCGATGGCAGATACACGGTCGGGTCACGTGACGTGCTTTTTCATATATACCATTGACGTGACGTCTAGAAAGCTTGATAGGTATGTGTGCGCGCGTAGACTTGAAGCGGCGATGAAACCGAATCGTCATGTTTATGCAGATCTTGTCATTGTACTACAATACCTTAACAGAATGTAGGCCCAGGTTTCGCGGATTCTCAGAGCTTATTCATAGTGATCAAGGAAGTGTATCCGAAATTAGTTAATAAGTTAAGGAAACGCTATTACAGAAAAAATAAAAAAAATCGTAAATAACCGTATGTAATTTTTGAACTAAAACTTTCGTAAGCACAACACATTTTAAACATTTAATCCGGATCAACTTACGGGTGTTGTTTTATCGGACGAGTCCGACCAGGTTTCGCTCCGATTCGCAGAGCTTAACCATGGTGAGTAGAGACGAAGCTCGCGTCGTCGGTTGAACACCCGTAAGTTGATCCGGATTAAATGTTTAAAACCGTATGTAATGTTTGATCTACTCTACTAATTACTATAACTTCTACTCTGACTTTCCAAAGAAAAACCCAAGTAAATAATTAACACATTTATTGCTATAATACGTAACTAGATTACAAGGTAAAGTAAAAAAAACTACAATCTTCTGGCTTTCCTCGGGCGAGGCGGGTTCCACGAGACACGCGTGGCGTCCGTTATCGAGACTATCTCGAGACCTCCCATTTGCAGACCCTTAATGGCAGCCTGAGAAAGAAATTTAAATTAATTAATTAGTAGAAAGAAAACTCGCCACTTGTCACATTTGGGACCTAATAAACTCGGCAAAACGTGGGCCCAGTTATATTGATTGGTGCCTCTGCCTACCCCCTCGGGGATAACGGGCGTGAGTTTTTTTTTTAGAAAGAAAACTTTTAAACTGATTCATCCAAAGAGCATTTATGCATTGATTTACTTTTAAAAAACGGAACAGAAGATTAATTGATGATGAGTTGAAAGGTAGTTGATGATTGTGCATGCCGAGAACCAGAGCAAATCAAATTACTTTATTAGCAGAAACACGAGTTGATACATGTAGATATTACATTAAATGAGTTCCATCGTGTTTTGCCAGTTCAGCATACTTTAAGCTTATTACTACAGTATGGTATGGTAACCTACTAACGGTGTATTATGTCAATGTTTTACAAAAATTAAGTAAAATTACAAACAGTATCATAATCTCAAGTAGGAATATAATATCAAATTATAATAATATTAATGGTGTTTCCCACTTTGGAACACCATTAATATTGTAAAGTGGATACGAGTGATAAAACGATTTTAGATTAAACGCAACAACATGACAATTTTACAGGGAAAGACATAAAACAAAAGACTACTTTTTATATGTCTTACATCACTGACAGAGAGTAAAATGGCATTAAAAAGATATTATAAACTCTATCGATATCCTCTATCGACTAGGTAAATACTCCTTGCTCTAACACTCCTCCTCCATTTTAACTCTCTTAACTTCTTATAACACATTCATACAACACCCATACATAAAGTACACCACACAAACTTCCCTTTCAGCAAAGGCTTGGTCAATGAGTCAGCAACCATACGCTCCGTTTGAACATACTCCAACTCAATATGCCCATGTTCAACTGCCTCTCTCACACAATGGTGGCGCACAGCAATATGTTTTATACTACACCTGCTTGGAAAGTACCTTGATACTTTATCAAATTTACGGTAGAAAGTACGTCATTGCATATCGAACAAATATGCGGGGAGAAAACGCATCTGAGTGCGTATACTGAGTGCGTATACTGAGTTTTGTAATTCACTTTCGATAGCGAGAGCGTTTGCGTTTTGCATAGGAGTGACAAAGCGCGCCATCTATTTGTCTCTTTGTCACTCCTATGCAAATCGCAAACGCTCTCACTATCGAGAGTGAATGAAAAAACTCAGTATACGCACTCTGAGCGGGAGAGAAAAGTGTATGAAAATCCATTTCTTACGTGGTTTTTCTTTTTTAATTTTGGGTAAGACTATGCGCCGGTAACCTAAATATCAAAAGCCAAAAAGTTTTTACAGTGAGTTTTTATCTCCAAGTTCGCAAAATGACACTGGCCACTAGCAACAATTTCAATATAAATTTCAATTAGTAAAGATTTCGTTTTTTATTTTCCTTGTAGGTGTAAAGCATGTATCACTCGAGAGAAACTGCGATTCCCGATCTCAGGTGTTTTAAAGCCCTCGCCTACGGCTCGGGCTTCAAACGACACCCTCGACGGTAATCGGTCACTTTCTCCTCTCGGTGAACAATGTACTATAGTACGCTGATGATGCACAGGATTGTGTGCAATGGCAATAGCAGATTGGCTGTCACTGTAAATCTTAATTGGCAATTCAGACTGGCCAGTTATTTCAGCCACAAATCTCTTTAAGAAAATTGCCTCTCTGGCAGCTTCCGACATAGCAACATATTCAGCTTCCGCTGTAGATAGTGCAATGGTCCTCTGCTTCTTGCTTTCCCAGCTGACAGCAGCTCCCATGTGCAAGAACACTGCTCCTGAATACGACCTCTTATCATAGCAGGAGGCATGACTTGCATCTGCATAGCAATGTATTTCGTCTGATGTAGTCTTCTTGTACATCAGTCCGAAATCTTTGGTCCCTTTAAGATATCTAACCACACGTTTAGCAGCTATCCAATGCTCTTCAGTGTAGCAGCTGTTAAACTGGCTTAAATATTTTACCACATACGAAATGTCCGGCCTTGTGCAGACTGCTAAGTACATCAGAGATCCAATAAGACACTGATACGGTATGTTAGGATAAGGTCTATGGTCCGGTCCTGGCTTGACTGAGTTTTGACCAGTAACTGCAGGCGTGGCAGCTGGTTTGCAGTCTTCCATTCTGAAAATTTTCAACACCTTGTTGATGTATTTCGTCTGGTCAACCTTTATCCCTGATTCACTTTGAGTGATCTGCATACCTAGGATCAACTCCGCTTTGCCTAAGTCCTTCATTTCAAATTTTGACATGAGATCCTTCTTCACCTTGCGTAACTCTGCTTCATCATTCCAAAAAATCAACATATCGTCAACATACACCGCTAGTATGATCACGTTGCTTCCTTTTGATCTCGTGTAAACGCAGGGTTCATTCTTCGATCTCTTAAATCCCAACTTCAACAACGATCGTTGACTGAATCCTCTAGCAACAAGTCGTGCCTTATAGCGTATCTTATTTCCCGCCTCTTCTTTGATTCGAAATAACCATTTCGAATCAACGACGTTACGAGCTTGTTGCGGCTCCACAAGTATCCAGGTACCTTTCTTCTTTAAAGCATCAAGCTCCTCCTGAATGGCAGCTCTCCATTGCTTACTGTCTGGTCTGGATAATGCTTCTCGAATTGTCAGTGGATCTGGTTCCGAATCAGCTGCTTGGTACAGAACGTAGTCTGGAAACTCCCTTGGTTTCCTATCCCTCAGCGGATATCTCCTTTCTGTTCCTTGAAGCACACTTACAGAATCCTCTTCCGGTGGTTCGCAATCTTCAAAAATGTCTGATTCTGGTTCTTCAACCTCAATATCTTGTTGATCAACCACAGATTCTGGTTCCCGTTCTGGCTCTTGAATCCTTGGACTCTCAATCTCATGAGATTCAATTATAATTTCTGCATTTACAGGATTCTCGTCTAGTCTCCGGAGGTGTACGCAAATCAGCAGTCTCTTCTACATCTCTGTCTGGTTCACTTTCTTGGAATGACATGAAGTCTACTGAGTTCTTTTCTGAATCCACTTCATCCGTGTATTTGCTATTTTCCAGGAATACCACATTTCTCGCCTTAAATTGTTTTCCTGTACTAGGTTCTATTAAGCGGTATGCTTTCGCATGATCACAGAAACCCGTGTGACTAACTCTCTGCTCTTCGCATCCCACTTGGTCCTCTTCTGACTTGGGATGTGCATAAAAGCTTTGCATCCAAATGTCCTTATCATACTAAGATCACATTTCTGACCAGTCCATTTCTCTTCAGGTGTCATATTGCGCACCGCAATGGTTGGTGATCTGTTCTTCAGGTACACTGCATGATGAACAGCTTCTGCCCAGAACCGTTGAGGTAGTCCAGAATCTTGCAACATGCTTCTAGCTTTTTCGCAAATAGTGCGATTCGACCTCTCCGCTACTCCGTTTTGTTCTGGCGTGTAGTCAACAGTCAGCTGATGGTGGATACCATTCGCCTTCAGGTAGCCATCCATCCTTTTGTTGACATATTCCGTGCCATTGTCCGATCTCAAGATTTTTATTTTCTTGCCCGTTTGATTTTCCGCATTGTTAAAGTATAGAGGTTCAATTGGCAATCGACTCACGCTTGACACAAGATTTAAATATAGAATGTTGATATTTGTGGTATGTCAATTTGAATGTTAGACATATCACTCTTCTGACTGGCTCAATGCAGGAAACTCGTGTTTGTTGATTATTAAATCATAATAAATACTCTAATAGATATCTAGTGCCTTCACTTTATTCAATAAAGCCCCAAAGACCTCCTACAAATTAAATAACAGGTCATGGGCTCGCAATAGCTTTTAAAGATCAGTATAATCGTTTTTCAGTGTTTCAGAAATATAAGTCTTTTTTCGTACACATCGAGTTACGAAGATAAGCATAGCAACCAAACAGTTGTTGACAAAATAAGCATAGCAACCAAGGTGACATTTTAAAATTTTGAAGAAGAAATAAACTGTACGTATTTCTTGAATAATTATGGAGAACATTAATAAATTAAATGCAAATACCAATTATCCCAATTGGAGGAAGCTTACAAAATTGTTTTTAGAAGCAAAAGGAATCGGAAACGACAGCGAGGAAAAAGGTAAAGACGCAAAATCAAAATATTTTATTTTAAATTCGATTGATGAAAACATTTTACATTATGTTATTAATTGCGCAACTACAAAAGACATCTTTGAGAAATTAGATATTGTATACAATTATAACGTCGAGAAAGATAGTCATCTCAAAGTCATTGAATTTTATAATTACAAATTCAGTGGAAATATAATACAGGACATAAGTAAACTACAGAATTTGGCTTTTGAATTGGAATCTACTCAAAATAAAATAAATGAAGAAATGATAATTCAAAAGATTTTAACAATTTTGCCCACAACATTAAATCATTTTAGAACAGTTTGGGAAATAACCCCGAAATGTGATAAAAATATTCACACTCTCATAGAAAGAATTCAAAAGGAAATACGGTTAATCGAAAATACAACTGAAATACCCGCTAATATTAATGAAGTTTTTAAGAGCGATGAAAGAAAGTGCTTTATCTGCAACAAAATAGGACATATTGCCAGATTTTGTAACAATAAACAATGTGCAATATGTAATAAAAATGGACACACTTCTATTGAATGTTTTTCAACAAAAACTTGCAAGAAATGTAATAAAAAGGGACACATAGAAAAGTTTTGTCGCATGTTTACCATGGTAAGCGAACAAATAGATAACGAAATTTCAATCAAAGCGATTATTGACTCTGGTGCATCTTCCCACATGTTCAATGATTATAATATTATACATTTTACAGAAAAGATAAACACAGAAATAAGATGTGCAAATGCTGGAAACCTCGTCGCTCAAGCAATAGGCACGATAAATACAAATACTTTTGACCTGCAAAAGGTATTATATGTTCCTGAAATATCAAGAAACCTGATTTCTGTAAGTTCAATTACTGACCATGGTGGATCTGTACTCTTCGCTGGAAACAAGGTATTTATAAAGAATAATAACCATATTATATTGAGTGGGTACAAAACTAGAAACGGCTTGTATGAGACAAGTTTTTATGCAAAGAGTGTCCGCGAAGCTTTGTTTTCTGAAACTGTCGATACCTGGCATCGTCGGCTGGGTCACGTATCGGATGTGCGGCGCCTAGCTAAATTAGTTAACGGAACTAAAATTGGGGGGGATAATCGAGAAAAATTTTGCGAAATTTGTATTAAAGCCAAAATGAGTAGGAAACCGTTCGTAAATAATAGGGTTAAAGCAACATTTCCTTTGGAAATTATCCATACGGATGTTTGCGGAGCAATAGAAACTCCCACTTGGGACAACAAAAAATATTTTATTACATTTTTAGATGATTTTACGCATTTTTGTGTCGTGTACTTAATCACCTTTAAAAGTGAAGCCTTTGATAAAATAAAACAATTTGTGACTTTAGCGGAAAATCATTTTAATTCAAAAGTGAAGAAAATCAGATGCGACAATGGGAGGGAATATTCGAACAATAACCTAATGTCTTGGTGTAACTCGAAGGGCATTATTCTTGATTTAACAATACCCTACACGCCACAATTAAATGGGAAAGCAGAAAGATTGAACAGGACGTTATTAGAAAGAACAAGAGCTTTAATGTTTGATGGTTGTGTTCCAAACTACCTATGGGGCGAAGCACTCTTAACTGCAAGCTTCCTTATTAACAGAAGTCCCACCGAAGGCAGAGACAAAACTCCAGCCGAGATGTGGTTTGGTATCAAGCCAGACGTATCTAATGTTAGAAGATTTGGTTCAACAGCTTACTATAAAATAAACTCTGGTGTACGAAAGTTGGACGTTAGATGTGATAAAGGAATCCTGATAGGCTACGTCAGGAATGGTTACAAAATATGGGTGGATGAAACTGAAACAATTGTAAAAGCGAGAGATGTTAGAATAAATGAAAATGAGCAAGGTATATATTTAAATGAAGGAAATGGTGATAGAAGTGGAGGTTTTTGGAGGATGGATGAAGAAAATCAAGAGTCAGTTGGTGAAGGCACAACACAGAGAAGAATAGATAATAGTCAGGAAGAAAATCAAGTCGGAAGAGTCAACAACAACGAAGATCGAGAAGGTGATATATTAAGAGAAAGAGGAAGAAGTAGAAGTAATGAGAGTGTTCGAGAAGGTGAAATATTAAGAAGAATAGTAAGTAGTAGAAATATTGAGAATGTTCGAGAAGGCGATTTTCATTTGAGAAGATTGGGTAGCGAAACAAGCGAAGACGAAACAAATGAAGGCGAAACAGAAGTTGAAACAAATGACAACGAAACAAATGACAACGAAACAAATGAGAACGAAACAAATAACAATGAAACAATTGAAGTTGAAAGAAATGAAAGAGAAACAAACGAAGTTGAAGAAGAAATAGAACAAAATAATGAAGTTTATTCTGATGGAAATGAAGAATTCTTTGATACTGAACAAATTGAAAATCGGGTCGAAAATAATGAAAGTCGAAATAATAGGGATAATAGTCAAAATAGAAGAGTTCAACCTGCCAGAGAACGTAGACCACCAGATAGATATAAAGATTATCTGATGGATTATGACACTGAAGCATCAATGTTGACATACGAGGAGGCAATAGAATCGAAAGAAAAGGACAAATGGAAACAAGCTATAAAAGAAGAAATTAAATCCCTTGAAGAAAATAAGACGTGGTCATTTGTGGATGAACAGGAAGCAGTAGGAAGAAAATTAGTCACCAGTAAATGGATTTTTACCATCAAGTCCGATGGTCGATACAAAGCCAGACTAGTGGCAAGAGGTTTTCAACAAAAATACAAGATCGATTATGATGAAACGTATAGTCCAGTGGTCAACAGTACTTCGTTGAGGGTATTATTATCAATCGCAGCAGATAAAGGTTTAAAAATGAAACAGTTCGATGTAAAAACAGCATTTTTACACGGAGACCTAAAAGAAAGTATCTATATGAAGGTGCCAAATGGATACAATAATAAAGAAGGTAAGGTATGCAAATTGAACAAGAGCTTATATGGATTAAAACAAGCCCCGTTAATGTGGAATATAAAATTTACAGATTTTTTGACAAAGATGGGTTTCAAACAAATGAAACAAGATCAATGTATATTTGTCATGGAAGGCGAAAGAAGGATTATCCTTGCGGTATATGTAGATGATGGATTGGTTTTCGGTGAAAGAGAAGAAGATCTTCTTTACATAATAGAAACGATTGGAAAAGCCTTTGAGTTAAGAGTCTGTGATGAAGTAACTAATTACATAGGTTTAGATATTAAACAAGATGAAAATGGGATTAAAATTTTTCAAAAGACTTACAGTGAGAAAATAGTCAAGAAATTTAACTTGAATAATGCTAGAGAATGTAAATGTCCAACTATATTGATAGAACAACATTCATCTGAGAAAATTGATAAAAAATCTCATGAGCTTTACCGTGAAATGATAGGGTCATTGTTATATCTCGCGAATAAAACACGACCAGACATAAGTTTTCATGTAGGTTATTGTTCGAGACATCAACATTCTCCAAATCTAAATGATTTTAATAATGCTAAAACGATTTTGCGATTTATCAAAGGATCAACAGGAAAAGGGATTCACTTTACGAAAGGTGATAAAGTTCTCAGGGGTTATAGTGATTCGGATTTTGCGGGAGATCCAGATACTAGGCGCAGCACTTCAGGTTCTGTGATTTGGCTGAACGGTGGACCAGTGGCATGGAGATCAAGAAAACAATCAGTAGTCGCGCTAAGCAGCACAGAAGCAGAATACATAGCGGCAGCTGAATGCTGTAAGGAATTGCTTTACATAAGGGACCTGATCTATGAGATAACCAAAGAAAAACTTGAAGTTGAGATGAGAGTGGATAACCAATCAGCAATTTGGCTTATGAAAAAAGGAATTATGGGCAATAGAAGCAAGCATATAGACGTGAAATATTGTTACTTAAAAGAAAAAATAGATGAGAATCAGATTACAGTAAAATACTGTCCAACAGGATCACAACTGGCTGATATACTAACTAAAAGTTTACCGGCTGTAAAGTTTGAAAAATGTCAACGAAGATTAGTGTATGAGTGACAATGTGAGTCGTAGAGTGTAGTATAAGTGCGGGCTAAAGTGAACTTTATTCTTTTTCGGTTAATGTCGGGGTTTATTTTATATCTTATGGTAGTATGTAAGGTTTTATAGGGTGTGTAAACATTTAATATGTATAAAAGGAAAAACACTTAAGGATTATTGAAATACGTAACAAGTTCAGACAGATTTAAAGGGGTGCTTAATAATGACAGATTTAAGGGGGTGCTTAATAATGATTCACTTAAGGGGGTGTATGTAATGTAATATTAATTGAATCATTATTTAACATTTAACTTGTCAAAAGAAGAGTAAAATTTAAAATTTTTATTTCTTTACACATTTTCTGAAGATATCCTTAAGTATTTTTTCTAGATCTTTAAAATTGAATATATATGAGGTATTGTATTTTTATATGTTTAGTGATGGTGAATCGAGTGGAAGAAAATAAAAGAATATAGTTGAGGTTATTTTTATATGATGGTGATGAGTCGAGTGGGAGAAAAGCAAATAAGATAGTTGAGGTTATTTATATATGATAATGATGATGAGTCGAGTGGGAAAAAATAAAATAGATAGTTATACTTATTTATATGATGATGATATCATAGTGGTGTTGATATGAGTGGGAGAAGATGAAGATAAAACAAGATAGTTGTAGTTATTTATGTCAGTGGTGACGTGATGTGTCGAGTGGTGAAAATAGAGATAGATATGGAATAAATAGTTCATATTGTTTGTGGTGAAAGATATACAGGGTGAAAATGTTTATATAGTAAAGTTGAAAATTTGATATACAGGTTGAATATTTTTGATATTGTATTTTAAAATATACAGGTTGAGTTATTATTGGGTAGTGAATTTTCGAAATTAATTTGATGATGTATAAAATATAATTTTGGGAAACATTGTTTAGATGCAGTAGGTAAATTAAATTAATTAAAGAAATTGTTATTAATGTTTTTACAAGCAGAGTCGATTGAGGGGGTGTGTTAAAGTATAGAGGTTCAATTGGCAATCGACTCACGCTTGACACAAGATTTAAATATAGAATGTTGATATTTGTGGTATGTCAATTTGAATGTTAGACATATCACTCTTCTGACTGACTCAATGCAGGAAACTCGTGTTTGTTGATTATTAAATCATAATAAATACTCTAATAGATATCTAGTGCCTTCACTTTATTCAATAAAGCCCCAAAGACCTCCTACAAATTAAATAACACGCATAAACTTTGAATACCTTAAATTTTTCAAAAACTTCACTCTTTTGTTTAAAAAAATATACAAATGTCTTGCGCGATAAATCATCAATTCTTCAATCATCTTATTTGTTATTATTTAAATCTTTATTTTTACAGGGCCTGTACGAAACTTAAGCCCTAACGGATGTTCGGGAAATATTTGTTACAAAAAATTGAAGTTTACGCCATGATGGCTCAAAACGGAATCCAAGTCTTATTTGTCTTTGGAAAGTTAGTGCTGTTATTTTTTTGAATTGATTAAAAAAATTGATTGATTCGAATGTTTCAATATTTGAATAAGTCAGGTCGAAAAAATAAACTTTAATAATGACGGCTAAACTGTAAATGCGGATTGCATGATATTTCAAAAGGCATTGAAACTCAAACTTGCAGCACAAACAGCGTCAAACTAGCACAGTGGGGTTTCTATATAACTTAAAAGCGTAATTATTTTAATAAGAAACAATTTTCTGTTCCCACTTTTATCACCCAGACAACTCACTTTTTCAAATCTGTCATTTTTTTGTTCCACAACAAACCGTCATGTTTATGTTTTGAACGACAAAAAGAGTTTGCGTTGTCGTTTAAGATGAAGGATATCATTGCATTCTCTTTACTGCCTCTCAATAAAAGAGTTTTGTATCTAGAACCATAAAAGCGTAAAGGTAGTTCTACTCGTACTCCATCTACGCATAAAAGGCTAAATATTAAAAACACGTTTATACTTCACTCACTGTCACCGTCCTGTGTGAGTGGGAATTGTTCCGAGTTCTGTGCGTTTTTCTGTTTCCTCTAATAATCGACTACTTTGCTTTTTTGTATAAATTTTGGACATTTTCTTTGCGATTTGGTTGAACTTACTCTAGGGACGACGACTTCTACGTGACATCACGGACTTTGTTTTTGCTTACGATTGGATCTCTTTCTCAAGAAACACGGAGGTAACAATGTTCTTAAACTATTAGTCAGATATCACTCAGATATGCTACGAATAAATCCAAGAATAATTATAAAGTGAAAAATTATTACATGGTATTTTTAGATTATAATGAGTGAGCCGCATATTCTACTAAATTTTCTAAAGAGCCTTGCCCTAAGTTTTGAAATATTGCAAAAGCCCTTTTACAAATTTAATTTATGTAGGTACTGAAAGCCTAAAACATAACAACGTATTTTAATGCATATTAGGCCGTTATAATTCATATATTAATGCATGGTGATGGTTTATCGTGTTTGTGCGATAGTCAAGTGACTATCGCACAAACACGATTTTGTCCAAATGTTTAATGGGAATATTTAACTAAGTAGTTAAATATTCCCATTAAACATTTGGACAAAAGTGAATCCTGATTTTATAGAAAAAAATCGATAGGTACACAAAAAGTGTATCTTGATTTGAATTGCTTCATAATCATTTTGGATTTATTCAAATATTTAGGATAAACCAACGAACAGTGAACCATATCCCATATCTCATTGATCAATGCTCAATCACTCACTTTGACATCAGTATAGGTACAACACTATCACTGTCTATCGATCATAGACAACTGACAAATAATTATCTTGTCTATGATTGCCGGATTCTATTGAAATCCACCTTACCAACAAATTTTTAAGTTTCTTCTTGAAAATGGTAAAGTTAAGATTTTTTATTTGCCTATTGATTGATTTATTTGAAGTTTTTAAATATTTTTGGCGCAATGCAAAACACACTTTTATTGAAAAGTGCAAAGCAGGAGCAATGTGGAGAAACAATTTCAATATTAGCTATAATTATATTTATCGCCCACCAAATGCTACACAGATATGAGAACTAAGATGTCTAGTCTCAATAAACGATCTGGAGGCTTTATTTTATTTTGTGGTCGGTTACCAGCGCTGCCTAGGCATACAGCTAGCAAAAATATTGCCACCCAAACTTCTGTTAAGGTTGAAATGTTTCTGGACTTAATACTGAACGTTTTTAATAGCATTCTTACCAGTCTTCCAGGTCCAAGCCCCCTCACTTTGACCCTGACAGTCTTGAAGCCTCTGTCTATAGCTTTCTGTAACAAAATAGGAAACCATCAGTTATAACAATGTAAAATAACACCACTACTCTACATTATGAAAACAACAAAAGTTTATTCGCATGTGGCAAACTTACCAAACAAACCTTTCTAGTTGTGGAAGAGCGGTGTCTACTGCTACAGGTATCTTTATACTTAGTAGTAGATACTGTCAATGTATGTAGTCTAAGATGTAGTGGATAACTAAATAAAGAATTTTGTTTGTATTTTTTTTGTAAACTTAACCTGTGGGCCGATCGGCTCACCGTAACAATGGTTTTTAATTGTTCTTTTCAAGGTCACAACTGATTAACAAATAATTCATGGAATTAATACTGCCGTCGTAATAAAAAAGGCCAGAACTATTATAAACTTGATTTCGAGCAAAATGAAAATGAAATGAGCAGAATAAGTGAAAAACTAAATTTCAAGCATGTCTGCTACCTTGTCTTCGGTGATTCCTATTTGAAAAACTCAAGAAAAATGTACATTTATCATTATTTCATAAGCTATTTTCTTAAACTTAAGTGTTATTTATTTAAATAGTTCTCACTAGTAAAAATTTAAGTTTATATGGCCTTTCTCCTTATGACGCCAGAATACTTCCATGTGCATATATCGATGCTAGATGGGGTTTTGTAGAGGGCCAGTGGTGAAAGAAATTAGGAACCTGAAGAGGTAACTGTTGCAAATAACTTACATTTGCCAAAGAAATAGCAGTAGTCTGTGCAGCAATATTGGTCCCCTTCTTTGTGTTCTTGAACCCTTCCATGCCACAGGACCGAATCATCTTGATTAACCCGGTGTGGTCAGTTAGGGACACAATAGTATTGTTGCTACTGACTCGGACATTGGCTATAGGCAGTAGCTTGTATGGGGTGCCGTCAAAAAGTAGGTCATCGGACTCTGCCGTCGGAAAAATGGTTTGTTTTCTGTGGACAGAAGACTCTGAGAAAACACTGAAATATTACCAGTACCTCATATACTGTTATCTTATTATTCTACATTATAGAAACACCCAATAATCATGTTGTTTCTTCAGAGATTTTTTTATTATTTTGTGTTACTTCCATCCCTAGTTTGTCAGTAATTCTCATTTCTACAATAAGACCAGTAAACCATTGAGATATCTGTGAGTGAACCTTTACTAAAGCAAATTGAGGTTAGAATTACAAATAGACATCTATGAACTGACTTATATGGATTTTATGAGTTAGAATTACTTACTGCTTAAGAGCAGAGTCTAAATCAACGATTTTCTCGCCCTGGACGCCCTCATCATCAGCTGGAATATTCTTATAGCTCCATTTCTTGTCCCCAATGTTTTGGGGTGCCGAAGTTTGGAAGAGACGCAGAGCAGTACATAAAGGAACTCTGATAGAGCTCCTTATAGCACTCAGCATCATTGCTGTTGCTATTTTTGAACCTATAAATCGGATTTAATAAGATTTTTCTCTATATTTACGAAAATACGCCTAACTAACCTAGAAAAATATTTTGACAGTGACAGACGACAGTGTTGCTAGATTCTGCTAATTCTAGCCGGCAATGTCACCCATATTTGGATGGCCAAATTGAAGATATCCCTAAGTCCAATTTCATAGATTTGCAAAACGACGCACGTAAAGTAACTTTTTGCTAATTGAAACAACACTAGATTACTGAGAAGCATGAATTTTGGTAAAAACGTAAACCTACTGCCCGTCTCGTACGCCTACCCGTAAGTAGTACGTTTTCAACAAAATTCATGCTTCTCAGTAATCTAGTGTTGTTTCAAGAAGCAAAAATCTGTTAAAAATACCCTGTTTTAGTATTTTAACATTTATTGAACTCTTACAATACTATGACAAATAAAAAAAAACGCAAAAAAATTTAGAAACAAAGACACATAACTAGTTACTTAAAGCCGAAATATTTGATTAACTTATCGAAAGCAATGTTCAATTTGAGGTATAATACTAGATGCCTACAAGACAAGTCTGTTGCCTAGCGTTGGTGTCTAATTAGGTATAATTAATGAATTTCAAGTTTTTATGTGCAAGTTTAAGAATTTATGTGCTATGTAATTTAATTGGAAATTAATAAATAATTATCATAATTTCACAAAAAATACATATAATTTGTTCTGATATCCGATGTAGCCGAAGAAGGGTAAAAAAAATTGTCCCGCGCCGATTACAATTTTTGGTCGCCACTTCACCTCAGTGATAGGCCAAATGGCGATAAATCCCCTCATCTGGCAGCACTATTGACAGAGAATATTGTGAATCTATTAATCTGTGGGGGTGGACCATCAAGTAAATTAAAAACAAAGGTTTCATTATCTAAATCACAGAGTACATATATTGGGAATAGTCATCAGTCTTCTAATGACTTAGCGCCATCTGTTGATAATATAAGGAACTACGAAACCAGAGATAGACCGTATGGAAGAACTATTTTCAAATTTTCAAAGCTTTAGGGCACTGCGATATGAGTATCGTCGGTTATGCTTGTGCCTTAAAGCTTTGAAAAGATGAAATGACTCCGATCTGCGTTTGAATATCGTCCTGTGTGCATATTAAAAAATAAAACGCAGAAATAAGATTTTCGTACTTTTGTTCTCTTCTTAGAATAATCTGATGCCAGTTGTTTTACACTATCACTTATTCTCGACTCGAACTCCTCGTATGGTATTTGGGTTCAAAGTGTTTGTGGCATACTTTTCTGTTTGTATGGACATTCTGGCTAACCAACATGTGTGTGGTTAGGAAACCCATGTAGTTAAAATACTTTCTTCACCTAAAAATAAAACGAAACAATGTTATTACGCTGTCCACGGCACTGGTAAATGAATAACGAATGTAATAAGTACTTACTTGATGCAATTAAGAACACAACACTTCGCCTTAGCGAAGTCCAAATCATGGCAATCAAAATCAAAATGGTATGCGAGGGTCAATATTTAAACAGTGCTGTCGAAAGTCCAAATAGTGCGTGTGGATCAATATGCAACGATGTCGGAGTCCACAAATAACGCCGAAGTTGTCGAGAAAATTGCAAGAAATCCAGAAAACAAACTCTCAAAACGAAGGCGTTTTTGACCAGTGTTGCCACTAGTGAATGGAGAATTAGAACGCCGGGATGTCTGAAAAGGAACGAAATTCGGTAAAGGACCGCAAATAAAAAATTTCATTTAAATATATTTTTATAGTAAGTTCGGTATTTAGTTTCATGCAGGTAACATCTTTATGGCCTCCACAGATGACGGACTTTTCTCCGCTGCGGAGCAAAAAGTACGCTCCTCGGATAAAAAGTCCTCCGCAGATTTACCGAGGATTACAGGATAGAGGATTTCTATTAGCTTGGACCTCTAGGACCTTATTAGCTTCTTCAGTCATTATAGATTTTGAACCATGAGGGCCATGAATAATCAGTTCTTGGATTATTTTTTCGTAGGTCCCTCGGGGGGTCCCTGGGAGTGTAAATTAAAAAAATAGACTGAATCAGGCTCCTGCGTACATTCGAAAAATGTTTTTTTAAAAGAAAAACGGTTTTTCTTGAATAACTCGGCCATTTTTTATTTTACAGTAAAACCGTAAAGACAAAAATTGTGGAAAATTTTATTTTCTACAAATTCAGATGTCATAATTTTTGTTCTAAGATCGATACTTTGGAAATTAAACCTGAAAAACCCGACCAATTCAAAATATTATAATTATCTCCTATGTTCCACGTTTTAAGGCATGGGTGAAGAGAAACAAGGTTGTGGAAAATGAAATTTGGAACAATTTTGGTTCCTACCTATTTTCCCCCAAAATCGTTATTTTGGAAATTAAACCTGAAGCTCGTATCGAGCTGCTCGGCTCGCTGTATTGACTATGCCAAATATTCCAATTGTAACCATGGACATATTACGTCCATGCTTGTAATGTGCTCACATCGAGCGAATATTCCATGTCAGTCATCGTTTTAGACAGGATAGGCGAAGGTCGATAAACCGTGCAGCCTAGAAACCACAGATTCTAAGGGACTAGTCATAGAAAGCGCCCGGAACGCTGCGCTTTGGGCGCGCGTCGAGCGAGCGTTGGACGCCTGTCGTACGCTCGTCAATTATGCTAGGATGAGCACACTTTTCTAATCCGCGAAGGAGGGGCGCGCGTCGTACGCGTGTATGACGCGCGCACCACGGACGCGGACGCTTGATGTAATCCGTTGCATAGAACTTCATACAATTTGAAAGAGCGTCCGAAACGCAGCGTATCGTACGCGCGCATCGGGCGCTTTCTATGACTAGTCCCTAATACGGACAGCCGCTGCCGGTCAGTCAACCAACCGGCTGCGTTCAAAAATTTTAAAATTGCTTTTGTTATCATCTTTGACAAAAATGACACTCAAAAAGGAACGAAAAGCACGCACGAAAGGAGGGAAATGTTCCAAAACCGTCCAAAACGAACGATTTGGCAACACTGTTTTGACATAAATGTCACAAATAAATGTTGCCCTTGCAAAAATAGCTTCCAGTGCTACCATAATTTAACGTTAAATAGTGCTTTTTTTTTGTTACATAGCGCCATCTGTAGTTAATATAGAAAACTAAAAAGACACAGTTGCTTCAGTTGGGTCCAGTTCTAGAGACTGGTGCCTCTGCCTACCCCTTCGGGGATAACGGGCGTGAGTTTTTTTTTATTTTTTTTTTTACACAGTTAACATAACATAACATAACATAACATAACATAACATTTACATACAGGCACATACATTGCTTCTGGCCCCACACTAGGATACCCTGTGTCGTGGGAACCAGAAACAGCGACGT
The DNA here is from genome assembly GCA_947310845.1 of Yponomeuta plumbellus. NCBI lineage: Eukaryota > Metazoa > Arthropoda > Insecta > Lepidoptera > Yponomeutidae > Yponomeuta > Yponomeuta plumbellus. Next base: position 23,639,871 of record OX371193.1, on the reverse strand, counting down.
CACAAACATGTAAACATCCAAGACCTGGAGTTTTTTTTTTCTTTCTCCAGCCGGGGATTGAACCCGGGACCTCTCGCATAGTAAGCGCGCTAAGATGCGCTAACCACTACGCCACAGAGGTCGTCGAAGTTGCTTCCCATTCAAAGTCAATAGTACTGACTGATAAGCCCGTGATCTAAATTATGTACAAAGGTGCACAGTGGTGGGCACATCAGCTTTTACATATTATTAGTTCCAAAACCGCCCGTAACCACATTATAGCCTGTACATATCCTGTGTCCGTAACATAACTGATTTGGTACAGTCGACAGCACGTCAAGCGTCACATTTTAGTTGCAATGTCACCCGTAATGCGACGGAGCAGAATGCGTGGGTGTGTAGGATGATGTGAGCTGTCGACTGTACTTCAAATGAAATCTTTACAGATCTATACCTCTTGATGCTTGCGGTATTAGGGCGAGGGCGGCTTGAGCCACCAGCCTTTTTATGTCGTAACCTTCCACTCTATTGTGTTACGCACTTAGACGACTCCAAAGTGTCAAAATATGTACATATTTTGATAGTTCGTATTAGGGGAACGAAATTAGAAACGAGATTTCCTTCCAATCGCTGTGACTTCGCGGACGGATCACTTAATGCTCTAATGCAGTAGATAGCTACACAATTAAACCACAACATCCCACCAATAAATAAATTGATTTATTACGATTAAACGTATCAATAAAATATGATGTATTTCAGTTACTTAAATAGATTCTTATGATAAAAAACAGATTGGGTAAAGCCTCTCAAAAGCGCGGGAGTTCCTAGAGCCAACAACTGAAGATGACCAGCCTCTGCTTTGAAGTTAGCCTTGAGTAGTTCACTGCACGCCCACTCAACGCTGTAGAGGTTCTCAGCTTCGCCACTAGATGACTCTTTACTCAGAATGTAGTTGATTAAGGCCGCATAGTGAGGGGTAGGGACTAGTTTTATAAATAGTCCACTATCTAACAGAGCTTCGCTCAGGTCATCTTCGATTTCCATGTTTTTGAGGGCCTCCTGGAAAAAAACGTCATAACTCATTGAAAATCTACAGCCGATCAGAGACAACCGAAACAAATATGGCGGCGAAATCGACGAATCATAAATCTCATAATACAGCTTGTCCAGAAAGAGTAGAAATTAAAGAGTACGGTTTTGCTCAGACTTTTTGTCTGTGTTTGTTAATAGTTTGCGCTTACAAGCATTATATAAATTAAAAACTTGAGCTACTACATAAAATCGCTCCGGACCATTAGATACAAGTTTTTTGTAGATCCAAGTTCATTATTGATCCAATTCCCATTTCACTCAATATCCGTTTCAACCAATTCCCATTTTACACCATTCCCATTTCACACAATTACTTTTTTATAAAATTTCCATTTCACGTACCTAAGTCCCGTTTTCATCCAATATTCTTTTAAAAAAAATCTTGTTAGCTGCTTTATCAACATTGAAATGCCTGTTATTGACATTGTCAAGAAGAAAACTATTTAAATCGTCTTTGAATGATAGAATGTTTGCGTTCCATAAAACCAAAAGTCAGTTAATAAAATGGAGTTCAAATTCGTCAAAACGAAAAGAAACCGAGATTCGTTATTAAAAGCTCCGTATCGGTTCAATTTCAATTTCACTCTCATTGTCAAGACGAAGACATCTCACACATTAAAACCAACAAAACCGTTTGGCCTCTACGTTGTCATAAAGAACACTCTTTGCCCGTGGTACGGTTAAGTTGTCCGGTCAACCGGACCACGGAAAAAAAATATTTTCCATAGTACAGTTGGCCGGACTACGGAAGATTTTTTTTTCCGTAGTTCTGTTGACCGGACCTCGGAAGATCTAGTTTAAACTTTTTATCAGTTTGACCTTTTTGTTTAATATGTTTTAATACTGACTTGTTTCTACTTTTCTACTTTCTACTTTCTTCTTTCTCTTCTTTGTTACTACTACTGAGCTACTATTGTTATTTTTATTATTATTAAATTATTTATTCCACAAAACATGTTTGGTACAAAGGCGTACTTAATGCTTAATACTTATTACTTAATTACTGTTAGAGCTGTAACCAAAAAAATAAACAAAAATAAGATTGTTTTTAACCCCGATGTGTTCTAAAAGTATCAGGGGAGAATAAAGTTGTCAACAGGTTAGTTGAAGACCCAATGGGTACCATACCATATACCCTGCCTGCTTAATTAAATTTTCGTATTGCAAAAACCACTAAAAGTAAGAATAGTTTTACCAATAAGTACCAGGAGTACATGGCTTGTTAGAAGGTATTGTGTAGACAAATACGGCGAATGTTAAGTATAGATACTCGTAAACTACGATAAAATAAAAAAAATACTAATAAAAAATAATAAAATACTAGTTTATCTATACTTAACATTCGTCACATTTGTCTATACAATACCTCCTAATAAGCCATGTACTCCTGGTACTTATTGGCAAAACTAATAACTATATTACTTCTTGCTTTAATCGGACCACGTAAAATCTTATTTTTCAGAATGGTCACACTGGGTTTATCAATTTTTCGTTGGAAAACTACGGAAAATATTTTTTCTCCGTGGTCCGGTTGACCGGACAACAGAACCGTACCACGGGCAAAGAGTGATCGTATCGGGGATTTGGGTAAAACTGCACTTTGATGAAATGGCATCAGTATGTAACGGAAATTTGCTAAATCGGGATTTGGTTAAAACTGCACTTTGATGAAATGGGAAAAGAACGAAACGGACTTAGGATGAAAATAAAATTGTATGAAATGAACCAGACCCCATAAAATAAGGTTTGATGCTTTTCGTGCTTCAATAAATTTGACGACCTCTGTGGCGCAGCGGTTAGCGCATCTGACTTCCATGCGAGAGATCCCGGGTTCGAATAACGGCTGGGGATAAAAAAAAAGAAACCCAGGTTTTGGATGTTTACATGTTTGTGACGTCGCTGTTTCTGGTTCCCAAGACACAGGGTATCCTAGTGTGGGGCCAGAAGCAATCCATGTGCCTGTATGTAAATGTTATGTTATTTAATTTAAATAGCAATCGAATTCAAACCAACCTTATGTTTCATCAGCAAGTTAGGCACACTATCGTTGGAATGTTCGCACTCGGACAGAAGTATAATCCACACCAAGTTGATCACAGCATCACCCTGTATTCGTTCAGACAGCCACTGTATTTCCTGGAAGAAAAATAAACAACTTCCGTTTTATAAAAAAATATATATAAGCGGACTATTCTGTCAGGACGGTATAGGTGCTGGGCAAATCTACTCCATCTAAACAATGTTCTAAAATTTCAAAGCTAACACACATTAACAAGAAGATTTCTATTAATTCCTAAAAGCAGCGGTTCTCAAACTTTTGTTGTGACGGAACTCTTTTGGAAAGCGAAAAAGTGACAAATTTGTCGTATTGTCGCGTTTATTAAATAGACCCCAGAATGTAAATTCTTTACGTTGAAATAATTTTCTGATTTCTGATTGTGCGGATGTTATCTAGCGTGATTGACGGTGCCACTGGACGCTGTCTAAATCATAGATAAGATAGATAGATAGAATATTCTTTATGGTATTCATAAATAACATCATCAATCATCATCATAATCACCATCATAATCGTAATCATCTCATTACGTAGATGCAAAGGCCAAGTTATTTCATTTAGCAGTTTCCGCGGCCTCGTTCGCGTGGTTAACGGTATCATCATTAACCCATTATGTCCCCACCGAGGGGCACGGGTCTCTGCCCTGAGGAAGGTATTGGCTGTACTCCACCACGGGGGCCTAGTCCGGATTAGTGGAGGCTTGTAAGACTAATGGTCTTAATGTCTGAAGTTTTCAAGAATTGGCTTAACGACTGCCATCTATCGACGGCAGCCAGCACCAACTGCTTAACGTGCCTTGCGAAGCACGGCCCCACTTGGAAAAATGCTACTAGCGTTAGTCATAGAACGGTCACCTTTCCATGCACTGAACGCGCCCTATGTTGCTTAGCCATCGTGATCGTATAAGATCACTCAGGCGGCCGGGGGCTACGAGCGATTCTCAGTTAACGGTATGATAATGCTAAATCCTTATCCTGTGCCCTGAAATACCGGCGAAAGAATTTTTAAGTTCGAAGTACTTTCCGAGATAGATTCCTACATAAAAACCGACAAACTTTTCCTTTTTATAATATTAGTGTAGATAAAATACATCAACTTAAATAGTAAAATACGTAATTCATCATCATCATCAACTCATTATATCCCCACTGAGGGGCACGGGTCTCTTCCTTGAGGAAGGTATTGGCCGTAGTCCACCACGGGGGCCTAGTCCGGATGTTACCGTTTCGATTGCGCGGCCATGTTCTGTTTTCATAAAGTGCTTATGTCAGGATTCTGTCGAAGTTTGTCAAAACTGAATGGTGAAAACCAAAAATTTGTCAAAGCAGTATTAAAGAAGTTATTGAGGTTTTAAGGTGGCCGCGCGACCGAAACGCGGAGAACTGCGCGGCCATGTCAGATCTCGGCATCTACAGGGTCTACAGGCCTGGTTTTGTCAACAAATGTCGAAGGTTATATTTTTTTAAATAACTCTCGTTACGATAGGTTTTTGTGGTGAAACGATGTTAATCGAAGGAGCCTAAAATGTCAAAGAATTTGGTACATAAATCATATCTCAGACTTCTTTTGTTTGCTAGATATCGGCATATCGTCCCTTAGCTTACAACACCGCTCAAGTCGAAAATTGGCGGTTTTCACATTTGAATGCCATTAGATGGAGCTGCTCATTGCGCGTCTAACCATTGCGTCCGGATTGGTGGAGGCTTGTAAGATGTGATTACCTACAAAATAAGTTAGGTTAGTGCAGTTTGTCTGTGCAATGCCTTTTGAGTAACCCCTGGTCTTGGATGTTTACATGTTTGTGACGTTGCTGTTTCTGGTTCCCACGACACAGGGTATCCTAGTGTGGGGCCAGAAGCAATATATATATGTGCCTGTATATAAATGTTTATGTTCATAAGAAGAATAAGCTCTACGTTTGCGCGGATGACGCCCCTCCATCTGCTAAAAAAAGTTCTCTACCTCTTCAGTCAGCACCGGTTTCCTGAGCAATAGCTTGATGAGCACCAGACTCTCTTTCTGGTCTCCTGCCCGCAGGAGTTGGTCTAAGAAGAGGCACTGCAGACTCCTCGAGTCACTGAAAAACAGACAGGATGTGGTTCAATGTACTGACAGAATATACTTACAACTAGATACCGTCAATGTGTGCGTAGTCTTAAGCTGGCTTCCCACGGTCTGGAACTCGCTGTGGACAGAGAAACGTGGAGAGTGAAGGTTCGGGAGGGTTGCAAGACCTGCGACGAAGTATGGTGCTCGGCTCTGGCTGACAAAAGAGCCAGGAGGCACTAAATCCGTACTGACCCGACTCCGGACCTTTCCTTTACGTCTTACATGCGGCTCTCGAATCGAACTTTGTAGTCACTCGAAAGTCGCAGTCTAAGCCTTAGACACTTGTTGGGGCGTGGACTGTATTTCTAAAGAAAAGTGGTGAAATTGGTAAAATAAGATTATAGTTACAGAATACGAGAACAAAATGAGTGATGATGAGGTGACAATCAGAATATTACAATAATGAGTGACATGCGTTCAAAGTCATAGAGGCAACAATATAAAAACACAAAAATATGGTTTCAAGAAGTCTTCCACAGCACTGCTTGGATCGTCCGTAACGGACGCGAAGGCCAATGATGATTCTTTCTTTCGGTGGTGCAATAAATATTTTCTATTTACATAACTATTATTGGAATCTAAGTACGATTGAAGTAAAGCTTCCTTCATTGGTTTCTAATAGATCGATTAGATTAGAACTCTTTGTTGTACATTACGAACCTTACATTGTCTAAGTCGATTTATACATAGAGACGCTTTATTCCTAACCTTAACAGTATTTAACGCACATTGAAATCGAGTTATTACCGGTGTACGGTCAACGCCTAATATGGAAAGGCGATGTGACGGCAGACAATGACGCTGAGATACGGCCATTTTGTTCCACATCCTCCTGGCTGTAGCTGAAAATCAGCAATCTGAGTGCTTATACTGAGTTTTTTCATTTCACTTTCGATAGCGAGAGCGTTTGCGATTTGTATAGGAGTGACAGAGAGACAACTAGGTGGCGCGCTTTGAACTCCTATACAAATTGCAAACGCTCTCGCTATCGAAAGTGAATGAAAAAACTCAGTATAAGCACTCTGTTTTATCGAGCAGATAATGACGCTGACATTTTGTACTGCTGCACCACGCACACGAAATACTTTGGTGTTCATTCGTTCTTAACTTTGTTGTGTTTTTTTTGCTCTGAATTGGTTAAGCATGCCGAACTCTTACTTTATATGTGTTGATTTAAGAAAATTGATTTATGTTTCAGAATGTGTGTGTGTGTGGTAAGAAGTTCAATCTGTCTATACGATTGCCACCCTTATAATGTGAGGCATAAGACTCACCCGCCCTTGCCAGCAGTCGGCCAACAGTTCAGTATATCAACGAGCGCTTTCTTCTTCTGCCAGCTGTCGGCTTGCTCCAGAAATTGCATTAAGGTATCCCGCCTGCTCTCTTCGTTGACTAGTTTTTCTTCTGAAATAACAACGGTTATGTTAGTTGAGAAACATTCTACTGACACTTCAGTTTGCTCATTCGATGTCGATCACTTTAAGAAGCGCCTCTTTAAGCCGCTTATCCAACATTTGGCGCGCAACACGAGCATGTCGCTCAACATGTTCGGCAACGTTGCACAACAGCGCGCAACGTTGCCAGCGGGCGCGCAACATGACGCCCGCCTAGTTTCGCATCGCAACAAATGTCCCGCGCTGTCGCTCAACATTTGCGCATTTTCAACATGTTGCGCGCCAAATGTTGTCTAGTGGATACGAGCCTTTACCGTGTGAGGTAGAGCGTGCCACTACCGTATAGAAAAGTTCTTATACTCCGGCGGCGCTGTTATTTCCCAAAGGGTAAGCAGAGCCATTAGTAATTAAGAATTGATAATAATCTAATCTCTTTAAACGAGCAATTCTTGTATATATATTTATATATAATCAGAATCTCGGAAACGGCTCCAACGATTTTCACGAAATTTTGTAGGCAGATGCTTTCGGGGGCGTTTAATTGATCTAACTAGGTAAAATTTTTAGAAAACGTTGCTTTATCCGTGTTTTAAGGCAATTGAAATTTGCTATAATAACATACAGAGGTAAATTTCGCATCTATGATATAAATGATGGCGTCGTAGTCTATGTAAAAAATAATCTCACTTTTTCTGTACAAGAACCTGGATTCCGTGAAGGTAATTGTATAATTATAGAAATTGCTAGCAGCGAAACTGCCGTAATAGGGTAGTTTCCAGGGTCAAAATAATTAAATTCTATTTAGTCCGTATTTTAGATTATAAAAAAATATTGGACACGTATTTTTTCTTTTTCGATTAAACAAAAAATAACAAAGATATAGCCCATTAAAGTTACGTGTGACGTCACTCAGTGCTAAAAAATGCAGCACTGTGTGACGTCACACGTAACTTTAATGGGCTATATCTTTGTCATTTTTGGTCTAATTTACAAATAAAAAAATACGTGTCCCTTATTTTTGAATAATCTAAAAGACGGACTAATTAAATTTTTTTTTGAAACTAGCCTATTGCAATATACAGGTCCCCGTCGTTTAAAAACATCGACACTTTTCTAATATCCTTAAACAGTACCCTGGCTATGCTAGCTAATTACAAAAATATAATTATAATTGGTGACATTAATATCAATATTAACCCACAAAAGGAAGATGTTTCATTAATAACAGATCAATATCTGACACTTACTGCCTTTCATGGACTTTTGCCCACACATACGTTAGTAACAAGAGATTCAAGTAATACTTGTATAGATCACGTAATGCTAAAATCTAAACTACCCTCTGTAACTGTCGTAACTGAAGCAGCCATAACAGACCATAAACCTGTCATTTTTTGTCTCAGTCATAGGCAGGTACGACTCTTCTCAGCCTCAACCACACGAAAAATTAACCAGGAGGGTCTCGCGAAGGACGTAGATAAAATTGATTACCTGGATATTTATGAATGTGAGGATCCAAATACAGCAATGAAAATTTTTACTCAGGCTGTTATAACAGCAATTGACAATAATTTGTCTGTATTACCTTTGCCCCGCCGTAAAAAAATATTAAAGCCCTGGATCACACCAGGGCTTCTGCGGTGCATGCGTAATAGAGACAGGTTACACAGTAAATCGAAGGCGGATCCAGATAACATAACTATGAAGATTACATATACAAGATACAGAAATTACTGTGGTAATCTCCAAAAAAAACTAAAGAGAGCGTATGAGAAACAACAAATTGATAATGCAGGGAAAGACAGTAAAAAACTGTGGAAATCCATCAAGGACATAACTTACACCTCTAAGAACAAAACCCACCCTAAAGAACTTTTAAAAATTTCAAGTAATCCACAGGGCTCAGTAGATGAAGTCAATAGATACTTTGTTAATGTAGGAGGGAATTTAGCAAAGGAGGCAGCCTCACTTACAGTGAACGCAAACCTGTCAGCCGGTTATGAAATAAATAAAGGCACAGCAAGCTCGTTTGTTCTATTGAGCACAGATGAAGAAGAAGTGGAGCGCTTAATACTAAATCTTAAAAACGATTGTTCTGTGAGTTGGGATAATATCTCAAACAGTATGTTGAAAAAATTAAAAAAACATTTTGTTAAGCCACTGACTCATATTTTTAATATGTGTTTAGAAACAGGTATTTTCCCCGCGGTACTGAAGCGCTCTTGTATTCGTCCAATTTACAAAGGAGGAGACAGAGACCGTATCAGCAATTATAGACCAATATCTATTTTGCCGGCCATATCAAAAATCTTGGAAAGAATTATCAACTCTAGGTTAGTGAACTTCTTAGAAGCAAATAATCTTTTTTCTAATAATCAATATGGATTTCGACGTGGGAAATCTACGGACGATGCAGTTCAAACACTAACTGATTATATTTCTGTTAATCTCGATGCAGGTAAGAAATGCATTGGAATATTTCTTGACTTGGCCAAAGTGTTTGATACGGTCCCTGTCCCTATCCTGCTCAGAAAACTTGAAAAACTCGGAATCAGAGGCACGCAACAAGCTCTTTTTGCAAGTTATCTCTCAGATCGGTATCAGTGTGTCCAAGTTGGCGACTATACTACCACAGAACTCCCAGTTTTTTATGGTGTCCCGCAGCATCCTTGGACCAACTCTTTTTTTAGTCTATTTAAATGACTTACTCTGTCTGCCATCCTTTCAAGGAAAAATAATATCTTATGCAGATGATACTTCCCTCCTGTTCGCTGCAAAAACTCATGACAAAACTTTCGAAATGGCACAAATTGGGTTCGATAAAGTGAAGGTTTGGCTCCAAGAAAACGGTTTAACATTAAATGCGGAAAAAAACAAAATATTTATTTTTTTCTATGCGACAAACAATGATGAGAGATGATCTCAAAATTATTTCACATAGAGGTGGTACAATTAAAAACCCTCCAACTTGTGAATGCCAGACCTTGGAACGCGTCGAAAGTATAAGGTACTTAGGTGTTATAGTGGATCACAAGTTAAACTTCAAAGAACATATAAAGCAACTGCACAGTAGAATACGTAAACTTATATACCTTTTCAAAAACCTACGACACATAGTTGAACGTCACATTCTGAAACAAGTGTATTTTGCAATCTGTCAATCACTGATTACTTACTGTATATCTTCGTGGGGTGGAGCAGCTAAAACTTATCTTAAAACTCTTGAATTCTCAAAGTCTGTACTTTTAAAAGCTTTTATTATCCGACGGCCCTATTGTATCCATTCTGTGAAGTATTGACAGTACGACAACTTTATATATTAAACAACATAGCAAGGTTAAAATTTTCAATAATGAACCACAAAAAAGAAGAAAAAATTTCTTGGATCGAGACACAATTTTTCACAAAAAATTCATCACCAAATATTTTACGTTTTTGGGTCCCTTCATATACAAGTCACTAAATAAAAAAATTAATATTTACACAATGACTTTAACTGAATGTAAGAAGATAACTACTGCCTGGATCAAGAAACTTACCTATGAAGAGACTGAAGTTTTGCTCAAAGTAAAATAATAAATAGGTACAAATGAAAACAAATAGAAGTTTCCTACATCTATTTACGCCTAACACACACCCTCTCTTACATACATACACACACGTACACAGCTACACACCGAGAGGACCCTACACTACACACTAACTTTTTTCCTATTTTATATTTTTAAGATTATCTTAATAGCTAGAGTATACAAGAAAGATTCCACTACATACATATTGTATTGAATTATTGAAAAAATAAAACAATTTTAATCTAAACTACTCTGTAGCTAGTTATATCTGTATATTTTTCCGGATGGGGGCGCTGTTTGCTGAAATACAGGTTCATGCTACTATTTAGTTTTGATAAACGTAACCTAGCATAATTCTAATTTAAGAAACGTCCTGTATGATTTTTGGAGACAAATAAATTATTCTTATTCTTATTATCTACCTGCAAGGTTGGGATAGTTCTGACGGGAAAACGGGCGACCCGTTTCGGGCCGATTTCAAGAGACCGGGTTCGAGTCATGATGTTTTTTTTTCAAGTTCTTTTTTTGTTGAAAAAGGATTATTTTAATTTTAAAATACATATTTTATAGTCACCCAGGTACTAATTAGTTAAACTTTACCAATAGTTAGCTTATCCCTACTAGGTTAGGTTTATTTTTTAATTATTTATTTCGCATAAGAACGAATTTACATTTCATTCACTTAAAATGAGAAAAACAGGAGTATAATCTAAGTAACCACCCCTCCCTTCCCTTCCAACCCTTCGGCGCAACTACAGACATGAATCTGTAATCGCATAGCGGGACTGAAGTGCTGTATCTATAATATTTCTCTGTATATTTCTATGTACATATTTTGGTTCCTTCTTAATTACATTATCCATATATATTTTTGTTATATTTATTAATTAATTTATACTTAATAGTCTTGTCTGTTTCTTGGTAATAAACTATTTTAAGTACTTAATCTATTCTGTACATAAGTATTATGTTCCTTATTTTTCTGTACATAAGTATTAAGTTTTTTAAATTCTGTCATCGCTGTACCACACCGCGGTCTGTGACGCTCGCGGAGTATCATTTGGCACTGACTGAAAATCAGCGCTGAAGGCTTGTCCTTCAGCATAATGCTGAGTCAGCTGCCATTTATAACAGCAGTGACACGCCGTGATCTTTACTAATTTTATGGTTTAATTTTTGGATTTATTTTGTTTTGTGGCGTGTGTTTTGTTGTTATAATAAATTTTTCTTCTTCTTCTTCAACATATAAACATAAAATAGCCGGCCATAATTTGATTTACACAAACGAATCTTAGATTTACGATTTTTCCCCCTTCAGCTTATCCAAATTCATGTTGACACACATTACACTTACCACTCAACCTCTCCACGACTTCGGATCCCGCCCACTCCGCTTTCAACGTATCGATTGTAAATAGCGCCACTTTCTGCAGGTCACCGTCGTCGAGAACATGCTCCTTATCGGTGAGGGATAGGAGCGCTATTTGCTTGTGCAGAGGCACGCCGAGGGCCGAGGCTCTTTGCATCACTCGTTCTAGGAGTGATTCTGGGAATTTTATCCCCTCCTTGTGGAAGTGCGTTATGCGCGTGACTAGGGCTTGGACGTCTCTGTGAAGGAGAGAGTTACAATTTAATTTAATGTGTGAATTAAAAAATTTAGGCCGTTACATCCATTCTAGATCATTTATTTATCGTCTAGGGGCAATTCACGGCTACCCTAGATTGGTGATTAGACGGCTCTGAGGCAATAGTACATGGGGCTTTTTTAAATGGATTAAGCGTTACCAGTTCCTAAGCCGTCTTCTCAGCTTCGAAATACATACATATGTATATACAAAAACTCACCTCTGTATACCATAGGGGCAGGCAGATTACTTTCGCTTCATCGACATTCATTAGACGTTGCATGCACGTACGCCTGCTTAGTGCAATATATAATTAATACTGTACTTACTGGACATGTTCCAGGCAGCGGTCGCAAGTCGCGGCGAGACATTTCGGGTCTCCATGAATGCACTGTATTGGTGAGGTCAAAGTGGTTTTCCCAGCGTAGATCAATGCTCAAGTTGTACTCACTGGGCATGTTCCAGGTGGTGGTCGCAAGCGGCGGCGAGGCAGTCCGGGTATGGACCATGGGGGAGTACATGGGTACTCACTGGGCACATTCCAGGCGGTGGTCGCAAGTCGTGGAGAGACATTTCGGGTCTCCATGAAGGCACTGTATTAGTGAGGTCAGCGTGGTTTTCTCAGCGCAGATCAATGCTTAAGTTTTACTCACTGGGCATGTTCCAGGCGGTGGTCGCAGGCGGCGGCGAGGCAGCCCGGGTATGGACCCGGACTGCCTGCCCAGTACATGGGTACTCACTGGGCGTGTTCCAGGCGGTGGTCGCAGGCGGCGGCGAGGCAGCCCGGGTATGGACCCGGACTGCCTGCCCAGTACATGGGTACTCACTGGGCGTGTTCCAGGCGGTGGTCGCAGGCGGCGGCGAGGCAGCCCGGGTATGGACCCGGACTGCCTGCCCAGTACATGGGTACTCACTGGGCGTGTTCCAGGCGGTGGTCGCAGGCGGCGGCGAGGCTCTCCGGGTCTATGTGCAGACACTGCAGCAGCGAGGCCAGCGCGGGCGCGCGCGTGCGCGGGCGCAGCAGCAGCCGGCCTAGCGGGGGCGCCAGCCGCGCGCGCGAGCCATGGCTCATCTCGATCTCGCTGCGGGGGTGCGAGAGGCCACTGGTAAGCCTACTTTTCTAAAAGCGACCTTAACATTTATAACGACAAAACATACGCACGTACGCACGCCCCTCTTCTCACTCCCTCGATACGGGATACCGCCGTTTAGCCAAAGTATTTTTCGCCAAATTTTACTTCCCAATAAACTTATGGCATCAGTTTCATTTCCCAAATGAAACTTTAGCAAGTTTTCATTTCGCATTTTATTCATTTGGTCAAATTATCATTTCGCATAATTTTACTGCGTCAAGTTTTATTAAGACAAACGTTTATTATGCTAACGTTTTATTTTGGCAAGTGTTATTTTTAAATAATGGAACGGGGGGTCGGCGATGTAAAGAATACGTGACAACAGAAATATAGGTGCGACGACGCGCGTAGCGAAGCGGAGCGCGTCGGAGCGTTAGGTTCTCTATGTAAGATCGAAAACAGACTCACTTTGATGCGTTCTTACCTTGCCTCTTGTTGCCTGTTTGGTAAAATGAATTTTGACCAAGTATTTATTTGGTAAACAATAACCTGCCATAATAACTTTTGCTAACTGTTTATTTGCTTTAAGTTGTTTTGAGAAATGTTTTTTTGCCAAGTGATAATTTGCGGAAAATAGTTTGGGAAGTAATACTTTGGGAAACGATTTTTGGCAATACATTAGTAAACCCCTCGATACACAAACTCGCACACACACGCACACACACGAAAACACGCTCACGTACTCGCACATAAAGACAAACACACACACACGCACATACGCAAGCACGCCCACGTACGCACACACACGTACCCACGCGCACACACAAAGGCAAACACACACAGGCATGCAAATACGCAAGCACGCCCACGCACACACACACACACTTCGGCACGCACGCGTACACGCACGCAGTGAAGCTACTCACGTCCACACTTCGTTCGCCGGCTCGTTGTTCTGAATGAGGGCTTGCACAGTGTCGGAGTGGAAGTTCTCAAGGAAGCGCGCCCAGCGACTCAGCTCTTGCCCAACCTGCGCCCACGTCGCTTCGCTGCGAAACATTTACATAACGGGTTGATGATGATGATGATTTGATATGCCAACTAGCCGGATAATCAAACTGCTTTCGTTTGGGTCAATTCCTTACTTTTTGTTGGATTTCATTTCGGTCTCCCGCTCCTGTTGGCAGTAGTCCACGGCTTGCATGATCATCAGGTTGCGCGTCCCCGCCGGCACCCTGAAACATCACGTTCGGATAGATGACGAGCTAGAATGTGGAACAAAAACGGTCGCTAAAAATATTTAATAATATCTTGTTGTCTAAGCCTGAAGTCACCGACATAGCCCACCGAATCAGCACGCTGAAGTGGCAGTGGGCCGGCCATGTGACCAGAGGAACTGATAATCGATGGGGTAGACGAGCTCTTGAGTGGAGACCGCGGATCGGTGAACGTAGTGTAGGACGTCCTCAGACTCGGTGGAGCGATGATCTTCGCAGGGCGGCTGGCAACACTTGGATGAGAGTAGCCGAGGACCGTCCTCAGTGGTGTGCAATGGGAGACGCCTATGTCCAGCAGTGGAACGCATAGGCCGATGATGAAGCCTGAATAATTAACATGGACGTCCAGTCAGCGAAATTAAAATGGAGCGGGGCTGTCATGTCAGTGGAATGAACTCGTATAGGTGGGCGAGACTCGCCACCGAGTGGGTGTTACAAGACGGACATCGAAGTCGAGGCCTAGAGGACGGTGGAGAGTCGATCTCGACCGAGATCTGTCGGAGTAGTCTGAGGTGGCCCAGGACCGAAAACTCTGGACTGAAGAGTTTTATTAAAATCATTTGTCATGATATTTGACAAATTTGCGGCAAAGGTTCTATTTAATTTAACATTAAAACATTATTTCAGGACGACCGGCCTTATAAGACGTATTTAACATCATTTTTAATATTTAATTATTTTAAAAGTGGCCATTTCAATAGAATTGTATTTTAAACGGATTTGTCAAAAATCGGCGCCAAGACCAACCAATACCATGCGCTCGCCTTTAGTCTATAAAAGGGAGGGCTCGACGATAAACCGGCAGTCTTGTTCTGGCGCTCGATGTGGTCGGGCGGAAGCTCTGCCCGATTTAAATGTTTATTTTAATATTTTTTTTTTTACAAACAAGCACACACATTGCATCTGGCCCCATACTAGGATACCCTGTGTCGAGACCAGAAACAACGACATCACAAACATGTAAACATCCAAGGCCTGGGTTTTTTTTTGTTCCCAGCCGGGGTTTGAACCCGGAACCTATCGCATGGTAGGCAGATGCGCTAACCACTGCGCCACAGAGGTCGTAAGAATTAAGAACTTATACCGGGCTAAAAAGTTAAATGGTAAATGTTGGAAGTGATTATACAGTGATGTAAAATATTAAGTGAGATTTGTTCGTGATACATTGAAAAAGGTCGAATCCGCGATCGAGACAGCCTGCCAGTGGCGTAGCGTAGTGGGGGCGGAGGGGGCGGTCCGCCCCGGGCGGCACTTTTAGGGGGCGGCAAAACTTCACATTTCATTGAAAAAAAAATTGTAAGCTTTTAAACCGATAGAAATAAGAGGTATTCTGTACAAGACGGAGACGCTGAATTAAAAATTTCAAATATAAATAATATCACCGATACAGCTAGCTACTGATTTGGTAATCTAGAAGAATAACATTTTAAAATTTGTATTTGTAAAAAAATTGGTTCACACTTCTTTTATATAGGACTTCTGACATAGTTTTTTTGGTTATTTCCTGCAATAAGTGTCGGAGCCAATAATGGACTGGACTAATAAGAGGGCGGCAAATTATACCGCCCCGGGCGGCTGATACCCACGCTACGCCACTGCAGCCTGCTCCCCGTGAGAGTAGCCTGAAACAAAGGTCCCAACCTGCGCACAGCCCGCTCGCTGAAGCAGGTGTCGTCAACAAACTGGCGCAGCGCGTCTTTGCCCAGCTTGTTGAAGTAGCTGGCGCACTGCCGGTACTGTTGAATCCACTTCTTGTTGCCGGCGCCGCTTGGGGACACCTGGGGGCAGGGGACACCCTCGCTGTCAGTTGGCAAAAGTGCATACTACAAAAAAAATTTTTTTTGACTAAAACTTTCGCAAGCTCTAGTCCGGATCTACTTACGTTACAAAAAAAAACAACTGACAGCCGTTAACAAATATTTTAACTTACTATAATACATACATTTACATACAGGTACATACATTGCTCGCATTGAATCGCTCGTAGCCTGGGCTGCCTGAGTGATCTTAAACGGTCACTAAGGTTAAGCAACATACGGCGCGTTCAGTCCATGGATGGGTCACCGTCTATGACTAACGCTAGTGGCATTTTTCTGAGCGATTCCGTGCTTCGCAAGGCACGATAAGCAGTTGGTGCCGGCTGCCGTCGATAGATGGCAGTCGTTAAGCCAAGTCAAAGGCCTCAGGGCGGCTTGAAAACTTCTGACAGTAAGACCAGCCACTAGTCTTACAAACCTCCACCAATCCGGACTTGGCCCCCGTGGTGGAGTATGGCCTATACCTTCCTCAGGGAAGACACCCGTGCCCCTCGGTGGGGACATAATGGGTTGACGACGACATACATTGCTTCTGGCCCCATCCTAGGATACCCTGTGTCGTGGGAACCAGAAACACGTCACATCATGTAAACATCCAAAACCTGGGGTTTTTTTGTCCCCAGCCGGGATTCGAACCCGGGACCTCTCGCATGGTAGGCAGATGCCCTAAGCGCTACGCCACAGAGTGGCCACATATTCGGTGGGGATTTGGCGCTGGATGCCGTAATACAGGTTTTATGCCTAGCTCGGCAACAGAGTGCGTATACTGAGTTTTTTCATTCACTCTCGATAGTGAGAGCGTTTGCGATTTGCATAGGAGTGACAAAGAGACGAATAGATGGCGCGCTTTGTCACTCCTATGCAAAACGCAAACGCTCTCGCTATCGAAAGTGAATGGCAAAACTCAGTATACGCACTCTGAGGCTAATCTATATACTTAAGTAGTTTCGTGTAACTTTCTTATTTGTAAATCCTTCTAAATCATTGGTCAATAAACAATGAACAAAATAAAATAATGTAAGACAAAAAAAAACAATAAATTAACAGACTCTTAGCGTTCGAGAAACCGGGGGTTAGCCTTTTGTATCTGTGAAAACTTTTTGTTGACTTTCTGTGTCTATGTGTGTTGTGTGTGTGATAAACTGTTAGTTTTCCTTATAAAAAAATAAATAAAAATAACAGTGTACAGTCGACAGCACATCATGGTATACACCCATGCACTCTGCTCCGTTGCATTACGGGCGACTTTGCAACTAAAATGGGAAGATTGACGTGCTGTCGACAGTACAGTTGTACAAGGATCTTTTGGCGCGTGGCCGAAATCGGAACTAAGACATTTTGACCAATGAGCGTAACGCTACGGGTTACCCGACCAATCACAACAAACTGAACGCCCCTATGTCAATGTCATCCACGCGCCAAAATATCCTTGTACAACTGTAACAGTAATGGCCCCTTAAGCGCTTAGCGTACACCCGTGTGTACGTTAACTTTTTGTGCCCCAACTGTTTAGCGTACACACGGGTGTACGCTAAGCGAGAGACTGGATTTGACTTCGATTTCTGCCGTGTTTTTATTGTCTATGGCCAATATCCGGTTTTCTCTTGACCAATGGTTACTAAGGATTACTTTTGTCAACCAACTTCAACACGCGAGCCGAGCCTGGCTCCGCTCGTGATTCAGCGCGCCACGTGCTGTTTAAACAGCTACGCTCGGCGCGGCTCGGCAAAGTTCGCACGATCCATCGCTTGGCGGTTTTTTCGACACGGATCAAAGGCGAGCGCGCCATCTTCGGATCGGCTTGTCGGCTGGTTAATACGCGCCATCTAAACAGATGATACAGAGCGCGCGACGAAGGAAGACCCATTTTGTTTTTTATCGACCTTTTTAATTTGAAGAATAGGGAATGGATGAAAATATCAGAAGTGCTTGATATTTTTTTTGGTGATAGGAATAACCTTCCTTAGCGCGGGAAAAAAGTTTCAATTTTTTTGGCCCCGTAGTTAATTTTTAAAGAATCTTAATATTTTTCCATTCGTAGTTCTGGGCTCAGTACGGCATATCAGACATATTCCTTGGTCCGCTACGTATGAAAAAAAAAAACTGGTGACAATGACAGCTTTTCAAGATGGTTTTTTTTTTATACGTAGCGGACTAAGGAATATGTCTGATATGCCGTACTGAGCCCAGAACTACGAATGGAAAAATATTAAGATTATTTAAAAATTAACTACGAAGCCAAAAAAATTGAAACTTTTTTCTCGCGCTAAGGAAGGTTATTCCTATCACCAAAAAAAATATCAAGCACTTCTGATATTTTCATCCATTCCCTATTGGGTTTGTACGAGATGGAGTGGAGCAATGAAAAGGTTCAACTCTTCATTGAACTGTATTAAGAGGAACCAGCGAAACGGAACCCAAACAATCCAGGTCACAAAAATCGAAACAACGTCCACGATGCTTGGACAGCGCGGTTCAACGGCGCGATGTAGCCGCATTTCCACGGACGGCTCGGCTCGCGTAGGATCGTGCTATCCCGCGTCGTTTAAACGCGCCTTAATACAAGGCACTCACGCAGAAGAAGTATTCGGCGAGCCAGAGCGCAAGCAGCGCGGCGGCGGGGCGCGGCAGCCGCGCGGCCGGCACGGCTCGCAGCAGCTTGCCCAGCGGGCCCGCCCCCATAGCCCCGCCCCCGCCCCCGCCCCCGCCCCCGCCCCCGCCCCCGCCCCCGCCCCCGCCCGCCGCCGCCGCCAGCTCGGCCAAGTGCGCCGCCAAGGCCTCCGCCGACGGCTGCTCCAACACCAGCTTGTAGTCCAGGCCTGCGGGGCAGGGCGGGGTCTTAGGACTCGCTAAGAGACTTTTTATTTTTTTTTTATTTTGTATATTAGGGAAAACAACAGCTTCTTAATCTATTATTACATAATGGTTTCTTACACATAGTAAAGCCAATAAAAGTTTTCCTCGACTGTTTTAAATTCACACAGATTGCTGAGAGGTGAAAAAAAAAAGAAACAAAAAGTAAACTCTAAACAAATTTTAGACAGGTGAGTCCGAAAGTGCAAACAATTTCAAAGTGTTAGCAAATGAGATGGCAAAAAATATATAATTATAAATATAATAATATGATATGATATGATAGTATGTTCCATAGCTAATGTAAGTCTGTAATGTGCTATAAAATAAATATATAATATAATACATACAAATAATACAAATATATAATAAAATATTTACAAAATAATTATGCAAGATAGATATGTGCTTAGCCCTACGATTATAAATCTTGGGATCGGAAAACCACTAAGCACTATTACCACCAGCAGATCGTATTTTAAGATTATATTTTTTGTGAATATACATGTATTTAAGAAAATATTATTAGTAGGTACATGAAAAGCATCGTACTTAGCCCTACGACTATTAGGTCTTGGGATCGGAGAACCACTAAGCATAATTAATATAATATTAGATGCGATAAGCGATACCAAAATAAAAGAACAAAGAATCTATCTAACTAGGTCCTTGAATATAGTGGATTTGGTTATCGAAGTTAGCTACTATTATTGGCTTCAGATAATTTCAGACGAATATCATTTTTAAATGAATGTTTCGTTTGTACAAATAGGTCTAAATCGTTAAAATTATTGTTAAATGTGCGTGGCAAACGAGTGAGAACTGCGTTTTGACCATAATTTGAGGAGTGAAAAGGTACGTGAAACAGTGATGGTTTGTTTCTAGATTTTCTAGCGGGTACATGTATACCAATTTGTTTAAGTAGTGCAGGACAGTCCAACCCACCCCTTACGATGTCATACAGAAAACCCATATCAAGCATAACACGTCTTTCCTCCAAAGTAAGTAATCTGAAATAACGACATCTTTCTACATAAGTGTTTGATGTTTTTTTAAATTTGTAATTAAGATGCTCTATAAACTTTTTTTGGGTACGCTCTATTTGTTTTGTATACTTAGCATAATGAGGGTTCCACACGGGACTAGCATATTCCAATATACTTCGGACATACGCGTAATAAACTGCTTTTATGCTCGTAATTAATCTAAATGGTTCACAAGTACGCATTACAAAACCTAGACTGCGGTAGGCTTTGTTGACAATCTCATCAATGTGATTACTCATAAGCATTTTACAGTCTAGTGTTACGCCTAAGTCTCTTACTGCTTGAACTCTGTCAATATTTATGTTATTAAACTCATAGTCAAATTTTATTGGATTATTTTTACGAGTGAAAGTTATACAATGACATTTCGCTATACTCAGCGTAATTTTGTTAGCAGCATAGTATTCTGTTAATGCATCTAGAGTATTTTGCAAAGCTACACAGTCTGCCACAGTTTTTATATGCTTAAATATTTTTTTATCGTCTGCGTACAACAGATGTTGGGTATCTTTAATAGTGTTAGTAATATCATATATGTATACATTGTAGAATAAAGGCCCCAGAAGAGATCCTTGTGGTACCCCGGAGGAAATAGTGATATAATCTGACTTATAGCCACCAAGTACTACAGCTTGAGATCGCTTTGATAGATATGATTTGACCCATCTCAAAAGATCTCCATGTATCCCCAAAGATTGAAGTTTGTTGAGCAGGACGACGTGATCCACGCGGTCGAAGGCTTTTTCGAAGTCCGTGTAGATCACGTCGACCTGACCACCACCCTCCATATTATTAATGACAAAATCAGTAAGAAGAGACAGGTTGGAAACCGTGGAACGCCCCTTCAGAAAACCATGCTGTGATTGAGAAAATCCCTGTATTAATACTGGATAAATTTGATCATAAACAAGTTTTTCAAATAACTTTCCTAATACATTTAATATTGAAATTGGGCGATAATTATCTATTTGTGACCTCGTTCCTTTTTTATGTACAGGTACAATTAGAGCTCTTTTCCAGATGTCGGGAAATATACCCTCCTGCAAGGAACGCCTAAATAGGATAGTAACCGGAGTAGCAAGACTTGAGGAACAGTTAGACCAAAATATAGGGGGGATGCCATCACATCCAGCACCCTTTGATTTGTCAAGGAGATGTAACAATTTTTCGACCCTATCGGTCGATATTTCAATCCTGGATTGCACTTCATTGTTTGGAGCATAAAGGTTCTGCATGTTGACGTTATCAGTTGATTCAGTCGCAAATACGCCCCCAAAGTAATGATTGAACGCGTTACATATGTCTTGCCCTTGAGTGTACTCATCATTTAGAAGATTGAATCGACAGGGATAGTTGGACCCTCCTCGCTTTGTTTTTACATATGCCCAAAATAGTTTAGGTGTATGTTTTATTTTATCTTCAATATTTTTAGTATACAAATGAAAACATTCTAATTTCACCCGATGTTGACGAGCTCTAAGTAGCACAAATTCGTCGTAGTCACGAGGGTTCTTCCACTTTTTCCACCTTGTATGTGCTTTATATTTTTCACGAATAATTTTAATCAATGAAGAGCTATACCAAGAGGGATACCTATTACTTCCTTGTGTGCGTGTATATATAGGGACAAATAAAGAAATGCAGTCGTTAATAGTATTATAAAATACATTGGTCATGCTATCTATTGACTCTAAACGTAAGATAGCTTCCCAATCAATATTACTAAGAAATTCGTTAATAAGTTCATAGTTACATTTATGAAAGTTATATCTGTTCTCTTTGTGCTCCTTAAAAGGAGTCGATAAATCAGGAAGATCGATCGATAGTGCAGGGTGGTGCTGATCTTCAGGTAAGAGTGGATTATAATTTCTAGTTACAACTGAAGCGTCATTACTAAAACACAAGTCCAAGTAGCGCTTGTTTTTATTTACTATGAAGTTACTCTGCGAAAAACCTAAGTAGGTAAGATTGTTTAAAAATGATATTGAACTATCTATTATTTCCGATGAGCTCTGAAGTAAAAGAGTGTAACCTTCAGCATTCCACTGTAGGAAAGGGAAATTAAAATCGCCTATGAAAATGTGTGAGTCAGTTGAAAAGTTGTTTACAAAGTTAGTTATGTTGCGCGATACGTCTAAGAGCCTGTTTATGAATGATTGTGGCTCGGGCGGTATGTATACTATGGTTATATGTAGATCTTTATGTGCACCGAGCGAGCGCGCCGGTATACTAAGACATATAAGTTCGGTATTTATACACGAGTACTCACGTCTCAAAATTGGTGATAGGTTACGACGCACACACATCATAACGCCACCACCTGTCTTTTTATTAGTAGTTGATAGGTTTCTGTCACAACGGTATACCTCATACCTGTTGTCACACAATTCTTGGTCTAAAATATCACTCTGTAGCCACGTTTCTGTAATTAATAATATGTCATAGTCGTAGGACAATATATTAGTGTGTAAGTTTAAGCATTTAGTGCGGAGGCCTCGGACATTCTGATAATAAATAGAAATTTTTTTAGCCATGTTGGGGTGAAATAAAATCAAATTGTTGTAATTTAAATGACACATAGGGCGTTAGTATAGTGATTATTTGTAAATAATTACTGACTATATGTATTATAATATTTAAAGTGGGACTCACACACAAATTACTCGGGTTGTTTTTTGTGTGACAATACCCCTTCATTTTCATGCCGCCTGTAGGGGTAATGAAAGAAGAAAATGTATATCTAAATAGTGTAGATAAATATTTATTTTTAAATACTTTCGTGATAAGAGTGTATTTAAATATATATTTGCATAGATAATTTATAATAATATATATAGATAGACATAAATAGCTGCATATACTACATAGATATATATAAGGATAGACATAGATGGCTGTAAATACTACATAGATATGAATTACCAGGAGTTCAGACTCACCCGCAAATAACATACGTAACTTAAATATCATGTTCATGAGTATCTTAAAGTAAATTGCACAGAAGTAACACTGATGCACTTTTAATGAATAGTGTTTAGTTCCGATTGGTCCTTTATATGTATAGATCCAGTTTTGTCGTCCTTCCGTAAAAAAATCTTCCCGTCTCTTACCCATACATACTAGTACTTGCACACCCTGGCCTTTTCTCTGGCGCTTTTGTAAATGAGCTTATTCACTGGTGTGAGATGTTCATTAATGTATATAGACTTAGTATCACCAGCGAGCCCAAGGTCCTTAGTAGTCATGCCTCTGTTTTTGCGTATTCCAGAGAGAATTGAGTCACGTAGTAGACGAGTTCTCAATTTTGCAATAATCGTTTTTGGTCTTCCAGATACCTTTTTCCATGGTTGTACTCGTGTGATGTGGTCAACATCGGTGACAGTTAAGTCTACCTTCGCTACCTTGGCAATTGAAAGTAAATACTTCATAAGGTTCTCATTTGATTTCTCAGGAATACCTGTGATCTCCAAGTTTAGCGATCGTTCTCGTTGATGGCTATAGTTGAGATCGTTGCGTAGATCAATAACTTGTTGTTGAAGCGTGGAAATATTCTCGTTTTGGCTCTTCAGGTCAGCAGTTATTCCCTGGACACGATCTTTAAGATCCCTCTGTTCTTCGCCATGAAATATCAATGAGTCCTTTACGGAGGATAGATCATTTCGGAAAGCATCCAATTCGCTTCTAATTGTTGATTTGACCTCGTCTTGAAGTTTCGTGATTTTATTGTCGAGATCCACCTTCATATCCCTTATTTTTTTGCTCAGATCTTCTGTAAATGTTGCGAGAAGGGTCTCCAGATTAGTGTCACGGTCATCACTGGTTTTCCTCTTGGTACGACGTAATATGTTGATATATGCTTCGTCAGTTTGTAGGTTAGTTAAATCCGAAGCGGAACCTGATTTAGCTAATGCAGGCTTGGACATCGTTGCTGTCTCCGGATTGGCCAAAGCGCGCGGAACAAGGCAGCGGCCGTGGACGCGAGATGCGACGCGAGAAAGAGATAATTGTATCAACGCTAGAGAAGGCAATTATTTATCACGCTTCCCAGACACTAGGAATTTGACACTAAACTACAGTTAGATAAAGTACTGTTTCTCGTGCACAGTTAGAATAATTTTATTGGACCACCGTGCGCACGTCCGCTCTCAGCAAGTTCTATCGGACGATCGGACTTTTTCAAAGAAACTAACATCCTAACAGTTGCAAGCCAATATATATATGAAAATATTATGTACGTTAGGAAAAATATTACAGACTTCGAAACACTTGGTAGCCATCATAACGTTAATACTAGGAATAAACATAAATTGTCATTTCCACGATTTAGACTTGCAAAAGTTAATACTTCCTTTATGGGGCACTGTATAAGGTTCTACAACGAGATACCCCAAGATATATTAGAGTTACCTCCAACGCGATTTAAGAATTGTGTTAAGCACACTTTTTGCAAAAAAGCTTATTATAAAATCAACGATTATTTAGAAGACAAGGACGTATGGCATTAAATAGTATTTTAATATTAAATTTAATCAGAGGATAAATGTGTCTAGTGTTCAACACATCCAAGATATTATTTTGTAGGTTTGATTTGTATTAGCTTTAAGGTGATTTGAGAAAAGATGGTCAGAGTGGAGTTTTTTTTCGCTGCCTTTTTCTCCACTACAGACGGCCCCAAGGCAGCGGCTAACATTATACATAACTGTATGTACATTGACATTCAACAAGCAGAATGTAAATTCTTTACGTTGAAATAAATTTTTGAATTTGAATTTGAATTTGAGTGTTGAGCGAAGCGCACAGCCACGACACAGGGTTTGGACTGGCGATGGCGACTGGCATGGTCGAGACTGGCGATAGCTGACCACTGCGTTACGCTCGTGAACGGGTGCTTTACGTGTGTCTGGCAGCAGCATTGGTGTTTTAAGAAAATCAATCGATGTTTGACATTGCGACTATTGATTGCACTCATGGGTCTTTAATTTTAATTTTGACCTTCTTAAAAATAGATGGACATTGTACCAAATATTGTATTAGACTTAAGTTGATTTGAGAAAAGATGGTCAGAGTGGAGTTTTGTTTTTGCTGCCTTTTTCTCCACTACTCTCGGCCGCAAGGCAACGGCTAACATTAGCATTATAAGCAGAATGTAAATTCTTTACGTTGAAATAAATTTCTGATTTGTGATTGGGTATCCTAGTGTGGACCATAAGTAATGTATACAATGCCTGCATGTAAAAGTAATGTTATGTGTTATGAAGGCTGAAAGAAACTGTACCACGGGGTGCAGGCGCTAATGACGGACGGACCCATTATGTCCTCACCGAGGGTCACCGTCTCTTCCCTGAGGAAGGTATAGGCCATACTCCACCACGGGGGCCGAGTCCGGATTGGTAGATCGGTGGCATGCATCACATCATCTAAAGTCCCTTTTTTAATTCAATGCAGAAGGAAAATGACCCTGTGTTACCCCTATAAAATTATAGGTACTCGGTAGTTTTTTTTTACCGTGAATAGAAGACTCGTGTGACCGAAATCCTTAATTACTCGTAAGAGCAAAGTCTAAAAAAATACCTACGTAGCACAAACAATTTTTACTTGGAAGTAAAATGGGGTTACATATTTGGTTTTTGCGCACTAGCAACATTCAGACATTGACAGCCTTAGAATTGGATTGAGATGTCAACGTTTTTTTGCATTGAATTAAAAAACAAACTTTAATGCCGGCTGCCATCGATAGATGGGAGTCGTTAAACCAAGTCAGAGGCCTTAGGGCGGCTTGAAAACTTCTGACAGTAAGACAAGCCACTAGTCTTACAAGCCTCCACCAATCCGGACTAGGCCGCCGTGGTGGAGTAAGGGCTACCTTCTTCAGGGAAGAGACCCGTGCCCCTCGGTGGGGACATAATGGGTTGATGATGATAGTCTGGTTAAGGGTTAACCGTCCTTGTTTTATAAGGAATTGTATTGTAATGTTTCAGAATGTGTGTGTCCAAGAAGTTCAAATAAATGATTTATCTGTCTATCTATCAATCGATCGTAATGTATTGTATGGAATCAGGCGTTACTTTGAGAAAATCCATAATAGCATTAAAATGTGAAAATGACAAGGCTACGCGTAAGGAAGTACGCACACAAGTATTGGTGTCGGTGGTGGTGCGTTCGTGTCTTGCTTCTGCTTGAAAAAGTGGTAGGGAGGGCGGTGCATTAACTAACCGCATGGTGCTTGTGGGATATGGGCGGAATTTAGCAAAGTAATTTTCACATTTTAATGATGGTAACGTACTTTGCGAGACAGCTTTAGCTTTCTTCAGTAGCTTGATGTGCTCGGCGGCAGTGAGGCCGACGACCAGCGCCTTCTCGTCGACATGCTTGACGATGGTGAAGTAGTTTATCAGAGTGTTGTGGTCGTCACCAGGTGTCTGGTCCCACATTTCCGCTTTGAGCCTGGAAGGATTTTTCTAGATTAGGAGTTTGGTCGGAGTAGACTGTGGAGCCCACACAAGAACAAGACAAAACTCTTTAAAGACTACTTCCTGATTTGAGAATTTCGTTAAGTACTACTTAATGGAAGTGCTGTCTTACGAAACTTCATAGACAAGAGCGTCACAGAATGTTAAGTTTTGTACTGCTCAATAAAACAATTTTGTTTTTTTTTTTACTTAAGTATTTCCTTAGTAAAATTATCAATTCAGAAACCGATCCTTAATCCTAAAAATGCCGGGGAATGAATACAGGCTGGTAAAAAGAAACTGTTGTAAACAGTTTGCGGATTAAGTAATATCGTAGCTATTAAAAACAATTTCGGATTAACCAGAAGCAAGGTATGTGCCTGTATTTAAATGTAAACATAAACTTTTTTTTTACATTTACATACAGGCACATACATTGCTTCTGGCCCCACACTAGGATACCCTGTGTCGTGGGAACAAGAAACAGCGACGTCACAAACATGTAAACATCCAAGACCTGAAGTTTTTTTTTTCTCCCCAGCCGGGGAGCCCGGGAGCTCTCGCATGGTAAGCAGATGCGCTAACCG
The DNA here is from genome assembly GCA_947310845.1 of Yponomeuta plumbellus. Classification (NCBI taxonomy): domain Eukaryota; kingdom Metazoa; phylum Arthropoda; class Insecta; order Lepidoptera; family Yponomeutidae; genus Yponomeuta; species Yponomeuta plumbellus. The sequence goes on along the minus strand of OX371193.1, from coordinate 23,612,936 downwards.
CTACGCCACAGAGGTCGTCAAATGTTTATGTTTAATAAGGAGAAGTGAATAAAGAGAAAAGAGAAAAGGAGGGATAAAAGAAGAAAGAGTACAGAGGAAAGATGAAAAAGGAAAGAGGGCAGAAGACAGAGGACAGAGGTGAGAGGAAAAAATACAGAGGATAGAGGACAGCAGAGGGGCGGAGGGAGAATAAAAAGAGAGGTGAGAGGACAGAAGACAGGAGAAAGAAAAGAGTAAAGAAGGCAGCTGAATGCAGAAGAATCTTTACGTCTGGCAGAGGAGAGGGGTCAGAGGAAAGAAGACAGAGGATAGAACTGAAACGGATTTAGTTAGCCGTTCTGCTAATTAGGCATACTGCTTGTCTATGCTGACATTAAAATAATTTTTGTTTTGGTAAAAATAAATATAAAATCAATAAATTCAAGTAATTTTTGAACTAAAACATTCGTAAGCACAACACATTGTAAACTTTTAGTCCGGATCTACTTACGGGTGTTGTTATATTGTTATTTTCAAGTAATTTTCACATTAATATTTTGCAGAGTCTTTTCAGAGAGTGTCAGGCGCGAGGGGGCGCTTCGGTCGTATTACTCTCAAAAAGTCCAAACATTATACGTTTCGCGCTTTTGTACGTTTTGCTACTTAGACGATTTGATAAGGAAGCGATTTTTGTAGACAAATAAATTATTTTTACATCTCTCATATTCGGTAAGTAGGTCCTTATTACCCCCAAATGGGGCTTGTAGGTGACCAATTAGCGCTCTAGGGTAATAATGTAGCTAGAAAAGCCCTACGGCGGTAAGTAATAAAAAAAAACTCTTCACTCTTTCAAAAAGTTTGCGTACATCTAACCATCATACTGGCAATAGACATCATGCATTCAGCCCAATGACAAAAGAGGTCGCTTCGCTATTCAGCCTTGTCTTCGTATAAGTATAATAGTCATCAATTTTAAATATCGAACGGCGAAGTTCAATTTCGTTCTTGAAAAGAATAAATAATAAAAATAATAAAATAAATAATAAACTCACGCCCGTTATCCCCGAAGGGGTAGGCAGAGGCACCAGTCTCTAGAACTGGACCCACGTTTTGCCGAGTTTATTAGGTCCCAAACGTGACAAGTGGCAAGCCTGTCGCCGTTATCCGGGCACAATTTATCAGCGAATGGTGTTGCTGTACAAACAAATGTACGTAACTAAAAGTCATTGGTACATGCGTGGTTCGAACCCAGACCCTCATGATCGAGAAGCAAGGGTCAACCCCACTACGCCACCACCAAAAAAGAATAATAAAAAAAAAAGAAAAAAGGCGCGAATAGAAAACTTTTACTTTAAATATTGTTTGTTTTTGGTTTTTTTTAATTACGTGCAAAAAACAAAACATGGGTTCTACAAGTGATGAAGATTTATATACTAGTAGCTGTACTCCCGATTCGATGAAAATGGAAGCTGAAGCAGCAATTAACAATATTTTGCCTGAAAGTTCTAAAGAGAGATATTTGAAAACTTACGACGAGTTCATGAAGTGGCGAAAAGAAAAGCGAGTAAATGTTTTATTCTTGTAATGCCGGTTTTTTTCTACTTACCTCACAATCGAGATGTAAAGCAGAGTAGTTAGCTCGGGTGTAAGCATCAATTGCACAGTCGAACTATAGGCGCCCTCGCTCGTGCGCCTAAATATCTCGGGGTGCAATTGATGCCTTACAGCCCTACTAATCTATTATTATAATTCAGAAATTGGCCCTAAAGCCTAGTTCGCACTGGGCTAGTAATTTAGTTGAGTAGCGAGTAATTTAGTGGCTAAACGTGTGCGAACCAGGAAAAATTAGTCGAGTAGTTTAGTGACTGATTTAGTCGAGTTAATCCATTTTACTCTATTTTTTCGGTCGAGTAGCGCCCTCCACCACGCGTCCGTGCTCACTGGCTCATCGGCTAAACAAGTCCGAACCTGTTGATTAGTAGAGTTCATTAGTGGCCGTAGCGACTAAGTTATTCGCTACTCGACTAAATTGCGACTAAATTGTCTAGCGCGGCGCGCTGCTCGGGCGGCGGGGGAGGCGGCGGCGCGGAAGCCATCCGTTCGAGCTTCTGCGAACATTCCCGACGTACTACAAAAACGTGGCCGCCCCAGTAGCACCCTAAAGCCATTATTATGTTGGACGCGCAGGGCGCTTTAGGCCCTCTGTGTACACTTGACCCACAGGCTGCTGGTGTAGAATGATAAAAAGCGAGTCATCTTTTATTTAACGTCCATATCTAGGAGAGAGGTGAGCGGAAAAGAGTTAGGTAGGCAGCTGAAAATGAAAAAGTAAAGAGACTCCTCACAGGTCTAGGGCGGCGCGCTGCTCGGGCGGCGGGGGCGGGGGCGGCGCGGTGGGCGGGGCGGGGGCGCGGGCGGCCTGGGCGGCTCGAGCCGCCCACAGCGCGGCGGCGCTCACGCCGTGCTTGGCCGCCAGCCGCGCGCCCATCGCAGCCTGCTCCTTGTTCGAGGACCTGCCGGGGAGGGGGGGCGTCACTTCATAACAGGCTATTTGACCAAATTCTGAAAGCCATATCGCACCTCCAGAGCTAAAGTGACCTAACTCAAAATTTGGGTAAAATAAGTTAAGTACTCAGAATTACTCAAAAATGTATACTCTTTCATGCCTATATTAAAAAACCGACATTATTTCGTCAGAGGGAAATGGAGGAAAATTTCGGTCTGTCTTTTCTTGAGCAACTCGCTCAGAGCGCCGAATACATTTTCTTCATTTCCCAAAAGTTGGAAATTTTGAGTTAGGTCTCTTTAGTTCTAGAGGTGCGATATATGAGATGGCTGTTTGTTTGTGTTCAACTTCTGACGGTAAAACCAGCCACTAGTCTTGCAAGCCTCCACCAATCCGGACTTGGCCCCCGTGGTGGAGTATGGCCTATACCTTCCTCAGGGAAGAGACCCGTGCCCCTCGGTGGGGGCATGATGGGTTGATGATGATGATGATGTGTTCATGGAGTTATCAGAAAGTGGTCATTTTAAATTCTTTCGTGTTTTCTTCTAAAAAAGACAAACGAAAATTTACAAGTCGCCAAAACACTATCTTGGGCAATATGGCGTCGCACTGGTATTATGACGTCACTTCCCAGTCAACCAACCAATGAACGTAAGAAAGAATGAATGACCGACGCCATTTTTATTGACTTGTGACGTCATCTAATCCAGATCGTTTTGAATACAATGGCGGCAGATACAAATTATCAAATGTTATGTTGCGTTTTTTTACAAATCATTATTCCTTTTTTTTGGTTAAAATGCCTTTAAGCGGTTCTTAGATACACAATTTATTCGAATACGTATAAATAATACTGTTTTTTTTCACACTGTCAATTAGCCTATTCATTTATTGATCGGTGAGACTCAAGAACATAAAGATGTTACATTAAAAAATAGAGTTGCTAGCGCTCTACCTGATAGGCATACAGATCATGTTAAAAAAAATTAATAGCTAAGACTTAGGCCGTATTAAAATTACAAATGTCAAGTAATACGGTATTTGACACTATCAACAATAAATTATTTTAGATGCTCGATTAAAACAAAAATTACAAAATGATTCGGAAAATGTATTTCTTTTAATCATTTACTAGTTATTACGATATTTAAATAGATGAAACATAAAAAGAGCGCACTGAAATGTGACGTCACAAGCAAGTATTTTCATACGAAATTCCGTTTTAAAAGTAACTCATTTGACATCCTGTCAAAGACCCAATTACTAATGTCACGACAATATAACCTATAACTTAGACAGGTCTGTCGCACTCCGTGTCTCACCTAGCCAGCCGCAGGATGGTCTGCCGGCGGTAGTCGGCGTCGGCGGCGAAGAGGGCGCCGTTGACCTGGCAGCCGAGCTCCAGCAGGCGGCCGGAGTCGGCGGCGCACGCCAGCCGGTCCAAGCACGCGCGGACCGACGCCATTTGCTCGCCGGACGCCTTGCTCTGCGTCAGCGTCGTGTGAGCCAGCTGCCGGGGACGGAAAACGGCCGCTGCTCAAAACGATCAGGGGAATAACATTTCAAAGCGCGGGTTTCCGAATTGAGAATGGTCAGAGCGAGAAAGACGGTCGGAGTGGAGTTTTTTTTCGCTGCCTTTTTCTCCACTACAGACGGCCCCACGACAGCGGCTAACATTATACATAACTGTATGTACATTGACATTCAACAAGCAGAATGTAAATTCTTTACGTTGAAATAAAACTTTTGATTTCTTGATTTCTTTCTTGGATTTTCATTAAGTAAGTACTTAACTGTTGTGCTGTCTCATCAAATTTCTCAGAGAAGAGCGTTACTTAAGTATTTACTTAGTGTAAATTCTCAATTCAGAAATCGGCCCAAAGTGGAATAAACTATGTATTTGCTTAGGTCTTTAATTATAACTTGGCCGCTAAGGGCGGCTTGCACCACGATTGTTAAAGATGGTTAGCGGCTAAACGTATTTAGGTCAGATGTCAAACTATACAGACACGGCACATTTAAATAACATTTGCTAATGCACCAAAATTGTTAAAGTTTAGTTGCTACTAAACTTTAACAAGTCGTTAAGAAAATTAAAAACAAAAGACCATCAGAGACTTTGTAAGCAGTTTTTGATACAGTGGCCAAGAGTCGACGTACACCGAAAAACAAAGTGACGTCGTTGTTGACGCCGAAGCAACATTTTGTTACAGCATTACCGTACAAAGAATCCATTCAGTTTTATGGGCCTCATCTCCCTGGAAGGCAAGACAAACTTCTTCAAGAGGAAAGTGGGCGAATACCAGAAGTGCAGCGTCATGTCCGACCCTAACGACAATGTCTTTAAAGGTCTGTACACAGTACTGGGCTCGTAGTAGGGAGTTGTAGTACTGCTACACTTGAGTGGAGTCTAGGTGACGTAGAAGTAGAAGAAACTCACACCAACAGTAGTAGAAGAAATATACAGATAGGTAGAATATATTATATTTAATAGGTAGATTATATTGTAAACTTTCAGTCCGGATTTACTTACGGGTTGTGTTGTGCTTACGAAAGTTTTAGGTAGATTATATTTAATAGAATATAATAGGTAGAATCTACAGATAGGTAGAATATTGACGGTTCCTCTCTCTAGTATAGTATACGATAGAGTCTATCCGATAGACTCCTCCTCCTATCTCGTTTTTTATACAAAAAACTTTTGCGCTTCGTCTTGTCATAATAATATATGTTTACATGTTTGTGACGTCGCTGTTTCTGGTTCCCACGACACAGGGTATCCTAGTGTGGGGCCAGAAGCAACGTATGTGCCTGTATGTAAATGTTATGTTATGTTATATATATCATGCTTTACCAAGCACAATATTATGTTTAAAAATTCGCGCGTAATTTGACTTCAAAAAACTCCTCCTATTATCTTTCTCTCTGACATTAAATATTATTTTTTTGTCCGAACTGTAAAGTAGGTAGTGAAATAGTGAAATTAGAGATAGGACATACTGCCAGATCACAGTCGTTATACAAGATTACCTAGCAATGTAAACTGCTTAACGTGCCTAAAGTCAATACTAAGGTAGGTGAAAGTATCGCTCACCTGCAGCGGCTTAGTGAGATAGACCTCGTCCCGCAAGTGCGGCGCGTTGCAGCGAACGAGGGCTGCGTACAACGCGGCTTCGAGCCCGGGCCGGTCGCCGAGCGCGGGCCGGTCGCCGGGCGCGGGCTGGTCGTCGGGCGCGGGCCGGTCGCCGGGCGCGGGCTGGTCGCGGAGCGCGTGCCGGTCGCGGAGCAGCAGCGCCGCGCAGCCCAGGGCCGCATCCGCCAGCAGCTCCTCCTCCGCGAACGACTGCAGCACTGCGCGGGCACCAGTGTTTCCACAATGAGGGGTAATTTCCCTTTTGAGGGGAAAATAAAGTCCAGAAGGGAAAAAAGGCGAAAGAGACGAAAAATTCTGCCAACCCGGACCTACAGGACCAGAATGTCACTGAAGAGAAAGTAAACAAGCAAGAGTGTCACTAAAGTCCGTTTTTTAATTCGATGCAAAAAAAAAGACGCGATGATACCGTTATAAAATAATATAAGTTTACTCGGTAGATTTTTTATACCGTGAATAGAAGACTCATGTGACTAAAATCCTTATCACATTTAAGACATTAAAAAAGTCTAAAAAAATCGCGTACGCAGCACACAAAATTTTAAATGGGGTTATTTGGTTTCCCCATACTAGCAACACTCAGATATTATTACTTCTTCACGTCTAAACGGCTGGAGAGATTTTAAATAGATTTGGTATGGAGCTAGCCGACACCCTGGATTAACACATAGGCTACGTTTTACTGCGGCAAAAATACATCTTATTCCCAATACCTTATGAAATTAAATACTTTTTAATACATAACATAAACATTTACATACAAGCACATACATTGCTTCTGGTTCCACACTAGGATACCCTGTGTCGTGGGGACCAGAAGCAGCGACACCATATCAGTGATACCCACGTCGTCGGTCATAGGGCAAAACGTTCACCTTTAAATGAATCGCTCGTAGCCTGGGCTGCCTGAGTGATCTTAAACGATCACTAAGGTTAAGCAACATACGGCGCGTTCAGTCCATGGACAAGTCACCATCTATCTATCTTCTATCTTCTATATATATAAAAGGAGAAACTGACTGACTGACTTAGAATCAACGCAGAGCCCAAACTACTGAACCTAGGGGGTTGAAATTTGGCACGGGAGTTCCTTAGGGAGCCTAGAGGAGCACTAAGAAAGGATTTTTTGAAACTCACCCTCTAAAGGGGTAAACGGCGGTGTTAAAGTTTGTATGGAGGTATAAAAAAATGTCGTCAGATTTTCTTGAAACTTGAAATAAATACTCTTCAACACAATTGATTGAACACGTGTTTCACGGTTTTTCTAAATTTAACCCTTAACGGGAGTGAACGGGGTTGCAACATTTTGAACTAAAGTCCACGCGGACGGAGTCGCGGGCGAAAGCTAGTCTATGACTAACACTAGTGGCATTTTTCCGAGCGATTCCGTGCTTCGCAAGGCACGTTAAGCAGTTGGTGCCGGCTGCCGTCGATAGACGATAAACTTCTGACAGTAAGACCAGCCACTAGTCTTACAAGCCTCCACCAATCCGGACTTGAGTATGGCCTATACCTTCCTCAGGGAAGAGACCCGTGCCCCTCGGTGCGGGCATGATGGGGTCACCTTTAGCGTCAAAGTTTGGGTCCGGGGCGCCGCGTTCCAGGCAGTACAGCACGCAGAGTCCCCGCATCGTGGCGCGGGCGGCCGGCGCGGGCTCGGGCTCGGCCGCGAAGCGCTCGTAGCCATACTGGCGCCGCGCCGCGCCGTGCCGCGGGTACAGCGACCGATAGAACTCCGGCACCCGCACCGCCCGGCTCTCCGGCTCCGCGCCCGGGCCGCTTCGCGTGTCGCTGCGGGCCGGCGACTCACCTCAGACGCGCAATTGGAAGTCCACTGCTGGACATAGGCCTCCTCCATGGATTTCCAAAAAGACCGGTCGGAAGCGGCTTGCATCCAGCGTCTTCCAAAAATCATGAGTTGGACTTTCGTCTTGCAAATGTATGAAATACGGTATTTGACACTATCGACAGTAAATTATTTGAGATGCTCGATTAAAACAAAAATTACAAAATGTTTCGGAAAATGTATTCTTTTAATCATTTACTAGTTATTACAATTTTCAAATAGATGAAACATAAAAAGAGTGCTCTGAAATGTGACGTCACAAGCAAGTATTTTCATACAAAATTCCGTTTTAAAAGTAACTCATTTGACATCCTGTCAAATACCCAATTGGACTTAGCGATTTCTCAAATTGGACCATCCAATTGGGTATTTGACAGGAGATTAATGTTTGACATTGCAAGTATTGATTGCACTCATGTGTCTTGAATTTTGACATTCTTAGGTAGATGGACATTTGTACCTACCAAACTCTGTATTAGATTTAAGTTGATTTGAGAAAAGGTAGTCATAGTGGAGTGTTTTTTTTTGCTGCCTTTTTCTCCACTACATCCGGCCCTAAGGCCACAGATTACAATACAAATAGATAGGTCACTTGTGTTTTTTTCTGGGGGTGCGAAAGTGCTGCTTGCGGCGATCACGAACAGTACTAAAAAACAAGCGCGGCAAATTTGAACTGGAGTCGTGATTTTTTTTTGTTGTTATAGTAGCTGAAAATGGAAACACTTGCAGGTGGATAAAATAAGAAGCTCTGAGAACTTCTTATCATCCACTTGCAAATGTTCCCATATTGGACCATGGTGATAAAATGGGATAAAATAGAAATAAAATACGAAACTGTGATGTCTTTTTTTGTGTTATAAATATAATTAAACCCTTTGAATGAATGTCGATGAAACAAAAATGATCTATCAGGATCGTGGCAGTCCCTGGTCTCTGTCTATCTTGTAACAATAGCTTTTTTGTAGCTTAAACAGCCGTCTTAGGTTATACTGGCAGCATTTTCATAGTTTTGTCAACTTCCATTGGCACAGGGACAGCGTGTACATCAGTGGCAGATTGAGTCCACTGCAAACAAAGACCACATGAAAACTTGTAATCAATTACCAAAATAAGAGCAGTCTTTTTTTCTTTGCTAAGTACAAACCTTGTAGATGAAGTGGGCGCTGCAATTTTAACAATTCTGTGTTTGCTTCCGTGAAACACATTTTCCAAATGTTTATGACATCCTCTGGGGTTTGCATCTATGATCCCGTCATCACCCACCAAACTGATTCCAACTCTTGCTTTCAAAGTTCACAAAATACGATACCGAAACAAACAGTGCAAAACACATATGGAACAGAGTCCTGTCTCAAATCACCGATCCGCTAGTCTGAAGGAACGTTAACTCAACTCAACAAATTGAATTGAAAAAGCAAATGACAAAATACTTGTAATACAAGAAAACTCGTTGCAAAATGTTTCGAGTTCGACATTTTCTCTGTGTTGCCATGAAAATTTCTCAACATTACTACCTTCGCCATCTGATATCTGGTAATAAGAAACACAAAATGTACTTTTAAGTTCATCATCCTAGAACTTATTTAGCTTTATTAATACAAAAATAAAAATTATTAAATGTTAAAGTTTTAGTTCAAAAAATTAAAGTTGCAATAGTTACAGGTAATATATTTTCTACCATAAACCAAGTATTGTTTTGGATGGCAACTCATATGATGTTTTTTGTTCTGTTCGCAATGCCTAGATGGCGCCACCAAAAATTTTTTGATCGTTTGTTCTAAGAGACCATACCATGCCTAAGGCAGCGGCTACCATTATAATTTAAATAAATAAATAACATTATAAATAAATAAATAAATAAAAAATAAAAAAAATTATGTATGACATTCAACAAGCAGAATGTAAATTCTTTACGCTAAAATAAATTTCTGATTTCTGATGATGTCAAAAGAGTTACTTTTAAAACGGAATTTTGTATGAAAATATTTGCTTGTGACGTCATATTTCAGAGCACTCTTTTTATGTTTCATCTATTTAAAAATTGTAATAACTAGTAAATGATTTAAAGAAATGCATTTTCCGAATCATTTTGTAATTTTTGTTTTAATCGAGCATCTCCAATAATTTATTGTTGATAGTGTCAAATACCGTATTCAGGCTATTGGTATAGATATTGGCGACGGTTCGGGTTTCCGCAACTCGATTACAAGTGAGCCTATTTTGCGTAAAGGAAGGTAACATCCGTATGGGAGTTTAATTGAAAATTGTTTACGATGACGTCAGTGAGAAACTAAGTTGTTCACAAATTCCTCTGTAATCATTCACGTTTTTCTTTAACAGCCACGATGAACCAGTTACATACATAAAAGCTAGATATGTTAAGGCGGACCAGCTCAACCACATTCATTTAATTTTCACAAATACATTCGTTAAGGGGATCCACAAAGTAATGCTTCACTCGCTTACCCCGATTTTGTTTTAGAAAGTAAAAATCGACACACTTACCTCCAAGAGAATTTACTGTGCAGAGTATCGAGCACATAGTTGAAGAGGGGCAACCTGCTGTCGGACTGAGAGGGCGCTACCAGATCCTTCTTTTCGATCACGGGCTGCGAAACGAAAAAAATCGATCAGGGCAATGGGATAAACATAGTTTCAACCTAAACTGAATCTCGTCGAATAACATCCAAAAAATTCAAAAATTCATTAGTTGAAAATTCAAAAGTAGCTGCACTAAGTTAAGAGGACAATAATGAATTTTCCCTATCACCGTCAGCAAATTCCAGCGAGGACTGGTCCACCTCTTCCCTCTCTCTAACTCCCTTTCACTGCCCCTTTCTCTCTCTCTCTCTCTCTCTCTCTCTCTTACTTTCCATTTCTCTCTCATTCTACTTTTTTTTCTCACTTATTTCTATTTTTTTCTCTCTCTTATTTCTATTTTTTTCTCTCTCTTATTCTTCCTCCCCTCGCATTATTATAATTGTTATTATTTTTTTTATTGCATAAACCCAAAGTTTTTCACGTAGGTGAGCTTAATGTTACTTAGCTAACCTAAGTAATGATGAAATCATTTATAGGCAGTTCAACTCTAAAAATCATTCGCATTCTCACTGTAACATTTACATACAGGCACATACATAGCTTATGGGCCCACACTAGAATACTCTTCGAAACAGCGACATCACAAACACGTAAACCTCCAAGACCTAGGTTTCCTCATCCCTCTCCCTCCCCTTCGAAAGCTTTTGTAATTTTCACTGTAGTGAACTTTTAATTCTAATAATAATATGATTATCTTTTGTTTATGTTTATGATATTGCCATGCCGTGCCCCGTAAAATTACACTTGTACTCGTATTTACTGTAATTTATCGCAATAAATTGAATTGAATTTGAATTCTCTCTCGCATTCTCCACCTTCCCCCTTTTCCCACCGTGCAACACTCGCAACACTCACCGTGGTGACGGCGTCGTCGTACTCGGCATCGGCGTACTCGGCGTCGGCGTACTCGGCGTCGGCGAACTCGGCGTCGGGCTCGGGCTGGGGCTGGGGCTGGGGCTGGGGCCAGGCCGGCGCGTCGAGTCGCAGCGCGAGGCGCGCGCGCAGCACGGGCGCGAGGTCGGGCGCCGCGCAGTGCGCCGCCGCCGCCGCCAGCAGCTCGCGCCGCGTCTCGTGCTGCGCGTAGCCCTGCCCAGGTAAGTAAGCCCCTTTGTAAGCCCTGCTGGCCTAGTACCTAGCAACTTAGTTTAAGGAAAAACCTAAAACACACTAGTACCCTTTCGATATATTCACAAAACTAAAAGTTACCATTTAAGTATTTCAGTTTTACTATCAACTTTGTATTTTAAGGCCGACTTGCACCAGTTACTTGGATGTGGCTTAGGTAGCATTTAAGTAAAACTCTTAATAAAAAAGTCGATTTAAAATTGCTGAAGTGGCATTTGGGAGGTGATGCAGGTCGGCCCAAATGTGTTTATAACATAATTATGTATACATACTCGGCTGGAGGAGCGAATTCCTCCTAACACAGGTGATAACTTAAAAGGGGGATTCGACACCTACTGCTTTTTATCACTGTTATAAATAAATAATTTTTGAATTTTTTTTAAATTGAATTAGTACCACTGACGCGACTGGCCAACTGTTAGAAGATTTGTTAGCACGATGTTCACGATCGCATTCGATCTAATCAGCCCTAGTCAGTGGCGGTACCTCCATACAAGCCCAAAAGCCCGGCATGCCCGAGACGCTCTATGACAAATCTATACACGTATTTACCTAGACGCATCAAACAAAAAAGTAGCAAAAACAAAAGTGAACTGACTGAATCGAAAACCATTTCGAGCTTGGCATCCAAACTACAGTATTTTTAACGTAAGAGATTTTTATCTTAAAAGATGAGCCTTATCCGCTCCGCGTAGCCCTGCCCAAGGACCTCTTTGTGAGCCCTGCTAGCCTAGTAAAGTCTGTTCCCTATCATAGTGTCACTTTGATATTTACCGCATCGGCACGTGGCGGCTTTTCACAAAAGAAATTAAAGGAAGCCGACGCGGCGCCAACACGCCAGTGAATTTGGCTCGCAGCCCGTCTCGTTCTACTATTATGTAGATCACGCAATTAAAGAAGTAAATCAATCAGTATTTTAAAATCGCCAATCTTGTTGAGTTTGCTGCCTGTTGATTTTCATTTTTCATTTTCAACTTATAATTGACTACGTCATTTTATATTATATTCACCCCCCCCCGCCCCGCACTGACCTCGGCGCGCGTTGCTATGCGCGCGAGCAGCGCGGCGGCCGGCCCCCCGCCCCCGCCCCCCCGCCCCGCACTGACCTCGGCGCGCGTTGCTATGCGCGCGAGCAGCGCGGCGGCCGGCCCCCCGCCCCCGCCCCCCCCGCCCCGCACTGACCTCGGCGCGCGTTGCTATGCGCGCGAGCAGCGCGGCGGCCGGCCCCCCGCCCCCGCCCCCCCCGCCCCGCACTGACCTCGGCGCGCGTTGCTATGCGCGCGAGCAGCGCGGCGGCCGGCCCCCCGCCCCCGCCCCCCCCGCCCCGCACTGACCTCGGCGCGCGTTGCTATGCGCGCGAGCAGCGCGGCGGCCGGCCCCCCGCCCCCGCCCCCCCCGCCCCGCACTGACCTCGGCGCGCGTTGCTATGCGCGCGAGCAGCGCGGCGGCCGGCCCCCCGCCCCCGCCCCCCCCCCGCCCCGCACTGACCTCGGCGCGCGTTGCTATGCGCGCGAGCAGCGCGGCGGCCGGCCCCCCGCCCCCGCCCCCCCCCGCCCCGCACTGACCTCGGCGCGCGTTGCTATGCGCGCGAGCAGCGCGGCGGCCGGCCCCCCGCCCCCGCCCCCCCCGCCCCGCACTGACCTCGGCGCGCGTTGCTATGCGCGCGAGCAGCGCGGCGGCCGGCCCCCCGCCCCCGCCCCCCCCCGCCCCGCACTGACCTCGGCGCGCGTTGCTATGCGCGCGAGCAGCGCGGCGGCCGGCCCCCCGCCCCCGCCCCCCCCCGCCCCGCACTGACCTCGGCGCGCGTTGCTATGCGCGCGAGCAGCGCGGCGGCCGGCCCCCCGCCCCCGCCCCCCCCGCCCCGCACTGACCTCGGCGCGCGTTGCTATGCGCGCGAGCAGCGCGGCGGCCGGCCCCCCGCCCCCCGCCCCCCCCCGCCCCGCACTGACCTCGGCGCGCGTTGCTATGCGCGCGAGCAGCGCGGCGGCCGGCCCCCCGCCCCCGCCCCCCCCGCCCCGCACTGACCTCGGCGCGCGTTGCTATGCGCGCGAGCAGCGCGGCGGCCGGCCCCCCGCCCCCGCCCCCCCCCGCCCCGCACTGACCTCGGCGCGCGTTGCTATGCGCGCGAGCAGCGCGGCGGCCGGCGCGTACCGCAGCGCAGCGAGCCTCCTGCCGACGGCGACGGCGGCGCCCCCGCCCGGCCAGCTGACCATCGCCTGCTCCCCCACTAACTTCAGCACTTGGCCTTCACTGGAAATTATACGTCATTATAATAATGATAATAGAATCGCTCGTAGCCCCGGCTGCCTGAGTAATCTTAAAAGCTCAGTCGTTCAGTCCATGGATGGGTGACCGTTTATGACTAACGCTAGTGGCATTTTTCCGAACGGCTTCGCAAGGCACGTTAAGCAGTCGGTGCCGGCTGCCGTCGATTAAGGCAAGTCGGAGGCCTTAGGGCGGCTTGAAAACTTCTGACAGTAAGACCAGCCACTAGTCTTACAAGCCTCCACCGATCCGGAGTCGGGCCCCGTGGTGGAGTATGGCCTATACCTTCATCAGGGGAGAGAGTCGTGTCCCCCGGTGAGGACATAATGGGTTGATGATGATACGGTAGTTGACACGACCACCAATAAATTATTTCATTTGCTCGACTAAAACAAACATTACAAAATATTTCGGCAAATGTATCTCTTTTAGTCAATTACCAGTTATTACAATTTTTAAATAGTTGAAACATAAAAAGAGTACTGTGAAATATGACGTCATAAGCCGGTATTTTCATACAAAATTCCGTTTTAAAAGTAACTTATTTGACATTCTGTCAAGTACCCAATTCTCGTTGACGATGCTGTTTCTGTGGGTTGTGTGTAGGCTTTACCGTTTCTGGTCGTCGTCAGCGCAGATCCGCAGCAGCTGAGCCAGCCGCAGCAGCGTGTGTGGCGCCGCCAAGGCCAGGCTGCAGTTCAGCCGCACGCAGTCCTCCACGAGACCCATCCGGTTCTCGCAGAGGCGCACTGGGAGACAAACATTAACCCCCTTATTAACCCCCCTCGTTACAGCTTAACCCCCTTATTCATAAAAAAATTTAAGCATTGGTTAAGTAAACAACTGATTAAATGTCATGCTGTCCTTGACAGATGTCATTGAAATATAAAGGACAGCATGACATTTAATCAGTTGTTTACTTAACCAATGCTTAAATTTTTTTATGAATAAGGGGGTTAAGCTGTAACGAGGTGCGTTCCCCTCGTTGCTTATTATTATTTTCGGCCATTCATCAGCAACCCATTATGTCCCCACCGAGGGGCACGGATCTCTTCCCTGAGGAAGGTATGGGCCATACTCCACCACGGGGGCCAAGTCCGGATTGGGGGCCAAGTTCGGCCATTATCCATTCTAAATTCGATCATTTTTTTACTTTTGCCACAGTAGTAAGACGTACCTGGTGGCAGATCATTCTCACCTTTCATACGAGGTGGACTGTTTTGTCATTCTTTCTAATTTTTCTTACGACCCGGATTGCCTTATTCTCTAATTACAATCATACAATATTCTAAAGGCACATTATGTGCCTTTCTTTTACCTTTTAAATAAACCTCCATGGCCTCTGGATACCCTCTTTTACTTCTACGGATCGCACCCTAATTACTTATTGCGACAAAGCAACTGTTACTGCAACTGCAAAAGTCAATACTTCATTTATGGGGCATTGTTAAGGCTCTGCGACAAGATTCTCCAAGGTATAATGGAGTTACAGCTTGTCCAGAAAGAGTAGAAATTAAAGAGTAAGGTTTTGCTCAGACTTTTTGTCTGTGTCTGTTAATAGCTTGCGCTCACAAGCATTATGTAAATTAAAGACTTGAGCTATTACATAAATAAGGTATTGTACTTCAATACATATTATTATAGTAAATGTTTTGACTTCTCAATAAAACAATTAGTAAACTTTCACTTCCGGTTTCTGGTGTTTTTGGACAAACTGTACCTCCGACGCGGCTTTAGAAATGTGTTAAACGCACAGTGCAAAAAAGCTTATAATAGAATCAACGATTATTCAGAGGAGAATTGGCCATGCTACATTTTCGAACATGAATGGAAATCTCAAAATCATTTTGGTAATAGACTATTTGACAGTGTGAAAAGAACAGTATACGTCTTCGTATAAATTATGAGTCTTATAACCGCTTTGAGGCATTTTAACTAAAATGCAATTATTATTATTAGGTCCCAACGTGACAAGTGGCAAGCTTGTCGTTATCCGGGCACTTTTTAGCGAGTCTAGCGAATGGTAGACTCGGCAAAACGTGGGCCCAGTTCTAGTGATTGGTGACTAGGCCTTCATGGTGGAGTACGGCCTATACCTTCCTCAGGGAAGAGACCGTGTCCCTCAATGGGGACATAATGGGTTGATGATGATTCTCATTGATGATGCTGTTTCTGTGGGTTGGGTATACCTAGATTTTACCGTTTCTAGTCGTCGTCTGCAATAAGCAATAAGACCGCCTATTGTATGTTTTTTAATTGTAAATTTTATTTGTCTCTTATCTTAGCTCGATAAACGTAAGCCAATATTGGCGATAGATAGACGTTTTATATGATTTGAGTTATTAAAGATCCATTCATTCAATACCTTGAATCGGCAACCGAAACACGTTAAAAGTGTCTAGAATCGGCAGCGCTGCGATCAGGTCCAGTTCTTCTTGCAGCTGGGCGTTGCTGTCCTTTATCAATAGCAGGCAGCACCTATAGGATGTCAGTTTTTATAACCCGTCAAATCCACACGCATTATTAACTTTATTATTCTACCGCATACACTCGACATACGTCGCCAAGCCAAGTCAAGCCGAAGGGGCGCTTGAAAACTTCTGACGGTAAGACCAGCCACTAGTCTTACAAGCCTCCACCAATCCGGACTTGGCCCCCGTGGTGGAGAAAAATATGTCATATAAAAGTGTAAAGCAATTTTTTCTATGAATACAAATTTCCTCCAGAATTTCCTTCTTGGTGATTACCATATCTAGCCATACCCTATCTATCATACCCTAGCTATGTTTGTGATATCAATTTGAAATTTTTAATTCAGCGTCTCCGTCTTGTACTTATTTCTATCGTTTTGAAAGTTTACAAAATATTTTTACTAATTCATGAAATTAAAAATTTCCCATTTTGCCGCCCCCGAAAAGTGCCGCCCGGGCGGACCGCCCCCACTACGCTACGCCACTGAACGTGATACTTGTGTTCAACGGGGCAAGGTGGCCTATTACTCGCTGATTCTTCACATATTTTTTTTAAAATTTTTAACGAGGCTTTTACTGCCATTGAGCAGTCATGTCAGCCTCATGGTATGTAGCTTAAAGGAGCTATTACGATGCCTGACTGAGTGTATTTTAAGCACGGAAAAATAATCACTCCGCGCTACAGAATAAGACTCACTCACTTAGCCAACTCCAACGCCGGGTCAGTGAGCGACGAAGCAGAGTTGAAATACTCTCTCGAGGCGTCGAATACCAATTTGACACTTGTTGCGTAGGGCACAAGGTGGCCTGTCGCTGGCTGACTCTCCTGGCACGTGAGCACGTTGGAGGCCAGTTTGATGCTCGGAGCGTCGCCGGAGGTGAGCAGGGCTGAGGCGTAGATCTGTTGAGGGAATCATACATACATACATAAACGCACGCCTCTTTCCCAGAGGAGTAGGCAGAGACCAGGTACTGCTACTTGCCACGATCCTAAAGCCTAGTTCGCACTGGGCTAGTAATTTAGTTGAGTAGCGAGTAATTTTGTGGCTAAACGTGTGTGAACCAGGAAAAATTAGTCAAGTAGTTTAGTGAATGATTTAGTCGAGTCAATCCCTTTTACTCTATTTTTTCGGTCGAGTAGCGCCCTCCACCACGCGTTCGTGCTCACTGGCTCATCGGCTAAACAAGTCCGAACCTGTAGATTAGTCGAGTTCATTTGTGGCCGTAGAGTGCGACAAGTGAGTCGTGGCTCAAGCCTTTGGCGGTAAATTTAAAAATCTTTTAGTTGATAACCCTGAATATCGTCTGAATAAACCATCTTGATACTTTTGCTTAACTTGATTATTTGTTTAATTAGTTTGGAGTCTCCAATGAATTTTGTCCAAACATAAATAAATATAAGCAAAACGAAAACATTAACTACATCAAAACCAACATTTCCACTCCACCAAAAACAGGGATAATAAAGATGCACCACATAAACTTATAAACATTTATTAATGCTGAACCATAATCAAAATCTGATTCATATCTTTTTTCTCAACATCTTTGAGTTCTTTGACTAATCGAATGAACGATCTTCGATCTGACGTTTACCATTTTCGTCATCCGACAGACCTTACAACAAGAAATAATTCATGTTTGCTTTAAAACATTATTACTCGTATGTACGTACATACTAAAACATAGGTAAAATTATGTTGAATAGAAACAAAAGTTTTTTTCTTGTTTAAATCTAGGACGAGTATCAAACTGTTTGGGCTGTACTACTATACCTAATTTGACAGTCAGAGTGTGGCCATATGAAGAATTCGAAATAAATCGCGTGCCAGGACTCGCTTGTCAGACTCTAGCGAATAAATTACTCGCTACTCGACTAAATTACAAGCCTAGTGCGAACTAGGCTTATCAGACGACTTGAGGGAAGCATAACAAATAATAGTCTACCCGTTAATTTTCGTTTTGAGCTCGATTGCCACTGGAGGCCGCCGTACATTTTTACAAATGGCTTCAGTTTGGGTGTTTTTCCATGTTTGTAATGTCCTTGCCTGGTTACCATAGCACAGGGCATCCTAGTTTGGGACCAGGTCAAGTGATTGTGTTATGGGACTCCCCACCGAGCGGATTATAAATTTTGTCGTATGGAACTTTTTTAGGTAGCCTATAGATCTAACTGGACTAATATTCCCTCAGGAGTTCCCCAAGGGTCGTTACTAGCACCGTTATTATTTACAATTTTTATTTCTGACATCTCCAATTGTTTTAAAAATTCACATTTCCTACTTTTTGCCGACGACATGAAAATATTTAGAACTGTTAACAATGCTAACGACTCATCATTACTACAGCACGACCTTATCCAATTCGATAATTATTGCCTTAACAACAAACTCGACCTTAATGTATCCAAATGCTTTATTGTATCTTTTACTGGCAAACGTAACGTATTTAACAACAGTTATTTATTGAAAAGCAAACCCATATCTAAAATCCACGAAATTAGAGATCTTGGCGTCATTATGGACAATAAACTTATCTTTGAAAGGCACATTAGTGCAATTACTAATAAAGCGTATAAGGCTCTAGGATTTATCATACGATCCTGCAAAAATCTTCGTCGTCTCAAATCTGTAAAAAATTATTTATTGTGCATTTTTCAGGAGCCATCTCGAATATGCCTCACAAGATTGGAACCCCAGTTATAAAGTATATATAAATAAATTAGAGAGCATTCAAAAGAAATTCATCCGCTATATTAAATTCAAATTCAAACTTCCCAAGCTTCCCTATAACCAATTATGTATTAAGCTCCACTTGCTTCCATTGCATGTACGGCGATACACAACTGACATCACCTATCTGATGAAAATTTCCCAGGGCCTTGTTGACTGTCCTGACTTGTTAGCTAAGCTTAATCTCCTCGTCCCCTCACGTTCCCAGTCTCGTCGTAAACTATTATTAATTGTTCTTTGGGCTCGCACAAACTTTAGACAAAACTCTTACTTCATTAGAGCTATACAATCCTTTAACGACTTATGTATTGAAAATGTAGACATAGATTTGTTCACGGACAGCATTTCCGTTGTTCGCAAGGCAATAGCTTCGAGATTTTGTGACTCGGTGTAGGTAGGCTTTATTACCGATGCAGCTTATTGACGGTGTGCCTCGTTTATTCTAGCAGACTCCGGTGTCTTGTGCCGTTTTTCTTCCACCTGTACTATTTGCTCAAATTATGGCTATCTGTGAAAACTTTTTGTTAGCTCTCTGTTTCTATGTGTGTAAATTTTAATGTGTTAGTGATAAGCTGTTAGTTTTCCTTATAAAATAAAATAAAATAAAATAAAATATACGTCCCTCTGTAGGGCACAGGGCGTCTCCCAGAGAGAGAGTATGGACCTGAGCAGCACGCGTTCCCACTGCGGATTGGCAATTTCAAGGGCTGAGTTATGTGTACGTCTTAGTAACTCAGATTTCCTCACGATGTTAGGCTCATTTGCGTCCCACTGCTGGGCAAAGCAAGCTTTACATCTTTCCGTCCCCATAGATAGATAGATAGATAGTTTTTATTGTCTCTCTTTTCGAATTAATGTTACATGGAAGAAACAATGGCAGTTGATATAATTTGTATATTATTATGTCCGCAGGGGATCCTACAATGTTGATTGTTTTCCTTAACCTAACATAGGCCGCTTAGGGCGTGGACACAATGTCTACGGCGCGGCACCGGCTGCTGTGCGGCAGCAGCCGCCAACCACATGGTATCCTAGTGTGGGGCCAGAAGCAATATATGTGCGTGTATGTAAATGTTATGTTGTTACGTTACACACAGTTTGATGTCAGCACATTACCTGATAGCACTCCTCCTTCGGGACACAAGTGAAGAGGTTAGCCTGCACGTCCAGTATATCCTTCAGGAGTCGCTCCCAGTCCTGCTGAGTCGGCTTGTCTTCCCTGCAGGTGAAATAGAGCTTGTTTCATGATATAACTCTTACTTAATTTTAATGTAACTTTTTGTTCAACACACTCACTTGTAATAGGCTATTTGACAGTGTGAAAAAGTAGTATTTATATATATTTGTCTTAATTACAAGTTTTCGAACAGCTTTAACGCACTTCGACATAAAAAATAATGGATCATTTGTCCAAAAAGCCAGGATAAATTTGATAATTTTCTATTAGTCGCCATTTTATCGAAAACGAATGAATGTATGATGACGTCACAGCTCAGTAAAAATGGCGTCTGTCATTCATGTCGTTCTTACAAGCCCACCATTCACTACACGCACCGCGAGCCGAGGCCCAAGCCCCATTCGTGGACCAATCCGTCATCGTCCACACACTACACAAGCGCTACAGACAACGAGCGCCGCGCCGCACCCCAACCGCGCCGTACAAGTCCGTACATGTGTGTGCTTGCACTGATTTATCGGTGAACGTGTCAGTCATTCTTCCTGTTGCTAAATAAACTTCAAACTTCAAACTTCAAAATATTTATTTGCGAATACACACAATCAGGTTTTTGCACAGGTCTTAATATCTCAATGATGTTACCAAACACTCTTCTGCCGTAACGGCGCCCCACATCAGTGTTTTCTCTTTCTATATAAGGCCCCGCTAATGTCAATAATTGTTAGCTCAGGGTCTTTCGGAGAATAAATAAGATAATTCCCGGTGAGAAAACCAATGTAAATTTATAAATTGGTGGATTTGTATACTCAGAACGATTGGTATACTCAGAAATTAAAGATAAAGACAATTACCTAATGGACAATATTTCTATGGTTACGAATCAAGAAAGTTTCTTTTAGGATATGGATATGAGCGGTCACTAAATAAGAATATATTTTTGTTTATTTTTAGGTGCTGTAGTTTTTGAGAAAACAATTTCCTTATTTAATTTCGCTCAGTGATACAGATCATTATGCCATCACAGATTAATACAAAGTCAGAAAGTATCATTCATTCGAATCTGTCAAAAGTAATTAGTCTGTTGCCTTTAAAAAATAAATACTGAAGTATTTACAGCGCCACCAAATTATATGTTCAAGTGGGCAAAATTGTAACTAACTAATTAATTGTAAATTCTGTACCCCATTTCTTGTTTTATTTATTCACTAACTAAGATTTATAGATATATGTTCACTAAAATTTAAAGACGGATACTAAAATATTCTCATTTTCCTAGGTAAATTTCTTAAAATGTTACTATTAAATTTTCCACTAGCGCCGCTATCAACTGAACAGATAAGATGGTGGCACTGTACCTACATAAACGAAATCACTGACAGAGCAGTGACAGTTTTTTTTTAAATGCTTCAACGTTGGATGGCGTGGATACACGACTATTATTCCGTTCCGTTTTGCTTATACGCCCTTTTAGAATGAGAAGGTTTTCAAAACCAAAATCATGAATGAAAATCTTATCTGAGGTAAAAACTAAGAACATAGGGCTATCCAGTTTAGCTTCCTTTTCATATACAGCAAAGGAAAAAAATCTCGAATTATTGTCCATTGTGTATCGACCCGTTGGCGAAATAGTTAGAAGTGCCAGCGGCGCGCCCCGTCGCCCCGCTCCGCTGGCAAGTTGTCGGGCCGGTTTTGGCCTGCGGGGGCGCGGGGCTCGGCTCAGTGACGTAGGGCTCCAACAATAATTCCATGAAGGTTTGGTAGTTCATTCTCAAATAATTAACAAAATCAGGTGGTTCACAGGCCCGAATGTATTGCAGCAATTTCAAATGTGAATATTTTACTCGTTTTTGAACTAAAACTTTCGTAAGTAAAAATAAGCAAAAGTTAATCTGGACCATACATTTACAATAATTTTGCTCGTTGTTTCAGCCATTCCTTTGTCCAAACGCGTTTTTTTTTTCTCCGTTGAAAGTATTGCACCGACTACTGAAGCGACTTTTGTGCGTTTTGAAAGCACCGGTGCCATGGTGAGGAACCAACAACGATTCGTGCAAGGCTCACCAAAGTACACAAGCGACTGGACTGCAGCTCGGCGCTTGTGTAGTGTGTGGACGATGACGGATATGTCCACGAATGGGTACGGCTTGGGGCTCGGCTCGCGGTGCGTGTCTTGTATGGTGGGCTTAACCCTTAATAAGCCATAGGGATAATAGTTCCCACTTTAAAGTATTGAGTATTGAGTATTGAGTAAATTGAACCTTATCGCTTTGAGATGAAGTCCAAAACCAATGAAAAATGTATCCTATCCATGGCCGTTTAAGGGTTAACACAGAAACCGGTGACGACTTGTTGTCAACAAACACATCGAGCAATGAGCTAAGCAATTAAAAACAACTAACAACATCGTCGTACACAATCGCCAAACGCCAAAAACACCTCATTCATATTACAAGCAAAATTCAAACTCAAACATGCACGTCTAAGAAAATTTACCTGCGGCTCTTTTTATAACGAGCGCTCCACGCGTTTTCTTTTGGCTTCCTGGACGGGAGGCTAGCGGGTGCGTGGGAAAAGAGACCTTGTTAGTTGGTTAGTAAGATAGTATTTTCGCACTTAGTTTTGAAGGTTAATTTACAGTTGAAGACATACACCATGACATGACACCACGCTTGCTTTTCGCTACCTCAGACTGGTTGCTATGGAGTTGCTACGAAAACTATTCTGTGGTACACACTGCGACGACGCACCATCGTATGCGCCATTTCCAGCGCAAACTAATTTGGAATGGCTACCATTGAGTTTCTACATAACCACACCTCGCCTTACCATTTTAAGAGCGACACTATACCAAAGTATAGTACTAGCTATACACTGTCTACAGCAATACAGCATACTGGTTTCCAGGAGATTGGGAGGAAATCTTACCTTATTTGAGTGTTGCCAGCGCTGCGCAATTTATACACAAGAGGTTGCTAAGGGAATCATACCTCGCGTGTGCATAGCGATAACACGCCATACCGGTCACAGTTCTAGAGCTAAAGTCTGTTTTATAATTCAATGCAAAAAAATACTGACACGTTGACATCTCAATACAATCCAAAGGCTGTCAATGTCTGAGTGTAGCTAGTGCGTAAAAACCAAATAACCACATTTTACTTCCAAGTTAAAATTGTGTGTGCTTAATAGGTGTCTCTTAGGAGTAATTAAATTTTAATGTCTTTGGCGTGATAAAGTCCAGGTCTTGGATGTTTACATGTTTGTGACGTCGCTGTTTCTGGTTCCCACGACACAGGGTATCCTAGTGTGGGGCCGGAGGCAGTGTGTGTGCCTGTGTATAAATGTTTAATGTTTATGTTTATAACCACTCGGATGTCCAGGCGCGCGAGCGACATTAACCCCACCTGTCCTTGAGTAAAAGGTCACTTTCTCCGCGATTTTTTTCGCGCTTTCACCCGCGACCTTCTTGACAAAAAATATCTTAGCTAAAAGACTATTATAGCTACACTAAAACTAAAAATACCTGCAGAAAGTTAAAAAAGTGCACAATTTTATAAAATTACGCAAAAAATACTCCGTATAGTTTGAAAACTAGAAAATAACTTACAATTTGCTAATTGCCATAAAAAAAAATTTAAGTCTACTTATTTTGAACTTTACCATCTGATTTACAGTTTTCGTTGATATTTATCTTATTAGGAACCAACTAGATAATCTAACGATTAAAATGATACTAGTATCATAGCTTAAATATATTGCTTTCTATCAAAATAAATCGAAAGTATCTACGTACTCCTCATTACGTATCTGGGAACAAGTTGCTTTTTAGGGGTGATCTTCAATAATTAAGACTCTTTTCAAATGTAAATGTATATGAATATGATAACAATAAAATAATCTCGTATATTTCACACAAAATAATGGATAATATAAAAGAAATAATAATGATTCAACACTGAATCGTCAAACGAAAACCGTGAGGCGATGCTTTATCGTTTCAAGTAGGGTTACTCAATTTGTACGTACGTTACAAACCGTGACTAAACACATCCGTAAAGCAAATATCTTCACGATTATTTTGATATACAATGATCGTTAAAATAAGTCCTATTAATGTTTTATTTACCATATTATATTTACCTCATTTACGTAAAAAATCAATGTAAACAAAGAATGGCCGACCGCCAACTTCAAATTTTTTTTGTTAAATCTGTTTGTTGCCATAGCGAGAAAATAAATACGTCTAGGGATGGAGAATTTAACACAGAATAATGGGAGATTTACCGGTTAATCTAATAACAGCTGTATTCTGTGCAAATTAATTTAAACTGAACGCAGCCGTAGCGAAGTCGGGCTGGGTACTACAGTACCCACGGACAGTTGACGGAATATTTCGTTTGGGTACTGTAGTTCCCAGGGACATTTCAGTGGATAAAGACTTCGGTCACATGAGTCTTCTATTCACTGTAAAAAAAATAAACCTATATTTTCTGTAGCGGTAACACCGCGTCATTCTTTTCCGCATCGAATTAGAAAACGGACTTTAGGTTACGAAAACGTTGCAAGGGGAACAATACTCGTACCTCGCGGAAGCGCTCCGGCGGCGCGCCATCGCAGTTAAGGTCCTGCTCGCGGCCGGCGGCTGGTCCCTCTGCGCGTGCAAATCGGCGAGGGACAGCGTCACGCCGCGCCACCACGCCGTGCCGCAAGCAGCCAGAAGCCGCTCCAGGGAGCCTAGACGCTTCACCAGCTCCGCCGGCGCGATGCTGCCGTCGCTGCGGGAAGGGGAGGAGGGTAATGCCGAGTTTTCACGGCCTTAGTGCGCTCGGACCGAGTGCCCCATCCGAGTAAACTAACGCTTCTGATTGGCCATTTTAGTGTGGTGACGAAAAACCGTCCAATCAGAAGCATTAGTTTACTCGGATAGCGCACTCGGTCCGAGCGTACTAAAACCGTGAAAACTCGGCATAACGCTGCGGCCACACTTGAAGGCGAAGATTCGTGTTCGCGTTGACGCGACAAAACTTCGTGTTCCCTCTACGGCGAAGAGCTTGGCCGCGTCAAATTAACCTTCGCTGCGTCGCGGCAATCTAGAACGTTGCTAAATTCATTTTGCGGAAAACATGGAAGTGGCAGTTGCTCTGCATCACATGGCGGCAAATAATTATTTACTGCATCTCTATTATTTGAACAAAAGTAAAAATGTTAAAAAGATGGTTTTTCTTGTGGTTTGAATCTTGGAAGTTCCATAAAACTGGTGCAGATTAATATTTTTGTATGAATTCAATTATCTTCTCATTGCTCCAATCCATAGTTAAAACACGTCCAAACAAATCGGAATCTTGCTAGAATCTATAAATCGCGCTAAGTGTAGCCAACCGCTCGAACTTTGTCGCGATAAAACCTTTTGATGTGCGGCATTTTACCGACAGCGGCGCGAAGGGTATTTGTATTCGCAATGGTGATTCGCGATAGGACGAATTTTTTGGCCAGACATGTCGCGACAACGCAAATCTTCGCGTTATCGCGATAGTGTGGCCGTACCATAAACGGGGCAGCGGTGCCAGCTGACTCTACTCTTGAGGGTCATTGTTCGGGGATGCTATTGAAAGACGCATTATTGGCTAGATGGTTTATATTTTACTGGGCGAGATGTGAGCGTAGTGCATGGTTATTGACTTATGTATGCTTGGGTGAGGTGAAACTTAATTTGTCTCAATAAACAAAAATAATAAGAATTTTGTACTTTTGTTTTTCAAATTCAACATCATTTAATTATCGACAATAAAGAAAAGATTTTTCAATTTTCGCGTACATCCAGTAACTTGTACTATAGACGGAGCAAGTTAATAAACATTTTGCTCGAAAGGCAGCAACAGAATAATACATTTAGTGCATGTCTAGTCACTTTCAGACAATGCTGACTTTCACTATTTTCTTGTAAGCAGCCTATGTACGAGGGGAGGCTGGAAAGTTATCTACCTAACATAGAAAGAAAAGACATAGGAAGCTAATATTTTTTTATTTTTCAATGTAGTCCCCTGCAACTGTAATACACTTATTACATTTGTCAATAAGAGACATTAAACCGTCAAAAAATTTTTTCTTGGATTGGTCGTCAAAATGATCATCCACAGCAGCCTTCATTTCCTCATCAGTCAAAAATCTCCTTCCCCTTAGGCTTTTCTTCAAATTTCTAAAAAGGAAATAGTCACAGGGGGCCAAATCTGGACTATAGGGTGGATGGTTTAGTTCTGTGAAGCCGTTTTTGTCCAAGACCGACCTTGCATGGAAAGCTGTGTGGACCGGAGCATTGTCGTGCAAAATTAAAATTCCTTTAGTGAGTTTGCCTCTTCGTTTTTCTTTGATGGCTTCTCGCAGTTGGTCAAGTAAACTAGCGTAGTAAGCGGCGTTCATCGTAGTATTTTTTGGTAGGTAATCTATCAAAATAATCCCTTCTACATCCCAAAAAATTGTTGCCTTATGCTTGCCTGCTGATGGCCGAACCTTAAACTTGCGCGGTGGCTTCTCCCCTTTAAATTTCCACTGCAATGACTCTTGTTTGCTTTCGGGGTCCCATTGGCGAATCCAGGTTTCGTCGCAGGTTACTATTCTGGAGATAGTTTCTTCTTCTCTGTCTTTTACCAGGTCCAAAAATGCCTCACAACTTTCGACGCGTCGTTGTTTATCGAAGGGCGTCAGCATTCTGGGCACCCACCGGGCGCTCACCTTCGACATCCCCAAATGTTCGTGAATAATTACGTGAACACGTTCCTTACTAATCCCGACATCCCTAGCGATCTCCCACTGCTTGACTCTCCGATCTGCGAGTATTATTTTTTTCACTAGATCCACTGTGTCTTCTGTGACTGCAGAAACCGGCCGTCCGCTACGGGGATCGTCTTCCAAGCTCACACGGCCATGTTTAAATTGTTTAGACCAAAACTTTATTACAAAATCGGAAGGACACGAATCACCAAACACATTGGACATCCGTTGTTTGATTTGCGACGGAGTATTTCCCTCTTTTGTTAGGAATTTAATCACCGCACGCTGCTCAAGTTTAAGCATTTTATTATTTTCTTCCGACATGTTCACTATGTTAGTGTACTATTCGTAATGAAAACAATTAAAACAAATGAATGCTGCTATTTTCTAATAAGGAATGTATAAATATTAAAACTTCATAGTGGCCAGTATCATTTTTGTAACTTTATTTAACAAAGTAGATTATATATCAGCCACCCCTCGTACATCCCTGAAGGATTCTGAAGGATAGAATGAGGCATATACGCGGTAACACTTAGCAGCCTTTGAACCCAATATGAGATTTGTATCAGGTTTTAAGTGATCTTTTGCTGATTTTGTTACTAAATTGAAAAAACGCATAGTTTAAACTCGAAATACACTAGATGGCTCATATTTGGAAAGTACGGCACTTAGCAGCCTTTGATTCTATATGTATCAATTGTCCACATTTACCATAGAGGCCTCACACAGCATCTCTTTCACACCAACTGTAAGCAGTATAGCAGCAGTGTAGGTGGCCTTTGTACATGCTATAGCCTATGTATTCTGTTAAGCAGTCACCTCTCCCTCATGATAGTGTCGAGTACATCGCAAGCCTTGTCGAGCTGCTGCGTGCCCCCGTGAGCGAGCAGGCAGCGCTCGGCCAGCGCCAGCTGCGAGCGCACGTCCAGCCCGAACTCGGCGGCCGCCCGCAGCACCTGGACGGGCCAACGGGACGTTTGTACACCTGCCAACTTAGTCTGTTACTCAACAGCACTTTTATGAAACTGAAAATTTAAAAATAAAATAAAAAATAATTAAACTCACGCCCGTTATCCCCGAAGGGGTAGGCAGAGGCACCAGTCTCTAGAACTGGACCCGCGTTTTGCCGAGTTTATTAGGTCCCAAACTGTCGCCGTTATCCGGGCACAATTTCGCAGCGAATGGTGTTGCTGTACAAACAAATGTACGTAACTTAAAGTCATTGGTACATGCGTGGTTCGAACCCAGACCCTCATGATCGAGAAGCAAGGGTCAACCCCACTACGCCACCACCGCTTTTTTAAAATTTATTGGACTAATTGATTTAAATTTGAATAAATTATTCTTTTAGGTTTTCATTGAAATAATATGAAGATCACACACACACACACACACACACACAACACACACACACCAACACACACGGAATGAGCATGCTTACATACATAAAATTATTTTGTTCCTTTAGGCTAAATTAGATTAAGTTATACAATGAAACACTATCTTGAGTAGACCCCTTTCTATGTTTTGTTTACCTACAAGTGTAAATTTGTGAATCAGTCGAAAGAGCGCGCCTCTCCTAATACAGGTTTTCAGACTTAAATGGAGAGACCCAACCATTATTATTATTTGATTGGTTATGTAAATAAATAATTTTGAATTTTAAATTTGTATTTGAATTTTGAACAGCAGGAACTATTGAACAGGAAATGATCTTTCAGAAATCTGCCCTCGTAAAAAGAAACACAAATAGCCATTAATTGGATGCAAAAATAAGCTAAAGTAAAGCCAATTTAATAGGCCACATTTGACATGTGTCAGTCTTAGCTTCATAGTGAGGTGGCCTGCTATCGATACGGACTTCAAACATTTGTGAATCGAATGCAGTTATTGTGAAAAAGTATGTATAGGTACTGTAATTTTAATTGAGTTCCATTGAAAATTAAATCAAATAAACAATTATTAATAAAAACTCTGTCCCATTATTGTGTAACCTGAATTTATAAAACAAAATAAGATACGTAAATAATTTAACCAAGAAAAAATGCCTTTATTCACTAAAACTAATAGAATTTTAACGAGTGTTGTCATCATCATCACTGCTGTCCGCTCTCAGAGATATAATTAATTCTTCTTCGATAATGTTGTCTATTCTCACATCTCGTTCAAAATCATCGAAAATTGTTTTCTTTGTCTTCTCGATGACTTTGCGTAATAATATAATGAAAGTGTAATATAATAAAAGTGTAATAATATAATGAAACGAGCCTCGGCCTACACTAGAAAAATACGTCGAAATTTTTTTTACAAAGATTTGGCCTCGGCCTTAACACGAAAAAGATATTCCTAGTGTGGGGCCAGAAGCAATGGTATGTGCCTGTAAATGTTATGTTATGTTGTTATTTATAAAACACAACAAAGATTTGGCTTTGGCCTTCTTCAAAAGATTACCTGTATTAACAAGTTGTCTTCGGATACAGAAAAAGGAAAAACGTAAGACCTGACTGCACGGACGAAAGTCCTTTGCCTATTCTGCTATTAGCAGAAAAACAAGATTAAAAAAAATTAAATATTATGAAACGGATTTAGTTTTTATTCAATTATAATGATTTTTACTTCTCATGCTTTAAAAGTTCGTCTTTATGTGATGCGTACTAGTTGTGCAATCTACTAATAAAATAATCACAATGTGGAATCATGTATGACTATACATTCGTTTACAGGTACTCATTGCATTTAATTCAACTTTTTGACTGATAATTCCTTTGATTTTTACAGTAACATCCCTAGTTTTTAAAAACAAAAAGGGTTGACCGACATAACCTTGTGATGAAGTTCAGTTTTTTACGACAAACATTGTTTATTAAGTTTAAAATGGTTTGTTAGTCAAAGTAAATTATAATAATACCTTCTTTTGACATTATTACAATAAATATGTATTATTAACTGAAAAAAGTGAAGCGATTGTGTAGTTCTAACTTTGAAAAAATAAATAATATTGTGTACCCTGCGTTACAAGGTTACGTTGATAAATTTTGTTGAAGTGTCAAATGTGACCTATTAAATTGGCTTTACGGTACTCGGTGGTATATCTAAAAGTAAAAAAAATATGGAGGCTGTAGATCTACAGTAGATTTATAGCCCGCGTTTTTTTTTACTGCAAAAAATGCCACCGAGTAGCTTATTTTTGCTTTCGAAGTAAAAACGCAGTGATGGCTATTACTGTTTCTCGTTACGAGGGCAGAATTGTACCATGAACCTTTGTAAATATTTTGCGTATTATTATAGAATATTCTTATCTTATACCATAAAATAAATATTTGAGTGGGGCTATCATACAACAAACGCTTTTGCTCCTCATTAATGACGGAGTCGCTTGAAATATTAAAATGTTGTTTAGACAACGGTGCTTTGTCTTCGTTCGTGAGTGGGACTCGCGCTTGGCCGGTTTTTAATACTTTACTCACGAGCAAGATCCAGGACAAATCCACGACGCTGATGTTCGCCAGGTACTCGGTGAGGCCGCGGGCTGCCGAATGCGGGCCTTCGGACTGCGGGTCGTCGGGCTGCGGGCTGTCGGGCTGCGGGCCGTCGGGCTGCGGGCCGTCGGGCTGCGGGCCGTCGGGCTGCGGGCAGTTGAGCCACGGGCCGTGGGGCTGCGCCGGGAGCCGCTCGCGCCGCATGAGGAATGGGATCACATACTTCTTCAGATCCGACACGAACGTGCTCGGAGACGTCTGGGTGAGGGAGCGAAGGCTGGATCAGTGGGCTCATTATGTAACTTTCGTAACGGATATTCCTACGTCTTAAAAAGTCATGTATACCACTACTGTATACCACTATCTTCTTTTAAGACCCTATGTTAGAGCGAGACAGTACTCCGTACGACTTGTGTTGACGTGACTTTTTAAGACGTATGCATATCCGAAAATTACATAATGAGCCCACAGGTAATGTAATCGTTTATTTGAACACAAATACATTAGGCCGACTTGCACTACTTATCCGTACGTCGACCTTATAGGCTCACTTAGGTCATTTACACACTGCGACTTTCAGCATCGATGCATTCAAGATGACGTCACGATGCAGCATCGATGCAGTCGCAATTGGTCCACCTTTACACACTTGCGCTACTACTGGCGCGTTTTCGAAACGCGCGACTGCATCGATGCTAAAAGTCGTACGGCCTTACTAATAAAGGTTATGAGCTGTGTATACAGCCGTTATGCGAGGTCTACCAAACTGGTTATTTATACGCTAAATGCGATTAAACCAGTATAAATTGATATACGTCAAATAATTATTCAGAGTGTATAACTTATTTATTAGTAAGGCCGGTAGTGTGTAAAGGGCCATAGAGGTCCCTCCATCCGTCCGTCCGTCTGTCTCTCAAAACATTTATCTCCGGAAGGCGTAAAGATATCGAGCTGAAACTAAAGCCACAAGCTCAAGTCTACGGCCCCTTCAAGTTGTGAAAAAATAAAACTTCTAAGTTAACGTAAAAAAACGTTTATGCCGCAAAAAACCAATATTTCTACAGTCCAGGGAAACCATCAGAAATCAGAAAGTTATTTCAACGTAAAGAATTTACATTCTGTTGGTCAATGTACTTATATTGCTAATGTTAGCCGCTGCCTTGGGGCCGAGTGTAGTGGAGAAGAAGGCAGCGAAAAAAAACCCCACTGTGACCATCTTTTCTCAAATCACCTTAAATCTAACACAGTATGAATATCCATCTACCAAGAGCTTCAACACCCAATCAATACTTGCATCTCCAACAAACAATGACAGTTTAGTTCTTACCATATTCAACAAATAATGGCACTTATTGCGATATTATAGAGTCCACAGCAGCCTGCGCTAAACAAAAACTTAAACTATATCTCAATAGCCTAAACTACTCTGAAACAGAAAAAATACTAAATACTACCATATAGGTGAATGCGTGTATATATTGCAATGATATATTTAATTTGGCCATATAGATAGTTTGATAAATGTATTTACCTAGCTATCCTACCTATTAACTTTATATTCTATACAAGTTTTGTTAGCTCTATACTATGTAAGTAGAATAAGTCTTTGATTAAATTGTAAAATTAAAATTATAACTAAAACCAACAATAAACGGTAAGCTCCAATTAAACGCAATGTCAACCCTTCCTCTGGTTACCACAGCACAGATTTATATCTAGTGTGGCAACCAACGTAAAGCACCCTTTGTAATGTTTTTTCTGCTTAATAATTTTTTTGTATTATTTTATTTCTCACCATCTTCATCAAGAGCTGGCACGTCTCCAGAGTGGACAGATTCTCGACTAGCTGCAAGCTGACGTCCTCGAGGCCGATGTCGTAGACGAGCGTGTCCAGAGTGGTCAAGTGGAATATGATGGTGTCCAAGCCTTGGAGCCCCTGCGAGTGGCTGGCGAACGCCACCAGAGTCAGCGCGTGGCTGACCAGGCCGCAGCGAGACTCGATCTCGCGCGATCGCGACTCGTACCTACAAATAATAATAATAATAATAATAACAAACTCACGCCCGTTATCCCCGAAGGGGTAGGCAGAGGCACCAGTCTCTAGAACTGGACCCACGTTTTGCCGAGTTTATTAGGTCCCAAACGTGACAAGTGGCAAGCCTACAAATGAGTTTTTATTTCATTTCATTTATTTGGGATTAAAAACGGTAGCAGTTACACAGTAACCTACTACTTAATCCACGGATAACTCATAAAAATTTGTAGCTGCGAGAGAACAGAGAGCAGAACAATGAAAATAATTATTAACAATGATAAAAAAAAATCATAATTTTATAAATAAATTTGATTAGCACATTTCATGGAGCATACACAATTCACTGATTAACTGAATAATTACTCGTATTATGGTAATGACATAATATTTCAAATGTTAGAGCTACAACTTACCCTCTAGCTGAAAAAGTACCTGATGCTTAAAAACGTAACTAGGCGAGGGAAAAATGTCAATGCTGGAAAATTTGCTGTTGTATGAATCAACCAACAGAATGCCAACATTTCTATGACGCCATGCCCCACCAGATTTTTTTTCAGTTATACCAGTCATACTCAAAGTGTGGTACGCGAACGCTTAGGGGTACGGCTGGTAGCCCCGGCTGCCTGAGTGATCTCAAACGATCACGAAGGTTAAGCAACATAGGGCGCGTTCAGTGCATGGATGGGTGACCGTCTATGACTAACGCTAGTGGCATTTTTCCGAGCGGTTCCGTGCTTTGCAAGGCACGCTAAGCAGTTGGTGCCGGCTGCCGTTGATAGATGGCAGTCGTTAAGCCAAGTCAGAGGCCTTAAGGCGGCTTGAAAACTTCTGACAGTAAGACCAGCCACTAGTCTTACAAGCCTCCACCAATCCGGACTTGGCCCCCGTGGTGGAGTATGGCCTATACCTTCCTCAGGGAAGAGACCCGTGCCCCTCGGCGGGGGCATAATAAACATAAACATTTACATACAGGCACATACATTGCTTCTGGCCCCACACTAGGATACCCTGTGTCGTGGGAACCAGAAACAGCGACGTCACAAACATGTAAACATCCAAGACCTGGAGTTTTTTTTTCTCCCCAGCCGGGGATCGAACCCGGGACCTCTCGCATGGTAAGCAGATGCGCTAACCGCTACGCCACAGAGGTCGTCATAATGGGTTGATGATGAAAGCAGCACTAAAGCTCGGCTTGGTACATGCTATTTCTTATGTATTCTGTTAAATGTTTCGTGTGGAATAAGGTATAAACTAAAGTTCAGTGTCCGATACCATGCAGCGATTTTGAAACGGGTGACGGAGAGGTGCGATACGTATTCAGCATCCGGCGTGGTGTCTTCCGACCAGTTGGAGCTCCAGATCGACCTGGGAACAAGGCAAAGAGAATTATTTACGACTACAATATATAAAGGCAATAAAATTAATTGAATTAAAGGCTTTTCGATAGTCCAAGATACCGGAAAAAAGTGATAACTGCACTGATTTAATTGCTGCCTTAATTTTACGAGTGCACAGCACACGTATCAAACGTACTAGGCGTCAATCAAGTGGCCAAAACGTCGCACATGATTCAATCGCTGATCAGTAACCAAATTTCAAATCAGTACTTACGTACTTAACGACATCAATGATTGACGCCAAATATGACCACTCGTTGACGTATGACGAATCGCTCGTAGCCGGAGCTGCCTGAGTGATCTTGAACGATCACTAAGGTTAAGCAACATACGGCGCGTTCAGTCCATGGATGGGTCACCGTCTAGGACTAACGCTAGTGGCATTTTTTCCGAGCGATTCCGTGCTTCGCAAGGTACGTTAAGCAGTTGGTGCCGGCTGCCGTCGATAGATGGCAGTCGTTAAGCCAAGTCAGAGGCCATTAGGGGCGGCTTGAAAACTTCTGACAGTAAGACCAGCCACTAGTCTTACAAGCCTCCACCAATCCGGACTTGGCCCCCGTGGTGGAGTATGGCCTATACCTTCCTCAGGGAAGAGACCCGTGCCCCTCGGTGGGGACATAATGGGTTGATGATGAAATATGACCATGACATGTGACGTCATCAATCATAGATTCGGCCAATTCGAGCCGCTTTGGTTAAAATGGCTACAGATACAATATTATCGAATTTTATCCTGGTTTTTAGACAAATGATCCATTTTATTTTTACTTAAAATATCTTAAAGCGGTTTGAAGGCTCCTAATTTATACGAATAATATTTTTTTTTTTACACTGTTAAATAGCCTATCATTATCATTGTAAGCCGTGCATTGTATGAAACAGCCTCCAAGTAGTAGGTGGTAAGAAGTCTTTACCTGAATATTCCTTTCCGGCACCAGTCTTCGTCTTGCTGTTCGAACGTGGTCAGATACCGAGCATGCTCCCCGATGATGTTCAACAGAAGATGCTTGTACTCCAAAGGGTTTATCGTCTCCGGGATCTTTTCAAGCACGTCTGGGAATTTTGGACCGGATTAGCCTGACGAACTCCGAACACATGCAGACGGATAGTAATATTTGACTTAAAGTTAACGGACAGCCGACTCGCGTTGTGCTGAAGGTGTGAACCCTTAGCAGCTACAAGTAAACAAAAACCGGCAAAGTGCGAGTCGGACTGGCGCACGAAGGGTTTCGTACCATCTATATATATATATAAAAGGAGAAGCTGACTGACTGACTGACATATCAACGCAGGGCCTAAACTATAAGGGTTACAAACTTGAAATGTTGCACAGGGGTTTCTTTTGTAACGTAGGGGAACACTAAGAACGGATTTTTGAAAATTCATCCCCTAAGGGGGTATGAATTTTCAAAAATGGGGGTTCATAGTTAGTATGACACTTTGCCGTTTTTGAAGTTATTCGAATGAAATTTGGTACGAATCTTTTTCATTTAAAATTATGAAACACGTGTAAAATAGTTTTTTAAAAATCATCCCTTAAGGGGGAAAAAAGGGGGTGCAAAGTTAGTTAAGCTAAACAATAATTTTGCAATAAATTAAAATGAACTCTTATGAAAACGCAATTAGGGTGAAAATTGTTTGCAACAAGTATTTGATACCGACAAGCAGAGAAGTGATTATAACACTCGGTGAGTGTCACTCACGGCCATCTAATGGCTAGTTGGTTTAGTACACTGAGCGTCTTGGGCATTGTTGGTCCATAGTGGGCTGGTGATGTTGAGTACGAATGCGGCGGCGAAGCCCAAAAAGAGGTTTAAATTTCAAATGTTGTAAGTAAAGTTCGGTAAAGCGGGGTAGTAGGATGTTCCCGTTTTAATGTATCGCACCCAGGGTGCCAAACAAGACTCTTTTACCTACTCTGCGTTCACTATCTGGCCTTCCCTGTTCAACCTTCTAAGGGCTGTGTCTTAGCAGTAACCAGTCGAAATTTTCACAGAATATGTTATGCTAAGGCAGATTACCTAAAAAAATTAAAACCGAGATTTTTGATTTCAAGATGAAGATTTTTTTTTATATCGTATAGTTTCTGAGATATAATTTTTTTTAATATATTTTTTGAAAAGACAATTTTGATGTATGTTACTCCACACAGTACAACTTAAATCGACGCAGGACGAAAATCCTTGCCGATGTGTTGCGCTGGAAGAGTCAAATCAGTTAGTCATGTTGTCACATGACCGAAAAAAAAACTGATCCCTGGTTAGCGCTAACTAAATTCATGTTCATGGAAAAAAAATTGTACTAGTTAATGTCGAAGGCTTCGTTCGTCATTTCTCTAATTCTCTCACCGCTTTCTGAGAGAAGAGTCTACCCACAGCGTCTTACTATAATAGTGATTAATTCCATATTTTTGGAAGCGCGAAAGATAACAAAAAGAAATAGTACAGAGTATTCATAGTGATTCGGTGACTAATACTAGTAACCGAATCATTATGGTTAATCGGAAAGGTTTAATAGTAGTTTACTTTAGTAGTTAAATTAATATACCGACTCCGGATACTTTAGTCCGTGCCATATTTGCTGATAGATATAATTTTTTCACTTTTGTTCTTACATGTATCAAAACCTCAATGTATGTAAAAGTTCACATTAAGTTCTTGGCTGAACGCATAGGTGATTCGGGGGCATTTGTGTTTCATTAAGAGGCACTATTAACGCACAGTTTTTTGGTATAGGTTTTGTTTTAAAACTCTACGCCGTTACGAAGAAATCATGGTAAGAAAAAGCGTCTAGTTGGCTGCCTCAACAATAGGGTATGTTTTCTTAGCTTGTATTGAAGCACTATTCTGGAAAATTGGCATGTAGGGAGCACTATTAGCGCACAATTATCTGGCATACAAATCATAACTCTATATACAGCCGTTCGTGATGTGTCTGCTAAGTAGACGTCTAGTTGGCTGCCTCAGTGAGTCGCCTGAATAACTCCGGAAATACTTGTCCTAGCTAATTGTGCCTTGTAGCACTATTAGGCACTATTAATACACAGTTCTGTGGCATATTCGAAATTACTGAAATCGACCATGTGAAAGCCAACTATACGGACACCCCTTAAGGGGGTAAGAGGGGGTTGCGAAGTCAGTATGAAAGCTCTTTCGCATGCGCTAAAAGTATCCCTATCTTATTTGCAAACACTTTACTCAACTAAAGCCCACGCGGACGTAGTCGCTGGCAACAGCTAGTTATCTATAAAAACGGCAAAAAAAAATCACGTCTGATGTATGGGAACCCCCTTAAATATTTTATTTTATTCGGTTTTTTAGTATTTGTTGTTATAGCGGCAGCAGAAATATATCATCTGTGAAAATTTCAACCATCTAACTATCACGGTTCATGAGATATAGCCTGGTGACAGACGCACGGACGGACAGCGGAGTCTCAGTAATAGGGTCCGTTTACCCTTTGGGTATGAACCCCAAAAAATGCGAAGTTATTAGCAACAACCCATTTTAATGTCATCACCGAGGGGCACAGGTCTCTTCCCTGAGGAAGGTATAGGCTATACTCCACCACGGAGGCCAAGTCTCATAGACGGTCACCCATCCATGCGCGGAACGCGCCCAATGTCGCTTAACCTTCGTGATCGTTTAAGATCACCCAGGCAGCCGGGGCTACGAGTGATTCTCGAGCGAGTCTCGCGCGATCTCTCGATTCTTGAACGATATGCATTTGTAAATTATTATGTAAATTCGGCCTAACACTTACCCAATCTCATCTGCACCGTCTTGATATGTTCCCAGAGGCACGTGAGCGCAGCGACCCGCCCCTCCTTGGCCAGCTCCGTGGCGCTATGCACCAGGCTGTTGCTACGGAGACGGTCGTACTCGTCCTTTGCGTACGTGGATTTCTCCGAGCGCAAAATGGCCTGGGAATAGGGTGGGTGGGAAGAGGACTCGTCATCATCAATGTCAACCCGTTATGTCCCCGAGGGGCACGGAACTCTTCCAGGAAGGAATATGCCATACTCCACCGCGGGGGCCAAGTCC
Source organism: Yponomeuta plumbellus (assembly GCA_947310845.1). Taxonomy (NCBI): domain Eukaryota; kingdom Metazoa; phylum Arthropoda; class Insecta; order Lepidoptera; family Yponomeutidae; genus Yponomeuta; species Yponomeuta plumbellus. The sequence continues at coordinate 23,575,361 of OX371193.1, read as the reverse complement.
AGATGGGTGAGAGGATTACCCGCTGGAAACATCACCCGGATAACATAACATTTACAAACGAGTACATACATTGCTTCTGGCCCCACACTAAGATAGCCTGTGTCGTGGGAACCAGAAATAGCGATGTCACAAACATGTAAACTTCCAAGACCTGGAGTTTTTTTTCTCCCGAGTCGGGGATCGAACCCGGGACCTCTCCCATGGTGAGCAGATGCGCTAACCGCTACGCCACAGAGGTCGTCGATAGCTATAATAGGATAGATAGATAGAAATCGATAGATGTAGTAGACAGGGATAAGGCACTACAGTAACATGCTTGTATTGATGTCAACATGACAGTTTTTTTTTTATTGAATTAAAAAACAGACTTTAACCGCAGAGCCAGCGAGCTAAGTGACGTCATATATTTATTATTTAAATATAACCATGGCTTAATACTCCCCTAACTAAATGCATGCCGCATGCATAAATACAATTTTGCCAAAAGAAAAGAATTACATGCTTTTTTTAGCTCTGCAAAGGCACTTAAACTACAGAAATGATCTGGATTACATACTTTGTTAAATAAAAAATCCGAATTAAAACTTCAACAAATCTAAATACTTAACACTTTATTGCGGATACACTTACTTGACTTTTTAACATAACATAACATAACATTTACATACAGCCACATACTTTGCTTCTAGCCCCACACTAGGATACCCTGTGTCGTGGGAACCAGAAACAGCGACGTCGCAAACATGTAAACATCCAAGACCGGGGTTTCTTTTTTTTTGTCCCCAGCAGCGGTTCAACCCGGGACCTCTCGCGTGGTAGGTCGTCAGGTCGACTACAGAGGTCGTCAAGTTTTGTTTCGTATCGTTTTGTCGGAAGAGTCCGACCAGGTTTTGCTCTGATTCACAGAGCTTCCTTATGGCGAGCAGATGGCGGTCGCGTCGTCGGTTGCTCGTCTCACGAGACTCTTGACTCGAGACAAAAAGTCAAGTAAGTGTATCCGGAATAAAGTTAATAATGTCGATACCATATTTATTTGGGGCTACGACAAAATGTAAACAACTTTTCAGTACTCTTTAGACTATTTTCATTGTCAAAAAATGTTATTTCGGTTTTTACACTAAGATTAATCTAATTTACTTAATTAGATTAGATATATTAATCTAATTTACTTAATTCTTAGTGTAAAAACCGAAATAATATTTTTTGACAATGGAAATAGTCTAAAAAGTTATTTACATTTTGTCTCAGCCATAATAAATATGGTATAGTGCTTACGAAAATTTTAGTTCAAATCTCAATAACTATAATCAAATTTTAATTTAATAATAAACAAACAAAGAGATTACTCTATCGCAAGTAAAAATAATCTTATTTATGTGTAAAGTGGATATTTTAAGAACATTTTGCTTTTCTTTGACACCCAGTTAAATACCCAGAACATTCCCACAGGTACTCAGACAGTCGAGGACACCTAAACCCGCGTGCATGCTACTCGATTGCGTTACTACCCGCCAGGCTATGCAATAAAACATAAAGTTCCATCTGCCGAATGAACATTACTGCGATGTTATTCTATGGACTGACTTCCCATGAGGTGTTATTCTACGGACAGTCACAACATGACCTCGTGTGGCTAGAATCACTTACTCGTCGATGCAAATGACTCTGTAAAACCGTCACAGCTAGGTTAAAAAGTTACAGCAGAAACATCATCAAAAATTCACTACGAGAAATATAAGGAAGATCTGTTCCTTATAACTGGGGCACTGTATAAGGTCCTACAACAAGATTCCCCAAGATATTAGAGTTACCTCCGACGCGGTTTGAGAAATGTGTTAGCACGCTCTGTGCAAAAAAGATTATTATAAAATCAACGATTATCTAGAAGCAAAATGTCTGGTGTTAAACAGTAACATTTACATACATACATACATACATACATACATTGCGTCTGGTCGCATATATGGATGGCCCGATTCTAGAAATCGCTAAGTCCAATTTCATACATTTCCAAAACGACGTTAGTCCAGCTCATGATTTTTGGACTTACGTCGTTTTGCAATTGTATGAAATTGGACTTAGCGATTTCTCGAATTGGACCATCCATATATAGATTACAGTAGATCAGAGTAAATTCATAGTAAATGTATTCAGAGGAGAATGGTGTCTAGTGTTCAACACATCCATGAGTAATAATTTTTAAGTTTGAAAGTTTTTTCATTAAGCTAAAACTGTTTAAAAGAAAAAGTGGAGATTCTTTGTTAGCTTCTTGTCCACAATTGTGAAACTAACAACTTTGACATTCATGAAGTAAACATTGTGTTTTTATTGTGAATAAAATATTTTCAATTTTATGGTCTGTGACTCTATACAACGCGTCGTTATTCACAACTCAAACTCCATAAGGTTCAGCTAAATCTACGCTTAAAGAAAGCAAGGTGACTAACGACCGATTTCTGAATTGAGAATTTCACTAAGTAACTACTTAACTCTAGTGCTGTCTCGCTAAATTTCTCAGAGAAGAGCATGACAGAACGTTCTTAAGTACTTACTTACGTGAAATTCTCAATTCAGAAATCGGTCCTAAGACTTTAAAGATACAAGGAAAATCTATACTAAAGAAAACATCCGACAAATAACTTGAAAAAGAAAAACTTTACTTTGAGATGGTCAATTCGACACTTAAGAGCAAACTTAATTATTTGTTAACATGACGAAACTAAAGTGCGAAGTATTCACATCCAGCGTACCCGCCTGTTTGTTCAAGTTAATTGTCGGGAATTATAATTACTAAGACTTCACTAGACCTTGGTTTCTCTCACTTTAACAATCTGGTAATTTATATAAATGTTCTTTTTTTTTATGTAAGTAATTTATCAGACATTTCATAACTTATTGATTTTATAGGTATTACGAAAGTTTCAGTTCAAAAATAGGCTAATGCGTTGACGTTTTTCCATGCGTGACTGTTTTTATATTTTCGCTTTAAAAAATAATGAAAGACGTTCAACGCGAAATATTCCACCCAGGCTGTGCAAATTACTGATTTTCTAAAAAAAAAAAAACACATAATATACTATAAGCTCACGTCTGTATCCCAGAGAGGTAGGCAGAGACCAAGGACTGCCACCGCCCACAATCCTGACAAATCACAAAAAAAACTTATTTTTATTTTCTTAAGACAATGCCAACTATACTTGAACAGTTTGAACACGCCTAGAACTCGGACTAACCAGCGGCTCGCAGTCGACCTCTCAAATATTTTTTTCGTACGCACTGCTACCAATTGACACCAGTTAATAAAGTAAGAAAAAAAATGGTTTACTGCTCATAACTGAAAAGTAGATACCACACGTACGCTTAATGGAACATTATGCTCCTGAGAACCAATGTAGCAAGAGAAATACAAAAACCATTGTTATTTTCAAGGTCGGTTCTCAGGACGTTATAATAATAATAATAAATAAATTTATTGACCAAGTTAATTCACAACTTAAAACACAGTTCTGTAAGTACTTACAAAGTTACAATTTATTTACATAACTAGTTAAGTCCCTGACTCCTAAACTAGGGGATCCTGTATCTTAGGAGTCAGAAATTGACCCATAAGTAGATAGGTCATTTGAGTTACGTACAGATTTTTTTTACTCAGATCTCATCAGTTGCTTAATACGTTCAAAATACAAGCATTCATGATTAATTAATAAATCATTTTTAATTTTATGCGTCAACAAGTATGAGAAGTCCATCATAGCAAGTGCGTAACTCAAATGACCTATCTACTATACTTGAGCCATTACTAACGTGCGAACTGAGTAGTAAGTCATTTTTATCAGTCCTCTCTCTCACACTTATTATCGGAACTCTCGCTCGCACTTCTAATGTTGTGTGTAACAACAAAAAAGGGATTTGTCTATAATAATCAATAGCAGGTAATTAATGAGGGAAAGGTTTAGGAATATATGCAAAATATTTTTAAGCATGATTTTGATATTACTGCTTGTAAAACATACAATATATATAAATTTTAATCAATTAAATTTTTATAATTATATGTCACCTTCTGAGCAGTCACTGTCATCTTCATGTAAATTTATCTAATGACAACTAACACGATTTTCCGTCTGCATTTTACCTAATTGCATTAGTCATTAACGACCGCGTCATCCTATAAGCTATCTGCATCCGAGCGGCATCCCTTTATCGATAATGAGTGGCGCGGTATTGTCACATTCCTTCGGCTTAATGTTTGATGACTCGGTTCTCCCGTTTGCTCAAGTATAGTGGGTCAATGTTCCATTAAGCATGCGATACATTTTCCAGCGGCACCCACACCAGGAGACCCCGTATCGTCGGTACCAGTTTTATCATACTGTATTATGTATAACTAGACGAAAACCCGGCTTCGCTCGGGTAAAATGTAGGGTAAAATGCACAATAATATTCCACGATTTTTTTTTTTATGTAGATGCGCTTAAATTTTCTTATTTCTCTTAAATCTTATTTACCCAAGTAACGATCACGTCACTGTCTCAAAATCATAGAACTTAGACCATAGAAGTCCTCTACCGACTAATTTTCGTTCTGTGTTTTAATTGGTATTCTCCCCATTTATTAAGCATCTATGCAATTTTATAAAAAGTTACAAGATTAGGTTGTGATTGTTTGTCTGTTAATAATGTATCAAGTTATTTATGTATTTTGTTATAGGTACTACATCGCTGCAACTGACCTACGAAGTTTTTTTTCCTCTTTTTTAACCTTGCTATAGCCAAAACCTTACATTGGCAGAATCCTTATGGTGCGTACAGACTGGTGAAACGTAACATGCAATGTATCATGCAATGAAAGAATTCGCCCTACACATTGCCGCAATGTATCATGAAAGGTAACACACTTTGAAACCGATTCTCATAGTTAAATGAAAGGCAGAATGTTGCATTACATGTTACGTTTCACCAGTCTGTACGCACCATTAGGGATGCCAGTAATTAAGAATTGATTGATTGAGAAGTCACAATGGATAACAAAATACGCGTGATATCGTGACACTTACATGACATTCACATTCACATGAGCATTCATTCATTTTTATATCGAAAATACTGAATAATCCGAATTTCCCGCCGATAAGTTTTCGACTCGGATCGACTAATTTTCTACGCTCTTTAATTTGATGTGCATTTCGTTCGAGTCTACCGTATATAGACCGGTACGAAATTATTTATCTAGATATGTCTTAATGTAATAGTAGATTAACAGCTCGTTAGCGTTCGAGAAACCGGGGTTAAGGTCATAGCCCACTTACACGACTCTGCTACCACCCGGCAAAAATAGTATCATTCAAATATGGGCTTTAAATATTGCTCTTAAGATATATTTTACATTGGCATCATAAATTAGCAGACGACGTTGCCAATGTAAAATATATCTAAAGAGCAATATTTAAAGCCCATATTTGAATGATATTATTTTTGCCGGGTGGGAGCAGAGTCGTGTAAGTGGGCTATAACCTTTTGTCTCTCAAGACTGCAATAGAAGGCTCCTTACCTCATATAGCCTCAAGCGCTCCCTGTAAAACAGCATCACATGTCGACACCTCAGCAGTTCACTGCTGTAAGCGTTAAGATCGCGCAGCGTTATGCTCTCGTGATCTGCGATCAGGTCGGCCTCTTCACGCTCCTTGTTTATTTCTGTGGGGTGGAGGGAGGAATACAAATTATTACTTACTAGTAGTAAAAGTCAGTCAGTAGAATTAACTCTGATAAGTGGACAAGACTCGCCATGGGTGGTCTAGAAGAACTTCAAGCCTAGAAGACGGTGGAGAGACTACTTAGTACGTTATATTATACATTGAAATTTAGAAAACAGAATATAAATACTTTACGTTGAATTTAAGTTTACATTATTGAAGTACCTGGGGCATTGTTTTAAACATAACATAACATTTGGGACACAGGGTATCCCAGAGTGGGGCCAGAAGCAATTTATGTGCCTGTATGTAGATGTTTATGTTTTATGATTTTTCATAGTTAAATCATCATCAACCTATTATGTCCCCACCGAAGGGCACGGGTCTCTTCCCTGAGGAAGGTACAGGCCATACTCCACCACAGGGGCCAAGTCCGGATTGGTGGAGGCTTGTAAAACTAGTGGCTGGTCTTAGTGTCAGAAGTTTTCAAGCCGCCCTAAGGCCTCTGAATTGGCTTAACGACTGCCATCTATCGACGGCAGCCGGCACCAACTACTTAACGGCAAAAGCTTAACGTGCCTTGCGAAGCACGGAACCGCTCGGAAAAATGCCACTAGCGTTAGTCACAGACGGTGACCCATCCATGGACTGAACGCGCCGTATGTTGCTTAACCGTAGTGATCGTTTAAGATCACTCAGGATTCGGAGTCAAATAAATTATTGTTATTATTTGTAACCTCTAAGTATCTCGTCGTTGGTGAGCGTGAGTCCAAACTCCAGTAGCTCCTTGGCAGCCGGTAGTGTCTCCGGCAGCCGGTCCACGCTCTGATGCACCGCCCAGATTTTCGTTGACACCTTGCTCTGCGAACGACAGGAGTCAGATGTAAGATAACATTAAAAGAACGTAATGACTCGCGACGCTTAGGGGCCATCCATAAATTACATCACAATGTCAATCCTTGTCACAGCCACATTTGTAACACGGGGAGTGTTGAGTGCATGTGCACTGGCTGTGGGGAGTGCATGCAACAAACAAACAAACAAACAAACAAACAAACAAACAAACAAACAAACAAACAAACAATTTACATACAGGCACATACATTGATTCTGGTCCCACACTAGGATACCCTGTGTCGTGGGAACCAGAAACAGCGACGTCACAAACATGTAAACATCTAAGACCTGGAGTTATTTTTTCTCCCCAGCCGGGGATTGAACCCGAGACCTCTCGCATGTAAGCAGATGTGCTAACCACTACGCCACAGAGGTCGTCAAAACGACTAATGAATGTCAATAAAGAGAAAGTGATTTGTCAGAATCGTGGCAGGTGGCAGTCCCTGGTCTCTGCCTACTCCTCTGGGATACAAGCGTGAGCTTATGTATGTATGTATATAAACAATTTTTACTATGAAACCTTTACACAAATCTTAAAACAAATTAATGCTGTTCCATACATTTCGACCTCTGTGGCGCAGCGATCAGCGCATCTGCCTATGTGAGAAGTCCCGGTTCGAATCCCGGCTGGGGACAAAAAAACTCTAGGTCTTGGATGTTTCCATGTTTGTGGCGTCGCTGTTACTGGTTCCCACGACGCATGGTATCCTAGTGTGGGGCCAGAAGCAATGTATGTATGTGCTTGTATGTAAATGTTTGTTTGTTTATTTTATTCAGTAAATGTCAAATAAGTAAGTAAGTGCAGTAAACCGTAAACCTAGAGCAAACACTGAGCCTGAGGCAGTTTTACCACCGCTTGGACATAGCCCGTGTCCATTTCTTGTTTTTATTTCTCGTCTTGTGTTTTGCCTTATTGTCTGTTCTTATTCCTGTTTTTTATGTCTGTGATGTCATCTATCTTTATCCCGCGATCGATAGATAGATAGAGGACACTTTATTGTACATAAAAAAGGAAATTACACAGGTACATTGAATTTCAATGACAGGTATTGGTTAATATAAGAGTACAGACGGCGGAAATATCACTAAAATGATCTCTTGCAGACCAACTTTGGATGGACTGGTGCAAAACATTGGAGAAGGAAGCAGATGTACAAAATAAGTAAGATAATCATTACGGAGATAGGTATATCAATTGTATTCGATCTGACAGGACTATAATCCAAAAACTCTATCCACAAACCAAAGGTTGACTGGTAGAAAATGCTACTTAGCATTAAGTACGCCTTTGTACCAAACATTTGTTTTGTGCAATAAAGAATTTAATAATAATAATAATATAATAGGCTATTTGACAGTGTGAAAAAAGCAGTATTATTTATACGTATTCGTATGAAGTTCGTATTCGAAATTCGTACGAAATCGGCCTGGGTTGGTCGATTCTATGATGACGTCAGATGTCAGTAAAAATGGCGTCTATCGTTCATTCTTTCTTACGTTCATTGGTTGTTTTTCTAGGATGTGATGTCACAATGCCTGTGCGATGCCATATTGCTCAAGATAGCGTTTCAGCGGCTTATTTTAAAAGTAAGATAAGATAAGAATATCCTTTATTGTACCAGGAAAACACATACAAAACATAAAAAAGATACAGTAAAGTAATTTTTCGTTTGCCTTTTTTAAAAGAAATACACGAAAGAATTTAAAATGACCACTTTCTGAGGACTCCATGAACACCAACAAAAAATATGAGATGGTTTTTACCAGGTAGGTGATAATTACCAGGTACTTCTGTATGGCCTCGGTGGAGACGGGCGCCTTCCGCCATTGCTGCTGGTAGACCCGGTCGCTGTCCAGCTGGAACGCCTCGGCCAGCGCGAGCGCGTCCGCGTAGCTGGCGCTTTCGATCTGCACGGACAGGGGAGTATTGTTCAATTTCATAGACAATGGATTCTGAATGTCCATTGTCCATGAATCGCTCGTAACCCCGGCTGCCTGAGTGATCTTAAGAGGAAACACAACGGCAGTTTTTCCATACAAACGTAGTCCCCTGTTTCCTCCCTGGATAATGCCAGTAGAGCAATTCTTTTCTTACATAAAATCTACGACTACTATACGCATGTCTCTATGTTTTTATTTTTTTCATAAATTTATTATTAAAAGAGATATGAACATTCAAAAATCTAAAAAATTGGCCCGATTTTGCGCTGTATTCAAAAAATCAGTAAAGCAATTTTACTAGATTATATAAAAAATGGAAAACATAGGAACACGGCCAAAGCCTTTCTTTAATTATTTATGAAAAAAGTAGTTAAATTGGTTAAGTTTTGGAGAAGAGATCAGGGGACTACGAATCGTTGATTTTTTTAATTTGATATTTTTTAATAATGTTGGTGTACCCTCATTAGCGTAAGTAATAATAATGTCACTTGTAACCTATTGGTAAATAATTTGTATTTGTATTATTATTATTTATTAGACTCAATGCCTACTTTGCTTAATGCCTATCCCCTCGGGGATAACGGGCGTGAGATTATTTATTTATTTATCATTTATTACACTTTCACCGAAAATTGGTTTGAACGAGATCTAGTAAGTAGTTTTTTTTAATACGTCATAAATCGCTATCTGTGTAATTGTGTGTTGTGTAATTGTTTTGTTATACTTTTCTTTTTGTCTGTAATTAGGCTAGGGTAACTATTCCCGTATAACTATTACGGGAATTAAAAAAAAAAAAAATTCAAAAATTTTTATTTAGTGCAGACGCTGGCACGACGACGACGCTCAAAAAACGCTTGTGTGTGGCGTTTCTAAAATTTTGTTTGGTCGATGCGTTGATATTTTTGACACTAGAATTACTCTCGGGTTAAGCTTTTACTCCACCAAAATCCACCGTGTAAATATTTATTCGCGTATTATCCCCTTCTCCATACTTCTTTTTTTTTAATGTTGCCATATACACGAAATGAAAAATCATATATAGAATAAGGCCGACTTGCACCACCGACTCAAATCCATTTAGCGCTAAATTAAATAGAATTAGAATATAATAATAGAATAATAGTAGAATAATATAGAATAATAGAATAGAACAGGATTATATGTGATATGTTACATACCAATTTAAAGGTTTAGGTTAGATACGAGTATAAGGAAATGTATGATATTTAAACTTTGTGTGTTATATTTAATTATTGTGATATTTAAACAATGTGATTTATGTTACATACCGATTTAAAGGTTTAGGTTAGATATAAGGAAATGCATGATATTTAAACATTGTTAATAATATAGTAAATAGTATATCTCCCTATTGAATTAGGTTACACCTGTAAGGATAGGGAATGCTTGGAATTAAATAAATAAAAAATAAAAAAAAATAAAAATAATTGACAGACAGTGTATGGCGAGACTGTCAAAATTATGTTTAACTTAAAGTTAAATGGATTTAAGTCGGTGGTGCAAGTCGGCCTAAGAAGTAGTTTACTCTAGAGTAAAAATTTACTCTTAGTTTGGTCGAATCGGCCCATGTGTGTTGTGGTACATGAATAAATGCTATTCTATTCTATTCTAAATCTGCTCCACAAATCTTCCACGTCACCCCTGCATCCCGAGACTATCAAAATCACAACAACAAAGCACAGTAGCCGCGGGTAAACTAACCTTCCTGGAAAACAGCTCCTCAGGCGTGGTACTCTTGATGCAGAGTAGACGGTATATCCTGGACACCACGGTTATCTTCTTGGGTCGCGGCTGGAACGCCTCGATGTCGGTTATGGCGTACAGTACAGACTTGAACAACTCCTTGGTCAGCTCGTACACTGAGTCTTCGGCGTCAGACTCTACTCTCGATACTTCAGTCTGTAAAGAGCGAGTGAATGAATAATTTTGATGATTCGTTCTTTTGCTCCTGTTCTATCCTATAATTAAATGTGGACTTTTTTTGTTAGTTTCTTCTTCACATAATCAAAAAAACCGCCCAGGTGTGGGTTGGACTCGGGCACGAAAAAATCACGTTTATTGTATATAAATAAATAATTATTTAATATTTATTTATTTTATTCTGTTTTTACTATTTATTGTTATAGCTGCAACGGAAATACATCATCTGTGAAAATTTCAACTGTCTGACTATCACTGTTCATGAGATACAGCCTGGTGACAGACGGACGGAAGGACGAACGGACGGACAGCGGAGACGCAGTAATAGGGTCCGTTTTACCCTTTGGGTACAGAACCCTAAACTCCGTCTGCTGCAATAGTACCGAAACGTCGGGAATCCAAATCCTATAGTCTGATTTTTAATTCCGTAGAATTCTGACAGTTATAATTTTTTGACATGTCGGAAACAAACCTTTTTGGCCGGGCACATTTTTCAATTTCAATAAGAGTGTGAACATCTGAGTCTATACATTTTATTCGTTAGTGAATCCATTTCACAGCGTGCGGCGCTCCAAATCGAAGCGTATTAAAGAAATGTTCCAAGTATACAGTGTAATAAATGTAAACATAGATTTACCGATTGGTCAGCGGTGTCCCCCGGCTTGTTCAGAGTGCTGTGCTCGCATTCGAGCGCGACCAGGGCGCCGAGGTGCGCCGCCGACACGCGCGGGGCGCCGCGCAGCCACGCGCCCCCGCCCCCTGCACCGGCGCCCCCTGCACCGGCGCCCCCTGCACCGGCGCCCCCTGCACCGGCGCCCCCCCCGCCGGCGCCCCCCAGCCGGTTGCACATGTCAGCCACGGCACACACCGACACGCAGCCGCTGAACCGAGACACTATCAGATCCTGCGGACGGAAATTATCATTATTAATTCTATTACTGAATCGCTCGTAGCCCCAGCTGCCTGAGTGATCTTAAGCGATCACGAAGGGCGAGGGGGCGCGTTCAGTGCATGGGTGGGTGACCGTCTATGACTAACGCTAGTGGCATTTTTCCGAGCGGTTCCGTGCTTCGCAAGGCACGTTAAGCAGTCGGTGCCGGTTGCCGTCGATAGATGGCAGTCGTTAAGACAAGTCAGAGGCCTTAGAGCGGCGTCAAAACTTCTGACAGTAGTTTTGACAGCTGACATTCAGAGACGAAAACTAAGCAAAGACTGGTCTCAGAAATGTCAAAATCACGTACTTAGAAACATTTCGTATTCAGAATCGAATCTTAGCAAGTTTAGTACGAAATGGTGCTTAGTTAGCTAAGTGTAAGTAGTCAATATCGGTGACTTTACGTGAACTTAGAACTGTCACTTCTAAGCCTTTTGTTCACAGACTACTCCAAACGTCAATTCACTGATGTTCTACGAGCATTATCTGTGGGATTTTTTTATTCACTCTGACATATATAAAATTGTATGATGTTGTCCTGCTCTCGTGTAGCAATGTCAAATTTAAAAAACCGGTAAGAACTACATCACTAAGAAATGATAGACAATATAGATGACTTTCTTAAGTACTGTGAATCATCTGTGAATACGAAAATTACGGCACTTTACTAAGTACGACTTTAGTTTACTTTGCTAAGACTGATCTAAGCGTGAACTTAGGATTCGTCTCTGAATGTCAGCCTAAGACCAGCCACAAGTCTTACAAGCCTCCACCAATCCGGACTTGGCCCCCGTGGTGGAGTATGGCCTATAGTTCCTCAGGGAAGAGACCCGTGCCCCTCGTGGGGACATAACGGGGGACATATCATATCTCCGGATGATGAACTCTATTCCGGATACACTTACATTATAAAACATTTATATACAGGCACGTAGATTGTTTCTGGCCTACACTAGGATACCTGTGTCGAGGGAACCAGAAAAGCGCAGCAGTAAACGCATCTACCTACCATGCTATAGGTCCCGGGTTCCAATCCCGGCTAAGACAAAAAAAGCCGCAGGTCTTAGATGTTTATGATGTGGCTATTTCAGATTCCCACGACACAGGGTATCCTAGTATGGGGCCCAGAGGCAATGTATGTGCTAGTATGTAAATGTTCATGTTATACGTTCCTTTCGCACAAGCATAAAAAAATTAACAAAAACTAATCCAAAACTAGCAATAATTGTAACGCTAGTAATAATACGCAATTATTTTCAACTTTTTTTGTTTGAACTCGGTTTTTTTGTTGTTAAACTTTTTATTTATTATTTTATTTTCAGTTAATCTGAAGTACACTAATTGAACACCAACAAATTATTCAACAGACCACACGACGATTAGTGCACAGTACGTAACTTGTTGCTATCAACAAAAAGGCAGGCGCCGAACAGCCAAATTTAAGACTTATATGGTTTTCTCATGGATGCCATCACAGAGCTGGACAAAATTAAAATGGGACCACACTGCAAGCACCAGCTTTCAAATAAAAAAATAATCATCAAAATCGGTCCGCCTGGTCAAAAGTTCTAAGGTAACAAACATTTAAAAAAATCTTTAAACGAGAGAGAAATCTCCTTTGAATCCGGTTAAAAAAAAACTGTGTGTCGTCACGAACCTCATCGCTCCACCAGTTGACATCCGCCGGGCAGGCCAGCATCCAATCGCTGGCGGGCACGTCTGCCCCGAGCGGGCTTTTCAAGTCGTGCCCCGGCTGCGCGCTCAGTGCCCAGCGGTGGACCAACTTTAGGAGGGGCAGCCGCCATATTGTGACGTCACCCGTGTGGTGTAAGCATACCAGCTGGGTGCCGTTTGGGGATATCACCATGCTGATAATAAAGGCCTGGAACGAAGGGGAGTTGTGTTATTAATTAGAATAGACTCGCCATAAGCCCATTACGTCCCCACCGAGCGGCACGGGTCTCTTTCCTGAGGAAGGTATAGGTTATACTCTGCCACGGGGGCCTAGTCCGGATTGGTGGAGGCTACCACAAAAAATTGTAACCTAGATTAAGTTTGATACTGAAAATATACATATTTTATTTTATTTTATTTATTTTATTTTTATTTATTTGTAAGACTAGTGGCTGGTCAGAAGTTTTCGGGCCGCCCTAAGGCCTCCGACTTGCCTTAACGACTGCCATCTATCGACGGCAGCCGGCACCAAACCGCTTAACGTGCCTTGCGAAGCACGGAAGCGCTCGTAAAAATGCCACCAGCGTAGAGTAGAATATAAAAAGCTTTATTCCAAAGACAGAACACACATAATACAACAACGATACGATTTAGTGGCACGGTCACAGATGCCACATTTTAAGTGTTTTTCATAAAGAATATTCTTATCTCATACAAAAGATCGATTTCCCAGCGTTCTGATGCGTCAGTGAGATTGCTGAAGGCGCTGGAAGGAAATGTTAGAGATAGGAACGTACCCAAGCAAGTTGGGGTCGTGCTGACTTAAACATAAACATTTACATACAGACACATACATTGCCTCCAGCCCCACACTAGGATACTCTGTGTCGTGGGAACCAGAAACAGCGACGTCAAAAACTGACCGATCTAAATGAGCCGCCCTGTACAGGTCTGGTGAGATCGTCATAAACTACTTGCACGATTGCGTCCGATTAGGGATAAGTCTCCGTCGCCCCTTACCATGTGCTTCTGGTGTCCGAAGGGCACGTAGAGCCTCAAGCGTCCCGCGGCGCCCGTCTCGAGTCGATCGGACACCACCGACAGCTTGTAGAAAGGCTCGTCGTTGAGGAGCCGCCATGCTGTGATGCCGGTGTCGGTCGCCGACGAAGGGTCCTAGGAAGGAAAGGCATAGGAGTACTGTGAATTCACAACATCAAACTGTAGACGCTGGTATCTGCCTAACCCTCTGGGATACAGGTGAGTTTACGTTATGTCATCAAAACCTTGTAGGGTCCCGCGCGAGAAAGGCATATGGGTGCGGTTGCCACTCTCTTCCTCTCCTTTTTTTCCCCTTCACCTTCCTCTCTCCCCTACCTTCCCCAGCGGCAGTCCAGCGATAAACAGCAGCGAGTGCGCAATAAAAGAACCTATTTTTCCCTCCCACTTTCTCTCTCCCCCTTTCTCGCATGTACCTCCACCCTCTCTCTCTATCCCACCTTCCCCAGCGACAGTCCAGCAATAAACTGCAGCGAGTGCGTACTGAGCAATAGACCTAGTTTTCTAGAGACCTAGAGAGGAAAGGAGAGTGCTCCTTTCTCCCCTGTACCTCCACCCTCTCTCTCACCTTCCCTAGCGGCAGTCCGGCGACAGAGCGAGTGCGCACTAAAAGAAGAACCTAGTTTTCCCTCCCACTCTGCCCCCTGTACCTCAGCCCTCTCTCTCACCTTCCCTAGCGACAGTCCGGCGACAGAGCGAGTGCGCACTAAAAGAAGAACCTAGTTTTCCCTCCCACTCTGTCCCCTGTCCCTCCGCCCTCCCTCTCACCTTCCCCAGCGGCAGTCCGGCGACGTAGAGCAGCGAGTGCGCAGTGCTGTAGGCGACGGCCCCCACCCCGTCCGCGAACCGAAACGAGTGGTGAAGCTTGAACCCGTCCGTCTGCGAGACGAGATACCCGCGCAGCTTCCCGTCGAAGGTCACTATAAGCACCTCCCAGTTCCTGGAACGGGACGACGCTAATGGAAGGACGCTCGTGTCAAGAATAAGCTATTTGGGCGTAGTTCAGCAAAACGGCTCCAAACCAAACATGGTCATTTTTGAGTTAAATATACCAGAATGATCGCTATGCTCTATATTTTAGGAATCAAAGACATTCACAGCGATCCGATGAGTATGTGCAATGTTGTGGTACTTGGTAGTCCAACCCACATGCGTAAATAAATAGCGTAAATAAGCTTCAACCTAAAAACTCAAATATCTCAAAACTAACTTTGTGTGGGTTGGAACCTTTTTGCTAAACTACGTCCATTTGACAGTGTGAAAATAATAGTATTATTAACATAAAACATTACATAACATTTACATACAGGCACACGGGTAATTCTCAGAAATGGCTCTAATTGCACAATTACTTTGGAGCATTTTTTTTTACATTTACTTAATAAAAAGTAACATATATTGTACGTTTATTGGCCCCTGAAGATTGTATTATAACATATTTGTAGATTTGGTGGCATCTACTACAATATATGTTACTTTTTATTTAGGTAATACAAAATAAAACACGTCCTCTCGCCATTCACGTCCACGGACCTTCCACCGACTCAACAACATCGTTCGACCATCGGGCCGCAGGTCTGCCCGCTGACCGTCGTCGTGTGGGCTCGTTATGTAATTTTCGCAACGGATATTCATACGTCTTAAAAAGTCATGTTTACCACTACTGTATAGCACTATCTTCTTTTAAGACCCTATGTTAGAGCGAGACAGTACTCCGTATGACGTCGGGTTTTGTGTTAACGTGACTTTTTAAGACGTATGAATATCCGTTGCGAAAATTACATAATGAGCCCACTGTACTGTTCTTAAATGTTTGTGTAATTCTCAATTCAGATACCGGCCCGTTCATTTAATTGGGGTCTTCTCCAAATCTCCACATCTATTTTGACCGGCGTTTATCAATTTAAAAAATCGTGTGATAATAAATAAGAACATTATAGTTCATTCATTATCATCATCAACCAATTATGTCCCCACCGAGGGGCACGGGTCTCTTCCCTAAGGAAGGTAT
Source organism: Yponomeuta plumbellus (assembly GCA_947310845.1). Lineage (NCBI taxonomy): Eukaryota > Metazoa > Arthropoda > Insecta > Lepidoptera > Yponomeutidae > Yponomeuta > Yponomeuta plumbellus. Next base: position 23,559,215 of record OX371193.1, on the reverse strand, counting down.
AGGCCATACTCCACCACGGGGGCCAAGTGCGGATTGGTGGAGGCTTGTAAGACTAGTGGTTGGTCTTAGTGTCAGAGGTTTTCAAGACGCCGTAAGGCCTCTGACTTTGCTTAACGACTGCCATCTATCGACGGCAGCCGGCACCAACTGCTTAACGTGCCTTGCGAAGCACGGAACCGCTCGGAAAAATGCCACTAGCGTTAGTCATAGAGCGGTCACCCATCCATGCACTGAACGCGCCCTATATGCTTAACCTTAGTGATCCTTTAAGATACGTGCGATTATGGTTTATTAGCGTAAGAGAAATCCAACATACTTTTTTTTCCATTCTTACCATTTGTTATCCTTAACACGGAGCGGCAAGAATATGATGTCGACTACCGCGTGAGTGTTATCGGTGCACACCAAACCGCCGGGCCTGGTGCAGTCCTGGAGGTGAGATTATCAGGTCTATCAACAGACACAGCTTTTACTAAGCAGCCTATACAGTGCGTCCCACGGCTATGCCACATGGAGGGAAAGTACCTTGAATATTGTACATGGAACATTTTACTGAAAGGAGACATTTTAATTTAAAAAACAATATTTGATGTAATAACGCCAACCATTTTCTTTATAATATAAACATAAACACATACATACAGGCGCACACATTGCTTCTAGCCCCACACTAGGATACCCCGAGTCGTGGGAACCAGAAACAGCGACATCACAAACAAGTAAACGTCCAAGACCTGGGGTATTTTTTTTGTCCCCAGTTTGTTTTTTTAGACCTCCCGCATGATAGGCAGATGCACTAACCGCTGCGAAACAGAGGTCATCAAATAAATCAATGAAAACCTCGATTCGCGGTGCCAGGCTTGGTTATCAAAACAGAGGATGGTGGGTTTGATTCCCGGAACAAGCCGCCGTAATTGCTAATAATAGAATGACGACCACGTGTGGACATTCGCAAGTGCATATTGTCCTATATATAAAATATATTACTAGTAGCAAATTATAATGGAATACAAAATTCAATAAATATAATGATGCACCATTTTTTGGCAATTTAACCACTCGTCAGTGGCGGGGCCCGATTTTGACATTTTGTCAACATGGCGCATCTGTGGTGAAGCCCGATTTGGACATCGTTGGTCACATTTTCTAATATGTTTAATAAAGCAGACAAACGTACATCTATCCCTTTTACACTCATTACGGTGTATTGCCAGTGAAAGAGGATAGATAACAAACTTAGCCTTGAGCTGTCATCATTCAAAAAACCCGCGCAATTACCAGTTCAGTGCAAGACTAGCCATTATGGTCTGTCACTTAAAACCGTTTTCCTATAATTTTTCTCTATTGCAAGGTATGTAACTGCTACCTGTTTAGTAATGCTAAGGGGTAACGGCTTGTAAATAAAGCTAATTATAATAAATAAATCTGTTTATTTTATTTAAAACACTATAAAAACCACTATAATCCATTAAGAATTTGATGTTCTTGGATTGCTCACACTTGTGTGCTACAAGAAAAAGATGAACTGCATAGTGATGTTTGTCACTAGATAGCAAATTTGATTAAAATACAGTATTCCATTATACAGCGGCTCGAAAATCAATAATAACGAAAGAAATTGCATTTTAGTAGCGGTAGGTGACCGGGCAACACTTGTCGGTGACAAGGCCCGATTCGGGCTCCACAGACAACGGCTTTTCTCCATTTTTGTTGCCACTGACGAGTGGTTAAAAATGAGAAGGAAAACGCAATATGGTCAAGATTAGATCTCACTCGTAAAAAACGGCGCACTTTTCAGTCGGCTCCGCGTTCACACCTTTGTGATAAACAAAAACAGTTCATTTTATAAAGAAAATACATTGTATTTTATTATAATAAACGGTCGCAAGCACAATAAAACTATTTTGCATATAATTAGTAGAAGCCTAAAGTGTTGCCAATAATGGAGTATAACGGGCTCAGCTGGGAACGTGGAAATTGATTAATAAAATTACAGAGTTTACCAAGCAAAGCAATTTAAGTCAATCAATAGCAGAGGAATTTAAGTATAAATAATTATATCATGTTTACACTATTGAGATTGCGTATTTAATAATACTAATATAAGCCTTTATTTATAATAATTTATTTATTTTATTTCTTGACAAAATTTACAATTTTTACTTACTTAATAGGTAAAGTCTGTTCGCTATCATAGTGTCACTTTGATATTTACCGCCTCGGCGCGTGGCGGCTTTTCACAAAAGAAATTAAAGGAAGCCGACGCGGCGCAAATACGCCAGTGAATTTGGCTCGCAGCTCGTCGCATTCTACTATTATGATCACGCAATTAAAGGCGTAAATTCATCAGTATTTTAGAATGGATTTATAACGAGATGATCTTGCATCACTTAGGTAGGTACCTATTCTATATACCGGTGGAGATGAATATTCTGAGGACACTTGGAGTGATGAAGAGTAGTTCTTTATTTTTTGCTTCATGTGTACCATGTTTTATTTCTATTTAAAGTTTTTTTTGGCCGTCTAAGTTTTATTATTGAAATAAATGTTTTTTTTTACTAAAACCAAGATTGCCTTCGTGTGTACCGACAGCATCTAAGCGAACGGACTTTATAAACTAAACAAAAATAAAAAAAATATTTGTTTAATTTTCATGCATTTTCAGCACACTTTCCATAGAGGTAGAAAAAAATAGAGAAGGCGAAAACGTATACCGATTCATAGTTTTTATTGCGCACCATATATTAACAGGTACTTTTAAGAAATCTGAAATACATAGTATATAACCAACCATTTCTAATTTATTATTTGCTTAGGTACTTATAAAAGGCATTGGCGATTCTATTCTATTCTACCTCTACGTGAAGCATGCTTCAAAACCATGAAAATATAGCACATGTAAATCGGGCTCAAGAGACGGCTTGGGCTATATTTTATTACCTATCATTCCATTTCTCTATTTCTAGATAATAATTGATTATTGAAATTACTCACAACGGGTATATTGAAGAGGTTGGAGGCGGTGAGGTCGAAGAAGCTAACGATACCGTTGCCATACGCCACGGCAAGGAACGAGCAGTCCGGGCTCCACACTAGCTTCCGCCACTGGCTGTAGGGGTCCCGGGACACTGTGGGGAATGATAACTATACACCAGCGACTCTTACCGCCGGTTTTTCGAACGCTAATGGGTCGATTACACCTAACGAGTACAGTGGCGAGTCAGTAAAAAAATTCTAGGTCGAGAGAGTAGCTAAACCGAGTGGGTGGTCACACGTATTTACTATAGCCTCGTAAGGCCCAATGAACAATTGTTATTTTCAAGGTCGGGCCTTACGAGGATAGTGGCGAGTCAGTTCAGTTTTGATCACGCTTTAACAGTCTGTTAGTCTATCGTTAACAGCTGCTGTCAGTTGTCGAAAGTGCATAAAAAAAAACCACTGACAGCTGGTTAACGGTAGATTAACTGTCAGCGTTCGAGAAACCGGGGTTTAAGGCGGTTCAGCGGATAAGTTTGTCCGTTCAATAATAATAATGGAATCAATAATAAATAACATCAAACCTTCAGACCACATTGATCAAAGCTTTATTCATTTTATTACAAAAACTTTAAATTGTGCGAGCGAGACACCATGCCCCACGTAAGGCCCTCATATAACCTTATCATAGAACTTGGATCACTGTGATGTACATTGCTGGCTTATAACACAATAAAGATCATCAAGACACGTACTCGTATCAACACCAGCAATGGAAGGATCGTACCTATGAACTAGTCTAATATGGCCCTAACAGCAGCCTACCGTATTTCCTGATTCTTGATTAACCTCCTGTTAAAAACTCAGGTAGCCAAAGAAAAAAGACAGTATAATATTATTTTTAATAGAGTAAAACTAGGCATCTAAAACAACACTAAACGGACTTAAGTTATACCTGTCGTCCTGGCAGCAATGGTGGCATACTCCGACCTCTTGGTCCTGATCTCCAGTATATGGTCGGTGAGGACTGCTATCACCTTGCCCTCGTCACCCAGAGCTATGTGCCATTTCTGTTGGCGCTCCTTGTGTCTGAAACAACACTTTTATTTCAAACTAGCTTTCTTGGACTTTAGTTCAAAATGTTGCAACCTCGTTCACTCCCTTAAGGGTTAAATTTAGAAAACCGCGGAAACAGGTGTTCAGTCAATTCTGTTGAAGAGTATTTATTTTAAGTTTGAAGAAAATTAGACAACATTCTCTATACCTCCCATACAAATTTTGGCAACCCTTTTCGCCCCCTTAGGGGTTGAATTTCAAAAAATCCGGTCTTATTCCTTGCCTACATTATATATACACCCTCTGTGCAAAATGTCAGCTTCCTAGGTCCAAAGGCTTGGGCCAGGCGTTGATGAGTGAATGAATCAGGCAGTCAGGACTTTGAATTTTATTTACATAGAAGATAGCAGATAGATAGATGTTGGTTATGAACCAACAACCCCACGAGTATAAATAAAGGCATTTTATCTTTTTTTCCATAAATTTGTAGATTAAATAAAATTAACGTCAGTAACTACACTTTTTTATAGCCGTTTTGGACACCGATTTCTGAAGTAGGTATTTAGGCTACATTCCTTTCAAAAGATTTGGACTAGGCTCAAATTACCATCGCCGTTTCTCCGCACAGAGTATACGCGCAAATTCTCCATGAGATAACTGATTTACATTAAACATTTTTACTTAAAACTTGATGCAGTCAATTTGCAATGAAAATTAAAATTTTAATAGTAATAACATGTTGTATAAGGTGAATTAAAAATACATACCAGTAAACCAAAATATTACCAAAAACGAATTCCAAATATTGCCCAATCTGATGGTCTAGTAGAATCCTTGATGGGATCGTCAAACCATAAGAATGGTTTTTAATTGTTCTTTCAAGGTCAAGGTCATCGCATGAGGAAGGCCGAGGGTAAAGCTAATCGTATTCTCTCTAGGAGGCTTGTCTAGTGAACCAATATAGGCCAACAGAGAATGTGCAATTTATGTAGATATAAATTTGTGAAGCTTAACAAAACACAGCAACTTACACAGTAATGCTGTCAATCAGGCTCTTCTTGGGGCCGAAGAATTTCAGCCATCTCCATAGTGCCGATATGTTTTCCGGAAAAATATTGTCAGGTTTTTGCTGAAAAAAAAATTGGGACCCGTTGAAGGCACAACAAAAGAAATGCGATAATGATTAATTCAACTCCACACTGACCAAGTGCTGAGTGTAGATTTTTTTTAGTGTTTATGACACTGCACGGTTTGTGCTTTGCCAGTGTCGAGTTAAGGGAGGGAAAGATAAGATAGAATTGCATTTACAAAAATTTTTATGAATGGTTGGAAAGGGATTAAATTCATTTCAGAAATATATCATTTCATTAATTAAATATTTATTATAACATTACATTACACAAAGATGGAAATAACAGTTTACCCAAATAAATAAATAGGAGTAAGTAGGTAGGCATTAAATTTTAACATTGTTTTTATGCAACAAATCCACTATACATCACACTAAACACACTAATATTATAAATGCGAAAGTTTGTGAGTATGTGAGTGTGTATGTTTGTTACTTCTTCACATCTCAACGGCTGGAGCGATTTTAATAAAATTTGATATGGAGTTAGCTGACACCCTGGATTAACACATAGGCTATGTTTTACTGCTAGAAAATATCTTATTTTCATGGGAAAATCGGTGAACCGCGGGTAACACCGCAGGGCACAGCTAGTTGATATATATTTACACTATGAGTAATATCAGCTGTAATGCATGTGTGCTCCAATCGCAAACATATTAAGACAGATGAGGATCTCTCGCCAAACTTGGCCCTAGAAAAACAAAGTCTCACTGGTATGCAAGGCCAAAATTTGCCGTTTGAGGCATCTTCCTCCCAGAGACTATTCCAGGAATCCTGACCTAGAAAGAGAACCCTAGTTGGGAAACAAATTGTCACATTCAACAGCATCATTAGCCAGCCGGTCAGCTTCGTTAGCCTCTTACTACTCTTCCAGAATGAGATGGAATTCAAGCGAAAATCACAAAGATTTATTTACCTTAAGTTAATGTACATAAGTTACAAGCTGCAAATTTTGGACCTTTGGATTGGAGTAACCAATACTAAATAAAATAATTATAAAATTCCATCCCAGAAAAATCCACCCACCAAGTACGAAGTTGTCTGCACTTCCAGTGTAGACTCAGCATCACTACTGTTAACAAACAAAATATTGCCTAATAAACAAATACATACCAAATACTCAGGCTCTGGCTTCCATTCAGAATAAACATAGAGCTCGTGTAAAATAGATTTCCTTTCCTCCATTTTTGTGGATTATTTATATTAACAAGGTATATTATTAACGGGTCCAATTCACAGTTTACACAGCAATTTCATTTCAGGAGATAGATATTGTGAAAATTTTCTGTGCCACGGTGTAGAATTTGTAAAATTTTATAAACACATTATAACGCAGATTGCGCCTTGCGTTGCACTGCTTTTTTTTTTTTCTATTATAAAACCGAAATGGATGTATTAGAAACGTCAATAAAATGATGGTTCAATAAATATTTTTTTTATAGATTGTAGGCATCAGTTCTTTTAATACAGCCGAATACAGCCAATATGCAAGGTTGCGTTTCGTTTTTGCAACTACAATTCCAGTTTACAGAAAAGTTAACCTGTCAGTCAGTGTTCTCTTAATAGTCTGTGGTATTGAAAAGTCGTTCCTCAGAAGAAGGAGTACCATAGAAGGAGGAATAAAATAAAAAGTGACAGTTGTATAGCTGTCCATGTTACTCTTACGATAAATCTCTGCGCCAGAAAGAGACAGCTGTAGTGTACTCATGCACTAAAAATGTTACAATCGTACACGGTTGCCACAGATTACTGAACAAAGCCAAAATCCATAGGGCTGGGACAAACACCATAAAGATGTCGATATTATTTATACCGATCTACATAATCTGTGTATTTTTTAAAATTAATGTTGGTAATTAAGTATTAATATTAAATGATAAAAAAATCATAGCTCTTTTACACAATTTGCAAAGAGTATCTTTTCAATCCCATCACTCATCCCAAAATTCCATTATTCCAATTCCAATTAATTTAAATTACAGTCATGGGCCCATGATAATCACTATTATCACCATTATCTATCTATCTAATTATCAATGTATTTATCTCTAAAAAAATATCATTTTTCCCTTGGTGGTGCTAGTGAACCAGCTGGAACCCCTTACGGTTATGTTATTATGTGCTAAGTGTGGTACATACCATATAAGTTACAATAAATATTCATAAGTAACAGTAAGTAATTCTACATCAGGTTTTCAATAATATAAATGGGACTAATAGGGCTATAGCGAATCGAAGAAAGATTTTACCGAGTTATGTGGTAACATGGCAAAATGTATATGTACGGCGAATATAGAACCTTTTTTTTTAAATATATTTGCAAATCATCAATAATCACCATATACAGCGCCACCAAGTTATCTGTTCAGGTGGGTAAAATTGTAACTAAGTAATTAATTGTAAATCCTGTTCCCCATTTTTTGTTTTATTTATTCATATACTAAGATTTATAGATATATGTTCATTAAAATTGAAAGATGGGTTAAAATATTCTCATTTTTCTAGGTAAATTTCTCAAATGTTACTACTAAATTCTCCACTAGCGCCGCTATCAACTGAACAGATGAGATGGTGGCACTGTAAGAAAGTATAATGAATAAAACAAGACCAAAATAGGAAAAACTATTTTATAACATAACATAACATTTACACACAGGCACATAGATTGCTTCTGGCCCCACACTAGGATACCCTGTGTCGTGTTAATAGATTACGTATTTGTTTCCAATAAATACCTACCACCTAGCATAGTTACTCAAGGCACCCGTTGTAATAACATCATCAGTCCAGGTTCGATGGAATAAAATAAAAATTAAAAACCAAACGATTTATTGGTACAAGATTATTTGGCATCAAATAAAGTACGTAGTTTCAAGCTTTTCACATAAAAAGTGGCAGGCTGCAGCTCAATAGAGAAGAAACCAACACGTATTACTATAATGTATATGTTTTTTATCCCTGACTTCTGTTTTACAAGTACCTATTAACGTTTTTTTTTTTCACAAAAATGTGTCAGTCATAATGTAAAAGATAATACAATATTTTATGAAATTCAAATGAAATCAGCTTGGTTGCAGCTCACGAACGTTGTCCATTTCCGCGGAAGGCGCAACCTGAAAATTGTTTTTATTTAAGTACCTCACGTTGATAACTTCCACATAAAAAATAATAAAAATCACTTGCACCAGAATCAGACTACGATAATATTAAACTAGTTATGACCTTTAACTGCTAAACGTTGTCCAGGATAGAAAAAAACACCCAGTCAGGCAACAATCAGGGAAAAATTCTACAAGTGATATACGGCGCCTTGCAGGTTGGAACTGACAACCTGTTTTATTATCCAAGTGGAGTAACCACTAGACCAACGAGACAGTCGGGTCTCATGTGAAATTCCTGATGTACATACATACAGCAAAACTTGCACCTCAGTCGACATAATTGTGCAGTATGTAGACTTTATTTTGTTTTAAGTATCATTATAATGTATAATTATAACCTTACCAATGATCTGCGGGCTAAGGAAAAGCGTAAAGTAGGTACGGCACTTGTTTCCAACCTACGCCACTTGCTATTGTTTATGAAACAGTCGCTTGCTGCAAATGCGGTGTAAATTTTTCCAAGACTACTTTGTACGTGATACTGCGTCATCGACATTTGTTATTTTGTGCTGTCTTCGGGTAACCTGCAATAGATAATTAACAATTAAAACAACTATACGAACGCAAGAAATAACTAAATATGCTCTACGAACTATCGATACTTTTTTTCACTGAGAAAGTGGGAAAGTCCCATCCCTATTCCCCTACAACAAACAACAAACTTGTATTATGATTTATATCGAAAATAACACAATAATCATGATGAAAACACCATTCTCTAATAGCTAATTTGCAATTCTAGTAGCCCATAGTTGAAATCTTAGAGAAAATACCCTTTTAGGTACACAAAATTGAGACTTACCGGTGGAAGCTGATAAATGTTGTTTCATTATCTTCTCGGGAAGAATGAGATATACATTCTAACACAACACACGCCATGCCGATGGTTACTTATACTATATACCATGAGAATCCACTATAATTCACTTCAAATGGTGCTTTAGTAAATATAAAATACACAAGCTTCTTGAAAACGGCGCACTCCCAAACCTCTTGTCAAACACACTGCCAAACACAGAACACCCTCTGCCAAATCAATGTCATTGGGCGGCACATTGCATGCCGTCATTTTCTGAGCCGTTCTAATTTGGTCGCGTAATGGTAACCAAAGGTAACCAACTGACGTTTAAGGGTTGTACGCTCGAAAAAAGCAACAAAGACACGACTATATTTTTCTCTTTCTAACACGTAGCTTGCGGCTATTTAGATTGACGAAACAGACTATGTGGCACGTTTTCATTTTTTAACGCTCCTTCTATGGTACTCCTTCTTCTGAGAGTCGTTCGCTGTTAGTGATGGACTATTACAATTCTGAACCGGTATTTTCCAAAAAATGTATTCTTCCCGTCCATTCCAACGTATTTGTATAAAATCTATGAAAACACATTGTTAAAATAAACTATATTATGACGGTTTCATAATTAAATTATAATTTTAGTGAAAAAACAGATCAACTTCACTGTTGGCAACTGGCTGAAGTGTGACCTTTTTATATCTGATGACTTGCTGTCTTGTCATATTTTCTTTATGTCAGTTCTCAGTTGTGATTGTAGCTAAAATCTGTCTGTGCCGATGTTGGAATTGTGCTATATTTTTATAAAATTAGTGTCTTTAATCCGTGTTTGCATCAATATTCTTAATAGTTTTCCCATACAGTCCACCACTAGCTATCAGTCACATTACCATAAATCTACTCAACAATGAAAATTATAATGAGGGCTTTTCAATGACAGCTGTCAGTTGAGTTCATTAAAAAAAACTAGATGGCGCTGCAAGAAGACGAAAATGTCATCATGTTTTTAGGTCTGTGGTTTTAATCGTTATTAATCTGTGATAGTGTAAACATCTCTTTGTAGTCTGCGATCTAAACTAGACTTTGTTTCGAAACTGTTGAAACGTGAAAGTTATCGAAGTATTTTTACTTTGTTTATTACATACGTTCGTGAATTGTGTCTTTGCTCATGACTAGCCCATGCATTGTGCATTTTTGTAAAAACATAGGACAGGCACGGCACCACAGATAATGTACAGTGATATCATGACGTCAGCACCATCTATCGGTATTTTGCGATACTATATATATTTTTAATGACGCTCTGAAAAGCCCTCATTATGTACTGTATAATTTATTTTTTAATCAGTAGTGCAGTAACTAATTAACAACGTGAATTGTCTTGTCTTCCATCTAAACCCTATAAATTACACTAAAAAAGTAATGGATTACTTTAAAAATACCGACTATCTAAAAAAACTGGGTACCGGTTTTCTATAAAAAAACTAGATATTACAGGTGGAATTTACTCATCACTAGGTCCAGACTTTCCAGTTTCCGTTCCGTTCCGGCTATTCTCTAACTAGTCTGTGGTCCTCCTAGTCCGGTTTTTAGTTATCTGTGTTTTTTAAAAAGATTCCCTACGGGAGTTTTTGAGGTTAATAATTTAGTGGGATTTTATTTTAATTAATTTTATTATTATTTTTGCTTGTTCTCGGCATAATTTCGAATTATTCCGCCCCCAAATTTACCCACCAACCTAAAATGAATTTCCTAGAGAATATTTATCAAAAAGTGAGTATCAACAGGTTTCACTAAATTGTCTACCGTACAATCAGATACTGTTCAATTCTAATCCATATTTCTCACCTCCAGAGTTTAATCGAAAATGAGAGACAGCTTCGCTTTTGGGAGGACTACTTACAAAGACTTACAGCACTAGACTTGGATGTCTTTGCTGATAAACTCAGAGTTCCAGTCCTAGTCCCCATTGGCAATAGAGTTTTGTTTCGGGGAGAAATTCAGCACACCAACGAGGTTACTGTAGCTCTTGGGGCAGATTACTTCGTTAAGTGCTCTGTTAAGCAAGCTGAAGAGCTGAGGCAGCGTAGGATAAGAGGTATGATAGATTTTGTGTGTAATATTGCCAATAGATTTTACTACTAAGCCCAGCTTGTATTGCAATTTTTTATTGGCTATAGTTAGATTCAAGACGATTTCAATTATAATATTTTACAATGGTGTAGAGACCCTTCTAACCTCGGAGTTTTGTCCTTCAAACCTAGGACATCATTTTCCAACATGTTAAATAATTGCGCACTGTTATCCTTTTAAGATGTTGAAAATTCTAGTGATTGTTACCTCTGCCTACCCCCTCGAAGATAACGGGTGTTAGTTTATATATTTTGTTTATTTATGTTGAAAAATTTGTTTTGTTTTTTATGTTTCAGATGCTAAATATAAATTAGAATCATTTGTAAAAGAGAGGGAGTATCTTGAAGATCAACTATCCTTTGGCAAGCAACACACCTTTGAGGAACAAGGACAGGACATCATTGAACACTACAGTGAAGAAGAGGACAAGTTATGGAGGGAGACACATAGAAAAAATATAAGGGCTTACAAACAAAGAAAAGACAATAATGAAGATAAAACAGATATCACTGATGAAGAACTTTGGAATAGATTAGAAGAGCTTGAACTTCAGGAAGAGTTAAATAATGAACAAAGTCTGGTAGAAGATTCCCAATCCGTTGACCATGTATCCGAGAACAATGAACCATATGTTCTAGAAGATACAGTGGAAACCGACATAATACCTTTAGAAAAAGTATCAGATGACCGACCACAAAGTAAAACAAAACCTACAGTTTTAAAGAAAGTTACCTTCACAGATCTAAGAGAAGACAGAAGTTCGCAGATCTGCTCTAAGCTGGACCTGTTGCAGAAGGTTATGGAAAAACAGCAAGACATAGAAAGGCAGCTGCAAGAGTTAAAGGACAAGGAGAGAGGGCAGAGCGTGACTGAGAATGATCTGATTGCAAGGCTTGATGAAATGGAGCAGCTTGAGGAGCTAGAGGATGAAATGGAAAGGTATGTTTTTATTAATTTATCTTTTCCAATTAATTGCAACTTAAGTCCGTTTTTTCATTCGATGCAAAAAAAAATGTCGCAGTGTTACCGCTATAAAATATATGTATAGGTTTACTCGGTAGGTTTTTTTACCGTGAATAGAAGACTCGTGTGACCAAAATCCTTATCACATCAAAGACAAAATTTTATTCCTCTTAAGAGCAAAGTCTAAAAAAAGGCTAAGTTTTCGAATCTCTGCCGTCGAGTTGAAGCTTCAAATTCGAGTTCAAATTAATACTGCATAAAGATGTTTATATAACAAATATAATCCCTCAGTCTTTTCCGTCGATACCCAGTAGTTTCGGAGTTATGATTTTTTGAAAAGTAACAAAATTTACGAAATTTACGCCATTTTTGTTTCGGAATGCACTTCACGTTGCATTGCGTTTCGGTGCAAGTACTAACTAACATAGATTTACGTAAATTACGCTAGAATACACGATAGTTTAATACTAAAAATTATTTTGAGGGTGAACATAATAATTTAGGTACAATATTGTAAAGTTGAATTTCGATAAAATGTCAATGATTGCAAATTGAAAACAAAATTGAACGAAATAATGGTGTTTTATGGAACGGGGAGTCGGCGATGTAAAGAATACGTGACAACAGAAATATAGGTGCGACGACGCGCGTAGCGAAGCGGAGCGCGTCGGAGCGTTAGGTTCTCTATGTAAGATCGAAAACAGACTCGACTTTGCTGCGTACATATTATTATTAATTCCATTTTTAGATCTTTTGACATTCGGCGTTTTAAACGCGTCGGTACTATGATACGTAGTAGATTAACAAAGGTTTGATTTTTGCCAACATAACCTCAAAATTTGTTTTTATTTTTTCTCAAAAACTACTGGTTATCGACGCCCCCCCTTCACAGGGGGGCATATACCCCTCTCCCCTGCCCCCCCACCCCCTCCCAACCCCCCCTAAACGGCTGATATTGGAAATTCCTTCCAAAAAAAACCTACGTAGCACAAACAATTTTTACTTGGAAGTAAAATGGGGTTATTTGGTTTTTGCGTACTAGCAACATTCAGACATTGACAGCCTTTGGATTGTATTGAGATGTCAATGTGATAGTTTTTTTTTTTTTTTGTTTTTTTTGAAAACGTTTTTGGGATTCTGTCGTCGCTGTTCTTGGTTGGCACATGCGCTTTCGGAATTCTTACTGTTTCTAGCTATTTTTTTGTTCTTTTTGTTGGCTATTCGTGTTTTTCCTGTTCTGTGTTGTTTTGTGTATCTATTGTCTAGGTAAACAAGGTTATTTGGTGAGTATTAACATTTATTCCTTCGAACATGGATGACAATAGGATTCCCCCTAAACCTCCCGATATAGAACCATTCGTATATAGCCCTGTATGCACAATTTCCCTTCCTCAAGATGCATCTCCGTCACAGCCGATGGATACCGCAGATATTGCAAATAGAAAACGCCCAGCATTGACCGATTCGCACACCCAAATGCCAGTCAAAGTCTCTAAAACCACGAGGCCCCTTGATGCTAGGAGAAAAAACTCTGTTCTAGACAGAGCCCCCTTTGTTGTGCATGTTTCCCGCCTAGAGACCGATGAAAAATCAGGAACCACTCTTCATCATGTCAAGTTCGGCTTATTCTTGATTCAACACAACATCTCCAACGTTCTCAATGATGGCATCAAGCGAATTGGACGCAACAGAGTTTCTGTTGAGTTCAAGTCGCCAGAAGATGCTTATGCCTTCTTATCGAACCCTGTGTTGCGCAATAATAATTACCAAGCAGTCATCCCTCAATTTAACATAACACGCATGGGCTTAGTAAGCGATGTTCCCGCTGACTTTAGTGACGAGGAGGTGTTGGACCTGGTCAAGGTTCCATCTGGATGTGGCAATATATTAAAAGTAAGGCGTATGAACCGGAAAACTACTAACGAGGAAGGGCAAACAGTGTGGAAGCCGAGCCAGACAGTAGTTCTGACTTTTGATGGGCAAGTACTACCAAAGAGAGTATACTGCTGTTACTCAGCCCTAGAGGTTGAGCTATACAAGTACCCTACAGTGCAATGCTTTAACTGCTGCCGTTTTGGACACACAAGAATTGCATGTCGTTCCAAACCAAGATGCTACAAATGCTGTCTTGACCACCCTGGTGATGGTTGTACAATTAATAGTAGTGATTTTACTTGCACCAACTGTGACGGCAACCATACAGCCACTAGCAAAGATTGCCCTGAGTATGGCAGACAAACAGCCATCAAAAGTTTGATGGCTGAATATGCAATGTCCTATTTTGAGGCCAACAAAAAAATCCCTCCTATCTCCCGTAATTACGCCAAGGCAGTAAAATCATTACCTCTACGCCATTACAACAGCCCCCAGTCTCAGTCTGGACCGTCCCAAAGAACATCTCAACGCTCCCCCCAACAATCATACAGAAAAACTGTTCTTAAACCCAGGCCTCACTCCCCTCCTTCACCTGGCTATGACAGACATGCCCACCAAGCCCTAATTCAAGATTACTCCTTCTCTCCATCCCAGAATGGGTGTGCTCTCAGCCAGGCACAACACCCGGGACCGCTCAATAATGATCCAATGGATCAATTGATTTCCCTTCTTTCTTCCCTTATTTGCTCAAATTCTCTACCGGACCACGTTGCCAACAAACTCAATACTATTTTCAATATACTCCAAGATGGATACTCCCCTTTCACTGCTTCAGTGGAACGCGCGGAGCATAAATAATAAAAAACACGAATTAATTTTCCTTCTAAACAATTTCAATGCAGCAGTTTGCTGCATTAGTGAGACCTGGCTCAGGCCAGGTGCCAATTTTAATGTAATAAATTTTAGTTGTGTACGTAGTGATAGATTTGACAATTATGACGGTTGCGCCATTCTTGTTAATAACAGAATTCCCTTTTCCCTTGTAAATTTTCCCTTTATAAATGATATGCATGAGGATAGTATTAACATAATAGCTATCAAAGCCTTAGGCATTACTATTGTGTCTATTTATATTTCAGACCCAGAAATTGCTCTAATTCCTCTGCTCACTTCTCTATTCTCTCATTTACAAGGCCCAACCATCATTATGGGTGATTTCAATGGCCACCATTACCGTTGGGGATCTGATCATTGTGATACTTTTGGGGAGGAACTAGTCGAGGCCATTGATAATGCTGGTCTGTGCGTTCTGAATGACGGAAGACCTACACGCAGAGGACAAGTTGGAATCAAGAATCAAGAATTTATTTCAACGTAAAGAATTTACATTCTGCTTGTTGAATGTCAATGTACATACAGTTATGTATAACGTTAGCCGCTGCCTTGGGGCCGTCTAAGATAGAAAGAGCTGTGTGGACTTGACTATCTGTTCATTAGATCTAGGGTTACGCTGTAACTGGGACCGATTAAATTCAACTCATTCCAGTGATCATTTTCCAATCATAGTAAATTTACCTCACAAATCCGTCCCAGAGGGGATAGCTAAACCGTTACTCAAATATCGTCTGACTAAGAAAGGTTGGGAAACCTATTCTGAGAGTGTAGAAAAGAAGGTACTAGATATAGTTGTGACTAACCATGATAATATAATTTACTCTTACAATGCCCTTACAGACGCTATTAATAGATCCGCAGAAAAGGCTTTCCCGATCAAAAAACCTCGCCCGAGTAAGATTCCGTCTCCCCCCTGGTGGGACGAAGAATGCACTCAAATAATAAGGGAGCGTGCAGAGGCCGAAAAAAAATGCTATGAATCCTTCACTATGAGTAATCTTATTGAGTACCGCAGACTTCTGGCCAAATCAAAGCGTGCGCTACGTAGGAAAAAGAGAGCAGGCTGGCTTTCCTTCTGCACCTCTCTCTCTCCGGCCACGCCCTCCAACGTAGTTTGGAGACAGATAAATAGATTCAGAAATAGTTTTACACCTAAATCATCTAATTCAATTGCCGAAGAAGTTGCTGAAGCTTTCTTTTCTAAATTAGCTCCCCCTTATGTACCTGCTCTAGACGAACTACAGTTTCCAGACATCGCAATAGGTAGTTTTCAAGATCCATTTGACGGCCCTTAAGGAACTGAGAACTGTAATTTCACAGGTAAAGGACTCAGCCCCTGGGGAGGATGGGTTACCATACTCATTCTTAGTAAAATCTGGTCCCCATACACTAAATTACTTTTTAAACTTTGCAAATAAATGCTTCGATTCCGGCTCCGTCCCAGACTCATGGAAGAAGCAGCTAATTATGCCTATAGTGAAGCCCGGTAAAAGCTCTAGTGATCCTAACGGATTTCGACCCATTGCCCTCTCATCAGCTCTGGCCAAGGTATTAGAACATCTTCTGAAGAACCGTCTTGAATGGCTCATAGAGAGCAGAAATATCTTACCAATAACGCAATTTGGTTTTCGCAAGGGTCTAAGCACGTTGGATAGTGTGTCAGTGCTGGCTACAGATGTCAGAATAGCGTTGAGCAAAAATGATTCGACAGTAGCAGTATTCTTAGATATCTCCTCCGCCTATGACAACGTCCTTCTTCCAGTCCTCAGGCAAAAATTGCTTCATCTGAGGGTACCTGCTAAGTTGGTCCGATGCATATGCGTACTGCTCATGTCACGAACCGTGTCTCTCCGGGCCCCCGACTACCAAGCTGACTGCAGAATATTGAGTAAAGGCCTGCCCCAGCGATCGGTACTGAGTCCTACCCTTTTTAACATTTACACTCATGACATCGGTTCTAGTCTCAATTATAATTGTCAGATTCTACAATATGCTGATGATGTTGCTCTATATGTATCAGATAACTCTATAGAACATGCAGCATTATCTTTAAATCTATCCCTCAACTCGCTTAGCCAATGGCTTAGTCGCCATGGTCTCTCCCTCTCGGCCCACAAAAGTTCTATGATGATTTTCACTAGGAAAAAACCCAACAATGTGCCCCAAATTGAAATCAAAATTGAAAACGATTTAATCCCCCGAAAAGACAAAGTAAAATTCTTGGGTGTTTACTTAGATCCTAAGCTCTCGGGCGCCCATCACATAGAACATCTGATCAAAAAGTGTGAGAGAGTGTTTTCTATACTTAGAGTTCTTGCTGGTGTCTGGTGGGGTGCTCACCCATACTGTATGAAGCTTGTGTATAACGCCCTAATTCGTAGCGTTATGGACTATGGATGTTTCGCCTTGGAACCGATTAACAAAACTTCCTTGGTCAAACTGGACCGGATGCAATACAAGTGCCTACGACTTATCTTAGGGTGTATGCGTTCGACTCCCACTAATGCCCTTCAAGTTGAAGCTGTTGACCCTCCTCTTCATCTGCGTCGTCAGTACTTAGCGGACCGCTTCATGGTTCGGGCCTTCTCAAGATCTTCTCACGTTCTACTTCAGAAATTACAGGAACTTGATCCTCTGACCCGTTCAAACTCATTCTGGAAAAACAGGGAAATCCCAAGTCTCCACCATAGTTTCCGACGGCTAAAACAATTTGAGAAGTCATTGATTACGGCGGTGACGATGCCTATGTTTGAATATAGCTTCAACATCTTACATTTCAAACCTAATATAATTATGGACATAGGTATTTATAAGGATAACCCTGCTGCTAACACCATTTTTAATTCAGTGATAAACGACCGCTGGAGTGAATGCCAAAGGTTTTTCACAGACGCATCCAAATTAACCCAGTCTTCCTCAGTAGGAGTTGGCGTATATTTAGAGAATTCAAAATTAATTTTACAATTTAAATGCCCATCAGAATCCTCAGTTTTCACGGGGGAGTGCATAGGGGTCTTGGAGGCCTGTCTGTTCGTAGAATCTCACAATATCGAGAACGCCGTCATTTTCACGGACTCACTTAGCTGTCTACAGGCTCTGGACCAGAACCAACTCAAGAGTAAACTCAACAGTAGAATCATTTTGGACATTAAGAAGACCCTCTTTAACTGCTATAGTAGAAACCTTGAGGTGACTCTGGTATGGATACCTGGACACGCGGGTATAGTGGATAATGAAGTGAGTGGACGCAGTTCTAAGGTTGTCGAATGAAATCGTTAAACATTTGGACAGTAAAAAAAATGCATAGGGGTATTCCTGGACTTATCTAAAGCCTTTGATGCTGTCTCTGTTCCCATTCTTCTGAAAAAACTAGATGCTTTCGGTATCAGAGGCGCTCCTCTAAATATCTTTGAAGACTTCCTTCGGGACCGTAAACAGCGCGTTAATGTTGGTCCACACTTTAGCTCTGATATTCCTGTATGTTATGGAGTGCCACAAGGAAGTGTTCTCGGGCCGACCCTCTTTATTATGTACATAAACGACCTATGTGAACATACCCTTACAAACTGTAATATCTATTCCTATGCCGATGATACCGCGTTGGTTTTTAGTGGCAATTCATGGAGTCATGTGCGTGAACATGCCGAAAATGGTCTCCGAATAATAGCTCAATGGTTACAAAGTAACTTACTTACCCTTAACATTTCTAAAACTAAATATTTGGCATTTTCCATTTTAAAAAGCACCCAACCTCCTAATTCATTTAAAATCAATCTTCACTCATGTCAGTCCCAAAAATCCCTAAATTGTTTATGTCCTGAAATTGATAGAGCAGATAATATAAAATACCTAGGTGTTATATTAGATAGTCAACTAAATTGGTACAGTCATATCGAATATCTTACAAAAAGGGTTAGAAAATTGATTTTTGTCTTTAAAAGCATAAGGTGTGTCGCCCCCTCTGAACTTTTATTTGACATTTACCGGGCTTTAGCCAGCTCTATTATAATGTACTGTATACCAGCGTGGGGAGGTGCCTGTAAGACTAAGCTAATCGGACTGGAGAGAGCACAGAGATCCCTGATTAAAGTTATGCTTTATAAGCCCTTCAGACACCCAACACGGAAACTTTATAATGAAAGTAAGATACTAACAGTTCGCCAACTGTATATTCACCGGACTGTAATCAAAACACACCAAAACCTAGTATATGACCCAGGGATTATGAAATCCAAACGTCATGCCATCATACATCGCAATATATTATTTAAAACTACATTTGCTCGGAGACATTTTAAATTTCGTTCATTTCAATTATACAATAAAATTCTTAATATATATCCAATGCCTACATACGAGTGTAAAAGTAAACTAAGTAGCTGGCTCACCACTTTAGATTATCAAGCTACCGAATGTCTGCTACAGACCATAACGTAAATACAATAATAAGAATAACGTTCCACATAATTGTTCTACAAAATTCACAAAACACACACACACACACACTCACACACACACGCGCGCACACACGCGCGCGCACACACACACACACACACACACACACACCCTCACACACACACACACACAATACACCTTGTTGGATTATTTATTGTTGTATAACTAATCGCATTGAAAATAAGTAAATTTTCTTTTCTCTAGCTTAATTTTTTGCATGAAATTTATTTATATATTAATTTATTTCTCCTGTTCAAGCTTTTGTTGAAAAGCAATATAGAACTGTATCCTACTATTTTAAGAAATTGTCTGTTTCTCATGAAAAACGAAAGAGCAGGACTTTCCGTAATACAGGTTTTTACCTAGTACGGGGTCTCTACCCTTTTATAAATTGTAACAATTTTATAATAAAGAATAATTTAATTAATTTAATGAAAATGCTGACTCCATAGCCAAACACGCAAGTAGACAAGAGGTGGATCTAAAACATTACTCACACCACGCTTACGATTTGCTGTCCTTACCGAAAAAACAACTTTCTGAATGCTGGTTGACCTTGTGGCAGGAGAGTAGTCGCAGTAAGGGCTCCAAGTTCTACTCAGTCCAACCGTTTATCAAGGCCAAACCGTGGTTTTATAGATTTAAGAAGGTAGGTAAGAGGGTGGTTTCCATAATCTGTCGGCTGCGCATTGGACATTGCTGCACACCCGTTTTCTTAAAAAAATTCGAATACGTGACTCGTCGATATGTGAATCCGGTCTTGAGGAAGGTGATCTTGATCATATATTCTTCAACTGTCACAGAAACAATCGTTCTTTAAATATTTATATGTGTCTTCCTTCTATTAATATCCCTCTTCCTATAAACTTCGAATGTCTATTAACCTATCTATCGTCTTCTACTGATCTATTTATTATACTTATAAAATTTATTAGGGAAAATGAAATTAAATTGTGACGTCTTGTTTGTCCCTAAGTGTTATTTGTTACATGTTGTGTAAATGTTTGCGAGCGGGGAAAAAAGAGGTTATTTTTTTTCTTTTACAGATTCACCTGCATGATTTTCGTTGCACGACTTTGCATGATAAGCCCGCAAAAAGGAGCACCTCAGTTCAAAATGTACCTCGATACGACATAAAATTGTAATCTCTTTTAGTTCATGTCATATCAAGACGTGACTTTGGCAGTAATAGTCGACAACGGCTGATTGCCATTTCGCCCAAAAATTGAATTGAATTGAATTGAGTTTTATTTTTTTGCATTGAATTGAAAAACAGACTTTAGTCCTATTCTTTGTCCTTGTCTAGTTAGGCTTTCAGAGAGTGAGACCGCTCTCTCATTCTCTATGCATCTTTCATTATTTCAGTGTACTTACAGCTTGTCTTGAGGTGCTCTTCTTTTCAGCCGGTTTAAGGTAGCAGCTAGGTGATAGCATATGGGTGGTTTCTCAATCTGTCTCTTTAGCATGTTAGGTTTGCTTGTATCTCATCTTGTACTGTAGGCACGTTTAAATGTCCAAAAAGTATGTGGTCAACTTATAGTTTTTTCCTGTTGGCACATTATTCAAAAAGAATTGTACTCAAAGTATTGATCAAAACTAATGCTCATGAGACACCAGTACTGGTCCCCAAAACTTTTTGGTTTCTCATATTTTATTCTTTCTTTAATGAGAAGCCAGTTGCTTACATCCATTGAACTATTTCAGGATAGAGGATGTTCTGGAAAATGGAGGTGAGAGCAGCGGTGACGTCAGTGAAAGTGACAACCAAGATACAACTCCACCATCATCAACTGTTGGATCAAAAGGCGTCATGTATGCCGACGAATTGGACTCTGACGATGATGCAGAAGCCATAGATATAACTTTCAAACATAGTGCTAATGAGCCCAATTTAGAACCATATGATTCTAACAAAGGTGTACAGAAGCCTAGTGATGTCTACCAAGCTTACTCACATTTTTTCAGAGAAACAAGGTCTATAATAAAGAAATCCAAATACGGACCTGATGTCAGCCCAGAACAGATCTACAGAGAACAGAATAGTAGTGTTATTCTAGAAGAAGAGGAAGTTCCAGAGGAGAACAGGACGATAGTAGTGAAAGATGTGTTGGAAAATATTAACATAAGTAAATCTGTTAACATAGAGGAGAGTAAAGCAAGGCCTACTAGTATATTCAAGAAAAAAAGACAACTGCAGAAGAAGTCATGAAATAAATAAGGAACAGACTTCTAAAGGAATATGGGCTAGACCAGACAAGCAACTTAATAGTTGAATATGATGGTCCTATCAGCTTATATGTTGCACCTCTGGGCTCTGGGAATTTTAGAAGTCTGTTCAAGTTTTTTGGTACTATTTATTTTTATTATAACTTAATTTACTGTCTTTCCCATTCAAAGTTTCTGAAGTACTTTATACATGCTTTATACTATGCCTGCTAAGAGGTTGGTCTGTTAGCCCTGTTCACGAGACTATGGTGAACGGAGGTTACGAAATAAAAATATTTTTCAGTAGGTAGTATAATATAGGCTGACATTAACACATCAACCTTCACATTTTAGTTGCAAAATCGCCCACAATGCAAAGGAGTAGAGTGCATGGGTGTATACGATGATGTGCTGTCGACTGTACAAGTTGACTTCCTGTTGACTGTTCGGGATGCAAAAAAAAAAAGTGAACTGCCTGAATCGAAAACCATTTCGAGCTTAGCATCCAAACTACAGTATTTTTAATGTAAGATGAGCTATTTTGAGTAAATAATAATATTTAAATGCCCTTCATTTGACCTCTATGGTGACGTCACATGTTAAACCGTCTGTAGTAGTTATTCTGTGAAAATCTACCAATGGTCTGTCAACTTCATCTGACAAACACATCGATATACAGTGCCACCATCTTATCTTTTCAGTTGATAGCGGCGCTAGTGGAGAATTTAGTAGTAACATTTAAGAAATTTACCTAGAAAAATGAGAAAATTTTAACCCGTCTTTCAATTTTAATGAAAATATATCTATAAATCTTAGTAATTGAATAAATAATACAAAAAATGGGGAACAGGATTTACAATTAATTCGTAGTTACAACTTTGCCCACCTGAACAGATAACTTGGTGGCGCTGTAGCGGCGAATAATATTTATAATTAATTAACAATGATAAACTCGATTAATCACGAAAAAAATGAAATTAGTTTCATAAAATTACGTCTACTATCAGAATATAAAATAAAATCCGAGCATAAAAAAAACTTTGCATCCCCACATTTGACAGCGCACCAACCTCTCAGAAGAAGGAGACCAACCTTTAGACGCCCGCACTCCACTCAGTTACGGTACGGTCGACTTTGCAAGGAAAACTTAAAGGTTGGTACTACTTTACACAGCCGGACGGATTTTTCGGTGTCGGTCGACTACAAAAAAGAGGACGCACGTACAAAAACACTAGAAACCGGAAGTGAAAGTTTACTGATTGTTTTATTGAGAAGTCAAAACATTTACTATATTTAGTGAAGCACAATATCTTATTTTATGTAATAGCTCAAGTTTTTTATTTTTAAAATGCTTGTAAACACGGACAAAAAGTCTCAGCAAAACCGTACTCTTTAATTTCTACTCTTTCTGGACAAGTTGTATGAGCTCGGTAAGTGCACGAGTACCCTAAATAAAATATTGACATTTTACGCACAAACATTCCATCCATCTATTCTGTGAACTTAGTATCACTTAGTATAGTTCTATTAATATTTGGACTTTTTGGCGGGCATTTCAAAAGGAAGGGCGCGTTTTTACAAATTAATTTATCAAAATTTCTGTAACTTGTTTTTGAGCTTTAAGTCTCTAAAAACAGTGCTAATAAGTTGATCAGTATGAATAATGCCCCGGGGGCTTTACCCCCTGGGAGTATTACCGATCCTTCTCCTCGGAGTAAGAAGAGGTCCAGATTGCCGTCAGATTCGGAGGGTGAGAACGAAAATTCCAAGGACAAAGACATGTACAAACCATACACGAAACCAGGGTACAAAAGAGTATATCCAGAGAACTTGGTAAGTGCTGAATATATGGTTTTTATAGAATCGGAGAAGGAAGGTGAACGGCTTGGGAATAAAAACCCGGACTTCATCAACAATTTATTTAAAAAGGCAGTGAAGGGCGTGGTGGGCATTAAGCGCATCGATGCCAATAAGATTGGAGTTTGTTTCGGTCAGTCCATCAATGCAAACAACTTCTTGATGAACGCTGATTTCCTGAAGAGTCACTTCTTCAAGGCGCACATACCGGCAAGGTCGGTGGAGACAATCGGGGTCCTTCGAAGATCTGTTCAAGCAACTCTCGGCTGAATACGAAATCATCAGCGTGCGACGCTTCACACGCAAAGTGAACGGCGAGGTGGTTCCATACAGTTCCGTCTCGGTGACATTTATGTCGCAGAACCTACCGGACTATGTCTACCTAGACTTATATAGATTTAGAGTGAACGAATACTGTGAGCCCTGTAACAGGGCTCCGCTCTTGCAATGTTTCAAATGCTTCAGATTTAATCATGGAGCCAAGTTTTGTAAATCAACACAAAAGTGCTCAATCTGCTATGAAGAACACCACTTCTCTGAGTGCAAGAAAGATGCAGAACTTAAATGCATAAATTGTCCTATTAAAAAAAACAAAATGGAAGAAAATAATAATAAACAAAATTATGCAAAAGTTGCTGCATCTTTCTCTCGTAAAGACGAAGACAAAAATATTGTGAGAAATTACAATACGAATTTTCCCCCTTTGAAAAAAACACGAACACACAATAAAACTATAACAACTCCATTAAACAAGGACATTTCAAAAGACATTCCCAAACCCAATCTCAAATCTGATTCAAATGCAACACTACTTGATGAAGTATTAAAGAGTAACTTTATTTTAAATGGCATGGTTGGAGCCTTAGTGACATTAGCTAACAGTAACATGGGTAAGATCAATGCTTCTGTTATTCAAGAAGTATTAATTAAATCACTACAACAAAATGGATAAAGCTTTTATTAGAATTTCACAATTTAAAGTTGAAGGAGCAGTTAACAAAAAACCTTTGTAAACTTTTAGTCCGGATTTACTTACGGGTGTTGTTATATCGGAAGAGTCCGACCAGGTTTCGCTCCGATTCGCAGAGCTTAATCATGGTGAGCAGAGACGGAGCTCGCGTCGTCGGTTGCTCGTCTCACACGAAAAAACCTTTGCTTATGAATTACTTAAAAGATAATGATATTGACATTTGTCTCTTAAATGAGACCTGGTTAAGAGAGAGAAGTATATTTAAAATCACCAATTACGATTTTATATTTCAAAATGGAACAGATGGACGAGGAGGAGTAGGTATTCTCTTAAAATCGCATTTGAAATACTCAGTAATTGCTACACCCTTTTATGATTATTTGTAGTCAACAGCTATAGTTTTATCCACAAATGTTGGCAATTTATCGATACTCTGTACATATGCTCATCCTCCAGATACTAATCGTCGTAGATTTCAATGTAGGAGGCTCAAACAAATATTAAATATGCTGCCAAGTCCAATATTATTATCTGGTGATCTCAATGCACATCATGTTGCTTTTGGATGCCTTAGATCCAATTCTAGAGGTAATGAAATTTATAACTTATTAGATGAATATGACCTATGCATTTTGAATTCTGGTTCCTCTACTACAGTAGGTAGTCCTACCAAAAGACCTTCTGCAATTGACATTTCCTGTATTAGTCCTTCTGTAGCTCCTCTTTGTGAATGGAGAGTGCACGATGATGCCATGGGTAGTTATCATTTCCCAACTATTCTTGACATCCACACCACAGTCGAGAAATATGACACTGGTACCCATGTAGAGCGTTATCTTTACAGAAAAGCCGACTGGCTCACCTTTGAATCTGAAACAGAAAAGATCTTAGGTCAACTTAGTTTAGATTATTCCAACCCAATTAAAAGTTACAATAATTTTTGTGAAAGATTGATGGAAGTTAAGGATTTAACCATACCAATGTTTAAGAAAGTCAATCAAAATATTTTAAGGAAACCTGTTCCCTGGTGGGACAGTGAGTGTTCAGATGCTGTTAGGAAAAGCAAAGAAGCTCTAAATTCATAGTATAGATCTGATTCCACCACAACTAGTTACATTAAATTTAAAAAGTTAGATGCTTTTAAAAAGAGATTATTGAAGGAAAAAAAGAAGAATGGTTGGGTTAAATTAGTAGAATCTTTCAACAGATATACACCCGTTAGTACTATATGGAATTATATTAAAAGATTTAAACGTATTAGATTACCTACGAGTCCAAGGAATGATGAATGGATTCCCGCTTTCATTGATAAGTATGCACCATCCTCCTCATCTGTAAATGCAATAGACATTGACTCATTAAATAGCTTCTTTAGTCATAATGGTGATGAAAACTCTACTTTTCTCTCTTGTGCCTTTACTATGCAAGAATTTACTGTCGCAATTAGGTCTAGAAAAGACACTACACCCGGATTAGACGACATTCCTTACAAACTTATTAAGAACATGCACTTAGATGCACAAAAAACCCTGTTAGACATTTTTAACTTGTTATGGAAAACTCAGACTATACCAGATTCTTGGAAAACACAATGTGTCATACCAATTTTAAAATTAAATAAACCAAGTAATGACTTCAATTCTTACAGACCAATTTCTTTGTCTTCGTGTGTTGGAAAAATATTTGAGCTTATGCTTAAAACAAGACTTGATCATTTTGTAGAATCAAAGAGAATCTTACCAGACCAACAATTTGGTTTTAGGAAAGGTCGCAGTGCAAGTGATAGTTTCACTTCTCTTATATCAGATATATAGTGCTCAATTTCTGCAATTTGCAGATGACTTATTAGTATATTCTGTACATAAAGATGTAAATATAGCTGTAAATAATCTGAACCAGGCTCTTGTAGAGGTAAACAATTATTATTCTAATAAACTTAAATTAGACATTAGCCCTAGTAAGAGTGCAGCAATGGTTTTTTGTAAGAAAAATACTGTTAGTGACAATTTTGTAACATATAATAATATTCCTTTACCCTGGTTAAATGAGAAGAAATTCCTTGGTATACTGCTAGATACAAGATTGACATTTGAAAGTCATAACAATTATATTATTAAAAATGCATCAAAAGCACTTAATTTACTTCGATCTCTGGCTGGAGTGCATTGGGGATCAGATCCCAAAATACTGTCTATGTTATACAAGAGTATCATGAGAAGTCACTTTGATTATAGTTGTATTGCTTATATGGATGCAAGCCTGCTATCATTAAGAAAACTAGATGTTATTCAGAATAAAGCACTAAGAATTATAACTGGAGCTATGTGCTCAACACCAATTAATGCTATGCAATGCGAGGCTTGCATTCTTCCACTACATTTCAGACGTTTACAACTAGCTGAGAGATTTTGTTTAAAACTTATTGCTTTGAATAATAGATGTGTTCTGGACCACATTTTGCCACATGAAGCAATTGATATGTTACACCGCTCAGTTGGTCCATATGCAAATATTACACAAATACTAAATTAACACTCCAACTCTACTGCAAATTATAATTCATCTAAATAGTATATCTGTAAATATGTATAAAGAAAGTATATGGCCTTTATATAAGGCTGATTTCAAGATACTCTTAGGAAATGATTTTCTACAGCAATATTCAATAACTAATCAAAACAGTCTGCTGGAATTTTTGGAGTACAAACATCTTTATTCATTGTATACTGATGGTTCCAAGTCGGGAAGTAGAGTAAGCTCAGCATTTTATGATCCACAGTTAAAAAGAACAAAATGTTATAAAATTGATGGCAATTGTAGTATTTTCACAGCTGAAGCTTATGCAATTTATCAAGCTCTTGTTCATGTGCAAGATATTAATGTGTCTGAGATTATTATATTATCTGACTCACTGAGTGTTCTATCAGCTCTAGAAGGTAACTGTTTCAGATACAATGTAAATTATTTAGTGTATGAAATTAGGAATATTTTGTATAATTTAGATGTTAGAGGTAAAAAGGTTAAGTTTCTTTGGGTACCTGCTCACCGAGGGATCACGGGGAACGAAGTTGTTGATCGAGGCGCAAGTAGGGAACCCGACGAGGACCATTCCACCGACCTGAAGATGCCGTTCACTGATCTACATGCACCTTTGAACGACCATCTGATGACATTATGGCGCGATTACTGGAAAGAAACCAGCAAAGTTAAAGGAAGCTGGTACGCAGATATTCAAGGAAGCCCGCCCGCCCAACCTTGGTATCACAAAAACAAAGAAATTAACTGCCGTAAATATATAACCATTGTTAACCGAATGAGATTTGGACACTGCCAAACTCCCACTCACCTCCGTAGACTCAATCTGGCTGAAGATGATAAATGTTTACATTGTGGCACGGATAACGCCGATCTCTCTCACCTTATCTTCAGTTGTCAAAAATTTGGCCTTCACAGATTAACTCTAATAACAGAACTCGAACCAACCAATCTATGGAAATAATATTCCAATGCGGCTTCAAGAACTTCTTGCCGATCCAAGATCCTTCACCCCCCTTTGTAAATACATAGTGAACACGATTAATACTTTGTAAATAGTGAAGAGTGTAAAACAGTGGAAGTGATAAAATAATAAACTAAAAGGCTCAAAAGGACTAGTATCCAGGGCCGTTAAACCTTATATTAAAAAAAAATATATATTAATATTTGAGGTTATGTTATGAATTGTTATTGATATCTTTAGCGAAATCTTTTAATAATAGCTTCTAAACATTGATCAACATGCTTTCGCGTAGTTGGAGACACTTATGCCGAAGGTATTCACAAGCTGTTACGTTTAGGACCACAGAAGTTTCACCGGTAAGCCGATCACTCGTACAAAAACTTTCAGCATAACTATTCCGCTAACTTTTCACGAGATTTCTTACTTACTGAGCAAATCACGGTTTGATATTGACATTAAGACACTTTGCTTATAGTTTCCATTTATAGCAAAACTATAAACCGACCCAAATTGTTTATTGAGGGGTTATAATAACTCAATGTCTTATTGTATAGACGTCCACATGATGACGATAAATTCTGCTGAAATCACGTCTTGAAGCTTATTGGGCGAAAACTTTTGATTCGCGTAGACTTTGTACCATGAAATAAATGAAGAATCCAACCACAGCAATTCATTAACGTTGAAAAAATCACAATTGTAATAAGAACTTGCCGTTTATTTCAGTCTCAACACA
The DNA here is from genome assembly GCA_947310845.1 of Yponomeuta plumbellus. NCBI lineage: Eukaryota > Metazoa > Arthropoda > Insecta > Lepidoptera > Yponomeutidae > Yponomeuta > Yponomeuta plumbellus. The sequence continues at coordinate 23,530,510 of OX371193.1, read as the reverse complement.
ACAGTAACCAAATTGGGCTGTTCTACACAATTGACAACAACCTATGCAAGCAGCTGTTCAGCCACGGAGGCCTGCCGAGGAGCTTCAAGAAGCAAACCAAGACTTTTACAGAGACTGCGGTCATGGTGCGACAGCCGGCACTTGAGATCATGAACTGTATTAAAGCTAGCGACATGACCAAGCCAGCTGTTAGATATCTACTTTGTATCCTTTTAATATGAGATAAACTTTGTGTTGTAGCAGGAAGCTATCTACGATAGCAAAGGCCCCTTTTACATTTCATATTCACAAGTAGAAATCCAATTTTCAGATGTAGGTAGATGGAAAACTTAAAAAAGTATCCGTTTTTTTCTACAAAGTTTTCTAAATACACAAATCTGCCAATGAGTAGTGGATGAGATTTTCAGAGAACCAAGGAGGTGGACCTGCTATCATGTCTATTAGATGGAAGAGGCCTAAACCCAGTATTGCCTTGGGAGGGTTACATAGATGACTTCCACAATGTGTGCTAACTTTTTACATCTCCCCTTTACGTAAACATAAAAATATCTTTATTACTTTAAAAACTTAACAACTAGTGGTTTGTTTACATTTTTAAAAGGTACCTATTACATTCAATATTTAAGGCAAAGCTTTAATATATTATTGTAAAAAAAAAAAAAAAAATTGCTATGAATATAGGCAGAACTTGACTTTAGTAGATAATCACAATTGCACTATACTTATCTCAGGAGGAGCATGTTCTACTAATGTCATGAACTTAAACCTGTAGAATTTTGGATGGGCCAATTGGCTCTCCATAACAATGGTCACAATGCAACTGCGTAACATAATGTTGTTATATTGTTAAATAGATAGAGAACACTTTATTGTATATAAAAAAAGGAGATAATATAGGTATAGGCTGATTAGAATAGAATATTCCTTCAATATATCTTCCTCAGGGAAGAGACCCGTGCCCCTCGGTGGGGACATAAATGGGTTGATGATGGTGATGATTCCTTTCTGTTTTATCATTACTAGTGTAGTACATAGCTGTGCCCCGCAGAGTTACCTGCGGCTTAGACATGAAGAAGTAACAAACATACACACTCATAAACTTTCGCCTTTATAATATTAGTGTGATGCTATTGTAGGTTTCTTAAAATGAATAAAAACTCTGAATTACCCTAGAACCTTATTAGATTATAGATTATATAGGATTATATATAGATTTTCTGTGACACTACTTCAAAACCAGATCAGAACAATAAATCCTTATCAGAATAAGCACAGATGGAGAGAATGGTGCTGGTAAATCTCTGACAATGGCTCATATGCTGCACTACGCTTCCGAAAACAACTTCCTCATTGTACATGTCCCTTGGGGTAAGTTTGTTATACTACTGTCTTTTACATAACTAATTTAAGCAGCCTAGACACTTTCAAGCCAACTTTTGTCAAATATCCCACAAATGCATTACTTCCTATCCTTCTATTTGGGATTTTGTGGTTTAGGCATGTATAGGTCTGTTATCTAAAGCTGGCACGTTCACAGTACTCACACTTATGCAATTTCACTATACAGGATGTTTAAAAATATATGATTTTGATTCAAAATGCGACTCTAGTTTAAGTGTAGACTAGAGTTAGGTTTTAGTAAGATAGGTGCGTTGTAGATAAATAAATACAAATATATGGGTTACTTGTTATAACATATTTTTAGCAAATTCGAGCGAAAAGTATTAAAAACAAGGTGGAATCAATGGTCACAAAATAGTTTTAAATTTCAATAAATTTTCACATGAACAAAAATAATTTCACCTAAGAAAATCTTTACCAAAACAGAAAATAATTATCCCAGAAATCCTCAACAATTTAATTATAATTTAATTATGTAACAAAGGGTAACGGACGCTCAGTGGTCAGTTACTGGATGAATTACCCTACCTTTTTTTCTAATTGCTTGCCACAGATAAAAACTTTATTACTGTTCTGTAATTTCATCAACTGGAAGGAATCTGTGATCAACTGAGCAACATCATTCGGTTTCTATTGTGGTTACGCGAATGTTCTGTTCTCCTATTCTTCTTCTTTTTCTTCAACGTTTTTTCCATGATTTTAGCACCAGTAGCAGTTGTTCGAAGTCCAATCACAATCAAATGCAAGAACCAAAAGAAAAGAGGAAAGACCACAGAATAAACTGGCAGTTCCCATTAGAAAAACAAAAACACTCTCCTAAAAATGCCATCTACTGACTAATGAGCCGTTTTAAGAAGAAAAAAAAAACGAATGGCTGTCAAAGGAATGCAGTTTTGGACCTCAGCCCAGGTTATTTTTGTTGGTCAATCAACCAACCAAGTTGATATATATACATGTTATTTTTTTGAAATTGAAAATGTTAGTTTTTTTTTCAATACAATACCTATAACTCCGAAAGGACAAACATTTGGCTGTTGACGTCATAGAGTGCGACAAGTGAGTCCTGGCACAAGCCTTTGGCGGGAAATTTAAAAATATTTTAGTTGATAACCCTGCATCTGTATGCCATAAACCATCTTGATACTTTTGCTTAAGTTTATTATTTGTTTAATTAGTTTGGAGTCTCCAATGAATTTTGTACAAACATAAATAAATATAAGCAAAACGAAAACATTAACTACATCAAAACCAACATTTCCACTCCACCAAAAACAGGGATAATAAAGATGCACCACATAAACTTATAAACATTTATTAATGCTGAACCATAATCAAAATCTGATTCATATCTTTTTTCTCCAACATCTTTGAGTTCTTTGACTAAGTCTTCGATCTGACGTTTAAAATTTTCGTCATCCGACAGACCTTACAACAAGAAATAATTCATGTTTGTTTTAAAACATTATTACTCGTATGTATATACTAAAACATAGGTAAAATTATGTTGAATAGAAACAAAAGTTCTTGTTTAAATCTAGGACGAGTATCAAACTGTTTGGGCTGTACTACTTGCAGCTGAAATACCTAAGTTTGACAGTCAGAGTGTGGCCATATGAAGAATTCGAAATAAATCGCGTCCCAGGACTCGCTTGTCAGACTCTAGTAACTTTTATTCAGCTCGCTGAGACCTATTCGATGATGTATCACACATGGCTATTGGACTGAGGTCCAAAATTGCATTCCTTTGACAGCCATTCGTTTTTTTTTTTAGTTCTTCTGAAAGCGGCTCATTTGGAACTACTTTTCTTAGCTGTCAGAAAAATCCCTCATTGAAACGCACATACGGTTGAATACCAAAAAGATCACGCTGTATATATAAACAGTAGTAAAAGTAAAACTATAACTGTCCCCTTCACACTCATAAGCTAGACCGCGCGCAAGAGAGACGGGGAGACTTTTCATGATGCGCATGCAGTACACGTCACGCCGCACGCTATTCACAGACACTACACAAGCGCAACGTGTAAATGTGTTGAACGTGCCAGCTTTACTTAACTGACCTATACCAAGGAGTTAATTTTCAAACATGTGTATATTTGAGAAGTTGTAGTAGCGATACCACTTGCTAACGTTGAAGGAAAATATTGTGCTGAAAGTTTCAGCACCACTAACAACTTTGACGTTCATAAAATGAACATTTTGTTTTTATTGTGAACTTTATTTCAATTTGTATTTGTATACCTTAGACTCTAAGATATACAAAATTTTAATTTTATGAACGTCAAAGTTGTTAGTTTCACAATTAACAGATTACGTGCAAAAGAAACTGACTAAGGAACTCCACATTATATTTTCAAAACAGTTTTAGCTTCATTAACAAACTTTGAAACTTAAAAATTATTACTCATGTATGTGTTGAACACTAGACACAATTCTCCTCTGAATACATTTAATATTAATCTACTGTTTAACACCAGACATCTTTGTCTTCTAAATAATCGTTGAGTTTTTAATAAGCTTTTTTGCACAGAGTGTGCTTAACACCGCGTCGGAGGTAACTCTAATATATCTTGGGGAATCTTCTTGTACAACCTTATACAGTGTTCCATAAAGGACATACCTACATACCTCGTCACTTGCTTCATATCATGGCCCAACTATGTGGCTAAGTGTGGACATCTCTGGTGTAGTGTAACTAGAACTTGTACCATCATCTGGCCTAAGTTGTTAAATGAAGACCATGAATGAATGAATGGTGGGCGATCCACGCGAGTTCACTGGACTGACTAGCTAAGGCAGACTTCTGAAAATGGCCTGCAAGGGACCCCTATCTGCAGCACTGGCCAAAAAAAAAAAAGAAACCCAGGTCTTGGATGTTTACATGTTTGTGACGTCGCTGTTTCTGGTTCCCACGACACAGGGTATCCTAACGTGGGGCCAGAAGCAATGTATGTGCCTGTATGTAAATGTTTATGTTTATGTTTATGATGACGACGTTAGAACCAGAGTGGTCTAGGGCACAACAGTGGTCTAAGTGCATCGCGTTACTTAGATCGGTCTGGCTTTGCAGACCGCCCCAATTCTGTAGATTAGTGTGGCATGGAAGATTTATGATTTTTGTATGCTATCGTGTAACAACCTTATTATTGGTAAAAATGTCACTTAGAGCTCTCTGGTACTACTGTCGTCAGATATGACCTGCCCTTATATTAGGTACGTAACTTTCCACTCTATCGGGTTAAGCATTTAGACACCTCTAAAGAGTCAAAATAAGAATTATATGACAGTTCGGAGTAGGAGTATGAGATAGCTACTAGGAAAAAAAGGCCCAGAATGTAACAGTGTGACCTACCGGGAACAAAAGGGCTAAATCTGACAACTCCATACACTGGAGTCTTACGTAATTGCACCCCTGATGCTCTAGCCTGTAATGCACTAGGTTTGCCAGTCGCAGTAATAACACAGAATAAATGTGAATCGCTCGTAGCCGGGCTGCCTGAGTGATCTTAAACGATCACTAAAGTTAAGCAACATACGGCGCGTTCAGTCCATGGATGGGTCACTGCCTAAGACTAACGCTAGTGGCATTCTTCCGAGCGGTTCCGTGCTTCGCAAGGCACGTTAAGCAGTTGGTGCCGGCTGCCGTCGATAGATGGCAGTCGTTAAGCCAAGTCAGAGGCCTTAGGGCGGCTTGAGAACTTCTGACAGTAAGACCAGCCACTAGTCTTACAAGCCTCCACCAATGCGGACTTGGCCCCCGTGGTGGAGTATGGACTATACCTTCCTCAGGGAAGAGACCCGTGCCCCTCGGTGGGGACATACCTAATGGGCTGATGATGATGATGAAAGGTGTTCTCTGGTCATCAGTATCGGAGTGGCTGCGGCGGCTGCCCCGCCACAAGGAGATGTCCAACTCGACCACGCGCGAGGGCATGGTGGACCTGCCGCTGGACGCCGCCGCTTGGCTGCTGCACTTCAAGACACAGAATCAGGCGCTTTTGAAGTCCCAAGAGGTGATGTCTCTATCTCATTTACTTTATTAAACATAAACATTTACATACCTACATTGCTTCTGGGCCCACACTAGGATACCCTGTGTCGTGGGAATCACAAACATGTAAACATTCAAGTGGACCAGCCCCACCGTGAGTGTCCACGTTTCGGCACCGTATGTCATGATGGATAGGACGCACTGATTGAAGACTTTCGTGTTTTGACTCTGTGGGATTGGCCATGTGAAGACTCGATGTATTTTCCCATACGCTGCCCTGGCCTACTGTATATTGGCCTCTTTCTCGAAGTTGTTTTTACCCAACTGCTTGGTTTGCCCAAAGTAAACATATTCGTTAACAACATTCAAGACCTGGGTTTATTTTCTTGTCCGGGATTCGAACCCGGGAACTCTCACATTATAGGCGAACCTCTACCCCACAGAGGTCGTTGTACGTAACAATAATTCACAACAACATTCTGTCCTCAGCTGACCATCAGCAAGGAATACGTGTGGAGCAAGCGCGAGACGACGCCCGCCGGAGCGCCTTTGTCCGAACTGGTTGAGTTGGGCATCAACCGCGTCAAGTACTCGTGTGACGTCATCGACGCCCTGCTCGCTGAGGTCAAGCTGCTGTCGGATACCAAGCGGTATGTTGTGGGGATTGTGCATGAAATTTAGATTTGACTAAGTTTGTAAATTTTTGGTCTGGATGAACTTACTTGGCTTTTTATCGGACGAGTCCGACCAGGTTTCACTCCGATTCGCAGAGGTTAAACATGGTGAGCAGAGACGGAGCTCGCGTCGTCGATTGCTAGTCTCAAACTGCGCACAAGAGCGGCGCGTCCAATGTGTATCGATAGAATATTGTGAACATTAAATAGTTTTAAAAAAATACAGTGGCGCGCGGCGGCTTGATCACTCGCACTCGATAAGAAGTAGAAATAGTTTTAGAAGGAAATATAAAAAACAATCAACTATTTTTCTTTTCAGTTAAACTACTTAACAATAAATGATTACTATCTAATTAGGTAAACCCAGCCTAGTTTACCGCTCCAAATAAGAACATATCAATACATTCAAAAGTGAAAATTACATTAGTCTCACAAGTCTCGTGAGCCTGAGGATGCCTCGTGTAAGAGGCGAAACGCGTCGCATTTTCTCACACAAGTATTGGTGTCGGTGGTGGTCTGTTCGTGCCTTACTTCTGCTTCAAAAACTGGGAGGGAACTGGTGGGTGCTTGTGGGATTTTTGGCGGAATTTAGCAAAGTAATTTTCACACTTTAATGCTATTATGGATTTCCGCAAAGTACCTAACGCCTGATTCCATACAACATTGTATTAGGCGTGGCCTGTAATGATCCGTATTGATAAAAAGTTAATATCATCATCAACCCTGTTATGTGGCCCCCGGGGGGCACGGGTCTCTTCCATGAGGAAGGTATAGGCCATACTCCACCACGGGGGCCAAGTCCGGATTGGTGGAGGCTTGTAAGACTAGTGACTGGTCTTACTGTGAGAAGTCTTCAAGTCGCCCTAAGGCCTCTGACTTAAAAAATAGTAAAAAGTTAATAAAATAAAATTCAAATTTTATTTTTGATCCAATTTTCATCTGACACTAAATATATTTTTTTGCAAGTTCTCCATTGCAACCCATTGTTCTGATTCATCAGTCTTTTTTTACCGCTGGCTCATATTCATATCATACGATTTCAACATTTCCCTCCTCAGTTGCAAAACATTCGTGGCGATAGATGGATTCAACTGCTTCTTCTACCCCCTGACGCGCCTCCACACGACGGTCAAGCGGACGGTCAAGCCCGAAGAGGTCACGCTCACCACCTCCTTTCTGGAGCTGACTAAGAACGACTGGGTAAGCGAATTCGGCATTTCGTCCCCTAGCTTACAACACCGCTTAAGTCATTTTTACCAACTTTATAGGTTGCTTAGACGCGCAATGAGCAGCTCCATCTAATGGCATTCAAATGTGAAAACCGCCAATTTTCGACTTGAGCGGTGTTGTAAGCTAAGGGACGATTTGACACTATCAACAAAAATTATTTGATATGCTCGATTAAAACAAACATTACAAAATGTTCCGGAAAACTGCTATAGTTATTACAATTTTTAAATAGATGAAACATAATAAGAGTGCTCTGAAATGTGACGTCAATACATACTAAATTCCGTTTTAAAAGTGACTCATTTGACATTTTGTCAAATACCCAATTGAAGAATTAACTGACAAACAGGCGCGTTTATTTTGTTTTAACAATAGAAAGTCACCACCACAGGCTTTGCTTAGCGTGGCGATCACAGTAAACTATCCGTTGTCTACCCGTAAAGGCGCTTAGCTGCTAAAACCGCCACTGGGGCCGCCGTATGGCGTCTCCGTCTGGGTGTGTTTTCATTAAAAAATTATTACTTTACTTTGAATGAATGTCTCATTTAAAAAAAGCGTGCCGAAAACGGTACGGCTCGGAAACCGACCGGTAGGTTCTGTTGCGGTTGGCGCGGTTCTGCAGCCATTCTGCAGCTGTGTGTGCCAAGGCCCTAGTGATGGTTTTGACGCCATCTGGCAAAAAAAGTCCGCGTCAGTCATTGTTGAGCACTCAGGTTGAGCAGAATTAGCGGAAGCGGCAATAGCACTAACCGCGATTTCATCACGGCTGGATAATCTACTGATATGGATCCTAATGAGACGTACCAACCAAATCTCTGCTAGTTATTAAATACGTACAGTCGACAGCACGTCAATCTTCACATTTTAGTTGCAAAGTCGCCCGTAACGCAACAGAGTAGAGTGCATGGGTGTATAGTATACCATGATGTGCTGTCGACTGTACTTAAGATAGGCCAAGTTCTATATTTATTGTTATGTATGAAGTCTGCCACGTAGACTCCTCTATTTTAATTCGCGGCAGAGCTCTGAAAGAATTCCACTTAGTATTAGGCTTGTCTCTCCAGATTTCTCAATTCAGAAACAACTTAGTTCAGTAAAGTAATTACAAAGTGGTTCCGTGCCCCTCGGTGGGGACATAATGGGTTGATGATGAAAAATATGATTGCTAAGCAGGAAAATGGAAGCACCTCACGTGTTAATTTGTTTTGTTTCAGACAAATGGCGTCATGGTACTGAGTGTCGACGAATTGGCTGTGCCAGATGATCACCACGAGAGCTATTTACCGATGTATCAATTACACAAAAAGGTACCAGAGAATTTAAGTATCAAGATAGCCCTCGTAGTTTGAAATGACAGGGTTTGTAAAATGAGGATGGTAGAAAAAAGTGGCGTGCTTTTGGGGAGGCCTATGTCCAGCAATGAACGAAATGGGCTAACTTGTTGATCATAATGTTTTCCATTTAAGTCATTTGGCGCCTTCCCAGTTCACATATCAGTGAATTGCCTTAGGATTTTACACAAATTTTTACAAGTTTATTCATACAAAGAATTCTAAAAATAATTTCATTCCTGCATCGAACGTTGGGTTGACCCCTCGGCCTAGAATTTTTTTTTTTCACACGTAAATTAGTTATTCACGGAGTAATATTTGAAATTTATCACACTTTTCAAAAAATAAACCTGCTCGTGCAACTGTGGTATGTATCATGTTCACAATTCGATTCAAAGTGCCGTTGCAAGATCGACCGACCCGACGGCGGGTCTGCAGGGTCTGACGGAATGCGTCGTAGTTTACATTGGACCCGCCGGCGGGTCCTCAGGGCTTGAGGGGTTAAAGACAAATGGGTAAGACAGCTATGTGCTGCCAGTTTAAAGACACAGGTGAGCTTATTTGTAGTCGCTGAATGTGATACTAGTTATCATGTTAACATCTTTTGGTTTTCAGGGCTTCGAACATCTAGACCCGTTTGTCCCCATTGAAGTTGGCCGATACACTGAAAAGGAGTTCTTCTCATGCGCCAGCTACTACCGCGACCGTCTTTGGCTGCGGGGGCCAGAAGATATTGAAATGGAGCTCAAGTACACCAGCGCAGGCAACCCATATCGGTTTATGGAGATGTGTGCACCTTTGTAGATGTAGTTAAATTTATTTAATTGGGTATGTGTAATTATATTCGTTTAGTCAAGAGGTTTATTTATTCGAAATCCATTTGCAAAATTTTATTGAGCTCAGTCCAAAGTTGAGAAACTGTTCTTGCAGAAAATAAGAAATTATACCGACATGGTGGTAATTTGGGATGGGGCAAAGAGAAACTACCTAAACCTTTACAAAGACTCTAGGTACAGGTAGGTATATACAATGTACTGGAGAATGTGTCCTAATAACCACAACTAACATTTGAAGCACCCACAATAAGAATCTACGGAATTATGTCAATCAGAAAGAAAAATGCTATTTAGTTCGCCAGTAAGTGAAACTAAATTGAGATTGTTCTTTCATTAGGCATTAGAATTTACTAAAACAGGCCGAAATCGAGAAAGCCTTAATATTCGTAAAGAATATTCTTATCTAATTTTTATGTATACAGACCTCTCAAAGTGGAATGTGTAATTATAAAGTATTTAAAGAGTGCCAGCAACTACATACTCATCCGCAAGCCAAACAAACTAAGCTGTGATTAACAATAATTTATTTCACGGAATATAATATCTACAAAGTTGCGCTTACACCATTATTACAATTAAACATCATAGCCGACAATGTGGCGTTTGCCAATGCATTCTCCTATGTAGAACCAGAAAATCACTTCCATGCCTACAAGAGTGTTGAGGGTGGCCTGCTTGACAGTCTGGTCCTTCCACGCACCGGTCTTGGCAGATGTCATTAGCTTGGCGATGCCAGCTTTGATCTGGGGAATCTCGCTCAGTTTCGGCGGGGCAAGCTCGACCTTCGCGTATTTCATGAAGATGTTGAATTTGGGCCTTGCCTGAGCTAAGGCGGCTGGAAGAAAAGAGTTTGGATTGAATATTACATGTAAACATGGGGTGGGCGAAGCTGGTATGGCATATTGTGAGTTTGAGAAGATAATGAAACTGTGCGATTTTGAGATACATTGAGAGCTGAAATGCGTGAATGTTGAACATTCCAAGAATGATAACCTTCAAATTATTATATAAAATTACATAACCAGAAATTGTGAGAGTAAACACTGTAAGTAAATTGTTAATTAATTACTTACAGTTGATAAGGGCCGGCAGTTTCGCAGCAGCTGCCATTTCGACTTATTTAATTATAACAAATGAAAGCGAACGAGCAAAAATCGAACCCGAAAATTATCTTTTCGGAATTTAAAAAAAATCTGCTGTCAGTCCGCCATTTTTATTGAGCGACTGCTAAAACGAAAAAAAAAACTACCATTTATTTGTGAAAGTTTAAACTGAAAGGCATTCCTCGTCCCTCGATGAACCTAAGAAACTGATTTTTTTAAAATAGGTAAGTTTTATTTATTTTATACATAGGACAATGATAAAAAAACGTATTGATGCGGTGATGAAAGTTCTATTATTTCTTGTATAATTCTACTATATTCATACAATATTTTCTCCAGTGGTAATTATTTTACAAGCAGGGGTAGGTTATGTTTTTAAATCATGTGTTTGTGTGTAAGTATGTTTTTCTGTGACTTCGCAAATAATAAATAGTCGTGTCGCGGAGGACGCGATTCTCGAGCATTCGGTGAGCATAGACTACATAGTTTTTTACGTTGGCAACACTGAGAGAATATTTTTCTGTTCCTACCTTTTATGACATGCGTTTTTGAATAAAAACGGTGGGAACTGGTGATGGCTAAACCGGAGGTAAGAAAGCGAGCGAAGATCGAATGATGGAGCATGAGAGGTGAGCTCCCGGTGGCCGCTGTCCACCGTGATCCTGGTGAGTTGCTTTTGCTTACCTTCTTACTTTCTTTGCTTACTACTGTGCCGCAATGAATGATGTGTGATTTGCCCTCTCTGTAAAGCATGGCGACCTCGAGATAGGCAATCCGTAAAGTAATAGTTCAAAGCAATGGTGTAATGTAAAGTAATAGAGCAAAGCAATGATGTAAAGTGATAATGCAAAGTAATGTACAAGAGTTCATAGTGCAAGAGTTAAAAGTGCAACAAGAGCTGGCCTCAGGCCATAAGAGGAGCTCTAGGGACGAGTACTGAGCATCCGTGTGGATTCCGTATGGAGAGGGTTGGACTATAGGGGAGTGTGGAGGTCTCGCGGCTAAAGTATCTGCCGTGGCTCAGTATTCGTTAGGGGTGTAACCATTTATGGTATGGCCTCCTAGGAGACGTGCAAAAGCCAGAGATAACCACGTCTTCACCTAGGCTCCGAGGGTGACAGGTCCACCCTACCTGTTCCGCTCCGTTCCAGCGGCCCTCATGCAGAGTAAAAGTAAGAAAAAGGGCGATAGTTTACTATCATTATCTAACGAGAGAGGCTGTTCTCGGGGTAGCTATGGCTTTACCCCCTCATGATATTATTTTCCTATTCTTTCTTTATGTCGCTATTAATGTGTTTTGTACTATATGCGAAGCCCCCGCGACATAAATTGGTGGAGGAGCTGGGATCCTCTACTGTTCATGTAGGTCGAATGTTGTACAACCAAAGTAGAGGTTTGAAGTGTGCTCTGGAAGGAAAGGAGAAGGGTAGCCCGACGTATTGGGCCGCTAGTAAAGTACCTCTAGCGGGGTAGGCATGGGGAGGCACATGTGTGAGTAGCGTAGGCTTCGGCCCCCCGCCTTGTGCTGCCACGTTGATAAAAGTGAATGGTCGACGTGGCTGTAAACCCAGTGAGTTGATAATGTCGGGGAGGCACATGTGTGAGTAGCGTAGGCTTCGGCCCCCCGCCTTGTGCTGCCACGTTGATAAAAGTGAATGGTCGACGTGGCTATAAACCCGTAGCAAAGTATAGAATGTAAGTCCTACTTTCCTAATCCCCCTTCACAGAAAGCATTTTTTTAAAGGTTTCTAAAAGTAATATTCGACTAGGCATGGGCATGGGGGATCCAGCTCAATCTACAAATATTTACCCTCACATATCCTTTTCTACTGTTCGAAATTTCGAACAGTGGCGGCAATGATTCCATCGTTTTTTAAAACCGCGCGCCATTTTTTACTAATAACAAAAAATAAAAAAAACTGAGCGAAAGGTTTTACTTTCTAATCTGTGGAACGATTGTTCTTGTTGTAATCGATTTTGTTTTCGAATCGATTCTAGACTCGCATCTCTTCATTATTTTATTCCTTTCCTTCACATAAATAAACATTTGTATCAGTACGAAGAGTGCATTTTTATTTCTTTGTTCTAAACGTGTATATTTACTGATTTGGTGTGTTATTGGTCGTCGTGAGTCGTGTTTGTATTACCATCGTGTAAAAGCATCGTGTAGTCACGGTCAGAAAATAAGATTAATTGTCTATGGTACCGATTGTGAAGATTACATGCTACGTCTACGGTGAAAAAATATTACTCTGTATTCTGTGGTAATAAAGTTTGACGTTGAATTTTATTTCACCGGGTATTATTTTTCAAGTAGTTTTGAAAGTGAAGTAAAATTTTATTATAAAAGGTTGAAGTGAATTTGGTGCTGCGCTTGTGAAATTGTCATCGTGACCAGCCGGAGCCGTCGGCAAATTCTCAGACAAGTTGTGGGAAACTAAGAAGTAAGTTGCAACTAACGAAAACATCGACCGACGCCACCGACTCCATTTGCTATCGGTGATCCTAAAGTGAAAAATTCATACCTTACGTTACAGGTTATCCCGTGAGAGAAGCAAGGTAGTGCTATAGAACCGCAGCCGCGTCTTATTGACAAATTACCTCCTTACCAATCGCTGAAAACCACGCAGTGAGTACATAATAGTGTAAAATATTTGTTCCTCGAAAAATACCTACCCTACGAATTTCTGCATTGAAAATGTTGTTTTTTTTTTTTTCCTCAACATTTTCAGTCAGCGTCACTATGGAGGAAGCTTTAAGTGAGCGACTGCAATTACGGCATGCAAAACTTCTACAGTTGCTATCCCAAGCAACCGAAATGATGGAAAAGGAAGGTGGCGTTCAGCTGGAGGTGTTCTTGAAGCTGAAAATGGACTTGAGGTTGACAATAGAGGCTCTGGAGCGGCAGTCAACCCAGTTCATAGAGAAGTGCTCATCTGTCACCCTCCCAAACATGACGGAGTACATGGAGGACCAGATGAAGGCAGAGGACATGCTCACCTCCATGGAGACTGTCTTATCGACGAACAGGACAGAGAAACAATCACAAAACCAGGCAACACGGCTCCCGAAACTCGACTTGCTGAAGTTCAACGGAGATCCTCTGAAATGGACCGAGTTCTGGGATCGGTTCGAGGCGACCATCGGCTGCCGTTCAATTGGGGACGTCGAAAAGCTATCCTACTTGTTGAGCAGCCTGGAAGGTCGAGCATTGCAAACAGTGGAAGGTCTCGACACCACCAATGCAAACTACTCTATCGCAGTCGAGGCTCTGAAGAAAATGTTCGGCTCGAAGGACAAGGTGGTTGACGCCCATTACGACGCCCTCAACCAGATAGTGAGGAGCTCCTGCCTCGCGAGTGAATGCCGTCAAACACTTAATAAGATTGAGAAGCACCTGAGGGTGTTAGCGACGCTGGGAGAGGACGTGCAGGGCAGTCACCTGCGAGTCCTGATATTGAGCAAGTTTCCGGAGAACGTCCTCTATCAGGTGAACCTCATCACTGTCAACAACTCCACAGTACCGTCGATACGAGAAGCTTTGAACTCCGTTGTCTGTGCGCTGGAAAAGTCAGAAGTTACTGCAACTGCAGGACCGTCCGTGCCATCTAGTGCTGCCGCTACACTGCCGGCCTCCTCAGCAGCGGCCCTCCATCTTAAAGTGGAAGGCAGAAGAGAGTCGAGGAAGAGAAAGTGGCAGCCTGCCAGAGCTACAAAACAGAGGACGCAGACTCCACACAAAAGGCCCAAAAGGTCCTGCGTATTCTGTAACGGAGACTCCCACTATAGTGAAGACTGTCTAAAACACAAGACTTACAAAGAAAGAATTACTATGTTGAAGGACAGATGCTACATATGCTTCCGCAGCGGGCACGTAGCTAACAAATGCACGGATAAAAGAATGTGTTCGCACTGCCATAGAAGACACAATAGAGCCCTTTGTCGACTTAAAACTAAAGGTGATAATAGCAATGAAGGGTCGGACATTGACATGTCAACCACAGCTACAACAATGACCAAGAATCTAATTCTTTTGCAGACAGCAGTAGCACAAGCAAGGGCGAGGGACAGGAGCGTACCCTGCAGGATTCTGCTTGATTCAGGCAGCCAGAGAAGCTATATTACTGCAACGTTAGCCAAAGAATTAAGTCTAATACCCGATAAAGAAGAACATCTCACTATTTATACTTTTGGGTCCAACAAGCCAAGAGAAGTTTCCAGTTCGTCTGCGGAAATAACAGTCGTCACGAAACGAGGTGTTGAAATAAAACTGCGAGTCAATATTGTCCCACACATCACAGACAGAATACCCGTTGTCAAGATGGAGTCTCCTTCCGTAGATATCATGGCTGATGACGACTCAACTGGCGAAAGCATAGACCTTCTGATTGGTAACGACCTGTATTTTTCCTTCCTGAGGACAGAACGACTAAAGCTACAAAACAATGCGTACCTTGTTGACACAGATTTCGGCTGGATAGTTTCTGGGAATGTAGAGACCCAAGAGAGTGAAAAGGATACGCTGACAATAACTACATACTGTCAATGTCACGGTACAGGGTGCCCATATTTTACAGAACCTGACCTTCCTCTCCGAAGCATCGATATAAAGTTCCTGTGGGCCCTCGAGAGCATCGGAATCACAGATTCACCCAAAGCCACTAGAGAAGAGGAAGCTGTACAGCACTTCAACAGAACTGTTGAGTACAGCGATGGAAGGTACCAAGTTAAGTGGCCCTGGGTCCAGTATCCACCAGTACTCTCTGCAAACTATGGTCTAGCACTGGGAAGGTTAAAGAGTCTACTGAGAAGATCCAATGAAGAAATGTTGAATGACTACAATCGAATCCTTCAAGAACAGTTGCAGTCTGATGTCATAGAAGTTGTTGATCCTGTCCCACTTTATCAAATACCTCACCCGGTACACTACTTACCTCATCATATGGTGAAACAGGGTGACAAAACGGGACGGATAGTATACAACGCGTCAGCGAAGGTAAAGGATGAAAAGAGTCTCAACGAATGTATGTACAGTGGACCATCGATGTTGGAGGACCTGACTGGATTATTGTTGAAATTCAGAATGGGAAAAATTGGAATAACAGCTGATGTCGAGAAGGCTTTCCTGCAAGTTGGTCTTCAGAAAGAGGACAGAGACGTCACAAGATTCTTGTGGGTGAAAGACCCCACGAAAGAGTTGACAGATGATAACCTCATCCACTTCCGGTTTTGCAGAGTACCATTTGGTATCATCTCCAGCCCATTTCTGCTTACAGCAACTATTCGATATCACATGTCAAGAACTAAAGCAGCTCTACTTACCAAAATAGCAGACAAATGCTACGTGGACAACTTAGTAACATCAGCAAAGTCTGTAAACGAGGCGCTTGAACTTCAAAATGAGACTACAAAAGTGTTCAAAGAGCTTGGAATGAATATAAGAGACTGGACTTCAAACAACGAGGAGTTCATGGGAAAAATTCCCACTAAACAGAGAGCTAAACAGACTGATACAATTAAAATCCTCGGCTTGTCCTGGAACTTACAGAAAGACACATTGAGACTAAAGATTGACAACCTATCCATCGCCAGTGCAATTGATGAGAAAGGTGTGACAAAGAAGACTGTACTGAGTATCTTGGCTCGTGTTTACGATCCATGTGGCTTCGCGTCACCACTCGTGCTACCTGGTAAACTGTTCTTCCAAGAGCTCTGTACACAGAAGCTAAAATGGGACGAAGCCCTACCGGAAGAATCACAGTTGAAGTGGAAGACAATACTGAAGGATTTGGAAGCAACGAAAGATATCGAGATACCTCGATACGTCGCAAACGGAGTAACTGAAGAGGTCAAAGAGTACCAGTTACATTGTTTTACAGACAGCTCGAAAAACGGTTTCGCGGCGGTGGTATATCTTCGAGTCATTGCCAAAAACGAGACCAAAGTGTCCTTTCTCATGTCAAAGTCAAGAGTCACACCAGTAGAAGATAAGGATGACCTCAAGATTCCTAAGCTAGAGCTCTTAGGATACCTAATCGGTAGCAGACTGCTGAAATACATCAACAGCCACTTGGAACTAAAAGTCTCGAAAGTGTATTTGTGGACAGACAGTCAGGTTGTCTTGGCATGGATGAAAAGCAACAAGCTGCTGCCGCCTTTCGTATCCAGACGGGTGAATGAAATCAGACAGACGCAGAATGCCCTAGATATGGAGTTGTGCTATGTTAACACAAAAGAAAACCCTGCTGATGTAGCTACCAGACCTGAGCTGTGGCATCAGAAACGAGACCTATGGTTTCATGGTCCGAATTTTCTGTCCGAAGAAGAGAGACAATGGCCCAAGAATAAACAGTCCTCTCAAAAGGAAAACATCTGTTTGGCTGGGGAGGCTCTGGGCACAGTAGATGGCCCAGAGATGTCTATTATGGGCTATGAAGACGAGGACATGCTGGATGACCAGACTGGCCTTACAACAAGCTGTGATAGTAAGGAGGGACCAAAAGCTTCACAATCAACGACAGATAGTGACGAAAGCCTTACAGAGATTAAAGACCTTCAGAAGACTCACTTTCCAGATGAAGTTTCAGGAAAAGAGACGAACCTGACAAGGAATCTCGGACTCTTCTTAGATGTAGAAGGTGTACTACGGAGCAAAGGACGTATGGCACATACGAGTTGGCCCTACGACAAAAAACACCCAGTCTTGATACCAAAGGATTCTCCCTTCACAGATCGAGTCATTCAAAAGGTGCACCAAGACAATTATCACGTTGGAGTGTCTCACACACTCAGTTTACTAAGGGAGAAATACTGGATACCGCAAGGCAGAGCTAAAGTACAAAGGATGCTGAAGAGATGCCCTCAGTGTATAAAGCACGGAGGAGGCCCCTACCAACTTCCTCCTACTCCTGCATTGCCTGCAGAAAGAGTAAGGTTCAGTGAACCATTCACCTTTACCGGAATGGACTACTTCGGACCAATGTTTGTCCAAACATCGACAGGAACAAGAGAGAAAAGGTGGATATGTCTTTTTACTTGTCTCGCCGTGAGAGCTATCCATCTCGAAGTGGTGAGAAATTTGACAGCCGACGAAGGTTTAATGGCATTGAGACGTTTCATCGCCTCGAGAAGCAAGCCCAACCTCATCGTCTCCGATAATGCCACAAACTTCAGGCTGATGAGTGAGATCCTGACTGACACTGGCATAAGATGGAAGTTCATACCTCAGTTAGCTCCATGGCATGGTGGTGTATACGAGAGATTGATCGGACTTGTTAAACATTGCTTAAAGCGCACTCTTGACAAACACATGCTTCAGGATGGACAGCTTTTGACGGTGATGAAAGAAGTGGAAGCTGTGGTGAACACTCGTCCATTGACCAATGTAGGCGCCGAAGTGGAACAAATTCTTCGACCTGCTGACTTTTTGTCCCTTGGAAAATGTTTGGAATTCTCTCCCCATCAAGAACCTCCGTTGGAAGGAACCGACACCAAGATCGACCTCTTAAAGAGTTGGAAGAGGGGTCGAACGATACTGAGTGAGTTCAGAGAGATGTTCAAGGGACAGTATCTACCCAGCCTGAGAGAGAGATACAAGCAACACCTGAAGCAGCCTCGAGTAAAATCGACAAGGCAACCCAGTATCGGAGACATCGTACAGATTAAGGATGACTCTAAAAACCGAACTAACTGGAAGGTGGGAAAGATCACTGCTCTCTTGAAGGGCCAGGATGGTGAGTGCCGGGTGGCAAAAGTAAGAGTAGGAGATCAAGACTTTACTCGGTCAGTAGGACATCTTTATCCACTGGAGGCAGACATGAATGTTGAAGATGTCAGCCCTACAGCGAGTGTGGAAAAAAGTACGGAAGACATAATGATACCACAGCTCAACCATTCTACTGAGTTGAGAGTTATAGAGGTTCCCGATCTACAACATCCACCCGAGATTGAAATCACAGTACCAGACCAGCATGAAAGAAGGTTGAGTCAATCTCCAGAGTCCATGGAAGTTGACCTTGGACCTAACATAGAAGGTTCTCCTGTCCAAGGAGAAGTAGAGTCTGGTGAAGCTGAAGTGCTGCCGATAAGTATAGAGTCAGAGGCATCACAAGAAGTTGACATCACCCCAGAGTCCAGAGTGAGGAGAGAAGCTGCCATCCGAGCTCGCGAGAAAATCGCTGAGTGGACGCGCCAGCTACTGGTGCTCCTGTAAAGTTCCTTTTGCCTCGGGAGTGTCGCGGAGGACGCGATTCTCGAGCATTCGGTGAGCATAGACTACATAGTTTTTTACGTTGGCAACACTGAGAGAATATTTTTCTGTTCCTACCTTTTATGACATGCGTTTTTGAATAAAAACGGTGGGAACTGGTGATGGCTAAACCGGAGGTAAGAAAGCGAGCGAAGATCGAATGATGGAGCATGAGAGGTGAGCTCCCGGTGGCCGCTGTCCACCGTGATCCTGGTGAGTTGCTTTTGCTTACCTTCTTACTTTCTTTGCTTACTACTGTGCCGCAATGAATGATGTGTGATTTGCCCTCTCTGTAAAGCATGGCGACCTCGAGATAGGCAATCCGTAAAGTAATAGTTCAAAGCAATGGTGTAATGTAAAGTAATAGAGCAAAGCAATGATGTAAAGTGATAATGCAAAGTAATGTACAAGAGTTCATAGTGCAAGAGTTAAAAGTGCAACAAGAGCTGGCCTCAGGCCATAAGAGGAGCTCTAGGGACGAGTACTGAGCATCCGTGTGGATTCCGTATGGAGAGGGTTGGACTATAGGGGAGTGTGGAGGTCTCGCGGCTAAAGTATCTGCCGTGGCTCAGTATTCGTTAGGGGTGTAACCATTTATGGTATGGCCTCCTAGGAGACGTGCAAAAGCCAGAGATAACCACGTCTTCACCTAGGCTCCGAGGGTGACAGGTCCACCCTACCTGTTCCGCTCCGTTCCAGCGGCCCTCATGCAGAGTAAAAGTAAGAAAAAGGGCGATAGTTTACTATCATTATCTAACGAGAGAGGCTGTTCTCGGGGTAGCTATGGCTTTACCCCCTCATGATATTATTTTCCTATTCTTTCTTTATGTCGCTATTAATGTGTTTTGTACTATATGCGAAGCCCCCGCGACAAGTCGGACCAATTTGAAAGGTACATATTTGACTTGGCACTGGGGATAAATGCTGCTCCGAAAAATGGAAATAAACAACGTCAGCTGTCATATTGTCAGTAAAACCAAAAACCCGACTGCTTAGAGGACTCACTGGGACTCACTTCTAAGCCCTAAGCGAGACGATACATCACTGATAAGACGTATTATTACATTTAAGTTTATAACTTCATACTCTTTTACAGACTCCAATGAATTATGTACATAACAGTCGATAGCACATCATCCTATATACACATGCACTCTACTTCGTTCCATTACGAATGACTTTGAAACTAAACACGGACAAAGTCGAGAATGAACATTCAATGACAAACATTGTCCACCCCTATTTTTTATTCTAGAAATCGAAAATATAGACTAATTTAAGAACCTAATTTAAATATTTTCTTAATTTTTGATGCCATTATTTTTTTATTAATTATTTAAAACTAGCTGTGCCCCGCGGTGTTACCCGCGGTTTATCGATTTTCCCATGGGAATAAGATATTTTTCCGCGGTAAATGGTAGCCTATGTGTTAATCCAGGGTGTCAGCTAACTCCATACCAAATTTTATTAAAATCGCTCCAGCCGTTTAGACGTGAAGAAGTAACAAACATACACACTCACACACTCACAAACTTTCGCCTTTATACCTAATATTAGTGTGATTTCTAATAGCTTACTAGTAAATATGACGTCACGTTCCTTTGCCTTTTTTCATGCTTTTTTAAATTTGACATATTTGACAGGAGTTTAACGAACGTATGTATTTTTTATATGTGGAGGCAATGGAACTAATAATACATTATTGGCAACGATGACGTATTTAAAGGACAAATTACATTTATAAATTTTTGGCGATAAATATAAATCTAATCTCTTTGAACGAGCAATTCTTGTTTATATACATATTTATATATAATTAGAATCTCGGAAACGGCTCCAACGATTTTCACGAAATTTTGGAGGCAGATGCTTTAATTGATCTAACTAGGTTAAATTTTTAGAAAACGTTGTTTTATCCGTGTTTTAAGGCAATTGAAATTTGCTATGATAACATATAGAGGTAAATTTCGCATCCATCTGCAAGGTTGGGATAGTTCTGATCTGACGGGAAAACGGGCGACCGTTTCTGGCCGATTTCAAGAGACCCGGTTCGAGTCATGATGTTTTTTTTCCAAGTTCTTTTTTTGTTAAAAAAGGATTATTTTTATTTTATATTACATATTTTATATTACAAAAAAAGGACC
Organism: Yponomeuta plumbellus; assembly: GCA_947310845.1. Classification (NCBI taxonomy): domain Eukaryota; kingdom Metazoa; phylum Arthropoda; class Insecta; order Lepidoptera; family Yponomeutidae; genus Yponomeuta; species Yponomeuta plumbellus. The sequence continues at coordinate 23,509,552 of OX371193.1, read as the reverse complement.
GAGCAAAGCTCGGTCACCCAGGTACTACGTCTTTATTTCACATATTGTGTAAGCCCCTAATAGTAATCAGATTCCTCGAAATGGTTTTAATTTTATGAACAATGCCCATTCATGGGCCTGGTTGTTTAGCGGTCTTGTTTTTATGATTAAACAAATGTTTTGATAATTTTTTTATTATTTCTTGCTACGAAAAATAAAGCATTTTTTGCATGTATGCGACACGCAAACCCGCGTGATTATCGATAATTGTGTGTGGACGTAGCTGAGATATTGTTCGTTTTGTAGTACCTAGGTAGTCTCATAGTCTGTGAATGGCAAATGGCAACACTTCTTGCTACGTCGATCATTTTTTGTCAAGCGGTGCCGGTGCTTGAATCCAGAAAATATCCAAATAAAACGAGATTTCTGTTAATTATCCCATGAAATTGACGAAGAAACTCAAGAACAGACGATAAACCAATAAAAAAAATTGTGAAAATGTACTCTAAAGGTTAGCAAACTATGTGTTAATAACATACAAATTGTCGGCGTGGAGTACTAAGTTTTACGATTATTTTCGTGTATTAGGACGTAATATCACTGCGGAGCGATTACATACACTCTCATAAACTTCATTGCTTCATGCTTTAATTGAAATCATGTTAAATTTATCTTTATTTGCCCATTTCTACATAAGTACACGTCATGCCTACTAATACAGTAGGACTGGCGCGATTTCCATTACTATTCATTATGGTTATTTGAAAATATACTGTTTGAATTCAAAATATACATAACAATAAATCCGCGTACTATGGTATGACTTACTTTAGCCGTATTCACATTACAATGTGCGATTATAGAATATGTTCATTCATTCATATTCATATCTTTATTGCGACCATGTAGTTGCTTAGGTAGTAGGTACATTTATGGTTTGTCTCATACATGATACCCACTTAGGGCACAGCAATTTAAAAGCAGCATGCAGTATCATAATAAACATTGGGAACATTGACAATATTCAATACAATCCAGCAACAGAATTAATTTTAAAAACAGAGATTTTTGATTTAAATTTAATTTGATTAAGATATTTATAGAATAATAATAGTATTGATGAATTATTTTACAATGTCAATAAATTAATAATAATAATTAGAAAAATAATTCTTATTACGGATTTTTAACATTTCATTAAAATAAAATAAAATAAAATAAATTAAATCAAATAAATCAAATTAAAACCTTAAAATTTTCCAATGTCACTAAATTAAAATGTGAATAAATTAATAAAAATAATAATAATAATTCTTATTACGGATATAGTAGAACATGTCATACAAATTAAATTAAATTAATTAAAATTATGAAGAAAAAGAAAGAAAAGTATTATAAAATTTCACTAAAAAAAAAAATTAAATTAAATTAAGAACAATATGTATTCCTATCGCCTAAGAATTCGTCCACAGAATAATAACACTTAGTAATAAGTAATTTTTTAAATAAAGCCTAAATCTTGAGTTTCGTTTTTTATATAATTTGGTACTTTATTGTAGATTTTGATTGCGGTGAAATTGGGACTATTATGATACATTTGTAATTTGGAATGGGGTAATGTTAATTTATTTTTATGTCTTGTATTAAAATTGTGTTTATCTTTCCTTTGTGGAAAGAGGTGCAAGTTTTTCCTTACAAAGGTTGCTTGTTCCAAAATATAAATGGATGGTAAAGTTAATATATTATTTTGAGAGAAATGCTATTGGGACTATAAATACCTACCATTATACGGATACATTTTTTCTGTAATATGAATAACTCATTTTTTGTCTTACTGTTCAATCATCTTACTGTTTCCTCATAGGATAATACCGTATTTGAGCCAAGAATGAGCGTAAGCGTAAATGCGCTAAGTGCGGTTTTTAAATTTGTCGTTTTGCGAATGACGCATAATGCATAATAAATAATAAATAATAAAGCCATTTATTCCATATTACAAGTTTGTTTCTACATTTCAGTTGTTGTTAGTAAGTTATACCTTAAAAAAACTAATAAAAAAAGTTACCTTAAATTAGTGTTAGTCTTATTCTATTGTAATATGGACCCCTGTTTGGGTAAAGGCCTCCTCCCATTCCTTCCATGACTCTCTGTCTTTGCCTGACTTAATCCAGTCGTGTCCTATCGTATGTATGATGTCATCTGCCCATCGTCTCATTGGTCGACCTACATTTCTTTTTCCACTTGGTCCCTTCCATCGTGTGGCTTCTATGGTCCATCTTCTATCTGTGTATCGTGAAATATGTCCGGCCCATCTCCACTTCAGTGAGAGTATGTTCATATAATTATGCATAATGCATAATTATATGAATTTGGAAATCTTACTTTTGATTTTTGCTACATGTTCTTTCCAATTTATATTACTATCTATTATTAGTCCCAGGAGTGTAACGGAGGTAACTTCTTCAATTTTAGCTTGGCCTAATTAATTCCGCCCCCGTCAAAAATTAGCCCTTGATATTATCATGATGATGATGATATCTAATATCAAGGGGTAATTTTTGACGGGGGCGGAATTGAATTAAATTGGTTTTTTTTAAATTAATTTGTAAATTATGGTCTTCCATCTAGTATATGATAGTTTGTAAAGTGTCTTTGAGTTTTTTACCATAGCCTTCGTTGTTTTCAAATTTAAATAATAATGATACATCGTATGCAAATAAAATAGATTGAATGTCTATAGCTTTAGGTAGATCGTTTATGTACAGTAAAAACAGGATACACCCAATGACCGATCCTTGGGGAATAGATCCTCACATTTCGAGTTTATTTGAACGGGTAGTTTCTACGTCATTTGATGAGAAATTATAAGACTCTATTTGGACATATTGAGTGCGGCACTCTAGATATGACCTAAACCAATTAAATACTATACCCCTAACGCCCGAGCCATATAGTTTACGTAATAGTATTTTATATGAGACTCTATCATAAGCCTTGCTGAGGTCCAACAGCAGACCCACCGCTCTCTGTTTTTTATTTATAGTCTCTAAGACCTCTTGTATATGTTTATGTACGGCTAGTTCTGTTGAATGTTTTTTCCTAAACCCATATTGACTATGATCTAATATTTGGTGTTTTTCTAGAAAACTGTTGAGACGTTTGCACATGGTCTTTTCAAATATTTTTGAGGGTGCTGGTAGCAACGCAATAGGGCGATAGTCACCAGCGTTTTGTACGTCACCTTTTTTAAAAACCGGTTTTATTAAAGATATTTTTAGATCGTCCGGGAAGGTGCCTTCACGGAATGATTGATTTATAATTTTTGTAAAAGGAGCAGCTAATTCATTGCAACAGTATTTCAATAGTTTTGGCGGAATTTCGTCGACACCGAAACTGTTTTTATTTTTTAGACCTCTAATTATAGATCGTAGTTCGCTCTCGTCCACGGGATACAAGAACATAGACTGCTCCGGCGGCGGGTTGACGACAGGCTGGCCGATGGCCGGGAGCTGGCCTAGTCGCCGCCGTCGGCTGCGTGTTGCCGTTCGATAATTCGTACACGCCGTGGAAATAGTCATTGAATGTTCTTCTTATCTAGTGTATTATCTGTTACAGTACTATTTCTGCTGTTCGTGAATTTATTAGCAGTGATCAATGCTAATACGCTACAAGGCACGATAGACGTCAGCCGGCTTCAAGGTATCCTGCGGGAGAATGTCAAGAGCAAGGAAGTTGGTACCCTTTACTATGCCCTCAAGGGCTTGAAACAGCTCAACGCACAGATTCCCAATGTCTGTGAGGTAAGATGTCTATTAGGATGTTAAAATAAAGTTACGAACATGTTCTACAATATCAACACACTAATATGCGAAACCTAAAGATTTTTGCGCAGTAAAGTAGATAAATTAATTAATTAAAAATATTACTTCCACCCACATTTGCCGAATCTAATATAAATCTGTGGCGTAGTGGTTAGCGCATCTGCATACCATGCGAGAGCTCCCGGGTTCGATCCCCGGCTGGGGAGAAGAAAAAAAACTCCAGGTCTTGGATGTTTACATGTTTGTGACGTCGCTGTTTCTGGTTTCCACGACACAGGGTATCCTAGTGTGGGGCCAGAAGCAATGTATGTGCCTGTATGTAAATGTTATGTTAAATTTATTTGTATCTCTGTTTAATTATCGGGAATACTTATTAAAAGTTTACTTAAGGATCCATCAAAAGTGGTTTTGCTTACTTAAAACAAACATTCAACTGTATTTTCACAGCAAATTAAAACTGCTACTTACGACCAGAAGAACATAGAGCACATCTTCTTCCTCACTAATGCGGCCGCTCTCAGTAACTGCCTCAACGTCCTGAGCCCAGACGTTCTCAAGACATGTGTTCAGACCATGGAAAAGCCGGACGCTACTATCTCAGATATTTACCACGCTGTTTATGCACTAAAGGCTATGGGCAAAGGCAGTGTTTACGACAAGGAAGAAGGTCTGAAGAATCTCATTCAGCTTTTGAAGAAAGATGATTCGCCGGCCAAGTGAGTTGGTTTTTTTGTGAGCTGAATGCATGGTCATTAGTTGACTGAATGTACTAAGTATATGAAGTTTTAAAAAGAAGCTATGATTAGGAGCAGACATTGCTACAAATCACCAATTTACACAAATTACAACTATGTATTTCAAAGATTTTTTTGGGCAATGTGGGTTGGCTTTGTTCCAAATAAAAAGGTTTTAATTCGAAGTAGCACAGAAACTGTGATTTAATGACATGTTAAACTAAAAAATAAAAAATAAACTCACGCCCGTTATCCCCGAAGGGGTAGGCAGAGGCACCAGTCTCTAGAACTGGACCCACGTTTTGCCGAGTTTATTAGGTCCCAAACGTGACAAGTGGCAAGCCTGTCGCCGTTATCCGGGCACAATTTATCAGCGAATGGTGTTGCTGTACAAACAAATGTACGTAACTAAAAGTCATTGGTACATGCGTGGTTCGAACCCAGACCCTCATGATCGAGAAGCAAGGGTCTACCACCACCACTACGTGGTGCACGTGCCACCACCACCCAAGCACTACGCCACCACCGCTTTAAACTAAACTAAGATTTGTGCAAATTAAATACTAAGTTTTATATAGTACTAGCTGACCGCGCAAACGTTTTGCCAGATAGGGGTATGAAAAATAAATAACAACCTATTTTCAGACCTACCAAATATACATATAAATTTCGTCAAAATTGGTTAAGCCGTTTCGGAGGAGTAACACTAACACTGTGACACGAGAATTTTATCATTAGATTTTAGAAGTCTTGTCTGAAATTTTATACTATTTTGCGAAATTACACTGGTTTTATCGAACCATATAAAACCTACACAAATAGAGTAACCGCTAGTAAAATTATTATTTTTATATTCCTGTTGTGTCAAAATCCTACAAACAGTTCATTGTCCACATTATGAGTCCGATAAGAATGAAACTTCGTAAATAGGTATATTCCAGTGACCCATACCAATGCAAATAGCTTTGTAGGCCTTAACATTGACATAAAAAAACAAAAAAAAAAAACAAACATTTCATGCAGAAATGAAAATAAAAAAATGAAAACCTTTTAGTTGCAATGAAAGTGTAGTGTATCAGTAGTACAGTACAGCTGTAAACAGGGAGCATGCTCAGGGTTGGATTTCGTACTATAATTATAGTATTTATACTCTCATTTCATGCTTCGTACCATATACTATCCATAACTGGGGAGAGTACTACAAAATACTATAATTTTAGAACAATGTATAATTAGCAGTTTTCCATCATTTTTCGTACAAAACGCCTCTTGTTTTTTTTCTTTTGATACATTTCTTGTTCGAACAACAACAGTTGTAAGTTGTTTACTTTGCAAAGGTAGCTATTGCATTTTAATTGTTACTCGATAGAGTCCATACTACTGCGTGTGACAGACTAAGAGTTATTTATTATTCTATTGGTATGATTGCGCATAAAGTAGCCTCGGCGTGTGTGTATTCTTTTGTGTGAGTGCATTCATTTTTTCATGTTCATTCGAATCGAAATTGAAACGAAAGGTTGGTGGGTAAAGTTGGGTTCTGTGAGTTGGGGGCGGTGATGAAAATGACGAAATACCGGGAGTATCCACGCCAAAGAAAAAACGTCCGAATAGAGGCGATAATAATATGGGCGAAAAACAAAAATACTATAATTTTGTACAAAATACTATCTTTTTTGTTGTTTTGTGCTCTCCGTTTCAACGTACCTAAATCCAACCCTGAATGCTTGTCTGTGAAATTTAAAATGGACTTGAATCAGTGATTAACATTGGTAACCCACACTAGGTAGGTATCATGGGAACATCAACTGTATCATGGGAACCTGTTTAGACCAAGAATATAAAAAAGGTACACTTGCTCTTCTGCGATAAAATAAATTTGTCCTACATAAGTTTTAAGAAGTAAACATACAAAAACTAATTGTAAAACTTATTTAAACAAACTCTAAAAGAAATAATTCGCTGGATTCCTTATAGACTTAAAAAATGCCATTTTGCCCCAATTTGTGAAATTGCTGTGAAATTAAAACGCGGTATATAATTGCAGGTATTATAAACACGGTATTTGCTCTTATGTAGAAATAGAAGAAGCCAGGATTTGGGAGGAGATGGGTTCGAATCCCAACATGTTCTAATGACGTTGTATTCAAAGTTACAATCATTTGTGAAGTTGTATCTAAATTGTATCTTATAGTTGCTATGTCACTCACTAACAGTGAAGGAAAACATCATGAAGAAAGTCTAACATATTATTATAAGGTATTATTAACATTACATTATTATTATCTCGTTTGTGTAACTAATAACTAATTATAATATATCTACAAAGTTTAAATTCCATCCATCTGTCTTGTATTTTGCCTGGCCCGAATAATAATACCAAAATAGGTTTGCATTGAATTTTGCCGCGACAACTTTCGTTCGTCCAAAATGTTTTTTGCCGACGTTTTGTCGGAAGAGTCCGACCGGGTGTATCCGGAATAAAATTAAAAGTTTCTAGTGCTTACGAAAGTTTTAGTTACAACATTTTTGCTTCTATGTGGACGCAGTGGCGGGCTTTCGTTCATTCAAAATCAAATCAAATTGTTTATTTTACAAACCAAAAAATTCAGGTAAAAATGGCGACAATCGTTTAGTGCTAAATCTAGTGTACAATATTATTGTCGTTGCATCCTGTCTCCTAAACTAGGCGAAAAACCTGTATCTTAGGAGAAGGTGAAATAAAGTTAAAACGTCAAAAATGTGCGTACATACGTAGTCGAGATATATTGAGCGGACGACTGTTAGTCAAAATTCATATCCTACACGTCTCCTACTCAGCTACGGCTACGTGTTCACGCTCTGCGAGCACATGGGCTGTGCTTCGTGGACCACGAGCCACGCGGAGGGGGTGCTCCTTGCCGCCGACGAGAGTGACTCGCGAGCCCTGCACTTCGAGGGCGGACTGCCCGTCACCGGACCTCTGCTTGCGACCATCTACAGGTCTGAATAGGCTATTTGACAGGTTCTGAAAACCATCCCGCATTTTTTGTTGGTGCTCATTGAGACCTCCGAAAGTGGTAATTTTAAATTCTTTCGTATTTTATTTCCAAAATTTACTTTTCAAATCATCATCAACCCGTTATGTCCCCACCGAGAGGCACTGGTTTTTTCCTTGAGGAATATCTAGGCCATACTCCACCACGGGGGTCAAGTCCGGATTGGTGGAGGCTTGTAAGACTAGTGGCTAGTCTTACTGTCTGGAGTTTTCAAGCCGACCTAAGGCGACTTAAGCGACTTGGCTTAAAGACTGCCGTCTATCGACGGCAGCTGGCACCAACTGCTTAGTGTGCCTTGCGAAGCACGGAACCGCCCGGAAAAATGCCACTATGTTAGTCATAGAACGGTCACCCATTCATGCACTGAACGCGCCCTATGTTTCTTAACCTTCGTGATTGTTTTAAGATCACCCAGGCAGCCGGGGCTACGAGCGATTCTATGATTCTATGTATTAATAAATAATTCTTTTCAAGGTCTTACAAGAGCCAGAAAAAGCCCACACCCCTGACGGAGGAGCAGCGTCTGAAGTTCGCGGAGTACCTGGTGTCGCGGCGCTCCGTCAACACCGCCAAGGGTGCAGCGCTGCTCTTGGAAGCCGCCTTCGCCATCGCCGATGACGAGGTACTTAGTCTCTTGAATTGACATGTATACTGTTTGACACGGGTACTGTTTGCCCAATTACACTATTTGACATGTGACAAAAATTTATACTCTCCTTAAATTTTTCTTATTTCTATTGAATTCGTGCTTCACAAATAAAACTCCAAGGATATTCCAAGAATATTTTTGGTAGATACAGCCGGAATCTGTTCTAAACTTGACTAGACGTTTAGTGCCACACAGAAACCGCTTTTAAAAACTCCCAATTTTATCTCCAGCCGACCCCGATCGCGATCGCCATCAAGGGCAGGAAACACGTGACCTCCGAGACCGACTCTGTAGAGATCTCCATCACCGATCTGGCTGGCCGTCCCCTTCGCAGCCTCAAGCCGGAAGACGTACTGGCCCAATCGGGAACTCGCCTCGCCGATGACGTCGTGGTCCTGTCCAAACAGCCGCTCCAACAAAAGCCCAACGAGCCCGCGACTTTCGTCCTAAACCTCAGCAAGATTAAGACCCAATATGGCGTGTACAAGATCGCTCTGAGCGCGGGCTCGAAAACGGCCAGTGTGAATGTGGCGGTGCTGGGGGATATCAAGGTGGACTTCATAGAGGTCGGAGTGGGTGACCTCGACGGTACCACTGCCCCCAAGATGATCACGGTGGCGCATCCCTACAAGCTCGTCGACACTCTGCAGGCTGATCATTTGCAGAAGTAAGTGCACTTTTTGTAGCTTTCATGGTAGTATAAGCACAAGCAGCCTATAATAATTTTCCTTCTGCAAGCCATGTTTCTAACTATTGCTTTGGCTAAAACATTCTTGCCTCAAGTTTATCGTTTGTAAGTTTATATTTCGCGAAGAACCGACAACCGCTGGGGTAAACGTGTTCTTGAGTGGAGACCGCGACTCGGCAAACGTAGTGTAGGACGCCCTCTAACCAGGTGGGATGACGATCTGCGAAGGACTGCAGGCAGATGCTGGATGAGGCAAGCTGAAGACAGGGCGCTATGGCGCTCATTAGGGGAGGGCTATGTCCAGCAGTGGACTAATATAGCCTGATGATGATGATAATGATGATGAAGTTGCGACCACCTAAAGTCCGTTTTTTATTTCAATGAAAAACGAGACGCGGTGTTACCGCTATCTATCTATATAAATAAAATTCAAAGTCCTGACTGACTGACTCACTCATCAACGCCCAGCCCAAGCCGTTGGACCTAGGAAGCTGAAATGTTGCACAGAGGGTCTATATATAATTTAGGTAAGGAATACGACCGGATTTTTTTAAATTCAACCCCTAAGGGGGCGAAACGGGTTGCCAAAATTTGTATGGGAGGTATAAATAATGTTGTCTCATTTTCTTGAAACTTAAAATAACTCTTCAACAAAATTGATAGAACACATGTTTCGGCGTTTTTCTAAATTTAACCCTTTAACCCCTTATTTAACCCTAAAGTCCACGCGGACGGAGTCGTGGGCAACAGCTAGTAAAATATATAGGTTTACTCGTTAGATTTTTTTACCGTGAATAGAAGACTCGTCGACGACCTCTGTGGCGCAGTGGTTTGCGCATCTGCCTACCATGCGAGTGGTCCCGGGTTCGAATCCCGGCTGGGGACAAAAAATAAGAAACCCAGGTCTTGGATCTTTACATGTTTGTGACGTCGCTGTTTCTGGTTCCCACGACACAAGTAATCCTAGTGTGCGGCCAGAAACAATGTATGTGCCTGTATGTAAATGTTATCTTATGTTATTCAACCAGCGATAGTGAAAGTGAAAGTCATTTATTTCGATTGTAACACCATAACACCATTTCGGTCTGTAAGCCGAAAGGCAGGCAAGACCATGAGGTGGTGGAGGGTTGTGTAACACCATAACACAAATGATAGACCATATTTGTAGTAAAACAAAAACACAAAAATAACGGTACCTTATACAATAATGCTGAACGAAAAGTGCTACGCAGAGCACTAAAGTCTGTTTTTTAGTTCAATGCAAAAAAATAAAACAGTCACGTTGACATCTCAATACAATCCAATGTCTGAATGTTGCTAGTACGCGAAAACCAAATCACCCCATTTTACTTCCAAGTAAAAATTGTTTGTGCTACGTAGGTGTTCTTTTTTTTTAAACTTTGCTCTTATGAGGTATTAAACTTTAATGTCTTTGATGTCATAAGGATTTTGGTCACACGAGTCTTCTATTCACGGTAAAAAATGTACCGAGTAAACCTATATATTTTAAAAAAAATATTTTGCATCGAAAACGGACTTTAGTGATTCGCAGCGAAGAAATTACGAATAATCATTGAGTATAGTTAAAATACTGTGCTTAAAAGAAGCCTTGGAACCCAGAAATGGGTCGGCCGAACAAAAACTTTTGTTGTAAAGGCGAGCTAGACGTATCAGGGTCGAGTTTTGGGCATAGTTTGTATTCACAGACAAAGCATGAAACATCTTGTTACAAGTATGGCGAGTTCGACGAGAAGGTACAGATAGGGACAATTCCGAAACTAACTCGGAACATTCGCACCCTGTGACCTCGCAGGGTGTCCCTGAAGTTCACGGTGCGCGACGCGGCCGGCAAGCCGGTGCTGGTGCAGCAAGCCTTCGTGCACATTGGCGGCGGCGGCGGCGGAGACCTCGAGACCGTCTTCGTGGCAGAGCCGGACAACCAGCGCGCCTACAAAGTGGAACTGGTAATAATAATAAAAATAAATAATAATAAACTCACGCCCGTTATCCCCGAAGGGGTAGGCAGAGGCACCAGTCTCTAGAACTGGACCCACGTTTTGCCGAGTTTATTAGGTCCCAAACGTGACAAGTGGCAAGCCTGTCGCCGTTATCCGGGCACAATTTATCAGCGAATGGTGTTGCTGTACAAACAAATGTACGTAACTAAAAGTCATTGGTACATGCGTGGTTCGAACCCAGACCCTCATGATCGAGAAGCAAGGGTCAACCCTACTACGCCACCACCGCTTATTGTTGAACTGGTAATATGTTATTTTATTTTATATAGGAGGAAAAACAGAATTAACAAAAATTACTTAAATATAGTAAATTACTTAACCTAATACATTTTGTTAACTCCTAAGCATTCCTCACCGCTAGAGTCATCATCAACCCATTATGTCCCCACCGAGGGGCACGGGTCTCTTCCCTGAGGAAGGTATAGGCCTCCTAAGGTACTCCACCACGGGGGCCAAGTCCGGATTGGTGGAGGCTTGTAAGACAGCTGGTCTTACTGTCAGAAGTTTTCAAGCCGCCTTAAGGCCTCTGACTTGGCTTAACGACTGCCATCTATCGACGGCAGCCAGCACCAACTGCTTAACGTGCCTTGCGAAGCACGGAACCGCTCGGAAAAATGCCACTAGCGTTAGTCATAGACGGTGACCCATCCATGGACTGAATGCGCCGTATGTTGCTTAACCTTAGTGATCGTTTAAGATCACTCAGGCAGCCCCGGCTATGAGCGATTCTGTATTCTATATTCACCGCTAGAGTATATGATAGTAACTAGCTGACCATGCAAGCGTTGTTTGCCAAATTAGTTAGGTAGATAAGACAGTTATTAAATATTATGATATTATACAGACCAGCTGACCTGGCAAACATTGTTTTGTAAGATAAAATATTTCTAGTGGACTACCCTTATCATTTAGGGGTGTAAAAAATAGATAGAAAACAGCCTATTCTCGGACCTACCAAATATAAATAGGCCATACTCCACCTCGGGGGCTAAGTCCGGATCGGTGGAGGCTTGTAAGACTAGTGGGTGGCCTTACTGTCAGAAGTTTTAAAGTCTCTGACTTGGTCTAACGACTGCCATCTCGACGGCACCAACTGCTTAGCGTGCCTTGCGAAGCACGGAACCGCTCGGAAAAATGCCATAAGCGTTAAGTCATAGACGGTCCCCCATCCATGCACTAAACGCGCCCTATGTTGCTTAACCTTCGTGATCGCTTAAGATCACTCAGGCAGCCGGGCCTACGAGCGATTCATTGTCAAATAATATAATGTAGAATTGTATATCTCCCAGTAAAGCCCCAACCTTCTCTTTGAGAGAATATGGGCTTAGTCACCACCCATGCCCAAAGCAGGTTGGCCATTTTAAGCGCTGAGGTATTTGAACACTTCACTCAGACACTCAGGTTCCCTATCGATATTTTTCTTCACCATCAGTGAGTGGTACTGCTGCTGTAACTTGACACATTTACATAACTTCCTTGACACACATTTTTGCAATGTTATCTGACCCCCAACAGAACGTGGGCACGGTGGCGAAGCCCCAACCTTCTCTTTGAGAGAATATGGGCTTAGTCACCACCCATGCCCAAAGCAGGCCATTTTAAGCGCTGAGGTATTTGAACACTTCAGACACTCAGGTTCCCTATCGATATTTTTCTTCACCATCAGTGAGTGGTACTACTGCTGTAACTTGACACATTTACATAACTTCCTTGACACACATTTTTGCAATGTTATCTGACCCCCAACAGAACGTGGGCACGGTGGCGAAGCACCTGCGTCACGCGTCGGGCACTTACACACTCAGCCTGTTCGTCGGCGACAGCGCAGTGTCCAGCCCCGTTGCCTGGACGCTCGGACAGGTCGCCTTCAGCTTCGGGAAGGGACTGCCCGTCGCCGGTAAGTGCTGCACTAAAGTGACACATGCGATCTGCGAAAAACTGCAGGCAGATGCTGGATGCGGCAAGCTGAAGACAGGGCGCTATGGCGCTCATTAGGGGAGAGCGCATGCTCGGGTCTAAATTTATAATTGCCATGGCGTCGCCGTCAACGGAATCGTTGTGGAGGACATCATCATCGTCATGTCCGTCGTGAGAACCAGAAACAGCGACATCACAAACATGTTAACATCCAAGACCTGGTTTTTTTTTGTCCCCAGCCGGGGTTCGACCCAGGGTCCTCTCATGGTAGGCAGATGCGCTGACCGCTGCGGCACAGAGGTCGTCGGTCTCGCTCCCACGTTTGAAATGTAGCTTCCCCGCAGGCGCCTAGCAAAGCTCCCCACTTACTTGCATTGCATACTTTCCTCAGGGAAGAGACCAGTGCCCTTCGGTGGGGACATAATGGGTTGATGATGATGAATCCTTATTCATGATTCTGCTGCCATACCCAAGTCTCGTCATACATCAAAAATTAAATAAATTCTAATTAATAGTAGATTGTTTACCAAGGGCGTAAACATTGTGAAATTGAATCCAGAGCGAACTGAGGCGATTCTTGCATTTTGAGTCTATTTACTTAACGGTACCTAAAGGTATATATTGAAAACCCAATGTTGAGTCTATTTACTTCGATGCATCGTAGCTTGTAGCAGTAATTTATAATAAAATACCGAAGGAAATGCGAGAATTAAGTACAAGTAATTTTAAAACCAAATTGAAGTGTCTGTTAGAACATAAAATGTACTATTACAGAATTCATGATAGATGACAATTTCAGCTAAGATATTGACTGACATTCTAATATAATTTGTATTTTAAATTGACATTTATTCGGTTCTTTTTACACAATGTGACATGTTATAATAATTCATGCTTATATTTTTTTTTTTTCCTATTTCTATTATATCCATTAATTGTATTTTAAATTGACATCCTATTTTAATATTCTGGAAATTTTTAATTTTTATATGTTGACATTTTATATTTTATAATTATTACTTGGTGGTGCCTTTTTCATCATTTGTACGCCTCATTAGGCAGAGCATTACAGAACTAATATCTTTTTAACCATCCTATTCATGAACTCATGCTTCACAAATAAATATCTTTTGTCTTTGTCTTTGTCTTGAACAACAATAGCGTGTTTTGGGTCCTAAATGCATCACTTCGAGCAGATGGAGTGAAAAAATATTGTCATCGTCCCCGCAGGCGCGCCGGCCACGAAGCCGCGGGGGGCTCTGCCCGAGATCGCGCACACGTTCCGGCAGCCCGAGCCGCGGCCGGCGCGCTTCGTGTCGGACGTGTTCGCGTGCGCGTGCGCCGCGCCCCTACTGCTGTTGCTAGGGCTTTGGGCCAAGCTGAGGGTCAACCTCGCCAATTTCCCGTTCACGCTGAGCGCGCTCGTGTTCCACGGGGCGCTGGGGGGTGAGTGTCCTGTCTCTTTGCCGTGCTATTTTCGGGGTTACGTTTGTCAAAAGGTACAACGGAACCCTTGTATTATTAAGATAAGATAACATTTACATACAGGCACATATATTGCTTCTGGCCCCACACTTGGATACCCTGTGTCGTGGGAACCAGAAACAGCGACGTCACAAACATGTAAGCATCCAAGACCTGGGTTTTTTTTGTCCCCAGCCGGGATACGTACCCGGGACCTCTCGCATGGTAGGCAGATGCGCTAACCGCTGCGCCGCAGAGGTCGTCTAAGAAAATTCTGTTATAAGAATATTCTTTATTGGTCATAAGACAAATAAGTTAAAATTCAAAAAAATACAATAGGCGCTCTTATTGCTAGCAGCAATTTCTTCCAGACAACCTTGTGACGGAAAGGTTGCCGAAGGAAAAAGAGTCTGGCAGTTTGTGCAAATACGAATAATACCTACTTGTACTTAATAATAAACTTACTTAATTAATGTTACTTAGATGTTATAAACTACTGCATAAATAAAATATAATACCTACTTTGTTGTCTGTCCGTCTTTTACCTTCTTTTATTTTTATTGTTGTATAAGTAATAACTGACTCCGCAGATATTATTTTGCCTTGTTAATCAGCCTACGACCTATTCTCAGACTTACCAAATAGGTACACACAAATAATAACGTAAGTCGCTGAAGCATTTTCGGGAGTTCGATAACATTGTGACACGAGATAGAGTTATTCATTTTGCTTATTAACTTGCATGTTAAGAGCCGACAAATTTTTCAAGAAACCCTCTTTTTGTACACTGTTTAAACTACACTATGATGATGTTTTGTACTGCCCGGCCCCATTGTTAATACATTACGCCCCCCAATATTATAGTCTTAATTGCAAATGACTGTTTGTGTTACGTGGGCGCGAGGTATAACAAGCGAACGCTTTCTCCACAGCGTCGCTGGGGCTGTACGCTGTGCTGTGGCTTCAGTTGTCCATGTTCGAGACGGTCCGCTACTTGCTGCCGCTTGCGCTCGTCACTTTCCTCTCGGGTCACCGGCTGTTGCGCGGCTTGGTCGGGGACAAGCAGCGCTAGTCACCGGCTGTTGCGCGGCTTGGTCGGGGACAAGCAGCGCTATTCACCGGCTGTTGCGCGGCTTGGTCGGGGACAAGCAGCGCTAGTCACCGGCTGTTGCGCGGCTTGATCGGGGACAAGCAGCTATAGTCACCGGCTGTTGCGCGGCTTGGTCGGGGACAAGCAGCGCTAGTCACCGGCTGTTGCGCGGCTTGGTCGGGGACAAGCAGCGCTAGTCACCGGCTGTTGCGCGGCTTGGTCGGGGACAAGCAGCGCTAGTCACCGGCTGTTGCGCGGCTTGATCGGGGACAAGCAGCTATAGTCACCGGCTGTTGCGCGGCTTGGTCGGGGACAAGCAGCGCTAGTCACCGGCTGTTGCGCGGCTTGGTCGGGGACAAGCAGCGCTAGTCACCGGCTGTTGCGCGGCTTGGTCGGGGACAAGCAGCGCTAGTCACCGGCTGTTGCGCGGCTTGGTCGGGGACAAGCAGCGCTAGTCACCGGCTGTTGCGCTGCTTGGTTGGGGACGAGCAACGGTAGTCGCTCCAGGGTCGGGCTGGGAGTGTTGGTGTTATAGCCTGATCAGCCCCACTCTGCACCTTTTCCCCCAAATGCCATCTCTCACCATCCCTTTTCATCAGCATGATAAGGTAGGCCTTAGGCCGGTTTTAGAGTCACGCTGACAGGCCAATATGCTCGTAAGGCCCGACCTTGTTTTTGTGATCACTTGAAGACATTGGGCCTCACGAGGATATGTACTACGTCCTAAGGAGTGTTTTAGAAAAACGCCAACCAGTCATATATTTTGTCTATCAGCTCTGACGGTCAGCGCGTAGTCAGCGTGACTCCAAAACCAGCCTTATACATCATCAGGTATATAGGCCTTTCCCGTAAATGTAATCTCCCACGGTCCCTTGCTATCAGCATGATACTGTTTTATCTGAAAAGGGCCACACTGAGCCATCCATCGGCTACTGGAATGGATACGACTCGAAAATTTATTGAAGTCCCAGTCTTATGGCCTGCGCAGACGACGGACTTTTTAATCCGTTAAAATAGATCGCTTAGAATCCGCCGAGCAACCGAGGACATGCAGGGAGCGGACCGGACTAAAGTACGCGGGAGTCCGCGAAAGAAACAACTCGTGTGACTATGCGAAGCAACGCACACGGCAGACTAATGCGCGTTGAAATATAAGGGGATGGACCGAGTATTTCGCACGCCCGGAGTCATAATTATGTCCACATTTCCAGTCTGTAACTAATGCCCGGTTCCAATATCCACAAAACGCTTCGTTTTTGCTACGATCGGTTACAATTACTACGAACAAACGGATCGTAGCCGGTAGGCGTATATTATAGGAACCGGGCATAAGTGATCACTCTAGTAAACTTTGTTGAAGATTATTTAATTATAGATAGAAAAAGTATGTAAATGGGTGCATTGTAGTATGTTTCGCAGTTTAGATGGAACTGTCTTCACTGTTACAAGTGCAACCTGTGCAATTCACAAATGTTTCTTTTTATGTGTGTGTATTCTCACTTTCTTTCATCTAATTCAGACTTTTAAGAGGTCGGTGCATACATAGTAGTGGATAAGGTACAGCAGCTCGACCTTTACATTTTTAAAGTATGCTGTAAAATGAAAATTAGTAAAGTGCATGTATGTAAAGGTCCAAAATATTATGTTCTCTACTGGACCACTGATTTACTATGTATAAGGGTCTACGCACTTATTTAAATTTTCGTATTTAATGTTATTTCTAAATTTTATAATAATAAAGAAATGTCATACAAAACTTTAAAATATTTTATTCAATAAAATTTCATACCCGCTTATTCTAACTTAGCACAGTTATATCACACAAGCAATTATTTCCACTATCAATTATTGTAAATTGATTTAAGATATTCTTGCATTTTCATGCAAATTTAGAAAAAATAGCAACTTATACTGAAGTTCGAGATTTTCCCTACCTAATATAAATGCAGTTCCATGGTATTATTGCTAAATGTAAAGATAAACTAAAAAAACGTTCATAATGTGGAATATAAAATGTGTCTGGTTATGTGATAAAAAAATAAAGGTACATAATATGAAAAAAACTTACTGGGTCAACCAGAGTGAACTCCAAGCTTTGTTTAAATGTCAAATAGTCACAATAATATTTTCTATGTCCAATTAAATATTTATTATGAAGCAAGATCATATATATGGTCAAAAGCTAATTAGGCTATTGTATCATGTAGATAGTTTGAAAGAAATTAGGGAGACCTAAAAACAATAATGTCAAATGTTACATTGCATACAAAATGTAAGTAGTCAGTCTGTTATCCTAAATAATACTATAAGGTCGCTTGCTAATTCCTTTACGTCTAGAACTCTGCATCTAGTGTGAAGACATTGTCGTTAGGGTTGGACATGACGCCGCATTTCTGATATTCGCCCACTTTCTTCTCGAAGAAGTTTGTCTTGCCTTCCAGGGAGATGAGGTCCATGAAACTGAATGGATTCTTTGTGTGGTAATGCTGTAACAAAATGTTCCTTATGAAATACCTTAAATTTATTACCCCATAACTGAGCTGCCCTCTTTTTTCCCCCAGTTATGGGGAAATTAAACGCAATCTTGGGCGGCGAGTTTCTTAAACACCAAGATTTTCAATAGAATGTATGTAAGCAGCCTTTATATATCCCACTATTCGGGCCGGGCCTCAGAGAGAGTAATCATATAGCTCATACACATTCACGTGTCCCACGATGTTTTCCTTCTCCGTTAGCAAGTGGTATGTTGACAAATATACATAACTTCCCACTCCCTTACAACCAGTTTAGGAAATGGTTGAGAACACGAACAGAAAATCAGCATGCTGAACTCTGGAGAACAGAAACTAAATGCAGACAAGCCAAGGAGACTGCCAACAATCTCGAAACGTCTTTCACGTAGCCTGCTTCGTCTGAGAAAAGACGATCTGCGCAGAGCTGTGGCAATACTGACAGGGCACTCATTTCAGACCAAGGATTACGTCAGACATTTCCATAACATGGGACTACTCGTAACTGAAAGTCCCCTTTGCCGGGGATGCCTGAAAGAAGAGGAAACACCCGCCCACGTAACCATCTACTGTGATGGCGTGGAAAAACAACGGACCGCCAACTCACAGCCTTGCTACGCACAATGGCCCAACTATGAGGCTAATTGAGAAAATCTTAGGTCTAACTATGTACATAACTATGAATATAACCTTTTAATGACTTTGCCACTATATGTACCTATAGTATACAATGTACCGTCCATTTTGTTACTTTAGTCGACGGTTTTCCTAAAATCCAATAAATAAATATAATGGTCAGGATGATAATGGACGTCGCATTCCAATGGTATAACTTTTGAGACTTAACTCAGCGCCTTATGTAAAAGAGAGAGGGGTGTCTATTACGAGTATATCACATAATATACTACGAAATACAGGCACATACAGTTGTTCTAATAACGCTGTAGTGTGATAGGCTTAAATTAGTTTTGCTGGTCCTGGTTGGCTGGTCTAGACATCCCAACAGATTTTCGTATGTTTCTTGGGAAGGGAACCTAGATCAGTTTGCGAAGGCGTGATGTAGTTTATTAACAGATAACAAGCTGTTTATAAACTATGATACTTGTATCAATGTAACTTTTAATGGAAACTTACTACCACCTAGCCACCTTTTTCTCCTCGTGATAACCTCTCAATAAAGGCTGAAAATTATCTGTAATTGAAGAACTAAACACATAAAATCAGTCTCACTCTGATTTATTAGTCAATCACTTGCTATAATAATTTCACTTCTTAATTAGATCAGTTACCAATTTAATTAAATTGTAAAAATGCAAATATGTAGAAGGAAACATGAAATACACATACAGGAGAGTTGGAGTGTAACTCTGAGATACTCTGAGCAATTGGCCGGTCACTGCTCAAAGAGTTATTCAAGTTAGACCTGAGATTACCGTATTTAGGCTCATAATTGGGCCATTGTATTTGGAAAAGCTAAGGCATGAACCTAGACACTCTGGTTTCGCTACAATGTTCTCCTTCATACTTATATAGTGACATTTACTATGCATCCTCACACTGGGAATCAAACTCGGGTCTCTTGTTCGAGGCTAGAGTCTATTGTTCTATCCACTGGGCAGAACAATGGACTCTCATGCCACCGCTTCAGTATTTGAAGAGCAAACATTCAAACAATGATTTGTCACGTTTGCTGGAAAAATTAGCTTGCAACACCAATTTGTACAGTTAATAAAATACTCTATTTTTGCTTATTGAATTTCATGCAAAATATTCTTTGTCGTATGCTTTCATATTAAAATCTACTGTTTCATATTAAAATCTAAATCTTCATTTTTCCATTTACCCAACTATCTAAGCCAGTGGACAAATCACTTTGAATGCTTGCTCTTCTTTTGTGGTAATTTTTGATTGATACGGATTCTTACCTTCTCCCCAATGAGGTCCAGCAAGAGCCTGTCCGCCACAAACTCAATGTAATTTGACATCAGCTCGCAGTTCATGCCCAGCAGTCTCACAGGCAGAGCATCAGTCAGGAACTCTTGCTCGATGACAACAGCATCCTTGATGATTTGCAGCACCAATTGCTTGCTGGGCTTCTGGACCAGATGCTTGAACATCAGGCACGCGAAGTCCGTGTGGAGACCCTGTGATGGAAGTTTGTGCTAACATTTAGGATTCAGGCCCCACACTAGTATAAAGATTTCACAAAGAGAACAGAGCTTGCACTAGGCATCGCATCAGTGGCCATACAATACAATAAAGAAGTCAAAATACGTTCTCGCGCTGTCTTTTATCTCTAATATAGTCTTTAGTAGCAAAATATGTTTGTGATTGTCGCGTTTTTTTTTAGTAACTAAAGATACCAATTATGTACCATTAATGATCTGGGCATTTAGTTGCAAGTATGTTTCTGAAAGTAGCTTATGTTATGTCTGCTGTGTTAAAAACAATGTATTGTAGTATATTTTTATTATACATAAACGTAATAATAACAGTATCTAAAGTACCAATTAGGTATTTCCCAATGATAAATACTACATTTATCTACGCAGTTCTGTTCTCTTAACCTCCTGAGGCCCGACCTTGAAAATAACAATGGTTTTTGTACTATTTTTAGGACACGGGGACTAAGGAGGTTAAGCGATTAAAGCTGTTTGCCACGAGGAAATAATTAATTACAGAAAAGACCTGTTGGGTTGATATGTTTAACATTCGGCGATAAAAGTGAAAATCAGAGCAAGATTCAAAGACTTCATACATAATATTTCCATGTTGAAGTTTTTTGTGCCTCCTGTAAAATCTGGTTCAACGGACTTAAGAGGGTTTCGACTTTAGCCACGATAAGTAGATAGAATATTATTTATTGTATACAGGGTGTCCCAAAGTTATGGGACATGAAGGGAAAGTACCTTAAATATCGTAGATAGGGTATTTTGCTGAAAGAAGACTTTATATTATTTTTAAAAGTTAATAATTCTGCATTCAAAGATTTTCTAAAAATTACTTGCCTCGTCTGGGAATCGAACAGACTTAAATGTAAAAAAAAAACACCCCTACTTTTATGACGCCAATCGAAAGAATGGCCAAAAAATAATAACTCTTCTCAAGTAACATAGTATTTTAAAAGAAAGGAACAGCGTGAAATTAATCATTTTAATCAAATTAAGTATTTTAAAAGAAAGGAACAGCGTGAAATT
This sequence comes from Yponomeuta plumbellus, assembly GCA_947310845.1. Taxonomy (NCBI): domain Eukaryota; kingdom Metazoa; phylum Arthropoda; class Insecta; order Lepidoptera; family Yponomeutidae; genus Yponomeuta; species Yponomeuta plumbellus. Next base: position 23,488,450 of record OX371193.1, on the reverse strand, counting down.
AATTATTTTAATCAAATTAAAAACATACATAAACTGACGTAGTCAAGTCGTAGGGTATTTTTTGTAAATTAATTAATTAAATGCTCCAAATGTTTGATTCCCAGACGAGTAATTTTTAGAAAATCTTTGAATGCAGAATTACTGACTTTTAATGCTTTTAATAATAACATAAAGTCTTCTTTCAGCAAAATACCCTACCTACGATATTTAAGGTACTTTCCCTTCATGTCCCATAATTTTGGGACGCCCTGTATACACCAGGAATAAAAAGCAAACAAAGAAAAACAAAGTCATTGGTACATGTTAGGATTAGAAACCCACAACCTCCCAAATGAGCTTAGAGAATACAAACCTCATCCCTAGAAATCAGCTCATTGCTGAACGTCAACCCCGGCATGAGACCACGCTTCTTCAACCAGAAGATGGACGCGAAGCTGCCCGAGAAGAATATGCCCTCGACAGCGGCGAACGCCACGATCCTTTCTCCGAAGGTCGCCGACTTGCTGGCGATCCACTGAAGCGCCCAGTCAGCCTTCTTTTTCACACAGGGTAGTGTCTCTACAGCATTGAAGAGGAAGTCCCTAGGAAACAGAAAAGAGTTTAGCCTTGCTAGGGATTTCCTTGTTCGATTGTTAATAGCGCGTAACGCAGGGGCGCAAGTATGAATCTACCTACGCCAAGTTAGTGCGCGCGTAGATATGATCTTTAGATGTGGTTTATGTAATTGTTCCTAATACAGGAAAATACGATACCTACCACTGTTATATTTCTTTATTTACCGTAATTAGCTCTATTTCAAATCAAGCCTATAGTGTGTTGCGATAGTTCGAAGATTAAACTAATTGTAATAATAATAACTTTTATGCAACAATCACTTGTCCTGGTCCTAAACTAGGATACCCTGTGCTATGGTAACCAGGCGAGGCCATCACAAACATGTCACACACAGACTGAGTACTTTGTACAAACAAATGTATGGTCACCAATAGTGGGAGTCAAACCCACCACCTGTCTTGGTAATTAAGCACCTTAATGGCAAGACCACTGAGGCAGTGAAACTCTTCCAAACAAAATAAATGGTAGTATTTACTTGTAAGCCAGAGTGAAATAGTTTATCAGAAATGTAGCCATGATTACCATGTACAATGCTGTAAGGTATGGCGGGGATATTTTACTATATTTTTTTTTCATTTTACATATTCATATATATCTTTTTACAGTCTGTACTTTTTTTTTCTAGTAACTCCTTACGTCAATCCAATAGACATTTACTGATTGCTATTTTGTCATAAAATGACCCATTTACGAGAAAAAAAAAATATTTTATTTTTTTTTGTATGGAGGAAAATCTTTTTTTTTGAATAACTTCGTAGTTTTTAAAGATGTTAAAATAATATTTAGTAGGTGTGATGGAGAGTATTATTCTTGACATTACATACCAAGACACCTACTTCATATCTGTGCGGCTTGCGGAACGGTCGCTGTTTGAAATTTCGTTTATTTTACCAGTACATTAGGATTTGTTGAAACCAAAAATGTCACTACTTCTTGAACTTTAAGGGTTTCTCGGGAGAAAATATTGACTCCCAATCCAAAGATCCGTAAGAAGGCCAAATTACGTCACGTTCTAGCCAGTCCATACTATTCTTGAAGAAGGTTTTTTGGTTTCTACTGGCTTTTAAACATCTTTTGTAGACATTGCTTACATAGTTTCGGGAAAACATCAGAAGAACCTCGATATATTTCAATGAAACATCCACTGTAACGCACGACACAAAAACTCTCTATTTTTAAAATGGCCACTGACTTCAAGAGCCATAAACATATCTGAATTGCTATAAAATATGCTATTCAACTATCTCAGTAATTTCTGCCATATATTTTATCAATATTGGTAGTGTCTGTATTATAGTAAATATATCTGTATTATCAATACATAAATACATTTTTTTAATGCCGAAATGTAAACTGTGTAGATAAAACATTTATTTATGCTGAAAAAAAAAATACTGCTTTACTTCATAGGTTTAGGTACTGAACTAGAGGTAAACAATCTTGATACGCCTTTTTATTGAAATGTACACTTATTTATTAGACCAAAATCTTTACACATTGAATTGGTCAATGGTAAAACTATATGTAATTTCATAAAATTACATTGAAGCCGACTTGCACCGACTAAAATCCTTAGGGCGTTAAATTAAATAGAATTTTGACAGATATTGTATGGCGGAACTTCAATGGATTGCAAGGATGCAATGGATGCAAGTTCAATGGATTTTTGTCAGTGGTGCAAGTCGGCAATAATTTGTAAAAATTTTGATTTAAAAAGTGTATATTTCAATAAAAAGACTTATCCAGATTGTTTACCTTAAGTATAGCACAGCAGATTAAATGCATCTCACCTCTCTGTGGGATCCCTGATGTATGTGTCAATGAGCAGTGAATACATTTCAGAATGTACATTCTCCATTGCAATTTGGAATCCATAGAAGCACCGAGCTTCTGTGACTTGCACTTCTTGGGAGAACCTCTCCACAAGGTTTTCATTGACAATACCATCCGAAGCAGCAAAGAAGGCCAATACATGCTTGATAAAGTGCCTCTCACAGTCCTTGAGACTATCCCAGTCTGACATGTCCTGAAATAAGATTTATTGCTGAGAATAGCCAATATTTGCTTTCAGTACCTCCTGCGGGTTGACTGGTAGAAAACGCCATTACATTAAGTCCACCTTTTGTACACTATCTTTTGTGCTACGTAACTTATAAAGAATCAATGGTTATAGCAATATGATTTTTTTTAAATACAAATTTTCATTGGTAGAATGCTTGCCTCTCAAGGAAGAAACCCAGGCCAGGTCCGATACCAGCATTTACCAATGACTACCTAATTCAGAGGTGACTATATAATATGCCAACACTTCAAATTGGCAATCTACAGCTGCCATGCACGGTAAAGAGAAGAATAGATCAAGTAAGTGCCAATACGGTAGTTGACAAAATGTCAAATAAGTTACTTTTAAAATGGAATTTTGTATGAAAATACCGGTATATGACGTCATATTTCAGAGCACTCTTTTATTTTTCAGCTATTTAAAAATTGTAATAACTAGTAATTGACTAAAAGAGGTACATTTTCCGAAATATTTTGTGATTTTTGTTTTAATCAAGCATATCAAATAATTTATTGTTGGTCGTGTCAACAACCGAATTGGGTATTTGACAGGATGTCAAATGAGTTACTTTTAAAACGGAATTTTGTATGAAAATACTTTCTTGTGACGTCACATTTCAGAGCACTCTTTTTATGTTTCATCTATTTAAAAATTTTAGTAACTGGTAAATTATTTAAATAAATACAATTTCAGAATCATTTTGTAATTTTTGTTTTAATCGAGCTTCTCAAATAATTTATTGTTGATAGTATCAAATACCATATTGTCTTATTTAAAAAAATATTTAGCACATTTTATTAGTGCAGAGCCTGTTTCATAACCGCTAGAATAAATACAACAATCATTTTGTTTATTTCATTTCACATTCAGACAACTTTATGTTATTATCTAGGTAAAGGCAGATAATAGGAAAATTCTATATAGGTCAGTGATGTCACTGATATGGAGGAGGAAAGCAAATAAAAATTATCCCGCTGGATTGTCTGAAAAGGAAAGGCCGCCTAAACATTCAATTTCTGGATGAAACTATATAATTACTAGCTGACCCGGCAAACGTTGTTTCGCCATACAATTTTTTTAACTTAGGGCTATGAAAAATAGATAACCTATTATCAGACCTACCGAATACCTAAATAAAATTTTATCAAAATCGGTCAAGCCGTTTCAGAAGAGTATGCGCACTTACATTGTGACACAAGAATTTTATATATTAGATTGAGCAGGTACCTTCGATAAATCCACCTCTTCTACGGTCCAGAAGGAAGCTTCAGCCTTTTTATACATTTGCCAGATATCGTGATACTGGATGGGGAATATAACGAATCTGCGAGGATTCTCACGAAGCAGGGGCTCCAACTGAGGATCGAAAGTTGGCGAATTCTCATGTTTCACAACTTCCATTTTCTCCTCATGGACGTTCCCGTTTCGCGCTGCTAGTACGTTGTTTTTAACTGGAGACTAAAATGAAAACCCGGAATGTAGTTTTAATTCCTTAGTTGTTATATTAACAGCTAAAAATCAGAATATTAAAAGGTAAAAACTAACCTTAATGTGAACCTTTTCCAATCCATTGAAAAGGTTTTCTTTGTCTGTAGCTAGGGCCATTTTGTTCACTCTTGTCTCTTGTTATAGTTTATTTGCCCTTATCACGTTCACTCGGCTTTGCAATGGTTGGTAAACTGAAAATTTATGAAAATGGGAGCGAATTTTATTTATAATGTGATGTGACGTTTCAATTCAATGAACTTGAACGAAAGGGCAAGGCGCGAACGCCAAATAGTTCCGAGAAGGTTTCTGTATTTGAAGTGACTGCTATTTCCTGTTTGACTTAATTTACTCATACTGAACTATAATTAAATTTTAGGTTAATAAACTTATAAGAAATTTTGTAACAAAGAAGAGTATATAAAATTTAAGAAGCCATAGCGAAGACAATATTTAATTTATTTCAAACAAAAAGTTAACAAACAAGGGGTGAATACACTTCGGAACAAATCATTCCATTTCCCCCACCACCCGTTGCAAAAAGTAAATCGCAAAGCGCGGGAACAGTTATATCTCCATTTTACTGTGGAATTAACGTAGTTGTTCTGAGAAAATGTTACAAATGATAAATTAGATAAAAGTTTTTCAGATAAAAGTCCAACAATCACATATTATATAGTGAAAATATATTTTTGAGAATACGCAAAAAGTCGATCGACGAAAGCGGGAAAATAAGCGTCACTAATTGGTCAGCATTTAACCAATGAAAAACAAAATAAAAATCACGTTCAAAATCCAATCATTTAAACCGGAAATGGGTTCGTTCAATATTTCTATGGCACAAATTCGGCGACTGACATGTATTTTTTGTATAATATTCGCTCGATGTGACCACGTTACCGCCGGGCCACGGGACAATTCGCCCGCGCGAAAAAACGCGCGGCGCGAACGGTGGGGCGTCTTATCGCGTGGCTTGCTACGTACATTTCTTTGAGTTTGTTTCAGTCGCGGCTGCGACTAGCGACTAAAACAAACTGACGAATTGTCCCGTGGCTAAGCCGTTACAAGCAAGGGTAAGGGGCCCATTCACGGCAGGCCGCTTTGCAGGACTCAAGTCGCATCCTGCTCGTTGTTGTCGGCCACTATGCAGGCTGCGGCTGCGACAACATTCAGGAGCGTAGCATTGCAGGATGCATAGCAACGGACGGCAAAGCGGCCTGCGTGAATGGGCCCCTTTACAAGTCGAATATTCGGTATGTCAGTACAGCGAGCCGAGCAGCTCGATACGAGCGCCGAGCGCCCGAGCGCGCTCCACTCTGCTGTCGGTTTTTTGCATGGACGTTATTAGGTCCTTGGTTTTTTTTGCGAATCCCCTTGAATATTACACTAATACTACTTGTACTACCTATTATGTATTCTGTGCTATTACACTCACATTACTTACTTACATGTCAGTCCACAGAGTACATTGTTATATACTGGATGGATTGGAATGGAGTACAGGCGAGCAAATATTCGTCGCGAAATTCAGGTGTTGTGAGCTCACAACGAACAATTATTATTATGAATATTGACATCGAGCGAATATTCATTGTCATTCTCCACCTTTATGTGGCCTCCACACTGCTCGCGAAGGCGAATACGGTAGGTGTGGAGGGGCACTTTGTCTTACCTACTTCGTTCTTAACTGTTAACTGGTTTTTCCGGTTAGTGTAATCAAAATTAAATGGCAATGGCATTAATTTATTGTGTTTTGCCACGAATTAATTTTGAAGTATCTCGCGCACTTAATGCGTTTTTCCTTATTTTTTTTTTTTATTGATTCAAAACAAATTAAGCGACACTTATTTTCGTTTATCCTTTACATATCGTTTTTAAAGTTGTACTGGTGAGTAGTAATTAAAATTTAGGGAAACTATTTTTTTTATAGGTTTTGGTGTAGAAACTTATTTGTTATGATTTCTTTTCGTAATCTGAAAGTTTTTCGGCTCTCCTGTAAAGTTAAAAAAATGTCACTTCAAGGGTTTTTCCTTTCTTCCGTTGATATTATAGCCGCCGTGTGTGAAGTCCTCGTTTGAAGCACTATTTCGTGCGAGATACTTTGAGACTACTAAATGTCAGATTCGCGTTGTAATCGATACGATTTCATCGCATTGCGGAACGCAGGGTAGATAGGGTGTTTTGTTCGATTGTCGCATGTATCCCGTGAATATCCGTGCGTAGCTTACTAACTACCTTAGCTCTTAAGCTACCATTTATTACAATGATAGTGGCGTTCGAAAATTTTACAAGCCTAATGATTCTGTAGGTACCCTATTCTCCTGACATCACAAAACCAAAATGATGAACACTGTGATCGTTTGTAGACCGCATTATTAGATATTACTAGCGTTCGCCCGCGACTCCGTCCGCGTGGACTTTAGTTCAAAATTTTGTAACACCGTTCACTCCCTTAGGGGTTAAAATTAGAAAAACGGCGAAACACGTGTTCAATCAATTGTGTTGAAGAGTGTTTATTTTAAGTTTCAAGAAAATTAGACAACATTCTTTATACCTCTCATACAAATTTTGGCAACTCTTCGCCCCTTAGGGGTTGAATTTTCCTTGCCTACATTATAAATTTATAATATATAGATATGTAGATCCTCTGTGCAAAATTTCAGCTTCCTAGGTCCAACGACTTGGGCTGGGCGTTGATTATTCCCGATTTGGTGAGTTTGTGATGTCCAGGAGAACCAAGTTCCTACAGAAACATTACGCTTGTATCCGAATTTACACCATCGTATTCGTCCATTTAACGAGAGGACATACTTAAAGTTGATGAGTCATCATCAACCCAGAAAATCAAACCAGACGTATTAAGAGTACCTCATCATTGTTTACAGCCGAGCTCCCTCTGCCCCGGCCGCTTCTCTTCCTTCCGTAAACTACACGGCATCATCATCTGCCCTTCGATAAAAGAGTATGAGGAATGTAGTGGCAGAGGAACCAGAGTGCGTATACTGAGTTGTGTCATTCACTCTCGACTACTCGATCTCGACAAAGAGACAACTATGTGGTGCGCTTTGTCACTCCTATACGAATTGCAAACGCTCTCGCTATCGAAAGTGAAGGAAAAAACTCAGTATAAGCACTCAGAGTGCGTATACAGAGTGCGTATACTGAGTTTTTTCATTCACTCTCGATAGTGAGAGCGTTTGCGATTTGCATAGGAGTGACAAAGAGACAACTAGATGGCGCGCTTTATCACTCCTATGCAAATCGCAAACGCTCTCGCTATCGAAAGTGAGTGACAAAACTCAGTATACGCACTCAGAAGAACTGTGTGCTTAGTGCGAGTTTATTTGACTACTCGATCGCGTTAACGTAAACTCATTTTCCATAGGAGTGACAAAGCGCGCCACCTAGTTGTCTCTCTGTCACTCCTATACAAATTGCAAACGCTCTCGCCATCGAAAGTGAATGAAAAAACACGCACTAAGGGCCCTGGTCATAAAATTAGCATCTAACACGTGGAAAGAAAAGCAAGTAGGTAACTAAAGCCAGAAACTAGCGGAGCCTGGGAGGTCAAAATCTTGCTTGAATAGGTGTAATAATATGCAGCTATACAATAACAATAAAATAAAAATATTCAAAATAGCACAGTTACAAGTTAAACTAAGTGCACATTTGAAAATCTAGATCATTTTGGAGGGAAAATGGACAAGACAACTCTTGAAAAGTCCTCAATTTAGTTCAGAGTTTACATGCTATTGCCAATCTGTCTTAGTTATATATAAAAAAAATTTTTTTGGACTAAAGTTTAGATAGTTACTCATGAAGAAACTGGCAGACTGGAGAAACGAAGATAGGTACCTACATTCCTGACGAACGACTTCAAAGAAACTAACAAACGCTAGCCATAAAAATCGGCTTTGCATCAGATGGGTGAAGGAACCACTCGGACGCTGCAGTGCCTGGGGGCGGCAGTAGCCCTGTGGGTAAAACAATGGACTCTGAAGGGAGAGACCCACCCAGGTTCGAATCCTAGTGCAAGCATAACCTTAGTTTATTTTCAAAGTTAAATACATCTGCAAGCCAAAGAACTAGTACAAAAATTACGTTTCTAATTCATTATTTATTCGAATTTTATTGTTCTGTTTTTCTCGTTAGATTAGAACTCTTTATGTATATTATGTTAATATTTGTGTGTTCTACTGTGTCTAAGAACGAACTGTCTTGATTACGTATATCTGTTGATAGCAATTTTAGTACAGCGCCATCAAGTTATCTGTTCAGGTGGGCAAAATTGTAACTAACTTATAAATTGTAAATCCTGTTCCCCACTTTTTGTTTTATTTATTCACTTACTAAGATTTATAGATATGTTTTCATTAAAAGTGAAAGACGGGTTAAAATATTCTCATTTGTCTAGGTAAATTTCTCAAATGTTAGGTACCAAGGGTACTACGTACTAAATTATCCACTAGCGCCGCTATCAACTGAACGGATAAGATGGTGGCACTGGGTAATTTGACAATTGGGTATTTGACAAAATGTCAAATGAGTTACTTTTAAGACGGAATTATAAAATGAAGTCACATTTCAAAGCACTTTTTTATGTTTCATCTATTTAAAAAATAACTAAATGATTAAATGAAATGTAAATGATTAAAAGAGATACATTTTCCGAAACATTTTGCAATTTTATTTTTAATCGAGCATATCAAATAATTTATGGTTGATAGTGTCAAATACCAAATTAGGAGGTTTTCAGATAATCTGTGAGCACCCTCCTAACTCAGATTCTCACTCATGCTCGCCGGAAAAAAAAATAGTTTGGGTTTGAAGAGTTGACTTAAAAGATAATGTAAGATCTAAAAGGTATTTATTCAAATAACCACACATTGAATGGCACATGTGAGATGTGGTTGTACAATTTACACATCTCAATCTACAATCTTTCTTAATTTTACAACTTCCACACAAGACAATCACTTGACCTAGTCCCAAATTAGGATACCCTGGGCTATGGTAACCAGGCAAGGCCATCACAAACACCGAAAAACACGACTGAGGCCACTTGTACAAATGTATGGCGGTCGCCAATGCGAATCGACCTCTTACTTGGTAGCTACGGCTAGACCACTAAAGCAGTCGAGGCTGCCGGCCGCTTGTTTCGCGCTAGACCAAAATAATAATAACACTCACACAACAAAATGACTCAATTCTGTTAGTGCATTATAGTTCGATGACAGAAACACGGTCGGATCATGTGATGTGTTTTTTCATACCATTGACGCCTAGATTGCTTGATTTGAGTGCGCGCGTAGACTTGATGCGGCAATGAAACTAAATCGCCATGTTCATGCAGTTGTCATTGTAATACAAAGCATTAACAGAATCTAGGCCCTGGTCCCAAACTAGAATATCCTGTGCTATGGTAACCAGGCAAAGACATTACAAACAACTATAAACACCCAGACTGAGGCCATTATTTGGCATCCAATCCATACCTACATGTTGCTATACTTACAAAGGTTATAAAGTTATAAAGTTAGGTATAAAGTTCAGAAATCTTAGACTATTTTTATCACAAAAGAGTACAGATAAATTAAGACTGATCCTATAAATCTTCTAACATTAAATTCGATATAAACATTCTAGATTACAACACTATTTTATTCATCAGTAAGCAATAAAACAATAAAAAAATCAACACAGAATATCTTTTCTATGTGTTAAGTGCAGTGCAGTCGACAGCACGTCATCCTTCACATTTTAGTTGCAAAGTCGCCCGTAATGCAACGGAGTAGAGTGCATGGGTGTATACGATGATGTGCTGTCGACTGTACAATGTTAGCCACTGCCTGTGATATATAAGAAAAAGGCAGTTAAAACAAAAACTCCACTCTGTCCAATTTTTCCCAAATAATATTAAACCTAAAACAGTCGCTCCCTACAATAATAAAGATTCCATTACAAGAACCTTACCACCCTGTTACGCCCCCATGCAGAGTGCAGGCCATCTCTCAGAGAAACATGACATACATATTTCCTTCACCGTTAGCAAGTGAAGTGATCACGATCATCATCAGGCTATATTAGTCCACTGCTGGACATAGCCCTCCCCTAATGAGCGCCATAGCGCCCTGTCTTCAGCTTGCCGCAAGTGATATTGCCGCTAAATTCACAAATGTATCAAACAAAGAAAACATACATAATGAAAAAAAAATACCTTTTGAACGATATGGTGATAAAGTAGTTATCCGTAGATAGGATAAGGGGCGAAAATTTTTGCGATGTGTTACTGGTCCGACATCCATACATGGGTCAATATACGCTATTTGAATTTCTATGGTCCATGGACAAATATTATGTTAAACTTATTATATTATTGCGTCCTTATGCTTAAGAATTAAAGAATATGGTCTTTTATTTGGCCCACACACGATAATTGTTTAATTTAAGACATACCTAATCGTTAAAAATAGTTGCAAATGTATACTCCTCTGGCCTCCCCATTTCTAGATTATAATGATTTTATGGCGAGATATTTTTAGATACGTATGCCATTATGTTTTTTAAATATGATCATACGCTTTTATAAACATCGAAACATATTTCATCAAAATATACAGTAAAAAATTTATTAATATAAAGAAAAATAACTTACTTTCCTGACACGTTACAATAATGTCACTTCATCTGGCGAAACTCAAAGAAGTAAAATTTGACTTAAAACCGCAAAGGTATGTTTTTGTCCATGAACTACGCGCATACAATAGTGTTAAGTTAGAAACAAGATAATGACGTTGAGCGAAATTCCTTTATTATAGCGTCAATTTGCGATTCACTGTAGGAAAGCGTGTTTCTGCCAGTCGTTGGAGTATTTCCTCTGGCAAGTCTATCTTTTTGTATTTTATAGTTACGAAAATTGTATATTTGCACAATGCAATGCTTATTGTGTGTAGATGTCATGTATTACGTTATACGGTGATCAGAAAAGCGTGTGATATGTTTCTGTAGGTTTTGTGCGATTTTTTCACTCCTGTGGGCGTCACTCCTCTGGCATATTTCATATTTTATTTAATACGTGTCCCCTTTCTTAGATATAATCAATGGCCTGTTACTTCCCTGCTTTCATTTGTGACTACTCTGCCAATAGTGTCAGTCCTCTGGTAACACATTTTCCTCTGGTGCTTATAAAATTAAAAAAAAGGAAAATCTTCTGGCCCTCATCATTAAACATTTAAAAATTGTGTCAAATAGAGAAATTATCAACATTGAATGGAACAGATTACATTTCCTTCTGGGACACAAAAAAATCAAATACCGTATATTCACCCACATACATTCTGTGGCCTGGTGCTAATAGGGTCAATGTCAGTAATCCCCGTCCTCCCTGCATCCCTTTTAAAACTAACAATTTCTACTATACCGGTAGAAAGTCATACACCCTACACATCTCTTATTTGAAAATATTTTCGTTGCACTTACGCCCTTCTAGCACAAATAACTATGTACATTTTTCAATACTTTGGCATCAAAAGCTGATTTTGGACCAAATCTGACTTTGGCCATTTTAGCACCAGGCCACAGCAACAAACTTTATTCTACACAAAAAAGACAATACAAGTGTATTTATAGGCTAGCTTATTTCTATAGAAATTTCTTCCAGTCAACCAGATCCGTTGTGAAACGATTAATTTAAATAGGTAGGAGAGTGACGTGTGCATATAAAATAAATAAATATACATACATACCTAATATAAATATCGGAAAATAATAGTTACATAAACTACTTATGGGTACGGCCACACTATCGCGATAACGCGAAGATTTGCGTTGTCGTGACATGTCTGGCCAAAAAATTCGTCCTATCGCGAATCATCATTGCGAATACAAACACCCTTCGCGCCGCTGTCGGTAAAATGCCGCACATCAAAGGGTTTTATCGCGACAAAGTTCTAGCGGTTGGCTACACTTCGCGTGCATTATTTGACAGCGAGACTCCGATTGGTATGGACGTGTTTTAACTATGGATTGGAGCAATGAGAAGATAATTGAATTCATACAAATTAATTATTTTTGTGTATAGATTCCTCTTTTTAACATTTTTATTGTTGTTCAAATAATAAAGATGCAGTAAATAATTATGACGACCTCTGTGGTGCAGTGGTTAGCGCATCTGGCTACCATGCGAGAGGTCCCGGGTTCGAATCCCGGCTGGGGACAAAAAAAAAGAAACCCAGGTCTTGGATGTTTACATGTTTGTGACGTCGTTGTTTCTGGTTCCCACGACACAGGCTATCCTAGTGTGGGGCCAGAAGCAATGTATGTGCTTATATGTAAATGTTATGTTATGTTATTTACCGCCATGTAATACAGAGCAACTGCCTCTTCCATGATTCCCGCAAAATGAATTTGGCAATGTTCTAGATTGTCGCGACGCAGCGAAGGTTTATTTGATGTGGCCAAGCTCTTCGTCGTAGAGGGAACACGAAGTTTTGTCGCGTCAACGCGAACACGAATCTTCGCCTTCAAGTGTGGCCGTAGCATTACAAATTTTAATATGTACAGATATGGAATATACTACATAGAATAATGTATACTGATATACTATGGATAAATAATGTAATATAATACACACATAAGCTCACGCCTGTGTCCCAGAGAGCAGGGACTGCCACTTGCCACGATCCTGACAGCTCACTAATCAAAGTCACGATTATATTTATTACGAATGCTCGAATCATCCACCAAACTGTCCAAATCTCCATCGTCATCAGAGTCTTCATTTTTGACGATAATCTTCTTTAGAGTATTGGCTTGCATTTGTTCATCCTCGTCACTGGATGCGGTTATATCGTCGGGGTCGTAAACGATCCATTTGTGCACGACAGAATCTAGCGTGAGACTCATCCAAGGCTTATTGATTAGCTTTGCGAGTTTCACGTACACATATTGGCCTTTTGACGAATGCGTTGACAGTTTCGGTTCGACTACTCCGTATAGGTTGAGGTGAAAACCGTAGTCAGTGTCCAACAAATTCGTATTGAACGTCACTGACCTCGCATTGATCTCCAATTTGTAGTCTTCAACTCCTATAAGGCTGATCTTTAGAGTCAGGTATTTATCCTTCTGCCTCCAAAGTAGTCTTGGTTTTCTCAACACGTATTCTTTTGCACTCTTATTAGTCTCAGATACTTCACTACTCTGCGTCATTTCGGGCATGGAGTAGTCATCAGAATCTAATTCTTCAACCATATTTTTTGGCGATGAAACAATTTCAAAATCACTGAGTTTCGACGAACAAACCGGACTGTCTACTTCGACCCGATCTTCGATCTTTTCCAAAACTTTTGGAAGGTTGGCCGGTTCACTAATATCAGTTAGATGAGCTTTAGCATCTAGAGGTGCACAGTTGGACGTGGCTTGCTTGAAAATCGGTTTTAACTCATCAGGCGAGAACTGTACGTCCCAATCGTCACTGACATCTGAAGAAGAGAGTAAAGGCATAGATCTTATCGGTTTTTTTAAGAATATCTGGTCTAGACTTGGTTGTTTCATTTCTACAATTTCTAGACTCTTGTTGGTGTCAGTAATTGGTGTATTTTTGACGTCTGTTCCCAATACTTCATCCTCCGAATCAGATTTGGCGACTTCTTTTCTTTTGAAGTTCAGTTCCTCTAAAAACTCAATCTCGTCTTCATTTTTGCTAGCCAAATTGTATTCGGTCATCAAATTATTGATAACAATGTCTCTTTCTGTAGTCGTATCTATTAAAGCAATGCCATACTTGTGTCCCCCGGTGCATTCTGGTAATTCTTTTGTGAAATATTTGACGTAAAGTTCTTTCAAGTCATTGCTTCGACCTTCGTAGCACTGGTCGCAAAGCCAATTGGTGCTATACTCGCTCCAGGTATTACCAACCGGTTTGATACCGACTAGTCGGCATTCGATAGCCTGGAACGGCAGCTTTGTGATGAAATGAGCAGTAATTTCTCGCAGGTCTTTAACTTCAACATGTCTCCAGTCGCCGTGGTCGACAAAGAAACATTTAACTTTATGATCCTCGAGAACTTGGTCTATTCTTGCTCTATAATACATTGAGTCATCAGGAAACTTTGCCAAGACTATGTCGTCTTTTTGTGCTTTTGTAATCGCAACGGACTTCCCCTCTGTTACGTGTTTCTGTATTTCTTTTGTCAATAAGTCTAGGCAGTCTTCGAATTTCTCTAGTCGTATGAAAAACTTATCGGGATTATCGGCTGAGGCGAAATAAACCAAGTGCACGTCGTCTTTTTCTAAGTGTGCCCATAGTGGTCTGGGCCGTTCTTTAACTTCGACTTTTGCTACAGGAGCTTTCTCTTTTTGACACTCAACTTCGATACCATGTCTTTCACAAAGCTTGTAAAGCTTTTTTACATGATCAGGGTTGAGCTCGGCGTGTGTTTTGAGCAATTCTTTTTTTATACTGTAATGGACAACCGTCTCTTCCGAAGACGATAGGTCCTGACACGCTTCCAAGTCACTCACCAGAACCGTATTGCCCAGAGTCATCACAACTTGAGCTCTCATATAAATATTTTCGTTCTTTTCTGTAAGTCTTTTTAACTGTTGTCTGGCCAGCTCTGAGTATGTGATATCTCTGTCTTTCGGTTGTAAGCCAGCCAGTTTTACTTGCACAACATAAGTGTCGACTTTCTTCAGCTCTTCAGGCAAATGGTAAAGGTGCACATCTCTGGTCCTTTCCCATTTACCTTCGTCGATCAGATTAACCAGCACGTAGTTGGGTTTACCCGAATTGTCGTACCGGCTTAGGACTTTAGCAACTTGGCACCTTTCGAAAAAGTTCTCTCTGATCGCCACAGCGCATACGTCTCCGACTTCTGGATCACCGTGGGGTCGTTTGTTAGCTTCTTTTGTATAGTACATTCCCATCTTTAGTAGGAGTCTGCTGTATGTCTGTGCGTACTCAATAGCTTGGTCGTTTACGATATGTGAAAGCAATCTGGCTGAGTAACCGGTAGCAGTGTGGTAGTGAAGAATTTTGAAAGTTATTTGGCCGATCTTTGGCACCCACTGTTTAGGCTCGTCATAGTCTTTGAAAAGAGTATGCCTCTCTCGGCAATTCCAGATGTCTGGACATTCTCCAGCAGCTAGAGTATAGTCACAGATGGGGACTAAATTTTTCGCTTTGACAGCGTCTTTTTCGGACAAGACTTTGTCGCAAACCGTGTCGAGGGAAACCGGTAATTCCTTTGTAAATCTTTTGATAAAATGGAGAATCTTCGGTAATTGCTCCACATTACTTACGTCGAGCAGAATGTTTATTTTTACATTTTCGTTTTGCTCTTTGAACATTGACGGGTAATGGTCGATGAGGACCGAGAATCTGCGACTGAACATAGAGAACAGATTTGGTAAGGAATAATGCAACAAGTTGTGAGCATTTGTGGTGTTCAGTTTGATAAGATTGCTGTCACAACACACTAGAACAGGACCTACGAGAGGCACGTTATAATCCACCCAGTTTTTGCTCAAACTGTACAACTCTTCAACTGTCTCACAGGTTTTACCTGCAAATACAACGTGCTTATGCTTACGCAACATTTCAGCTATTGTGTCAACTTCATCGTCCGTTCGGCAGACTATAACAGTCCTTTTAGATGTATCGATGGAACGCATAAAGGCCATACATGCATCGGGTTTGTTTTCCTTTGACACAAATTTCACGGCCATGCTAGTTTTCGAATACAAAACGCATTCTTGGAACGATCCAATGCAAATCATCGGGTTCGGCGCCTTAGCTGCAAGATTCTCCATGAAATCGCACCAGTTTCGCGATGCAACTACATATTGTACAGTAAGGACTTTGTCGGCTCTGTTATGGAGCATTTTCTTTATCTTTACCAGGACATACTTGATTTCATTCATGTACACGTCGCTGAGTCTTTCGCAGTCATCTAGAACGAATGTGGTCAATCTTCTCAAATCCAATCCGAAGTCAGTTACGTTCAAAAGGCGCACCAGAGCCGAGGGAGTACACACGAAAATATCGCATCCATTCAGAATTGACATCATGAGCTCTTTCTCGTTAATTCCAGCATAACACGAAAGAACTACTTTTTCGTGCCCCAGAAATCTTTTGCAAAGTCTTTCTACGTGTAGTACAGATATTGCAGTCGCGCAAGTTATTACGGCGATTGGCCCAACGCTCCCTGGTATATCATTTTTGTCGAAATCAGTGACTAAACGACAGACAGCTGGTACAAATCCCAGTGTCTTCCCGCTTCCAGCTGGGCTAACAAGGAATATACTGTGGCCCCGCAAGATAGATGGCCAAGTGATGGTTTGCAAAGTCATAGGTTGTTTCACAGAAAAGTCCTTGAGAGCTTTATGTACAAATTGATTGAAATTTACTTCGCTCATGTCATAAACGGGTTGTATACGCTTTTCCTGTTTGGTATGCACCATCAGGACTGGACTCACAAGTTTCTCTACAAATTTAGAAACGGATGCGTCCCGATTTTTAAATGGGTTGACGTGATTTTTATCCGACGTAACTTGCTTTAGAGTTGTTGGCATGTCTTGAGGTGGGAAATCATTGTCTTTCAGGTTTAACCTCTGTTCTATGGAGGAAAGGGTAGATTCGTCGGAATCTGAGTCTTTTTTATGCCTAAATAAATGTCTGGTTTTGACAAAGCTTTTCGCCTTTACATCTTCGTCGCTAGTAGAAGTCATGTCTTTTGGACTAGTGTCACTAGTAGTTGACGAGTTATCGCATTCCTGCGACTTTTTGCGTATTTCCAGCTTTTTCTTTATAAAATTTGAAATCGGAGTGGAAGTTGAAACATTTGGTTGGTTCTTATGTAAGGATGAATTGAGGGTGCCATTTATAGAAGATGACTGAGTGTTATGAGCATTGATCGCGGATCTAGCGTCGCACAATTTCTTTTTTAGTAATAAACTGTTTATCTTATCTCTTTGTGACAAGCAAGACCGAACCCCAGTATTATCTTCTGTCAACAGTTTTGGAGTTTTATTTAATTCTCCAAAACTAGCTTCAGGCAGAACAGTAGTTGGACTCACTGTACTCTTCTTAGTTTTGAACTCAGAGTAAGTTTTAGGCGGACTCCAGTGAGTTTTATCTTCTCTTGAGTCTACAATAATTTTATGGCGACCTGTGTTCAAATCACCATTACATTGATTTGCCTTTACTTGTGGCACAATTTTATTACTTAAAGGAAAACCTACTTCAGAATCTAAACCTTGGAGACCATCGTCTGGTTCTGTTTCTGCTGTGTCTTCGATCTGTTCAGACTTGGTGAATTGGCCCTCAAAGGATTGATCTACGGGTAGTTTTGGTACAACCTTAAGGACCAGCGTATCCTGGTTGGTATCAGGTGGTCCATAGGCGACGCGCGTTTCCGTTCTTGAGTCGTATTCCGGAATGATACGCTTCCCGTTTTTCTTGTTTGCTGCAAAATAGTTTTTGATATAGTGTAACATTGATGCAAGATTAATATTATATTAAGTGCCTAATAGTAAATCCCATCAGCGCAACAGTAGTTTGACTAAGGGACCAGATTACTGATATGTTGAAGTGCTTGAATATTTTTTTTAGATGGAGTATGGTTGTCCAACCTACAAACAACATTCAGATGATCCTGATTTACAGAAAGATAATGATCTGAAGTCTTTAACAAACAGATTTGAAAGCTGTATCACACTAGTGATTTGCGAGCGATTTAAAAGCGAGGCGAAATGTGCAGCGAGCTCGCCGCCATTGCCGAGTAAAGTTGGTCGCACATTTATCCGCATCGTACGCGTCGCACTCGCGGAACGCGCCGCATTTAACAATTCGTTGTATGCAATGATATGAAATCTCGCATATTTATCCGCACCGTACGCGCCGCATTTCGTAAAATACGGTAGGCATCCGAACTCCGAAGGAAGAATTCTGATGACGTCATATAATGCGGCGCGTACAGTCGACAGCACATCATGGTATACACCCATGCACTCTGCTCCGTTGTATTACGGGCGACTTTGCAACTAAAATGGGAAGATTGACGTGCTGTCGACTGTACGGGCGCGTGCTGCCACTCAGTGTTGCCTCATTCGGATCCGAAGAGCTGAATATGCTCCATATAAGTTCCTTTTTGAATTAATGTTGTGGTTGGTGGGTAAAGTTGGGGGCGGGGAGTAGGCGTTGGGGTGTATGCATGGGGGCACTATAGGAACCCAATTGGACGCAAAAACAAAAATCCTTATAAAAAAAATTTTTTGGACTTTTTTATTTTAATTTTTTTTTTATTCTTGCATTGTGTAGGGACAATCTATGGGAGAAAAAAAGGTCCCATAACTTGGTACCGTAAAACGCACCGTTTTCGAGTTATGATTGAAAAACGAAAATCCACGTCTCGAAAATTTTACAAGTGTCGGAAAGCAGTAGCTGTATAGCCTTGGGGGCGATTTTCTTTTCTTTTTTTTGGCTGGGCATGGATAAGGGAGGTCTTGAGGAGCAAAAAAGGTCCCGTAGCTTGGTACCGTAAAATGCACCGTTTACGACGACATTGCCGACGCAGTAAACTGTTAACTGTATACCCAATGGTAGTAAATGGTACATGGCTACTGCTTTCCGACACTTTTCGAGACGTGGATTTTCGTTTTTCAATCATAACTCGAAAACGGTGCGTTTTACGGTACCAAGTTGTGGGACCTTTCTTGCTCCCATGGATTGTCCCTACACAATGAAAGAATAAAAAAAAAATTTGCAAAAATTTTCGAAGTCATAACTCGACAACAAACAATCTTACTAAAAAAAGTCAATGAACAAAAACGTATTATTTTAGCGTTTTAGACCGATTGCAAAAAGGAAGAAAAAAAGGTAAAAAAAATAATTTTTCTAAGTCCTCGGCCCATAGCGCCCCCAAGGCTACATACACCCCAACCCAACAATTTGTTCCATAGCACAATGTCACCGCACCGTTTCACACCAAAGGCAAGAAAAAACTGCAAAAATTGTTGGCAACACACAGAAATGCGGCGCGTGCGGTGCTGATAAATGTGCGACCCAATTTTAAAATGCGGCGCGTGCGGCGATTGCGGCGCGTGCGGTGCTGACAAATGTGCGATCAACTTAATTGCGCAGCGTGCAATCGACATTTTGAACACTCAGTTGAATTGACAAAATAGATTCATCTGACGAGGAAATACTACTGCTTGCTTTGTTACTTCGAAGACGTAGAAAACATGAGCAGATAGAAGTCAACGACGACTCTTGGAGCATTCATTATCAAGTAATCATGTGGGAGAGACTGAGTCTATATATCACATATACAGGGTGGAGTTTCGAGACGGGTCAGTGAGGGCAGGTACCTTAATCGTTATAGTTACAGGAAAACGTTCCTTGGAGACCATCACCAACTTTTTAAGATATTATGAACTGCATTCACAGATTTTGGAGAGAACGTACAGTCACAGAATACATAATAGTACAAGTACAGAAGATTCACTCCGCAAAATCTTTTAAAGATAATGGAACTCGAGCAGCGATAGAATTAGGTGCAATTCAGATCGCACGGCGCTACAAAACCTACGGTTATATTCACCTACACCGTTGCCTCTCTTTCTATCGTGTAACTCTTACCTCTTCTGACGCCTTAAGGATATCTTCGTTGCATGAATCTTAATCTTTTATTACCAGTTAACTTTTGTAAACCAATGACGTTCTAGATAAACCTAGGCTAGGTATTAGTAGTAGTTGTTGTTGTTGTTACACTTTATTGCACAAAAGAAAATACGTACGTAAGAAAAGTAGTATGTAGGTAGATCAGAAAACTATTTTACTTTTACAATGTAGGTATGTATAAGTACTTCAACGTAAGAAGATAGCCCTGCAGAATAATTTAGAGTGTTCCTCGTTTATGAAACTCGGTAAGAACCATCCTCGTCCTTTTAAAAAAAAACTTAAAATAGAATTAGCGAAATTGGTTCAGCCGCTCCCGAGATTTGCGCTTAGCAAGACATTTAGCGATTCATTTTTATATTATAGAAGATATCAAACATAACTTTACAAACAAACAAACGAAACACGTCAACTATTTTGCTAAAATTGTCTTTAAATTTAATGGGTAGGTAACGAATTCATAAAATAATTAGATTTATACCTAACTATAGGTTGTACTTAGTACCTACACACCTATTTCTCTAACCATATTATGCTATTGATTGAACAGACAAAAATTGTACCTAAATCCACTTAGGTACAATTTTTGTCTGTCTGATAGGTACTTATAACGAAACAGATCGTCAATTTCAAACCTGAGAAATTCCTTTAATTCTAATAAACTCGTATTTTTGTAACCTAAGTATCACGAATGAAAATTTCATAACAGCCACTCGCAATCCTTAAACACGGATTGCGAGTGGTTAGTTAGCAGGTCAACACTGCAAAGTATTTTTTGCCTCTTATGTTTCTCCATTTTTAAAGGATCGGTCGGATCGGCTACGAACAAAACTCGCGTGCGCGTCACTGCTCGCTCGTGAGTCCCTACCTATTATTCCATCTGGATGGGCGGCCGCATGTACTTACGTTTTCGATACCTACACGCTCAGTGGAACAGGCCTGGTACACTCAGCGAAAAAAATTCTGAAATACAAAAAAATATTTTTTTTATGCCAATCGATCCTATTTCGTGTGTGGATCAAAAGACTCTATGGGACCATTCAAGGTTTGAGTACCAGAAATGACAGAAATCGCCAAAAATTTCATACATTTCGGTAAGCGACTCAACCTTCTACATTGGCCAAACTTTTTATTGCCTCATGTCCTGGACTTAGATACGGTGGTCGCTATTTTAACCTATATTGAGCTTATCCAGAAATATCGTCCAGATGTGTCGCTATTGAAGTGGGTGTTTCCCACTCACTTGTGTTAAAGACATGGAAAAAATACGGCTCTTTTATGCTATCGAGAGGGGCGCATAGGCCGGGTGGTAATGTTCGAAGACTTACCTTTTGTCGGTGGCTAAGAGAAAAAATAAGAAGTAGAGATCATGAATTTTTAAAGTACATAATTATGGTCTGACGAAGCAAATTTTTCCAATAACGGTATGTACAACCGACGAAACCATCCTTATTGATCTAGAGAAAAGCTTTAACTGTTGGTGTGCTCTAATGTCGAACCGTGTCGTAATGGTGGAATACTATGAAGGCACTCTTGATTTCGCTGTGTATAACGAAGTCATTTTAGAGAATCTTTAAAACCAGTTGGATGAATGGCCCCTGACGGAATTGCGAAAAGTTTATTTTCAACAAGATCGCGCACAGCCACATAACAGCCGTCGTACGCGTTTAAATTTGAACACACAATTCAAGGCACAGTGGATAGTCCCGATCTAACACCTCTCGATATTTTTTTTGTGGGGACACCTACAAAACGAAGGGAATTATGACAGTGTTTGTCTACAAAAGGAATTATGAGTGTTCAGGAGCTAAAAGAGGCTTTATTTCGTATTTTTAATAATATCAATCCAAGAAAATTATTCGGCTGGTACTAGCTCAGTACAAAAACGAGTACTGATGTATTCGCGAAAACGGCGGTCATCTTGAGCAGTTTATTTCCTAGAACACCTATTTTTAAGTTGTTTTAAGTTACGGTAGTTTTTGTATTTAAATTTCAGTTGGATTGGATTGATTGCCAAAATAAATAATAATTTCGAATTGATTTTCGTTTTTCAGTACAAAATGTATGAAAAAAGTTTTTGGCCATTTCTGAAATTTCCAGTACTCAAACCTTGAATGGTGCCATAGTCTTTTGATCCCCACACGAAATAGGATCGATTGGCATAAAAATATTTTTTTTTTATTTCAGCATTTTTTTCGCTGACTGTACATTTTCTCCAAATACTGTGAATGCAGTTCATAATAATATATGTAAGAAGTTGGGCATGGTCTTCTAGGAACGTTTTCATGTAAGAATAAAGATTAAGGTACCTGCACTTACCTGTATTTTTGTAAATGTTTCATATTACATCAGTGTTTTTCCAGGTAACAATAAAGAATATTATCACCGGACAATTTTGAATGTTAGTTATAAATAACTTTGTATCTATTGCATTAGACTGCTTTGTTGGTCTAGCTGTCAGCTACCAAGACAGGTCATGGGTTCGATTCCCACTGAGGGCTGCTTTACTTTTGTACAAATGGCCTCAGTTTGGGTGTATTTCTGTGTTTGTAATGACTGGTTATCATTGTACAGGGTATCCTAATTTGGGACCAGGTAAGGGATTGTGTTGTGTAGGAGTTACTAAATTACTAAAGGTGGTTGAACCTCTAAATCATGTATCTTTCACACATATCTTTCCTATAACTAATGTGCAGGGTGGACTGTCAAACGCAATTCAATAGCAGTGTCAACAGTGATAATGGGGGCGACGCTGCATCGCGTCGCTGCACAATCGCATCGCTTTCAAATCGTTAGTGTGATAGAATAATAGTAAAACCAAATTCACCTATTTTCTTTCTAACTTGAACTGCTTCATGTTCTTCTTCAAATGAGTTTGACTGTTTAGAAGTCGTTGTCCTTTCTGGATTAGAGTTTTCATTAACCAAAAGTAACTCACAATTGATACCGTTTTTAGAAGGTTTTTCTTCGTATATTCTGGTTTCTTTGATCAGTTGCAATCCTTTGACGGGAAGCGTTATTTGTTCTTTATTAGTAACAATGGGCTGGTGATCTATTTCAGTAGTACTGGAAGACAAGTCATGGCTATTAACACTATGACTGTGATTCTCAGAGACATTGTGTTTTTTTTGTAGCAGTACTGGAGCAGCAAGAGATGATTCGGAATTCTTGGAAAGACTATTGGCTTCTGTAGACTTGTTCTGTTTTGCTATATCCAGCAGCATCTTTTTAGTATCTTGAAAGAATCTAGCAGGGTCTTGATGACGTATGTCAGATCTTGTTTTGTTTAAGTCTGATGTACTGAAGCCAGGGCGCCTTGGTTCAAAGGCTTTGCTTCGTGCCTCCTGTCCACGGCCAATAGAAAAATCATCAATATCAATATCTTTGCACTGTTGGAAATCCAATTGTTTTCTTTCCAGAGTTTTCTGTATATTTTCAGATGTTAATGGAAGGATTTTTCGACGGCCCTGGCGTGTTTGGTCACATAGTAGGTCCTCCAAGTCTCGGTTTGCTTGCACAGTTGATGTGCAAGCATTTAGGGCATTCAGTTTGCCAGTGCGGTCATTGGTGTAGTACTTTTCCAAGGCCCTGAGTACACCTAATGTTTCGTACTGGTTAAGGCGAGTATTCAGCTGAAAAGTAGTCAGTTCGTGAAGGAATGTGTTCTCATCATAGTAAGCAAACTGGGTCTTCCTTAGAACGTTGGAAAAATCCACAAGGTTTCCTTTAGCATCCAGAACGACAACTTTACCGTACTTGTGGATGCTGTAGTCGAAAATGGATGTTCTGTGAAGAAAGAGCTATTATCAGTGAAAATTGTAATGTATGAACGATGTAAAAGGGGAAGCGTATTACTGATCTTTAATGGAGTATGTATCAAAAGACGTGCACAAACAATGTAGAAGGATAAAACAAACCTGTTGTCGTCATACATTGGACTAAACCAAACACACTTCGATTTGAGAAGCAAATCATCCATAACATTGACGACCCCACGGCACCATTCTTGGGTATTGCAAGTCTCTATGGTTTCCTCCAGCATATTGATAGTGGTATCCAATGGCAGGATGCCGTAAACACCAACTTGTTCGAACAAATGCTGCCGGCACGCGGCACCTTCGGATGATGGAATTACTTCTACCCATATTAAATGCGGGTTCAAGTAATGCAGCACCTTGACTTGATAGCACTCTGACTCCATCGTTTTAGATCGAGAGTATCTCTGTAGTACCTAGCATCAGCCGATGTTGAACATTTTGGGAAAATCGCACAGTTCGCAAAAACAATTCAAGTTTTATCCACAACGATTAGATTCTCACCACAGAACACAGACGAATAAGGGATACTAACACAGAACACCTATACCCCAGATTCTCACAAAGACACAACAATGTTGCAAGCTGCGTACAGACCACAGAACACCTAGTACAGACAGACAACCAGGGTTGGATTTAGGTACGTTGAAAGGGAGAGCACAAAAAAACAAAAAAGATAGTATTTTCAAGTATTTTGTACAAAATTATAGTATTTTTGTGTTTCGATCATATCGCCTCTATTCAGACGTTTTTTCCTAGGCGTGGATTCTCTCGGTATTTCGTCATTTTCATCCCCGCCCCCAACTTTACCCACCAACCATTCGTTTCAATTTCGATTCGAATGAACATGAAAAAATGAATGCACTCACACAAAAAAATGCACTCACGACGAGACTACTTTATGCACAATCGTACCAACAGAATAATAAATAAAAGGAAAGTATCGAAAGAAAAAAAAACAAGAGACGTTTTGTACGAAAAATGATGGAAAACGGCTAATTATAGACTGTTTAAAATTATAGTATTATGTACTTACTAAAAACACAGCGTTGTTTTGAAGAATGCGTCTTGTCTTTCCCGTTATTGTAGTTTACTAATCTGTGTTCACCAGTAAGTTTCGGCCTTTACGATCTTTATTTGACAGGCTGAAAAATTATTCTGTGAAATCAAATGTATCTGTGGTCATAGCGTAATTTTCTTGTCTTCTCGTTGACATCGAAAAAAGTTTAAATTCAATAAAATCTTTCCGAAAGTTCGTTTTGTGAACTAAAGAGTTTTTTTTTTTGAGTGAAAGAATATAGTGAAACCAGAGTGAAGTGCTCGATTGACCGCGTGTTTGCTACAACTTTTTTGCGACCTTTCCAAGGAGGACTCTTCGCGCCATCTTGATTCTCCCGGGGAGAAACGCGGCTATTCCTCATCGGGCGACGAGCGCTCACCTGACTCGGAATCGGAGGGCGTAGCCTCTCGTCCGCCGAACAAAAGGACGAGGAAGGTAAACGTCGACCCAACACTCATTGCGCAGGTGAGTCATTTGACAAATTTTTTACAACATTATATACCTGCACCGGCTACAAGAGCAGAACAACCCGAGCCCACATTCCTAACGCTCAAGACAGCCCCGAGGGAAATCGATTTGGGCAACGTAAGAACAATCACCGATAATACAAAATCGGTTAGATGCGCGCCACCAGAGAGAGTTGAGGAGATAGACATCCTCCAACATTTCGGCAGGGAAGAGTGGAGAGAAGTAAAATACAACAAGGCCCTGCAGGCCCTTTTGGCTAAACCTGGCTTTATGGAACTTAAAGTTAACGATGAGCTCTGCCACCTTAACAGGGGCAAAGACTACTTGCTCAGCACCGAAAGGTGTATGGCCGGGTTATCCTTTGGACTGCTCGAACAAAAGAGCATAATTAGAAGCAATCTGCAGGAGGTTGTTACATGGGCGGCCACAACACCTCAGGAGCTTACACCACAGGCCTTATACGACAAGGTAATGGGACTTTTTGGGCCAGGCTCACATTATAAAAATACAGAGTTGATGCTGCAGGTCGCTTGCGGAAGAAGGGCCGAAGCCATTGAGATAAGGAGGGAGCGCGTCATAAACCTCCAGGCTACATTAAGGAGGGTACCACCGAGCAACGAACACCTGTTTGACCAACAAAGCTTGGCACCAGTGATCCAATCACTGGGAGGCACTAGTCAGTGGCTTAATATGCCAGTATATCTAAAGAATAGGCCGAGCCAATCAATACCGAGGAAACGTTCACTGGAATCTACTCCATCAACATCACAGGCAGGACAGAGTTCACCTTTTCAGCCTCACCAGAGAAACAGGGGCACTCCCAACGAGGTTCAAGAAGGATGTTAAGCCCAAGAACAATTCATTTCGCGCCAAAGACAAGAAATGACTATCGGCCTATGCCATTCAGAGGAGGTTGCTTACAGAACTGCCTTTCAGCATGGCGAGCACTCGGAGCCAACAATTTCATAATGAAGATAGTATCGGGGGCCCGGATCCCCTTGGCATCCAAACCTCCTCTGAACTACCCCAGCTCAAGCCTTTTAAGGAACTACAGTACCAAGGTAACACCAGAAATGACTACAACAGTGAACAAGTTGAAGGAACAACATGTCCTAGAAACCATAGATCAGGTGAGCCCAAGCTTCCTATCAAAGATGTTTTTAATACCAAAGAGCAGTGGTGGACTTCGTCCCATTTTCGATCTTCGGGGATTGAACAGGTTTGTCAAGACCAAACATTTTCAACTTATATCAAATGCGTCAGTTCCGGAATTTGTGCAGGACAGGGACTGGATGGTAAAAGTGGACATCTCAAATGCCTACTTTCACGCAAACAATCCAAGAGTACCAATCGCAGAGTCGCATCGCTGCTACCTGCGAATGGTTTACAAGGGCGAAATTCTGCAGATGACATCCCTGCCATTTGGCCTAGCGTCTGCCCCCCGTACCTTTGCAGCGCTAACAAACTGGATCGCGGAGATCCTTCGGGCCAAAGGAACTCGAGTGCTAGTCTACCTAGACGACTTCCTCCTGGTTCATCAGGACCAGTCCAAGTTGGCGTCTCAGACTTCGGAAGTCGTGACTCTCTTGGAATCGCTGGGATGGCAGGTAAATTATCCAAAGTCAGTTCTAAAGCCGGTCCAGCAGCTCGAGTATTTAGGTATAACTTGGGACACGAAACAAAACCTGATGTTCCTAGCGGAAGGAAAGACAAGGAAGGTACAAGGTTCTATCCAAAGGCTACTAAGCAAATTCAGAAAATTCTAGGGCAGTTAAACTTCGCCAACTTTGTGATACCGAGAGGCCGTCTGCACTGTCGATACCTTCAGATATTTCTCAAAACCTTCAGACAGAATACAAAGACCAAACGAGTATTACCTCCACGAGTGGTAACAGATCTAGGTTGGTGGATACAAGCAGTCAGGGAGAAATCCGCCTTACACAAGAAATCAGGCACCCATTTCCTAACGATAGATGCAGCCGATTCAGGCTGGGGAGCCCAGCTCAACGAGACACTGATGTCGGGGACATGGACAGACGAGCAGAAGAGATGGCACTCGAACTTGAAAGAGCTGTTCGCAGTATATGTGTCGATTCGGAGTCGGTCACATTGCTTGAAGAATGCTCACATACTAGTCCAATCCGACAACCGGACGCTAGTGTCCTACATTCGGAACGAAGGGGGGACTCACTCCCTGGGACTCCTATCGTTGACAAGCAAGTTGTTGATGCTGACAGACGGGCTGAAGATTCACCTGTCAGCACACTACCTCCCGGGGAGGTACAACTGCATCGCCGATCACCTCTCACGGGGACGGCGGCTACCGGAGTGGCATCTTTTGCCCACAGCAACAAACCAATTATTTCATTGTTGGGGCACTCCAGACGTCGACCTCTTCGCGTCTGCCGAAAGCGCAGTGGTCAAAAGGTACGTCTCGCTAGACTGCAGAGATCAATCAGCACACTTCTCGAACGCCTTCAACCGAAGGTGGGATTTTCGCCTCGGGTGGATATTTCCACCTCTCAACCTAATGCCTCTGATAAACAAGATGCAAATAAGTGAGGATAGAATAACCTTTTGGCCAATTTTTGGATCAAAGACAGACTCTGATAAACACAGACAGTCAGGCTGGACACTACTAAAGCACCCCAACCGAGCGGTGTGCCCTGTCACAGGGATTAAAAGATAATCATGCTTTCCCAGCCAAGACGAGACCAAGGATTGACAGCATTGTTTGTATCCATAGAGGGTCAACCCCGGCCGGCATCCAAGACGGTAATTGGGGGCTGGGTACGAACAGTTCTTAAGGATGCAGGAATAGCTGCGACCCCAGGGTCCTTTAGAGCAGCAGTAGCCTCAGTAAGCTGGGTGAAAGACCACCCAATGGACGAGATCCTTGCAAGAGGGAATTGGAAAAGTGAAAATACTTTTAAAAAGTTCTACCGCAGAGAAGTAATAAATAGATCAGGAACTAAACTACTTTTCAAAAACTTTCAGCCACAATAAGAGACCAGAATGATGGCTGCATTCCCTATAATATCTATTTAAAGTGGTAGTAATATTGGTAATATGTTTATTTTATAACTTACATGATTGAACTATTGAAGTTTTTAAGTTACAAAAATATTGTGTTGATTATTTAAGTTGATTGGATACTTATTGAAATATAGATAGTAAACTGGTTATTTCTAATTTTACAAGGTATTTCAATTATCAACTTTGTTAAACATTGTTTAACTCACATAGCGTAATTTGTGTTATCACCAGCAGATATCAGACACGTCTTCAAAACAACGCTGTGTTGTTAGTAAATACATAATAGATAATTTTGAATTACAACAAAATTAATATTATGTGTTGAAAGAAAAACACAGCGTTGCAGGAATACCTTCCTGGTGAAGACACTATGACCACAGATACATTTGATTTCACAGAATAATTTTTCAGCCTGTCAAATAAAGCTCGTAAAGGCCGAAACTTACTGGTGAACATAGATTAGTAAACTACAATAACGGGAAAGACAAGACGCATTCTTCAAAACAACGCTGTGTTTTTCTTTCAACACATAATATTAATTTTGTTGTAATTCAAAATTATCTATTTTGTTGTACTCTCCCCAGTTATAGATAGTATATAGTACGAAGCATGAAATTAGAGTATAAATACTATAATTATAGTATGAAATCAAACCCTGCAGACAAAGACAACCACAACCACGACACACAGCACGCAGCACCAATACATCCATGCGCAGCACGCACCAGTGTTGCCAGATACGAAACCTGCAAATGCGGTACTTGTACTTTAAAAAAGCGGATTTTCAGCAAAAAATGCAGATTTTTTTATCATTATAATATGATGACGGACGCGATTCATTTCGAATTCTTCATATGGCCACACTCTGACTGTCAAACTTAGGTATTGGGTGCAAGTAGTACAGCTCAAACATTTTGATGCTCGTCCCAGATTTAAACAAGAAAAAAACTTTTGTTTCTATTCAACATAATTTTACCTATGTTTTAGTATGTACATACGAGTAATAATGTTTTAGAGCAAACATGAATTATTTCTTGTTGTAAGGTCTGTCGGATGACGAAAATGTTAAACGTCAGATCGAAGACTTAGTCAAAGAACTCAAAGATGTTGAGATAAAAGATATGAATCAGATTTTGATTATGGTTCAGCATTAATAAATGTGTATAAGTTTATGTGGTGCATCTTTATTATCCCTGTTTTTGGTGGAGTGGAAATGTTGGTTTTGATGTAGTTAATGTTTTCTTTTTGTTTATATTTATTTATGTTTGGACAAAATTCATTGGAGACTCCAAACTAATTAAACAAACAATCAAGTTAAGCCAAAGTATCAAGATGGTTTATTCAGACGATATGCAGGGTTATCAACTAAAAGATTTTTAAATTTCCCGCCAAAAGCTTGAGCCACGACTCATTTGTCGCACTCTACCTCTAATCAATCAATAATCTGCAAAATTTATTTAGAGTCTGACAAGCGAGTCCTGGGACGCGATTTATTTCGAATTCTTCGTATGGCCACACTCTGACTGTCAAACATAGGTATTTCAACTGCAAGTAGTACAGCCCAAACAGTTTGATACTCGTCCCAGATTTAAACAAGAAAAAAACTTTTGTTTCTATTCAACATAATTTTACCTATGTTTTAGTAGTTATGTACATACGAGTAATAATGTCATAAAGCAAACATGAATTATTTCTTGTTGTAAGGTCTGTCGGATGACGAAAATGTTAAACGTCAGACCGAAGACTTAGTCAAAGAACTCAAAGATGTTGAGATAAAAGATATGAATCAGATTTTGATTATGGTTCAGCATTAATAAATGTTTATAAGTTTATGTGGTGCATCTTTATTATCCCTGTTTTTGGTGGAGTGGAAATGTTGGTTTTGATGTAGTTAATGTTTTCGTTTTGTTTATATTTATTTATGTTTGGACAAAATTCATTGGAGACTCCAAACTAATTAATCAAATAATCAAGTTAAGCAAAGGTATCAAGATGGTTTATTCAGACGATATGCAAGGTTATCAACTAAAAGATTTTTAAATTTCTTGCCAAAAGCTTGAGCCACGACTCACTTGTCGCACTCTACAACACCGATTGTTCTTTTTCCGTTTAAAGGTTTTATATGTTTATTCATACCAGGATATGATAATTTATAAATAAAACGGGTTATATCAGTGAAAAAAAATGCCTTAGTGTAAAAAATAGCGAATGTGACTTTTATTCGAAGGAAAATACATCTCCAGCAAAGGTAGCACGAGGACACGAGTCGCGCGCGACAACGTCAGAATTTGACAGTTAATGTACTGGAAAGTCGCGACTTTTGACGTTGTCGCGCGCGCCTCGCGTCCTCGTACAGTCGACAGCACATCATGGTGTACAACCATGCACTCTACTCCGTTGCGCTATGGGCGACTTCGCAACTAAAATGTGAAGATTGACGTGCTGTCGACTGTACTACCTTTGCAGCCAGACTCTTCGATCTCTTCGTTATAAAGATGTAAATGTGTACACAGATTATTGCACCAAACGGAAACCGACTTGTTGAAAGTGGAATGAACATGACATTAAAACAATTTCGAAAAAAGCGGAACCGCGTTACGGCCTAGCCACGGGGATCGGCGGTGCGGCGGGCGGGGCGGCAAACTGAAACAAACTCATAGAAATGTACGGAGCAAGCCACGCGGAGCGGCGAACGGCGGCGCGACTGGCGAAATGTACCGAGCGGCGACTGGCGGCGACTGGCGGCGCGGCCGGCGAGTGAAACAAACACATGAACAAGTACGGCGCAAGCCACGGCGTCGAGCGGCAGTCGCGGCGACTAGAGCAGAGATCAAACGAGTTTAGTTGTTTTCGCCGCGAATAATAAATACCGAGACTGTTATTGCTGAAATACTAACAAAATGGGGTATATTTGTTACTTTGATAAAGAACATAATTACCTACCTAAAAATTATTTAATTTCATGAAACATTAATATGCAGAGTAACATTTAATTAACTGACCATATTTTAGCAGCGATATTTCTGAAAAAATGTAGTTATGAAAAAAATTAATTGATACCTACTATCATTCTCCAAAATATGGTCAGCTTAATTAAATGGCACCTATGTATTAGATAAATTTTTCAGCGGCCCTTAAAACTCTAGCTGCATTGACTTTTCTTCCAATCCTGAAGAATATAATTCGACAATAATTCTAGTAGACTCGAAAAATGTTTCGGTGGAAAAATGTGGAATTCTCCATAGTATACCTCGATTCCTATTAAAATCTATGGAGTAGATTACGCTCTTCCAAATATTATGTATTGAACAAGAAAAAATATTACTTTGAGATAAAGATATTTCGCTCTTGACCGGTCTGCCCTACTCAGCCCTACTAGTCGCGGCGGCAAACGCGCCTGCCCGTGGCCGGCAAACCGCGCCGCGCGAATTTTCGTCCCGCTTGCCGCACCGCTGTTCGCGCCGCCGTTCTCCGTGGCTAGGCCGAAAAGCGGAAAAAAAAAGCGGAAATGCGGTACATCTGGCAACACTGACACGCAGTGATTATATTCTCCACAGAACAAAAAAAAAGAGTAGAAATAGTGACATGACCTATCAGTAGGAAAACCAGTGTGACCAAACTCACACACACAAATCAAAAGCACACTGTGAATGCCAAGCTGACATTGGCAAATAAAGGCAATTCTGAAAAGGTCTACATCACAAAAGTTCCAAGTAAAATATGAACCTTTTCAATCATATAAACAATGATCAAAATCAAATGATAATTATGAAATTAAGTTTGACATACGATCTTTGCTTTGTAGTACCGTTACTCTACATTAGATGGAACTACCGCTGCCGAAGCTTTAAGTTTTATGCCATAAAGTCGAATATTGAAAAATAACTATCTGCTATGTTGCTACTCAGGCTAAGGATGGGACATATTGCCATA
Source organism: Yponomeuta plumbellus (assembly GCA_947310845.1). Taxonomy (NCBI): domain Eukaryota; kingdom Metazoa; phylum Arthropoda; class Insecta; order Lepidoptera; family Yponomeutidae; genus Yponomeuta; species Yponomeuta plumbellus. The sequence continues at coordinate 23,456,297 of OX371193.1, read as the reverse complement.
TCGACAAATTATAGAACTGTTTCATAAAGCGACAGTTGAAAATGAATTTGTTTCTTAATCATTTTTTTTTTAGTATCTACATTGACAAAGTAACAATTCCCTTAATTAAGTAATGTATTCCCTTCTGCCAAACTGCACCACAGTTCGATGTAAATTACGCAGCCGGCTACCATATTAACTGTCCTTCTGGATTATTGGCTACGCAATGTACCTATAATGGAATTCTCATAATCTAACCATAGTCGCTTTATGAAACGAAGCCGAGCAAACTTATCGTGTACAATTTATAGAGAATAAGTGAGCCTATTGTATATATTTTTTTTAACTGTAACTTTTATTTGTCTCTTGCTTCTTGTGTGCAATAAGGAATATTCTTTTTTTTTTACGTAGCCTCGATTGCCACAGAACAGAAAAAAGAGTAGGAGTGGCATGACCTATTAGCAGGAAAACCAGTGTGACCAAACTCACACATAAGCCAAAACCCACACTATGAATGCCAAGCTGCCATTGGTAAATAAAGGCAATGCCGAAAAGGTCTACATCATAAAAGTTCCACGTAACATATGAACCTTTTGGTGATATAAACAAAGATCAAAATCAAATGATAATGATGAAATTAAGTTTGACATTAGATCTTTGTTCGTAGTACCGCTACTCTACACTAGCTGGAAATCCCGCCACGTCTGACCGTCGAGAAGTTTTATGTGATAGACCATAAAGTCGAAAATTAAAAAACAAGTATGTGCAATGGTGCTTCTCAGCTATGGATGGCCTATCGACAAATTATAGAATTGTTTCGTAAAGCGACAGTTGATATTTAATTTAATTACAATTTCTATGTAAATTACGCAGCCTGTTAGTATATTAACCTACCTTCTGGATGATCGGCTACGCAACGTATATGGAATTCTCATACGAAACTAACCATAGTCGCTTTTGAAACGAGGCCCAGCAAACTTATCGTATGTATAGTTTGTTTAATTTTTATTTATTTATTTAAAATGTCGTTATCCATCAACGCTTGTGCTTCACTTATATTATGGAGATGACATTTGCCAACGAAAGTCACGAGACTTCCCCATAGATTTATGGAGTAAGCGTTGATTAAATTATCTAGACCCCCCCAGATGATTTTACTACACGAGCACATAAAATCATCTAACTTTGAAATTATGCATGCTGGTTTTGTTTTGATGACAATACGCCAATCTATACTAATAAAAGTGACATGTTTATTGAACTAAAACTTTCGGCACAACACATTGTAAACATTTAGTCCGGATCTACTTACGGGTGTTGTTTTATCGGACGAGTCTGACTAGGTTTAGCCCCGATACGCAGAGCAGTGAGTGGGCGGTGAGCAGAGACGGAGCTTGCGTCGTTCGGTTGCTCGTCTCAAAATGGGATGGGTAAGTTAATCCGGATTAAAAGTTTACAAAAATGACATGATACTGCAGTCAGGACCACATTTTCGCAAAGGAACTAAACAGCGTCAAGGAACATGATCAATAAATTTTGCGCAGTATCAAAAATAATTGCAACTAAAAATGTGTTGAATAATAATAATAAAAGATGATAATAAACACTTACATACAGGCATATACATTGCCCCTGGCCCCACCCTGGGATACCCTGTGTCGTGGGCACCAGAAACAACGACGTCACAAACATGTAAACATACAAGACCTGGGATTGTTTTTTGTCCCCAGCCGGGATTCGAACCCAGAATCTCTCGCATGGTAGTCAGATGAACTAACCACTGCGGCACAGAGGTCTTCAATTAAAATAAAATAACGACAATTATTTTCCCAAAGTACCTAATAAGACGCAGGTACTCTACCTAAAGTACCGATAATTATTTATTACTGCTAAGTCATAGACAAAATATTATCGATAGATTTTTATAATGTTGTGTCCCAGCTGAATTGAGTAGCATTTGAGTAGCATTCAAATGTTTAATTTTCCTGAAGAGTAACAAGGACCGCATCAGAAAAATTGCATTTCTTTTGAAATGGAACGCAACTGTTTTAGTTACTTAGTTCTACGTTGTCTATTACTAGCGGAATACCAAAATCATCATGTTACGACCTGCAAAGGTAGTACGAAGATGCGAGTCGCGCGCGACAACGTCATACTACCTTTGCTGGCCACGGGACATTCGGCCGTGCGAAAATTCGTGCGGTGTGACCGGCCGGTGTCTAATGCGTAAAACTGAGTGGCAGAAAAGGGTCTACTAATATATTAAGCAAATAGGATGGCTTTTATCGGAAAAGGTCTAATCTAGAAATCCTAAACCAAACTGACATACACAGCCCAAGGGTCACTATATTGCACGGACCGAGAATGTACGGCACGAGAATGTACAGCCCGGGAATTCGTGCCCAAATGACACCAATTATCGGGATGTGCATTCCTGGCTGTACATTCCCGTCCGTGCATTCCCAGTCCGTACCGGGAATGCACGGACGCGGAACGTACAGCCCTGGAATCGGTGACCATTCGGTGCCTCATTCACATCACAGAGAATACAATAACTACGTTGTTCACATCATAGGTTTTGCGCGTTTTACTGGAGTGTGTGATGTTTGGGATTCGTTTAGAAATTCATTTCACTACCATATCAAGACTTTTTGACATTTGGGGAATACGGAATATAATTTCTGAATAAATGTAAAAGCTTTGTTTCAGATTCGCTAATCAACATTATGTAACGAAATTGTACTAGACAATCAGTACCATTCAGTGCAGTCAGTCCGTAAAGCAGAATTGAATTGAAATCGATAATCTAGCAGTGTGTTTGGTGTAAAAAACAGAGATTGAAGCTAGCCTCCATAAGTTCCGCATCACGTAGCTGGTGTGTGAATAGTCGTGTTAAACGAAGCCGTTCGCAGCGCCTGAATTAAAATACCCGTCAGCTATACTCTCGTTACTTGCGATACTAAGCAACAATCAAATACTTACAAGACACAGTGGTATCTGACGCTTCCAGTTTCTTGCCGACGGGCCTCTCCCTAAGCGATTTAACACAACTTCCGACTGGCCTTTAAATGTTTTTAGTAAATAAAGGATAAATGAAGTATGCATTTTATTGTTTTATTTATGAAACGTTCTGGACAAGTCAATCAGTTTTAAATTATTTCTCTTCTCGGGTTCTCGGGTCTCGGGTACCTACCAACTAAAATTACACTAAATGTCGTCCCCACGTTTACTGAGGCAATCATAATTTATACTTCTTGCATATCCTCGTAGTCATACTGATACGAAAAATTAGTATGACCACCACGAAACGGCGTTAATTTACTTATCTTATTAATTTACTCTGTTTAGAATCATTATTCATTTAGATTGGATTGCGGATACAAACCTTTAGTTCCTAATTCACATCTACTTTGCTAGATACATGCTACATACCTACTAATTTGGCGACCTCTGTGGCGCAGTGGTTAACGCATCTGCCTATCATGCGAGAGGTCCCGGGTTCGAATCCCGGCTGGGGACAAAAAAAATAAACCCAGGTCTTGGATGTTTTCATGTTTGTGACGTCGCTGTTTCTGGTTCCCACAACACAGGGTATCCTAGTGTGGGGCCAGAAGCAATGTATGTGTCTGTATGTAAATGTTATGTTAAATGTTATGTTAATTATCTAATACATTCAAAATAGGTACCCCATACTATGGTAAACAGGCAAGTACTCGGAAAATTAAAGTATGCCGGTAGTAAGCAAGTCCACAACCTCTGCTTCGGCAATTAAGTGGTTTAAGAATGATGCCTGATAATCAGACATTCAATATAGCTGATAAAGGGAAGTACACTCAATCTAGTAATTTGGTAAGTTGAAATAATAAATCTGATGCTGAAACGCCAGGGGCATTATTTTAGTGGAGTATGCCAGATATTTGATATTTTTTTTTTTTTCAATATCAGCCAGGTGTTAGCAATATAATATTATGTCATACTTACATCACATGAAAAAGCCAATTAGATAATGCAGTTTTCCTTATTATCAGAAAGTAGGTATACTCACTCTGTGAGAAGACCTGTACCCTACAGTGGGATGTAATGTAGGCGTTACTTTATACTAGGTACCTACCGACCTATAGCTGCTCCATATTTTAAAATAGGTGTATCGCTCATAGTTCAGGCTGCCTGAGTGATCTTAAGCGATCACGAAGGATAAGCAACATAGGGCACGTTTAGTGTATGGATGGGTAACCGTCTATAACTAACGCTAGTGGCATTTTCCGAGGGGTTCCGTGCTTTGCAAGACAAGTCATGAAGCCAAGCCAGAGGCCTTAGGGCGGCTTGAAAACTTCCGACAGTAAGACCAGACACTAGTCTTACAAGCCTCCACCAATCCGGACTAGGCCCCCGTAGTGGAGTATGGCCTGTAGGTATAGGAGCGAGGGGCACGGGGCTTTTCACTGAGGAAGGTTCCTCAGTGAAAAGCCCCGTGCCCCTCCGCGATTGATGATGTATCGCTCCTCTACATCTAAACTCTGATAATTTGTAAAATACGATGCTTTAAAATGCTCCTCTCCAGGCAGTTTAAAAGGAAAGATGTAACAAACTGGATGAAGAGTACATTAGTTGAGCAGTGTTTATACAAATAATACCGTTTTATTATTATTTCGATTTCGTTCTTCAGTACATAGGTAAACTGTTCCAGAAATTCCATACTCTGTTATTTTTTTTTTACGTTTTCGGCAATATGTTAATTTAAGAACCGTGAACATTTTCAGGGCCATAGCACATATAATAAACTTTAAGAAAAAGTATCACCGCTAAGTACGCTTTACAAGCGAGTAATAGGCGACCTACTTACAAAAGAAACGCTTTATATAAATTCCATTAAAAAAAAGCGTTAGTTCCATAAAGCAGATGAAAACCTTCTACGGATTTCTTCACTGAGTGTATGAACTTGGCCAGTTTTGGCAACAAATTGTCAATACGAACTATAAAGAATATTCTTATCGTATCTTATAAAAAAGAACGCTCAATATCTTAATTTAGCACCCATAGCCATGTGAACCAAGGGTAAACGCCCCAGGTCCAGGTTTCATAAATACAACTACAATAATATTGTATAGAATCGGGCGTTACTTTGCGGAAATCCAATACAATTATGACAATTCTAGGTTCAAAGCTACGCTCGCTTTCATCCTGCATACTGCAAGTTAATCAACTTTGTAGTTACATAGATTTGTCCTAGTAAATTGTAAAATGCTATCTAATCCCACACCGCTATTCACAAATCAAAAATCACTATTATTAACGTGTTTGAGTGATGGCAAAAAAGTAAAATTGTGAACATGTTTTAAACAAGTTCGGGATGGTCGGAGTGAAACGCAGGTGTAAGTGCTTCGGTATATTTTCGGGCCGAGCTTCCGCTGTATCAGTGTTACAGTTAATAGTAGGTTTTACAATGATCCTCGCTACCGAATGCCTGTCGCTTAAATACAGTTGAAAAGCCGTTAACAATTCAAAACAGGAAGTATGAAAATGATTAAATATGCTTTAAAGTAAAATAAATGAGGAACATTACTTGAAACTGTATGCGGCCCAATTCAATTTATATAGTAGAATTTATCGAATATTAATTACATTAGTTCTATTATTATTCACGAAACCATACTAAAAAGAATATAATTTGAGATGGCGCCACTTCCGCTGGCGCCCAAATAATGAAACTCTTAACTGAAATAAACTATTAGGTAAACAACAGCAACTGAGTATGATTTAAAATATTCTACAAATAATTAAATTATAATAGACATCTCTTTACATTAAAATAATCTATTTATTGATACGCGACATGTAATTAGTGTGACGTAGGCTAGGTTCGGACATCGTTCGATAACAATGTTCTGTTTGTGGACCTTACATTATAATTATACATTACCTTACATTATAGTTATGCCCAAATTAAAGAAATTGTGTTGCGGCCATCTTGAATCACTGCACGATAATTCGTTTAAAATTACGAAGCCACTAATCTGACCAACTTATTAGCAAGATAATCTATTGCATAGCCTCGATAATGTCACGCACTAGATCGAGCGTGTAATGGCTGCCGAAGTGAATGAAATACGCTTGATGGAAACGAGGCACCACTCTGTCGTGTCTATGGCTGTACACGGATTCTCGCCCGTACCGATTTTGTACAGCCTGATAATGCACGACCCGATAACGTACGGACGGGAATCCATGTACATGTACACGGATTCCATGGCTGTACACTCCCGGGGCGTACGTTCTCAAGCTGTGCATTCGCGGTACGTGCATTACCGTCACCCCAGCCCAAAGGATCCAAAATCTTATAAAAAAAAAACATACACACAGACTCATAATACCAATATCTACATAATAGAGATGACTGATGTTTATCGATTTTGCCATCGATCCTGGGGCAGACACGAAGTACAAACAGCGATACCTGCCTATATCGGACATTGACCTCAGAAATGCGCCGAGAGACAAAAGGTGTAACTTAAAAATACACAATTTATTTGTGTCATGATTTTGATAAATTTGCGGCAAAGGTTCTATTTAATTTAATATTAAAACATTATTTAAGAACAACTGGTAATTTATAAGAAGTATTTAATATCATTTTTAACAGTTCATTATTTTAAAAGTGGCCATTTTGAATAGAATTATATTTTAACGGATTTGTCAGAAAATGGCGCCGAGTTCCATGCGCTCGCCTTTAGTCTATAAAAGGGAGGGCTCGATGATAAACCGTCAGTCTTGTTCTAGAGTTGTGATCGGGCGGAAGCTCTGCCCGATTTAAGAGTCTTGTTCTAGCGCTGTGATCAGGCGGAAGCTCTGCCCGATTTAAGAGTCTTGTTCTAGAGTTCTGATCGGGCGGAAGCTCTGCCCGATTTAAGAGTCTTGTCTGGCGCTGTGATCAGGCGTGTACTTCCGAAAAACCCATGTTTGTTACTTTCCTTGTTGATTCTTTTTCTTTTTTGTGAGTTTCTTATCCATGTAATCTATTAATTGTGAAACTAACAATTTTGACGTTCATAAAGTAAACATTTTGTTTGTACTATGAATAAAATACTTGATATTGATGACTTTTGTGTGAATGTAAATCGCCGATGCTACTCAAGTATGGTGCAGCACTGTACTTTGTTACGCAAGTATGAAAAGGGTGCACTTCTGTAGTGTCGGAGCCGTTTCCGAAGTAAATTAAGTCCATTTACAAAAAGTAATTCAGTCGGCATGTCAGACAAAAGTGACCATACCTAACTCAAAAACAATATGTTTTGTTAAGAGGGGGGACAAAGTGACTTGACGACCATAGACGACCTCTGTGATGCAGCGGTCAGGGTATCAGTCACCATGCGAGAGGTCCTGGATTCGAGCCCCAGCCGGGAACAAAAAAAAAACTCCAGATCTTGATGTTTCCATGTTTGTGATTTCGCTGTTTCTGGTTCCCACGACACAGAGTATCCTAGTGTGGGCCAGAAGCAATGTATGTGTTGGTATGTTAATGTTATGTTTAAATATCAAAAATAAATAGTTTAACCATCGGTAGCACTGCACAAATTACACAACGTAATTTCGTTACGTAGATAGATTATACAAGGTGTTGATAGCTTACATTATAGCTTGTAACTAAAAAAAATATTGAATTATTCCACGCACATTATGACTCACAAAAGGCCGTGTTCAATTAGTCTTGAATAGAGATGTGGCAGATGGGAAGCTTCCCATTCCCGGGAATAATGAAAAGCTTCCCACTCCCGGAAATACTGGGAACGTTCCCATTATTCCCGGGAACAATGGGAACGATCCCAATGATATGGTTAGAATTTTTTTTTCTTATTTCTTTGCCAAATTGCGGGGGTGTTTATTTAAATGTTAATTGTAATGTTATTAACGACAATCTTAAAAAAATAAAAAGATGTACTTATTCGACGCGAAATTATTTATTACTTCAAGTAAATCATTTTGTGGTATGCATTAAAGAAAAAAAGAGACATCTATACATAACTGAGGTGCAAAATGCGGAGAAGGCATAGCGCGTGGAAGTGTAAATAGTATTATTCCACGGTTGGCGCCGTGATAGCATTTTTTTGTTTTTTGTCTGCCAATTTTCAACATTTAATAAAAAAAAAAAGGCGCCACCAAGAGGCAGCGTTCATGAACATTTTAGAATAGTCAAGGAAGGTCATAAGGAAAAGACTTTATGTAAATACTGTAACACAGTGTATGGAGTAAAAAATGCAACAAAGTTCGCGCGTCATCTTGTAAAATGGTTTTATAGACACTAAGGGAGAAACTGTTTTCAGAAATTGTTTTATTTACGAAACATACTGTAAAGATAGGAAACTCTAAAATAAATTAATGTGGTAAAATATAGCTGTGATGAGAAAATGAAATTTGTGGTAAAAAAAGTAGGCATAAAAAAAATATACCTATAAGTAAACTTCTGGTAAAATATGCAAAATAAATTAATGATGATTTCCCAATAAACATGAGTCTTTTACAAAAATTGTAAATATTTCGAAAGTTTTCTTTTAATACAATGTATTTTTTAAATAAAGCAAACTAAGAGAATAGGCATGATGACAGTATTAAAGAATGAAAGAATAAATGGTTTTAGAAAAAAATATACAAGGTGTTGATTTGTACAGTTGACTCCGACTCAGGGATGGTTATTTACAAGATACTAAAGCAAAAAAAAAAAAAAATTTTTTTTAGTGAAAATCACCTAAAAATCACAAATTTATATGACGTAGCTTCTATCGTTTACACTTGACGGGTCCGGCGGGGGGTTCGCGGGGCGGTGCTGGAGAGTGCGCCCGCGCGCTCGCCTCCGGCCCCACAAAACCGGGGCTATTAGGTGATTTTCACTAAAAAAAAAAATTGTTATATTTTTTTTTTGCTTCAGTATCATGTAAATAACCAACCCTGAGTCGGAGTAAACTGTAACATAAAATTTACATACAGAACCATACATTGCTTCTGGCCCACACTAGGATACCCTGTGTTTCTCTCATCTCTTTTGTTCATGTGAATACCAAAAGGAGAAAAGTTCTTTGTAAGTACACTATTAATTTTCCTTAATGCTAAGTATATAATTCGCACAAATCTTTTTTCAAGTCTTATGTACATAATAAAGTTATTTTTGAGGTTAGCGAATTTGCGATAAGAAAACTGTAATATTTTTATAGTACTCCTTTAAAGAAAATATCATAATACAGAGTTACAAGCATTACCTGTAAGTGTAAATATACAAAATTGCGTACAGTTGACAGTAATACAGAGTTACAAGCGTTACTGTTAGTGTAAATATACAAAATTGCGTACAGTCGACAGCACGTTAACCTTCACATTTTAGTTGCAAAGTCTCCCGTAACGCAAATAAACTCTCGTGGGCTTCGCCGAGCGCACGCGGCCTGCTAATACAACTTCTATGAGCTACGAGGTAATGTGCCTGACGCGTGAAACAATAGATATTTCATAGAAATGTACCGAGAATGAGTTGGTTCTCGTGCGCCGCACGGACAAACCGAAGGTCACCGAGAGCGCCCGATGTTTGACGAAATTTGCCGGCTGGCAGGGACGGCGGCCATCTCATAATCCCATCCATGATTTCTCGTCGTCAGTATAGTTTCGCTGTATCTGTGACGCGTTAATATTGTTGGTTTATAATAATTAAATGTTTTTTTTTTGTTATATTCTATACTGTGTGTACGTGTATGGTGTGAGTAAAATCACATTCATTATTTAAAGTGCTTATATATAGAATCGCTCGCAGCCTGGGCTGCCTGAGTGATCTTGAACGATCACTAAGGTTAAGCAACATACGGCGCGTACAGTCGATGGATGGGTCACCGTCTATGACTAACGCTAGTGGCATTTTTTCCGAGCGATTCCGTGCTTCGCAACGTACGTTAAGCAGTTGGTGCCGGCTGCCGTCGATAGATGGCAGTCGATAAGCCAAGTCAGAGGCCTTAGGGCGGCTTTTAAACTTCTGACAGTAAGACCACCCACTAGTCTTACAAGCCTCCACCAATCCGGACTTGGCCCCCGTGGTGGAGTATGGCCTATACCTTCCTCAGGGAAGAGACCCGTGCCCCTCGGTGGGGACATAATGGTTTGATGATGATGATGATGATGATGATATAAAGTGCACCGCCAGTTCGATAACCCACCAGCCGCCAGTGTCAGCCACCATGCACATACCTGGCTGCAAATGCTTCATAAAGTCACAGTATATATATATCTATAGTTACTTTATCACTTATTATTTTCTTGTTTGGAACATAAATAAACAGTTTGTTCGGTGCTACTATTGAAGTGTTTTTGCACAGAGGGAGCGCACACTGTTTGCAAACTTTAGAATCCATTTTAACAAACAAAAAACATTTTGTTCACTTTCTTAATTCAACATAGATATAATGCCGTATCTACATAGTCATTATGTCACAAGTGACGCCATGACATTTCGTAGCGTTTACGCGCGTGTTTTAAATTGAATAGAAAAAAATACAATAATTTGTATTAAAACTATGTTTTTTGTTGAAATATGTGAGTACCTACGATAAAGAATATTCTAGATTTTTTTTTTTCCCAAAATAGTAGCCATCTACCTACATAATAGAAGGAAAATTCTATCATCTAGGTAGATAGATGGTATTTTCCAAGAGTCAGTAACCTCTAACAAATAAATTTCTCGGTAACATTCCGAATTTAAGACATCTCAAGCGGATTTTGTATTAGATTGAATGTCATGCTTCATATTAATCACTAATTAACTATTTCCAAGAACCCTATCTTAGTTAACACTCGAAATAATGTATTGTTCCCAATAATTCCCACCTCTTGGGAACGATCCCAGGAACGATCCCACGATAATTCCCACTTCTGGGAACGTTCCCGGGAACGGCACATCGCTAGTCTTGAATAATCATTACGTGTGAACATCTGCGGTTGGTCCAAGAAGCGCGCACGCACCGCTACCTACTGCATTGCCGTGGCGGCGACACAGAATAGTACCTAGGCATAATAAATTCTTGTTTGCTTCGCCTTTCCCTTCATACATTTGCGGGCTCAGGACCGACTAAGTTATTAGGGCCGGTCTCCACTGTAGCAATTTCAAGTACTTACAGCAGATGTTAAAGTCCAAGGAGGGAGTCCAGTCTGGCCTCTTCCCTGTGCATGACGTAGTATATGGATCTACATCACTCTTGCAAGTTAAAAACAATAGTTCTTATGTTGTAACAACTTACGGCCGGCCGATTTGGCAATCGCTCAGCCCACAGTCTCACAGTATCTTGTATGTTTTGACCACTTGAAAAATTAATGTTAATTAAATCGATAATTGGTTAATTCATCTCCCGCCATCACGGGGTCGACACAGGCAAGTAACCTAAGTCTCAGGTCGGGTAGGAATTTTGCGGGCACGAGTGACACGCGCGCGCTCTCTATGCCGGTGTCTCTTAGGTTCTGTGTCGCAGACTGACTGGGTGACTAGCGCCGACACACGCCAGTGCGGCGGGCAGCGGTGGCAGGCGCGCAGGCGCACTCCCCCACTTCGCCCCACAAAACCCCCGCCAGACCAGTCAAGTGCACGCGATAGAAGCTAAGCCATAAAATTTTGTGAATTTTAGGTGGTTTAAAAAAATAAAAAATAAATATATATATATTTAATATATATATACTGCTTCATTATTATCTAAATCATCATCATTATCATCATCAACCCATTATGTCCCCACCGAGGGGCACGGGTCTCTTCCCTGAGGAAGGTATAGGCCATACTCCACCCCGGGGCCAAGTCCGGATTGGTAGAGGCTTGTAAGACTAGTGGCTGGTCTTACTGTCAGAAGTTTTCAAGCCGCCCTAAGGCCTCTGACTGGCTTAACGACTGCCATCTATCGACGGCAGCCGGCACCAACTGCTTAACGTGCCTTGCGAAGCACGGAACCGCTCGGAAAAATGCCACTAGCGTTAGTCATAGACGGTGACCCATCTATGGACTGAACGCGCCGTATGTTGCTTAACCTTAGTGATCGTTTAAGATCACTCAGGCTTCCCAGGCTACGAGCGATTCCCCAGTCTACGAGCGATTCTATCTAAATAACCACCGCTAATTCGGGCGAAACTGTACAAATCAACACCCTGTAGATAGATAGACCGGAGTAGGTAACAGGTTACTATCGATATTGTAAAAAAATGGTTGTAGCATCACTAGCTCAGATCGCAGACTAATTAGAGATTATACAGCCACCACAGACGATATTTACCATTTACCACAAATACAGCTGTTCTGTGGTCAGACAGCGGATAATGAGATAGGTTGATCTCGAAAAATTTGTTGTTTTGTAATTCTAGCCGGATTTCTATCTAAATCGAGAACAAATCTGTAATTTTCTCGACAATGTCTGATAATGATGATGATTACATGTGTGAAGAAGAGGAGGACTATGGATTGGTAAGTAATTTTTTTGGTAACGTCGTAGGTTGCGTTTGTCAGCAAAAAAAAATTGTGTTGACGAAATGCCTGAAATTTACGCGTATATATGAAACAAACACCTAAACATATAGCTGTTTGTTTGTTGGAAATCCCATGTCGTTATCACTGGTATATACCTTGGGTTAGCTAAGGTTATTGTCCAGCGGGGCCTGACCCCTCTAAAGCCTTAGTCTATCGTACCAAAACACCAAGAATGTACGCATTAACCCTTGGGTGGTCACTAGACATCCATCAGTGCGTACAGCCTACCCGGCCCCTTCTTAACTCTGCCCTGACAATCTCTATTCGTGATTTATTTATAAAACAAGAAATAATAATAAATTACAGGTTATGTTAAATTTTTGTTAAATCTACCTCTTCCTGCTTTTGGGTGTCTAATATGTTAGTTTGTAGAAGTTCTTACTCATCATCATCATTTTATTCACATTGTTTAATAGATAGATACCCAACTTTAATCATTACATTAGTGCAGGTTGTGATCGGAATCAGCTGAAACCAAATGGTTTCCTTTTAGGGTTCCATACCTTGAGGCCATTGATACCTTCCATACTTGTCTGTGATTGTGTTACTTGTCGGTCTTACCCAATAGATGGCACCAAAGTGATAAGACTTTGAACATGATAGTAGCCAGCCACACAAATAATAAAAGATCTAGCTTAAGTCGGTCCCGCTGAGGGTCAGAATTATGCGACACAAAAAGGTGCACGAGTGATTAGCCTTATTAGTTTAAGTATGTTAAGACAGGCAACCTGTGAAAACCCCAAGGTACTCTACAGGAATACTCGGAAGACAGCAACTCTGAGCCAGATGTGGACCTAGAGAACCAGTACTACAACAGCAAAGCTCTCAAGGAGGACCAGCCAGCTGCAGCGTTACTAAGCTTCCAGAAGGTTCTAGAGCTCGAGGGAGGGGAGAAGGGCGAGTGGGGTTTCAAGGCTCTCAAGCAGATGATCAAGATCAACTTCAAACTGGTGAGATAATAACTTTCAAAAGAAGTTAATAAATGAAAAAAAAAATTTAGACAAGTTTGTTTTAATCTAGAAGGCTCACACACTAAAGCCATGTTTTGTTAATATTTCTCGGCACTGTATTCAGTTTCTCCTGCAGAGCAACTTCACGGAGATGATGGCCCGCTACAAACAGCTGCTGACCTACATAAAGAGCGCTGTCACACGCAACCACTCCGAGAAGTCCATCAACTCCATCCTCGACTACATCTCCACCTCCAGGAACGTAAGTTGCTTTTAGACATGAAGTGCACTGACACTGTTCAGCAAAATAAAATTGTGTGGCATGTTTGATTTTTTTAATGTTGATGTCTAATCTTCCTTCTGTTCTGCAGATGTTATGCCCATATCTAGATCCATCTGTTGTTGTTACTAGACTAACAGTGTAATTTATAAAAACAAAATTTATTTTTTTGTTTTTTATTGGGTAAAAAAAGGTGACAATTTTAATATATTATTATAGTTATAAACTAGATTAACACCCTAAATGTACATATAGAAGATTCCTCTAAAACTCTTCAAATGCAGTTTACTTAGTTTGTGGTAAAGATTTTCATGTTTTTATTAATAAGACTGTATAAAATTTATGCACGCACACCTGACATTTGCACAATTAAATCTCATTTATAACTGTGAGACTTCTCACTGCAGGTTATCACCTTAGTCCAGTCATTTCATCCGAAAAAAAGGCAAATAAAAGAAAATGAATTTGCGGATCTAATTTTTTGATATGTGGTAGGCGATACCTAGAAAAGCTTAACTTGAGTTTTTCGACCAAGCTTTCCTATGAGCTTTCGCCGCCATCTTGAAAAAAGGGGTAAAATTTGTTTATCGGCAATAACCAATGAGATTCGAAAATTTTTGTAAGACACTTTTTGTAGCTTTTTTTGTGCTCTACAATAAAGTCCTGACCATTTTTAGCGTATCATGAATCGTTATCGAGATATCGATCGATAAAGTCAAAAATGTAGGACATAATAAATAAAAAAAATTGTAGAATTCAAACTTGTAGAGCATATTCAGACCTACAATTTCCTTCTTGGAGTTTTTGATGTTGGACAAAAATTACGATCTCCAGCGCGCCGCAAAGTCGGTGAATTTACGCTCAGCGTCGAGCGAGCTGCGCGCTCGGTTGTATCTGCATGTCGAATGTAGTGGGAAATTGTTCAGGAAACTGATGGGATCAAAAATAAGTACATAGACCAACAAATTAAAGATCACACTAAAGTAATTTATTAAACAAATAATTTGTGCAGTAAAAAAAAGGTTGTACAGTACATTTGAGCGAAAAAAAGTACAAAACACACGTTAAAATGAATAAAAGATTGTCTCAAGTTACTGTTGTAATTTAAAAAAATGCAAACACACTCGTCAAAACGGATGTCAGGTTTTTCAATAATTTTTTTCTATACAAAATTAACGTATATGGAAAGAAAAATATTTTTTTGTGCACTCGAGACACGAACGATAGACTTTTTTTCATGTCTTTTTTCGCTTGCATGGTCCAGGCTGAAGGTCTTCGTCCTCCGTAAACTCTTCGAGTTGTTGTGTCTGTTGAGACGTTGGAAATTATGCTGGTTCGTTGAGAGCATCGTCATCATCATCGTTACAAACATCGTCGTCGTCAAGCAAAATGTCGGCTCTGGCGACGTTACTGCATGTTTGCCCACTGCAGTGCATGCAAATAACGGATAATATTGCAAAAATCCAAATTTCATTTTCTAAATTTTTTACTAAAAAACAATTATTTGTTTAATCAATAATTTTTGTATGATCCTTAATTTGTTGCTCTATATACTTTTTTTTATCCCATCAATTTCCTGACCAATTTCCTATTCGATTCGACATGCAGATACAACCGAGCGAGCAGCTCGCTCGACGCTGAGCGTGGATTCACCGACTTTGCGGCGCGCTGGAGATCGTAATTTTTGTCCAACATAAAAAACTCCAAGAAGGAAATTGTAGGTCTGAATATGCTCTACAAGTTTGAATTCTACAATTTTTTATATTTATTATGTCCTACATTTTTGACTTTATCGATCGATATCTCGATAACGATTCATGATACGCTAAAAATGGTCAAGACTTTATTGTAGAGCACAAGAAAAGCTACAAAAAGTGTCTTACAAAAATTTTCGAATCTCATCGGATAGCCGAGTTATTGCCGAAAAACAAATTTTACCCCTTTTTTCAAGATGGCGGCGAAAGCTCATAGGAAAGCTTGGTCGAAAAACTCAAGTTAAGCTTTTCTAAGTATCGCCTACAACATATCAAAAAATTAGATCCGCAAATTCATTTTCTTTTTTGAATGTACGTAATGACTGGACTACCTAGGTTAGGCTATTTTATGTTTGTGTTTCTCCTTGTGTACAATAATGAACATTCTTTTCATATCACATCACTGTTTTTGTATCACTGCAAGCATTCTGAAGGGATCCCACCCTCCCAATCGTAGCGATCGGTTGTTTTTCCACACTCTCACAGTTTCTGTTCTCCATAGTTCAACATGGTGGTCTCCGGTTCTAAACCTTAACTTTTTCCTGACCTAGTTGCAAGCGTTTGATGTTGAGTTATAGATAGATCAGCATTAAGTCCGCCTTTTGTACACTATTTTTGTTTTTTGCAATAAAGAATAATGATAATAATAATAGATAAAAATAATAACTTCCACAAAACTTAATCACTTGTCCTGGTCCTAGACTAGGATACTCAATTATCTAGCCTATTGTACCAGGCAAGAACGTCACTAACATCACAGAATACGTAATAGTACAGGTACAGAAGATTCACTCTGCAAACCAATTAAAGAAAAAGGGACTCTAGCAGCTACAAAATTTGGTGCAACTCAGATCGCACGGCGCTAAAAAAGCTACGTTATATTCACCTACATGTTGCCTCTTTTTCTACCGCGTAACTCTTACCTCTTCTGGCGCCTGAACTCCTACCTTTTTGCTACTCCGGAGTGGTCGCCGCATGTACTTATGCGTTCGATACCGACACGCGTAGTGAAACAGGCCTGCTAACATAGAAATACACCCAGACTGAGGATGTTTGTAAAGTTCGTTCGCTTAGATAGTGTCGGTACACACGAAGGCAATCTTGGTTTTAGTAAAAAAACATTTATTTCAATAATACAACTTAGACGGCCAAAACACTATAAATAGAAAAAAAACATGGTACACAATATACCTAATGAAACACAAAATAAAACGCTACTCTTCATCGCTCGAAGTGTCCTCAGAATATTCATCTCCACCGGAATTTAGAATAGGTACCTACCTAAGTGATGCAGGATCGTTTCGTTATAAATCCATTCTAAAATAATTAAATCATTAATTCTTTAATTGCGTGATCTACATAATAGTAGAATGAGACGAGCTGCGAGCCAAATTCACTGGCGTGTTTGCGCCGCGTCGGCTTCCTTTAATTTCTTTTGTCAAAAGCCGCCATGTGCCGAGGCGGTTAATATCAAAGTGACACTATGATAGCGAACAGACTTTACAATCTAGATATTCAGCCAATGTTCAGCAACTTATTAATTGCGTTATTGTAGGTAACAAAAATCCAAACATCCACGTGGAATTCCACTACACCCACCGCATCCTAAACGAGAACAATTTTCTGTTTGAGGACTCTACTCAACAGATGGAATTGCTCCAAGACTTCTACGAGACCACCCTGGAAGCCCTCAAAGATGCGAAGAACGACCGGCTCTGGTTCAAGACCAACACGAAGCTGGGCAAGCTTTACTATGATAGGGGAGACTTCAATAAGTTGGCCAAGATCTTAAAGCAGCTGCATCAGAGCTGTCAGGTATACAGTATGTGTGCTCATAAGTACATTAAAGTATATTACTTGTGACGTTTATTAGCAATACCACTCGCTAACAGTGGAGAAACCTGAGTGTCTGAGCTATTGACATACATCAGCGCTTGAAATCGCCAATAGGCTATTTGACCGATTTCTGAAAGCCATCTCATATTGTTTGTTTGTGTTCATGGAGTCCTCAGAATGTGGTCATTTTGAATTCTTTCGAGTATTTCTTCTAGAAAAGGCAAATTTACTTGCGTCCTTTTTTTTATTGGATGTCTCCTTAATTATCCTCTGATGACGTCACAAACACCAAAACTTTAGAAAAATATAAATAACGATGAATAAAACTCAAAAATACTGAAATTAGTTTCCTAAAATGGTCAATATTTTCATAATAAATTATAAAAAACATAGATAAAAAATAAGTAGCATGGACAATTGTATTGAAAACGGCCTGGATTGGACGATTCTATGATGACGTCACATGCCAGTAAAAATGGCGTCTGTCATTCATTCTTTCTTACGTTCATTGTTGGTTTACTGGCCATATTGCCCAAGATTTTCGGCGGCTTATTTCAAAAGTAAATTTTCGTTTGCCTTTTTTAGAAAAAATACAAGAAAGAATTTAAAATGACTATTTTCTGAGAACTCCATGAACACCAACAAAAAATGTGAGATTGTTTTCAGAAATCGGTCACATAGCCTATTGAGTAAGGAGTGATGCGTTGGTTTGGACATGTGGAGAGGATGAAGGAGGAATGATTTATTTATTTAGGTACATTTGCAAAATATACATGGATGTTCCATGTCAGGTTTAAGGCAATGAATGATTGCCGATTAGCAGTAGCGGTTTTCCTGCTCCGGGGCAGGCACCCCTTCAGGTTATAGGCGTCAGTTTACCTAATTAATGTATGTATTTAATAATCTATTACACTGGCAGTGCCTTTTGTCATCAATTATAGACCTATAAGTTTAATGACAAACACATACAAGATTTTGTCAAAACTGATGCTTAACAGACTTACAAAAACATTAGAAGAGAACCAACCCTGCGAACAGGCTGGCTTCCGAAAACACTTTTCAACCATTGATCATATCTATACAGTGTCACAGATAATAGAAAAAACAAATGAATATGGGAAGATCCTTTACATATGCTTTATCGATTTCACGAAGGCTTTCGACTCCTTGGAACATGCAGCCATCTGGAAAGCACTTTTACAACAAGGAATCAACGAAGAATACGTGGAAATACTACATAGCCTGTACTCAAACTGCTCTTCTAAAATACGACTTGAGAGAGATGGACCAGAATTTCCAATAAGGAAAGGAGTAAGGCAAGGCGACCCTCTTTCACCCAATATATTCCTAGCAGTGCTTGAGATGATATTCAGAAACTTGAACTGGGAAAGGAAAGGAATAAAAATAAACGGGGAATACTTGAGCCACCTACGATTCGCGGGTGACATTGCTATTTTCTCTGAAGACCCGAAAGAACTAGAAAGCATGATCACAGAATTATCAATTGAAAGTAAGATAGTCGGCCTATACCTAAATGCCTCAAAAACAAAGATTATTACGAATGGAGAAGAAGAAGTTATAATGGTAGAAGAAAACACAATAGAGTATGTTAAAGACTATATATATTTAGGCCAAGCAGTTTCCTTCGAGAATCTGACAGAGAAAGAAATAAATAGAAGAATTGCCATCTCATGGAAGAAATACTGGTCTTTAAAAGAAATTATGAAAAATAATAAGATTAATTTAAAGATCAAAAGGAAACTGTATGAAGTGGCAATTCTCCCCTGCCTGACTTACGGATGCCAAACATGGGCTCTAAGAAAAGAGGACGAGAGGAGACTTGCCATACATCAGAGGAAAATGGAGAGAAGCATGCTAAACATCAAACTATCCGACAAAAACACCAACGAGTCAATACGAAAAAGAACAAAAATAACAGACATTGTAACAAGAATCAGAGAACTGAAATGGAAATGGGCAGGACATGTATGTAGAATGGATAGCAACAGATGGGCGAAAACGGTGACTGACTGGTATCCCCGAGATGGGAAAAGAAAAGTGGGAAAACCAAGGCAAAGATGGGAAGATATTTTCAAGCAGAGATGTAGTCCAAACTGGAGAAAGCAAGCCAGAGACAGAGAAGAGTGGAAGAAACAGGGGGAGGCCTACGCCGAGGAGGCGACTTCCATAAATAATGTTAATAAATAATAATTAATTAATTAATAATAAGTAAATTTTATAATCAAATTAATAATATTTAAATGCATGACATAATAAATTTTAAATTTTTATACAATTTATTTATTTATGGATGAATTAAAGGCTTTTTTATTTTATTTATTTTCTGAGAACTCCGTGAACACCAACAAAAAATGTGAGATTGTTTTCAGAAATCGGTCACATAGCCTATTGAGTAAGGAGTGATGCGTTGGTTTGGACATGTGGAGAGGATGAAGGAGGAATGATTTATTTATTTAGGTACATTTTCTAAATATACATGGATGTTCCATGTCAGGTTTAAGGCAATGAATGATTGCCGATTAGCAGTAGCGGTTTTCCTGCTCCGGGGCAGGCACCCCTTCAGGTTATAGGCGTCAGTTTACCTAATTAATGTATGTATTTAATAATCTATTACACTGGCAGTGCTTTTTGTCATCATCAACCCATTATGTCCCCACCGAGGGGCACGGGTCTCTCCCCGGAGGAAGGTACCACACGGCTTCTTCTCACCACATTTTTTTTCTACAAACCTTCCCTAGACTGACGACGGCGAAGACGACCTCAAGAAAGGGACACAGCTGCTGGAGATCTACGCACTGGAGATCCAAATGTACACCGCGCAGAAGAACAACAAGAAGTTAAAGGCCCTCTATGAACAGTCCCTGCATATCAAGAGTGCAATCCCGCACCCGCTCATCATGGGGGTCATCAGAGGTGGGATATTACAACTTAATAGCTGTATCAGAAGTGGGATGTGGTAAGCTTAATGCGGGTCACTAGAGGTGGGATATCATAACATAGAGAAGTGGGATATTGTAAGGTAAATGAAAGAAAGAATGAAAAGACATTTATAATTAATAAACTTACTTGTCATGTGGGGCACCTGACGTAGCACCTGGGGTATCTGAATTGAGCGTATTAGAAGTGGGATATGGTTAGACAGATTTGCGTCACCAGGAATGGGGTAACATAACTGGGCATATCAGAAGTGGGATATGGTAAGATAGACCGATTCTTACATACATTTTTATACGATTCGATTCAACCGTTTTAAAATTATGCTCTGTCCATTAACCTCTATGAAAATTTTATTCCTATCTAAACTGCCAATAAATCTAGATAATTTTGGAGAAAAAACGGACAACAAAGTCTTAACTTAGTCTTTTTCAAATACATATTATGTTCCCTAACAGAGTTCGAATATTATTCTTCCCAAACATAGTACTACTTGATAAATCAAGTAGTACTAAGTTACTGGCTTCTCCAGACATCTTTTTCATTTACCATTGCTTCCTTGCCCACAGAATGCGGAGGCAAGATGCACTTACGCGAGGGCGAGTTCGAGAAGGCTCACACGGACTTTTTCGAGGCGTTCAAGAACTACGACGAGAGCGGTAGCCCGCGCCGGACCACCTGCCTCAAGTACCTTGTGTTGGCAAACATGTTAGTACTTTACGAATTTTCAAAAAAAAAATTGGTTTCAAGTCAAGTATCTAGTGTGGGGCCAGAAGCAATGCATGTGCCTGTATGTAAATGTTTATGATTATGTTTTTTTTGAGAAAAGATTCAATGCACGAAACTTACGTCGATATTAGTAGAACTTTATGTTTAATAGGAATAATAAAATTAGAAATTATTTTAAAGGAGTTACAAGACTAAAATTACAAAAATAATGAGTTGGGGGGTGAATCTACTCAAATTGACGTCGTCATAGTCCTTGGAAGTGTCACACTTATATATGTTGTCAGTGCAACAGCTGTTCAAGATATTTTTATTTCTATATTAGTTACAGTTGACTGACAATCTTACATACTTTAACGACGATGACAAGATAACAAGATATTATTTTGTATGTTTTATTTGTATTAGCTTTAAGGTGATTTGAGAAAAGATGGTCAGAGTGGAGTTTTTTTTTCGCTGCCTTTTTCTCCACTACAGACGGCCCCAAGGCAGCGGCTAACATTATACATAACTGTATGTACATTGACATTCAACAAGCAGAATGTAAATTCTTTACGTTGAAATAAATTCTTGATTTTGATTTTTGATTTTGACAATAACTGTATATTTAGTACATTTCTGTTGTGCTGAGAATTACTGTGAGAGATTAATAACAACAATGACAAATTAGCGACAATTCGAGTAGATTCACCCTGGCCTCGGTAGCTGAACTATGTTAGAACCTGTATTTTAGCAAGCAGCGCCTTCCCCACAGAAAATAATTATACTAATAATTTATCATTAATTATATTATTAACCTCCTCAGAACTGACTCAGGACCGAGTAGGTTATATGAACTCATACTCATACTAATAATCAAGCTCATACTCTCTCTGACAGAAGGCCCTGGGAGGTATATCGGCTGCATTATTACATAAATAACAATGTTCAAACTCGCCCCATCTCTCTGCAGGCTAATGAAGTCCGGCATCAACCCGTTCGACTCGCAAGAGGCCAAGCCCTACAAAAACGACCCCGAAATCCTCGCGATGACCAACCTTGTGATGGCCTACCAGAATAATGATATCAACGAGTTTGAGTCGATACTCAAGCATAATAGGTGAGGATGAATTATCGCTGTATGTAATGTAAGCGTAGAACCGGCCGCCTAAGTGATCTTAAACGATCACGAAGTTTAAGCAACATAGGGCGCGTTCAGTGCATGGATGGGTGACCGTCTACGACTAACGTTAGTGGCATTTTTCCGAGCGGTTCCGTGCTTCGCAAGGCACGTTAAGCAGTTGGTGCCGGCTGCCGTCGATAGATGGCAGTCGTTAAGCCAAGTCAGAGGCCTTAGGGCGGCTTGAAAACTTCTGACAGTAAGACCAGTCACCAGTCTTACAAGCCTCCAACAATCCAGACTTGGCCCCCGTGGTGGAGTATGGCCTATACCTTCCTCAGGGAAGAGACCTGTGCCCCTCGGTGGGGACAAAATCGGTCAAGCCGTTTCGGAGGAGTATGCGCACTAACACTGGCAGATAATTTTATACAGGGTGTCCCAATACTCAACGTCAAGCCGGAACCGGGTGAAAAGGCTAATCATACTGGTTATCAGAACAAAAAAAAAATTATGAAAAAAAAATTGAAAAATCCTGTTGCCACATATCTTTACTTTTTCCAATTTTTTTTTTTGTTTTGTAACTCTGAATAATGCTTCTTTAAACTGTTAACAAAATTTCAAAACCAGCTGCTCCAGCTTGGAAGAAAAGGAGACTTTAAAAAAAAATAACTTAAAAAGTTGCCCAATTTTAATTTTAGTTTTCATTATGTTTGTGAAATTTCTTGAATAAATAATAATAAAAAAAAAATATGTACTTAAAATGACAAAATCGATTTATTTTTAAATTTTTCTGATAACCAGTATGACCTCCCTTTTCACCGGTGCCGGCTTGACGTTGAGTTTTGGGACACCCTGTATATTACAGAATATGCTATTTTCTCTATTGATTCTATATTGTATCTCTAAACAATTCTCATCACGTACTTGACAGACTAGCCTCTAATGAATTAAACAAGTTTACTATTTTATAAATGAGATTCTGTCGTGTCTGTGTGAGGATGTGGGCAGTCCACTGTACCAACATTGGCATTCCGTCAGCGCGACAAAAATCGAAAATGATTTGTATTTGTACTTATTTCTTTTATCTTATTTCTGTATAGTATCGAACAGATCATAAAATCTATGTTGTTAGCTGGAACTGTTTTATCTGAAATAAAAGCAAATTTAATTTACCGTGCCTCATTGAACCACTCTCAGAGCTGACAGTACAATCGTCCCCAACAGGAACAACATAATGGACGACCCGTTCATTAGGGAGCACATCGAGGACCTGCTCCGCAACATCCGAACCCAGGTCCTCGTGAAGCTCATCGGGCCCTACACCCGGATCCATATCCCTTTCATCAGCAAGGAGCTAAACATTGATGAGCGGGAGGTGGAGAATCTGCTCGTCACCTGCATCCTTGACAAGTGAGTCCGATTACTACAGTCCCTTTTTTAATTCGATGCAAAGAAAAAATGACGTGGTGTTACCGCTATAAAATATATAGGTTTACTCGGTAGATTTTTTTTACCGTGAATAGAAGACTCGTGTGCCCAAAATCCTTATCACATCAAAGACATTACAGTTTAATTCCTCATAAGAGAATCTAAAAATAAAACACCTACGTAATTTTTACTTGGAAGTAAAATGGAGTTATTTGGTTTTTGCGTACTAGCAACATTCAGACATTGACAGCCTTTGGATTGAACGTGACAGTTTTATTTTTTTGCATTGAATTAAAAAACAGACTTTAGTGGTCGGAATAGGTAGTTCAATTTTATGTACTATGCAGGAAGAAAGTCAACGTAAGTATAACATGGATAAGAACTAAAATCCCGGGTAAATAAGGTTTTTTAGTTAAAATCTAATCTGTTTTTATTTGCTGTTCGGTTCTTCACGTTTTTATTCTAAAATATGGATGAAATACTATTTGGAAAGTTCAATATAAAATTTACAGTCTCTGAAAATAGTAAGTTCCGCGGGATCCCTCAGGCATATACTATTGATGTCACAAAATCGCAAGTACATAAAATTGAACTGCCTATTCTGACCCCTACCGATGACACTGGATGACATTTTTTTAGCTTGCTGGTAATTAAACATAAACAAACATTTACACAGGCACATACATTGCTTCTCTCCCCACACTAGGATACCCTGTGTCGTGGGAACCAGAAACAGCGAATGTCCCAAACTTGTAAACATCCAAGACCTGGGTTCCTTTTTTTTTTGTCCCCAGTCGGGATTCGAACCCGGGACCTCTCTTTTTATTTTATAATTTGGGATTAAAAACAGTAGCACATTATAGTGGTTACATAAATCAGACTGAATCAAACATTGCAAATGTACTACCCATTAATCCACAGATAACTCATAAAAATGTTGTTGCTGTGTGAAAGCAAAACAAATGAAATGAAAATAATCAGTTAAACTGAAGAGGACTGTGGGCCAGTTTCTGAATTGAGAATTTCGCTAAATAACTACTGAAGTACTTACCCGAAATCGACGTGATGAAGCGAAAGTGATTTGTCAGGATCGTGGCGGGTGGCAGTCCCTGGTCACCCCTCTGGGATACAGGTGTGAGCTTTCGTATGTAACCACTTAACTGTAGTGCTGTCCCGTCAAATGTCACAGAAGATAGTGTGACAGAATGTTACTTAACTATTTATCTAAATAAAGAAATTCACTAATGAATTCTCAATTGAAAAACCGGCCCTATCACACGTATTCTAAGATGTTCCTCAAATTCTTCCTCGGGTAAGGAAAACTGTACTCTATAACGTCAAAGATTTTCTCCACTTCAGACAAGTTTTCAGTCGAATTAAGTAATCGATTGTCAAAGCTAATGCACCACAGGACCTACCACCATTAAATTTAATGCTACCACGAAACCTTGAGAAAGAAAATGAGTGTATTGGTTGCACTCTTTCGAGTACACTCGAAATCTCATCATCAACCCATTATGTCCCAACGGATCTCTTCCCTGAGATAGGTATAGGACATACTCCAAATGTAAATTCTTTACGTTGAAATAAATTTCCGATTTCTGAGTCAAACATTTCAAGAAATTTACAAATAAACGATTACTTTAAAGAAAACTTAATCATCTGGAGTCCGTGGACTTTGAAACCACGTCACGAAATTTCGGACCCCTCCCACCCCCTGTCACACTATGTCACGCTTCGTCGACCCCCTCCCTCCGGCTTAACATGTGACGTAATTTATGGATGGCCCCTAACCAGGCCTGTTTCACTACGCGTGTCGGTATCGAACGCGTAAGTACATGCGGCGACCACTCCGGTGTGGCAAATAGGTAGGAATTCAGCCGCCAGGTGAGGTAAGAGTTACGCAGTAGAAAGAGAGGCAACATGTAGGTGAAAACGTAGCTTTTTTAGCGCCGTGCGATCTGAATCGCACCTAATTGTATCGCTGCTAGAGTCCCTTTTTCTTTAATTGATTTTGCGGAGTGAATCTTCTGTACCTGTGGGCTCATATGTCATGTATACCACTATCTTCTTTTGAGACCCTACGTTAGGGCGAGACAGTACTTCTTACGACGTCGGTTTTTGTGTCGACGTGACTTTTTGAGACGTACGAATATCCGTTGCGAAAATTACACAATGAGCCCACTGTACTGTCATGTATTCTGTGCCCTAACTGAATCGGTAGTTTCAGAAAGAACATTAGTCACAACCTGTTTACTTTTCAGTACACATAAAAAACTGACCCCTCAGTGGGACTACTGTTAGTTTTGCGTCTACTGAGACGTTGTACGTACACGTAGTTCAATTGATATTCATTGGGCTAATGTTCTTTATAAAGGGATCTGTAGATCTACCCTCTAGGATTCCATAGACAACAATAAGTCAATCACACAAAATTTGGACTAATGTTCTTTATACTACACCTGCTTGGAAAGTACCTTGATACTTTATCAAATTTACGGTAGAAAGTACGTCATTGCATATCGAACAAATATGCGGGGAGAAAACGCATCTGAGCGGGACAGAAAAGTGTATGAAAATCCATTTCTTACGTGGTTTTTCTTTTTTAATTTTGGGTAAGACTATGCTCCGGTAACCTAAATATCAAAAGCCAAAAAGTTTTTACAGTGAGTTTTTATCTCCAAGTTCGCAAAATGACACTGGCCACTAGCAACAATTTCAATATAAATTTCAATTAGTAAAGATTTCGTTTTTTAATTTCCTTGTAGGTGTAGTATAAAGCACTATGTATCACTCGAGAGAAACTGCGATTCCCGATCTCAGGTGTTTTAAACGACACCCTCGACGGTAATCGGTCACTTTCTCCTCTCGGTGAACAATGTACTATTCTGAAACTAACGATTCAACTGAGTGACGTTTCCCGCAGCACGATAAGCGGGCGCATCGACCAGGTGAACTCGGTTCTGGAGCTGCAGTCCGGCGCGCGAGGCGCGGCGCGGTACTGCGCGTTAGACAAGTGGACGGCTCAGCTGTGCTGCCTCCACCTCGCGCTCGCCAACAAGATGGCGTAGCGCCTTCGCAGCGCCGCCGGCGGCCGCGTCTAGCGCCCCGCGCCGCGCCACGGACTGTTGTGTCGACGCCCTCGGTGAGTTTGCTCTGTTCGGGAGTTCTGTTCGTCTAGCCGACGGGGCGTGGCGGTGCTAGATGTGCTGGAACCGCAACGGCCATTCTGCGCCCTGGACTGTAATGTCAAGGTTAACTGTGAATTTATTGTGTGTATTTGGGTGTCTAGCCGATAAGATGGCGTGGCGGTGGTAGAACGGCTACAGCCGGCGCCGCTTGCCTGCTCTGCGCCCTGAACTTTGTAATATCAAGGCTGTTTGTGAATTTACTGTATGTACTTGGGTGTCTAGCCGATATTAGAGATGGCGTGGCTGTGCTATAACAGCCGCAGCCGGCGCCGTTTCCGTGCACTGCGCCCCGAACTTTTAATTCAAGGCGGTCTGTAAATTTATTGTATGTACTTTGGTGTCTAGCCGATAAGATGGCGTGGTTGTGCTCTAGATGTGCTAGAACAGCCACAGCCGGCGCCGCTTGCCTGCTCTGCGCCCTGAACTTTGTAATATCAAGGCTGTCTCTGAATTAATTGTATTTGGGAGTCTAACCGTAAGATGACGTAGCGCCGGCGCCGGCTTCGCTGATGTGCTTAAATGAGCGGGCTTGCTTATGCGAACACCCATTTTTAGTCTCAGTTAAGGTAATGTTTAAGGATAAGGCAGCCATCTATCGAACGAAACGAATACCGTACGGCGAAAAGCGTAACAGAACAGACCGACGCTAGCGCAGCCGGCGCCGGCGCCGCTTGTTTACACTTGAGCAGCCTCAAAACATCTCACTTGACGTTTACAACATCAAAGTAGCCATCTATATCTATGTAAAGAAATTGTAATCTCTGTTCGAGAGTAAACAATAAGGTGGCTAGCGTCGCCTGCGCCGATAATGCTTGTCTACACTGGAGATTGCGTTTGCGAGCAAGCGATGTACAACCTAAAGTTAAAGGACACAGCCTGCTTGAAAGTCTGGTGATTAATAATCAAGTTTGTTTAATCCAATGGTAATTTCACACTCGCCTTTAAATAGGTTAGTGTATCTATATTGAGAAATTATGATAAGAGCTGAACTAAAACCTTTGTAAGCACTTGACTTTTTGTCGGAAGAGAACCGACGACGCGAGCTCCGACTCTGCTCAAGCTCTGCGAATCGGAGCGAAACCTGGTCGGACTCTTCCGACAAAAAGTCAAGTAAGGGCCTTTCTCCACTGCTACGGTCCGGCAAACGTTAATTACCGATCTGATTTAGAAACACACAAGAGTACTCATACTATTTTATTTACATTAATAGAATGTGTGGAAAACGTCCCCTGCCTCGAATAGAAAAACCGAGGAATTTTAATAAAGCACTGCGTCACGTCCATTGCCGATTATAATCGGATGAAGCGGAGAAGCTTAATCCGGCATCCGATATTTTTCTCGTGACTGATTCCGGTTCTGACGCCGGACCGGTGCAGTGGAGACAGGGCCTTAGTGTATCCGGAATAAAGTTAATAATATTAAGAATGTACATTGGGATCATCTCTCTGGCTACACGTCTATAATGTAAGACTTTGGTTTTGTAAACTTGCGAACACAACGCAGGACGTACAGTGACTGCTTTGTGATGTCTATGGGCTTATTCTTAACAACACGATTCCTCAGAGACAGATAGGCGGAGGTAGAATAAAATACAGATGGGAAAAGCGTGTGCTGATTCAAAGTTTTTATTGCGCACCATCTACTAAAGTCTGTTTTTTAGTTCAATGCAAAAAAATAAAACAGTCACGTTGACATCTCAATACAATCCAATGTCTGAATGTTGCTAGTACGCCAAAACCAAATTACCCCATTTTACTTCCAAGTAAAAATTATTTATGCTACGTAGGTGATTTTTTTTTACTGCTCTTATGAGGAATTAAACGTCTTTGATGTGATAAGGATTTTGGTCACACAAGTCTTCTATTCATGGTAAAAAAAATACTAACGAGTAAACCTATACATATATTTTATTACGGTAAAACCGCGTAATTTTTTTTGCATTGAATTAAAAAACGGACTGTGTACAAAATTCTCGTGTCTGTGTTAGTGCGCATACTCCTCCGAAACGGCTTGAACGATTTTTACGAAATTTTATAATGTAGGTATATTCGGTAGGTTTGAGATGGGTTGTCATCTATTTTTCATAGCCCTAAGTGATAAGGGCGATTCACCCGATTTAAAAAAAAAATATAATCCCTACTACATTTCCCGGGTCAGCTAGTATACTATAAAAGTACATGTAAAAAAATCTGAAATACATTGCATATAACCAACCATTACTGATTTACTATTTTCTTATGTACTTATGAAAGTTATTTGTAAATTATCGATGATACAAATTGCCAATGCCACTCCGTGATTATTATTTTTTATCTTTTTTTTTAAGAGTCACATTTATTTCATAACTAAGTCGTAGGTTACGTTTTTAACCTTGTAAACTGTTCTTTACGGGTGTACGCTTTTGGCGTCTGAGATTCTATTGTACCTCTATGTAGAGCATGCTTTAAAGGCGCGGGAATAAAGCGAATGTAAATATTATTCGTGTTACCTAAGGGGAAAACGTACTTTTTAATGTTATTATGAGATGAAATTAAATATTTTTAAACTAAAACTTTCATAAGCACTAGACATAACTTTAATAGGTTTCTAAAAACCATCTCAGTTTCTTTATTAGTGTTCATTGAGGGCTTAGAAATTGGTAATATTAAATTATTTCGTGTATTTCTTTAAAATTACTTTGAAAATAAGCCGCCAAAACGTCATCTTGAGCATTATGGCGTCATGACGTCACAGGTCAGTAAACAAAACCAATGAATGTACATGAATGACAGACCCCATTTTTACTGAGCTGTGACGTCATCATAGACTCTGTCAATCCAGGCCGCTTTCGATAAAATGGCTACAGATAGAAAATTATCAGATTTTATCCTGGTTTTTTGGACAAATTATCAATTTTTTTGAAGTTGAAATGCCTTATAGCGGTTCGAAGACTCATAATTTATACGAATATATATAAATACTTAATACTTTTTTTTCACACTGCCAAATAACCTATTCCGGATACAATTCAAGTATGTATCTCCGGAAAAAGTTAATTAGGTATTTTTTATTCCATAAACAAATATATACAACGGTTATATATTATACGGCCTGTATATAATATATAACAAGGGAAAACGTGACAACAGACTATTTAAACTGCTCCTGAGGAGTGTTTTAATTGATATATAATTCGTCGTCGTGTGCGTTTGGACAACTCGTATTTTAAAAAAAGTTATAAATATGCCAAGATTTTGTAAAATTCCATAGTCGATGCCCAAAACCATGAACAATCTAGTTGTACCTACAACTCCTGAATTTGAAGAGATGATAACAAAAGGTGTCTCAACACCGTGCGTAGTTCAAAACAAGTCTGTACACCTCTAGGATAAACGCGTGATGATATTCAGGAAGTTACAACTTTCTGATTACTGTAAGTAGGAGAATAAAATTCTAAAATCGATTCGGTTACAAAGATATCGATTAAGTGGGATGTATTTTTTGTATTGGGCAATAATACTGCCGCGCTTATGAAAAACGCAGTAAGTGCCATATTTTGCAAGCATAGTTAGTGCGTTATTCTTAAGCGCGGCAGAATACTGATCTGAATGTAAGTAGTTATTTTGCAAATATGATTGTAGAAAGTAAGTGCTGGAACGCTTAATATACTGTTCCAATGAACCGCTACATTTTAGAAGCACTATTCTGCACGAATGACGTCATTCTAAACAAAGCGCTTTACAACTGGGCCTCGATTCTGTTACTGCATTACAGTTCTATGACATTTATATGGTCGGGTCACGTGACGTGTTTTTTTTAATTCCATTGACGCCTAGAATCCGCTACTTGACTCTTTTTTCAAGTAAGTCTTAAATGCTAAATATCTCTTCCATTAGACCAAAAAATATTTTAGTATATTTTTTGAGGACCTAAAAGCAACAAAAACATTGTTTTAAAACGTTGCTTTGCTAAACAGCCAAAAACGCGGTTCACCATTTTTGTCTATGGTTTGAAGTCATAACGTTTGTAAACAAAGTTTGACATTCAACATAGGTAGAGTTCGTGCCACGAAAGAAGTATGAGTTAATGAATTTTGGCTTTTATTGTTATGGCCATAAGGATTTTACCGTGGGACTTGTTTGGTGAAACGATCTTTACCTAGTCCTAAAATCTGATAGTGATCTGTGAGCATAGTGAAATAACAACAACGCAACCATGATTTCATCGAGTTTACATGCAAAATATATCGATTATCATTATTGCATTATTCGAGAATGCAAAAACACGTCAATAAAGACCGCCGGGAAGTCGCGGATTCGTGTACCCAGTGAAATAAACATACGAAAAACTTGGCTCAAACTTGCCAAGAGAGACCCCGATTCTTTATCGACTGAAACTTGGGCGTATTTATGTGAAGATCACTTTAATGAAAGTCCTGTAATATCAATGTACACACACATAAACTGTTTTTAGCTGTAATAATGCTTGGTTTGATTTGGTTTGGTTTTGGCAAATTGGTACTATCAGCTTCCACGAATCCAGCGTCTATGATTGCGCTTATCAATAAAATAATAAGACACTAACTGCACAAGAAGAGTTTTTGCAAAAACACTTAATCCAATCCAAATCACAACAGAACCTACGCACGCACGACAGACAGATGTTTGTTTACAAACCAAAGGTGCTTTCAAGATGGCGGATAGTGTTTTCACCGTTCCGAATTAAAAGCGAAAAACATTTTTTTATTTTGCAAATTTTGCAGCCATCCTGCATATTTACTTAGCAAAGTTCGGTTTCTTACGTTAGATACTACAGGAAATATCCATTTATCGCGTCAAATTTGATACGAGTCAAGTAACGTTGCTTACGTTGACATGAAGTGGCAATGAAACTGAATCACCATGTTCATGCAGTTGTTATGGTACTACAATGCATTAGCAGAATCTAGACCCTGAAATGCAGAGTTTAATTTTGTTGTATTTTCTCATTGGTCTAGCCGTTAATGTGCTTACCTACCAGGACAGAGGTCGTGGATTCAATTCCCATTTGTACAAATGGCCTCAATCTGGGTGTATTCCATGTATGTAATGTCTTCGCCTGGTTACCATAGCACAGGGTATCCTAGTTTGTGACCAGGTCACGTGATTGTGTTGTGTGGGAGATATTATTGTATAGTTTGGTGGTAGTTAATGACGTCACTTGCGCGGGATAGTGTGTGTAGTGTAAAGCAGTCGGTAGGTAAGTTGGCGTCGTACTTTCTTTAATAAAATTAATGAAATAAAAAATCCCTGAACAATGTATCCCGACTTGAACTAAATAGGTTTCTCAAATTGTTATCGTCTTCATAAGGTTTTGTAGTCATTGCTTGTGTTTTTGTAAGTCGAACGCGAACGAAACGTTTAGTGTCTTTTCAGTATAGTAGAGGCAGCAGTTGAGCTCTTCATTTAACATCAAACTACAAACACACTTGTTCAAATTCTTCACAAAGATATCAAGTGAACTTACGCTTACGTATTGCACCCCTGGGCCTGTATTATAAAATCAAATCCTGAAGGATTTGTGACGTGAAGTTGTCAAATTCAATACTAATTACAATCGCAAACGTCAGGACTCCGACATAATTTGGTGGGAATAATAATTTCTTTGATGGGTCACTAAACTCTTCGTTCGCAATCGTCCAGAATGTCTGTAATCACTATAAAGGGCGATTCGGAAGTGAGCGGCAGAGGCAAATGGCCAGAAGTCAGAGCATATCTCACTTTTCAAGCTACTAACCCCCTGTTTCTTGCACGTTAACGAGCTGTTAGTTACTGTACAAATTGATTTGGGAAACTGGGGGTAAACTGACTTGTCGCTGCCGCCCGCTTTGTGGAATAGCACCAAACATAAAAATCTGTAAAACAAGGAAAGTTTGTACTGTACGGATTTATTCAGTTTTTTGTTATGAATTCATTGGTACTAAGTTTGTTACTTGAATACACCTTTTTAGTAACAACTCATTGTGGTTTTTTTATTTTTTTTTTATTTTAATTTTTAGCCCCAGCATACTTCTCTCCATGGTGAAGTGTTATTGACAAAGTTTCGCAGCCATAAGTAAAAACTGGCAGAATACAGGTGTCAAATGTTTTCTTTTTTATGTGATTGCCTAGATCCTTACTTTTCACTATTTCCTTTAGTGACCAGTACTTTCTCCATCCTTGTGCTATTCGCCTGCTTATTTCCTTTGTCATTACATCTGAAGTGGATATTATCTGTCCTAAGTAGATATATTCTTTGACATATTCAATCATGTTGCCCTCTACCGTAACGTCTATTTCCCTTGAGTTTGTCATCAATTTTGTTTTACTGGCATTGATTTCCAGACCAGCTTCTCTGCTTATATTTGCTAGGCTCTGCATCATTTGCTCTATTGCTGCTGGATTCTCTTCAAGAAGCACCAGATCATCGGCAAATCTTAGGTGGTTTAGGCGAACTCCCGTAATGTTCAGACCTAAAGGCCCTCGCCCACGGCGGCTTTTTGTAGGGCTGCCGTCGCGCGTTTCGCAAACGCGCGACGGCATCGCTACTAACGCGCGTAGGTCGCTTTTGCAACGCGCGACCGTAGCGCGGCTGTAGCGCTGCTAACGCGCCACCGTCGCGCCGTAGCGCTACAAAAAGCCGCCGTGGGCGAGGGCCCTTAGGATTACTCAGGCAGCCGGGGCTACGTGACGTCGCTGTCGTTGTCGGCGCTTCGGCTGCTTACGTAAAAGCAGCACCAAAGACAACGTGACTAATGTTGCCTCGACTGAGTCCATCTTGCAACTGTGGCGATTGGAAGCGCGACGGTAGCGCGTTTGCATCGCGACAGAAGCGCTACGGCCGCGCGACGGTGGCGCGTTCGAAGCGCTACGGCCGCGCGACGGTGGCGCGTTCGCATCGCGAGAGAAGCGTGGTTACGTGAGGGCACACAGCTAGCGACCGCATCGCGGCTGTAGCGCGGCGAACGCGCCACCGTCGCGCGGCCGTAGCGCTACAAAAAGCCGCCGTGGGCGAGGGCCCTAAGTGGACCCAGTTTAGCTGTCTAAAGATGTGCTCAAGTACGGCGTTAAATAGCGTAGGAGAGAGTGGATCGCCTTGGCGTACGCCCTTTTCAATAGGAAATGATTCTGCTATTAATTCGAGTTTAATACTGGCCTTGCTAGATTTGTATATACTCTTGAGTATTTCTATATAGTTGCTCTGGACCCCTTGTTGTTCAAGGCTACGCCATGTATTGGTGCCTGAGGCTGTCGAATGCCTTTAAGTACCGTAATTTGGTCCTACTTTGCTCCAAAATCTGCTCCAAACTTGGACTTATTAAAATTGCGTGGAAACGTTTTCATTTAAAATTGTTATTTAAATTTAAATTGTAAATTTAACACCTTGGCTACAGAATCTAAGTGATGAAACTACCATTTTGTAGCGTTTTATTATATATATAAAACAATGATTAAGGAGCAATGTTACCCGTCAAGTTGGGTAACTTTGCTCCTAAATTTTATTTGTACTGTAATTCGGTTGTTTTAGAAGTTGGAGCATAGTAAGAAGCTTAAAACTGTAACTATGCTCCAAACCAATTTATATAAATATTTCAAATGTCTAATAAAACCAAAAATATACAATTAATCATAAAAATCTCTTTATTTTACTCTAATCAGTCCTCATTAGATAGCCTTTTATTCATTTTTACTTTTAACTATAATAGGTACATGTTAGCAAGTTTGACAAACTACCTTTAGAAAACAAAAATAAATCTTTTATGAAATTAAAACTCTTCTAAGACAAATTAACATCTGAAATTAAGTAAAAGTCTTTCACAAAAATAAACATTGTATGAAGTGGCCCCTATAAAATGTTTGAGATCAGAACCCCCAAATCTGATCGAGTTCAGGGACCGAAAAAAAATCACGGCGTCCCACTTTTTTAGGGGGATCAATACATCCCAGTATTTCCTCCCAGTCATAACGGATTTCATCTTTTGGTTTAGGCCATTTCCAAAATTTTATGGACCGTTTCATTCAGGATATATGTGGTCCTTGTTTTTCAATTTTGGTTATTACACCTGGAAATAGTTCGCCTTCATATCTAAATGCCACAAATTGACCTACTTCCTTGATAAGTGGCTTGAAATTTATTGAGCAAAGTCACCCCGCCATGTGGACCATAGTAGGACCGAGCATCAAGAAGAGGTTAGGTTTTGACATTAATAAACAAAACAGTGAAATATTATCGATTATGGTTAAAGGATTAGCTGTACGACTACATTAAACCGTTCTTACCTCGATTCCCTCGTTAAATTTTAAGATGCAGACGGCTTTTTCGAAGTATTTTTTTTTTGCTGTAGGCTACGTGATGAATCAATTACACCTGACAGTCGAAAAAAATGGCGGGTTAAAAAAGTTCCTATTCAGTATTGCCACTATAACTTTATTTTTACCGATTTCGTTCAGAAATGGACAGTTACATAGAATAAGTTTGGCACAGATAAGAAAAAATCTTTTTCCGCAATTGGAGCATAATTACCTAGGCAGGAGCAAAGTAGGACCAAGTTACGGTAATCTATAAACGCCAAGTAGATTTGTTTATTGTATTCGTTATACTTCTGTATCAACTGTTTTATAGTGTGGATTTGATCTATTGTGCTGAAGTTTTTTCTGAATCCTGCCTGCTCTACGGGTTGGCTCTCATTTAGTGCTGATGATATTCTTTCCAGGATCACTTTAGCAAATACTTTATATATGTTTGATATTAGAGAAATTGGCCTATAGTTCCTAATTTCGTCTCTAGGGCCCCTTTTATGTAGTAGAATTATGTGACAATCGGACCATTCTTCTGGAATTTGCCTTGTTTGTAAGATTTCATTAAAAAGTTTTGCCAGCACAGGACTGATTTCCTCTAAGGTTCCCTTGAGCATTTCATTAGGTATCCTGTCCGGCCCTGGGGCTTTCTCGAGTTTTTGGGATTTTATTGCCTTGATTACCTCTGAGGCAAGGATTTCTGGCACTTCCTCTACTTTATTTTCTTTGGCTTCGCTTACTTCCGAAGTTATGGCCCAACCTGAATCTAATTTATCAGAATATAATAGGCGGTAATAGTCCGTAGCTAGTTTCTGTATTGAGAGTCGATTAGTTAAGTACGATTGGCGTTGTTTTAGTTTCGGTATCCATACTTTCCAATGTTCGCTTAGTTGTTTTGTAGCCTTTTTTGTTCCTCCTGTTCTTGTTATATGTTCTTCCAAAACTCTACTTCTTCTCTCCTTACGGTCTTTTCTCATATTCTCTTTAATTTCCTTGCTAAGGTTTGCAATTTTTTGGCGTCTTTCTTTGTCCCCTTTATTCGATATTAGTGTTCTTCTTTCGTCTAATAGTTTAATTGTCTCTTTACTTAAATAGCTTTCTTTGCTTCTGGGCTTGCTGACTGGAATCTCTTTTAATTTGTTTTGTAATCTTCTGTATTTAACCACAGTTTCTGCGTCGGAGGTAATAATTTCATTGAGTGATTCTGTTGTGCGGGACATAGTGGAATGGCTGGGCTCTGGAACTTTATGTAGCTTGTTATTATTTACTAGGTTCTTCCTGGACCTCTTGGGGCTAAAAATTAAAGACCGAGTTAGGAACGTGGATATAAGAAGTAGAACAAAATTCACAGATATTCTCACCCGCATAGACATCCAAAAGTGGAGATGGGCTGGACATATGCTACGCCACCCCACTAACAAATGGAGCAAGCAGGTCACCCTCTGGCAACCAAGAGACGGCAAAAGAGGTAGAGGTCGTCAAGTCAAGAGATGGGAGGATGACTTGAAACTGACAGTGGGACCATTCTGGCTGAGAGTGGCAAGGGACAGGACCCATTGGAAGGAGTTGGAGGAGGCCTATACCAAAAGGCACACCGAACTTAGGGACCTCTTGTAACCCTATGTTCAGGAATAAAAGGCTATTATTATTATTATTACATTGTGGTTTTATTGAAACTGATTGATTAGAGAATGTTGTGGACTGAAAGAGGATTTACATAGGTAGTGACTAGAATTGAGACAGGAATGTTACGTTGGTTTGGATTTGTGGAGACAATGAAGGAAGAAAGCCTGATGAAAAAAAATACGGGCCTGTGTGTTATAAATACAGGTTAGATTATAAACTAACTATAGCACCGGACACCAACTGATATCATCTGGGTTTTTCTGTTCTCACTGAATGGTTTAACTCTATATTATTACTTTTAATTGTTACCATTACTTTGAAATAAAGATTTTGTTTAATTTGCTTATGTCGAACTAATGTGAGTAGGAAGGGCCTGCAAAGGACGCCCGGGCATACTTAGACCATACAGGGGATGTTGTAACTAGGTGCAATTCGCCTCGTTGCTATATATTACCTATTAATCCTTTTAATCACATGTCGGCATTTGCCACAATGGTCTGACGTAGCTGGAGGTCCAGATAACCCTCAGCTTCCATGCAAGGAATTCTTTCTGTTTATCACGACCCGATTGTCTTATTCTCCATATTATCTATACTTCTATACTAATTTATAAAGAGGAAAGAATTGTATTTTTGTGTGTATGTTTGTAATGAATAGGCTCGGAAACTACTGGACCGATTTTAAAAATTCTTTCACCACTAGAAAGCTACAATCTTCGTAAGTTACATAGGCTATATGGGATTTTTTAAAAGTTTCTAGAAATCTCGAATAATGTAACCCAAGGTGTAAACAAATTACCTACTACCCCGGGAATTTTCCACTGCACTAATACAGCTATTTCCACGTTTTCCACCCGTGCGAAGCCGGGGCGGGTCACTAGTCTATTATAATCATAAAATATTTAAAAGGCACATATGTAGTGTAAGTGTTCTGCTTTTTTTTTTCATTAATCGTCGTTCTAAAGTCCCTCGTGTCAAGGCAACCTAACTTCTCAGAGTTGTAATTTATTTTATATTCTGCTTTTTTATATTCCAAATTATATTGTTATATTTACTTATTTAGGGCTTAGTTAAGACTTCTTATTTCCTTGTTCTCAGGTGCCTTTCTTTACCTCATAAATAAAATATAATTATCTATTGCCTCTGGATACCTTACTTCTCCGCACTCCTGAATCTATTATTGCGACAATGTATTAGCGCCGGGAACCGACGAGCGTGCATGCAACGACTAATGAATGTCGTGGCCGTGCCTGGTCTCTGTCTACTCGGATGCAGGCGTGAGCTTGTTTGAAATTGATTAGCATTAACCAAAGGAAATTACCAAGTACAATCGACAGCACGTCGTCCTATACTCCCATGCACTCTACCCCGTTGCATTACGGGCGACTTTGCAACTAAAATGTGAAGGTTGACGTGCTGTCGACTGTACGTATTCAGAAGGTAAGGGCCGCCGGGCCTGCGCAGACGACGGACTTTTCTCCGCGGACTTTTTTATCCGCTGAAATACTGTATCGAGTAACGCAAACCAGGGATTAAAAGTACCGCGTACTAAAAATCCGCCGAAATAACGGAGGACATGGAGGCAGCGGACCGGACTAAAGTACGCGGGAGTCCCCGAAAAAAATAGAACTCTTGTGACTAGGCGAAGCAACGCACACGGCGGACTTTAGTCCTAATCTATGGGGATGGACCGAGTATTTTGCACGCCCGTGTGCGTTGAGTTCGCGGTTAATCTGCGGAGGACTTTTTATTCGCTTTTGATTCCCATTAAAACAAACCTGATAAGTTAATCAAATCGTTTATTAAATAAAATAGTTGTATAATTTATAAACTGGACGGATTTATATTATCACAGGTTAGTTTAAGATTCCACATTCATACGCACAACATTGAAACGTAATTGACAAATAGTTCTTTGCACCCTCAGTAAAAGTACTCTTTCTCGATTATCGACTTTAGAAATATTTACTTAAAAGTTTTGAGACTTACAGCTAAGCATTAAAAGTTATAAAAAAATATTAGGTATAAAATATAGAGGAGTTACGTACATCGAGTTACCATGGCACTAATAATAATGTGCATCTTTGTATTTAGAATATAATGGTGCAGATTGATATGTTTAATATTGACAATATTATTAAATACATTGTCTTCCTTCACTACCTACAGTTATTTCTATAACTGTTTCGTAACATAGTACATACCTATTGCTATAATCTTTTGATGTACTTACGAACATTTTCAGTATTTGCGTAAGAGATTCAATATAGATTCTAATAGTGATTCGAGTATTGCAGTAGTTGTGGAAGCCATTGACCATTTTACAATAAATTACGATTCCTATTTTTTTCTATACTCGGGTGGATCTACTCGAATTGTCGCTAATTCGTCATCATTGTTATCATTTAATCTCTCACAGTTCTCAGCACAACATAAATGTACTAAGTATACAGTTATTGTCGTTACAGTATGTAAGATTGTCAGTCAACTTCCAACTAATATAGAAATAAAAATATCTTTAACAACTGCTGCACTGACAACATATAAGTGTGAAACTTCCAAGGACAATGACGCCGTCTCAATTTGAGTACATTCACCCTCTCCATTCCACAAAACGAGCACCCAAACAAAATCGTCCATGTGCGCCCGTTCGTTAATGCGCGTGACCTTCACTGCCCTACCCTAGGAAGCGGACCATCTTCGCTTATCTCTAGCCGTGCGCATTGATAGTATTTCGTTCCCGAGGAATTCGACTCGTGTAACGGAGTATAAATAATTTACGCGCAAACAGAACAGGCGGACTGGCATAAGCTCTCGTTATAGGCTCGCTAAGAGTTGTAAATAGTATCTACTAACTGCCTAGCGTCTAGGCTCGCCATTTTTGCGTTGTCGAGTCGAAGTTTTAAGGTAAAAAAACATCTACCAAACACTAAAGTTACCGTTTTAGTTTGTAAAATAAAGCCGCGTTTTCACGCTCTCAGTGCGCTCGGACCGAGTGCGCCATCCGAGTAAACTAATGCTTCTGATTGGACGCTTTTTCGTCACTACACTAAAATGGCCAATCGGAAGCATGGGTTAACACGGATGGCGCACTCCGAGTGCACTAAGGCTGACATTCCTGGTCCGAGCGCACTAAGGCTGACATTCAGAGACGAAAACTAAGCTAAGACCGGTCTCGGAAACGTCAAAATCACGTACTTAGAAACATTCAGAATCGAATCTTAGCAAGTTTAGTATGAAATGGTGCTTAGCTAAGTGTAAATAGTCAATATCGGTGACTTTACGTGAACTTAGAACTGTCACTTCTAAGCCTTTTGTTCACAGACTACTCTAAACGTCATTTCACTGATGTTCTACGAGCATTATCTGTGGGATTTTTTTATTCACTCTGACATATATAAAATTGTATGATGTTGTCCTGCTCTCGTGTAGCAATGTCAAATTTAAAAAACCGGTAAGAACTACATCTCTAAGAAATGATAGACAATATAGATGACTTTCTTAAGTACTGTGAATCATTTGTGAATACGAAAATTACGGCACTTTACTAAGTACGACTTTAGTTTACTTTGCTAAGACTGATCTAAGCGTGAACTTAGGATTCGTCTCTGAATGGTCAGCCTAAGACCGTGAAAACGCGGCTTCATACACGTGAACCATTTTAACGTTATTAACTTTATTCCGAATACACTTACTTGACTTAACGTTGTTCTGATTCACTTGCATACTCGTCTTGTAATACATACTACATACGCGTACCGCTTACGATGGCCCAACTTTGCTTTGCTATGCGAAGTACGAAAATCTCAGCTCTAAAGTCCGTTTTTTAATTCGATGCAAAAAAAAAATACGCGGTGTTACCGGTGTAAAATAATTATACAGGTTTGCTCGGTGGATTTTTTTTACCGCGAATAGAAGACTCATTGACCAAAATCCTTATCACATCAGACATTAAAATTTAATAGGGAATGGATGAAAATATCAGAAGTGCTTGATATTTTTTTTGGTGATAGGAATAACCTTCCTTAGCGCGGGAAAAAGTTTCAATTTTTTTGGCCCCGTAGTTAATTTTTAAATATACTTAATATTTTTCCATTCGTAGTTCTGGGCTGAGTACGGCATATCAGACATATTCCTTAGTCCGCTACGTATAAAAAAAAATCCACCTTGAAAGGCTGTCATTGTCACCAGTTTTTTTTTTTCATACGTAGCGGACCAAAGAATATGTCTGATATGCCGTACTGAGCCCAGAACTACGAATGGAAAAATATTAAGATTATTTAAAAATTAACTACGAAGCCAAAATAATTGAAACTTTTTTCCCGCGCTAAGGAAGGTTATTCCTATCACCAAAAAAACATGTAGGTGAATATAACGTAGCTTTTTTAGCGCCGTGCCACCTGAATTGCACCTAATTGTATCGCTGCTAGAGTTCCCTTTTCTTTAATTGATTTTGCGGAGTGAATTATTGGGTTCTGTAATTGAATTGAAAAAGAGACTTTAGATGTACCTGTCAATCCCTATATTAACTAGCTCTTAGGCTCGCTGTGCGCGCGGAAGACAGGCAACGCGGTGGGGTAATGCGCGGGCGCACGGGGCTCGCCCAGCCCGCGGAACGGGTATGTTCCCACCAGGAGTGGGAGTTGGAGCTTCACTTCCTTTTCCAGGCTCTTCGGCTCGATTATGAACTGCGGGAGAGTGGAAAATCATCATTATGAACCCATTATGTCCCCACCGTAAAGGCCATACTCCACCACGGGGGCCAAGTCTGGATTGGTGGAGGCTTGTAAGACCAGTGGCTGGTCTTACTGTCAGAAGTTTTCAAGCCACTCTCAAGGCCTCTTGGCTTAAAGACTGCCATTTATCGACGGCAGCCGGCACCAACTGCTTAACGTGCCTTGCGAAGCACGGAACCTGTCGGAAAAATGCCACTAGCGTTAGTCATAGACGGTCACTCATCCATGCACTGAACGCGCCCTATGTAGCTTAACCTTCGTTGGTGTTCGTTTAAAATCACTCAGGCGGCCGGGGCTACGAGCGATTGGAACATATTACATACAAACATAAACTCCCCTGTATCCCAGAGGTTTAGGCAGAAATCACGGACTGCCACTTAACCTGTAGAATTTTTGGTGGGCCGATCGGCTCACCTTAACAATGGTTTTTAACTGTCTCTGCGTATAATCTAGTAGGGCCTTAATTCTGTGCATTATAGTACAAAGACAAATGAGTAGATCGAGTGTTTTTTTTTTTATTCTATAGATTAGCGCCTAGACGGCTTGATAGAATACCCAGATTAATACTGCAGTATGTACTCACGAACCGTCACACTGTCGTAGTGCGCGTGTATGAGATGACAAACGCAGAAGTTGGTCGGTGGCAAAGGCGACACATGCAGCACGGTATCGCGCCGCGTTTGGAATTTCTTTCCTTCCTAGTCGGGTTCTTTATATAAATGACCAATAACTGTGGACCCAGATCACAACCCTGCGGTACTCACAAAGACATCGTAATGCAGCTGTATAAGGTGGCAGCCTCGCAAATTGGTCGGCGGTAGAGGTGGAACATGTAACACGGCCCCCCGCCAGCGCTCGGTCTCCCCCGGGCGCGTCTTCCCACGGCGCAGTACGGCTAACTCGCGTGTCTCCCGCGCGGCCACCTTGCCGTGCGCCTTGTACTCGATGGTCTGTGGGAGGACACAAAAACTTAGCACTAGTGCGATATGAGAAAATAATTAAAATAAATATTTCACGCCCGTTATCCCCGAGGGTGTAGGCAGAGGCACCAATCACTAGAACTGGGCCCACGTTTTGCCGAGTTTATTAGGTCCCAAACGTGACAAGTGGCAAGCCTGTCGCCGTTGTCCGGGCACAATTAATTCTTAATAATTCTTTAGTATTTTTAAGAACGCACAAAGGTTCTTCCGTTTGTTTTTTTCACGTTTTATGTTTTATGACCATTGTGTCGTCGAATAAATCTACACGTTAAGTCTACACGTTAGACAGTACAGCGGTCAACAACTCTCGAGTCGAATATTGTAAGGCATACCTACCTTACAATATTTCACACCACCTTTGAGTTCCACAAAACGAAGCTATAAGAGAAGGCATTCAGGGTATTTGAGAGCTAAGCCTAGATAGACACTTACCTCGGTGAGAACAGCCTTGCTCCCGCGAATAGTGACCCGCGAGTTGTTGACCACGGTGGCGTCTAGAGCTGCAGCTCTATATTTATAAAGCCATAGCTCTAGACTACAGCGGTTAACAACTCTCGAGGTAAATATTGTAAGGTTTAAGTTCCAGAAAACGAAGCTATAAGACAAGACATTCAGGGTATTTGAGAGCTAAGGCTAGATAGACACTTACCTCGGTGAGAACAGCCTTGCTCCCGCGAATAGTGACCCGCGAGTTATTGACCGCTGTGGCGTCTAGAGCTGTAGCGCTATATTTATAAAGCCATAGCTCTAGACGCTATCGCTACAGCGGTTAACAACTATTGTAAGGTTTAAGTTCCAGAAAACGAAGCTAAGCTAAACGATCTACTTACGAGTGTTGTTACGAATCGGAGCGAAACCTGGTCGGACTCTTCCGATATAACAACGCCCGTCAGTAGATCCGGACTAAAAGTTTACAATGTGTTGTGCTTACGAAAGTTTTAGTTCAAAAAACATTCAGGGTACATATTTGATAGACACTTACCTCGGTGAGAACAGCCTTGCTCCCGCGAATAGTGACCCGCGAGTTGTTGACCACGGTGGCGTCTAGGGCGATGCTCTCGCCCGGCACGTAGGCGCCGCGGTCGAGCGCGACTCGGCACGACACCACGCCGCTGCCCACGCAGCCAACGCCGATGCGGTGCTCGATGCTGCACTCGAACTCTTGCTGCGAAACGTGAAGGTTTTTTTGACCAGATAGATAGATATAGGGTAAACTATACATTGAGTGGCACCTTAAGCAAAACCTTGACTTAATTTGCTTCCTAAGCATTCAATTTCATATTCAATCACTATTAACCTTTTTTATTAGTTAGAATATGAGTATAGATTGGAAATAAAAAATAATTCTTGCTTGTTGTGATAGTTTTA
The DNA here is from genome assembly GCA_947310845.1 of Yponomeuta plumbellus. Lineage (NCBI taxonomy): Eukaryota > Metazoa > Arthropoda > Insecta > Lepidoptera > Yponomeutidae > Yponomeuta > Yponomeuta plumbellus. Next base: position 23,412,564 of record OX371193.1, on the reverse strand, counting down.
TTTAAGAAAAATAATAATAATTTGAAAATGTCTCCAAAACTACAGTCATTGGCATTACAGGTACAAACATTGTCACTAATAATATCAGTAATTGGCACTTATAATTTGAATGTATTTTTTGTACTTAAAAACGCTAATTATAAAAAACTACCAAAATGCCCTTTAAGCAATTTTAATTCTTAATATTTGTGCCAATGACTAGGTGGGTGCCAGCAATACTATGGTTTACCCTATATCTTAATTGTAGAAGTAAAGATACTATAGTTTCTATTGTTTTTTCTTAGTCTTTTTAACTCTATGACAAAATACCTAAAACCAACAAGTTAAACTAGGGACCAATCACAACAAGTGTTGGCCTGTTAACCAAAATCAAACCAATCAGAGTTCAAGATATTCAACCTTACTAAAAGAACTCGCGTTTTTGCAAAAACCCTATCTTTTTTCAGTAAGATTGAGAAATGTCAAAGCCATTATCCAATAATCCGTGTTTTCGCGGTACGCGATACACCTAAGATTTTTGCGAAAATCCAATTTATCAAATCGTCCTACGACATGTACACCAGGAATTACACATGAAATTTGACAACAACATAGTACAGTAAAATTAGCGGCCTTATTACTAAAAGTAATTTCTTCCAGACAACCACTATTCAGCCAGCCTATATGCATGTCCTAAGGCACAGGCCTTCTCTAAGGGAGAGTGCGTGCGTGCCCATCGCCTATTAGCACTGAGGTACGTACAAGTATGTGAACACATTTGAATAGAAATAACTTTTAGTAAAATCAATCCTTTTTCATACATTAGCTACATCTTCTATAATATAAAAATGAGTCGCTGAATGTGTTGCTAAGCGCAAATCTCGAGAACAGCTGAACCGATTTAACTATGTAATTCTTTTTATAACATATTTGCTCGTAAAGTGGTTGTAGTTACACCAATTTCAATATCGTAATGTATCTCATTACGTACTTGTGCGATAATGTAATGTAAAAGGCACGTGTTTTTTTTTAAATAAAGTTTTAAGATACTCCGTCTAAAAATGAACGATACTTTTAAAAATCTTAGCAAAGAGGTTTTATGTCAAGTAAGTGGTCAATATTTTATGAATAAAATTAACTTTTGGAAATAAAATATAACAAATAAACATTTAATTCTTTAATTTAATTAATTTTGACAATAAATTACAACCATTTATCTGTAACAAAAACACAAAAATATTAATTTACTTTATTAGTAATACTGGCTGTTTTTGTACCTTTGCCTAAAAAAAAAAGTTGATGCGCGCGCATCGCTTATTTGTGGACAAGTAAAAATAAATCCGCGCGCTTTTTCTTTTCGCTGTATTGTTTTTATTTGAAAATGTCGTCAAGTAGTGATGAATTTATTAATTTGACACCGCCACAAGTCTTAAACGCGGCGAAAAAGGCTACTCTAAGCCTCTTGCCTGAAAAATCGACCGATAGATACTTACAAGCCTATCAAAAGGGAGCTCATCGGTAAGTAAGCTCACAAGTCAGAGTTTTATTAATTTCCTCGTAAATATGTTATAAAACGTCGTATGACATACGTGCGCTTTGAAAATTACAGCCTCTGCTTCCTTATAGCCGTCGCCGATGGCTCGGGCTAGTAATATCGCCTCGGCTGTAATTTTCAACTTACCGCACTTATATCATAATGTACTATTTTAGAATATTCCTTGAAATATTCATTTTTTAACATTACATTTTAGGTATTTCTCTTTGAACAATGGCCAACAATAGATTTGGTCCTGTATTGTCAAAAATATATCGAAGAACCTTGACTCAAATCAGGGATACATCGCGGTCATCGCGCGCATCGCGCGCTTAAAGACAACTTCAGAATTTAACTTAATTTATTTATTGTTATGTAAAACAGGAAAGAAACAATCTATAACATACAGAGAGACAGTGGCGGCGTAGAGGGGGGGCGATGGGGGCGGTCCGCCCCGGGTGCCAAGCACCAAGGGGTGACAACGTGGTGACAACTCACTCCAGAAGAGCTGCAGAGAGCTATGTTCGAATGTCTAGATAGATTTTACGGAGAACTAGATCATTGCTACTGGGCAATTGATGACATTCTCAAGACATTTGGCGTTGTTCACCCTAAAACTCTGGTAACGTCAACAGAAGAAGAGCTAAGGGATATAGTTCCAAATATTACGAAAGTTATAGACGAATTTACTACGGAAGAAATTATTTTGGATATTTTACGTCTGAGGCGCCACTTGGAAGCCGCCAGCATTTCTTGCCAAGAAGCGGTCCAGTGGACTACCTTGGAGCTTCTGAAATCTATATCTATCTATACTTCTATCTATCTATACTATCTATATCTATATCTTCTATATCTGTACTAATATTATTATAAACAGGGAAAAATGTTTCTTTGTTTGTTTGTTTGTGTTTTTTTTGTCCGATCTAAATGAAAATCGGCACATATGATCTTCGTCAAAATTTATGAAACACGTATTTCACCGCTTTTCGAAATTCAGCTCCAAAAGGGGTAAACAGGGGTACGGAAGTTTGTGTCGGACTAATTTTGTTTGTCCGATTTTCATGAAATTAAGCATAACATAATCTTTAAAACAATTAATGAAACACTTATTTTACAGTTTTTCAAAATTCAGCTCCAAATGGGGGTAAACAGAGGTACGGAAGTTTATGTCGGACGTAATTTTGTTTGTCCGATTTTCATGCAATTTGGCTTACATTATCTTTAAAACAATTAATAAAATACGTATTTGACAGTTTTTCGAATTTCAGCTCTAAAGGGGGTAAACAAGGGGTACGGAAGTTTGTGTCGGACGTAATTTTGTTTGTCCGATTTTCATGAAATTTGGCAAACATAATCTTTAAAACAATTAATGAAACAGTTATTTTACAGTTTTTCGAATTTCACCTCCAAAGAGAATAAACAGGGGTACGGAAGTTTTTGTGTGTGGGACATAATTTTCATTGATTAACATGAAAATGCATGGTATTGTTCGATGCATGTTGATTATTTGTTTGTTTAAGTTTTTTATCTGATTTACATGAAAATCTTCACAGTTTCCCGTAACAACATCATTTGCGATGACTAATTCAATGCTGTTAATAAGTCCCAGGGACAAACTTTCTCCGTCGTCGGAATCGACCTACGAAAAGAGTGTTTTTTGCATGGACAACTATTATGTTGGTTTCTCCAGATAAACAGTACATTTTGCTACCGGAAAATAAAACAACGTCAAACATTGTGTACAGAGAAGCTTCATGCCACTAATAAATTTAAAACATTATGAAAGTTATAAACTACCTTTTTTCCCCCAAGTCCCACGCGGACGAAGTCGCGGGTAGAGCTAGTTCATTATAAAATGGGACTATTCCGAATCTGTTCCAAGTGTAGCGCTTTGCCTAAGATTTTTTTTACTATTTGTGTTTCAGTGGCTTCTTGTAAAAGAAGTTTCTCTAAATTAAAATTAATAAAAAATTACATACTTAAGTTAATCCTTTCAGACCTGACCTTGAAAATAACAAAAGAAAACCATTGTTATTTTCAAGGTCAGGTCTGAAAGGCATAGCCAAGCGCGACTTACCTACCAATCTTTCCAAATTGTCCATCGAAAAGGACAGGAAAGTAAATTTCGATAAAATTATTGTATATTTAAAAATATAAATAAAGACACCTAAGCACGTTTAGTAAGTCGTATTGTTTAGTAAGTTGTATTTGTTGTTTTATTTTGGGGGTGCACAATTAGAAAACCGCCCCGGGTTGATACCTTTGCTACGCCGCCACTGCAGAGAGAGCTTAATATAGTAGATCGACAACTCTTTAGGACTTAAAGTGATATCAACTATTCCACTCTGTTTGAGTAAGTAATTAGTGATATGGTAACCAGACAACATCACAAACATGGAAAATCCACCCAGATCAAAGTAATTTCTACAAATCAAAATACGGCGAGCCACAAGCTCTGTCTTGGTCTTCAAACATTTTATCGCGAGACCAACAATGCAATCCACTTACTGACAACTCAGCCGGCTCCAAATTCAAGTCGATCGGGTTCATCACGATGAACACTTGCTGGTTCTTGTGCGTGAGACCGTTGGGCTCCCTCAGCGCCGCCTTGCAGTAGTACTGCACCCAGCCGTGGGTACCGAGGAAAGTGGACGGCAGGCCCATCGGGAGCCCGAGCTTGAACGGGAAGCTGTGGAGCCCTGGAGACAACACCGACGCGCCGTGGCCTGAAATGGAATCATCATCAACCCATTATGTCCCCACCGAGAGGCACGGGTCTCTTCCCTGAGGAAGGTATAGGTTATACTCCACCATGGGGGCCTAGTCCGGAATGGTGGAGGCTTGTAAGACTAGTGAGTGGCTGGTCTGTCAGAAGTTTTTAAGCCGCCCTAAGGCCTCTGACTTGGCTTAACACTGCCATCTATCGATGGCAGCTGGCACCAATTACTGCTTTACGTGCTTTGCGAAGCACGGAACCGCTCGGAAATGCCACTGAACGCGCCCTATGTTGCTTAACAGTCGTGATCGTTTAAGATCACTCAGGCAGCCGGGCTACGAGCGAATCGGAAAATGGAATACTCGTATGAAAATGTGCGTTCAGGCATAGAATTTAACATAAACTGCGCGTGGTCCGCACGTCACGTCACGACTCGCTTGGTCGATGTATAACTATTAATATATCTAGGTCGAAAGACTAAAACATACAGGCGTATGGCAATGTCTTGTGACTGACCGAACACAAGCCTTAGGCGTAGGGCAAGCGAGAGGCACCACCCTCTCGCTTGCCCTACACCTAAGGCTTCATGGTATTTAGCTTAGAGGAGCTATTGCGATGCCTGACCCCGCCATGGCTTCATTAGTCTAAAAGAAGCACGAGCGAAGTCATACATCGCAACAGCTCCCGTAGAAAGTGGATTGGACAATAAAATATTTAATTCCCCCCCATGTAGGTTTGAATGAAACATTCTTCTTCTTAATTGATTTGTTCAGAACACATTCCAGCAAGAAATGCATGTGATCCTCTATAACTCCACATTTCTCACACATTGAGGAGGGCTTCTTGCCCATTAGGAAGTAAAATTTGTTTACTGGAATGTGCCCTGAACGCAGCCTAAATGCTTCAATAAGCCTAGATCTACATAAATTGGAACAATCAAACCATGGCACCAGATATGGTCTACATTGGATAGTTCTGTACCAGAGACCAATACCCTTTTCAGCATGCTCTCCAAAGTAGGAAGCTTCATATATATTTTTTAGTATTTGTATGTACCTACCTAGCATTTATGAGTGATTTAATTTGTAAAACCAAAAGCATCTGCCAACAAACTGTTATACAGTTTGGCAGACACCAACTTCTGTATTTTTATATGAATAAACATCTTCAATCAATCAATGTAGAGAGGAGAGTGTGTGCGACTCTCATGGTGCCGCACCGTAGATCTCTATGATTGACAGTGATGGAAAGATGTTTCAGCTTGTCTCATCTCCACACTTACTCGACTTCTTGTCTTGTGTTAATTGAATGGTCTTGTGTTACTGATGACTAACTCAAGCCGACTCACTTTACAGTGTGCTTGGCGCATGAACTGAGCATTGCTAAGGGCTATGTCAGTGATACAGCAATCTATTAACCGATGTACATTGCTAGTTTGTGCATCACAAGTCATTAAAAAATCTATTTTATTTAGCAACAGGATAAAATGAGGGTTACCTGGTTCTCCAAGTAGCCTCATCCTAAAGTCGATGTAGTTTTCCTTGTCGAATAGCCTCTCTGTCCTGCCGGAGCCCACCCTGACCACTCCTTCACCGACTACATGGAAATGTAGACCTGCAAACCAACAATACAATAGTTATACAGAGTGTACAAAAGTCCCCACATACTTTGTCTTAGAAATTACACTCGGCATTTAATAATAACAACATAATTACATTACAACACTAATATAAGCATTCTTGTAAATTTACATTTTTGTTTTAGTTACATACTATAAACTATTTTTCAAGTTGTCACTTGAATATGCCTGCTCCATATTCTTCCACCAATTCCAATTAGCCACACAAAAAATAATATCAAAATTAAAATTATCACATATCTACCTACATTCTTAGAGTACTGTAAAGTACAGTACTACTTTAAAATACTGTATAGTTCAACCAATAGTTAAATAAATATTTAAGGGATGCATATAATACCTTATCAACCAAGAGATGGTTGCTGAGTAAGTGTATGAGTACATACCTAAGACGGGAGTGTCATCTTGTAACTCCATAAGCACCTTCCCAGACAGGAACTGACCCGGGAAGTACAAGAGTGATGTGTTGTCAAACACTATCAGGAACTTGAGTAGTTTCCGCGGCATCTTGCTTCACTGTGGCGCCACGGTTAACCTGTACTAGGTGACAAAAAGAATTGGCCACTTTTTCTACTAAAAAAACAACAACGAATTGATACCACCAGGCACAGCGGACGGAAAATGTCGCGTTCGTGAGCAATTACTAACTTTTTACTATCATTCACAAGGAAGCGTAGCATAATAAATCCAATCAACATTAAAGCTTTAGTGACCTAATGCGGAGGAAGTATTTCCAATAGTTTTAGATTCCTTTGTCATAAGGGAACGGTTGGGCGGGCAATCAGTGGTTACGAAAGTTAAGTCACACCCACGATAATGTTAATGTTAACGAACTAAGTTGAGAAACATTTCGAAGGCCATCAACTTTACTGCAAATGTTTGACTTACCTTGAGCCCAATAAGTAGTTTATTAATTTAAAATTAATTAAGTGCACATATTCAATACATAAACTGCATCACGATTTAGTATTTTCACTCAGGAATACGTAAATAATTAAAAGTGGTAAAAAAATCAGAAGCAATGAATTTCCTCTCTCAAAACTTCGATGACATTAACACTGCGTTCCGTAATGCAATAAAATCGATCACAGCGCGAATCCGACCAAATTTAGTAGTCCCAAAGTATCTCGCACGAAATGGGGTTTTTATGCCTACTGCACTTATATGGATTCGCGCTGTAATCGATTTCATCGCATCTCGGAACGCAACCTAAGTTAAATAAAGATACGTTCTTAATAAAATTGGAGTCTAAAGCTAGGGACCTACTGACCAACGTTAAGCCGGGTCCAAAACAAAAATGGGGAGTGGTATTAACACTTTACGTGTTAAGTAATACGTAACGTAACGTTATGTAACACGTAACGTGTTATACCATGTCCCATATTTATTATAATTACGTGTTACGTTTTTTGTAACACGCGTAACATGGCGCAGCGGACCCGGCTTTAGTGTAATGTAACATGTTTACACATCGAGCATTTTGTGCAGTCACATCGAATTGTTGATCGTTGAATTTTGCCGTAATAAAATGTACTGACTGTACTGAATGCTTGCTGTGTAACATGTTTTACATTACACCTCGTAACGTTGGTCAGTACTCAGCTTCATATTTTTGCATGATTATTGTAAGAATAGATATTAAAAATATGAAGTGAATAAATTAAAGCAAAACTATTTCTACAGTAAACATCACCCAAACATCAAAAAATATTTCGTACGCATTCAAAAGAACGTCAGAATACCAGTTTGTTTTCATAAAGTAACTGTAGAGCGTATTCCGATTTGATCCAATCTTATTGGTTCAACTTTGACGTGAACGCAAAACTTCCAACCAAACCAGAGTTTTATTTTGCTATGCGCCATGTTACGCATTGAAAACAATATCATGTAAATAAACGACGAAAAGGAGCGGTTTTCTTGATTGGATTCTTGTTATAAAAGTCGTGTAAAAATTTATAAATTGGCCAAAAAATAAGTGAAATCGACTAGTACGAATGACAAAATAAAAATATTAAAATGCCAAGTGAAATGATAACGTTGCAACTTGGCCAATGCGGCAATCAAAGTGAGTTCTTGGTCGCCGGATTTCAAACGATTTTATTTGAATTTCCTTTGATTCACCAACTAATTTCTCTTGCAGTTGGCTTTGAATTCTGGAAACAGTTATGTACAGAACACGGCATATCTCCGGATGGTATTTTAGAGGAGTTTGCGTCAGCAGGCTCCGATCGGAAAGATGTGTTCTTCTACCAGGCCGACGACGATCATTACATCCCACGCGCAGTCCTACTGGACCTGGAGCCCCGAGTCATACACACGATTATGAACTCTCCGTATGCTAAGGTGATTTGTCTACTTTTGCCTGTCTTTGTTTTCCATTCCAAACAAGTAGTTACTTCCTTTTTACGTCCAAATCAAAACTTGTTTACTTACTTAGACATGACTTTTCTGCAATCAGCTTGATAGCCAACCCGATGGGCCATTGTCCTTAGAAAATGTTGGGGTAGTTATGTAAGCACCTCTGACACTCGCACCATTATTTAATAGTTGGCATAGTTGGTTAGATGTAACCAATTACGCCAACTATGAAATAAGCTGATGAGCTTTTTGTCATCTCAACGAGATATAGAATTGAACTACAATTCATGGTTTGAGATGACTTTGATGCATAATCTGTTAACCGAGCGCTGCTTCCGCGCTCCCCCCGCCGCTGCCGCCGCCACCGACGCCTTGTGTGTGAACACTTTGAAACAATGAATTTACAGAGAACTAACTTTATCACTTTTCCTACAGCTTTACAATCCAGAGAATGTGTATTTATCAAAACATGGAGGTGGTGCGGGTAATAACTGGGCCTCAGGGTTTGCACAGGGGGAAAAATTAAATGAAGAAGTCTTCGACATCATCAACAGGGAAGCTGATGGCAGTGATAATTTGGAGGTATTGTATCCCACACTTCTGTTCATTATTTATGAGAAGAATGGTGTTGAAATGCTATTTATAGCACACCACATGTGCTTGGCTATGTATTTGGTAATATTAAAACAAAATATATCGACGGGTGATCTCAAGGCTATTTTGTTTAAGCAACATTTTTTGGCTATATTGAGATATTTATATATTTGGAATCTGCAATTTTTTCTGATAAACCTTCCTGCAGGGCTTCGTCCTCTGCCACTCGATAGCGGGTGGCACCGGCTCTGGTATGGGCTCCTATATACTGGAGCACCTCTCCGACCGGTTCCCCAAGAAGCTGGTGCAGACTTACAGTGTCTTCCCCAATTTGGATGAGATCAGGTAAGTAAAACGTCCATCCATCACAGTCAATTACTCTGGACCCAAACTAGGATGTGGTATCCAAACCAGACAATTAATAAATCAATAATACACGACACAGGGTATCCTAGTGTGGGGCCAGAAGCAATGTATGTGCCTGTGTGTAAATGTTTATGTTTATAATAATCCAGTTTGACTTGGTTAGCATCCAGGACGTCAGAACAGAACATTAGAACATCCATTTGTTAAAATAGGCAGGACAATGTGTTGAATACCCAAGTTTTTAGTTTTACATGTAGATTTTTATCTTTAATGACTTCTTTTAGACTCCAGAGCTTTTTCAAAGCATTTGTTGTTCTTGGAAACCAGACAATGGCAATTTGACGACCTACGACGGCGTAACGGTTAGCGCATCTGCTTTGCTTACCATGCGAGAAGTCCCGGGTTCGATCCCCAGCTGGGGAGAATAAAAAACTCCAGGTCTTTGGTGTTTGCATGTTGGTGACGTCGCTGTTTCTGGTTCCCACGACACAGGATATCCTAGTGTGGGGTCGGAAGCAATGTATGTGCCTGTATGTAAATGTAAATGTAAAATATGGCTAAAAAATACTTAGTCTAAAACCATGGCTCTGGCAAGACTTAAAGTATGGTTCCCTATTGAGAATCGAACCCATGAGGAGACCCATGAGGCAGCTAAGAAAAAAAGGGCTGTATGGTCTTAATCCTAAAATGTATGAAGTGGTTTGAAATTAGGATTATGTTCGCGAGTACCTGTCACTCCTTGCCTTTATAATCTGGAAGTTTGCATAAGGTCTATTGGTCACCTCATAAGCCATCTAACCTAACTAAACCGGAGCCAACGCGCGGGGAGACGCGGGCCCTGTTACGTCTAAACAAAGTTTTACATAACATAACATTTACATACAGGCACATACATTGCTTTTGGCTCCACACTAGGATACCCTGTGTTGTGGGAACCAGAAACAGCGACGTCAGAAACATGTAAACATCCAAGACCTGGGTTTCTTTTTTTTTGTCCCCAGCCGGGATTCGAGCCTGGGACCTCTCGCATGGTAGTCAGATGCGATAGAGTCAGATAGGTAGTTAGTAATAAATTTTGAGCAGAATGACTTAAATTTTTCTTTATACTTACACGCGCAGTGACGTGGTGGTGCAGCCATACAACTCTCTGCTGACACTGAAGCGTCTGACCGAGAGTGCGGACTGCGTGATGGTGCTAGATAACACGGCGCTCAACCGCATCGCCAGCGACCGCCTCCACATACAGAACCCATCCTTCGCGCAGATCAACACGCTCGTCTCCACTATTATGAGCGCCACCACCGCCACATTGAGGTAAGGAACTTAGTCGTTCTTGAAGATGCAAGCACTAGTTATTAAAAAAATGGTAAAGTTTACTGACACTGACGGTAGGCATAGATAGATAGATAGAATATTCTTTATTGTATGTACACCAGGAATGTCAATGGGGAAGGTGATTTGATTTATGCAATCATGGAACAAGTCGAGACTTTCGTGGTTGGTTATGGACGAATTATTAATAACTGAAGTAGTAACTAAGTTACAAAAAAAATGATTAAATAGTCGAGATTGTCGGGGTTCTTTGCCGCTAGCCGAGAGCGTGTACCTACTGCTTGACGATGCTAAACAACAGGACAACATGCCTGCACAGATCTGTAGAGATCTACACTGAGGCAAGATTTACCAGCGTAAAATTGAAAAAAATCGAAAAAAAAACATTATATTTTACAGAAATAAGCTAATTTTTTTTTATTCAAAAATATATACAACCATTTACATACAAGCACCTACATTGCTTCTAGCCCCACACTAGGATACCCTATGTCGTCGTGTGCAATGTCGCTAGATTAGATTAAATTCATCAATAATTTGCAGTTTCTTCTCCACGTAATCTATTAATTGTGAAACTAACAACTTTGACGTTCATACAGTAATCATTTTGTTTGTATTTTGAATAAAAACATTTGAATTTTGAATATCATAAAATGTCAAAAAGGCAAATTTCTGACCTCAGAGGTGGGATCCCAGGCCAGTTTTGTCGAGTGTTGCCTGTCTTTTACTAAGAAAAATGATCAACCTATGTGCTACTACTCTTTTTCTAAGCCCACTACAAACTTACAAAATAATGAGGCTCACAATCGGAGCTAATGAATTATCTAAAAGTAACCAACCCTCACCTGGTGCGCAGATACCCATCCTACATGAATAACGACCTGATCAGTCTGGTGGCGCCGCTGATCCCGACGCCGCGTCTCCACTTCCTCATGACGGGATACACGCCGCTAACAGCTGACAACGAGGTCACCACGGTATGTGCTATCATCGTCTTGCTGGGTGTGACATCATGAGCGAGTTCCGTATTTGTGCGTTGTTTTTTTAAACAGTATTTGCTAAAATAAATTGTCGAAGTCCCTGATCTAGAACAATAACCTAAGCGCTTGTAGAAAGCTCTTTGTTGAGCTTTCATTTTTTCATCTTTCTTGTCGTCATATTGTAGTTCAGAACTATACGTATTGAGAAGAACGACCCCGCAAATATGTATGACAGGATCATTCCAACAAAGTTCTGCTCTAGAATTTGGCATGTGCGATATCTGCTTCTTTGGCGAACTTCAAATGTCCTGACACTCATTGCTTAGATTAGGCTTGGCTATACATATTTTGAGTATGCCCTCGGTTAAAAAAAAACTAAAGTAACTCTAAATCCGACCTCGCACCAGAAAAGTTTAAGTTTTACCGAAAAAGTTCACCGCGGCCACCATTACCTAGCAGACGCAGAAAATATAATCCCTTTCAACTTCTCTAGACATCCATAGAATTCCTATCAAATTCAAATGAGCATGTGGATGTGGCCATGGTCGCCCTCTCAAGGCCTGTTAGCTGATTTTGCAATCTAAGCTTTAAACTGACAAGGATAATCAAATTGGTATATGGTCACATCATGGTCACCCATCTCTTCTCAAAGGTTGCTAACAAACCCAGAAGTTGGCAACTTTTGAAATCTAACCTTTACATACAAGGAGTACGATCTAATTGGTCAGTGGTCGCCATCCTTTTAATCCTTTATGTGGTAGAGCTAGTACACATATTTTGGAGTTTATTTCAAAGTGATAAGGTTCAATTTAAGGTGGCAACTATTTTGCCTCGGTCAGGTGAAGATTAGAACCCCAAGAGCAGTGTTGTTACGTACGGAACTCGCGGCCGCCCCCCGCCCGATGTAAGCGGCCCGTGACGTTTCAGGCGCCGAAGGTTCGCAAGACGACGGTGCTGGACGTGATGCAGAGACTGCTGCAGCCCAAGAACATGATGGTTTCGCTCAGCCCCGACCGGACCAACCAGCACTGCTACATTTCGATACTCAATATTATACAGGTAAGTAGCCTACTACGGACGGACGAACAGTGGAGTCTCAGTAATAGGTCCGTTTCAGCCTTTGCGTACGGAGCCCTAAAAAAGGGATAAATGAAAGTGACCATTTTTTATTCATAGGATTCATCGCCTAAGGCGTGGGATAAGATAAATGTCAAAATTCACCAGCCAGAACGCACACGGCATTAGCATCAGTGTAGTCCTAGCTTTAGTGGTCCGTGGTGTACAAGTCCTACTTAAAGTAGGACACCGGTGAAGAGGCATTCGCCCAACACTTTATTCACAGTATTCACCTTAATGGAAGTAGGCAACGATACTACTGCTAATAAAGGTTACCGTTTCGATTGCGCGGCCATGTTCTGTTTTCAAAAAGTGCTTATGTCAGGATTTTGTCGAAATTTGTCAAAACTGAATGGTGAAAACCAAAAATTTGTCAAAGCAGTAATAAAGAAGTTATTGAGGTTTGAACATGGCCGCGCGATCCTCCCGCGGAGAACTGCGCGGCCATGTCAGATCTCGGCATCTACAGGGTCTACAGGCCTGGTTTTTTTGTCAATGCATGTTTGAATTTGTCAACAAATGTCGAAGAAAGAAAATTCATTCTATCACCATTACTTCCGAAGATATCGACGCCTGAACGCCATGGCCGCGCAATCCTCCGGTTCCGATTTCTTAGGTTGTGTTTTTTCGTAATCAGGCTTATCTTAATTAGTCAGGACCGATGTTCAGAGCTTAGTCTTAATTTGCCAAAGCCGATGAGGTATGAATTAACACTCGTTTTCTCATCAGACGAACAAAATTACTGAAAAACCTAAGGACGCTGGCCGCGCAATCGAAACGCTTTTTCATATGCCTGATATCTAGTAAACAAAACAAGTCTGGGATATGATTTATGTACCAAATTCTTTGACATTTTAGGCTCCTTCGATTAACATATCGTTTCACCACAAAAACCTATCGTAACGAGAGTTATCTAAAAAAAATATAACCTCTCACACAATGTTTGGATAGGGTGACCATAATATCAGGTTTCACGTAAATTCACGTAACCGCTCATTGGTACAGTGCCTACAACCGCTCATTGGTACCTAAAGATCTTTGAAGTCCGTTGTATATGTTAGCTACGATTGGGTATTTTAAACGTCTGGCTTTTTTAAAATACTTACCTAAACCACGCTACAAAAAAGGTAGTGAGGCCGTGTCCATACGGCTGCGGTGGGTTGCATGTTACAACCTGGCAGTAATACTCCCTTTCGCGTCGGCTAGGTATGAGTGCGTTTGGTGACATGTGCTAGCACAGAACGAAGTGGGCTGCATATTAAACCGCGCTTGCTTCGATAGTGCAAGCAGTTCTGGTTATTGGAATACAAAAGTAATATCAATTATGCTCATGCATGCACTATACGAAATATGAGTAAGTAGAGGTAAAGTAAAATTAGACACTAGAATACCGGCTATTATTTAAGGCGCTTCGACTTCAAAGTCACTGGCACTGCACGTGCACGCGGCATCCTTTGTTTTACTGGGCGGCAGCCTTTGACAGAGGCATCACAGGCCAAGGCGGCGCGATACAAAGGCGACCGCATACAAATGAACCACGGAGTAGAATAACGGTAAATGATATCACAGAAAAGGTTTGTTATTGGTGACATTTTTATGGGACGTTTTGTAAAGATTAGGGTACACTTCTCCGAAGCATTTTGTTTAAAAAGACTGTAGGTAAATAAAGAGTACCTAATTTTTAAGTTTTAATTCAAAGTTCAGAAAAATCCAGTCTCGACCTGATCGTTGGCTACTTCGGACTGTCTCTGTCTTGCGCTTATGAGTGTCGTATTTTTTTGTTTTACGTGTCGTGAACTATTACTCTGGACTCCGACTCTTTAACTCAGTTGTGTGGACAATATTCAAGATAACTTCTTGTGAAACTGACTACCTACATTCAACAGTGATGGTTCAGAAAACAAGCTTGAATTTTGGATAAAAAAAAACAATGTCAAATAAGGTACGTTGATAATGACATGTGTCCTACAATATTATTATGCGATGTGTCCTTAAAATCATCCATTTAACAGCTATTGAAACTGAAATCATGATTCTGCATAATAAATTTCAACTATTATTTATTGCTTGTTATTGCAAAAACCAAAACCTAAGAAAACTTGGTGAACCAAATGTAACTAAAATCCTTTTTGCATAATGGAACTCGATCTTAGAAAATCTTTTGATCTAACGCACTCCGTGAGTACTAAGCGAGCTGGATGGAATTTGAGGAACTGAGCAATATATTGACCCTTATAATTATGATTATGTAAACTGGTCATATATAAATATATATATATATATATTGACATCGCGTAGCATAATATCGCAGGCAAATTGTATGGGTCCGTGGTTTACAAGAGGCGTCGTCTGTTTACAAACGTTCACTGTTTTGAAAAATACCGAAGTCAAAATGTAAATTGCTTTGTCACTTTGTACACTACATAATGTACATTTGTGAACAAGTGTAGGACCGGCCTATTCAAATGAATGTGCATACAAATTCGCACATATGAGTGACGGCTTTTGGGTGGCTTTGGTACGCACAAGAGTAGGCGTAAACTTCCGCACAAGTTTATGCCTGTGTGAGGGACCGGCATATAAAGAGGAGTCGATTAATATGTCACTGTACCAATGAGTGGTTACGTGAATTTACGTGAAACCTGATATTATGGTCACCCTATCCAAACATTGTGTGAGAGGTTATAATTTTTTAGATAACTCTCGTTACGATAGGTTTTTGTGGTGAAACGATATGTTAATCGAAGGAGCCTAAAATGTCAAAGAATTTGGTACATAAATCATATCCCAGACTTGTTTTGTTTACTAGATATCGGCATATGAAAAAGCGTTTCGATTGCGCGGCCAGCGTCCTTAGGTTTTTCAGTAATTTTGTTCGTCTGATGAGAAAACGAGTGTTAATTCATACCTCATCGGCTTTGACAAATTAAGACTAAGCTCTGAACATCGGTCCTGACTAATTAAGATAAGCCTGATTACGAAAAAACACAACCTAAGAAATCGGAACCGGAGGATTGCGCGGCCATGGCGTTCAGGCGTCGATATCTTCGGAAGTAATGGTGATAGAATGAATTTTCTTTCTTCGACATTTGTTGACAAATTCAAACATGCATTGACAAAAAAACCAGGCCTGTAGACCCTGTAGATGCCGAGATCTGACATGGCCGCGCAGTTCTCCGCGGGAGGATCGCGCGGCCATGTGCAAACCTCAATAACTTCTTTATTACTGCTTTGACAAATTTTTGGTTTTCACCATTCAGTTTTGACAAATTTCGACAAAATCCTGACATAAGCACTTTTTGAAAACAGAACATGGCCGCGCAATCGAAACGGTAACTAATAAAGGCGCCTAATAGTGGAAAAAAATTAAATTTCTAAGTTATCGGAAAAATAAAAACTCTCTTTATACCGCAAAAACGTCGCGTTGACCTAGAACTATGTTTAGCAATTAACATCGTCTTACAGTTCAAATACAGGAAAAAATCTGAAACTATGCATTTGTACATAATTAAATAATAAAAAAATGTATTTGAAGTTCAGGAAAAGTTCGGAAAAGCTCGGTGGGCGAGCCCGACTCGCTTTTGTCCGGTTTGTTTTTCTTTGGAGCGGAATCTACAGAACTCTAAACACAACGGAAATCTGTCACCAGTAGATTAACAAATTGTTAGTGTACGGAAAACCCGGAAGACGGAAGACTCTAACCCGGGGGTTAGTAAACCCCGGGTTAGAGTAGCCCCTTTTTCGCTCGCTACCTGGACTATAAAGGTCGTGTTTCTCGAGCAAATTAACAGTAAACAATACCGTACGCTCTTATCCATCCAGGGAGAAGTGGACCCCTCACAGGTCCACAAGTCGCTTCAGCGCATCCGCGAGCGGAAACTCGCCTCGTTCATCCCGTGGGGGCCCGCCTCGATACAGGTGGCGCTGTCGCGGCGGTCGCCCTACGTGCAGGCCTCGCACAAAGTGTCCGGCCTCTTGCTGGCTAATCACACGAATATATCATCGGTGAGTGACTTAACCTTCAATATATCATTGGTGAGTGACCTGGGACCTTCAATATATCATCGGTGAGTGTCTGTTATTTAAACTCTGAGGCACTGCCTCGATTTAAGTTGGCGCTGTCGCAACGGTCGCCCACGAATATATCATCGGTGAGTGATTTGTAACCTTCAATATATCATCGGTGAGTAACTTGTGAACCTCAATATATCATCGGTGAGTGACTGTTATTTAAACTCTGAGGTGCTGCCTCGATTTAAGTTAGCGGTGTCGCAACGGTTGCCCTTTGTGCCGGCCTCGCACAAAGTTTGCGGCCTCTTGCTGGCTAATCACATAAATATTTCATCGGTGAGTGACAGTTACTCGTACCCTTGGGCGCCACCATGATCCACCATGCGTCGCAAAAAAAACCATTCAGTCTCTTGCTGAAAAGGATGTTGGATTATTACATACATTGCTTTTGGGGTTCGAAGTAATAGACCATCAAAAACTCAAAAATAAAACTCCTAGATACGCCAATGTGTGGGTAGCATGACGATCGAGTCGCACGGTTTGCTAATATAAACACAAAAGTACATAATTTAGAAAACTATGTCATAAGTACGTGCCCGCACTGGGAGTCGAACCTGAGTCTCTTGTTCTGCCCACTGGGCTACGAACGCTCCGATAGACCTAGGTTTATTCGCATCTTTTTAGCAATAGCGCGTTTAGATTTAGATATTAATTCCCCCGTTTTCTCGTGGTCCTACTGATTTGTCCTACTAGTAGGACCACGAGGGAGACCTATTTCTGTCTGTCCTAGTTATGTGCCTTAGTAGCTGTTGTCAATTATTTAAACCACATGTATTTTCAATGGTTCCGATTCGCAATGTTTTTCACACTAAAACTAAACATAAGAGGGATACAAAAAAAAAACAAGAGGTAGAACCACCTACTAGTTGGACAAGTCAGTAGGACCACGAGAAAACGGGGTTGTTGCTGAAAATCAGCGCTGCCAAGATCACTGCGCTGACTTGGTAGCATAATGCTGAGCCTCGAGCCTTCATCTTAATATCGACGGTTAAAAGGTAATAGGGCATAAGCGACATTTTGGCCCAAAATGACTTTTGAATGCCATCTTACTTAAAAAAAAAATCTGCGTCGAATGCGCTTACTCCCGCGGCTCTACGATGACTTTTTTGTATCGTAGACCCGCGGGAGTAAGCGCATTCGACGCAGATTTTTTTTTTAAGTAAGATGGCATTCAAAAGTTATTTTGGGCCAAAATGTCGCTTATGCTCTATTACCTTTTAACCGTCGATATGATAATAAACTCTTCCTATTCTATTCGTTTGTCGGTCCCCCAGCTATTCGACCGCTGTCTGGTGCAGTACGACAAGCTTCGCAAGCGCGAGGCGTTCTTGGAGGTGTTCCGCAAGGAGCCGATGTTCAAGGAATCGCTGGAGGAGTTCGACGAGTCACGGGGCGTCGTGGACGATCTCGTGCAGGAGTACCGCGCGGCCGCCACGCCGGACTATGTGCACTGGAACCCAGGTGATAAGGCGCAGTTTACTTTGCACGCGACGCACCTGTTTTATAGCCTGCGCAGACGACGGACTTTCCTCCGCGGACTTTTTTATCCGCTAAAATGATCGCTTATAACTGTATCGAGTAAAGCAAACGAGGGATTAAAAGTACCGCGTACTAAAAATCCGCCGAATAACCAAGGACATGCAGGGAGAGGACGGGATTAAAGTACGCGGGAGTCCCCGAAAAAAATAGAACTCGTGTGAATAGGCGAAGCAAAGCATGGGGATGCTCTATAAGGGGATGGACCGAGTATTTCGCACGCTCGTGTGCGTTAAGTTCGCGGTTAATCCGCGGAAGACTTTATTCGCGGAGCGTATGTACTTTTTTTCTTCGCCGCGGAGAAGTCCGTTTTCTGCGCAGGCCATTAGACGTGGTCCTCGCATAATATTATTACTTTAAATTCTTCCATAACGAAAAGCAAGTAGAGTGAACACATTCATGTCATGTAAAGCATGTCTCGTGTGGTTGAGTGTACGATTTCCAGATTCCAAACAACCACACTTTTTATTTATTGTTATTGCTGCCATAAGAATAGTCTTGATTGCCTGTGCCTACGCTTGGCTAAGCAATCTCAATGAAGTCATTTCACTTGACAGAGCCCTTCCCATTTTCACGGCCATTTATCCTAATGGTCTATTGTCGCTATGTCAATGACCTCTGTGATTCGTAAGACATTTTGGTAGGTAGGTACCTACTCAAAAGTACGCCCTACCAAATGCAGGGAATTTTCCATTTCAGACTTCAATAGTTGGTTCAACGAATTTCAGTCTCTATTAGCAATAGTATTATTAGCGCACTAAAAATTTTAACAACTTTTCCAAACTCTGTCGAAGAAATTTTTTCCGTATTATTTCCTGAATGTTTTCCAACAGCTACAAGCCTGGACAGTTTCAAAAACTACAATTCGTAGTTTACTATGACATACATACATATGCATTAGCTCACGCCTGTATCCCAGAGGGGTACATGGTAGGCAGAGACCAGAGACTCCCACCTGCCACGTTGACATTCATTTCACAACATTCTGTTTGTACTATGACTAAAATATTTGACTTTTACTTTGACTGACACGATCCTGACAAATTACTATGACAATTTGAACGAATTATCATAGTTAAAAACGGCAGTTCTATGAAACAGAGCCCTGCCCCCTTAGCATGATCGAAAATAGACGAAGACTCGCACCATCCCATGCGCGAGCGTAGGATAGGGCAATTTTTTCTCTATTTCTCGTGCGCGGGGTAGACTAGTAAGCAAGCTAAGGATTAGCCAGGACACCATGCCGCGTCAGTTCAAATGACCACCCAATTTGACTTGTTTCAGAGAGCAGCCAAATATAACAGAATCATCAGAACGCTGAATTCGTGAAAACAATGATCTGAGAGCAAGGAAGCCACCATATTTGTTAAGTTTTGTTTCTGCTATACAATGTAACCAAAAGTGCCATTAACGCATGTACACTCACTTGTTTAACGTTAATTTTATATGTTAATATTATGCCTAAGTTTGTAACATAACTTCTCCATGTCACAAAATAAGTTCTCTTGCCAACTTGGTAAATATCCGGTGAATCAAATAAAAAATAAGTTATTTTACCAAGAATTTATTTTCATTCATAATGCTAACTGTCATACCTTCCATACGAACACAACACACTCCGGCTAATGTTCTTCATAGATGTAAGAGACAGCTAGTTATTTTAGTGAAACTAGACTGATTGGCAACATTTTGGCCCTTTTTAACATGTACAAAAATAAGCAGGCCTCTTCGTTGAGAAAGTTTTTTTTTCACTGGTGCACTAGAGAGCAAGCAGACTGCTTTACAGGTCACATATTTCGAACAATAGGGCATTTGACTAATGTTATAGAGAAGGGATATCCAAAATAATATTCATCTTTTAGCGAGACAAAAATAAAGTATCAATGACATTGAAAAATTTACTTCTAAACATTTGTCAAAAACCTTAACACATAATCGAATCCTAATATGGCATTTATATACAGAGGCTTAAAAAACTGCCTAAAATTCTCGACAAGTGTAATTGTTTTCCTGTCCGAATTTTAGTGGTCGCAAGCATGTCTGAATTTTACAAAAACTTTTTTTAGGAAAACTAAAATTAGAGCCCTCCCATATGGAGCGAGGTGGCGAAATATACCGAAAGATATGTTTAGCAGTTTACCCATAAAGTTGACAACAGTGCTGGGTGAGTAACAGATTCTTGTATGTTGTCTATGGTGCCGGAGACCCAGATTATGATCATCTACAGATATTTAAGACAATAGGTCGGGCTTACAGTTGTATATTAACAAAGTGTAGCTTTGCACAAGAGTTCTGTTTTAAATCGAAGCATATGCCGCTAGCAGTTCCTTTCTCACTAAACACTACAGCAGAAGTACTGGCGAAAGTTACTAAGCAGTCTGCAAGCGGCATTGTTCAATGTACAACCTTGGTATAATCCCTATCAGCTGTAACATTTAACAAGGTCTAGGATAACACACTTGTACACAGTGAATATACCGAAGCATGCAATCTTACCAGTACATTTATTCTCCAATTGCTATAGGAAAATGAAAAAAAAAAGGATGATATTGAATATTTTCATTTACAAAACAATGGCAATGATTATACACTAATGGAATATGCTGCATCATCTTAGGATAAAGGAGGCAAACCGTCCTCCACATAAAACTCTAATACCTAATTTTATACATAAAACATTCCATCAACAGTTGTTCTTATAAAAGTTTATTTTTACTTCTCTTTCTAAGCATTAACACTACAAGATATTCAATAAATCACATTTTTAAACATACAATTACAAATGGTGCGTACATTAAATGGTTTTAAACTAAATGGAAAATGTGATGAGCAAAAATCTTATGATCACTGTCATGATGAGAAAATAAAAGCGATGAGAGAGTGCACTGCACTAGCAAACGTGGTGAACTAACATTACTTCACAGAGACCTAGTCATAATATGCATTTGTTTAGCCGGATTGTGACTATTTGAGACCACCATCATACTTCGATGTAATAACAAAGTGAAAGAAAGGCATTGATCATGATTGTATCCTCTTTCCCTCTCGCGCACATAATGTTGCCGCCGAACGACGGGCTATGTCCAAATCTGTTCTCTTCAGTTTTATAATAAAAATTTACATAAATTATTTTGAAATTACAACAATCTAGTGTATTATGCATGTGGTAGACCTATTGTAACCGAGAATGTTTCCATCACAATCATAGCAGAGGAGCAATAGTAATAGGTCTAACAGCACCATGTTCGTGTGAAATGGTTGCAAAAACGTCATAATTCGGCTCAACAACTACGCATGAAGTTTTCACTCATGAGAACCGAGGCGGGGTGGGAAAGGCTAGGACATCTGAGTGGATGGATGGAACTTGGGCTGGATGATGGACGTCTTCCTGATGGGTACCGTCTCTGGGGTTGGGATAGCATCCCCGGTAGGGTGCTTCGCCGGAACTGCAGGTGCTTTGAATGGCCCAGTGAGGTTGCCTGGCCTCTGTTTTGCCATTTGGTAGTCCCCGGAGTCGAAGAACTTTTGCTGTAACAGGATTCATGTATTAGTTTTATGAAAACAAAGGTGATTGATGGATAGTTTTTTCAATGCTTCAAATAGTAATGAAATGGGGATTCACATTTATATTTACTGTTTCTGACTTGGTGGTTTGGGACTAACCTATATGTTTTATGATGATTATAAGCATAAGTCGCAGTTTATGATAATCTCTAGCAAAGTGTAATAATTGTTTCAAAGTTTTCAAATGCTATTTCAATTCAAATTATAGTATATATATATATATATATCAGTTTCTGTGCTCCTTTATTAATATATTAATATATAATAAAGGAGCACAGAAACTGAATTATTGCATGTTAGTAAAACTAGGTGACCATTCCAAAAATCTATATCATCTAAGAGAAAATACGGACAAAAAACTTCTAACTTTTTAGGTATTTGTACCTAAAGGTTGTGAAATGTGACGGTAACAATGTCTACACCTAATAGATTAAAACTCGTTATTCGCACACATAATAATATTACATGAAATTTCTTCAATTCTAAATTACATAGTAAACCACTGGCGGTCTCGCAGACGATATAGTTCAAATGTTCACAGATTATTGATTATAGCAGGAAAATGTAATATTTACCCCTTTGGCTAGCCGCTTGGCCAAGAAAGCCGAGTGGCCAGCTGGCCCTCTGCCCCCCATCATTGCATTAGGGAACTTTGCCTTCAGCTTGGCTTCTTCCAACTTCTCCAACTCTTTAGGCTGTAAACACAATGATGACATTGTAAGTTGTTTGTTACACTTGGCTAATCCCTTTTTGGGGATAGTTTTGCTATGTTTATTGGTTTTCTATGTACACACTTCACACAAGTGGTCAGAATGTTAATTAAATGGACTTATGAGGAGTGGCAGAAAGGTCCAGTATTACTTAAAGGGCTTATTCTAATCAAACCCTTATTAGTAGCACTGTAGTACTCTATGTAACTAAGTAAGAGTAGATAAGCATAACAAGAAATTATTATTATGATTATACTTCAGAGAGAATTGCTCGTAGTCCCGGCTGCCTGAGCGATCTTAAACGATCACGAAGGTTAAGCAACTTAGGGCGCGTTCAGTGCATGGATGGCTGACCATTCTATGACTAACGCTAGCGGCATTGTTCCGTGCGGTTCCGTGCTTCGCAAGGCATTTTGAGCAGTTGGTGCCGGCTACCATCATTATATGGCAGTCGTTAAGCTAAGTCAGAGGCCTTAGGGCGGCTTTAATACTTCTGACAGTAAGACCAGTCTCTAGTCTTACAAGCCTCTTCGCGCCAATTTGCGAGACATACTATAAATAACTTTAAATATGTATTACCTTGAAATATGAAACTTGTAGCAAATTCGGAATAAAAGGGCTTATTATTATTATGTTAAACACATAATAACTTCCACACACCGCAATCACTTCTCCCGGTCTCAAAATAGGATACCCTGTGTAATGGTTACCAGGCAAGCACATCACAAACATGGAAATAAACCCAGAATGAGGTAATTTCCAGCAGTCTCCAGTGGTCAACAAACCCACAACTTCCGACATCATAATCAAACGAAAAACCGCTACACCAAAGAGGCAGTTAATAAAAAAAAAGGTACTTACATCCTTTGGAGGCTCATTTTGGTCTAGTGAGTCGCCCATTTTGTGATCTGGAGAGAAGAATAATAGATCATAATGAATCGAGGTAAACATTATTGTGGAACTATAAACACAGTGCAGAAAAAAACATAAAATTTTGACTTGAAAAAAATAACTCGCATATAGTCACATGGAAGAACTAAAATAAACAAAGAATTTCAATTAAAATATATGAACAAAATTCTTCAACGGATCATTTATAATAAATTAACTTTAGTTCTTGTGCGAAAATCGCAATAAAAGTGGGCCAAGCAGCCTATCAAGAATTTAACAGGTTAAAGACTTTATCTGAAAGCAGCCGCTAAACAGTGTGTCCTCTTATTGCAAATGCATTGTTGACACGGGTATACTGTACACCTTCATTAGATTGACCTTTTAGAGTATCAATATGCCCACTCTTATGTGATAACTATGGCAACCTGCCCACTCTTATGTGATAACTATGGAAACAGACTGCCCCACAACACAATAGAGCCAACTTTACCCACCAACCGCGCTTTTAGACAAGATCGCTTTTTGTGTTGGAATGTCCTTTATATGGCCATACATAACATAACATAACATTTACATACAGGCACATACATTGCTTCTGGCCCCACACTAAGTAGGATGTCGTGAGAACCAGAAACAGCGACGTCACAAACATGATGGATGGATCCATACAATTGATTTGAAGTTCTGAATCGGTTACCCTACACAAACAAAGTAGGTACACACTCACTTCTTACCCACCGCTAAATGTACCGAATCACCTGTTTACCCTCACATCTGATCAAACCTGCAAATTCACCTAACTACTTAACAAAAATAACAAAAAGCGTGTATTGTGACTTTGTAAAATAACAGCCAACGGAAAAGTTGTTTACCTTGACTTTATAGAGGAATTCCTTTACCTAGTTATGATGCTTCGGTGTATCTAAATGGAAAACCTTTTCGAGGTCGACAGTACCGCGGATATCGCACCAAACGAGGATTTTTCAGTGCAAAATCACAAATAATCAACACAAAATAAAATGGCGTTAAAAGCAGTGTTGCCATGCCAATGTAAAGAGAAAGAGGTCATAGATAACAAATAAGAATGTACTATTGGATAGTTGGTTGGCCAGCCAATGTCGTTGATGTCGCCAAGGAAAGGAAAACTGTCTCCTGAAAATAAAAACAATAAAACTGTTACCGCCTGGCCACTGAAACAAACTCATAGAAATGTACGTCGCAGCCGCGACTGAAACAAACTCATAGAAATGTATGTAGCAAGCCACGGGGGTTGACGCCCCGCCGTTCGCGCCGCGCGATTTTTCGCGCGGGCGATTTCCCCCGTGGCCAGGCCGTTAGAACTTTACTTAACTGCCAGCATTAATCAAAGTATCAAGATCATTTTAGTGCGATTAATTTAGGGATACCATTTAAAGAAAAAAACATTCGCTCATCTTTTTGTCGTTGCAAAGTTGGCGTTTGTCTGACTCTATGAGCCGTTTTCAGAAGAACTAAAAAAAAATAAAATAATACGGCTGTCAGAGAAATGCATTTTTGGACCTCAGCCCAATAGCCATTTGTGATACATCATAAAATATGTCTCAGCGAGCTGAACAAAAGTTACTATGACGCCAACAGCCAAATGTTTGTCGTTTCGGAGTTATATTTTGTTGAAAATGTTAGTTTTTTTTCAATACTATATAACTCCGAAAGGACAAACATTTGGCTGTTGGCGTCATAGTAACTTTTGTTCAGCTCGCTGAGACCTATTTTATGACGTATCACACATGGCTATTGGGCTGAGGTCCAAAATTGCATTCCTTTGACAGCCATATTATTATATTTTTTTTAGTTCTTCTGAAAACGGCTCATTGGCCGCCGCACACTGGAACGATCCCATAGAAGCGCCCGGACATAGGAGGCTTGGATTAAAAATACTTCTGAAATAGAAATTAAAGTATGCCAATGACTTTTAATCAAGATCACCTTTAAAAAGTACCTTTTGGTGATTTGGCTTTAAACTTATGCTTACGGAGTAATAGAGAGTGTATGAGAATATCACAAGTGCTTGATATTTTTTTTTGGTGATAGGAATAACCTTCCTTTTGCGAGAAAAAAGTTTCAATTTTTTTGGCTTCGTAGTTAATTTTTTTAATAATCTTAATATTTTTTATTTCGTCGTTCTGAGCTCAGTATCAGACATATTCCTTGGTCCGCTACGTATGAAAAAAATCTATGGTAACAATGACATTGACAGCAATGTCATTGTTACCATAAGCAATTTTTTTTTTCTTTTTTTCAAAGCAAACGTGGGCCCAGTTCTAGTGATTGGTGCTTCTGTCTACCCCCTCGGGGATAACGGGCGTGAGTTTATTTATTTATTTTATTTTATTTTTATAACTAGGAGGCCAAAAAAATTGAAACTTTTTTCTCGCATTAAGGAAGGTTATTCCTATCACCAACAAAAATATTAAGCACTTCTGATATTTTCATCCATTCCCTATTCAAGACTTTGTTATTTTTTTGTATGGGAGCCAAGACATTTTAAGAAATTACTCTTATAGTTCACCTTGAAGCTCTTAAAAAAAATAACGTATGGAACTTATTCTGCAAATAATTTTAAAAACTTCTACGACTCTTTAGCTATTCAAAAAGGTATAACATTTAATAGGTATGTGCATAAAATTTGAAAATAATGTTATTTGAGTAGGCTCTAGGGGTGGTACCTACATAACTGAACTTCGATAGAAAAAAATCTTTTTACTTCCTGGCACCTTTAAACTATGTAAAAAGGTCTGATAGGCTTTTTTGTGCTCTGGAGACATGATGTCTGAGGTGTTCACGTATTTCAGTATTTTTTCATAGAATATGATGTGTTTTATTTTATTTTATTTGGGTAAACAAACAATTGTACAATAAGTGGTTACAACAGCATTAAGTAACAATGAAGTATTTTAAGTAATTTTACAACCAGCAACGCTTACCACGAATTGGACAAAATGAAAAGAAAGGCTTCAGAGAGGGGTAATTTCTGAATGGTTACTTGGTTGACACGTAATAAGATGTCAATCACATCAATTTTCAATAATAAAATTAAACCACAGAAATTTAATCTAAAACTGACCCCAATGGCAATTTAAAATTATGTACTTATATTTTACTAGCTGTGCCCCGCGGTGTTACCCGCGGTTCATCAATTTTCCCGTAGGAATAAGATATTTCCCCGCGGTAAAACGTAGCCTATGTTTTAATCCAGGGTATCGGCTAACTCCATACCAAATTTTATTAAAATCCGTCCAGCCGTTTCAGCGCTAAAGACTGACAAACATATAAACACACACACAAACTTTCACGTTTATAATATTAGTGTGATTATTAGTGTGATGTGATGTGATACTCAGTATGTAAGTAAAAGTAAGATCTCTTACTAAGAAGGCCCGTCACGCAGCAAGGACAATACCCTGCCGAAACAACCCTGTCGAGAGAACAAAGGGTTTTTGTGGTTAAAATAAACTATTTTGTATTTGTATTTTGTATTTGTATTCTATCTATCTGTTATTTTTGTGTTAGTCTGCTCGTGTGATTCTTCCGTGATAGATGTGTTAATACGTGCTCTGCAAATGATTTGCGTTTTAGAAACTGCTACGTCTCTTTAGGTATTAAAAAACGTATATCACTTGCCATTACATCGGAAAAACGTTAGCCAAGTGTCACTTAAGATGGCAAAAGGTAAAGTTTTAGTTATTTAAATACGTGCTCTTTGATAATTTCCCGTAAAACACGACTTCATTCTGTGACTTGGCTTGGATTTTGAACTGATTCATTTTCATTCTGTGACTTGAATGGCGAGACACATATGAAAACTTTTTGAGGGAGGAGTTACCCTTGTTGATGGACGACATTTCTATTGCATTGAGACGAGACATGTTCTTTCTACATGACGGCTGCCCAGCGCACCACGGAAGCATGGTTGGACGAGAACTTCCCAAACGGATTGGAAAAGACGGTCCCATTGCATGGCCGGTTAGGAGCCCTGATCTAACGCCAATGGATTTTTATGTATGAGATCATATTAAAAGCATAATTAAGGGGTTAAGAACAAAATGATGCCAATTGAAAATTTCGAAATTTTGAGACAGAGAATAATTCCAGAAATGGCTGCGAAAATGAGGAGAAACCTGCGAACTTCTGTAATGAAGAGTAATTAAAAAAAAAGTATTTATATTAGAAATAGAGGCAACCATGTTAAAAACAAATTATAAAAATATTACTTGGTATATTTTTGTTTTCTTTAGATATTGTAGATATTTTTACCTCAACTAAAAATGTACCGTTTGCCATCTTAAGTGACACTTTGCTAACGTTTTTCCGATGTAATAGCAAGTGATATACGTTTTTTAATACCTAAAGAGACGTAGAAGTTTCTAAAAAGCAAATCATTTGCAGAGCACGTATTAACACATCTACCTACTACGGAAGAATCACACGAGCAGACTAACACAAAAATAATAGATAGATAGAATATTCAAAAAGAAATTACTGAAATAGGTACCTGCACACCTGAGACAGCATGTCTCCAGAGCACAAAAAAGCCTATCTGGCCTTTTTACATAGTTTAAAGGTGCCAGGAAGTGAAAATATTTTTTTGTATCGAACTTCAGTTATGTAGGTACCACCCCTAGAGCCTACTCAAGTATGTTTATGCACATACCTATTAAAAGTTATACCTTTTTGAATAGCCAAAGAGTCGTAGAAGTTTTTAAAATTATTTGCAGAATAAGTTCCATACGTTAATTTTTTTTAAGAGCTTCAATGTAAAAAATATTTAGAGAAAAAATATTTAATTCTAACCGTTGCCGAGCAGTTTTTTAAAGCTGTTAGTAGTAGGTGCAGCTTTTGCTGATATTTTTTATCAATTGACATGCCTTTTAACTAAATACATTAAAAAAACTACGTTATGAGATCTATTTTGAGAAAAAATCAATCAAAAAGCCTAAACGGTCTCCGTAACGGTTAACGTCGGACCCTATATAATAGAATAAAATCCATCAGAAATGACCTAAATAACAACCTCATTTAATATTGTGTACGACTTTCCCTGTAGCCCTATATAGTATGTTTGCACGAAATGTAGTAAATAACATGCTTACTTCATTTCTTAAAACCAAAAAGTGAAGCTAGGTTGTTAAAGTATAGAGGTTCAATTGGCAATCGACTCACGCTTGACACAAGATTTAAATATAGAATGTTGATATTTGTGGTATGTCAATTTGAATGTTAGACATATCGCTCTTCTGACTGACTCAATGCAGGAAACTCGTGTTTGTTGATTATTAAATCATAATAAATACTCTAATGGATATCTAGTGCCTTCACTTTATTAAATAAAGCCCCAAATAACAGGTCATGGGCTCGCAATAGCTTTTAAAGGTCAGTATAATCGTTTTTCAGTGTTTCAGAAATATGTCTTTTTTCGTACACATCGAGTTACGAAGATAAGCATAGCAACCAAACAGTTGTTGACAAAATAAGCATAGCAACCAAGGTGACATTTTAAAAAATTTTGAAGAAGAAATAAACTAAGCAAAAGGAATCGGAAACGACAGCGAGGAAAAAGAAAAGATAAACACAGAAATAAGATGTGCAAATGCTGGAAACAATTGTAAAAGCGAGAGATGTTAGAATAAATGAAAATGAGCAAGGTATATATTTAAATGAAGGAAATGGTGATAGAAGTGGAGGTTTTTGGAGGATGGATGAAGAAAATCAAGAGTCAGTTGGTGAAGGCACAACACAAAGAAGAATAGATAATAGTCAGGAAGAAAATCAAGTCGGAAGAGTCAACAACAACGAAGATCGAGAAGGTGATATATTAAGAGAAAGAGGAAGAAGTAGAAGTAATGAGAGTGTTCGAGAAGGTGAAATATTAAGAAGAATAGTAAGTAGTAGAAATATTGAGAATGTTCGAGAAGGCGATTTTCATTTGAGAAGATTATTGAAATACGTAACAAGTTCAGACAGATTTAAAGGGGTGCTTAATAATGACAGATTTAAGGGGGTGCTTAATAATGATTCACTTAAGGGGGTGTATGTAATGTAATATTAATTGAATCATTATTTAACATTTAACTTGTCAAAAGAAGAGTAAAATTTAAAATTTTTATTTCTTTACACATTTTCTGAAGATATCCTTAAGTATTTTTTTCTAGATCTTTAAAATTGAATATATATGAGGTATTGTATTTTTATATGTTTAGTGATGGTGAATCGAGTGGAAGAAAATAAAAGAATATAGTTGAGGTTATTTTTATATGATGGTGATGAGTCGAGTGGGAGAAAAGCAAATAAGATAGTTGAGGTTATTTATATATGATGATGGTGGTCGAGTCGAGTGGGAGAAAATAAAATAGATAGTTATACTTATTTATATGATGATGATATCATAGTGGTGTTGATATGAGTGGGAGAAGATGAAGATAAAACAAGATAGTTGTAGTTATTTATGTCAGTGGTGACGTGATGTGTCGAGTGGTGAAAATAGAGATAGATATGGAATAAATAGTTCATATTGTTTGTGGTGAAAGATATACAGGGTGAAAATGTTTATATAGTAAAGTTGAAAATTTGATATACAGGTTGAATATTTTTGATATTGTATTTTAAAATATACAGGTTGAGTTATTATTGGGTAGTGAATTTTCGAAATTAATTTGATGATGTATAAAATATAATTTTGGGAAACATTGTTTAGATGCAGTAGGTAAATTAAATTAATTAAAGAAATTGTTATTAATGTTTTTACAAGCAGAGTCGATTGAGGGGGTGTGTTAAAGTATAGAGGTTCAATTGGCAATCGACTCACGCTTGACACAAGATTTAAATATAGAATGTTGATATTTGTGGTATGTCAATTTGAATGTTAGACATATCTCTCTTCTGACTGACTCAATGCAGGAAACTCGTGTTTGTTGATTATTAAATCATAATAAATACTCTAATGGATATCTAGTGCCTTCACTTTATTCAATAAAGCCCCAAAGACCTCCTACAAATTTAAATAACATAGGTGAACCATAAGAGTAATTTCTTAAAATGTCTTGGCTCTCATACAAAAAAATAACAAAATCTCGAATTACTCCGTAAACATACGCTTAACGCAAAATTACTAGAAGGTACTTTTTAAAGGCGACCTTGATTAAAAGTCATTGGCATTCTATAATTTCTATTTCAGAAGTTGTCCGGGCGCTTCTATGGGATCGTTCCAGTGTGCGCCGATTCCAATTTTTGTTTGTCAATCCACCTAGATAGCCCAAAAGGCGATGAAACGTCTCATCTGGCAACACTGGCCATAAATAATGTTGCCATTTGCAATGTTTTAGACTTCTTCTGAGGTTTTAGATGCTGTCTGCCATTTAGTTTATGTTGGCAAGATGTTTCAAATAGTTTCAAAATACAACTGGTTTGGTCAACGTTGATATTCATTCAGTACCACTCAGTTCGGCAATCTGCGATTTGTTGAGACACTGTTGGAATATATAATATGTTGTGATGCTTTTTATTGTAATTAATTTAAAAAATATTTGCTTCTGTCCTTGGATCAAGTTTTTCGCCCGTTTTTTATGTATTCTTTCTTTTCGATGGAATATTGGCGCAATTTTTAGGATTTCATCAAACATGGCTAACGAAAGCGAAATGATTGAAGAGGATGTAGACGGCTGCATCCACAGTATTCACGTGCGCAACTTTTTTTGCCACGACAATCTGGAAATAAACTTGAACAAAAATGTTAACTTTATTGTCGGTCGCAATGGCAGTGGAAAAAGCGCGATTCTCACCGCTTTAGTCGTTGGCTTGGGAGGCAGAGCCTCGGCTACGAACAGGGGAAGCAATTTACACTGTAAGTTACAACTTTCCTCGTACTAGCCATGTACAAATTGACTTCATAGTTCTGCTTAAACTGACTGACTACTAACTGGCTGACTACCAATTCCCGTAGTAACGTTACGGCGGACGGTACATATTATGTTTCTTAAATATTTATGATAACCCTTTCAATTCTATATGTATACTTACATATATACTTTATTGCACACGAAACATTAAACAGAACATTACATTAAAAAAACAACATGTACAAAGGCGAGCTTATCTCTGTGAGAGATTTCTTCCAGCAAACCTCAGGGAGTCGGCGCTATTTAAAATAAAATAAATTAATTCATGTCAATCCAATATTTGAGCAATTAAGAATATTTTTATCTCAAATGGAGATAGGATAAGAATATTCTTTATTGCATACAAGAAACAATACGTAGAAATAAAAGTTATGATAGAAATGAAGTAAATATATTTTCTTCTATTACATGCACTTTGAAGTACCTATAATTATGTAGAATATTATTGTACACCAATTTTACAGGCAAAATAGATGTAATTGATTGTATACAATTAAAATGTGTATGTAATTTAGGCCGTAATTTATTGCAAGGACCTTCCTTCCAGCCTTCATCAGGAAAGGTGCGAACTCTGCCACAGTGGAGATCAAGATAAAGAACAGCAGCCCCAGAGCCTACAAACACAATGTTTATGGCGACTGTATTACTATTGTAAGGAACATTACGGCATCTGGAAGTTCCAACTACAAGGTCAAGTCAGCATCTGGTAAGTTCTCTACTGAAATATTATATCTGTGACTGGATAAGGTATATGTCAATGCAAATTTAATGTATTAACTACAGTTTAAAATGCATCCATAAATATCAATGATAAATGTTTTGGTAAATTTTGCAGGTGAAATAATCTCAACACGTTTTGAGGAAGTGAACGCTATAACTGTAGCACATGACATTCAAGTTGACAACCCCATTTCGGTCCTCAACCAGGATGACGCGAGGAGTTTCCATGCCTCTGACAGCAAGAAGAAGTACTCCCTCTTCCGGAAGGCCACCAACTTGGACCAGACTGAGTCTAATTATGTTAGAGCCATTGAGAACTGTGAGAAAGCCACAGCTATTTGGAATAGGAAGCAGGAGGTAATTTCTAATTATAATTTTCGTCACTGTATGGGTCAATATACGCTATTTGAATTTCTATGGTCCATGGACAAATGTTATGTTAAACTTATTATATTATTGCGTCCGTATGCTTAAGCATTAAAGAATATGGTCTTTTATTTGGCCCACATAGTCTATTCACGATAATTGTTTAATTTAAGACATTAATTGTTAAAAATAGTTGTAAATGTATAAAGTTGTACTTTGAAGACTTATTTGAGCCTCAGTTTTTTATGTAGGACAAGGTAACGGTTTTCTATTAAAGGATGAAGAAACCTTAGTTAATTGGTTTTTCTTCACTCAAAAATATTAAAATTACTACAAACAAAAAATAAATGAGATGATGATTAAACAATATTTTGAGAAAAAATTACAAAAATAATCTTCTAATTATATCTACTAAAAGTAGTTCAATGTGTGTAACTTTAATAAAATTAATAACACTATTATTATTACACTATTAGGTGTCCACCTATACATATTAAGTCACCGTTTTTAATCTGTCTTCAAAAATTGAGATTCTTTAGTTAGACAGGGCTACAGGGAAAGTCGTACTGAATATTAAAGGAGGTTATTACTGATGGATTTTATCCTATTATAGTATAGGGTCCGAAAGTTAACCATTATGGAGATATTGAAGGTTAAAGATTAAATTTTTTTTTTTTTATATTTTCACAGCACGCCAAGTAAGTAGGTACTTAGACGATTGACTTCACACCTCACTATTTATTTCCTCCCTCTCAGACATTACTAGAATACCTCAAAAATGGAGTTCAAAATCAAATATTTACCATATTTTCACAGGCAAGTGTCCAACTCGAGAAAGAATACAAGAAGTGGGAAGCCTCCTACGAGCAACTGCAATCACGTGACGAAATTGAGGCCCAGAAGCAGTCCCTCCAAAACGAGTACTACTGGAGTGAGATTGCCGAGTTCGAGCGCGAATGCGCTACTATACAAGCGCAGTATGACAAGCAGAAAGGCAAGGTTGACAGGCTTGTGGATCGGCTGAAGACGATGGAAGAAAGCGTGGGGAATAATAGTGATGTGTTGAGGTTTGTGCGTTTAACTATTGATCCACATAGCTCATGGTCAAACCAGACTGTATTCAAGATGTTATGTTGGCATGTTGACTGCCCCCACAGGTCTAACACAGTGCAATGGTCATGGATATGTGGTTGCTCTTATATCACATCAACACTAGCCCACCGTTGCCCACTGCTGGGTATAGGCCTTTCCCCCAAATGCCATTTCACACGGTCTCTCGCTATATAAAACCTGTAGAATTTTTGGTGGACCAATTGGCTCGATTGTTCTAGTACAAGGTCATAATGCAACTGATTAAACTTATAAATCCTTCAAAATAACAACTACTACACTACAGTGGAGCAAAGAATTTATCACCATCTTTGTGTGTGTTGTTGCTGTTTCATAGCGTATTTCAGACTTAGTTCGACTCTTCCGACAAAATATCAAATAAGTGTATCCAGAATAAAGTTAATAATATTCCAGGCACACGGAGAGCTCTGCAGCCCCTGTTTCATACCAAGCTGTAAAATTACTGCTAAACCAACATGCAGAAAAAACCTGAACTTATACTTACTTCAGTGCCACGACCGCCATTCGATAGCTCCGCTCGGCGACGGAAATGTCTGTAAAGCACTGCGCCGGATTCGCGCGAATTAAAGAGAGACAGCAATATTTCGAAACAAATGGAGTCATTTTGACGTAGATTATCTTTCTAGGGTTAACAGTAGATTAATTTAATTTTTCATATTTGTTTTTATAAAGTATTAATAAACTTCATACTTTATATATCACTCGACACTAACACTAAAACTCGTCAAGTTGTCAAGCCTTACTACAGTCGAATTGTTCCAAGACTAATTTAATCTTCAATCCTGACAGCCAACTCCAAGAACAGCTAGAGGAGAAGAACGGAGAGAGGTCCGCTGTGGAGACGAAGCTTCGCGAGCTCGAGCAAGAGTCTCGCGCGCTCACAGACGCTTGGCGACAAACGCAGAGGTCTGCTGGCAAGCACACCGACGTTCGCAACCGGGAGATGAGGAAGATTGCTGACCTGGAGCGCGAGATTAACAATGTTGAGTGAGTCACTAGCTCATTCTAAACTAGGATACGCATAGAAAAGTCAGCGATAGAGGTAGCGTATCGCTGGCAAGGCGGCGACATCCGCAACCGGGAGATGAGGAAGTTTGCTGACCTGGAGCGCGAGATTAACAATGTTGAGTGAGTCACTAGCTCATTCTAAACTAGGATACGCATAGAAAAGTCAGCGATAGAGGTAGCGTATCGCTGGCAAGCCGGCGACATCCGCAACCGGGAGATGAGTAAGATTGCTGACATGGAGCGCGAGATTAACAATGTTGAGTGAGTCACTAGCTCATTGTTAACTAGGATACGCATGTGCAGAGCCGTCTTAACCTATGCCGGGCCCTTGGGCACACAATAATTTGGAGCCCTTTTCGAAAGTAAATTATACTAAAATTGTTCCTCTGTTTGTAATGGGTAAGTAATCAAATAAATTAATGTTTAAAAATTAATAATTATTATTACATTATTTATATTTACCTTATTTTTTTCCCTTGCGGATGGGGGCCCGTGCGTCCTTATGGTAAAAACTGTAATGCACATATGTGTCACTTCCTCGTCAAAAACTAGGATACCCATAGAAAAGCCGGGAGGTAGATGTAGCGCACTGCAGCTCGCTCAGCGCTCAGAGGACTATTTCATTCAGAAGTAAAAGTAGTTAAATGAAAAGAGGAAGAAAAGAACCAGTGGAGATTTTAACTTTAGCTGCATGAATTTGGTAAGCAATAGGCTAGTTGCCCTAAAAATTTAATTAGTCCGTCTTTTAGATTATTCAAAAATAAGGGACACGTATTTGTAAATTAGACCAAAAATGACAAAGATATAGCCCATTAAAGTTACGTGTGACGTCACGCCGTGCTGCATTTTTTAGCACAGTGACGTCACACGTAACTTTAATGGGCTATATCTTTGTTATTTTTTGTTTAATCGAAAAAAGAAAAAATACGTGTCCAATATTTTTTTATAATCTAAAATACGGACTAAATAGAATTTAATTATTTTGACCCTGGAAACTACCGTATTGTGTAAGCATGCGTATCTAGCGTGCAGCAGTCGGGCATGGGTGTTAAAGCAGCCTGAATTACACCGGGGCAACACTGTGCGGCATTGCGGCATGCCACAAGGCCGCATGCTACAAAGGTGCGGCAGAAGAAGAAGAAGAAGGTGCGACAGTTTGCCACATGACGCAAGGTGTTGCCATGCCACACGGTTCTTGCGACAATGTGCGACGTCGTAGCATGCGGCCTTGTGGCCGCACAGTGTTGCCCCGGTGTAATACAGGTTTAAGGGCCCTTAGTAAGTGAATATGCCGAAATTCGATGTTTTCTATTAGCTGTAATTCAAAAACTTTACGATTTTTCGCATTGAAATTTGGAATGTGTATTACAGACCGTATGTGTGAGGGGATCGCTGTTTCCAAAACGCGATTGGAAAAACTTTGCTCGATAGAAAAAAATCCAGAAGTCACGTCTAAAATTTTAGGTAAATGCTTATTACGGACGTGTTTTACAATACGAATTCCTGTAAAATCACAAACAGATAAGTATTTACCTTTTCCATTTCTTCGCTGTTGTAGATTTCCAAAACACAAGACATTTCTATTAACTTTTGCCAAATATGTTTATGGCGCTTACGATGTTTAGTTTCGAATTCGCTGATTCCATACTAAACGTCCACCCCGAACGGCGCACCTCCGCGAGGCCCAGTTTCGCTTCGGCATTCGCACGTGGGGGCTGTGTCGCTTGTCACTCTGCACGCGCAAAAATTACGAGTCCAAAACACGAGTACACAACTAATTTAAAATTGAGTACTTACAGAAAAAGGTCGCCTAAAGCTATAAATGAGTTGCTATGGTACATACCTACGCTGCCTATTGACTTACATAATAGTAAGTACAGTCAACAGCACGTCAATCTTCACATTTTAGTTGCAAAGTCGCCCTTAAGCCAACGGAGTAGAGTGCATGGGTGTATACCTGCAATAAGTACTATACTTGAGCCATTACAAACGTGCGAACCGAGTCACAAAAGTGCGAGCGAGAGTTCAGATATGCGGATATGCCTGAATTGCCTGATATGCCTCCTATATGTGTGAGGGAGAAGTCTGAATGGTCTGATACAAATGCTTATGAATTAGTTCGCACGTTTGTAATGGCTCAAGTATAGTTACTTGATTGATGCTTTAGACAACTACATACTTCTATTTAAACTCGGCAAAACGTGGCGCAGTTCTTAGTGATTGGTGCCTCTGCCTACCCCCTCGGGGATAACGGGCGTGAGTTTTTTTTTATTTTTTTTTTTATTTAGCTACCCAATTATTTTAGAAAACATCGATGCATGGCAAACAAATAAAATTTTGAACTGGGGGGGTTAATAAATATTACGATTAGTTATGTCTATTGCCTATACGATATATTTTTAGGCTTGTTGAAAAATAGGGTAAAATGCCCTATTTCGGGTCTCGTATTTTTGAAACATAGTTAGGTGTACTTATCTAGCTGCGTACTTATTCATATTTTTTTGGTTTTATAACAACAGGGTAAATGCACCAACAACGGACATACCAGGGGGATTTAACCTATGCGATCAAACTACGTCTGTATCATCTTAGTATACTCTAATTAAGTATATGCTAATAGCATTAAGTCCGCCGCATTGTACTATATTTTAATTTTTAAATGTGAGTGCAATAAAAGTATTAATAATAATAATAATAATTACATAATTCCTCGAAATATAACTACATTCTTGCTTTTTACCCTAATGAGCGTTTTCCTTATGTCAAATTTAGTTTTAAAAGATTCACTAGGTGGCGCTGCCTTAGTAATAAACGTCAAAGCAAAAAAATACTATGGTTCTGTGGAATTTGTGATGGATGATTACCTAAAAAAAAAAACATGTTTTAGTTAGGTGATAAGTGCGCCTACGTCCTATTTAGATATTTTGGAGTCTTTGCCGTGGATTGTGGTTTTTATTTTTCATTACGAGAAACTTCGTACGAATGGCAAACCTGGTTCCTTTTCTTTTTTAGTAATATGTGAACTGACATTGACATTGACTGCCACCAATCACAAATTTGTATGTAGAAACGAATGGTGCCATCTAGATTATCTCATAGAACTAAAAAAAAGAGAAGAAAAACGCACATTGCACAATTTACCCATTTATCAATGACTTGGTTACAGAAAAACTTCAACTGAATGAGCCGTTTTCAGAAGAACTAAAAAAAAACCTTTTCCTTTGACAGCCATTAGATATATTTTTTTTAGTTCTTCTGAAAACGGCTCATTGCTGAATGCAGCTGAAGCATCCAAACACTTAGAAATATCATGTAAAACTATCAGAAATTTACAAAGCAACTAAACACACTGTGATGAAAGCACTTACTTTACGTACTTTACTTACGTAAATCTATTTTATGAATTGTCATTTTCAATGCTCAATTTTTTGCTATTTAAATGGGTCTTATTTAAATGGTTAGCATAGTATAGGTATTTTTGTGAGAACAAATAGCTAATTGATCAGAAACTCATTGCCAGCAATCATTTCAAAATCAATCAGCTATTATTTTTGTACAGCATATTAATTATACAGGGTGTTGATTTGTCCAGTTTCGTCTGACTCGGGGGTGGTTATTCACATAATACTGAAGTAAAAAAAAAGTATTAAAAAAATTACTCTTTTGTGAAAATCACCTAAATATCATGAAGTTATATGGATTAGCTTCTATCGTTTGCACTTGACAGGTCCGGCGGGGGTTTTGGGGGGTGAAGCAGGGGAGTGCACCCGCGCGCTCGCTGCCGGCGCCGCAAAACGATTTTCACTAAAAAAAAAAGTTTTTTCATATATTTTTTTCAGTATCATGTTAATAACCACCCCTGAGCGGACGAAACTGTACAAAAATTTGTGAAAGGTTATTTAATTTATTTATACTCAGAGTGTTTATTGTGATGTGTTTGTTTGGATATGTATTATTTATAGAAGCGTAAATTAATAAAAAAATCCATTCTTATAAAATATAATTGAGATAAATCAAAAAATATAAAACAATTAAGTAGGTAACTAAGTACTTAAGTTATATTTTTATTCGTCATAAAGATATAGCTTAAAATAAAGATAAAGGGAAAATTATACGATCTTGCTCCGCCCACTTTGAACGTACGTTGCTGTTTTTTTTTTTGCAAAAATGCAATCCTATTATTTTGCTCAACATGTTTTAAATATGCATATCAATCAAATACAATTCTCTGCTGATCAATAATTAAATTTTGCTGATCAAGTAGTTTTTTTGCGGACTGAATGTTTATCATGGTATTGTAGCTGCCTATTTACGATTTAATTTTAACCATTATCAAAACTATTTGCGGAGCCAGGATTGCTGTCTGATTTTTTTTTTATTGCAAACAAAATCTTGTATCCAGAGTATCCAGACCAAATTATTTAAATGCTGTTTTTTGTGGCTCACCAAATTTTATAATAGCCAAACAATTTAATTACTTCTCTTACAAAATTAGACTTTTTGTGCTTGACATATCGATAAATTCACTTTTTGGAACAAATAATCAGTTTTCTGTATATGTGCAAAAGCATTTCGTTACAGATACTTATGCTGATACCTAGAAAACTGAGGTATCGATATACGAATTAATTTTTATTTGTTATTTTTTAGCTTAGTGAATACAAAAGATTGATTCAATGTACCACAGAGTGTAACAGAAGCTGAATTTGAAATTGAAACTGGCAGCCGCTCCTCGATAAGCAAATTAAATGGATGGACGAAGAATTGTGTCTAATAATTTTTTGCGAAAAAACTCAAGCAAATTTCAATGCGCACTCCGACTTTTTGTTGCGACCTTTTTAGTTATTTAGAAAGCTTCCACTATTACGTTTCGGGATCATTTTTTTTTTTTAATGTTTGGTCAGCGATTACTCGAAGACCCGTGAAAGATTAAAAAAATCATTTCGAAAGGTGTCACGGGTGGATGTTAAAATTTAAATTTTTTGGTTGAGATGTTTTTTCAGTATGTAATTGCTTCTGCACCATTATAATTAACGTAAAATTATTTTGTTTGACCCGATATGTTCGTAGGCAAAAAAAAAAAAAAAGAAATATTAAATTAGGTACATAATTATGTACCTAGGAATGCAATTTTGTACATAATTATGTACCTAATTTAATATTTTTGTTTTATTTTGCCTTTTTAATATTATTAGTCAGCTACAATCAAATAAAAGAAGTATTTAGAATCAGTTATAAAACTGTTTATTTCTAAAAATACATTAAAAAAATTAAAACACTTACTTCTTTTATTTAATTGTAGCTGGCTACTAATCTTCACTCGGTTAAGGTCAGATTCTGAGTGAAGGACTGCTAATGCCTACTTTCATCATTTTTTTTATTTTGCCTACAAACATATTTCGTTTTATGTAATAGGTACCCAAATGTTGTTTGTATCCAAATTGCAGACGGGTTCAATAA
Source organism: Yponomeuta plumbellus (assembly GCA_947310845.1). NCBI lineage: Eukaryota > Metazoa > Arthropoda > Insecta > Lepidoptera > Yponomeutidae > Yponomeuta > Yponomeuta plumbellus. The sequence continues at coordinate 23,372,562 of OX371193.1, read as the reverse complement.
TTGGGTCGTTTAATAATAATAATAATAATAAACTCACGCCCGTTATCCCCGAAGGGGTAGGCAGAGGCACCAGTCTCTAGAACTGGACCCACGTTTGGGTCGTTTACCCTAGTATTATATACGTATGTTGACTTTTTATAATTTACTTACAATGATTTCTACCGTTTAACATTTAACGTTCGATTATTGGGTCGTTTACCCTAGTATTACATACGTATGTTGACTTTTTATAATTTACTTCCAATAATTCCTAACGTTTAACGTTTACCCTATTTTCAATTTTTCAAAATGTACATACCTACAATATTACAAGTACATAGATAAGTAGACTATGTTTTGTATCTTGTAAATGCATAAAGATAGCGAAATAAAACCTTATACGGCACTAACATTACTTGGCTTTGATTTTTTATAACTTGGATACCTAAATGATTTCATACCAAGGTATATTATATATTCTAATAAATGATTGTTAGGTGACCCACCTTTATTCGATGTACACCTATTAGAACTAGAAGCCAACTGTCAAGCTAATCTGCCCTATGCAACATGGTAGTGGTTATAATAATAGCATCAAAATTCGGAGAACGGTAGCTCGATTTGTTGCCTATTGTACTCGCTTCTGTCTGCACCGCGTGCGCCTCCCCGCGCGCCCGCCGCTGCCCCCGCTGATTAAACACGCGGATCGTCGCGAAATCTAAATTTTCGCTGACCGCCTAACCCCCCTTAACGAGCGAGCGTCCCGCCCCGTAGGGCCGGGCAGGCGGCGGCGCGGCGCGTCGAGCTGCAGGCGCGCGCCGAGGCGGCGGCGGGCGCGGCCGAGGCGGCGGCGGCGCGCTGCGGCACGGCGCAGCGCGACGCGACGCAGGCGCAGCTAAACGCGGCGCGCGCCGCCGCGCACCACGACCAGGCCGTCGCCCGCGCCGCCGACAAGAGGGACCAGCTCAGTCTGTATTTCGCACACTTGCAAGAACAACGTGTTATTTCGAAATCCTTAAGCCGTGTATCCATTACGCGCTCCTGGAGCGCGCGCCATGAATGACCGCACCGAGAGAGCGCTCCGCGGAACGCGTTCCAAACATTTGAAGTATATCAACTAAGCGCGCCTGGCGCGCGTGCCAACCGTTCCAGTGTTCGACCCTTCATCATGGAAGCCAGTCGTGTTCGAGAAAAAATACAACGCTTATTTGATGCGCGCTAAAAAACCGACACCAGTCGGAATGGACCGCTCCGTGTTCGCGTGCTCCAACGAACACATTGGCGCGCATTCCAAAATGGTATCCATTTCGCGCGGCTGGAACGCGCGCCAATGTTCGCCCTCTTGGAGCGCGTAATGGATACGCGGCTTTACGTTACATGAGAGCATTTTTTTTAAGGTTTCAAAGTAATGGCCGAAAGAGATAGCGCTATGACGTGATGCAGTGTCTCTTTTTCTCATTATTCCGGAGTAAATAAAATCGCGTTAAAAAAAAACAGTTTCCATGAATAAAAAATGGTTTTCTTCGAAATATCACGTTGTTCTTGCAAGGGTGCGTTTTAATTATTTTACCAACCCCCGGATTCTCGAACGCTTACAGTCTGTTCAATTCAATTTTGGGCGAAATGGCAACTAGCCGATGTCGACTTCTTCTACCCATTTTCTTTCTTTTTTTTTGTTTTTTTTCTTATTCTTTTTCTACATGAACTAAAAAAAACAATGCAGGCGTGACATTACTTAATCTTTAACGGGACACTTTTCTTTTTTGTAGGCTTATACAGTAATGTCATGCAGGATCATGCAGGGGAATCTGTAACGGTACAAGAAGGTTTTATTATTCTATTCGTATATTTATATAATAAGTGGTAACATTTTTATACAGAACACTTATGCACATTATGCACTTTTGACAACTGACAGCTGTTAAAAATAGATTAACAGACTGTTAGCGTTTGACAAACCGGCGGTAAGTGACACAGATGTCTGGTGTTTGCATTGGTGTTAACCAGACATCTTTGTCACCTCAACAGTAGATTATCACATTAACTGAATTGTCATATTAACCGTTGATTAATATTAAATGTATTCAGAGGAGGATTGTGTCTTGTGTTCGACACACACATGTGCAATATTTTTGAGTCTGAAATTTTGTTAATTAACTAACTGTTATGAAAAGAATAAATGTGGAGTTTCTTCTCCGCGTAATGTATTAATAGTGAAAGTAACAACTTATTATTCACAATAAAAACAAATTTTATTGTGAATAAAAATATTTTAATTTGAGCTGTCAAATCTTGTTTTGCCATGTTATTTGCCTATACTCAGACCTACCAAATATTATGCCTCGTAGCATAGCGTATAGTATACGTGTAGCGTATATATTTCAATTCTTATCCTATCTTATCTTACCCTCCTTTTGGGCTCCATCTATTTATGTTCTACAATTTCCCTCAACACAGAACAACTGAAGCAGCAGCTGCGCGAGCTGGAGTCCCGTGGCAACGACTCCTTAGCGGTGTACGGGCGCAATATGGTGGAGCTGTGCCAGCGTGTGCGCGAAGCCTCCGCTAAGGGTGTCTTTAGCGCGCCGCCAAAAGGACCCGTCGGTGAGTCCAGCACACCATAACGTACGCGAGAGTGTCCTTCATTGAGTCCAATACGGCAAAAGAAATTAGGGGACCCAATGGTGATTCCAACACACAATAACAGACGCGAGAGTTTCCTTCATTGGGTCCAATACGGCAAAAGAAATGAGAGGACCCAACGGTGATTCCAACACACAAATTACATACGCGAGCGTGTCCTTCATTGAGTCCAATACGGCAAAAGAAATGAGAGGACCCAACGGTAATTCCAACACACAAATTACATACGCGAGCGTGTCCTTCATTGAGTCCAATACGGCAACTGAAGTGAGAGGGCACATCGGTGAGTCCAACACACAATAACATACGCGAGAGTGTCCTTCGTGGAGTCCAATACGGCAACTGAAGTGAGAGGGCCCAGCGGTGAGTCCAACACACAATAACCTACGCGAGAGTGTCCTTCATTAAGTCCAATACGGCAAAAGAAATTAGGGGACCCAATGGTGATTCCAACACACAATAACAGACGCGAGAGTGTCCTTCATTGGGTCCAATACGGCAAAAGAAGTGAGAGGACCCAACGGTGATCCCAACACACAAATTACATACGCGAGCGTGTCCTTCATTGAGTCCAATACGGCAACTGAAGTGAGAGGGCACATCGGTGAGTCCAACACACAATAACATACGCGAGAGTGTCCTTCGTGGAGTCCAATACGGCAAATAAAGTGAGAGGACCCAACGGTGACTCCAACACACAATAATGTACGCGAGAGTGTCCTTCGTGGAGTCCAATACGGCAAATAAAGTGAGAGGATTCAACGGTGAGTCCAACACACAATAACAAACGCGAGAGTATTCTTCATTGAGTCCAATACGGCAAATGAAGTGAGAGGACTCACCGATGTGAGTACAACACACAATTACATACGCGAGAGTGTCCTTCATTGAGTCCAATACGGCAGCTGAAGTGAGAGGGCACATCGGTGAGTCCAACACACAATAACAAACGCGAGAGTGTCTTTCGTGGAGTCCAATACGGCAAATAAAGTGAGAGGACCCAACGGTGAGTCCAACACAATAACAAACGCGAGAGTATCCTTCATCGAGTCCAATACGGCAACTGAAGTGAGAGGGCCCAACGATGAGTCCTACACACAATAACAAACGCGAGAGTATCCTTCATTGAGTCCAATACGGCAAATGAAGTGAGAGGACCCATCGATGAGTCCAAAACACGGCAACTAAAACCAAAGAACTCATCGATGAGTGCAATTTTTTAAGGCTGGTCTTATATTATGGATACTGAATTTTCAATGTGAGTACAGTTTTCATAACACCAACGGAAGGTCATCCACCATAAACAATTTTATTGTATTTAAACTTTTTTGTTGATGGTTAGAAATCGTTGACTAACTTTCTTAAAATCGTATCTTAAAAAAATGCAGCAAACCCTTACCTCAAAAAATGCGTCTATACTAAAGCTAACAAAGATTAGTATCTTGGTTTTACTTATATTTATAGCTATTAGTCCACATCTAAGAAATGGCATTTAATTTTTTGCCGAAACTCCATAGTATAAAAGGACAGTAAGTTCTTTCTCTCCTGAAAAGTGGTTTTTTATAAGATACGAGTTTGAGAAAGAATAGTACATTGTTCACCGAGAGGAGAAAGTGACCGATTACCGTCGAGGGTGTCGTTTGAAGCCCGAGCCGTAGGCGAGGGCTTTAAAACACCTGAGATCGGGAATCGCAGTTTCTCTCGAGTGATACATAGTGCTTTATACTACACCTACAAGGAAAATAAAAAACGAAATCTTTACTAATTTAAATTTATATTGAAATTGTTGCTAGTGGCCAGTGTCATTTTGCGAACTTGGAGATAAAAACTCACTGTAAAAACTTTTTGGCTTTTGATATTTAGGTTACCGGCGCATAGTCTTACCCAAAATTAAAAAAGAAAAACCACGTAAGAAATGGATTTTCATACACTTTTCTCTCCCGCTCAGATGCGTTTTCTCCCCGCATATTTGTTCGATATGCAATGACGTACTTTCTACCGTAAATTTGATAAAGTATCAAGGTACTTTCCAAGCAGGTGTAGTATAAAAGCAACGAAATACAGCCCTGACCTAGGAATGTTTCGCAGGCGCTTACCTCAAGGTGAAGGAGAAGAAATGGGGCGGAGCACTGGAGCACATCATCGGCGGCTCCATACAGTCGTTCTGCGTCAACACGCCTGAGGACTCGCGCAAGCTCTTCGAGATCATGGGCAAGGTTAGTGACGCTAGATTCGAATAGGAAAACCCTAAAGTCTGTTTCATAATTCAATGCAAAAAAACTGTCACATTGAAATTATCAATATCAAGCCAAAAGCTCTCAATATCTGAGTGTTGCTAGTACGTAAACCCCCATTTTACTTCCAATAAAAAATTGTGTATTGTACGCAGGTGTTTTTTTTAGACTTTGCTCATAGGAGTAATTAAATTTTTATGTATTTGATGTGATAAGAATTTTGTTCACATGAGTCACATGGTTCACGGTAAATAAAGAGTAAACCTATGTATGTTATAGGGGTAACACCGCGTATTTTTTTTGCATTGAATTAAAAAACTGACTTTAGAAGAAGGTTACTCACCATGCGCGCCCACTGCAGATTGGCAATACAACTATAACCATAACATTATTCCTCAGGCCTCCTCACCATATTTCCTTTTGAGTGCCTAAGGTATTCACTTACTGCTTGATATTGATGATAGTGTAGCCGTTAAGACGCTTACACCAAGACAGAGGTCGTGGGTTCGATTCCCACTGGGGCCGCAGTATTTGTACATTTGTACAAATGGCCTTAGATTGTCCATATTTGTAATAACTTGCCTGGTTACCACAAGGTATCCTAGTTTGGGACCAGGTCTAATGATTGCGCTGTGTGGAAGTTTGTGAAGTTATTAACTTCACAAATCGCTCGTAGCCCCGGCCGCCTGAGTGATCTTAAAAGATCATGAATGTTAAGCAACATAGGGCGCGTTCTGTGCATGGATTGGTGACAGTTTTATGTAATGCTAGTGGCATTTTTCCGAGCGGTTCCGTGTTCGCAAGGCACTTTAAGCAGTTTTTGCCATCTATCGACGGCAGCCGTTAAGCCAAGTTAGTGGGCTTAGGGCGGCTTGAAAACTTCTGACAGTAAGACCAGCCACTAGTCTTACAAGCCTCCACCAATCCGGACTAGGCCCCCGTGGGAAGTATGGCCTATTCCTTCCTCACGGAGGAGACCCGTGCCCCTAGATAGGAACATAATGGGTTGATGATGACTTAACGTCGTTTATACTTCAACAGCGCGCATTTTGACCATTAGAATTAACATAGAGTTGATTTGCGTTGTACCGCGCATTTTTCTCGACAGTCAAATTCTAAATTTTCGGCCTATTTATTTTATTGTCATTTTATTCCATTCTAGAAAAGAAATTATTAAGTTTTTTCGTTTCCTGCAAAGTTTTCGAAATGCATGTACGCGGTGTCGAAGTATAAGCGAAGATAAGCGTGTAGTTATGCTTAATGAGTCTTAAGGTACGGGTCCCGGCAGCAGTGTTGCCAGTGGCAGGTAGTCAAATATAACACGAGGCAGATCAAAAAGTAACATTTTCTCGACAAAAGTATCATAACCTTTTTTTAGTGTAGAATCCGAAACAATACTTTATTAAGGTAGTTTATTACACAAAAAGTAAAATAAGTTTCTTGTCCCATTCGAAAAAATCTTAATAATTTCTTGATGGAAAGACTGGCGATGTTGAAAAAGAAAAAACATACAATCAATGATGTTTGTCTGATGTACGAGCAGAGGAGAGCGTGTGCAACTCAACTCCGTCGCACAGAAGATGTTGTAGGTTGGAGAGCGGTGGTAGTTGAAGAAAGTAGTATATGGATTTTAGGTTTTCATGTTTTATTTCTCACTGTGCACAGTTACATGTTTGTTGACGTATGATGTTATTGAGAGGCAAAAGCCAACTATTACATTGTTGAAGACGTAAGATGTTACTGAGAGGCAAAAGCCAACTATTACATTGTTGAAGACGTAAGATGTTACTGAGAGGCAAAAGCCAACTGTCTGGCGCGGGCAACAAGCCCGTGAGCTCGGCTGTGCGCGGTGCACAGTCAGCAATACGGCGACCTAGAAAGATGTACGGTGTATCTAATATAGATATCCACCAATTTAAGAATGTCTTTCAGTACCTACTCTAACCTGCTTTGTCATCAATGAATATGAAAAAACGCCATCATAATAATTATAAAATATGGGGTTTACTAATGTATTGCCAAAAATCGTTTCCCAAAGTATTACTTCCCAAACTATTTTCCGCAAATTATCACTTGGCAAAAAAACATTTCTCAAAACAACTTAAAGCAAATAAACAGTTAGCAAAAGTTATTATGGCAAGTTATTGTTTACCAAATAAATACTTGGTCAAAATTCATTTTACCAAAGAGGCAACAAGAGGCAAGGTAAGAACGCATCAAAGTCGAGTCTGTTTTCGATCTTACATAGAGAACCTAACGCTCCGACGCGCTCCGCTTCGCTACGCGCGTCGTCGCACCTATATTTCTGTTGTCACGTATTCTTTACAGCGCCGACCCCTCGTTCCATTATTTGAAAATAACACTTGCCAAAATAAAACGTCAGCATAATAAACGTTTGTCTTAATAAAACTTGACGCAGTAAAATTATGCGAAATGATAATTTGACCAAATGAATAAAATGCGAAATGAAAACTTGCTAAAGTTTCATTTGGGAAATGAAACTGATGCCATAAGTTTATTGGGAAGAAAATTTGGCGAAAAATACTTTGGCTAAACGGCGGTATCCCAAAATATGGAGATGAAGTAACACAAAAGTAACATATTGGGTCGTGTAACACGCGGGTAACATAAGAGGGCTAAAAGTAACGTAAAATGTTACTTTTGTAACATTTTGGCAACGCTGCCCGGCAGGTGTACGGCGGCGGCGCCAAGCCGGGCGTGACGTGCAGCAAGTTCCTAGCGCGCGCGCACGACGTGCGGCGCAGCTGCGTGCGCGCACGGGGCTTCGCGTCCGCGCTCGACGCGCTCGCCGTCGACGACCCCGTCGTCGCCAACTTCCTCGTCGACAACGTCGGCGTCGAGAAGATCCTGCTCGTGCCCAACCACGGTGAGTGGGCTCGGGGACTCGTGGGACTCGTACGGCCTTACTAATAAAGGTTATGAGCTGTACAGCCGCTATGGGAGGTCTGACAAACTGGTTATTTGTACGCTAAATGCGATTAAACTACTATAAATTGATATACGTCAAATAGTTATTCTGACAGCCTTACTAATAAAGGTTATGAGCTGTGTATACAGCCGTTATGCGAGGTCTGACATACTGGTTATTTGTACGCTAAATGCGATTAAACCAGTATAAATTGATATACGTCAAATAGTAAGACCGGTAGGGTTTTGTAGGGGTCCATACTCAAAGGGTAAAGCGAACCCTATTACTGAGACTTCGCTGTCTGTCTGTCACCAGGCTGTATCTAGTGAACAGTGATAGTTAGACAGTTGATATTATTTGTAAAAAAACACAAGATATGATCATTTGTGACGCCATATTGGCTAAGATAGCGTTTAGGCGGCTTATTTGAAAGTAAGTTTTCGTTTGCATTTTTTAGAAGAAATACACGAAAGAATTTAAAATGACCACTTTCTGAGCACTCCATGAACACCAACAAACAATATGAGATGGCTTAACCTATTAATGAAGCTTTTAAGTAGTAACTTTAAGTTTGTGCTTGACTTGACCTTTTCCCGCTGTCTTGCTTAATACTCGATTGCGAAGCGAGGCCAATCTTGAAGGCCGCAATCGCTTGTGAAAGGAGTAGACTAAGTATTCTGCATCGACAAAAGACTCAAATGCAAATGATGAGTCCGTAAGGGACAATGTTTCTAGGGTCACGAATCAAGAATGTTTCTTCTAGAATATGGATATGAGCGGTCACTAAATAAGAATATATTTTTTGTTTATGTTTAGGTGCTGTAGTTTTCGAGAAAATAATTTCTTTATTTAATTTCGCTCAGTGATACAGATCATTACGCCATCGCAGATTAATACAAAGTCAGAAAGTATCATTCATTAGAATCTGTCAAAAGTAATTAGTCTGTTGCCTTTAAAAATAAATACAGAATTAGGTACAGCGACACCAAATTATATGTTCAAGTGGGCAAAATTGTAACTAACTATTAATTATAAATTCTGTTCCCCATTTCTTGTTTTATTTATTCACTTACTAAGATTTATAGATATAATATGTTCATTAAAATTTAAAGACGGGTTAAAATATTCTTATTTTTCTAGGTAAATTTCTTAAATGTTACTACTAAATCTCCACTAGCGCCACTATCAACTGAACAGATAAGAAGCAGAAGTCACTGACAGAGCAGTGACAGTTTTTTTTAAATGCTTCAACGTTGGATGGCGTGGATATACGACTAAGATTCCGTTCTGTTTTGCTTATACGCCCTTTTAGAATGAGGTTTTCAAAACCAAAATCATGAATAAAAATCTTCATCGTCAACCCATTATGTCCCCACCGAGGGGCGCGGGTCTCTTCCCTGAGGATGGTATAGGCCATACTCCACCACAGGGGCCAAGTGCGGATTGGTGGAGGCTTGTAAGACTAGTGGCTGGTCTTACTGTCAGAAGTTTTCAAGCCGTCCTATGGCCTCTGACTTGGTTTAACGACGGCAGCCGGCACCAACTGCTTAACGTGCCTTGCGAAGCACGGAATCGCTCGGAAAATGCCACTAGCGTTAGCATAGACGGTGACCCATCCATGGACTGAACGCGCCGTATGTTGCTTAACCTCAGTGATCGTTTAAGATCACTCAGGCAGCCTAGGCTACGAGCGATTCATGAATCGCTAATGCGATGAAAATTCGATGAAAATCTTATCTGAGGTAAAAACTAAGAACGTAGGGCTATCCAGTTTAGCTTCCTTTTCATATACAGCAAAGGAAAAAAATCCCGAATTATTGTCCATTCCCCCAACAGAGGACGCGGTCCGTCTCTCGGACAACGTGGAGAATGTCCCCGAGAACTGCACCAAGATCGTGACCCTGGACTCCACCGAGTACCACCCGGCGCCAAACTACCGCAGCTACGGCGGCGTGGGCCGCGCCAGCCGCTTCCTGCATCTTAGCACCGCCGAGCGGAGGCAGTGAGTGCCCTACTGATTTTATCCTTGTGCACTATAACGCTACTCGTCTATTATAGTACATTACTGCAGCGGCCAGCAAAAGAGGTATTGATGGACGAACGTGGAAATGTGGGCCGAGGCGAAGACGAGGTTGTCGCCAAGGCTTGTATATGAATTTTCTCAAATAATGAGCGGAAATTTAAAACTATGAACACATTCTGTTAAATTTAATAAACTTTAAAATCAGACGAACCACGAACGAACAACAATAATTTTTGCCGCGTTAAAGTGTTCTTTTTTTTTCCAATAGGTATATTCTGCTTTCTATCGCAAGCCACTTCGAAATTTAAATAAAACCTCTGATAAGTTACCTCCTTGGTTGTCATTGTTCGGAGTAAAAGATCGTTCCATTTTTAAATAACACGACAGATATGAGTTTAGTATGTAATTTATTTGGCCGCAAAACACGACAGTTATGAATTTTCATAGAACTTTTTCCGGCCGCTGCTCACGTGTAATTGGCCAGTACAGCATTTTCGATTTATATCGAAGAAGGTTGTCGAAATAATGAAAGTCGCGTACCACCGCTCCGCTAGTACAGTTGTGTCCAAATTATGTAAAGTGTAATTTCCGTGTGTGTGGACAATAAAAAGTCTGATATCCGTTTCAGTAAATTGACGTTTAATTCAACCTCCACGTAACCCTCTGAGACTATATAGTTTGGTGATAGGCAGGCAGGTCACCAAGATCCAACGATCTCGTACCTCGTTACAATAAACGCGTCTCCCCCCGACTCCCCCAGGCAAGTGCAGGCGGAGATATCCGAGCTGCAGCAGGAGTTGTCAGACCTGGAGGCGAAGGCGGAGGAGCTGGGGCGCGAGGCCGGGGAGGCCCGGGAGGCGGAGCGGGCGGGCGCGCGGCGCGTGCAAGCTTTGCTGGCTGCCAGGCACGACGCCGAGGCCGCCGAGCGCGCCGCCGCCGCCGCCTTGCTGCAGCATCGGGCGCCGCACCACGCCGTGCTGGTGAGGGATTGGAACTACTGGTTAAGAGACTGACGGTGTATCGGTGTCCGGTGTGGGGCTACTGGATGAAAGACTACTAAGGGCTGGGCTACGAGGCTGCAGCATCGGGCGTCGCATCACGCCGTGCTGGTGAGGGATTGGAACTACTGGTTAAGAGACTGATTGTGTATCGGTGTCCGGTGTGGGGCTACTGGATGAAAGACTACTAAGGGCTGGGCTACGAGGCTGCAGCATCGGGCGCCGCACCACGCCGTGCTGGTGAGGGATTGGAACTACTGGTTAAGAGACTGACGGTGTATCGGTGTCCGGTGTGGGGCTACTGGATGTGTGACTACTAAGGGCTGGGCTACGAGGCTGCAGCATCGGGCGTCGCATCACGCCGTGCTGGTGAGGGATTGGAACTACTGGTTAAGAGACTGACGGTGTATCGGTGTCCGGTGTGGGGCTACTGGATGTGTGACTACTAAGGGCTGGGCTACGAGGCTGCAGCATCGGGCGTCGCATCACGCCGTGCTGGTGAGGGATTGGAACTACTGGTTAAGAGACTGACGGTGTATCGGTGTCCGGTGTGGGGCTACTGGATGAAAGACTACTAAGGGCTGGGCTACGAGGCTGCAGCATCGGGCGTCGCATCACGCCGTGCTGGTGAGGGATTGGAACTACTGGTTAAGAGATGATTGTGTATCGGTGTCCGGTGTGGGGCTACTGGATGAAAGACTACTAAGGGCTGGGCTACGAGGCTGCAGCATCGGGCGTCGCATCACGCCGTGCTGGTGAGGGATTGGAACTACTGGTTAAGAGACTGACGGTGTATCGGTGTCCGGTGTGGGGCTACTGGATGTGTGACTACTAAGGGCTGGGCTACGAGGCTGCAGCATCGGGCGTCGCATCACGCCGTGCTGGTGAGGGATTGGAACTACTGGTTAAGAGACTGACGGTGTATCGGTGTCCGGTGTGGGGCTACTGGATGAAAGACTACTAAGGGCTGGGCTACGAGGCTGCAGCATCGGGCGTCGCATCACGCCGTGCTGGTGAGGGATTGGAACTACTGGTTAAGAGATGATTGTGTATCGGTGTCCGGTGTGGGGCTACTGGATGAAAGACTACTAAGGGCTGGGCTACGAGGCTGCAGCATCGGGCGTCGCATCACGCCGTGCTGGTGAGGGATTGGAACTACTGGTTAAGAGACTGACGGTGTATCGGTGTCCGGTGTGGGGCTACTGGATGTGTGACTACTAAGGGCTGGGCTACGAGGCTGCAGCATCGGGCGTCGCATCACGCCGTGCTGGTGAGGGATTGGAACTACTGGTTAAGAGACTGACGGTGTATCGGTGTCCGGTGTGGGGCTACTGGATGAAAGACTACTAAGGGCTGGGCTACGAGGCTGCAGCATCGGGCGTCGCATCACGCCGTGCTGGTGAGGGATTGGAACTACTGGTTAAGAGATGATTGTGTATCGGTGTCCGGTGTGGGGCTACTGGATGAAAGACTACTAAGGGCTGGGCTACGAGGCTGCAGCATCGGGCGTCGCATCACGCCGTGCTGGTGAGGGATTGGAACTACTGGTTAAGAGACTGACGGTGTATCGGTGTCCGGTGTGGGGCTACTGGATGTGTGACTACTAAGGGCTGGGCTACGAGGCTGCAGCATCGGGCGTCGCATCACGCCGTGCTGGTGAGGGATTGGAACTACTGGTTAAGAGACTGACGGTGTATCGGTGTCCGGTGTGGGGCTACTGGATGAAAGACTACTAAGGGCTGGGCTACGAGGCTGCAGCATCGGGCGTCGCATCACGCCGTGCTGGTGAGGGATTGGAACTACTGGTTAAGAGATGATTGTGTATCGGTGTCCGGTGTGGGGCTACTGGATGAAAGACTACTAAGGGCTGGGCTACGAGGCTGCAGCATCGGGCGTCGCATCACGCCGTGCTGGTGAGGGATTGGAACTACTGGTTAAGAGACTGACGGTGTATCGGTGTCCGGTGTGGGGCTACTGGATGTGTGACTACTAAGGGCTGGGCTGCGAGGCTGCATCGGGCGCCGCACCACGCCGTGCTGGTGAGGGATTGGAACTACTGGTTAAGAGACTGACGGTGTCTCGGTGTCCGGTGTGGGGCTACTGGATGAAAGACTACTAAGGGCTGGGCTGCGAGGCTGCACCGGGCGTCGCATCACGCCGTGCTGGTGAGGGATTGGAACTACTGGTTAAGAGACTGACGGTGTATCGGTGTCCGGTGTGGGGCTACTGGATGTGTGACTACTAAGGGCTGGGCTACGAGGCTGCAGCATCGGGCGTCGCATCACGCCGTGCTGGTGAGTGGCGGCCAGTGGCGTAGCTACCTAGGGGCTAGGCGGTTCAGTGCCCCGGGGCCCTCATAAGAAAATCTCGATCGTACTGAACTTTTGAAAATTTACTTTTGTTATTTTATTAATTAAAAAATACATAGAAACACTCAATTCAAACCATAATACCAATACATGTGAATACAGCATGATGAATTACATTAAAGTTACATTATTTATGATAAAGTTACAAAATTATACTTACAAATTTAAAAATTAATAAATTGAATAAATTGAAATTAATTAAATTACATTGGAGGCAAGGATTTTTGCCATTTTGTGTTTAAAGCATGCGACTGAGTCGTGATGGATGTCAGGCACACTCTCCGGATTATTCAGAATCATTTTGTTGTAACAAGAACACATTCGCCGAATCGGGTTATTGGCAGTCATATTTAGACGGCAAGGCGGGATAGCAAAGTGCCGCTCAAGGCGAACGGATCTTGTAGGTACGCTAATGTAAATGTCGGATAGAACAGTCGTGGCTACTTTACCATACCTACACCAAGTATTAATTGTAATTTATGTTGTTATTATTTAATATTTTTACTACCAACCCTACAGTGCACAAAAAAGTAGCTTAGCAGTTTTAAAGTATTTTTTTATTTAATATTTTTGATTGCTAAAACCTAACCAGATTAGATAGCAGCGGGGCCCCATTTTTTTATTTGCCCCAGAGCCCTTCGTTAGACTAGCTACGCCACTGGTGGTGGCGTGTCGGTGTCCGGTGTGGGGCTGGATGCGAGACTATTTGTTGGGAGATTACAGTGGTTGCAACATCGAGCGCCGCATCGCGCTGTGCCGATGAGTGACGGTGTATCGGTGTCCATTGTGGTACTACTGATGCTGGATGAGAGACTATTTGCTGGGCGACTACCGAGAGGAACATCCAGATGTGAGACTACTATATGTCGGACTATGTACTGGGCGACTACTGGATGCGAGACTACTAGATGTCGGACTATTTGCTGTGACTACATGTCAGACTATGTACCAGACCAGTACGTCTGTACGCGACGTACTTCCGATTTTTTAACCTCTGGGTCCTGTTTTTCGCTTGCTTATTTTTTTTCGCTTCAAAAATAATTAGCGCCGTCCAAGGGAAAAACATTCAGCCCAGGCTCTGTTTTGACAAAAAATATATGAAAATGAAAATAGTTTATTTACATAACAGATATTTACATTAGCACAATCGGGCAAGATCTTCCTTTTAAGTATCTAGAATACTTGTAACAGGAAGCTCCGCTCTTCCACATTGGACGTAAGACTAGTTGGTCTTGTTTACACATTACATTAGGTCCTTGAAATTTAGATGACACAACATGCTATGTAAAATACTAATTAACGAGTTTTTAAGGTAAAACTATAGTATCATGCGTATGTACCTATAGTGTATGATGATGAGTGTATGTGTGTGTGTGTGTGTGTGTGTATGTATGTATGTGTGTGTGTGTGTGTGTGTGTGTGCGAGTGTATAGTTAAAATATTTTTCTTAATTATTTTATTATTCTAGTACACCTCGTACTCTCCTCGGAAGAAAATTTACACAAAATTAGACCCTATAAACTTTATTTCGGATACATTTCCTTATTTTGTAATGTATTAGTACACTTACGGCCTTCCCAATAAAGGTTATGAGCTGTGTATACATCCGTTATGCGAGGTCTGACAAAGTGATTATTTGTACGCTGAATGCGATTATACCAGTATAAGTTGATATACGTCAAATAGTTATTCAGAGTGTATAACTTATTTAGTTGTGCAGTGCTTAGGGCTTGAAGCCTTAGTTAAAAAATAACGCCCCAATGCGATCCAAAAAGGGCAATGTATAAAAATAAGAAACAACAAACTAATTAGGCGTTGTAAGGTTTAAGCTACTCACCCTCTAGATAGCTTATGCTCGACAGTATTCTCACATCAAAATTCAGTTGACATCCATAACAATTGATTGCACTCTTGCCCTGCCCTACGCCACAGCTTGGGATCGGTATAAACACACTTAACTATTACATAATTAAAACCACAGGACAAGATGGTACATTACATTCGACAAAATTTTATCAAGTGATTTCAACCTTAAAGATCAATTCATACGAACGATAAACCGATAGTAAAATTCATGAAGGTAGCTAGTAAAAATCAAACATCATGGGTAGTGGGGAAACAGTCAGACAAGAATCAATACTAAGACTCTGTACTTAGGGGCGAAGATCCATGAACCAAACTATTTGCCGGCCTAGTGAAGTCAAGTTAGACCACATTAAATTTGAACCTTTCACATTTTCTGATTACTACTAATAGAGCGAGTTAGCAGTATTATACAATTATATGTAACAAATTATCACTATTATAATTATAAGATGCAAGTATGATCATACTCAGGGTCACCGTTCTGCGGTCAACAAACTACGCCTTACATAACAAATTACAAATTTCTGTGAACTGACATAATTGTTTACAACGTGTTTGCGCATGGATGCATGCACATACATATATATATATAATTTGTATATATATAGAATGCATACACATACATACACACATATATATATATACACTCGGTCGCATACACGCACACACAAACACGCTGCTCAAGGACATTATCTAAATGAAAAGTGTCCAATCGCATTTAAATTCGTGAAATAATAATACTCGATCACATTTATTTTAAAATTTTAAAAAGATTTTCTACTTTTTCATAGTCTAAAGTTTTAAACCCACGATGTGATCAACTTTTTGCATTCATACTGTGTTTTGGGGTATAAATCTAGTACTTTATTTATTTTATTATACAAATATGAGGATCTCCCTTCTAATTGACATGCAGCAAAAGTAGTTCTTCTATATTTAGTTGGCGCAACATTCGCATTTCTTTTATTTTTATAAATATTTAAATCAAAATTAAAGCTCTTATGTTTTTTTAGGACAATATTTAAAACATAAAGTTTCCGACGTCAGAAGGATTAGGTAGGATTTGTGATTTTTATACTTTACAGGAGAGCGAGCCTACAAGTTACTATAAGTCTACTTACAACATTATGCACCTGAATTATCCCAGCAATACAATAAGATGTAAATATATCTTTCAGATGGTTAGAAGAGCTTAAAGAGCTGAGACTGAAATTAAAATTCAAAAGTTTTTATTCATAATAAAAAACAAAATGTGTACTTTATTAACGTCAAAGTTTTTAGTTTCGCCATTAATAGATAACATGGAGATGGAACTATCAAAGAAATTCCACATTTAAGCCTCAAGGTATAAAAAGTCATTTTCGTCGGATTAGAACATACGACCATATGCTTCTGACGTCGAGTTAATTATATAGAAACAGAAAGAATTTCCTCGGGTCAATGCCCACTCTAGTATCCTCAAGAGACTTTACCCCTGCACAGGTGGAAGAGTTGGAGCTGTCCAAACGCAAGCTGCAAGAGTTGGACGCGGAGCTGGCGCAAACGGCGGCGGCCGAGTTGGAGCACAGGGGGAAGTCCGACCGCTGTGACGCCGACATGCGGACGCTCAAGAATCAGCTCGCGCAGCTCAATGCCGCGTGCCGGACTCTCAGCGTGAGTGGGGCCGGATTGTCTTGCCGGATTTATAAATCTTCTAATATATAAAATTCTCGTGTCTTAATGTTAGTGCGCATACTCCTCCGAAACGGCTAGGCCGATTTCAATGTTTTATATATACAATTGGTAGGTCTGAGAATAGGTTGTTATCTATTCTTCCTAAGGCAAAACAACGTTTGCCGGGTCAGCTAGTTTAATATATAACATTCTCGTGTCACAATGTTAGTGCGCATACTCTTCGTTTGTTATCTATTTTTCATAGCCCTAAGTGAAAAAAAAATTACGAAGCAACGTTTGCCGGGGCAGCTAGTTTTATATAACAGGCTATTTGACAGTGTGAAGAAAACATATGCATATATACACATGACACAGTTCTACGGTGTCATGTTAGAAAAAATACTGGCGCGGCGTTGAAACCACGCTTGACTTTTTGTCGCAAGAGTCCGACCAGGTCTCGCTCTGATTCGCAGAGCTTAATCACGGTGAGCTTGGTTAGCATCGAGCTCGCGTCGTCGGTCGGAGAGACGGGCAACCGAGGACGCGAGCTCCGTCTCTGCTCACCATGGTTAAGCTCTGTGAAAAAGGGGCACACTAGCGACACGCGACAGCGACAGTTCGGCAACTATACGCGGCGACAGGCTACGGCCGACAATTTTCATATATGTGAGTGGTTGACCAAAAAGGGACCTCAAGGGAAAATAATTGATTTCGAGAAAATCGCGTTTGAAGTTTCGTGTATAGACAGGTTTTGACTCTGCTCGGCTCACAAACAAAATCATAAAAAAATAACTACGGCACCTAAAAATATTCTGGTTAGACCAATCAAAGCCAAAATAAAAAAAATATAACGGTTTCCAATCCCTCCAGGTCCCTTTTTGGTCAACCACTCACATATTTTGTTCGAAGCGCACACTTGGCGTCAGAGTCGCGGAGTCGCGACGACAAGCTAAGAGCCATCGCAAACTTGCAAACGACAACGTCGCGTCTGACGCGGCGACAAGTCGCCCTGTTTGCGATGGCTCTAAGTGTATCCTGAATAAAGTTAATAATATAAAAAATCATCTCTCCTGTCGTCCCCACCAGGAGGAAGTTGACCAGGAGCAGTTGAAGCTCGACCGCGGCGCGACGGATCGTCAGACTTGCGCGCAGAAGCTCAAAGAAGACAAAAGCAAGTTGGCGCAGGTCGAACAGGTGCTGGAAGACAAGAGAGGCGTCATCGCGCGGAAGACTGCGCAGGCGCTGGAGCTTTGCGAGCGGGTTGAGAACCCCAGGTCAGTTTAACGCTTGCCTGTGGTTTCTGGCACACTAATGAACTGCTGTCAAAAGCTGTCCCCATAGGACAAAAATCCCTGAAGGCAGGCCTTCTCAGGCAGACGAGGGACTTTTGTCACCATAAAAATCCCTGGATCATTAAAAAAATATCCACCCAGTAATTGTCACGGAATGAAATCAACGCATATGGTGAACGATCATTTGTTACCCGGAAATTGAGTCTTTCTGTCTTTCTTCTTCTTCTTCCCGTATCATTATAATGGACTCCCCCGTGCTTTTGTCCAGTCCAGTTTCTGCATCCTCGGTAATTTGGGGGACTTTTTGTATGGGGCACTTTTACTCCTTTGTGTGCGTTATTCGATACTATTTATAAGAGATCGATCAATATCGATGGACAAAAAAGTAACGTAAAAGTAATAAAAAGAAAATAAACCAATTATTGAAAATGTGTCAAAATGTAATAACAATCAACACAAAATAATCTCGAATAATCTCACATGAATTACAAAATGTAAGTAGGAACTTTAATAATAATTTTATTGTAAGACTCAGCTCCGTGGATCAGCCATAAAAAAAAAAAACTTTAAAAAAATTACCGAAACTGCGTGTAGATTCGTCATTAAAAATTGAAATTTTAAGAAAAGCATTAAGTTTCAGATAAAAATACCACGCTTGTTCTGAAGTTAACTTTGAATTTATACAGACTCTACTTTAGAATTTTTAGCATGAAATTCTAAGGAATCCCTCTCACTAACCCGCGTCTTAGAATTGAGTAGGTATTTGACAAAATATCAAATGAGTTACTTTTAAAACAGAATGAAAATACAAGAAAAAAGTAATGGTTACAAAGAAACACATCTTCTAAAACCTTCTAAAAAGAAAAAAACATAACATAAAATGTACTTGGGTACATGTCTGCTGCCATAGCTAGGCTCACATGTAGCCTGTGTTTCGTTCCTAACAAACATAAATTGTTTATTGATTTGTTTAATACGGTGTTTGACACTATCAACAATAAATTATTTGAGATGCTCGATTAAAACAAAAATTACAAAATGTATTTCTTTTAATCATTTACTAGTTATTACAATTTTTAAATAGATGAAGTATAAAAAGTGTGCTCTGAAATGTGACGTCACAAGCAAGTGTTTTCATACAAAATTCCGTTTTAAAAGTAACTCATTTGACATCCTGTCAAATACCCAATTCCCAGAGAGAAGAGTCTGGTGTGCAGCGAGCTGAAGAACACAGTACTCAAGCTGAGCTCGATCCGCAGCGACGGGCTGACCAAAGCACAGGTGGGCGAGCGGCTCCTGCAGGTCAAACGGCAGTATCGCCACGCCAGGCGAACTCTGGACCGGCTGCGCAAGCTTATTGATGATGTAAGCGCTAGTCATGTAAATTACATACATTGAGGCATATAGAATCACAGTACTCAAGCTGAGCTCGATCCGCAGCGACGGGCTGACCAAGGCACAGGTGGGCGAGCGGCTCCTGCAGGTCAAACGGCAGTATCGCCACGCCAGGCGAACGCTGGACCGGCTACGCAAGCTTATTGATGATGTAAGCGCTAGTCATATAAATTACATTCGACGGTTAAAAGGTAATAGGGCATAAGCGACATTTTGGCCCAAAATGACTTTTGAATGCCATCTTACTTAAAAAAAAATCTGCGTCGAATGCGCTTACTCCCGCGGCTCTACGATGACTTTTTTGTATCGTAGAGCCGCGGGAGTAAGCGCATTCGACGCAGATTTTTTTTAAGTAAGATGGCATTCAAAAGTCATTTTGGACCAAAATGTCGCTTATGCCCTATTACCTTTTAACCGTCGAATTGTCGCGGTCCTATCCCGAACCATCTAGAATAGAGCCTTCTAGAAGCCTATCGAATAGTCGCCGTATGCTGCGTTTTAGTAAACAATAAACGCTGCAAGCAATAATGACTCGTATGTCCACTAGCGTAAGGTTCAAAAGTCTTTGAATGGGTTACTGTTCGAGCGACGTTGCCTCGAGTAGGCACGTAGGTACGGGAATGTTCTAGAGCCCTTGCGGCCGGATATAAATAGCGGCCGCCGCGGCGCGCAGTCAGTTCCGTTTGGAATAGCGAAGAGTGAACTTCGAGCGAACATACCTGCGATACGAGCGATAACCTACGATCTCAGCGATACTATTGGACTTCGATTGGACCTGCGATTGGATTCTACGTGTGGACTTCGTGTCGTGAAGACCTGCAGACCAGACCCTGCGTGAATAAATCCTAAGAAGTTGTCATTGGCGTTTTACATCCAAATCCAGAACCCTAGCCCGTAACAATATATATGAGGCATATAGAATCAAAGGATGCTAAGTGCCATACTTTCCAAATATGAGTCATCTGGTGTATTTCGAGTTTAGACTATGCATTTTTTCAAATTAGGAACAAAATCAGCAAAAGACCACTTAAAACCTGATACAAATCTCATATTGGGTTCAAAGGCCGCTAAGTGTTACCGCGTTGGAATCAAATGCGGCAAAGTTGGTTGTGGTACTTTGCAGCCTTTGATTCTATATGCTTCATATGTACATAAGCTGTATCCCGGAGGTAGGTAGGTAGATAGGCAAGAGACCAGCGCCTCGATTCTGTTAGTGCATTATAGTTCAATGAGAGTTACATAGTCGGGTCACGTGACATGTTTTTTTAATTCCATTGACGCGTAGATTTACGAATACGCGGCCGCGCGCAATAGGCTATTTGACAGTGTAAAAAAAAAACGTATTATTTATACGTATTCCTATAAATTATCAGTCTTAAAACCGCTTTAACGCATTTTAACTAAACAACTATTATTATTTGTAATAAAAAACACAAGATGATATTTCATAATTTTGTGTCTGCCGCCATGGTATCGAAAACGGCCTGGATTGGCTGATTCTATGATGACGTCACATGTTAGTAAAAATGGCGTCTGTCGTTCATTCGCTCTTACGTTCATTAGTTGGTTTACTGGGAAGTTACGTCATAATTCCTGTGGGACGCAATATTGCCCAAGATCAAATTCAATATGATGTCATTGCAAAACCGCCGGACTTTGACCGACATGAACGTTCTTCGGTCAATCTGTACATCTGAACTTAATTGTCCTGATCTATTGGCTCAAGTATGTTTCCGCGTTCCTGTCCGATCTATAAGGAACAAACGTGTTTTCTCGCAGAGAGTATCTAGAACCAATGCGGGTAAAAGAGCTCCTCTCAACAGAATGTGCGATAGTTACAACATAGCATTTACAGATGTTGATTTGTTTTATAAGTCAAAGCAGTGCTGCAAGCAAATGTTCTCAAGAATTCTATTAAATTCATGAGCTGTAGTGATTTTTTGGTTAATGTAATCTTTTGTGTTTATTTATGTGTTTTAATTTCAATGCAAAAAATAATAATAATAATCATCGTATGTAAGTATGTGCACATTTACCTATGTCTCTTTCCAAAACACGCATTTATTTGTTTATCTTATTCTTAGTTCCTAACTATAACGTGTATTGCGCCTTATTACTAATGTGATTACCTATATGTGGGAAAAGTTTAGGAGTTGGCAAAATGTGCTGTGATAACTTAATATTCTTTACGTTATAAGGTTTTGTCAATTCTGTTTTTTCTCCTTGAATAAATAAAATAAAAAAATAAAAATAAAAAGATAACGTTTTGGCGGCTTATTTCAAAAGTAAATTTTCGTTTGCTTTTTTTCCAAGAAATACACTAAAGAATTTAAAATGACCACTTTCTGAGGACTCCATGACCACCAACAAACTATATGAGATGGCTTTCAGAAATCGGTTAAATAGCCTATTGAACTATAATTCAATAACAGAATTGAGGCCCACGCAGCCCGCCATGATAATGACAAATCACTTTCGCGTCATTGACATTCATTAGCCGTTGCATGATCGCACGTGCCACTAGCGTTAGTCATAGAATGGTCACCAATTTATGCACTGAACGCGCCCTATCTTGCTTAACCTTCGTGATCGTTTAAAATCACTCAGGCGGCCGGGGCTACGAGCGATGCAATGTATGTGCCTGTATGTAAATTTTTTATTTGTTCGTCTCAACGTTTCTTTATTTCCAGGTACGGATGACATCCGACCAGCACCTCAAGTTCTGCGGGCAAGTGCAGACGTACATAGCGCGGGGAGTCCAGCACTGCTTCCAGTCCATACTCACTTTGCGGGGCTATTCCGTAAGTAGAACAAAGCTAAGCTATGGTCAGCGTATCCATAATCAGACGAACACGAAACAAGTTAGGTCTATGTAGTTGTAGGTACTTTTATAATGTAAAGTGTGCTATATAAATCAAATCCATCATCAAAGTTTCAAAGTTATTAAACTTTTTTTAAATTGAAATATGATGAAACTAAACTAAACTGAACTGAAACTGACTGAGCTAAACTGAAGACAATAGGTACGTGTGAAATTAATATAGTTAAGACTTACTAATTTGAGCGCAGTAGGTACGTACAACCAACGCTATGTAGGTCGGCGAATTCTGCTGACGAGGGCAGTGACGAGGCGCGGTTGCTCGTAGAGTCGACATCACGTTGACTGGGTTGACCGGCGTGGCGATGCTCCGGAATGCTGATTGGGCCGGGATATCCCTGGACTCCCTGCTACTTGGGCCGGGCTATACCCTGGACACCATCCTTGCTCCCGTACGCTTCTTTCTTCTTATGGGTAGGGCTTCATTCTGCTTCATCTTCAAAAGTTGTGGTTAGCAGCCGATTCTTCTGTCTTCATACAGATTTTGTAGAGGTTCCGTAGAGATTTGACATTTTCGTGCTTGAAATATGTGGTCTTTCAGTCTTCTTTCTTGGTAGTAGACTCGCAGGAAAGACGTGGCAGGGTCGCCATGAAATATGATGAAACTTGGGTCGCTGATCTGAAGGGGTTGCTTGAGGTAAAAAGCAGGTTTATGTTCACATGTTTATTGGTTCACCTCCGAGTATAAAGTGCTCCGCCTAGCCACGAAACCTTGTATTTTAGGTAAAACTTATTGCTAACTAAACACTACGAATATATGTCACACAAACACTACTGTGACCGTATAATACATAGACAATCGTTTACATTGATGTCACCATACTTCAAAATGTTACAAACATAAAGTCTCACCTGATCCTAAACTACGATAGCCTGTGGTATGGTAACCAGCCAAGGACATTACAAACATGGAAAAACGCCCAGACAGTCCATTTGTAGAAATGCACGGCGGCCCCCAGTGGGGACCCAACCCACTACCTCTGTCTTGGTAGGCAAGCGCCTTAACCTCTAGACCAATAAGGCAGTCGTTGAAAATTAATCAAATGAACGGAACCTTTGTAAATATTTTGTGTTTTTTGTTTTTTTCCGGTGTGCAATAAAGAATATGATAAAATAAATTAAAAAAAAAGTGTATTCTTATCTTATAGCTTGCGCAGACGAGGGATTTTTGTCCGCGGACTTTTTATCCGCTAAAATAGATCGCTTACAACTATATCGAGTAACGCAAACGAGGGATAAAGTACCGCGTACAAAGTCTCCCGAAAAACCGAGGACATGCAGAGAGTGGACCGAACAAAAGCAGAGGGGGGTGAGTGTTCCCGAAATAAATAGAACTAGTGTGACTAGGCGAAGCAACGCACACGTCGGACTTTAGTCCGCATTGAAATATAAGATAAGAATATTCTTTATTGTACCAGGAAAAACAAATACGAAACATTTACAAAGATACAGTACAATTGGCGGCATTATCCATTTGTTATACGGGGATGGGCCCAGCATTTCGCACACCCTGTGCGTTGAGTTCGTGGTAAATCCGCGGCGGACTTTTTATTCGCGGAGCGTACTTTTCTCTCCGCCGCGGAGAAACGTCCGTCGTCTGCGCAGGCCCTTAAGCCTACAGTGTGCTGTGCGGGCCCCGACGCAATAGGCTATTTGACAGTTTTCTGAAAACCATCTCATATTATGTTTTGTTGGTGTTCATAGAGTCATTGCTCATTTTAAATTCTTTAGTGTATTTCTTGGAAAAAAGGCAAACGAAAATTTATATTTGAAATAAGTCGCCAAAACGCTATCTTGGGCAATATGGCGTTACACAGGAATTATGACGTCATTTCCGTATAAACCAACCAATGAACGTAAGAACGAATGAATGACAGACGCCATTTTTACTAACATGAGACGTCATCATAGAATCAGCCAATCCAGGGCGTTTTCGATACCATGGCGGCAGATACAAAATTAAAAAAAAAAAATGTGTTTTTTTATACAAATAATAATTGTTTTTTTTTTAGTCAAAATGCCTTAAAGCGGTTTTAAGACTCATAATTCATAGAAATACGTATAAATAATACTGTTATACCGATACCGAATAATACTGTTATACGATACCATGGCAGCAGATACAAAATTATGAAATTTTATCTTGTGTTTTTTGTTACAAATAATAATTGTTTTTTAGTTAAAATGCCTTAAAGCGGTTTTAAGACTCATAATTTATAGGAATTCGTATAAATAATGTAATGCTGTTTTTTCCACACTGTCAAATAGCCTATTAGTCGGTTTTTGACGCACCGTTTTGTCTGCAGGGCCGCATGGCCATAGACCACGCTCGCGGCACCCTGGACATATTCTGCAGCGGGCGCGAGTCCAGCGGCAAGCGAGTGGCGTCGTCCACCAGCTCGCTGTCGGGCGGGGAGCGGAGCTACTCCACCGTCGCCTTCATTATGTCGCTGTGGGAGTGCGTCGAGCTGCCCTTCTACTTCATGGACGAGTTTGACGTCTTTATGGTGAGTAGGGTTGATGAGGATTCCTCTTCCTCTTCCTCAAAATGAGGAATTTCCTCATATTTTCGAGGTTCCTCATCCTCATCTTCAAAATCGATTTAAAAAAAAATCCTCTTCCTCTTCCGTTATAAGTTTTGTTGAAACGAAATGTGTTTGAGAGAGAGAGAGAAGTCTCGCCGTATTAAAAAGTTAAAGGAAGACAGAGATGGAAACATGTAGGTAAAGAAGTTCAATACTAGCGTAATCTACGTAATGTTATTTTGTTCTTAGTCTTTAGCATCCACTTCCTCTTAGTCTGCCAGAGTCCTCATCCTCATCCTCTTCCTCAAAATCGACTTTAAAAAATTCCTCTTCCTCATAACAAGTTCCTCAACAACCCTAATGGTGAGTGTGCGTAGGAAAAAAAACTTTAACAGTTTGTTAGCTTTTAGAATATACCTCGGCTACTATCGGATAGAATCGGAATATTGCAATACGGTAAGGTTTATTTTGTATTGTTATTTACATAACTTTTTAAAATAGTGAAGAAAAGTTTTGTACAGAGCAGAAAGTAGTATTACATTCCTGTGCTTTCGGCGAAACCCGAAGCCTACTCTAGAGCCCGAGGTATATTCTAAAAGCTAACAGACTGTACACTTTGTCTAGAAAGAGTAGGAAGGAAAGAGTAAAGTTTTGCTCGGACTTTTTGTCTGTGTTTGTTAATTTCTTGCAGTTACAACCATTATATTACTAAAAAGCAAAAAAGGTGTTGGTAAAGGTATATAGGTATTGCTTCAATATGTAGTAAATGTGGTTAGATTTTTCGATAAAACAACTATTATTATTGTGTGTGTGTGTGTAGGAAGTTCAAATAAATTGTGTATCTATCTATTAAGATTCACTTCCAGTTCCTTGTGATATTGGACAAACTAGAGTTGTTTATCCGCTGTCTTTCTTCACAAGAAATATACGGCCCGAAGGCAGCCAACGTGTCCATTGACACTTAGCAAACACCACAGTTATACTGATAATATATAATTATATTTTTTTACATTTACATACATGCACATATAGCTTCCGGCCCCACACTAGGATACCATGTGTCGTGCGAACCAGAAACAGCGACGTCACAAACATCAACCTCTCGCATGGTAGGCAGATGCCCTAACCGCTGCGCCACGGGGTCATTAAGGAATGGGGAATGGATGAAAATATCAGAAGTGCTAGATATTTTTTTTGGTGATAGGAATAACCTTCCTTAGCGCGAGAAAAAAGTTTCTCGCGCTAAGGAAAATGACAGCTTTTCAAGGTGGATTTTTTTAATGCGTAGCGGACTAAGGAATATGTCTGATATGCCGTACTAAGCCCAGAACTACGAATGGAAAAATATTAAGTATATTTAAAAATTAACTACGGGGCCAAAAAAATTGAAACTTTTTTCCCGCGTTAAGGAAGGTTATTCCTATCACCAAAAAAAAAATCAAGCACTTCTGTTATTTTCATCGATTCCCTATTATCTTGGTTCCAGGATAACGTGAACCGCAAGATCGTGATGGAGCTGCTTGTAGATCACGCCCTCAGCAACACGAGCCGCCAGTTCGTGTTCCTCACACCGCAGGACGCCTCCTCGGTCACCGCGGGCCCGCAGGTCAAGATTCACAGGTAAGCTTGGAAAACGCACCAGTGTTGTTCTAAGGCAGCGGTTCTCAAACATTTTTGGTGACGGAACCCTTTTGGAAAGCGAAATACTTGACGGAACCCTACAATTACAACAATTGGTTGTAAAAATATATTCTATATTAATAAGCATAATAAAAGTACAATGAAACAGTTACTACTAATAATTGTACTGTTATGGGTGGCGACTGGAGACTATTTCGGTTGCGTGCGCGTCAAAACGCTCGACCAGACAAAAGTGCTTTGATTTTTTTTTCTAAATTCTTGCGGAACCCCCTGGTTTGTCTAAGGTAAATACACCAAACTGATTGAATGCACCGGTACAGTCACCAGCATAAATATATGACGGTGGGCAGTAGTGCCAAAACATCTGATTCACCATTGAGATCATAAGAATATGATGACACTTTGCCGGTAAAAATATGTGATGCTTTGTGGGCGGTATAAATATCGTATCTCACTAATTGCATAAATATCGGACCATGTCGCTTAAAAATATGTGATCACTGCTAATATCAAAATGATGTGACTGCTCTGGCTGGAATATTTATCTATTCATTAGGAAGGAATAAATATCGAATAATTGCAGGCGTCATAAATATGTGTAACTTAAACACAAGCAAAAATATTTTATCGATTTGTCATTTCGTATTAGTGCGTGTAGTTCAGTGTCCGTGTAGGTACCGATATCTTTTTTTTTTTTATCGGGGTTAATTACTGAGATGATATTTATGTTAACCTCCTTGCACGCAAAACTTTACTGACATCGTAAAAAAACATTTTATCCGTCAAGTCTGTCACAATAAAATGAACATAATATTTTATACCTACACCATTTCATAATTCGAGTCAGTAAAATGATAATTAGAACTGTCATGTTTTGAACCCATGTCTTGGTCTCATACCGACCAAGTGCGAGTCGGACTCGCGCACGGAGGGTTCCGTACCATTATACAATAGGAAAAAAATCACGTTTGTTGTATGGTAGCCCCCATTCAATATTTTGTATTTTTTTGTGTAATATTTTATAAAAAATATAATTACTCAGTATCTGCAGAGTTTAATTACAATACAATTGTAATATATTGCAGCATGTAGGACCACTCAGTACAGGAGAGAAACTGACCAACTTTTTAGTTAGTCATATTTTCTTATCTAGAAGAAAAATAGGTATTATTGGGAGTCAAGGTTTTAAATAGAGACGTGATTTGGGATGAGCAAGAATTCTGATAGGTATATTTTCCAAGACAAGACAGAAACCAGCCGGGTAGCTCGTTTTTGTGACAAAGTCACATATTTTTGCTTGTGTTTAAGTTATACATATTTATTATGCCTGCCATCATTCGATATTTATTCCTTCACAGTGAATAGATATATATTCCAGCAAGAGCAGTCACATTATTTTGATTTTAGCAGTGATCAAATATTTTCAGCGACCTGGTCCGATATTTATGCAAATTAGTGAAATACGATATTTATACTGCCCACAAAGCATCACATATTTTTACCGGCAAAGTGTCATCATATTCTTACGATCTCAATGGCGAATCAGATATTTTTGCACTACTGCCCACCGTCATATATTTATGCTGGTGACTGTACCTTCCATTTTTTCAAATGTCGAACTCAAAATTCGAATTCGACGCGGATTGGTGAAAGGGATTCCTAGGATTTCATGCCATAAATTCTAAGTAGTCTAGTCAACGTTTACTTCAAAACAAGCGTGGTCTTTGTTACTGAAATTTAATGCTTTTCTGGAAATTAAAATTTTTGAAATGACGAATCTACACGGTTTCGGTAATTTTTTTAATGTTTATTTTTCCTTTTTTTAGAATGGCTGATCCACGGAGCTGAGTCTGACAATAAAATTATTATTAAGGTTCCTACTTACATTTTGTAATCCCAGTGAGATTATTCGATTGTGTTGATTGTTATTACATTTTGATACTTTTTAAATAATTGTTTTATTTTTCTTTTATTGCCGTCTAAAGGCCTGCGCAGACGAGGTTCTGTTCCCCAGGTACTTTTTTGTCCATCGTACTTTACACTACGATGGACAAAAAAGTACGTTATTACGTACAAAAAGTCCCGAGGACACCGAGAGACTGGACTAGACAAAAGTACAGAGGAGTCCATTGTATGATACGGGAAAAAGAAAAACTACTCGATTTCCGGGCAATAAATGACCGCACACCGTATGCGTTGAGACCGTGATAAGAATTCGGTGGATATTTTTTAAACGATCCAGGGATTTTTATGGTAACGGAAGTCCTTCGTCTACGCAGGCCTTCGGGGAAACAAAGTCCCTCGTCCGCGCGGACTTTAGAGCGATGCCACACGGGCGATGCGGCGTCGCAACGCAACGATTTTAACGTGGCGATTGCCATACGAGATAGGCTGGCTGGAGTAAGCTCACAGCCCTGCTACGTACAATGGCCCAACTATGAGGCCAAGTGCGGAAACCCTAAGCCAAACTAACTAACTAACTTGCCATACGAGCGCAGCGGCAAACCAACTGTCTTATAAATCACATAAATACTGCGTTGCCGCACCATCTAGTATCCCTTCTCCCCTTGTGCGTTACGTCGCCAGCCGTCATTTCAACGCATCATCGTGTAAATATCTTTAGAAGACACTAGCTGTTGCCCGCGACTACGTCCGCGTGGGCTTTAGTTGAGTAAAGTGTTTGCAAATAAGATGCTTTCATACTAACTTCTCAACCCCCTCTAGGGATGATTTTCGAAAGACTACTTTACACGTCTTTCTTGACTTTCAATGAAGGACCATACTGAATTTCATTCGAATAACTTAAAAATGGCAAAGTTTCATACTTACTTTGCACCCCCCTTTTTACCCCCTTAAGGGATGATTTTCGAAAAACTATTTTACATGTTTTTCATAACATTTAATGAAAGACCTTCATATTGAATCTCATTCGAATAAATTCAAAAACAGCACACTTTCATACTAAGTTTGCACCTCTCTTTTTCCCCCTTAAGGGATGATTTAAAAAAAAACTATTTTACGTGTTTCATAATTTTAAATGAAAATCCTTCGTACCAAATTTCATTCGAAAAACTTCAAAAACGGCAAAGTTTCATACTAACATTGAACCCCCATTTTACCCCCTTAGGGGATGAATTTTCAAAAATCCTTTCTTAGTGCTCCCCTACGTTACAAAAGGAACCCCTGTGCAAAATTTCAAGTTTCTAACCCTTATAGTTTAGGCCCTGCGTTGATATGTCAGTCGGTCAGTCAGCTTCTCCTTTTATATATATAGATTCATGTTTTTCAGATGTATAAATAAATATAAATACATAAGGTATACTTTGTCTCGGTCAAGTAAAACGTCAGAGCGTCACGGCTCATTCGACGCAGCGCTAACGCAATGCACAGACAACACACTCGTGACCCCTGGCCCTCTTACGTAAAAAAACACAAGCAATGTTCAACACCATTTTTATTCATTTTTAATGCTAACGCCATTACATTCGAAATGTTCATACAAAATGCATCGACGCGTACTTATTGCACAAGACAAATTATCAGTTGAAAGAAATGTTACAACATTATGGCTTGCTAACATGCTGAATACAATGAGATCCCACTCACACCTCAATGTCCGGAATTCAATTTGAAAAACATTGTCTAACGTTAAACTAGTAATTTATATTATTCTCGAAATAAATTGATATATAAAATAACTTATTCTAAAAGCACACTGTGGTACTGCCAAGAACGCAGTACCTTCGGATTACATCTAAACATCAAAGTCTTATTATTTCTAAGGTGTATGCCACCTTTCACTATAAGCGTATTCTTTAACTTATTTCTAGTGATAAACAATGAACTATTCATATTTCGTAATACCCGGTTCCAAGTCGACTTACTGTCGAGAAGTATTGATAAATTTGTTTTACCGTAATGGCGAGATATTTTTAATTTTTTTTCTTACAATATCATTAATATGTACAGAGGTTTCAGGTCATTGTATTATTTTGTAGGTACTAATAGTACCTACAAATTGCATTACATTTTTTCATGCTCACGAACATAAACAAGAGATAAGACAAGAACAAAAAGTAGAAGTTTATGTACAGACAATAGCAAAAATAAATAAATTTAATGATGTCTAAATACTGGAATCAGGTTGAAATTTAGTTTTGATACTGACTGTACATTCTTGAGATTTTACAAAATAACATTTCATTACTGCCTAATCGACACAAGCCAGCGAAGTCTATGATTTATATTATATTATTCATCTGCTCTAATAAACAAAGAATCTTTTATCATAAAGACTGCATTGATCTCGCGTTAAAATACAATTTGATCTATCTAGGTTTAATTTAAAATTTGTTTTCTTAACATTTTCTAGATCTAATAGCGTTAGTTAAGGCAGTCTTTGGTTAAAACATTGATGCTTGAATGTTTTAGGAAGTTTATAAACCCTTTGAGTATAGTTAACTTTATTATTCAAATAAAGCAGACTTCAGTTAAGTCTTTTTTTTTCAGTCTCACGAACACATGCTCTCGTGTTTCCAACGACAAATAAATTATTATTCATTTATTTACAAAAAAAAAAATCAATCACTCGAAAACTGATTTTCACTAATAAGCGTCTTTAAGATTATTTTATTAAAAAAATATCTAAGAATGAGGATAAGTAGTGTTTGGGAACATTGTACAAAAAATATAAATTGTTTGTAATCCAGACACTTCGAAAACTATGTCAGTATTAAAATATATTATATTTTATGTTCATGTGCTATTGAAGTCACTTTACATTAATAATTTTGAATTAAACAGAAAATAACACAGGGTCCTTCGGCGGCCCAGCTCCGGTAAAAACAAGACACTACATTCGACCCTCTGTCATTCATACATACAGCCATGTCTAGTCTCATTGGGGAGAATTTTATCATTGTTATTATCTTCTCATATGAAGAGACATTATAAACAGAAAAAAATGTGTTTTCTTTCAAGTAATTCCCCTCATTTATTCACTGCATAGGTAGGTATACTAAGTTTACTGTTAATTATTCAAATATTCAGAGGCCTTAGGGCAGCTTGAAAACTTCTGACAGTAAGACCAGCCACTAGTCTTACAGGCCACCACCAATCCGGACTTGGCCCCATCGTACGCCCTTCCTCAGAGGAGAAACCCGTGCCCCTCGGTGGGGACGTAATGGGTTGATGATTATTCAAATAAAAATAATTCACACTTTAATTTGAAGCTCTCGGTATGCAAGAAGATTCTCTGGTGTCACCCTCCGTCACCCATCGCTCTTCACAAACTTGTGCTACAGAGAAGTGACCTAAGAGCACAAAAACATTGATTGAAAATTATTGTAAAGTGGTTTTAATGCGTTTTCGCTTATTTTTACAATGAGATAATGTTTCAAATTATAGTTAATTTTTCCCGAATGAGAAAAATAAGGGATGTTAAGATTACAGAAAGATTGAAACTGATTGGAATGTTATTCAGCTCTTGTTATTTTATGCGACCCTCGGTAACACCCAAAAGAGCTATAATTACAGTTCTCTAATTAACATTGGTAAGTAATTACTACAGCCATCCTATTAAAATTCCTAGTCTTATTTATAAAATATCAATATCCATTTCTTAAAATAAAGACTTAAACTGCTTTTGACGACTGTTTTAGGAATCGTGTTTTATAAACCAGTGTGAGGAACCATAAGGTTATGGAGTTTTCAGGATTTACATTGTGTTTACAATAGTTTCTCGTCCCAACAAATCCTTAGCGATGGAAGCTGGAATGGGTATTGGACTGTCCAGATTGCGCCCTAAGCCTTAATTACAAAGCCATATAGGTGAACAGCAGACATTATCGCCAGTGATTAGGAAAAGGCAGAATATACAATCATCAAGCTATTGAAATAGGTAAAACATGGGAACAAGTTCGTCGCAGTAAAAAAAATAATAGTATTAGGTCTCCTCGACATAGCTGTAGACATCGATTTAACCCCTCAGGCTTGGAACACTTTTTCATTCACAGCTAATTTAGTTCTTCACAGAATAATATTTGAAATTTATCACAGTTTTCAAAGAATAAAACATGCTCCTAAAACTGATCTATCATGTTCAAAATTCGATTCAAAGTGCAGTTGCAAGCACGACTCGCCGACCGGTCTACGGCGCCTAACGGAATGCGCCGTATTTACATCGGATCCGCCGGCGGGTCCTCGGGGCTTGAGGGGTCAGGGGTAGAAAACGTCGATGGTGAAGGAAAACGTAGGGAGAAAAACCTAGTGTCCGAGGTATTTATTTACCTTAGCGATTGCTACGTACTGCGGCCCAACTATGAGGCTGTGGGCCAGTTTCTGAGTTGAGACTTTGCACTAAGTAAATACTTAAGTAACGTTCTGTCACACTCTTTTCTAAAGAAATTTGACGAGACAGCACTACAGTTAAGTAATTACTAAGTGAAATTCTCAAATCGGCCCTAAGTGCAGAAAAGTCAAATCTAATGTGAAATCCACTGGTGCTTCAGAGGGCTTAATTTTAGTTTAGAGTAGTGGTAATTTTATTTATTGGCAATGTGTCTGTTACAAACATAATCATTTACATACAAGCGCATACATTGCTTCTGGCCCCACACTAGGATACCCGTTATGTTGTAATATTTGTTTTTTTTATCACGTGAATACTGGGTGGCATTTCGACTGTTGTTGGATGTGAGTAGTCCCATGCAAAATAACCACAAGTTAGTAAATTTTAGTGTGTTAAGAAGCTACAAAAGAAGCTTTAGTCCCACACTGATAATTAGTAGAGTAACTTCAGCCGATATGCCACTTATTTTGTATGTCAAGAGGTTTTGTAAAATGACCGAAATTATGAAATAAAAAAAATATAATAACAAAGAAAGATAGTTAAGTATCAGCTGGAGATTATTCTGGTAAAATGTCCCCTTCGACAGTTTCTAGACGTAGTGTAAATTGGACGAAGTTTAGCAAAAAGGTTCCAACCCAACCAAAGTGAGTTTTGAGATATTTGAGTTTCTAGGTTTAAGCTGATTTACGCGTTCCATACATGTAGGTTGGACTACCATGTGCCTTATCTTTGATTCTTAAAATATAGAGCATAGTGGTAATAACGCCTAAGGTTTAATAAAGACAATTTCAGAGAGTTGAAAAGACAACGTGAAATGGTGTAGCTTAAGGTTGCTCTTCCCTTCCGCTCATAAATTCAGATATATTTTATGGTTGCAAAACAACAACTACTTTTGACAAATACGGCACTAAAAAATAAAATTACTGCAGTTTTGGGACATACTTTCGATTTTAGAAGTTCGCAATTTTAGTGGTCAATTATCAAAAAAACATTAGATGTCAAGTAACAAAAATATCTAAAATGTCCCTCACCAAATTTTATTTTCTCGTACCGGATATGTCAAAGTTCTTTCAAAAAAGTACGAAATGGACAATAGTTAATAACGGACCCTCTACAAGACCCGGCTCCTACAAATGCCATAATCACTGAGATTCGAATCGAAAGAGCAAGTGAACCAATTCTACTAACAGAAGGACAATCCAACACCCACTTCCCCGCTCACTCCACCTGCACGTGTAATCTGACTTCGGCCACCACCTGATGCCGAGTCGAAGGAGTCTTCGTCGAGGGCGTCTTAGGGCTCTTCTGGTCGGAGGCGGGCGGCGTGGGCGGGTACAGATGCTCCTGGGACGTCCCCGGCGTGGCGTCCGTTTGGGAGGCGAGGGACTGGTCTAGTAGTTGAGTGTATACTTTGTCCTGAGAAAAGGATGAGCACGTCAAACGAACATAATCGATTTCGAAACAGTATCAAACTAGAAGATAAAAGGCATTTATTTAACGGCACATAGACCAGACATACATAATTTATAATACAGTAAAAGTAAATACAGAAAAATAAGATATAGGATAAAAGTAGAAGAAATGTGACGCTACATTGAGAAAAACAAAGGCTAAGGGTAAAGTAGAAGGAAAAGGTCTCATGCTCAGTATTAGGTGAGGGTTTGCACCCAAAACGAAAAACGGAATGAACACCCACATAACAGCTTTGATTATTCATAAAAAAAGATTAAAAAAATTTGAATTTATACATACATAAACAAAACACACACACAAATATATTATAAGTAACATTCTGTTATGCTTTTTTCTGAGCAATTTGACGAGACAGACATTACATAACACAATACATAACAAATTCCATTAAATACACTATTTAATATCTTGACTTGGCTCATGCTCACGAAGAATGGAATAGATAGATAGATAACACTTTATTGCTCAACCATAATACAGAGTTATTGTAATTTCCTTATGTCTAAATGGTACACAATTGGCGGTCTTATCGCTTAGAGCGATCTCTTCCAGACAACCAGGAGTAAGTCATGCTGCAAGAGGTAGGTTTAAGACTTTCTGTGAGGTCAACAAATACCCTTTAAGTTTCACCTTAAAGATATTAGCTGGTAAGGACTCGGAGAAAACAACAAAAAAAACAAACATTTACATGGGAATCAGCAACACATACATAGTTTAATTTTTTTCACAATCGCCAATATAGAAACCAGAAACACTCACAAACATGTCGAGGCTGATATTGTGCGACTGTATCCGGTGGCTCTCGTCGACGTTAAGGTCCGGACAGATGAGGCTCAAGCCGCAACTGCTGGTGACGAACTCGCCGTCGCCGCTGCGTACAACGCTCACAGCGCCCTCCGCGCGAACCACTCTCACGAAAGGCGCCAGCCAGTTGTAGCACGGTTCTAGCGCTTCCCAGGTGTAGCCTGTGGATGGGATAAGAATTAGTTTACATAGTGGTCAAGCGTATTTTGCTGTGGCTGGCGGTTTAGTTCAATGCAGGTTTTGCATCTCTGAACATTTTTTGTTTTTTGCGGCTTGCTTTTTGGGTAGGTAATAAAACAAAATTTCTATTTACAAATACAGGGTGTCCCGAAACTCAACGTTTTAATCTGTGTCCCGCCGCAGCCTTATTGTTTTAAGTTAGTCTGTTTTTTTCCCTTCCTGAGCCCTTCCTCTAACCGCGGTACCAATTCAAATTTTTAATTGTACATATTTCACCGCCGCACCGACGCCCGCGTGGCACAATAATATAACACGACGCATTTTCCTTTGCTAAGCAGTCCATCCTCAACAATTGTTTGCCGGTACCGGGTGAAAAGGCAAGTCATACTGGTTATACTTTATGTCTGGTACATTCTCTAGAACTAATTCGCACCTAATTGTAACACTTAGTTAAGGGAAGACACTTGCTCTTGACGCACAGGTTATCCTAGTTCGAGAGCAAGGGCTTCATAAATAACTGTGGCAAATTGAATTTCTCAATAAAGATATTTCTATTTCTATTATAAAAATATTAAAAAAACTATTATTCTCAGTACAATTTTTTTTTTAATTCAAGCAATTATATTATATTCAAGAAATTTTACAAAGATAATTTTCTTCCAAGCTGGGGCAGCTGGTTTTGAAATTTTGTTAACAGTTTAAAGAAGTTACAAAACAAAAAAAAAATTGGAAAAAGTAAAGATTTGTGGCAGCAGGATTTTTTTTAAATGCCTATAATTTTGTATACATTGAATTTTTTTTAATTGTTCTGATAACCAATATGACTTGCCTTTTCACCCAGTACCGGCTTAACGTTGAGTTTCGGGACACCCTGTATATCCGAAAATAGAAAATAATCGAGTACTATTATATTGGTACATATTTTTCAGGTTTCAAGGGTCCTCTGTGGATCAAATTCAACAGCAAGGTTATTTATACAAAGAAACAATTTAGTCGAGCAATTTAGGCGTAGGCCACATAGAAAGGTCATAGGACGAGAGCGCGAAAAAAGACATAAGAAAAGACATTGTGACTTGATTA
The DNA here is from genome assembly GCA_947310845.1 of Yponomeuta plumbellus. Classification (NCBI taxonomy): domain Eukaryota; kingdom Metazoa; phylum Arthropoda; class Insecta; order Lepidoptera; family Yponomeutidae; genus Yponomeuta; species Yponomeuta plumbellus. Next base: position 23,336,251 of record OX371193.1, on the reverse strand, counting down.
CAAGACAAGTCTTATAATGTGGAGACACAGACCACACAACGCGACCTGTCTTTTCCGAGCCCTCACTCCACGTCCTTTCTATGTAGCGCATGCCTTAGCTGCTTAAGTATTGACAATCTATATTATCTATCATGAAATTGGTTATAGTTGCGACATGTATCGTAAAGGTGGTCGCGAAGAGGTCGCTACGTGATAAGACCCTCAATTGCATACGATAAAAATTGTTCCTATATAAATTTCTTGTTCAGATGAAGGGGGTTACCAACTCAGACCTTGGCAACGGGCTTCGCTCGAAGCGCTGTAACTATTACTTAGCCATAAGGAAATTCATGCAGTAAAATCCCTTTGGGTGTAAAAATAACTGTTCTCTATTCCACACAGCTCTAAGGCTAGCCTGTTGTTTCCTGTAGATAAGAGTTAATAACGAAGATAAGAAAGTGGGAGCCGACGGCAGCTAAACCTAGCGTGCACTGAGAGCGCATAAGGAGTCTACCCATATTACAACAGGCCGGGGACGTGCGCGGACGTAACGTAACGTTACTAACTAAACCTTTAAATATTTTTATGGTTATACTAAGGGACGATTTCTGAATTGAGAATTTACTCTAAGTAAATACTTAACTAACGTTCTGTCACGCTCTTTTTTGAGAAATTTGATGAGACAGCACTACAGTTAAGTATTTACTTAGCGAAAATTCTTAATTCAGAAATCGGCCCTAAAGCTTAGTTCGCACTGGGCTAGTAATTTAGTTGAGTAGCGAGTAATTTAGTGGCTAAACGTGTGCGAACCAGGAAAAATTAGTCGAGTAGTGAATGATTTAGTCGAGTCAATCCATTTTACTCTATTTTTTCGGTCGAGTAGCGCCCCCACCACGCGTCCGTGCTCACTGGTTCATCGGCTAAACAAGTTCGAACCTGTTGATTAGTCGAGTTCATTAGTGGCCGTAGCGACTAAATTACTCGCTACTCAACTAAATTACTAGCCTAGTGCGAACTAGGCTTAAGGCACCATCAATAAAGTAAGAGAAGTCACAAGTTAAGAGAAGGGAGTGGTTGGCAGAGTGTGACATTGTGTGACAAGGGGTGGGAGAGGTTCTAAGTTTCTTGATGTCATATTTTACATTCAAGACCTGGGGTTTTTTTTTGTCCTCAGCCGTGGTTCGAACCGAAAACCTCTCGAATGATAGGCATATGCGTTAACCGCTGTGCCACAGAGGTACAGTCTGTTAGCTTTTAGAATATACCTCGGGCTCTAGAGTAGGCTTCGGTTTTCGCCGAAAGCACACGAATGTAATACTAATTCCTACTCTGTAGAAGTGAAATTAAGTGTCATATTAGTTCCGATATTTCTGTACACGAATATATCCGACTCTGTCCGATAGTAGCCGAGGTATAGTCTAAAAGCTAACAGACTGTAATCAATTAATTATTAACTTTATCCTATTAATTACATTAATTATTGGGACTCTTCCGACAAAAAGTGAAGTAACTGTATCCGGAATTAAGTCAATAATGTCTAGTGCTTACAAAAGGTTTGGTTCAAAACTACTTAATTACTAACTAACATAATTAATTGGTAATTTATCGCTTTGTTAACGTTTCAAGGGTTTCATACGCTGTTGGTAAACAGGAAAAAATATTTAAATGGAAATAAAAGCTATTTCGGAACATGTTTTAATTTAAAAAAAAATAGATGTGAAATTGCAAAATATCGTCGTTGTACTGTTGTACTGCGAAAACCCAGTAAATCACAGATTTGCCATTTTGAGTTATAAGCAATTGAAAGTTTAGTTGTGATTATTTATTATTAAGGTATTAAATTATGCAAAACAAATTAATCTTCATTTCAATGAGTGCCTAATAAATTATATTTTAATGGCCTATGCTTGTGGTATTTATAGAAAAAAATACTTTTAAGACAAAGGGACACCCATTTACAGGATTTTCCCTGAGGAAATGTAATCTTAGTTTTTTTAAGGCATTTTAAGCATATTCAAAGCAGAATATTGTGAAAACTATTGAGATTATTGTAATTACTGTGTTGACATCGGTATTTATGGCAGACAGACGAACAAAAAGTTAAAATTGTAAATGATAAGACTTACAGTACTATAAAAGTTATTCAGAAAAATACCTTTGATGATTTGAGGATTTTTTAAGCAAATAAAACCAATTTATCTATACAGTGTGTCCCTGGATAAAGTGCAATCCCGAAAGGGGATGAAACTAGACCATGAATCATTGACTAGAAAAATATAAAAAAAAATTATAAAAAATTATTGTAGGATTTATTGGTATTTTAAGATTTTCATGTTTCATTAAGGACTCTATGTACAAAAGTATTGATTTCTTCCAAAATAATGGGTCTATTTCTTTGAAATAAAAAAAAACAGTATGCCTAATACCTGGCGATGACCATGAAATAATAAATAGTCCGCAAAAAAGTAACTATCTTGGGTAAAAAAATGTATTTTTATGAAAAAAATGATTTTTTTAGACGTGTATTTTAAAAAACTTCAAATTACTAAAAAAATGTGCCCTATAACTATCTAATTTTATAGCTTACTTTTATTCTTTACCATTTTAGCTTCCAAATAAAAAAAAAACAATGTTCTAACTAAAAAAACACGCTATCTACGAACTTTTAAAGTGGAGCCTAATCGTGTTACCGTGCAGGTAGAGACCGTTTTTTCCATTGTTTCCGTCCTACTCTGTGCCCTTCGGCAGTCGCAGTCCTTTTGTTCTACACTCAGGTAGAGGGAAGGCGAGGGGAGGGGAGGCAGGGGGTTCGAAACAGGACTTACACAGTCGCTCCGATATTCTCGCCGCTGCTACTACTGTTCTCGTTCTCGCATTGTGTTCTCGTTGATTTGTTATTAAGTTTTTGTTACATTGTTGACTGTTACGTTTTCTACTGTTCGTTACGTTTGGACTGTTCCTGTTCTGCTGTTAAGTGTTGACGAAATGCCGCGATTGATAGAGTTCTCACCTCGAGAAATAGCCGACATGCATTATTATTATGGCATGTCACATGGTCGCACAACAGTCGCTCGGACTGCATACATAAATGCTTTCCCGGGCAGACTCATACCCTCAGCTCGAAATTTTCAAGAGATTCATATGAGGCTCTCCAACATTGGACTTGGTTTGGCACGAGATCGCCGTGAGCAACCAGCTGTCGTTATTGACAATGCGATAGAAGAGGCCATTTTAAACGATTAGCGTTGCGTCATGGCATATCGAAAACGTCTGTCTGGCGAATTTTGAAAAAGGAGGGATTGCATCCTTTCCATTACCAACGAGTACAACATTTACACGAAAATGTAGATAATCGTCCAAGATGCGTAATGTCGACGTGGATTCTAAGAAAAATTAGAGCTGACCCAAATTTTCCCAAACGCATTTTTTGGATGGACGAAGCGACATTTACCCGAGACGGCATTACAAACTGCAGAAATTTGCACCAGTGGTCTCACGAAAATCCACGATTGAAGCGGGCATCTACTTTTCAAGTAAAATTTTCAATAAACGTATGGGCAGTCTTAATCGACGACATTTTAATTGGTCCAGTCATTTTACCCAGAACCCTAAATGCTGAACGTTTTTTAGAATTACTACAAAATTTACCCATGTTGATGGAAGATGTTCCCCTGGCTACGAGACGGCGTGGGCGTATGTATCTCCAAATGGATGGATGTCCTGCACATTATGGGCGGGAGGTGCGGCGATTTTTGAACGAAAATTACCCGAACCGGTGGATTGGCCGAGGAGGGCCAGTAGGCTGGCCAGCGCGTTCACCTGATCTGACACCCCTAGATTATTTTTTATGGGGTGTCATGAAGCAAAGAGTATACAGCACGCCAATAAATACCGAGGCACAGTTGCACGACCGAATAATTCAGTGCGCAAATGATATTAAAAATGATCCAGGAATGATTCGCAGAGCCACTAACCAAATTAATATTCGTGCAGTAATGTGCTTGCAAAATCGAGGAGGCCATTTTGAACATTTAATGCATTAAATAAAAATGCAAAATTGTAAATTACGGATAATTTTATTAATAAAGTTATTGTGATTAAAGTCTGACTTTTATTACCTACTAAAATGTAAATAACTCCTACCTAGCCAATTTTTTAGTTAGAACATTGTTTTTTTTCTTATTTGGAAGCTAAAATGGTAAAGAATAAAAGTAAGCTATAAAATTAGATAGTTATAGGGCACATTTTTTTAGTAATTTGAAGTTTTTTAAAATATACGTCTAAAAAAATAATTTTTTTCATAAAAATACATTTTTTTACCCAAGATAGTTACTTTTTTGCGGACTATTTATTATTTCATGGTCATCGCCAGGTATTAGGCATACTGTTTTTTTTTATTTCAAAGAAATAGACCCATTATTTTGGAAGAAATCAATACTTTTGTACATAGAGTTTTTAATGAAACATGAAAATCTTAAAATACCAATAAATCCTACAATAATTTTTTATAATTTTTTTTTATATTTTTCTAGTCAATGATTCATGGTCTAGTTTCATTCCCTTTCGGGAGTGCACTTTATCCAGGGACACACTGTATATATAAAAGGAGAAGCTGACTGACTGATTGATTGACATATCAACGCAGGGCTTAAACTATACGAGTTAGAAACTTGACATTTTTGCACAGAGGTTCTTTTGGTAACGTAGGGGAGCACTAAGAAAGGATTTTTGAAAATTCATCCCCTAAGGGGGTAAAATGGGGGTTCAAAGTTAGTATGAAACTTTGCCGTTTTTGAAGTTACTCGAATAAAATTCGGTACGAAGGTTCTTCATTAAAAGTCATGAAATACATGTAAAATAGTTTTTCGAAGATCATCCCTTAAGGGGGTAGAAGGGGGGTGCAATGTTAGTATGAAACTTTGCCGTTTTTGAAGTTATTAGAGTGAAATTCAATATGAAGTTCCTTCATTAAAAGTCATGAAATACATGTAAAATAGTTTTACGAAAATCATCCCTTAAGGGGGTAAAAGGGGGGTGCAAAGTTAGTATGAAACTTTGCCGTTTATGAAGTTATGCGAATGAAATTCAGCCTGAAGGTTTTAACATAAGATTGTTTATGGTAAACCCATTCAGAATTTTAGAAAGAGCATTGTTTACATCGTCTAAATTAGATTGACCTCTCTTGATTTCAAAAATTAGAGAAGTATCATCCGCAAACAATACTATTTGTGACAATAGGCTATTTGACAGTGTGAAAAAAACAGTATTATTTATACGTATTCGTATAAATGATGTATCTAAGAACCGCTTTTAATCATTTTACTAAAAAAAACAATTATGATTTGTAAAAAAACACAAAGTAAAATTTGATAATTTGTATCTGCCGCCATTGTATCGAAAACGCCCTGGATTGGCCGATTCTATGATGACGTCACAATTCAATAAAAATGGTGTCGGTCATTCACTCTTACTTACGTTCATTGGTTGGTTTATTGGGAAGTGACGTCATAATACCAGTGCGGCGCCATATTGCCCAAGATAGCGTTTTGGCGGCTTATTTAGAAAGTAAATTTTCGTTTGGCTTTTTTAGAAGAAATACACGAAAGAATTTAAAATAACCACTTTCTGAGGACTCCATGAACACCAACAAACATTATGAGATGCCTTTCAGAAATCGGTCAAATAGCCTATTTCTCAACTAGGTACGGCAGATCATTAACATACACTAAGAAAAGGAACGGCCCTAAAATGGAACTGAGGAAATTCTATTTTAACATGAGATTCGGATGACTCTAATTCGATGGTTTGGAGCCCGCACGAAAACAAATATATGTCGCTTATTGAAAAAATACAAAAGAAGTTCTTGAGAAACCTCTACAAGAAACAATACGGGTATTACCCTTTTTTATACCCTACACGTTTCTTGCAGGGGCAACTAGGATACGACTCTCTCGGAATAAGAAGATCTTTAAGCCTAATAAAATTTGTTCTGGGCATAGTGCACAATAAGATCGAGTGTGTCGGCTCAGTGGGCGAGGTAGTGCAACTGTGGGTGCCGGCGGCGCGCACGGTGGGCCGGCAGCAGGCGCCCGTGCCGCGCGCTCGCACTGCTCAGGGTGGTGCCGCAATGTGATGTGTTTACCACAGGGATTGGGAAAATGATTGAAGAATGCAAGGGAATGCTTGAAGAGGGATGAATCTGTTTGTTTTCTTTGTTTTTTAGTTAATTATGCTATGTTGTATATAACTAACTTTGTAGCGATTTGGCATTAGCTGTAAGTTACAAATGTAAGTAAATAAATAAATAAATGACTTAACTCTATTAATATCAACTTTCTGCACTCTATTAGCTAAATACGCAATTGAATTTGTTAGCCATTTACCTACCTACCTACTAGTAACACTCTAGCTAGGGTCATCGTAAAAGTTGTAAGTATTGATAGTAGAAATAATGCTCTCGAATAAAATTGCATCCTGTAGAAGAAAAATATCCGTTCCGTAGTAGGCCTCAAACCGCGACTTTCAGCTAAGTATTCAATTACCATTGATTATAAAAGTTCATCTTTAGTCTGGTAAAATGTATGGACTCTTAACTTGTTCACCGATAACTTAAGAATTGATAGAATCGACCTGCAAAGCTAATGAAATAAAGTACTAAACCTGATAGTTCAGCTATAGGTACATATTGTTGAAATCTGCGACCAAACTTTTTGGTAATCGTAAGCTTGAGAAATGAGATCGTCGTCATCGTCTTCTGAAATGAGGACCGTCTTAAATGGGATTTAGCATCTATTTTACACTATTTAGGTATTTATTTACAGTGTCTAGTTAGTAGCATCCTGACCTAACTAGATAGATGAATTTTTATGCAAAATAACCTCACTTTTACCGGCATTATAATAATAATAACGGTTAATTTCGTACCCTGCCTAGTCTTCCTTTTCCATAATCGTCATTAAGCTTATTTGGATGGGTTGAACTCATAAACGGACTAAAGTATGAATTTAATGGACAACTGTTGCATTCGCGCATAAAACTTCTAGAGAAACAAGTAACGGTTAATACGGTCATAACAGGTGGCAGCAATGCCGCGTGGCATACAAGTGTACGACAAGTTACCGATTTTTCTCTACCGAAATACAGCGTGAGCGATGATTTAAATCGTCAGGGAAAACAATTTAATTCTACGTACAGGTTTTACCATGACAATTATTCTGTTTGGCATGATCGTGAACCCATCAGGAAGAACCATTGAACTGTCGGTAATGATTTGTGTCTGTACATTTTTTTCAAATGTTGACAATTAAGTTAAACTACTTAATTGTTTCGGACGTAAAGTTGTATAAATTATAAAAGTTATTATAAAGAAAACTAGTTATAGAGGTTTAAAGTTTTGTCATTGGAGACAAGTAGGTATCTCCCAAAGTATGCTACCTATCACATAATGGGGCTTCGCAGACGAAAGAGCAAAAAAAAATAAGTCGATCTGTATTGCTAACCCATTTTATAAAAAAAAATGATTTACCGGGTTTTCACAGCACAACGACGATATGTGACGTCACAATAGTGGACGAGGTGTCACAAACGCAACCAACTGTGACAAGGACAAGGGATTGATCAAGAAATCACGAAATTAGTGTAACGAACCCAATGGATGGAAGGGGTACAAAAGGAGACATGTTAGTTTCTAAAACGGAATTGTTGACGACCTCTGTGGCGCAGCAGTTAGCGCATCTGACTACCATGCGAGAGGTCCCGGGTTCGAATCCCGGCTGGGGTAAAAAAAAAAAACCCAGGTCTTGGATGTTTACATGTTTGTGACGTCGCTGTTTCTGGTTCCCGCGACACAGGGTATCCTAGTGTGGGGCCAGAAGCAATGTATGTGCATGTATGTAAATGTTATGTTATACATACAATACATAAGCCCTCTGTATCAAAGAGGGGTAGGCAGAGACCAGGGACTGCCACCAGCCCCGATTCTGACAAATCACTTTCGCTTTATCGACATTCATTAGTCGTTGCATGCACGCACGCCAGTTTCGGGTACTTAACAGAACATAACATAAAATTTACATACAGGCACATACATTGCTTCTGGCCCCACACTAGGATAACCTGTGTCGTGGGAACCGGAAACAGCGACGTCACAAACATGTAAACATCCAAGACCTGGGTTTTATCTTGCCTTTTGCTAATACATACACAATTTGGTCGAAGTGATTGGTTGGTTTGTTGATTTGGTTGTTTGTTCATTCATCATCAACCCATTATGTCCCCACCGAGGGGCACGGGTCTCTTCCCTGAGGAAGGTATAGGCCATTCTTCACCACAGGGCCAAGTCTGGATTGGTGGAGGCTTGTAAGACTGGTCTTACCTAATTGGCTGAAGTTTTCAAGCCGCCCTAAGGCCTCACACTTGGCTTAACGACTGCCATCTATCGACAGCAGCCAGCACCAACTGCTTAATGTGCCTTGCGAAGCACGGAACCGCTCGGAAAAATACCACTAGCGTTTGTCACGGGACGGTCACCCATGCATGTAAAGAACGCACCCCATGTTGCTTAACATCCGGTTGTTAGTTACTGCAAGAAAATAATCGTGACCTCTGTGGCGTAGCGGTTAGCGCATCTGCGAGAGGTCCCAGGTTCGATCCCCGGCTGGGGAGAAAAAAAAAACTCCAGGTCTTGGATGTTTACATGTTTGTGACGTCGCTGTTTCTGGTTACCACGACACAGGGTATCCTAGTGTGGGGCCAGAAGCAATGTATGTTCCTGTATGTAAATGTTATGTTATGTTAACTCACCAGAAACCCTAAAGGCGAGCTCCTTGTTAAAAGTGTGCGCCATCGCAGCGGCCGCCACCGCGCTGTACGCGAACGAATTGACATCCACATGCAGCATGGCCAAGTCTATCAGCTGTCCACAGATCACAAACTCCAGAGACGAGTACTGGGGGAACACGAACGTGTACCCTCTCAGGGAGTTAACACCACTGTCACTTTCACTTAGAAGTCTGCGCTTGGCACTGCGCGCTTCACTCGCCAGCTGCATGTAAATGTTCAGCCAACTGTTCACTGTGGTCGGGTTCAGGTCCCACGTGAGGATCTTCAGGATCAGGATCTCTTCCTGAAGGATCTCGTCCGTGGTGCAGGCGCCGTCGGTGACGTAGGCGAACTCGCCTATTTTGGGCGGGTACACCTCCTCCACTTTGGCGGCGATGAACAGGCAAGTTATTCCTGGAATTTGAGGTGTTGCTCACTATTGGGGTAAAGGACGTGATTGTTGTGTACACCACGGAGCAGAAAACAGAGCCTTTTATCTCAGACCTGGACGATTTATCTGACAAGGACGGCCGCACCCCGACGTTCTTTTAGATATTATTAATTACTAGCTGACTCGGCGAACGTTGTTTTGCCAGATAGGGGTATGAAAAATACATAACAGCCTATTCTCAGACCTACCGAATATACTATAAAGTTTTATCAAGATCGGTCAAGCCGTTTCGGAGGAGTATGCGCACTAACACTGTGACACGAGAATTTTATACAGGGTGTCCCGTAAATGGTGGTCCAAGCTTAAAGGGAATATCGTCGTTGTACTGCGAAAACCCAGTAAATCACAGATTTGCCATTTTGAGTTATAAGCAATTGAAAGTTTAGTTGTGATTATTTATTATTAAGGTATTAAATAAATAAAATTTATGCAAAACAAATTAATCTTCATTTCAATGAGTGCCTAATAAATTATATTTTAATGGCCTATGCTTGTGGTATTTATAGAAAAAAATACTTTTAAGACAAAGGGATACCCATTTAAAGGATTTTCCCTGAGGAAATGTAATCTTAGATTTTTTAAGGCATTTTAAGCATATTCAAAGCAGAATATTGTTAAAACTATTGAGATTATTGTAATTACTGTGTTGACATAGGTATTTATGGCAGACAGACGAACAAAAAGTTAAAATAAATAAAAAATAATAATATTTACCGGTTTTTACCTGTAGTAAAAATTGTTAATGATAAGACTTACAGTACTATAAAAGTTATTCAGAAAAATACCTTTGATGATTTGAGGATTTGAGGACTGACTGACTGACTGACTGACTGACTGACTGACGGACTGACTGACTGACTGACTGACTGACTGACATATCAACGCAGGGCCTAAACTATAAGAGTTAGAAACTTGAAGTTTTGCACAGAGGTTTCTTTGGTAACGTAGAGGAGCACTAAGAAAGAATTTTTGAAAATTCATCCCCTTAAGGGGTAAAATGGGGGTTCAAAGTTAGTATGAAACTTTGCCGTTTTTGAAGTTATTCGAATGAAATTTGGTACGAAGGTTCTTCATTTAAAATGAAGAAACACATGTAAAATAGTTTTTTTAAAATCATCCCTTAAGGGGGAAAAAGGGGGTGCAAACTTAGTATGAAACTTTGCCGTTTTTGAAGTTATTCAAATGAGAATCAATATAAAGGTCTTTTATTAAAAGTTATGAAAAACGCGTAAAAAAGTTTTTCGAAAATCATCCCTAAAGGGGGTAAAAATTGGGTGCAAAGTTAGTATGAAACATTGCCGTTTTTGAAATTATTCGAATGAAATTCAGAATAAAAATTCTTCATTGAAAGTCATGAAACACACGTAAAACAGTTTTTCAAAAATCATCCCTTAAGGGGGCAAGAGGGGGGTGCAAAGTTAGTATGAAACTTTGCCGTTTTTGAAGTTATTCGAATAAAATTTGGTACGTAGGTTCTTCATTAAGTCATGAAATACATGTAAAATAGTTTTTCGAAGATCATCCCTTAAGGGGTAGAAGGGAGGTGCAATGTTAGTATGAAACTTTGCCGTTTTTGAAGTTATTAGAATGAAATTCAATATGAAGTTCCTTCATTAAAAGTCATGAAATACATGTAATATAGTTTTACGAAAATCATCCCTTAAGGGGGTAAAAGGGGGGTGCAAAGTTAGTATGAAACTTTGCCGTTTATGAAGTTATGCGAATGAAATTCAGCCTGAAGGTTTTAACATAAGATTGTGTATGGTAAACCCATTCAGAATTTCAGAAAGAGCATTGTTTACATCGTCTTAATTAGATTGACCTCTCTTGATTTTAAAAATTAGAGAAGATTCATCCGCAAACAATACTATTTGTGACAATTTCTCAACTAGGTACGGCAGATCATACACTAAGAAAAGGAACGGCCCTAAAATGGAACTCTGAGGAAATTCTATTTTAACATGAGATTCGGATGACTTAACTTTATTAATATCAACTTCCTGCACTCTATTAGCTAAATACGCAATTTAATTTGTTAGCCATTTACCTACCTACCTACTAGTAATACTCTAGCTAGAGTCATCGTAAAAGTTGTAAGTATTGATAGTAGAAATAATGCTCTCGAATAAAATTGCCTGTAGAATCCTGTAGAAGAAAAATATCCGTTCCGTAGTAGGCCTCAAACCGCGACTTTCAGCTAAGTATTCAATTACCATTGATTAGAAAAGTTCATCTTTAGTCTGGTAAAATGTATGGACTCTTAACTTGTTCACCGATAACTTAAGAATTGATAGAATCGACCTGCAAAGCTAATGAAACAATGTACTAAACCTGGTAGTTCAGCTATAGGTACATATTGTTGAAATCTGCGACCAAAAAGTCATCGTAAGCTTGAGAAATGAGATCGTCGTCATCGTCTTCTGTAAATGAGGACCGTCTTAAATGGGATTTAGCATCTATTTTACACTATTTAGGTATTTATTTACAGTGTCTAGCTACCTAGTAGCTCCCTGACCTAACTAGACAGATGAATTTTTATGCAAAATAACCTCACTTTTACCGGCATTATAATAATAATAACGGTTAATTTCGTACCCTGCCTAGTCTTCCTTTTCCATGATCGTCATTAAGCTTATTTGGATGTGTTGAACTCATAAACGGACTAAAGTATGAATTTAATGGACAACTGTTGCATTCGCGCATAAAACTTCTTTCTAGAGAGAAACAAGTAACGGTTAATACGGTCATAACAGGTGGCAGCAATGCCGCGTGGCATACAAGCATACGACGAGTTACCGATTTTTCTCTGCCGAAATACAGCGTAAGCGATGAAAACAGGGAAATGTCAGGGAAAACAATTTAATTCTACGTACAGGTTTTACCATGACAATTATTCTGTTTGGCATGATCGTGAACCCATCAGGAAGAACCATTTAACTGTCGGTAATGATTCGTGTCTGTACATTTTTTTTTCAAATGTTGACAATTAAGTTAAACTACTTAATTGTTTCGGACGTAAAGTTATATAAATTATGAAAGTTATTATAAAGAAAACTAGTTATAGAGGTTTAAAGTTTTATCATTGGAGACAAACCTGAAAAAGTGATGATTAAGTTACTTTAATTTTTTTTACAAGAGAAAAAAAGCATGAAGAGTACGATTTAATTCGTTTTCTCAGTAGGTATCTCCCAAAGTATGCTACCTATCACATAATGGGGTTTCGCAGACGAAAGAGCAAAAAAAAATAACTCGATCTGTATTGCTAACTCATTTTATAAAAAAAAATGATTTACCGGGTTTTCGCAGTACAACGACGATATGTATTATTCGTATTTGCACCAACTACCCGTTTCTCTGTTTCCTTCGGCAATCTTTCCGTCACAAGCTGTTAGCAATAAGATCGCCCATTGTATATTTTTAATTGTAAATTTTATTTGTCTCTGGTTTCTTATGTGCAATAAAGAATATTCTTATCTTATCTTATAGCTCAACTAAATATCTAATATTTATACAACGTTTTGTATAATATAGTAAATGATGTAGCATTAAGTGGTTTACATATAAGAAAAAAAAATGGTTTTATAAGCCAAAAACTTCTATTTATAACCAAAAATATAAACTTTTTCTAAATCAAATAACTCCAGCCACACAGCGAATTCTGGTATGCACCTACCTGATAATGAACGTATGTATCTAGACCTTTAATCTAATAAACAAGCCATTTTTATTGGAGGTGTGCCCATTTTGCACATCATCCTTTAATTAAGTATAATCAACATCTAACAGCCGACAAGTTTTGTTTTAAGTAGAATAACAGATTGTTAGCGTACGGGAAACCCGTGGTAAGTACAGAAGAAAAACGTACCTATAAGCTGCAGCTTACTCTTGGGCACGTCCTCCGTACTGGAGAGATACCGGTCGATGTAGTCCACTGTCAGATGGAACGACTCCCGGTGCAGCTTATAAACTTCGCACACCTGTAGACAACGGAATTACATGTTAGACATAGCATAGTGTAACATTAACATTTACATACAGGCACATACGTTGCTTCTGACCCCATACTAGGATACCCTGCGTCGTGGGAACCAGAAACAGCGACGTCGCAAACAAGTAAACATCCAGGACTTGGGGTTTTTTTATTTAAATGGTTTAAATTAAAAAAAAAAAAAATAGTTTCTTTTTATGATAGAAAATTACAGTTTAACGAAATGCGATTTACACCAACATTTAGTGCTGAAAAATGTTGTGTGTGTGGGTATACACACACACGCACATGCACAGACGACACACAAGTGTATCACATAAGAGTTTAAACTGTTTGAGCTTATAACCAGCATCAAGTAATGTAATAAAATATGTAGTAAAATTTTGCGGAAGGAAGACGCTGCTGTCTGTCATAGTTTTATAACTAGTACAGAAACAATCTTTATAATCCTATCACTAGATTAATGTAATTACATTCTTTAGAAATGCTAAATTTTCTGTAATAAATAAATTTAATTTCATTAATCAAGAGCACGTTAACCCTTTATATTGTACTAGACTAGAATCCGGGCCTTAGACAATTCCATTCGTAAAATTATCGGCATTCCTGGTAGAATAGAATACACTATGTCCCGCCCTTTTGTAAAACAATTTCGCTATCGTGTTAATAGCTATAACCCACAAATGAAAACGTTCGTTACGGTAGCAAGATGTCGTGTGACCATACATTTACGTGAATGCATTGGTTGGCTTCTTATCAAGCTAATAGCAGGATAACGAAGGTCACCAGAAGCGTCACACTACAAATAGGTGTCATCAACTAGGAAGAGCGGGAAGCTTCAGTACACAGCATACAATTGTCTATGTCATAGACTCTATGAGTCTATGACCTGAGACATGTCCTCAGAAGAAGGACTTCTTCTGAGGACATGTCTCTATAGAACCACGGCACGGTGGTGTTCCAAATCGTTGCTGTGCTTATTATTCGGGAATGGTTAGGTGCGAATTGGCAGATTGTATGATCGATCATAATCATAACTAACCATACTGTCGCGAAAAGTTCCAGTTAAACAACGATTTAGTAATGATAGTCTAGATTAAATAAAAGAAAAAAATAACCGTTATAATTTTGAACTTCCCATCACACAATTATCGTTTCATTGGGCTCTGTTAAATGACTGGCTAGTAATAAGCTACATATTGCACACACCAAATCACGAAGGATCCCAATCGCCTGTCAAATTCCTTACAAATTGCTAACGCAGTGCGCATAGTTACATACGCCTCAACTATGCGCACCTGATTTTGAAGAAAAGTGGCAGAGTGGCAGTGGGCAGGACATATTGCTAAGATACGTGAAGGCAGATGGGCAAAGAGAACAATCGAAGACATAGAAAAGACGGCAAAAACAAAACACTGGATAGAGATGGCTGGAAGAGACTGGAGGAGACCTTTACCCCTACGGGCTCCTAAATACTTTTTTAAATATTATTAGTTTTAGTTATTAGTGTAGGTTCTTAGGAAAAATAAAGGCTTTTTTTAATTTTGGAGAATTCCTAACATCCAGTTCTCCGCATCTTCAAAAATCGCTACCGCAAACGTCACGATTCGGACACAATTTAGTGTGGTGGAGCTGTGCTTCTGTCCTCGCTAGTACAGTGCGTTGGGTCCCACCCCTAATTATGCACCCTATTCAAGAACTGGTCTAAGTCCATTCAACGCGTCAACTGGTCTTGGAGGGGTGCACTAAGAACTCTTGTGAAACTAACTTAGCTTAGGCCTTTCGGGTAAAAGTAAAATAGACAAGAGTGATTGAATTATGTATATAAATCAGCTTAAAAAACAGCTAAAAACTATACCTATTACAATATGTTATACTAAGATTGTTAACGGTTTTACACGCCTAAGGCTCTAAAAGGACAACAGATGGGTGGGCTGCACTTCAATGGTATGGTCGCAGATCAGATGCAGTATGAATGCAGTTGGCACGATCGCGCTCGAACTGCATCAGAAAAACGACCTTTTATTTTTTTTGGATCTACATGCCAACTTCACATCTACTGCAATCAGTCTGCTCGGTTGGTTGGCAGTTTCATTGCAGTCGTGCAAACTGCGTTCAAATTCTAACATTGCAGTCATTGCAAACATTGCAAAGAAGTGGAAATGCAGCCAGTCTGTTTAGATCGTCATCACCAACCCATTATTTCCCCACCGAGGGGTACGGGGCTCTTCCCTGAGGAAGGTGTAGACCATACTCCACCACGGGGGCCTAGTCCGGATTTTTGTAGTTCGGCCGTAGTTTAGATCGTAATAAATTAAAAATAAAGTAGCTAAATAATAAATAAATAATTAAAATCTTCATTAACTTAGAGTGAGACAATCGTAGAATAGTAGGTAAGCAATGGCCGAAGGGTATTTAGCGACACAATTTTCACAGCGGCCCCACACTAGGCAAGCCTGTATTGTGGGTACCATGCTAGAGGTAAACAAATAATGGTTCGAATGGCAGGATAGATTTATGAAGGTAGATTATATGGATGGATTATGTAGATCTATTAAATGGGTCTCTTCATCCAAACCGTGGCCACTTCCTATACCTCCGGGATATAGGTGTTGGTTAAATGTCGATTGAAAGTACAAAAAAGGCGCGGAAATGTAACGTTCTCTCTGAAGTTTTTTTTAAGCCACGAAAGTTGTAGGCAATCGCTCTACATTGTGTAAAGTTCCCAGTATTCTACTCGCGACCTACTTCTACTGTACTAGGTACTGAAGTGAAAAGCTATACTCGTCAGTGTCGTCAGTGTTAAATTATGAGATCGAAGTCGAACTTAAAATGACAGTCATTGTAAGTTCGACTTCGATTTCATCTCATTTTCATGATTTTCATCTATCACAGGTGTCAGAGTCAAACAATAATTTTATTTGTAATAAAACTGTATCAACTGTAAATGTTTAATGTTAATGTTAACTTGGTCCTCCAAAATTGAAATACTTAAGTTATTACAAATGTAACATGACATGGCAAATTATATTCTAAAAAAAACCTTCGACTTCGATAGAAGTCCCCCATGGTAGCAAGACGATCAGATCGATCGGTCAGGGACGTGATGCGGGCAAGGCCTATATTCTAAATCTAAAGCATCATATTTCTTCGTTAGGACTTAATCCGGACTTGGCCCCCGTGGTGGAGTATGGCCTATACCTTCCTCGGGGAAGAGACCCGTGCCCTCGGTGGGGAAGTAAAGGGTTGACGATGATATTTCTTCGTTAGAGAATGACTCCCTACCCCTTTGCATGGAATTACCGTCTGTTTCTAAAAAGAAAATTTCACCAAATGTACGTAACACTCGGTTTTGTGCTGCCCGCATCCAAGGACCCTGCCACCTTGACCACGACATCAGACTATAGGCTGGGGCTTCGGCCCACGCTGCGTCGTCCAGCCTACGTCTACCGGGAAACTTGGAAAACCATGAGGTGGGCGTGGGTGTCCTGAAGTGGCCGTGAAATAGCTCGTGTGGGGCCAGAAGCAATGTATGTGCCTGTGTGTAAATGTTTATGTTTATGATGAAGTAATGCTCTGTCCGGTTCTTTTTTGAGAAACGTGAACAGACGTCTGATATCTGATAAACTGATAAATATCTGATAGTAAAGGGTGTTGTTACGTATGACATCCCTCTAGCGCACACATTTTAACAGTTTCAAAAGAATGAACTTTTGAAAAAATATGTGGTCCGAGGCGTTAGGGGCTACCCGGCTAAGTAGCGCCCACCAATGAGCATTGAAACGAGTATTCTTTCATAAAACGTTTTTGCAAAGAGTGTACACAAAGAAATCCAATGGTGATAGCTATTTTAAGAACCAAAAATCTGTATTTTTAAGCAGACATCGAATCAAAAGAACGATTCGACGCGAAAGAAGATTTTTCCAGGTCGAACATTCTATTAGGTACTGTGGCGAATACGAACTAGTTTTGCGGACTTTTTCTTTCCAGCGGTTCTTTTGGGTTCCTTTTCCAACTGAAAATGCAACCCGAAATGGTCAATAAATAGAGCGCCACAGCGGAGGTCCGACCGTCATCACCCAAACTGCACCTCAATCTTTGAATTATCGCGTGAGAAGATCGCTATCACGCAATCTAAAACTTCTACGAAATAGAATCATCTATGCATGATATGCATGGGTCTATTCATGTCGTGTTAAGGGACTGCAGTCAAACAGTTTGGGCGAAATATATTCCGGATTCCGGGAATGTGCAAAAAGCACATATTTTTACCTTCATTCCGGAGTTGGACTATTGAAAAAAATATCAAGTATGTGATTCCGGAAGAGAGGCCACCAGTAGAATTTTTGGTAGGGCATAGAAATAAAGGTAAAAAAATAAAAAAACGCATGTTTGCAAACTAGTTTAGCAGTAAAAACAGAGCAGTAAACTAAATAAAAATGAGTCATAAAATAATTTAAACGGGCAGTTCAATAAATACTGAGCAGTGGAATAGTTGAAATGGGCGGTTAGGCGCGTACAGTTAACAAATCGTAATTGGTTAGTAATAAAATTTTTTAAGCAGTTCTATAAACAATGAGGCGGTAAAATGTATTCCTTGTGTATTTCAGCATTGAATGTCAAGAAGAGAAAAAATATGAAGCATAACCATATTAACCGTGCATATTTTTTTTTCCTTCTTCACATTAAATGCTGAACATGAACATTGAACATATTACCTTATGTTTTACATGGTCGGAGAGTAAAACTAAAGAACACTACGACAATTTGTAAGTATTCATAATTTGACATTTTAGGATACATGTTAAAATTAGGATACAAAAACTGAGATACATGTTAATAGTCAAATGAATCAGCGACAGAAACTTATTGTAGGTATAATAAGAACAGGCTTACAATCTGTAAGTATTTATAATTTGGCATTAGGATACATGATAAAATTAGGATACAAAAACGTTCTATATACATGCTCGAAAAATACAAACGGTTTAAACTCCGCCATTTTAATGAAAGTTTACCTCTCTTTTTAATCAAAGTGACGTCCGGATGCTACCGCTCACTTCGAACTGCCCATTCCAACCGTTTTACTGCTCATAAATTTATTCAACTACTCGAGTAATTTTTGCACTGACATTGAATGATGAAATAACAGACCAATATTTTTTTACTTACTGCTTATGTTTTACTGACTCACTAATTTACTAACCGCCGAAAAATTTAATTACTGCCCATTAAAATTTCAACTCATCATAATAACTTCTGTGTTGTTTAAACAACAGTTGTAAAAATTAATTCCCTTTTGGTAGGCCGATGGGCTCACCATAACAATGATTTTTAATTGTTATTTCCAAGGTCATAATGCAAATGAGTAATTGAAAAAAAAAACAAGAAAATAGGCCAATAGGTAGACCAGCAGCCCGATAGTCGGACGATATAGTTGAGTCAGCGGAGATGAGGTGCGACGAAAGTTCGAACGTTCGAAAAAATGGTCGCGCCCCTAAGGTACGAGTGTCTCGACACCAAACGGCACAAATAATACCTAACAAAAAACAGGTATTGGGTGTACATGTTTGTGATATCGCTGTTTCTGGTTTACACGACACAGGGTATCCTAGTGTGGGGCCAGAAGGAATATATGGGCCTACATGTGAATGTATTAAGTGATCTTCTAAGTTTACTATGTGATTCCCTGTGCTAGAGTTCCCTTAAGGAAGCTGGACGGATGTTGCGTCCCGAACAATGGTACGCCCGTTGGTCTATGGGATCAACAAATTAATATTGTTGATCCCATATAATACTTATGGCCAGTATCAGAATTGAAAATTTTGCTAAGTAACTACCTACTTAACTGTAGTGCTGTCTCGTCAAATTTCTCAGAAAAGCGAGTGATAGAACGCTACTTACATACTTAAGCAAATACTTCCTTAGTGAAATTCTCAATTCAGAAACTGGCCCTTAAGAAATTTAATAAATAATGTACCTTTAGCTTACAAACGCCTTCGTCACAATCTAAAAATTAGAAATATCTTTTTTAGATTTTCAAAGCTACTTGGGCATAAGTCCGACTGGAGTCCCCTTAAATCTCAATAATACTACGTCGATTTCGAATAAGAATTGTGTTCCTGACTGATGTTGAAAATATAATGTTATCTTATTATTCAAGGCAATAAAACTTCTGAGGCCCCACATGATGGTGGCTTCAAAGTGAATTTTTAAACAGTTGACTGCTTCGTTCGAATAGTCCCGTCGCCCCGTCGGGATCATCGTTTATTGATTTATGCGGACAGCCTAACGGCTATACACACCGATACCAAGTAAATTAAACCCTAAATACTTAAGGTTACCGACTGGATAACTGGACTGGAGACCCGTGCCCCTTGGTGGGGACATAATGTGTTGATGATGACCGACTGGATCATCACCAACCAATTATGTCCCCACCGAGGGGCACGGGTCTCTTCCCTGAGGAAGGTATAGGCCATACTCCACCACGGGGGACAAGTCCGGATTGGTGGGGGCTTGTAAGACTAGTGGCTGGTCTTACTGTCAGAAGTTTTCAAGCCGCCCTAAGGCCTCAGACCTGGCTTAATGACTGCCATCTATCGACGGCAGCCGGCACCAGCTGCTTAACGTGCCTTGCGAAGCACGGAACTACCGACAGCATAGCAAAAAAAAGCCCGGCGCCGCGTCAAGGGAAGGAGCTTCAATTTGCACTTGTATTATAGTATCTAACTACAGAAGTATTCAAGACTATTTTAGACTTAACTAACTAACTTGTTGTATCGTGGATAGATTAGCAGCCTTATTTATAAAAACATAAAAAATAAAAACCGAAAATAGATAAGAGTTGTTTATAACAATATGACTTTTAATTAACTTCGATGTTGGTATTTTAGAAGACTAAGTATAGTTTTAGATGTGCCAAGTTACAAGACCAGCACATACATTTTGGGCTACGACTCCTATAGTACATTGTTCACCGAGAGGAGAAAGTGACCGATTACCGTCGAGGGTGTCGTTTGAAGCCCGAGCCGTAGGCGAGGGCTTTAAAACACCTGAGATCGGGAATCGCAGTTTCTCTCGAGTGATACGTAGTGCTTTATACTACAACTACAAGGAAAATAAAAAACGAAATCTTTACTAATTGAAATTTATATTGAAATTGTTGCTAGTGGCCAGTGTCATTTTGCGAACTTGGAGATAAAAACTCAATGTAAAAACTTTTTGGCTTTTGATATTTAGGTTACCGGCGCATAGTCTTACCCAAAATTAAAAAAGAAAAACCACGTAAGAAATGGATTTTCATACACTTTTCTCCCCGCATATTTGTTCGATATGCAATGACGTACTTTCTACCGTAAATTTGATAAAGTATCAAGGTACTTTCCAAGCAGGTGTAGTATAAAATATATTTCTTTAACCCTCGTTACCAAACGGTTAATAACTCGATTCCTCTAAAGCACTCCTGAGAGGCAGATTATTTCATGTGTTTACGTATTTTCCTTGTAAAATCTCCACCACAGACTATTTTATTAGGCGTTTATCGAGTGTTTCTATGACTTGGGTGGTTTTTATACTTGTGTTTCTAGTATTTAGTGACTTTTCAGGGCTGCCACGGCCTCTGTGGCCATTGTTCTTAATTATTCTAAAAGCGATGGCCTGCCTCACCGAATCCGAACTAGGCCCAAAAAGCTACACCCAAAATAGTGGGTTGGACAATGGACATAACCCACCAGACTCTCCCCTATCTACCCCAATGCACAAGAATCCTACTTAAGGAGTAGAGCGTGTGATTGTGTTGCGTGCATCACACTCAATATACTGAAAAGTTTCTAAGTTGCTGTTAGAGTTGGATATTTGTAGATACTGATGAAATATCGTATATACAGATGTATCACATTTAACAGGCTTACAATAAACAGAAGGTTCTCAAATTGACGCATTTTTTTTAAATTCTACATATTTAGGCGATTTTTTTATAATTAAAAAGCAGGTTCTACATGCTACTGGCTGCGCTTGGACTGAATTAAAGATTGGAGTTGCCTGATCATCAATAAAACGAGCTTGCACAACAAAATATCTCCAAAGGTTTTGTCATCAAATGTATAGAAAATATCTGAGTTTGCTTTGCAATCAGGATCACATTTTACTTCTTTAATAAAGTACAGTTACGTAAAACTGGAAAGTAATAAGTCAGCAACAATTATAGCGTACATCTGCAAACACGACGGCCCTGATGAGGTCAATGAACATTGCAAAAAAGGGGTCAGTGGCCCCAATATTACCTCAGTGCCACAGACAAGCTAAAGTTACACTTTAAAAACGGAATTCGCTGAAAAAGTCACGCAGTAACTCTTTGGAAATGCACGACTGAAAAATAACGAACATTACGGCTAGTTGTAATAAGTAATAACAATAAAAAGTTTTAAAAAAACGAAGTAAAGCTTACCTGTTTTTGTTTCCTCTAAATTCTAATGGCAGCATGAAAAATAAAAAGAACATAACAGTTTGTATTTCAATAAATTACCTATCGATTGCTTAAACACTTGGATTACCAAAATAGTTCACTGCAATCCCATTCATTACTTGCTAATTATTATTCTTGGAACTAGCAAACAATATAAAAAACAAACCCATTTGAGTGGGTTGAATTATAGTTGCAAATATTGTGTGAAAGGGTTCTTTCTAACATTGTTATAGAGAGCTAACTGCTTCGTAAAAAGGTATGTATTTTTTCAATGCTAGACCTCCATCCTGTCAGCTGCTCAGAAACATTGTCCTCTTCATAATTATCTGAGCCTGAGTTATTTTTTTAATGTTATCTTCAAAGGTGAAGGCTTTTTTCCGGTTGAATTCCAAGCTCACGCTAAAATCCGATGCCACCACTACCTACCTAGTTATGAGTAGTAACAAAACAATGAATCTTACCTCATTCAGCCAGTCCAACAATATAGCTCTCATCCTCGGCTGCAAGCTGGGGTGATTGTCAAACATATTTGGGTTCCTCTTTGAGTTATCTTCTCTGTCATCATCACACATCCGCTTCCACACATCTGTGGGGTCCGCCCAGGTGAGGCCAGGCAGGGGGCATTTGCGTTTAGGGGACTCTGGACATTCTGCTTTGCTAGTGCTGAAAATTAGGGGGCAACAGTCAGCTTACTTGCCTCGTCTGAAGACGAAACTTAGATTATGTTAAGCTGGCTTTTGGCCGAGGCTAAACTTAAATGATGTAGTAAAATGACCTAGTAAAATATTTTGGTTGTGAAAGAACCGGAACTCAAAAGTATTATTTACAATTATGTCAAACGTGTGGACGTTTGACATAATTGTACAACAGTACAACAGTCATATTGCTGTTTACTCAGATCAATGCACAAACAATTATGGCAGAATTGACTTGAGTGCTATCATGGGAAAACTAGGAAAAGAATAGGCTGACAGAAATAGTCACTACTCAGCTAGGCAATGGTCTTCATATGAGGATAACACCTGGTTTCTCATAGATCTACTGTTATTGTTCCAGTGTTGATGCCCTGTAGATAGTTTTCTTGTATGCCCTTTTGTCATTCAACAGCTTTTAACAGTCAAACAGATTGTTCAAGATGTACAATAAACAGGAGCTACGAGTAAGTATGACAATCTTCATTTGTTACAGACAACTAGAAAAACCTCAAAACAATCAGCAATATTTTTTAAGTGGACTTTCGTTGACTACAAGACTTAAGTTATCTTAATGTTTATATCAGTAATAATTTCTCCAATATTGCAATCACCTGTGTAATCTAGAATTCTTTAACTAGGTGAACATGATAAGATCACATGGGAATTTTGAATAGCTGAAAGCAACTTACAAATGACACAAAAGAAACTTAGATAAATTAATATTAATTAATTGAATCTTACCCATGGCTATCTACAAAGATGATAGTAGATTCAGTATTATTTTAAAAGTAGGTCTAAATCTTTGTTATCTCTTTCGTCATAGTTACAGTTGCATTGGCCTATAGTTTGTTTCTGGGTAACCCATTTACAAGAGGTCACATGGCCAAGACGTAATTGTACAACTTAAGATTGGGGAGAGGATAGTTCATTTTGGAAAGAAGGCACCTACCTAGGTCTCTTATTGGAGTGTGGTGTGCAGTCTCCCCTTGCCACATTTTCCAATGGGCTGAGAACACAGTTTGGAAGCTCAGGCAGGCTTGGAGGGCTGAGGAAGCTGTCAGGGTTGTAATCGGTATCAGTGAACACACTCCGAGGTTGTATGTCTGTAAGCTCACAGTGGGAGATCTCATCTTCACTAGAGCAGGACTCGTCCACTATAAGGTTGTGTGCAGGCTGGTCATGCAACTCCTCCTCTAGCTTGGAGGATATTTTACATGGTGGCATGTTCTCCTGTTCCTAAAAGTGTGAATTGGTCATTCAAGGCATTGGGTGGTCAAGAAATGGTGATTAACGATTTTGAATAGTCTTAAACCAACCTCATCGTCAGTAGAGTTTCGTTTTCTTTTCAAATTCATATGCTTTTCAATGGAATCGCTGGTGGAACTGCAAACAGGTGTTCATCAAAGTAAGTAAACACACACCAAGGTCAGTGATAGGTAATGAAATGCATAGGCCCCATACATACCCAGTTCCTGCCATAGTAAGGGCTGCTACACAACTGGCTTAGATCTCCACAGGCCTAAAACATATCACTGATTAAAACTGAGGAATACTACTAGTGCTAATTAGCCTACAATGTCCAAAATACATGTAAAATTACCGCATGTCACGATCGAACCGCAAATAGGGTTATGTCACTAGACGACCGTCTTTTACGTTGTTTTGCGACTAATTAGCATAAATGAAGAGGCTCTTTAGCAAATCGATTGCACTAGGAATGAGTAGACTCGAGATATTCAACATAAATCAGGGTGTAAAGTGGATAATCCGGGAGGAAGTCACATCGGCGTGCCCCCCACGGATGGCGGGAGTTTTTTTTTTCGAAGGCTTTTTAAGCCATTAATTCTCCGAAAAATTTGAAATTAGCTATACATATAATGTCTACGGTAGACCGGGATTGCCCTGGGGCGGTCTAATTTTGGAAATAACCCGATCAGCTGCTCAGAAAAATGCCACGAATCCGTCAATATCGCGCGCGAAAAGCACTGCCAGCGCCATTGGACACGTAGCGGGGTTGGCGTTGCTATCACCAATCCACTTATGGAAATTGATAAAAATAGCACTCGGACACTAGAATAAGGTTTCCGACAACCATAATAACACAATTAGTACAAATAAAAGCAAAATAGAGCGATCTCTACTCCTAGGATCGGTTGACATAGGCGGCTTCCCTTAACAACCGCCTCTAATTTATAACCTAATTACGACCGTTGATTTAAATAATGATATAATTTAACTATTTCTAAAGCTTATCTACATTCTTAAAATCAATGAGGTGGCGAAGGAACATACCTGATCATTCACAAATTCAGCAAAATAATGCGAACAAAACGTCCATGGATCCAAGATATTAGGGGTGTGAAATAGACACTGTAAAACTGTATTTCCGATGGTTATGATGTCCGTATACTTTGGGTACGAATAGGAGGAAGGGTTCTTTGTACACTTGTAATAATTGTTCACATTACACTGTAAATTTCAATTTTTCACGGCTCAATAACGTCCGGCTTTCCGCGCGAAAATGCCGCGGCAAAACCTCCACACAATTTGGAATGACAATTGCCAACTTCACGTTTGTTTCTTCATGACGACACCAATATGACGTTCCGTTGTACAAAGACACCGCATGCAACGACGTCGTTAATTGATGTTAATTTTTTTGAAACCTACAAAAAGTTGCAGATAGGTTGAAATTTACATATTTTTTTAGTGCCCTTTCAACCAGGTGTTTATCGGAAAAATATTTTGGTTAAGAATAAAAGTATGTTGTAAGGCAAAGTTATGGGAAGGGAACGGTTCATACATCCTCTGATTGGCTATTGCGATAGAGTGGAGGGGCTGCGCTTGGCTTCTTATGCCTTTTGAGATGTTGGTACTTCTTGTGGCTAAATTCGTGTAATACTACAGCTGGGCGCCAGCTGACATAAAAAAAAAAACAAAAGAGGTTGGGAACCTACGAAAAGTCGATATTTGTTTCAAAACTTGAAGAAAACAAGTGAAGATTTAACTCCTGTGGTTTCAATAAAAGTCCAATGGCCGTGCAGAATCTTGCAGTTAAGCTATGCGGGATTCTTCAAGCGGAGAGCGAAGAAGGTACGTTTTTTATTGCTTTCTATTACGATCATGTTCCACAATTGTTATTATTTGCTTACATTTCATTGTGTGGCCAAATTTAGTTGCGTCAAGCCCATGGCAGCTGTTACTACAGTTCTCTGGCAAAATAATAACGTATAAAATCTCTACCTAATTCTTTCACAGAAATAACGGCGCGCGAGTGGCGTCTTATCGGACAGGAACTAGATGGGTCCCAGCTCCTCACTTGGGTGTCCACAAGCCTAAACAAAACCGAACAACTGCACATCGGAGTCTATACAAACAAAACCAAGTCCTTGTCCACACTGCATGTTTTCAATGAAAAGTTGAACATCATCCAAGCGTCAGTGAATTTCAGCCACAGTTTGTTGGTTTATGTTGTAAAGGTGCTGCCAACTGAGGGCTCCAATGCGAAGGAAGCCTTGTATTGTCCATTTTTGCTTCCATTAGAGTATGGCAAAGAGAATGAGCCTGTCAAAGTCGAGGAAGGGTCGACAAAGCAGACTATGGTGCAGTATATTTATGGGAAGAGTCACAAGTATAGCCCTGGAGTGAGGAACGACAGATTCTTGCTGTTCAAGCATTTGGAATGTAAGGAAACTTTATTTTCACTATAATTTTTTTTTAAGCATGTGGTTCCACCCACAACTTTGTTGTCTTAGTCTTAGTACTTACACTTATAATAAAATACTCTACACACGAAACATTGAAGTGGACACTACATAAAAAACAACATTTGTAATTTAATAAAATAAATATAATAAAGCACAAATCTTGATCTTCAGACATTGTGAGGAAATCTAAGTGTCTGAATTGTTCACATTCCTCAAGCTCTTGAAATCTCCAAGGACCAGTTGGCGGACATGGTACTTCACATTTAAAAGAGTACATAATAATATGTGATCCATGGCTGCTTAGAAAGAAAGAAAGCATATATTTACATTGCCGCAAAAGCACACAATTTTTTTTATCAATTCACACACTGCCAAAAAATACAAACGTACAAATGTGACAGTGTGCCTCTGTGGCAAGAAAAGGTCACCAACTCAGCATGCATTGCCTTTGTATTACGTACAGCGTGCTGTGGCATCATCTAACATTAACATTAATATTCTGTACAATTTTTAATCACCGGTGAACCTATCAGACTTTTTGACTTTAATTTTAATTTTTATTACATATTTTGACATTTGTGATTATTATTATTCTTTTATATAGTATTGTTTAATTTCAATGACTTATATAATTGTATGCTTGACCAATTTAAGTTTGACATTTCATTTGATCAAAATCTAACTACTACATCTTTACACACTCATGTTTTACAAATAAAGTTCTTTATCTTTATCTGTCTGGGAACATGTTAATCCTATAATTTCAGAGGGATGAATGTTGTCCTTTTACCGCTGGCTAATCTTCTGTCATATGCCAATGTTTCATATGCCATTTAGGAAGAGTTCCATAACAAACACTGTGACACGTGTCTGCCTCAGTGGTCTAGTCGTAAAGGCGTTTACCTACCAACCCAGAGGTCGTGGGTTCGATTCTGACTGATTGGCGCCGTAAATTTGTACAAATGGCCTCTGGGTGTTTTTCCATGTTTGATATGTCCTTGCCTGGTTACTGTGGCACAGGATATCCCAGTTTGGGATCAGGTCAAGTGATTGTGTTTTGTGGAAGTTATTATTTGCTGGGCAATTTACCATAGCAGCATATATTTTGTAAAAATAATCAACCAGCTGCTAATATGGGTCTTTACAGGCCGGACGGACAGATATCCCGACTTTGTAGTTAGTAGGGGCCGGCTATGCGCCTTTCTGGTACTATTATTAAGTTATTATTAAACACGAATATTTAATTCTATGTTTACTGGCTGGTGACAAAAAAACCCCTGGTCTTGTATATTTACACGTTTGTGACATAGCTGTTTCTGGTTCCTACCACACGGTACCCTATGTGGGACCAGAAGCAATGCATGTGCCTGTATGTAAATCTTTATGTTCTCTATATAACAAGATAAAAAGACCGCCGTCATTTGAACGAGCGGCTATCTGGTGCGGTTTGACATTGCATGCATCGGCCGATTTGCTTCCGTTTTAAACCGCGACGGGAAACCGTGTAGTGTACCTAGGTTGCAGCGTATAAGTTTTGCTACTGACATAGCCAGTTCTACATAGACCTGAAGCATTATAGTTGGCCCGTTGTACGTAGCAAGCGTCAATCAATCAATTTTATTTACTTGAACATAGCTTCGCAAGGCACGATTAGCAGTTGGTGCCGGCTGCCGTCGATCAATGGCAGTCGTTAAGCCAAGTCAGATGCCTTAGGGCGGCTTGAAAACTTCTGACATTAAGGAAGGCGCATTACACATTCAAAGGCGAGCTAATCTCTAAGAGATATATTCAGGCGGATTCGTAGTCTTAGCTGCCCTAAGCCGTCTAGTACCAGACGCCGCATCTCACAGATGAATTTACGTTGCCAAGTTTAAGCGAAATCGGTTGACAAGCTATGTCGTAAAGAAAAAACACTAATCCCTGTTTCACAGTATTCTAAATTTAAATAGATTTTCCTATATTGCGTGTGTTCGTTTATGGCTTCAAATTTAGAACAAACGGCAGCCCTGGTTGCGGATAGCTTATCCGGAACGTTCTCTGCAGATTGTGAAACAGACCCTTAGTGGATTTAAACTGTTTTTTTTTCAGACATAAGGCCAACGAGGCAGTTAGTCATACTGTGATATGAAGTTTAGATTCATATTCACATCCGTTTATTTCTGTCCACCATTTTAACATAACATAAATATTTACATGCAGGCACATACATCGCTTCTGGCCACACGATAGGATACCCTATGCTGTTGGAACCAGAAAAGCGACACCACAAACATGTAAACGTCCAATATCTGGGTTTTTTTTGCCCAGCCGGGGCTCGAACCCGGGAATCGACCTTTGTATTTTCTAGCCAGTATCAAGTACAGTCTGTTAGCTTTTAGAATATACCTCGGGCTCTAGAGTAGGCTTCGGATTTCGCCGAAAGCACACGAGTGTAATACTACTTCCTGTTATATTTTATTAATTATGTTCCGATTTCGAAATTAAGTGTCATATTAGTTCCAATATTTCTATTACACGAATAGGTATATCCCATTCTATTCGATAGTAGCCGAGGTATATTCTTAAAGCTAACAGACTGTACAGCGCCACCAAATTATAATATGTTCAAGTGGGCAAAATTGTAACTAACTAATTAATTGTAAATTCTGTTCCCCATTTCTTGTTTTATTTATTCACTTACTAAGAATTATAAATATATTTTCATTAAAATTTAAAGACGGGTTAAAATATTCTCATTTTTCTAGGTAAATTTCTTAAATAATAAATAAAATAAAATAAAAATAATAAACTCACGCCCGTTATCCCCGAAGGGGTAGGCAGAGGCACCAGTCTCTAGAACTGGACCCACGTTTTGCCGAGTTTATTAGGTCCCAAACGTGACAAGTGGCAAGCCTGTCGCCGTTATCCGGGCACAATTTATCAGCGAATGGTGTTGCTGTGCAAATTTCTTAAATGTTACTACTAAATTCTCCACTAGCACCGCTATCAACTGAACAGATAAGATGGTGACACTGTAAAAGCTAACAGACTGTCCCTCAGTTTCTGAGAGAGTGTTCAAATGTAACAAGAGATTAATCTACGATTAATTCAAAATACCGGCACGTGATTGGCTGAAATTAGCTTGACGTGAGATTAACATTTGATCGCTCTTCTAGTATCTTGTGTTCCAGGCATCAAGATCTACAGCACCACGATGCTGTCCCGGGACTGCGACGATGGCACGGAGGAGTGGAGCTTCGACGGCGAGCTGCCTGAGCCCGACACCATCGCTCGGGTCTTCTCGTGGGCGCAGTGGGACTGCGTCAATCAGGTAAGCTAACAGGACCTAGATTCTGTCTAGATTCTTCTAGATGCTGTCAGATGCATCGCAGTACAATGACAACTGCGTGAACATGGCGATTTAGTTTCATTGCCACTTCAAGTCTAAACAGAGACCAGGGACTGCCACTTGCTTCGATCCTGAGAGATTATTTTCGCTTCATCAGCATTCATTATTCGTTGCATAAAAGCACACCGGTTTTGATTACTTTTCATATACCTGACCTGGGATGTAATTACGTAGTATGGAGTAGCACTGTATGGCGTTGTCTGAATTAGCCCCTTTGTTCCCGGTATTTCACACCACCTTATGTTACACTGTTAATCCTGGGACTTTTTTTCCCAGTAGGTATGTCATGCTCCTACTCCGAACTGTCATATACATTATTGTTTTGCCTTTTTCGAGTTGTCTAAATGCTTCACCCGATAGAGTGGAAAGTAACGTAATAGCGCATTTTTTTAATTAAAATTAAGTTACCTATTTTAAAATTCAGAATATCCATCGGAATCTTCTTCCAAAATCATAGGTATTATCTGCCGAAGAAGAAGTTAATTGCCATCGTTAGCTGGAAGAAAATACTTTTTAGTATTAAGCTCCTCGTTGTGCAGATCTTTTTTTTGTGTAATAAAGAATTTTCAAATCAAATCAAATCAAATGTATGTGTCTGTTTGTAAATGTGCGTTTGTTAGGTATTGTTTTAGGTAACTATATCGTTGACTTATTAATTCGTACTGTTCACTTCCCTTTCTTTGGCAGGTGCTCTACTACATCCACTACCGGTCGCCGGCGCAGAGCTTCGCTGAGGGGGAGGAAGTGACGTCACCGTCCGAGGCCACGCCCACACTCTCCGCTCTGCAGTTCCACGCCTCGCTCCCGCATGAGACTGTGGTAACAGTGTTGGGTGACTTCTCGTCACTGACTTTTTATTTTCCTCTTTTTTTTTCTTTACTACGCAGCCTATATCCTCTGTAGGCCACAGGCATTCTCTCAGAGAGAGAGAGCTTAGTTAAAAAAAAATTGGTTTCTAAATAAGCATAAAAAAAATATATTTAATGTATAAAAACGAAAATTACACGTAAAAATGACAACAATCGTTTGGCGCGAAATCTATTGTACTTTTAGCAAATTCGAGCGAAAGGTATTAAAAACAAGGTGGAATCAATAGTCACAAAATAGTTTTAATTCTCAATAAATTTTCACATGAACAAAAATAATTTCACATAAGAAAATCTTTACCAAAACAGAAAATAATTAGCCCAGAAATCCTCAACAATTTAGCAAACAATTAGCAAGAACAAATTAATCAGAAACAAAGTAACGCAAAATAATAATATCGGATCGATCTTACACCGACGGCGGTTTGGAGCGGAATAAGGGTCGCGCGCTTTTTTTTTTTTTTTTTTTTTTTTGGCCCTATAAAGGGCACCCTCCGGAGGACACGGGGGAGGGAGGTGGTGAATGCTCATGCATGCACAGCACGGGCCCGGCCGTGCTGCCAATGTGGGACTCGCAGAGTGCGCCTACCCACTAAACACCACCTTGGTGCTGGTTTGGTCCTAAGGACCCCTAAACCTACATCATGAGCGACCCCCCTCGAGGCCGAGGAGGGCGCACAGCGGAGCTCACTAGAGCTACCGCTTATGGGGATTCGTCACATATTGACAGAAACAGAAAGAAAGAAAAAATTTAAGTGAGAGTAGTGTCCCCGGGGACACTGTTGGGAGCGGGGGCTACATCTGACTGGGCCTGGGCCTCCAGGAGGAGGTCGAGGTCGCAGGAGAGCTTATCGGGTGGGTCGACTAGAACGTTCCTGGGCCTGCGCACCAGGTAACGAGGATTAGTCGTGGGGGGAGGGTAAGCTGCTGATTCGCGGATCAGGGGGTTAGAGTGTTCTTCAGCGCGGCTGAAGAACGACTCTGAGAGGGATCTAATAAACTGTTGGATAGTTGGAATCTCCATATCCCGATGGAGATCGGCATTTCTGACGCACCAGTGTGCGTTCAGAGCCCTACGTAAGAAATTATTCTGGACTATCTGAAGTTGATACATGAGATTGGGGGCCGCGTGTGCGAAAACGGGAGCCGCGTAGGTCATCACGGGACGAATGCAAACCTTAAAGAGCGTGCGCTTGTTTCTGGCTGTCATTTTACTTTGTCTGCCTACCATGGAAGATAGGCGGCCAAGGTAAAAACGAGCGGTCCGGGTTACCTTCCGGATGTGTGTCCTAAAGGTAAGTCTGTTGTCTAAGGTAACTCCTAAGTACTTGGCTGATGTTCGCCAGGGGACTGGGGTACCTAACATGCGGATGGGGGGGTCGCTTAGACCCCTCCTGCGTTTGTGGTCGAAACGCACTGCTGTGCTCTTTTCTGGGTTGACCTCAATGCGCCACAGCCTGAACCAGGCTCCTAGCTCATCGACCGCGGATTGTAGCCTTTTATGGATGTATGTCATGTTGCGACTTCTGAAATAGAGTGCGGTGTCGTCGGCGAAAAGTGACAGGGTCGCGCGCCAGCGCGCGCTGCCTTTTATACCGTCCAACCACGTGCAGGTCTAATCTCCATTTACGAAAATGAATTTTCTCCTACAGTACAATATTCTTATCGTTGCATCCTGTCTCCTAAACTAGGCGAAAAACCTGTATTTTAATTGTACCTTTTATTTGTCTCCTGTATCCTGTGTGCAATAAAGAATATTCTTATCTTATCTTAGAGAAGATGAAATTAAATTAAAACGTTAAAATGTGCGTAATGGTCTCTGCCTATCCCTCTGGGATACAGGCGTGACTTTATGTATATGTGTGTGCGTTTGTGTATGTGTGTAAAACCGTAATTTTTAAATGTGGACACACGAAGGCATCAGGTGGTGGCATTATACTTGCAATATTCTAAATCTTCCACATCTCAAACGTAGACAGCATAAAATAGAATTTCAACTCACCCAATCTATCTCTTCATACCAACTTGTCTCCCATCCCGTCGTGATATTTAACGAGAGAGATCAATCTTGTGACCCCGTTTGCAAAGATATGCGATCCTTGACTCGAACACTTGCGACTCGCATTAACCTCAGAGAGCGTATCTGAATACCAAATTCACGAATTCGAATGACACGGGATCATCACAGCTTCGTCTGTGCGTTTTGTCCAACTGTCTTAGTACAACGACAGGGAAACTATTCTCCATTACCCAAAACGAGCTTTCAGAGAAAATCGATTAATTAATGCGCGTTACCTTCAATATAGACTGCACTACCCTATGGCCGTTTTCGCTTATTGTTTGATAGATAGATAAAAAAAAAATCACATTTACACACACACACACACACACACACACACACACACACACACACACACACACACACACACACACACACACACACACACACACACACACACACATAATACCAACGACCAAGACCAACGAATAAAGACGCTCAAAGATTGCCACTTTAGGTGAACTGGCTAACTAAAACTAAAGAGATAATGTAAATATGAAATGGAGACAGAGAGAGGAGCCGCCACCAATCCGGACTAGGTCCCCGTGGTGGAGTATGGCCTATACATACGTTCCTCAGGGAAGAGAAGCGTACCCCTCGGTAGGGATATAATGGGCTGATGATGATGGAGACAAAGCAAGAGTGAAGGCCTTTGCCCAGCAGTGGGACACAAGAGAGGCTATGTAAAAACAAAATAGAGATGTAGAGTTTGAGCTCTTCACTAACACGCCAACTTCGTTCAGGTGTCCAGCTGAACCTGCAAAGGGGCCCGTCTTTTCCAAATTAGACCTTACCGTCATAGTCTCAGCTCCGAAAAGGCTATGTGACAGTGTGAAAAAAACAGTATTATTTATACGTATTCGTATAAATTATGAGTCTTAAAACAAAAAAAAAAATATTTATGTGTAATTTCCTTTTTTATGTACAATAAAGTGTTCTCTATCTATCTCTCTCTATTTATAAAAAAAACAGGATAAAATTTGATTCTTAAATACCTTCTGCCATTGTATCGAAACGGTCTGGATAGGCCGATTCTATGATGCCGTAATAGTTCAGTAAAAATGGCGTATGTCATTCATGACGTTCTTACGTTCATTGGTTTTTTACTGACATGTGACGTCATAATTTCTGTGTGACGCCATATTGCCCAAGATAGCGTTTTGGCGGATTGTTCCAAAGGTGAATTTTCGTTTGCCTTTTTTAGAAGAAATACACGAAAGAATTTAACGACTACTGCGTTTTGTACAAGTAAATTGTAGGAAAAAAAAAACAAAAAAGATGCTTGCCATCTCCACAGCAAACTTGACATTGGCAGAATCCTAGGGGTGCCATTAAAAAAGAATTGAATTGAATTAAGAAATACGAATATTCCAATACTTTATTAAAATAATATTAATAATGAGCTAACTAACAATAAATAAAAAAATAAATTATCATCATCATCATCATCAGGCTATATTAGTCCACTGCTGGACATAGCCCTCTCCATAAAAAATAAATATTTGTAAAAAAATAAATACATATGACGCAAAAACGTTCTTGATATGACGTAAAAAAAAAAAAAAAAAAAGAAATACGCGAAGGAATTAAAATAACCACTTTCCGAGGACTCCATGAACGCCAACAAAAAATATGAGATGGTTTTCAGAGATCTGCCAAATAGCCTATTCCCCTTGTCCAGCTGAACATCCCGCTAAGCCTTCCGCAACTTCCGGGCTGGGGCGGCGGCGCGGCCTGCGGCGAGTACGAAGACGACCCTGTGCCGTTGCGACTGCATGATTGCAGTCTGGACCTGCAAATAGTCGCGGACCCGCACGGGGTCCTCTGCATCTGTCACCACTATCTGTATAAGGTACGTGTCTGGATGGAAACTTCTTTAACGCCCGGACCTAATAACCAATCCCGATCCATTTTTGCCTATCTCAGATTGAGAAATCAATCCATTTTTCAGTTTATGCGTCCCAATAACATATCCGTGGATGGAAATTTCAATCTTAGAATTCAATCTATCTTTCGGAGGGCCGATCACAGATTACGGATTGCCCTCTGTACGTGAATCGCATTTTGTGCGTCCCAATAACCTATCCGTCGATTTTGACGTTTCGATCGATCGACGAAACAATCCGAAATACCAATCCCTCGACTTTCTAGGATCACAGTAAATATTTTGGGATTACGGGTAATCTATATAATAATTTCGTTCGTGTCTACGGTAGACTCGAACGATATGCACACCAAATGAAAGAGCGTAAAAAAATAGTTGATCTGAGTCGACAACATATGGGCGGAAAATTCGTATTATCGAGCAGCATCGATATAAAAATTATTAAATTCAATAATGGCGTTGCTAAGTAAACATGTCAATGTCATCATTGTTGTGTTAGTGTCACAAGTAATATAATTAATAATAATCTTCTTCTTCTTTTATATTATAAAAAAGGATTGCTGTTCGTTAGTCTTACTAAAACTCGAGAGCGGCTGGACCGATTTGGCTGATTTTTGGTTTTTTATATTCCTAGGGTTCCAGGGAGGTTTCCCTGGTGAGAAAACATGGAAAAAATACGAAAACTTTGGCGGTACGAAGTTTGCCGGGACAGCTAGTAAATAATAAAATCTTAATAACTTTAAGTGGAACTTAAAGTACATCGGCATCTATATATTGACAATCGTAATGTAGTAGGCATTAAATGGTAGTAGGTAAAGCAGTATTTAGCGATACAAATTTTCACTGCGGCCCCACACTAGGCAAGCCTGTATTCTCGGTACCACGCTAAAGTTAAACATAATGGTTCCAATGGCAGGATAGATTTATGAAGTTATAGGTACTTAAAATAAGCACTACACATTATGGATATGGTCGACGACATGCGAAAGAGTGTTGAGATACAAATGGAAATGGGTGGGACACCTGGCGAGGCGGAAACACTGCAGGTGGATCACCTGATCCAAAGTAATTACAGAGTAGCTGGAGAACAGCATAACGGGCAGTGGGCAGAACTTCACCCCAATGTAAATAAATAAGAAATAAGAAAACTGCTTTGAGAAATGCTTTCTTTCTCTCTCTCTCCCCCCCTTTCTCTGTCTCTCTTTCTCTTTTATTCATTCAATGGTGGAATCATTGAATTGGCGGAAGATCCGTGGATGCCGATGGCGAAGGGACCATGGGAGATGGCATTTCGGGAAAAAGGCCTGTGGGCAGCGGTGGGCTGTTGCTGTGGCTCATGATGATGACACATTATGAATATTATCCGCAATCGGCAGGAAATTTCGCCGAAAAAACAGCCGAGTTTCGCACAAAGTGTGTCGCGCCGAGGGTTTCGTACCTTCCACCCCCTTTTGGTGATTGAGTTGAGTATACTTATCAATAGTACCTATACTCAATCACAAAAAAAAAATAACGCGAGCGAGACTGCATGGCCGACGCAAACCTACAACTTTTAGAAGTTATAGGTCAGATGTGGTGGGCATATTAATAGGATCTTTGTGGCACCTTTCGGTCTCTTAAAAAGTGCTTCATGCCTTTTATTTGCAAACCCAAAATACGAGTAAAGACCAAAGTCTTCCACACCACAGCCGCTGGACGATTCCACGTCCTCTCTCCCGCTAGAAGACAGCGCCGAGCTGAAGGAAAGCGGCGTGAACTTCGCGTACTCCGTGACGGTGCTGCATCACGGCTGCGTGGTCCACAGCGTGGTCCCAGACCTGCCGTGGTCGCTGGCCAAAAGCCTACGCCCTTCCTACACCCTCTATGCTGGTAAGTCATCATCATTCAGCCACAGGAAGTCCACTGCTGGGCATAGGCCTCCTCCATGGATTTCCAAAAAGACCGGTTGGAAGCGGCTTGCATCCAGCGTTCTCCTGCCACTTGTATGAGATCGTCTGTCCATCTTGTGCTGGTGAGTACCTACTCTCTAACAACTCTAGGACCATTTGGAAAACCAACTGAAAGACCTCTTGCTGCGATTTGATGTCGGGTGACATCTAGTGCATCCATTTGACGACCTCTGTGGCGTAACGGTTAGCGCATCTGCTTACCATGCGAGAGGTCCCGGGTTCGATCCCCGGCTGGCGAGAAAAAAAACTTCAGTTCTTGGACGTTTACATGTTTGTGACGTCGCTGTTTCTGGTTCCCACGACACAGGGTATCCTAGTGTGAGGCCAGAAGCAATGTATGTAAATGTTTATGTTTATCAAGGATGTTTATGTTATGTTTATATCCGTGAACGCGGATGATAGGCATTGTAAGAAACGGCATTTGAGGGGAAAAGGCCTGTACCCTGAAGATGAATGACTTTGCCGAAGAGATTACAGTGGTTCACAGTGGCACGAAATGCCGTGGTCGCTGGCTAAGAGCCTACATCCGTCTTACACCCTGTAAAGCTGATGAGTACACTCCAATACATCTAGGACTTAGACAACGAACTTATGGACAGATCCTTTAACGCGAATTGACTTTAGACGACGTTTAGTGCAACAGTGGGTAAGAGACTTTGAGAAGTGGCATTTGATGGGAAAAATGTAGCAGTTGACAATGATGATGGGGTGATAATGATGATGATATTTAGTGCCACGAAGAGTTTCACAGCGTGGTTCCTACCTGATGGGGTCACTGGACCCTGTTGAGTAGATTAGTAGATTTATAGATTTGCCTTCGCCCCTCCTATGCACTGTTTCGTGGTGAGTACACTTCAACCAAATCAAATCAAAATTTGTTTATTGAGCGTAACAAAAACTTAACAATATATAAAGTCACTCTGAACCACAAAGAAATTAAAATGGGCTCATGTAATTTTAAAAGGGGCTCATCTAATTGTGTTTGGTATATCGTAGCGTACTGAGTAGCGCACCAGTTTTAAGGTTAATGGATTTAATTTCTGCCTTTAGACATTTTTTGGTCTTTCCCAGCATTTCTGCTGACCATATTAAATATTGAGGAAGACCGATCCATCTTTACATACATGTAGTGGTCAGAAGAAGAAAATAATAAGTGCACAGATTCACACGGACAAAAACTTGTTCTATGCATCTGTCACGTTGGTTTTGAAATGGCGCTTTCGTTCCAGACGACCACCTCCTCGTAAACATTCCCATGCTGTTCACCCACCTATTGGACGTGAGCGTAACACATGAACCCTGCAACCACATCGTACTGCCCAGCGAAGAGACCGACGCTGGGCCAAGCTTGGCGCCAATTCTTGGCTGGGGACCCAACGCCATGGTCGACCTCAATACCTTGGACGTGGTCACGTTAAATGTACCGGAGAAGGATTTGGTCGCGGCTTTCAAGAGTATGTGCTGTGTGGAGAACAAGATGGCGATATTGCATTACTTGCTGCTGCATGATGGGAACTTTGATTTGGCTGAAGAGGTGAGACTACTTTACTCTCTGATTCTTAGATAAGGCTCGCCTTAAGGATGCCTTGGTCAGTGGGACATAGACAGGCTGCGTATGTGAATTCAAAACTTATTTTATGTCAGCCGTGATTATACATACTATATAAAATATTTAATATATCGACGGGTGAAAGGCTCTTTGGTTTAAGCGACAATTTTTAATTTTTTGAGAATCCTAGACGCAGGAAAATCTGCAGATTCAAAATATATTTAATAAATATCTCAATTTAGCCAAAAAATGTCGCTTATACCAAAATAGCCTTTCACCCGTCGTTATACAATATTGTTAATTTTATTTTTTACTACAAAAGAGCAACCTCTCTGCAAGCATTATAATCTCATATGGAAGATTTAGCTTTCAGAGCTAGAAAAAAAAAGATTGCTCTTCTTTATCTGAAATAAACAGTTTAAATTTTAATTTTTTATTTAATATACAGATATAAAATATTTTCATGCTATAATATGGTAGCTATTGTTGTGCAATAGGGTAAATTAAACAATTGGGTATTTGACAGGATGTCAAATGAGTTACTTTTAAAACGGAATTTTGTATGAAAATACTTGCTTGTGACGTCACATTTCAGAGCACATTTCACTCTTTTTATGTTTCATCTATTTAAAAATTGTATTAACTAGTAAATGATTAAAAGAAATACATTTTCCGAATCATTTTGTAATTTTTGTTTTAATCGAGCATCTCAAGTAATTTATTGTTGATAGTGTCAAATACCGTATTTATCACTTCCTCGCCTCTTCCAGCTGATCTCCTGGATGTGCCTGAACCAGCGCGAGGGGCTGGGCTCGTTCCAGCGCGCCATGCAAGAATACTTAGTGGGCGCGGCACACGCATTAACGCGGCGCTCGCTGCCCGCCGCCGCAGTGCCGCTTATGGATCTGCTGCCGTTCACATGCCATCGCAACTTCGCTCAGGTCAAGGTCAGTGGACCCATCACTGTTTGTTTGAATAGGCTATTTGACAGATTTCTGAAAACTATGTCATATTTCTTGTTGGTGTTCATGGAGTCCTCAGAAAGTGGTCATTTTAAATTCTTTCGCGTATTTCTTCTAAAAAAGGCGAACGAAAGTTTACTTTTGAAATAACCCGCCAAAACGCTATCTTGGGCAATATGGCGGCGCACAGGAATTATGACGTCACATGACAGTAAACAAACCGATAAACGTAAGAACAACATGAATGACAAACGCCATTTTTACTGAACTGTGACGTCATCATAGAATCGGCCAATCCAGGCCGTTTTCGATACAATGGCTGCAGATACATAATTATCAAATTTTATCCTGTTTTTTTTAATAATTTTTTTTTTTATTTTAGTTAAAATGCCCTAAGGTGGTTTTAAGACTCATAATTTATACGGATACCTACTATTTTTTTTCAAATAGCCTATTAGTCACACAATAATGAATGAGCTTAGTAATGAAAAGCACCCAATGGGGATGGCACAAGTGCCCGCCGCCGCAGTACCGCTTATGGATCTGCTGCCGTTCACATGCCATCGCAACTTCGCTCAAGTCAAGGTCAGTGGATCAGTGAGTCCGTGACCCAATGAATCAACTAAATGAAGTGTATCAGTGACTCATTAATTCAGCTCCATGGTGGTGCTGGCGCCCAGATTTTCTTTCAATGAGAAATAAAATAGTAGTAATTTCGCTTCCTCCACAGGCATTTCTTAGTTTAATAAATACCTGTGTAATTTCCTTTTTTATCTACAATAAAGTATCTATCTATCTATCCTTATCAAAAGGTCTAAGTAGCAAAACGTCCAACAGCGCAAAACGTCTAATGAGCAGTATGCCTAATACGAAAACGTCCACGTAGCAAAACTGTTAGAGATGGTCTGTATAACAGAACGTCTTTCATGATCATTAATCATAATGATTATGAGTGTACACATTTAAAAGATGACTATTACCTATATAGACGTTGTGCCGTACAAACAATTTGTTAGCCGTTTTACTACATGGACATTTTGCTAATTAGGCATACTGCCCATTAGACGTTTCGCGCTGTTGGACGTTTTCCTACTTAGACCTTTTGCTAAGGAAGCGTCCGACGTGGTGGTCTCCGTGAGCCAAGAGAAGCTGTGGAACAGCTCCGTAGTGGTGCTGGCGCATAGATTTTCTTTCAATGTACAAAAATAGTAGTAATTTCGAGCCCTCACCTTTAGGTCCGCGACGTAGTGGTCTCCGTGAGCCAAGAGAAGCTGTGGAACAGCTCCGTAGTCGTGCTGGCGCCCAGATTCTCTTCAATGTACAAAAATAGTAGTAATTTCGAGCCCTCACCTTTAGGTCCGCGAAGTAGTGGTCTCCGTGAGCCAAGAGAAGCTGTGGAACAGCTCCGTGGTGGTCTCCGTGAGCCAAGAGAAGCTGTGGAACAGCTCCGAAGTCGTGCTGGCGCCCAGATTTTCTTTCAATGAACAAATATAGTAGTAATTTCGAGCCCCCACCTTTAGGTCCGCGACGTAGTAGTCTCCGTGAGCCAAGAGAAGCTGTGGAACAGCTCCGTAGTCGTGCTGGCGCCCAGATTTTCTTTCAATGAACAAATATAGTAGTAATTTCGAGCCCTCGCCTTTAGGTCCGCGACGTAGTGGTCTCCGTGAGCCAAGAGAAGCTGTGGAACAGCTCCGTAGTCGTGCTGGCGCCCAGATTTTCTTTCATTGAACAAATATAGTAGTAATTTCGAGCCCTCACCTTTAGGTCCGCGACGTAGTAGTCTCCGTGAGCCAAGAGAAGCTGTGGAACAGCTCCGTGGTGGTCTCCGTGAGCCAAGAGAAGCTGTGGAACAGCTCCGTAGTCGTGCTTGCGCCCATATTTTCTTTCAATGAACAAATATAGTAGTAATTTCGAGCCTTCGCCTTTAGGTCCGCGACGTAGTGGTCTCCGTGAGCCAAGAGAAGCTGTGGAACAGCTCTGTAGTAGTGCTGGCGCATAGATTTTCTTTCAATGAACAAAAATAGTAGTAATTTCGAGCCCTCACCTTTAGGTCCGCGACGTAGTGGTCTCCGTGAGCCAAGAGAAGCTGTGGAACAGCTCCGTGGTGGTCTCCGTGAGCCAAGAGAAGCTGTGGAACAGCTCCGAAGTCGTGCTGGCGCCCAGATTTTCTTTCAATGAACAAATATAGTAGTAATTTCGAGCCCTCACCTTTAGGTCCGCGACGTAGTAGTCACCGTGAGCCAAGAGAAGCTGTGGAACAGCTCCGAAGTCGTGCTGGCGCCCAGATTTTCTTTCAATGAACAAATATAGTAGTAATTTCGAGCCCTCACCTTTAGGTCCGCGACTTAGTAGTCTCCGTGAGCCAAGAGAAGCTGTGGAACAGCTCCGTAGTCGTGCTGGCGCCCAGATTTTCTTTCAATGAACAAATATAGTAGTAATTTCGAGCCCTCGCCTTTAGGTCCGCAACGTAGTGGTCTCCGTGAGCCAAGAGAAGCTGTGGAACAGCTCCGTAGTCGTTCTGGCGCCCAGATTTTCTTTCATTGAACAAATATAGTAGTAATTTCGAGCCCTCACCTTTAGGTCCGCGACGTAGTAGTCTCCGTGAGCCAAGAAAAGCTGTGGAACAGCTCCGTGGTGGTCTCCGTGAGCCAAAGGAAGCTGTGGAACAGCTCCGTAGTCGTGCTGGCGCCCAAATTTTCTTTCAATGAACAAATATAGTAGTAATTTCGAGCCTTCGCCTTTAGGTCCGCGACGTAGTGGTCTCCGTGAGCCAAGAGAAGCTGTGGAACAGCTCCGTAGTAGTGCTGGCGCATAGATTTTCTTTCAATGAACAAAAATAGTAGTAATTTCGAGCCCTCACCTTTAGGTCCGCGACGTAGTGGTCTCCGTGAGCCAAGAGAAGCTGTGGAATAGCTCCGAAGTCGTGCTGGCGCCCAGATTTTCTTTCAATGAACAAATATAGTAGTAATTTCGAGCCCTCACCTTTAGGTCCGCGACGTAGTAGTCGCCGTGAGCCAAGAGAAGCTGTGGAACAGCTCCGAAGTCGTGCTGGCGCCCAGATTTTCTTTCAATGAACAAATATAGTAGTAATTTCGAGCCCTCACCTTTAGGTCCGCGACTTAGTAGTCTCCGTGAGCCAAGAGAAGCTGTGGAACAGCTCCGTAGTCGTGCTGGCGCCCAGATTTTCTTTCAATGAACAAATATAGTAGTAATTTCGAGCCCTCGCCTTTAGGTCCGCGACGTAGTGGTCTCCGTGAGCCAAGAGAAGCTGTGGAACAGCTCCGTAGTCGTGCTGTCGCCCAGATTTTCTTTCATTGAACAAATATAGTAGTAATTTCGAGCCCTCACCTTTAGGTCCGCGACGTAGTAGTCTCCGTGAGCCAAGAGAAGCTGTGGAACAGCTCCGTGGTGGTCTCCGTGAGCCAAGAGAAGCTGTGGAACAGCTCCGTAGTCGTGCTGGCGCCCATATTTTCTTTCAATGAACAAATATAGTAGTAATTTCGAGCCTTCGCCTTTAGGTCCGCGACGTAGTGGTCTCCGTGAGCCAAGAGAAGCTGTGGAACAGCTCCGTAGTCGTGCTGGCGCCCAGATTTTCTTTCAATGAACAAAAATAGTAGTAATTTCGAGCCCTCACTCTTAGATCCGCGACGTAGTGGTCTCCGTGAGCCAAGAGAAGCTGTGGAACAGCTCCGTAGTCGTGCTGGCGCCCAGATTTTCTTTCAATGAACAAAAATAGTAGTAATTTCGAGCTTTCACCCTTAGGTCCGCGACGTAGTGGTCTCCGTGAGCCAAGAGAAGCTGTGGAACAGCTCCGTAGTGGTGCTGGCGCCCAGACAGCGCGTGTGCCCGTTCGCGGAGGACCTGTGGACGCGGCTGTGGGCCGAGCTCAACCGGCGGCCGGCGGCGCGGTTCGAGCCCTCCAGTGTGCTCGAGAAACTGCGCGTCAGTCTGCACTGCTACCAGGTAAGGGAAGACAGAGTAAAAGGATAGGGGAAAAGGGCGAGTCGCGCTCGCCCCCGAGGCTTCCGTATGTACACCCGGTTTTTCCTGAACTTCTCCATCTTTTCTCGGCCGCAGCCCGAGGCGCTGTCCCGCTGCAGCACGCCGCACTCGCCCCAAGCGGGCGGCCCGCTGGGGCTGGGGCTAGGGCTGGGGGCGGGGCTGGGGGCGGGGCTGGGGCCGGCGCCCCCGCGGCGCGCGTCGCTGGCCGCCGGCGAGGCGCTGCCCTTCCACGAGCTCGACGTCTGCACCGCCAGCAAACAGGAGCACATCGTTGCCGCGGTTAGTCCCTAGCGATAATCTGTGCAAATAAAATTCAAAGTCCTGACTGACTGACTGACTCACTCATCAACGCCCAGCCCAAGCCGTTGGACCTTGCACAGAGGGTCTATACATAATGTAGGCAAGGAATAAGACCGGATTTTTTGAAATTCAATCCCTAAGGGGGCGAAAGGGTTGCCAAAATTTGTATGGGAGGTATAAAGAATGTTGTCTAATTTTCTTGAAACTTAAAATAAATACTCTTCAACACAATTGATTGAACACGTGTTTCGCCGTTTTTCTAAATTTAACCCTTATGGGAGTGAACGGGGTTGCAAAATTTTGAACTAAAGTCCACGCGGGCGGAGTCGCGGGCGAAAGGTAGACTAGCTTTAGCTAGTATAACATAAGAATATTCTCTATTGGGAGTTAACTTGAGACTCGGACGGAATGTGCACCTACATCCGGACAAATGACACTATTTTCGCACAGTACTGCTCGTCTTCCGAGCGAAGTCTTGAGTTGACTCTTGCGAATTGTAGATAAATGTCTATAAGTATTCGTATAGAACTTGTCTTATGCAGTTGTAGGTATAATAATTTTTGTAACCACATGTCATTGTACAATAATTGTACAATATTATTAGTTTTTTACGTAGCCTCTATTATTGTGTCCCATTGCTGGGCAAAGGCCTCCCCTAGTTCAGTCCAAAGTTTTCGGTCCTGGGCCACCTCGGACCACTTCGGCAGGTGTCGGTCGAGATAGTCCCTCCACCGTCTTTTAGGCCGGCCCCGACTTTGATGTCCGTCTTATGGCATTTATTTAATCGGTGGGGAGCATAAATAATTTAAAAAAAAACCGGCCAAAGATACCATCATACAATCTATAAAAACGGTAAAAAAAACACGTATCGCACCTCCAGAACTAAAGTGACCTAATTAAAAATTTGCGTAAAATGAGTTAAGTACTCAGAATGACTCAAAAAGGTAAACTCTTTCATGCCTATATTAAAAACCGACTTTATTTGGTCAGAGAGAGATGGAGGAATATTTCGGTGTGTTTTTTCTTGAGCAACTCGCTCAGAGCGCTGAATACATTTTTATTCATTTCAAATTTTGAGTTAGGTCACTTTAGTTCTGGAGGTGCGGTATGTTGTATGGGAATCCCCCTTAAATATTTGTTTTCTTTTAATTTTATTATATTTTATGTTCAAAGTAAATAATATACCTATGTTAATAACTAATTATTCTGTGAATATTTGAAGCGTCTACATGTTGCCGTTATCAATGTCGGAAAAAAAAAACACTTTTGTTGTATGGGAGCCCACAGACGGACGCACGGATGGACAGCGGAGTCTCAGTTATAGGGTCCGTTTTACCCTTTGGGCTCGGAACTCTAAAAATTTGCCCCCCCTCCCGCACTTTACTAACAAGCGCGCGCGCACAGAACCTGCGCGAG
The DNA here is from genome assembly GCA_947310845.1 of Yponomeuta plumbellus. Classification (NCBI taxonomy): domain Eukaryota; kingdom Metazoa; phylum Arthropoda; class Insecta; order Lepidoptera; family Yponomeutidae; genus Yponomeuta; species Yponomeuta plumbellus. The sequence continues at coordinate 23,291,768 of OX371193.1, read as the reverse complement.
GTGTCGGTACACCTGATGCGCGGGGGCGCGCCGGGTGGCGGCGGCGGCGGCGGCGGGGGGGGCGGGGGAGGTGCGCACGCGCACGCGGCCGGCACGCGCTGGGTCGCCGCGCAGCTGGAGGCGGCGCGCGCGCTGTGCCGTGCGCTGTGCCGCCCCGTCGCCGCGCTGCCCGCCGGCCCAGCCGCGCTCAGAGGATTCGCCTTTATGTACGGGGGAGAACAGTTACTTTTGTGTGCTGTGTTTCGTTGGTTTTTTTGTGGCGTTTCTTTTTTAATGTTGTGCTTTTCTCTGCATCCTTTAACAAATATAGTTGATTTGGCGTCCATTTTGTTTTCTCTTTTTCGTTGCAGCTAGAATACTAATCTCGGCACGTAGAGTTGAATACACTTGAACATAAAAAGTGAAAGAATTTCTTCAGTTTTTTTACTAAATTAAATTACCTAAAGCGTTTCGCTTTGTGCTACTTTTTAAAGTCTACAATTTCATCGGCTTGTGCTCTCTTCATATAGTTCTATGTATAGTAATAGTACCTAAGTAACAGGTCCGGCATTGTGCTGACCGGTCACACTGGACGCGGCGCGCTACCTAATGGTTAATTGTACAAATTTACCTAAGAGTTAATTTTGTGTGGTGCTATGTTTCGTTTGTTTTTTTTGTGACGTTCTTTTTTAATTTTGTTCTTTTCTCTGCATCTTTATACAAAATATAGTTCATTTGGCGTCCATTTTGTTTTCTCATTTTAGTCTCCTTCTCATTGCACTTACATAAAAGTGAAAGAATTTCTTCAGTTTTTTTACCTAGTAAAAATACCTAAAAGGTTTCGCTTTTTTCTGCTTTTTATAATTCGGAATTTGGTTTGCTTGTGCTTTCTATAAGTAAATTCTATGGTAAGTTTGTAATAAAGTAGTAAAAAAAAGAATAAGTTCATTTAGCTCTTTGTTGTCTTTGTCTTTCATAGAGTAACGTTTCAAACGGTTTGCTTTGTGCTTCTTTAAGGTTTGTAGTGTAGCACATCCTAGTGGGCCGCTGAGAGGAGGCCTTTATGTACGGGGGATAACAGTCGTTGTGTTTTGTTTTTTTGCTTCGTTGTTCATCTTTGGTGTGTTGTGTTTTGTTGCTCTCGTGTTTGTTTTCTTGCTCTCGATTCCCAATGAGGGCCGCTACATGGCCTAAGGCCCTTTTTCCACTACTCCGGTCCGGCGTCGGAACCGAAATCAGTCATTAAGGAAAATATCGGAAGGCCGGATTATGCTTCTCCACTTCATCCGACTATAATCGACAATGGACGTCACGTCGTGCTTTATTAAAATTCCTCGGTTTTTCTATCAGAGCACGTTTTCCACATATACTATTAATGTAAATAAATCGTATGGGAACATTTTTGGGTTGTATGTGCGGTGCAAAAACGTGTATTGTTTCGGACCGACGAAACATTGTTCCGACCTAGCAAATTATCGCATCGTTAAAAACCGGATGCCGGAGTAGTGGAGAAGCTTATTAGTACTGTTATGAGTTTCTAAATCGGATCGGTTATTAACGTTTGCCGGATCGGAGCAGTGGAGAAAACTAGTCTTGATCTTAGGGTCTAGCCCTAAGTCTTGGTGTTTTCCCATGTTTGTAATATCCTTGCCTGGTTCCCATAGCACAGGATATCCTAGCTTGGGACTGTTGGGACTGTCTGTTGTTGTGTTCTGTTCTGTTTCGTTGTTCATGTTTGGCGTGTTGTTTTCTGTTGCTCTTTTGTTTATTAGTATTTTAGGTGCTTGTCTAAACAAGTTTAAGTCAATGTTATGTGTGTGGTGCCGGTGTGATGTTAACAGAAGTGATTCGCATTACGGGGGTGAACATTTTGTTTAAAAATTACTTATAAATTACGAGTAACAGTAAACACCAAATCCTTACAGAACTAAAGACAAGCTATCCACAACCATCTCTCTAACATTATTACATTCGTTCATCAAACGTTTTATTCCTTTGACTTGGTTGCTATTTGGTTTCTGTTTTGAAATTAGAATTAGCGGGTCAGTGTTGTGTGCTGTACTTTTTCGTTGCTCTTCCATTTTATAGCTACGTGATGTTAATTCAAAGGTGAAACGTGAAGTTTACCCTTTCTTTTCCCAATTGCAGTGACGACCTCGACCCGACGCACGCTCTGATCGTGTTCAAAGTACTGGAGCAATACTACCTGGCGGTGGACAGCGTAGCGTTTCCCCTGCCTCAGGGGTTCGCTTCCTTCTTCACCTACTTGGCATACAGGGCACTTCCGCATCAGCAGTTCTCTCAATACGTGCACAGGAATGTTCTGGAGCTGCATATCGACGTGCTGAAGGTTATAATAACTGGTAAGTGAGCTGGACGGAGTTATCATTCTATCTCTTTTGCATTCAACATAAACATTTACATACAGGCACATGATGTCCTCCACATCGATTCCGTTGATGGCGACACCTTGGCAATTATAAATTTAGACCCGAGCATGCGCACGGATGTGAGATGCAAATCCGTAATCCGAAATCTGTTTAATTAACAGCGCCTTTCACGCCCTCGTGAAAAGATTCGTGAAAGGATTGTTTCGTCTTAGAACTAAGACTGTTTTGCCTTCGTAGTACATCGTGAAAGGATTGTTTCGTCTTAGAACTAAGACTGTTTTGCCTTCGTAGTACATCGTGAAAGGATTGTTTCGTCTTAGAACTAAGACTGTTTTGCCTTCTTAGTACATCGTGAAAGGATTGTTTCGTCTTAAAAGTAAGACTTTTGCCTTCGTTCCAAGGTAAAGACGACTCGCCGAAGTCCGTGGAGCGCAAGCTGCGGCTGCTGCAATTGGCGGGCGCGGGGCGCGCGCGGCGCTCGCTGGCCGCGTGGCCGCACCGCGCCGCCACGCTGCTGCGCGCGCGCGACCACGCCGCCACGCTGCTCAGCGGCGAGCCGCGCCGCCCCACCCGCCCGCTGCACAAGCCGCGCCCGCCGCGCGCCGCCGGTACGTACTGTGCACTGCCACGCCCGCCGCGTGCCGCCGGCACGTACTGTGCACTGCCACGCCGCCACGGTATAATCTGTCAAGAAAATGTAGACATTAAAGAGTTCGGTTTTGCTCGGACTTTTTGTCTGCATTTGTTAATAGATTGCACTTACAAGCATTATATAAATTAAAAACTTGAGCTTTTACATAAATTAAGGTAATGTGCTTCAATAGAGGTTCGATAGGAAATGTTTAGGTTTTTCAATAAAACAATTAGTTAACTGTCACTTCCGGTTTCTAGTATTTTTTGACAAACTGTACGTACTGTGCACTGCCACGCCCGCCGCGCGCCGCCGGTACGTACTGTCACAGAGTACATAATAGTACAGGTACAGAGTGCTTATACTGAGTTTTTTCACTCACTTTCGATAGCGAGAGCGTTTGCAATTTGTATAGGAGTGACAAAGCGCGCCACCTAGTTGTCTCTTTGTCACTCCTATACGAATTGCAAACGCTCTCGCTATCGAAAGTGAAATGAAAAAACTCAGTATAAGCACTCTGAAGATTCACTCCGCAGAATCAATTAAAGAAAAAGGGACTCTAGCACAATTAATACAATTAGGTGCCATTCAGATCGCACGGCGCTGAAAAAGCTACGTTATATTCACCTACATATTGCCTCTCTTTCTACCGGGTAACTCTTACCTCTTCTGGCGCCGAAATTCCTACCTATTTGCCACTCCGGAGTGGTCGCCGCATGTACTTACGCGTTCGATACCGACACCGTAGTGAAACAGGCCTGCTGCTACTATCAACCCATTATGTCCCACCGAAGGGCACGGGTCTCTTCCCTGAGGAAGGTATAGGCCATACTCCACTACGGGGGCCGAGACCGGGTGGAGGCTTGTAAGACTAGTGGCTGGTCTTACTGTCAGAAGTTTTCAAGCCGCCCTAAGGCCGCTGACTTGGCTTAACGACTGCTATCTATCGACGGCAGCCGGCACCGACTGCTTAACGTGCCTTGCAAAGTACGGTTAGTCATAGACGGAGACGGTCCCCCATCCATGAACCGTCTATGAGTAACGCTAGTGGTATTTTTCGCTGCACAAGCTGCGGCCGCCGCGCGCCGCCGGTACGCACTATCTACACTGCTAGCGGCCGGAAGACAGATCCTGTGTTAATGACGTACTGCTCATGCTCACAGACGTACAGGGAACAGTTTGGAAATAATCACAAAATGACGGGGTTAAAAAATAAAATGTATCACGTCATAATGGGTCATAGATAGACCGAGCACCGTGCGCCCCGCAACTTTGTAGGTGGAAGACTAGGGAGCGAGCCCCCTCCGCGCTTATCCACGACAACACCCACCCGCTCCGAGCGTCACTATCCGCGGCTCTCGGCTTGCGGCCTAGCTAGACACTTAGTTGGGACTTGTCGTGTGGGAACAGACATTGTCTCAGCCTGGGCGAATCTTGGCCTTCGGCCTCGCCGCGGCGAATTCTCTCGTGCCCGTTTCACTATGCTCGGCCTTCGGCCTCGCAAATGTATGCCATCTGGCTTTTGCACCGTTACTTGGGCATGAGAACATTGTATGGTATGGTCTTGGCCTTTGGTCTCGGCCTAAACGGAGCTCGGCCTTGGGCCGTTTGGTTCCTCCTGTTAGCATCGCAGTGCTCGGCCTTCGGCCTCGCAACTTTGCCCTATCTAACTTTTATGTAGATCAATATTTTTTGGTACTAATATTTCCATACCCTCATTTACCTAAGTAAGGTATCAGTAACACGATGCCTTGTAAAGCTTATCTCCACATTACAACTCTCTTTTGTGTGGCACCTTTAATTTCGCTGCGCCGCCTTGAGATCGAGCACCGCGCTGCTCAGCGTTGTTTGACACACGATGAACTATCAACTCAGAATGCATTGTTCCGGACACCTAGGGAAGGAGCGAGTCTCTAAAACACAGTAATGTGTTAATTTAGTTTGGGGTTCAGAGTTACTGTATATATTGTTAAGTTTTGCACTGCTCAATAAAACAATTTTGATTTTTTTTTTGAATGGTCGTTTCAATGACACCATTGATATTGTGTTCTAACCAATCACATTCCAATAGGATAGCCCGTGCAACTTGATTCGACGCCTTGCCTCGATTCGATCTTTCCAATGCTGGATATAAACAGTCAAGTACGAGTCTTATATTATTTCAACAGATACTATGTTTCACAGGCATGGCGGCGCTCCCGTCCGGCGAGCGGATCTCTCCTCTCGACACTTTTCTGGACCTGCTAACGGCGAAGGCCAGTCTCAACGAGTTGGACTTCAACCTCATTATTGAGGCCACCATGGCCTCCATGCAGGCCGAGACTGGGGCTTGAGCTAGCTCTAGGCTGGCTTTGTCACTGGCTGTATTAATGTCTAAACGCCACCGAGACGATCCAAGTGAACCATTGATTGATTACTCCCTCCACGAAATGAACCCTTCAAGTTTTGCGTTCAAACCACTATGGTCCTTTCTCCACCGCTTCGGTCCGGCGTCGGAACCGGAATCAGTCATGAGAAAAATATCGGATGCCGGATTATGCTTCTCCACTTCATCCGACTATAATCGGCAATGAACGTGACGCAGTGCTTTATTAAAATTCCTCGGTTTTTCTATTCGAGGCAGGGGACGTTTTCCACACATTCTATTAATTCTAATTAAATAGTATGGGAACATTTTTGGGTTGTATGCGCGGTGCAAAAACGTGTATTGTTTTTGTATGTCGATCACTTCGGACCGGTAAAATACCGTTCCGATCCAGCAAATTATCGGGCCGTTAAAAACCGGATGCCGGAGTAGTGGAGAAGCTTATTAATATTCTTGTGTGTTTCTAAATCGGATCGGTAATTAACGTTTGCTGGACCGAAGCAGTGGAGAAAAACCCTAACTCATTTCAAACTCATTATTGAGGCCACCATTGCCTTCATGCAGGCTGAGACTGGGGATTGAGCTAGCTCTAGGCTGGCTTTATCACTGGCCATATTAATATCGAAAGGCTACCGCGACGATTAAAGTGTCCCACATATCGACGATGGTTTTTCAGAAACTAGTATAAATCAGTATAATGCGTAACTTGGCTGAAATGAATAAAAATTCAATCGTGTCGATGCCACCTCGTTTTTAACTTAACTTACGGGTAAACTTCAACGTCTCGGATGCACTTTACACTGTTTTTAAGTGAAACATGCTGGACAAGATCGCTTATTTAGTGATCGTAATAAAATGAGTATACTTTATGAATGTGGTCTGAGGATTATCTATATATTTCTTATTTTGTGCCAAGTTTATGATTGAGAAAAGGTGATTGAAATACTAATAATAATAACTTACACTCGACACAATCACTTGACCTGGTCCCAAACTAGAACACCCTGTGCAGTACAATGGTCCGATAGTACTGTGGTGTTCCCGAGTTGATTGTCCGTAATTTAATTATACATGAACCCCTTACATCTTATTTATGAAAACTTACTACGATAATATTTTTTTTTAACTAGTGCGAGCCAGATAGCATTCTTCTTGTAAGTGTTCAGAATTGCTCATAATGATTTCTAAGGTAGAAATACCCTGCTGCATACTGCAACAGAATTTCTCTCAATCACAGAATGCTTTACTATTACCGAAAGCCAATTAATTAACTCGCCTGAGGATGTTTTTGGTCTGTGATCTTGATACATTCCATATCAATGATTTTTCCAAAGCACAAATTGTATATACCTTTGCATCTGACTTTGTATGCATGAGTGTAGGCGCGGTGGGGCGATTGCCCCACCCAGCATGGGGAGCATGACGACCCTAGTCACGCATTTTGAATGTAGTGATGGGCGGGCGAATGTTCTTGCTTGAACTTAAGCCCGAGTAATTTATACACTTCAATAAGTTCAGTTACGAAGCGAGACAACGTAAGTTAACTCGCTACTATAGGAGTGCATTATTGAAGTGCAAATCGGGCTTTACATAAGTATACCTACCTTTTTGATAATGATACTAAAATGGGGTAGAATAGTGACTATAATTTATTAATCATATATCACTTATCATATAAAATTTTAAACGTTCCGCGTTTAGTCGCAAATTTTACACTTTGATACCTACGTATCATAAATCAAAATGTACGAAATATTACAAAAAAATGCAAGTTTAAGAAATGCTAATAAATTAGATAATAAACTAGATAGCTCATGTTTATGTGTTACTAAAGTTACGCGAAATCCGATACAGCATAATAGAATCCACTTGTAATAAACAAAAGTTAACATTTGTAATTTTTTCATTTAAATGAACTGCGTCAAGTGCCAAGGATATTGTATACAGGGTGTCCCAAAACTCGACGTCAACCCGGAGCCGGGTGAAAAGGCAAGTCAAGCTGGTTGTCAGAAAAATATAAAAAAAATCTAAGTTGTATGATTACAAAATTATAGGCATTTTTTTTAAAATCGCAAAATTACACACCCTGTGACAGTCTTTTTACTCCTGTTGCCACAAATCTTTACTTTTTCCAATTATTTTTTTGCTGTGTAACCCTGAATAATGCTTCTCTAAACTGTAATCAAAATTTTGAAACCAGCTGCTCTAGCTTGCATAAAAAATAGGACTTATTTCCTAGAAAAACTTTCAAAATAAAAAATTGCCTAGTTTTAACTGACTGTATTGAAAAAAAAATGTACTACGCGAGTTTGGCAAGTTATGTCAAAAGTTGGCGCATTTAGTAAAGATTCCAAAATGGTATAATACTTGGTAAATTGTAGCTGATAAAATGGATAAAAAATTTTTTTTCCTGTAAAACCCAGTTTTTAACAAATTTTTCTTACTTGGTGAAAATGGCAAAACTTATTGCTTTTTACATTGGAGCCGATTCCAATGCACACACTGATTAAATTTAACTTAATTGTACCTGTGCTTGTCTATCATAAACCGATTGAAAAAACAGATTGTCCACTAAATTTAGTTTAGTTCTCTTTGTGTGTGGTATGAAATAGGCACCATTTTTTTGTATAAGTTTAAATTTTAATTGACACAAAATTTTTAATACTAATGTTTATTTATTAAATTTACAATAATTTTTAAAATTTTTCATGAATGTACCAATACAACTATTTTTAGTACAACAAATGTTCAAAATGTCTTCCTTCGGCGGCAATACAAGCCCGACATCTCTTTAAAAATGATCGAGCTATCTTTCGAGCGAATCGTCCATTATTTACGAATTCAGCTGCTTCTGCTATTCTTTGCCGTAGTTCAAATTCACTTTCAATTGGCTTTGAATACACTTTTTCTTTGACTGCTCCCCAGTAAAAAAAGTCTAATGGATTCAAGTCCGGTGAACGGGCCGGGCCGGCCACGAGATTGGGCCAGACCGTCCGATCCATCTCCCGGGAAACTCTTCATCGAGATATTGTCGAACGGAGCGAGCATAGTGTGCTGGGTACCCATCTTGCTGGAACCACATTTCTCTGTAAAGGTTTAACGGCACGTCTTCTAGTAAACTTGGTAGATGGTTCTGTAGAAAGTCCAAGTAGACGAGTTCAACGCATCAGGCAACTCAAAAGGACCAATTATTTGACCATTTAAAATTCCGGTCCACATGTTTACTTTGAATCAGTACGGGACCGATCCTGCCTCGTTAGATGAGGGTTTTCTACATGCCATTCATGCAAGTTATGCATGTTCATGTAGCCGTCCTTGTTGAATGTCGATTCATCAGACCATAAAATTTTCGTTAAGAAAAGCGGGTCATCCCTGTACCTCTCCAATATTGTCCGGGAAAAATTTACTCGATTTTGGTAGTCCCCGGGTAGTAACGTCTGTACTCGCTGTACGTGGTATGGGTGTATGTAATTCATGTCTTTTTAAAATACGATGGGCTGTACTTTGCACTCCGGTGGTTATTTCAATAGCCCTAACTGAAGTGCTTGGGTATTCTTCGACAGCTTCTAGCACCTCGTCTTCCATCGGGTTGGCGGGTCTTCCTCCACCATGCTCTTGATTTGGGAGGTGGCCCTCTGAGAAGAGTAAACGATGCACATTCGTAAACACTCGATGATCAGGGTAACGAGCAGCGTTTGGGTACCTTTCACGGTAAAGTTTGGCGGCAGCACTGGCATTACACCTGCATTCACCATAAATAAGGTGCATATTAGCGTATTCGCGAGTGGTATACGCAGACATCTTGGCACTAGTCACACGATAGTCCAGGAGAAAGCAAAGGTCGTCGTTGAGGGAAAATAAACAGTTCGGATCCAAATCACAAGCAATCACAAGTCCATAAACGAAGCCAAAAGTAGTTAGTACGAAATCAACACAAACGAATACGAAAACAAGTGCAGTAAACGAAGGAGCGTAACGTACTGATTTGTGATTGTGATGTGTGAGTACAAAAGCGAATACCTGGTGTCACTCTGTCTCGCTCGCACTTAGTAAGATGACTCTCTCCGTTTCAGTCACTTTAGCGTCCATACCTATCTCGCTCGCACTTGATAAGGTGACTCTTTCCGTCTTAGTCACTTAAGCGTCAATACCTATCTCGCTTATACTTCTTAGAATGCCTGATTCATCTCAAGCTACAATTTACGACTCTTTGGAAAATCTTGCGCCCATTAGAATAATTTTTAACCAAGTAAGAAAAATTTGTTAAAAACTGGGTTTTACAGGATTTTTTTTTTATCCATGTTATCAGCTACAATTTACCAAGTATTATACCATTTTGGAATCTTTACTAAATGCGCCAACTTTTGACATAACTTGCCAAACTCGCGTAGTACATTTTTTTTTCAATACAGTCAGTTAAAACTAGGCAATTTTTTATTTTGAAAGTTTTTCTAGGAAATAAGTCCTATTTTTTATGCAAGCTAGAGCAGCTGGTTTCAAAATTTTGATTACAGTTTAGAGAAGCATTATTCAGGGTTACACAGCAAAAAAAATAATTGGAAAAAGTAAAGATTTGTGGCAACAGGAGTAAAAAGACTGTCACAGGGTGTGTAATTTTGCGATTTTAAAAAAAATGCCTATAATTTTGTAATCATACAACTTAGATTTTTTTTTATATTTTTCTGACAACCAGCTTGACTTGCCTTTTCACCCGTATAATAAATAATAAAATTGAGAATTTAAAGTTTGCTTGCTATGATACTGAAGAATTTGGATGATGATGTGGGATGTTCATATTACTACAGTGCAATATTAATTTAAGTTCAATAGAGGCTTTTTAAATCAAACATGTTTTTTTGCACACCATTATTTATTAAAACAAAAACATATGAACTAATCAGCAGACTTCAGCCTTTTCTGCATTTTTCCTGTATATTTATTAGACTTTCGGAACTTGAGATTATCAGAATTAAGTTAAAGTTGTGCTGATTAGTTGTAAAATGGATTATAAGTAACCCAATGGGCCCTCTGTTGCGCCTTATCACTTTGATGGGATGTAAACAGTGACTTGTACACCTCACTGCTTTGCGGGTCTGTGGCGACACTGTAGTCTTTCTTTGTCTTCTTATATGATGGATCTTGTACTAGATCATTTGAGATAGCACGCTTGGTGGAGCCAAAGTGACCGCGTCCTTGCTTTAGGGGGTTAAACTTTGGTAAAGATAAAGGAATGGTGTCAGTGATTTCTTTTTTAGTAGCGTTACTGGCATTTGGGGCACCGTCACATTCCTGCTTTATATCTTTTTCTTCTTTTATCTCTGTAAGGCAGGACTCTGTGGAGGTTGTAGCAGTAGGGTTTGATGTCACTGTACATTCAGCTTTAACCTTCTCAGTTTTGTCAGCTTTCGATTTTTTGCTGGATTTTCGACTAGCAACACGAATATCCATCTTTTCTTGGAGAATGCCGATATCCTCATCAGTACCGTTAAGGACTATTACATCATTGTCTGTGAAGGGTTTCTGGCACTGAGGACAAAGATATAATATTGTTATTAGCATGACAAGAAATAAACATTGCTCTCACTGAAATGAAAATAAACAGAATAGGTTTATTGTGAGCCACATGCACACAAACTTTTCTGGTTGTGCATTGTCTACTGAAATTTTCATAAATTATAACAATGAAAGACCAAAAAGTATTACCATATGGCAAATGTTCTGCTTGACCTCTTTGAGTGCCCTCTCAGCCAAGACGCAGCCACAGCTCCACAGGAAGATAAACCGGAACTTTCCACTCATCTCGAGACCGCTGATGGGACAGATGTACGGAGCACTGCCATCACCAACCGTCCCCTCTGTGTGCTCAGAGTCTTTAAATGCTGGGTTCTTCATCAGCTGAAGGTCTTTGATGTCCTGTAATTAGAGAAAGGTGCTGCAGTTGTTTCCTCTGAATTTCTCTGTTTCAGTAAAACTGATACAAGATTTTTTATATGTATTAGAATGCTGCCTGAGTGATCTTAAACAAAAGCAACATATGGCGCATTCAGTCCATGGATGGTTCACCGTCTATGACTAATGCTAGTGGCATTTTTCCGAGTGGTTTCGTGCTTCGCAAGGCACGTTAAGCAGTTGGTGACGGCTGCCGTCGATAGATGGCAGTCGTAAAGCCAAGTCAGAGGCCTCAGGGCGGCTTGAAAACAGTAAGACCAGCCACTAGTCTTACAAACCTCAACCAATGCAGACTTGGCCCCCGTGGTGGAGTATGGCCTATACCTTCCTCAGGGAACAGACTTGTGGTGCCCCTTGGTGGGGACATGGGTTGATGATGAAAGTAATTAGAATCTAATAATTAGATAATGCATGTCTCATACTAATTACCTTCATGCTCTTAATGTGGTTGATAGACTCCGGTTTAGTGTCTTTATCCAACAGTGCTTCCAAGACCGAACTTTTGCTGTAAAGTCTGCCTAAACCACAGGCGACCACTGGGGCTTGCAGCTTTTGCTGCGATAACGCACAGTTACGCCATTTGAAGGATCGCTCTGCGTCTTTGTCTTTCTGGAATGGAAATTGCCATGAGAGATTAGTTGACGGAGGTTACATACACATTACCTGTTGACTATTCTAATGACAGGTGATACATACCTGTTCGGGTTTCTTTTTCATGCGAACAAGCTCATCACGCCGCGGGATGGTACCACCATCACAACCCATCGTAGAGAGGAGTCGAAGAGAGAACAGCAAAAAACAGGTAAGAAATCGATCGTATATTTTGTTGTGAAAGAAGAATAGATGATGAATGAATGACGTCACAGACACTCACTCACTGTTCACACACCAACTCTGTGGTCACAACGTTTGTTGCGTTTCGTTTCATTCAACAAGGGTGGTTATTCTGAGGATGGATGACTGGCTGAACGGTGACTTCGGTGATCCGTGAGATCATTTTAACTTTAATCCTCAGTTTTAATCAACGCGTCACGAACGCATTCGTTTCACAGTAATTTTTAGGTACATATCTTGTAGAAAAGAAGCGCATTGCGTCGCTTAGGTCAACTAAAAAATAAGGTTTATTACTGGAATGCGCGCAGGATCGGCGAAGTAGATGGTTGGTCGTTGAGCAATCATCTACGTCTAAGCGTACCTACTGTCACACGCAGGCTGACGCAGGCAATGTCAGTGGTCTCTAGATAGTCTGTGCAATCAAAACAAACTGTCATTCATCACATCACTCTAGGTAATGTACTCTGTGCCAGTGTGACCAGATTTAGCAGAATTCTGCGATTTTAGCAGAATACGACCTCCAATTTACAGCTTAGCAGATTATGTCACAGAAAGAAAAAAGCAGTTTTTAGCAGAATTTAAAAAAAATAGCATAATATTAGCATGATGCTAAATTAATTTGTTATCTTGAATGTTTATGAAAAAAAAGTATACATCGACCACTTTTAATTTGTACTAATTTTTTTTCTTTCAAACTGGTAATATTATTTTGGCAATCCTCATATTTATTATGCTAATGAAAACAAGTCTTGGTTTTGCTTGCGAGTTGTATGAATGTAGAGTATTTGTTTGTACTATACAATGCGCATGCGAAAACAAGTATGGGGATTTCTAGATGTAGCCACATTTTGGCTACATCTAGCAGATTTCCAACGTGTTTAGCTACAAATAGACGGTGTTAGCCACTTAGCAATATTTAGAAATAAGTTTCTTGATTGTAATTAAAGTACATGGGAACCAACCCCTGATAGAATAAATAGAAGGCAAATCGGTCGACCATGTCTATTAATGCCCATTTTGGGGGTTTTCTGATAGTTAAAATTTTTACGCAGCTCGAACCGACCGAATACATAATACTGAGTGTTGATTTGTACAGTTTCGTCCGATTCAGGGGTGCTTATTTACATGATACCGAAGCAAAAAATATATAAAAGAACTATTTTTTGTGAAAATCACCTAATAATCATAAAGTTATGTGGCTTTGCTTCTATTGTTTATACTTGATGGGTCCGGCGGCGGTTTTGCGGGGCGGGCCGGGAGTGTGCGCCCACGCGCTCGCCACCGGCTCTGCAAAACCGGTGATTTTAGGTGATTTTCACTAAAACAAAATATTATTTTAAATTTTTTTTTCAGTATCATGTAAATAACCACCCCTGAGTCGGACGAAACTGAACAAATCAACACCCTGTATAAATTAAAAACTTGAGCTATTACATAAAATAACGTATTGTGCTTCAATAAATATAGTAAATGTTTTGACTTTTTAATAAAACAAATAGTAAACTTACACGTCCAGTTTCTGGTATTTTTGGAAATTCGCAAAATTCGGCTGCTCCATATAAAAATATTGATAAAACTAAATGCACAAACCATTTTTTTAATAAATTTATTAGGGCTTGTTACTGTATTTTCCAAAATAGCAGATTTTTCGCAGCTCTTTAAAAAAGTTTAGCAGATTTTGACCAAGTGGCTAGCATAATAACCAATTTAAATCTGGTCACACTGTCTGTGACATCACTCATCATCGAGTCGTGCGTTTCTTCCGTGTCTTCGGATATTTCAGTCGGCGACTTATTTAGTGAAAAGTGAAGACTATTATTGGAAAACCTAAATACATAATATTATTTTATTATGCCCGAAGTCGAGATTACAGACAGAAGAGTGCCTGAAAATGGATTGGACGTTGACAGTGAGTCCCAAAACAGTTTCGGGGACGAATCCGATGGTGGTGTACAAGAAAAAACTGTAAATATTAAGAAAACCAAGAAGCGTGGTATCATTTATTTATCCACAATCCCTCCTTACATGAACGTCGCTAAAATCCGAGAGATATTCAGTGAGTTTGGCGATGTCGGACGCATTTACCTTCAGCTAAGTGGAAGTGAGTATTTTTAGAGGTTATAAACGCAAGTCTGTTTAACAGCGCGCTAACTTAAACTGCTTTCATTTCAGAGCCTGGTGAGAGACGGAAACGTGTACCTAACCAATTCACAGAAGGCTGGGTTGAATTTGAGAAGAAGAAAGTAGCCAAATTAGTCGCTAGCAAATTGAACAATACTAAGATCGGCACACGAAAAAGGTCTCGCTACTATGACATGATTTGGAACATAAAGTACATTCCGCGATTCAAATGGGTGCATTTGAGCGAACGACTAGCTTACGAGCGGGCAGCGATGAAACAGAGACTCAGGGCTGAGATTTCTCAAGCTAAGAAAGAAGCGCACTACTTGCAGACGAATGTAGAGAGGAGCAAGAAACTTAAAAAGAAAAAAGATGCAGCTGATTAATTTCTATTACAAATATGGAAGCTTGTGGCTTTGGCATATATAGGGTTATTTTTGAGCAAGAGCGCCAAGAGCCTAGAGTGGGATGGCACAATATTTAACACTTTTCCCGCCGAGGACTCGGCTCCCGAGTTCTCTAGAATGCTTCTCGCACGCCGACGACTCGGCTCCCGAGTCCAGTACATCCATAGGTGTAGGCGACTTTTGGCCATGCCGCAGCACCCGGCTACCGAGTTCTATAAGATTTCTATGCTCAGGGTTGTAATTTTTTGTCGAAATCTAAGTATTACTTTCGTTCGAGTATTACCTACTACCATATTTTTTTACATGTTTTTGGTAAATAATCGTATCCGTATCATATTCACATGCGAAAAACATTTAGAACGTTATGGTAAAAGTGTGTTCGGTCGGTTAGATACGGGCACGAAAACGTCGCTTTGGCGCGCAGTATTCTTACTCCTTTGATAAGGTTGGCGGCATCCTTTGATCGCGGCAAGAGCCAAGGCGGCATTTTCAAAGGCGACATTGTCTAACGGAACGCACTAGTGAACAAGTGAATAGAGTCATACGTACCGACAAGTCATAAATTAAAAAAAACCGTACCACGAGGACCATCAGGTAGGGGTAATTAATGTGAGGAAAATATTTTTATTTGTTTGTTTTTTTGACAACCCTGTGACGTCACGACCCAGCAGCCGAGTCGGCGGCTTGGCTCTAGTGCACCCGGCTCCCGAGTGCTCGGCGTAGATGTCTAGTTCCATTTGTTTGACAACCCTGTGTGACGTCACGACCCGGCAGCCGAGTCGGCGGCTTGGCTCTAAGTGAACCCGGCTCCCGAGTGCTCGGCGTAGATGTCCAGTTCGCACGCATTCTATGAAATGCACCCGGCTCCCGAGTCCTATGGCATTCTTTCGTGGAATGCCTTATAATGTTTAGATATTTGGGTAGCAGAGAAAGTGTTAAATTCAAAATTAACCAGATTTTTCCCTCAGCCATTTTAAAATCACTATTAAAACTTGGTTCTATCTAATAGATTGTTTTATTTAAAGTATAATTTTACCCAGCTTACCACTGGTATACAAACATTGGTTTGCGCCATTCTGGATTTTTATGTGTTTTTTAAATTAGATAGTACTGCTGCCAGTTGCACCAATTTGTATGTATGTGTATATTAGTTCGTCTGAGAATGGGCCTCGGGCAAAACAATATTTGCGGAGTCAGCTAGCTGATATTAAAATTAAGTAATAACACCCTCTGGTCCAAACTCTCATGGTTTTCTAAGTTTCTCCGATTGAGCTGCCTGCCACCCACATACAGCAACACCATGCCACTGTAGACATGTCGTCAGAACAGGTTCACACTGATATTGAGTGCAATTATTAAATAAAACATCCATGACTTATAACAATTTACCTAGCCTTGAGCATAAAGTAGAGTATTAGTTTGATTGGATAACATGTCAATATGAAATTCTGTTCAGAATATTCAATCTAAAAACTAGTAGTGAAGTACTCCTCTTTTTGCCATATTATTATGATGGTAATATCAATTTTGTTCGAGTAGGTCTAAGGCAGCAACAGCATCTGCTAACTGCGTAATACCACCGACCGACACATCAACCGAAATGCTCTTTGCCTGCGATAATGCTCTCCACTCGCATCCTTTGCTTTGACGTCAGCGGGTCCGGTGTAAGCTTATTAACGTAGCGTCGCGGCGGGATCTTGTGTGACAGGATGCCTTGGGAGAACTCGCGGTGCACTCTGACGCCGTCGAGGGCGTTAGGCTGCAGGCGCTCGAACATGTGGAGCTCGCGCATGAATTGCTTGTGCTGGGTGACTGTGGACCTATGGTAGCGATGGCGGCAGACGACGCGGCTAGAAGGGGATTTTTGTGTTATTAATACTTTGACGACCTCTGTGCCGCAGTGGTTAGCGTATCTGCCTACCATGCGAGAGGTCCCGGGTTCGAATCCCAGCTGGGGATAAAAAAAAGAAACCCAGGTCTTGATGTTTATATGTTTGTGACGTCGCTGTTTCTGGTTCCCACGACACAGGGTATCCTAGTCTGGGCAAAGAAGCAATGTATGCACAAAAGAAGCTAATGGCATTTTCTACCAGTCAACCTGCATGAGGATGAGCAGGGGAAAAAATATCACTACTCTAGACCATAATATAAAGGTATTTGCCACGAGTGTTTAATTTTTATTTTGTGAGTTGAGCAGTGCCTTTTGGTAGTTGTAAATATTTTCTAGCCATTAGTAACTGGACTTTCGATTGAATTCTGATAAGGTTCTATTAGAACCAGTTAAGTAGGCCTATTACATATGCTTGTCTAGTCTAATATGGCCGTTAGGTAAGCTGTGGCTATAGGTTGGGGTCGTGGCACTGGATTAGGGAATGGAAAGACAGTTCTTAAAATAATTAACTTAGTAGGTACTTACTAGGCCAAATGGAGGTTGGTATAAGAAGGGTATATGCTGACATCAGATCTGACTAGCTCAGGGAATCCAGGGTACAGATTATTTCTCCGGTATTTCTCCTTGGTTTCCTTCTTCTGCGGTGGCAATACAGCTGCCATGTCTTTACAATTTAACAACTAGACTTTTGTGTAACAATGGAAATGACTGCCTATGTTAGATCAATAAATTGGAGGTAACACAAACACATTGTATAAATTGTAGAAAACTGCAAGAAATTTGTCTCAAGAATGACATAAGCATTAGGTTGCCATGGTGATTGTTTGTAATCTATAAGCTGTGATCCCACTGTGCGTGATT
Organism: Yponomeuta plumbellus; assembly: GCA_947310845.1. Lineage (NCBI taxonomy): Eukaryota > Metazoa > Arthropoda > Insecta > Lepidoptera > Yponomeutidae > Yponomeuta > Yponomeuta plumbellus. The sequence goes on along the minus strand of OX371193.1, from coordinate 23,274,340 downwards.
CTGCGGACTGGATCACGCGCATGTTGACAGCCACGTGTGCGTGTCCGTCCGCGGAACAAAATTACCTTGTGTAATGTCAAAGTTTAGTCTGAAAGAGAATGCATGGCTGTAGCTGTGGCGCTGTGATTATGCGGCAGATTCAACACAAAGCATTGAGACAAGTGTCTTGACATCCACTGACTTCCATGGTACTTGTTACTCATGAAGGTCAGTGGTGACTTCTTTCGATCAGTATCCAATTTAGTTTGTTTGAATATCTCTGCATTTAGACCACAATCAAGACATTAAATGAATGTCCTATCCCTGAACAAGATGTTATAACAAGCTCTATCATTACCTAGACTAACAAAAACGGAAATAAATCATCCAAAACATAAATTAACAGTTTAATCATACAGCAATTAGAATATCATTAATATATTACTACTAAACCATGCCGATGTTCAAAAGCATCCAATTCCCATCTCTCTAAGTTATTGATGATGATGATGGAATATAAGTTTCTTTTCTATGTTATTTATTTACACAGGAGTTACACAGAGGTGCTCAGGAGGCTGAGATGGCAGACACTCTACTCTTGCATACACAGTCATTGAATTGATTCACTAGCACTGAACAGAGCAGGGACTTGTCTGGGTTTGTTGAGTAGCATTGGAGAACCTGGAAGGAGAGATACAAATTGTTGGTAAATAAAACATGGATTTTCAGTTTTCCACAAAAAAATTATGGTCCATAAAGCATTTAGGTAACCTAGTATTTGATTCGCAATGCTCATACACAATTATATATTTTTGATTACTAGACGAAAACCCGGCTTGGCTCGGGTAAAATGTAGGCGCAAAATAATATTCCACTATGTTTTTTTTATATGGTGACGCCTCTGTATTTATCAACCACCAGTAGATATAAATCTCTTAATACATTCAGATACATAAGCTCACACCTGTATCCCAGAGGGGTAGGCAGAGACCACGGACTGTCACCATTGGAACCAGCACACTATTACGGATAGCCAATCTTGCTCTTATGGACATGTTCTGGCTACTCACGAAGGAATGCAAGGCGAAAATCGGATACTTATCATAACTTTGTCATGGGTACCTCATCACAAATTACTAACTAAATGAGCCTTCATAAACTTAACAGCTAGTGAATCTAATGACGTATTCAATGAGACGTAGAATCCACTTGGCTAATCAACTAAAAACAGCTCCCCCTCTTTGGCTTTACAGCTTTTAGTTTTGTATTGACCACATGTTTTTCTTCATCATTTAAATTTTTGGTATTTTTCTTATCTAGTGGCTTTTTCATTTCAATAATTTTATTGGTACCTATAACTAAGCAAAACAATGAAGATCAATTTATGACTTTGATTTCCTTTTTCAATTATTTTTCAGACCCTTCCAAAACTCAATGTGAATTATTGTCTTCCAGCCAATGAAAAACACCACAGATTACTTACTACACCTTCTCAGTTGGCACAGATTATAATAACCTTCTTGGATGCCACGGTATTCCACACACCATGGAGTTAACAATTAGATCAAAGGGCCGGTTTAGATTATCTTAGTGTTTAGGAGAGTGCTTTACTTTACACTCTGTTGAAAAAAATGCTGAATCGGGCCCATTTTGGAGGCTCAACCTTTAATGTATTTTATTCTTATTTTCATGTTGTACAGTTTATTTATTTTTACGTTTTTTATGCTTTCTGTGTTATTCTTTTTATTATTGTACGCACTGTGTGTGTGTGTTTTTTTGTTTTGTTTTGAGTATCAAATAAATAAATTTTCTTTTTTTCTTTCTTAATTTCTCTTTCTTAAGGAGAGTGCTTTTGTAGCTAAACGTGTAAGCGCCACTTGCTTTAGTACGTTTTACGGTATAGTACGGTTCTAGTTGCCTTTCAATTAGAATCAAAATAGAATTGGTTTCTATTGTTCTATCCAGTAACACCTGAGCGCGTTACTATCCTCGTTACTTATCTGTGTATAAACTAAAAATTTTGTAAGAACTTTAGGAGAGTGCGCAAGTGACCCGTGACGGGTGCGTGTTGTTTTCAATAACTCGAATTATCAAACTTACTTATGTGTTCCATTAAAACTCATAGTATTTTGAGTAGGATAGCGCATATTTCGCAACGTCGACGAAGTGACACTCTACTGGAAGAAATATAAACGTTCACTCGAACGTCTAGTAATGTACTAATGCACTTGCCTCTCTAATTGTATTATAGCACTCTCCTAAACACTAAAATAATGTAAACCGGCCATAACAGTTCACAATGAAAACTTGTGACACTAACACAACAATGATGACATTGAAATGTTTACTTAGCAACGCCATTGTTGAATTTAATAATTTTTATATTGATGCTGCTCGATAATACGAATTTTCCGCCCATACGTTGTCGACTCAGATCAACTATTTTTTTACGCTCTTTCATTTGGTGTGCATATCGTTCGAGTCTACCGTAGACCCGAACGAAATTATTAATATAGATGATTACAAGCCTCCACTAATCCAGACTAGGCCCCCGTGGTGGAGTATGGTCTACCTTCCTCAGGGAAGAGACCCATGCCCCTTGGTTGGGACATAATGGGGTGATGATGATGATGAAATTATCATTGTTTATTAGGTAAACTTAATTACCATAGGTAAATTTTTCATTGGTTTTGGACTTTATCTCAAAGCGATAAGGTTCAATTTAAAGTGGGAACTATTATCCCTATGGCCGATTAAGGGTTAAACTTGAAAATCTACAACAAGCACCTTGCTTTGTTTTGCAAACAAAATGTTGTCCATTTACATATCCTCCTTAGTCCTAATCTTGAAAGTAACAATTGAAAATCATTGTTATTTCCAGGTTAATTACATTTTAAAACAAATGTTACAAATAACTGAGAAACATTATCCTTGATTGAGATTTATAACCAATTACTACAGAAGCCTTCTCTATTTATATATATTTTTGGTCAATTAGACCTACATATTTTAGTCTAGCCTGCTAATTGACCAAAATATGTAGCTAAATACATCTAAGTTAATATGCGCTCGGCAAAACCCACATTAAATACTGATAAACTCACTTTAGCTTTCTCCTCTTGACACGGTGGCAGTTTATTAACAACCTTGTCCCCTTGAACCAAATTAAAGAGTTCATTAGACTCTTTCAAGGTTTTCTGATACTCGTTGATCATACCACTGTTGATTTGCTCGTGGGCGCGCTTAAGCTCCTCTATACGTCGTGCCCAATATGCCTCCTCCTTTGCAAAGTCTTGTTGCCGCTTTTGATCATAATATGGTGGTGGGGGCGCATACTGAGGTTGCTGCCTGGCTGGTTGGGGCTGAAAGTAGAAAAAATGTAAATTATAGTAAAAGTAAAGGCTCAGGGATGGTAAAGGAGGGAATTAGAAAGGTTGAAAATAATTTTGGTCGATTTCCCGCACAAGCTGAATGCAAAGTCTGATGGTGTGAAATGGAATTTTTTTTAGAAGAAAGTGAAACTCAGATATTATATTAGGTATGTTGAGGTAAGTAGCTTGCGTAGGATGTTGCTATGTATTTAGTTTCCTTTAGTGGAAAAACCGGATGAAAGTGAATCTAACCTAAAACTGTTTTCATTTAACATAGAGCAATCCTAGTTGAAATTAGCTTTGAGGCAATGGTTAAAACGAAAGGCAGTATTGGAGGCTAATGTTTGATGATAAGATAAAGCTTCCGAATTGTTTCAACAAGATATGACATTGATTTATATTATGTAATGGAGCGTCTTATATTTACTTGTGCGGCTAATTGTGTTTGTATCCTCTCTAAGGCCTCTTGAGACACTTGGATGGCGTTATCATTATCCACAGTTACTTTGCGGGTGCTTTGGTGCCCTCCCATGTTTTCTAAAAATGCAATTCAAATAAGTTTTCGGCAGAACACATCAGTCAGGCAGACATTTTTTGACAGTTTTCGTTTTCCGTCTGTAAGAAGTCTATCAAGTCTATGCGTTTTCAGTCGAAATTCACAGATTACTTTTAAGCTCTATCCATAGCCGCAGTTTTTGCTTTGGTTATGCTACTCGGTAGCAGATGGCGCTACTGGTTATGTTTTGTGCATGGATAACATCCTTGGTTTTGTGTTAAAAGTTTCGTGCTTGCGTATTATGAAAAATAAAACAAAAAAATATTGACGATCAGAAAGCCAGTTTTATATATATATGACTATAATAGTATCAAACGCAGGGTGTATTAGATAAATTCCTTCAGAACAGATACGTAGAGTGTAAACATATTATTTAATTTAAACTTTTCAATACTTCGTTGAAAATCTTTAAAATACGGGGAGCAGTAATAGTATGTTGTTTTCTTGTCGAGTTAATTAATCCGTCTCATTAATCCAAGAATATCTACCCTTATTATAAACTCCACCAATCCGGATTTGGCTCCCGTGGTGGAGTATGGCCTATACCTTCTTAACCCTGTATCACTAACCATTCGTCAAAATGACGACGCGTACCTTGCACATTTAGGGTTTCGGTAAGATCCCGACCCCCGCCAGCCCTCCCGTTCCTTATACCTTCCTAATTCGCATTGCTAGTGACCTGCAATCACTCATTGCGGATGTACGCTCATTAGATCGGGATATATCGTGTTATCGTCGTAAAATTTACGAAAGGTTAGTATCTACGTAACTTTATTTCGAAGTTGTGAATTTATTTATTTGTCACTTATTTTCGCCAACTACTATACAATATATTGTTTTTATGTTATACTAGACGTAATAATTACTGTACCTACTTTATAAACCGTTAAGAGACTTCAATGTTATTTGCAATTGATTTTTTTATTTGAAATGTATTAAGTTTTATTTTGTTATACCTCCAGAATTTTTGATGAATTTGATGAGACAAAATGAAAAAAAATTTCAATAGATAGCCAATTCAGAAACGGAGTGATTAGGTACCTGGTAATCAACAACAGTCTTCGTTATCCGAGGATTAGATGGTGATCATTTAGAGACGGATCATATCGAAACTGATGGAAGCGAGAATGACGACGATGCTGCAGATTCTTCAGATTACGAGTTCTTCGTTCTATACATGATCAACCTGACGTCAATATTGATTTTAAAAAAACCCGAAATTTCTGAATTCTGCAATTCCACAAAGGGTGCGGCTAGTACTGTAGACCAGATGCGCTCGATCATGAGTACCAGCCGTAAGACCAATCGATGCCCGCTGTGCTTGTTCTACGACATTCTGAATTTGTCTATAGCGAATGCATAATGTTATCCACGTGTCTAATGCAATTCGAAATGGAAAAAAACCCATGAAAAGAAGGCCTTTTGCATTAGACGAACTATGAAATCTAAAGCTGCGAGAGAGATATCAAACTATAACTTTGCAACAAAATTCTGATGTTCAAAAATCTTGAAAATTGATGACCCTCAGGAACATTATATTCAAGAGGTTCCCAGAACTTGCAAAACTTGCAGCATTGTCTTACTGTCCTGGCTTACTAAAAGGCCCATAAGGGAAGAGACCGGATTCCGATCTGTTACCCTAGAAAATTCACCCTAGGGTGAATTCTGGGAAACGTATGTCCGAGAATTTACCATAAGCTGGGTAAAAAAATAGAATTTATTTTATATTCTTATTCCGATTTTTCACTCTAGATAGGGGAACCTGTTGTACCTAGGCCAGTTTTTTATATTTCGATTTAAAAAAAATCATCGTTGAGGTCAGCTTACTCAAATGTATATTAATAGAAAGTTACACTAATAACGCACAACATCTAAGCACTAAAGGAGAATGATCAATTTACTATAGGAGTTCGTCTATTTTTGCGTCTTCTTGCGCATTGATGAAACCAACGGTAAACTATAAGAAATTGGCTCTGGATTATGCAGGAAAAATATTATTAAAATATTAGATGGGAGTTCCGAGAAATCTTAATTTTGAGCCCATGTTTTGAGGTTATGACAACTTTGATGGTTTGGTGTTATTTTGGATTGGCATTGACACCTTTTAGTTTTAATTACAAGCATAGGTCATTATCAGTTCGTTCCTCCCTTATTCTGAGGTTCGTTCCTACGGAAGAAGTTTGTGCATTATGACTCAGATTATTTATGCTTTTAGCCACATATGCAGGCGTTTACATACTGCGACTTTTTGCAGATAGCGTGTGTGTGTAACGATGGACGATTTGCGAGTGTATCCATGCACTAGCAAATCGTCTAAATCGCGACTATATCGCTGCAAAAAGTCGCAATGTTTAAGGAGCCTAATGGGGGACAAAGAGGTAATTTCTGATAAGCATAAACAAAGACTATCCTAAGCCCACAATGGCGGTTTATTTTAGTTATTTATTCCTCATATTGTTCATACATCATCATCATCATCATCATTTCCGCCATTGGACGTCCACTGCTGGCATTAGAATCTCCCAACGATTTCCAAAAGGGCCGGTTGGATTGTTCATACACATGGTCATTTTAACAATAAACTACATTAATTAAACAATATCAAATCCACTAGGATCAATTTGCAAAACTAAAGCCGCAATAAAACAACTCGTTTGAATTCCCGTCAAAAACTGCCCCGTTTGCAGTTTGCACTTTCACAGTACTACACCTTTTGCGATTTTTGCAATAATTTAATCTAATCTGTGTTTGTAATCTGTATTGAGTGACTGAAGTGGGTTACTATTGTATGGACCGAGAATGTACAGCCCGGGAATTCATGCCCAAATGACACCAATTATTCCCAGTCCGTACCGGGAATGCACGAACGCGGAACGTACAGCCCTGGAATCGGTGATCATTCGGTGCCTCGTTCACATCACAGAGAATACAATCAACTACGTTGTTCACATCATAGGTTTTGCGCGTTTTACTGGAGTGTGTGAGGTATTTCTTTTGGGGTTCGTTTAGAAACGCTGATAACGCACGACCCGAGAACGTGCGGACGGGAATCCATGTACATGTACACGGATTCAATGGCAGTACATTACCAGGGCGTACGTTCTCAGGATGTGCATTCGCGGTACGTGCATTATCATCTCCCACTGAAGTTACACAATCAATACAGATAAATAAATAAATAAATAATAAACTCACGCCCGTTATCCCCGAAGGGGTAGGCAGAGGCACCAGTCTCTAGAACTGGACCCACGTTTTGCCGAGTTTATTAGGTCCCAAACGTGACAAGTGGCAAGCCTGTCGCCGTTATCCGGGCACAATTTATCAGCGAATGGTGTTGCTGTACAAACAAATGTACGTAACTAAAAGTCATTGGTACATGCGTGGTTTGAACCCAGACCCTCATGATCGAGAAGCAAGGGTCAACCCCACTACGCCACCACCGCAATACAGATACTTTTTAATTATTACTTTTAAACCCCTGATTCTTTTATTTTATCAAATAGAACTATGAAATCATTTTCCAAAAGAAACATTTTGAGGTATAAATGCTTAAAGCGCAACGCAAAAGCAACATAGACTGTTTTTGGTCATTCTCCTTTAGTAAAATAAAAAGGCAGGCTAGTACTAAATTTGCAAACGGTATCGAATTTTCTACCGCTAAAGGTTTTTGATTCAGTGTCGTTTAAAGTCCAAAAAAATGCCAAGTATAGATAAATGGATTATAATCATCATAATCATTAGCCATTAACGCCCGTGATTTATTAAAAAAACTCTTTAAATGTAATTTCATTTGATAATCAGTATTTTTTGCGTGTTTGAGAAATAGCGTCAAGTTATTTGCGATCCGTGTTTGTTATGTTCTTGCCCTGTTACCATAGCACATGGTATCCTATTTTGGAACTTTGACATGTGATTGTGTTGTGCGGATTTTATTATTATTTATCATAACATAACATAACATTTACATACAGACACATACATTGCTTCTGGCCCCACACTAGGATACCCTTTTTTTTCTTTTTTTTTGTTAACGGGGTGAAATGATTTGTGCACCATAACCGCCACCCTTGGGGGAGGGTGACGGCCGTGTGTCGGACTCTCCTCTCCTAATAATAGGAGAGGCATACCTCCTAAAACACCCCGGGGGCCGTCCTGTCGCTCGTGCAATGGGGCGCCGCCGGATCTCGCAAGTGGTGAACCACAACGCGAATGTGACACCGGCGCCCCGGCGACGTCGACCCGACTCGCAAGGAGTCGGGCCCACCCTCTCTGGAGAAAGGGCATGGGCCCCCCACCCCCTTCTCCCGTCACGATGTCGGACGGCAGGTCCCCCAAACTGCCGTCTGTGACCCTCCCTCAACCGGCGGCGCAAGGTCCGCGCGGCGTCCCCCGCGCCACCGGCTCTCCCGGCGGAGAGGCGCGAGCTCCACAAGCCTCCAACTACCGAGGACCCGTTGTGGCCCTCTGCCCGGATCCTCGGCCCATCTATAGTCCCTCCCAAACAAGCACCCCTTGGCCAGAGACCATATGGGGTGCCCAGTCCCTGGTCCCTGGCTTACCTCCCGCAATGTCCCTCCCACACTAGGATACCCTGTGCCGTGGGAACCAGAAACAGCGACGGCACAAACGCCAGAACGCTAGTTTTACATATTTAATTCAGGCATCAAAAATCAAAAGCACCTAATTCCTTTTAAATACGTAGAGGATGTAGTACAGTAGAGACTGATATAAAAACTAAAAGTGATTCGAAAGTGTGAAAAGACTGCCTCGATGGCCGAGGGGTTAACACGCTTTGTTACCAAAACAGAGGACGTTAATTCGATTCCTACTGGAAGCGTGATTCTGGGTTCTTTGTCGTGCCCTTAAAATATGCATTTTCTTTTTATAGGGATGTTTTTTTTTTCACTTTGACTTTCAGGATGTCCTAATTTGGGTCCCAGTTAAGTGATAGTGTAGGTGTGAAATATATTTTATTTTTATTTCAGATTTATTCATTAGAAGCAAGTATGAAAACTAATAGAAAAAAATCCTTTAAATAAATTCTGTGTAGAGTTTGAACTGATTTGTACGATTTTTTATTAATTGGATTTGTCTCCACCTTGACTATAGTCAATACTATAGTATTATTATTATCGACCAATTATCGACTAATGAAACATGGGAAAAATTCACGAAAAAAATTAAGCTCCAGAAGTTTGCCGGCCAAACTAGTTTATAATAATATAGTAGGTAGCATTATCTACTATCTTCAACGACATACCAAAACTGTGACTTCCTATATCTATTAACCGTTGATGTGCAATAAGCGAAGCTTCCACTTAAGCCCAAAAATATTTGACTCATTATAAGAAACCTTGCTCCAAGACACCAAAATCTAGACTTACGAATGGAACAAAGAAAAAAGCAAAAAATTTCTTTATTTCTTGATGATTAAGGTCCAAAGGCGCAGTCGGCAGTGTCGGGTGTAATTTCGCCGGCCGCAACCGGTCGAGCCGGTCTCCCGCCGGCTCCGACGCCGAAGCGAAGTAGGTACTTTGTGCTCCGACGCTATCATCCCGTGCTGCGCCCGCGCTGGACTTTCTTCTGTCTGATCGACGCGCAATCCGGCTCTGCGCTATACTCTGAATGTTAAGTTGACTATGTTTGCGCTGCCGTAAAAAGATGATTTTAAATAACGTCAACACTTTTTTGTACGTTAGGTATATGGGCGCAGGAGGTGGATAAAAACAGTCTACCTAACGTTGAAGTTGAAGAGAGCAGTCCAAGATAAGACGACATTACGGGACATTGTCGACGCTCTCTACTCCATTCAGGGGATATAAGACATAAATAAATAAATAATAAAGTATTTATAGCCATACAAAAGTACAGTTTCGCTAATATAATCTGACCCCCACACTAGGCAAGGCCTGTCACGTGGGGGATGAAAACATTTACCCGATTACCTAAAAAATACTATACCTACTATATTATTATAGGATATTATGTTAACCTGCTTTACAGGTTATTCAATTTACTGGTTTTATTGAAACAATCTTGTTGAATAAACCAAGGATACCGAGGATGGTTATTTACACGAATAAGCCTCAATTTTATAGTTCCACCTTGCTTGTAAACGAATTAAATTTAGAACAGAAAGGGTCCGACGAAGACTCAAGTAAGAGTATGTACCTAAATAAGTACATTGTAACAAAATGTGTAGATACTTCTGTAACTTTTAAAAGTGTGCAATTAACTTTTTATCTATTATTTATTTATTCGGAGAATAATTTATAATGTGTACCTAATGCTTACGAAAGTTTTAGTCCAAGAAAGGGACCATAATTAATATGTAATATTGACCCCTATTTGGCAAAACATCGTAAGCGCCAATTTTAAGAAAATACTTTTTTTATCGTAACCAACACAGTTTCATGCCGTCTACAAAATATGTATAAATTGTAACGGTTTTTCAATCAGAAAAAAAGTTACAAGCCATTTAGTGTTTTATTGTAACCACCAAAAAAGGTGCATACGCTAAAAAAAAAATTATTTTTGTTTATCGTATCCGCCATGTCTGAAAAAAACGTCACATACGTTACCGCACGAGAGTGAAATAGACGTTTCGAGTTCGAATTCTGAGCAATCAGCTGGTTTAAAACGGTGTCAATCAGTCGACATAACATGACTAGCGTGCGTACTACTGTTTGATCCCAAAAGACAACTTAAATTTAGAAGGCAAAACTGCGTTAAAAGTTGTTTTTGATTAGTTACAGGTAACTCTCACTGCTATAATTTATTTTGTTTACTATCGCTTGCGTGATTAGCAGGCAAGGCTTAAAAATAACAATTTTTACCTATCCGTAAGAATTTGGACGCTCTTGCGCGATTACCGGACAAGTTTAGTACTATAATTCCAAATTGCATGGGGCTCTTTCTGGGTGGGTTCAGGGGCCCTCTTCAAGTTAATATTCTTTTCGACTGCCTCTTTAGTCCAGTCATCATTCAGACACTAGAAGTCTACTGCTGGACATAGGCCTCCTCCATGGATTTCCAAAAAGACCGGAGCCGCTTGCATCCAATAATATTTAAAATAAGATGTTTTATTCTTTAAAAACTCAATTGCACAGGTAAAATAATAAACTTAAATTAAATCACTTATTTCAAATTACTTTTATCTATTGTACCTAAAGATAAATAAACAACCATAAATTTTATCACTTCTATAAAGGATACAAAATAATTAGTAAACTTTTAAACATTATTTAAAACCTAACCATAGTAACAATAGCCCTCAGTCAGAATTTTTTTTCAACGTAAAGGATTTACATTCTGTTTCTTGAATGATGAAGTCGATGGTCGAAGACGCCGTAGATACTTCAGAATCACTGCAGTTAACCGGTCTTTGAATTTTTGAAAATAATGTTATAGTTATCTTTACCATCTGTTTCGAATACGATTATCTCATTCTCATCTTTTCCATTTATTTCTATCATGTCATCGATTGCCTTCGATTAGATCGAGACACGGGAGGTGCTCGAGTATCTCCAGTGTTGCCGAATTGACTATCGGTATATCGAGGTGCTTGTACCACAACGCCACCAGGTTCAACTCCAGGTTGAACTGTTCACGAACGGACTGGAAGATGCCTTCAAGCTTCTGGAATGGCAGGAACGCGGCATCAATGGCGAGTACATCAGTCACCTTCGATTTGCCAACGATATAGTAGTCATGGGAGAGACGCTGGAGGACCTCGGCATAATGCTCCCAGACCTCAGTTGAGTCTCTCAACAGGTGGGCCTTAAAATGAACATGGACAAAACGAAGGTCATGTCGAACGCCCGTGTTGTGCCCACCCTAATAACCGTAGGGAACCCGACTCTCGAAGTTGTAGACGAATACGTCTACTTAGAACATACAGTCCAACTAGGCCGGGCCAACTTCGTGAAAGAGGTCAGTCATCAAATCCGACTCAGCTGGGCAGCATACGGGAAGCTTAGAAAAGTCTTTTCCTCCGATATACCTCAATCACTCAAAACAAAATTATACAACTAGAGTGTGATACCAGTGATTACTTATGCACTGAAACGTGGTCTTTTACTATGGGCCTCATAAAAAAGCTAAACGTAACGCAACGAGCTATGGAAAGGGCTATGCTCGGAATTTTTCTAAGAGACCGAATCAGAAATGATGAGGTCCGTAGACAAACGAAAGTCATAGCCCACCGGATGAGCAAGTTGAAGTGGCAGTGGGCGGGGCACATAGCACGCAGAACTGATGGCCGATGGGGCCAAAAAGTGCTCGAATGGAGACCACACATCGGCAAGCGCAGCGTAGGACGACCAGCCAAGAGATGGACAGATTATCTTATCCAAGTGGCAGGAAGACACTGGATGCAAGCCGCTCCGGTCTTTTTGGAAATCCATGGAGGAGGCCTATGTCCAGCAGTAGACTTCTAGTGGCTGAATGATGACTGAACTAAAGAGGCAATCGAAAAGAATATTAACTTGAAGAGGGTCTCTGACCACACAGAAAGAACCCCAGGCAATTTGCAATTATAGTACTAAACTTGTCCGGTAATCGCGCAAGAGCGTCCAAATTCTTACGGATAGGTAAAAATTGTTATTTTTAAGCCTTGCCTGCTAATCACGCAAGCGATATTAAGCAAAATAAATTATAGCAGTGAGAGTTACCTGTAACAAATCAAAAACAACTTTTAACGCAGTTTTGCCTTCTAAATTTAAGTTTTCTTTTGGGATCAAACAGTAGTACGCACGCTAGCCACGTTATGTCGACTGATTGACACCGTTTTAAACCAGCTGATTGCTCAGAATTAGAACTCGAAACGTCTATTTCACTCTCGTGCGGTAACGTATGGGACGTTTTTTTCAGACATGGCGGATACGATAAAGAAAAATAACTTTTTTTTAGCGTATGCACCTTTTTTGGCGGTTACGATAAAACACTAAATGGCTTGTAACTTTTTTTCTTAAATTGGCGCTTACGATGTTTTGCCAAATAGGGGTCGATATGTAGAAAAAGGGCTAATCGGTTGCAACATTGCTATATGATTGACGACCTCTGCGGCGCAGCGGTTAGCGCATCTGACTATCATGCGAGAGGTCCCGAGTTCGAATCCTGGCTGGGGACAAAAAAAAACCCAGGTCTTGGATGTTTACATGTTTGTGACGTCGCTGTTTCTGGTTCCTACGACACAGGGTATCCTAGTGTGGGGCCAGAAGCAACGTATGTGCCTGTATGTAAATGTTATGCTATGTTATATTATACGTACTAAAAGGGGCTAAACGTGATGCTGCAACGTTACTGAAATTTTACCGTATAAATAATGGCGATTAACTCCTTGATACATGAGAAATGCAAGTCATTCTTTGTTATATTGTTATATTTTATATATTTTTGTAAATGATATTTTTTTATATAATTTTTGTAAACATTTCATTCTTGTGTACAATAAAGTATACCACTTCTTAACTTCGAGTTCAGTCACCAAGATGTTTAAAAAAGCTACATAAAGTAACTTTTAAAGTCATCGTGTGCCGGATCGCGCCGCTATACAACCGACCGCGCCACCGCCGCCGTAATGACGGCCCCTAGCCCCGCAACTCGCAAGGAAAACAAGTCGATACTCTCGATTGTACACCCATTAATGAGGAGAGCTGTCACTAGCCTACACGCGGTTGCATACGACTACAAATTGCAAGTCACCAGATAGCATTGTTCCATTGTAAAATTAATCCGAGTAGGTAGGTTTAAGTCATTGTACTTACACAATTAACTATTTTCTTGTCTGTCTGTCTGATTTTGGTAGTTTCTTATATTATAAGAAAAAAAGAAAAAAGTTTTTTTAAGAATTTTCTTAATAACTAGCTGTCCCGGTAAACTTCGTCGGTACCGCCAAATTATTCTTTTTTTAAAATATTTTATCACCAAATAAACCTTCCCCTTTTTTTAGTATTTTTTAATTTTTTCTCTCCGTAAGAACCATCCTCGTACTTCAAGGAATATTCTAAAAAAACAATAAGCTAGCGAAATCGGTTCAGCTGTTCTCGAGATTTGCGCTTAGCAACACATTCAGCGATTTATTTTATATTAAGAGAACTAAATAAAACCTTCATGCAGGTAATGAAGGACTGAACCTCTTTAGCATACACTAAGTAAAGTTACTCGAAGGTTATTATTATCTATTTTATTATACCTACGAGTACTTATTATTTTTAATGCACAAAAGAATTCTAAAAAATCGTGCAGCTTTACCAAACTTAACGAGGTCTTTTCTTGCTACAAGGGATATCTCGGCTGTTATTGGAATAAGGTAGTTATTGCCCACTGCAGCGGTTATTTGAGGTTTTATTACTATCATTATGCTTAGGCTAGCCTGCTCGAAAACTAATTTCGTTTAGGGTTAAATAATAATGTTTTGCACTGCCAATCCCAGTGTATTCTTATAGCTTAGAACTGTGCAGAACAGCTAATCACAAATAAAGATTATTTCTCTAACTTCGTTGCTTAAACAAGGTTTATCGGGAAGATAGGTATTGACCGAGTCATGTTTGCTACCTGGTTAATAATATTTACAATAATATTAACATACAGGCACATACATTGCTTCTAGCCCCACACTAGGATACCTACCCTGTGTCGTGGGAACCAGAAACAGCGACGTCACAAAAATGTAAACATCCAAGACTTGGAGTTTTTTTTTCTCCCCAGCCGGGGATCGAACCCGGGACCTCTCGCATGGTAAGCAGATTCGCTAACCACTACGCCAAAGAGGTCGTCAAAGTATGGTAAGGAGGTACCTAGCTATATTCTAATATACATATAGGTACCTAATTATAACTTCCACACTACATAATCGCTTGACCTGGTTCCAAACTAGGATACCCTCTGCTATGGCAACCAGGCAAGGGCATTACAGACATGGAAAAACACCCAGAGTGAGTCCATTTGTACAAATGTACGGCGGCCCCCAGTGGGGATCGAATCTACGACCCCTGTTTTGGTAGGTAAGCCTTAACGGCTAGACCAACGAGGCAGTCTACGTCTGTCTGTCTACGCCTTTAGGACGTCTGTATATCGTCGGTCAAAAGTAAAACTCACTAAGCGACATTTTTTTCTCAAAATGAGATTTTTGTACCATTTATAAATAAATAATAATAATAATTATTTATAAACATTTATAATTTATAAACAAATGGTAGCAAAATCTCATGTCGAGAAAAATATGTCACAACTTAGTGAGTTTTACTTTTGAACCCACGATATGTTGATGTTAAACCACAATAAAGGTTATTTACTCGTACCCAATAAGTTTTTTTCCACAAGTCTGTAATATAAATGAAATGGGATAAAAAATCAGACAACAAAGCATAATGTGAATTGGTGAAGTAAATAGCTGTAAACAACGAGAAAACACGTTAATCCATCTAGTTGGACGTTTCAATTTAGCCTGGTATACAAATTCCATTAGATCTCGTATCGCAATCCGTCTTGGCCAGCATTCGCTCCTCACTAGAGATAATTTTTCGATGCAGTTTGAAGAGCAAAATCAATTTTGTTTGTAGACTCGATCGGACACTGATGCATCTACTGACAATTTAAATTCGGTTCTATGCTATAACGATAAAATTGCTAATATAAAAATTGATCGTTTGTATTCATTGTATTATATCTCTCGGTATTACCTTACTACAATGTTTCCCGCCAATTAGGGCCCATGGGCATCATAAAAAAAACTTTCATAATCACTATAGACCATGGACGTAATAAAACGTCCTTGCTCTAGACATTATTAACTTTATTTCGGATAAAAAAAGTAAAAATAAAAGTCAAGTACAGTTTGTCCAAAAACATTAGAAACCGGATGTGAAAGTTACTAATTGTTTTATTGAGAAGTCAAAACATTTACTATATTTATTAAAGCACAATATGTAGGTTTTTAATTTATGTAATGCTTGTAAGCGCAAGCTATTAACAAACACAGACAAAAAGTCTGAGCAAAACCGTACTCTTTAATTTCTACTCTTTCTGGAGAAGCTGTAAGTCTATCTGGGCTAAAGTTTTACATTGTTTCTTTGTTGACTTTTGTTCATGCTGATAGAACAATTTTGGCCCATTATGACATCCTAAATGTATCGGAAAGTCACATTTTCCGATCTTATTTCTGGCATTTGAGGGAAAGGCCTATACCCACCAATCGGCAAAGGTGAAAGATGATGATGCTGATGATGAATCTTAGTTTGCCCATAGCGACATTTGATTCTTAACAGCAGAATGGCGCTATAAAAAAACTTTGTGACTTCATGATAATTTCATGTTTTAAATCTACCGAGCTTAATGACTACAGCCGTTGCAAAACGTTGTTACCTTATTGAAATTTAATATATTTAGTGATGGGTACGCGAGAATGACATCAGAGAATATTCGCTTTCATTGATATCTTCATGTGTAATTCCTGGTGTAGGTACATACAATAAAGAATATTCTATCAATCTTTCTCTTTTTTATTATGATATCTATAGTCCGTGACTTCGGCTATTAATATTATATTTTAAATAATTAAAATAATAAAATATTTTAACGGCAACAACAATAACATTTACAGTAAATTCATTATAATTAAGGATCACAGTAAAGTTTATCATGGATACTTTACCAGAGTCAACTAGTTATAAACTTTCAGGCCTGCTCCTCCACTCTCGACGCTTTGTGATTCAATGAGTCGTTTTTTGGCTGTTGGCGTCATAGTAACTTTTGTTCAGCTCGCTGATGTATCACACATGGCTATTGGGCTGAGGTCCAAAATTGCATTCCTTTGACAGCCATTCGTTTTTTTTTCTTCTGAAAACGGCTCATTGCGTCAAAATTAATCAGTTGTAAAAATTAATTAAACTTGCTAAAATTTCAGATTATTTTAATGAAAGCTACCATGGAGTGTAAATTGCATTTGGGTTTCAGCCTAGTTCAAGACTGATTTGTTTATAGTTTTTAATACCTCTTTGGTTGATACCTATAAAAGTATACCTTTAATAAATAAAATAAAAATAAAGATCGCCTGAGAATCTAAGGCATATTTTGGCTAAATGGTTGCACATTAAATTAAATTAGCGTCCAGACTAGTTGGGTCACGTGAGAACATTCTCAGAGGGCGTTCTACCCAGCCAATACCCATAACTACTTATAGGTATTATTAGGAACATGTAGTGATAAACTAGGCGCGTACGGGGCAATATTGCGGCTTGACCAAGCACACGAGATCGTGATTGCCTATTGATTATCGCCGGCAAATAGCGATTTATGAAATTATTTAACGCGGGCCGGGGCGGACTGTTTACTTACGGCCCTAGGCGTGTCTTAGAAGTTAGGCACTTCTAAAGCAACGGGAACGTGGATATCGTGGATATATAACGTGGATATTATCCTAAAGTTTGACTTAATAGTGAGGTACCACTCGATGCCACTCGACTCAACAGTGTGGACCTCTATTAATAGGCTGGATATAGAATACTCCAGAGATTCTTGAATCACTAGGGTAGTGTCGTAATTATGGGAAACGTCCGGACGGTCTCACTATGATTCCGTGGGAGAGGGGTCGGTGCCTGCTCTGGGATGCCACATGCATTTGTTCTGGACTGCCAATTCAACTGGAGCTGCTGCGGAGGCGGTTGCTGGTCACAAATGTTTGAAGTAACTACGTATTGCTCGTTAATGAGTAATATTTTTTTTTGTGCTTCTAGCCATTGAGGCTACAGGGAATGATGAGTAAGGGGAAGAGCATTTAACCTCCTCAGTCCCGTCTCGACAAAATAACAATACAAAACTATTATTATTTTCAAGGTCAGGACTAAAGAGGTTATAAAGAAGTGACCGTTGGCATACTTCATGGAGAGGATCTCTCTCACTGTGCAGCGGGGTAGGACATAGCCCACTTACACGACTCTGCTACCACCCGGCAAAAATAATATCGTTCAAATATGGCCTTTAAATATTGCTCTTTAGATATATTTTACATTGGCATCATAAAATAGCAGACAGCTCGCTGTTTTTGCCGGGTGGGAGCAGAGTGTAAGTGGGCTATGACCTTAATGCTGCCTGCGTTAGGGACTCCACACACGGCGGCTATAAGGTAAAGATGTATATTATAGCACGATATATCTCATTACATCTTTCCATAGAAATCGTCAGGAGTAGTAGTAGTTAAAAAAACTCGCACTACGGGCCCTGTGTGCTTAGTGCGAGTTTTTTAAACTACTCGATCGCGTTAACGTAAACTCATATTCTATAGGAGTGACAAAGCGCGCCACCTAGTTGTCTCTCTGTCACTCCTATACAAAATGCAAACGCTCTCGCTATCGAAAGTGAATGAAAAAACTCGCACTAAGGGCCCTGGTCTCTGACAGCCAGAGATGAGAATCCGACGACGCGAGCTCCGTCTCTGCTCACCATGATTAAGGTCTGCGAATCAGAGCGAAACCTGGTCTGTACTTCTGTAGTGATATGTTATACGAACGTTTTAGTTAAGTTAAGACTCAATAATTTTTCGTGGCTTTTTTAAAAATTATTATTTCGATCTCCCACGGGACAGGCATCGCCTAGTGTGGAGATCTCTACACTACATTATGATAAATTTTACATGGCAACAAACGATTTTTTTTATGATGAAGCGAAAGAGATTTGTAATGATCCTGGCAAGTATTTTTTTATGTTATTGGAGCGGTTTGTGTGCCCTTGCTACTTAAGGTTTTACTTTTCCTATCTACTTTTGAATTTTCCGGGTTTTTTAAATAATACAACTACTTGCGGGGTGAAAAATATTGCGAATGTAACACGTGTAACAAAATTCGAGGAGAGAGGGTTCGGGAACATACTTAATTTATTAATCGTTACTAGTCGTTCTTCTGGTGCTGGCAGAATTTATTTGCTTTGTGCCCTGGGCGCTAGTGTGTGTTTAGGCTTCTTTATAAGGAGCTCCAGTAAGCCTTCGTTTGCTTAAGGTTGCTGGCCGGGCCCAGAGACTTTGTAAAAAAATTGCACCTAGGCCAACCTTATGTAGGCTTGTAATTTGTAAACTACAAAGCTTATAAACTTTGTAGCAGCAACAAAACTATGTAGACGCCTGATGTGGGTTATAGTAAAATTTCTGCCTAACTCAGCGAATGAGAAGTCGTGACTGCAAATTAGCTAGGACAGACAAGGAGCCCTCTTGAAATAGTGAGAGGTTTTTAGGCCACTTGTATACCATCTCTTATTTTCTCAAGGGCGCGTTCTTGGTGCTGTAGTGTAGTTTAAACTTAGTTTAAACTTATTAATACTATTAATGCATATTTTTGTCACATAGTTACCATATGCAGAAACATATTTTTAGCTTTCACTACAGTATTACACTAAATCTCTAACCATTTACAATATAAGCTGCAAGTTTCCCAAAAAAATAATACATGTTAATAACATGTATCACATCCCGAGGTTTTAGGCTATCCCGTCCCCTCCTAATCTAATCTTCTCTAATTATATTCAATCATTACATAGTAGAGCCTACTGTTGAGTATATGGATATCTTCCCTGAAACGCGCACTAGGCAGGTAGGTTTTATTTGAGGAACTTCGTAAAGAAGTCAGAAATTAGAAATTTATTTCAACGTAAAGAATTTACGTTCTGTTTGTTGAATGTCGGTGTACACACACTTATAATGTTAGGCGCTGCCTTTTGGCCGAATGTAGTGGAGAAAAAGGCAGTGAAAAAAAAAACTACACTCTGACCAACTTGAGAAATCAAATCACCTTAAATCTAATGCATAATTTGTTACATAAGCTCACGCCTATATCCCAGAGGGGTAGGCTGATACCAGGGACTGCCACTTGCCACGATTCTAACAAATTACTTTCGCTTCATCGATATTCATTAGTCGTTGCATACACGCATGGTAGTTTCGGGTACTTGTTGTATTGCCATTTGCTAATCACACTTCACATCACACTCACACTAATATTATAAACGTGAAAGTTTGTGTGTGTGTTTATATGTTTGTCAGTCTTTAGCGCTGAAACGGCTGGACGGATTTTAATAAAATTTGGTATGCAGTTAGCCGATACCCTGGATTAAAACATAGGCTACGTTTTACCGCGGGGAAATATCTTATTCCTACGGGAAAATCGATGAACCGCGGGTAACACCGCGGGGCACAGCTAGTTTGCTAATAAATCCCTTATTTGGGGATTCCCAATAAACAATTGAAAATTGGGTTCTGAAAAGAAACATATAGTGAAATTTAAAATTTAGCAAGTATTTTCAGCATTTGAAGTTAGAAAAAGGAGGTAATAAATATTTTGACCTAAGATATATGAATATACACGTGACTGCCTCATTATCATTATGCCCCTTTCCCTCTTACTGAAATATCAAGTACTTACAAGTCGCAAAGCAAGCAGCCCAATCCGAAAGTTACACGTCGTTTCTGGCATGCTAGTCGCGTCTACGTTTGTTATTACTATTACATCTCTATTGTTGCAACTAGAGATGTGCCAGATGGGAAGCTTCCCATTCCCGGCAATAATGGCAAGCTTCCCACTCCCGGCAATAATGGGATCGTTCCCATTATTGCCGGCAACAATGGGAACGATCCCAATGATATGGTTAGGAACATGTTATTATCGACAGAACCTAAAAATCGTAAGTAAAAAAATTAAAAGATCCAATCATTTTGCGCTATGCATTAAAGAAAGAAAGAGACATCTATACATTATCGAGGAGCTAAATGCGGAGAAGGGATAGCGTGCGGAGGAAGTCAGTATTATTCCACGGTTGGCGCTGTGATAGCAATTTTTTGTTGTTCGTTCGTCAATTTTCAACTTTTAATAAAAAAATGGTGCCAGCAAGAGGCAGTGTTCATGAACATTTTAGAATAGTCAAGGAAGGTCATAAGGAAAAGACTATGTAAATACTGTGACGCAGTATGGAGTAAAAAATGCAACAAAATTCGCGCGCCATCTTGTAAACTGCAAGAAAGCCTCGTTAGTGATTAAAAAATCATTTGAAAAAACAGACACTAACGCTGCAAGCAGTGGAGCTGCAGCAGAACAAAATGTGGAAAAATTAAACAAATTTAATTTTTGCGGGTTTAATACTCACTAAGGGAGAGACTGTTTTCAGAAATGGTTTTATTTACCAAACATACCGTAGAGATAGGAAATTTTAATGGCAAATAATGTGGTAAAATATAGCTGTAATTAGAAATTAAACTTGTGGTTAAAAAAAAGTACGCATAAGGAAATAACTAAAGTAACTTCTGGCAAAAAATATGCTAAATAAATGAATGATGATTTCCCAATAAACATGAGTCAAAATTAGAAAATTTGTAAATATTTCGAAAGTTTTATTTAAATACAACAATAACAGTATTAAAAATGAAAGAATAAATGGTTTTAGAAAAAAAAAATGTCAAAATAATTCCTTAAAATGACTCCGTTATAAAATAAACATTGAGATTGATAAGATTTTTAAGAAAACAAAAGTACAAAATACCGGAATCGGCCATATTAACTGAAACAGCAATCAAAGTGAATGACGTCACGACTAGCTACAACGGCCGTGTTGTTTGACTTTTTGTTGTGACTACGCGTTCCGATTAATTTTCGCATAATTTAATTAGTGGATCTTATTGTTTATTCGTGGCTCAATATTGTGGTTCATAATCAACAATGGAACAATATTTTATTGAGGCAAACAGCTTTAATTTACCCAGAGTTGACTTGTTGATATTGAGCGAGTTTCTCGCATCAAATAAACATTTTTGTTCATCTGAATACCAAAATGTGAAAGTTATTTCATCATCATCGTTAGCCTACCGCTGCCCACTGTTGGGTATAGGCCTTTTCCCCCAAATGCCATTTCACACGGTCTCTCGCCACCCGAATCCACGGACCTTCCGCCGACTCAACGACATCGTCCGACCATCGGGCCGCAGGTCTGCCTACTGACCGTCGTCCTGTTCTCGGCCACCACTCTGTGATTGCCTTGGTCCACCTGCGGTCTTCCCGCCTCGCCAGGTGTCCCGCCCATTTCCACTTCAGTCTTGAGACTCTTTCGCCAATGTCATCAAACCTTGCCCGGCGACGGATGACGACATTGGGTACTCGATCTACGAGTCTAAGACCTAGCATGGCTCGCTCCATTGCTCTTTGTGCTACTTTAATTCGGTGCATATTTTGCTTTGTGAAGTTTCTGCTCCATATGTGAGAATGGCTAGAACACACTGGTCATATGTCTTGGTTTTTAGACATTGCGGAATCCCGAATTCCCGATTCAACCAAGCTGAATCTGCCTCATGATCTCCTTGACCTGGGCTTCTCGGTGAAAAGATAAACAATGTCCATGGTAGATATACTCATCGACAACTTCTATCGGGCAATTACCGACAGTGATGTTCGGCATAGTCACCAGATGGTTAGCCATGACTTTTGTTTTGGACATGTTCATCTTGAGACCGACCTCCAGGGACGCTTCGTGCAAGTTTGCGAGCATACACTGAAGATCCGTGGCATTTCCTGCCAAGATGATGATGTCACTGGCAAAACGCAAGTGCGACATATAAACGCCGTTAATAGTGATACCCGTCTCACCCCAGTCTAGAGTCTTACATCTTCTAAGACGTTGGTGAAGAGCTTAGGCGAGATGGTGTCACCTTGGCGTACACCCATCATGTTGATATTGACAGGGTTAGTAAGCTCATTTTGGCTTCAGTTTTAGATAGTTTAGCTCTGGTTGTTACACTTGGAGGCCGTACTAATAGCACTCCCATATTTCGTAAAGCCAGCAAATGCTTTATAAAGTCACAGTTTATCTCTATCTATAATAACTTTATCTCTCATTAGCTGTTGCCCGCGACTACGTCCGCGTGGGCTTTAGTTGAGTAAAGTGTTTGCCAATAAGATAGGGATACTTTTAGCGCATGCGAAAGAGCTTTCATGCTAATGTAACGTTGCGACATGCGCTTCCGCGCACTCCGCTCTCCACACTAACTTCGCAACCCCCTCTTACCCCCTTAAGGGATGATTTTCGAAAGACTACTTACACGTCTTTCATGACTTTCAATGAAGGACCTTCGTGCTGAATTTCATTCGAATAACTTAAAAAATGGCAAAGTTTCATACTAACTTTGCACCCCCCTTTTAAGGGATGATTTTCGAAAAACTTTTTTACATGTTTTTCACGAATTTTAATGAAGGAACTTCATATTGAATTTCA
Source organism: Yponomeuta plumbellus (assembly GCA_947310845.1). Taxonomy (NCBI): domain Eukaryota; kingdom Metazoa; phylum Arthropoda; class Insecta; order Lepidoptera; family Yponomeutidae; genus Yponomeuta; species Yponomeuta plumbellus. Next base: position 23,251,192 of record OX371193.1, on the reverse strand, counting down.
TTCAAATAACTTCAAAAACGGCAAAGTTTCATAATAACTTTTGCACCCCCCTCTAACCCCCTTACGGGATTTTCATGACGTTTAATGAAGAATCTTTACTCTGAATTTCGTTCAAATAACTTCAAAAACGGCAAAGTTTCATACTAACTTTGCACTCCCCCCTTTTTACCCCCCCCCCCATAAGGGTTCATTTTCGAAAAACTATTTTACATGTTTTTCATAACATTTAATGAAGGACCTTCATATTGAATCTCATTCGAATAAATTAAAAAACGGCTATGTTTCATACTAAGTTTGCACCCCCCATTTTCCCCCTTAAGGGATAATTTTTAAAAAACTATTATCCACTTGTTTCATAATTTTAAATGAAGAACCTTCGTACCAAATTTCATTCGAATAACTTTAAAAACGGCAAAGTTTCATACTAACTTTGAACCGACATTTATCCCCCTTATTGGATGAATTTTCAAAAATCCTTTCTTAGTACTCCCAAACGAAACCCTTGTGCAATATTTCAAGTTTCTAACCCTTATAGTTTAGGCCCTGCGTTGATATGTCAGTCAGTCAGTCAGTCAGTCAGTCAGCCAGCTTCTCCTTTTATATATATAGATTATATTTTCTTGTTTCGAACATAAACAAACAGTTTGTTCGGTGCTGCTGTTGATGTGTTTTTGCACAGAGAGACGTTTTGTTCACTTTCTTAATTCAGCATAGATATAATGCCGTATCTACAAAGTCATTACGTCACAAGCGACGCCATGATATTTTGGAGCGTTTCCGCGCGTATTTCAAATTGAATAGCAAAAAATATCATAAATTTGTACGAAAACTAAGTTTTTTTTGTTGATTTCTTTTTCGAAAATAGTAGCCGTCTACCTACTAGACATAATAGAAGGAAAATTCAAAACCTGTCATCATGCCTATTATTGTAACTCCCTTACAAAATATTAATGAATTCAAGTTTATAAATTGTTTTTATTTTTCATTTTTCACACAAACTCGAAATTTACTACGGCAAATTTTTATGAACAGTAAAAAAATAAATTTTACTTTTAGAATTTTTTGGTATTTTTCAAAAGTCAGTAACCTCTAACAGAGAAATTTCCCTCCAACATTCGGAGTTTAGGACATCCCAAGGGGATTTTGTTTCATATTGAATATCATGCTTCATATGAATCACTAATTAACTATTCCCAAGAACTCTATCTTAGTTAACACTTGAACTAATGCATTGTTCCCAATAATTCCCACCTCTTGGGATCGTTGCCGGCAACGATCCCACGATAATTCCCACTTCTGGGATCGTTGCCGGGAACGGCACATCGCTAGTTGCAACATCCCTTTGTCAGCCGGTCGCTCACCCCAGCAATCCGACTCATAAAAATATTATAGATGCAACAAAGGCTAATAGAACGAATAACAATCGATTTCTACCTGCTCGCCGTAACTGTCAGAGCCTTCATCCTCTTAACGCCCCAAAAAAAAACATCAAAATTTAAAGTTGACGAAAGACGAAAATAACTTTTCTGTACATCTAAATTAAGTAGCATTTACTGTAGCGCCGGCAGGGGTGGCGGTCACAGAAACAACCGACTCATCGAAATTATCAAAGGGTCTTTTAGGGCACAGGTGCTCGAGTCGTCCGTAAAAGAAGACTCGATCTCGGCAATTAATGGATTATACATGTTTAGACGGCTCACATGCATCGTAGTCAGGTTTTACAATCTTTCGCATTTAAGCCGCAAACAGACTATTGAAACGCGACGCTATACCACGTATCGATATTCGATGTGCATCGTGCACATTACCAACACGACATGCTTTATGATTCTGAACACAGAAAATAGTGGATTTGATTTTACTCAACACGCGTCACGTTGCGTCGGATCGCGTCGCGTTTCGGTAATAATTGTGTTTCTGACTTTATTTCTTCATGTTTCGAAATTTTACGTGTCATTCTAGTTTAGGCGGAAACACATTATTGAAACCGGACGCAACGTGACGCGTGTTGAGTCAAATCAAATCTATACTATTTTCTATGATCAGAATCATATTAGGCATCGCGTGTTGGTAATGTGCACGATGCACGTCGGGTGTTGATACGTGGTGTCACGTCGCGTTTTAAAAGTCTGTTTCTGCAATGAGCTGTTTTCAGAAACACTAAAAAAATAATAATATTACGGCTGTCAAAGGAATGCAATTTTGGACCTCAGCCCAATAGCCATGTGTGATACATCATAAAATAGGTCTCAGCGAGCTGAATAAAAGTTACTATGACGCCAACAGCCAAATGTTTGTCCTTTCGGAGTTATATTGTATTGAAAAAAAACTAAAATTTTCAATAAAATATAACTCCGAAACGACAAACCTTTGGCTGTTGGCGTCATAGTAACTTTTATTCAGCTCGCTGAGACCTATTTTATGATGTATCACACATGGTTATTGAGCTGAGGTCCAAAATTGCATTCCTTTGACAGCCGTAATATTATTATTTTAGTAATGTGCAAGATGCACATAGGATGTTGCTAAGTGGTGTCGCGTAGCTTTCAATAGTCTGTTTCAGCCTTAAATTCAAGGACTACACGTCTATAGAACTACAATTTATTGATAACGAAGTTGGATAGTCGACTAACCCACATACTAAAAAATGCGCGGTTCATATTAACAGTATTGTGAGTTTGCAGGAGTGATGCTTGAAGATATATCGTATCGACGTAAATTCGAACGCTCACACCCGATTTGACCCGATTAGTTTTTAACTTCGTGCCATTGAAAATTCGATAGACTTAATATATGGTAGATACATACATAAGCTCACGCCTGTATACCAGAGGGGTACGGAGACCAGGGTCTGCCACCTGCCATGATTCTGCCTGATAAATAATTTACGCTTCATCGACATTCATTAGTCGCTGCATCACTCGTCACTCGCACGTCGTCACTCAATATATCTATATGCATAATACCATTTAGAACCTGACTTAGGTACGGGACTTATTGTAAAGTATATTGTTTATCCTATCAGGGATATAGTAAGTAGTGATAAAGTACACAACTTTAACCAAACCTAACTTAAACTAACCGTCATCGACCCACCGCATACTTTTTCAGTACACGGAGAATAACTCCACCAATACATACAGCGTGTCCCAAAAATGACACGTCACAGTGACACTGGAGGTAGACCTGCTCAAGAGGCGTCGAACCAACTTAACATGACCTCAGTAAAAGTTGCACGGTTTTCGAGATACGGCCAATTTAAACTTATTCTAAATTTTCACTTTTTTTAACCACTTTATTGCTATGCTAGCACTTACGCTAAGTTAGTAAGTTCGTGACCGAGTACAAATAAAAAAAAAACAAACACGAGGGTTTTCTAACTTAATGCTAGCACTAAACTTGTTAAAAAAAGTGAAAATTTAGAACAAGTTTAAATTGGCCATATCTCAAAAACCGTGCAACTTTTACTGAGGTCATGTTAGGTTGGTTCGATGCCTTTTGGGCAGGTCTACCTTCAGTGTCACTGTGACGTGTCATTTTTGGGACACCCCGTATAAGTAGAGACACGACGATGACGACGTGTTAGTATATCAAACATCACGAAGTTACAAAGTCGCCCTTGACGTGATTCAATAGAGTCCACGCATGTCAAGGTTGACATGCTCTTGAATGTACCTCTCCACACAGCTCACTCTCTCGGAAATACAGTTCCATATTTGAGTAATTCATTCACAATTGTAGATATTTACCTTCGGTCATGTCATGACGGTAGAGTACCACAGTGTAGAATTAAGTAAATACTTGAGTGTACAGAAGATTACTCCGATTGACCGCGGTTTTTTAATTGAGAATTTTAGTAGGTAAACACTTACTATAGTAACATTTATTTAAGTTATTTACTGGAAGTAAGTAGTTACTAAAGCGAAAAGAAAAAAAAAAAGAAAATGAAATGGAGTATAATTCCATTCCAGGTCTTAGATGTTTTCATGTTTATTATGTCGCTGTTTCTGGTTCCCACGACACACGGTATCCTAGTGTGGGGCCAAAATGAATGTGTCTGTATGTAAATTGTACCAATAATGGAAGGCCAGTAACCAAAAGAAACTGAAGAAAACCTAGTTTGCTTATATCATCATTGCATTAATAATTTTATGTAAGGCGTGATGTATTTTACGGACAGCCCTTATTGTCATTCGGCTAAATATTTTTCAAGAAAAATCTTTGTTGTGTCCTTTTGTTATTAGAACTTTAGTCGTACTAATACGAAGTTGACTTTTCATACTCTCCTATTTTGTACCGGCTGTGTATTCATGCTAACAACGGTAATTGAAGGCCCATTCTACAAAAGCAGCCTAATTAAGAGATTTTAAGCCCTATTTGGAAGGAGTTAAGGTTCAGAAGACGTGTAAGTAGAGTCGGTAAATTATGATTAGGCATACAGACATGTGCAACCTTACTATTTTGATAGAGAATCTAACTTGGTACTGTACAATTGAATTTTCAAGTAATATTCGTATCTCCACAAGAACAAGACTGAACCGTCACTGTATTATCGGTAACGCTGGATCGCATATACTCGGCTCCAGTTACTTCGTAACGCTGAATCATGTATACTCGGCTCCGGTCCGCGTGAGTGAGTGGCGAATAGCTGGTAAATTCCCTTGTTTAGTTAACTGTGTTAGACCAGTGTCGGATTAAGCCATCGATGGGCTTGTAGCAAAATTATTCAAGGGACCTGGCGACGACCTCTGTGGCGCAGCGGTTAGCGCATCTGACTAGCATGCTAGAGGTCCCGGGTTCGAATCCCGGCTGGGGATAAAAGAAAAATAAACCCAGGTCTTGGATGTATACATGTTTGTGACGTCACTGTTTCTGGTTCCCACGACACAGGGTATCCTAGTGTGGGGCCAGAAGCAATGTATGTGCATGTATGTAAATGTTATGTTATGTTATTGAATAAAACAGACTGTACAAATAATCTTTACTGGATTTATTTTTGCAAGAAATAATAGTAGGTAATCAATCATAGAGCAAATCATGTTCAATATCCATCAGAGTGAGATCATTGAACTGTTTTGGCTCACAGTGTTCTATAACTAGACTCGTTTTAAGCCGCGTATCCATTACGCGCTCCAAGAGGGCGAACATTGGCGCGCGTTCCAGCCGCGCGAAATGGATACCATTTTGGAACGCGTTCCGCGGAACGCTCTCTCGGCGCGTTCATTCATGGCGCGCGCGCCAGGAGCGCTTAATCGATACGCGGCTTTAATGTTCAGAGAGAACGTTCAGCAACGACACATAAATGCGTCTCATAAGTCAGAGTTTCATATAACTACAATTAGTAGTTTATAGTGTCAATTTGAGGTACTCTGCGTAGCAGTCTTCATACTTGATAGTCTGTGGTTTAATCACTACGAAACAAGCCCCAGCAAAGGTCTTGACGAGTCGCGCGCGACAACGTCAAAAGTCGCGACTTTCCAGTACATTAACTGTCAAATTATGAATAAATGATGTCTATGATTATGTCTAACACAGTGGCGTATTAGCCACGTAGCAAGAGTAGCAAATGCTACGGGCCCGTACACTCGACAACACGTCAACCTTCACACTTTGGTTGCAAAGTCGCCCGTAATGCAATGGAGTAGAGTGCGTGGGAATATAGGATGATGTGCTGTCGACTGTACCACGCTTTCTGCAAAGGTAGTATGAGGACGTGAGTCGCGCGCGACAACGTCAAAAGTCGCGAGAATTTGACAGTTAATGTACTGGAAAGTCGCGACTTTTGACGTTGTCGCGCGCGACTCGCGTCCTCATACTACCTTTGCTGGGGCTTGTTTCGTAGTGATATTCCCACGCACTCTACTCCATTGCATTACGGGCGACTTTGCAACCAAAGTGTGAAGGTTGACGTGTTGTCGAGTGTACGGGCCCGTAGCATTTGCTACTCTGGCTACGTGGCTAATACGCCACTGTGTTAGTCATAAACATAGACATCATTTATTCATAATATACTCAGAGGCACAATTAACCGCCTACTTTAATTTTCCGACGTAGCTTGAAATATTCATAAGGGAATGATTCGCACTCGCCATGACCACTTACGTAGTACCTTGATGCCATGGGTATACCCTATCAAATACATTTGGGACAATCTTAAAATGCGAGTGGAAATCATTCCCTGATTAATATTTCAAGTTACGTCGGAAAATTAAAGTGGGCGGTTAATTGTGCCTCTGAGTGTATAAGTTATACAAATTAAGGTACCTGTATCATCGGTCCTTGACCATTTCACAGCCTCATTAAAAGTTTCGTCCCTCAACACGTTCCAGGCCGGTAAAAAGTAATTCCTGTCAACGAAATTAATTCGGCCCGGCTGCGACCGCAACGTTGTAATCTCTGTTAATTAAATACACTACATTAGGCCCGGTGTGGTTTCTTTGACAGTCGACTGGGGTCTGTAATTATACATCGCGGGTGAGTGCTCGGCCACGTACTGGCGGGGAAGGATTTAATTTTGTATAATGCGCGGCAAAGCTGGGACGAAAATCCACCCAGTCGGGATGAGTTGGCGATGGACGCATTAGAGCGATATTAGTGACAAGTAGCAATTTTCCTTCGGAATTCGCGTTTCACTTTGTTTTGTATGATCCTTGATCCATTGCGTCGTCTGCCATTGTAAGGGTTAATTTTTGTTTATTGAATAAACGTGTTAATCAATAAACAATAATTGAACCTTAAAATGGTGGATTAAAGTACTTCAAGTCACTCATAAGCAGTCTATACACACGAGTATACACGTCCCATTAAAGGGCACATGTCTTCCTCCAAGACAAGGGAAGTAGGTATGGGTTAAATTACCAAAACCGAAACATTTCGATCCTAGAAAAAAAAAAAATTGAAATGAAAGTTGTGGGAAATTTAATTCTAACCTACTTCTGTAATTTCCATTTTTCGTGTAAAAAAAACGAGCTATTCAATAAACAAAAATTTACCCTTAAAATCAAGGTGGCGGATGGCCCAACAGATCGAGATCACAGAACCAAATTTAGTCTACCAGTGACGCCGCGCAACGAATTCTGAAGGAAAAAATACTGCTTATGATATTCCGGGCTTGCCCTCTTATTGAGCTAATTATTCGACTGGGCTATGGGTACCTGTAATGAGTTACGCGAATTCGCAAATGTACGTAACCACATAGTCCGTCATTTAGCTCCTCTATGTTTTCCGTCAATGGTTGGCTGGAAGAAACTACTTTCAGTAATAAGGCCGCCAATTGTACTGTACTATCGTTATTGTCAAATCGCATAATATAGTTCCTCGTGTACACACAATAAAGAATATTCTATCTATGTACATAGCTTCATGAAATTGTACATTAATGTTTTTTCACAAATAAATAAGACAAAGTGATAGCCAGCGCCTATTCCATGCACTCAGCTAACTAGATTTTCTCATTCAAACTGCACTGTGCTCCTCACCTTTGATAGTAGACCGCCATCGCCACTCTCCACACGCCGACGTCAAATATTGACTCGGCGAAAACAGCAAATGCAGTGTTTGAGACGTCCTTACTGCAAAATGTCCCTTTGCAGTACTTTGCCGCCTCCGGGTGTAGAGGCGCACAAAAGATTTCATGTTTGTTTTACTGGAATAGGTATATGAAATATATGAATTTATTATTCTGATGTTGATGTTTGAATTACGGTGTTCAACGTGTTTAAGAATAGCTACCTACTCAAAACAGTCCTAGTTTAATTAACAAACTTTCAAACTTAAAAATATTACTCATGGATGTGTTGAACCATTGGACGCTGTAGAAATGATCTGGTAGATGCAAAGACAAAAATTATCTAATAATTTTAATTACTCTAAGGGTCTGTTTCACAATCTGTAGATAAAGTTCCGGATAAGCTATCCGCTACCAGGGCTGCCGTTTGTTCTAAATTTGAAGCCATAAACGAACACGAAAACTTATTTGAATTTAGAACAAACGGCAGCCCTGGTTGCCCTGGTCTGAACTTTATTTGAACATTGTGAAACGGGGCCTTAAAGTTTTTTGCCGTTTTCAATTAAGTTATTCGTAATTTTACAACTTTATTGATATATTAATAATTTTATTAAATTTAATTAATTAAATAGAATTTATTCTTATTCTATTCTATTGCCATTAATCCTTCATCGTATTAATAAATATGACATTGTTCAGCATCTACTAGATTTTGTTTATACAAAATTCTAGTAGATTCTGATCAATTTAAATTAAAAAAGCGGTGGTGGCGTAGTGGGGTTGACACTTGCTTCTCGATCATGAGGGTCTGGGTTCGAACCACGCATGTACCAATGACTTTTAGTTACGTACATTTGTTTGTACAGCAACACCATTCGCTGATAAATTGTGCCCGGATAACGGCGACAGGCTTGCCACTTGTCACGTTTGGGACCTAATAAACTCGGCAAAATGTGGGTCCAGTTCTAGAGACTGGTGCCTCTGCCTACCCCTTCGGGGATAACGGGCGTGAGTTTTTTTATTTTTTTTTATTTTTTTATTCTTATTCTATTCTATTGCCATGAATCCTTCATCGTATTAATAAATATGAAATTGTTCAGCATCTACTAGAATTTTTTTTGTTTTGTAGATTCTGATCAATTTAACTTAAAATTTTATTCATTTTTAATTTTAAATTTTTTTACTGTTATCAGTCATAAATAATTTTTATTTAATTTTAACTTTTGCCAGAAATAGCGCTATCCTGTTATATTTTTGACCCCCACTTTTCATGATGTTTTATTATTAATAATACCAGTCAGCGCCTAGGCAGTACGCTGTACGCAAATGACAACTGTCAACACAGGGACGAGACGTGCGTGCGGTGAATGACAAGCATTGTTACTGGAATTTAATATATAAAGCGGCCAAGAGCGAGTTTGACTGACGCGCCTTGAGTTCCGTACTCGACGGTTTCGGAATGTTCACTTATAAGGTCACAAAATACGATTCCCATTGGGTATGTACAACTTACTCATTATGACTTTGTTTTCTAAGTTGTGTACATTTTTGACGTTATAGCCGTGAAGGAAAACATCGTGGGAAAACCTGAGTGTCTGAGCTATTCAATACCTCAGCGCTTGATATCGCCAATTCGCGGTGGGCGGCGTGGTGGTTGAAGCACATACTCTCTGTCTGAGAGAAGGTCTGTGCCCTGTATAGTGGGACGCTGCTTACAAATACTATGGGTACTATATTATATAACACTTGTATGTTTAAAGTGGCTTACAGACTATTGAAACGCGACGCGACACCACGTATCGACACCCCGATGTGCATCGTGCACATTGCCCACACGCGATGCCCAAAATGATTTTGATCTGAGTTGCAAAATTGCCCGTAATGCAACGAAGTAGAGTGCGTGGGTATATAGGATGGTGTGTTGTCGACTGTACATTTTGGGTAATTACAGTAACAATACCACTCGCTAACTATGAAGGAAACCTGAGTGTCTCAGGTATTCACTTACCTCACCGCTTGATATTGCCAATCCGCAATCCCATTACATAGCAGAAGTCAAATTATTACTAACACTATATGGGCTTTGCTTGAAATAAATAAATAATATATTACTTTTTGGCCGAGACACCGAGATGTCACTCTGTGCCCTGCACAGAGATGCAAAAAAGATTAATTTCAATTGCACCCTTCTGATACGGAACTCTAAAAGGCCTAGTGCGAAGCTATTCATGGATCGGTGAAATAGAAGGCGCGTGGAATAACCGTTATGTCTATTAGCCACTACCATATGTCCGTGGGAATCGGGAGAGATGAAGGATATACTTTGTGCCAAACGCACTTTGTGCCAAAACGGCTACTATACAGTTTGCATCTTTATAAAGTGCACACAAGTGCACTGAATTTGATTCAGGGAAACTGCACACGATTTCATCGACAGAAAAATAATAAAAATTATTCATTAAAATTTTGAGTTGTAAACTAAATTTCCTATCATAATACAATAACATTTGTAATTATGGTCAATAGTAGGCCGTGCCTACAAAATATTTTTTTTTTAAGAAAATCATCATCAACCCATCATGTCTCCACCAAGGGGCATGGGTCTCTTCCCTGAGGAAGGTATAGGCCATACTCCACCACGGGGGCCAAGTCCGGATTGGTGGAGGCTTGTAAGACTAGTGGCTGGTCTTACTGTCAGAAGTTTTCAAGCCGCTCTAAGGCCTCTGACTTGGCTTAACGACTGCCATCTATCTATCATATTTAAGAAAATGAATACTATAAATTTAGAATAGAGAGGTAATTGATAAAAAAATGTTTATTTGTCATAATTTCTTAAACATAGACAACATTTATTGGTAATATTCATTACAAGTCACATTACAATTACAATTACGTTATTAATTAAAATTTAGAAACAAAGAGAGAATCAAATTCATCAATGTCAAACATTAAATGTCAATATCATATAATATTAAAATAATATAAAAGTCACCTTCCAGTAAGTTAACATAACAACATTTACACACAGGCACATACATTGCTTCTGGCCCCACACTAGGATACCCTGTGTCGTGGGAACCAGAAACAGCGACGTCACAAACATGTAAACATCCATGACCTGGGTTTCTTTTTTTTTATTTTTGTCCCCAGCCGGGATTCCAACCCAGGACCTCTCGTATGGTAGTCAGATGCGCTAACCGCTGCGCCACAGAGGTCGTCAATAGTTGGGAGGAGGAGTTATATTACTATATGTGAGTGGTTGACCAAAAAGGGACCTCAAGAGAAAATAATTGATTTCGAGAAAATCACGTTTGAATTTTCGTGTTTCTATAGGTTTCGACTCGTGCTCGGCTCACAAAAAAAAACATAAAAAAATAACTACGGCACCTAAAAATATTCTGGTTACACCAAAACAAAGCTAAAATACGGTTAGCAATCAAAAAAATTACGGTTTCCAATCCCTCCAGGTCCCTTTTTGGTCAACCACTCACATATACATACATACCAAAAATACCCTAGAAAACTGCCGGATCCTTTGGCTGAACCAAACGTTGCCCGCATGCTGGCAGCTTTACCACGCTGCACCGCCCAAGAAATTCCGACCAGGTTTCGCTCTGGTTCGCGGAGCTTAATCATGGTGAGCAGAGACGGAGCTCGCGTCTTTGGTTGCTCGTCTCTGACTAAGTGTATCCAGAGAACAATTATTATTATAACATGTAATCGTCACGAAAATTTTAGTTCATAAATACCTTATTTATTTCAGCGTGACGAAGTGCGCGTGTCGCGCCGCTATGCTACCTGTGCTGTATTCCAAGTTTCATCTTTCACGCAAGACAGCTGACCCTTTTTACCCGTCGTTGCGTGATACTTATGATGTGGCCTCAGAGTCTCCCAATTGTTTTGTGGGTCGTCGACCCCGCGTATCGCTGCAGGCAACTAAATGGACCGGCCAAAAAACTGCCCCACCGCCGCCGCCGCCGTCCTAAGATAAGTTTGTTGGTTCGACTACGAAGTTGGGGGACTTGAAAGTAACTCTGTTTTCGAACTTAAAAGCAAGTGAGTGAATCAGGAACTAAGTTAGCAACTTTGTTATGAAATCTGTAGCATAGCAACTATAAAATAGATAGTGCGAGGCAATAACCTAACCTAGTCGTCGACATAGCCCACCGGATGAGTAAGTTGAAGTAGCAGTGGGCGGGGTACATAGCACGCAGAACTGATGGCCGATGGGGCGGAAAAGTTCTTGAATGGAGACCACACATCGGCAAGCGCAGCGTAGGGCGACCACCCACAAGATAGACAGACGATCACAACCAAGTGGCAGGAAGACGCTGGATGCAAGCCGCTTCCAACCGGTTTTTTTGGTAAATGAGTTTTTTTTATCGCGTTGGATCTTGTATAGTAATACACAATAAGAGCAAGCTGAAAACATGGCACGGCATGCTACGCGCCAGAAAGGACTTCAGATTATAAATTTGGGTCAATATCCCACCTACACTAATTCACCTTACCGCCACATTCGCAAGCATGGCCCTGGTGTAGAATTCCACCTTTACGGAATGCAAAATAGAATTCACGTGCGACACAAAAACAGCTTACAGAATAGCACTGCACTAGAGAGACCGATTTATTAAACAAAATTTATGGTTTACTATGACAATTCGATGTATCCACAGTGATAAGCAAGTAGGACATCGAAACATCGAATTAAGAATTGCAGCCTAATGAAACTCGGCTCAAGACGCTTATAATTTTTGTTACCAGCTCTTTAACTACGTAGATTAACTAAGCTTTCGCCAAGTCCCAACTGCCACCAGCCACACCATAATACATATAACTAACTCCCCATCGATACAAATAGGTACTCTCGGATACCCTCCGAGAGGACCACATTCCTGCCGCGCCCCCCTCCCCCGCCACCCGCTGCGCGCGCGCAGGCGAGAGGCTCTGGGAGGATTTTCGTTATCATCATCATTATTATTATTCGCGAGGTTCAGAGGTGGATAAGTCTTGTTTTACGTTTTGTAATATTTGATTTTGTTACGTTTTATAAAACATCTGAATAAATTTGAGATTTAGTGTAAGATAGATAGATAGATAGATTACACTTTATTTAACCAGAAAAAAAATAAGTGTAAGATTCTGATGAATCCTAATTCAATATAATTATGTAAATTATAGCTTTCATGCGATTTTTATACTCAAATGGTTATTAGAATACTGTTTCAAGTGTTTCATAAGTAAGTAACTCTAAAATAGTTTCTTAACGACAATTTTGAAAACATTTGACAAAAAAGACGAAGAAGACATTTATTAAAAACTAAGCAACTGCAACAGCAAAACCTCTCTGAAATTTTAATTTCCCTTTATTATGTTCATGTGAGAATTTATGATATTTCTAAACTTAAAAATGTATATTTACAAACTTACGTCTATATCCATTTGCCACGAGCCTGATAAATTTATTTCGCTTTATTTATGAGTCTTTCCATAAACGCCGCGGGTTTTGGGTAGATTTAAAACCCTTCGCCAATACCTTACCTATTGGTCATCTCCTGCTTTTCTAAGCATCTTCTTAGGCTTATCTTAGGCATCTACATCTAACATCTTAGGTTTCTAGTGCATTTCTATGCACAAGAAGCACACAGGAAATTTGAAGCACTTATTCTCAAACCACTTCAGCGATTCTCGCAGCAATCAAAAGCAAATTAAACCCATTCTAAAATGCAGTTATAAATTACCGATGTAGCCTTTAGCATTGCGCTCCTATTCCGTTGCGACAGGCTCGTAAAGTCTGGGGAGCTGTTTATTAGTGCGGCTAGACGTAGGAACACATAGTTCTGTTGTTGTCCGAGTATGAACGAGATTGATGTCCTCTATGGCGCTGCGGTTGGCGCATCTGCCTACCATCCAAGAGATTCCGGGTTTGAATACCGCCTGAGGACGAAAAAAAACCCCCAGATCTTGGTTGGTTGGTTAGATACAGGGTTGATGAACTTTAATAGCCGCAGACCGTACACAATGCAGGACTTATAAAGGTATGACATGTGTTTGTTAAGAAATGTGTTAAGCAAACTCTGTGCAAAAAAGTTATTATAAAATCAACAATTATTTAGAAGACAAAGATGTTTGGTATTAAAAAGTAGATTCATATAAAATGTATGCAGAGGAAAATTATTTTGAATCTCCGCTTAGTCTATTCATTGTGAAACTAACAACTTTGTCGTTCATAAAATAAAAATTTTGTTTTTGTTATGAATAAAAAAATATATGATTTGATGTAAAGAGGCAAACGTTTAACAATAGACAAAGAAACGAAAGAGATGAATTAAGGCTACCTTGCATATTATCTTCCAAAAAAATGATTTTTGCATTAAACGTCCGTGGGTTTTTATCTATGGGCTATGGGCCTTTTTCTGAAGTGAGAATATGCTAAGTAACTTCTTAACTGGAGTGCTGTCTCGACTAATTTCTCAGAAAAGAGTGTGACAGAACGTTACTTAAATATTTACTTAACGAAATTCTCAATCTCACTCCGAGAAATGGTCCGTGATTTCTACTGCAGTTCAATAGAAGATAAAAATTAAGAGAAGCTACCATAAATAGAGTCCACAAACAGTCGAACCAACTTTGTGTTGCATCAATTCATCAGCAACGCGTAAATGATAAAAACAAACAGACTGGGGGCATCAACGGACATAACAGCTTCATGATCATTGTTTGAATAGTTACTGGTTCTCCATGATAGTGTTAGTTAAATAAATTAAATAAGGTGATATAATATGCGTATGTAATTCTAATTGACCGCAAGAGTGTACTTCCTGTATAGTATAAAAATATAATAATAAAATCAAATCCTTGTAGACTCTCTCTAGAGATAAACTAGAAATATTCGGGCTATCGTGGCGTATATTGTAAAAAAAGATGTTAATTCTATATTTTAAGTAACATCACTCTTTGGACTAAAATTTTCGTAAGCACTAGATAATATTAACTTAAATCAAGTGTGTACTGGAATAAAGCTAATAACATAATTAGTAACTAAATATCCCATAAAAATTCTCTGAAATGCCACTTATTTTAGATTTGTTTAGACTGTCTATTACAAATAGGGTATTTTGAATTACTTAATGCATGCTATTTGTGAACATTATGTAAAATCGGAAATAATTTTCAAGTAATATCAATTAATTAAATGAAAGTTGAGGAAATTTATTATTTATTTAATTTATTCTATCTGTGGAAGTCATAATCTTTGGTTTAAAAGAAAATCCAAAATGTTCATAAAGCCAATGCAGACATTTAAAGCGCGTCTAAGGAAAACTGTAAAGGGCTTAATTCCTTAGCCTGCGCCTGCGACGCTGCCTCCCGTTGATGTCTTTTGTATAGCGCGAGCATTTTGTAGGAGCTTTGAAAATGTTAGGTCCGCGCAATTTACTTTGGTTGTAAAATACGTCGTATATCTACACATACGATGTGTCACATCATGTCAAATAGCTATAATGAAATTCTCTTCATGTGACTTCTGAAATCCTATCGGAGTTTGTACGTACGAGTATTTATGAGTAAAACCTTGTGTTTTTTGTCCTGTACCTAACCCAGATGTAACATAGTTGGCACAGCTCTATTTTTAAAAACTAAACTAACTAGATTTAAGTAGAGGAAGAACCGTACAACGAAGATTGAAAACTCTAAACGATTTTTAGGTTTTCGATTTTGAAGCTTTATTCTCGAATAGCGAGTCAGCTTGGTACTGTTTGACAGATTTTTAAACCATCTTCGAGTAATTTGATTTGCAATTTTCATAAGAAGACGTCTGAATGAAAAAAAAAACCGTCGCAAGAAGGAAAGGAAAATAAAACCCTTTACTTTATACATGTATAGAATATTCGTTATCCTCTTCTTTATTCCCTTAATCCTTAAAGTAAATCTATGAAACAAACCTTTATGCGATTCAGACTTTGTACATGTGCTATGCTAATATGGCGATTTTATTCCCTGTGTAGCTAATAATAGCTAATAATATCCCTAACATATTTAATGCGCGCAGCGTGTATTCTGTTTGTAAGTTGCGACTGCCTGGCGACTATTCTCGAACTCCATTTAAATCATCCAATAAGCAATATGTTTGTCTATTGGATAATTTAAATTTAGGACACTTATTACGAAGTGAAAACATACGACTTTCTACGATCTACGATTTTTCTGACCAAGGGCAAAATTTTTGCATTACTATCTTTATTTCGTTAACGTTAATAAAGTTATTAACTGCCGGAGCCGGGTTGGTTAAGATTTAAGGGAGTTATTCGATAGATAACATTGCCAAAAAAAGGAATATATGCCTCAAATCGAGAACCTCCTTCTGGTATAAATTGGACGCATCGATGGAACTAATGCGAAAATTAATTCGCAGTAGTTCCATCACCAAGCTCGGTAACGGTACTCCTGCGAATAATGCTGTATTTATTATCCCATTAGGCTTCTAAGGGGCGGGTGCCCCTGCTCGCCCTTCTTTCGTAGATCCTCCGTTGGCAACCTCTGTGGCGCAGCAGTTAGCGCATCACTGCCTAACCATGCGAAAAGTCCTGGGTTCCAATCCCGGCTGGGGACAAAAAAAGGCCCAGGTCTTGGATGTTTACATGTTTGTGACGTCGCTGTTTCTGGTTCCCACGACACAGGGTATCCTAATGTGGGGCCGGAAGCAATGTATGTGCCGGTATGTGAATGTTTATGTTTTATGTTTATCCTGGCCTGAGGACTACCTCAGGCCAGGATGGGCCACTATGGGCCCCGCATCCGTAACCCCACACTGAGTGGGGCCGGGGGCCTTCGGGCCGCGAGGAGACAACCTCTATAAAAAACACACGGTGGGGGGCCTCCTCTATGTCCCTCTGTCCAGCAGAGGGCATAGAGGAGGTTAAGGGAGGGTCACAGACGGCAGGTTGGGGGACCTGCCGTCCGACATCGTGACGCCAGAAGGGAGTGGGGGGACAATGCCCCTTCTCCAGTGAGGGTGGGCCCGACTCCTTGCGTTGCCGCTGTCGCATTCGCGTTGTGGTTTCACACCACTTGCGAGATCCGGCGGCGCCCCATTGCACGAGCGACAGGACGTCTCCCGGGGTGTTTTAGGAGGTATGCCTCTCCTATTATTAGGAGAGGAGAGTCCGACACACGGCCGTCGCCCTCCCCCAAGGGTGGCGGTTATGTTGCACAAAGCATTTCACCCCGTTAACAAAAAAAAAAGGCCAGGATAAACATAAAACATACTATAAACACAAAACTACCCACTCACTAGAGTGGGTAGTATAGTCTATATCACTCATGTATAGGACCCCCTCTAATGCCAAGTGTCACGTGAATCAGAGGTCAGCGACCAGGATGGCGATAGGTATCAGACTAGTCTCAGAGCTGACATGACGGATGCGTGAGCGCTGGCGTTAGGTCATTTATGTTTTGGTGCTCAGCGCTTTTGGTCCCGGCAATAACAAGCCCAGATTTGCTCGCGGCTTTGTCAGCATTGCGTTATAATTAAAATCTTTGTTTTACCAGAAAAAAAAACCATTGGTGACTTAATATTAAACAATAGAGAGTCAGATAGATAAATATAAACATAAACATGTACATACAGGCACATACATTGCTTCTGGCCCCATACTAGGATACCCTGTGTCGTGGGAACCAGAAACAGCGACGTCACAAACATGTAAACATCCAAGACCTGAGGTTTTTTCTCCCCAGCCGGGGTTCAAACCCGGGACCTCTCGCATGGTAAGCAGATGTGTTAATCGCTACACCGCCGCAGAGGTCGTCCAAGATCAGAGATCGTCAGAGATCTTTAATAACTCATTATTTTTGAACTACAGGACTAGTAAGCACGACACGTTATAAATGGTTCTCGGACACAGTTACTTGATTTTTCGTCGGACGAGTCCAACGGCAGAGTTCAAAAGAAAACTCCAAGAATTCCAAATTTCTGCCAAATATAGTATAAATTAAGTCAAACCAGAGGCCTCAGGGCGGCTTGAAAACTTCTGACAGTAAGACCAGCCACTAGTCTTACAAACCTCCACCAATCCGGACCTGGCCCCCGTGGTGGAGTAAGGCCTATACCTTCCTCGGGGAAGAGACCCGTGCCCCTTGGTGGGGACATAATGGGTTAATGATGATAGTATAAATTAGTTTAACCCTAGATTACGAAATTGCAACACCTGCAAAAGGTGACTAAGTTTTAAGTCTTAATCTTAATTAAGACCTATGTACCTACACTTAGTCGGCAATAAATATATTTGATTTGATTTGATTCTGTTACTGCACTGTAGTAGGATGACAGCTTTAAGGTTGGGTCACATGAAGTGTTTTTTTTCATACCATTGACGCCTAGATTGTTTGATATGCGTTCGCGCATAGACTTACCGTACTATACCGTAGCTTTTAGAATATAACTAGTCTACTATCGGATAGAATCGGATATTGTAAACTTTTAGTCCGGATCTACAATGTGTTGTGCTTACGAAAGTTTTAGTTCAAGAATCGGATATATTCGTGTAATAGAAATATCGGAACTAATATGACACTTAATTTTGAAATCGGAACTAATATGGCACTTAATTTCACTTAAACAGAGCAGGAAGTAGTAGTAAACTCGTGTGCTTACGGCGAAAACCGACACCTACTCTAGAGCCCCAGGTATGTTCTAAAAGCTAACAGACTGTAAGTGTATCCAGAGAACAATTTACATTGGCAGCGTTTACGTTTGGAAAGGAAATAAGATGGCGTATTTTAAAGTTCCCGGGTAACTTGGTAAGATAATCTTAAGATACGCCTACGAACTGAACGGTTGTTTATCTGCCGAGCGTATTTTCCCAAGTGATTCACCATCATGATTTTGCTAATGTTCCATTGCCAGTAGGGTTGCCAGGCAACCGCAATTAGCCGGACATATTGCATGATCCAGAGGTAAATAGTATCCCCAGGTCTTGGATGTTTACATGTTCGTGATGTCGCTATTTCTGGTTCTCACAACAAAAGGTAACCAGAGGCTAGAAGCAATGTATGTGCCTGTATGTAAATATTAATGTTTAAATTGATCGTAAAACTGTGTTTAATGGGCTTCCAAGTTAGTTCTGATGAATATGGCAATCATAGCATAGCTGCAGCAAACAATTCCACTCTCAGCTCACTCTGCTCAGTCTCTGCTCACCATGATTAAGCTCTGCGAATCAGACGTCGGACTCTTTTGACGAAAAGTTAAGTAAGTGTATCGGGAATAAAGTTGATAATCCCACTCTATAATTTACCTAAATTACATTAAATAAACTTGCACCTGTATCCCGGAGAGGTAGGCAGCGAGCCGGTTTGTGATTTGCAACAATCTTGATCCCTCACAGACATACTTCGCTTCATCAGAATTCGTTAGTCGTTTAATGCGCGCACGTTGGCTTCGGGTACAGCTGCGCTGATCAACCTTTACGTTTTTATTGCAAAATCATCCTTTACGTGCACGCAAGTAAAGGTTGAATGCGCTGAGTCCGGCTCTTGTATTTTTTGGCATGGCAACCCTAATTCCCAGTAATACGATGCATATGAATATATACCAAGACGTTTGAACCTCCTTTCTCTAATAGTTAAGTGTACTGCCAAGCCCACTTCTGACTCAAGCGTGCGTCGGCAAACTGCCCTGTTGGTCTAGTAGGCAGTTGCCTACTTGCTTATCGGGAGGTTATTGGTTTGTGCTTTTTATTGTAAATTTGGCTTTATGTGCCTTTATAAGGATTTATTAACAAACCAATCATTAAAGCATGCTCTGGTAAGGGCGCTTATATCGGGTGGTAGGTATGTTGGTAACAACTGCAGCTGTCGATGTTCGTCTCTAACTTGTGTAAACTTTTTATCCTATCGTTTTGTTGGCATAATGAATAATTATGTATATCTATGCCAAATTTCAGGTCTCTAGTAGTTATCGTGTCTGTGATTGATAAGCCGCGGACAGATATGCTGTTGGAAATGGCGTAACTATCTATCATAAATCAAAATCTAGAAATAAAATTTTAAAATAAATAATGAATGTAAAATGAAAAAATGGTGGGAAGCGGTTAACACCGGTTTAAGGTTTCCTTGTTGACCACGGAACCCTGAAAATGGTCAATAACTCCCATTAAATTGCCTAGTCTAGCGAGGATGAATTTGTCGCGGTATTTAGTCAATATGCTGTGCCTGAGAATTCCGGTTCATTAATTATCTTCAAGTCCTACGGTTCGGTGTCTGTAGCCATGGCAACAGCAAAATCAAATGCCTGTGAGTCCAACTAGGCTCTAAAGCAGTTGGTTCGCTAATAAGACGCAGCGCGATGCATCGTGGATATGTAACACAAAACTAGATAGATGGAAAAATCTGAATGGTTCTCGTCAGTCGCGTCATAGGTAAAGCAATATAGAATGAGTTTCGGTTCGGAACGGAACGAAACGGAACGGAGCGGAACGGAACAGAACAGAACGGAATGAAACGAAATGTTTCAATTTTATTTCGAAAGTTCATACAACAAAAGTGTTATTTTTGTTTAAGCTCTATCGTAAAACCAGTAATACATACATAGATTAAACTTGGCGTGCTTGTGGAACTTATTATTATGTTCTAACGACAAATAGTAAAAAATGGCCTGTGCGAGTCGGACTCACTAAATACCTACTTTAGTAACTGCACTGTACTCTATTCCACGAGTCAATCTCCTAAGGAACCAATTACTCGCATCTCATTGTCACTGCACGTGGTTAGAGATAAGCAAAACAACAAGCGAAGATAGGGTAGGACAGTGGCTATTCAAGGAAACGCGCTTTATTGTGCACTTGGACAATTTTCTTTGGGAGCTCATCTTGTGGAATCGATTATATCAATAAATGAATATTAATAACTTTACTCCGGATACATTTACTTGACTTTTTGTCGGATGTTTTGTGCTTACAGAAGTTTTAGTTCACAATTAAATGAAAATTAGTTCTACTACCAGACGCGAGATGTCATTACTGGTACGCAACAAAGTGCGCCAGTCAAACTTGCACTTTGCCGGTATTTTTTACCGTAGAAATCTCCTCATTAAAACAGCTTTTCTGTCTGGTTTTCTTAAGCAACAAGCCAGGAACACTGTCTTGAATTCTTCAAATTGAAGGGTGCTCGTAGAAATACTTCTGTGCCTGCACTTGGTGCATGTACCGCGTCTGGGCCAAGAGGCTTCAGGCAGGCCTGTTTCACTACGCGTGTCGGTATCGAACGCGTAAGTACATAGGGCGACCACTACGGAGTGGCAAATAGGTAGGAATTCAGGCGCCAGAAGAGGTAAGAGTTACGCGGTAGAAAGAGAGGCAATATGTAGGTGAATATAGCGTAGCTTCTTAGCGCTGTGCGATCTTAATTTCACCTATATATCGCTGGTAGAGTCCTTTATTTGATTCGTAGTTTTCTTTAATTGTTTTTGCGGAGTGTATCTCTTGTACCTGTATTATTATGTATTCTGTGCTTCGGGTTGTAAATAATTGGATTGGGAGCGACCGTGTTAACAAGTGCTTGGCGAGCTCTCACTGACTCTCGAGGAGTTCACCACGACGTGACTTGCGGAACCTTTGGGCCTGTACTCTCTTGAGGAGACCCATGAATAGCAATTGATTGATCTCGAGTTAGAAGGCTTAGAAGAAGTTAGAAAGAAGTTTCTGAATTGAGAATTTTCGCTCAGTAAATACATAGTTAAGTAACGTTCTATCACGCTCTTTTCTGACAAATTCAACGAGATAACACTACAGTCACGTAGTTGAATCGCTCGTAGCCTGGGCTGCCTGAGTGATCTTAAACGATCACTAAGGTTAAGCAACATACGGCGCGGTTAGTCCATGGATGGGTCACCGTCTATGACTAACGCTAGTGGCATTTTTCCGAGCGATTCCGTGCTTCGCAAGGCACGTTAAGCAGTTGGTGCTGGGTGCCGTCGATAGATGGCAGTCGTTAAGCCAAGTCAGAGGCCTTAGGGTGGCTTGAAAACTTCTGACAGTAAGACCAGCCACTAGTCTTACAAGCCTCCACCAATCCGGACTTGGCCCCCGTGGTGGAGTATGGCCTATACCTTCCTCAGGGAAGAGATCCGTGCCCCTCGGTGGGGACATGATGGGTTGATGATACAAAGAAGTTACTTAGCAAAAATTCTCAATTCAGAAATTGGCCCTTATAACAATAATGTAAGCCTTCACATGTTGTGTTACATGTTAGAGGACTTATACAGTAAACATAAACGTTTATATACAGGCACATACATTGCTTCTGGCCCCGCACTACGATACCCTGTGCGTGGGAACCAGAAACAGCGACACCAAAAACATGTAAACATCCAAGACCTGGGGTTTTTCCTGTCCCCAATCGGGATTCGAACCCGCAACTTCTCACATGTTAGGCAGATGAGCTTACTGCTGTGCCACAGAGGTCGTCAACAAGGTAGTAAGTACATAGGAAGATTGTATTGGACACTAAACGCTTCATCCAGTGTAAAAGCCTTGGTAACAGGACATAATATCCCGTACAAACCTTACAACGTCCCTAATTTAACTTAGCAGAGCATGTTCATGTTCTGTCGTAACACGTAACACATATGAGAATCGAATACACTGCAAGAGCGGGTCTGAATTGAGTTGAAGAGAATAAATAAAATAAAATAAAAAATAAATCGGACTTTATTCATCACATGTGTTTTACAATTGAAGTACTTACAAGTTTATAAATATATATAAAGTACATGGGTACACTTAGAATAGACAGTAAATGGTGATGAAAAGGACAGAGGCTCAGCATAATTGCTTTTTTTCCAGACTCTGCCTGGGTGCAGGAGTTAGCCCTTTTAATGACGTCATGTCTTATTTCTTCTGTTCATGTAACATATGAGAAGGTACAGAATTAGATCTTGGTCACGTTATAGTACACTGAGCTATGAGAATGTAACATATCATCATCATCAACCCATACCTTCCTATAGTCTTATGATGTATTTGTTCGTTTTTATAGTGTGTACATACAATAAAGAGTTTTAATCTAATCTCATCTTCCTCAGGGAAAAGATCCGTGCCCCTCGATGGGGACATAATGGGTTGATAATAATTATGATGAAGGGCCAGTCAGAGGCCTTAGGGCGGCTTGAAAACTTCTGACAGTAAGACCAGCCACTAGTCTTACAAGCCTCCACTAATCCGGACTTGGCCCTCGTGGTGGAGTATCACCTTTACCTTCCTCAGGGAAGAGACTCGTGCCCCCCGGTGGGGACATAATGGGTTGATGATGATGAAGGACCAGTTTCTGAATTGAGAATTTCGCTAAGTAACTACTTAACATTACTACTTCTCTACTTTTATTTGTCTCTTGTTTCTTATGTGCAATAACGAATATTCTTATCTTATTTTATCTTAACTGTAGTGCTGTCTCGTCAAATTTCTCAGAAAAGAGCGTGACATAATGTTAGGTCTGGTTTCTGAATTGAGAATTTCACTAAGTAAATAACATTCTGTCACGCTGGCCTTTAGTTTCTAGATTATAACATAACATAACATTTACATACAGGCACATACATTGCTTCTGGCCCCACACTAGGATACCCTGTGTCGTGGGAACCAGAAACAGCGACGTCACAAACATGAAAACATCCAATACCTGGGTTTTTTTTTGTCCCCAGCCGGGATTCGAACCCGGGATCTCTCACATGGTAGGCAGATGCGCTAACCACTGCGCCACAGAGGTCGTCGATTATAAGTAAATAGTGATTGTAAAACCCACGCAAATAGGTTGAAAGATTCGACCGTTACATTTTCTGAGTAGGAACCAGGTCTCTCGAAGACGACAATATTAAAATTGCTACAGCTACTTCAAAAACCGCCTCTATTCCTGAGCAGTAGGGTCTGGAGGCAGTGCTTGGGCCACTTGCCATGTTAATGGTACGTACTGGCGTGTATCTGTGATTGATAAATGAATGCGAACGGGTCTGACCGCTTTTTAGACGACGATGGAGGCGATATAAAATGGACGGGTTACAGTGACGCTACGTTTGGAGTCAGAAGCATTTTAGATGTTGTGAGTTTTGATTTTAAGCGCCAACCGTTTTCGGAGTATTCATCACGAGAAATCTCATCCAAGATCTCAGACGATCTCATCCAAGTGGCGTTATAGGCGGGAAGACGATGGATGCAAGCCGCTTCAGACCGGTCTTTTTGGAAATCCATGGAGGAGGCCTATGTCCAGCAGTGGACTTCTTGTAGCTGAATGATGATGATGATGATGATTACGAAAAATAAAGATAAATAGGCAGTCATATCGTTCATTAGAAATAATAAGATATCTACTTTGTAAGGACGCTTTAGTTAAAGATGCTGTGGAAGGAAACTTCCATCTTCTTATGTTGTTTTGTAGGCATTAGATGTATTATGGATGGTCCTAGGTTCGAATCCCGCCTGGGGACAAAAAACTTCAAATCTTGGATGTTTACATGTTTGTGATGTCGCTGTTTCTGGTTCCCATGACTTAGGGTATCCTTGTGTGGGGCTAGAAGCAATGTATGTGCCTGTATGTAAATTTGAACGTAGAGTCTATGTAGCCGTTATAGGCGACTTTTGCTGCTTCTAATGATACATGTCGGGTCATTTTTCTGAGTGCATATACAAATTTATTAATTTTGTTGCAAACACTGTGTGAAATTGTGCATGTTTTTTCCAGTAACGATGGCTATCTATCATTAGACCCAGAAACTATGTTTCATCTACCTCTTATATTGTTATAAAGATAATGTAATAAATAATGTAAATAATAAAAATGTTACAAAATTTATTCCGGATACAATATATTTTTTTTACGTAGCTTCTCGTGTGTCCCACTGCTGGGCAAAGGCCTCCCCTTCGATTTCCATCTCTCCCTGTCTCCGCCCACCTCGTACCATCCCGGTAAGAATGCATTTAGGTCGTCCCGCCATCTTCGCCTAGGTCTGCCGCGACGGCGGTGGCCATTTTGCGGAACCCAGTCTGTCGCAATTTTTGCCCACCTATCTTCGCTCATACGGCAGACATGGCCAGCCCAGTCCCACTTTAACTTGGCGGTCGCAACACCAACATCTGCAACTTTAGTCCTTGAGCGCAGCGTCGTGTTTCTGATACGATCTATCGTATACACTTATGTATTTGATTTTTTTTCTCGGCATGTCCGATCGAATCAGAGCGAAACCTAGTCGGTTTCGCTCTGATTACGAAAGTTTAAGTTCAAAAATGAAAATGTTACTGGTTAATTTTACAAAGATATATTGTTTTCTTCGAGTAGCTCACGGCCACATGACAGCCAAAGATCACTCGTATTGAAGGCTACTAACTATTAGAAAGCCATTGCGACAGCCTTTCTTCATACTGCTTAGATGTACGAGTAAATTTTCGAGAAAAGAGCGCTGGTATCACACATTTTTGCTATCGAACATTCGTTAAAAATACCAGTAAAATTATTCAAACATATACCTTGCTATGATCCTGATTCTAAGTTTATAACTTTAACGTATATTCTTAAAATCAAATGAAGATCAGTATAGGTATACACACTTTATACAGCGTCGTCAGTATATAGTGTGTATGCCTAAAATATTTAACGGCTAGACCAACGACCCAGTATAAATAAACGAGGCTCTAAATTTTAAAATAATTTCAATATTTATGAAGGCAAATTATTGGGCAATATCGCAGAAAATACGCGCCTCGGGGTGCAGAAACTCATTATTGCTTCAATTCGTCAATTGTTTCGTCACTTTTGACTTTCGGAACGTGTTTCAAATATTATCCTCAAAGTAGGTACCTACGGGAAACTCGTGTCGTTTCGGAGTAGCCATTAATTTAAACTTTGAAATGAATGTCGAAATGTTTTAATAACTTTTATAGCTATTTGGGTCATCTTACAGAATTTTGATGACATTGGTTTCGGTTAGCGAGAACTGTAGGTATTGTCGATTAAAATGTGAAGGGATATTTTTTGTTTATAATAATATAATATAATATAATATAATATAATATAATATAATATAATATAATATAATATAATATAATATAATATAATATAATATAATATAATATAATATAATATAATATAATATAATATAATATAATATAATATAATATAATATAATATAATATAATATAATATAATATAATATAATATAATATAATATAATATAATATAATATAATATAATATAATATAATATAATATAATATAATATAATATAATATAATATAATATAATATAATATAATATAATATAATATAATATAATATAATATAATATAATATAATATAATATAATATAATATAATATAATATAATATAATATAATGTTTATAATAAGTATCATAATACCTTCCACACAACACAATCACTTGACCTGGTCCTCAACTAGGATACCCAGTGCTATGGTAACCAGGCTAGGACATTACAAATATGGCAAAACATAAGACAAAACAGTGATGATTTAATGTATAGGGTAGTGAAGTAAAGTATTTTTCTCAACTACATATCTGGGAAAAAACTCATGGAAACCAAAGTTGTAGGCAAACCTAAATACTTAACATAACGCAACTGATTAAGATCCGAGGGAAGAATAGTACATGCTCGTCCATACAAAAAGAGAAAACGTTTTACCACTTCTAAATATTTTCCAATCTAATGTTTTTTAGTATATTATTGACACAATAAATGACTATGCTTACAGCTTTTTCTTTTTTCAAAATTTGCTATAGATTCAAACTTATAAGTACCTCAAGTAACGTAATTTTTGTGATCAAAACTGTGTTGAATTAAGCCGTTTGATGAACAAAAACAATGTATTTTTCTAAAAAAGCGAAACCTATAAGCCTATAATCAAAGTAAGCGCCTGGCTAGACCAACGAGCCAGTCAAAAGTTTTCCTTAAAACAAAATAGCCATTCGAGAGCTTCATTTGGAATCTAATTGAAAGAATTCCCCGTCTGTCGTCGTTTCTTATAAATTGTACTGGAAGGAGATTGGATTTGCTCCTAACCAAGCTAATTCAAATGTCAAGTAAACGGGTAGGGGAAAGCTATTTCTTTACCATTCGAACCGATTTTCTTTTGTTTTGCTCGGAGTGACATACGTCGTCCTCAGCCCTTAACGACCGAGCTATTATATCTATAGGAGTATCGATCAAACAGTTATGTAGCTGACTGTATAAACGTATGCTTCCGTGCCTGTGTTTTCTTTATTTATTTATTTATTTATTTAGTTTTAGGAAAGCCATTGACTTTAAATAACTTAATACTATTTAAAAATATATAGAAACAGAAAGTCAACGCAGCGTATTTATTTTTCACTTAGGGGTATGAAAAATAGATACCAACCTATTCTCAAACCTACCGAATATACATATAAGATTTTATAAAAATCGGTCAAGCCATTTCGAGTATGCGCACTAACACTGTGACACGACAATTTTATATATTATAAGATTGATTCTAAATATATTTTATGTAAAGAAGAAAGAAGAAAGAAGAAAGAAGAAAGAAGAAGAAGAAGAAGAAAGAAAGAAGAAAGAAGAAAGAAGAAAGAAGAAAGAAGAAAGAAGAAAGAAGAAAGAAGAAAGAAGAAAGAAGAAAGAAGAAAGAAGAAAGAAGAAAGAAGAAAGAAGAAAGAAGAAAGAAGAAAGAAGAAAGAAGAAAGAAGAAAGAAGAAAGAAGAAAGAAGAAAGAAGAAAGAAGAAATAAGAAAGAAGAAAGAAGAAAGAAGAAAGAAGAAAGAAGAAAGAAGAAAGAAGAAAGAAGAAAGAAGAAAGAAGAAAGAAGAAAGAAGAAAGAAGAAAGAAGAAAGAAGAAAGAAGAAAGAAGAAAGAAGAAAGAATAAAGAATAAATAAAATTTTAATAATTATAACGAATATTCTAGATGCAAAATGTGAATCTGGTTGCTGATATCTAATCAGCTTAAAAATAGTAAATTGTTATCCGGATACACTTACTCGACTTTTCGTCGGAAGAGTCCGACCAGGTTTCGCTCTGATTCGCCGAGAAATTTAAAAAGTGCTGCTTACTAAAGTTTTAATTCAAAAATTGTTATAATACCTAAAATTTCATATCCTACACAAATGATTATTTCATTCATATATAAACACGTGCCTGTATTTTGGAGGGGTGGGCAGACACCAAGGCTTACCACGTCACGATTCTGATAAACCTCTTTCGTTTCATCAATATTTATTACCGCCGCATGCTCGCACGCCTGTACTTTTATCTCAAAACAACTCTGTCTACTTCCTCAGTCAACTGTACCCGCCATTATATACCTGAATTGGCACATATAAGTACATAAGTTCGCCAAAAAAACACATTGCGGGCTCAGGCTCCGCATTTTCGCAGACAGGAAGAGTTGAGATCGTTTCTCGTACAAAAAGCTGCCACTCGAGCCGGTTCTGCTAACAAACTGGCATCTATCTATATATCCAGTCCATGAATGTCCACACACACTCACACACACACACACACACACACACACACACACACACACACACACACACACACACACACACACACAAACACACAGATACAACTAAGATAACATACACAGCACCATCGAACTATAGTCTATAATTTATTTTAGTTTTTATTATAGTTACAGAACTCTGAGACACTTATGTAAAACTATTATGTAGAGTATTAGTGCCCACACACACACACACACACACACACACACACACCCTTACACACACACACACACACACACACACACACGAACACACAGATACAACTAAGATAACATACACAGCACCATCGAACTATAGTCTATAATTTATTTTAGTTTTTATTATAGTTACAGAACTCTGAGACACTTATGTAAAACTATTATGTAGAGTATTAGTGCCCACTATAATACAGGTTATGCCTAGTGTGGATGCTAGTTTATACATTTTATGTTATAGTTTCCTGTTCCCAATAAACCAATTTTTGTAAACTTTTAGTCCGGATCAACTTACGGGTGCTTTTATCCGACGAGCAGAGCTTACACATGGTCAGTTTGAGACTAGCAACCGACGACACGGGCTCCGTCTCTGCTCACCATGACTAAGCTCTGCGAATTGGAGCGAAACCTGGTCGGACTCGTCCGATAAAAGCACCCGTAAGTTGATCCGGACTAAAAGTTTACAATGTGTTGTGCTTACGAAAGTTTTAGTTCAAACCAATTTTTGACTTCGATTTGATTTTTTTATGAATGCTGCTGGGCACCTCTTCTCTGTCTTACCAACACTCGTATTCCCCTGCCAATATTCAATATTCTCGCCTACAGATCGATTACCTAATCCCAGCCACGACTTACTAGTCCACCATCCGTCCTGCCGCGTAACCACATTGTGTTAAGCATCATCATCATCATCAACCCATCATGTCCCCACCGAGGGGCACGGGTCTCTTCCCTGAGGAAGGCATAGTGTTAAGCATAAAATTTTCGAATTCAATTCAAATATTTTATCTATTATACTGGGTGACATTTTCATCGGTACAATAAATTTTACTATATCATTGGTATCGATAATAGATTACATTTATCGAATAAAATTACCATTTTTTTTTCATTTTCATTAATTTATCCTTCATCCAATTTGTAACTCATGGGCACCCATTACAAGGTGTCATCGCGGTGCGAGGCAGAGGGCGGCGGGGTGGGGTGAGTGAGCGGGCGGCGGGCTGGCCGGCGCACGATTTGGCCGGTCAGTCCGCGCGCATTGACCTAGGTGAGTGCACGTGCGCCGTTTCCGCACTTCCTGCAGTCGAAAATTACGCGCGCAACACGATGTTTACAAACCGCGAGTATTACGAAATGGTTCGTAGTTACTTTCTCAGTGGGGAAAATACAGTGCAGCTCGGCGGGTATACGCTGAAGAAAGTTTGCCCCGCCTGATAAATGCCGGTTTTATTGAACCTCAAATACTCAACACCAGGACATTCATGAGAGTGACGCAGCAATTGCTAGACTACGCACAGTTCACTGCACCAGCGCACGCTCAAGGCCGAGGCGGGAGACCTCCCTTGGCCGTGGAGATCGAGGAACAGATATTCGCGTTCTTCGAGGAAGACCCCAGAAGGAGCACCAACGACGCGGCACGCACGGCGCACTTCGGCGTTAGCCAGTACGCGGTGTGGAAATTTATACCACTACCAACCAGTGCAAGCATTCCACGCCGGTGACGGTCCTAAGCCCGTGCAAGTATGAAGGAAGAATTGAAATCAAGTAAGATTTTTTTGCTACGTCATACCTACTGGCTGCGCCGCCGCCGCCGCTTCTTTTCATTCCCGCAAGCCGCGCGCAGTTGCCAGTTCGTGCGTTTAGTTGTGCTCATGCGTAATGAGTCCATATTTCTCTAAGATTTGCGGATAAGTTCAGACATTGGTATTTTTGTTTTCTTGTACCAACGGGGTAGTAACAAAAAATGTTGGTATTTGTATTTTGGACTTAGTATTACGTATGTTGATTTATTGTACCGGTGAAAATGTCACCCTGTATACTAATATTTTAAAGAGGTAAGACTTGTATTTTTGTATGTATGTTTGTAATGAATAGGCTCAGATACTACTGGGCCGATTTTCAAAAATTATTTTACCATTAGAAAGATACATTCTTAAAAATCAAAAAATCAAAATCAAAAATTTATTTCAACGTAAAGAATTTACATTCTGCTTGTTGAATGTCAATGTAGATATAGTTATGTATAATGTTAGCCGCTGCCTTGGGGCCGTCTGTAGTGGAGTCAGCGAAAAAAAACTCCACTCTGACCATCTTTTCTCAAATCACCTTAAGCTAATACAAATAAAACTTACTAAATAATATCTTGGATGTGTTGAACACTAGACACATTTATCCTCTGATTAAATTTAATATTAAACTACTATTTAATGCCATACGTCCTTGTCTTCTAAATAATCGTTGATTTTATAATAAGCTTTTTTGCAAAGAGTGTGCTTAACACAATTCTTTAATCGCGTTGGAGGTAACTCTAATATATCTTGCGGTATCTTGTTGTAGAGCCTTATACAGTGCCCCATAATGGAAGTATTATTTTTTTCAAGTCTAAATCGTGGAAATGACAATTTATGTTTATTCCTAGTATTAACGTTATGATGGCTACCAAGTGTTTCGAAGTCTGTAATATTTTTCCTAACGTACATAATATTTGCATATATATATTGACTTGCAACTGTTAGGATGTTAGTTTCTTTGAAAAGGTCTCTTAGCGAGTCCCTACTACCTAGCTTGATGAAGATAGTCTCAATGTCTGCTGCCCGGCCCCACAGTAGTATACCATAGGACATAATACTAAGGAAGTAACTATAAAATAAACAAGCCTAGCAGTTGCAACGTCAGTAAGTTCTCGAATTCTTTTCACAGCATATGTTGCGGAGCTAAGTCTATGTGCTAATTTTACAAAATGTGGACCCCATTGTAGTTAATACAAAAATACAGTATCTTCAACAAATTCAAGTTTTTCAATTCCATTAGTAAATAACATAAGCTATTGGTTTTTCAAAAAGTTTAGGGTTTACTAAAATTTCCGGGTTAGTAAAGATTTTACACCTTGGGTTATATTATTTGAAATTTTGAATAATATATAACCCAAGGTGTAAAAACATTACTGGCCCGGGAATTTTCTACGGCACTAATATAGCTATTTCCATGGAAACCTTTTTTCCACCCGTGCGAATCCGGGGCGGGTCGCTAGTTCATAATATAAACAAAATGTTTACTTTTCCACTTTTGTGGTTTTTCTTTGTCTACTTTTTATTCTTTTCAAAACAGTTTTAGCCTAATTAACAAACTCTCAAACTTAAAAATGATTTCTCATAGATGTGTTGAGCACTAGACACAATTCTCTGAATATATTAAATTTTATGAATGTACTGTTTAACCCCAGACATAATCAAACAAACAAAGGTTTTTACATAATCTCTTCTTTAGCTTGGTTATCATGTCCTTTTATCTTTTAACTAAAATCGACGGTACGCCTACGGAATCAATGCCCAGGTGTGAGGCTCTTTAGAGCGTAAGTCCTCCATTCTCAATGTTTTTTAGAAGGCCAGCAGCAAGGTCACTTCAGCTTAACCTAGGATCTGTCAATAGTCCTAAGCACTAACAAAATGAAGGTCCAGGAGTCTGGTCTCTTTTACGGATATGTGGTAACTTTTGATGATTCAGTAGGGTTGCCATGAAATATGATGATATTAGGTTGTAGGCTTGAAGGTGTTAATTTTATAACTCATGCTTTCTCAGTCTCTGCAAGAAGGCTTTAGCGAATATTACCTTTGTTAGACTCGTAAAAATAATACTACGACATCTATGTGTGGGCAAATTTGGTTTTTGACATTTTGGATGGTCTATGGTAGCTTATTTTAGTACCTGTTTATGGACCCAGTTCCGATGAAAAATGAAAAAGTGAATCCGGAATGAAACAATAACATGTAGTTTTCACGAAATTTATAGGTCGATAAAAGCCTAGGTTGTTTTCAAAGGCTGCGTTGATAAATTGGCAGACTCGTGCGCCCGATCGGAACTGGTGGGACCGGTCGGGCGCGGTCGGCGGCGCTCGGCCCCACTCGTGTCTTTCGGCCATGTTGCCGCTTTGCGCTCGAATCGCTTTTTGTCTTATTTTAGTACTGATTCAATTTCGTTTATGCCTTTAAGGTAGGTGGATGGAGTTGGTTTTGGAAGTCCATTTACTTTTTCCTTTTGGGATTTCGATGCTTTAGTTCTGAGGAGAAAGAAAGGGTTGTAGGTATTCTTAGGTGTAGTTATATTGCATCTGGTGGAAATGGCAATTGAAACTACCCTGGTACTGATCTACTCTAGTGGCTATTCCGCTAGAGTGGAATAAACGTCCGATGGTTTATACGAGTATATATACGTCCTCTGACAGTTAGAATTTGACAGTACTTCAGTCATCTTCTAAAGGAACACCCCGAGTTAAATTCAGAGGATAAACGATTTCAAATAAATCCCAAGTGCCCTATTTGTCTTGGAAAGGAATTTCACATTTACTGAACATGCGAGAGTTGTGGGTGAGAAAGCTTGCTTAAACTTCTACTCCTTAGGAAGGGTATCTAAATCCACTTGGGCTTTACGTTTTTTAGTGCTGAGAACCATCTACAAAAACACGTACGTGACAAATATGAGCTACACAGCTCGTGTCTTTATACCTACATTACGTAACTTTCCATTCTATCGGGTTAAGCATTTAGGCAACTCAAAACAGTCAAAATAAGAATGTTTATGACAGTTCGGAGTAGGAGTATGAGATACCTACTAGGAAAAAAGTCTCAGATGTAACAGTGTGACATAAGGTGGTGTGTGTGACATAACGGGTACAAAAGGGCTAAATCAGACAACTCCATATAGTGGAGTCTTAAGTAATTGCTTCCATGGTTGAGTAAATAGGACCTTATGATGTCCCTATGAAACCAAATACTGCAAGGCCAACGCAAGGCACGAACCTCTCTGTAAAGCTTACAGTCAGCACCGAAGCATTACCTGTTTTAGCTAGAGTGTGGCCTATTGATCCGGAACTGCAAATACTCTCCAGTAACTACTTCCAACAACGTGACGTTGGGACTTTGGTCATGGCGATAAGCTTCTTTCCGTTTACTTTTCGAATACGCATCTGTCTCTGAAACTCATGTAGGTTCTCTATTTTCTCCGTCAATGGTTGTCTGGAAAAATTTACTTTAGTACTAAAGCCGCCAATTTTACTGTACTATGATATTGTCAAATGTCATAATTATGCAATTTCTAGTGTATACAATATACATAGAATGTTCTATATTTGCATACATTCCTTACCACTGGTATAACTTATAAATATCAAGTGTCATACGTACCAAAGTTACAACTATCACTAAAGCTACAAGCTCCAAATTGCTCTCATTCCATCATATTTGGAAAAAGATTCAAGAATCAAGAATCAAGAATTTATTTCAACGTAAAGAATTTACATTCTGCTTGTTGAATGTCAATGTACATACAGTTATGTATAATGTTAGCCGCTGCCTTGGGGCCGTCTGTAGTGGAGAAAAAGGCAGCGAAAAAAAAACTCCACTCTGACCATCTTTTCTCAAATTACCTTAAAGCTAATACAAATAAAACATACAAAATAATATCTTGGATGTGTTGAACACTAGACACATTTATCCTCTGATTTAATTTAATATTAAACTACTATTTAATGCCATACGTCCTTGTCTTCTAAATAATCGTTGATTTTATAATAAGCTTTTTTGCAAAGAGTGTGCTTAACACAATTCTTAAATCGCGTTGGGGGTAACTCTAATATATCTTGGGGTATCTTGTTGTAGAACCTTATACAGTGCCCCATAAAGGAAGTATTAACTTTTGCAAGTCTAAATCGTGGAAATGACAATTTATGTTTATTCCTAGTATTAACGTTATGATGGCTACCAAGAGTTTCGAAGTCCTTAATATTTTTCCGAATGTGCATAATATTTTCATAAATGTATTGGCTTGCAACTGTTAAGATGTTAGTTGCTTTGAAAAAATCTCTTAGCGAGTCCCTACTACCTAGCTTGTAAATAAATCGGATCGCTCTCTTCTGCAAGATGAAGATAGTCTCAATGTCTGCTGCCCGGCCCCATAGTATTATACCATCGGACATAATACTATGGAAGTAACTAAAATAAACAAGCCTAGCAGTTGCAACGTCAGTAAGTTCTCGAATTCTTTTCACGGCATATGCTGCGGAGCTTAGTCTATGTGCCAATTTTATAATATGTGGACCCCATTGTAGTTTGGCATTGATTGTGATGCCCAAAAATACAGTATCTTCAACAAATTCTAGTTTATCATTTTCAATTACAATGTTGTTTTCAACTAATTTCATACATTTTGTATCAACGTTTTATAACCAATCTAGAACGTGCGAGAGAGCATTATTTGCTTCGTCAAGATTATTTTCCTGTCTCTTTATTCATACCTAGAATCCAAGCATCGATACTCTATCTTCACACTTATAGCCGAACACATTTTGTGGCGAGCTTTTCCGACTGGTAGCAATATCAGTCATGCCTAATCTACTACGGGCACTCTATCATGCCCATCTCCGTCCACTACAGTCTACCAGCTCAAAGGTCGTCAGTTGTACAGTTGAGAGCTGAACAACCTTTAGCTTTGTGTTGCAAAGTAGCCCTTAACACAACCGGGCAGAGTGCGCGCGTCTAAAGGTGGATGTCTGAAGATTGTACGAGTATTTTCGCAGAGTAGTACGTTGACTCCACGGATGGACCATTTTGCCGCCCGCTCGTTCGTTATTACATTTATAGGTATTTGTGTATGCCGAAACGAGTTTGGTGACCGTTTCCACGGACATGGAGGATGCGACACGGCATCGATAGTGTGGTTCGCCGAAAAGTCAGGAGCTTATAGACCCGGGCCAGCTTTTGGATGTTTACATGTTTGTGTTGTCGTTGTTCCTGGTTTCCATGACACCGGATATCTTAGTGTGGAGCCAGAAGCAATGTATATGCCTGTATGTAAATGTATAATGTATTAAATGTATTGTCTACGTAGTTGTCTAGGTGATTCACGAATCTTCTACTATTGTTGATGTCTCTATCACGCACTTAAACATGGTCTGAACTAAGAGTATCTGTCCATGAAGCCAGGGTTCATGGGAAGACCCTGCTGAGTCGAATCGCTAAAGTTCTTGCTATACATTGACTATGAAACTACGTCCATTAGTGACACGCCGAGGCTGAATAGCCTACAGAACGAATTCGATGCGGTCGAATGACAAAGGCTCGACTTTCCTCTAATGGTCGTTAGGCTTTAGAATTATTAAAAAAAATGGCTATGGGCCAGTTTCTGGATTTAGAAGTTACCTAAGTAACTACTTAACTGTAGTGCTGTCTCGTCAAATTTCTCAGAAACGAGCGTAACAGAACGGTACTTAAGTAGGTATTTACTTAGTGAAAGTTTCAATTCAAGGAACCGGCCATATATGTCTATGGGGATGCTATTTGTGGCAAAAACCAAATGCACAGCCTATGAAATTGTGGTAAAATTGAATTGAGAAGGAAGTTAATTCGTGGTTACTATACGAACTTCTGAAGGAACTCAGTAGATTTGCCATCTTATGTCAATTCTTTACTCTACCTACATTCCAATTTTTAGGCAAAAACAAAATAACTTTTTACCATCCATGTTTAGCATTAAAGTAAACAAGGATAGTAAAACGTTCTTTGAATGAATTACGCTACATCTTTTATTCCTATTCTCTCAATTTGCTTTTCCTCATCTCATCACTCGCCAGAAAGCCTTGCCCGAGCAATGGAGCCGTGCAGGATCGAAGCGCGCACTCACACAAGCGCCTCACATCGCGAGAGAGCTGCGCGTGAGTCGCGGCACGACTCGCCGGAGATTATGTGGAGATTGCCCGCCTGTCCCGGCTAGTCATAGCCGGCATTGTTTCTAGACGCGCTGGATGCCTCTTTGTCTGCAAAAGAAAAAGTCGAATTCAATATGGCTGGTTGCATACAGAATTTGAATTTCGAACTCGTTAGTAGGTTCTTCGAGAAAATGCTGGCTGGGTAGTCTAGAGCTAGAAGTTTCTTTAAGGTCAAAACGCCTAGAACATCAAAGCACGTTGTCAGGCTTTATCTCAAAGTTATCTTTAGAGTCTGACAAGCGAGTCCTGGGACGCGATTTATTTCGAATTCTTCGTATGGCCACACTCTGACTGTCAAACTTAGGTATTTCAGCTGCAAGTAGTACAGCCCAAACAGTTGAATACTCGTCCTAGATATAAACAAGAAAAAAACTTTTGTTTCTATTCAACATAATTTTACCTATGTTTTAGTATGTACATACGAGTAATAATGTTTTAAAGCAAACATGAATTATTTCTTGTTGTAAGGTCTGTCGGATGACGAAAATGTTAAACGTCAGATCGAAGACTTAGTTAAAGAACTCAAAGATGTTGAGAAAAAAGATATGAATCAGATTTTGATTGTGGTTCAGCATTAACAAAAATGTTTATAAGTTTATGTGGTGCATCTTTATTATCCCTGTTTTTGGTGGAGTGGAAATGTTGGTTTTGATGTAGTTAATGTTTTCGTTTTGCTTATATTTATGTTTGGACAAAATTCATTGGAGACTCCAAACTAATTAAAAAAATAATCAAGTTAAGCAAAAGTATCAACATGGTTTATTCAGACTTTATGCAGGGTTATCAACTAAAAGATTTTTAAATTTCCCGCCAAAGGCTTGAGCCACGACTCACTTGTCGCACTCTACCATACCATCTATTGATCTGGTTGGAAAAAACCCCTTTAGCCGGACATACGTGAACTGCTTTTTAACAGATTTAAAAAAGGAGGACGTTTTCAATCATTGATAATCTTCGCACAACGCACCATAATGAATTAATCACATCTAAAAATTTTATCGTCTAGCCCCATGACGGATCGTCATAGTATTTATTTCGTTACTGAAATATAAAGCCCACCTGATAACTTGAACAAAATGCATCGGGATCATTATTATCATCATCATCATCATCAGGCCACCATGGCCAACTGCTGGGTATAGGCCTTTTCCCCAAATGCCATTTCACACGATCTTTAGCCATTCGCTTCCACGGACCTTCCGCCGACTCAACGACATCGTCCGCCCATCAGGCCCCAGGTCTGCCCACTAACCAGCTTTTCGGCCACCACCCTGTGCCTTGGCCCATCTGCCGTCTTCCCGCCTTGCCAGACGGGATGAGTTTGGTTAAAATTCCGATAAAGAACCGAAGAATTCTAGTAATCCCGCACGCGGCGAGATGCGGTCCGTGACTCAGAATTCTTCGATTAAAGGCGTAACATACGTCCATGCGGAGTCAAAGGCTGTTCGGCTTATTTGTCAGGTATTATACTTACCATCCATTTGCTTAAAGCATACAAACGTCTCTCAACTAGCAGTCTTCTAGCATTCCTTGGCGAAAGATAAAAATAGACACATTCCTGGAAAAGCTCTTGCATTACCGAGAAATCCCGACATGTAAATTTATACAGATATTAGACCCATTTATGGGCATCGCGCGTTTTCTCTGCCCGTATTGAATAGTACAAAAAGTTTGCTCGATTGCACACCACCATCACCATACCATACACGGTGTTGATCTGTAAACTAACGCCCGACTCAGGGCTGGTTTCTGAATTGAGAAATTCGCTAAGTAATTAAACTACTTAACTCGCTCGTAGCCTGGGCTGCCTGAGGGATCTTAAACGATCACTAAGATTAAGCAACATACGGCGCGTTCAGTCCATGGATGGGTCACCGTCTATGACTAACGCTAGTGGCATTTTTCCGAGCTTCGCAAGGCACGTTAAGCAGTTGGTGCCGGCTGCCGTCGATAGATGGCAGTCGTTAAGCCAAGGCAGAGGCCTTAGGGTGGCTTGAAAACTTCTGACAGTAAGACCAGCCACTAGTCTTACAACCCTCCACCAATCCGGACTAGACCCCCGTGGCGGAGTATGGCCTATACCTTCCTCAGGGAAGAGACCCGTGCCCCTCGGTGGGGACATGATGGGTTGATGATGAACTACTTAACTGTAGTGCTGTCTCGTTAAATTTCTCAGAAAAGAGCATTACAGAACGTTACTTAAGTATTGATGATGAAATTAATTTGACGACCTCTGTGGCGCAGCGCTGAAGAGGTCCCGGGTTCGAATCCCGGCTGGGGACAAAAAGAACCCCAGTTCTTGGTGTTTACATGTTTGAGATGTCGCAGTTTCTGGTTCCCACGGCACGGGGTATCCTAGTGTTGGACCATAAGCAATGTATATGCCTGTATGTAAATGTTTAAGTATCTGAAACTGAACCTCTGCACCTAAATCTTCAATCCCCTCAAGCAGTAAGTATAATTTAAGGGCGTACAATCGCTCGCGGACTATTAAGGTACTCCGTCTTCGCTGTACACGACTTTTCACTTACTTGTATGGTACCTTCACTAGATTCTGTTTTGAGGACATTTTTTACAAGCATTGTTATGTTATGGTTATTTATTAAGAAAAAATCTTAGTGTACTTGGGGCCGTATTAATAGAACGTTCTTATGCTGGAGATCGTTCTTGAGTTCCCATTTCAAGAAAGCTTTATTAAGGGTGCTGTTACGTCTGGCATCCGTATCAAGATCAACATCAATATTTACATACAGGCACATACACTTCTTCTGGCTCCACACTAGGATACCCTTTGTCGTGGGAACCAGAAACAGCTACATCATAAACATGTAAACATCCAAGACCAGGGTTTTTTTGTCCCCAGCTGGGATTCGAACCCGGAACCTGCCGCATGGTAGGAAGATGCGCTATCGCTACGCCACAGAGGTCGTATCGTTCGCAGACTGAAATTTTCAATGATAGTAAATAAAGTTAATCATATCTTTGATAAATGTGGTGAGGCTTAGTCATCTTAGGATAATAGAGAAAATTTATAAAAAGTATTTTATCAAACCAAGATCAAAAGTTGTAATAAAGGCCAAACTCTAACTGAGGGATATTGCGCTTTTTAAAAATAACATTGTGCAAATGGTAAGAAGAAAAATAACAACGCAATAACGTTAAATAAATTGTTTCTTCAAATATTATATATTATTTAGTAAAATTCCATCACAAAGGCAACTAATGCTTCTATCTACTACATTCGTGATGAAAGCTCGGCCTTCGTGGAAATTACTTGAAATTACGTTACCTAATAATAAAAGCTTTATGTGGGTGTTGGGTGTAGATTATTCGCTATAAAATGTTTAAGCTGAGTCTCGCGCACAGCCGCCCACTTTTAAGATTAATAGATGATTCAGTGAAATTTTACCTTTACCTGGCTTGCGACTGATAATATGCCAATGTTTTAATGCCAAGCTCAGGGTGACAAAAAGTTGGGAATATTTAGGTTTGTTTTAACCTCTTCAGTCCTGACATTGAAAATAAAAATGGTTTTCTATTGTTATTTTCAGTGTTATTTTCAGGACTGAAGACGAGGTTAAAATGCGCTCTTTCTAAATCCAGTCCATGATTTCATAAATGAAACTAATTTCTAATAAAATAATGCAGACAACTCGTGGAACAATCGAAGTTTAGGTAATGCTATGCTAATTTTTTCTCAAATTTATATTTTTTGAACTAATTCTATATCATCTACTTTGGTGAATGATAAAGTTTTTTTATGTAGTCTATATACCTACGTCCCACTGCTCAGACCTTCTCTGAGAGAGATATACTATAGCGGAAATGCTTCAGGAATCACGCAATTTAAAAATAACACTATACAGTAGTAGAAAATAAGGGACGCACAGGTGTTGCCTCAAACAACATTATTTTATTATAATTTACATTTCCTTATCTACCTCTCCTCTCCTCTGGCTTTCTTAATTAAGAATCACAGTTACTGGGACGTGCATTAATTAGATTCATTTAGAGTTTTACACATAGGTATAATAAATGAATCAATTATTGCATTATTCACTTACATTAAAAAAGTGTTTGTCATCAAAGTCGTGGCAGGCGGCAGTCCCTGGTCTCTGCCTACCCCTCTAGGATACAACCTTGAGCTTATGTATGTATGTTATCGAAGTCCTCCGAAACGGCTTCACTGATATTAATTTTCGAAAAAGTGTAATTTTTATACTTCTAAAAACAGGTCATAAGTTAAGTACTCGTAATATGGCAAGACACCGATTTCCGGGTCAGCTAGTACTCATTAGAATTATAAATTAAAAGTGTAATTCTTATACTTCTAAAAACAGGTCATAAGCTAATTAATATAGCAAAACACCGATTTCCGGATCAGCTAGTCCTTAATAAATAAAATACTCATTAGAATTATAAATTAAACTTAAAGGTAGGGAATTTAACTGAGGTGGAAGTTTCAGAAATGTGTCAGCTATTACGCTGCACGCGGCCAAGTTGTGGAGGTCTGGCTTGAAAGTTCACAAAACTTGTGGCTGACGTAAACCGGGGGAAAAGTTCTAGAAAAATGTAGAACAATTCTTATGACCTCACCTTCCGAATTCTGCTTCGTACAAATTCGGCAACTTTGCAATCGGATTGGCGCAAAGATTTGTTTGACCAAGAAAGTCATCTGCAGTGAACCTACATTGTAGTTTACTTTAGGATTCAAGTTTCAGTGAGCTACGGTA
This sequence comes from Yponomeuta plumbellus, assembly GCA_947310845.1. Classification (NCBI taxonomy): domain Eukaryota; kingdom Metazoa; phylum Arthropoda; class Insecta; order Lepidoptera; family Yponomeutidae; genus Yponomeuta; species Yponomeuta plumbellus. The sequence goes on along the minus strand of OX371193.1, from coordinate 23,210,465 downwards.
CAATTTGTATGCTCTCACCCACGGTTTCTAGAACACTAACAAACAAAAATAAACCCAGGTCTTGGATGTTTACATGTTTGTGACGTCGCTGTTTCTGGTTCCCACGACACAGGATATCCTACTGTGGGGCCAGAAGCAATGTATGCGCCTGTATGTAAATGTTATGTTATGTTAATCTTCTGTTAACAACTGCCAGTTGTTCAAAGTGCATACGAAAAAAAAACGTTTGACATCTGTTAACCGTAGATTAGTTATTAGCCTACGAGAAACCGGGGTTCAGCCTCACGTTCTTAATTATAAAAACACGATTCGTTAAAACCCCCGATAAATGCCGATTAAAATAGTTTGTGGTACAGTTTTTACAAGGAAAAGACGTAACCGTACGAATAACTGTGTTTTTTAAGATACGTGCATTTGTGGATTTTTCGTAGCAATACCACTCGCTGTGAAGTACAGTGAAGGAAAACATGTTGAGGAAACCCATGTGTCAATGGCCCAACTATGAGGCTAAGTGCGAAAATCTCAGATCTAACTGGATCACCTTTACAATGTCAATGTGAACGCAGCACTGTCTATACCAAAATGGTTAAGTTGGTGAAATGAAACGAAACGAAAAAACGTTATTGTAACGGTTAGAAAACATGTTCTCTGGCTCCCAAACTAAATTTCTGGGCTATGGATGGCTACTTCCAAAATACATAATACATAGTATATTTTTTATAATTAGAACCAATAACTAAACGTGGGTATACCTGTAGCAGTTTCTTATCTTAAGACTACAGGAAACAACACAAATAGAAATACCAGCCTATTAACGTAGAAACAAGATTCCTTCTAATGTTATAATATGAAACTGTTTTTTTCCTATTATAATAAGAAATAATTACAAGCCTCCACCAATCCGGACTAGGCCCCCGTGGTGGAGTATGGCCTATACCTTCCTCAGGGAAGAGACCCGTTCCCTCGGTGGGGACATAATGGGTTGATCATGACTAAGTGTTCTCTATCTATCTAGATAATACAAAATCGGCCTTAAAATTTCATAAAACAAAACCGTATTAATACAACGACAATCGCTGTTCGTTAACAATGGCTTAAGAACTTAAATTTTAATTAATGCAGATCAATTTGGTGTACAGTTTGCTTCTGCGGTCGTGTGTACTTAAGAAATCGGTCACAGAAATAATGGCCCCCTTTCTCCTCTGATCGATAGGGTTACGCAGCGACCTACGCTCTCCGCGCTCCGTGGCTCTGCGTCAACATTGCTACAGTCCGTTATAGGGACTTAGCGGATTAAGGACTAGTTTCTGAATTGAGAAATTTACTAAGTAGCTACTTGTACTAAGTCGCTAACGGCCGATTTCTGAATTGAGAATTTTCGCTAAGTAGTACTTAAGTAACACTTAAATAAATTCGATGAATTTCATGAAACAAATTAAACATGAAACACATTTCATGCACTATTACCTTTCTCAGAAAAGAGCGTGACAGAACGCTACTTAAGTATTTAATTCCAATTCTAAGGGCCAGTCCTTCCAAGGTACGGAACCCTAGGAAATTATTAAACATACCAGACACGCCTCTAGACACTTCTAGACTTAAAATACTTAAAAAAAATTCACTTACAAAATAAAAATTAATTGAATACAAGAGATATTTCGAAAGTCAATTGCTTGAGGAACAATCGTCATGGACTAATTTACGCACTTTTACTTAAACCCAAAAAACAATCTCAGGTCTAGTTTCTGAATTGAGACTTTCGTTAAATAATTACTTAACTGTAGTGCTGTCTCATCAAATTTCTTTAAAAAAGAGCGTGACAGACCGTTACTTAAGTATTTCCTTTAATGGATTTCCGCATCACCTTCATTCACCATGTTTGTTTATGTGTTAAGGCTGCTGTGCACGGGTAGAGTAAACGGTAGAGTCAACTAGCATACTATTTTGCCAGTTCCAAGTACTCTACCAATTTAAGTAGAGTAACTGTTTACACGTAAATTTTCATTTTGTCGGTAGAGTTGTCACTCTGTAAGAAGCACTAGAACAATGAACGTCACTAATCGAGAAATTGTAAGAAACATGTTTGAACTAGTTACTCTACCAACCGCTTACATGGGTCGAGTTTCGGTAGAGTAGAGTGGACGCTGGAGTGGGGGAAGGAAAGTGGTAGAGTAGCTTGCTCACGTTGCTAGTAACTCTACTCTACCAAATTTCAGTTGTCTACTCTACCAATGCAGCCATTAAAGTTATAAGAGCATGAACTTAAATACATTCCGTGAACTTAAATATATTCAACGAATTGAAAAGTGCATGAACGATATAATTTTAAGATCCTGAATTAGGCCCGAATCTTGTATGCAATGCCAACTTCGTCTTGCCACTGAAGTGAGTCAACAATCAAGTAACTTGGATGCGACCTACAAGGCGGCGAGAGATCACGAGTGATCAAAAGGTCTTTGGAACAGACCGAGAGTCTGTAAAGTCTGCGGGATAGCGGCCAGGCTACAGTAGCTTTTATAGTAGCGTGATAGATGCTAGTTTCGTGTGAAAAGGCATTTCCGGGTTCCAGTGACCGTAGCTCCTAACGAAGTTTAGATTGGACTTAACTGTTGGGCAATGTGGCGTGAGGCTGTTGCTGGTTGTTTATTGCTCTAGTTTGTAGGACTAGTAGTTAGGTTACCCTTAGGTGTTGTTTTGTGGCCGTTCGTGTCTAAAAGTATAAAATCTAACTAACATGTTAACGACATGGTCAGTTGTCAAATTGTCGTAATGACTAAGTATAAGTCTCTATCTATCATTATCATAACATAACATTTACATACAGGCACATACATTGCTTCTGGCCTCATACTAGGATACCCTGCGTCGTGGAAACCAGAAACAGCGACGTCACAAACATGTAAAAATCCAAGACCTGGGTTTCTTTTTTTTCTATCTATCTACTTAAAAAGGATCTGATTTATGAATTTTACTGAAGTGAAATATGCTTTGTCTACTTTACTACATAGACTCATACAGGATGCAAACTTTGGCGTGAATCTCGATTAAATTAAATTTAAAATGTTTTACCTATACTCTATACTAATATTATAATGAGGAAAGATTTGTATTTTTGTGTGTGTGTGTGTGTGTGTGCGATGTTTTTGTAATGAATAAGCTCAAAAAGTATTGGACCGATTTTAAAAATTCTTTCACCATTAGAAAGCTACATTCTTTGTGAGTAACATAGTCTATATTAGATTTTCAATAAGTTAGGGTTTAGGGTAAGTTTAGGGTTCCGTACTGTTAGGTTTATCGCCTCATTTTCCCAATTTTGCGGACACAAGTAAAAACGCCGCGCATTGTCTAATATAACATTGCACTAGGTGTATGCCGCGAGTAGTCGAGCCCCAACTCACAAACTTATCGGACTAACTGTACGTGCTGTGGTTTCACAATAAACATCGGTTTAAGTTTCCAATTCCAGGGGTTTAATTCCAAGGACCTTGTGGAGCGCCATCCTCTCCCTCTAACAACTGGTGTCAGAACTGCGATTTTGGTACTAAGCTGAGTCAATTAGCTTGTGTCAAGAACCCCACCGCTCCGCATCCAGAGGTTCTAGTGATCAACTCTCACCCCCTGAGTGAAGCCTGCATCACACCCGGTCGACGCTTTCGCCCCCCGAGTGAAGCCCGTGCCAGCCACTACTGGTCGACGTTAAGCCGCAGCCCCTCGTGCTAGAGCCCGCACCAGCTACTTCGAAAACAGCATCGTGGTTGACGTGAAAATCACCACTCTACCTACAGTGTGAGCCCATACTACTCTTTGGCTCATCTCGTCCCGTCATCTTCACCCTCGACTCCAACGCACTTCCAAAACTCAACGTGGTTCAGCAACGTGACTCGCTAGCTGCCAAAGCCGAGTTCACCGTCATACGACTTTCTGGGTCGCGCGTGTGGACTTCGACCTCTCGCCACTGTCAGCTATTGCGAAATCACCGACGTCGCATCTACCTAACACGGAGGATTTGGACTAAAATGTTCGCGTTTTACATCGTTTTACTGTGAGTTATTATTGTTATTTTTTATTGTAATCCAGATTTTCGGAAATTCTAAAAAAATAAAAATAAACTCACGCCCGTTATCCCCGAGGGGGTAGGCTTAGGCACCAATCACTAGAACTGGGCCTACGTTTTGCCGAGATTATTAGGTCCCAAACGTCAAACTTCAAATTTCCAAACGGAAATTCTAATTTAAATTATTATTGTTATTGTTTCCTGTTAACTACGGGTGGACTGTATATGAAAACTGAACTGAAACTATAGAAAAGGCTAATAATAAATTTAATGGAAAATGTAGGCGAGAAAATGGTATGAGATAATGACGTTGACAAAATATGACAGTAAAAACGATATTATAAAAAAGGTTCGCAACATGCTCCCATTTTTTTGAAAAGCATCCATCTGTATACAATAATTCATACATTAACCACAGCAAAAATATCATAAAAATCAACTGCAAACATAGTCAGTTACCTACCAAGATTAGTAACTATCGGTTGCAATAAATGATTTAAAAACTAAACATTTAACTCTAACGGCAAATAAATAGGAAACAAAACAATCACAACTAAATTAAAAATATTAACTTTCTGACAGGTCGGCGCAGCGTCCCTCCTGCCGTTTTTACGTCCACCACCCTCACTACACCGTCTCGGCCAGGGAACGTTGCCTCAATCCGACCTCGTGGCCACACACCTCTAGGCAGTTGGTCGTCCGCGATCAATACCACATCGCCAACATTTACGTTCCGGTTCTTGCCACCTGGCTGTCGAGATTGTAAAACTGGCAATATCTCACGCATCCAACGTGACCAAAAATGGTCGGCCAGCCGCAGTGCCTTCCTCTAATCTAGTCGGCCTGCCAACGCGGTGTCGCTGAGAGGCTCTGGGAGCACTTGTTCTGTTGGACCTCCAATTAAAAAATGGAACGGCGTGAGAGGTCTCTCCGTGTCGTTCGGATCGACAGAAACGTGGCTCAAGGGACGAGAGTTTACAATCGCTTCCGCCTCTGCAAGCAGCGTGGCAAGCACTTCTTCCTTCGGGGATCTCTCTTTCAAAGTTGCTTTCAGGGCTACTTTTACCGTTCTCACTAATCTCTCCCAACATCCACCAAAAGATGGGGCTCTCGCTGGTATGAACTTCCATCGGATGCCTTTGTGTGCGACAAATTCTTCTACCGCTTCTGAATGAAATGCCCTCAGTGCACGATTGGCTCCTACAAATGCTGTTCCATTGTCCGATATAATTGTGGCCGGGGTGTCTCTTCGAGCGACAAAACGGCGAATGGCCATGATGGCCGCGTCCGTAGTCAGACTATGCACCAACTCTAAGTGGACAGCTCTCGTCGTTAGGCAAGTAAACAGTGCCACGTAACGCTTTTCGTGCCTCCGACCTACTGTTATAGTCATAGGCCCGAAGTAGTCGAGACCAGTATTGGTAAAAGCTCTACGGTGGTGAGCTAGCCGTTCAGGCTGGTTTTGTTGGTAATGCCTTAAGGATTCTACAGATAGGACAATTCCTCACCACGCTTCGAACAGTGTTTCTTAGTCGTAAAAGCCAGAACCTTTGTCGCAAATCGTTTATAACGTACTCGTTATTGGCGTGGCCTGCCTTCTGGTGATAGTGCAGTACTAATAGTCGTATCACTGGGTGGCTGCCGTCTAAAATCACAGGTGACTTTACGTCCTCTTCGACATCTTCGACAGCCTTAATCCTCCCCGTCAGCCGCAAAAGGTTGTCTTTTCCCATAGTTACTGACAGGTTCTTCAGACGGCTACTAACTGGAATAGGCTCATCTTGTAGTAACCTCTTGAATTCTGGGGCAAAGCAATCTAATTGAGTTTGTTGTAATATATGCTGCTCAGCTACTCCAATCAAATCTGCCGACAGTGGTGGGAGAGTGGTGGTCGCAAGCGTTTTGGGATACCTTTTAACAGAGTTTAATTTGCAATTTCTAAAACGGGCCAAAATTTCATGAAACTTCGCTGCAACTTGGTGAACGCGGGCTGTAGCACGAACTACTCTAAGCCAGTTACTAAAATAACTTAAATCTGCTGTGACTGGCGTAGGTAAGGGTGAAACAATGGTAGTCGCCTGGAGAAGCCCCACCAGCTCCCCCTTTTTTTTAGATCTTCCCGAACTGGTGTGACCTCCTTTTCCACAGGCCAATATTCTGGGTCCTGCAAAAGAAACGATGGCCCTTTGAACCATCTACTACTTGCTTCTAAAACGATAGGCCGCGACCTAGTAGCGTCATCCGCAACGTTCAAGTGCGTTGGTACCCATCGCCAATCGCGGACGTTAGATGTCTCTGTGATTTCTCCAACTCGATGGGCAACAAACGGCTTGAATATACGTCCATCACTACGTAGCCAACCAAGAACAGTCAGTGAATCGGTCCAGAAGAACGTTTGTGACGGTTTTTTTCGATGAGAATCTGATATAGTCGTGGCTAGACGAGAAGCTATCAACGCGCCTTGGAGCTCCAACCGTGGAATAGATGTTGGCTTTAATGGTGCCACTCTGGATTTGCTTGAAATGAGCATCAACTGCACGTCATTATTATTGTAAACTAGGCGCCAGTAAGCAACGCACGCATAAGCATGTTCACTAGCGTCTGCAAAAACGTGAAGTTCTCTGCGCAGGGGCTCTTCTCCTTTTGTCTGTGCATACCAGCGTGGCACACTTAGAGAGACGACGCTCGAAAGTTCACGGAACCATTCATCCCACTTTGTAACTTCTGACGGTGGAAAGACATCATCCCATCCAATGTTAGACCTCCAAGCCTGCTGGAATAAAATTCGACCCTTCACAACTATAGGTGCAAGCAAACCCAGCGGGTCGCTCGCTCGTAGCCTGGGCTGCCTGAGTGATCTTGAACGATCACTAAGGTTAAGCAACATACGGCGCGTTCAGTCTATGGATGGGTCACCGTCTATGACTAACGCTAGTGGCATTTTTTCCGAGCGATTCCGTGCTTCGCAAGGTACGTTAAGCAGTTGGTGCCGGCTGCCGTCGATAGATGGCATGGCAGTCGTTAAGCCAAGTCAGAGGCCTTTAGGGGCGGCTTGAAAACTTCTGACAGTAAGACCAGCCACTAGTCTTACAAGCCTCCACCAATCCGGACTTGGCCCCCGTGGTGGAGTATGGCCTATACCTTCCTCAGGGAAGAGACCAGTGCCCCTCGGTGGGGACATAATGGGTTGATGATGATGAAACCCAGCGGATCATACACGCGCATCAAGTGTGAGAGCACCTTACGCTTGGTCAATGGAGTTTCGCAGTCAGCCCCCTTTCTGAACCCCAAGTTGTCCGCGACGGGGTTCCACGCAACGCCTAAAACACCAACACCGTTTGGTGGACTTCCTAAGTCGATCTGTAACATTTGTACAGCTTGTAGTTCAGTGGGGACCAATGCTAACGCATCCGCTTCATTTGAAAACCATCCTCTCATTTCAAAGCCTGCGGCACCGTGCACCGTAACTATATCGGCCGCCAACTGGGCTGCATCGGAGACATTATCAAGTGAATCTAGATAGTCGTCCATATAATGACTATTTAAAATTGCTTCTGTCGCCCTGGGATATAGATGCTCGTACTCCCGAGCATTTTTGTTTTTTATGTACTGTGCAATGAATGGACTACATGATGCTCCAAATAAAACTGCGGTCATCCTGTATTCCTTAATGGGACGTCCGTCAATACCTTTAGATGGCTGGGGATCCCTCCAAAGGTATCGCAAAGCATCCCTATCCTCCTGCCTGACCCTGATTTGCGGAAACATCTCCTTAATGTCTGCGGTGACCGCGATGCGGCCTTCTCTGAAACGGAATAATATACCAAGCATAGACTGCAACAGATCAGGACCAGGCAACAGTAAAGAGTTTAAGCTAATTCCCATATTCTTAGCGGCAGCGTCGTGCACGACTCGTAGCTTGCGCTTTTGCGGATGGTACACTCCAAAATGCGGTAAGTACAATCTCACGGCCTTATTTTTGTCACTACTAGAAGCTTGCACATTACTGCGTTGGGCATAATATGTTTCACTTGGGCATTCCTCTGCGTAACCCTTTTCCACCATATTATCGATAAACTTTTTATATGCTGATCCGAAATCACTATCTTTTAGCATTCGTCTTTCCAAACTTAAGAACCTAGACAATGCCTGCGGATAGCTATCTGGAATCACTACCGTTTCATCTCGCCAAGGAAGGCCTACTTCAAAACGACCGCCTGGTAAGCGTTTAGAAGTAGCTTCTAACATATCTATGGCCCGCTTTTCTTCTTTAGTATTAAGGCTATCTAGCTTAGAAATCCCGATGGAGTCGAGCCTATATTGTTGCTTGATCAGTGATTCCAAACAGCCCCGTTGTGTTATCTCGTCGTCATCGCAGATACGTGTGTTATTAACAAAGCTTACCTTTTGAGTCTTACTAAAGGCTTGACCGTATAAAGTCCAGCCTAAGGCCGTAAGACAACCTACCGGCTTATTTCGCCCTCCTTCCCGTGTTTCGCGACTCACTGATAGATACCAATGGTCGGCGCCTATGAGCACGGTAGGGGTGGCATTTACATACGTTATATCATCTATCAAACCTGACAAATGCGAAAAAGAGGCAATTTCATCCTTTCCTATACTTTGTGTAGGCAGAGCGAGTGAATGCATTGCTCGTGCATTCTCAACTAAAAAGGTTTCATTTGAGTGCTTTCCCTTCATATAGAAACTTACTTTATTAATGGTAGTATTCCTCGTAAGGCCACCTACCCCTCTAACTGTGATAGTTTCTTGGGGTCCCGTAGCGCCGATATGAGCCGCGACGGACGCGTCAATCAATGTAGCGGTGCTGACGTCGTCAAGCAAGGCGTAAGTGTCATAAGTACCGGCGGGCCCAGAAACTGTCACAGGAATAGTTTTAAGCAGAACCTGTGAACCTGATGTGATGGCATCGGTAGTGGAGTATTTTTGCGTCGATGTAGTAGATAATGTCACACATGGATCTTGTTCTTCCATCACTGTGTAAGCACACAAATTCTGCCCTTCTGGAGCTGTGGGAGGCGGCGTCGGTGGTCGGCTGCCGTGCAGCAAGGCGTGATGACGAAAGCGACAGCCATCAACGCCGCAGGGTTTGGCGTTGCACGACCTCCATGTGAGGGCGGTATTCTTGAGACATCTGTAGCAAGCCTTAGTTTCTCGTAACCAACGCCACCTGTTGTCGACAGACAAAGCTTTAAACTCGTCACTTTTTTTTTTTTTTTTTGTGACTTTGTTTGCAAAAAACACACAGGTGTTTACCATCGTCCCTTTGAGACAATGCATTAATGTGCTCGCGCCTGAAAGTTGGTGCACCTGGTAGAGCTAAAGGCCTTTGCAGAACCACGCTTTCGGGTGACAAACCGAATTTATGAAACTTGTCTAATTCTTGTTTTAAGAACTCGCCTAAAATTTCTAGCTTGGCTCGATGTGTTGTGTCTTGCGCTGCAAAGTCGGTCCACCTAAGTTTCATAGTGGTATTCAACTTAGCTAAAACTGCGTGAAATAATTCGGGCGAGTGCAGATACTCTTCGTGATGTAGTAAGCGTAAAATAGAAACACTATTACGTACCCGGTTGGCCAGCGTAACTAATTCCTTCATATCATTGCCTAACCTTGGAAGGCTCCTTAATGACGTCATCTCATTAAAGACAACAAGCTCGGGCCGAGCAAAATTATCTTCAAGTGCGGTCAATACCTCTTCTGGGTCTGTAGTGGTTAAAAGCATGGCCGCGACGGCCTCGCGAGCGAGCCCATGCACGGCTCCTTGAAGGCGAATCAGGTTGTCTAGAGGAGAAAAATGTATTTTAGTGGCATCATAAATACGCTTGAAATATAACCATTGCAGTGGATCCCCCGAGAAAGGCGCCAACTCAGGTGTTTTATTGTAAGCCTTAGTTAGGGCTAAGGCTTTTGTCGCTGCGGCAGTGTCTGCTATTGCCTGCAACAAAATGGCGTTGTTAACTGGCTCCACTTGTAAGACTGGTTGTCTCTCTTGGCAATGTATACTTTTTGCTGCAATCGGCGGAGGTATCGCTCGATCGGGCAGCTCACCGAAAGTTTGATCACAAAGGTTCGGGATGGCAGGGTCCCTTGTGGTCGGTAGTGGCGAAACTGGCCGACCGGGTGGCACCGCCAAAGAAAGGTTAAGCCCCACTGCCATGTTTTCGTTTACGTTCTGTTGCTGGTAGAGGGAGGCAGATGCCCTTGTGGCCGCCGGTGGCGACACCGGCCGGCCAAGATGCGCGTCGCCAATGCGAGCGCGCTCTACTGCAGAAAAGTCCCTATAAGCAATTGTGTTGTCAAGATTGTCACAAACCCATTGTTCCGTTCTATGTTCGCCTACACTGACCGCTCGTTGGCTGTCCTCGACTTCGGCGTCGATAGCGGCCAACTCCGCCTCCACTTCTTTTTCGAGGACGGTGTTTCGCATCGCAGCGAGTAGTTTCTCGTACTCTTGTTGCTCCCGCTTAAGCTTGGCTGCGTGGTCCTCTTCGCGGCGGCAGTGCTCGCGCCTAAGGCGCGCTTCCACGGCGGCTTTACGTGCCCGCACCGTCGCTGAAGAGTGGGTCGACGTTGATCGATTTGTGGACTGGCTGACCTGATCGTCTTCTTTCTCCGCGGCAACTGGGATGCCTGAAGTGGAGGGGATGGGCTGCTCCTGGCCCTCGAACGTTTGTTTTTTGCTTCTAGTAAGCATTGCGATATATGATATCGACTAAAGATGACTGACTGATTGGTAACTAATGAGGGTTTTGGGGAAACATGAAAACTAATGGTTCACAAATCCGGCGAATGGACCAATTGTTAACTACGGGTGGACTGTATATGAAAACTGAACTGAAACTATAGAAAAGGCTAATAATAAATTTAATGGAAAATGTAGGCGAGAAAATGGTATGAGACAATGACGTTGACAAAATATGACAGTAAAAACGATATTATAAAAAAGGTTCGCAACAGTCTCCATTTACACAAGATCATTGTAAATATATTCACTTTTCTATGCCTCTTCCGAAGACCGAAGCAGTAATTCAAATAATTTCCTTAAACAAAACAACACAACAATTCCATTCTTTGTCAGAAAATTCAGACTCTGATTCGAACAGCGCTGCTAGTCCACAGTCACCCTTAATTTCAAAGCCCAAAATGTCGGACAGCATCACTTTATCGGTCCTGACAAAATTCGTAAAGCCATACGATGGGAACAGAGACACCCTCCCTGCTTCTCTGACTAATTGCGAAAACGCAATGTCTCTTGCAACTGCTGACCAACGGAATGTCCTTTGCAAGTACATAATATCACAACTTGAAGGTAAAGCCCAACTTGCTTGTAGCCTTAAAACCTTTAGTACTTGGGCAGATTTAAAAGCATTTCTTAAAAGTACATTTGGTGAGAAAAAGCACTCGACACACCTTCTTTTCGAGCTGCAAAATTGTAGACAACTGTCTTCCGAACATGTCACTAATTTTTCATTAAGAGTTGAGTCATGTCTGACTCGTATTCAGTCTGATATTTACAATAGTTGCGAGGATGAAAAAGAGCTTATTGGCAGGATCGCAGTTATGGAAGATTTAGCCCTCAATACATTTTTATTAGGTCTAAATCCCGACTTTTCTGTCATTGTTAGGTGTAGAAACCCCAAATCGCTTTCGGAAGCCATAGCCCTTGCCGTAGAAGAAGAAAAAATATACAAGGTGACCAGAGCCTACCAAAAACCTGAGGGTAACAAACAGTGCTCTATCTGTCATAGACAGGGTCACTCAACACCTGATTGCTTCCAAAATGAAAAAGGGTTTCCCAGAAGCTCTCACACCAATAAATCGCCCCCTGTTAATGCAGCATCCTCCTCTCTGACTTCTCATGATCGATATTCCACAAATAAAAAATGTGTATAGGTATTGCAAGAATTTCGGTCATACGATAAATGAATGCCGCAGACTTAAATACAAGAACGACCAAAGCGCCATGCAACCCGAGCCGATGAGCTCACATGCACTGAGCAATAGCGCTACTATGCATGTTGTTCTCGATCCGAACTCGAATCAAAGTCAACATTTAAACTAGAATCTGTTTCGGTCCCGTGTCTGCCGAAACAATCTGTTATTTTGAATGACACGAAAATCTATAAGTCACAGGTACTGCCTCTTACCCCCGAGTTTCCCAAGTCTTCGGTTGAGCCTTGTGTCCCTGCATTTTCTATTGCTCAAGCCAACACTGAAATTTATGAAACTTCTAAGGCATCAAAACCTCTTACCTCTGACACATTTTTTAAAGGCCAAGTTGAGACTTGTGTCCCTGCATTTTTCGATGCACAAGCCAACTCTAACCTCGAGACTCACAATGTTCAAACAGAACCTTTTATTTCTGAGTCTCCCAAGTCAAAAGTCAAGCCGAGTGTCCCTGAATTTTATGCACAAGCAAGACTTCAATCCGCTGAGTTTTCTCAGAGTTCTAATACTACAAATCAGCGAGATTCACTAAATACTAAAGGAAGTTCTTTACCGAAATGTGTCGTAAACACCTTACATGATAAGGTTTCACTTCCTAGCGAATCATATGAAACATTTTCCAAGGCTCAATCTAGCAAATCTCTCGTATCTAACACTCAAATGGAAGAGCATAGAGAAAATCTTAACTTTTCCAAATTTAAATCAATAGCATGTCGTATCTCTTTAGACTTTGATTATTCTATGCCAAATTGTGAAGAAATTGTGTCACAGCTAGAAAATTCTGCTGAGTTGCTATCAGCTGAGCGCGAACTCCACACCGTTCAGTCGGTCAGTTCTAAAAATAGAACATTCTATTTCTTATTTACGAAAATCCACCACTATGACGAGACCGATTTTAAAACCATTTATTATTTGCTAATTAAGCTCCGTGACCAACTTCTCTTACAGTATCCCGATGGAACAGATCTCGCCATCTCTGACTTTTCAGAACCTTTTACAAGGTTATCATATACAAGAATCTATAATTTAATTGCTTATGTTTTTCATAACACCAATATCAAGGTATATCTATAAAAATAAAATCATTTACCCAACACCTGCTGAGATTCCCCAAATTATGAAGGAAAACCACGGGACCACCGCAGCTGGTCACCCAGGCATCAGGCGAATGTATGCTCGTCTCAAGGAATCATACTATTGGCGAAGTATGCATTCAGACATAGAAAAGTTTGTAAAAGGCTGCAAACTCTGTCAAATAAATAAACCCCTCCGTTCCAGTAACAAAGCACCTATGATAATTAATTCCACGAGTACCAAACCTTTTGAACGTCTTGCTTTAGACATAGTTGGTACTTTGCCCGAAGCTGGCTCCGAAAAGTTCAAATTTATTCTTACTCTTCAGGATGACCTCACGAAATTCTCTTGTGCCTATCCCTTGGTAACTTCCACATTCGAAGAGATTGCCCGAAGTCTCGTGCACTTCATTTCCTTATTTGGTTTTCCGAAAACCATTCTTACCGATCAGGGCACATGTTTCACGTCTGAGTTATTTAAACAGCTCACAAACATCCTCAAGGTGAAATCAATATTCTCTAGCCCTTATTACCATCCTCAAACCAATGGCGCACTAGAGCGTAGCCACGCCACTCTAAAGGAGTATCTGAAGTCATTTGTTAATTCCAATCAAAATGACTGGCATTTTTATTTGCCTACTGCTATCCTAGCCTATAACACCACGCCACATAGCACAGCGAAATTTACTCCTCACGAATTGTTATATGGTTTTAAGCCATCAATCCCTTGCTCTTTATACGACTCAAGCAATGATGTCACTTATCAGGAGTACATTCGCGCACTTCAGTACCGTATGCGGTACAGTCGAGAGAAAGCTCTCCAATACATTAATAATGCCAAGGAAAATTCAAAAAAATACTACGACATTTCAAGTCGTCAAAATACTTACAAAATTGGAGACATGGTTAATAAGCAACATCACCGACTCAGGAAGGCTCCATTCAAAATTATGAAGGTTCATGGTAAAACCAATGTAACTCTTCAGGTCACTCGTAAATTGGTTAAGTATCATTTGAATGAAATTAAACAAGCTACCTAGCTTAACTCCGTTTAATGTTGCCAACTTTGACAATAAAATAAATAAAAACATAAAAACGATCCTCAGACTTTTGCTCTTATTCATCCGACAAAACTATATTTACCCTTAAGTGATGTGATGATAGATTAAGCTATGCGTTATTAATTAATATTTTAAGTACCTGTAAGTCTATTGACAACAAATATTTTATTTGTCCATTTACTTTTGTACTCTCAACTATAAATATGTAGTCCTAGTTGCGAAACAAACTATTTACAAATGTAAACTTATCTTTTCCTGAGTTCTGTGATTCGAAGATATTGTACGGTCAAATCGATACTTGGCAAAAACTTAAAGACAATCGTTGGATCTATGTTCAATCAAGCTCAAGTAAACTAACTGTAAAGTGTAATAATGAGATAAAGGACTATATTATATCTGGTACAGGTATCCTTTCTCTGACAAATAATTGTGTAGCATATTTTAAAACACAACAATTTGTCCCTTCTCGTATGTTTTCTTCAACTTTACTTGCTCAATTAAATGTAAATTTTGACATTACCTTAAATAATTGCCATAAGCTTGCTTTGTTTAACGATTCAATTGCAATATTATCTCCAATTTCCTTAACTAATATTAATTTAGAATCCCTGAAACTTGCATCTCACAAGCTGGATAACATTAAAGATCAAATTCAAAAAGTACAGAACCCACCTCACATTGTTAAATACGGAACCTATTATTCTATTTTCACTTATGTTGCTATTATATTGTTAACTTCATTTATATTTTTTAAGGTATACCAATACTGTTCTAAGAATAAGCGTAATGTAGTTTGCTGTGTTATTTCTGGATACAAAACTCGTAAAAGCAATCCTAAGGTTCATAACTCTTTTGAAATGTCAAATATTTCTAGAATGGAAAAGAAAACTGCTAGTTTACCTGAACTACCCCTGTATAAAACTAAAAAGCACAAGATGCATTATGTATCGTCTAGAAATATAAGTAATCACTAATTTGTTTCCCCAATTTATATGAATAATTTAAATATCTTAAACTTAACGACATTTCACCTTTCTCCAACTTTGAAATATATTTGAATTGTTTTATTTTAAAATTTTCGTTAATTCTATTATTGTAACGACTTACTCGCAGCATCCAAACTATTTCTTTCTTTTCTAACTTCGTTTATCTTATTATTGATAAAGCTCCGTCAAAAGGGGGAAGCTGTTAGGTTTACCGCCTCATTTTCCCTATTTTGCGGACACAAGTAAAAACGCCGCGCATTGTCTAATATAACATTGCACTAGGTGTATGCCGCGAGTAGTCGAGCCCCAACTCACAAACTTATCGGACTAACTGTACGTACTGTGTTTCACAATAAGCATTGGTTTAAGTTTCCAATTCCAGTGGTTTAATTCCAAGGATCTTGTGGAGCGCCATCCTCTCCCTCTAACAGTACGAAATCTCGAATAATGTAGCCTAAAGTGTAAAAAAATTACCACCCCGGGAATTTTACATGGAACTAATATAGTTATTTCTACGTTTTTGCCACCCGTATGAATCCGGAGCGGGTCGCTAGTTCAAAATAAAATCCCTGGCCGTTCGACGTGGTAATGCAGCCAGCATTCTGGGAACTTTTGCGTCTGACGATGCCTATTTTTTTTTTCATCAAACCATTTTGTCCCCACCGAGGAGCACGGGTCTCTTTCCTGAGGAAGGTATAGGCCATACTCCACCACGGGGGCCAAGTCCGGATTGGTGGAGGCTTGTAAAACTAGTGGCTGGTCTTACTGTCAGAAGTTTTCAAGCCGCCTTAAGGCCTCTGACTTGGCTTAACGACTGCCATCTATCGGCGGCAGCCGGCACCAACTGCTTTACGTGCCTTGCGAAGCACGGAACCGCTCGGAAAAATGCCACTAGCGTTAGTCATAGACGGTGGCCCATCCATGGACTGAACGCGCCGTATGTTGCTTAACATTAGTGATCGTTTTTTAAGATCACTCAGGCAGCCCCGGCTACGAGCGATTCCCTGGCTACGAGCGATTCTATGACGATGCCTATGATGAGTTATTATTAATTTTGGCTTTAAAAGTTGATATTCCTTGCATGTATTTTTTTCTTATAAAATAACTAGGGTGTTAGTAAATTAAAATTCCATTTAAATCTTAGTCGACCTACTCGCAGTGATAAAGGGTAGGGCTTGCGAGAGACCATGCATCGGAACCTTTGTCAATTAGCGATTACCGAGCGCTGAGGTATGTGAACACTTACGGGTTTACTCACGATGATTTCCTTCTCAGTCAGCGTTTGGTGCTATTATAAATACAGTAATGTCTAATCTATCTAATCAGCCTGTACTGTTGGCCAGAGGCCTCTTCTCTTTCACGCCAACCCATCCGGTTCAGTGCTAGTCTCGTCCAATGTCTCCCAGCCGCTTTCACAATAGCGTCGGCCCATCGGGCTGCTGGTCTGCCCACCGACCTTCTACCCATTCTTGGCCACCACTCAGCGGCTGCCTTAGTTTACCGGCCGTCTTCCCGCCTTACCAAATGTCCCGCCCATCTCCACTTCAGCTTTGTAGAAATGTACGTAAGTAAATTCGAAACTAGTGTGCTGGGTTAGATACGTAGACTTGACCTTTATTGTATTTTACGAGATAATATCTTCTGGCATTTACATTTGGCAATAACAATATCAATCAGGTTTCTCTTTCTTATCTTTTGCCGTTAAGTGTAATGACTTATATATTACGAACCTTTAATTAGCTTAACGTTATCTTTCACTGTACAGTCAGCGTCGAAATTAAATCGTGTACTTTTTTATTAACATAAACTCTTGAGATTACGTACACAAGCTCACGGTTGTATCTCAGAGGCGTAGGCAGAGACTAGGGACTACCATTTGCCACTATCCTGGCAGATCACGTTGCATGCACAGACGACGGTTTTGGGTAAGTTTTAGCTTGCCCTTTGCTAAAACATCCCCTTTGCTAAAACGTCCACTAACATTCACTCGATGTATTTGCTTCGTCAGTCTTTCTTCCTTCATCCTCTCCACATGTCCAAAACAACGCAACGCCCTTAACGGCCTTAAAAAGCGTAAGAGATTTCATAACACGAGTATATCGTCTATCAGAGACAGTACTGGAACATTACCAAATTTACTAAACTCGAGTAATTGGCAATCACAGTTTTCATCTTTTAGGACTGTCATGGTTTTTAGTAATAAAAAAATTAAAAAAAGGTGTGTTCAAGTAATTCGTATACCGCACTATATTGCAGCGGTCTAGAGCAGTCTATTTTGAAACCTTTGGTGTATAAAACTGGATTTTCAAAATTTTGAACATGTTCCAGTACTGTCTCCGATAGACGATATGACAGTTGAATTTGAATTCGATGTCAAAAGAATCGAAAAAATTCTTTATATTTTTTATTAATAACTAGCTTGCGCAATAGGATTAAATAAAAATAATGAAATTATTTAGGAATCACATTAGTGGGCGTCTTTCACGGGCCACTTAATCAGATTTCATTTCCGCCGCCGACTGTACGTTCTTCTAAGCCTGACCTTGCGGTCGTGAGTGATCGAAGCATATGCTCAACAGTGGGCGTCTTTCACGGGCCCCATAGACAGATTTGCTTTCCGTCGTCGACTGTACGTTGTTCTACGCCTGACCCTGCGATCGTGAGTGATCGAAGCATATGCCCAACCATGGGCGTCTTTCACGGGCCATATAGACAGATCTGTTTACCGCCGTCGACTGTACGTTCTTTTAGGCCTGACCCTGCGATCGTGAGTAATCGAAGCATATGCCCCACAGTAGGCGTCCTTCACGGGCCGTATAGACAGATCTGTTTTCCGCCGTCGACTGTACGTTCTTCTAAGCCTGACCCTGCGGTCGTGAGTGATCAAAGCATATGCCCAACCGTGGGCGTCTTTCACGGGTCACATAGACAGATTTCATTTCCGCAGCCGACTGTACGTTCTTCTAAGTCTGACCCTGCGGTCGTGAGTGATCGATGCCTCGGCCCGAGATAGTATCGCCGCGGGCCAGATTGCCTATTAGTGAGCCTCTAATGAGCCTCTTTGACACGCGTGGCCCTATAGGGCGACGGGGCCACAGCTAACGTGGTGTAGTATTGCGGGCTGGTGAATATCAATCATGCTCCTTGGTGATTGACAATTTAAGGCCTAGCGTTACAATGGACGTTACAACGACGTGCTGGGCCAATGCGATGTCAGTATAAAATTAACCGTAGATAGATAGATCGAATATTCTTGATCGTATGTACATCAGGAATAGTACAATAACATAGTCCAAAAAATTGGCAACATAAACAATTGTGAAGATAAGGTAAAAATATTCACACAACTTTATTTCACAGAGTAAACAAGAGACTCAAATAAAAGTTACGATTTAAAAAGTACAATGGGCCTTACGAATAAGACCGTCAATTGTAAATGTTTTATGTCTATGTTTTTCCTGGTACAGTCAACAGCACATCATCATCTACTCCCATGCACTCTACCCCTTTGCATTACGGGCGACTTTGCAACTAAAATGTGAAGGTTGACGTGCTGTCGACTGTACAATAGAGAACATTCTCATGTTGTCTTACCTTACTACAGTGGGCACTGTAGTATTAAATGCAATACTAATATTCTTCTTCTAAAAAGAAAAAAAAAACCTCAGGGGAGGCCTTTGCCCAGCAGTGGGACACAAAAGAAGCTATGTAAAAAAAAAGAGATCCCCCTGGATGTTTACAGATTCTGATGTCGGTGTTTCTAGTTCCCACGACACAGGGTATCCTAGTGTGGGGCCAGAAGCAATGTATGTGCCTGTATGTAAATGTTTATGTTCTTCAAGTGCCTCTCCATCAGTTTTCTCTTTTTAATAAATTTTTTGTATTTGTATTTGTATTTGTATCACTGGAGGCACTCAGCTCTTTACAACAACGGTCTCTGTTTACAGCTCCTCCGTATTGGATCATATTGGAACTGTGCATTCCTAAACTCCGACGATTAGTCAGCAGATCTCTCGGCAAAGTAAGAATATCAATTTGCCACGCAGATGCATGCATTTGGCACGCAACTTCCCACACAGAGCCAGGACGACCCCTCATTAATACAATCCAGTTTGACAGGAGCTGTTTCAACACGAACACGTTTGTCTTTCACAGACAAAACAAAGTCGAGAGCTGACTTCCTGCCCGAGCTAATTGAACATTAATTGACAATCGAAATAGCATCGGCGGGATGTATTAATCCTGACGCTATTGAATTATGTATCACAACTAAGGCAAGGATGCTGTTCTTATAAACAGAAGTTGTCACTTACATTTGTCTATATTCCCAAGAGTGGCTTAAATTTTGAACTATTTACATTTATCTAAACGAGTACATCGGCAAGCGAAGCGTAGGATGACCAGCCACAAGATGGACATACGATCTCATCTAAGTGACAGGGAGACGCTGGATGCAAGCCGCTTCCAACCGGTCTTTTTGAAAATCCATGGAGGAGGCCTATGTCCAGCAGTGGACTTCTTGTGGCTGAATGATGATGATGATAATGAAACGAGTACATAAGAGGAAGCCTAGGAGTGTGGAACATCGTCAACAAAGTACAAGAGAGTAGGCAAAGATGGTTCGGGCGTGTAGAAAGAAAACTCCCTAACTATGTTGGAAACGAAGCGCTACGTCTGCCCGTTCCCGGACGGAGATCCAGAAGAAGACCGAATACCAGGTGGATGGACGTAGTGAAGTAGTGCGATGCTTCTGAAGAAGATACCGGGAATAGGGCGAAGTTAAGGGATTCAAAGCCAGGAAAAGAGAGAGAGAGCTTAATTTTACTGAAGTATCTTCAGTGATATTGTGTCAATGTCGTTGCCTTTCCAGGGTGTCATGACACCATAAAAAGGCACCGAAGACCATAATTGTGTGTTGTGTCTATTTATCTATTGTGTTTTGAGTGAGTGTATTAAGGTTGATTACTTGTGTTTTGAATATTTTTTTATTCCTCTTTATTTGGTCTACCTTCGTATGTGCCATATTATGTTTAGTATGCCATATATGGCACAAATTCAGATATGAAAAGAATAAAAACGGTATATCATCTGTATTAACAATGTTTGGTATTAAGGCTTGGATTTCTTGTAAGCACCAAAATTGTAAAATCATATTGTTGTATCATATGTGTTTTGTATTTGGAATAAAACTTTTCTATTCTATTCTATTCTGTTCTAATACTGCAAAACTTAAACCGGACTGTATTGTACGTTAATATAAATCACTGGAAGAGCTTTTCGGTCTAACTTTGCCATATTTGCTTTTACAAAGCAAATTGAAGAGCTCGGTAGCTCTGTCTGGAACGAGAATACCTTCTTTTGATCTACCTTGGCATTATTGTATCGAGTTGAAACCGATAAAAAATCGGTCAAGAGCGAGTTAAGTATTCGCGCCGTATGGGTTCTTCTTAAGGGGGATTTCTAAAGCGACAATTGACGTTCTCCTACAAACGTGTTTGTTTAATGTATGGTGCGCAATAGAGTATTAATCTACTCTAATACAGGTCATAATAAAATATGAGGCCACCACTTTTACACGCTTATTTTTAAAACGCGTTTTTATTGAAACATATCTAGGAGATTGAAAAAAATTTTGATAAATTTTTCCCTGAAAAAAAAATCATGACTTCTTCTGCTCAGCAATGGCGCTGGATTATTCATAATGTTAAAAAACTATATTAATTTCGGCGCAAGCTCCGTCTTGACTGATTGACTGACTGACATGAATAAGCTCTGCAAATCAGAAGCAAAACCTGATCAGACTCTTCCGACGAAAAATGGAGTAAGTGTATCAGGAATAAAGTTAATGATATATTAATTTGTATTAACCTCCCCAGTCTTGACCTTGAAAACAACAATTGTTTTCTATAAAATAACAATACAAAACAATTGTGGTTTTCAAGGTCAGGATTGAAGAGGTTAATGAACCCAATTTCATGTGGCTTGCTATGTTAAAAAGTTGTTGCCGAACACAACTTCTTATTGGGGTGTCTTCGAAATCCCGCATACTTTTATGATCTAAAAAGCTTATGAATTCATCGACTATTCCTGTTCCCGTCAAGAATAACATATGTATCTCATCTCCGGGACCCAAATATTTACAGTTTTATTTATAAAAATATGATTCCTGAGAACACTGCTCAGAGTCAGCTTAAATAAATTAATCCGTGGTGAAGGGAAAAAATGTAACCACAGATTGTTCAAATTGCCTCAGATTTGTTTAAGAGTAATCGTGTTTTATAAGACTGCTATTATATCCCAAATTGTAAGTAAAATTGTCGTTAACGCAAGTCAGAGGCCATACGGCGGCTTGAAAACTTCTGACAGTAAAACCTAACGTGGTGTACAATGCAATTAATAACACAGGGTATCCTAGTTTGGAACCAGGTTAGTGATTGTGTTATGTGGAAATTATTATTACATTTACAGCCAGTGGTTTGCTCAAATTGACGGCAGATCTCTGAAATGGCCGCTAGGCCGGCGGTGCGGGGCGGCGCGCGGGGGGATGTCCTGCAACAGGTCCGCGGCGGGTTATTGTGTGTCTGGATGAGGGGTGCGGACGCTGCGAGCGGCCCAGGGTTGACACCTGCGTTGCTTTTTAAATAAATAGTCTCTTATAGACATAAGCTCGCTTTGAACATGTTCTTCTATTCAATGTTTTGTGTGCAGTAAAGTATTATTATTATTACATAATATAAAAAAGCGGTGGTGGCGTAGTAGGGTTGACCCTTGCTTCTCGATCATGAGGGTCTGGGTTCGAACCACGCATGTACCAATGACTTTTAGTTACGTACATTTGTTTGTTTGTATAGCAACACCATTTGCTGATAAATTGTGCCCGGATAACGGCGACAGGCTTGCCACTTGTCACGTTTGGGACTTAATAAACTCGGCAAAACGTGGGCCCAGTTCTATTGATTGGTGCCTCTGACTACCCCCTCGGGGATAACGGGTGCGAGTTTATTTATTTTATTTTTATTTATTTTAATATAGGGATCTTTTATAGAATTTCACTTGACGGCTCAATGCTGAAAAAAACACAATGATTATGATCCGGAATCTCAAAAACTGGTAAATTGAACGTGTTTTTTTAAAGATTAAAGAAAAGTGGTTGCAAATAACGAACTCTCAACAATATATTTTAGGAATCGCCCTTTTTTCTTAAATAAATTAAATAAGTACGCAGCAAATCAAATATTAAAGTAAAGGAAAAGAAAAATTATACCTTTACTATGATTCGTAAGATGCGAAACGTCTTTTCAGTTATGTATGATATTTGACCTAAAACAAGTTTTTTTTGTAATTCTAAATACATTGTCAAAACCGTATTTAAAGTATTGAGCCTCCAAAACGGACCCATGTCAGCATGTCTTGCATAAACATAGAGATATTATATAATAGTACTATAATAATAATATTATTTATTGTGTGTACAGTCAACCTTCACATTTTAGTTGCAAAGTCGGCCGTAATGCAACGAAATATAATATAGTGCATGGGTGTATAGGTGATGTGCTGTCGACTGTACCTTCAGAAAAAAATTGACAGCCAACGCTGATATTCTGTCTGTGTAATATTTTAAACACATTGTATAAAAATGATAGTTTTCATACTCTTCTACTAGATGCGAAGAGGTATTGACAAAATATTGATAGAAACGGTCAAAAATAAGTTTATTCCAGCGCTCTGCCACCCCTACGCTCAGGGCGCGGCAGGAATGCAGGCTCTTGTTCGTTTTGGATGCGTCTGCGCAGGTAGGCCGCCCCGCGCGCTCTCCCGCGCTCTGTTGCTGGGGGGCGATACTGGAGTTCTCTCAGGTGAGATGAGCCTATACGATGACATGGCAGGTATGATAATATTAGTACATAGGTATTAGTAAAGTTCTTTAATATCAGTGTTGATACGGTGGTGTGGTGAACAAATTCTCCGACGGCAAGGACTTTTGGAATACCAAAATATTATTTTAAACCAAGTTCAGGCACAAAAGACACATGGAAATACCAGCGGCACTTCTTCTATAATCTATTTTTCTACATGTATGTAAGTAGTTACATAAGTAATTTGCACTATTTCTACTGTGCGCATTATTTCCGCCCATATGTAGCATAGGATAAGATAAGAATATTCCTTATTGTACATGAGGAAAAAACAATAAATAAATAATTTAAAAGGTATAAGATTGGCGGCCTCAAAGTGTGCTCAAGCTGTATAACCAACAATTCATACTTTATTATGACATTTTGATGTAGGTATATTGCGTAGTCGACTAACTCACAGATTAACAAATACGAAGAGTAATACTAATACAGTGCTAATCACAGACTTCATGTAGTTTAACTCTACTAACACTTGCAAATGTCATGCGTTTGAGGGCTGTATTATATATTTGACAATCGACCAACAATTTAATGCCGTAAATCGTACCTTCAGTATGAAATAGCCCATATTTTTTTCTCTTTTGAAGTTGTCATCGTCTAAAAAGTTGATTGTATTCATGTGTAGAAACTCTCACTTCCGGATCTTTTGGGAAGGTCTAAGGGTCCAAGGAACCGAAGGGTTAGACATGTGGATTTCGTTACAGCCTGTTTATTCTCATGCATAAATCACCATAACTGCAGCCTGGTTGGTGTAATAAACCTCAGTATTTACGAGCTCCTCGAAAACCTGGAACACCCAGAATCTCAAAGACGCAAATCATGTAGACGTCACTTTCAATGTAATTTCACGGAGTGTTGAAGCGTACTGTTACAGCGCCACCAAGTTATCTGTTCAGATGGGCAAAATTGTAACTAACGAATTAATTGTAAATCCTGTTCCCCATTTTTTGTATTATGTATTCAATTACTAAGATTTATACATATATTTTCATTAAAATTGAAAGACGGGTTAAAATATTCTGATTTTTCTAGGTAAATTTCTTAAATGTTACAACAAAATTCTCCACTAGCGCCGCTATCAACTGAACAGATAAGATGGTGGCACTGTATTTTGTAACGTAGCATAAATGCCAGCCATTTAGTGTCCAAAGCAAGAAGGTCGAATATTGGGTGGAGTCTGGCGAAAAAAAATATGTTTGGATGCCATTTAAAAATAAAACAAAATCTAACAAATCTCTCGACACTCCGGAATAGTCACCAGAAGGCTTTTGGTTATTTTTTTCTCGTTTACTCACCTCGTCCGGAGGTCAGTTGTGTAGTAAAAGTTAAGGATTGTGAAAAAATGAAACAAAAACTGGCGTCGCCGCCTCTGGGAGCGAATCCAGGTCATATACATAAATACACGAGGGAACGAAAACTAATTATCCTCTTTAATTGATCAGTGAACTTTATATGAAGCTCTTTATGGCTTAATTAATTGCAAGGATATCTCAGCAGGAATTAATAGGTTAGGTTAGCAGGAATTAACAGCGGTGTTTTACCAAAACGCTAAATAAG
Organism: Yponomeuta plumbellus; assembly: GCA_947310845.1. Classification (NCBI taxonomy): domain Eukaryota; kingdom Metazoa; phylum Arthropoda; class Insecta; order Lepidoptera; family Yponomeutidae; genus Yponomeuta; species Yponomeuta plumbellus. The sequence continues at coordinate 23,185,850 of OX371193.1, read as the reverse complement.
TGTTTTTCCATGAATTTTTTCGGCATTAGGCGTTTGATACAGACGATATATTTGTCTCTCCAGTAAGTGCCAGTAAGGTTGTGGGAATAAATTTAAATATCGTCATCCATCCATCATAATAAAAAGAACAGACTCAATATGGCGGCTTTTTGTGGAAAAAATATTATAAATGTTATTGGTTTAGATACAAAGAACGGTTTTTAGGGTTCCGTATCCGAATACTACCAATAGGGTCACTACGTTTACGATGTCAGTCAGTCTGTCATATACATATATAAAATTAATTAATACTAGGGGACAGTTTCTGAATTGGGAATTTCACTAAGTAACTACTTAACTATAGTCCTGTCGCGTCAAATTTCTTAGAAAAGAGCGTGACAGAACGTTACTTAAGTATTTACTTAGTGAAATTCTCAATTCAGAAAGTGTCCCCTGTAATGCAATTTTTTATTATTGCTCTGATAACCCAAATTATTTTCGTCGTACCCAGGTCACATACTACATTTACGTAAGGAGGTCTGCAAACTATGATCGTTTCATGCAAAAATATTTCCTACGAAACCCTAAATGGCCAACCTCAGTTGGCTACTTATTAATTAAGCCAAACTTTATGACAGCCCTAGGGTTTTTTTTAATTTTATTACACCCACTGGTTCCTGGTAGATAATAAACGGCCAGTTGTTCTCTCTGGCCAGTTATTTTTGGAAACGCGCGAAATAATTTTATGGTCAGTTATAGATTTAATTTTGTAGCCGACAGAGTCGAACTCTCACAGGCAAACGTTCTTTTGCCTTTTTAATTAGAATATGACCTATTCTCAGACCTACCGAATATTCAGTAAAAAAATATATCTTAAAATAGGTTAAGATATTTCGGAGGAGTTCTATAACAAGCAATTTGACACGAGATTACAGATTTTCATATATAATTTTTTTCCTAACTTTTTCTGATGTAGCCACAAATTTTAATTCTCTGAATGTATTTAAAATTAGATCTTCGTTGCAATTTTTGTATGAGGTGATAAGTTACGTTTTTTTAATGGGACCTTAATGGAAAAACAAAACAAAATTATCAATTGCCTTAAGACCTTGAATAGAATAATTGAAAACCTGAACATTGATTAACTGAACTGTGATTAACTTGGTCAATAAATTTATTTATTTATTTAAAACCTTTATCATGGTAAGCCCATCGGTCCACCAAAAATTCTACAGTTCACAGTTCACTTCATAGCAAAAAAACATTAGCATTAAACAGCTAGTAATTTCTTTAATTTCCTGCTATCGCTTAGAAGACAGGTTTATAATTTTATGGCAACGAATTAAACCGGCCTCTGTAAGTATCTATCTATTTTAACGATTTCGAATTTAACGTTTCAATTTGCAAATAGACAGGCAAGGCAACGCTTGTTTTGACGAGACTTAAGTTTTGCGTGTGCCCGAAACCTCTTAAAAAATTTCAACTCTATACCTCTACACGTTCCTGATATAAAGGGTCTTGCTTGGCCGCCTTGACCGACAGACTGACGGACAGACGGACGGATGGACGGACGGACGGACGGACGGACGGACGGACGGACGGACGGACGGACAAGAAAGTGATTCTATGATGACCGGTTTCTGAATTGAGAATTTCGCTAAGGCCAGCTTGCACCACCGACTAAAATCCATTTAACCCCGAGTTAACCAGAATTTTGACAGTTCCGCCATACTTTATCTGTCAAAATTATCGAAATAATTAAACTCGAGTTAAATGAGCTAACCCGGGCTGACGCACGTGGGCCCAAGTAACTACTCAACTGTAGTGCTGTGTCGTCAAAATTTCTCAGAGAGGAGCGTGACAGAACGTTACATGAGTATTTACTTAGTGAAATTCTAAATTCAATCGGCGCTTAGTAGGGTTTCGTTTTTTTCTTTTGAGGTATTTACTTAGTGAAATTCTAAATTCAATCGGCCCTTAGTAGGGTTTCGTTTTTTTCTTTTGAGGTATTTACTTAGTGAAATTCTAAATTCAATCGGCCCTTAGTAGGGTTTCGTTTTTTTCTTTTGAGGTATGGAGCCTCTTTGGTGAGCTTTTTCGAGTAGGTTTTTTTTTTTATGCCGAGATTATTAGGTCCCAAACGTGAAAAGTGGCAAGTCTGTCGCCGTTATCCGGGCACAATTTATCAGCGAATGGTGTTGCTGTACAAACAAACAAATGTACGTAACTAAAAGTCATTGGGGTCATTCGACCCCAGACCCTCATGATCAAGAAGCAAGGGTCAACCCCACTACGCCACCACCGCTTTTTCATCAGTTATCGAAGTATCATAAATGCTGAACATACATCATCATGAGACCCTCGAAAATCATTGTCTTATTGCAACACAAAATTCCAGGCTGCTCTTAAGAGGAACACTCGGACTTGCTCGCGTAAATATTTTTTTTTTTGTAATCAACTTAGTTAAATTTCGATATGTGTCGTGGTTTGAGAGTTTGAGGGACAATTAAATTGCGGGTATTCAAGTCATAGTTTCCTATCCTGCTCCGTATAGAAAAACCAAAATTTAATCTTTATTTTATTTATTGCATCACACAACAGATACCTACGTAACATTGCACGTTTTTAATATCGTGGTGGATCTTATGGTCTAGGTACCTACTTCTCCTTACTTGTGTTAGTAATGCAATTACGAATTTAATAAAAGGTTCTATTAGCTCCACCAATCCGGACTTGCCGGCCGTGGTGGAGTATGGCTAGACCTTAGGGGCACGGGTCTCAGGGAAGAGACCCGTGCTTCTCGGTGGGGACATAAAAGTGTTGATGATGATTCTATTAGCTGCCAAACATAACATAACATAACATTTAAATACACTCACAACAAACAACGCTACAATTAAGGAAAACCCTAAAATCACGAAGGTAAAAAAAGGTATCACATATCACGTTCATTAAAGTGCTAGAGATCAAGGGGTCGGTATCCACTGGGGGCCGCCCCGTGGTTTTGTACCGTCATGCTAATAACATAGAAATATCCTTAACATTCATATTCATGTAGCAACGAATATAAGCATGCTAATTTGAATCGCTCGTAGCCCCGGCTGCCTGAGTGATCTTAAACAATCACGACGGTTAAGCAACATAGGGCGCGTTCAGTGCATGGATGGGTGACCGTCTATAAAAATCGGAATTATTCCCAGCGCTTCCGTGCTAAGCATGTAAATATTTTGTGTTTTTTTTTTCCGGTGAGTAAAGAACATTCTTATATTCTTATCTTATTTTATGACCTATCAATATAATTATACATTGTAAGTCCTCTAGTCCTCACCGATCCGAAAAATGTAGCCTTGGATTACGAGTAGATATATGCGAGTAAACTGAGTTACGAAGATATGGGTGAGCTGTGAGGTCATACAAATTGTTCTGACCTTAAGGTCCACAGTTGGATAGTAGAGTCGGCGAGCGTGGCCAGTTTTTGTATCTATATTTTTAGACTGTGAGAAAAAAATAGGCGGTTGACTCCAATTACGTTATATGGTATGAGATGGGTATTCTGAGATGGGTATACTGTGATCTATTTCTAAAATTGTAGTAAATTTTTGTTATGTAACCGAATAAGTATTGATTAGACCATGATCAGGTTATTGACCAGAGTCTTATGGATTCCGGGTATAACCACCAATTATGACAATAATAAATCCTATTCAAAATGCGTATGAAACCATCTTGCAAGCTTGACAATAGTAGTAGGTTATTCACCAAGGGCGCAAACAAAATTTTTGTGTCAAGGTTGTGAAATTGAATCCAGAGCGAACTGAGGCGATTCTTGCATTAAACTAATAATCGCTGAAGGAGCGAGGGATTCAACACTACCGAGACCAAAAATGATTTGCGCACGTGTAGAACACTCTGCTTTTCACTACCATCTGAGAGGAATGAACATGCGTACTTGCGTTCCACTTTCAAATATTTGACAATTAGGAACTTAAAAGTTTTGCCGCAAAGAGTTTGGAAGTTCAGTAAGTAGTTCCAAACTCGGTTTTAAGTCTATTTACTTTGATGCATCTTAGCTTGAAACACAATAGCGTGTTTTGGGTCCTAAATTTGGGCATCAAAATGTATCATTTCGAGGAGGTGGAGTGAAAAATACATTATAACACGTACATTCGATAACGGCCTGGTGATGTACTCGTAGCTTGAACTTTTTACGACTGAGTCAGAGAGCAAATTTTGGAGATGACAAGACATCTCTGTAACCAGATTCTTCTAAGCATTTATTATCGAGATAGTGGAAACCGGCTAGTAGCAAGTTTTATTCCTGATCATTGTTTATAATCACTCGTAAGACCAGTTTAGGATGTCACGACCTTTATGGGTCGATCCTCTTTTTAATGCGATAAAAAACATCGACTAAAATAAATGAAAATACTGCCAAAAAAAAAAGAAAAATAATGCCACAAAGAAGCTTGAAAAATAAAAAAGAATAAAAACCAAAACAAATTAATGAAACCTATTAAAACGCGTTCCATTTTCAAAAACCAAAGCAATAAAATCAGTGTTGACTGATACTATTTCTAGATCTAAGTTTTTTTAAACTTATTTCTTTGTGTTCCCTACAATTTTCTGCCTCTATCGATTCACAGGTGTGATGATGCTCATCAGAGGTTCTATTAGATGACCTAAAAGGGCTGAAAGGCGTGTCCAATGTTCTTTATTGCTTCGCTGTCAGCACAGTCTCAAAATAGTGGTGGTCTCTGATCACATTGAAGCGCCTTCGAATTGTATCTTACCAGAAGGTAGCTGTAGTAGTAGTGTCCGTCGTCACGTCTCTATTCTGTGTAGACTTTAATATCTTAACAGACAATGGCGTCACCGGAACAAAGGCAGAGTTTTCTACAATACTTTTTGGTTATTCTTTAATAAAGGTTTTTTATGTGCGCAATTCCATAAACACGATAATTAGAGCTTGTGTTTTACAACAAATTTCCTTCTATGAGATTTTTCTCAGACTGACATGCGTATCGAGTGCGAGTCGAGTTTTTATGTCAGAATTGTAGGTACTGAAAAGTACACTGGCGCCCATATAAGTCCGGAGATACACTGAAAAGTAAATGCACTGGCCAGTAGTGACTTAAGACATTTTAACAGTTATGGTGTTATTGTGAACCGATCGGCTCGCCAAAATTCTATAGATGAAACGCGTTAAAACTATTGGTAAAAATTAGTATACTAAGTTTGTTACCCTTTTCTTACATTTCATTATCATCATCATTAAGCCACAAGAAGTCCACTGCTGGACATAGGCCTCCTCCATGGATGTCCAAAAAGACCGGTTGTAAGCGGCTTGCATCCAGCGTCTCTCTGCCACTTGGATGAGAACGTCTGTCCATCTTGTGGCTGGTCGTCCTACGCTGCGCTTGCCGATATGTGGTCTCCATTCAAGAACTTTTCGGTCCCATCGGCCATCAGTTCTGCGTGCTACATTTAAGTTTAGTTTTTTTCTGGGTAGTTGCTAAAAAATCAGCGCTGCCAGCGTTGACTTGGTTGCATAATGCTGAGCCTCGACCCTTTGTCTTAGTATGCCAATAAATTCTTCTTATTCTATTCTATTCAGAAAACGCGTGGCTTGCGTCATACTACCTGTGCTGGTCTTGAAATAGGATACCTGTGACATACATGGAAATTCAGACTAAGGTCATTTGCTCAAGCTACGGCGATTTCAATATCTAATAGAATCGAACGTTCGGGCTCCATGGTGGTAGTCAAAAGTTGTACCGCCTAGACCAAGGAGGCAGAATAATGGCGGAGTCTTTCCCCAGCCGTTTTACTAGCTCTTACTTAGCACATAATAAGTGCGGATATTAATCAAAGTGTAAGAAGTACCACTACTTTTACTGGGCGAAGTTGACCACAGTGGCTTAAGTGACATTAAATCTATTCTCCAACCATTTTATCCGTCTATCCGTAACCAGGCCCTAAAAGCAGTATGGCTCTTGGCTGATGATGAGGGATGGTGATGGCTGGCGATGATGATACGTCTCACTGCAAGGCACAGACGTTTTCTCTGAGAGAGAGTATGGGCATAATAACCGGCAACGCGGATTGGCAACTTCAAACAATAGGTAATTAAAATATATATTTTTTATAAATATTTTAAATATTTTAAATATTTTAGGCCCTTGTAAACTTTTAGTTCGGATTTACTTACGGGTGTTGTTATATCGGAAGAGTCCGACCAGGTAAGTAAATCCGGACTAAAAGTTTACAATGTGTTGTGCTTACGAAAGTTTTAGTTCAAAAATTTTAGGCCCTCGTGGTGGAGTATGGCCTATACCTTCCTCAGGGAAGAAACCCGTGCCCCTCGGTGGGGACATAATGGGTTGATGATGATAATGATGGTGATAAATATTTTTCTCTTTTTAAACGCCGTCCAATTGAATACTGAGCTTCGTCGAATTTTGTTCAACTTCGTTCATTGCAAAGTCGCCCTTATCGTAACCAATTAGAGTGCACGCATGTAAAGATAGATCTGCTATTGACTGTACAGTCTGTTAGCTTTTAAAATATACCTCGGGCTCTAGAGTAGGCTTCTGTTTTCGCCAAAAGCACACGAGTGTAATACTACTTCCTGCTCTGTATAAAACTTTTCTTCACTATTTTGAAAAGTTATGTAAAGTTATAAATAACAATACAAAATAAACCTTACATTTGCTCAGTCGAGGTATATTCTAAAAGCTAACAGACTGTACTGTGGTGTAAATTGGTCACAGGAACGAAGTCCGGAGCGGAGTCACTTTTTGAAAAAAAGGCCGTTCAGCTCAAGAACATCTTTAGACCATTTGTAAGGAGGCTACAAGAACCCTTTTCTTTGACAGTACCACTCTAGCGTATCGTTCCTCAAATACCTATCACAAGGCAAAGCTGTCAGTTCTTGACGAAGCCGAGTTATGATCCCGCTGCCTTTGTGGAAGTCTTGGCTTCATAGAATATTGCTGGAGTCTTTGCCCAAGCGTTATTACCGATTCGATGCGGGCACGTCAATGCACGCGCCGACCACCAACGTCAACGGACCGTCCGTCCGGCTAAGCGGCACATAGGACGAGAGCCTTGAAAATATAATGGAGAAAACTATCAACTAACTGACCCGCCATTGTATTACGTAACTTTCCTCTCTATCGGGTTAAGCATTTAGACAACTACAAAGTGTCATAATATGTACTCGTATGTATCTGACAGTGCGGAGTAGGTTAAGTCAAACAACTCCATACAGTGGAAGACTTACGTAATTCTATCCCCGATGGTGATCTCTGTGGCGCAGCGGTTCGCGCCTACCATGCGAGTGGTCCCGGGTTCGAACCCCAGCTGGGGACAAAAATAAAACCCCAGGTATTGGATGTTTACATGTTTGTGATGTCGCTGTTTCTGGTTCACACGACACAGCCCCACACAGCCTAGTGTGGGGCTAGAAGCAATGTAAGTGCCTGTATGTAAATGTTATAAAATGTTATATTTTATAGTGGTAACACTGCCTCATTTTTTTTCATAGAATTAAAAAACAAATTAGGTGCCTTATGCGTACAGCGCCACCAAGTTATCTGTTCAGGTGGGCAAAATTGTAACTAACATATAAATTGTAAATCCTGTTCCCCATTTTTATTTTTTTTATTCACTTACTAAGATTTATAGATATATTTTCATTAAAATTGAAAGACGGGTTAAAATATTCTCATTTGTATAAGTAAATTCCTCAAATGTTACTACTAAATTCTCTACTAGCGCCGCTATCAACTGAACAGTTAAGATGGTGGCACTGTACTCGGTGTCTGCTAGGAAAGGAATTTAGACAGCACATAGTCGTGGGCAATAATTATAGTCCACTTATGTGGTCGAAGATTCGCAGATAACAGACACGTTTCATTGAACATTAACTTCGCGTTCTTACACGTGTTTGCGCGAAGGCAGTAATTAAAATTGGCTCCTTGTGATATTTATTGCATCCGGATCTAGAATTTGGTCTGGCCGTCTGTAGTGTACGTAATGGTCGACATTTTTTGCATTCATAAATAATTTCCAGAACAAGTTTTTGGTCTAAAACAAGCATTTGGAATCGGTTGAATAGCTCGAACACTGACTTAGGTACCTATAGGTTACGGCAATTTGAGAAGTGTTTAGGTAAAATGGCTACTAGACACCAAGACCGGCCTGCACTGCTTCTTAAATGTCATATTTAAGTTTTTATTTAATTTTAATTCTGTTTAAAGAATTTTGGTTAAAAGTTAAGCCACATTTAAGCAAGTTGTGCAAGTCATCTTAAGTACTTTTTGGAGTTTCTCCCTTAAAAGGCGCATGTAAGCAGCCGATGAAAGAAACGATCACAAAGGTTAGGCAACATAGGGTGCGTTCAGTGCATGGATGGGTGACCGTTCTATGACTAACGCCAGTGGCATTTTTCGATAGTGGTACCGTACTTCGCAACGCACGAGTTGGTGCCGGCACAGAATATATAATAGTAGTGCCAGCTGCCGTCGATAGATGACAGTCGTTAAGCCAAATCGGGGGTCTTAGGGCGGCTTGAAAACTTCAGTAAGACAGTAAGACCAGCCACTATCACACATTACCACAATCCTCCACCAATCCGGACTTGGCCCTCGTGGTGGAGTATGGTCTATATCTTCCTCAGGGAAGAGACCCGTGGCCCTCGGTGGGGACATGATGGGTTGATGATGATGATAAAGAAGCAGCCTATAACGTCCCACTGTAGGGCTTAGGCCTTCTCTCAGAGAGAGTATGGGCTTTAATCACCACGCGTGCCCGCGGATTGGCGATTTCAAGCGCTGGTATTGAATAGCTCAGACAAGGTTTCTTCACGATGTTTTCCTTCACAGTTAGCGAGTAGTATTACTTCTATAACTTCACAGGTGTACAAACATAAAAAAAGTCATAGGTAGCCCGCACTGGGAATCAAACCGGGGTCCCCCGCTTCCGTAAGCGTCAGAACCCCTCGACCAAATGCGATATACGATGTTAGAAAATTTTAGTACCTTTTTGGTACTATTTAGTGCCTAAATTGAAATATTTAGTACCTCGATGAACACCGAAAAAACGAGTAAAAAAAGTCACCAGACATTCTGACGTCAGAGTGTCTGGACCACTTTAATTTATTTAACCTAGTTCGAAACAATATTATCTAATTTATCTCTTTGGATGTATTTAGTACCTCAACATATATTATTTTCAATTATTTTTGCCCTAGTCCATTGTTCTAAGCTAAGCCACTTAACCCATTATGCTATACCACTGCTCCAAAAGGTGCATATTTAAATCTATTTATGGTGGAATATCTCAGGGACGGACGGATTGACCTTAAGAAGTACTGCAGCTATACTGTTGCTATGCGGTGCGGTTCGTTATTGAGCTCTGTGGAGATTACAATCTTGACGCGTATTGTCCCGCGAGGTGAGTTACTGAAGCTTTCTAAAGTAAGAGTAGCTTGGATTGGCTGCGTGGACTTATTGAAAAAATAAAAACTTTATTGTAAAAAAAATGCCTAATTTGTATCTCATAGACTTATTGGAGAGTGTGGAATTCCAAATCTCAGCAGGAGGGACCAAACCAAAGTTTAGACAAAATTGACTTGAGATTGAGAATTGACAATCGGTTGATTTTTACAAAAAAACGACAGTCGTACAGTACGCTAATTTGGTAACAATTTTTTTGATGGTACAAAAAGTATTTTTGCAAGCATTCTCTTTATTTTCAACCCCATTGGTTTCTAAATTCCAAGATATCAAGATATCCGAATAAGTTGTGTACTAAATAAGATTTTAATTAAACGAAATCTCTAAACCCAATTTATTCTTTAGCCCCTCAGGCCTAGAACACTTTATCTTTCACAGCTAAGTTAGTTATCCGTAGAGTAATATTTGAAATTTATCACAGTTTTCAAAGAATAAAATATGCTCATACAATACTGTGTTCTATATAATTTTTCAAAATTCCATTCAAAGTGCCATTGCAAGACCGACCCGCCGGCTGGTCTACGGGGCCTGACGGAATGCGCCGTAGTTTACATCGGACCCGCCGGCGGGTCCTCAGTGCTTGAGGGGTCAGTCAATATAAAGGTATCCAAAAAAAGCGACGGATTATTTGAAGCTCGAACCACTACTGTATAATGAGTTTGTTCTATTTTTGTAAATTGACCATAAATGTCAGTTATCGAGAAACATCAACTAGAATAATTAATTATTTATCGATAATTATAAAACATCAACTAGAATAATTAATTATTTATCTATAATTATAAAACATCAACTAGAATAATTAATTATTCTAGTTGATGTTTCTCGATAACCGACATTTATGGTCAATTTACAAAAATAGAACAAACTCATTATACAGTAGTGGTTCGAGCTTCAAATAATCTATCTTCAAGCAATTCTATTATTCATAATCTGAAATAATTATTTTTGTCAACATAGCGAATATTCTCTAAGATTAGATCGAAACAGTCGTCTAGAAAACATTATCTAGAGTGTAGACGCCTAGTATTCAATTAATTTAAGATTATAATAATAATTCTAAATTAGGTTAGACGTCTAGGATTAAACGATTTGAAATAAGATTGATTTCAGAAGTCTCATATCGGTGGCGTTAACCTTTAATTGTGGGAGTCAAATATGGATGTTTACATGTTTGCTGTTTCTGGTTCCAACGACACAGGGTATCCTAGTGTGGGGCCAGAAGCAATGTATGTGCCTGTATGTAAATGTTTATGTTTATCTTTAAATATACTGACAAATATTTGGCGATCCGAGTGTTTAGTGTGAGTGTCTTCTTTGTGTGAACTACTGAATTACGTGCACAAAATTCTAGGGTAATTCTGATGTTTGCAATAGCAATTAGTTTGGAATTTTACAGATAGACGATAGGAATCGTTCAGAATTTTGTACGCGTAAAAGAGAAGTTGAAAACAGTTCAACGTTTCCAACTACGGTTCTGAATTCAACTATACTATGCTATACATATACAATATATCTACTAACTAGATTAGATTCAGACTAGATCACATCATTGCATTATATGGCATTGTCTGTGTGCCAACCTTCTGTGTTTATTGAACCAGAGCTAGTATGGCTAGGTATTTTATAGCGACACGGTTTTATAAAATAAGTAGAAATACCACTAGCCAAGTAAGGCTACATACAAATTAAACGGCATTGCACATTCGGCTGTAAGTAAAACGTTTGAATTACTGTATGTTTTGAATAAATAAGGTTACTATTGAATCTAGATTTACCTATTATTTAGTGTAATATTATTTGTAGTAGTATATTTTCGATAAAATTTAATTTGAACTCAGGAAAACGCCCGAAGAGCGACCGTTGTTTTTATCAATGACAGCCGTCTTTGAGTCGAGCTGACGGGTCCAATAAAAGCTTCCTTTTAGTAATAAGGCCACAAATTGTAGCGTACTATGTTATTGTCAAATCTCATGTGTAATTCCTGGTGTACATTCATCATCAACCCATTATGTCCCCACCGAGGGGCACGGGTCTCTTCCCTGAGGAAGGTATAGGCCATATTCCACCACGGGGGCCAAGTCCGGATTGGTGGAGGCTTGTAAGACTAGTGGCTGGTCTTACTGTCAGAAGTTTTCAAGCCGCCCCTAAAGGCCTCTGACTTGGCTTAACGACTGCCATCTATCGACGGCAGCCGGCACCAACTGCTTAACGTACCTTGCGAAGCACGGAATCGCTCGGAAAAAATGCCACTAGCGTTAGTCATAGACGGTGACCCATCCATGGACTGAACGCGCCGTATGTTGCTTAACCTTAGTGATCGTTTAAGATCACTCAGGCAGCCCAGGCTACGAGCGATTCCTGGTGTACATACAAAAGAATATTCTATTTATCTATCTCAAAGCTGTAACTACTGAGGCTAGGATCTAGGCTAAAGGATACCAAAAATGCTGCCACAGGTCAGCATCAAAGGTTTTCAAACTGTGTAAATTTTTATGATAATAACTTATTTAAAACAATTTATGATATTTTAATGAATAAACCACTATCATCCGCAGAACGCTGTTGCTGATTACTTTTTACAAAAGCGTTTTATTGTAAAAGACGGTGAAGAAGATGTTTTTCAATGGTGGCGCTAGTGGCCACCGAGCCCCCCTTAAAGGAGGCAATCCGGTTTGCCTCGCTGCTATAACCCGCGCCGCCCACGCCGCGTCGTCCGCGCACCATTGTGTGCGCGCACTTTATAGCGCGCACTGAATAACTTATACTTGGCAGTATTCTTACAGACTTATCTTCTTACCAACAGTATCTAGGCGCTTCTAGTTACAGACATTTAAAAGCCATAAATTGACTCTGCGATCGGTGCCACCTCGTAATCATTGGACGGGTTATACGCACCACTCATAATTTATCATCATCATCAACCCATTTATGTCCCCACTGAGGGGCACGGGTCTCTTCCCTGAGGAAGGATTAGGCCATACGCCACCACGGTGCAAATAACCCACCATTATAAAAGTTTCTATGCAGCAGAAATGGTGACCAAGCAACGACACTCTGGCATAATAATATGTTTTGTCGTGAAATAGTTGCTGTAACATTGAAATATTAATTTAAAAGGTATTCCTTTGTCTACTCCCGGGGAAAGTCCTCCTCTATCTCCATGTATTGCTCCAATCCATCCAAAGATTGTCTGAAAGAGATCACTTCTAGTTATTAGGCCGCCGTGTGTACCTGCGTAATTTCATTTTTATTAATATAGAGACATACCAGCAAAAAAAATATACTTTTTTACATAGTTAGTCTTTTACCTGAGGAAGGTATAGGCCATACTCCACCACGGGGGCCAAGTCCAGATTGGTGGAGGCTTGTAAGATTAGTGGCTGGTCTTACTGTCAGAAGTTTTCAAGCCGCCCTAAAGGCCTCTGACTTGGCTTAACGACTGGCATCTATCGACGCCAGCCGTCTGCCTTGCGAAGCACGGAACCGCTCGGAAAAATGCCACTAGCGTTAGTCTTAGACGGTCACCCATCCATGCACTGAACGCACCCTATGAATATACCTCGGGCTCCAGAGTAGGCTTCGGTTTTCGCCGAAAGCACACAAGTGTAATACTACTTCCTACTCTGTATAAGTGAAATTAAGTGTCATATTAGTCCGATATTTCTATTACACGACTATATCCGATTCTATCCGATAGTAGCCGAGGTATATTCTAAAAGCTCACAGACTGTAAACTCATAACTAACTTAGACTCCCAGCTGAGCTGTATAAACGTTTTAGAAAGTCCCACAATAACTCCACTCAGCACCTACGAGGGTCCTATCCAGCGCAATGTAAATACTTAGTTTTGCTGAGAGGTTACATTTCGCATCCCAATGGACTTTATCGGGAAGGGGTTGTGTGTGTTGTATTTGCAGTTTTAGCAGTTGGCCCCCGTCGTGGAGTATGGTCTATACCTTCCTCAAGGAAGAAACCGGTCCCCCTCGGTGGGGACATAATGGGTTGAGGATGATAATAATTATTTACAAAAACAATCATATTTAATAGTAATATTTGCTTTGACTTTGTATTGGAGATGATAACAATTATTTACAGAAACAATAATATTTAATAGTAACATTTGATTTGTCTGGAGAAAAGGGCAGCAAAAAAACGCCACGCTCTCCATCTTTTATCGAATTAAACCTCTATAACGCAAGAGGGCCCAGATTTAGAAGGAACCTCCAGGGCCGCCCCTGTAAGCGTAGGCGAGGCCATTGTATGCAGAGACTGCACTTACCCTGCACACCATATGAGTGGGTGAGCCTGCCAGCTACACCGTTTTATATACAGGCTGCTTGACATTTCATTAGATAACATCACACATGTATCGAATCGCTCGTAGCCTGGGATACCTGAGTGATCTTAAACGATCACTACGGTTAAGCAACATACGGCGCGTTCAGTCCATGGATGGGTCACTGTCTATGACTAACGCTAGTGGCATTTTTCCGAGCGGTTCCGTGCTTCGCAAGACACGTTAAGCAGTTGGTGCCGGCTGCCGTCGATAGATGGCAGTCGTTCAGCCAAGCAGAGGCCTTAGGGCGGCTTGAAAACTTCTGATAGTAAGACCATCAGCCACTAGTCTTACAAGCCTCCACCAATCCGGACTTGGCCCCCGTGGTGGAGTATGGCCTATACCTTCCTCAGGGAAGAGACCCGTGCCCCTCGGTGGGGACATAATGGGTTGATGATGATGATGACACATGTATCCCGGAAGTACATATCCAAAGTCGAAGATGTACGCACATGAATCACAAAACTAAAATGGATGGGCGGTAGTCACTGGTGGTTAAGAACGGAGGGCAGACCACCAGCCCGATGGGCCGGCGACATTGTGAAAGCGGCTGGGATACAGGACGAGACTAACACGGGACCGGATGGGTTGGCGTGAAAGAGAAGAGGCCTATGCCCAACAGTGGGCTCTATTTACGGGCTGATAAGGTAAATAGATTGTATCTCGGAGGGTTGGGCTGGGTCGACGACATTGTGCTGTGAAAGCGGTTGGGATACAGGACGAGACTAGCACGGGACCGGATGGGATGGCGTGAAAGAGAAGAGGCGTATTCCCAACAGTGGGCTCTATTTACGGGCTAATAAGATAAATAAATTGTATCTCGGAGGGTTGGGCAGAGAACAGGGATTTCCACTTGCTACGATCCTAATAGACCTCTTTTTAACTTGTCTTACGGGAGGGTACTGTCGACAGCACGTCAACCTACACATTTTAGTTCCAAAGACGCCCGTGCTGCTATGGAGTAGAGTGCATGGATGTATAGCATGACGTGCTGTCGACTGTACTTAAAACAATGATAAATTATAGTTACTTCCACACTATTGCGAATTACAATTAGCAACTTTAAGACTAATAAATTAACCACAAAATACAGAAAATTTACAATAAAATTGATATATAGTAATCTATCTATATGTACAAAAGGAGAAGCTGACTGAATGACTGACTGACATATCAACGCAGGGCCCAAACTATAAGGGTTAGAAACTTGAAATTTTGCACAGGAGTTCCTTTTATAACGTAGGGTAGCACTTAGAAAGGATTTTTTAAAATTCACCCCCTACAGGGGTAAAATGGGGGTGCAAAGTTAGTATGAAACTCTGCCGTTTTTGAAGTTACTCAAATGAAACTCAGTATGAAGTTTCTTCGTTTAAAATCATGAAACACGTGTAAAATAGTTTTTCAAAAATCATCCCTTAAGGGGGAAAAAGGGGGGTGCAAAGTTAGTATGAAACTTTGCCGTTTTTGAAGTTATTCAAATGATATTTAGTACGAAGGTCCTTCATTTAAAATCATGAAACATGTGTAAATTAGTTTTTCAAAAATCATCCCTTAAGGGGGAAAAAAGAGGGTGCAAAGTTAGTATGAAACTTTGCTGTTATCCAAGTTATTCGAATGAGATTCTATATGAAGGTCCTTCATTAAAAGTCATGAAACATGTGTAAAATAGTTTTTCGAAAATCATCCCTTAAGGGGGAAAAAGGGGGGTGCAAATGTAGTATGAAACTTTGCCGTTTTTGAAGTTATTCAAATGGGATTCAATATGAAGGTCCTTCATTTAAAATGATGAAACACGTGTAAAATAGTATTTCTAAATTCATCCCTTAAGGGGGAAAAACGGGGGGTGCAAAGTTAGTATGAAACTTTGCCGTTTTTGAAGTTATCCAAATGATATTTAGTACGAAGGTCCTTCATTAAAATTCATGAGACACTTGTAAAATAGTTTTTCAAAAATCATCCCTTAAGGGGGAAAAGGAGGGTGCAACGTTAGTATGAAACTTTGCCGTTATCCAAGTTATTCGAATGAGATTCTATATGAAGGTCCATCATTAAAAGTCATGAAACATGTGTAAAATAGTTTTTCGAAAATCATCCCAGGGGGTAAAAGGGGGGTGCAAATTTAGTATGAAACTTTGCCGTTTTTGAAGTAATTCAAATGAAATTCAATACGAAGATCCGTCGCTAAAAGTCACGAAATTTATGTAAAATAGGCTTTCAAAAATCATCCCTTAAGTGGGTAAAACGGGGTGCAATGTTAGTATGAAAAAAACGCTGCCGTTTTTTGAAGTTTTTCGAATGAAATCTATATATATAAAAGGAGAAGCTGACTGACTGACTGACTGACTGACATATCAACGCAGGGCCCAAACTATAAGAGTTAGAAACTTGAAATTTTGTATAAGGGTTTCTTTTATAATGTAGGGGAGCACTAAGAAAGGATTTTTGAAAATTCATCCCCTAAGGGGGTAAAATGGGGGTGCAAAGTTAGTATGAAACTTTGCCGTCATTGCCGAAACTTAGTCATGAAACACGTGTAATATATTTATCCGAAAATCATCCCTTAAGGGGGTAAAAGGGGGGTGCAAAGTTAGTATGAAAGTTCTTTGATTTTCAAAGTTATCTCAATAAAAAGTGGTATTTGGGTTATAAGTTTCTGATGATGATTATTTCTGATATCCCTTTTTGTGAATTCACCGACTAAGGGGGTAAAAAGGGGGTGCAAAATTAGTATGAAACTTAAAGTTATTTGAATTAAACTCTGTATGAAGGATCTTCATTGAAAGTCATGAAACACGTGTAAAATATTAATCCAAAAATCCTCCCTTAAGGGGGTAAAAGGGGGGTGCAAAGTTAGTATGAAAGTTCTTTGATTTTCAAAGTTATCTCAATAAAAAGTGGTATTTGGGTTATAAGTTTCTGATGATGATTATTTCTGATATCCCTTTTTGTGAATTCACCGACTAAGGGGGTAAAAAGGGGGTGCAAAATTAGTATGAAACTTAAAGTTATTTGAATTAAACCCCGTATGAAGGATCTTCATTGAAAGTCATGAAACACGTGTAAAATATTTATCCAAAAATCATCCCTTAAGGGGGTAAAAGGGGGCTGCAAAGTTAGTATGAAAGTTTTCTGATTTTCAGAGTTATCTCAATAAAAAGTGGTATTTTGATTATAAATTTCTAATGATGATTATATCCGATATCCCTTTTTGTGAATCCACCCACTAAGGGGGTAAAAAGGGGGCGCAAAGGTAGTATGAAACTTGGAATTATTTGAATAAAACTCAGTATGAAGGGTCTTCATTGAAACTCATGAAACACGTGTAAAATATTTTTCTGAAAATCATACAAATCATCATTACCCCCTGGTAAAGGGGGTGTAAAGCAAGTATGAAAGTTCTCTCAAGGTTTTTTAAAATAAAATGTTGTATTTGGTGAACCAAATTGAAATTTGAACCATTAAAAGTCATGAAACACGTGTAAAATATTTTTCTGAAAATCATCCCTTAAGGGGGTAAAGGGGGTAAAAGGGGGGTGCAAAGTTAGTATGAAAGTTCTCTGATTTTTAAAGTTATCACAATAAAATGTTGTATTTGGTTCATAAGTTCCTAATAATAATTATTCCGACACCTTTTTTTTTTTAATTCTACCCCTAAGGGGGTAAAAAAGGGGTACAAATTTAGATTTTTTTTGTTTTAATTATTTCACATGCGCTAAAAGTATCCGTGACTTATTTGAAAACACTTTTTTTTAACTAAAGCCCACGCGGACGAAGTCGCGGGCAACAGCTAGTTCAGAATAAAGGTCCTTCATTGAAAGTCTTGAAACACATGTAAAATAGTTTTTCGAAAATTATCCCTTTAGGGGATAAAAGGGGGGTGCAAAGTTTGTATGACACCTGCCGTTTTAGAAGTTATTCAAATGATATTTAGTTCGAAGGTTCTTCGTTTAAAATCATGAAACACGTGTAAAATAGTTTTTCAAAAATCATGCCTAAAGGGGGAAAAAAGGGAGTGCAAATTTAGTATGAAACTTTGCCGTTTTTGAAGTTATTCGAATGAAATTCAATATGAAGTTTTGTCATTAAAAGTCATGAAATACATGTAAAATAGTTTTTCGAAAATTATTCCTTTCAGGGGGTAAAAGGGGGGTGCAAAGTTAGTATGAAACTCTGCCGTTTTTGAAGTTATTCGAATGAAATGCAGTATGTAGGTCCTTCATTGAAAGTCATGAAACATTGTGTTAAGTAGTTTTTAGAAAACCATCCCAAGTTGGGTGCAAAGTTCGTGCAAAAATGAAAGCTCTCTGCTATTCAAAGTTATTTCAATAAAATGTTGTATTTGGGTTATAAGTTCCTGATAAAGTTATTGATTATAGCCGACAGCCCTTTTTGTGAATTCAATTCTTAGGGGGGTTGCCAATTTAGAAGGTATAAAAGTTCTTCGTATTTACTTCGTATCGTCGCTTCGATTATTAAACATTTCGCTGCGATTTTTGAATTGAATTTCTTTGTTCTTCCATGTGTTTAAATAACACCTTAAATACTTGCTTACTTTCTTATTTTTTTTCATATTGGTCGTTCTAACTCTTGAATAAATTTTCTCAATTCTTGTTATTATTTCTCCGTTCATGTGTTCATAAATATTTCTCAGTTCTTTAAAATTCAACCCATGGTAAACAGCCTATACGAGTATATGTCCCACTGCAGGGGATAGGTCTTCTCTCAGAGAGAGAGAGTAGTATGGTTTTATTTATTTCGCATGCGCTAAAAGTATCCCAATCTTAATTGCAAATGCAATTAACTTTACTCAACTAAAGCCCACGCGGACGAAGTCGCGGGCAACAGCTAGTCTATATATAAAAGGAGAAGCTGACTGACTGACTGACTGACATATCAACGCAGGGCCTAAACTATAAGAGTTACAAACTTGAAATTTTGTACAGGAGTTTCTTTTGTAACGTAGGGGAGCACTAAGAAAGGGTTTTTCGTAATTCATCCCCTAAGGGGGTAAAATGGGGGTTCAAAGTTAGTATGAAACTTTGCCGTTTGAAGTTATTCGAATGAAATTTGGTATGAAGTTTTTTCATTTAAAATTATGATACACGTGTAAAATAGTTTTTTAAAAACCATCCCTTAAGGGGGAAAAAAAGGGGGTGCAAACTTAGTATGGAACTTTGCCGTTTTTGAAGTTATTCAAATGAGATTCAATATGAAGGTTCTTCATTAAAAGTTATGAAAAACATATAAAATAGTTTTTCGAAAATCATCCCTTAAGGGGTTAAAAGGGGGGTGCAAAGTTAGTATGAAACTTTGCCGTTTTTGAAGTTATTCGAATGATATTCAGCATGAAGGTCCTTCATTTAAAGACATGAAAGACGTGTAAAGTAGTTTTTTGTAAATCATCCCTTAAGGGGGTAAGAGGGGGTTGCGAAGTTAGTATGAAAGCTCTTTCGCTAAAAGTATCCCTATCTTATTGCAAACACTTTACTCAACTAAAGCCCACGCGGACGTAGTCGCGGGCAACAGCTAGTTGTCATATAATTTTGGACATCCTTTTATTCATCTCGGTCACAGTATCTCAGACATTCTTCAGCTACATTCATAATCCTATCAGCAAACAGATCGTTCCCTGGTGCTGACGACAGGAAGGAATTTTGTGACGAGAGTCAGCGCACGAGCGGAGACTGTCTACTTGATGAGGTGATGTTGAACGTTTTTCGATAGTTCCGGGCGGTTTCGCCTTAAAGGACATACCTACCTATTTCTCATACAAGCTGGGGCCTGACGTTACAGCTCTGAAAATTGTACAGCACTTCAACCATTCATTAAAACTTTTAGATCCCAAGTTTCAAGTCACTGGCCAAAACATTTGTCTAAATGAAGTCATTAGAGGTTATGTTTATGTTAACGTAATAATATGAGTATACAGTCAAGAACGAGTCAAGAAGCAATGTTCTATCATTTTGAAACATGTCATTTACAGCTTTCAAAGAAGTCCCGTGCCGTAAAAGTAGTTCGAAGAGATAAGGTGGAATGAAATCCGAGACTATTTGCGTTGCGACTTGACGTTTCATGAAAGCATTGTGAGGACTGCATCAGGCTAATTGCATTTTACGTAGTAAATCGTATCTATTTCCATTTGGCCATTGCTTTTCGTAATACCGCTTTTTCTAAGTTACACATAAAAATTTGAGGTTTTTTTGGTACTTAATTAAACCTTGTAACATCAGGCCTAAAATGGGCGATGTCCTTTACCTATTTCCTATTAAGGCCCAATATTCAATGACCATCCTGTATAAGCAAGGATGTGGGGAAATTGTCTGGCACAGTTTGCTTTGCTCTAACAAAGTTATGTTATTATCTAGTTGCGAAGCTTTTGACTTTACACCGTATGTAATAGAAATTACTCACAAACTCAGTGAAGCATACAAACGCTTTGCTGTAAGGGCGTGTTTATACTTTTGTAAAGTAGAATTAGGTTGAAGTACCTTTTTGAACATTTAGATAAATTTTACTTGGGCAAAAGAACATTGATTGCGAACATACAATCATGTTCAATATTAAAACTTACTATGTAAGGTTTGTAGAGTAGGTAATTTCATTTACACCCAGCATATATAAGGGCCATTGTCGTATGTGACCTGGTGCTCTGTCGTATGTGACTTGGTGCCCTTTAGTATGTGACTTGGTGCCCTTTAGTATGTGACTTGGTGCACGGTCGTATGGGACTAGTTGCCCTACAATTTTGGTCTGTCTTAATCCTTTGCACTTGGCTATAAGTAATTCTACTTACAGACAGTGTACTTATAAGGGCCACTGTCTTAGTCCGAGCGGCTGCTCGTGTGAACCCCTCGTCACGGGACTCGACCGCAACGCTACACTTGCTGCTGTGATTCGGACACTGCGCACTGATGCAAGAACCGAGGAGGCGTGGGTTCTGCTTAAATGTATGTAACGTACTTACGTATTCATCATCATCGTTATTGGCCTATGGTTGTTCACTGCTTGACAAAAGCCTCTCCCATTGAAAGAAAGAAAGAAAGAAAGATAAACGTTTACTGCAACAACAGACAACACACATTATTCTAATCTTAAAACAAAACAAAATATGTACAGTAAAAAACAATAACTAAAAATAAGTAAAAAACCACAACAATACAAACTTTGTCGTAGCGTGCCTCTGCTGCTGCAAATGGCAGCTGACGCAGCATAGTGCTGAGGGCGTGAACCCTCAGCCTGGCCTGTTTCACTACTCGTGACGGTATCGAACGCGTAAGTACATGCGGCGACCACTCCGGAGTGGCAAAAAGGTAGGAATTCAGGCGCCAGAAGAGGTGAGAGTTACGCGGTAGAATGAGAGGCAACATGTAGGTGAATATAACGTAGCTTTTTTAGCGCCGTGCGATCTGAATTGCACCTAATGGCACCGGCCCACTGCCACTTCAGAATGCTAATTCGGTGGGCTATGTCGGGGACTTTGGTTCTCTGTCGGATCACCTCGTTTCGAGTTCGATCTTTCAGAGAAACCCCGAGCATAGCCCTTTCCATAGCACGCTGAGCGACTTTAAATGACGTATGACGTATTACTATTGACCAAATAATTACTTCTCTGCAATGGATGCACGAAACGGGCTCCCGAATGGGCGAATGAATGGAACACATGCGCGCATCGGTTAGTGGCCGTTACCTTCAATAGCATGAAAACTACCCTACGAAGCGGACCGTCTTCGCTTATTGTATGAAATGCGAGTATTTGACGACCTCTGTGGCGTAGCGGTTAGCGCATCTGCTTACCATGCGAGAGGTCTCGGGTTCGATCCCCGGCTGGGGAGAAAAAAAAACTCTAGGTCTTGGATGTTTATACATGTTTGTGACGTCGCTGTTTGGTTCCCACGATACAGGGTATCCTAGTGTGGGACCAGAAGCAATGTATGTGCCTGTATGTAAATGTTTATGTTTATGTATTCTGTCCCTTACGAATTTGACTTGTGGAACGGTGTATATGCTACTCTCATGTAGTGTATTTTTTAAATCAGAGATTTAATGTAACTATGTTACAAAAATGTGCAAGTATTGATAAGATAAAACTAAGTAGCTCGTTCGTAGCCCCGGCCGCCTGAGTGATCTTAAATGATCAGCAAGATTAAGCAACGTAGGGCGCGTTCAGTGCATGGGTGGGTGACCGTTCTATGACTAACGCTAGTAGCATTTTTCTAAGCGGTATTGTGATTCGCAAGGCACGTTAAGCAGTTGGTGCCGGATGCCGTCGATAGATGGCAGTCGTTAAGCCAAATCAGAGGCCATACGGCGACTTGAAAACTTCTGACAGTAAGGCCAGCCACTAGTCTTACAACCTCTACCAATCCGGACTTGGTCCCCGTGCTGGAGTATGGCCTATACCATCCTCAGGAAAGAGACCCGTGCCCCTCGATGGGGACGTAATGGGTTGATGATGATTTTTGAATAATGGATTCGTGAAATTAGTACTCGTATTCTATTACTTAGTAAATAAATTACTAAATTAGTAAATTGCTTATACCTTCTATGTACAGCATAAACAGCAAACTGTGCCACCCCAGGGAACGCTAACGAGACTTGTTCCAAAAACTCGCCTAATCCTCCAGAAACTTCATCTGAGCGCATCCAATCGAGACACTGGGGTTCCGTCCTAATGCCCACGGAACCCCAAGGCAATGTGCACCGAAATTGTCTAACGAAATTACACCAATGAACTCGTGGGAGACTCTCTAACGATGGCTCTAATATGCCTTCACTGTGAAGAACGTCCACTTTTGGTGATCGCAACTCTTGTATTGGTTGTTTCAATGCGGGGCTCTCCAGTTCCATGTTGGCTCCAATGTATCGTCTCAATGAGGTACCAATTTTGGTAACCTAAGTCCTTGTAATGGTTGTATGAATTCGAGGCTTACCAGTTTGGAAATTAAAGTAGCGACGCTTGAGCTGGAGGTCTCAGTTTTCAAACATTAAGTTTCATACGAAGGTTACTACAGCGTGCGCTTGTTTTTCACCGACTGTAATAAAATAAAGTGCCTCGGATAATGTTGTATGCAAGTCGTAAAAATCCACACTAATATTTTTGTGTTGAAGTGTGACTGTCTGTGTCCGTAATCTCTAAGCTACCGACGAAGAATATTTATAAATTCTGTTTGGAATTTCACGAAGTATTATCAGAAGCATTTGGTCGGATTTGTTATTTTTATACTTTACATGAGACGAAGCCTACAAGTTACTATAAGTAATTTCCTTTTTATGTACAATAAAGTGTTCTCTAGCTATCTATCTATAAGCCCTACATACGACATTATGCACCTGAATAATCTCATAATAGAATAAAATAGTAATATGTTTCACAGAGACGGTTAGAAAAAGCTCGAGCTGAGATTGAAGGTATAAAAAAGTCATGTAAGTCGTAATCGAACTTACGACCATATGCTTCTAACGTCGAGAATTGTCGAAATTGATTACTGTCCAAATTTAAGCCTTACTTACCTCAATTTATCTATTAAAGTGTGAAGTTAACTCGTGAATATGCGTTGGGAGACAGGAGCGAATCTCAATGCTTGTATGAAGTCACCCAACAGAAGGATATACACTCCATTTATTTATACTTGACTTTTTTTCCAAACTTTAAACGACACTAAATCAAAAACCTTTAGCGGTAGAAAACTCGAAACAGTCTACAAATTTAGTGCTAGCTAGTACTAAATTTGCAAACTGTTTCGAGTTTTCTACCGCTAAAGGTTTTTTATTTAGTGTCGTTTAAAGTTTGGAAAAAAAGTCAAGTATAGATAAATGGATCATAAGTCGAAGTACGCCCGGCGGGCGACAAGCTGATAGCAACAACGATCGCGTGTTCCGTAATAACACAGACGAAGTCAAACGAGAGTCTTCACCACGGTACGTTTTGATGGGCTCTTTAGGTAGGCAAGTGTATGCTAGTACATATACTCTGTACCAGATCAGGGTTCCCCAGGATGTCTAAGCAGGTATAAACAAGAGCTGGCTAGTAGCCATTTAAGGCATGACTGAATGGATCCACATTGATGGATTTTAGGATGCTCCTTATTTTATACTTTGTTACTAATAATAATACAGCCGCCATTTTGGATTATTTATCATAAAATATGGTGAGCAAAAAATTATATTTAAGGGATAAGGTACATATTAAAATATTTTAGTAGAAATTGGCCTTTTTACTTTTTTTGACTGCAATTAATTGTTTATTTACCTCCACGAACCTTAAATTGTTATTAGCTTTATTCCAGATAGACTTACTTGATTTTTCAGAAGAGTCCGACACCGACGTTGCGGTCACCGTCTCTGATCACCATGATTAAGCTCTGCGAATCAAAGCGAAACCTGGTCGGACTCTTCCGACAAAAAGTGTATCCGGAATCAAGTTAAAAATGCGTAGTGCTTACGAAAGTTTTAGTTCACAAAACCTTAACTTGGTGCAAACTATATCCACAAAGTTTCTTGGAGCGCGATGAGGTCAGACGTTTTGTCTGTGATGTGCGATTTGAGATAGGAGTTGAAATGACGTAGTGTATAAAAAGGTACGTGGTGAGTCGTTGACCCCACGTAGACAAATCAAGCCTTCGCGGCAAAAAGACACGACCTTCAAGAGGCCACTGCGACCAAAGGTGGCTAACTGGTGATACAGCCTACTGGTGCCTAACTGGTGATAAAGTCGTATTAGATAATTATTATGTTTTAAGAGCTTCTGCGAATCATAATTTAACGTTTATAGCGGGAACACACACACACACGCACACACACACGCGCACACACACACACACACACACACACACACACACACACAGACACACACACATTAAAATAATCGTAATATTTTGTTAAATCGTAACTAAATACTACTTACTTGATGTTACGAAAGTTTAGTTTATTTTTCTTTTGTTTGATGTAAATATGGAAGAGCGGGGCCTCCTGATACAGGTATTGCTATACTTACTAGGAGGTCCCAGTGATGTATCCGTCTATGTAATATTGCAAAAGAAATAAATGATTTTTGATTTGATTTGATTTGAGCCTAGGTTTTGATTTGAATTTAGAATTAGATTCGACTGGGTACGTTGTCAAAGATTTTTTTTGTTTATTCGTAAAATTGTTTTAATTACTAACTATCCCCGCAAACGTTGTTTTGCCAGAGAGGGGTATGACATAGTAAACAACCTATTCTCAGGAGTATCGAATAGGTATACACATAAAATTTCATCAAAATCGGTCAAGCCGTTTCGGAGGAGTATGTGCACTAACACGGTGACACGAGAATTTTATATATCAGAAGACTAGCTGACTCGGCAAACGATGTTTCGCCAGATAGGGGTATGAAAAATAGATAACAACCTAGTCTCAGACCTACCGAAAATACGTATAAAATTTCATCAAAATCGACCATGCCGTTTCGGAGAAGGCGCATCTCCTCCAAAACGGCACTTTTGATGACACTAACACCTGCATGATGTGTATTTTTTATATTGTAAGAAGGTGCTATTTGAAAACCAGCACTGTTTCAAATGGAAACAGCAAACGCCGAAATAACATCATTCATTCATTCATATATGTATGTAATAATTATTACCTATTGATATTATTTATCCCGTAAGCATGTCTGTGACAATAAACATTTATTCATTCATTCATTCATTCAACTCGGTGACACGAGAATTTTATAAATTAGATTAAGATTTATTTTTTGGTTAATTTTTCTCCCGTTCATTTCGAGTGGCATCAAAGGTAGTATACCTACGTAATTGCGAGTATTACTTATTATTAAAAATATACTGAAAATTTGGGAAGCACTAGATATTAAGTAAGTTTTTGTCCTGTTTTACAGTCAAGTAAGTGTATTGCGTATACACTTACTTAGTAAAGTTAAAAAAAATATATACTTTTTGTACTCAGTGTCTTATACCTCCCATTCCTAATTTAATTGCTGTAGTTAGCAATAAAATTTAACGTAGGTAATGTAAGGCTTTCCATATACGAATAATATAATTTATGTTTTCGAGCTCAGTGTCGCGTTAACTACGAACCTTTCACAATTTTAACTGACTATACCTTTAATACTCTTGAAATTTCAACTAACTAACAACAGTATAGCACTGAAGCCTATCAAATTGGTCCGTAATAGAAATTCTAGACCAATTCCAGACACATCGTTAGATTCTTTCGTGAATTTTCGTATGGCACATTTTCGTAAACACTCAATCTCAAACACAGACATCACACGGTGAAGAGATACAGATTTTTTGTCGAGATGTGATCCCAGCGGTGGCTGATTGATAGAAAATTCGACAATAATAACAAGTTTTTAAATAACTCAACATTATCTACATTTAAGGGCATCAAGGGCCAGATGAAAAGTACCCAAAACCGACGTGCGTGCATGCAACGACTAACGAATGTCGATGAGGCGAAAGTGATTTGTCAGGATCGTGGCAAGTGGCAGTTCCTAGTCTCTGCCTACCCCTTTGGAATCCAGGCGTGAGATTATGTATGTGTGTCTCTACATTTAGAACCAAGATGTTTGAATCTTGGTCCTGAAGTAAAGAGAGTGGAGTGCATTTTTTTAATAAGGAGAAAAAAAAGGCGTTTTAAAAACACGTCCTCCGTGTATCCAAAAGTCGCCGAACTAAGCAAAGGTCGGGTTCCGGCAAAAAACCTAGGCCCATTCGCAAATATTAAAACAAACAAGCGGTTTTTACGATGTCGGGGGAATAAAAAAAACGTGTCGCGAATGCAAACACGCGGCCAAGAACTACGGGACTGTTGTTGTCGAATTTGTCACGAAAAAAGTGTTCCGCGGACGTTATTTGACGCCCGCTCGCTGGAGCGTGACCACCGAAGCTGTGGTCTCAAGCCCACTGCACCAACTCTATCTGGGGCCTGTTTCATACAAGTACAATCCATTTTACTACCAACAGCCAAAAAGATATTCGGTACTACGGCAATAAGACCGCCTATTGTATAAATTTATTTAATCAGCCCCCTTTAGATATTTATTTTATTCTGTTTTTTGGTATATGTTGTTATGTCTAACTACCACGGTTCATGAGATACAGCCTTGTGACATTCGGACAGATGGACTGACAGCGGAGTTTCAGTAATAGGGTCCGTTTTACCGTTTGGGTACGGAACCCTAAAAACTGTATGACGGTGAGGTAGTCTTGTTCTTGTCGTCACCAAATAAATTGGATCACTGTATCAAACCATATTCCAAGTTTAAGTAGGTTTTCATTATCTCGACTACCGATAGCGTTTTATACAGAGCAAGGATATTATTTAGAGTGATCAGGTGATATTTTTTCTGTGATATTTCGTATTAAAAGTAAATATTTCAACGAAAAAAAGTAAAATCATGATTTATTATTGCAATTCAAAGAACAGTCGAGCGCAGGTTCACCTTTTCGTTTTTGTTGCAGAAATGCCCTTCACGTAGTTACGTCGCTGTTTCTGGTTCCCACGACACACAGGGTATCCGAGTGTGGGGCCAAAAGCAATGTATGAGACTGTATGTACATGTTTATGTTTTACGTTTATCTTTATTGAACTCTTCGCTACTGTAATTTCGGTTGGATAGAATTTTTACTGAAGAAACTGTTCACGATTTTTGTGGTCAACTCATAATCGCGTCACAACACATTCTGCCAAAAACCCTTGACCCACGACTGTTTCCCGTCGCCGTCCAAAAGCACTTATCGAAGAGGCATTTTTAATAAAACACCAGAGGTCAAAGTGCGCTGGTCCTATTGTGAGGGATAAGGCACGAAAATCTTAAAGCATAAAATATTATAGGCATATGTGGAGGCATAAGGATATTAGTCTGTTTGCTTGTCATTTAGTTTTTGTCGAACTCTGCAAGTTTGGAGTTACAGCGTAACAGTTTCGAAGTAATTCTCAACCTTTTTCGTTAGCTATTTAAAATTAAGGCCCTTACAAACATTAAAGTACATATTATTAAGTAGATTTTGAAGGCTAAAGCGATAGTAGCGGAGCGGAAGAACGCCAGCTTCTCATTCGGGAGGTTGTCGGGTCTAAGTTATGGACATTTGTGAGGTTATAGTAGCAATAACACTAGTTAAGTGAGAAAAAGAAAATCGTGGGGTAACCCTTTTTTTTTTGGAAATATAGGAAATGTACTGGTGTACATTTATAGTGAATATGGCGATTGGGCAGTTAAATCATAGTAAGACCTGGTGGTCTTACTATGATTTAACTGCCCAATCGCCATATCACTATAGAAGTCTAACAACCTCTTTGATTCGAAGAAGAAAATTGTCATTGTCATACGTAGGTGTAGACTCTGGTTAAGAAGAAAGTTAAAAAAAAGTGTAAGCTAAACGGCAAGCATAGCCGTGGGTAGATGCTAGTGTAATAATATAACGGGACTTGTATTGTCTCGGGCTTATTTTTTGACACAGGTGCATGTAAGTGCAAGGTCCTTTGTGCGGAACGAGACGATTTATGGAGTTGTTTTATTTTGTCTTTATGATTGAACAATATATTGTCCGAGGGCAGCGACCTATTTAAGAAAAGGAAAAATCAGTCATTCGTTTAGATTTCAGTAAGTCGGTTAACTTATTTTCATGCCGTCGATAGATGGCAGTCGTTAAGCCAAGTCAGAGCCTTAGGGCGGCTTGAAAACTTCTGACAGTTAGACCAGCCACTAGTTTTATAAGCCTCCACTAATCCGGACTTGGCACCCGTGGTGCAGTACAGCCTATACCTTCCTCAAGGAAGAGACCCGTGCCCCTCGGTGGGGATAATATAGAGTATTGATGATGATGTTTCTTAGATGGAGCTCGACGAGCTGAGATTGAAGGTATAAAAAATATTTTTTGTCGGAATCGAGTATACGATCATATGCTTCTAACGTCGAGATATAAAGCTTAAGCTTTTGCACTCAGTGTGGAGGGAACCTAAGGACCTTATTTCGCTCTTGCACTATAAGAGAAATCTGCAACGTGCTGGCGAGATAAGACTTTCGCTGTAGCAAGGGACACATTTGCATACTGACTCTCCGTACTACAAGACACACACGAGGCAAAGAGTGGTGCTTGTGCCAGATTGTACAGGCAGACTACATCATCATCATCATGGACAGAAGGAATGTTGTTATGTTAAAAAAATCATCATTGTCATTTGACTGTGTCGTTGGTGGAGACGTTAAGGCGCTTAGCTACCAAGAAAGAGGTCGTGGGTTCGATTCAAATTCTTGTACTGTTCATCCATGGTAACCATTGCACAGGGTATCCTGGTTTGGGACCATGTCAAGTTAATTAAGAATGTCCTAAATAGCTTATGCTATAGATGTTAATTAACCTAATGATACGTATAAAGTCACGTAATTATGTGAATACAAAACGCAACCCGGTGTAGTCTGTGGGCTGTAGGGGGTTTTCAAATATATCGAGGTCACGATTTAAAACACAGATTTAAGGCTTGGGACCGGGGCCTTGATTCGGTTAGTGCATTATAGACAGATGGCGGATGCATGGTCTGGTCACGTGATGAGTTTTCATACCGTTGACGCCTAGAATGATTCATGCATTTCGCTCACGTTGACTTGAAGCTAAATATCCATGTTCATGGAGTTGTCATTGTACTTCTATGCATTAGCAGAATCTAGGCCCAGGGGTGCTATTACGTAGGTCCTCCATTGTATGGAGTTGTCTGATTTAACCAACTCCGAACTGTCCAATAGGCATACAGATTTTGACACTTTGCAGCTGGTTAAATTCTTAACCCGATAGAGTGGAAAGTTACGTAATACAAGGGCAGGTCCACTGATTGTGTTGGGTGGAAGTTATTATAATTATTATTATTTTTGCAGAGTCCAGTGGCACCATCAGCTAGTGTTATTAGATAGATTCAAGGGCGTCGCCAGCTTATGACTAAGGGGGGGGGGGGGGGGGGGGGGGGCAAAGGGGCAATATTACGGAGAATAAAAAATATGAACGCCGAAAGCATGAAGGGTTACACTTTGGAAGTCTTTGCCTTACATTTTGTCATGCGATGCGGAATTCATTAATAGGTAAGGAAGTCAACTGCTCCCACTTTGATCGCTTTGCGGCTAGCATTTGATGTCTAGGTGGGGCAACTGCCCCCCCCTTTTGATAACGGTTGTTTCCAAAGGGGAACGAGAGCCAGAAACTGGAGTTAACTGTGGCACATCTGCCTAGTCTTACTCTATGTAACCTATAGATTACATAATGAGTGTTCATCGATACTGTCGCGTGACTTCGTGGGATAGTCTTGGTTTGCTTCCAAGAGATTCGTGTTTGCCAATTTAGCCCTTATAGGTTTTGCCAGTAGCATGAAAATTGGTTGGGTCCTGAAGTTTTATATAGCAAATTTTGTATTACGAGACAGTTTTTCCATCTCAACTTAGTATTAAACTAAGGCCCAGTAAGGGACGCCCCAGGCGGACATACTTCGACCAAATAGGTGATGTGTTAGCATTATCATAGAACTTTGATCACAGGAGATGTACATTGCTGGCTTATAACGTAATAAGAAACAGGACACGTGTCGACACCATCAATGGATATCGCCTAGGATCCTACCTATGAACTAGTGTAATATGGCCCTAATGGACGTAGATGAAGCAAAAGTGGATTGTCAGGATCGTGGAAAGAAGCAGTCCCTGGTCTCTCTATACTTCCTGCCTGCCTAGTCGTTGCATACACGCACACTGTTTTCAGATACTTTTTATCCTTTTAAAAGTCTTTATAGAAATTGGTTTTGAAATTGGACGTAGTAATGCAAAAAGGTTCCAACACACAATATGGTCATTTGTTTAGTTAAATATACTAAAATTATCACTACGCTCTATATTTTAAGAGTCAAAGACTTTCATAGCAAGCCGATGAGTATATGCAAAGTTATGGCACATGGTGGTCCAACTCACATGTATGGAGAGCGTAAATCAGCTTAAACCTAACAATTTAAATATCTCAAATTCACTTTGTGTAGGTTGGAACCTTTTTCCTAAACTACGTCCAATTGGTCTCAAAAATCTTTATAGAAATCGGTATGACAATTTTTTGCAAATAAAATCTGTAAAAATGATACGATTTTTTTCCTTTCGTTCCGCTATTGTTACTGCGGCGTCGTCGTAGTATAAGTACATATCCGAGGCTGCCTTTAATCGCTTTGGAGTGTTAATTAAACTTTCCTAAGGACTCTCCGGTACAATCGGTGTCAATAAGCGACTTTGAAAGGCATAAATTCAAACACAAAATGTTTATTTTGTTTATTTTGCAAAATGTTCGTAAGAACATCAAAGTTGTTAATGTTAAAGTTGTTAGTATCACGATTAAGAGATTACATGAAGAAGTTTAGTCTAATTAACAAACTTTCAAACTTAAAAATAATTATTCCTGTTCCTGGATGAACACAGGCCGTTTTTAAATTTCCTGATTTTTAAAATCGGATTGCAGGAGATACTGAATTTCTGGGCATCACAGTCGATGCCAAATTACAGTAGAGTCCACAAATTGTAAAATTAGCATTCAGACTTAGCTCCGGATTATATCAGTGAAAAGAATCAGGGACTTACTGACGTTGCAACTGCCAGGCTTGTTTATTTTAGTTCATTCCATAGTATTATGATGTCTTATTATGGTATACTACTATAGGGCTGGGCGGTAGACACTGACACTATCTTCATCTTGCAGAAGAGAGCTATCCGATTTATTTAGGGACTCCCTAAGATATTTCGTTAAAGAAACCAATATCTTAACATTTAACGTTATTGCTCTAAATGCCTATTGCCTTTTGAAGAAGAAGAGGAAAAATTTATTATAAAAACAGTATATATATACACGCCACAATAATAAAACAAATGCAAAAATAAAACAGAAAATAGTACAAAACGAAAAGTCAGAAGAATACAGAAGGAACATACGGTCACGGCGTGTCACTGCTCGCATAAATCGCAGCTAACTCAGCATTTAGTTGATGGACAAGCCTTCAGCGCTGATTTTCAGATATCCCACGAACGTCACATACCGCGGTGTGGTACAACCATAAGGTAGAGGAAAAAAAGGAACATAATACATTTTGACTCCGACTGTACTGATGTACACTCTTTGAACACTGACAATCAAGTTTTCTTTGAAAGGCGAGGAGATAGGGATTCTGTTTCGTTTGGTTTTGTTATAGAAGCTCTGTGTTTATTAGCAAACTCCAGCTCGAAAGTCGATATAGAAAATCGACGGTGGGTAAATAATAGAGTCAAGTTAGTCTCAGGAGTAGTACTGCCTTGAGTAATAAGATCATAAAGGGTTGCAGTCAATGTTGAAGTCAAAAGTCTGCATACTAATTTAAGTGGGAAGTGTACAATCTAGCGTCACACATTTTTCTTACGCGCTTAACCTACTTTTAACTACCTTAGTATGGTTTTTAGGCACGTTAAGCAGTTTACTTGTAATCTTACTAGTACACTAGACAGAGGAACCGTCAATAATCTACCTATCTGTAGATTTACCAATCATCATCATCATCATCATTCAGCCACAAGAATGTCCACTGCTGGACATAGATTTACCAATACATTTATTCTACTACTGTTGGTGCGAGTTTCTTCTACTTCTACGTCACCTAGACTCAACTCAAGTGTAGCAGTACTATAACTCCCTACTACGAGCCCAGTACTCTACATTTATTAGTCCTTCGAAACTACTCTCCGTTTTTTCCTGCGTTGACTCGTGTCGATTTGACTTTTTTCTCTGTCATGGAAATATTGATGTACTTTCTGACCCGGCAAACGGTGTTTTATCATATTAATAAACCTATTAAATATTTTATTGTCAGACTTACCAAATAGTTTGTGTTTCTTTTTGTTTTTCTAGTGTGCAATAACGAATATTCTATTCTATTCTATATATACAAAAAAATCGTAAAAATCGGTGAAGCCGTTTCTGAGGTGCGTGATGCTTGATTACATGAGATTTTTAAATCTTAGATTTCGCTGCGTTACTACATACATGCAGCTCTATACTTCGCGGCTACTTAGTGAAAAATTTTGTACCTACTAAAATTATAATAGTAACTTCATCATCATCAACCCATTATGACCCCACCGAGGGTCACGGATCTCTTTCCTGAGGAAGGTATAGACCATACTACATCACGAGGGGAAAGTCCGGATTGGTGGAGGCTTGTAAAACTACTGGCTGCCATCTATTATCGACGGCAGCCGGCACCAACTGCTTAACGTGCCTTGCGAAGCACGGAACCGCTCGGAAAAATGCCACTAGCGTTAGTCATAGAACGGTCACCCATCCATGCACTGAACGCGCCCTATGTTGCATAACCTTCGTAATCGCTTAAGATCACTCGGCGACCGGGGCTACGAGCGATAATAACTTCAGCATAAGACAATCACTTGACCTGATCCCAAACTAGTAACCAAGCAAGGAAACACTCAAGATTTGGGATATCCGAACAATATGAAACCTATTTTCGTGACGGACTAGCTCGGAAAAATGCCACTAGCGTTAGTCATAGAACGGTCACCCATCCATGCACTGAACGCGCCCTATGTTGCATAACCTTCGTAATCGCTTAAGATCACTCGGCGACCGGGGCTACGAGCGATAATAACTTCAGCATAAGACAATCACTTGACCTGATCCCAAACTAGTAACCAAGCAAGGAAACACTCAAGATTTGGGATATCCGAACAATATGAAACCTATTTTCGTGACGGACTACCTCACCCCTAAAGCGGCAAATCTCTTCTACCATGGCCGAAATCTCAAGAGAAATCATGGTTTTAAGTACTGCTGGGCAACTGCAGGAAAGATATACGTCAAGAAAAGTGATACAACTCCTGCAGTACAACTGAAAACCGAGGAACAAGCTATACTTGTGAAGAATATCACTGAGTGACTATACACGGTGGCCAGGGGATTGACGTCAAAAAAAAAATATTAGGTCCCTCTTGTCATGGGGTATCCGAATCACCCCCATGTATGTTCCGCGATTTTTCATAGTTTCGGAGTTATGATTTTTTTTCTGAATTTTCATGAATTTTCGCCTTATCAATTTTGAAAATTTCTAAAAAAAAAACTAGAAACTTGTTTCAATTACTTTTTTTTGTAACTGAATCTTCACAAGTTGTTCTTCTATGCATAAAATAATCAGCTTCGTAACTTTGATAAAAGTTATTAAAGTGTTGGTCTAAAGTCAAAAATTTACGTTCGGTAAATTATGACTTGAATGTTCAAAAATAAATTAAAAATCCAAACAGATGTTTTAATGGTTTCTTAGTTAGCCTCAGAAATGCGCAAGACTCTCAGATTTCATAATCATTAAAAAAAAGTACTGCTTAACGAGCTCCTTTGTGTACATTCGGCCTTCGAAGACAGCGAGGTGAAGAATTATTAAAATTAACAATATTTTTTTCTGCCTTTTCGTCTTTTCTTAGTTTATTAATGAACGAGTCGTCATCATCATGATGAATAAAAGTGGTTTTGTCAATAAAACACAGATTAAAATGTAAAAAAAAATGTTTATTATAATAGGTCTTCAAAGTTGCCACCTCCAGCAGCAATACACATTCTACACCTACGTAGGAAATTATCTTTTAATCGTCTAAAAGCTGCTCTGTTTTCCTTTACAACACGTTCGGCTTCTCTTAATTTCTGCCTCAGCTCTTGTTCACTCCCACTTTCTCTGGCGTATGCTATTTCCTTAAAATAGCCCCAAATAAAAAAATCCATGGGGTTGAGGTCAGGTGAGCGTGGAGGCCACGATATTGGTCCGCCGCGTCCGATCCATCTATTGGGGTACGCCTCATTTAAATAATTTCGGACTTGCGTTGCGTAGTGACATGGAGCGCTGTCATTTTGAAGAACCATGGTTCGTCTTAGTTCAATATTCACGTCTTCTAGCAACAATGGAAGTTCATGTTCCAGAAAGTGTCGGTATCTTTCTCCATTTAATCTGGACGGCAATTCAAATGGACCAATCAGTTCGCCATTGAGAATACCAGACCACAAGTTAACGCTGAAACGATGTTGAAACGTCGACGCTCTCATTTCGTGTGGATTTTTAACCGCCCACGTGTGCTAATTATGAATATTGAAAATTCCAGTGCGCTCAAAACGTGACTCATCTGACCATAAAACTTTATTGAAAAATCCAGGATCTTGTTGTTCTTTTTGTAGCATTGTTTGGCAGAAATCAATGCGCAATTGGTAGTCTGTAGGCAGTAAAGCTTGGACTCGTCGGATATGGAACGCATGATATCCTTCATCGTGAAGTATGTCTTGGATAGAAGTTCTTGGGATGTTCAGAGTACGAGCCATAGCTCTGGTACTCGTGGAAGGATTTCGTTGAACTTCTTCGAGGACAACTTCTCTGCGATCCGGGTCAACTCTAGGGATTCCTTCCCTATCGCCTCGTTGGCCAGGAATGCGGCCTGCCATTAAGGTATTGTGCGTGTTAATAAAAACGCGATGGTCGGGATAATGCTCAGGTTGCGGCCCACCACGACGTTGAAGTTGTTCGCGATACAGTTGCGCTGCTTCGAGGCCGTTTCCTTGTGCAACTCCATAAAAATAGTGCATTTCTGCGTATTCACTTAACGTGTAACTCATCTTTTACACTTCCAAGTAAACAAAGTCCAAATCAGTATGCAAGACACAGTACAATTAACGAGCAAAGTAGTCAAATAAGTAGGCAGCGGAATCCGCGGACAAAGCGAGACAGTGAGGTAAAACAAAATGAAGACACGTGTAGCAGTAAACACAAAGTGAGAACGACTGAGGTACAAACTTGTTTTGTGTTCGCTTCTGCTGCGCTGCCCCTCTCACTCTTACCGCTGAGAGTGAGAGAGATAGCAATAGTTCGGCAGCCTCCTATCCTCAAAGACTATTGTTATTACAGGTAAAAAGTTGCGTCTGCATTTACAACCCATGACCCACGAGAACGGACCGCGCAAAATTAATTACTGTAAAACGGATGCCTCCAAATTTTTTAATCTGTGTTTTATTGACAAAACCACTTTTATTCATCATGATGATGACGACTCGTTCATTAATAACCTAAGAAAAGACGAAATGGCAGAAAAAAATAATTGTTAATTTTAATAATTCTTCACCTCGCTGTCTTCGAAGGCCGAATGTACACAAAGTAGCTCGTTAAGCAGTACTTTTTTTTAATGATTATGAAATCTGAGAGTCTTGCGCATTTCTGAGGCTAACTAAGAAACCATTAAAACATCTGTTTGGATTTTTAATTTATTTTTGAACATTCAAGTCATAATTTACCGAACGTAAATTTTTGACTTTAGACCAACACTTTAATAACTTTTATCAAAGTTACGAAGCTGATTATTTTATGCATAGAAGAACAACTTGTGAAAATTCAGTTACAAAAAAAAGTAATTGAAAAAAGTTTCTAGTTTTTTTTTTAGAAATTTTCAAAATTGATAAGGCGAAAATTCATAAAAATTCAGAAAAAAAATCATAACTCCGAAACTATGAAAAATATTATATGTTAACAAAACTTAGTACAAACTTAATTAGTATACATAAACTATATGAAACTTTAAATATATTTATATACAATACTATATATATTATTAAACAATACTATATCTATAAAACACATACTGCAAAACAATATCAACACCGTTATTTAATTACCACACTAAGATGCTACGTACAATTTATCTATTTGTATACTTATGCAAATCATGAATATACTGTATCTAACTTAAAATCATACCACAAATACATTTTTAGAACCACAAACAGTTTTTTCGACTGTTTATTTGCTTATAGCATTGAAACTAACGGGAATTAATAAAATTATGCCATAATAGGTGTTTTAACTGTTTGCCGTTTGTTTTATACGAGATTGAGATGTAAGACGTGTGTTGTTTACTTGGGTATGGACGGGAATTGTTAAAGAAATTTGATTCCAAGTACTGTGAGGTAAGGTCGATTTTGTAAGTAGGTATAACGTAAGGCGAATGCTGCTTTTTGGAACATTGGAGGTTGTCAAAGAAATTTGACTTTAGGCACCTTGAATTAAAGTCGATGTTGATCATATTGTGTTGAATGAGTTTTCGATTAATATAAATTAAGGGGAAGTTGGTTTTGAAGTAACAAAAAGCCTGTAATAGGTTTGGGTTTTTTCGACTGTTTGTGGTTCTAAAAATGTATTTGTGGTATGATTTTAAGTTAGATACAGTATATTCATGATTTGCATAAGTATACAAATAGATAAATTGTACGTAGCATCTTAGTGTGGTAATTAAATAACGGTGTTGATATTGTTTTGCAGTATGTGTTTTATAGATATAGTATTGTTTAATAATATATATAGTATTGTATATAAATATATTTAAAGTTTCATATAGTTTATGTATACTAATTAAGTTTGTACTAAGTTTTGTTTGGGTAATGTTAAGAAAAGTTATTAATTAGATACAGCGACATCCTATTTTATTATATGTAGATCTAAATTTGTAGTGCCCTCCTTCATCCCTTAAGGACCTAAAGAAACTTCCCTTGTTTAGCCCCCTTCCATTACACCCTGACTGACAGACATGGCTTGGTACGAAAGCGCCGCCTCGCGACTAGAAGCGGAACTGTTGCCCTTGGATCGCCGCGACGCGCGCACGTTCCTGTGTTTTATGTGCTTTTTGCGGAAATAGTGCTTTCCCCTGGACTTTCTCCCGACTTTCAACGCTTCCACTGCTTGTGCTGTGCCTACTGAACTTGGTGCCATCCTGGATTCACGCTGAGCTGATGCGCGCTGCTGAATAAATGTAAGTACCTAGCCAGACTGACCAAAACCTATCTTAGCGCACCTTTTATAGGTTCCTCTTCTGGGAATCATCCCCCAACCCTTAAGGTTAGTAGTATTATATTACTTTGCGAACCCCCTAACACCTTTCGTGTACATTTCTGGTAGCAGAGCGTGGTTACTTTCCCCTCTTTTTTTTCTTGTTCAACCCCTATTTTTTGAGATTTCACCCCTTGCGGTTCGACCTCCCCACTATTCTTAGTGCAACCCCATTGTTTTCGCGGTTTAATTCCCGTTAGTTTCAATGCTATAAGCAAATATTTATTGCATACCTATTGCATTCAATTACGTAGATTTCTAAATCGTCTAAAACTGTGCATCGGTGATAAGACAGCCGTGTCCGACCGGTTTCTTCTTTTGTTCTCGCGAAGCGGCCGGCTCGAGTTTTTTATACTATTGAATTTTGTCCTGTATGTTTATATGCCTATTTTGCAAGTGTGATTCCGCTATTGTAATAGTAAAACACCTTGTTTACGGTGATTTCGCCTGCCTATCACATTTTATTGAGTATTGAGTGACTTGTTATCACTACATAATGCCGGATAGGTATGAGAATGTTTTGTTTACTGACACTGAGGAGTACAGAACGAGTATGGGGACGGTTCGATTCTTCGTGAGTTGGATTTCTGCAACCCACGATATCCTAAATACTGCTGCTCCAGCTAAACTTATATTTAGACTGGGTGACCTGGAAGCAAACTTTACGAAATTTATTGATTGTTGTAGCCGTTTGTTAGGTGGTCTCGACCCGGCCATTGATACCCAGGAAGCTGAGTATGTTCAGACCCAGATGCGGTCTATGTGTGACACGGTCGATGATTTGCGCTTGAAATATTCGGAGCTCAAGCCCAAGGAGACGGCCCTCCCTTCCCATTTCTCTAATTTAACCAATCTCTCCCGGTTGTCAGACGGTCAACCAAGACAAAAATTACCCGATTTGCCGATCCCTAAATTCAGTGGGCGTCCCGATTCATGGGTCAGTTTTTTAGACCAGTTTGACAGTGTTGTGGACTGTCAACCTGACCTTACCCCTACCCAAAAACTACATTACCTAGTAGGTGCCTTGAGTGACGAGCCCCGCCGTTTGATACAACATTTACGCATCGAAGCGGGGAACTATGAGGTTGCGCGTGACCTACTTAAACGGCGTTACCATAACACCCGTGTCCTCGCTGATACACACATTGCCCAAATATTGCACCTACAAGAAATTAGCCCTAAGCTGACTGGGTTACGTGCCTCCTTTCTTAACCCACTTTTGACAGCATATAGGTGCCTCGAGCGACTTGGTTTACCTGTAGGGGAATGGTCTTACCTGCTGGTCCATATTTCTTTGACCAAACTGCCTTCGGACCTGAAGTCCCGCTTTGAGCGCCGTTATGGCGATAACAAAAGAGACCTTCCTACTTTCGACCAACTAGTGTCCTTCCTAGAGGACGAATGTAGGCACCACGATAATGTTGGAAATACGGCCCTTATTGATAACGATCGTTCCGTGTCCGTGCCTACCCCGCATTCTCCTCCGCCGAGGCAGCAGTCGCGTGCCCCTATTTACCGTCGCATTTATTCAGCCGCAGTTTCCTCTCCTAAATCTCAAGCCGTAAGCACTTGTGCCATGTGCACCTCGTCCTCGCATTACCTACGTGAATGTGACCAGTTTATCCGCTTGTCTCCACGTGAGCGTTCCTCATTTGTGCGACAGGCCGGCCTTTGCTATCGCTGCTTGGATAAGCATTCGATCGCTATGTGCCCTCGTGACTATCATTGCCGTACTTGTCGTCGCTCGAGCCATCACACCCTGCTGTGTTTTAATGACTCACGGAACCCTGAATACCCTCGTCGTAACAATGTTACATTCCGTGAGTCTCCTCCACGCCGCTCCTCTCTCACGGAAAATTCACGTTCCTCACCTCCGCGTATGGGCGGGGGCCCCCACCGCAATGTAGGGAGCACCCGTCGTATGGTCAGGGGCACCAAATACTATGGCGATTCCGGCCGTCCCTCCTCGCGGTCTCCTGTTCCTGCGTTGGAACAGAACTCTCCACGTTCCCAGACGCCGCCATCTCAACGTCGTTCTTATAATTTACCGCCTACTCCTCGTGAGTCTTACGGAACGCCGTCTTCCTCTAGGACATACAACCGCTCTCCCTCTATTGATCGTCAGCGCCAATGACTAGCTTGCCCACAGATCCGACCGCCCTCTCATATTGTTATTCCTGCCTCGTTAGTCCTCCTCCCTACCGCTGTCATACATGTGCGTTCCGCTTCCGGTTATTATGTCGAAGCGCGTGCACTCTGTGACACTGGTGCACAAGGCTGTTTGCTAACTACTGATTTAGTAGTGGATAAGCTAAACAAGCCAGTGTGTCCCACCGTATCTCCATTGCGAGGTATTGGTAATGTCGAATCTGTAAGAGTTCGAGGTGGTGTCTCCTTCACATTCAAACCTGCGGAGTCTACCTTTCCTGAGATCACCGCCTCGGCTATGGTCATCGATGTTATTGCCGGTATACATCCTGAACTAGAGTTGTCCTCTAGTTTAGTATCATGTGTTTCCTCATTGCCTCTAGCCGATCCTTCTTTTTATAGCCCCGGCCCTATAGATGTGCTCCTAGGTGCTGACGTGTTTGGATCTTTACTGTGTCTCGATTTGCCTGTTTCATACCCTGCTGGTCTCACTGCGGTCCCAACTGTCTTGGGATACATTCTTTCTGGCCCAATTCCCAATTCAACTCCCCCTGATGTTCCTTTGACCGGTGTTACCCTTTCCCAGATGGTTGAAAGGTTTTGGAAGGTAGAAGAACCACCTGAGCCAGCAATAAATCTTGTAGACAATGAATGTGAGCAAATATTTAAGTCTACTACTCGACGTGAACCTGATGGTCGTTTCATGGTTCGTCTTCCCTTTTTGCTTGACCGTCTTCACCTTGGCGACTCGAAGTAGATTGCCCTCAAACGTTTTTTGTGCCTTGAAAAACGCCTACAAATGAACCAAAACCTCAAAGAAAAATATGTACTTTTTATGCGAGAGTATTTAGATCTCGGCCACATGTCACCTTCCTCCTTTGATCAATCTTTTGCGGAGCATTATTTTATTCCTCATCACGGGGTGTTTAAAAGCGGCGACGAATCTAAAATTCGTGTTGTTTTCGACGGAAGCTCCCCTAC
Organism: Yponomeuta plumbellus; assembly: GCA_947310845.1. Lineage (NCBI taxonomy): Eukaryota > Metazoa > Arthropoda > Insecta > Lepidoptera > Yponomeutidae > Yponomeuta > Yponomeuta plumbellus. Next base: position 23,144,975 of record OX371193.1, on the reverse strand, counting down.
CTCCTCTGGCGTGTCCTTAAACCAGTGTCTCCATTCTGGTCCTAAGTTACAAAGGGACATTACCTTGAAATTGGAGCTTCTTGGAGCGACTCTTATGTCCAAGATCCTTCATCACGTAGTCTATAGTACTGGATGGTATTTACAGCTGGTCAGATAGCCGTGTAGTCTTAGCGTGGATAAAAACACCCCTTCATCACTTACAGACCTTCAAAGCCAATCGTGTCTCCCAAATAGAAAATTCACCTACTCCTTCCATTTGGCGACACGTCCCTGGTGACCTCAACCCTCCCGATTGTGCTTCCCGCGCAGTTTCTACTTCCTCCCTGATCAAACACCCACTTTGGTGGTCGCCTCCATGGTTATTGAAACCTCCACCTCAATGGCCCACATCTGAAATCCCTCCTCCTAGAGATCTACCTGGAATACGCTGTTTGCTTGTGACTACGCCTAATCCGTCTCCAGAACCATCATTTATTTTTGATAGATTCAGTTCCCTGCCTAAGCTTGTAGGCGTCATTGGGTATATTTTGCGTTTTGTGAAACGGACTAGACATCCTGAAATTCTTGTTCTCCAACCCTACCTTACTGCGGATGAACGCAAAGAAGCCTTACTTTACCTTGTTAGACTAGTGCAGCTTACCTCCTTTTCCAAAGAATTGGACCTACTCCATCGCGGGGGTCTGCTCCGATCTCCCCTTCGGCGCCTAAGTCTCTTCCTGGATGACCGTGGCCTAATCCGTGTCGGAGGTCGTCTTAGAAACTCGGATCTTCCTTACGACGCCCGGCACCCCCTCCTCCTCCCGAAGTCTGGTCATTTTGTCCAGCTTCTTGTGTCACACTACCATGTGAGTAATTCTCACGCCGGTCCTAATGCCCTCTTAGCCCTACTGACCCGTGAATTTTGGATCTTGTCTGCTCGGCGATTAGTAAATCACGTGATATTTAAATGCCTATCCTGTTATCGCTTAAAAGCAGCGGTTACCCAGCCTCCTATGGGCGATTTGCCACGAGATAGAGTGGTTGCAGCGAGGCCTTTTGATGGCGTTGGCACAGATTTTGCTGGTCCCTTTTATACCAAAGTGCAAACCATTAGAAACAGAAAAATTGTAAAGTCGTACCTGTGCGTTTTTGTTTGCCTTTCCACTAAAGCGGTCCATTTAGAGGTCGTATCGGACTTGACCACAGAAGCCTTCATTGCGGACCTTACACGTTTTGTTTCTCGTCGTGGTCTGCCTTCCCTTATCCGTTCTGATAACGGTCGGAACTATCTTGGTGCCAATAACTACCTCGGTGACTTGCATGCCTTCCTTGCTGAGCACCAGTCCGAATTGGCTGACCAGTCCTCTAAAAGAGGTATCAACTGGGTTTTCGATCCTCCTTTGTGCCCTCATTAGGGTGGTATATTTGAAGCGGCTGTTAAATCAGCGAAGACGCACCTAAAACGGGTTATAGGTGAGACCACTCTAACCTTCGAGGAATTGACTACCGTGTTTGCGAAAATCGAAGCCGTCCTCAACTCTCGCCCTCTGTGCCCATTGGCTTCAAGTCCGGATCTTGAGGTCTTAACTCCTGGTCACTTCCTGATCGGGCAACCCTTGGTGGCTGTGCCTGAATACCCCTTCAAGGATGTGAAAATCAGTCGCCTTACCCGCTTTCAGTTAGTGCAACAAGTCACTCAACATTTTTGGTCCCGTTGGCACGCGGAATATCTGTCCACTTTGCAGAGTAGACATAAATGGACGACTCCTTCAGATCCTTCTGTAGTCGGCGAGCTTGTTCTCCTCAAGGAGGAGAATACCCCCCCTTTACAGTGGCGACGTGGCCGCATCATTAATGTTTACCCCGGTCAAGATAGTGTCGTACGTGTAGTGGATGTACAAACCCCTTCCGGAGTGAATAAACGCTCTCTCACCAAACTTGTACGCCTTCCTGTAGATATCATCCCCTTCACCCCTCAGTCGTAAACATTTGTGATGTTTAGGGCGGGGGTTATGTTAAGAAAAGTTATTAATTAGATACAGCGACATCCTATTTTATTATATGTAGATCTAAATTTGTAGTGCCCTCCTTCATCCCTTAAGGACCTAAAGAAACTTCCCTTGTTTAGCCCCCTTCCATTACACCCTGACTGACAGACATGGCTTGGTACGAAAGCGCCGCCTCGCGACTAGAAGCGGAACTGTTGCCCTTGGATCGCCGCGACGCGCGCACGTTCCTGTGTTTTATGTGCTTTTTGCGGAAATAGTGCTTTCCCCTGGACTTTCTCCCGACTTTCAACGATTCCACTGCTTGTGCTGTGCCTACTGAACTTGGTGCCATCCTGGATTCACGCTGAGCTGATGCGCGCTGCTGAATAAATGTAAGTACCTAGCCAGACTGACCAAAACCTATCTTAGCGCACCTTTTATAGGTTCCTCTTCTGGGAATCATCCCCCAACCCTTAAGGTTAGTAGTATTATATTACTTTGCGAACCCCTAACACCTTTCGTGTACAGGTAACTTTAATGAAGCTTTTTAGTATTACAAATAAGTTCAATCTGTAGACCCAACCTGGTTGCTTGGTAAACCTTGCCAAGTGCTTGGTATACTTCTTTAATAATCAAGCCACTTATTTGGAGATAAACAAGTGTAAGGGACTTTTTAAATAAGTTAAATAACATGCTTAGCCGTAGCTGTAAGTTTATGTTATAAATGTAAGCTTGTCTATTTATAAATGATTTCCGCAAAGGTTACATTTACCGAGACCCTCATTAGAAATTAAACAAGTACTTTATTTAAAACTAGCTGTTGCCCGCGACTACGTCCGCGTGGGCTTTAGTTGAGTAAAGTGTTTGCAAATAAGACAGGGATACTTTTAGCGCATTCGAAAGAGCTTTCATACTAAATTCGCAATCCCCCCTTGCCCCCTTAAAATCAAAATCAAAATCAAAAATTTTTATTTCAACGTAAAGAATTTACATTCTGCTTGTTGAATGTCAATGTACATACAGTTATGTATAATGTTAGCCGCTGCCTTAGGGCCGTCTGTAGTGGAGAAAAAGGCAGCGAAAAAAAACTCCACTCTGACCATCTTAAGGGATTCATACTAACTTTGCACCCCCCCTTTTTACCCCCTTAAAGGGATGATTTTCGAAAAACTATTTTACATGTTTTTCACGACTTTTAATGAAGGACCTTCATACTGAATCTCATTCGAATAACTTCAAAAACGGCAAAGTTTCATAGTAAGTTCGAACCCCCCCTTTTCCCCCCTTAAGGGATGATTTAAAAAAAAATATTTTACACATATTTCATAATTTTAAATGAAGAACCTTCGTACTAAATTTTATTCGAATAACTTCAAAAACGGCAAAGTTTCATACTAACTTTGAACCCTCATTTTACTCCCTTAGGGGATGAATTTTCAAAAATCCTTTCTTATTGCTCCCCTACGTTACAAAAGGAACCCCTGCGCAAAATTTCAAGTTTCTAACCCTTATAGTTTAGGCCCTGCGTTGATATGTCAGTCAGTCAGTCAGTCAGTCAGTCAGTCAGTCAGTCAGTCAGTCAGTCAGTCAGTCAGTCAGTCAGTCAGTCAGTCAGTCAGTCAGTCAGTCAGTCAGTCAGTCAGTCAGTCAGTCAGTCAGTCAGTCTGTTCTCCTTTTATATATATAGATAACCAAGAACATTTAGCAATAGTTGCTTGTCTATCATTAACAAAGCTGCAATGAGCGTTTTAAATATATCTTAGTTATATGTAGTCGAGTAATTTTTAACAAAGCCAAATTGATACTTTGCTAGAGCAGATTTTTTTCCGTGTAAGACCGAGGCATTTTTGTCTATGGAAAGTTTTTTTTAAATAATACAAGATCACCTTCACTACGGGTGATTTCATTAAAAACTGCCACCTGCGCATGGATTTTAATTAAATAACTTCGTACTCATAAGCCAATTCTGCTCGACGTGGCCGCTACGGACCAATTAATTTTCATGATATTACAAAAAATCCAAATTAAACGTTTGGAGTTTCAGTTTTATTATGTGAGGAGCTCACGGCCAACCACCGGTAGTGGAAAGACATAGAAGGATTTGTAAGCAGGTACTAGCGTCAAAACTAGGAATTTCAATGTATTTCGTGTCATCCATCTCAACCATCAGGTGAGATCGGGGTCAATAAATGGTCAGTTTTTAATTTAAAAAAAAAATCGAGCCTTTGCTTAAATGAAAATGTTTTGTTTAAATTTATAACCCACAAAAAAGCCGAATACCTATTTGCATAAAACTACGTCCTAGAATTGGTACAACTAGCACAGAATAAAACTGCATACACTACATAAATTCACTTGCATCAGAAAGGGAGGCAGCTACCAAGGATTGCGACATGCCACGAAACAAAGCTAAAATACTAAATTAATCAGTACCGCTCCGGGACAAGTCTGACCAGAAAAATCTCATGACGCTGGCAGGCTTCACCGCTCTACTCTACCGCTCTAGAAATACAATTTTCTTCCCTTTATAATCTTTTGAACTCAAACTTTCGCAAGCACTAGGCATTATAAATTAAACAGATAGATTATAGATAGATATCATCATCATCATCAACCCATTATGTCCCCACCGAGGGGCACGGGTCTCTTCTCTGAGGAAGGTATAGGCCATACTCCACCACGGGGGCCAAGTCCGCATTGGTGGAGGCTTGTAGGACTAGTGGCTGGTCTTACTGTCAGAAGTTTTCAAGACGCCCTGAGGCCTCTGATTTGGCTTAACGACTGCCATCTATCGACGGCAGCCGGCACCAACTGCTTAACGTGCCTTGCGAAGCACGGAACCGCTCCGAAAAATGCCACTAGCGTTAGTCATAGACGGTAACCCATCCATGGACTGAACGCGCCGTATGTAGCTTAACCTTAGTGATCGTTTAAGATCACTCAGGCAGCCCAGGCTAAGAGCGATTCTAGGCTAGATAAATATGATAGGCTATCCCGTGACACACGCTGTAAGGCTAAACTGAAGGGTGTACAGCGCCGGATGGCCATCAGGGTGGCACGTGGTTATCGCACGATCTCCTTCGATGCGGCGACGGTCCTGGCACGGTTTCCACCCCTGGACATACTGGCTGACATGGACGCGAGGGTGTACCAACGACTCCGCGAAATTCGCCAAGGGGGGGAAACCTTGCTGCCTCGGGTGGTCGGAAGGCTCCGGCAGGAAGCGCACCGGCAAGCACGGCACGAGTGGCGGGAACGGCTCCGAGAGCCGCAAAGTGCGTGTCAGAGGGTGGTCAGTGCGATTCTGCCGAACTTCGGCAGATGGTACCACAGAGAGCACGGGAGCGTCTCCTTTCGGCTCACGCAGGTGCTCACTGGGCATGGCTGCTTCAGTTTCTACCTTAACAGAATTGGGCGCGAGCAATCGCCGAGGTGTCACCACTGCGCTGTGGACTGCGATGACGCGCAGCACACGCTTGAGGTGTGCCCAGCGTGGCAGTCCGAGCGCAGCGATCTGGTGGCCCAAATCGGGGGAGACCTATCCCTGCCCTCTGTGGTAGCATCCATGGTGGAGGGAGAGACCCAATGGAAGGCAGTGACCACCTTCTGTGAAGTAGTAATGAAGCGGAAGGAGGACGCTGAGCGGGAGCGGGAGAGAGTCGATCCCGCTCGGAGACGAGCCCGAAGAGGCGGCGGCAACAGGCGCCGTTAACCCGGCCCAAACCCTGTAGTTCCGGGTGACGAATTGGACTACGGTAGCCTCTGCCTGTCGTAAGAGGCGACTAAAAGGGGACCTCGGAGTCGTGGCCGGTGAGAGTGGGGGCTCGATCCGTCCATCAAGCGACTCCGGCAAGGCGGCAACCTGAAGTGGCTCCTCGTTGCCGTAGGATGGCACTTGGGATGGCCCAGCCAGCCCAGAGAAGGGTGCACGCACGGTGCAGGGGAGCACTGGAAGTGTTCTAGTTAGTACCCGGTGCTCCCCACAAAGCACGGATGAATGCCACCGGGGGGGTTTTAGTGGGTAAAAACCCCACATAACTCGACTTTCCCCCCAGGAAGTCGGGTATCTTTTTGAAGATTTCCCCCCCGTCAAAAAAAAAAGGCTAGATAAATATATACATATATATTTATAGACATACATTTCATGTTGATTTCATGGTCGATTATTATGTAGGTATATATTTACAAATCACCTAATAGCCGTATGTTTTCAACTCTACAACTAAGCCGCGAGTTTCCCGACGATGTTTTGCACAGAAGCAAGCGATTGGTGTTTCTACAAACTGGCTTTGTAGAAGTTAGGGTTAAAGCAAAACTAGCGGTTGCTTATGCTGTGGTCAAAAGCCCGCATTTACAGAATTTATGAAAATATAACTGAAGCTCGCGTGCTAGCTTTACGATTGTTTCATTTTACCCAAGCAGCTGGTGCACAAGTTTGCTATTAGGCACTTCCTAGCAAGTGCGTTTATTCACTTAAAATAAGTATCTGTGAACGCTGGCATAAAGTTTTAACGTAGCAAGAATACGTGAACTAACAGAAAGGTCAACACCGCCGCTGACCATGAACTATGGAACGCGTCTGTCATTCGTTATCTATCCAAATCGTCCAAAAACTGCGCACCGATTCCCCAAGACTTTTCGTACGTGCCTCGGTCTAGCCGTGACCTTCTCTCGCCGGTTGTAATTCAAACGCGGAGTCATCGACCCGCATGCAGATGCGACGCGGTTCACACGTCGCTGTGCTGCCTCCCACGTGAGAAGATTGGCCCAAGGAAGGAGTGGTGGCGTTGGCGTTGGCTGTAGAGATGCATACTCACAGTAGTTTGGACAGCAGTTTGGCGACATTAGTTAAATTAAAAATGTAAAGGTTTTTCTTGCTAAAAAATTCTATCTAATCTATCTAATCAGCCCGTAAATAGAGCCCATTGTTGGGCATAGACCTCTTCTCTTTCACGCCAACCCATCCGGTCCTCGTCTCGTCCAATGTCTCGCAGCCGCTTTCACAATGTCGTCGGCCCATCGGGCTGGTGGTCTGCCCACCGACCGTCGACCCGTTCTTAGCAACCAGTTAAAAATCTTGATTAAAAAAAACAGACTGACAGAGATAATTACTCGCTTGAAGAGCCTGAGCGTCCCCTTTCTTAAATTACTTGTTTCAACGAAAATTATATAAGCAATTGTGTGGTACCTGCAATTTACAAAACCCTCCCCAGATGAATTATGTAATAAGGTCCTCAGAAAAGCACAATTCAAAAGTATGCCTTTAGCGCTTTGGTTTGAGCAGTTTGTAAAACTCATTTTGACCCTTAACAAGGTGAGAGCTGTAACAGTTTTTTATTGTTTTTTGGACTTTATTTCAAGATGGTAAGGTTCAATTTAAAGTGGGATCTACTTCAACATAGCCTGTTCAAGGATTTAGCTTTACACTCGTAAAATATTATCGATAATTTTAGTTGTGTAGATTGTGTAAGTGAATAAGAATTGTTACCTGCCAAGAGCTTGCCGATAAACTGTATTAGCAATTTGGCAAATTAGTGATAGTGTGATTTTGGATTTTTTTAGTGAATAAATAAAAACTAAATATATTAGGGTATCATTTAAGCTATCACCAATTTAATTAGTTTTGTGTTTCTTAAATAATAGGGTTTGTCCTCAAAATAGTAGATCTGTCACCAAAATGTAGTCACCAAACAATGCAAAATCAGTTCCACAATAAATCACCTAAAATCCTGAGATATAAGGTCTAGTACCAAATAAATGTTTTTGTATGTATTATAATAGGTGTGTCCTAATAAGTATTTAAGCAAACTAATTTAAAGAGATCACCAATAAATCATATTATATTAAAGAGGCAACAAGAGGCAAGGTAAGAACGCATCAAAGTCGAGTCTGTTTTCGATCTTACATAGAGAACCTAACGCTCCGACGCGCTCCGCTTCGCTACGCGCGTCGTCGCACCTATATTTCTGTTGTCACGTATTCTTTACACGATTTATTTGGTGACAGATCTACCATTCTGAGCACAGAGCTATTATTTAAGTAACAAAACTGTTATTATAAGAACGAAGTTTATATTCATGTAATGCAATATAATTTTATTGGTTATCGATCTCTTATTTTACACATATATTAACATTAATTTGATAATTCATACCTGGGAACAATTTTTGTTTATCTGAGAACGAAAATATTTCGTGGCGATAGATCTATTTATTAGGTGATACAACTTGATGACAAATATAAATTTTGGTGATAGAAAATATAGATGCCAATACATTATGCTCTATCGTTGCTCTTGCTTCAATTAGTCTGGACACTTCTACTGCTGAATTTAAGCCTTTCCAAAGGTACGCCACTTGTTTCTGTCGTCACCGTCCCTAAAATTTCAATTTCATACATTACTCAATGCCCGCCCTCACCTTTAACTTATATTTACGAGTATAGTAGTTAGTGAGATATGTTCTGGATGCATGCCTAGTACATAACATTATCACTTAAGTTTAATATAAGCGGCATGCCTCTGTGTTGTCTCCGAAATAAATAAAATAAAAAAATATTCTTTGGCCGTTCGTATTCAGCACTCGAGAATCTTTGAATTCCGTCGACTATCAGTCGACTCCAATGGCGTCCTTGCGTGGACATTACTGGCGAAGTTAATCGAAATTAGGCGAGAATTACTGTGAAAGTGTACACTTGTACAGCATTACCTATGGGCGTTGTTGTAAATATTGACAATCGTTACAAATCGTGGCATTTTTCCGAGCAGTTACGTGCTTCGCAAGACACTTTAAGCAGTTAGTGCTGGCTGCCGTCGATAGATGGCAGTCGTTAAGCCAATTCAGAGGCCTTAATAGGGCGGCTTGAAAACTTCTGGCAGTAAGACCAGCCACTAGTCTTACAAGCCTTCACCAATCCGGACTTAGCCCCCATGGTGATATACCTTCCTCAGGGAAGAGACTCGTACGTCGTGCCCCTCGGTGGGGACTGGGGACATATTGGGTTGATAATGATAAAAATGAATTACTAATTGTTATTCAAAGAGGGATATTCAAAAAAGATATTTAGACCGTATTTAGGATATTTTAGAACACTTCTTAAAAGAAACTACAGAAACCGACTATGAACTCTTTGTATATTCATTTTCGAGTCCTTTTTATTTCGAAAGTAATCTTGTGTGCTCAAAAAGTTATCGCCATTTTAAAAGTGTGATACTGAATTATTTTATTTTACAAGGATGTTTCAGGAATGGCATAATTTTGAGGAGGTTTTCGGCAGGCTTATACCAATTACTCATCTCAACCCGCCCCAGTGTGCAACTTGGGGCGGCCACCGAAATAAAAAGTCCACACCTACACAATGAGTTCTCGAACTAATCCGTGGCTACACTATACGAAGGCAGTTTTTGTGGGGATTTAAATTACCTGTCTTGTAACGAGCTATCTGGCTCGCCCGAGAACTCGTTGCCTTTGATATTTAGATTTGGAGTCACAGTTTTTGGAACTGCCAAAGAGTTCCAGCAAAAAAGTTACTAATTAGTGTGATACCAATTATCATCTACAGAATTTAGGCTGTAAACGGTCATCTTTGGCAATGAAATATGTGTTAATTTTACGTAGATGAGTTATGTAGAGTAGAAAGTTAGGTAGAAAGGACAACTCACAGATATGAAAACATCAACATCATCATCAACCCCTTTTGTCCCCACCGAGGGGCACGGTATAGGCCATACTCTACCACGAGGGCCAAGTCCGGATTGGTGGAGGCTTGTAAGATGTGGAGAGTTGCTGGTCTTACTGTCAGAAGTTTTCAAGCCGCCCGAAGGCCTCTGATTTGGCTTAACGACTGCCATCTATCGACGGCAGCCGGCACCAATTGCTTAACGTGCCTTGAGAGGCACGGAACCGCTCGGAAAAATACCACTAGCATTACTCATAGACGGTCACACATCCATGCACTGAACGCGCCCTATGTTGTTGAACTTTCGTGATTGTATAAGATCACTCAGGCGGCCGAGGCTACGGGCGATACGATGATATGATGAAAACAGTATTTTTGACAAATTCAATGGTCCCGGGTTCGATCCCCGGCTGGGGAGAAAAAAAAAAAACTCCAGGTCTTGGATGTTTACATGTTTGTGACGTCGCTGTTTCTGGTTCCCACGACACAGGGTATCCTAGTGTGGGGCCAGAAGCAATGTATGTGCCTGTATGTAAATGTTTATGTTTATGTTTAATGATATTTTTGTCACTTTAACTATTTTCACACTACAGTCAGGCTGGACTTCAACAGGTTATAGTGACGGATATCTATTGTTTAGTAATAGTCACAAGTGAAATCTATTTTTGGCTTTATTGTCACGATAATTGGTCGCAGATATTTGTGTTATTTTGTGCTGTTGGATTTCGAAATAAAGAGTAATAAATAATAATAATAATCGCCGGCGTAAGGGAAAAATAATGCAACAAAAACACAACAGCAACCGTTTTTTGAAATCTTCCTGCAAGAGAAATAAGACAGGACACTGACAGAGCTATATATTTTGACAAATTACCCATTTTACAGCGGTAATTTAATTTCATTCCGCAATGATATAAAATTTCCCACCAAAAGGTCTAAAAGAACCGGTGTGAGTTATTTTTATCACGTCGAGAGATTCCAGAGGTCGGAGATGTAAATTGTACATGCAATTATATATAAACCTTTACATATTTGCTCTGAAGTCACTCAAGATAAGGGCGATTTTACAACAAACATGTTAAAGGGGCCCGCGGTTGTCTGTACGCTTACACATATAATAATAAAAGCTCTCGCGGTATCAAGAGACCCATTAATAAATTAACTTGCAAAAAGAAAACGTGTAATGCTACGACTTTTGTGCTGAGTTTGACTGTTGGAGGTTGTAGCGAAGTGCGAGGTCGGTATATTCGTGTAAGCACATTACTGGCACGATTTTCTCACAGGAGAATCGGATGGAAGTCAAACGAAAAGGAGATTTTTTAGGATGAAAATACATTATTATAACAACAAGACAAAGATATAGGCAGAAGTTCGAATTGTTTCGTAACATTGTGTAGGGACAATCAGTTTATTTCGAATCGCTCGTAGCCGTGAAATTAAAAACAATCACTAAGGTTAAGCAACATACGGCGCGTTCAGTCCATGGATGGGTCACCGCCTATGACTAACGCTAGTGACATTTTTCCCAGCGGTTCCGTGCTTCGCAAGGCACGTTAAGCAGTTGGTGCCGGCTGCCGTCGACAGATGGCAGTCGTTAAGCCAGGTCAGAGGTCTTAGGGCGGCTTGAAAACTTCTGACAGTAAGACCAGCCAATAGTCTTACAAGACTCCACCAATCCGGACTTGGCCCCCGTGGTGGAGTATGGCCTACACCTTCCTCAGGGAAGAGACCCGTGCCCCTTGGTGGGGACATAATGGGTTGATGATGATGATGAATCAGTTTATTTAGCCTATGATAAAAATTATAGACGGTGCAAATAAATTATTTATTACTAGCTGATAATAATACTTCGACCAAATAGGGGATGTATTAGCAAAGGGCAAGATAAAAAGTACCCGAAACCGACGTGAGTGCATGCAACGACTAATGAATGCCGATTAAGCGAAAGTGTTTTGTCAGATCGTGGCAGGTGGAAGTCCCTGGTCTCTGCCTACCCCTCTGGAATACAGGCATGAGCTTATGTAAGTACGTATGTATGTACCAACTGATCCGGCAAACGTTGGTTTGCCATATTAGTTACCCTACGACCTATCCTCAGGCCTACGAAATATACTCAAAATACCAGACAACGCGAGTTTCAAACACGCAGAAGTTTTCCCAAACTTGAAACACATTTTATTAAATTATTTATATGTTTATTTACTTAGGTGCTAGGATGTACACCAAATGTTTCGTCGATAAGCCAGATACAATTATTATAGTTCGCGCACACACAAAAAAAAAACAACCTAAGCTAACAAACCTCCCAGGAAAACACCTGAGCCAAAGGTCCCCAACACGCTGGCAGCATTGCTACGTTACGCTAGCAAAGAAGAAAAAAATACTTTTTAAATTACTTAATTACAGATATGTAGTTTCCAGATATTGCACTATTTATTATTTATCCTGCGGTGTTGTGCTCTGCAGCAGAGCCACCACCTTACAAACCGTCCCCAACACGCTGGCAGTATTGCTACGTTACGCTAGCAAAGAAAAAAAAGATGTTTTTTTAAAATTACTTAATTACAGATATGTAGTTTCCAGATATTGCACTATCCTGCGGTGTTGTGCTCTGCAGCAGAGCCACCACCTTACATACCATCCTCAACACGCTGGCAGCATTGCTACGTTACGCTAGCAAAGAAAAAAAAATGTTTTTTTTAATTACTTAATTACAGATATGTAGTTTCCAGATATTGCAATATCCTCGATACATAGAGTAGAGCCAAGATCAAAAGGAGGTACGAAGGTTAGGTTACCTTATAAACTTTGTATACGCGTTTTCATGAACTTGTCGTGACTTAAAATCTCCTAATCATTACAAAATCAAGTTTTATTCAACTTTGAGCTTAAGCTGTGATTAAAGACCGAAAACTTTGGCTATACAAGTACAATCATGACGCCTTAGGGTAAAGTTCTTTAATACACTTAGGCGAAACGGTTCTCGAAGAATTTCCAGTGTCTCTCCCGAATTTTATCTTTACAAGGTTATTCACAAAAATAAAAGTAAATGAAAGTCGATGAAGCAAAAGGGTCTGTTAGGATCGTGGCAAGTGGCAGAGCCTGGTTTCTGCCACAGAGGTGAAATTATGGTATGTAAAACATTCCAAAGATGTTATGGCCATCTGTTTGACTGTTTGCTGATAATATGATTAATGTAGCTGAATGAAGAATGTCTGAAATACTGTGAACGAGATGAATGAAAGTATGTTCTAAATTATGTGTAAATTGTATTAGATCTTAATTTTATTGTATGTTGTGTGTATTTTATGTCTAAATTATTAGTAACATAGTCGCTAATTGTAAAATGAAATAGTGTCATGATTTTATTGAAATATATCTAACTTCATACGTAAATACGTATATTTAAGTAAGTTTTATCATAAGATTAGTCCCATCCGTCACCGTTTAATTAGAGAATCGTGAATCGTGGGGTATGCGAACATTACATTGACAAGCATTAAATAGTAAAAATATTGAAGGGTAGTTGTAAAAGGAAACGGAAACTAAAGAGGGGTTTGCAAATGGCTTCACGTCGCACGCTGGCGACGGGAGGCCATTGCGTTCCGGAATATGGTGCTGATCGGATCTCCCGGCCAAAGTTCCTATTAATAGTTATACTGTAATGTTCTACAATTTAAATAAATAAATAATCTGTCGTTAGTGTAAATCAAACGAGCCGCTTGCAACACACGTACGGTTATAGCGTGGGTGTATAATGTATCAGGTGATAATTCTGCGGAAAATAACAAAACGAACAAAATCGTTAACCAAATCTTTCAAAGTAATAAAATACAAGTGAAAGCGCAACGTAGGACGACCAGCCACCAGATGGACAGACGATCTCATCCAAGTGACAGGAAGACGCTGGATGCAAGGCGCTTCCAACCGGTCTTTTTGGGAATCCTATGTCCAGCAGTGGACTTCTTGTGGCTGACTGAATGATGACGATGAATAAAATACAGAGTAATTTATTATATGCGCAATTTCAAATTCGCTTCTTTTTTCTGCTCTGGGGCATTTTATGGCCAACGCATATTTTGCTGTGCAGTGCGGTAATGCGGCCAGTATTATGGGGACTTTTGGGTCGGATGTAGATCGAAGCCACATAGCTCCATGGCTAGGTTACATTAAAGTAGTTTTTTTTATGTCCACACGTCAATAAGAATATGGACCTTATGTCAATAAGAATTTGCGTCTTTTAAAAGGTTTCTCTTAGGATTAGATATAAGCTTGCCTCTTTATATTATACCCAATTAAAAATGTACATTACGAAGAAACAATGGAATCATTGGGGATAAAAAATCTGGAACAGCCAACAGCTAATCAGTCTATAAATCCGTATTCTCGTCTGATAACATTATGACGGGCGGCTTTGGCACTAAAAAGTTTGAAGGGATATCGCCTTAACTATTGTACAGCTTTGGGATATTATTTATCTTGGGAGATAACCTAACAGAGCACTACATTCTCCATCCCATGAAACCAGGTCCCAAAGAAAATAATTCGTGTGCGGCCATTGGTTCACTGCTCTACCCTATGAATGAATGAATGAATGAATGAATGAATGAATGAATGAATGAATGAATGAAAATTCTTTATTGCACAATAAACAGTATTCTGTACAAGGGCGAGCTTAATACTATAAAGTATTTTCTACCAGCTAACCATGGGTGATGTGGAAAGAGTAAAGGGTAGTGCTATAGAAGTCTTAAGAAAAAAATAAAAAGAAATATGAAAAAGAAAAATAAAATATGAAGCCCGTTACAAACGCAGCTATAATATACATTTCTATGACGTTACTAACTTATACCGTAATTTATATAGTAAGCTACCACACACGGAAATGATGCTGCAATATATATTTTTGCCTTCATTTCATTGATGGTCGGAATATCCCGTGCTATAATATTATAGCACGGAATATTAATATATATTATAGCTGCGTGTGGAGTGCGGCCGTGGAGTGTCGGTCAAGAATAGCACTCCCCCATATCTTCTCGTGGGTGTCGTAAAAGGCGACTAAGAGAATACCCGTGCATATTATACCCAGCACATACGGGTCGTACCGGTGTCGGGCAGCAGCGACATCGGCACGTATACGGTCTGCGATTGCCAACCCGCCTGCTCAGCGTGGCAATTACGAGCAAATCATCCCATGGAAAGCCAGAACGGACCACGGCCCCTAGTTCCCGGTCGCCCTGCTATTCCTGATCAAGGCGGTGGTCACGGTAACGGCAGGGTAGGGGGTGCGAAGAATCCCCGGGTTACAAAAGGCTGCCAAAAACAAAAACAACTGACCTTGGCGACGTACAATGGACGCACGTTACGGCTAGACGAGCACCTGGCACAACTGGAAGTAGAACTCGAGAAGGTAAAGTGGGATGTTCTTGGGTTATCTGAAGTCCGAAGAGAGGGGGAGGACACCGTAACCCTTGAATCAGGCCACCTGCTATACTTTCGAGAGGGAGACCAGCTATCTCAGGGTGGCGTAGGGTTTCTGGTAAATAGAGCTCTCTGTGACAACGTTGTAGAAGTGTCAAGTGTGTCGAGCAGGGTTGCGTACCTCGTCATTAAGCTAACCGAGAGGTATAACCTCAAGGTTGTGCAGGTTTACGCACCGACCTCGACGCACTCGGACGATGAAGTGGAAGATATGTTCGATGACATATCAAAGGCCTTACACTCCACCACCAAGGCCCACTACAACGTTGTCATGGGAGACTTAAACGCCAAAGTGGGAGTACAGAATTACAGCGAATCGGTAGTAGGATCCCATGGTTATGGAAACAGGAATCATAGGGGGCAAATGCTAGTCAAATTCCTCGAAAGGGAGGGGTTATTCTTGATGAATTCATTCTTCAAGAAAAAGCCCCAAAGAAAATGGACATGGCAGAGCCCCGATAATATGACAAAAAATGAGATCGATTTTATCATAACGGACAAGAAGCGTATATTCAGAGATGTCTCAGTGATCAATAGGTTTAATACCGGAAGCGATCACCGACTTGTGCGAGGCTCTCTGAATATTAATTTTAAGCTCGAACGTGTCCGTTTGATGAAATCCAGGCTCCGACCATCCCTGCACCAAACTATAGTGGGATTTGAAAAGTTCCAGTCTAACCTGGAGAACCGATTCGCTGCCGTGGAAACCACAAATGACGTTGACATTGACCAGGCCCACGAGAATGTAGTCGGAATCCTCAGGGAGGAAGGCGTGAGATTTTGCGCAATGCGACATAAAGGCACGAAGTCGAAATTTGCGGAAGAAACACTCAAGCTTATGGAGGAACGACGTGAACGCCCACCAGTCACTGCGTCAGAAAGGCATGCTCTAAACAAGAGAATTGGCAAACTAGTTCGACGCGATCTCCGATGCTCCAACACTCGTTCAATAGAACGAGCAATCGAGCTAAATCGGGGATCGAAAGTGTTTGTTCAATCTCTTGGGAGAAGCCATCTGACAAAGTTGACCACCACGGATGGAGTGATTGTCTCCTCCATACCAGAGGTTCTTTCGGAAGTTGAAAACTTCTACGGCCACCTGTACGCTGCGCATGCATCTCGGCCTGATCCCGAAAATGAGGATTCCAGAGCTACATTGACACGCCACTATACTGAAGACCTGCCAGAAGTCAGCCTAGACGAAATCGAGATGGCTCTTAAACAGCTTAAAAATGGAAAAGCCCCTGGAGAGGACGGTATTACAACTGAGCTCTTGAAGTCCGGCGGTAAACCCGTAATGAAGGAGCTCCAGAAGATCTTTAATGCTGTCCTCTTTGATGGGAGAACTCCGGAGGCGTGGAGTAAGTGTGTTGTCGTGCTGTTCTTCAAAAAGGGTGATAAAATCCTTTTGAAGAACTACCGACCCATTTCACTCTTAAGCCACGTCTACAAGCTGTTTTCAAGAGTCATCACGAACCGTCTTGCGAGGAGACTCGATGAGTTTCAGCCACTTGAGCAGGCCGGCTTTCGATCGGGTTACGGCACCATTGACCACATTCACACAGTGCGGCAGATTATACAGAAGACCGAAGAGTATAATCGGCTCCTGTGCTTAGCGTTTGTGGACTATGAAAAGGCCTTTGACTCGGTCGAGACCTGGTCTGTTCTGGAATCTTTGCAGCGATGCCAAGTCGACTGGCGATACATCCAAGTGTTGAAAGGTCTATACAACGCCGCTACTATGGCCGTCCAAATCTGAACCTATCCCCATACATCGTGGTGTGAGACAAGGGGATGTTATTTCCCCCAAATTGTTCACAAATGCTATGGAGGATATGTTAAAGACGCTGGACTGGAAGGGATACGGCATTAATATTAGCGGCGAGTACCTTTTACACTTGCGATTTGCAGACGACATCGTCATCATGGCGGAAACGCTGCAGGATCTGCAACATATGCTGAGTGGCCTAGCTGATTCTTCCCAACGCATTGGTCTCCGGATGAACTTGGATAAAACCAAGATTATGTTCAATGAACACGTAAATCCGGAGCCAATTGCAGTTCAAGGTAGTATTCTCGAAGTTGTTAAGGAGTATGTTTACCTCGGGCAAACCATGCAATTAGGTAAAAACCACTTCGAGAAAGAGGCCAATAGAAGAATACAGCTGGGCTGGGCAGCGTATGGGAAACTACGTCGAGTCTTCACATCGCCTATCCCACAGAGTCTAAAGACGAAAGTCTTCAACCAGTGCGTCCTACCCGTCATGACATACGGTGCCGAAACGTGGACACACACGTTTCGGGGCTGATCCACAAATTTAAAGTCACTCAGCGTGCTATGGAAAGGGCTATGCTCGGGGTTTCTCTGAAAGATCGAATTCGAAACGAAGTCATCCGACAGAGAACCAAAGTCACCGACATAGCCCACCGAATTAGCATGCTGAAGTGGCAGTGGGCCGGCCATATCACCCGAAGAACTGATAACCGATGGGGTCGAAGAGTTCTTGAGTGGAGACCGCGGATCGGTAAACGTAGTGTAGGACGTCCTCAGACTCGGTGGAGCGATGATCTTCGCAGGGCGGCTGGCAAGAGCTGGATGAGAGTAGCCGAGGACCGTGGTCAGTGGCGTGCAATGGGAGAGGCCTATGTCCAGCAGTGGACAACCGTAGGCCGATGATGATGATGATGATAGCTGCGTGTGTAACGGGCTTGAAACGGATAGTCTTCGTTTATTCTTTCGTTTATCTCTAGCCGTGCGCATTGACTAGTGAGATGCAAGAATTTGGTTCCCTAGAAGTTTGACTCGCGGAACGGAGTTTAGGTATCAAATTACAACATTCAATTGTACAAGATATTCAATTTCACAGTAGGAGTGATTGCTTTCTGCTATTGTTTCGTCTTAAAACGAGCTAAGTCACTTTACTTTAGAGTATTTTCTCCGAAGGATCTTCCATTTAAACGGTTTGTCTAAATGGATTGAGTCTCTAGAAAAGGATCTCTTATAAAATGCTTTGTAAACTCTTGACTATGTATTCTTATGCTATTTCCACAGAGTGCATATTAGGCTAAGCGGTGTGAAAACCTAAAGATAAGGGTAAATTAGTAAAATTGAACGTTTCTTAATTATTAAATACAACTCTTAAGCTCGATATAAAGTAGAACGTCGATTATCCGAACTATTGGAGGAACCGACTTATTCGGATAAATTCATAACATTATCATCATCAACCCATTATGTCCCCACCGAGGGGCACGGGTCTGTTCTTTGAGGAAGTTATAGGCCATACTCCACCACGAGGGCCAAGTCCAGATTGGTGGAGGCTTGTAAGACTAGTGGCTGGTCTTACTGTCAGAAGTTTTCAAGCCGCCCTAAGGCCTCTAACTTGGCCTAACGACTGTCATCCAGCCAGCAGCCGGCACCAACTAACATTAATATTAATAACATTATACTTAATATTAATATAAACAAATATTTCTATAGATGGATGGATAGATAGAGAACACTTTATAATAATTTCAATCGCGTTTATTGCAAAGGCAAGTAGTAATCAAAGTGTTTCAAAAGTGGATATTGTAGGTAGAAAGTATCTATCGATAGAGGGCTAATTCGCTTAGTCGAGCTTTCGGCGAACCGCCTTCCCTGCAAATCGTGATATCGGCGATACATTTATATTTAAGAGACATCGCAAACAGGGCGACATGTCGCCGCGTCTAGTTGCCGCGTCAGACGCGACGTTGTCATTTGCTTCTGGCGTCTTGTCGTCGCGACTCCGTGACTCTGACGCCAAGTGTGCGGAGATTCGAACAAAATATACGGCCGTAGCCTGTCGTCGCGTCTAGTCGCCGAACTGTCGCTGTCGTGTGTCGCCTAGTGTGCGCATAGGCTTAACGTTCTTTCGGCGATCCAAGCTGACAATATAACAAACTGTCGGCTGACGTTTTTTTCTTTCTACCGATGGACGGCGAACAGTGATTTCTACGTACAAATATACATAGTTCAAGGGAAATTCTATACACTATTGCTAGCTCTTAGCTTCTTTAGTTGATGAATTGAGTGGCATGGTTAGGATAGAATGACATAATTATAAGACTATGTTCATTTTAAAACGGACACCTAGTTATTTGTAACGTTTAATAAGCCCTATATAAATAGTATTTAATCATTTCTGTTATTTTGCAGTTAAATAAATAAATAATTAAGTAAATGAGTAAATAAATAGAGCATATTTTAGATAAGGCAAAAAATCACTAAACATCATTTCGGTTCCCTTTCTGAGACGTGAATAATGAGTATTCTTCTTGGAGATACCTAGTTGTTTAATTTGGTCTTAGGGCAGTGGTGAATTTTCTTTTATCAATTAAAAACTATTCAAAGGCGCGTTGTTGGTGCTGTAGTGCGTAGTTTTAACTTAGCTTCAACTTATTAATAGTTGCACTTTTTTGTCACACTGTTACCATATGCGGAAACTTATTTTTAGCTTTCAGTTAAATCCAGTACATCATCATTTGTAATATAAGTGGCAAGTTTCGCAAATAAACTAAAATAAAAATAAATAAATTATAATATATATCAAACAACCGTAAACCGAGGACCGTGCTCAGTGGCGTGTAATGGGAGAGGCCTATGTCCAGCAGTGGACAACCGTCGGCCGATGATGATGATGATGATGATGAACCGTAAACCACCGTTAAAGTTAATATTCTTAACTTTGTTCCGGATACACTTACTTGACTTTTTGTCGGAAGAGTCCGACCAGGTTTCGCTCCGATTCACATCATGGTGAGCAGAGACGGAGCTCGCGTCGTCGGTCGCTCGTTTCGTCAGATACTTAGTAAATAATGTTTAGAAATACATTTACTCTCTAGGTTAGTACTTAAAATACAGAGCAATATGTGTCATAGAAATTTATGCACTGGAGAACCCAGCTAAGCTAAACTATGCCTTAACTTAAGCCAAAGTGTCTTGAACAACGCTAATGAAGCGGACAGAGCCGTGTCTCACGCCTATCAATGATGATTCAGACCCGCCATTCAATAAATTTCACCACAACGAGGATTGCAAGCGCATTCCTCTGTCGGCGGTGACTTGGAGTTTGTTAAGAAATATTGCACCTTCAAACCCTTTAATTCTTGAGTCAATATTGGCATTGTGTGCCAATTAGTTGAGAGTTTTTTTTTAAAATACGTACAAAATATACAGAATACTTACTTTATAGTTCATATGTTACGTCGTTTTTTGTTAACTTCTATTGTAGATGCATTTAATAGGGATGGATAGTAAAAGACGTGAAATAATGATCATCGGTGAGTTTTTGAACAAAAACTTTCGTAAGCACAACACATTGTAAACTTTTAGTCCGGATCTACTTACGGGTGATGTTTTATCGGACGAGTCCGACTAGGTTTCGCTCCGATTCGCAGAGCTTAATCATGGTGACCTGGTCGGACTCGTCCGATAAGACAACACCCGTAAATAGATGCGGACTAAAAGCTTACATCGGTGGGTTAATAATAATAACTTCCACACAACACAATCACTGGACCTGCCCTTGTATTACGTAACTTTCCACTCAATCGGGTTAAGCATTTAGACAACACAAAAGAGACACAATAAGAATGTATATGACAGTTCGGAGTAGGAGTATGAGATACCTACCTACTGGGAAAAAAGTCCCAGAATGTAACAGTGTGACATAAGGTGGTGTGACATACCGGGAACAAAAGGGCTAAATCATTCTCGCCATTCCTATCCAAGGACCTTCCGCCAACTCAACGACATCGTCCAACCATCGGGCCGCAGGTCTGCCCACTGACCGTCATCCTGTACTTAAATTCTGCTAATCCATTGTAGCACAATGACAACGGCGTAAACATGGCGATTTAGTTTCACTGCTGCTTCAAGTCTACGCGCGAGAATCTAGTCGTCAATGGTATAAGAAAACACGTCACTTGACTCAACCGTGTATCTGTCATCATACTACAATGCACTGACAGAATCGAGGCCCGGTTCTCGACCACTCCTTGATTTCTCCTCCTGTGATTTCCTTGGTCCACTTGCCGTCTCGTCGTCGTGTGTGTGGTCGTTAAAAATTAGTTAATCCCATTAAGAAAATCTACCTATCGTTGCTTGAAATATTATCATGACAAGTCTATAACGTCCACTTCACGATAGACCCGCACTGTTGCCAATCAGGAATTCCAGAACGATATCGCACTAGGTACCTGGACTTATTTAGCGCTGCTACTTTGAGAAAAAGTGACTGAATGGCGGTCCTTCCTGAACCCAGTGACTAATTATTTCCTTTTGGGAAAGGGGGAAATTCGCGACCGATTTTATAGAGATTTTTCATGTTTGGTGTAGAAGTGTTCTTGGTTTCTGCGTATATCACCCTCTTTGCTTTGAGGCATCAATATAAGAATAAAATTTATTTTAAAGAAGTTACACACAGTCACAATTAGAAATCAGAAATTTATTATGGAAGCAAAAAACCTTGGATTACTTATGGATGGTCAACTGCGTTTTGAAAATCACATAAGAAACGTAGCCAACAATTGTTTCTATCGCCTTAAGATTCCTTATAATATACGCGATTGTTTTGTGGCGTGTGTTTTGTTGTTATAATATAACGTTATAACGTTATATTTTGGAAAGGGGGAAATTCGCGACCGATTTTATAGAGATTTTTCATGTTTGGTGTAGAAGTGTTCTTGGTTTCTGCGTATATCACCCTCTTTGCTTTGAGGCATCAATATAAGAATAAAATTTATTTTAAAGAAGTTACACACAGTCACAATTAGAAATCAGAAATTTATTATGGAAGCAAAAAACCTTGGATTACTTATGGATGGTCAACTGCGTTTTGAAAATCACATAAGAAACGTAGCCAACAATTGTTTCTATCGCCTTAAGATTCCTTATAATATACGCGATTGTTTTGTGGCGTGTGTTTTGTTGTTATAATAAATGTTTCTTCTTCTTCTTCATTTTATTCTGTTTGTTGACTGTCAATGTACTTATAATTATAATGTTAGCCGCTGCCTTGGGGCCGAATGTAGTGGAGAAAAAGGCAGCAAAAAAAAAACTCCACTTTGACCATCTTTTCTTAAATTACCTTACATCTAATACTTTGATCTGAATGTCCTACCAAAGTGAAGAAGAAGAAGAAGAAAGAAGAAGAAAAAATTATTATAACAACAAAACACACGCCAAAAAACAAAATAAATCCAAAAATTAAACCATAAACAACCAAAATAAATCCAAATTAAAGAATCAGAAGAAAACAGGAGGAAAATAAAGGTCACGGCGTGTCACTGCTGTTATAAATGGCAGCTGACTCAGCATTATGCTGAAGGACAAGCCTTCAGCGCTAATTTTCAGTCAGTGCCAAAAGATACTCCGCGAGCGTCACAGACCGCGGTGTGGTACAGTGATGAAAGAATTTAAAAAACATAATACTTATGTACAGAAAAATAAGGAACATAATACTTATGTACAGAATAGATTAAATACTTATAAATAAATAAATAAATAATAAACTCACGCCCGTTATCCCCGAAGGGGTAGGCAGAGGCACCAGTCTCTAGAACTGGACCCACGTTTTGCCGAGTTTATTAGGTCCCAAACGTGACAAGTGGCAAGCCTGTTAAACTTAAAATAGTTTAATACGAAGAAACAGACAAGACTATTAAGTATAAATTAATTAATAAATATAACAAAAATATATATGGTTAAATGTAATTAAGAAGGAACCAAAATACATAGAAATATACAGAGAAATATTATAGATACATCACTTCACAGTCCCGCTAGGCGATTACAGATTCATGTCTGTAGTTGCGGCGAAGGGTTGGACGGGAAGGGAGGGGTGGTTTCTGAAGCTCCAGCAGATATGCCCTGAGCTTACGCCCAAAGGCACACCTACTAGTCGCTTCACGGAGAGGAGAGAGGAGAGTGCAAGCAATACTTTTCATCATCAACCCATAATGTCCCCACCGAGGGGCACGGGTCTCTTCCCTGAGGAAGGTATAGGCCATACTCCACCATGGGGGCCAAGTCCGGATTGGTCAATACTTGCAACACTTGCAATTAAAGTTATACTAGGCTAAGATTACAAAAACAACGAGTTGACCTCCGTTGCCGAATTAGGTTAGAAACTGCATTTCAGAAAGCAGCGCCTTCCCCACATAAAATAATTATAACATAGAGTTCTAATCTAATCTAATCTATAACAGCAAATGCAACAATACACAACTTTGAATTCTATGGTAGTTAAAGACAAGAAGTTTAAATAAAATAAAGTTTGATTGTTAGTGTTGGTGTTGTCCTCGGGGTGTGTGGAATGTGTATGCGTGTGAGAGAGTGAGTGTGATAGTGTAAGTGTAAGAAAGGCCTCTTACCAGAAAATAATTATAACTTTAGGCTTATATATGTATAACATCTTCGGTGTGATCGTAAGATCGTATGCTCTGGGCTTTGCTACAACTTTTTGAACCCGTCATTCTGACGTCACGACGGCGGCTTTAGACCCGGTTTCATCAAACTCTGTTTGTTAGTGGTAAACGCGGCATTTATAAATCAGCCGTCAAAACTAACAAGGATGTTAAAGCAATGTTAAAATGTCCATGTCCTATGAGCTAAATTTAACAGACCATTAGTAAATCAAGCATTACGTGAATGAAACGCAAACCAGTCATTCAAATTCCTGTCAAACGTTAAACATTTGCGTCTGTGGTTCAACGCTTTTGAGGTTGTGAAAAGATTTTTCTGGTTTGTTTTGTTGTGATTTTGTTAAATTCGTGCGTTTTCTAAATTAAATTACAAGGGATGTCTAAGAAAACACGACAAAGATGTAGTGGAAAATAAAAAAAAAACAGACGCCGTTACGACTTCTATGAAACACGAAGGATGGCTGCAGAAGGCCATGGCCTAGATTCTGTTAATGCATTGTAGTACAATGACAACTGGATGAACGTGGCGATTTAGTTTCATTGCCGCTTCAAGTCTACGCGCAAACTCAAATCAAGCAATGTAGGCGTCAATCGTTTGGAAAAAGACGTCGCGTGACCTGACCGTGGATCTGTCATCGAACTATAATGCACCAACAGAATTAAGGCCCAGGTCAGCGTATTCGTCAAAGTAGTCACGCTGTGTTTTGAAAATCTTAGGACGGCGTATAACGTGCTCCAAATTATCCAAATTTTCTAAAACATCTTCATTTTCAAAAATAATATTGTAGGCAGCGTCCATTTTGACAGTTTTGACGGAACTAAATCGACTGTTAATGTTTTAACGGACCTCCAATGCCAGGATTAGATTTGATGCTTTGTTAAAGAAGTTAACGGACCATTAGAGCGTGGTGGGACACTCGACAGCATTTAACAGTCCGTCAGAAGATGTAACAGACTGTTAGACCAGTAACAGAGCTTGGAGAAACTGGGCCTTAAGATCGTAGTTACAAGTTTGCTATAAACTCGGGAGAGACACCGTAACCAATTCTTGACCACGGTAACTAGTCATAACCAATTCAGAGTCATCTGTTGGGGGAGGTAGCGTCAGTAAAATCGTTGCTAACCCATCGTTATTGCGTTCTCACAGGTTTTGTACTTAAGTAGAAAGCAGTTTGGAATTAACTTCTTGAGTCAGAGGCTAAAGTACAACTATTATCATTAGGCATGTCTTGCGATTCTAGACGTAATGAATGAAAGAAAATTACTAATGCACTAAAATAAATTTGTACAAAGGCGAGCTTTAAAAAACCCGGCCAAGTGCGTGTCTGACTTGCGCAAGAAGGGTTCCTTACCTCAAGTTTTTACCGGTTATCGTTATTAAGACCGAGAAAAAAAATTGGAAAAAAATCAATTTGTTGTGTGGGAGCCCCCCTAAAATATTTGTTGTATTTTAATTTAATTATGTATTTCTAAAGTGAATATACTTATACTTCAATATTCTGTGAATATTTCAAGTTTCTACGTGTGCCGTTATCAATATCAAGCAAAAACAAGTAATAAAAAATCACGTTTGTTGTATGGGAGCCCTTTTAAATATTTATTTGATTATGTTTATGTAGTTCTTATTGTTATAACGACAGCAAAAATAAATCATCTGTGAAAATTTCAACCTTCTAACTATCATCCATGAGAAACAGCCTGGTGACAGACGGACGGACGGACAGCGGAGTCACAGTAATAGGGACCGTTTGACCCTTTGGGTACTGAACCCTAAAAAGAAGAGAGAAGAAGAAGCTAAGAAAAAGTTATTTCAGTGACGATTACTGAGATGCTGTCAGTTTCCCTGCATAGCGTCAGAGATCGTAGACAAGTAGGTAGGTATGTTTGAAATACATAAATCACACTCCTTCATAAATGGGTATAGACAAAGATTATCGATAGAAGATTTCATCGTTCGAAACCATTGAATAAGCATCTAAGAATAGCACAAATTAGTCGAGTGTCCTCTAAAATACGATGACTCCTTCATGTGTTGTTTTAATGCTTTGTATATTTTATTCTTCCTTGTGAGGAGGGCACTCGAGGAAATCCTTGTTTGATATGGAATGAGTCAAGTGAGGAAAAATATGATATTATATCTTTGAAGGAACTGATATAGGCATTTATGTGCAATGGAAATATAAGAGGTATATTGTTGGGAGAATGATGTAGGTTTTCTAGTGTAATAAACTTACATCTTTATCCCAGAAAGCTTGGCAGATGCCAAAATTTGACACAGTACTGTAAAACCTAAACATAAAAATCATTCATGAAGTATCCTTAACATGTAGATTTTTTGGTATAAATTGTTTTTTTCAACACTATGGCCAAAAACCATAAAGAACCAATCACTGGTAGAAAACAACCCATTGAAGAAATTAGAGAACGAATCGGTGTTAGCTGAGCGACCACTTACAGAATACATTTCCTTTTTTAAAGACTATAAAGTATTCTCCATCTTACATTCCAAATTTACATTCCAAAAGTGACTCTGTACTTGAAGCTTGGCGGAGGTTCACGACCACTTGAAAAATGGACTCAAACATGATAGAAGTCCAGGAGGCACAAGAAGACACTGACATGGATATGGTATACTCTCAACCAACGCAGATTGTCAAAATAAGATCAGAAACTGAAAAACGCAGCGTTGGACGCCCACCAGCTCGCTGGATCGACGTATTTGAGACAGATTCTTGCGGTGGCTGGCTGAGGATGGCATGGACAGAAAGAAGTGACGTGCCTGGAGCCAAGCCTATGATCAGCAGTGGCCAAATGTGTCCTAGGGCTCGATTCTGTTAGTGCATTATAGTATGATGACAACTACCCGGTCGGTCACGTGACGTATTTTTTCATACCATTAACGCCTCGAAGGTTTGCTTTATGTGCGCGCGTAGATTTGAAGCGGCAATGAAACTAAATTGCCATGTTCGTGCAGTTGTCATTGTACTACCATTCATTAACAGAATCTAGGTCCTGATCAATGAACTACATGATTTGAGGAGACAAACCTGAAAGTAGAGCGTAGACTACTGTATTTAATTACTTTTGCACGCCTACCAACTCTTTCTTTTACCTCCTGCGGTTGACTGGTAAAAAATGCTTATAGCATTAAGTCATAATGTGCAATAAATGTATTAATAATAATAATGATCTCGCTGTCGTCCTGACATCCGGCCGATTGGACTCCTCAGCCGGAGGGTGTCTGTCTGGCCACTATGGTCAGACGAGACTATTACCTTTTCATTCTACGTAATAATGATTTCTTAAAAACCTTACTACAAATTACCAAACAAATACCCTACTAAAAATACTACTAGTGAATTGCTAAAGCACCCTGAACCAAAGAACAGTGGCGGACCTCTCCACGAATCTCACAACGGCTGTTCCAACATTGAGTCAATGGACTGTACATAGTATTATCTCGTGAAATTTTCTTCAAGAGTTCAAAGACTCCGTATGGAAACGAACTGGCATTAGAATCGCAAAACAAAATAAACAACCGATGGACAGCGTGTTTGAATTTAATTATCTACATACAACGACGACCTCTGTGGCTTAGCAGTTAGCGCATCTGCCTACCTTGCGAGAGGTCCTGGGTTCGAATCCCGGCTGGGGACAAAAAATCCCCAGGTGGTGCATGTTCACATGTTTGTAATTTCGGTGTTTATGGTTCCCACGACACAAGGTATCCTAGTGTGGGACCAGAAGCAATGGATTTGTCTGTACGTAAATGTTTATGTATAAGTAAAAAAAAATTGTTTATTTCAGAAAAAGTAGTACCTACTTTTTTTTTTCTAGCTCTGAAAGCTAAATCTTCCTTATGAGATTATAGTGCTACCAGAGAGGTTGCTCTTATGTAGTAAAGTATTAATATTAATATTTTAAAACTGGAAGCGGGACGCACTACCCTAAGAGCCAGTACGTCGCCCTCCCCTCATACTTATCATTTTGGAAGTATTTATTTAATATTTTTTTAATGCAATGATTTGATTTCATGGATAGTTTTTCCAGTTTTTATACTATCGTTATTGGGAGTTTGTTAAGGATGTGGGGGAGGCTGAAATTCCAGGCTCCGGTCGGTGGCCCCCAGCGGGAACCGAACCGACGACCTCCAGTATGGCAATCAGACTTGGTACCGCTAGACCAATGAGGCGGTAAGAATTGAGATGTACCAGTGTTGCCAGTGGCAGATAGTCAAATATAACACGAGGCAGATCAAAAAGTAACATTTTCTCGAGAAAAGTAACATAACCTTTTTTTATTGTAGAAACCGACACAATACTTTATTATGGCATTGGCAGTTTATTACACAAAAAGTAAAATAAGTTTCTTGTCCTGTTCAAAAAAATCTTAATAAATTGTTGTTCGAATAATCGACTGGCGATGTTGAAAAAGATACAACACACAATTAATTATGTTTGTCTAATATAGGTACCAAGCAATTTAAGAATGTCTTTCAATACTAACTATAACCTGCTTTGTCATCAATGAATATGAAAATACGCCATCATAATATAATGGAGATCAAGTAACACAAAAGTAACATTATTGGGTCGTGCGTGTAACACGGAGGTAACATGAGAGGGCCAAAAGTAACGTAAAATGTTACTTTTATAATATTCTGGCAACGCTGATCGGTACCTACTGAAATTTACAGTTAGCCTCCAGAGCACACATCATCATCATCATCAACCCATTATGTCCCCACCGAGGGGCACGGGTCTCTTCCCTGAGGAAGGTATAGGCCATACTCCACCACGGGGGCCAAGTCCGGATTGGTGGAGGCCAGAGCACACGTTTTCTGACAATTGAATACAACCTTGAGTAAGAGGTGATGGTGTCATACCGGTAAATAATATGTGGTTAAATGTATACCTACTCGATGTAGATGTAAGAAAACCTGCTAAGTAATGACTAATCTAGCATACAGAAGGTTATACAAGGTTTCATATGTACTTTACGGTACTTTTTTCTTTCTATGCTTAGTGATGTGACTTCACCTTAAGTAGGGTTAGGCTGGCTGGAAAAAAAAATCTTTTGAAATATAACCTCCTTTGTACATCGACACTTACCTGTTATTTAAGTTTTTTTTTTGGGTTATTTTGCCACCTATCCTCCTTTTTGGTAAATTACAGAATCACACCTTATTAATTAAAATGTGCTACATTTTCTAATTTAATAAATACCTCGTACGATTTTTATGACATGAATTTTCATTATTTATTCTATTCTTTAAATGAAAGACCAATTACATTAATACCTACTTATATCGAGGTTATTAGAAAGAGAGGGAAGGTCAAAGCGCTATCTTAGTCACCTGCCGCATCTATAAATTGGACGTAGTTTAGCAAAAAGGTTCCAACCCATACAAAGTGAGTTTTGAGTATTTGAGTTTTTAGGTTTATGATGATTTACGTTCTCCTACATGTGGGTTGACTACCATGTGCCATAACTTTGCACATACTCTCCGGATCGCTATGCAAGTCTTTGATTCTTAAAGTATAGTTCATAGTGATCATTTTGGTATATTTAACTCAAAAATGACCTTGTTATGGGTTGGAACCTTTCTGCTAAATTACGTCCAACTTATCTATTTATATAGTGCACGAAAGACGCCCATTTTGGGACTTAAGCCCTTTCACCGTCAGGCCAACCTCACCGGTTCTTTGCCAATCTTGCCCATTGAAATTCAGCCTCCTTCTTAATGTTATCGACCCATCAGATAGGCGGCCTACCCATAGCATACCTTAGACTACTTCTGTGGCGCAGCGGTCAGCATAACTACCTACCATGCGAGAGATCCCGGGTTCGAATCCCGGCTGGGGACAAAAAATCCACAGGACTAGGATGTTTACATTTTTGTGATGATGTTGTTTCTGGTTCCTACGACACAGGGTATCCTAATCTCGGGCCAGAAAGAATGTATGTGCCTGTATGTAAATTTTTGTTTGTTTATGTTTTTAGTTCTTGGCGACCACTCTGTGACCCTCAGCACAATACATTATAAAATTTACCAAATTTTGTAACACAAAACTGAAAACCTAAAACTGCGGAGCAGACCTTCTGCATTCTTTTACTTTTTGCTTTTTGCTATTCATGCATGTATCCCGGGGGAGCAGCCAGGGATCAGCGCTTGTATCACGTAACTTTCCACTCTATTAGGTTAAGCATTTAAAATACTCTAAAGTGTCAAAATAGTATTGTCTGACAGTTCCCACTAGCTTAATTCAGACAACTCCATACAGTGGAGTACTTACTTACGTGGACACACATCGTTCTCTATATCACATTTCATTAGTTTCCGCAAAGAAGTTTGCTATTTTCTTCTTGCCGATGATGATGATGATTCTTTGACCGGGATTGGTCACGGCGAGTGTTACGGCTGGGGAGACCATCGGTCATATGCTTTCACGTGACTGTTGTAGCCTATCTTGGCAATAAAGGTGTGATTGAAACTAGTACAAATAAGTCTTCCGTTTGAGTAGTGTTATTTATTGTCTGGCAGCTGGTGGTCTACACCAGATTCAATCACGTCTGGTGTCAAGAGCAGCTCTTCGTGTGGCCTCAAAATCAAAGATGTTAGTTTCAACTATACTGTGACTGTGCTACTATACTGTGCCACACGGGTCGGTCTTCTTCTGGTCTGTAGATTAATAATTATTAATTATTATGTGCAGATCACTGAAACAAGCAAGACGAAGGGCCGATTGATGAATTGAAAATTTTCACTAAGTAAATACTTAACTGTAGTGCAGCTCCTGTCTCGTCAAGTTTCTCAGAAAAGAGCGTGACAGAACGTTACTTAAGTATTTACTTATGGTACGGCCACACTATCGCGATAACGCGAAGATTTGCGTTGTCGCGACATGTCGGGCCAAAAAATTCGTCCTATCGCGAATTATCATCGCGAATACAAACACCCTTCGCGCTGCTGTCGGTAAAATACCGCACATCAAAGGGCAAAATGAATTTAGCAACGTTCTAGATTGTCGCGACGTAGCGACAACGCGAATACGAATCTTCGCCTTCAAGTGTGGCCGCAGCATTAGAGCCGATTTATGAATTGAGAATTTCGCTAAGTAAATACTTAAGTAACGTTTTGTCACGCTCTTGTGTGAGAAATTTGATGGGATAGCACTACGGATAAGTGGTTACCTAGCAAAATTCTCAATTCAGATACTGGCCCAATAGCTTAGGCTTTTAGAGAACAAAGTACTACACACGCACCAAAGAGTCAGTACAGAGAGAAAGAGATCCGGAAACACATGAAGCCAACAAAAAGCGCTCAAAAGAATACTTGTGTTGCCAGAAACAGCTAGAGTTTCCCCAATTTGGTCTAATTCAGTTACCGGCCCTCGATCTGCATCTCACAATATATGTATTTAGTTAGTAAATTTTGGCATACAAATTATACTATTACGACACGATTAGCTGAAAGAAAATGCTGTGTTCAAAATTATCGTAGGGCAATAAATATTTTTAAAGCAAACTCTATTTGGAAAGGGGTAAATGGAAAGTTCTGGTAAGTATGTCGTCCGAATGACGCTGCAGTTTCACATGCCTCCGTCGCGCAAAAATACGCGCCACGGCCGCTGGACCCTAAACCAGTTTCGGCCAGATCTGCCGGTTCCGAGAAGGCCGCCATTTTGAATTTTCGGAGCTCCACCAATCCCTCGCAAAAAAACACGCTGCTCCCAACCGCCATCACGACCTCAACCGTCATATTCTATCTCTAGCCGATGCTGACAAAAAAGCCTCCATAACATATGATTCTATTTCGTCTAAAAGAATGTCGGAACTGTCTCTCGATTTTGAACGCGCGGTCGTTGGCGGTGACTGAAGGTAGTTGGCACAGAACGTCGGCTTGATCGTAGCTCCTCATAGCACTGATGCATTTTTAATGAAACGGTCAAGCGCGAGGCGGACTCGCTCACCGAGGCACCACCACAGAAAATAAAATTATATACAAGCTAAAGAACTATTACTAGATTACGAAAAAAATCTTACGATTAAACGGTATTAGAACGGCTTAAAGATGGCGCTAGTAGTGTTTATAAGCGCTGAAGTATTAATAGGAAAAATATATTTCTGTCAATCGTAAAATTTAAATATAATTCTAAATTTCTATACTCCGAATTTTCTCCTCCTGCGATATCCCTTCTTTTTGTTTGTTATCGATCTGTTATGGGAGACTATGGAAAAGCCTTTTTAAAAAAAAGGTTTTTATTTAACACATAAATAGAAATGGAAATAAGACATGGAATTTGTAAGGAAACAGAGTCGTGTCACCGCGACGGGTGTTGAAATGGAACTAACTTGACTCGAGCGTCTCGCAGGACCTCGAGCCTAGGGTGCTGACTTGGCATCCTTGGTCAGCATGTCCTCATACTATGTGAGGGTGTAACAACCCCCCGCGTAAGATGGAAATTCGGGGTGGAATAGCGAATTTCCAGGTTAAACTACTTCTGCCCTAAGTCTTGGGGTAGAAATAGGGGAATCTTTGATTTCTAGAGGCATACTATTATCATTAATATTCTCGAGGGGGGTCGTTTTTCCAAAAGTTACATTAAGTTTGGATTTTGATTTGGAAATTATCTTAAACACCTTAAAACTAACAAAACACATAATAATAACAATCACAAAAGTAGAAAACGTTAAAAAGTGAGCTTCATATCTCACAAAGAGAGGTTTACTCTCTATAATCTTATCGAGATTTGGAATCAGTTTCGCATTTGGGTTATTTGAGGTTAAATCATTAAGATCAATGTTCTCCAAAACAGGAGGGGAAATGCTTTTTAAGCTGATTGCCTTAGGATCTAACTTACAACAAGAATCGTTAACAATACTAAAGTCTAAGCTAGGTCTAGGAACACTTATATCTATGAAATTGTCTGTTGCGATCAGCCTTGTACTCTTTGTGTACACTGTACATTGTTTAGGCACTTTGAGTATACCTGCACCGAATAACACTTGTTCACGAATGTTTGAAGTACCACAGTCAATAGATATTTTGCTGGAACGTGATTGCACGTAGATCCATTGATTGTTCACGAGTGGTTCCCAAATATCTAAGTCACCGAAAATCGTTTTGGTTTCACACTGAACGGGAAGAGCACTAATCGTTTTTAATAATAGTTCACTTTCACACGTAGGTTTGTTGTTTGTTAACGAGACTATAGGTACTTCGCATATGTAGAGCTCAGGGCCGGCCGTCTTACACTTATCTAGACCATCTAATGCACAATAACTAATCTTATCTTTAGAAATAGCGGTATAGGAACTAGACGGTAATATTAGACTAAACACATTGGAATTCTCCTTTTCGTGTGGAATAGGCAAAGCTAAATTGTGGTACAGGTTAAATTCTTCCTTAGTCACCAATGGAATTTGTAATGCAAATACAAGCTTATTTTGGAAATAATAACATGCTACATTGCAGATGTTAAGAATCAAATGGATACTTTCTAGATTTAATGGCATGGGAATTTGGACATCATTTGGTAGGTACCTTGCGTTATCAACAAGTTCTCGGTATAACTGGGCTGGTGTGAGTATAAACGGATGTAGAATATTTTGGCTACTGAGAACAATGGCGTTTGTTAAGTCTTCTAATTGAAACGACAAAGTTAGCATTGAGCTTTCGAGGTTGCTAAATATTGAATTTAACTTTGAATTTGATAGTAGAACATTAGATATCTGAGTTACATTGTTGGTGTAATTGATCAAATTTTCTTTCATGAGCTGAGCGAGTTTTCTACTATCGTTTTGTATACTGTCAATGGCGGATTCATATCTGAGGGCGTCATCCTCGTCGAGAGT
The DNA here is from genome assembly GCA_947310845.1 of Yponomeuta plumbellus. Lineage (NCBI taxonomy): Eukaryota > Metazoa > Arthropoda > Insecta > Lepidoptera > Yponomeutidae > Yponomeuta > Yponomeuta plumbellus. The sequence continues at coordinate 23,111,541 of OX371193.1, read as the reverse complement.
GCCGAAAACGTGCTTGAATGCGGTGGCCACTGCACCAAACCAGGCAGTGCGTTTGTTTCGATAGGAAACTAAATGGGAAATGGAATTGTACTCTTCTTTGAGTTCGTTATAGCGGACTGTTAGAGGAGATAGAATATATTCACATTGATCCTTTTCAGAGTGTTCGCACATAAATCTTACTGTCCCAAGGATCTCGTTGAGGTTGCTTAAATGAGGGCTTATATAGGATATGTCTACATAGCTAATTACATCTAATTTTCCTGATTTTACTCTAAGTTTTCCGAGTATATCAAAGAATATTCCGGAACCGGAGGAGAGCGGCTGGACAAGATCCGGATACGCGTTTAATGCGCCACTGGAAATAGAACGAACTTTATTATAACTTATTTATTTAAAACCTAACCTATCCCTAATAATAACAACCTAGTCTAAGTCGGCGTGACGTCTGCAGGTTTGATTTGGTCGAAGTGGTGCGTCACATGTCGTCTGTTAATAAGAAGCGTGACTGTGTGGTTGTTGTTCACCTTTATAATGCGATAAGGCCCTTTCCACACGGGTGATAGAGCTTTTCTGAGCCTAAGGTGATTTTTGAGGTAGACATAGTCCCCGGCTCTGTATTGTGGGGGTGCTCTAGCATGGGAGTCATAATAGGCTTTAGAGGATTCTTTGGATTGAAGAATGTTTTCTAGAGCCTTTTGTCTAGAATAACGGAATTTATGCTGCAGCATTTTAATGTAATCGGGGTAAGTAGTGCCAGGGGCGCTGTCATATAAAGAGTTCGGAAGGAAAGGTTTACGGCCGAATACAAGTTCATACGGTGTGAACTTGGTAGTTGAATGGACCGTTGTATTATAGGTCAGCATAGCTGTGTATACGTAGGTGGGCCAGTTATCTTGATTGTTGTTAATGAAAGATTTTAAGTACTCTTTTAGAGTAGAGTGGCTGCGCTCTAGTGCGCCTTGAGTTTGGGGATGGTAAGGAGATGACCATAATTGTCGAATCTTGAAAAAATTACACGTGACCTTAAAAAGGTCTGCGGTGAAATTGGTACCTTGATCGGTAAGGATGGATTTGGGAATTCCGAATAGTGAAATAAAATGGATGAGACAGTCGCTAGTCTCTTCGGCAGTAGTACTGCGAATTGGATAAGCCACGGAGTATTTTGTCAAGTCATCCTGTAGAGTGAGGATGTACTTGAGTTTGGCAGGGCCGGATTCAGGAAGGGGCCCTACTATGTCAAGGGCGACACGTTGGAAGGCTTCGGTAGAAGTGGAAGTAATTTCCATAGGGGCTTTATTTATTCTTCTAAGGGCTTTATTTTCTTGGCATGCTTTGCACTTCTTGACGTAGGTTTCGATGTCACTTCGCATCCCTTTCCAATAAAATTGTTCTTGGATTCTGCTATACATGCGAGTTGAACCGAGATGACCGGCAATGGGGATATCGTGATTTTCTTTAAGGATTTTTGTTCTTTCGCTAAGTGACGGATAAATAATTTTGTTTAGGTATACGTGGACTGCGATTCCCGTGTTATGGAAAAGGTAAGTGAGCATATTATAGATTTTTGTATATGAATGTTTTTCGAACGGGTTTCTGAAATCAGATATGGATATGTCTGTTGGTTTTTCGGGTCCTTGTAGAATAGCATTTCTTGTTTGTTTCAGGGTTTTGTAGACATCTTGGTAGGGGGACTCGTCGAAATGGTTGACTTTTGTGAACATTAGATATATAATTTTATTACCGAAATTAATTTTTTTGAATGTATTTAATTCTCTTTCGGAATTTAGAATTTCATTTTTATTTTCAGTATTTAGGACGACTTCGGTAATGTAGGGGTTTGATTCGTCAAGATCAAGGGAGGTCGGAATGAGAATAATTTTGTGGGGTGATTTTAAGAGATTTTCGTTATGTTCCCTTTGAACAGCGTTAGAGCTAGTATTAGGATTTGAAGTGAATCTGAGGAATTCGGAATAATTATCGTCATTTAGTTCGGCCTCAGCGAGTATAGGCGAGGAAGCGTTACGTTCCTCATTTGGGGAATTTGAATCTAATGGACCCAGTTCTAGGAGTTCTGCTCCGGGAGATGGAATAAAGTCTTGAATCGAGGTAGGGTTTGGTGAAGGTAGAATGATATCCGGTCTTGAACTGGGACCAGGAATGGGATCAGAGAAATCTTGAATTACAGCAGGCTGAAGGTTTGGAGCAGGATCAGTGACATTTGGGGACTCGGGGATTTCGAAATCAAGATTTAGGTCTGCTTCGGCAGGGTTCAAGTCTAGATCAGCCAGTTGGAGAAGGTCTTCGTCAAGTATAGGAGACTCTACAGTGTTGGGATTTTTAATTGGTATAGAGATAGGATTGTTGCCTATGAGTTTGTCACTGATTGGATTGACCGGAAATCGTGACAGGGCATCTGCATTACAATTAGTCTTGGGGGCATCTGCTGGATTAATAGGAATTTGGTGAAACCCAGAGGCAAGGTCTAACGTGGTAAAATATTGGCTTTTACCCAACTGATCTAGGATTTCATTAACGTTGGGAATGGGATAGACTTCTCCTATGGTAACATCATTTAGTTTGCGGTAGTCTATTACTACCCGCCATTTCCTTTGGCCTGAGGCATCAAGTTTCTTGGGCACAATCCAAATTGGGGATGACCACGGCGATACGGAGGGAGTGATTATATCCTGTTCGAGCATCTTGTCGATTTGGTTCTCTACTTCTTTTTTATGGCATTCAGGGAATCGATACGTTTTTGTATGAATGGGAGTGGAATTCGTTGTTTCTATATTATGCTCTATAGCTGTTGTGAATGTTAACTTGTCGCCAGGCAAGTGGAATATGTCTGAGTATTTAGAGCATACGTCGAGTAAGGCATCGGACTCTTCTGTATTCAAATGAGCCATGCGGAGTTGTTCAAGTACTTTCTCAGTACGGGGTCCTACATTATAGGCGGATTCAGAGGAACGAGACATGATTGGGTGTACTTCTAAGGGTTGGAGACGTAATTTGAGATTTGAATGGATTGTTGCCACTTGGTCTGAGGTATTAACAATTGTTATATTAATGCGTTTATTTTCTTTGACTTTGACGATGCAGTTTGCGACAAGTAACGACTCGGAGATATGCTGATCTAGAATTGTGCCCTCTGTGATATCTGGGTTGACTACAGTACATTCGATGACTGCCTCTGTACGAGGCGGGATGGTGTAGACGGGTTCGGAGAAATTAAGGTTTATGGATTTGCTACCTATATGTAGAAGACCTTGATAGTAGTCAATCTGGCAAGCGAATCTATTTAGAAAATCATTGCCGATAATGCCATCGTGGTGAAGATTAATTTTTTCAATGACATGGAACTCATGCAAAAAGGGATTTTTGGATTTCTGGAGAATTTGCATTATGAAACTACCTAGAGTGGGTGTTACTTCGTCGTTTGGGTCAATACCCTTAAGTGTGATAATATTATCACTTAGGTTTGGGACTTTGCGCATAGAACTCAGTTTTAGTAAACTGACAGATGAACCAGTGTCAACTAAGAGTGATAGTGGCCTATCGGAAACAGAGGTTTGAACCATGATATGAGGTAAACAGCGCTTTTCGGAATTGTTATTTATTTTAAAAATCCTTAAGCCACTTCCTGGTTTCGGGCAAGAATCAGTTTTTGGGTTTTGGAACATTGGGTCAGATGGTTTAGAAGAGGTAGAAGTGGATACAGAGGTTTTAGTGGACTTAGAAGATGCGGCGTGCTTGGTAGGGCCAGTAAATTCGGAGGGCTTAGCAAATCTTGCAGATACAGAGGATATTGAAGTTATATTATTTTCTTTAGATATAGAAGGTTTTGAAGGCGCTACTCTCGGGCACTTAGATTCAGAGGATTTAGAGGCTGTTATGTCAGCGGATACGGAGGTTGCTGGTTTTTCAGCAGATACAGAGGATACAGAGACTTTTTCTTTCAACGCTGCTGCAGAGTGTTTATATGCGATAGATGCGTAAGACTCTGGGAATGCTGAGGATACAGAGGATTCAGAGATTTGATTATTATTGTTTTTGGATATTGAAGATTTGGGAAATACGAGTGTACTTCTCGAAGCCGCTACTGAGCGGTTTTGATTTGGAAGATTCAGAGGATTCGGAGAATTGTCTATCCTTTGGGGCTGGGTACCCTGCGGCGTAGACTTGATAAAACGTTTCGTTGGATACAGAGGATACAGAGAACAATCTTTCATAGATTGCTGTTGACCTTTAGTCGGATTCAGAGGATGCAGAGAATAGTCTGTCCTGTGGGGCTGGTTACCCTGTGGCGTAGACTTGTGGAAACGTTTCGTTTGATACAGAGGATACAGAGAACAATCTTTCATAGATTGCTGTTGACTTTTAGTCGGATTCAGAGGATGCAGAGAATAGTCTGTCCTGTGGGGCTGGTTACCCTGTGGCGTAGACTTGTGGAAACGTTTTGTTTGATACAGAGATATATTAGTACCGACTTTAGGGGGTAAATTTCCCGTGCGATACCGGACGGGAAATTTTACTCGTTTAAAGTGGTGTCAACTTCATCAACGCCTTCATCCTGTGGTTCTAAAAACGACACCACATTGTGGATGGGTTGATTGTGACGGTCTTGGTTTGAGGAATTGCCGAAACGTTTATTGTTATATTCACGCTTTCGGCAGTTCTCTATGGTATGACCCTCATATTTACAATAACGGCAGATACGCCGCGGGGTATTGTTGGGTCTGTCGTTATTAATTACGTTAGTTCTAGGCGTGTTCTGGAACTGGAATGGCCTTACAGGGCGATTTTGAAATTGAGGTCTGGGTGAATTGGTTTGGAATTGAACAGCTGGACATGCAGGGCGATTTTGGTTAGTATTACCGCTTTGTGAAGGATAATTCTTCTTCATCATGTAAGAGTTTATTTTCTCTTCGGACACGGCGAAGTTTATTGCTTCGTTTAACGTTTTCGGGGATCGAACCCGGACGTTATTGGACAGTTTCGGATGGAGCCCTAAGATAAATGTGTTTAATGCTACGTCCTGCATTGCGGCGAGCCTTCCGCTCATATCACCCTTTTTGGTGCATGAAAGTTGTACCTCAGTTAATAATTGGGCTAGGCACGTCTCGACTTTAAGAGCGAACTGGGAGACACTCTCACCAATTAATTGTTTGCATTCATTCAAGTCGGTTAATAGATGAGTATATGTTTTCCTTTCGCCAAATTGCGAAATTAAGAATTCTTTAAGTTGGGCCCAGTCCGCGAACTCCTTGATACTGCAGGCAGTCTCTGCTTTGCCTTGCAGTTGGCTGACAATAAATTGAAACAATATCCTTTTTTGATAATCGGATGCCAGGGCAAATGCATTTGTGCAATTATTTATAAAGGGTTGTAGTGAGTCCCTGGAGCCATCAAAAGGCTTTACAAATTTTAGAAGCACACTTAAATCTACTTCTCTTACTTCTAACGTATACGTCATATTGTCTATTTGGGTACTGGGGCCGGCCCTGGATCTCGTATCACTTTTAGCGTCGGCCTTATCGGTCGCCATTGTTTATAGTTAGCATGAATGTTTATATTAGAGATGTTTGAAACACTCACAGTACTGCTACGATTGATAGCACTAGCGGGAACATGGAAACCGGCATGGCAGCTTGCAACTGCATAAGCTGCTATATATACTGGAACAGTCAGGCAGGCGCAACCTTTGCGCCCTCAGGATGACGTCGTAATTGAAGAGTTGGAGAGTGTATCCGTACCAGGACGGACAGATTTAGCACTTTTCAGAATTTGCACTGCACTGTGATCCTCGGAGCGTATTCGGGTTTAGTTCTTAGGGATTTTCGTATCCCACCGCTGCCACCATTTGTTATGGGAGACTATGGAAAAGCCTTTTTAAAAAAAAGGTTTTTATTTAACACATAAATAGAAATGGAAATAAGACATGGAATTTGTAAGGAAACAGAGTCGTGTCACCGCGACGGGTGTTGAAATGGAACTAACTTGACTCGAGCGTCTCGCAGGACCTCGAGCCTAGGGTGCTGACTTGGCATCCTTGGTCAGCATGTCCTCATACTATGTGAGGGTGTAACAGATCGATATTTTTAATTTTGTTCGTTAAAATTATAGTCTATGTCACCCATAAAAAATCGCAGGGTTGTTAAAAAATCACTTTTCTCCTTCAACTTCAGGTTTGTGAACTAGAACTATGAAATTTGGCAAGTAATATCGTCTTTTACTACACACAGAGAAAAATCTAAAAACTGAATATTTGTTTCATCATAAAATAATAATAATTTCAAAACGCCCGACTCGCTCTTGTCCGGTTTTTAATGGGTTAAAGTTAACTAATGATGTTCATCTAATTAGCGTGATAGCTCTGTGAATCAGATCGCAACCTAGTCAGACTATTCCAACGATCAGCTAAGTGTATCCGGAATAAAATTAGTAATGATGTTACCATCGTGCAGTCATAAAATATAAATTTTATGTCAGGTGTTGATGTCATGCTGTGATTTTTGAGTACTGAACTATGTCATTTGTCATTGTATCTCTTAGTGCTAATAATCGAAAATTGTGACTTTCTGAAGTGCTTGAGTCTAGTCTGGCCCTTTTGAATAATACTGGCTATTTTGCGCGATGACGTTGATCTGAATAGATTACATTATAATTCTATCATTTGACCACAACATATTGAGATGTGGATTTTACGATAAAAGGCATACCAATAAATCATTTATATAGTTATACATACATCAACATCATCATCATCATCATCAGCCCACCACTGCCCACTGCTGGGTATAGGCCTTTTCCCCCAAATGCCATTTCACACGGTCTCTAGCCATTCGCATAGTTACATAGATGAGCGGTATTTTATATTGGTACTTCACCTAGCTTCTAACAACCTCTAACCCTACTTTTATAATTTATTACAACATTCAACGATGATACCATTTTTAGCATTCCTTAAGTCTAGACTGGGCTCGGTCACTTAATTTTGTAATGAAAATTGATTTAGGCTTCTAGTCACGTAAACCTCCGTTCCGTAGAGTAAAGGGAATTTGATTACACCCAGTTTTGTCTTCTATTGTTCTTACTGCTCCAAGAGAACCCATCCTTCTCAGGCTTCCACATCTAGGGCGGCATGACGTCAGCGGCGCGCCGCGCGGCCAATGGCGCGGGCGCGCGCGGCCGGGCGGCGCGGGCGCATTGCCAGTCGCCGCCACGCCAGGGCTGCGCGAGGGGCGCGCCCGCACGCCGCGCGTGCGCAGTGCAGTGCCAAGGAACGACACCCTGGGCCTTTCCCAGAGCAAGAACCAATAACCAATTTTTGACGTCGCAACTTGACGCGTCTACAGTGCAACGCCCGTCAAAAATTGATTCTTGATCCTCTCTGTGGCGAAGGCTCCGGACGGGAGAAAGCTGGTGACAGTGCAGGTGAGACTTTTCTTTGCATTTCCTGCTAAAATCGCGGGCTAGGACGGGTGATGGAAAAGTTAGTCTGTCTAATCTTTTAGAGCGGAGTGAACGCGCGGTGTTTTGCGTCGCAGAATAATTCAGTGTAGGAAACACTTTAAGCGGAAAACTCTTTTTCTGAATCAAAGCGTTCAACTAGATTTTCCTACCTTAAAAAACGCAAACCAGCTTGAAATCAGCTTTTGTCCTTGAAGCGCATCCCTCTAGTAGCAACCTGTTTTTTTTTGTCTTTTCTTCTTCAATTTTCGGCGTTTTCCCCCTTCGGCTGGTCGGACAGGTTGCGAGGCAGTGGGTGGGTAAGATAGGTGCGTATCCGGGTTCGATTCGCCCACGCGGGGCCTTGACCGCAGCGAGTTCGAACGCGGAGGCCACAAAATTCCTAAGGCCGAGGTGTATTTACCCCTCATTACAAAGACAACCTTAGGCGGTTTTCTGTTGAAATTATTATAGAGCCTACGTGGCAGTATTTTTACTTGGTTTAAAAAAGTTTTAATGTTTCATTTATAAGGCCCTAGAGATATCGGCTTTACCGTTGTTAGAATTTGAGAGTGTAAATGATAATAGGCTTCAGACGCTATTATTAAAAATGAGTTTGTACACTTTAAAGACTACCTAGACAACATTGTATTTCGTTACACATTTGCTTATTATTTAATTTTTAACCACTACAAAAACCTTAAGTTAAATATTTTTTTCTTATTTTAATTGTATAATTAATGACCCACTAAAGGAATCACATTAAAATAGGCTAAAAAGTCTACAAGAGTACATAAAACGTGTAACATTTATATAATTTTTCACTAGTTGCTCATCTTTGAGTTCGTTGACAACTCCCACCATAGAATGTAATCCAAAAAAGCCACAGGTAGGGAAGAAATGTAAGTAATTTACCTCCACGCGGGGCGAAGAAGTTTGGAGCGTGACGCGTTGATGTCTTCGTCAAGGGAGATGACTAGGGAGACGTGACGCGTGAAGCGATTGTGGTTCTTAAATTATCATGAAACTGGAGTTTAATATAGTTTGCATTCACGTTAATTTTCATGTTAAAATTTTATTCGAATAAGTAGATGCAGTTGTGTGTTGCCGGGTAATTAGTACGTGTACTTTCACGTAAATCGTGTTTTAATAAACTTATTAGAATTAAATTATTTTTGGGTCAGCGACAATTTACTACTTAAAGGTTTAGGCTGACTTGCGCCTTAAGATTAGCTACATACTTAAGTAGATGCGGGCCGCTGCGCCCGCAGTTGAGTTTGCGACGGCGACGTGGGAAAATAAAATATTGTAAAAACGAAAAAATAAATGAAACGGACACAAAAATAGGTATTCACTGGATGACTGTATTTTAAGAACTCTGACAGCAAAACATGAAAAACTGAAAAACATAAATTAACTTGAAGTTAAAGAAAAATATAAAAATAAAAAGAAATAAGTTCCTCTGTAAAGATCCGCTACATAGCCTATCAAATTAAATTGCGTGAAAAGAAGTTTTGCTAAATGATAGTTGCACTACTTTTAAGAAAGTGGTGTAACTTGGTACATTATTATTAACTTTATTCCGATTATAAGTGTAATCCGAATAATAATTTAGCTTTGTGAATTAGAGCAAAACCTGGTGGGACTCCTCCGACAAAAAGTCAAGTAAGTGTATCCGGAAAAAGTAAATAACCAAAGAATATATCAGCATGCTATACCAATATCACGTAATGATAATTTATCACTTACCATCTTCAGCTTTTCACTTCAATAAATAAAACTTTTATGTCCTTAGTCAAAGACTTTTGGTACTAATGTGATCTAATTCTGAAATATCACGTTGAGCAAAAACTATGAAAAATCCGTAAATTTCCAGTAGATTGGCCGCATGAAGATTGATTGGCTAGGGCTCGCTAGACCGCGCCCTTTGAAGCTCCGGCCTTCGACAAAGAGCCGACATCAAAAGGCAACGTGATGTAGTACAATCACCATAAAAAGTTTTATAAAGTTTTTTTTTGTGAATATTTATTTATTAATACATGGAAAACCAACAGCTTAGGCCACAGGCTACATAATAACTTCGAAATAACTACCTACTTTAGACTAATTACAGATTTTTACTTTTAAACCACAGATTTAATTCGACGCTAATTTAAGGTTTCACCTTCTAATAATAGAATATTCTATTCTATTCTATTCTATTCTACCTTGATGGTATTACTACCTAACGTCCGATGATCACAATTACTTGTTCTGACCTCCAACTAGGATACTCTGTGCTATGGTAACTGGCAAAGACTACACAAGTTATAAAAAAGAATAAAGGATAATATCAAGAGAAACGACAGGCATACCTACATACTAATTAACTCAATACTTCTTCGAAGAATGTTCGAGAGAAGCGCTTTACCCTAACTATTAACATTAATAGTTGGTTAATGAGTAGTGTTTTCGCCTACTAATCCCCGAAGTTGAGCCAACCATGGTAAACTTACGACATCGTCAACGTTTGAGCCTAAAATAATATTATTACATTCAAAGTTGCCCATTTGTTGGCTGGACCACTTGAAAAACGAGGTGCCAAATATAACCGTTGGACACCCGAGTCAATGCTTCTTGGGGGATTAAGAATACATTTTTTTTAGTCAGGTAACAAAACCTTCCTACCTGGTTGTACCACAGATAAGTAGTACATGGCCACTTCAGCGAAGTACCGGCTTTGATTGGTCCGAGGAATAGGAACACGGAGGGAAGTCCAAGGGAACCGAATAGACAGGACTTTTTGTTAAGCGGAGTTCTGAGAATCTCTTCTGTTAAAGTGGTAGGTGGTCTGGTGCTTTTGTCTCGTTTAAGAGTACTTGGTGTCGAGATAAATAGTGTTTTGTACAAATATGAGTTCTCGGTATGTGAATGGAAAAGCGCTTCTTTCGAGTTTAACCAGAGATTGATAGGGCATATTATTATATTTTGGCCTCCAATAATTATTTTGTAAAATTGACGAGGCCCGATAGTTATGGATGTGACTTGAATCTGCGGCAGATCGCGTTACAGGGTGATTGTGTTTATGTTTAGTCAAAGGTAAAGGTATAAGGTTTGTGCAAAGAGCACACATTTTACTGTGGCTCAATTATTGGTCATCGCACCGAGATAGATTCCGTCTATTTTTGAGCTTTTTAAGAAACTATACCATGTGCATCGCCGCAAACTCGAAACGGAAGTAATTTTAATTGTGTTGTCTAATAATATATAAAAATATATATCTATAACATAAAAATGAATCGCTGAATGTGTTGCTAAGCGCAAATCTGTAGGACAACTGAACCGATTTCGTTATGTTCTTTTTTTAGAATATTCCTTGAAGCGTGAGGATGGTTCTTACGGAGATAAAAATTTAAAAAATTGCGTAAAAAATGGGGAAGGCTTTAATGGTGAGAACATATGAAAAAAAATGAAAACTTTGGCGGTACGAAGTTTGCCGGGACAGCTAGTTTTTTTTACTGATTTTTTACTTATTTATTTGTTTCTACACCTAGGTCGACCCAGGTAAATAGTATATTTAATAATCGAGTAGTTAATAATTTCATCATTATTTAGGTTATTTGGTAGATATTGCTAAGTAGCATTAAGCTCGCCTATGAGCAAAACTTAACACGAGGTTTATGCAATAAATAATTCTTATAATAATAACATATTGGCGATAGTGTAGATAGTGTACGGTCAGTCACACACACCATTGAATTGGTCACCCCCCCCCGTACTGTGTTTTTCATACCTTGTGCCAACTCAAAATGTACCTAATTCGATTATTTTCAACAAAACTTGACTCACATTTTCTCACTAACATAATACTTAGTACAGCCTCCAACTTATACCGCCAGCCCCAAGTTGAACGGTCGCCTGCGGTTTAACTAACGGAACAAAGTTAATAACACCAAGTTTCCATTTATGTCCACTTAATGCTTCGTAAGTGGGTCAGATTTTATATAAATTGTTGTTAATTGCTCGCACACATACGCTGAGATAGGTGAACGTCTGTCGAGCGATGTACCTTTGGTCTGACGTCGCCGTAGGCCACTAACTGTAGTTTAGTTAACGAAAGCTTGTTTAGCCAAGCCTGTATTATGGCCGGGATACACGAGGCTAGTTTTTCAAGCTAGGATAGCAAGCTAGTGTCAGTAAGCTAGCAAGCCAGTACTTCTGGCTTCGTGTAGACAAAATTAGCTTATTTCCATGTTCCAACTAGCATGTTCCAAGCCAGGTCAGCAAGCCAGGACCGTACTAGCTTGCTATCCTAGCTTGAAAAACTAGCCTCGTGTATCCCGGCCGTGTATTATGTCGTGGATTATATCTAGCCAACTGACTGTCTTTTCAAGCTGCACCTCTGATGAAATGGTTTCGTAGCCTATAATTTTAGTAAATACTAAATGCAGTTTATCTATTGTGGTAGAACGCAACCATAGGTATGCATTCGGTGACACTTGTAACTTGATTATCGCACCTATAGTGCACGGAATAAGTACGAGTATTGAGCAAAAATGACAACTCTGGTGTCTCTGCATTGATCATGTAAGCCGTATCGTAACACTCCTTGTATACACTGAGACTCTCTCGAGACTTCCCGTAATAAATAAGGAATTTCTGCTAATAAACTATGTAAGAATCTGTTAAAAAAAACAACCAATAAGGATTAACTATTTTTAAAACTTAATTTTCTGCGTATCCGCACTAAATAAATATATTTGCCATGCACAGTCGACAGCACATTATCCTATATACCCATGCGCTCTACTCCGTTGCATTACGGGCGACTTTGCAACTAAAATGTGAAGATTGACCTGCTGTCGACTGTACCCATTAGTATCAGAAATAATACTAATGGGTACGGTCGGTAGCTTTATGATCTCGAAAAGAACAAATAAAAACCAGTTGTCATTTTTGAACTAAACGTAAAGTAAACGTAAACATATGTTTATTCGGACCAAAAATTTAATAATCAATACTCAATACTTTATTGCATTCCACAAGTTTTGTTGTTGTTACAAGTGTAACACATTTTAACTTAACAGTAAAGTTATTTGGTGAGATCTTTGTGGACCCTGTAGGGCACGCAACATTTTAAAGTGTTATTTGAAATATGCATTACATTAACTTACAATTGGAAAATATTGAATTAATAATCATGCCATTTTAGTTAATTCTATTTAAAAAGTTATATTTATACAATTATTTATCTTATTTCATCTATACTATCCTTAAAATATTCTTCTATGGTATAATAACATTTTGAAATTAGTATTTTCTTTAAATCTAATTTACAACCTTTGTCATAGTGAGCTGATTGGTCCACCAATAATTCTACAGGTTGAATCGACCAGCGCGTAGATCTAGGCAAAAAGTTCCTTTTTAGCCCATGCACAGCAGTTTTTAAACACATACATACATATTCTATACATGTGTAGGTTTCTATGGCTTAATTATTATGACTCCTTCGATTACTATGAATGGAATTGTATAGTATTTATGCGCCGGAGCAGGATATTACTGCAGACGCCTAGTACTGTAACAGCGGTACTCAAACCACAGCGGTTGGCCCAGTACCTCCTCAGTGGTTAAGGAAAGCATTTTGATCCTTTTCTTTCTTCGTTTTTTTTTTGCGTCTGCATTACAGTTTGTTCTGAGGTCTGTATTGAGTTTGTGGCGAAAATAATGACACAATGTAATTTTCTTTTATTGAATTTGTGTGGTCGAAAACTTTATCCAAATATTTTGTGTAAGTTCTTGTTCCTTGCAAATATGTTTTGTCATGAGTAAGTTAGTAGTTTATACTTCAGTAGCTAGTTGGGTTTCTCACCTACATGTTTTATAGGATGTTTGATGGGCTATTTTTTCGGATTTTTTTTCTTTTATAAATAGTTGTATGTATAGTACAACACATTTATAGTGTGGCTTTTGTAAAAATGTGGTTAACCAGAGCCCAAGTCATATTTGTAGGAGAAGTCGGTTGTTACTTCTTGCTAAATGTTTGCGTCAGTACCATAAAAAAATTGGCAGATTTTTTATATCAATATTTTGCGTAGACCGCCACCGCGAACGCGTCCGCTTTGGTATGTTTTATCCTTTAGTCCTATTCTATATGACGAAGTTCATTCATGCCATTACGTAGGTATATTCGTAGTTATTTTTTTAATTAACTGTACTATAATATCAAAATTTGAGACCAAGACATGTGATTGCATTATGTGTGTGGTAATTGGCTAGCACTAGGAATTTTCGGGATATAAAAGACCATTCCGAAGCCCCTATAATATGAAGACTACGAATAAAAAACGATCAAATTGTAGTTATTCCACCAACCCCGACAGCGACCTCGGACAATGGCGCCAAAAAAACTTCAGACGCCCCAGTGCCTAGCACGTAGATATGAATTAAGAATTCCCTCGCATTTCCATAGGCACTGAGCGTGAATACGTATGGGCTGATATCACCGTCGTGTGAATCTACCCGGTCGACCGTGGAGCCACGAAGCGATTCTACAGAGTACAGTGACCACGCTACCACGCTATGGACGCGGCAAGGCCTAAGATTTTTATTAGGTAAATTTACTTAAAAGCAATTTTACAGTTGTACTGTGCAAATAAATTTTGCAAATCGTCATCATCATCAACCCATCATGTCCCCACCGAGGGGCACGGGTCCCTTCCCTGAGGAACGTATAGGAGGCCATACTCCACCACGGGGGCCAAGTCCGGATTGGTGGAGGCTTGTAAGACTAGTGGCTGGTCTTACTGTCAGAAGTTTTCAAGACCAAGCCAAGCCCTCTGACTTGGCTTATCGACTGCCATCTATCGACGGCAGCCGGCACCAACTGGTTAACGTGCCTTGCGAAGCACGGAATCGCTCGAAAAATGCCACTAGCGTTAGTTATAGACGGTGATCCAACCATGGACTGAGTGCTTATACTGAGTTTTTTCCTTCACTTACGATAGCGAGAGCGTTTGCAATTTGTATAGGAGTGACAAAGCGCGCCACATAGTTGTCTCTTTGTCACTCCTATGCAAATCGCAAACACTCTCGCTATCGAAAATGAATGAAAAAACTCAGTATACGCACTCAGAACGCGAATTTTGCAAATAAGTTTCCCAAAAGAATCGCTCGTAGTCCCGGCTGCCTGAGTGATCTTAAACGATCACGAGGGCTAAGCAACATAGGGCTCGTTCAGTGCATCGATGGGTGACCGTCTATGACTAACGCTAGTGGCATTTTTAGCGGTTTCGTGTTTCGCATGGTACGTTAAGCAGTTGGTGCCGGCTGCCGTCGATAGATGGCAGTCGTTAAGCCAAGTCAGAGGCCTTAGGGCGGCTTGAAAACATCTGACAGTAAGACCAGCCACTAGTCATACAACCCTCCACCAATCCGGACTAGGCCCCCGTGGTGGAGTATGGCCTATACCTTCCTCAGGGAAGAGACCCGTGCCCTCTCGGTGGGGACATAATGGAGGGTAAAGGTGATGATGAACCGTGCAAATATTTTTGACTAATCCTAAGCTTTTCGTTTTGTTTCTGTGATGTGCCTTGTTGCTATACTAAATGTTTTTCTATAGTGTTCACCTTTGTTTCACAGGCCGCCGTCTGTACTTTTAGATTAAGAAATACATATGTTACCTCCTTTTTTATGTACAATAAAGTGCTCTCTATCTATGTACCTGTTGCAATAATACATCAGAGCTATTATTTTGTGAGTTAACGGGCTATGCGATGTACATTCCATTGTAATAGTAAATCATGAATTGCAGTATGTGAAATGGGACTGGTGGTAACAATGTAAAGAAAAATGAGAAGGAAAGGGGTTATATTTTTTTTATACATTGCTCCTGGCCCCACACAAGGATACCCTGTGTCGTGGGAACCAGAAACAGCAACTTCACAAACATGTAAACATCCAAGACCTGGAGTTTTTTTTCTCCCCAGCCGGGGATGGAACCCGGGACCTCTTGCATGGTCAGCAGATGCGCTAACCGCTACGCCACAGAGGTCGTCAAATTGTCGTTATTTGTCGATTGTAACGTTCATCGGTGATTGTAGTCATGCGTTTGTTGTTAAATCAATTCAAATATTTTTATTCATAATAAAAACAAAATGTTTACAAAACTTCAAAGGTTACTATCTAACCACACATTATTTCACATTATTACACACACCTCGTTAGTAATAAAGGGAATCCCTGCACTGGGAATCCCTATGTCTCAGGGACTGCATTGAGTAACAACCTCACTCCTCCTCCTTCTAGTCGATAAAAAACAATGTAATTATTTCTAAATATATAAATAACGGGTCTTTGTGCTGCTGTGACGCTCGTGACTTTCACGCGACAGGTTCTGGCTGAAAACCAGCGTTACGGATTCTTATCCGTAGCTCATGCTGAGTCCAGACACCTTGTTATAAAACCAAGACTCAAATAGCCGCCCTTACGTGGGCCTTCCATTTCTTTGCATAAATTTAATTATTAATTTCAAAGTTTGTTTCTGTTTTTTTGCCAATTTTCCGTTTTTTCGTCTTTTTTAATTTGAATTTCACCCAAATGTATAAGTGTGTGTGTTGTAAATAAAATCGTTATCTATCTAAATTTCTTACTCCAAATACTAGTGACAATGAAGTTCCTTTGATATTCCACTCAAATCACTACCATTGTCTTCATAGGCTCTGAAGTTGCTCTTGCTGCGTACCTGGCAGTCAAAAGGCCGAAGCTAAGACATTTTCAGCGGGCCCTAGCTGAAGAATTAGTCACTAGGAAGCTCTCCATTTACATAGGCAGCGACCGTGAATTTCTCGTGTGAAACAATTCGAAGCGACGGAGCGTGCGGCCTGTGGCTTCTTAGGGACTCCACACACGGCGGATATAAGGTAAAGATGTATATTATAGCACGATATATCTCATTACATCTTTCCATAGAAATCGTCAGGAGACCACGACTGCTATAATATACATCTTTCCATCTTTGTATCTTAAAGGTACTGAGCGGTCTCTAAGTTATACATCTTGGGATGTAATGTATATTATAGCCGCCGTGTGTGAAGTCCCTTAGACAAAATGGAGGCAGGCAGAGGGCTGGGTTCGGAGTTTTTTTATCCACGACGAGAGGGGCTGACACTGTCATGGAACAAATACTAGATCAGGGGTGCAATTACGTAAGACTCCACTGTATGGTGTTGTCTGATTTTTGCCTATAGGTATCTCATACTCCTACTCCGAACTGTCATATACATACATTCTTATTTTGGCTCTTTCGAGTTATCTAAATGCTTAGCCCGATAGAGTGGAAAGTTACGTAATATATGGGATGAACGCAGGCCGGTGACTCGTGGTGATGAAATTATTAAAGCCATCGGAAGGCAGAGATATTGCCAGGGAACCGATAAGCTTGGAGTTTTATTATTATTACTAGCTGTCCCGGCAAACTTCTTACCGGCTAAGTTTTCGTAATTTTACCATGTTTTCTCATCATTTAAATTTTAAACCTTCCCTGCAGTTCCACAATAATAAAAAACCAAAAATCAACCAAATCGGTCCAGCCGTTCTCGAGTTTTAGTGAGACTGAAACAGCAATCCATTTTTATACCTGAGATTATTAAAAAAAAAATTTGCACAATTTTATCAAATGAAAAGTACAAAGGCGAGCTTGATGCTACGCATTCTCTTCCAGTTAACCTTGGTTATGTGGAGATTTTAAAAGGGGTAGAGCTTATAATCCTAACTACAACAGACATAAACAGATTACCTACATTAGGTTTAGGGGTCTGCCCAGCGCTTTCTATACGCCTAGATCTATTTATGGACTAGATAGAATGCTGTATGGATTATATTCATAGACTTTATAGTAAGACAGAAAGCTGAACTCACTACTTAAAAAAATATGTATATTAGCCCTTCTAATGTCGGTAATTAGCATAGCAATAGTTAAACAATGGCCGCCTGCCCGCAGCGGGCGAACGCCACGGGAAGAACGAAACCTATACTTATCAACGACTATGTCGTAGGCTGTACCTCTAGCAGTTGCTAGTCCTCTCATACTTCTTGCTCCCAGACCCAAATCAGATTACCCTCGCTCGTATGATTCAAGCCGATGTTTTATTCGCGGAGACGTGGCGATGCTAATTTGGCAAATAGGACCTTGTGATTTGCATGTTGTACCTACTTATCCTTTTGTCTGAGATTTCCTACGCTGATTGTTTAGCTCCTTCATTTACAATTTTGTGCAGTATAAGTCGTCAAGTTTTATAGATCTGTTTCATTAAATAATTCGAGTTATGTTCAGTTTTGTCAGCGGAAGTGATTTATCAGGATCGTGGCAGATGGCAGTCCCTGGTTTCAGCCTACCTCTCTGGGCTACAGGTGTGAGCTTATATATCTATGTATGTTCAGTTTTCACGGTGAGTGTGCGTGGTGATTTAAAGGTCATAACTCTGTATGTGAGAGAAGGCATGTGGATTGTGGACGTTTTATAGTCCGATATCAAAGTTCAGTATTTGAATTTGTTCCATTACTCGTAGTTACTTTTTCCTTTAACAAATATGTATATTTATCTACATGTAAATACATTCTTCTTCTTCCTGTGCCTCCACTAATGAAGGTTCTCCGTGAGCTCTGCATATTTTTCTTTGTTTCTTTGCCAAGTGAAATAGGTTCAAGACGCTGGTAACATCTGCCGATTCATAATTTTTAGAAATACATTTAAATAGGTATATTATAGGAGACTAGAAACCAATTACTTCTTAGAAATATCTGTGTAATTTCCATTTTTATGTACCACTAAGTGTTCTCTATCTATTTATAGATTACTGGGTACTGTGTTTCTGGTTCCCACGACACAGGGTATCCTAGTGTGGGGCCAGAAGCAATGTATGTACCTGTATGTAAATGTTTATGCTTATGTTTAGCTATCAACCAACCAAGCAATGATCTTGTGTCTCACTTTTCAATACCATTCAAAGTGTCCTTAAAACAAAGCCACAAATAAGCTGTCTACAACTTAACAACTCGGCTTTGACATCAAAACAATCTAGTTTATGAATGCAACTGTCTGTTTATTGGGCGATTTATGGGCACCGCAGCGTACGCTCGTGAAGCGTTCTGCATTAGCAGTGAAGTCACGGCCGGGGGTCGCCGTCGGTCGCCGTCGGTCGTACACACCACGAAGGAACTGGTAATACAGAAAAACTCTGAGCGCACAGCATATTATAATAAGGCCCGGTTTCTGAATTGAGAATTTCACTAAGTAACTACTTAACTCTAGTGGTGTCTCGTAAAGTTTCTCAAAAAAGAGAGTGACGCGCTCTTTTCTGAGAAATTTGACGAGATAGCAATAGATTTAAGTAGTTACTTAGCAAAATTCTCAATTCAGAAATGGGTCGATAGACAGTAATTCCGTCTTATTTATCCTGCAATATCTGTCTTGCAATACGGAATTTTGGCGATGTTTTATCACCAGTCTTGTGTCTTGCTGTCTCGTCAAATTTCTTAGAAAAGAGCGTGACAGAACGTTACTTAAGTATTCACTTACACGAATTTCTCAATTCAGAAACCGGTTCTTAGTAAATACTTAAGTAAATTTGATATTCAAGTAGTTCTAAAAATATAGTTTTAATTTTTGTACCTGCTGTATGCCTGCTTTTATGGCCATTTAGTCTGAAATAAAGCTCTGTTTATTATTATTATTAACTGTAATGCTGTCTCGTCAAATTTCTCAGAAAAGAGCGAGACAGAAAGTTACTTAAGTTTTTACTTAGTAAAAATTCTCAACTCGGAAATAGGCCCTAAGTTTAATATTTCTTAGCGCTCCCTAAAAGCTGTACTTCTATCGCATTTTTTTTGTGACGCATTGTTTTTTACTAACTGTCCGCTTATGGTCGAATCTAGACAACGATCAGCGGAGTTTATTTCAAAACTACAGCTAGAGTACCTATAAGTACTAGATAAATATGTATCCTATACAAGTCAGTAGTTCCATAACTTGATTTTAATGACACGCGCGTTGACACAAACACACACACACACACCCTCACCCTCCCCCACACACTCTCACATACACAGTCACACACACACACCCTCACACACACTTCTATTTCTTTAACTAATTTAAGTCAGGCGAGTGCTGAAAACCAGCGTCACTTAAGCTGTAAGAAGCTTTTGTTGACACATGCTGAGCACCTCACCTTTTACCACAAAACGTAATAATAATATGTAGTAACTATTAAGTATTTTAGTTTATGATTCCTAAGCCTTTCGAAGTCATGTATCCACAAATAATTCTAAAGTTTTTAATGTTTTGTGTATTCTTGTTCTGTTCTGCTTTAATGTTTTTGTTGGTAATAAAGCTTTTTTATTCTTATTCTTATTCTTATTCTATTTAAAATGTATTTTGCATTTCCATGTCTAGCCATGAAAGGCATGACTAATTATAATAAAATTAAGTATTTTGTTATGTAGTACCTCATCATCAGCCCTCTAATGCCCTCTGCTGGGTACAGGTCTTTTCTCCCAAATACCACCATCTTTTAAGGTATCTTACTAACCCCATCCACGAATATTCCGTTACACAAATGCGTATTTAATTTTAGGAAATAAAAGTTACAATAAAAGAACGTATACATATGTATATGCAATAGGCGGTTTTATTGCTAACAATGACGTCTTTTGGACAATCTTGTGACGAAAAGGTTGCCGAAGGAAAAAGAGACTGGTGCAAATACGAATAATACATACGCATACTTAATAATGTACTTATATAAATCTTACTTAGATAAATGTTATAAACTACTACATAAATAAATTATAATACCTTTGTGTAAGAGGAAGCTAAATTAACATAAATTTAGTACGCCTCTATCGTAAAAGGGTTGGCAGAGATCCTGGCGACCATTTTCGGGAACTTTCATCTTGCCCTTCTCCTGTAAGTACATTGCCAAACGAACATACTTCGGCCAAATAAGGGATTTGGTCGAAGCATTCCGAAATCGCCTCTAAGAGACTTTGTTCCCTTGGAACGTCCCCGATCGTCTCTTCCTGGGTGGAAGAGCTCGATCTATTATATTTTATACAATAACGATTTTTAATCACTCAACTGCTTGTATTATACTGTCATTCAGTCGTTCATACTGTCATTCAGAGTAACTACGAGACGAATTCCTCAATTTTTTCCTTATTCAATTTTAGTCATTGCACGATAATGGCGCAATTGAACTATTGCCAACGAGTGCATAATAAATATAACACATTGTTATGACGCGTTTTTTAGTTAGCGGCTATTTTAAAGTGCTGGTAGTCTAAACACTGTGCCTTTGGTGTTTAATTAAAATAACTTGTATGGCTTACAGCGGGAAAGTTTTCTCCGTCGATTTCGTAAAAGTTCGTAACGATTCCAATATGTACTAGGTTGTTGTCAACCCTATTATCAATATATTTTCCACAATAGGAAGTATCTAAATGAACGCTGTCATAGACGAAATTGATGCTGGCTCCCGTACCACAGTCCAAAATAATAGCACTGAATGGCTAAAACAATACTGGCTGAATACTGTTGCTTAAAACTCGTTTGATCGTCGTTTGTTATTTTTAAAAATAAATGTGTTCCAAATTGACCGCTTGTTTTTAGAACGTTTTCGAGGCACTCTAAAACAATCAACCGTCTTTTTTTTTACTGACCATTGAAGATTAGTCTCCACTCATTTTAAAACTCTACCCCAGCTTCTCAGGTATCGTCGCGCGCTTGCCGTTTCTGGGAAGCTATATTTACAACCCCAAGTAACTACCTGATCATTAAGCACGGTGTATTGTCTATTCTCAAGAGGGGAGACTATTGAAATACCTCGAGAGCCTGGCTGACTTGTATTTGACCATTGTATTGTAAGTTTGAGTATCGGGTGATAGAGTCTGCGCTCTTTCAATTTAAGGACTGCTTAGATAGCATTGTATTTATTAGCTACTCGCTCTTATATTTTGTATGATGTTCTTGTATTCAATTTTGCACAATATCTGGCAAACATCTTGAGGAAAAAGATGCCCAAAGAATGGAAAGAAAGTGGAGAGCGGAGTTTAAGGAGCGACTTATCAATCAATTACTTGTTCATCTTCCGCCCCACGACGCCATCAATCCAACGGATCTTAATAAATTGCCACGCATTTTTCAAAATATTTGCCGCCGTCTGTAATTTAACTGAGTTCTTGAATAATCAAAATGTTTTTTTTTACTGCTCGGCTATTATAATCTGAAGCACCCACAGAAACGAGTTAAGAAAAATCTATTCCAGTTTTTCTATGAGGTTATCAAATAACGACGTGTATTAATTGCTTTTCCCTTATGTGATCCAAAACAGGTTTATTCAAATGTTTGACGTTAACGATTATATTAACACTTACCTGGCAACTTTTTTGACCTTGAATGCCCAAAATGGGGTTTAGGTTAGTGTAATAATTTTTGCCGTTCGTATTTTACACTAGCCGCGTGCGCACAAAGACATTTTGTCTTACTAACATCTCATCCAGATAAACATTCATTTATATAACAAGTCCCAAAATTAACTTCAAATCGCAAAATTTCGCGCTGTTAGATAGATAGATAGAATATTCTTTATTGTATGTACACCAGGAATTACACCCATCAGTTAGACCCGTCTGTTGAGTCTGAGCTTTGCTATTCAGACATAGGTATCCTTCGGGGCAAAAATACCTTTTATTAGTGCTTGTAACTAGAGCAGGCCAACTCCAAGTTGTATTTGCACTCAGATACTTTGACCTGATTATGAGCCGGTTTTGAATTGAGAATTTCACTAATTAAATATCTATTTAACTAACGTTCTGCCACGTTCTTTTCTGAGAAATTGAACGAGACATCACTACAGTTAAGTATTCACTTAGCGTAATTCTCAATTCAGAAACTGGCCCTATACACCTGATATGGCAAGCCTTATTAGAATAAAATTTATGCTAAATAGACAAATAAGTACTTGTATAGCACCCGTCAATTTATGGCGAAACTTAGTCATTGTGCCTACCTATTGCTTGATTACTTCTGTATTTGGTTTTGCGGTGGGCGCACGAGACTATAACTGGCTGGTAGATAATTACATAACGATGGTTTTATTTAAATAAGGCTCATTTGTCTAAGATTACTCGTGCGTTCCTTTGCCTACAACAAGGTGGGTTTTACCAAAATTCTCAAGACCCTCCAATACCGGAACGCAGTGATTTCAACTGAATAAAGAACGTTGAACTTGTTTAAAATTCCAAATTCGAACCCCTCCTCGTTTCGGCCAATTAACTCTCGAAATTCAAACCGGGTTTTTTCTTTTTCTTTTTTCTGTCCTGAGCAGGTAAGCGATGCATTCAGCGATTGCCAGTCCACCTGTTCGAATACCTTGTCCCTTACGTGAAGACCATCTTATGAAGTCTCTGGCAAGTCCCAAGGTGTCCCCTCTATCGCCTTGTTTCTCTCGTATCGCGAGGGGCAGGGTAGGCAGTGGTAGCTGGTTCTCAGTCTTGTGCAGCCACCTGTGCGGTTTACATGGCTCTTTTTCGAAACTCTGCTATTGACAAACACTGTGTCTATTGTGCCCGAGACCCATCCTGTCCGTTGCTGTCGTCTGAAGGTAAATGCTCCGTCTTTGAGGTTATATTTTTGTAGCTTGTAAATACACATCCTCTCCGATATAATAAATCGATGGTCACAATACACTGAAGATTCTTTCTCTCTATTCATATTGTTCTCTAGTCCTGCGTATGTAATATTTTGGATGAAATATGAAAGGTATTATTTATGTAGGTCGATATATAAAGTAGTTTGCTTCACTTTCGATATTTTATTACAAGTTTAAAGTATTGCACTGTGTTATAAGATTACTCGCCAATTTTCGTGCTGGAGTAATATCTAATTATAGCCGTAGGAGGAAGACCTCGAAGTTATTGGCAATGCAGTGGGAATGGACGTAGCGCAGCTTGCATTAGAGCGATGTGAATTAAGAATGAATGAACTCTAAGCTATAATAAAATTGAAGCAATGAATGAAGTCCGGTTTATGAGTTGTAAAAAGATCGATTATTGTGGAATTAATTGCAGCAGTCAATTGCGTTCAATTCAATTATCATTCGAATGCGCAGGTGCTGGCCGGTTTGAAGTAAAATGACACAAGCTGGAATACAAAATGTGTTCGAAATTGAAAACAGTGAAACGCTGCCTAATTGCAGTGATATACGAGTAAAATATGTTTAAAGAAAGAAAAAGAAAAGTGAAAAATATGTTGTAAATAATAAAATGATGATCTAATATTAGTCTACATACATACTTAGTTACATCAAAGTTTTCACCAAAACCTCCCCTGGAACATCTTCCAAAAACATGAAAAAAGCCTATGGGACTGCTTTCATTCCAACCGAAATTAAAATAACGTAAAGTTTTTTTACATTTTTTTGTATTACGTTTCTGAAAAAAGTGCATGTATATAAAGTTTGATCTGCTGTCTATCACATACTGTGGCTATTACATTCCTAATTATACCAGTGATCTGGATTTTGGATTTTTCATAACGTAAGGTAAATCGAACTACAAGACTTAAGCTACTCGGCAACAGCTCTCCCTACTTAAGTACTAAAAAAAAACCCATGCCCGTTATCCCCGAGGAGGTAGGCAGAGGCACCAATCACTAGAACTGGGCCCTTAAGTAGGTACTATTACGAAAAAGAAAAACCTTATTTTTACAGCCATCTGACCACAGTAGCCAGACAAGTCTTTCAGAAAAGACTTATAGGAGTTTTTCTTTTAATCCAAAATCAATCAATTTCTCGTGACCTGTTTTTCTTTCCAATTTAGCTGGATTAACAGGTCATCAAAAAGGATATCGAGCTCCAAGTGGCGAGGTTTTCATCCAATAAATTGCTCAATTTCATCCATTGTTCGTAAATTTAAAGCAACAATCTTTATAAGAATTTTAGCCGCGATAGATACTTGGGAAATTCCTTCAATATGAAAGCGATTAATTTTCGTTAGTAAGTGCTCGAACCTTGTATACCCTTGAGATAAAGGAGGCTTTGTGGGTTTTTGAAATTAGCTACTCCAAGCGATATTTGCAGATTATTCTATATTATACAACGTGGTATGAAAATAATGCAAGATCTAAATCTTTTTTTGTGTTTTTATTAAGGTATATGGGTGATCATTTATGACTAACGCTAGTGGCATTTTTCCGAGCGGGTCAATGCTTCGCAAGGCACGTTAAGCAGTTGGTGCCGAAATCATCCGATTTTTCCTGTGAAATTTCAGTACTTATTTACGTTTTTTTGAAACATGTAAATCGAATAAAGCCAACGTACAGCCCTCGCTACATTTGAATTCGATTCCTTGACATGACGATTTGTATTCCGCGATGCGTTCCGTGTTTGAATAAGGTGTTTTTGTCGCGGAGAACGTGACAGGCACTTACAAAGGGGTAATATCCTTGATAAGAGGAAAAATAACGTAATGGACTCACATTGGCATCGGAAAGAAGGCTGCATGTGTAGCAAGACGTTCCGCCGAAACAATCCAATAAATATTATTTTCTTAGCGTGTAAATCTTCAATATTAATAGGAACTTCAAACAGCGCCAGCTTTAAAGCTGGACTAGAGGTTGCTATCGTGGTGATAGGATTTGCCAGTCTCGATATTTTGACACCATACACCTTAGGCCTAAACCGCTCGCTTCGTTTATTTGACGTATTTAAGAAATTCCGGATTTTGTAAATAACCCTTAACACAAAAAAGGTACGTCGATTCGTCACTTATAATTATATGTATTTTTTCCTTTGGAAAACTCTCCAGTATGGGATGGCCTGGAAGAAATTGCTATTAGCAATAAGGCCACCAATTGTACTTTTTTTATCTTCATCATGATCAACCCATTATGTCCCCACCGAAGGGCACGAAGGTCTCTTCCCTGAGGAAGGTATAGGCCATACTCCACCACGGGGGCCAAGTCCGGATTGGTGGAGGCTTGTAAGACTAGCGGCTGGCCTTACTGTCAGAAGTTTTGAAGCCGCCGTAAGGCCTCTGATTTGGCTTAACGATTGCCATTTGTCGCTTCTTATCTTATCTTATGTATTTTATTGCTCCATAAAAAGAGCAAACTGGCAAACGCATATTAAATAACTTATTGTTTGACACATTTATTCCTAATTTCAATAAGGTTATGAGCAGAGATGAATTTAAAGATAAATCACATGTTCGCCGTGTATATCAACCAAAATGTTTCTTAAAACGTAAGAACAAAATATGCCTGAATTCGCGATACATTCATCGCAATCTGGCGAGGGCATTGCCTCCGACATTGTTTTCAGTTCTCACTCCTCATTTTAGACATTCTTTTGTTTGCCGGTTCTGTTACTTTAACACCACATAAAATACAATACAACAGATGTACGGATTAGAAATGGTCAGGGGCAAGATAGACAATAAAAACTAAATTTACGAGTACAGGTGTGTTTTATAATAAGTAGGTATTTTATGTGGAAACCAGCTGTCACCAGACGTCCCACTGTTTCTGTAAATTGTAAGTTTCTGTAATAAATTGACAGTTATGTTATGATTCATGTCGAGACACATGGCGACAAACGTCTTTATCTAGCGGTTGTCAGTGAAGTCGTGGGTTCGATTCTCACTGGGGGTCACCGCATATATTTTCCTGATGACCTCAGTCTGGGTTTACTTACATGTTTGTGATGCCCTTGCTTGGTTACCGTAGAACAGGGAATATCGTAGTTTGGAACCAGGACTGAGTGAGTACGTTGTGTAGGAGTTATTATTATTAACTTTATTCCGGATACACTTACTTGACTTTTTGTCGGACGAGTCCGACCAGGTTTCGCTCTGATTCGCAGAGCTTAATCATGGCGAGCAGAGACGGAGCTCGCGGCGGTCGGTTGCTTGTCGCTGACGTCGCGAATAAAGTCAATAGTTCGAATGAAATAAAGCGAGGTGGCAATAGTCGACACGTGGGCACATTTATCATGACGTCATGCTGCAGAGGCAAAGGTCACACTGAGCTAGCAATGACACATCAAGAAAAGTGTGGTGCAGTCCAGCCATTTCTAAGTTCACAAGGCTGTGGAATTCTTACATAAGTCCCAAATCTCTTTTATTTTACAGAACCTCTAATCGAATTCGACTCACTCCAAGCGCCAAGCTTCTGACGGTATCCCGTCCCAATATCTTTGTCCCAATACATTAAATATAGAGTCAGATATCTCGATCCAGCTGTGGATTTGTATCCACTGTGGAAGATTTGAATTCTATCTGGTTGTTCAGTCTAACAGGGACTGTACTCTTGTTCGTGCATTGGATTGTTTTAGTTTTTTTCCACTGTCGCTGTATTATATATACCTCATCTATAGACCATTCATAAAAAAGGGCACTTAAAAATAGGAAACCATGAAAGAAGGTATTACACTTTTATCTCATCTAGGCCCACCCTAAACATCTTTTCGAAATAAAAATATTTTTTAAATCGGTTGAGTAAAATATTTGATCTAACCACAAACACAGAAATGTATTGTTAATAACTTCAATTCAATAAAAGACAAAACGATATTTTTATGAAGTTTTGTCAGAATAGTAAATAATGTTTTGACATTGCAAGTTTTGATTGCACTCAGGGCTCTTGAGCTTCTTAGGTAGGCAGATATTCTTACCAACTCATGCGTCAAAGGTGATTTGAGTAAAGATGACCAGAGCGGAATTTTCCGCTGCATTTTTCTCCACTACATTCGGCCCCAAGACATAATGTAAATTCTTTGCGTTGAAATAAATTTCTGATTTCATGTTATCATGGTCTTATAAAGTGAAATAAACATTATCGTTCTTTTTACGAGCGTTCTTCTGTGCGATGTTTCGCGCCGAAGCGTCTTCATTATCGTGTTTCTCATAATTCGTTTGCGAAGTGTCGGCCGGGAAAAATGGTTGATTTGCGTATTATACGAGTAGCACCTTATCTTGTATCTTTACGGCTCACGGTATTCTTCGGGAGGGTAGCCGGGTAATTGAACAGTAGAGGTGAACCGTAGCAAGCTAATGAAACATTAGGTACATAGTTAAAATGGAATGCCTGGGCTGGATACATTTGTCCACCGCGTTGATTTGGCGGTATTACGTTTGATCATCAAGTCCCGTTACCCATACTGTGTTTGCTGACGTCATAGAAAAGTCATTTATGGTCAAGGCATTTATGAAGTTTTAAAAAAATGTAGACTTATTTACAAATCTGATGAATAGAAATTGTACTGTAAGCATAATTCTTGAAATGGTATTTCCGTTCATGTTCAAAATGTAGAATGGCCATTTGGTGGTAAAGTAGCCTTACCGTATTTTCCTCCATCCAGTCGTTTTAACTAATTCTGAGAATGTGAGTCGATCCATTGAGATTCCATTGACGTTCTAAGTGTGAGGTCATGATCGCAGTTTAGTGTGCTCGGTGACGGCCGCCACTCGGATTCTGGCAAGGCCGTTTGGCTGCTACCGTTGCCTTTCTAGTGTTCTACAGCTTTTATTTTTATTTCATATACATACATTTACCTAACTTCTCTCTAATCTTTTTCTTTCTATCCATCCCAAGGTTTTTAGCGATAAGACCGCCAATTTTATACAACAAACCTTAGTGTAAGGTTTTTAATGTATTTATTTCTTTCTGGTGTGTACAATATAGAGTTCTAATCTAATCTTTCACCGTGTTAGCTGAAAAAAAATGCTACCAGTCGTCGAAACTAAAAATAATGAAAAATGTACCTACCATGTAAATAAAATAAGGCAAAACCTAAAAACTGTTTTTGCATAGTATGTATTTGTAATAATTGAACCAAACAAATTTAAAATTTTTAATACTATATTTTTTTCCAGTTTTGGCGAAAACGTAAAAAAAATGCTTTGAATAAGTAATAATAATTTCAAGTTTAAATAATATGCAGTTAAAACCTCGGTAATACTTTGCTTAAACTTATGAAAAAGATTCAGCTACGACTCCATTACATTGAGCAAGCAATTTAAGTCTAAGCTGGTAGCTTACTTTGACTAACGCTAGATACCACATAATGCCGTGCTCGAAGTACATACCTGTATCTAAGTGTCTAAGCTGTGCTAAGTGCTATAATGACCATACATGGGCATGTGCAACAAGCCGGGAAAATAACGGAAAATACCAATGACACGCTTTTCTAGCCCACAGTTTCCTGCAACTTTATTGACAGCTCAAATAAGACTTCTGAAATACCTCACGAGTTGAACATAATAAATATAGTTGCTTAGGTACAGATCTAATTATAGTTTATTAATGTTATTTACACAATCATCATCATCAACCCATTATGTCCCCACCGGGGGCACTGGTCTCTTCTCTGAGGAAGGTATAATAAGCCTTACTCCACCACGGGGGCCAAGTCCAGATTGGCGGATATACACGATTTCAGTAAATTCAGAAAGTTACGAATTAACTACTAAATTAAATTAATTTCAGTTTTTTAGTAACACTTGTTGATGATGGTTGACATGGTGGACACGACTGAAAACTAAGTATTCTAGATATTTAGACGTGTTAACCATTTATTTATGTACCTATGAAATAATAATATTATATCGTCTATTCGTCTATCTTCTTGACACCAATGAGTAGGAAAACCGAAAACTTGACCAGTCGAGTTCTCTAGATACTTTTTCAAACGTTGAATTTTAAGAAACGGTGTTTGGTTTCTGTTCTAGTTTACTAAGTGCAGTTTTGTTTTGTTCAAGTCGTTCACAGTCAAATGACGCACCAGTGCACACGACATCGGTGGCCTCAAATATCTGTGTACCTTCGTCGGAAAAAAATAAAAAGAATCGGCGGGAAATTTGGACGTTTGGTTTTTTTTTTAGCCAACGTTGCTGTTCCGTGACAGTTTTTTTAATTCGATATTGAAGCGTTGATAATGCTTGCTTTGTATTGTATGTTAACAACGACAATAGTGCCTACATCGCAATCTTAAGTTTTCAAGCGCGCCGCGCGCTGCTAGGATAGTACCGGAACAGACAGACATGGAAATTAATATTTCATTACTTTCTCCGAAAGCTTTTAGTTGATTAGACACTTAGCGATATGAAGTAGATTCCACAGTGTTCTTCTTTCATGTTTCTAAGGGCCAGTTCACGTAACTTTCAACGTCTTCTTTCTTTCAATGTTTAAAATATAACTAAAAATCTGAAATATTATCCAATCATAATCATAATATTTGGTTACATAGTGTAAATATAACAAATTTTGTCACTAATTTCTGTGGATACGCCATCTTGGTTAAGCACTAACGGATTAGTCTACTCTTAAATTCAAACATCTTTTATTATTGGCATAATATGGAAATCGCGAAAATATATCAGCTGTTTAAATATCAGCTGTTAAAACCAGTCATAAAATGTTGTATGTTGTCTAAGTAAATTTGTTAGGTACCATTTTTGCGAAGTTTCAGTTGATTCCATTACAAAACTTGTTTGAATTGATTCGTAGAAACCAGCCTATATAAATTCAAACGAATTTTTGGAAACAATTCCGAAATCTTTAAATAGATATTGTTATAAAAAATATTGTTGACATACACACACAACACATTTCTAATGTGCTATGACAAGACAATAAGTACATAATTTTATCTTTTATCTTCTTTCCAT
The DNA here is from genome assembly GCA_947310845.1 of Yponomeuta plumbellus. NCBI lineage: Eukaryota > Metazoa > Arthropoda > Insecta > Lepidoptera > Yponomeutidae > Yponomeuta > Yponomeuta plumbellus. The sequence continues at coordinate 23,081,388 of OX371193.1, read as the reverse complement.
CTTGATTACTTCCAGTGCAGTGTGATTGTATTTTTGTTCCGCAGCTGAAATAATATTTTAATTTTCCTTCACTCTTCATAATTTATTGGATTTGTTAGGTAGATAGTACGATTAAAAAGAGAATATCAGCGAGAAGCTAGTTTGTAAAATTGGATTGTTGTTTTGGTATTTTAAGTACTTAATTTATTTTTTTGGTACCCTACGTATAGTATGGTTAAAGGTATTTTTTTTAATAGTAAAATTAATCATACTTTATCTACCATTAAAATAAAGAGAACAACTCATTACGATTCTTGCTCGATTGACTATAATTAGTTGAAATTTTAATATTGCAGACAAGTCCAAGGCCCGGTTTCTGAAATGAGAATTTTACTAAGTAACTACTTAACTATAGTGTTGTCTCGTCAAATTTCTCAGAAAAGAGCGTGAAAAAACGTTACTTTAGTATTTACTTCGTGAAATTCTCAATTCAGAAATCGGCCCTAAGAAATACACTCGAGAAATATTGGTTGTGTGATCAACCCTTAACGCTATCTTACAATGTTCCTAAAGGAAACAGACAGGTTCCGACAATGTCGCATTATTTTAGTTGATTCTTTTCAAAGACGAATCATCATCATCAGCCCACCATCGCCCACTGCCGGGTATAGGCTTTTTCCTCCAAATGCCATCTCACACGGCGTCTCGCCATTCGTATCCATGGACCTTCCGCCGACTCGATGACATCGTCCGACCATTGGACCGCCCCCTGACCGTTGTCCTGTTCTCGGCCACCACTTTCTGGTGGAAATAATACTATTAATCGCTCGTAGCCCCATCTGCCTGAGTGATCTTAAACGATCACGAAGGTTAAGCAACATAAGGCGCGTTCAGTGTATGGATGGATCCGATCCGATCTCCACCAATCCGGACTTGGCCCCAGTGGTGGAATATGGTCTATACCTTCCTCAGACAAGAGACCCGTGCCCCTCGGTTCGGACATAATGCGTTGATGATGATGATGAATATTTAAAGACGAATAACTGAAACAAAATCAAGTCACAAGTCTCCTTTACGTTTACGTTTCAGGTTCGAGTTGGGACATAAGAGGATAAGAAACTACATAGCCGAGTCGAAAATCTACAGGATCGCAGAACAGTGAAGAGAGTCTGCGCGTGGCATCAGAAGATTATTGAAGAAAGAATAATCTTTTCGTGAAGAATGAAAATAGAAAATTTGAAAAATGGCAGACAGACCGGCGGAGTTTCTGTAGATTGGTTAATTATCTTTGGTTATCTAGCTGTATGAGTATTTGAGACATCATAAAGCTAGGTTACCGGAGTTAAGTGCCATCTACGTCGACGGCTACTCCAAGATTCAAGATTTAACGAGATTAATTTTCTGAAGAAGCACTTTGCTAATGTGTCTAGAGAATATATCTACCGGTTTATTACTAAAAAGCGAGTGCTTCGGTATTTGTTGAATTAAAACAGTAACGACCGCACTCAGAGATGTCATTTAACGTAATGGTCATTAAAAAATTTAATGATCGTCTTTATGCGTATTGATATAAGTGTTATTTTTCTTTCTTAACTAACCATTAAAGTTAATTAATTTTATTAGATTAAGATTAACAGTTGTATCGAATGTCCTTTCGTGTAGGAGTTTTATTTAGTGCCGATGTGGCAACAAGCCGAAATCGACTTCTGCCAAAGTCACGCATTGACAGGGAATGGGAAATTTTTCTTATGTTCTCAAATTTTGAATAATAATAAATTTAGGCGGCTCGTCGGCCAGGTTTTAAGACTCTTAGCTACCAAAGAAGGAGTATTGGGTTCGATTCAGGATGCTTTTCGATCTTTGCAATGTCCCTGCCTGGTTACCATAACACCGGGTATCCTAGTTTGGGACCAGGGCCAAGTGATTGTGTTATTATTGGTGATTATTGTTTTTTTTTTCTGTATTCAAATTTTTAATACCTAGTAAAGATTTTGGACTAGTGTAAACTATGCATATGAAGGTTCTATGTACAACAATTCTGAAACAATATAAATAACAATGATAACCAAGTAACAGTACATAACTTGAAATAATACACAATTTGATAATTAAGGAGATACTTAATTAATAATACTTTAAAGCACACAAAACAAAAACAAAGATAAGAAGCCCGAAGCATATGGCTGTAAGTTCCATTACGACCTAAATTACTTTTTAGAAATTCAATAAACTCGTCGAGGTCTTTCCAATCATCCGAGAAACATTTTTTTAAATTATTTATTCAGGAAATTTCACAAAAATACATATTATTATATCTTATTCTATTGTTTGTATAATTCAGGTGCATAATGTCGTATGTAAGCTTATAGTAACTTTTAGGTTCGCTCTCCTGTAAAGTATAAACATTACAAATCAGCCCAAATGCTTCTGGCGTCGATATTTTATTTGACGTTTGAATTACACAGTGATGTGTGTAGTCGATGGATGTACGACGCCAGCGCCACCTAGCGTCGATTTTTTACATAAGAAGAGTGATCAGAGCTGATCTGTTTAGTCTCTAGCTAGCACATCAACCTTTACATCTGCGCACTCTACATGTTGAATTTGTTATATTTTGAGAGAAAGTGATCTTCATTGTAATAAATAATACTATAATATATTTGTAGATATTCGCGATGTCCGACCTTGTGCTCGAAACTGTAAATCCATATTTAATGTGGTAATAAATAACTTGACGTTGAAAAACGTTTCCTAATAATATGTTGAATGTGTAAGAGTCTACCCTCGGATATTAAAAACAAATAAGTTGGCCAGCGCCGACCATAAACCGCTCAACCAATGGCTTTTTCCTATTTCTATACATTTTCTTTTTGATATTGTTTGCCTAAGTGAAGCAATTTTAGCTGTTTAACAACTAAAATGTCATCAAATTTTTCAAAACTTATGCCGCATGTTCTAAGCCACAATATCCGCATGTTCTAGAATGACCCCTTGAAATTAGTTAATCTAACTCAAAGTCAGTCTGTACATAGTTTAGCAACGGGTGATTATGCAACTCAAATGTAAAGGTTGCGCTGTCGATATATGAGATCTACTTCAAATTTACTATTAACAGATCAACCTAGTTTCATTTTAGCCTACCATTTACTAACCCTCAATAAATCTGCACTGAACTGAATTAAATTTCTTCATAAGTTCACAACAAATATGACACGACTAGCAAAACTGAATAAATTACAAGCATAACTACTGGAACCTAACCTTTAACCAACCAATCATTAACCTAACCTATTATTCTGTGGCCTGGTGCTAAAAGGGCCAAAGTCAAATTTTTCCCAAAATTAGCTTTTGATGCTTTGGAATTGAAAAATTTATATATTTATTTGTGCTAAAAGGGCGTAAGTGCAACGACCATATTTTTAAAGATGATAATATGTAAAGAGGCCAATGTAGGGTGTATGACTTTCTACCGGAATAGTAATTGTTAGTTTTAAAAGGCTGCAGTGAGGTTGGGGATTACTGACATTGGCCCTATTAGCACCAGGCCACAGATTTCTTTGCTTATGTTAATTAAATAAACTACAATGTAGCTTTAATTTAAAACCTTTTATTGACTTTTTTGAAACTATGATGTGCAGTGTACCTACTTACATTTTGGTATGTTTAGTCTATAGTTTAGCTAACTCCTGAAAAACAAAGGAATACTTTTTTTGTGTAATCTGTGCGTGTATGGTGTGACCTCAGAATAACTATTCTGAGGGTGGGACATATTATATTTTGTTGCCAGGTGCCCTGCAGTGGACTGTGAGGCCCTACCCGTGATCAGATTTTCGTTATGTATTTTTTTTTACTGAAATCCCTCTTTCAGTCCTAGATTAAATCTTGGCGCGGGGTCTGAAACCTAGGGATGGCTCCAATGTACAGGCAGCGGCAGAAACCTAGGGCGGCAACAACTGTGGGGAGGCAGATTTAAGCCCTCGCATGCCTCGTTTATTGGTCATGGTACACCTCGTGGGTTCACCACGTGATCCACGAACAAAAAAATGAGTTTGTGGGCCACCTTCGTCCACCTAGGTGATCCACGTCCACACAATTTGTAGTTGTTCTTGTTACACTTTATTGCCCAATAAAAAAAATGCATAATATAACTTAAATATCAGGTTTCTGAGAAAAATTAAGTGCAAAAGCGGACTTATTTCTTAAGGAATTTCTTCCAGCCAGGCTAGAAATTTTGGAATGTTAAAAAAAGTTAGTGGGGTAGGGCAAATAGAAATCAGAAATCAAAAATTTATTTCAACGTAAAGAATTTACATTCTGCTTGTTGAATGTCGATGTACATACAGTTATGTATAATGTTAGCCGCTGCCCTAAGGCCGTCTGTAGTGGAGAAAAAGGCAGCGAAAAAAAACTCCACTCTGACCTTCTTTTCTCAAATCAACTTAAAACTAATACAAATTAGGTATGAGTGTTCGTATACCAAGAATCTCAAGATCCATGCGTGCAATCAATACTTGCAAAGTCAAACACCATTTAATAGTCTTAAAAGGTAATAAAACACCAATGCTGCGGCCAGACAAATAAATAAAGTAGAAAAATAACTCATTCTATCTAAATATAAGTAGGTATAAACTGAAATAAATAAATAAATGTGTTTTATTTGTGAATATATTTTAGCGTAGTTAGTTATAAAATAAATATAAGCTATATTATTTTTTATTGCTAGTAATTTAATTTATAGTTACAATTACTTTAGTAATTAATTAAATAAATGTTGTAGTTCCTTAATAAAACCTTAAAAATGAATTTACAAAAGATTTACAAAAAAAAAACCCGAGGGGGTAGGCAGAGGCACCAATCACTAGAACTGGGCCCACGTTTTGCTGAGTTTATTAGATTAAAGAAAGATGAAAGATTATAAGAGATTATATAAGATGTTTAATTTTTTAATTTTTTTAATTTATCAATCATAGTTCACTTTATTGGTTATGAGTGATCTTTCCTTAATTAACTGCATAATTATTTAATCTTTATATCTAACAATAATGGCTAGTAATACTAATAAAAACATATTATGTTGTAAGCAAGTTGAATAGTTTTTTTTTTAAATACTAAGAATGAATTGTGCATATATCTACACTACATATCAATAAAAGGAGGCACAGTCCTATAACACGATAGCTCCCAGTAATATGATGTATTGTTATAAGTTTTAGATTTTTCACAGATAAACCAAGAACAATAAGTTTTTGCGATTATTTTTTTATGAAAGGAAATGTATGTGAACTCACGATGTACCACGACCAAAACGGGGCATGCCTGTAACTATGTGAATTAAAAAAAGTTAAAACTGGTTTGGATAGACAGTTTTATCAATATCCTATCGATAGGTACCTATAAGATATCATTACTTACTCTTTTTCTGGCTTAATCGATTTTGATGAAATTTTATATTTATAATTGGTGAGTTTGAGAATAGGTAGCTATCTATTTTTCATAGTTGTAACTGCTGGGTTAGCTAGTAGTATAAATAATATAATATTTACCAACCCTACTAATGTTTACTTTACCTGCCCAATTTTGATTCCGAGCAATGCCTGTTAAAAAGTTAAAGCAAAATTTCACCGATACACGGTTTTAATGGCGTGTAATGTCAAACTCGCAGGCGCTTTGCTCGAGTTCGGCGTGCAAGCGCGGGTATAAGTAACTAGCTTTCGCCCGCGACTCCGTCCGCGTGGACTTTAGTTCAAAATATTGCAACCACGTTCACTCCTGTAACTCCCGTTAAGGGTTAAATTTAGAAAAACGGTGAAACACGTATTCAATCAATTGTGTTGAAAAATATTTATGTCAAGTTTCAAGAAAATCAGACAACATTTTTTATACCTCCATTCAAATTTTGGCAACCCTTTTCGCCCCCTTAGGGGTTGAATTTCATAAAATCCGTTTTTATTCCTTGCCTACATTATATAGATCCTCTGTGCAAAATTTCAGCTTCCTAGGTCAAACGGCTTGGGCTGGGCTTTGATGAATGAGTCAATCAGTCAGGACTTTGAATTTTATATATATAGATGAGTTGGGTAAGTGGTGTTAAGGTAGAAAGCATTGTAAAAGGTCATCTAAACGTTTCAAGTTATTTAGTTAACGAGAAATAATATTTATGATAATTTGTAATAAAATATAAGGTAAGCTTTTACATACAGGCACATACATTGCTTCTGGCCCCACACTAGAATACCTAGTGTCGTGGGAACCAGAAACGGCGACATCACGAACATTTAAATATCCAAGATCTGGGTGTTTTTTCCAGACGGGACTGTTATTGTTAGTTATTTAGGTTAATAAGATTTAAGAGAAATACCTACTGGTGAAATTTCGATACATAGGAAATGCTGACCGAGCGGGTTTTTGTCTAGTAGGTATAATAAAAAGTATTAGTTGGAGAGAAAGTAAAATACCTACCACGTTTATTTATCTTTTAACGCACCCTCTCTTATTCTATTTAAAAACAATAGTGCAAGCTCTTCATTTTTTAAATGACCTTAAAGATTGATTTGATACCAGAAGGCTGCTGCAAATAAGACACACTATGCAAAACTCCATACACGAGTCTGTACGGATTTGGTACTGGCTCTTAAGCTCGCGATCAGTGTAACAATTACATAAGCTCTAGCTTGCGGTGAAACTTGACAATTGGATTTGTCTGATCAGGAAAGGCTTTATTGTGCTGTTAAAGAGCGGGTCCCACTAACTTGGCGACAGTTTACTATCACCACGCTATTTATTCGACTCCTTTTTCAAGGCCCTGACACATATCGTCACACCCATCCCCTTTTCTAGTTCTAAGTGAGTAATAGTGTTTGAGTGTCTAAATGTTTAGTTTACATCCACGGACTGTTGATATCCTTATAAGCATAAAAATTGTAAAATCGTACTATTGTTGTATCACGTATGTTTTGTCTTTGGAATATATCTTTTATATTCTATTCTGCGGGGAGGACGACGCCGCGTGATGGGGGTTTACTGATGCTTTGACGAGACACTTATCTACAGGGACACAACTCCTTTGAATGGGATTGTGTCAAGATGACACTTGCAGAGCATACAGTTTGAAGTAATAAAGTAAAGTAACACTAACAGTCTAACATAGTGTAATTATGTAATTACACAACATCGTGTAATTATATAATTACACAACATCGTGTAATTATATAATTTTTACACAATGATAGTTTCATCATCATCATCATCAACATCATCAACCCATTATGTTCCCACCGACGGGGCACTGGTCCCTTCCCCGAGGAAGGTACTCGTATAGGGGCTCCTACATTCCACCACGGGGGCCAAGTCCGGATTGGTGGAGGCTTGTAAGACTTAGTGGCTGGTCTTACTGTCAGAAGTTTTCATAGTTTTGGTAATCACAACGAAGTATTTTTAAAAACCAAATTTTATCTATTCAGCTATCCATGCAAGATTACATAGCATATTATATACGGGCGAACTTACCCACAATGTATTTAAATTGTGTAGTTTACAATAAAGTTACTCATTACTCTCTCCTACTGTACTCATGACTGTATGTGAATACATTAGTTTAACTCGGTAATGATAGTTAATAAAAACTCCAGGTCTTCGATGTTTACATGTTTGTGATGTCACTGTTTCTGGTTCCCACGACACAGTGTATCATAGTGCGGGCCAGAAGCAATGTATGTGCCTGTATGTAAATGCTTATGTTTCGCTCACTATCGATAGGCAAGGTGGAAAAAAAGAGCAGGAGATGGATATGCAGACATGCGATTTTGAAGTAGAGTCCATGGTACACTTGCGACTGCGATGTCCTTGTCAGGAAAACAATGATTCTTCTGGGAATAGCTTACCTAAAGCCAGGGGACTTTAGGCACCTATCCCTAAAAGGCGTGACCGACCTCGTAGAGTACATCATTGATTAGTCTTAGGTGTAAGGTCAATGGAAAGACACAACATATCCCATTGGGTCGAGGTGTCGTGGACTACCCGTCGGCCAACGCAAGACTATTAGATCACCGCGTTTTAAGGGTTAATATTAGCGTTTACTTCTTCATAAGTCGATCTGTGTTCGCTGGTTTATTTATATCCAGCTCGAAGGACCAAAATGTGTATTGAACTACATTGTTGATACTATTTTGACTATTGATATTGATTACGGCGTCGTATGAATCATGATAATAAGGCGAATTGAAATTCAGTTACAATAAAATCATGGCATCTTGACATTTAGTCGTTACGGACCGGAGGCAAATAAACATTTATATACAAGCACATACATTGCTTCTAGCCCCACACTAGGATACCCTGTGTTGTGGGAACCAGAAACAGCGACGTAACAAAGATGTAAACATCAATGACCTGAGGTTATTTTTTCTTCTGTCCCCAACCTAGGCTCGAACCCGGGACCTCTCGCATGGTAGGCAGTTACGCTAACCGTTGCGCGATAGAGGTCATCAAACGTATCCCTATACGTACCCGTATACAGAAAATAATTATTTATTTATTTATAAATTATAATTTATCGCACAGTATTTGCGGTGAAACTTTCGTAAGTATTGTCCTAAATACGCTGCTTAAAACAAGGCACGGAAAGTACAAATATGAAATAACACCCAGACTGAGACCATTTGTACAAATCAGGTACCGCCGTACCTCCGCTTGCCTCCACTGGAAATCGAAACTGCGACCTCTGGTTTTGGAGTCAAGTGCATTAACCGCTAGACCGACGAGGCTTTTTCACCAAACAGTTTAGCTGTTTAGACACGTAGCACCCTAATGCAATACTCGTAGCACGTAGCGCTGTAGACCGCTACGCCGTAGCGCGTAGCCGCGGCGCGGTTAGCCTGCATCTGAACTTGATGGCTCCGCTTAAGGTCGTTAAAATTTGGCTCCTAAGCTGTGAATATAAAGTTGTTAATTCATTGTGTGCTAGCGTTCCTTTGTTTCACAGATGAGTAGTACACTGAAACCGGAGTGCGTGCGTATAACGACTACTGAACATTCATGATGCAAGGAATTCATTGTTAGGATCGTGGCAAGAATCGCTCGTGGCCTCGGCTGCCTGAGTGATCTTGAACAATCACTAAGGTTAAGCAAGATACGGCGCGTTCAGTCCATGGATTGGTCACCGTCTATGACTAACGCTAGTGGCATTTTTTCCAAGCGATTCCGTGCTTCGCAAGGCACGTTAAGCAGTTGTTGATGGCTGCCGTCGATAGATGGCAGTCGTTAAGCCAAGTCAGAGGCCTTAGGGCGGCTTGAAAACTTCTAACAGTAAGACCAGCCACTAGTCTTACAAGCCTCCACCAATCCGGACTTGGCCCCCGTGGTGGAGTATGGCCTATACCTTCCTCAGGGAAGAGACCCGTGCCCCTCGGTGGGGACATAATGGGTTGATAATGAATGAATGATCGTGGCAAGTTGTAGTCTCTGTATACCCTTCGGGGTAGAGGAGTGAGTTTACATTATGGATAAGGTAAGACGAGATAATATTTTTTTTATCTTCTGAAGAAGAAAACTTCTTCTGAATGAGGTCAGAGACGAGCAACCGACGATGCGATCTCCGTCTCTGCTCACCATGATTAAGCTCTGCGAACCAGAGCGAAACCTGGGTCTCAATTCTGCTGGTACATTATAGTTTAATGACAGATACTCGGTCTGGCCACGTGCCATGATTTTTTATACGATTGACGCCTAGAAGGATTGGTACGTGTCCGCGCGTAGGTTAAAAGGGGCAATGAAATGAAATCGCCGCGTTCGTGCAGTTGTCATCTACACCAATCTACATCTACACTGATATTATAAAGAGGAAAGATTTGTATTTTTGTGTATGTTTGTGATGAACAGGCTCAGAAACAACTGGGCTGAATTTAAAAATTCTTTCACCATTAGAAAGCTACATTCTTCGTGAGTAACACATGCTATATTGGAAGTTTAGGGTTCCGTACAAACTCTCGAATAATGTACCCCAAGGTGTAAAAAAGTTACTACCCCGGAAATTTTCCACGGAATATAGCTAAATAGCTATTTGTATAATGAATTTGTAATAGCGAATTTCCACGTTTCCGTGGAAATCCATGGAAACGTTTTTACCACCCGTGCGAAGCCGGGGCGGGTCGCTAGTTGTATTTAAGAGTACTATAATGCGTTAACAGAATCTAGGCATTAGTCAGATTCTTCCAACAAAAAGTCAAGTAAGAAGTGTATTCGGAATAAAGTTAGTAATGTCTAGTAATGTTTATTGTAAACTTACCGGAAAAAAATATTACAGAAACAGCAGTATGTTATGTAAGTTATTTAGGCTTAGTGGACTGTCACTTAGTGGACTGGCACGGGTCTCATCCCTGAGGAAAGTATAGGCCTTACTCCACCACGGGGGCCAAGTCCGGATTGGTGGAGGCTTGTAAGACTAGTGGCTGGTCTTACTGTCAGAAGTTTTCAAGCCGCCCTAAGGCATCTGGCTTGGCTTAACGACTGCCATCTATTGACGGTAGGCGGCTACAACTGCTTAACGTGCCTGGCAAAGCACATAACCGCTCGAAAAAATGCCACTAGTTTTCACCCATCCATGGACTGAATGCACCCCGCTATGTATAGTTTTTGTCTAATTCACTTTGTATATTCTTTGATATAAGAGAAACTTATTTCAATAAAATAATATTCACGCTTCGTACTACGAAATTCAGTAAAATCATATGAACAGAACAATCTCTCAGCAATTTTCCATCGTATGGACGCCTGGACAAAATTATTTTTAGCAATAAGGCGGCCAATTGTACCATAAACCTTTGTAATTTTTTTTTTCCTCGGTGTGCAGTAAAGAATATTTTTACTTTATATTGATTTTATTTTTTGTTGTGGTGTTTTGTAGCACAGGAGTAATATTGTTAATAAAATTTTAAAACATTGATGTAAGATTTAAGCGGAGGGCAGTACGAGCGCCGCCATTTATAATTACGTTACGTCACTCAAATAGGGATACAATTGGCCCATAACTCCGAGAAAAAAGTGCCTTAATAAAATACAATGTCTGTAGGTTCTTGGAACAAACGATGGAAATCGAATAAAATACAATGTAATGGGCGGGATACTTAAAAAGTAATAAAATTAAAGTTGAACCGAGACCTACACAGAAAAAGTACTACCTTATTGGCTTGTCTGTCTATCTTACATATCTTCTTATATATAAAAATGAATAGCTGGGTGATTCGCTGAAAAGGACTTTTTACCAGTTTTTATCGGGAGAATGGGTGATTTTTTTTAAAATAAATCAATGAGACTTCGACAATATGGGTAAGATAATATTTCCTATCGAGGTCTTTGTATTTTTTTTTAATAATACATCAAAAATACTATTTTTTTTAACGGACAACAGCCAAAACTCATTGGTCTGGCGCGTCCTAACTCCGTTTCGCGGTACTTTTTACTACATATTTACTACTACTACATATTTTACTTAATCTTAAGATAGCTCAGTTATTTTTAGTCGTAGTAGTACTTGAAGAGTATAATTATCGTAATATTATTTGTATTCATATTAATCTAAATACTGTAGGATAAATAATATCGAAATCTTTACAATGTCCACACCCAAAACCCTCATTCGTATGACCAGATCTATTCGAGTGCGTACACGCGTACACGCTTATGGGTTAACACAATGGCTTAAAAGGCCAGATGAATTTGTTTCTGCCAAATTAATTATTGAACTACGTTTGACCTACAACGAAAAGTCTATTAATTGAGTTTTAGAACCATTGAGTTTGTAAAAATACATTATTGAAAAAAAACGGGATGCTTACTTCTCTTACTTCTTGTTTAGAATCCCGAATTCTTTTCAATATCATAGCTATTTATTATCCCAATATTATTAGGCTAATGAGAGTGATGATAAATTCAAGTTCGATAAATTCTTAGAAAATACTTTCCACAGACACAGAAACATGGCAAATCTAAGAAAACATACCAGAGAAAAAAAAATTAAAAAAGAAAAATAAGCTGAAAAAAGGTACGAGAAAAAAAAAGGAACTATGGGGCAAGAAAAGATGATTTAAAAATTTTTTGAGTGACCGTTTTTCCTCTTAATATTATTTAAAAAATAATTCCTAAGTAATATAACTTATTAATCAATAATAAATTTAAATAATAAATAATATTATGACTAATACCTATTTATAATATGATTTATAAGACACTGATTGAAAAATAAGGTATTATTTTGTTTAAAACTTTATAATTTAAAAAAATGTTTTTGTTTGTTTTAAGATTGAAACCTTAAATGTTAGATAGACGTTACTTGTAAAAATAAAAGTGTTTTTTTTTTGACATGATGTTTTTATTTTTGTCAATTTCTGAATGAAAATATATTAATTCAGGAGGCTCGTTTTTTATAGTGGGTAGCAAAAATATTTGAGTAAGCTAAAATATTTTTTATTGTATTGTTATTCGATTATAAGTATAATTCAAGCGCTCTAACATTAAATCAGGGTCTTGTAAAATACATATTTTTTTGATGATTTGAGGAGATCCGAGGTATTTATTTATTTTGTTTGATTGATAATGAAAAGTTAATTTATGTATAATTGGAAGTATTATAGCTATAGTGACATTTAATAAATAATATTATTATATAAAAATTTAGAAGAGTTTTGTTTGACCCTTTTGGTTCTAAAATTACCTGAATTTTGATTGAATGAACAATTCAGACGACACTTTTTTGTTTCAGTACTTAGCATAGATAAATTAGACAAGACAAGTACAAATTTCATAGAATTTTATCATTAATTTGGTTCAATCAAATTCGTATTCCCTTAAATACTCATTAATTTGGTCCATTTCTCATTAATTTGGGTGGCTCATTAATAAGATCATTATATCACTTAATCTATCCAAGCTAAGTTAAGGCAATTCAAATATATATTGGATTATCCAATTTCCTAAACAATTATCATGTTTTCAAGATCCTACGCTCAAAATCAAAATTTGACAGATGAATGAGCCAAAAACGGTCGATCTCAGAGAATCACCCAGCTGTTCGTTAGTCTCACTAAAACTCGAGAACGGCTGGACCGATTTGGCAGATTTTTGGTTTTTTAGGGGATAATGGGCGTGAGTTTGTTTGTAAAATGTGTAAAATTAAAATGCTTTGGCGGTATGAAGTTGGCTTACTTGGCTATTTAATGTTCGACCAGCCACAATATGGACAGAGGATCTCATCCAGGTGGCAGGAAGACGCTGGGTGCAAGCCGCTTCCAACCGGTCTGTTTGGAAATCCATGGAGAAGGCAAGTCCAGCAGTGGACTTCTTGTGGCTGAATGATTTTATTTTATTTTTATTTATTTATTGCAAGAAAAATAATTACATTACAGATACAACTATTGCGTAATTAATTGCATTAAACATTATACATTATTTACATTATAAAATTAGAATGTCAAAATTATATACATCTGAACAATTTTCTCTAGATTTAATATAAAATTAAAATTAATTCAAAAACAAAATTTTAACTACAATTCATTCGTATGTCAATTAATTAATTCGATCAAAATAATAATAATATTCACATAAAATATATTTTTTTCATAAAAGTATCAATGAAATAATGTCGAAAATGGGTGCAGAAACCCCCACTATATTCATAACGGCTTCCTACAACGTGACGGCACTTACTAAACTCTTTGATGTGTACAAACACACTGGGTTATCTCATTATTACTATTATACAAGATACAAGAAGATACACTTTATTGCACACGAGACATTAAACATAACATTACATTAAAACAATATGTACAATGGCGAGCTTATCTCTGTAAGAGATTTCTTCCAGCAAACCTTAGCGAGTCGGAGCAGCGGTAAAAAACGGGTCTATATACGTGTACAAGATAGACTACATAAACTACAAAAAATCCTAAACAGTTTCCTACGCTATGCAAAAAAAAAACACTACATAGACTAAATACATATAAAAATAATAGAATACATAATAAACAATACATAAATAAATATATAGCTCGAAATTATAATAGAGATAGATAATGCTGATAATATTTATTATACTTTTAAAAACAATAGTTTCTATTCAGAAATAGCACTTGTAGCGGACAACACTGACTGTAAGCGCTCTCTAAGGGTGACACGGGGTACTCAAAATAGAACTTCGACCCTGACAACCTCTATCACATTTTTCAACTCCTCATTTTCACAATAATACTTACTCAAACCCTCTCCCATTCGTGGCAGAAAATGATACCAAGTTCTCATGGAAGTGACAAGCTGACACGACAATACCTTATTTAGGATTTTCGGTACCTTTAGTAGAAATATGACTAGAGCAGCGGGAGCAGCCAGTAGGTGCATTTTCTTGAGTAGTTGACGTCTTGATGAGACATGATGTGAAGCTCTTCTTGAAAAATAATAAAGTACAGTCTGATAGCTTTTAGAATATACCTCGGCTACTACCGATTATATTGCAATAAGGTAAGATTTATTTTGTATTTTTGTTTATAACTTTACATAACTTTTCAAAATAGTGAAGAAAAGTTTTATACAGAGCAGGAAGTAGTTACACTCATGTGCTTTCGGCGAAAACCGAAGCCTACTGTGCAGTGGTAGACCGTACATGAATGGGATTTTACGCCCCTTCAGGAGAAGTTGTAGTTCGTTTGTTGCAGTAGATGGTTGGAGTTTCAGTTAAACAGGAGTAACGTAGTTATTTTGTTTATTGTCACTTGGACAACGTGTTAGCTACTCTACGCTTAGTTCGTTACTGCCTGAATACAGGTAAAATACGTATGATCGTGTAAAGCGCTAACGCAGCAAAATACAATGTGTGCGGTGGTAGACCGTACATGCTGCCAAAGAGAACAAAACAAAGATGAGATAAAGTTAAGCTAAAGTTACTCACTTAAGTAACACGTAAGTGATAATAGTTAAATCATTATAAGTATAAAATATGTATAAACAATTAAGTAACACGTAAGTGGTAATAGTTAAATCATTACGAGTATAAGTATAAAATATGTATAAACAATTAGGTATTTGTATAAAGTAAGCACGTGAACTTCATTCGAAATCGAAGGCCTTTCTTGTGTTTCTTTTTGGAGTTTTATCTTTGACCGCGTCGATGACCCGAAGCTCGATGTGTTCGTTAAGGTCGGGCTGGCGGCCAGGTTGCGGGGGGCGTCGTTTGCGTACCATGAAGTAAATATATCGCCATCGCGAGTCCTCCTCCCAACAAACACCAAATAGCTGTGTGTGACGACCTCTGTGGCGTAGTGGTTAGCGCATCTGCTTACCATGCGAGAGGTCCCGGGTTCGATCCCCGGCTGGGGAGAAAAAAAAAAACTTCAGGTCTTGGATGTTTACATGTTTTTGACGTCGCTGTTTCTGGTTCCCACGACACAGGGTATCCTAGTGTGGGGCCAGAAGCAATGTATGTGCCAGTATGTAAATGTTTATGTTTATGTTAATGGTGAATGTCGTGACTCGAGAGATGTTTTGGCAAAGTTTCACGTTCCTTCATGATACGCAGTAGACTTTCGATCTTTTCCGTGTCATATGTTGAGGTGTTGTTTTCCATGCGGAATTGAATTTTTCCCAGGTTTTCATTCATTAGATAGTTGATATGAGTGTTAAGAGCCGGTACTTGTATATCACTTTCCATCTTCATCTTGTTGCCGTAATAGTTGTATGAGAAAACGGTTGCATCTTGTTTCTGTAGTATACAATCCTGACCTACGACAATCTCACTGATACCGCTTATTGTTGTGATAGATACTCGCTCTTCGCAAATAATGCGTAGTTGGCATTTTGCGCAGCAAACGTAGATCCAGCTGTTCGGCTTGTGTAGCTTTATCCAGCTATCAGTGCATTTTGTTCTTATTGTATCGCAGGGCAAGGTCGATTGTTGACTGAAGATTTTCGCCTCGCACGGCGCGTTTCTGTTATTCAAGTTGTATACAGGGCGATCGGCGTTGCAGATATAGTTTTCTTCGTTTGATAACAGACATTGTTGGAGGTGTGCTTCTGAGTATGATACATAAGTCTTCTTTTTGAAGTTAATAGCGATGACTTCGGCGCCCGTTCGCAGTATCCTCGTCTCGGTTGGTAGTTGAATCGGTAAAGGAATTACTCGGTATGCTGTATAACCGTCGTCGCTAGTAAGCGGTATGTGCAACTCAAACAGCATGAATTTTTTAGTAATCCGGGCTTTCACATATTGTAGTTTGTACATCTCCTTTATATTTTCTTGTATATCTCCCACAGGCAGAGACAATCTTCGAGGCATTCTACCAGATATCACGTTTAATAGGGAATGGATGAAAATATCAGAAGTGCTTGATATTTTTTTTGGTGATAGGAATAACCTTCCTTAACGCGGGAAAAAAGTTTAAATTTTTTGGCCCCGTAGTTAATTTTTAAATATACTTAATATTTTTCCATTCGTCGTTCTGGGCTTAGTACGGCATATCAGACATATTCCTTAGCCGCTACGTATGAAAAAAAAATCCACCTTGAAAGCTGTCAATGTCACCACAGATTTTTTTTTTAATACGTAGGGGACCAAGGAATATGTCTGTTAAGCCGTACTGAGCCCAGGACTACGAATGGAAAAATATTAAGATTATTTAAAAATTAACTACGAAGCCAAAAAAAATTAAACTTTTTTCTCGCGTTGAGGAAGATATTCCTATCACCGAAAAAAATATCAAGCACTTCTGATATTTTCTTCCATTCCCTATTGCTGAATCAGTTCCTTTGGTGTAAATAGATGCTTGTCTAGATGTCCTTCGTAAATGTTAGTCAAAGAGTTTAGTAGCATTTGCTGTGTTCTTCTCAAGTTTATTAGGATTAAACTTGCAGTTACAGAGGCGGCGGTAAGATCGTTCATAGTAATGAGAGTTTCCACTCTGCTCTCGATTTTTGACATCCGTCTCAGTTGCGTTTACAAAGTCGTGAATCAACTGGAACTGTTCATTAATAAATCGCTCGTTCTTCTTTATAATGTTGTTCTCAGCTTCCACAAACATAGTTTGATTTTTCAGTAGGTCTAGTAAGTAGTTCTCGTTAGTTTGGATACTCTCAATATCTTGTTGGTATTTCACTGCGAATTCTTCGTCAAGTACGCCAAAAAGAGTCCGAGCGATGCTTCCTATGCCGTTGAAGTATCCTCGCTTTTTTCTATCCAGGTGTTGCGATAACAGCAGTGTATTGTAGTCTTGTAGTTGTCGAAGTTCATGTTGAAGTTGCAGTACCAAAGGCTCGCAGAGTTGTTTCTTCATTCTGTTACATTGCTTGTTTATTTCGCCAATGTAAAGTTGTAAGTTATCCGATCCCTTCCAGTACGACGACAGGTTATAGTGAACCAACAGAAGCCACTCGTCATGCACTTGTTGTATTTTTCCAATCTCATCGAAGTATATGGGGTGTTGACTGTCAATTGTAGTTATGTTATAGTTTTTCGAAGTAGTCGTTGCTATGACACTTGTAGTTAGCGCTATAAACGTCATCATAAACAGTGTTAAGTAACTGTAAAATGATCGTTTTGTTCGAGTTCGAGTGCGTTTTTTCTGTTGAGTAGTTAGTTGAGGTTCGACTGGGCGTTCTGTTTCTTGTGTCGAAGTTTCTTGGTTTGTGACCGCGCTTTGTTGTTCCTTGTTATCTTCTAATGGTATAGGCAGAGGAGTGACTTTGGTTATAGGACGTTTCAATGTTGCTCCTCTTGTTCTGAGTGTGACGACTCGAACGTATCCGTCATCCCCGGGGTGAAGTTGAAGCACTCGGCCCAGGGCCCACTTCCCCGGTGGTAAGTTGTTGTCTGTAATCAAGACAAGCTGCCCTTCTTCCAAGTTTATCTTTGGTCGTAACCACTTGCTGCGGGTTTGGAGTTGGTGAAGGTATTCCATAGACCACTTTTTCCAAAAATGCTGATGTAAGAGTTCAGTAAGTGCCCATCGGTCTCTTAGGTTTATTTTTCGATCGTTGTCAATCTCGGATTGTGGCAGTGATAGAACAGGGCCTCCGACAAGGAAGTGGCCCGGCGTTATATAGTCCAGATCATCCACGTTCTCGGACAATGGACTTAAAGGCCTTGAGTTCAAGCAAGCCTCTATCTGAGTTAGTAGAGTTGTGAAGCTTTCGTAAGTTAGAAGTTGTTGTCCCAGCACCCTTTTCAGATGGAATTTCATTGATTTTACGGCTGCCTCCCACAGTCCACCGGCTGTTGGCCATATCGGTGCGTTGAAGTGCCATTGTATCGGCATTTGACGTCGAAGAATTCAGGTGAAAGCATAGTCTTGAATTCTTGAAATTCTTTGTAGAGTAGTCTTGACGCTCCACGGAAGTTTGTG
This sequence comes from Yponomeuta plumbellus, assembly GCA_947310845.1. Taxonomy (NCBI): domain Eukaryota; kingdom Metazoa; phylum Arthropoda; class Insecta; order Lepidoptera; family Yponomeutidae; genus Yponomeuta; species Yponomeuta plumbellus. The sequence goes on along the minus strand of OX371193.1, from coordinate 23,063,026 downwards.
CCATTGTCGGTGTAGATGTGTTCTGGCGTGCCTCTCCGCGCACACATTCGTTTCAGTGCAGCTATAAAGGTTTGAGTTGTGAGATCTGAGACCAACTCAATTTGCACCGCTTTTGTTGCCATGCAGATGAAAATGGCAATGTATCCCTTTGAAGTTCGGACGCCACGTCCTTTGTTGGTCTTGACATCGACGTGGCCGGTGAAATCGATACCAGTGTGCGTAAAAGGTCTGGATGGGGTGACCCTGGCTTTTGGAAGGTCTCCCATAAGCTGAGCGTTCTTGTGTGGATTGTATTTGTGACAGATCACACACTTTCTGAGTTCTTTCTTCACTGCACTGTTGCCTCCAACAATCCAGTATTTTTGTCTAGTTTGAGCCAAAGTTAGTTTGACCCCTCCATGCAAGGTTGTGGGCTTGGTTGATGGCCAGTTCGGTCAGCCTACTGGAGTGGGGCAGTATCGCTGGACGTTTAGTTTCCATCGGCAGGGCGGAGTTTTGGAGTCGCCCCCCGACGCGAAGTATTCCATTTCCATCTAGGAATGGATTCAAGTTAAGGATGGAGCTGGTCTTGACTGATCCCTTCTTCTCAAGGTCCTCAATCTCTTCTCGGAAGTAGTTTCGTTGCGCATGTTTAGTTACCATGTCTGTTGCGTTTTTCAACTCCATCGAAGTTAGGTAGTTAAGTTTGCGTCCTTTGTTACGCAATCCCGATATAAAACGTATAACCCAGGCGAGTATGCGCGTCACTTGGGTCATTGAGCTGCATTTGTCGAGTAAGGCGTTTATAATCGCGCCTTCGGTTGTTCTTAGAGTAGCGAGGCATTTTCTGCGAACTCCATTATCTGTAGTGAATTGTTTTGTTTCTTGACTCGTAGCAACAAAGTCGGGTTTTCTCAGCCACTGAGGTCCTTCCCACCATAAGTTGAAGTTCGCAAGTTGAGTTGGCGAGAGACCCGTGTAGTACAGTCTGCCGGGTTTTCCTCCGTTCTGACGCAGGCACGACTTTAGCTATTTTCGATGCTCTGCTCGCGATGTATGGCTCCCACCTCGAGACGTTTCCCTGCAGCCAAGCAAGGACGACTGTAGAGTCGGTCCAGCAGAACATTTGTAGTTGATGTTCGCATAGTGAATTTTTGACCTTCTCCATGAGATTCGCCAGAAGTTGAGCACCACAAAGTTCTAATCTTGGAAGCGTAGTTTTCTTTTTAAGTGGCGCGACTCTTGTTTTTGATGCAATCATAGTAGTGATATAGTCACCGGTGACGTTTTTCTGTCAGCTGTAAATGACGCAAGCGTAAGCCTTCTCGCTTGCATCACAAAAACCGTGAACTTCTATCGTGTTTTTTGTGCATCCCAGCCATCTTGTGAGAGATAACTTCTTGACATTTGGTAGATCTTTTCGCAGTTTCACCCATTCGGCTTCTATTTCTTTCGGTAGAACATTTTCCCACTTGATCTCGCTGACCCACACTTTTTGAAACAGCAGTTTGGCTTTGATAGTTATTGGGGCTAGCCATCCCAGCGGGTCATACAGTTTGCTGATCTCTGAGAGCAGCGTACGTTTTGTGTAGTTAGCTTCCTTTTATTCTGAAAGATCCCATTGAAACACGAACTTGTCTTGAGTTGTGTTGTAGCTGAGACCCACAGTTTTAGTAGTCTCCTCTTGTTTAAAGTTAAAGATAGACTTTTGACATGTTTGTTCCGTAGTTAAGTTATCGAGAATGGCCTTTTCGTTGCTTGACCACTTTCTTAGGTTGAAGCCTCCCCTTCGAAGTAGTTCGGATAGTTCTTGCCTTAGAGTTTTCGCAGCTTCGATCGAGTTTTCGCCGCTGATAAGGTCATCCATGTAAAAATCATTTATCAACACTTTTGCGGCGTTTGGGTAGAGGTGTTTGAAATTTGGTGTTGAAATAAATTTTTGATTTCTGATTTCTGATTTCTAGACGCCAGTTTCTTCTATTGCACATGCACAATGCTCGTTAGTCTAGCAGTATCGTGCATGACCAGTCCTAGCTTGGGAATTTTTAAGGTTCCGTACCCAAAAGGAAAAACTTCCCCTATTTTTAAACTAAAACTTTTGTAAGCACAACACATTGTAAACTTTTAGTCCGTTGTTTTATCGGACGAGTCCGACCAGGTTACCCTATTGCTGAGACTCCGCTGGCCGTCCGTTCATCCGTCTGTCACTCACCAGGCTGCATCTCTTGAACGGTGTGGGAACAGAGTTGGACAGATGAAATTTTCACAAATGATATACTCGTATTTCTGTTGCCGCTATAACAACAAATAATAAAAAACAGAATAAAATAAACATTTAAGGTGACTCCCATCCCTTTGACGACCTCTGTGGCGCAGCGGCTAGTGTATCTGAATACCATGCGAGAGGTCCCGGGTTCGAATCCCGGCTGGGGACAAAAAAAAAGAATAAGCCCAGGTCTTGGATGTTTACATGTTTGTGACGTCGCTGTTTCTGGTTCTCACGACACGGGGTATCCTAGTGTGGGACCAGAAGCAATGTATGTGCCTGTATGTAAATGTTATGTTATACAAAATACATGTTTTTTTGGCGTTATTAGGGTTTCGCACTCAAAGGGTACAACGGGAACCCTATTATTGAGACTCCGCTGTCCGTCCATCCGTCCGTCCGTCCGTCTGTCTGTCACCAGGCTGTATCTCATGAACCATGATAGTTAGACACTTGAAATTTTTACAGATGATGTATTTCTGTTTATGCTATAGCGACAAATAAAAAAAACAGAATAATATAAATATTTACGGAGGCTCCCATACAACAAACGTGATTTTTTGCTCGTTTTTGCTCGATATCGATAACGGCAACAGGTAGACGCTTGAAATCATATTCATAGAATATTTAGTTATATTATATTCACTTTTTAAATAAACGATTAAATTAAAATAAAACAACCATTTAAGGGGGGTTGCCATAAAACAAACGTGTTTCTTATCGATAATTGTACGGAATCCTTCGTGTGTGAGTCCGACTGGAGTCCAACTGGGATACCCGCGTGAGCTTATGTATATTTATTATACATACTAAGGTATGTATATGTATGCATACTAAGGAAATCACACAAAACTTGTAAAAAGTAGCCACAACTAGTAGAGCTCAAGTGCGCCAATAAAGGAAAGGTCTAAAGGTTTTTCCATCTCCAAATATTGATAACAATCGGCCTTCAGTAAGAGAAAGGGTTCAATATCTCAAGGATATTGCTGCAGGGGCGAAGGGCCACATTTGGCGATATCGTGACGAGAGGGCGGCGTCAGTCCTTTGTTCATTCAGGGGAACGAAACGGCTTACAACCGTTACCTCCATAGAACTAGAAGTAGTAGAAGTATAGGTATAGTCTACACTAAACCTATTTTACGTAAAAGAGTAGCGGCGTGCATCGTGCAACGACCTACAGCCCACACGCACACACACACGCGCAAACACACACGCCGACCTGTTTTTTTACTCACACCCAACAAACACAACTGAAAAATAAAATCTATCATCTAGACATTTAAAAACGAAGAATTGAAACCAAAATGGCCTATTCAGCTTTCAGCTTTCCGAAGCACTGACAAACAACTGATTGCTTCAAAATTCAGACCAAGCCTCGCTTGCTTGTGATTGGCCATTGTCTTGTCTAACACGTAATATTTGCGAAATTGTAGTAGCCAGTGAATCCATAAAGCAGACTTGATTTCATTTAAGGTGCGCTTAGGAACGCCGAAATCCGGGTGGTCTCAAGGCCGCAGTTACGTGTTCACTTATTAAACTGGCATTTGTTTAGACTATAACTTAACTTACTATTATTATTATGTATAGTTAAAAGTTATAGTTTTGTGTTAGGACGACGGTCAGTGGGCAGACCTGCGACCCGATGGTCGTACGATGTCGTTGAGTCGGCGGAAGGTCCGTGGATGCGGGTGGCGAGAGACCGTGTGAAATGGCATATGGGGGAAAAGGCCTATACCCAGCAGTGGGCAGCGGGGGGCTGATGATGATGATGATAGATAAAAAAGTAAAAAAAATGAAGTGAGAAATTTTGTTCCGAGTTGAGAAATCTTGTTTAAAAATTCGTGAACATTAGGTCCGTATATCAACGTAGACATGCGGTACTCGCGCGCCACAATAACTGGCTACTAATGGATCCAAAAGATTGAAGAAGAAAAAAAAACAATTATTATAAAAACAGTACAACTGTCACAATAACAAAGCACAAACCAAATAAAGAAAACATGACTTAATAAAGTTTATCAACAGAAAGAAAAACAGAAGGTCACGGCGTGTTTCTGTAGGTTTAGTCAGTAGTGAGAGGTCCCGGGTTCGAATCCCGGCTGGGGACAAAAAAATCCAGGACTTGGATGTTTACATGTTTGTGAGGTCGCTGTTTCTGGTTCCCACGAAACAGGGTATCCTAGTGTGGGGCCCGAAGCAATGTATGTGCCTGTATGTAAATGTTATGTTATGCTATGTCATTTTTTTTCACCGTGAATAGAAAACTCGTGTGACCAAAATCCTAACCACTCTTGATGTGATAAGGATTAATTTACATTAAAATTTAATTACTCACAAGAGCCAAGTGTAAAAAAAAAATACCTACGTAGCACACACAATTTTTACTTGGAAGTAAAATGGGGTTATTTGGTTTTTACGTACTAGCAACACTCAGACATTGACAGCCCTTGGGCTGGTGATTATAATGCTCTTTGGAGGAGCCATCACGGCGTAAACCTCGATTTTTTGTAACAAATGTTTCCCGAACATCCGTTAGGGCTTAAGTTTCGTACAGGCCCTGTAAAATAAAGATATAAAAAAAACAGGCTTTGGTATCCAGGCCAAAACATTCATATAAAAAAAAATAGGCATTGGCTTGATATTGATATGTTGACGTGACAGTTTTTTTTTTAATTGAATTAAAAACACACTTGAGAGATGTTAAAAATCGGTCATCATCTGGCTGAAACTGGCTTTGAATAAAGTGGATCATCTGTTGTTAGCATTTCATTCTATTACCTTTCCCTTCTCTTTAATCTTGGATGACGATTTGACGGAGCGAAACGTGAGGGGATTATTAAAGATTTCCTTAAACGTTGTTGGTAACAAAAGGTAAAAAAGGCTTACCCCCTTTTGTACTTATCGGCAGATAAGGAGTTAATGAGTAATAAGCCTCCAGATTTATAATGTTAAAGCTATTTACAGTCTGTTAGCTTTTATAATAGTACCTGGGTGACCGAGCTTTGCTCGGTACTTTTTTTGTAATATAAAATAAAAATAATCCTTTTTCAACAAAAAAATAACTTTGAAAAAAAACATCATGACTCGAACCGGGTCTCTTGATATCGGCCCGAAACGGTCGCCCGTTTTCCCGTCAGAACTATCCCAACCTTGCAGATAAATGCGAATTTTACCTGTGTATGTTATCATAGCAAATTTCAATTGCCTTAAAACACGGATAAAACAACGTTTTCTAAAAATGTAACCTAGTTAGATCAATTAAATGCCTCCGAAAGCATCTGCCTACAAAATTTCGTTAAAATCGTTGGAGACGTTTCCGAGATTTTGATTATATAAAAATATATTTCTTTATTTCTTTATTGGAGTGTTATATACAAGAATTGCGTTTAAAGAGATTAGATTAGATAAGTCGGGCTCTAGAGTGGGCTTCGGTTTTCGTCGAAAGCACACGAGAGTGTGTGTCATTAGACAAATTATGTGTCATATTAGTTCCGATATTTCTATCCGATTCTATCCGAGAGTAGCCGAGGTATATTCTAAAAGCTAACAGACTGTATGTGTTTTCAAACGAGAAAGGTAAGGTGGGTACATAAAATGATTAATTATTCAGCTTTGGACAGCAAGTAAACAATTTTTAGGATTCCGTACCATAAAAGGAAAAAAGGAACCCTTATAGAATCACGTCTGTCTGTCAAGACCCTTATCTCGGGTGGGCGTGAAGGTGTCGAGTTATTTAAAAACCATATACTGAGATCTACGGTCCCTTAGAGTTGTAAAAAATGCGAGTAGGTACAGAACCCTCGGTCAATAAGCGGACTCGCTCTTGGCAGGTTTTTTTAAATAGCAACAGACAAGAAACTTGAGTGTTTAAGGTGTTCCCAGATGTACCTTAGTGTTTGAATTCGTTGTACCTATTATGGTAAAGAAAATAATGTTATAAAAATGCAAGCGTAATGTATAACTACACTACTCATACATAATTATGTACATAGAGTATTTCGCGGTGGGCAAGCGTGCTGATTAAAGTTGTTCAAAAAAGTAATGCTCTGCAATGGAATGTATAAAAGCTACCTTTGTAGACAAGATAACAGTTGGGGACAGGTTTTATAGTTGTAAAAACGTTTGCGAGCGCCTGGCTGTAAACGAATAGCAAAGTTTTACACAGTGACCGTTTTAATGGTGTCCACAGGCGCTTCGCCAAAGTAAACAGTCCGCCGAATCATAAAACTTGCGGCCGATCCGTTACTATTACTAAAAAAATACATAGAAGAAACTTTTTTGTACTGCGCGCATACGATACGCGGCGGTTGCATAGTGGTAAAATACGGTCATGGCTTCGAATCCTAGCTTGTACCGTGACTAAGGGCCGATTTCTGAATTGAGAATTTACACTAACGGCCTTACTAATAAATAAGTTATACACTCTGAATAACTATTTGACGTAAATCAATTTATACTGGTTTACTCTCATTTAGCGTACAAATAACCAGTTTGTCAGACCTCGCATAACGGCTGTATACACAGCTCATAACCTTAAGGTATTAGTAAGGCTGTAGAGAATACTTAAGTAACGTTCTGTCACGCTCTTTTCTGAGTAATTACTTAACTTTAGAACTGTCTCGTCAAATTTCTCTGGCTGCTTTCTGCAGAACTAGGTCCAAGTATAATTCACATTTATTTCATAACTAAGTCGTCGTTTCACATTAAAAAAAATTACATTACAAACATAATCAAAATTCACGTAAAGCTTCATCAAAAAGTTGAGTTGATTTAGTTGAGATCGGCCCTTAGGGCCAATTTCTGAATTGAGAATTTCACTAAGTAACTACCTACTTAAATGTAGTGCTGTCTCGTCAAATTTCTCAGAAAAGAGCGGGACAGAACGTCACTTAAGTATTTACTTAGTGAAAATTCTCAACTCAGAAACCGGCTCTTAGTTTTTCAAGTTTCTAATCTTTGTGAATTTTAAGTAATGGCAGTCGCTAACTTAACAGTTTTTTCAGTTTTCTTCACAGAAGAAGGTCGTGAGGAAACCCCCTTGTCTGGGGTCTTAGCGCTTGAAATCGCCTATCCACTTTGGGCACGCTTGCTAATTCAGCCCATAGGTACCTACTATTTTCTAACAGGCCTGCCCGATGTAGGAAGTAGGTATATACGGGTTGCTTATGTTTAATCTGCCGTATTACCTCTACAAATTATTTATTGCTTTACTTATGTACTTATTTAATTAATAAATAAACTAATAACTAATTAATTACTTTTAATAAACTCGGCAAAACGTGGGCGCAGTTCCTAGTGATTGGTGCCTCTGCCTACTCCCTCGGGGATACCGGGTGTGAGTTTATTTATTTTTATGTACTTACTAATGCTTCTAAGGCATAAAAATCTACGAAACGCATTTTCTCTCGACTTAACAAAACATACTCAAAGACGAGTGATGTAGTGAGTGACTGAGATCCGTGTTTAATTTTTTTATGTAATCAGTTGCAAGAGAAAAAGGATTATTCCACTTAGTGCACCTGAGGTAGTTCACCTGGGTGAATCAAGTCTACCGATCGGTGGACTTAATTCACCCCGTGCCAAATAGCCTGGGTGTATTAAGTCGACTCCATTTTATTTCAATTTTTTGTATACTTTGTTCACCTTCGAATAATGGTGCCAGCTAAAAAAAGATAGATTTTTTTTAAAACAAGAAGTAAGTATACGGGTATGTTAAAAGCTAAAAAAAATTCATAAAAAAAAATAAAAACCGACTTCCAAAATCTAGCGCACTAAAAAGTTTGAAATAATTTAAAAGAATACCTTTAAATTGGAAGTACGTATACGAATTATTTTTTATTTGCATAATTTTTTTTGGTCGATTTTTTAGCGGGGGATCCCTCCTATAAATTTATTATTCATTCATTAAAAAAAATATATTGACGCCTATTATTATTCAAAACAGGCACCGTTTGTTTTTCTTTGTGGCTGTGGTAAGAATGCCCCTTAAACAAAGTGAATGAATTCAAAGTTACACTGTTGGAAACATAAATCAGCTTTAATAAACTTAAACTTAAATATAAATAAACTCAACTTAGGTGTTATAAAAGAAACATCGAACGATCTTATTTATAAAAACACGAAACAGTTTGTATTATGCGTGAGTCTATGATCAGCTACACTTTGTTTAAGGGGCATTCTTACCACAGCCACAAAGAAAAACAAACGGTGCCTGTTTTGAATAATAATAGGCATCAATTTTATTTTTAAATTCCCTCTCTCGCTTAAAAATCGACAAAAAAATTATACAAATAAAAAATAATTCGTATACGTACTTCTAATTTAAAGGTATTCTTTTAAATTATTTCTAACTTTTTAGTGCGCTAGATTTTGGAAGTCGGTTTTTATTATTTTTTATGAATTTTTTTTTAGCTTTTAACATACCCGTATACGCACTTCTTGAATTTAAAAAAAATCTATCTTTTTTTAGCTGGCACCATTATTCGAAGGTGAACAAAGTATACAAAAAATTGAAATAAAATGGAGTCGACTTAATGCACCCGGGCTATTTGGCACGGGGTGAATTAAGTCCACCGATCGGTAGACTTGTTTCACCCAGGTGAACTACCTCAGGTGCACTAAGTGGAATAATCCGAGAAAAAGAAAGAGAAAAAAAAAGAAAAAAAGAAAAAGAAGAAGAGAAAGAGAAGAGGCCTATGCCCAACAGTGGGCTCTATTTACGGGCTGATTAGATTAGATAGATGTAATCAGTTGCGTTATGACCTTAAAAAGAATTAAAAACCATTCTTATGGTGAACCGATCGGCTCACCGAAAAATCTACAGGTCTGAGCACCATAGTCGTGGGTTCGAATCCCACTAGGGCCCGCTGTACATTGTACGAATGGCCTAAGTCTAAGTGTGAAGTCCTTGTCTGATTACTATTGTACAGGAGGCTATCGTACTTTGGAACCAGGACAAGTGATTCATCATCTTCCAGACTCTTCCCGGGACTAGCTCAATTGGATTAGACTTCTGGTTCGAATACATTCTTGACTACAATCAGGGAAACGTAGACAAGTTTAAGGAATGCATAGAGAGCCTATCGTTTTCTGAGGTCATGGGCGAGGTTTCCGCAAATGATGCTTTTAATATATTTCATAACATATTATGTACATTCTTTAGCATATGCTTCCCAACGGTTAAAGTAAAAAGAGGCCAAAACAAGAATTCCTGGGTATCTAAAAGTCTAAAAAAGTGTTGCCAGACCAAACGAAAACACAGACTAGATTATTATAAAAAAGATCAATATAAAAAGTACGCGAAATTACTAAAGCATTGTATAATCTCGGTGAGAAAGCGTAAAAACAAAATATACATAGAAAATGCGAGAAACAGTTGTAAAGCTACTTGGAACCTAATAAATTATAATATTGGGAAGAAAACAAATAGACATATTCAAAGAGTAAAAGATAACAAACCAGAAGTGTATGATGGGAATGATATAGCGACGTCATTTAATAATTTTTTTACAGATTTAGTTAAAAATTCAGGGCAGTTTGAAAACAATAATTGTAAAACAATATATAAAACAAATCTTAGTAATAGTAACAATCAGAGTATCTTTTTTCAACCGACTGACCCTTTTGAAGTCAATAAAATAATAATGTCCCTCCGTAATACACACTCAGTAGGCTTTGATAATATCAATACTAAGCTACTCAAATCAGTCAGTAGACATATATCAAAACCCCTTTCACATATAATTAACCACCTTACGTTACGGAGTGGTACTATGGGGTAACTCAACCGAAAGTCATAGAGCTTTTGTAGCACAAAAAAAATGTCTCAGGGCTATATGGGGCATGTCTTGGAGAGAGTCCTGTAGACCAATATTTCAGACATACAACATTTTAACTTTTTATGCCATTTATATATTCGAGGTCAGTAAATTTGTCAAGGGAAATATGCAACTGTTTGAAAAGTGCGATAACCAAAATAAAAGGACAGTAAGACATCAAATATTAAAATATCCAAGGACAAATCTAGAGCTCCATAAACGCAATAGCTATTGCATGGCAATAAAAATATTTAATAAACTGCCTAAAGACATTAGTTCTCTTCCAAAAAATAAATTTAACACAGCACTGTATAATTGGTTAGCCCAAAAATTTATATATACAATGAAAGATTACTTTGCATTGTGATTTTATGATTGTTTTAACTCGCTTGTGATGAAATATTTTAACTTATTGGATTAATTTTTTTGTGAATGTTTTTTATATGTATGTCTAAGAAATTGCAATGCCTTAATAGGGCTCATGTCATGGTTTCATTACTTACTTTAGCCTTTAAGAACAATTTGTACCACATGATGCAATAAACTGAATTGAATTGAATTGAATTGAATTGAATCATCATCAACCCATTATGTCCCCACCGAGGGGCACAGGTCTCTTCCCTGAGGAAGGTATAGGCCATACTCCAACACGGGGGCCAAGTCCGGATTGGTGGAGGCTTGTAAAACTAGTGGCTGCACCACTAGTCTGACCTGTATTAATGACTGCCGACGATCGACGGCAGGCGGCACCAACTGCTTAACGTGCCTTGCAAAGCACGGAACCGCTCGGAAAAATGCCACTAGCGTTAGTCATAGAACGGTCACTCATCCATGCACTGAACGCGCCCTATGTTGCTTAACCTTCGTGATTGTTTATGATCACTCAGGCAGCCGGGGCTACGATGGATTTTGAAAAAGGTCTGTGGACAAGTGATTGTGTTGTTTGAAAGTTATTTATTCATTTATTTCAAGCATGATTTACTTAACCAGTGACGTGTAGCCTCAGAGGCGCCGCGTGATATGCGAATTCTCCGAATTCTCAGAATTGACCACTTCCCCTTAGCCAAAAATGGATCTCATGTCAATTAAGGATAAAAAGTACTAATAAGTGTTAAATATGTCAATTTCTCTTAAAGTAACGTAATGGGTACCTTTGCGTCGGATGGGTCTCGGGATGGCTTATTTTCTTATTGTTTTTATTTTTATTGTAATGTGTGTGTGTGTGTGTGTGTAGTTTTAGTATTAGTTTTTAAAATTATGTTTGACGAAGTTTTTTGCCAATGTATTATGTTAAAGTAAATGTTTTTTCTACATGAATTACAACTGAACTAGCACTTTGTTAAAGTTTATCTAGAGTTTAGCCATCATTATTAAAGTTTGTTTTTTCGAACTGACTTGTTGATTCAAATATTTAAACATTGGTGTCCTAGTGTGGGGCCAGAAGCAAAGTATGTGCCTGTATGTAAATGGGAACTATATTTTGTGTCATCAAAGTTTACATTTGTCATCAACTTGTATCATCTAATTAATAGATCTATCACCACGAAATATTTTCATTCTCAGAAAAATAAAAAGTGTCGCCAGGTACAAATTATCAAATTAATGTCTATATGTAAGGAGAAAAAGAGATGGATTATCTATATAATCGCAGTTCATCCATTGAATAAACAATTTGTTCTCAAAATAATAAGTTTATTCCAAAAATAACAGCTCCGTACTCAGAATAGTAGATCTGTCATCAAATAAATCGATTATCGTCTGCAGATTGAGATTTGTTTGTATTTGTTATTTTGTCATCAGTACAGTAGTTACAAATTATTTCGATCAATTCTCCAAATAATACTATTCGTTGCCAATTTAATAGCTCAGTTCATTAATTTTATGAAAAAATGTTCAAAGGGGCGGAGCCAAAATGCCCTACTAAATAAACCTACAATTAGGTACAATTTAGATTTTATGATTGGTATTAAGTAATAATGTTTATTGTGATTTTAAATAATTCTGTGTTTCATTTATTATTCTAATACATTCATACTACTTACTTATAACTAAATAATAATTCAAAATTAATAAATATTTACAGGGTGTAAATAAAACTACGGCAGATGTAGAAACAACAATAGATACAACCAGTACACAAGTACCTAATGTAAGATAGTGGTTAAAGTCATAGGTACAAAAATATTATTTTTCTGGATCTTTATGATTTTTTTAACTTACATATCACAAATCACACCCTATGTAATTTTTTTGTTATGTTTTTGTAACTTTAGCGTTTATTTGCTTTGCCAACTTAGAACTCAGTAATCATGACATCATGTTTTACTCGACAAATGATTCAATTTCATCGGGGCCTGGTCTTTAAAGGTCATCGGCCAAGCCATCGCAGACGCCTGAAATAAGTTAATAGCAAAACGTGACGCCCATTTGAGCATCGAGCTCAAAGTTTCATCGCCACTTAAAGCAACGAGACAACAATTTATAAGAAAAACGCTTCGTACACACAAAACCTTTCTGACGACGTCACTTTGGCAAAGTAAAATAAATCTTCTTTGTTGGAGAATAAGGCCCACTTGCACCATTCGTTGAGAAGAATAAGATTAACACGCTTTTATAAATGCACGTAAAAACGAAAAAATATGTAAATTACGGATCGTTCAAGTTGTGCCTATTTCTGGGCTGAAGTGTAAACTACGTACTTTTAATTATAATATTTGATTTTAAAAGCGTGGGGCGCTGGAATAAGAAAGACTTTTTATATAACTTGCTAAGAAATCAAGTTAAGTGTTGTTACGGGAAGCACAGGTTACACAGAATGGCGCTCCAGTAACTGGAGTTGCAGCACGACTAGTATTCCCTTATTTTATTCATCATAATGATGATTATGATTCAAATCCTTGAAAGATGGTTAAATTGGTTAACTTAGATTCAATTACATAGTTAATTACATACAGGTCGACCTAACAAAAGCGTGTTAGAAACCATTGTCCTGGTGAGCCAATCTGTCTACCAAAATTGTACAGCTTAAATCAGAAATTCATTTCAATATAAAGAATGTACATTCTGTTTGTTTAATGGCAATGTACTTATAATGTTAATGTATGCCGCTGCCTTGGGGCCATACGTTGTGGAGAAAAAAGGAGCGAAAAAAAAATTCCGCTCTGAAAATCTTTTCTCATATAACCTTAAATCTAAAACAAAGTTTGTATGAATATCCATCTACGTAAGAAGCTCAAGACCCATGAGTGCACCTAAGTCACGTTAAATCGACTTTTGCATGAAGAATTTTAGTGCTGTTGTTAATGCTGTTTAAGCCACGTTTATGAAAGTGGTGCAGGTTGGCCTTAAACGCGCTCTGAGGAATTGCAGCGAATCAATTTACGAGTATTTATTTTCTTAGGTCCGAACACTTTTTGCTTCTTTACAGGCTACAATAACTTAAATCTAAGCTGAGTGTTACAGACATCTTTTTGCTTACATGGAGGCACCAAATACCTACTGTAATGACCAAATGTATCTTAAGTTGATGAAATATCATTTTATTATTATGATATTTTATATTACGAATAGATTAGAACTCTTTATTGTACGAGTACACACCAGAAAAACAAACAAATACATTTGTATTTATTGATTTCATTTCATTATTAGATAAATATAGCAAGAACATAACTCCTAGATATCGACAGCAAATTCACAAAAGTTTCATCCACAATGTCAAAGTAAAATTGATAGTAAAATATTTTATTATAGCCACTCAATCAAATCAAATCGAATCGAATAGATTTGAAACCGCCCCGAGACACGCCCAAACCCAAACGTCCCCATGATACTGGCAGCATTACCACGCTGCACAGCGAGGGATATCCTTTGTATCACAAATGAAGGGTACAGGGGAAAAAGGATCAAAGTCAGTATTTTTCCACAACTTAGTTGACAATGCCACTTGGTAGTGAATTGAGAAAACTATCGAATGGTAAAATAAAAAAACGATAAAAGAAATCACAGTCAACATGAGACTCAAAAGAACTTACTATGGTTGCAGGAAAATAGATCATAGTCAATGTGACTATGATCTTTTTAGAGAGTTTTTGATTACCTACTCAATAAAGTTCTAACAGGTATTAATTACTGATATGTAATCAGAATAGCAAAAAAACATGTAAATCACAATGTCTAATTTGTAGATATTTTTATAAACAAAAATATATAAATTAACCACATGAAAAAGTTCATAGTCAAGTGACTCTAAACTTTCTTCTAAGTATTTTAATAGAACAATTCCGTTTTTTTTAACTTTGGTGGCAAAAAACATGTATTATATTTTTTTTTTAAATAAAGCATTGGGATAATACTGTCTTTTCTAGAAGTTAGTACTTTAGTGTTGTAAAAAACATAGATTTTAAGAGAAAAAACGTTTTTTGTTGTTATCTAAAAATACGTTTTTTTTGACTGTGATCCTTTTTTCCCTGTACCCTTCAAATGCTCTTGAGCGGTAGTCAAAGCCACGGTTCTTGAGACGTAGGTAAGTATATGCGTATAATACTAGTTGACCCGGCAAACGTTGTTTCGCCAAATAATTCTCTTTTTCACTTGGGTCTATGAAAAATAGATAACAACTTATTATCAGACCTATAACATACCTATACCTAGACCTATACTTTTCATTTCATAACATAACATTTACATACAGGCACATACATTGCTTCTGGCCCCACATTAGGATACCCTATGTTGTGGGAACTAGAAACAGCGACGTCACAAACATGTAAACTTCCAAAGACCTGGGTTTCTTTTTTTTTTTGTCCCCAGGCGGGATTCGAACCCCGGACCTCTCGCATGGTAGTCAGATACGCTAACTGCTGCGCCACAAAGGTCGATCCTATCAAACCTATCAAATATACATACGAAATTTCATCAATTTTGGTTAAGCCGTTTTGGAGGAGTATGCGCACTCGAGAATAATTTTATATATTAGATGTATTAGATTATTTATCTGCTTTAGGCTAAATGATTTTGAACACCGTGTAGACTCGTCGAAGGCCCCATACTGTGACGTCAGCCGGTAGCTATCGCTTTATTTATCTTTTCCCGCGTCTTCCCCGAGTGAAATGTCAGCAAATGAAGAAGGATTGATTTAGCTGATGAAGTCGGCGGCCACATACACCGCTGTTTTGGATCTTGATTAAAACTCGGTAATTTCAAGATATTTGATATAATCAGCAAAAAAGTAATTTAACGGCGCGGACGCAGTCCCGCTATTTTTGACAGCAAACAGAAGAGAGAGTGAAAAACCATAGACTAGGCAAACTTAAAATAAAAAAAGTGATTAACACCGTAGAACGTGAACAACCGAAACATCATAAATGGCGGACTTGAAAAAAAATGTTTACTAAAAACACTGGGTTTTTACCTCTTATTACCAAACTTGCCTGGTTGGTCTAGAGGTATCACGTCGGCTTACCATGCTGGAGATCGTGGGTTCGCTAGTGTAAGCCGCTGTACGTTTGTACAAATAGCCTCAGTCTGAGTGACTTTCCATGTTTGTGATGTCCTTGGCGGTCACTGTAGCGATTCCTTTTTATAGTAGCTGGCTGGCCCAGCCGTTTATGATGATTCTATTTTATTTTAAGGGAACCGCTACGTTTTTGTTAAGGTGAAAGTCGAGCTCGCGATGCTCGACGAAAACATAAAATAAAAGGTGATATTGCTGATAAGTATTTTTTAATAAAAGTCGAGCGCTATATTACCATAGCACAGTGTATCCTAGTTTGAGACTAGGATAAGTGATTGTGTTTGTGAAAATTATTATTATTGACGAGCTCTGTGGCGCAGCGGTTAACGCAACTGCGTACAATGCCAAATGTCCCGGGTTCGAATCTCGGCTGGGGACAAAAAGAAACCCCGGGTCTTGGATATTTGATGATGTCACTGTTTCTGATTCCCGCGACACAGGGTATCCTAGTGTGGGGCTAGAAGCAATGTATGTGCCTGTATGTAAATGTTATGTTATGTTGTTATACTCGTATATTTATCACGAATGATCTTAATTTCATACATGAGAATATATCACTCTGTTTTGTTGGGAAAACGAATCAAATACATACAAGTAACATAACATAACATAACTGTAAACTTTTAGTCCGGATTTACTTACGGGTGTTGTTATATCGGAAGAGTCCGACCAGGTTTCGCTCCGATTCGCAGAGCTTAATCATGGTGAGCAGAGACGGAGCTCGCGTCGTCGGTTGCTCGTCTCACACTGCGGGCAAGCGCGCGGCGCGCCCGCGCCGAGATGGGTGGGGCGGGTGCCGGCACCGGCTGCGGGGGACTCCCGCTGGCTTGCGACGCGGCGCCTGCCGCTTTCCCGTCGTCAATGTCGCTGGGCATGACGGCACAGACACAGCTCACGACGTCTTCGTTCTTGCAGAGTCGATCTCGATATTCACTTTCACTGTGCTTTCGTAGAACCGGTTTCCAGGCCGGCGGTAGAGCCCATCCACTGTCTCTATTGAAATTCGGGTGGCGACTTATTTCAATAGCCTCGCGCATTTTTCGTGGCACAAAAAACTTGTCTTTGGACAATACTTGTGCCTTATCGAAGCGGATAAAGTGACGAGTGTCCTGGGTCAATGCGTGTTCTGCTACCGCCGAGCCATCGATTTTTCGGTTTTTCATACAGCGTATGTGCTCCGAAATTCTGACTGAGATATTTCGCTGTGTCTCACCTATGTAGCATTTGCCACAGTCACACGGTATCATATACACTCCGGGGACATTCAGTGGGTCGCTATCCTTCGGCGAGCGCAGTAACTGTCGGATTCTTGCTGGGGGGCGATAGATCGTCTTGATGTTGTATTGCCTGCGCAACAACAAACCGACCTTATCCGTAATTCCTTTCACAAAGGGCAAGAAACTTGGTATTCGCTCCGCCGTAGCGACTCTACGCTGCGCTGGCGTCGAAGTGGCTACGCGCATACTCTGTCTCCATTTGTAGCCATTGTCCTCCAGTACCCCTCTAACATGGCGTAGCTCATCCTCCACGTATTGTGGGTCACACAACCGGAGAGCTCGGTTGATCAGGGCACGGGGGACGGAGAAAAGATGTGTCGGATGATGGTGTGACTCTGCGTTTAGATAGCAATCCGTGTGTGTCGGCTTGCGATACACCGTGTGCGTTAATTGGCCTCCCGGTTCGCGCTGCACTAACACGTCTAGAAACGGCAGTTTTCCATCTTTTTCTTCCTCCAGAGTAAACGTTATCCTTGCATGTATATCGTTGATGTGCTCTGTGAACGGAGTTAGCACATCCCTGTCGATTACAGCAAATACATCGTCCACATATCGCCACCAGTATCTCGGTCCCCTTGATGCACTACTTAGGGCTGCCTGCTCGAACCACTCCATGAATATGTTGGCTACAACCGGTGCGATAGGAGATCCCATCGCTACTCCATCGGTCTGTATGAAAAAATCTCCTCTCCAAAGAAAATAGCCACTGCGTAGACAGAGTTCTATCATTCCCAAGTAAGCGGTGGGCACATCATTTTTCTCCAGTAGGTCCGCGATGATGTGCAGCGTATCGTCGACCGGTACATTGGTGAATAAAGACGTTACGTCAAAGCTCACCATAATCTCTTTGTCCTGTAGGGAGACGCCCTCTAACAAACCTTTTTTGTCACTCTAGCCGTGACAACCCCACGGCTAGAGTGACAAAAAAGGTCAACAACCTAATACAATCGTTGCCCGGGGAGGACATAGCAAAAACATTGCGCACTAAAAATCCCACTCCACCGAGAATATACGGCTTACCGAAGGTGCACAAGCCAGATTGGCCACTCAGACCCATCGTGAGCCAAATAGACTCGCCGACTTACCACATCTCACGCCACATGGCGGATATCCTGCAACCACTGACGGGACAAACGGCAAGCAACGTAAAGGACTCCACGCACTTTATCCGTTTGTTAGAGGGCGTCTCCCTACAGGACAAAGAGATTATGGTGAGCTTTGACGTAACGTCTTTATTCACCAATGTACCGGTCGACGATACGCTGCACATCATCGCGGACCTACTGGAGAAAAATGATGTGCCCACCGCTTACTTGGGAATGATAGAACTCTGTCTACGCAGTGGCTATTTTCTTTGGAGAGGAGATTTTTTCATACAGACCGATGGAGTAGCGATGGGATCTCCTATCGCACCGGTTGTAGCCAACATATTCATGGAGTGGTTCGAGCAGGCAGCCCTAAGTAGTGCATCAAGGGGACCGAGATACTGGTGGCGATATGTGGACGATGTATTTGCTGTAATCGACAGGGATGTGCTAACTCCGTTCACAGAGCACATCAACGATATACATGCAAGGATAACGTTTACTCTGGAGGAAGAAAAAGATGGAAAACTGCCGTTTCTAGACGTGTTAGTGCAGCGCGAACCGGGAGGCCAATTAACGCACACGGTGTATCGCAAGCCGACACACACGGATTGCTATCTAAACGCAGAGTCACACCATCATCCGACACATCTTTTCTCCGTCCCCCGTGCCCTGATCAACCGAGCTCTCCGGTTGTGTGACCCACAATACGTGGAGGATGAGCTACGCCATGTTAGAGGGGTACTGGAGGACAATGGCTACAAATGGAGACAGAGTATGCGCGTAGCCACTTCGACGCCAGCGCAGCGTAGAGTCGCTACGGCGGAGCGAATACCAAGTTTCTTGCCCTTTGTGAAAGGAATTACGGATAAGGTCGGTTTGTTGTTGCGCAGGCAATACAACATCAAGACGATCTATCGCCCCCCAGCAAGAATCCGACAGTTACTGCGCTCGCCGAAGGATAGCGACCCACTGAATGTCCCCGGAGTGTATATGATACCGTGTGACTGTGGCAAATGCTACATAGGTGAGACACAGCGAAATATCTCAGTCAGAATTTCGGAGCACATACGCTGTATGAAAAACCGAAAAATCGATGGCTCGGCGGTAGCCGAGGAAGAAAAAGATGGAAAACTGCCGTTTCTAGACGTGTTAGTGCAGCGCGAACCGGGAGGCCAATTAACGCACACGGTGTATCGCAAGCCGACACACACGGATTGCTATCTAAACGCAGAGTCACACCATCATCCGACACATCTTTTCTCCGTCCCCCGTGCCCTGATCAACCGAGCTCTCCGGTTGTGTGACCCACAATACGTGGAGGATGAGCTACGCCATGTTAGAGGGGTACTGGAGGACAATGGCTACAAATGGAGACAGAGTATGCGCGTAGCCACTTCGACGCCAGCGCAGCGTAGAGTCGCTACGGCGGAGCGAATACCAAGTTTCTTGCCCTTTGTGAAAGGAATTACGGATAAGGTCGGTTTGTTGTTGCGCAGGCAATACAACATCAAGACGATCTATCGCCCCCCAGCAAGAATCCGACAGTTACTGCGCTCGCCGAAGGATAGCGACCCACTGAATGTCCCCGGAGTGTATATGATACCGTGTGACTGTGGCAAATGCTACATAGGTGAGACACAGCGAAATATCTCAGTCAGAATTTCGGAGCACATACGCTGTATGAAAAACCGAAAAATCGATGGCTCGGCGGTAGCAGAACACGCATTGACCCAGGACACTCGTCACTTTATCCGCTTCGATAAGGCACAAGTATTGTCCAAAGACAAGTTTTTTGTGCCACGAAAAATGCGCGAGGCTATTGAAATAAGTCGCCACCCGAATTTCAATAGAGACAGTGGATGGGCTCTACCGCCGGCCTGGAAACCGGTTCTACGAAAGCACAGTGAAAGTGAATATCGAGATCGACTCTGCAAGAACGAAGACGTCGTGAGCTGTGTCTGTGCCGTCATGCCCAGCGACATTGACGACGGGAAAGCGGCAGGCGCCGCGTCGCAAGCCAGCGGGAGTCCCCCGCAGCCGGTGCCGGCACCCGCCCCACCCATCTCGGCGCGGGCGCGCCGCGCGCTTGCCCGCAGTGTGAGACGAGCAACCGACGACGCGAGCTCCGTCTCTGCTCACCATGATTAAGCTCTGCGAATCGGAGCGAAACCTGGTCGGACTCTTCCGATATAACAACACCCGTAAGTAAATCCGGACTAAAAGTTTACAATGTGTTGTGCTTACGAAAGTTTTAGTTCAAAAACATAACATAACATTTACATACAGGCACATACCTTGCTTCTGGCCCACATCCCAGGTCTTGGATGTTTACATGACGTCACAAACATGTAAACATCCAAGACCTGGGATTTTTTTGGTGGTAGTCAGATGCGGTAGCCACCACGCCACAGAAGTCGCCAAAGTAAAGCAAGTCTTATATTTGCCACCCGCAAGAAGATTGATTGGAGTCTCAGGAGATGCGCGGGACAGGAAAGAAGCCTAAAAGAAGTATGCATGTTTGAATAATTTCTCATATCTATTTGAAAATGGGGAGAAGAGGTAGTTTTATACAACATTTAATTTATCCAGTCCATATTTTTTTCCTTAACGTATTTGTGTAAAGAAATTACATAGTTTATTTTGCACAGACCTGTTTTTTACTGCTTCTTCGACTCTGCAAGGTTTGCTGGAAGAAAAGTCTTACAGAGATAAGTTACCTTTGTGTGTGTTATTCCTTTTGTAATGTACAGTTCGCAATAAAGTGTAATAGTAATAACAATACGATAAACTTTTACTACAGATAAGTGTCAAATATTCTATACATTTGAATGTCGTCGGTGGTAAATTTATACAATCTACACACACACACACACACACACACCCACGCGTACTAGTTAACGCACACAATTTTCTTTCGGATTTTCTTCGTCACGGTAATTAGGCAACACCAACAAACACAAGTTTTGTCGTGTTTGAGATTCCAGTTGGAATCCCTCGACCTCTGTTTTTATAGCGAGCGGTCACCGCTGGACCAACGAGGCAGCCAAAAAGAGTAATGGGGTTTCTAAATGGGCCGTGTTTTCCTGCAATTTGTGGCTGCAATACAGTGGCCTGCAACATTTCGTGAAATACCTACCGATGTCAACCTGTAATCGATGATATAAAACCAACTTGTAATTTTATCGACTACAGTGGAGTGATCTATTTTTTCAGTCATAGTAAAATTGCAATGTATAGAATTCATGTTTGAATTTGGTTTATTATTGTTAATTATAGAACCCGCAATTAGCCACCCCAGCTTGGAATCCTGCAAAATAGGTTGTTTGTCGCCAAGTGAAAGCTGCTCTGGGACTATAAGCTCCCAGAATATGTCAGCTCCCAGCAACAAATCAATCTGTGATGGCTGATTAAACGTGGGATCAGCTAGGGTGATAGATGAAGGGAGATTCAAATGTTTAATATCAAAATAACGTTTCGGTAGTTGATCTGTGATTTGGGGCAGCACTAAGAAGTCAAGGTCTGTCGTAAATGAGGAATTTTTAGATTTAATTTGTGCATGGCAACGTTCAGGAATGACATCTAGAGAAGCGTTGCCTATGCCAAGTATGCTAGTGGCATTTAGTGGCTGAGAAGGCAGCTGCAAACGATGCTTCAAGCTATCGCTCATAAAAGAAGACTGACTTCCGCAATCTAGCAATGCCTTAACGGTTTCCTTACAATTATTGCTGGGGTTGATAACCTCAACTAATGCAGTGGACAATAGAACCTCGTTAGTAGAGACTGCCGACATAGAAATAGAAGAATTGCCACCCACACCATGATTGTTGTTAGTTTCAGTGTTAGATGTGGACGGTGAAGATGTTGAGTCATTATGTTTGTGTAGCAGTGTGTTATGTCGCCCCTTACATACACGGCAGCCACTCAACCTGCATCGACGCACGTCATGATCGGGCCGCAAGCAGTTTTGACACAGCTTCAGCTTGGTTACTTGCGCCCATCTCTCGCCCTCAGAGAGAGCCTTGAGAACATTGCATTCATGAGCGCGATGCTTGCCATGGCAGACGACGCACGGGTGAGGGACAGAGTTTGGAGCTGAAATGAGAAACGATTTGGTAAATTTCACTGATTTAGACCCGCTTTGACCATTAAAAGGAGTTTTTCCCTGCACATTAGGAGATGTTTGTTTTTCCTTTTTGGACCTATAAAGTGACTCTAAGACATCAGCTCGATTATTAAGAAATTTCTTGAAATTTTCCAAAGTTGGTAACTCGTCAAGAGTGCTACGGTACTCTTCCCATTTAATGCCAGTGCTTTGATCAAGCTTAGAAGTCAGCATGTGAATGACTATCATGTCCCAGTGATCCGTGGGTTGGCCAAGATTTTTTAGTGCTCTTAGGTTCTTGGTTACATGATCACTCATAAACCGTAAAGCTTTGTCAGATTCACGTTGGAGTGGCTCAATGTTGAAAAGGGAATTTAGGTGATTGTTGATGAGTTGACGCTTATTGTGATATCTACTACACAATAGACTCCAGGCCTCAGGATAGTTTGCTTCTGAGACCTCTAAGTTTGAAATGACGCGCGCGGCCTCGCCCTCCAAGTAGGAGTTCAAATAATGGAACTTGTGAATAGGTTTTATTTTTGTATTGTTGTGAATTAAAGATTCAAACGTTTCGCGAAATTCCAACCACTTAAAGTAAGCACCATCAAAGTTGGATATTTTAATTAATGGTAGATGAAAACCCATAGAATTATCCTGTTGATGATGTTGGCATGCATGTTGAATGAAAGTTTCATTTAAGTTGAGCTTCGACTTTGAACTGTCGTCCAGCTTATCTTGAGCGGCAGCTATGTTTGAGTATAACGAATGTTCAATAAGATCCCGTTCTGCGAGCTCAAGCTCAAGCTGTTCAGAGTTTAGAACCTCTATTTCAGACTGCAGCTCATCAAACCTCGAATATAAATCTTTCATTTTATTTAGCTTCAGAGATAACTCATTGAATCTAATTGAAGATAGTGATTCATATTTGTCGAGTGTCTTTACGTAGTTGGAGAACTTAGTTATTTGACCCTTTATCGAGCTACGTCTAGCTTTAAGATCGCCAAGTTTAGTGTTGACGAGGCCTTGAGACGAAGAGGAAGTTCCCCTTGCTTCGTCCGGCATGTTGTAATGCTTTAGTATTTAGAAGAAACAAGAAAAAAGGTTCTTATACGCTGGCAAGTACGCAAAGAAACACCTGTTTGAATAAAAGTATGGGCTATTAGATAACTAAGTCACTAAACAACACGACTAAAGATGAATCACGCACACAAACAAACAAGTTGCAATAAAATTAAATAGGTCAGTGATTGATAACGGCTTACGCTCCTTTTGTTTGTCGCGAGGCGATCAGCTGGCCCGCTATCTAGGCAGGCAACAAAGACCGCACGAAAACCGGTCCGCTACAGTGGGAGTGGGATGGGCTGCTGCAGCTGATTGCGCAACGGTCTTCTTCGCACGCGCAACGTGGGTATATTTCTTTCTCAGGAGCACTGAAATACGCCGGTGAATTGTTCGCTTTAGTGTTAAGTAGATATACGGATGGATAGGTTGTTTCTGTTACTTTGCTTTGCTTATACAGTGACTTAGTAAGATGACGCGCAAGCGTAAAGAAGAAATCACTGATAAGAAAATGTAATCTAGTGGGCTATATGTATAGGCAAGGGCAAGAGGCACTTATGTCGGCGAAATATTATGCTTTGTTTCAGCTATAGGTATGTAGTCATAGACCTGTATGTAGAAGCTTAACTGGCACGGAAAAAATCTCACATGCAGGCAGTGCGCTGTATGTAGGCAGGTGCTATGGATAGGTTGATATGTAGGCGAGTTTAAGATGATAAGTTGGGGAAAAATATAGATGTGGATCGGCCAGAGATAGCACTGTGCACAGGCACGCAGTGGCTGGCTCGACTATGATGACGTTGACACGCAATTGACACAAGAAGAGCTACCTGATTATCGTCACAAATTGAAGGGGAAAAAAGGAAAGAAAAAGGACTGGGCTCACTGCACGTTCCTTAGTTAGATGAGAAGCGAAGCACAGGCAAGTGAAGCAAGCCACCGTTTCACCGCCTCCTCGATGACGTTGTCGAAGTCCAAAGTCCGATATCGCACGTTCTTGAATCCGGAAAATCCAACTTCCAGCGACAATCCGAGGTGCGGGAAGAATGCCGATGACCAGTCTTCTGCTTATTTCGACGATGTTTGTAGAAACAATCTGCGATGCGCGTTGAATAGTAGATAACTTCTTACGCCGCTGCGCGGTATCCAAAATGGAGGCTCGCTGCGTGCACGCCGACAAGTTGACGAATTCTTCAAAATGATCGATTCTGGAGCGTGTGGTGAGCGACCCGAGTCCTGTCACGGTCGCCACTATTTATGTCCCGGCTGGGGCATAAATTAAAGATGTTTGTTGCCAACAGAGTAGCAGCCATCAAAGAATTGACCGAGTGCTCGTCGTGGCGTTATGTTCCAACTTTGCATAACCCTGCTGACCTTGCATCTCGAGGAGTAGATCCTCAGCACGTTTCAAATTTACAGTTATGGTGGCAAGGGCCTCAATTTCTTGTGGAGCCAGAAGATAATTGGCCTACTCTACATAAGAACACATCAGAAGATTTATCTGAGTATAAAGTGCACTCCACTGTAATCGATGATATAAAACCAACTTGTAATTTTATCGACTTTGAAAAGTTTTCCAAACTCTCCACTTTGCAACGAGTCTTTGCTTTTGTGCATCGCTTCATACACAATTGCCAAAACAAAACTAACAAACTTAAAGGCCCTCTATCAACCAAAGAACTTGACAAAGCTTTCTTTACATTAGTTAAAGGTTCTCAAGGAGAGACATTTAGCAACGAACTAAAACTACTAACATGCAATCGAAGTTTAAGTCCAAAATCAAATATTCTTTCACTCAAACCATTCATCGACTCTCAGGGACTCCTGCGAGTAGGGGGGAGGCTTAGTCAATCTGACTACGACTACAACAAAAAACATCCATTGCTACTAAGCTCTAAACATCCTCTCACAAAACTCATATTCACACAGGAACACCGTCGCCTCTTACATGCTGGCCCTCAACTTCTGCTTGCATCTGTTCGGGAAAACATCTGGCCTATAGGAGGTAGAGACCTGGCACGACGCACCGCGCGAAGTTGTATAACGTGTAGGCGTGCTAGTGGTCAAACTCTACATAACATAATGGGTAACTTGCCCCCTCAACGTTTGGCACCAGACTTCCCATTTTCTGCCTCTGCAGTTGATTTTGCAGGTCCCTTCATGATAACAGATCGTCGTGGGCGTGGCTGCAAAATCACTAAATGTTACCTGTGTCTATTTATATGTTTACGATTCAAATGTGTTCACTTAGAGGCTGTAAGTGAACTCTCCAAAGACTCTTTCATTCTGTCTCTACGCAGATTTATATCACGAAGGGGTAAGCCATATGAATTGTTCTGTGACAATGGGCGAAACTTTGTAGCGGCTGCTAGAGAGATTAATGAATTTCTTAAGCTTAATAAAAGCTTTATTTCAGAATTTGCAGCTGATCAACATATTAAATTCACATTTTCTCCGGCTTACGCTCCTAACTTTAATGGCTATGTAGAGGCAGGCATCAAATCGGCTAAGTTTCATATTAAGCGAATTTTAGGAAACACGCATTTGACATTTGAAGAGCTGGCTTCTTTGTTTGCACAAGTTGAAGCCATCTTAAACAGCCGACCTCTTTATCCTCTCTCCTCATCTCCCAACGACTTTTCCCCGCTCACACCCGGGCATTTCCTTATCGGCAGGCCACTGATGTCGCTACCAGCACCGCCTCTAGAAGACGCCAATCCGAATCGTCTCGACCGCTTCCAGAGGATAGAGCAAGTCAAACAGCACTTCTGGCGGCGCTGGCAACAAGAATACATTGCCGAGCTGCAGCTACGCACGAAATGGCGCACACGCCATGCTGACTTAAAGCTCGGCGAGCTTGTCCTGGTAAAGGAAGAAAACCTGCCTCCTCTTTTTTGGCGAATGGGGCGTGTTACCAAGTTACACCCCGGCGACGACGGCGTACCTAGAGTCGCAGACATACTTACCGCCAAGGGGACTATGAAGCGGGCTTTAAGCAAGATATGCCCACTTCCATCGTCACATCTACCTTGAAAGCTGAGCTTTCAAGCGCCCGGAGGATGTTCGCGCCTACGAGCTTCAAACCGGTCTACGTGAGCGGCCGCGGTGCGGGGACCGGGGGTCAAACTAGATCCGATCGACACTCGCATTGACACCACGCTATCTGTTCCACGTTATATCAGCCATCACAGATTGATTTGTTGCTGGGAGCTGACATATTCTGGGAGCTTATAGTCCCAGAGCAGCTTTCACTTGGCGACAAACAACCTATTTTGCAGGATTCCAAGCTGGGGTGGCTAATTGCGGGTTCTATAATTAACAATAATAAACCAAATTCAAACATGAATTCTATACATTGCAATTTTACTATGACTGAAAAAATAGATCACCAACTCACCGAATTCTGGCAGCTTGAAAGCTTTCCAACTGATCAAAAATCGGAATGTTCTATTGAAAATGCGAGTGAGCAACATTTTGTCCAAAATACCACTCGCCAAGACGATGGCAGATTTTCTGTTAGGCTTCCCCTTAAGGATACAACAGACTGTCTCGGCGACTCCTTTTATATAGCAAGGAAACGTTTTTTACATTTAGAGAAACGGTTTGGCCAAAATCAACAGCTCAAGGATGAATATACTCGATTTATAAATGAATACGAAGAATTAGGTCATCTGTCCGAATGTAAATCACTAAATAAACCCTACTATCTTCCCCATCACGCCGTTTTGAAGGAAAATAGCGAGTCTACTAAGTTACGCGTGGTCTTTGATGCGTCAGCACGCACTTCAACAGGGTATTCAATTAACGATTTACAGATAGTCGGTCCAAACATACAAGATTCGCTCTTCAATATTTTGTTACGTTTTCGTACTTATAAATATGTGCTATCAGGCGACATAGAGAAACAGTACAGACAAATCAATCTCGATGAGCTTGACCGCGAGCTTCAAGTCATACTATGGCGTGAAAGTGAGGATATGCCTCTTCGTTCACTAACTTTGCATACTGTAACGTACGGCTTTGCCAGTGCTAGTTTTCTAGCAGCCAGATGCTTGTGACAAGTTGGTGAGGAGTGTAACGACCCGGCTATTAAAATAATTTTACAGAACGATTTTTACTGTGATGATTGCCTGACAGGAGCCGATTCAGAGTTAGAGCTTCTAGATATACAACAATCTGTTTCACAGGCACTCAAATCTGGGTGTTTTAATTTACGTAAATACAGATCTAATTCTCAAACACTCCTCCATTCTTTAGCTATCAATACACAAGAAAATCTGGCTTTAAGTCAATCCTTTCAAACGCTTGGCCTAGGATGGAATCCAGGTCTTGATCGTCTACACTTTACAATTGAAACAAAAAACAATTCCGCTGACAAAGCAACGAAACGGTCAATCCTCCCAACTACGTTTAAAATCTTTGATCCGCTTGGTTTGCTTAGTCTATGCACAATCAAACCAAAAATTCTTATGCAAAAATTATGGCAAGCTAAAGTAGGCTGGGATGACCCAGCACCAAATGAGATTCAGCGTGCCTGGTCTCGATTTATTAACAATATTTACTACATAAGCTCTCTAAATATACCGAGGAGAACTTTGTGTAACTCTCCATCGGATGTAGAGTTGCATTGCTTCTGCGATGCTTCTCAACTAGCTTACGGTGCTTGTGTGTACTTAAAGTCCGTGTCTGATGCAGGTCAGCCCTTTATACAACTACTTTGTGCTAAAACTAGAGTTGCCCCAATAAAGCCCACTACGATCCCGCGCTTAGAACTCTGTGGCGCTCTTCTAGCAGCTCAATTAGGATCCGCCGTCCGAGCTGCTTTGAGGAAGCATATTACTCGCTCAATATTTTGGACTGACTCTAGCGTCGTTCTTTCCTGGCTAAATGGCGAAGAAAGTAAATTAAAGGTGTTTGTTGCCAACAGAGTAGCAGCCATCAAAGAATTGACCGAGTGCTCGTCGTGGCGTTATGTTCCAACTTTGCATAACCCTGCTGACCTTGCATCTCGAGGAGTAGATCCTCAGCACGTTTCAAATTTACAGTTATGGTGGCAAGGGCCTCAATTTCTTGTGGAGCCAGAAGATAATTGGCCTACTCTACATAAGAACACATCAGAAGATTTATCTGAGTATAAAGTGCACTCCACTGTAATCGATGATATAAAACCAACTTGTAATTTTATCGACTACAGTGGAGTGATCTATTTTTTCAGTCATAGTAAAATTGCAATGTATAGAATTCATGTTTGAATTTGGTTTATTATTGTTAATTATAATGTCATCGTTGAATGTGGTAAATTTATACAATCTACACACACACACACACACACACACCCACGCGTACTAGTTAACGCACACAATTTTCTTTCGGATTTTCTTCGTCACGGTAATTAGGCAACACCAACAAACACAAGTTTTGTCGTGTTTGAGATTCCAGTTGGAATCCCTCGACCTCTGTTTTTATAGCGAGCGGTCACCGCTGGACCAACGAGGCAGCCAAAAAGAGTAATGGGGTTTCTAAATGGGCCGTGTTTTCCTGCAATTTGTGGCTGCAATACAGTGGCCTGCAACATTTCGTGAAATACCTACCAGCCATACTGTGCAATATTGCAGTAATAGCCGGTATTGTTTTTATAATTTGCCGAACAATCGCTGAGCGATTGATATTGAATGTATTGTATTAAATTTATTCATTTAGGCAATGCCCATATAGTGTTAGTAACAATGGTGACTTATTTATTTATTTATTGATACTTTTATTGCACTTAAATTTTAAGTAAAAATATAGTACAATGCGGCGGACTTAATGCCATAATATGTTAGTATGTACACATTATTAAATTCAGGTTAGTTTATTTATTATTTTAGTGTCACCAAACTTCACTTTGTGAGGTGCCACTGCTCCATCCGCTACATGACCTGGCAGCCGTATCTGCCAGCTATAACTTTATGCAAAATTTTTTTTTTAGTTGTCAATAGAATTAAATGTAAGTTCAATAAAAGTATCAATAAATAAATAAATAAATAAATAGTGCGGCCACCAATTGCAGTAAAACACGGCCGGTTAAGAAGCCCCATTAGGAGTCTGCATTGTAGGCCATATTAGATAAGATAAGATAGATAAGATAAGATATTTTATTGATCCAATTTAACAAGATACATGTTACATTAATAGGTCGGTACATAGTTATTATTAGTTCATAGGTAGTTAGTGTAGAATGGTATTCACGGTAGGCAGTAAACCTGTGTTGTGAATACCAGCCTCACTCCCGAGTGTACAACTATTGCAGACATATCACAACACATGGCCCAGCCATAGATTGTTCGGCCATCAGTTGCAATAAAGCATTTTTGTGATGGCCGGGAAATGATTTCCTGAAAAAGCAGCCACATATTGCAACGGGCCATCCATTTAGAGGCCCCTTAAGAAACAGCTAATATTTTTTTTTCTATTTTCAAATAGATACCGAGATTTCGTTACAACCTGTAACCCTGGTTTAATGTTTGGAGGTGAAAGTTGTTGAGAGTTCTCGAACGAACCATCTGCCCCGGATGGCGGATGGAGTTGGAGCAAACTTTGTGTTGACTTACACTCAGTTCCTCTCACCTGTTGATCTTGTGCCGAGAGGTACGCTTCAGCTTCCATTCAGCATGGAAAGATATAGGACAATATCAGAGGGCTTGGTGAGAAAAATATGAAAATATGTAATTTTTATTTTTGAACTAAATGTTTTGTAAGCACTACTCATTATTAACTTTATTCCGGATATACTTACTTGACTTTTTTTTGGAAGAGTCCAACCAGGTTTCGCTCTCATTTGTAGTGCTTAATCTTGGAGAGCAGAGGTCGGTTAGTCGGTTACCAACGTAATTTTATTATTTTTCACCTTTTTCTTGCACTACCTGTCGCCAATCTCTTCAACAAAAAAGGTTTGCTGGAAGAGAATGCCTCTTGCACTAAGCACGCTCTTGTGCATTTAATTTGTAATTAGTTCAATAAATAATCAATATAATAATAAATTTATTCCGTCCGCGAACAATTTTCTAATTAGTATTTTCTAGCATTAAAATGTGAAAATTACTTTGCTAAATTCCGCCAAAATACCACAAGCACCATGCGGTTAGTTAAGGCACCGCCCTCCCTCCCACTTTTTAAACAGAAGCAAGACACGAACTCACCACCACATTTTAATGCTACGAGTATTATCGAATTCCGCAAAGTAACGCCTGATTCCATACAGTACCTAGTATTTTCTAATTCCAATTGTGAGTTCTTCAACGTAGATCACTAAAATATCTCTCACTGATATTCACCTACTAATATTTACAAGTAGAACCAACGTTCAACTTCACTACAACTCCTCAAAATACATATGCTACTACTATTCAGTTTTCTCCATATCTTTGTCACACAAGTCTTTGCTCAGCGTCTAAACTACTACTGAGCATATATCCAGTTTGCCGTGGCAGCCCGCGTGCCTTCGATAAACTTATGTCAAACTAGTGGATGTGAGAGACAGTAAGCTGAAACTAAATGTTTCGAGTTAGTCTGGGGAAATAGATGGGCGCGAACCGTTGATTGAGTTTTTCCTGCCACTTTGACCAGGTAGTCAGTCCAACTCGTTGGTTGCCTGCCCATACGTTCGCGCCGTGGAGGGATATGGCAGCGTTATCACTAAAGTTATCTTGAAAGTATTTACAGTAGGTTACTTACGACATAATGACAGATTTTCCGACATTGACCTATTCTCAAAACCCTTTCTCAAACAAAAACTAGCTAAGCAATCACTAAGCGCCTCCAATCCATCTTAAACAGGCAAAGAAGAGTAGGAGATAATACATTTACTTACTTTTATTCGATAACTTCACTACAAAGACCTCTGCATAATTGATTTTGGGTAATTCTAGTCATATCTTACATACACACACACAAACGATATCGCTTGCTGGGACCTAGCTAATCTAACAACGTAATTGTTTTGCATTGCTTGTGTTTTTCGCTTACATTTAGTAAACTTTACAATAGCAATCCTGCGGACTTAATGCTACAAGCTTTTTCTACCAGTCTACCACAGTAGGTGTATGAAAATAACCGATGAAAAATATACATAATAATATAAAATTAAAGATGTAACATATTTTTTTACACAAAGTTGTTTATTTGTATTTCAATCGTGATTTGATTTTAGAGGTTTATTAAATGCGTCGATAGAATCGAATAAACGTGTATGTAACCTACTCGTATTACGTCTTCCACGTAAATCGCTCTTGACACCGATGTGAACGGCGAAGGAAAACACAATTTCCACACCGGTAATTGAAAATGAATCCGGGCCAACCAAGCTGAGATCTGCGGATAGCTGGCAGAGTTGCAACGTGCCTTGATGTAAACAGTTTACAGGGTGTTCGGTGCATGGACCGTCAAAATTTTTCGGGGTACTGGTGGGGTCATTTACTACGTTAAAAACAATCAATGCACCGAACGCCCTATATACAGGGTGCCCCAAAACTCGACGTCAACCCGAAGCCGGGTGAAAAGGCAAGTCAAGCTGGTTGTCAGAAAAATATTAAAAAAAATAGGACTTATTTTCTAGAAAAACTTTCAAAAAAAAAAATTGCCTAGTTTTAACTGACTGTATTGAAAAAAAAATGTACTACGCGAGTTTGGCAAGTTATGTCAAAAGTTGGCGCATTTAGTAAAGATTCCAAAATGGTATAATACTTGGTAAATTGTAGCTGATAAAATGGATAAAAAAAAAAATTCCTGTAAAACCCAGTTTTTAACAAATTTTTCTTACTTGGTTAAAAATTATTCTAATGGGCGCAAGATTTTCCAAAGAGTCGTAAATTGTAGCTTGAGATGAATCAGGCATTCTAAGAAGTATAAGCGAGATAGGTATTGACGCTTAAGTGACTAAGACGGAAAGAGTCACCTTATCAAGTGCGAGCGAGATAGGTATAGACGCTAAAGTGACTGAAACGGAGAGAGTCATCTTACTAAGTGCGAGCGAGACAGAGAGTGACGCCAGGTATTCGCTTTTGTACTCACACATCACAATCACAAATCAGTACGTTACGCTCCTTCGTTTACTGCACTTGTTTTCGTATTCGTTTGTGTTGATTTCGAACTAACTACTTTTGGCTTCGTTTATGGACTTGTGATTGCTTGTGATTTGGATCCGAACTGTTTATTTTCCCTCAACGACGACCTTTGCTTTCTCCTGGACTATCGTGTGACTAGTGCCAAGATGTCTGCGTATACCACTCGCGAATACGCTAATATGCACCTTATTTATGGTGAATGCAGGTGTAATGCCAGTGCTGCCGCCAAACTTTACCGTGAAAGGTACCCAAACGCTGCTCGTTACCCTGATCATCGAGTGTTTACGAATGTGCATCGTTTACTCTTCTCAGAGGGCCACCTCCCAAATCAAGAGCATGGTGGAGGAAGACCCGCCAACCCGATGGAAGACGAGGTGCTAGAAGCTGTCGAAGAAGACCCAAGCACTTCAGTTAGGGCTATTGAAATAACCACCGGAGTGCCCAAAAGTACAGCCCATCGTATTTTAAAAAGACATGAATTACACCCATACCACGTACAGCGAGTACAGACGTTACTACCCGGGGACTACCAAAATCGAGTAAATTTTTCCCGGACAATATTGGAGAGGTAAAGGGATGACCCGCTTTTCTTAACGAAAATTTTATGGTCTGATGAATCGACATTCAAAAAGGACGGCTACATGAACATGCATAACTTGCATGAATGGCATGTAGAAAACCCTCATCTAACGAGGCAGGATCGGTCCCAGTACCGATTCAAAGTAAACATGTGGACCGGAATTTTAAATGGTCAAATAATTGGTCCTTTTGAGTTGCCTGATGCGTTGAATGGCGAGGTCTACTTGGACTTTCTACAGAACCATCTACCAAGTTTACTAGAAGACGTGCCGTTAAACATTTACAGAGAAATGTGGTTCCAGCAAGATGGGTGCCCAGCACACTATGCTCGCTCCGTTCGACAATATCTCGATGAAGAGTTTCCCGGGAGATGGATCGGACGGTCTGGCCCAATCTCGTGGCCGGCCCGGCCCGTTCACCGGACTTGAATCCATTAGACTTTTTTTACTGGGGAGCAGTCAAAGAAAAAGTGTATTCAAAGCCAATTGAAAGTGAATTTGAACTACGGCAAAGAATAGCAGAAGCAGCTGAATTCGTAAATTATGGACGATTCGCTCGAAAGATAGCTCGATCATTTTTAAAGAGATGTCGGGCTTGTATTGCCGCCGAAGGAAGACATTTTGAACATTTGTTGTAGTAAAAATAGTTGTATTGGTACATTCATGAAAAATTTTAAAAATTATTGTAAATTTAATAAATAAACCTTAGTATTAAAAATTTTGTGTCAATTAAAATTTAAACTTTTACAAAAAAATGGTGCCTATTTCATACCACACACAAAGAGAACTAAACTAAATTTAGTGGACAATCTGTTTTTTCAATCGGTTTATGATAGACAAGCACAGGTACAATTAAGTTAAATTTAATCAGTGTGTGCATTGGAATCGGCTCCAATGTAAAAAGAAATAAGTTTTGCCATTTTCACCAAGTAAGAAAAATTTGTTAAAAACTGGGTTTTACAGGAAAAATTTTTTTTTATCCATGTTATCAGCTACAATTTACCAAGTATTATACCATTTTGGAATCTTTACTAAATGCGCCAACTTTTAACATAACTTGCCAAACTCGCGTAGTACATTTTTTTTTCAATACAGTCAGTTAAAACTAGGCAATTTTTTATTTTGAAAGTTTTTCTAGGAAATAAGTCCTATTTTTTATACAAGCTAGAGCAGCTGGTTTCAAAATTTTGATTACAGTTTAGAGAAGCATTATTCAGGGTTACACAGTAAAAAAAATTATTGGAAAAAGTAAAGATTTGTGGCAACAGGAGTAAAAAGACTGTCACAGGGTGTGTAATTTTGCGATTTTTAAAAAAATGCCTATAATTTTGAAATCATACAACTTAGATTTTTTTTTATATTTTTCTGACAACCAGCTTGACTTGCCTTTTCACCCGGCTCCGGGTTGACGTCGAGTTTTGGGACACCCTGTATACATCTCATTATTAAGGCACAGGTCTTCTCTCAGAGTGCCTTGAAGTCGTCATCATCAACCCATTACCCGTCCCCACCGAGGGGCACGGGTCTCAGCCCTGAGGAAGGTATAGGCCTCACTCCACCACGGGGGCCAAGTCCGGATTGATGGAGGCTAGTAAGACTAGTGTAAAACTGCCAGAAGTTTTCAAGACGCCCTAAGGCCTCAGACTTGGCTTAACGATTGCCATCTATCGACGGCAGCTGGTACCAACTGCTTAATGTGCCTTGCAAAGCACGGAACCGTTCGGGAAAATGCCACTAGCGTTAGTCATAGTCGGTCATCCATACATGCACTGAATGCACCCTATGTTGCTTAATCTTCGTGATCGTTTAAGATCATTAAGGCAACCGGGGCTACGAGCAATTTTTATATTTTTTTCCAGTTCGGTCCAAGTTCAGGTACTCAAGCCCTGTCAAAGTAGCAAAGCTGAAATAATAAGACGTTATAATAAGTGTCATATTCACTGCAAAACTTGCAATCAGAGAGAGTAGAAACGCTAAATAATTAAATTATTACTATTTATTCCGAACGATGCACGCTGAGCCGGAATAATGTCCCTAAAACAGTGCGTAGCGAGTTTCGTAGCAAACCTGAATCCCCCGCACTACAAGATCCGTAGCACAGCTACGCGTTCGTAGCAAATGGGTGATGCTCAGAAAACGGCTCAAATTGCATAATTTCTTTGGCGCACTTTTTTTCATATTTACTCAATTAAAAGTAACATATTTTGTAGACTTATTGGCCCCTGAAGATTGTATTGTAACATATTTGTAGGTTTTGGTGGCAACTACTACAATATAATATGTTACTTTTTATTGAGTTAATATGAAAAACAATGCGCTAAAGAAACTATGCAGTTCTGAGAATCACCCAAATGCAAAAAAGTAACATTATAGAGCAAGCGCTAAGGCTTTGCATCGGATAATCCGTAGATATTCCATATTAGTCTGAGTGCTATAAGAGGTCGATACGAAAGCCTGTACCGTCGGTGTGGATACCAACAAAAGAAAAGAAAGTCAACTATCTTTGCGCAAATTCAAAGAACTAATTCTTATTGATTTCTTTCAGCAATCATCATCATCAACCCATTATGTCCCCACTGAGGGGCACTTCCCTGAAGAAGGTATAGACCGTGGCCAAGTTTGGATTGGTGGAGGCATGTGAGACTAGTGGCTGGTCTTACAATCAGAAGTTTTCAAGCCATAACGGGTCGATGATAACAAAAGTACAAGTACCTACAGCTAGAACATAATAAGAAGTTACTAAAGTCTAATCACAAAAATGTAACTTAAGTTCTTGACATGAAATTATTAAATACTAGCTGGTGCCCGCGACTTTGTCTGCGCAGGATTAGTATTTCGAGTAGCTTATATTAGCGTGGTACAGAAAAGAAGCTACATTATGATATTAAAATTACCATATAAATTATTTTTGGGTTGCATTTGAAAAATATAACAGCCTGATAATATTGAGTTGTTACAGTTACACGATAATAACGTAATAATCTGTGGCGAGGTTTTTTGTGGTACTATTTAAGATAAACATTCTCATCATACATTACATAACGTGTAACTCTAGCGGTTTTGGCAGCGCACGCCAGAATAGCTCGCATATGGTAGATTTTTTCCTACTTATCGTCATATTTTGGACAATTCACACAATATCTTTATAAATTGTAGGCTATGTGTTATTCTGATGTATAGCTATATTATTGTAAGCTTTCATTAAAATCCATGCAGTAGTTTTTAAGTGAAAGAGTAACAAACAAACATCCATCCATCCATACTTACAAACTTTCGTGTTTATAATATTAGTAGGAACTTTTTTCCATAATCTTGCTCTCCGTCAAAGTGCACATCTAGGACGCTACTAATTTGGTTCTAAAGATAGCATAATATACGTGGAATTGGTGAGTTTTAGGTAGTTTTAGTTTTAGGTATTGGTGTAGGACGCCCTTTAACCAGGTGGGATGACGATCTGCGAAGGACTGCAGGCAGATGCTGGATGCGGCAAGCTGAAGACAGGGCGCTATGGCGCTCATTAGGGGAGGGCTATGTCCAGCAGTGGACTAATATAGCCTGATGATGATGATGATGATTATGGTGAGTTTTGGCATAACACTATTTTTCTGTAAGGGACTGAGAAGTTAAGTTCGTTAAGTACATCCAACATCAACCCCTACACATTTGCACTTTATTCGTTACAAAAGCAGACTTTGAAACAGAAAATTCATTGAAATATCATTTATATGTAAATCTTAACTACGCTACTTAGACTAAAGTTCGAGAGATTGCTTGTAACTTCAACAAATGTATAAGTAATGGTTAGGATACTATGTACATTAATGTATATTCAATCCGCAGGAGTTAACCTGAGACTTCCCCCAGATGACTAAGCGCGTGGTACTGGGTTTAATCTACATAATATGTTAATAATTTCGTCTAATCTACGATAGAATCGAAAGAAATGCACATCAAATTGAAGAGCGTAAAAAATAAGTCAATCCGAATCGACAACTTGCAGGCGGAAAATTCGGATTATCGAGTATTTTCAATGTAAAAATGATATTTCTACAATAATGGCGCTGCAAAGTAAACATGTCAAAGTCATCCATGTTGCATTATACTTGAGCCATTCCAAGCGCGCGAACTGAGTCATAAACATTTGTATCAGACCTCTCTCTCTCACACATATAGGAAGCATATCAGGCATATCGGAACTCTCGCTCGCACTTTTATGACTCGGTTCGCACGTTTGTAACGGCTCAAGTATAGTGTCACGTTAATACGTGTCATAGGTGTCCATTGTAAACGGTAGGGTCTAATTTGTTGAAATGAAAAAGTAAATGGATGTGAAAAATACCCAAAATGTGCTGCACAAAAATATGTGGTCGATACAGTGTGGACTATCATTATGATTTATGAGACTACATTTTAGCCGAGCGAGGCCGAGTTTTCATCTAGTTTGTGTAATATAATAAGACGACCTCTGTGACCTAGTGCTAAGCGCATCTGCGTACCATGCTAGAGGTCCCGGGTTCGAATCCCGGCTGGGCACAAAAAAAAAGAAACCCAGGTCTTGGATGTTTAAATGTTTGTAAAGTCGCCGTTTCTGGTTCCCATAACACCGGGTATCCTAGGGTATCGTAGTGTGGGGCTAGAAGCAATGTATATGCCTGTATGTAAATGTTTATGTTTAATATTATCGTACCTCGGTGGCGGTGCAAAATGTTATCCTTCTAAATTTTCAAATTACAAGCATAATTATATTCTGCAGAACTTATGTAGTTTCGAAGACCTAGTTTGACTGACTGCCTCGTTGGTTAAATGGTCAAAACGCTTGACTTGATCTTGGTATGGTAGTCACCATAGATACAGGTAGTGGGTTCCATTCACACTGGAGGCCGTGATTTCTAATATACAATTAAACTGACAATTTATTTCGACGACCTACAAACTAGAATTGAGAAATTTATGACCTCGGTGGCGTCGTATCTGCGTACTGTAGCGATTCCTCTTTTAGTAACTGGCTGCCACACCCGTCTAGTATGAATTTAAATATTTTGAAAAAGAATCGCTACGTTTTTGCGGAGATGTCAGTCGAGGACTAACTAGGCTAGGAGTTCCTCGAAAAAAGATAATAAAAACAGTATTTTTTGCCTAAAACCATCTTTCAATAAAAATAACCACACAGTACCATGCGAATTCTGACCGGAGATAGAAAAAAAAAACCCCAGGCTTTGGATGTTTACTTGTTGGTAATGTCGCAGTTTCTGGTTCCCACGACACAGGGTATCCTAGTGTGCACTAAGCACTTTATAGCGCTTTATACTTTCATACCTTACATACATTTCATACTTTTACAATGCCAACTGTTTGTATACCTGTATGTATATTGTATAATGACACATACAAAGTGAGTGCCCGAGCTGAATTCATTGTAGTACCTACACCAGACAAAACCTCTGTCAAAGTACCTATCGTTAGACCTTTACAAATCCTGCCGCGCCGTCTCAGCACAGAATGCGACCAACCCTGCTTTCAAGATAATCTTAATCGCAGGATCCCGAAGAAATCAAGTATGCCACACTAAACTAGATCCAACGACCGCTATCTGATTGAAGGAAAGTTTGCTTAAAGGTCACACGGGTTTCATAATATGATCAGCTCCTATATCACGCGTCGCCAGCCGTGATAGGAGTGTCAGGATCGTGGTAATAGTGGCAGTCCTTGGTCTCTGCCTAGCCCCTGGGGATACAGGCGTTAGTTTATGCGTATTAAATTTCATTCTGCTTCTACATATAAACAAACCATAGTAATCCCTAAAATCACACTAATTATTATAAAGGCCAAAATTTGTGTGCGTGTGAGTGTGTATGTTTGTTACTTCTTCACATCTAAATGACTAGAGCGATTTTAATAAAATTTGGTATAGAGTTAGCTGACATCCTGGACTAACACATAGGCTACGTTTTACCGCGGTAAAATATCTGATTCCCATGGGCAAATCGATGAACCGCGGGTAACACCGCGGGGCACAGCTTACCTCATAATTTCAGAAATGTCAACCTCTATTATCAACTTCTGAACTTTGATAGTGTACAGAAAATGTTTACTTCCAGTCGAAAGCTGAATGAATTGGGTCGTTTGTTTCAGTGGCTGTTGGCATCGTTCACATTTCAATGCGGTCTCAGCCGTAAACGTGACTCTATTGTCTGAGACTGTCGCTTGATGGCGCCGAAATCGAATAGAGGAGGCATTACCGCTTTTGTAGTTTCTCGTCGTAGGTTCCATTTTCTGTTGCGGTGGTATGTGGTCCTGTAAAAAAACCTAAGATGTTTTTAATGTACACTGGACAACATGACGTAAAAACGTGTTTTAAATATTAAACCTCTCAAGCCCCGAGGACCCGCCGGCGGGTCCGATGTAAACTACGGCGCTTTCCGTTAGGCCCCGTAGACGGGCCGGCGGGTCGGTCTTGCAACGGCACTTTGAATCGAATTTTGAAGACGATATAGATCACAGTTGTATGAGTATGATAAAACATGCTTAAAAAATGTGATAGATTTCAAATACTACTCTGTGAATAACTAACTTAGCTGTGAAAGAAAAAGTGTTCTAGGCCTGAGGGATGAAACATTTACATACAGGCACATACATTGTTTCTGGCCCCTCACTAGGATGTGTCGTGTCCTGTGTCGTGGGAACCAGAAACAGCGACGTCACAAACAGGTAAACATCTAAGACCCGGGTTTCTTTTTTTTTGTCACCAGCCGGGATTCGAACCCGGGAACTCTCGTATGCCTATCATGCGAGAGTTCCAGGGTTGCGCTGACCACTGCGCCACAGAGGTCGTCAATTGGTCGGGGGCTAATTAATATGGTTTAACAATGTATGGACACACTTTGCTTTGTTCAGCTTTCTGTCAACTAGTAACGATAAAATAAATGTGAAATAAATGCACTTTAATGATTCAGTTGACTAGACTTAGACATAAATATATATATTGCTACAGAATAATAAATGGCCACATTGATTTGTACAAACATCCTTGCACCCGAAACGCATATCTAATAGGTATACCGTCTCCGACCCGTCGTGAGTAAAAATATGTAGAGTGGAGATTTACGTCTATACCTTGCTATAGATACTTTCATATTATATTCATCCATTCGCTTCCGATTACAAGCAAATTCAATTAGTCTGCAGCCTTACCGGTATCAAATGGTCGCTAAACCCCACCTCCACCGTGGCGAGCACTTTCTGTTGTGCGCATCCATTCATCTTGGTGCTCAATTTAGCGTATGACTCTCTATTTCTATTATGAAAGGAAACTCCGATCGACCCTATTATTCCTACTTTTCTTCCAGACCCACTAAACGCGTCACAAAAGGCGAAGATCGCTCTCGAAGTTTGCCGTTAAGGAAAATAGTTTTTTAATTGCTTTATTTCTGCTAAGGACCTTCCCATTGGCGGTTCTGGGGAAGCAACAACAATTTCGATTAGCATACTTAATAAAACGTAACTGCGTTACGCCATAACAAAGGAAATTAGATAAGAAAACTGTATAACTGCCTGTAAGCTCGACGGTAAGCTTTTCGCTCCTGAAAACCGCAGTGTGGGCGCCACCACCGCGCTGACCTGACGTCCGCCCTGCATGCACCCCGTCACTTGCGATCGACTTACTGGCCGTAAAGTAAACAAGACTGGCCTGAAATAAAAAAAAGCCCAAAACCATAGACAAACAAACAAAAAAAAAAAAACTATATCCATCAAAGAGTTTGAATTCAGAACGCGACAGTTCTTCAAGTATTTAGTGACGCTGTAAAATGTAAATAAGGACCAAAACATTCAACTGGTTGCCGTCGCGTGTGTAAAGTTTGAGTGTTTGTTAACGAGTGTAAAGTTGAAATTAAATGATGTATCGCTGTTTCGGAACTGGCCAGTGCGGTTACTGGGAAAGAGAAAACGTCGTATCACAGATTTAAAGCGACAACAAGAACTTTTTAACGTTAAAACCGCAGATAGTTAGTCGAATACTTGGATTTTTTGTTGACGTTTTCTATATATTTGACTAACGTCATATTGTGTTTAGTTTGTGTCTACTTAGATTAATCGAATCGGATACAGACTTCTCAGCAAAGGCAGAAAAACTGGTGATACTCGACGTTGTCCTGTGGTAAGTATTCATAGACTGATTTTATTTTTAATTATCTAAAATAATTAAGTGATCGATTCGCATTATATAAAAAAGATGTCATTTTTTCTGTTGGTTTGTCTGGCGTAAAAAAGAGTATTTTCATAATCCTATGTCTATTGTTGACAACGTTATTAGTTTTAATTATACCAAATGTTTTTGCAGTGAAACTTTTCTATTGGTTTCTTAACTTAATTGGAACTCAAGATGTTACACTAAATTTATAGCATAATATACAACTTTAAGTAAAAACAACAACCATAACCGACATTTCTTGACCTAAGTAGGTACCTACACTAAAGATACTATTTTTTTATTTTTTATTTCATTTAACTACTAAGATAAACACATATTTCATTCACTGCAGACTTGTACTAATGATTAGTTTACACTATTAACAGTGTTTACGCAAGCTTTGTTTACAATGTTAAATGCAATTTAAATTAAAACGGTAACACAAATTAAAACACAAAATAACAATTCTACTTGCCGAAAGTCGAAACATGTAATATAATCTTAACAGAAAGTACTAAAGAACGCTAGTAGCAAGTTGCAGAACTCTTATTTAAATCGGTGGGCATGTTCTGTAATAACAGGAAGGTCACTGGCCACTTAAAATAAACTTATAATTTTTATTTTTTTTGTGCTATTTAGTTGCATATTAAATGACTTACAATGCGCAATTTCCATCGATAAAGACTGAAATGTCTTAATGTTTTAATTTGGCAATTTCGGCAACTAAAAGATGATTTTAGAATCAGCAAGTTTTCAATAATTTAAAGGTACTTGGTGACTTATCCGTAGCAATCTCTATATACGATCTCTATAATCGAAACTTTGACTTTTAGAAGACTAAATAAAACTAATCATCATACACCACAGTATGCTTAACAACCAATAGCTCAATAGCTCGTGAAAAAATTGCAATCCTAATTCAAAGCGGGTTCCCAAAAAAAAACATTTTTTGTCGCTACTATATATGTCTATATCAAAATCGTTTCTGAGCTAGGCCGCGTAGAGATAGACAGACCGATGGACGGAAGGACGGACGCACAGACAGACATTCATCATCAACAAACCATGCCCCCACCGAGGAGCACGGGTCTCTTCCTTGAGGAAGGTATAAGCCAAACTCCACCACGGGGGCCAAGTCCGGATTGGTAGAGGCTTGTAAGACTAGTGGCTGGTCTTACTGTCAGAAGTTTTCAAGCCGCCATAAGGTCTCTGACTCGGCTTAATGACTGCCATCTATAGACGATAATCACCACCAACTGCTTAACGTGCCTTGCGAAGCATGGAACCGCTCGGAAAAACGCCACTAGCGTTAGTCATAGACGGTCACCCAAACCATGCACTGAACGCGCCGGGCTACGAGCGATTCAGTCTGCAAATAGACAGACAGACAAAGACGACAAAGGTTCCTTGTCAACTACGGAACCCTGAAAATGTCTATATAATATTCTTCTTATATCCATTATAGCCCGCCCAACTCGGCAAATTCTTACTATAGATAAGTGTCAAATTTCTAAGTGACGAAGCATCGCCTCGTCGCAATTTAGAATGACAGCCCGATAATTGGTTTAACAAAGCAACCCATTTAATTAAACCGAATAATACTGAAATTAATTGAGTAAGTATTTACTTCACCAGCCATCACAAAATCACGAAAGTTATTGGGCTCCAAGCTCTGGCCATACAAATCGCAAACATAAAGGGCGGACGTTAGAGGGTCTGCCCTTTGGACGGACTGCCTTAGGTTAAAATCGTACAATTATTTGAATGTGAATCCCTAGCAAGTTACCTACTTACTTCGAAGACTTTGCAAAGTTGTTCCAAATTAATGGGACGAAATTTTACTTTCCTTCCGTGTTGTAAGGCTCAATTCACACTGGCGCAGAGTCGTAGCGAAGCGAATAATTCGGGCGAAAGAGCGCGTCTGCGCGCATCGACGCGCGAACCCGACGACCCTTGCAGGTGAAGACGCGAAACAATTCGCGCGAATGCGCGCGCATTCGCGCGCAGACGCTTGAATCCGAGCAACCCTTGCAGGCGAAGACGGGGCATTCGCGCGCATGCGCGCGCAGACGCGCGTCGCTGAATATTTTCAAATTTTAGCAACACAATCGTACCGTATTGATAGAGTAATAGAGATGAATTTAGAACAGTTGAAAAACGTGACGCTTCGCTTCGCGACGCGACGCTTCGACTCTGTGCCAGTTTGAATTGAGCCTAATCCCGAGGGAGACGTCTGTTTGAGGGATATTTTATTTAATTTGTCGACTGTCTCTGGCATAAGCAGCTTGAGTTATCCATCAAATTTCAAGTCTCTGACGGGCACGCCCGCCTTATTGTATAACTGGCTGCCTCGTCGGTGTATCGGTATCACGTCTGGTTACCATGCCGGGTGCCGTGGATTTGATTCCACTAGGGGCCGCCGTACACGAGTACGAATGGCCTCTTTTTGGATGTATTTCCATGTTTGTGTTGCCCATACCTAGTTGGTTGGTTACCATAGCACAGGGTATCCTAGTTTGGGACCAGCCCTTATACGTGACTTTTCACTGTACCGCATTTAGGCAACTCGAAAGAGTCAAAATAAGAATGTATATGACAGTTCGGAGTAGCAGTATGACATACCTACTGGGAAAAAAGTCCCATTTTTCATTCCGACCTCTGTGGCGTAGCGGTTAGCGCATCTGCTTACCAAGCGAGAGGTCCCGGGTTCAATCCCTGGCTGGTTCTTTGGATGTTTGTGACGTCGCTGTTTCTGGTTTCCACGACACAGGGTACCCTAGTGTGTTTATTCAATGCAAAAAAAAAATACTGTCACGTTGACATCTCAATACAATACGGTACTTGACACAATCAACAATAAATTATTTGAGATGCTCCATTAAAACAATTATTTCAGAAAATGTATTTATTTTAATCATTTACTAGTTATTACAATTTTTAAATAGACGAA
Source organism: Yponomeuta plumbellus (assembly GCA_947310845.1). Lineage (NCBI taxonomy): Eukaryota > Metazoa > Arthropoda > Insecta > Lepidoptera > Yponomeutidae > Yponomeuta > Yponomeuta plumbellus. Next base: position 23,019,103 of record OX371193.1, on the reverse strand, counting down.
ACATAAAAAGAGTGCTCTGCAATGTGACGTAAGCAAGTATTTTCATACAAAATCCCGTTTTAAAAGTAACTCATTTGACATCCTGTCAAATACCCAATTCAAAGGCTGTCAATGTCTGAGTGTTGCTAGTACGTAAAAACCAAATATCTCCATTTTACTTCCAAGTTAAAATTGTGTATGCTACGTAGGTGTTTTTTTAAGACTTTGCTCTTATGAGTAATTTAATTTTAATGTATTTTATGTGATAAGGATTTTGGTCACATGAGTCTTCTATTCACGGTTAAAAAAATCTACCGAGTAAACCTTTTATACCGGTAACACCGCGTCATTTTTTTTGCATCGAATTAAAAAGCGGACTTTGGTAAAATTGTGTAGTGTGAAAGTTATTATTATTATACATAGTATTAGTAATACTACTGACTCTGCTGACTCAGTGAACGTCATGTTGCCTTGTTAATTACCTACGACTTATTATCATACACATCCAAATATAGACCCAAAAAATAACACGATTTGTGTTATTTTTTGGGCCGTAAGGCCGTTTTGACAAAATTGTACACGACGATAGTCGGATAGATTGTCATTCGTGTCCCAGCTTCCAAATAAGATGGGCCAATTTGCAAGTTTATGTTCTACGATAATGAGTGTTATGATAATATAAGCTTACTTTCGCTTTGACGTGCATTCTACACCAAAAGGTAATTAATTTACCTCGCCTTTGTATTCGTCGTCTTAAGTCTTTGAGTACGGCCGGGAGCTTCTAAACATGCAGAGTTCGTTTGATGATAGACTGGAAAGAAAATTGTTAGTAAGAATTTTTTATAGCACCATTTCGCCAAAACAAGCGAAACAAATTATAATCTACGACTTTCACTAAAAAATCATAATAGTGTCACATCACATATTTTCTTTTTATTGGGGATGAACGTCATCTACTAACAAACAAAACACACACCCTCTTTTATTAATTTTAAAACACACATCCACACACATACACACACGCACACACACACACCGACTTTGAGAGGTTCCTAGTCTACACATCTGTCTATCATTAGGTTATTATACCATTATTAAGTTTCAGTCGTTTAATAATCATAATCGTAATAATCGTTTTGTACAGTGCGACGATCCAATGTCTGATACTAGAACCTGATCCACGTTAATGGGAATTGGCACTGATTGCTGTAATACAGGTGATAAGCCTAGCACAGCAACATAAGCTAATATAACACCTTGGACCCTCAAACTACGAGCATTTTAATTGTACGCTGCGTTCTACGTTGTAGAATATTTTCTTGGAAATAAATATTTTATTATTATTATTATTATTGTTGTTCTTATCCTTAGCAAGGAACGTCTTTTTGCCTCTCTCTTCGATTCACATCTCAGTCCAAAAGATTTAACTTAAATGAAAAAGAAACTTAAATGAAATAACTGGCCATTCTCTTAGGTGTTACTTTATGCAACCCTGATATTTGCAGACTTATTGATTGCCATTAGGGCCCCCGTGGTGGAGTATGGCCTATACCTTCCTCAGGGAAAAGACCCGTGCCCCTCGGTGGAGACGTAATGGGTTGTTGCTGATGATAATTATGATGATGATGATTCAAGCATACAAATAAAGCGGAAGTGACCGACGATGCGAATGTGAGACACGAAGTGAAGTTTGTATTACAGAATAGACAGGCAGCTGTAGCTGTCACGAAACCTACATAACAGAGAAGCGATCCCGAGGATTCCGAAAAAATATTTTTCTGCGGCTTCCCAGTCATTTCTGTGACGCTTCAGTGCCTTGGCAGCCGGAACAACATTCTCAGCCCATTGTTATATGGGACGAGCATAAAGAATGCAGTGATATTTTATGTCTGTGTTACATGATTTGTAACATGACGACCGCTGTGGCGCAGCGGTTAGCGAATCTGACTACCACGCGATCGGTCCCGGATTTCAATCCCGGCTGGGGACAAAAAACAAAACCCAGGTGTTGGATGTTTTCCGTGTGGAGTTTCTGGTCTTCCATCGGACGCGTCCCCCGGGTGGCGGATAGGGGAACGCCCTCCAGATATGGGGGGTACCGGCTTCGGCCGGCGCGGACCAAAACCAGAGGGAGGGGGACGTCCAGTGGCTTGCGCTGCTGGATGTCCCGCGGGGTCCACTATGGGCCCCGCACCCGTAACCCCACACTGAGTGGGGCCGGGGGCCTTCGGGCCGCGAGGAGACAACCTCTATAAAAAACACACGGTGGGGGCCCTCCTCTATGTCCCTCTGTTCAGCAGAGGGCATAGAGGAGGTTGAGGGAGGGTCACAGACGGCAGGTTGGGGGACCTGCCGTCCGACATCGTGACGGGAGAAGGGGGTGGGGGGCCCATGCCCCTTCTCCAGTGAGGGTGGGCCCGACTCCTTGCGAGTCGGGTCGACGTCGCCGGGGCGCCGCATTCGCGTTGTGGTTTTACACCACTTGCGAGATCCGGCGGCGCCCCATTGCACGAGCGACAGGACGGCCCCCGGGGTGTTTTAGGAGGTATGCCTCTCCTATTATTAGGAGAGGAGAGTCCGACACACGGCCGTCGCCCAAGGGTGGCGGTTATGGTGCACAAAGCATTTCACCCCGTTAACAAAAAAAAAAAAAAAATGTGTTGGATGTTTACATGTTTGTGACGTCGCTGTTTCTGTTTCCCACGATGTGTCGTAGAAACCAGAAATAGCGACGTCATACGGGTAATTGTGGGGCCAGAAGCAATGTATGTGCCTGTATGTAGATGTTGTTATGTTATGTTGTACGCAGAGGAAGATGTTTTACAAGAGCAGTCCTACACAATATTTGCAGAGGTCTGGAAGAAATTACTATTAGTAATAAGGCCGCCAATTGTAATGTCGTAATTGTCAAATCTGATGCGTAATTCCTGGTGTACCTGCATGCAATAAAGAATACATACATACATACATAAGCTCACGCCTGTATCCCAGAGGGGTAGGCAGAGACCAGGGACTGCCACCTGCCACGATAAAGAATATTCTCTCTATGTATCTATCTATGGGTCAAGTGACTTGTAAAGCACGGAACCGCTCGGAAAAATGCCACTAGCGTTAGTCATATAACGGTCACCCATCCATGCACTGAACGCGCCCTATGTTTATTAACCTTCGTGATCGTTTAAGATCACTCAGGCGGCCGGGGCTACGAAAGTTATTATATAAACTATCAATACATACACACAAATAATATACACAACTAAATAAAAATATATTTTTACTACAAAAGAATGGTCGGCAAAACTTCTGACTCTGTGTTTCTCAGTTCAGGGGTCGTGGGTTCGATTAATTAATATATGTATCTCACAAATTATTATTTTACTTATTTGGTAGATCTACTTCCTTCTCCAATGTTTTGCTCCAGTGCATCCAAAGGTTGTCTGGAAGGGATCAATTTTAGTGATAAGGCTGCCGTCTGTACTCGTAGATTAAGAAACGGCCATGCAATTAGAGATACGCATGCAATCTCCTTTTTTATCTATATATCTATATAAAAGGAGAAGCTGACTGACATATCAACGCAGGGCCTAATAGGACAATAAGGGTTAGAAACTTAAAATTTTGCATAGGAGTTCCTTATGTAACGTAGGGTAGCACTAAGAAAGGATTTTTGAAAATTCATCCCCTAAGGGGGTAAAATGGGGGTTTAAAGTTAGTATGAAACTGTGCCGTTTTTAAAGTTATTCTAATGAAATTTGGTACGAAGGTTCTTCATTTAAAATTATGAAATAAGTGTAAAATAGTTTTTTAAAAATCATCCCTTAAGAGGGAAAAAGAGGGGTGCAAACTTAGTGTGAAACTTTGCCGTTTTTGAAGTTATTCGAATGAGATTCAATATGAAGGTCTTTGATTAAAAGTTATGAAAAACATATAAAATTGTTTTTCGAAAATCATCCCTTAAGGGGGTATGAAGAGGGTGCAAAGTTTGTATGAAACATTGCCGTTTTTGAAGTTAGTCAAATGAAATTCAATATGAAGTTCCTTCATTATAAGTCATGAAATAAATGTAAAATAGTTTTTCGAAAATCATCCTTTAAGGGGGTGAAAAGGGGATGCAAAGTTAGTATGAAACTTTTCCGTTTATGAAGTTATTCGAAAGAAATTCTCAATAAAGGTTCTTCATTGAATGTCTTGAAACACATGTAAAATAGTTTTTTGAAAATCATCTCTCAAGGGGCTAAAAGGGGGGTGCAAAGTTAGTATGAAACTTTGCCATTTTTGAAGTTATTCGAAAGACGTGTAAAGTAGTTTAAGAAAATCATCCCTTAAGGGGGTAAGAGGGGGTTGCGAAGTTAGTACCTATGAAAGCTCTTTCGCATGCGCTAAAAGTATCTCTATCTTATTTGCAAACACTTTACTCAACTAAAGCCCACGCGGACGTAGTCGCGGGCAACAGCTAGTGTACAATAAAGTGTTCTCTATCGATCTCGATGGCCTCTATGGTACAGTGGTAGCGCATCTGCTTACCATGCAAGAGGTCCCGGGTTCGAATCCCGGCAGGGGACAAAAAACCCAGGTCTTGGATGTTTACATGTTTGTGATGTCGCTGTTTCTGGTTCCCACGACACAGGGTATCGTAGTGTGGGGCCAGAAGCAATGTATGTGCCTGTAAGTAAATGCTCATGAATATCTACCTTTTTACTGCTGACCGAAAAAAACTGCAGTTCTTTTACGATACCCTTTTATAACACTCCACGTGAAACGAAAAGCATTTCAGAGACCGACTTTGTTATTTGCACTTCTCACCCCATCGCCCCCTCATCTTCATAGATAAATTGTAAGTACGTGTTTATTTCAACGCAAAGGATATAAGGAGCCGTGTAAATGTAGAATGTTTCCGCTCGTAAGATAGATGGTAGTGGATTTGTTTTTGTCTCAACAAATGTAGGTATTGTAAGAGAGAATAAATACGACGGAAGACACCGTAGCCAAGTTTATACTATGAACTGAATCAATGTCCTTATTTGCGCCGACTACCCGGCTCACTTTTCCTTCAGCAACTCTCCATCGTCGGTTGTCTGGAAGAAATTGCTTAAGCAATAAGGCCGCCAATTGTACTGTATCTCTGTAAATGTTTTGTATTGGTTTTTCCTGGTACAATAAATAATATTCTTATCTTATCTTAACTGAGCTGATTAGATTAGATCAGAACTCTTTATTGTACACACTACATAGAGAAACAAACAAATACATTAGGAGCCTTTATATCTAAGTTTTAAGTTAGTGTGGGGCCAGAAGAAATGTATGTTTCTATATGTAAATGCTTATGTTTACGTTTATGTTTTGTCGTATACAATTGGCGGTCTTGTCGCTAAAAGCGATCTCTTCCAGACAACCTTGGGATGGACAGAAAAAATGTAGAGAGGTCTATTAGTGTTCGTGAGGTATAATGAGGGGATATGTATATAAACTAACTGACTTATAGATTTTATTTGATGCAGTAGAGTAGGTATAAAATAATTACATCATGATTTTGTTCGACAAGTTTCACACAAAAGCATTTTTTCATAGTGGCGAATTTTCACATCGCGTTCTCTCATGATCATATTGTTTCATGTAGCGATTTTTCATAAAACGTTTTATGATGTTCGCGTTTAATTTTTGTTGCTTATTTTACCAGTAGATTCTTTTATCAACCGCATATATTTGTAATCAATTTTTTTCAACACTCGAAATTTTACTCTTTGGTATTGCACCAACCATGGTGAGTCGAGACGGAGCTCGTGACGTCGGTTATTCGTCTCTGATGTCATATATTTTTAATGAATGAATCATATTGTTTTTTTATTTATTTATTTCATAACACTTACTACTATCATTACAGGGTGACCTATTGCGATAGTGAAGCACAAAGTATTAAATTATTAAAATTACAAATTGCATTATATATTAAAATCGATAGAATACAAATACAAATTTAAATAATCTAATTACACATGTCAATAAAAATACCTAAAACCATAAAGATAATACGAGTATAACATAAATTAATTCATAGATTTCATTAAAAAAATGTCAATCAAAAAATTACAAATTGCATTATAAATTAAAATCATAAAAATTATATAAATACAAATTTAAATAACTAATCACGCAATTGTCAATAAAAATACCTAAAACCATAAAAATATTATTAATTCATGTCTAATTCATGAAAAAAAAGAAAAAGATGTTATTATGGAGTCCTGACTGGAAGATACAAAAGCAGGGTAGGTACTTTCTAACTACGAGCTATTTACCAGGAAAATTAGGAAATAGCTGAAATTAGTTTAAGACAAACACAAAAAAGAACATATACAAAAATTCTATGCAAAATTTAAAAAAAAACTCACACCCGTTATCCCCGAGGGGGTAGGCAGAGGCACCAATCACTAGAACTGGGCCCACGTTTTGCCGAGTTTATTGTTCCAAGTAGTTTATTATGATTATTATGACGACCTCTGTGGCGTGGCGGTAAGCGCATCTACTTACCATGCGAGAGGTCCCGGGTTCGAACCCCAGCTAGGGAGAAAAAAAATAAAACCTCAGGTCTTCGATGTTTACATGTTTGTGATGTAGCTGTTTCTGGTTCCCACGTCACAGGGTATCCTAGTGTTTCGCCAGAAGCAATGTATGTGCCCGTATGAAAATCTTTATGTTTTTATGTTTATTAGGTCCCAACGTGACAAGTGGCAAGCCTGTCGCGTTATTCGGGCACAATTTATCAGCGAATAGTGGTGCTGTACAAACAAATTAATGTACTTAACTAAAAGTCATTGGTACATGCGGGATTTGAACCCAGACCCTCATGATCGAGAAGCAAGGGCCAACCCCACTGCGCAACCACCGCCGCAAAATTCAACCAACCGTAAAAGGCACACTAAGCGATGTCCGTGTTTTCTGTCGTGACACGTGCATTTGATTTCGGAAACACAATTATTAGGAAACACAAGTCTTTCCGACAAAAAATCAAGTAAGTATATCCGGAATATCGAATGCTTACGAAAGTTTTAGTTCGAAACTTTGTTGTGATAGTCACCAATTTATTGATTGACCATCTTATTGACCAGTGAAACCCTAGTTTTGTATATTCAAGAAAATGCAGTAAAGCTGTATTAAACGTATGTACCTATTAATTAATAAGATTTTTTCGGCATAGAAGTTGGTCCGTTATTCTATCCGGACATTAGCGTTTTGTAGGACTACAATTATATCTCTACAAAGTAGAATTATATTTAATGTTCTTTCGCTTGGTCAAAGCTGAAATGGGTTTCGTAGCTCTTTGTTTGTTTATAAAGGTGGAGCCCATTACTTACACATCGGTAAACACTTTGTTTTGCATAAAGAGATAGCGCAGCTATGGAATAATAAAGCATTCTGAGTGAACTAGATAGATAGATAACACTTTATTGCTCGACCAGGCTACAGATCCCATAGATCCCATATCTGAAGAAAATATGAAATTGAATTAGCAAAAACTATATAGTAACTATAACGGCTTTATATACATGCGACTCCTCCATAGCAAATCTACAACGCAGTTTCTTTTATCGGTGTGTAGTATATATATATATATATACATATATATATCTTTTATTTGTAAAAGCTTCACCATCATCAAACCATTATGCCCCCACCGAGGGCCACGGGTCTCTTCCCTGAGGAAGGTATAGGCCATACTCCACCACGGGGCCCAAGTCCAGATTGGTGGAGGCTTGTAAGACTAGTGGCTGGTCTTACTGTCAGAAGTTTTCATTCAAGCCGCCCAAAGGCATCTGACTTGGCTTAACGGCTGCCATCTATCGATGGCATCAACTGCTTAACGTGCCTTGCGAAGCACGCGTAACTGCTCGGAAAAATGCCACTAGCGTTAGTCATAGACAGTGACCCATCCATGGTTGCTTAACCTTAGTGATCGTTTAAGATCACTCAGGCAGCCTAGGCTATGAGCGATTCTACATACAAGCGATGTACATACACTTAAGTGTAATGTTAGCAAGTAGGTGTCTTGTCTTGTGCCGCGCGCATCGACCAACTCCATGCCACCGTAACTAGGATCTAGATTCTGTTAATGAATTGCAGTACTATGACAACTGCATAAACGTGGCGATTTAGTTTCATTGCCGCTTCACGTCTACGCGCGTACACGTATATAACCGTATAGGAGTTAAAAGTATGAATAAACACGTCACGTGACCCGACCGTGTATCTATCATCGTACTATAATGCACTAACAGAATCGTGGCCCATGGTCCGTCCGGTCGTGAGTCCATCATTGTATTAAAATCTGCCTGCATCGAAACAAAGTGAACGTTGAAACGAGTATTCTCCCCCTCGGATATCTGAGCAGACCAGACGTGAATTCAGAGGAGACTCGTATTTAATTTTTATAATATTAAAAATCACATTTTACGTGAATAAAATTAAAGTGAAATAATAGGAGTGCATAACGGCTACAAAGATCATCGCGTCGCATACTTCCTACGCGGTGCGTACGCACGCGACTACGAATTCATTCATTAACTTCAAGCCCACCACCGGATACCCCTGCCATCGAGTGGAACACGCCCATAGAGTGAGTGCGACGCATTATTCACTAAATTGACACACTAGAGAGGGATAAGCGCACTTTGTCATAGTCAACTTTTGCGCTTGAGGTGAGAGGTCTTCGTAAGTCGGACAGAGAGCGGAAAAGTGTGAGTCTAACCGATTCGCGACCAATCGTATTGACACCTCGCATAGTCGTGCGTTGCGCCTAAGCCGTCTGCTGCCCTGATACTTCATATCAAACTTTTTCGACATGCCTTTAAACCGTTCACCGCCGCCCGCACCCGCCGCGCGGGAACACGTTTTACCGAGATCTACTGCCGCGGGCACGGTATTAGACGAGGCTGTCGCACGGGAAAATAATGCTTCGGGAATACAGCACTATGACTCCGCGCCCGATCTTCGGATTATTATGGAAAGTTTATCCGAGAGAAAAAAGAGGAAGTTTGACGGGTCTGAATCAGACACTACAGAACTCTTTAAGGAAATGCTATCCAAGTTCTCCCTACAACAAACAGTACTCTTTAATCAACTCCAAGCATCCATAAATAGTTTGAAAGATCAGAATAACCAACTTACACAAAGCGTCGAACTAATGTCAAGTAAGTACGACGGTTTTCTCACTCAAATTACAAAGCTCGAAGCGGAGAGGCGTGAGGACAAAAAAATTATTGACACCTTGGAGGACAAAATTGAGTACCTGGAACGAAAGTCGAGATCTACAGGAATTGAAATCCGTAATGTTCCCAAAACAAATGGAGAGACCAAGAAGGACCTCTGTAAACTCCTTCACAGTGTTGGTAATACAATTAACGTTGAAATTGGACCGAGCATGATTAAAGACATCTATAGACCTAAATCAAAGGACTCTTCTGCACCAATAGTGGCTGAACTCACAACTGTTATTCTTAAGGAGCTCATACTGGAGAACGTAAAAGTTTTTAATAAAACTAAACAAGTTGGTGATAAATTAAATACAAGACACATTGGATTACAGTGCCCAGTCAAACCGGTGTTCATATCGGAAACTCTCACGGCAAAGTCACAGAAGTTGTTCTATATAGCTAGAACATTCCAGAAACAATACCACTACGCATTTTGCTGGTCGTCGCATGGAATTATCTATTTGCGTAAAGATGAAAGGAGTCCCCACATTAAAATAGTAACTGAACAAGACATCGAGCGCCTAAGGATGTCAGAATGACTGGTGGTTGAAGTGGTTGTGTTTCACGAGTTGAGGCTTGATATAGTTTTCACGCCACTTTTTTCCTGGCTTATTATACATGTTTTTACTCAGCTATCTATTAAATTCAGCATGTTATATCCAATCACACTAAAAACACTACACACATATAAATACATACTATGTAAGGATTCTAGGACAAATGAAACCATATTTGAAATATACACTAAAAAAATAATTAATAATCCAAATAAAAATTATTACTTTATCGAAACTTCTCTACAATTAACAATAGTACTTACGATTCATCTCGGCTCCATGTTTTTATTTTTACTTGCCTATCAGCTGACTCATTTTTACTCTTCTTATATTAAAAAAAATGGCTAATTTGAACAATTTAACAAATGACATAGATAGTCATGTAGTTTCCGAATCGTGCATATGTGATGTAGATGATTGTAAAAAAATGTTCCCGACGCAGTCCGCGTTGTCAATTCTGACACAAAACATTAGGAGTCTAAATTGTAACTTTAGTGGCTTTGAAGTTTTGCTAAAAAGATTGGGTATAAACTGTGATATTCTGATTTTGACCGAGTGCTGGTTATCATCTGTTTCATCTATACCATTGATTGATGGTTACTGTTCCTTTGCGAGTACATTAAACGCACGACAAAACGATGGTGTTACCGTTTACATTAGTAAGGAATTGACTTTCTCAGTTGAGGAACCGGATATGTGCAATTGCAATTGTCTTCTCATTAAAATTGATAATAATGATACAGCAATACTAGCAGTTTATCGATCTCCCTCATATACCAACTTAATCCCCTTTTTAGACTCGCTGGATGAAACTTTAAAAAAATTGTCAGGTTTCAGAAATGTCGCTTTAGTAGGGGATTTAAACTTAGACATCACTGCTGAGAATCTAAGTCCCACTACTGATAATTACCTAGCCTTAACTGCATACCACGGATTATTGCCAGCACATTATAATATCACTCGGGAGGCTAGCGGGACATGCATTGATCATGTACTCCTGAAAACGAGGTGTCCATCTATTACGATAATTTCTCAGTCAACCTTAACGGATCACAATACAGTAATTTTGTGTATTAAGAGGAAGCAGATGCGCCAGTATGCGGTCTTAGCACGTACTATCATCAATAGCGATGGGCTTAAAAATGATATAGATAAAATTAGCTTTACGCCTATCTACGAAACGGATGACTGTAATGTGGCTATGAGCCATATGGCAGATAAACTAAAAACAGCCGTTGAAAAAAATTCAACAACAATAACGCTATCACGCCGAAAAATAATAATTAAACCCTGGATAACCGAAGGTCTGCTGCGCTGCATGCGGAACAGGGATAAATTGCATAAAAAAGTTAGACTACATCCTAATAGCACAATATTTAAAACTACTTACATCCGATACCGAAATTTTTGTACCACTATTCTTAAAAAAGTAAAGCGGGAATATGAAAGAGAACTTTTTCAAAAAGCTGGTAATGACAGCAAAAAGTTGTGGAATACTATTAAAAATATCACAAATACAGCCAGAGATTGTAATCTACCTAAAGAATTATTAAACATATCAGACTCCCCTCTAAACTCTGTTAACGAAATAAACAAATATTTTTGCAATGTAGGTAAGAATTTAGCAGAAAAAAATGCTCCTGAAGAGACCTCTAGTCTTGATGAATTTTCACAGGACAGACTGGTCAACTCATTCGCTCTTTCTGACACTGATGAAGAAGAGGTGGAACGTCTTATCAATTCCCTTAAGAACGAATGTTCTGTTGGTTGGGATAAAGTATCGAATAAATTGCTTAAGGAACATAAAAATACATTAGTTCCTCATCTGACATATATTTTTAACATGTGCTTGTCAAAGGGCGTTTTTCCCAAATATCTGAAAATTTCAGAAATTCGTCCTTTTCACAAGGGGGGGGACCTGGACCGTGTCGAAAACTATAGGCCTATATCAATACTTCCATCTATATCTAAATTACTGGAAAAGATAATTAATAATAGACTAGTTAAATATCTAGAAGACAAAAATATCTTATCAGATAATCAGTTCGGTTTTCGTCGAGGTAGATCTACGGATGATGCAGTCAGCAAATTGACAAACACTGTAACACTGAATCTGGACAAAGGAAATAAATGCATTTCTATATTTTTAGACTTAGCCAAAGCCTTCGATACGGTCTCGATCCCCATCCTTGTGAATAAATTGGATAAAATTGGTATTAGAGGCACACAGCTGTGTCTGTTCACTGACTACCTGACAGATAGATCCCAGTGTGTCAAGGTTGGTCCTTTTACTAGCTCAGAACTACCCGTAACTCATGGAGTACCACAAGGGAGTATAATAGGTCCAACACTTTTCTTAATATATTTAAATGACCTTCTACTTATAAACTCAGTTCATGGAGAGATCATTTCGTACGCAGACGACACGGCCTTGGTCTTTGCTGCAAAAACATGGAAGGAGTGTTACGGTGCTGCTCAGAAAGGTTTTAATATTGTTAGGAAATGGTTGCAAAACAATGTACTAACATTGAACTCAGATAAGACAAAATATCTAGCCTTCTCTATTCGCCACGTGACACATACTTTTAATTTGTTTGCACATAGCTGTTGTCCTTCCTCTACGTGCCAATGTGAACCATTAGAAAGAGCTAAGGTCATCAAATATCTCGGTGTTATGATTGACAACCATTTAAGCTTTAAACCGCATATTAATAGTGTTAGTAAAAGAACACGTAAATTAATATTCTTATTCAAAACAATTAGACATGTTGTTCCACCTTATGTACTCAAGCGGATCTATTACGCTCTCGTTCAATCACTGATTGCATACTGCATAACTTCTTGGGGAGGTGCACCAAAAACCATCATGAAACAGCTTGAGGTTTCACAAAGAGCTATTTTAAAAATTTGTACATTTAAACCGTTCCGCTACCCAACAACTCTTCTTTATGAGCACTGTGATGTATTGACTGTGCGACAGCTCTTTTTACTCAACGTGGTTCTAAAAAAACACTCTATGCTGGAGTACCGACCGGACCTACAAATAGGGCGTAGGCGGTTCGCAGTGTGCATTCAGCTCATACATCCCAAAACATCTTTTGTCAGAAGATTTTACCCTTTTCTAAGCTCATTCATATATAATAAAATAAATAAAGATATTAGAATCTATCAATTGAATAAAAATGAGGTAAAAAAAACGGTATCGCGTTGGCTGCAAAAACTTTCATATGATGAAACTGAAAATGTAATAAATTTTATAACTTAAAAGATATTAAATGGTTTTTAAAGTATTCATTCACTAATATTGATTTCTAAATACACTTAAAATATGTACTTAATAGTTTCTTAGTTTCCATTCCACTAAAAACTCATTACACTACACATTTTACTCACCCTCTCACACACACACACACACACATTCATAAAACACACAGAGAGGACTGCAACATGAAATGTATTTTTTATATTTTTTTCCATCATTAATGTTTATTGTTAATGCGGCACCAAACAAAATTTTTGTGTTGTAGCTTACGCTGGTTGGTTGTTATTAATAAACACCTATGTAACAAGAGAGGCAAGAGGCGCTGAATGCTGAAATACAGGCTATAAACCTAGTTCAGCAGCAGATGCTATAACAATGACAATAAGACTGACTTGTTGTAAGATATTCTGTATAAGTCGAATATTGTATTGTTTTAATTATCTAAGACTTTTATGGTTCAATAAACGTTATCTTATCTTATCTTATCTATGAAAATAGGGTCATCTTAAAGAGCTTTCGTTGTCGTTTATAAATCGAAAATGCGATTTCTCTTTGGATTTAATTTAATTGCGATAAATTACTTCGCCATTTTTCTGTCGAAATGCCGAATACTTTTTCTTTTACTATTGAACCTGAGACTGTAGATTCGTCGGCTTTTAGTAGAACCAAATGTGATTTACTTTGTATTTTGCCAACATGTGGAATATATTTAAGTATTATACCAAACATAATACCAAATTTATTTTTTCACACTTGATAGTGAGAATTACAAGATGGCAAGTAACGTGTAGGCTATAAAACAAGAACATTGTGTAATAAGTAGGTAGATATTATAATTTGTAGTTCACAAGTTACTTAGGAGAAGTCAATACTGCTAATGCAAAGGGCAGGATAAAAAGTACCCGAAACCGACGTGCGTGCATGCAACGACTAATGCATGGTCTTGGATGTTTACATGTTTGTAACGTCGTTGTTTCAGGTTCTTACGTCACAGGGTATCCTAGTGTGGGGCCAGAAGCAACGTATATGCCTGTACACTCCATTTATCTATACATGACTTTTTTTCCAAACTTTAAACGACACTAAATCAAAAACCTTTAGCGGTAGAAAACTCGAAACAGTCTAAAAATTTAGTGCTAGCTAGTACTAAATGGATTTAAAGTGATTTGTCAGGATCGTGGCAGGTGGCAGTCCCAAGTCTCTGTCTACCCCAGAAAAATTGTCGGATTTCGAAAATAAAGTCATCAATAAGAGAATTCACGTGAATTTAACATCCTGGTCCATGGACAGCAATTAGTTTTGCTTTTGCTCTATAAATCCGATGACAGTGAATAAAAGTGGAGCGTATGTTAACTAAATTGTTTTCGGGTGATGGCACAAATAATAAAAGAACGACTAGTTGACTTAAAGTGAGGCGTCAAAATGCTATTACAGAACTTTGAAAAACTTAGTTACTGCTTCTATTGAAAGGGAGAGAAAAGCTTACTTTAACTATTCCATAAATAAACATATAAATAACCCAAACTTACTATGGAAAAATATAAAAAATACAACCTTGTATGATAATCCCTGTAAAAATGTTATTCCTAGTCAACTAAATGACCCTGACAAAATAAATGATCACTTCTTATCTCTACCTCATTACAATGAATCTGATTTAGAAAAATTAGCAAATGATGGCAATAGAGTGAAAAACATTTTTGATTTAAAGCCCACAACAGAGGTAGAGGTTAAACAAATAATTAATAGTATTAATAAAATGGCAACTGGACATGATAATATAAATATTGCAATGATTAAATCAACCCTTGATGTGACACTCCCCATCATAACAGCAATCGTAAACAAATCAATAACATCAAATACATTTCCTTCCTGCTGGAAGAGAGCACTAGTTAAGCCTATACCAAAAAAGAATACTATTGAACAATTAAAAGATCTACGCCCCATTTCAATCTTACCAGTACTTTCGAAAGTAATAGAAAAAGTCATTCTTAATCAAATACAAAGTTACTTACAAGACTCAAATATAATACCGAAATTTCAATCTGGTTTTCGTAAGGGGTATGGTACAGAGACTGCACTTCTACAAGTAACAGACGACTTAACTGAGGCTTCGGAGAGAGGCTTAAGTAGTATCATGGTTCTTCTTGATTACTCTCGAGCTTTTGATTGCTTACACCCAGATCTCGTCCTCGCCAAGCTCGACTACTATGGGTTCTCACAAAAAACTTGTGAATGGTTTAAAACATATTTAACCGAGAGAGAGCAAATAGTGGTAACTGAGAGCCTGGAAGGGGAAAAAAGGTATTCTTCATTAAGAAAACTTAACCGAGGAGTGCCTCAAGGTTCATTATTAAGTCCAATAATTTTCTCAATTTTTACAGCAGACTTACCTAAATGCTTACAGTTATCAAAATATCACCTTTACGCCGACGACACTCAACTATACTACTCATTTGAAAGTTTAAAGACACCAGATGCAATAAAACAGATAAACGATGATCTTGGTCGCATTCTTGATTGGTCACAAAAAAAATTCTCTGGTTCTAAACCCCAATAAATCACAAGTGCTAATATTGGGAACAAAAAAACAAATTAAATACGTTTTGGACTGTGAAGAGAAAGTGAAGATTAATGACATTGCACTTGAGCAGGTTCCTGCAGTACGAAATTTGGGACTCATTCTAGATGGTGAACAAAAGTATATACAACATGCCAACGAGAAAATTAGAAATGCATATTTTAAATTAAAAACGCTATACAAAATAAGAAGCTATATAAAAGAAGAGTTACGTTTGCTTCTGACAGACCTGTTAGTACTTTCTCAATTCAATTACTGCAGCTCTATATATGGTCCTAGGCTTAACTCTAGTACAGAGAGAGCCATTCAAAGGGTTCAAAATGCCTGTATTCGCTTCTGCTATAATGTACCCAGGAGAGAGTACATCACCCCTTATCTAAATAAGAAAAGTATACTGAACATGAGTGCTAGAAGAGATCTACATTATGCTTGTACTTTACAAAGAGTGATCTGGAATAAGAAACCAGATTATTTATTTGAGAAACTTACATGGATAAGCAATATAGTCCTAAAAAGCCTTCGCTCTGCCACGCAGAATCTACTGAAGGGACCAATTTTCAAATCTGCGCGATACCGAGGATGCTTCAAATTTAAGACGGCTAAAATATGGAACGACCTCCCTCCACCAATGAGAGTCAAGATGAGTGTGCAGCTATTCAAAACTAAATATAAATCAGCACTGCTTCGAAGACAGCTTGCCACTGAAAATTTGAGGCATGCTTGGTCCAGGAATTTGTCCCTGAAAGAATATTTTTAATGTTACTTCTAAAACCCTATCTGTAGTATCTGACTTACATGTACACTCACACACACACATACACACACACACACACACACAAATACACACACACACACACACACACACACACACACACACACACATTTGCTAATTCTCATAAGAGTGCCTTTCACTTTCTAAGTTACATACTTACATTAGTACCTCTTAGATATTTTTTTATGTTCATAGTTATTAAGATATTATGTCAGAGTTAATTTTCATGTTTTCAAAGTTTAATAATTGTTTATTCATCATTCACTAAGCAGTTGCTTAGTACCTATTTCTTTTGGATTAAGAAGAATTGATTTTTTTTTTGTCATATTTAAATTGATTTTTGTTTCGTTTATGTTTAATCGATCACCATCTATTAGTCGACTGTTTTAAGCCCTCTTTACCTTACTCCCGCACAACACCACAGGGAGAAGGCAGTGGCTGAAAACCAGCGCTACCCGCGGCTGTCCGGGGTAGCACCAGCTGAGCCACTACCTTTAGCCCTATTGTAAACCTAGTTTAGTACCTACTTAATTTGTTAAAATGTTATTTTGATGAGGCAATAAATACTTTTATTATTATTATTATTATTATTAAAGCGTGTTGTAAAAATTAAATACAGTCTGTTAGCTTTTAGATTATACCTCGGGCTCTAGAGCCCGCTCTAGAGCAGGCTTCGGTTTTCGCCGAAAGCACACGAGTGAGAGAATACTTCCTGCTCTGAGTGCGTACCGAGTTTTTTCATTCACTTTCGATAGCGAGAGCGTTCGCGATTTGCATAGGAGTGACAAAGAGACAACTAGATGGCGCGCTTTATCACTCCTATGCAAATCGCAAACGCTCTCGCTATCGAAAGTGAATGACAAAACTCAGTATACGCACTCTGAGTGCTTAGTGCGAGTTTTTTCATTCACTTTCGATAGCGAGAGCGTTTGCAATTTGTATAGGAGTGACAAAGAGACAACTTGGTGGCGCGCTTTGTCACTCCTATAGAATATGAGTTTACGTTAACGCGATCGAGTAGTTAAAAAAACTCGCACTAAGCACTCTGTATAAAACTTTTCTTCACTATTTTGAAAAGTTATAAACAACAATACAAAATAAACCTTACCTTATTGCAATATAATCGGTTTTTGATTGCTCAGCCGAGGTATATTCTAAAAGCTAACAGACTGAACACTACTTTCATTATGAAACCAGTTTTGACTTTCCACTTTTTCAGTGGGACTAATGCTGTATCGTTTTGTAAGAACATGCGGCTACGCAAATGAGTGTGTGGCCACAATAAAATAATATGTGGACAAGTGCGATAAATTAGGAAAATAAGCGATTCAATTAAGTTTACATAATTCATAATCGCAATTGGACCCATTAAATATGTAACTTTTTTATTGTGAAAACGTCGCGATAGAAATATTGCAATGTGCCAAAATGCGCCCATTTTTTTGTGCTAGACGGTTCATTGTAGAGAAATGAGAAAATATCCATCCATCAGAACATTGAGAGGTAGTTCTCCTCGAACTTCTGTCCTACCCAAAACACTGATGCACTCCGCCATATTTTTTCGCAGTGGTGCCAACCTAGCGACTAGTATTTTTTTGTTTAAATAGTGACAACGACTATTCCGATTTTCATGGTGTCGACGCCATTGATTCTATTTTACCAAAATTGCACAAAGTCATGACATGAATCTTAAGGCAGTGCTTACTCAGAGCAGGTTATCTCTATCGCACAATTTAATAATTTGAGGGTTCTGGTAGTCAACGAAATTGCGAATATCCAAGACGTATGTTTCTTATGATCTACTATGGTAATGAGTGTCAAAAATATTCTAAAAAAAATGTTTATTTAAAACTACGTTAATTATGAAAACCACAATACTTATATTTAAAATGTCTCTTAGTCCATCCAATTCATCGAATGGTTATCTCGAAGAGATCACTTAACGATAAGGCCGCAGTCTGTATCTCTACAATTTCCATTTTGACGAGTAAAAAAGTGTTTTCTACCTCTAGTTATCTAATTGTGCATGAAATCCTCGTGCAACGATACGATCTCAACGCAAGAACCGCCTTTATATAAGATTTTAATATAATCCTAGTTTGGGTCGGGAAGGGATTTGTTGATGTTGTTACACAATCAGGCTAATCAGGCTGAGGAGGAATAATTTACCTCTCCGCACGTAACGCTCATCATGATGTTTACTTGTATAATTAACATAGCCTATTATAGGCTTTGTTAATTCTAGCAAGTAGAAGCGGCAGTAGGCTGGTCACATCTGCCGAAGAACGGATAGCCGATCGACTATAAAGGTTCTCGAGTGGAGACCTCGAACCGGCAAACAGCTTAGGACGCACACCATGATATTTACTTGTACGAGTATAATTAACATAGCCTGTAGTATTAACAAGAAGAAGAGGCAATTAGCTGGTTACATCCGCCGAGTACAAAGATTCTGGAGTGGAGACTACTGGCGGACGCAGCCATCCACACGTGGACATGGGTAGCTGCGTGGCACGTGGAAGCTAAACAGCTTCCAATCTACTTCTTATCGGATTGAAGGCAAATGAAAAAATGTTAATTCTAGCAAGTAGAAGCGGCAGTAGGCTGGTCATATCTGCCGAAGAACGGATAGCTAATCGACTACAAAGGTTCTCGAGTGAAGGTCTTGAAAGAAACAAGTTTTAATGATAATAATGACTCCCACACAAAACTATCACTTGTCATGAACTACGACACCCAGTGGTATGATAACCAGGCTAGGACATCAAAAACGCGATGATAATGTACAAATGTACGATAGTCCCCAGTGGGAATCGAACCCACGACCTCCGGCATAATCATCAGGCGTGAACCGCTAGACCAACGAACCATTAAAAGGGGACGCAGGAAAGTTAAATCTTCGTTTGAGAAATACCGTACGAATACCAAAGGTACCTACTATGTTTCTATTTTGTGTACTAATGGCTTCGTATTCCTGTAATAGGATTTACGCAGTATCGTATGAGCGATAGGAGTTTCAAAATAAAAGAGAAAAAGTCTATAACAACAAAAACTTTTCTTACTTATCGCGCGTTCAAAGTAACAGCAGTAGAAGAAGAAAAACCTTCTCAGCATCACAAGCGGCCTCTTAGACAAAGAACAATAACAAAACAAGAACAAATAAAAAAGTCTTACAATAACAAAAAACCCGACTGCTAATGAAACAGCGTTAATTGCGTATTCTACCACGACCAGGCTAGCTAGACTAAGCTACTAAAAATCGAACAGAAAATACGTACCTACTAAAAAACGTACCCAATACAGTTTACATATACACATAAACTCACGTCTGTATCCAAGAGCGGTAGGCAGAGACCAGGGACTGCCACTTGCCACGGTCCTGACTGATCAGTTTCGCTTCATCGACATTTATTAGTCGTTGCATGCGCGCAAGCCGATTTCGGGAACTTTTTAGTTTTTTTTTATAGTTTTTATTTAACAATTAATTTATAAAAATAAATCAAACCATTTGCCTTCCTCGGGGTAATGACATACAGACGCGGATAGGATGGTTATACCCTTCTTTGCTTTCGCAGTCGAGTAAAAGCCAAAGTAAAAGTGTATCGTTCAACATAAAATATGCGACATAATGCTATCTAAATGAGGGCCGCAGAAAATGTTTCTCTACTAAGAAAATGTTCTCGTTGGTTGTAAAATATTGCAGAAGGGATGTTTACGAAATGCAGTTTTATTGCCTTGTTTGTACAACGAATACAAATACTCGACGTCCTATGACGTCATTTTCCCTTCCAATTGTATGGCTTACCATGAGACGGGTCACAGGCGGATAAGAACAAAATTGCTGGGTATTTACGAGTACAATGTTTTTCTTTAATTTAGCAGTGGATTAATACTGCTGGGCAAAGGTTTCCTGTTTAGATTTACATTCCTCCTTGTCTTCGACCAACTCTTGCCACTCCGGTAAATCTTTGCAGTTGTCACACCGCGTAGTGTAGGACGCCCTCCGACCACTTGAGATGACGATCTGCGAAAAACTGCAGGCAGATGCTGGATGCGGCAAGCTGAAGACAGGGCGCTATGGCGCTCATTAGGGGAGGGCTGACTCCAGCAGTGGACTAATATAGCCTGATGATGATGTTGATGATGATGATGTCTCACCACCTCTTATGTCATGTCACCATGTCGGTCTTTCTCCTTGAGAGGTCTGTGCCATGCAGTGGGACGTATAATCCATTTATCTATATACTTGACTTTTTTTCCAAACTTTAAACGACACTAAATCAAAAACCTTTAGCGGTAGAAAACTCGAAACAGTTTGCAAATTAGTACTAGCTAGCACTAAATTTGTAGACTGTTTCGAGTTTTCCACCGCTAAAGGTTTTTGATTTAGTGTCGTTTAAAGTTTGGAAAAAAAGTCAAGTATAGATAAATGGAGTGTGTATAGTTTGCTCACTACATCATTTCTATCTCGGTCTGCTACGTCGCCCTGGTGGCCATCGCATAGGACCCAATCGGTGGGGATTATTGCCCAACTTTTCTGGGCTTATCCGCCTGACGTAACCTGACAATATTACAATGTTAAACTTACAAAATTGAACGTATAATCTACATAATCCAGAAGGTGTCCTTCATAGGTAGTATGATGATGCAAGTCACGCGTTTTGTGGCGCTAAAACGTCAGAATTTGACAGTTAATGTACTGGAAAGTCGCGACTTTTGATGTTATCGCGCGCGACTCGCGTCGTCGTACTACCTATGCAGAATGTTTCATTAGTCAAGCGGTAACACGCCCGACTATTAAAACAGAGGTCGTGTTAATGTTGTGTTACTGCATACAAGCATAGGAATTCGGTGTGGCAGACCATCGCTTTTCAGGGAAAATTACCTTACATGCGCAGTGTACAGAAAGGGTTTAACCTGTAATTTTTGGTGGGTGATTGACCCAAACAAAGGTTTTTATTTGTTCTTTTCAATGTCAAAACGCAACTGATTTAAACATTACAACAACTGATTACGCAACAGACTCATAGAATATTCTTTGTTGTATGTACACCAGAAATTGCAAATGAGATTTGACAGTAAGAGACCCCCACACTAGCATCTTTCGAGTGTCGTCGTCAAGTTACCGCGGTGCCAGCGCACCGTTTTTTTTTTTGCAAATTTTCCCAACTGTATTGAAAAATACTTCTTGTATGTGAAGTAAAGCGAGCCGCTATCACATAGTCTTGTTATTCTGATATCCGTATTATCCGATTTTCCGTAGATGGCTCAAGTACAGTTGGCAAAATTTGCCAAAAAAAATTGTTGCACTGGCGCCACTGTAAACCCGAGTTCGATAGACGGCCAGCGCCGGCGTCGCGTCGCGTCGCCGCGGTGGGCGTCAACGTTGCGTCGACGCTGTGCGGACGCTGGCACGACAGATATGAAAATATGAAAATCTTATGTCACAGTATAGGCCATACTCCACCACGGGGGCCAAGTCCGGATTGGTGGAGGCTTGTAAGACTAGTGGCTGGTCTTAGTGTCAGAATTTTTCAAGCCGCCCTAAGGCCTCTGACTTGGCTTAACGACTGCCATCTATCGACGCCAGCCGGTACCAACTGCTTAACGTGCCTTGCGAAGCACGGAATCGCTCGACAAAATGCCACTAGTGTTAGTCATAGAACGGTCACCCATCCACGCACTGAACGCGCCCTATGTTGCTTAACCTTCGTGATCGTTGAAGATCACTCAGGCAACCGGGGCTACGAGCGATTACTGAATGAATATATTTCATTTCATACAGTATTTAAACCTACACGCAATATGAGCACATATTTCCATTAGCGTTACTTACACGTTTCGCTTGTCATGCGTAACTCATTAGGACCCCAAAAAGGGCTTTGTTTGTTTAATAACGTAAAAGCTTTAATCCCAGATCAAAGAGGAGTTGCATTTATTGTACCCATGCAACAAAAGTATTTACGTAAGAGGTACCCTTTTTTGGTCGAACCTATGGGCTATGCAGTTGAAGATGCCACGGCGAGCGGCTAGCTGCTTTCATATTATCCTAAAGTCAATCTCCAAAAAGATTACTATTTATTTTCTTGGAAGAATATGAAAATATTATTACTGATAGGAGTTGTATTTATTATGAGGTAGTCTAGTTTGCGCACCCGCCTAGCCGGCACAATAAATACATTTGAACTCACTAACAGCACCTGCCAAAAATATCAATAGGTGCCCAATCTGGTCTAGGCCAGGTGCTATTTGTGCAGGTGCTATTTGGGCGGGTGCACAAACTGGACTACCTCTTTATTATTATTATTTAATGACAGTATGCAGTTAATTCTAAGATAGTTCATTAATAAAAACTTCCACAGAACACAATCACTTTTCGTGGACCCAAAAAAGGATATCCTGTGCCATTAATATGGTAATGTCCTTGCAAATATGCAAATATACATGGGAATCGAACCCACGACATCTGTCTTGGTAGTTAAGCTCCTTAACTGCTAGACCAACGAGGCAGTCAAATTACATTTATTTACCTACTTATGATTTACTTTCCCCCCCATCGAGGGGCAAGGGTTCTCTTCCCTGAGAAAGGTGTAGGCCATACTCCACGGGGGCCAAGTCCGGATTGGTGGAGGCTTGTAAGACTAGTGGCTGGTCTTACTGTCAGAGGCATTCGATTGTGTAGACCACAAAACACTACTCTCAAAGTTAAAACATTACGGAATAAAAAATGCAGGATTAGATCTTTTAAAATCGTATTTAGAAGGAAGGGTTCAAAAAGCAGACATAAATCGTATTAAATCGTCGGGTTCACTTGTAAAAATGGGAGTCCCACAGGGATCTATCCTAGGGCCGTTCCTTTTCCTGGTCTATGTAAATGATTTACCGTTTATGGTACAAAAAATGTGCGAGATAGTGCTATTTGCTGATGACACGTCACTTATTTTTAAAATAAGGAGACAGGAAAATAATCTTGACGAAGCAAATAATACTCTCTCGCACGTTCTAGATTGGTTTACTGCAAATAATCTATTGTTAAATTAAAAAAATACAAAATGTATGAAGTTTACACTACCTAACGTAAAATTAGTTGAAAATAACATTGTGATTGGAAATGAAAAACTAGAATTTGTTGAAGATACTGTATTTTTGGGCATCACAATCGATGCCAAACTACAATGGGGTCCACATATTGTAAAATTAGCACATAGACTTAGCTCCGCAACATATGCTGTAAAAAGAATCCGAGAACTTACTGACGTTGCAACTGCTAGGCTTGTTTATTTTAGTTACTTCCATAGTATTATGTCCTATGGTATACTACTGTGGGGCCGGGCAGCAGACATTGAGACTATCTTCATCTTGCAGAAGAGAGCGATCCGATTTATTTACAAGCTAGGTAGTAGGGACTCGCTAAGAGACTTTTTCAAAGAAACTAACATTCTAACAGTTGCAAGCCAATATATATATGAAAATATTATGTACGTTAGGAAAAATATTACAGACTTCGAAACACTTGGTAGCCATCATAACGTTAATACTAGGAATAAACATAAATTGTCATTTCCACGATTTAGACTTGCAAAAGTTAATACTTCCTTTATGGGGCACTGTATAAGGTTCTACAACAAGATACCCCAAGATATATTAGAGTTACCTCCAACGCGATTTAAGAATTGTGTTAAGCACACTCTTTGCAAAAAAGCTTATTATAAAATCAACGATTATTTAGAAGACAAGGAGGTATGGCATTAAATAGTATTTTAATATTAAATTTAATCAGAGGATAAATGTGTCTAGTGTTCAACACATCCAAGATATTATTTTGTAGGTTTGATTTGTATTAGCTTTAAGGTGATTTGAGAAAAGATGGTCAGAGTGGAGTTTTTTTTCGCTGCCTTTTTCTCCACTACAGACGGCCCCAAGGCAGCGGCTAACATTATACATAACTGTATGTACATTGACATTCAACAAGCAGAATGTAAATTCTTTACGTTGAAATAAATTTTTTTGAATTTGAAATTTGAATTTGAGGTTTTCAAGCCGCCCTTAAGCCTCTGACTTGATTGACTGGACATGATTTACTTATCTATCCATAATTATTTGTTGTTGAGATGGCATACCTTCCTCGAAGAGACCCGTGCCCCTCGGTGGGGACATAATGGGTTGATGATGATGAGATGTTTAAGCAATTTCACTTTAAATATATACGTCCAGCTACACTAAGTCGACGTTGCTCACTTACTGCGGATTTCTCTAACGATAAAATGTTAGCAACGGCTAGTTAAATAATTCCCGTGAATAACAACGGACATCTGTTAACGGCAGACTAAGGGACTCCACACACGGCGGCTATAAGGTAAAGATGTATATAATAGCACGATATATCTTATTACATCTTTCCATAGAAATCGTCAGGAGACCACACACGACAGCTATAATATACATCTTTACATCTTGGTATCTTAAAGGTACTGAGCGGTCTCTAAGCTATACATCCTGGGATGTAATGTATATTATAGCCGCCGTGTGTGAAGTCCCTAACAGAATACCTGTAATTCTTTTACTAGTGCTACGGCTACGAATGAAAAATCGGCAACTTTATTTCCAGCCAGCTCATTCGACAAGCCGCCATTGTTTCATTTAACGAGGGGAAAACTTTAATCTGCTACTACAATGTTTTGCAACAATGGCTGCCGTATACTTCAGCCAGCTGCTAGATTTCATGCGCTGCGCGGGGGTTTAACTTTTGGGGTTCCGTATGTCAAAAGAATCACTCGTAGCCCCGGCTGCCTGAGTGATCTTAAATAATCACAAAGGTTAACCAAAATAGGGCGCGTTCAGTGCAGCGATGGGTGACCGTCTATGACTAATGCTAGTAGCATTTTTCCGTGCGGTTCCGTGCTTCGCAAGTTACGTTAAGCAGTTGGTGCCGGCCGCCGTCGATAGATGGCAGTCGTTAAGCCAAGTCAGAGGCCTTAGGGCGGCTTGAAAAATTCTGACAGTAAGACCAGCCACTAGTCTTATAAGCCTCCACCAATCCGGACTAGGCCTCGTGGTGGAGTATGGTCTATACTTTCCTCAGGAAAGAGGCCCGTGCCCCTCGATGGGGACATAATGGGTTGATGATGATCTCAAAAGAAAAATAGAACCCTTATAGGATCACTTTGTTGCACGTCCGTCCATCCGTCCGTCCGTCTGTCCGTCCGTTGGTCAGTCAACAATCTTTATCTCGGGAACGCAAGGAGGTATCGAGTTCAAATTAAAACCATATAATCACCATAAAAATGGTTTCTAATTGTTCTTTATAAGGCCATAACGCAACTACAACAGCTGCAAAAAAAACTTCGAAATAAACGTAAGAAAGTTACGTCAGTTTATGCCACAAACAACGTATATTTCGACACTATCAATATAATAATTGTTAAGTTTCTATGACCTGGTACTATAAAATAAATACCATATTATACTTCAAATAAGCAATGGACAACCGTAGGCTGATGATGGTGATGATGATGATTACTTATGATTATGATGATGACTTAAAATATAGAGGAAAATGCGACAACTGTACATTTGTAATCAAATCATAAAAATAAAATAAGTTCATTTACATAAGCACTTACTTACATAGTTTTAATGTATTTTGTCTTCGTACATAATGAATATTTGTTACTTGTAAAAAGTTGAACGAAATTAAACTAAAAATAGTCTTATAGGGAAGAGCGGGTGATCATGCTCTTCCACTATAAAGGGAATTTTCCCGCCAGGCAGATCGTATGCCTGGGGACGGCCGGTCCAACTGTGGTTTGTTGGACGTTATTTATTTATGGTATGTCATTGTGTAAACTTTGCTTGCGCGATGGAGGAATGTTGGAGTTTATAGTGCGCGCGCAGAGTTGACATGTGCTCGCCACAGTCTTTATTTAAGTTTCATAAAACTCTGAAAAAACACCTGCGAGACTCGATTCCAGAACTATTTGTAATATTTTAGTACTTACCTATGTACAAATTTGTGCGGGAGGGTTCCGATGGACGAGTCTTACTCGCCCTTGTCCGGTTTTTTGAAGACTATGCTCCCAGCGAGACATTGACAATTTTGCGCCAGCATTCTTTGTGCACTCTCTGTATCAGTTATGAAGTTGTGAAGTTTAAAACCTTTTTTTAGTAAGTAGAATCTGTAGAAACGGTCTGCAAATAGGTTGCGAGAAGTGAAGTAAACTTTTTACTATACACCTTTCGGTACTATACTTGAGCCATTACTCGAAAGGTGTGCGATCCGAGTCGTAAAAGTGCGAGCGAGAGTTCCGATATACCTGATATGCCTGTGAGAGAGAGGTCTGATACAAATGTTTTTGACTCGGTTCGCATGTTTGTAATGGCTCAAGTATAGCTCGCACATTCTATGTTTTGGCTGTAAAATAATGATCACACTTATTTGGTAAAATTATAGAGACTATTAGAAATCTGATTTCAACGTAAAGAATTTACATTTTGTTTGTTGAATGTCAATGTACCTACAATGCTAATGTTAGCCGCTGCCTTGGGGCCAAATGTAGTGGAGAAAAAGGCAGCAGAAAAAAAACTCCACTTTGACCATCTTTTCTCAAACTAGAAAATTAAATGATGATTTTTAAACTCTTTTTCGTATATCCATAATTAGAAATCAGAAATCAGAAATTTATTTCAACGTAAAGAATTTACATTCTGCTTGTTGAATGTCAATATACATAAAATGATAGTGTTAGCCGCTGCCTTAGGGCCGAATGTAGTGGAGAAAAAGGCAGCAAAAAAAAAACTCCACTCGGACCATCTTTTCTCAAATCATCTTAAATCTAATACAATATTTAGTACGAATGTCAATGTACCTAAGAAAGTCAACATTTTTTCATATTTTTTGATATAGGAAAATGCTTCGTACCCGAAGAGTAAGGGAACCTAATACTAAGATTCCACTGTATGTCTGTCTATCACAAGGCTGTGTCTCATGAACCATGACAACTAGTCAGTAGAAAATTTCACAGAAACTGAATTTCTGTTGCCACTATTACAAAATTAAATACTAACACAGATTTTTTCTAAATAATTAAAAGTTATACAAGAAACGTGTATTTTTTACTATTTTTTATTTTACTGTATAATTTTAAACAAGCAATTGTACAGTAAGTTGTTACAACAGCATTAAGTAACAATAAAGTAGTTTGTGTAATTGTACGCAATTCGTGGAAAATTGGCCAAAATGAAAAGAAAGGTGTAAGAGAGGGGTGACTTCTAAATTGTTTCTGAGTTAATAAAACTATTAGATTGACCTCCTACCTAATATAATGAAGTTTTATTATAGTTTGATTTTTAACTCCGTAGAATGAGTTATAATTTTCTGTCAGTTATAATTTTTGGCATGTCGGAGATTACAAAACTTTTGGCCTAGTACATTTTTCAATTTCAATACAAGTGTGAACATCTGAGTCTATGCATCTTATTTGTTAGTGAATGTATCCATTTTATAAAGTGCGGCGCTCCAAATTAAAAGAGGATTTACGGCGAGTGATAATGGTGTCCCTTTTCATCACACAAACAGTAAAAAAAGCTCAAGTAAAGAAAATGTATTATTATATTTAATACTAATATCATCTAATATTCTTCGTTATCATCATCATGGCTGATGTGAATTATTAAGAGAGCTAACAGCGGCATACTTTACTTTTTTGAAAAGGTTGAATATACCTAAATTAGTGGGGAGTGATACCAGCTAAAGAATAAAATAAAGTCATTAAAATTCGATGTATTGATCGTGATATTGATATATTCGTTTGAGTTCACTTGAGTAAGTCAATATTTAGATTTATCTTTTTGTAGGTAAAACATTAAAAATATCTAGCATTTTATTTTTATTGCACTCAAAGGGGCAAAATTTTTACTTTTTTCGGTGGAGAGCTTTTTCAGTAGCATCAGTAAGTTAGCTTGTGTCCGTTGCAGAATAAATAGAGTATACGCAGTTGCTACGAAAAAACTATATGTAAGGGTCAAAATAAGAAAAGTTAATGAAGTCGTCGCACCCTTGCTCGATGCTCGTCCCTGTCGCGTTGAATATGACAAATGAGCCCCAACGTTACGTCCACATAATTAACTTATTTTTTTGCTGCAAACATTTTGAAAACTTGCTGTTTTTGCTGTTAACATTACAGACCTACAAATCTATACTAATATTATAAAGAGGAAAGATTTGTATTATGTGTGTGTATGTTTGTAATGAATAGGCTCAGAATCCACTGGGCCGATTTCAAAATTCTTTCACAATTAGAAAGCTACATTCTTCGTAAGTAACATAGGCTATATTGGATTTTCAAAAACCTTAGGGTTCCGTACGAAATCTCGAATAATGTAACCCAAGATGTAAAAAATTACTAAACTTTCCACGGAACTAATATAGCTATTTCCGCGGAAACGTTTTTGCCACCCATGCAAAGCCGGGCGGGTCGCTAGTAAATATTATTGCTAGCTTCTCTTAGGCCTAATTACGTGCACCGAGTACTGACCCCGGATTCTCGGACACTAACATAACAAGCTGTTAATCTACTGTTAACAGCGGTCAGTTGGCCAAAGTGCATACAAAAAAACGTATGAGAAATCGGGGGTTTGTGATTTCAATGTCTGTCAAATTCCGTACTAATAGGCTATTTGACAATGTGAAAAAAAAACAGTATTATTTATACATATTCGTATTAATTATGAGTCTTAAAACCGCTTTAAGGCATTTTAACTTAATAACAATTATTATTATTTGTAAAAAAAATACAAGATATTATTTGAATTATGTATCTGCAGCCATTGTATCGAAAGCGGTCTGGATTGGCCGATACTATGATGACGTCACGTGTCAGTAAAAATGGCACCCGTCATTAATTCTGTCTTATATGTATATGTTCATTGGTTGGTATACTGGCAAGTGACGTCATAATTCCTGCGCGACGCCATATTGGCCAAGATAGCGTTTTGGCGGCTTATTTGAAAAGTAAATTTCCTTTGCCTTTTTTAGAAGAAATACACGAAATAATTTAAAATGACAACTTTCTGAGGACTCCATGAACACCAACAAAAAATATGAGATGGTGTTCAGAAATCTGTCAAATAGCCTACTAATTTGACAATTAGACGATTGGAATTGCTCAGGATTTAATGCACGTAATATTCTTTATTGAACACAAGAAAGAAATTTTTACAAAAATTTAAGCGTACTACAGGCGAGCTTATTTGTATAGAAATTTACTTGAAGTAAGTACTTATAAATATGTATAGAAATATTTATACAGGTGGTAATATACCGTGCGTGCATGCAACGACTAATGAATGCCAATGAAGCGAAAGTGATTTTTCAGGATTTTGGCAGGTGGCTTTGCCTGGTCTCTACCTGGAACCTAACCTAACCTACCCCTCTGGGATACAGGCGTGAGCTTATAATGATGTATATAAGTCTAGATCTTTTAAAATCATATTTAGAAGGAAGGGTACAAAAAGCAGACATAAATCGTATTAAATCGTCAGGCTCACTTGTAAAAATGGGAGTCCCGCAGGGATCTATCTTAGGGCCGTTCCTTTTCCTAGTCTATGTAAATGATTTACCGTTTTTGGTATAAAAAATGTGTGAGATAGTGCCATATGCTGATGACACGTCACTTGTTTTTAAAATAAAGAGACAGGAAAATAATCTTGATGAAGCAAATAATGCTCTCTCGCACGTTCTAGATTGGTTTACAGTAAATAATCTATTGTTAAATTAAAAAAAGACAAAATGTATGAAATTTACCCTACCTAACGTAAAATTAGTTGAAAACAATATTGTCATTGAAAATAATAAACTACATTTTGTTGAAGATACTGTATTTTTGGGCATAACAATCGATGCCAGACTACAATGGGGTCCACATATTGTGGAATTGGCACATAGACTAAGCTCCGCAGCATATGCCGTGAAAAGAATTCGAGAACTTACTGACGTTGCAACTGCTAGGCTTGTTTATTTTAGTTACTTCCATAGTATTATGTCCTATGGTATAATACTATGGGGCCGGGCAGCAGACATTGAGACTATCTTCATCTTGCAGAAGAGAGCGATCCGATTTATTTACAAGCTAGGTAGTAGGGACTCGCTAAGAGATTTTTTCAAAGAAACTAACATCTTAACAGTTGCAAGCCAATACATTTATGAAAATATTATGTACGTTCGGAAAAATATTAAGGACTTCGAAACTCTTGGTAGCCATCATAACGTTAATACTAGGAATAAACATAAATTGTCATTTCCACGATTTAGACTTGCAAAAGTTAATACTTCCTTTATGGGGCACTGTATAAGGTTCTACAACAAGATACCCCAAGATATATTAGAGTTACCTCCAACGCGATTTAAGAATTGTGTTAAGCACACTCTTTGCAAAAAAGCTTATTATAAAATCAACGATTATTTAGAAGACAAGGACGTATGGTATTAAATAGTAGTTTAATATTAAATTTAATCAGAGGATAAATGTGTCTAGTCTTCAACACATCCAATATATTATTTTGTAAGTGTGATTTATAGTAGCTTTAAGGTGATTTGAGAAAAGATGGTCAGAGTGGAGTTTTTTTTCACTGCCTTTTTCTCCACTACAGACGGCCCCAAGGCAGCGGCTAACATTATACATAACTGTATGTACATTGACATTCAACAAGCAGAATGTAAATTCTTTACGTTGAAATAAATTCTTGATTTTGATTTTATAACATTGCATAAACTGCTTACATACGTAGAGGCAGGACTATTTAAAATGATGAGATAGATATTGTGTACCTACAGAATATCCATCTCATCATTTTGGATACGTATTCAAAAGACCTAAAGATGGCTGATTTTGGGCTAGTTAAACGGTATCTGTCAGTGCATCATCATCATCATAATTATCGGCCTACGCTTGTCCACTGCTGGACATAGGCCTCTCCCATTGCACGCCACTGAGCACGGTCCTCGGCTACTTTCATCCAGCTATTACCAGCCGCCCTGTGAAAATCATCACTCCACCGATTCTGAGGACGTCCTACACAACGTTTACCGATCCGCGGTCTTCGCTCAAGAACTCGAACCGAATTAGCATACTGAAGTGGCTGTGGGTCGGCCATAGTACCCGAAGAACTGATAACCGATGGGTATCAGTGCATCTATACTAATATTATAAATATTCTTCGTGAGTAACATAGGCTATATGATTTTCAAAACATACAAACAAACATAGGCTATATTTATCTCTAACAGTCAAGCAAACGGGGTCGTAACATAACCTCCAAACTTCTTTAAAAAACAACCTTAACTTATGACTGCCAACTTTATAAAAAAAAGAAAATTAATGCAACAAATTCTAATACAATGATCTATTAAATGTAAATATTTCATGTTTCAACACGACTTTTTGTAGGTGTACTAGACTTCCATTGAAGCCTGCCATTCTCCTTTACAGACTGTTACCGTTTGAGAACCGGTGGTGAGTCAGTTCGATGTAGGTACACTGCAAAGTTGATAAGCCCACAGATTAACAAGAAGGAAGACTGCTAAGCAATGTATGTCAAATTTCCATACATAACCAACCACGAATTGGTGTTTTGTGAAGCTCGGCCTAGGTCACCCTAGAGAGGGCTATCAATTTGTAGTTTAATTGGAACAGAATCGTTTACTTTGTTAAATATTTTCAATTTATGAGAAATCCATTTACGTTTTTACGGTTTCCCTAAATTGAAACGCGTACAGCGCGAAATTAATCAAATTATGTTAGCCCTGACAATTCGAAAATATTGTTTAGTAACAATATTTTCTCAAAAATAATAACCATGAAAATTCGAAAAAAGTGGTTCGGAACACAAAGCTAAAGCCAACACACCACACTAACGCTCGTATTTGCGTATTTGGCAAAATATTAACCCTCCGCGGATATTCTCACGAATCTTATGAGCAGAAATGCCGTTTTTGTCAAACCTACAATGTATTCTTCTTCGGCGACTATGCGAATACGAATAGTGTGGTGCTGACTGGCTTATTGGGGTATAGCATTTTGTAAATAATTGTGTATGCTTCACACACACATCACATGGTTAGGTTTCATACCTCTCTCAGAAAAAGAGAATGTACCCACCAAGTATTTGTGATTTCAAGCGCTAAGCGCCTCAGACATTCTGGTTTCCTCACGATATTTACAGTTAGCGAGTGGTATTGCTAATAAAATTCACATCTTAGAAAACAAAATCCACGCTGAGATTCGTACCCTGAAATATGAATCTGTTGTAGCGCAGCGCGCGTGTTTTTGGTATTAAATTTCTGCCCAGGCATATTGACATGAGAATATTTTCCGGACGGTACGTCAATACCCAAGAGTGAAAAGTTCTTTATTAATACGGCCATAAAAGGTAAGATAAGATAATACTCTTTATTGCATACAAGAAACATCATAATATGTCATTTGTATTTTTTTTTTACTTTTGTGGCAATTTTAATAAATACTTAATTTATTTTTTTCTCTGTCCAGAGAATAAATGCAAAAACGTACTGTACATTTGCAACTATGCATTCATTTCTCCCAGGATAGTTATCTGCTTGCTTGCTTATTCAGTGACTTGGCGAAAGTTTCCCTTAGACAAATATGTTTTAACGGACATGCCTCTAGGTCCTGAGTTATCGTCATAAAATGGTTATTAGACATAAAATAGTTACGTACAGCCGACGGCACATAGACCTCTACATCTGCCCTCATAAGGAAGAACGCAGTAATAGCCATTACTGCGTTTTTACTTTGGATGCAAAATTGGGCTCCCTGGTGGTACATCTATAGGTGAAAAAATAATGGTGGCTGTAGGTCTACTAGAAACCTGAAATTTCAGTATGAAAATATGCAGTAATGTATAAAATCCTTCTAATCCTAAGAATTAAATAGCTATTTACTCGAAACTGCGTTTTTACGATTACTGCGTTCTTCTTTACGAGGGCAGACATAGGTGCTCTCTAATCTGCGAATTGGACGTAATTTAGCAGAAACGTTTCAACCCACAACATGGTCATTTTTGAGTTAAATATACGAAAATGATCACTATGCCCTATATTTTAAGAACCAAAGACTTTCATAGCGATCCGATGAGTATGTGCAGAGTTAGTCCGGTTAGTTAGCATACGGTAGTCCAACCCACATGTATGGAGAGCGTAAATCACCTTAAACCTACAAACTCAAATATCTCAAAACTCTGTGTGGGTTGGAACTTTTCTGCTAAACTAAGTCCAATTTATCTAAGTTTTAGCTTCTTATGTATCTGTCTAATCATCCCGTAAATAGAGCCCACTGTTGGGCATAGGCCTCTTCTCTTTCACGCCAACTCATCCGGTCCATTGCTAGTCTCGTCCAATGTCTCCCAGCCGCTTTGACAATGGCGTCGGCCCATCGGGCTGGTGGTCTGCCCACCGACCGTCGACCCGTTCTCGGCCACCACTCCATGGCTACCTTAGTCCACCGGCCGTCCTCCCGACTAACCGATGTTCTTATGTATGTTACTGTATTGTAATTTTGTTTCTATGCTTTCTTAATGCTGTGACTTGTCGTTGGTATTTTTGCTTTGTTTTGTATACGTGTGTGTGTCATAATGTAAATAAACGGATTACCTATCTATTTATCTAATAGTTACGTGAAGGGCGAGGCTGCAACAGAATTGAAAAGGTCGAGCTGGTGCCGTCTGTACGCTGTGAATGTTACCGAAAGTTATTTTCGACTTTCTTACATTTGATATCCACTTATATCACAGCTAGTTTTATGAGACCTACACTACACTTCGGCAAAACAGCAAAATGAAAGCTCTCTCGAGGGTAACGGTGTGATATTTTTTTCGTAATCTTTCTTTTTTTCTAATATATAAAAGTCTCGTGTCACAGTGTTAGTGCACATACTCCTCCGAAACGGCTTGACCGATTTTGACGAAATTTTATATGTATAATAGGTAAGTTTGGTAGGTTTTGTACATTTGGTAGGCTGACCCGGCAAACGTTGTTCCGCAATATAAATTGTTTGTAGGGATTATAATAAAAAAAAAAAATAGATCGGACCACCCTTATCGCCTAATGCCCAGTTCCAATATCCACAAAACGCTTCGTTTTTGCTTACGATATCGGTTACAATTCCTACGAAATTCCTACGAACCGTCAATAAATTGTATGGAAAACGGATCGTAGCCGGTAGGCGTATATTATAGGAACCGGGCATAAGCATATACATACATAATAATATGTATTTTCATCAAAATCGGTCAAGCCGTTTCGGAGTATGCGCACTAACACTTGGCACGAGAATTTTGTATATTAGAAAGAAACACAGACACATTCTGGTTGTTTACTTTCTGTCATGCAATTATTGGTTGTATACCATTATGTTCTCTATAGTTTTTCGCTGCCGCCAAATATCTGAAATCACCGTGTATTCTACATATATTCAGTCAGCTATGTCAGGCCAGAATTTCTCTATTGCCACCCCTTACCACAAGCATTTAATCACTGCGGGCCTGCCGCAAAATACCTCTATGTCAATATAACGCGTATTCAGCTTCAATACAACGTGTTTTCAGAGTTCCGCAGTCAACAAGAAACCATTATAGTTTCGCCATGTCCGTTCGTCTGCCCGTCCGCGGCTCAGCTCAGAGACTATTATGTACTAGAAAGCTGAATTTTGGCACCGATACAACATAATTTATAAATATCATTAAACAATTTATTTATTTTAAAATACGAACAGGAAATATTAAACTGGTGATATAATTGAGCATAAAACAACATAGGGCGCGTTCAGTACATGGATGGGTGACCGCCTATGACTAACAATAGTGGCGTTTTTCAGGGCGGGTCCGTGCAAGGCACGTTAAGCAGTTGATGCCGGCTGCCGATAGATGGCAGTCGTTAACCCAAGTCAGAGACCTTCGGGTGGCTTGAAAACTTCTGACAGTAAGACCAGCCACTAGTCTTACAAGCCTCCACCAATCCGGACTTAGCCCCCGTGGTGGAGTATGCACCTCCCTCAGGGAAGAGACCCGTGCCCCTCGATGGGGACATAACGGATTGATGATGAATTAAGAGAGCGTTCGCTAAAATGAACGTGAAAATATTCTTTATCTTGTAGCTATGGCAAGGAGAATTTAATTCTCCTTGGCTATGGTTAATATTCTGTATTTGCTTATTATGATATTGAATTGCCTCTTGCTGCTAATTTTGCGCTCGCAAGCTCATTAACAATATTGCGTCGGAACGATGCCTTGAGAGAGCAAATATTAATTTATTTGTGCTGAGAATGAAGCCGTATTAACATATTCTTGTCTACTATGTAATGTAACCCCTCTTTATACGGCCCACTATAGGGCACAGGCCTCTTGTCGAAGCGAGAGTGTGGGATTTAACCACCACGCGTGCCCGCCGCGGATTGGCGATTTCAAGCGCTGAGGTATTGAATAGCTCAGACACTCAGATTTCTTCACGATGTTTTCTTTCACGGTTAGCGAGTGGTATTGCTAATTCATCTTCAATAATGTAGTTATATAACTTGTCTACTATCTTCTTCTTCTATCTATCTATATATATAAAAGGAGAAGCTGACTGACTGACTGACTGACATATCAACGCAGAGCCTAAACTATATGGGTTAGAAACTTGAAATTTTGCACAGGGATTTCTTTTGTAACGTAAGAAAGCACTAAGGAAAGATTTTTGAAAATTCATCCCCTAAGAGGGTAAAATGGGGGTTCAAAGTTAGTATGAAACTTTGCTGTTTTTGAAGTTATTCGAATGAAATTTGGTATGAACGTTCTTCATTTAAAATTATGAAATAAGTGTAAAATAGTTTTTTAAAAATCATACCTTAAGGGGGAAAAAGGGGGGTGCAAACTTAGTATGAAACTTTGCCGTTTTTGAAGTCATTCGAATGAAAATTGGTATGAAGGTTCTTCATTTAAAATTATGAAAACGTGTAAAATAGTTTTTTTTAAATCATCCCTTAAGGGGGAAAAAGAGGGATGCAAAGTTAGTATGAAACTTTGCCGTTTTTGAAGTTATTCGAATGAAATTTGGTACGAAGGTTCTTCATTTAAAATTATGAAACACGTTTAAAATTTTTTTTTTTCAAATCATCCCTTAAGAGGGAAAAAAGGAGGTGCAAACTTAGTATGAAACTTTGCCGTTTTTGAAGTTATTCGAATGAGATTCAATACGAAGGTCCTTCACCAAAAGTTATGAAAAACACGTAAAAAGGTTTTTCGAAAATTATCCCTTAAGGGGGTAAAAAGGGGGGTGTAAAGTTAGTATCAAACTTTGCCGTTTTTGAAGTTATTCGAATGAAATTCAGCATGAAGGTAATTCATTGAAAGACATGAAAGACGTGTAAATTAGTTTTTCGAAAATCATCCTCTAAGGGGCTAAGAAGGGGTTGCGAAGTTAGTATGAAAGCTCTTTGGCATGCGCTAAAAATATCCCTATCTTATTTGCAAATACTTTACTCAACTAAAGCCCACGCGGACGTCGTCGCGGGCTGTAACGGTACCTATTTGGTACTTATTTTATAAATTAAACCAGTAGGTCGTTCCAAATAAATCTAATATTAAAAAAAAGGAAAACAAAGGACCCCAAGGTGGGTCGTAGGTTTTTACTGAAGATTTTACGGATCTCGCTACGAGTTTGAGTACTCCCCTGAAGGTGAAGCCGAGGTGGTGATGGGCCTCCAGAGTCCGGGCCGCTGCCGAGATGGTGATGGCCACGAAGAGCTGGAACTGCATCCAAAAAGTCCCGTCGAAAGTCCAACTAGCTAGTGGAGCGGGATGGAGCAAAGGTGTACGTGCAGCTCAGGCGAAGGAGACGGCCAAGCACTAGGCTATCCAAGTAGCCCTGGCGTTGGACCCTGAAATGCCCAACGGAAAACGTCAGGAAATAATCCAGAACGCTCCGTGTGTTCACCCCGACATCGCAGGTGAAGTACTATGTAGTTAGCGATGCCGTGGCGAACACAATCAGAACGGAGTTTACAAAGGCAGTGTGAAGCACTAAAAATAAAACATAAAACAACAATAGAATTTGAAAATATAACGGTCATTTTGTAAACATGGAATTTCGGGAATTGATACATATTTCATGGTCCCATCCTAGATTATAATGTAGTGACCGTGAAGTGAAGAAGAAATAAGATTGCAAGCATTGCGAAGCAGTTTAGCATTGGTAAACAAAGATAATACCTAATAACTCGCACAGCTGATTGCTAGCGAACAAATAGAAACAAATACAAGCACGCAGATCATTTGCAACTTACCCATTTTGGGGAATAACCTCGTGAGGCCCAATGTCTTGAAGTGATCACAAAATCAATTGTTATTTTCAAGGTCGGGCCTTACGAGGACACTGCACTGATATTTGGTGAAGCTCAAGACGTCCTATAGATGTCAGCGATAGCTAAATTTACTAAAAAACGTTAGTTAAATCTGGCCGTTAAGTCGAGACAACAGGACGTGCGTCTACCATGAATCAAAGTGTGTGACTGCCCCACAGAGTACATATTGGGAATAGAGTCATCAGTCTTTTAATGACTCAGCGCCATCTGTTGATAATATAAGGAACTACGAAACCAGAGATAGGCTTGAATATCGTCCTGTGTGCATATTTAAAAATAAAACGCAGAAATAAGATTTTCGTACTTTTGTTCTCTTCCTAGAATAATCTGTTAAAGTATAGAGGTTCAATTGGCAATCGACTCACGCTTGACACAAGATTTAAATATAGAATGTTGATATTTGTGGTATGTCAATTTGAATGTTAGACATATCACTCTTCTGACTGACTCAATGCAGGAAACTCGTGTTTGTTGATTATTAAATCATAATAAATACTCTAATGGATATCTAGTGCCTTCACTTTATTCAATAAAGCCTCAAAGACCTCCTACAAATTTAAATAACAGGTCATGGGCTCGCAATAGCTTTTAAAGATCAGTATAATCGTTTTTCAGTGTTTCAGAAATATAAGTCTTTTTTCGTACACATCGAGTTACGAAGATAAGCATAGCAACCAAACAGTTGTTGACAAAATAAGCATAGCAACCAAGGTGACATTTTAAAATTTTGAAGAAGAAATAAACTGTACGTATTTCTTGAATAATTATGGAGAACATTAATAAATTAAATGCAAATACCAATTATCCCAATTGGAGGAAGCTTACAAAATTGTTTTTAGAAGCAAAAGGAATCGGAAACGACAGCGAGGAAAAAGGTAAAGACGCAAAATCAAAATATTTTATTTTAAATTCGATTGATGAAAACATTTTACATTATGTTATTAATTGCGCAACTACAAAAGACATCTTTGAGAAATTAGATATTGTATACAATTATAACGTCGAGAAAGATAGTCATCTCAAAGTCATTGAATTTTATAATTACAAATTCAGTGGAAATATAATACAGGACATAAGTAAACTACAGAATTTGGCTTTTGAATTGGAATCTACTCAAAATAAAATAAATGAAGAAATGATAATTCAAAAGATTTTAACAATTTTGCCCACAACATTAAACCATTTTAGAACAGTTTGGGAAATAACCCCGAAATGTGATAAAAATATTCACACTCTCATAGAAAGAATTCAAAAGGAAATACGGTTAATCGAAAATACAACTGAAATACCCGCTAATATTAATGAAGTTTTTAAGAGCGATGAAAGAAAGTGCTTTATCTGCAACAAAATAGGACATATTGCCAGATTTTGTAACAATAAACAATGTGCAATATGTAATAAAAATGGACACACTTCTATTGAATGTTTTTCAACAAAAACTTGCAAGAAATGTAATAAAAAGGGACACATAGAAAAGTTTTGTCGCATGTTTACCATGGTAAGCGAACAAATAGATAACGAAATTTCAATCAAAGCGATTATTGACTCTGGTGCATCTTCCCACATGTTCAATGATTATAATATTATACATTTTACAGAAAAGATAAACACAGAAATAAGATGTGCAAATGCTGGAAACCTCGTCGCTCAAGCAATAGGCACGATAAATACAAATACTTTTGACCTGCAAAAGGTATTATATGTTCCTGAAATATCAAGAAACCTGATTTCTGTAAGTTCAATTACTGACCATGGTGGATCTGTACTCTTCGCTGGAAACAAGGTATTTATAAAGAATAATAACCATATTATATTGAGTGGGTACAAAACTAGAAACGGCTTGTATGAGACAAGTTTTTATGCAAAGAGTGTCCGCGAAGCTTTGTTTTCTGAAACTGTCGATACCTGGCATCGTCGGCTGGGTCACGTATCGGATGTGCGGCGCCTAGCTAAATTAGTTAACGGAATTAAAATTGGGGGGGATAATCGAGAAAAATTTTGCGAAATTTGTATTAAAGCCAAAATGAGTAGGAAACCGTTCGTAAATAATAGGGTTAAAGCAACATTTCCTTTGGAAATTATCCATACGGATGTTTGCGGAGCAATAGAAACTCCCACTTGGGACAACAAAAAATATTTTATTACATTTTTAGATGATTTTACGCATTTTTGTGTCGTGTACTTAATCACCTTTAAAAGTGAAGCCTTTGATAAAATAAAACAATTTGTGACTTTAGCGGAAAATCATTTTAATTCAAAAGTGAAGAAAATCAGATGCGACAATGGGAGGGAATATTCGAACAATAACCTAATGTCTTGGTGTAACTCGAAGGGCATTATTCTTGATTTAACAATACCCTACACGCCACAATTAAATGGGAAAGCAGAAAGATTGAACAGGACGTTATTAGAAAGAACAAGAGCTTTAATGTTTGATGGTTGTGTTCCAAACTACCTATGGGGCGAAGCACTCTTAACTGCAAGCTTCCTTATTAACAGAAGTCCCACCGAAGGCAGAGACCTAAAAGAAAGTATCTATATGAAGGTGCCAAATGGATACAATAATAAAGAAGGTAAGGTATGCAAATTGAACAAGAGCTTATATGGATTAAAACAAGCCCCGTTAATGTGGAATATAAAATTTACAGATTTTTTGACAAAGATGGGTTTCAAACAAATGAAACAAGATCAATGTATATTTGTCATGGAAGGCGAAAGAAGGATTATCCTTGCGGTATATGTAGATGATGGATTGGTTTTCGGTGAAAGAGAAGAAGATCTTCTTCACATAATAGAAACGATTGGAAAAGCCTTTGAGTTAAGAGTCTGTGATGAAGTAACTAATTACATAGGTTTAGATATTAAACAAGATGAAAATGGGATTAAAATTTTTCAAAAGACTTACAGTGAGAAAATAGTCAAGAAATTTAACTTGAATAATGCTAGAGAATGTAAATGTCCAACTATATTGATAGAACAACATTCATCTGAGAAAATTGATAAAAAATCTCATGAGCTTTACCGTGAAATGATAGGGTCATTGTTATATCTCGCGAATAAAACACGACCAGACATAAGTTTTCATGTAGGTTATTGTTCGAGACATCAAAATTCTCCAAATCTAAATGATTTTAATAATGCTAAAACGATTTTGCGATTTATCAAAGGATCAACAGGAAAAGGGATTCACTTTACGAAAGGTGATAAAGTTCTCAGGGGTTATAGTGATTCGGATTTTGCGGGAGATCCAGATACTAGGCGCAGCACTTCAGGTTCTGTGATTTGGCTGAACGGTGGACCAGTGGCATGGAGATCAAGAAAACAATCAGTAGTCGCGCTAAGCAGCACAGAAGCAGAATACATAGCGGCAGCTGAATGCTGTAAGGAATTGCTTTACATAAGGGACCTGATCTATGAGATAACCAAAGAAAAACTTGAAGTTGAGATGAGAGTGGATAACCAATCAGCAATTTGGCTTATGAAAAAAGGAATTATGGGCAATAGAAGCAAGCATATAGACGTGAAATATTGTTACTTAAAAGAAAAAATAGATGAGAATCAGATTACAGTAAAATACTGTCCAACAGGATCACAACTGGCTGATATACTAACAAAAAGTTTACCGGCTGTAAAGTTTGAAAAATGTCAACGAAGATTAGTGTATGAGTGACAATGTGAGTCGTAGAGTGTAGTATAAGTGCGGGCTAAAGTGAACTTTATTCTTTTCGGTTAATGTCGGGGTTTATTTTATATCTTATGGTAGTATGTAAGGTTTTATAGGGTGTGTAAACATTTAATATGTATAAAAGGAAAAACACTTAAGGATTATTGAAATACGTAACAAGTTCAGACAGATTTAAAGGGGTGCTTAATAATGACAGATTTAAGGGGGTGCTTAATAATGATTCACTTAAGGGGGTGTATGTAATGTAATATTAATTGAATCATTATTTAACATTTAACTTGTCAAAAGAAGAGTAAAAAATTTAAAATTTTTTTATTTCTTTACACATTTTCTGAAGATATCCTTAAGTATTTTTTCTAGATCTTTAAAATTGAATATATATGAGGTATTGTATTTTTATATGTTTAGTGATGGTGAATCGAGTGGAAGAAAATAAAAGAATATAGTTGAGGTTATTTTTTATATGATGGTGATGAGTCGAGTGGGAGAAAAGCAAATAAGATAGTTGAGGTTATTTATATATGATGATGGTGGTCGAGTCGAGTGGGAGAAAATAAAGATGATAGTTATACTTATGTATTTATATATGATAATGATGACGAGTCGAGTGGGAGAAAATAAAATAGATAGTTATACTTATTTATATGATGATGATATCATAGTGGTGTTGATATGAGTGGGAGAAGATGAAGATAAAACAAGATAGTTGTAGTTATTTATGTCAGTGGTGACGTGATGTGTCGAGTGGTGAAAATAGAGATAGATATGGAATAAATAGTTCATATTGTTTGTGGTGAAAGATATACAGGGTGAAAATGTTTATATAGTAAAGTTGAAAATTTGATATACAGGTTGAATATTTTTGATATTGTATTTTAAAATATACAGGTTGAGTTATTATTGGGTAGTGAATTTTCGAAATTAATTTGATGATGTATAAAATATAATTTTGGGAAACATTGTTTAGATGCAGTAGGTAAATTAAATTAATTAAAGAAATTGTTATTAATGTTTTTACAAGCAGAGTCGATTGAGGGGGTGTGTTAAAGTATAGAGGTTCAATTGGCAATCGACTCACGCTTGACACAAGATTTAAATATAGAATGTTGATATTTGTGGTATGTCAATTTGAATGTTAGACATATCACTCTTCTGACTGACTCAATGCAGGAAACTCGTGTTTGTTGATTATTAAATCATAATAAATACTCTAATGGATATCTAGTGCCTTCACTTTATTCAATAAAGCCTCAAAGACCTCCTACAAATTTAAATAACATAATCTGATGCCAGTTGTTTTACACTATCACTTAGTCTCGACTCGAACTCCTCGTATGGTACTTGGTTTCAAAGTGTTTGTGGCATACTTTTCTGTTTGTATGGACATTCTGGCTAACCAACATGTGTGTGGTTAGGAAACCCATGTAGTTAAAATACTGTCTTCATTCACCTAAAAATAAAACGAAACAATGTTATTACGCTGTCCACGGCACTGGTAAATGAATAACGAATGTAAAAAGTACTTACTTGAAGAACACAACTCTTTTTTCGAAGTCCAAATCATGGCAATCAAAATGGTATGCGAGGGTCAATATTTAAACAGTGCTGTCGAAAGTCCAAATAGTGCGTGTGGATCAATATGCAACGATGTCGGAGTCCACAAATAACGCCGAAGTTGTCGAGAAAATTGCAAGCAATCCAGAAAACAAACTCTCAAAACGAAGGCGTTTTTTACCAGTGTTGCCACTAGTGAATGGAGAATTAGAACGCCGGGATGTCTGAAAAGGAACGAAATTCGGTAAAGGACCGCAAATAAAAAATATCATTAAAATATATTTTTATAGTAAGTTCGGTATTTAGTTTCATGCAGGTAGCATCTTTATGGCCTCCACAGACGACGGACTTTTCTCCGCTGCGGAGAAAAAAGTACGCTCCTCGGATAAAAAGTCCTCCGCAGATTTACCGAGGACTACAGGATAGAGGATTTCTATTAGCTTGGACCTCTAGGACCTTATTAGCTTGTTCAGTCATTATAGATTTTGACCCATGAGGGCCATGAATAATCAGTTCTTGGATTATTTTTTCGTAGGTCCCTCGGGGGGTCCCTGGGAGTGTAAATTAAAAAAATAGACTGAATCAGGCTCCTGTGTATATTCGAAAAATTATTTTTGTCCAAAAAAACGGTTTTTCTTGAATAACTCGGTCATTTTTTATTTTACAGTAAAACCCTAAAGACAAAAATTGTAGAAAATTTTATTTTCTATAAATTCAGTTTTCATAATTTTTGTTCTAAGATCGATATTTTGGAAATTAAACCTGAAAAACCCGACCAATTCAAAATATTATAATTATCTCCTATGTTCCACGT
Source organism: Yponomeuta plumbellus (assembly GCA_947310845.1). Taxonomy (NCBI): domain Eukaryota; kingdom Metazoa; phylum Arthropoda; class Insecta; order Lepidoptera; family Yponomeutidae; genus Yponomeuta; species Yponomeuta plumbellus. Next base: position 22,975,235 of record OX371193.1, on the reverse strand, counting down.
TTTAAGCCATGGATGAAGAGAAACAAGGTTGTAGAAAATGAAATTTTGAACAATTTTGGTTGTCACCTATTTTCCTCCAAAATCGATATTTTGGAAATTAAACCTGAAAAACTCAGATTCAAAGGGATTTGCCAAAAAAACCGACAGCCGCTGAGTGGCGCGCGCTCGGGCGCTCGCTGCTCGTATCGAGCTGCTCGGCTCGCTGTATTGACTGTGCCGAATATTCCTTGTAACCATGGACATATTACGTCCATGCTTGTAATGTGCTCACATCGAGCCAATATTCCGTGTCAGTCATCGCTTTAGACAGGATAGGCGAAGGTCTATGAACCGTGCAGCCTAGAAACCAACGATTCTAAGGGACTAGTCATAGAAAGCGCCCGGAACGCTGCGCTTTGGGCGCGCGTCGAGCGAGCGTTGGACGCCTATCGTACGCTCGTCAATTATGCTAGGATGAGCACACTTTTCTAATCCGCGAAGTTGGGGCGCACGTCATACGCGCGTATGACGCGCGCACCACGGACGCGGACGCTTGATGTAATCCGTGGTATAGAACTTCATACAATTTTAAAGAGCGTCCGAAACGCAGCATATCGTACGCGCGCCTCGGGCGCTTTCTATGACTAGTCCCTAATACGGACAGCCGCTGCCGGCCAGTCAACCAACCGGCTGCGTTCAAAAATTTTAAAATCGCTTTTGTTATCATCTTTGACAAAAAAGACACTCAAAAATGAACGAAAAGCACGCACGAAAGGAGGGAACGCATGACCGTGAAATAGAACACAAAATGTTCCAAAACCGTCCAAAACGAACGATTTGGCAACACTGTTTTTGACAAAATGTCACAAATAAATGTTGCCCTTGCAAAAATAGCTTCCAGTGCTACCATAATTTAACGTTAAATAGTGCGTTTTTTGTTAAATAGCGCCATCTGTAGTTAATATAGAAAACTAAAAAGACACAGTTGCTTCCCATTCAAAGTCAATAGTACTGACTGATAAGCCCGTGGACTGCCCCAACGGTGCAGGCAGAGTGTCGACGGGTCGCAAGCGCAGGCGACACCTGAGGAAGGGCGCGGGTCGAGACGCAGAGGCGGGTCTCATAACCTGTCTAGATTACGACAGAAGTTGCGTTCGACGATACGTGGAGGACAGAAGGCCCATCTTACGAAACCTATTTGTTTTAACTAATTATTGAAATGTGAATAAATTACATTGATATATATATATAATAACATATAAATATATTATGTACGTTATGTACAACGTTACAGGGCAACAGCTAGTATATATAAAAGGAGAAGCTGACTGACTGACTGACGCAGGGCCTAAACTATAAGGGTTAGAAACTTGAAATTTTGCACAGGGGTTTTTTTTATTACGTAGGGGAGCATTAAGTTATTCGAATGAAATTCAGTATGAAGGTCCTTCATTGAAAGTCATGAAACACGTGTAATATAGTTTTTCGAAAATCATCCCTTAAGGGGGTAAGAGGAGGTGTGCGAAATTAGCATGAAACTTTGCCGTCTTTGAAGTTATTCGAATAAAATTCAATATGAAGTTCCTTCATTAAAATTTATGAAATACATGTATAATAGTTTTTTGAGAATCATCCCTTAAGGGGGTAAAAAGGGGGTGCAAAGTTAGTATGAAACTTAGCCATTTTTGAAGTTATTCGAATGAAATTCAGCATGAAGGTCCTTCATTGAAAGTCATGAAACACGTTTAAAGTAGTTTTTCGAAAATCATCCCTTAAGGGGGTAAGAGGGGGTTTCGAAGTTAGTATGAAAGCTTTTTCGCATGCGCTAAAAGTATCCCTTTATTTGCAAACACTTTACTGAACTAAATAAAGCCCACGCGGACGTAGTCGCGGGCAACAGCTAGTTTATTTATAAAACTTTATTTGATATATTTAACTTATATTATCATTAAAATACTCATTAATTGTATAGAAGCTGTTTTCCACTGAGTACAGGGCAAGCTTGGCTTTAAAAATATGTACTTTTTTTATATGTTTTATCTGTTCTGGTAATTTATTGTAGATTTTAGTGGCCATGGCAATGGGACCAGAGTTTACTAATTCTAATTTTGATGTAGCTGTGGCCAGCCGAGCTTGAGGTCTTAAACATGCTGGGCGTATGTGCGATGGGAACAAGCTTGGGTTATTTCGTAAGAATATGCACAATTCTAAAATATAAATTGATGTCAACGTGAGTATTTTATATTCCTTGAAGTAGCTTCTACAACTTGTTCTGGAGTCAATATTGGCGAGAACTCTGATGCATTTTTTTTGTAGGGTAAATAATTGATAATATTACTCCGTAGCGAAGCCGGGCTTGTGCGCATGCGTGATATGCACATGTGGCAGTTTTTAAATCTGTAGTCTTTTTTAGCTCAGAGAGGGCGTATAGGAAGCTGGAAAGTTTGCTGCCAATTTTTTTGATGTGGTCTTTCCAGTTTAAGTTGGTATCAAGGGTTATACCTAGCAAGCAGTGTGAGTCCGTGACATCTAAGGAAGTGTTATTAAATTGATAATCTATGGTAACGGGGTGTTTTTGATAGGGTCTAAATTGCATTATTTTAGTTTTCGCTAGATTAATTTTAAGATTGTGATCGTCAAGCCAAGATACTATTTTATTTAAAGTGGAATTTAATACTTCACTCATGTGCCCCTCATTTTGGACTGAAAATATAAGAGAAATATCATCGACAGAGTACATGGTGTATCTATAATTTTAGGTAGGTCATTTATATAAATGAGAAAAAGCAAACTACCGATTACGCTGCCTCGGGGTATTGATTTGGTTAGCTTGGTTTGATGGGATCTTTTTTTACTTATTAATCTAGCGTCAGGCAGTCAAAGTTTTCTATTTCTACATATTGAATACGATTGCTTAAATATGATTCCATCCATTTATATGCTATACCCCGCACCCCTATTCCATAGAGCTTACTTAACAGAACATTATATAATACACGATATAATACACGCTTTGAGCTTTGTTTCAATAAAATGCTGTATTTTTACGATACAATTTATACAATAAAGGATATTCTATCTATCTATCTATTTGTGTTATAATTATAAGTTTCTAATAATGATTATTACCGATATTAGTTTTTGTAAATTCAATCCCTAAGGAGGCAAGAGAGGGGTGTAAATGTGGTAAATATAAAGTTTTTCGTATTTACCTACATTATACTATATCGTAAACGAAGTTGCGGGTAAAAGCTAGTGTCATCATAAGACGAAAATAAGAGATGTCTCTATTTGAAATAAAATACTTACAGTTCAAGCACTCTCCGAATGTCGTTGGCGTTTCATTTCAATAACAAAATCCAATTAAAACAAAGAGAATAAAATTCAAGTCTAGATGTTTTATCTCAGAATGAATGTAAAATTGATTAAAAATAAAATGAAATCTTTTGAACGAAATAATTATTTCACTAAAATACTAATGTAAGAAACTGAAAAATTTCTCATCTCAAAAATAAAGTAACGTAAAAGTAAAACCTTGCCAAGTTACTAATCTTAAGATAGCCTGTAATAATGTTAACTAACTTCACAAGGACACCACAAACATCAGTCTGATATTCTACGTATACGGTACGTTGAGAACAGGGGATTATGTAGCGCCCTATTCACGCTGAGATCTGGGTGGTAAGCCGCGGTTATGTAATCAGTAATTAAAAATGGTTTGTACCTATTAAGACAAAAATAAAAAATAAGTTGAGACATCTCGTTTCGAGTTGAATATTGATGTTTAAAAAAATTGGGCGACTAACAGGTATCAATTGCGTCTCAGTCTAATAAAACAATGACCCGCAAACCGGCGGCGCGCACGCTCGGCTCTGATTGATCACTCATTGTTCTCATAGATTCGAGTTAGAACGAGATATTTTTGGATAGTGCCTATATAAAAAAAAACTCACGCCCGTTATCCCCAAGGGGGTAGGCAGAGGCACCAATCACTAGAACTGGGCCCACGTTTTGCAGAGTTTATTAGGTCCCAACGTGACAAGGGCAAGCCTGTCGCCGATAGTGCTTTTTAAACAAATAAAAAAGGGATGTAATTGTTACCCAATTGTCAACTCACTCGTTCACGTAGTTGCCATAGCAACCACTCAAAATTCATGCTTATAGGTACTTGCTTAAACTCCGATTACGTTTTATTGGATCTAGCTATCGAAATTTCGGTCTGAAGGTAAGGTTAGTTATTTTACAATCAAGCCAGAGGCGGGTTGTGCCACCCATTCGCTTGTGTAACCAATCATCATCATCGTTATGTAAATAAATTAATTATTATCTCCCTATCATAATCATCCCGGTTTCCCGGTCTTGAGATGTCCGCATCCAGCGATTTCCCGCCACCCTAACCAGTTCATCAGACCATGGGCCTTCCCCACGCTGCGTTGTCCCGTTCGCGGTCACCAGGTCACTACTTTTGCGCCCCAACAACCATTAGCTCTCTGATCTACATAGGTCAGAGAGCTAATGGTTGTTGGGACGGGGTACATACCCCGCCCACTGCCACTTCAACTGAGCAATTCTATATTCGAGCTACATAGCTACAGCTATTCGGATACCCCATGACACGAGGGACCTAATTTTTTTTTTTGACGTCATTCCCCCGGCCACCGTGTATATTCGTAGCTCGGGTTCTTTTGCTGATCTCTTCATTGCTGATCAAGCTGTGAAACTCCTAACATAGCATTGCTCGTTGGGCGACCTTCCTTTCATTCCATTGGGCGACCCAACCATACTCCGTATCACATGAAAGTACCATGTATGTAAACAAACGTATTACGTATTTCTAAAAAGTATTCTCTGCTAATTTAGAAAATATTAAGCAGATACTAACTGTGCCCGCTATAAATTCTTCTTTTTTCAATCAATCATTGTTGAAATCAAACGTACAGCAACTAATAATAATATTAACTTCCGCTCAACACAAACACTTCATCTGGTCCTAAACTAGGATACCCTATGCTATGGTAACTAGGCAAGGACATCACAAACATATAAACACGCCCAGAGTGAGGGCTATTTGCATAAATATATGACGCTCGTAGCCCCGGCTGCCTGAGTGATTCACGAAGGTTAAGCAACATAGGGCGCGTTCAGTGCATAGATAGCTGACCGTTCTATGACTAACGCTAGTAGCCTTTTTCCGAGCGGTTTCATGCTTCGCATGGCACGTTAAGCATTTGGTGCCTTGACAACTTCTGACAGTAAGACCAGCCACTAGTCTTACATGCCTCGACCAATCCGGACTTGGCCCCCGTGGTGGTGGTGATGTGGTGGCTTATACCTTCAGGAAAGAGACCCGTGCCCCTCGGTGGGGACATAATGGGTTGATGATGATACGACAGCTGATAGTGGGAATCAAATCCACGACTCTTGTCTTATTATTATTATTATTATTAATACTTTTATTGCACTTACATTTAAAATTAAAATATAGTACAATGCGGTCTTGGTCTCCCGCCAGGCGTTAAGGCATCTAACTAGGCGTTAAGACGCCTAACTAGGCGTTAAGACGCCTAACTAGGCTTTAAGGCGCCTAACTAGGCGTTAAGGGGCCTAACTAGGCGTTAAGATGCCTAACTAGGGGCTTTAACGTCTAGACCAACGAGGCAGAGTAATGAATTTTGAAACAGGAAAAATGGTTCTCAGGATCGCTAAAAGAGTTTTTGTGTTCTGCGACACAGGCGTAACTCAGCGTAAAGTATGTAATGATTTATTTACATGTTAGAAATTAGCAACTAGAACACTCTATACATAATTATGTTCTCTATAAAGGACACGGGCGCCCGTAACCCAATTAACGACCTTTTTACAGCTGCAGCCTAAGCAAATACTGACCATGTGTGCTCCGGAATAAATAAATACACTCAGTAGGGACCAATATATACAAACATGAACTCTACTCCGAGATATTACGAGTGACTTTGAAAACGAAAACGAAAATATAAAAATGCTGATTGCTCTTAATTTAATCAAATCAAACATAAAGAAAATTCAAAGTCCTGACTGACTGATTCATTCACTCATCAACGCCCAGCCCAAGCCGTTGGACCTAGGAAGCTGAAATTTTGCACAGAGGGTCTTTATATAATGTAGGCAAGGAATAAGACCGGATTTTTTGAAATTCAATCCCTAAAGGGTCGAAAAGGGTTGCTAAAATTTGTATGGGAGGTATAAAGAATGTTGTCTAATTTTCTTGAAAAGTAAAATAAGTACTCTTCAACACAATTGATTGAACACGTGTTTCGCCGTTTTTCTAAATTTAACCCTTAAGGGAGTGGACGGGGTTGCAAAATATTGAACTAAAGTCCACGCGGACGGAGTCGCGGGCAAATGCTAGTATTTAATAAAAACAAAATGCTCACTTTGTGAACGTCAAAGTTGTTACTTTCTGTGGAGTGTGCATCCGTCTCTACTCACCATGATTAAGCTCTGCGAATCAGAGCGAAACCTGGTCGGACTCTTCCGAGAAGAAGTCAAGTAAGTGTATCCGGAATAAAGTTAATAAGTCTAAATCCGACGGTAAGATTTGTAAAAAATGCACAAAGGGACCGAATTCATCGCGGTTGGTCTACTTTGGCTGTACAGTCGTTACCTACAGGAAAAAAGGAAACTTCGGAATTGCCATTTTATACTCGGGTTAAATTATGCAAGATAAATGTTTTCCCTGGTGAAAATTTCCTTTTGTAAGTACATTTTTTTAGCGTAAAATTGGACAGCCGGAATTCAAATTATGATAGACGACGCAATTTTGTGGCCCAAAATAAAATATTAAATCGTATACCTACTGAAAAACTATTCGCTAGAACAAATGCTCGTCCCTAAATTCAACCTATATACAAAACCTTGTAAGTTGTAATAACTATCACGGCAGGTATCGGGCCTTCTCTCAGAAAGAGAGGACGAGAGAAAGAGAGGTGTACTACATTTGTCCTGGTTCCTAAAATTCAAAGTCCTGACTGACTGATTCATTCACTCATCAACGCCCAGCCCAAGCCGTTTGACCTAGGAAGCTGAAATTTTGCACAGAGGATCTATATATAATGTAGGCAAGGAACAAGAACGGATTTTTTTAAATTCAACCCCTAAGGGGGCGAAAAGGGTTGCCAAAATTTGTATGGGAGGTATAAAAAATGTTGTCTGATTTTCTTGAAACTTGAAATAAATACTCTTCAGCACAATTGATTGAACACGTGTTTCGGCGTTTTTCTAAATTTAACCCTTAAGAGAGTGAACGGGGTTGCAAAATTTTAAACTAAAGTCCACGCGGATGGAGTCGCGGGCGAAAGCTAGTGCTATGATAACCAGGCAACGTATCACATGCCTAAGGTTTACTAATGTATTGCCAAAAATCGTTTCCCAAAGTATTACTTCCCAAACTATTTTCCGCAAATTATCACTTGGCAAAAAAACATTTCTCAAAACAACTTAAAGCAAATAAACAGTTAGCAAAAGTTATTATGGCAAGTTATTGTTTACCAAATAAATACTTGGTCAAAATTCATTTTACCAAGCATTATTCAGTCAAAAGTATCGTTTGGCAATTAAATTAAAGGATATTGCATCTGCTCCGGCGCTGCGGGAAGTGCAGTCCCTTCGGCCTTGCGTAACATAACACTTACACCTATTATAGCGTTACAGCGGGCGGGGCCTGCCCTCCCTCCGCGCCTCCGGCTTTTCATATACACTCTAGGGAGGTAACCACAGACACTGCATGGAAGTTGGGTGCACTAAGTTGGGTTGTTACCCATTGAACCTAAATTAGAACAATACTGTTTTGTAACCTATTTATTTTAGTAAATGAATAGTTTACGTACCTCTATTATATTTTCGTTTTACATGAACAAAATGCGAAATATAAATTTAATCAAACAATTATTTGCTATATAACACTTGCCAAAATAAAACGTTAGCATAATAAACGTTTGTCTTAATAAAACTTGACGCAGTAAAATTATGCGAAATGATAATTTGACCAAATGAATAAAATGCGAAATGAAAACTTGCTAAAGTTTCATTTGGGAAATGAAACTGATGCCATAAGTTTATTGGGAAGTAAAATTTGGCGAAAAATACTTTGGCTAAACGGCGGTATCCCCATGCCTAACCCTAGACGCCCAACCTTCGTCGTTTCGACGAATACACCACAGAAGAATAAGCCCTTTCGGGTCGGCTTTTTTGACAGCTGTCAGTTGTGTTCACCAAAATTGTTAGTTAGATAGCGCTGTGCCCAACCCCGTCTTTAAATGGCAAGGAGCAAGGACTGTCATCTACATACATATAGTACCACCATCTTATCTGTTCGGTTGATAGCGGCGCTAGTGGAGAATTTAAAGAAATGTACCTAGAAAAATGACAATATTTTAACCCGTATCTCAATTTTAATGAAAATATACCTATAAATCTTAGTAAGTGAATAACTAAAACCAAAAAATGGGGAACAGAATTTACAATTAATTAGTTCTTTACAATTTTGCCCACCTGAACAGATAACTTGGTGGCGCTGTAGGCGTTTTTGATAGATTTTTTTTCTATTTTGTGTAAAAAAACCTACCTGCATACTACCCGCTATGCAGCCAGGTTTCTTTAGTATGCATTTCGGACCCAAGACACCCTCAGGAGACACCCCTGGGGATCCCACAGGAACTTTGATTCGGAGCCGTGGCTTATAAAACAAATAATACTAATCAAATAAATTCAGAATCATAGTTAATTATCTGTAAATATAATTTATGACTCATGAGTACAATAAAGAATATTCTATCTATCTATCTATTATTCTTAGATGTTATGAGAATTTTGATTTTTTTTTCTACGCCACATTGTCAGCCAGTCCCAAAGGTGTTCAAAATTCGAACCTTACGTAAGATGCGGCAAAACGTCCGTGGTTAAATACAAGTTAAACGTAGTTAAATATTACTTTGACTCTTTAGATATGTTCTCAACCTATAAATAAATATACTGAGTGGAACCATATTCTCGAAAAGAAGTAGGTACAGTCTTTTTGTCATCATAAAGTTCAACTTTCATTATACTGAGGTCTGAAGAAACTTAATAGGGTTTATTCTACTGATCTACTGAAAAACTAATTATTATGACTATTGCATTTTCTACATACCGACCAACCATATGACCAGCCAGACCAGATATCCACTATAAGGCGAAGATAGCCTATAAAGGTGAATGAACTAGTAATTTACTGCATATCACTAGGAACTAAGCACAACATCGATAAGACTGTTTGGCTTCAGGCTAATCGCAAAGAAAGACGCTTTCTTTTATTTATGACAACCCGTACAACAAAGATCTCTTTCAGAGCTTTTTCGGTGGGAATTTCTCTACGTATTTGTGGCATTTATGTGACAATTCCCTTATTCGATTTACACTCTTATGCCGCTCGTGTTAAGAAGTATCTTCGTCCAGACAGCTGATCAGCATTTATTGCTTATAAACGTAACAAAGTTATCCGCAATTCAATTGTGTCGTGGAGTCGACAGCACAATTTTGGCGACTTTGCAACAAAAAGTATAAATTTAGAAATCGATCAGTGTTCGATATAGGGAGATCTTAGCGTAAATATGGATAGGTAAATGTCATCATGTGCCTACTTACAATTCTGTAAATGTAATTTAGAAGTACAATAAAGAATATTATATCTATCTGTCTAGTAGTTACATACTTAGATGTGATGCTTACTTCTTAGCTATATGTACAGGGGTACCTCAGAAACTGCGCAGTTATTAAGCTTTCGTAAGCTAGCCACTAGTCGTACAAGCCTCTACCAATCCGGACTTTGCCCCCGTGGTGGAGTATGGACTATACCTTCCTCAGGGAAGAGACCCGTGCCCCTCTGTGGGGACATAATGGGTTGATGATGCAACTTTATTCCGGATACACTTACTTGACTTTTTGTTGGAAGAGTCCGACCAGGTTTTGCTCTGATTCGCAGAGCTTAATCGTGGTGAGCAGAGACGGAGCCCGCGTCGTGGGTTGCTCATATCAGACTCTGGTCGGACTCTTCCGACAAAAAGTCAAGTAAGTGTATCCAGAATAAAGTTAATAGCTATTGAATTTATTTTGTTCAATTTTACATTTGCCAGAAGCCGCCCCGTAGCTTGGAGGGTAAAGTGAATATGTAATAAAATTACGAACTTAATTAATGAAATAAAATTTAAAAAGCATTGTTATGGTGAGCTTATCGGATCACAAAAAAAGTTACGGGCTAAATAAGGATCAAATTATAAAAATAGTATACGATACCAGCGTGGGTAGCGAGTGCCAAACCCTGATTTCTGAGTTTTTGTTATTATTATTATTATTATTATTAATACATTTATTATGACGACCTCTGTGGCGCAGCGGTTAGTGCATCTGCGTACCATGCAAAAGGTCACGGGTTCGAATCCTGGCTGGGGACAAAAAAAACCCCAGGTCTTGGATATTTACATGTTTGTGACGTCGCTGTTTCTGGTTTCCCAGGGTGTCCTAGTGTGGGGCCAGAAGCAATGTATGTGCCTGTGTGTAAATGTTATGTTATTTATTGCGCATAAGTAAACATTACAGTGGCAATGCGGCGGACTTAATTCTATAAGCATTTTCTACCAGTCAACGGCATGAGGTGGATGACAATAACCCTCCGGCCGTTTTCGCAACTACGTTTCGTAACTGGCTACGAAAAAAGAATGTTTATTCCTTGTTCGCCACCAGCTGCGAATCAAGAAAACTAACAAGTTTTCTTAACAAGGAACACCTTAGCCGCAACTAGGCATCCTAATGGTTATGTTTCGCAACCAGTTGCGGCAAAAGATTTTTTTTTCCTCATTCGCAACCATTTTTGTCTGTTCCAACTGGTAGACATAAGAATGTGTGGAGAAGCTAAGTTTAATAAATAAATTATGATATAGAACATTATCTTATATTACATGGTACGGCAGGAGAGGCTACTAGGTGGACTGTATTGGCAAACAATGGACAACACAGCAGGGTGTTCATTGGAAAGGACGTACCCGATTTCACGCGGATGACAAAGGGCGATCTTGGCAGCATAGGTGGGCGCTAGATGGTCCCGAGTCGACCTCTTGTATTTCAAAAGCTAGCGTAGGTATCTTCGAGGTATAACAAAGCTCGATAAGATACGAAACGAGTACGTAAGAGGAAACGTAAGACTGCGGAGCGCCGCCGATAAAGTAAAGAGAGTAGGCTAAGATAGTTCGGGCACGTAAAAAGAAAACCCGTGAAAATATTGGAAACGAAGCGCTTCGCCTGTCTGTCCCCGGATGGATATCCAGACGAAGACCGAAAACCAGGTGGTTGGACGAGGTAAAGAAAGACCTCATAGAGTGCAACGCTTCTGAAGAAGATATCGGGACCCCACCATAATGTAGGATTAAGAGCCAGGAAGAGAGAAGAGAGAGAGTGCGTTGGCATCTTCGACATAAAATACGGCGTAAAGAGAAGGCGACTTTTCACGGATCAATTCTAAACCGAAAGTCAGTGTTATTTTTTATTATAAATGTCAGTTTCAATTTAGACTGTTTTCGGCCAGGAGTCCAGCGCAAGTGCTGGCTGGACTGACAAGGGGAATCCACGATGGGTGAAACCAAATACATATTATCCAGCGTTATGATGTTGTATGAATCGCTCGTAGCTCCGGCCGGCTGAACTATCTTAAACGATCACGAAGGCTAAGCAACATAGGGCGCGTTCAGTGCATGGTTGGGTCGCCGTCTATGGCATTTATGTCGTCTATGGCATATGGCTAGTGGCATTTTTTCGAGCGGTTCCATGCTTTACACGTTAAGGCACGTTAAGCAGTTGGTGCCGGCTGCCCTCGATAGATGGCAGTCGTTAAGCCAAGTTAGAGGCCTTAGCGCGGCTTGAAACTTCTGACAGTAAGACCAGCCACTAGTCTAACAAGCATCCACCAATCCGGACTTAGCCCCCGTGGTGGAGTATGGCCTGAAGAGACCCGGCCCCTGGGTTGTGATATAAATGGGTTGATGATGAAACTAACGTGCTCATCCACTCCTCCACGAGGTCCTCTCACTGTTTGTCATGTATTCGCATCTAATACAATCCGTGCCAGTTGCCAATCAAGCGTAAATGAATGTAAATGAATGATATAAATGAAAATGGGAAAAAACTCTTCGAAGAGCAGTTGAAAAAAGTGAACTTAAATTTTGAGGTTTCAGTAATGGTGCGATTTTTGTAACCCTGTATGTTTTCATCCCTCTATGCTTAGTTAGCTCTATGCCTTCTCATCTGACCCTTTGAAGATCGCTATCCAACCCTCTTTATCTAGAGCTGAAGCGGCTTTGTGATTAGACGCCTGTCCCAGAGGGGAGCGCATACGTTTAATCAGGAGTTTGGCAATAAAGACAAATAGAAAATGCTTCATAAACGCACATAGCGATAGGGTATTTCACAGGTTTCTGAAACCCATCTCAAATTTTTTATTGGTGTTCATTTGAGTGCTCAGGAAGTGGTACTTTTTTTTCGTGCATTTCTTCTAAAAAAAGCAAATGAAAATTTGGGCAATATGTCTTTAATATATCTTTCAATATATTATTATTGTAAATGTTTTGTATTTGTTTTTCCTGGTACAATAAAGACTATTCTTATCTTATCTTATCTTATGTCGTCGCACAGGATTGATGACGAAATAGGCCAGTTTACAAATACAATGAACGTAAGAAAACGACATGAATAACAGATGCCATATTTACTGACCTGTGACGTCATCATAGATTCGGCCAATCCAGGCCGTTTTCGATAAAATAGCTGCAGATATATTTATTATAATTAACAAATTTTATCCTGGTTTTTGGATAAATAATCAATTTTTTTAGACAAAACTCAACTTTGCGGTTTTAAAACTCATAATTAAATTATGAGATATAGTTTAAATTTTATACTAGGTAGTACATAAATAATACTTTTTTTTCACACTGTCAAATAGCCTATTGTAAAGGGCAAACCCGGTGGACATACTTCGACCGAATAGGGGATTGTAAAGTGGGGAATACCCCATCTTGGCAATTTCCCAATTTTAGCAACGGCCATGATAAAAAGTTTTTTTTTTATTAAAAACTGACCAACAACGATCTCACCTGATGGTAAGTGAAGATGGAGCCGACGATGTTCCTCGTTGGTTCCTTAAGAGCCTATTCACTCTAGCCTTAAAGGCACCCAAATTGTACCTTTCCAGAAAAACAGAGGAAGGGAGCGAATTCCATTCCTTAGCGGTGCCTTTCCTTAAAAGTGCACGAAACCGGCGTCATCATCATCGTCAACCCATTATGTCCCCACCGAGGGGCAAGGGTCTCTTCCCTGAGGAAGGCATAGGCCATACTCCACCACGGGGGCCAAGTCCGGATTGGTGGAGTGCGTGCTGTGCGTGCACGCATGCGTGCGTGCATGAAACTACTATTGAATGTCGATGAAGCGAAAGTATGTGTCAGGATCGTAGCAAATGGCAGTCCCTGGTCCCTTGCCTACCCACTAAATTGAGTTGTTTGGTCATTTTGTAGGTGGATATGATGTTCATTAGAGTCCAACAGTAAAGTTATCTTCTTGGAAATCTACTTAAGTAATTACTTGCATAGAGTAAGAAGATTTTAATACATAAAATACCGTAATACTAATAACGGTATTTTATCTATTTTGTTACAAGAATTTGCTTCCATAAAGCTCTTGTCCTGCCCAGGGCGCAATTTCCTAACAATTCACAAAAGCAATAAAGAACATTTAGCATTAAATAACAACGACATATTGCTATAATTCTCGTGCTCACTTTTTGTGACATTCGCCAAATTACGTTTTCATTGTTGTTTCCAACGAAGGGCTGGGTTCTTAATTGGAACGTTTTGTTTGTGTCCGAGCTTGGATTTAAATAATTATCTTATGAATATAATAATAACATCTACACAACACGATCACTTAACCCTGTCCCAAGCCAGGATACCCTGTGCTGTAACCAGGGACGGACATTACAAATACCGAAAAACACCTTGACTGAGACCACATGTACAAGTGTACGGCGGCCTCCAGTGGGAATCAAACCCACGACCTCTTTCTTGGCAACTAAGCGCTTAACCCCTCAAGCCCCGAGGACCCGCCCGCGGATCCGATGTAAGCTACGGCGTATTTCGTCAGGCCCCGTAGACCGGCCGGCGGGTCGGTCTTGCAACTGCACTTTGAATCGAATTTTGAAGATGATATGGACCACACTTGTATGAGCACATTTTATTGTTTGAAAACTGTGATAGATTTCAAATATTCCCCTGTGAATAAATAACTTAGCTGTGAAAGAAAAAGTGTTGTAAGCTTGAGGTTACACGGCTCTACCAACAAGGCAATCGATACAGGCATAGTTGACAGCACATCCACATTTAATTTCGCAAACAATTTTAATTGTTACGTCACAACATGGATAACAAGTATTGCTCAGTCAAAGCGTAATATCATCATCATCAATCCATTTTGTCCCCACCTAGGGGCACGGGTCTCTTCCCTGAGGAAGGTATAGGCCATACTCCACCATGGGGGCCAAGTCCGGATTGGTGGAGGCTTGTAAGACTAGTGGTTGGTCTTACTGTCAGAAGTTTTCAAGCCGCCCCCGCCTCCCAGCGTAATATAGTTAAGTCTTGTTTCAATTTGGTTTTATGTTAAGTCAACGCAATAGTGCACTTGCAAGAAACAATTCGCCGGCTCTGGAGAATAAAATGATAAATGCAAAAACAGGAAAAGTAAAAAGCCGTTTTAATGAGATTACTCCTTTTGGGTCCTATGTAGGAACTTGGGAGTTAGCTTAGCTGTTTATTTGAAGGTTTAAAAGATTTCACTGAACTTGAGATGATTAGGAAATAAAACACTAGACACTTAGACTTAATTTTACTAATTTTTGTTGCTAACATGCACTTATATTTTTTTTCTGGCTTAACCTCACGTATGCTTGACTTTGAACAACAAAACAACAGAATCCTTTGTGAAAATATGCACACCGCACTCCAACGGTTTAGGTTCATTCATACGAATATTGCACTATAGTCTGAAGAGATGGAGAGTGGAGTGGTGCCTGCAGAGCCCGTCCACCTGCTGCGATCAATTATAATTACATTAACGGTGTGCTCACATGTCTGCAATGTGGCAGAGCCTTTATAAAAAAGGTTGGCTATGCGAGCCATATGCGAGCGCACCAACGCCACCAAAACAGGAGCTGAAGTAGTCGCCGTGACCGAAATCGGTCGGGACCATCATCATCATCATAGTCTTGTCATGATATTGTACAATCTACGGGCTTTCCTGCAAAGTCATTAACGCAATATTATCATTATATTCTTTTCATTAATTAATTTTAATTTTTAAACATTTTAAACACAAGAAAATTTTGAAAAAATTGGTAATATATGTTAACACCTCAGGATCTTGAATAATACTATTAAAACTATGATAATAGCGGTTATCATTTAGTTCTCCGGAGCCGGCAACAAGTCCAGCCACTGCCTTTTACAGATGCTTTTATTCGATTGCTGCCTCAATAACATTTGCGTAAACAATTCAAATCAATATAACAAATCATGAGTCGAATGTCGCATCATGCTACGAGTACGACGCATTAATTTGGCATTAATTTCGGCCAAAGCGCAATGCGACGTCGTATCATGTTTATGTATAAGAGCCTTTACGGTCGGCAGAAGCAAGAAAAGTATTTTTAAAGGTGGAGTTGTGTAATGATTACTCCTGATAGTGCAATAAAGTAGTGTCTATCTATTTCAGTGAAGCTGGTCTGTCGGAGAAACCGGCTACGTAAGGTTCTCAGATAACTTATGACTCTATCTATTGTTCTCTACTACGGCATGATGATGATGACGATCTCGTCTGTGCCGATCCGGCTACGGCGACTGTTGTGGCTTCACTGATGTGCCCGCGTGTGGCAGACGTAAGCAGACGACTTTGAAGAAGAAGAAGAAGAAAAATTTATTATAGCAACAAAACACACGCCACAAAACAAAATAAATCCAAAAATTAAACCATAAAATTAGTACAAAACAAAGAATCAGAAGAAAACAGGAGGAAAATAAAGGTCACGGCGTGTCACTGCTGTTATGAATGGCAGCTGACTCAGCATTATGCTGAAGGACAAGCCTTCAGCGCTGATTTTCAGACAGTGCCAAAAGATACTCCGCGAGCGTCACAGACCGCGGTGTGGTACAGCGATGAAAGAAAAAAAACATAATACTTATGTACAGAAAAATAAGGAACATAATAGTTATGTACAGAATATATTAAATACTTAAAATAGTTTAATACGAAGAAACAGTACATGACAAGTGGTGTGGCCAAAATATTATCAATATGATTACTTGACCACTGGCGGTTAGCGTTATGCGCCCGAAGGCTTTTTTATGCGGTATGAATTTAAGTGGACTGTATTTTTTATTTAATTTAATCGCTAGGAACGCCGATTATGGTATATCGATGCAATTAGAGCAATTATAGGATGGGCAAAGGAAATCCACGCACCTTCAAAAATCCGGTAACTCCTCTTCCTCTTCTCTTCAGTCTTCGGCCCTTGGCTGCGCGGATCGATCACCCAATCGCTCCAAAAATGCACAATTCAATAGTTGTCTAAAAGTTCACGACACTAGTATTTTTAATAGTTTTTATAATATATTTTCACGCACTCGCGGATATCACCGGTGGAAAGTATTTCACATCGGGGCGTACAGCAGTACATCAAATTTGCGACTGTTTTAAGGGCACCGATGACACGTTGCGTAGGTGCATTGTGGAAGGACTAAGGAGTTATGTGGGGGTGAAGGAGATAGGAAATCGCTCAATTAGCGTCTAATACCATGTGAAAGAAAAGGACAACTAAATGAACTAGAAAAATGCCTTCAAATCTGTTGAATACGCATTATGGCGGTAACATCACCCCCGGCCTTAAAGGGCTGCCTTTAAGAAGCTAAGAATTATGTAGAGAAAAGTGCGGGTTAAATATAATATTATGTGCGGGATAAATGTAATATTGTAAGCGGTTATATGTCGTAAGCGGTTAAGATAAATATAAATTTAGCGGTTTAATAAAGTGTGTAACATAAATAAATGTTATAAAAGCGTTGCACGAAGTAGCAAACTATTGAGTAGGTATGGGGCATAATTTAACTACTGGTCGAAGGTAGCTCCCCTTCGAAGTCTTTACAGTGACAACTCGCGTAGCGCCGTCCTTAGACGGATAAACCTTTTCCACGATGCCTAAAGGCCAAGCAAAGGGTGGAACAATGTCAGTTTTAATGATAACTAACGTTCCCTCCTGTATTGGAACAGAAGGAACGTTCCACTTCGCTCGCACCTGCAACTGATGCAGATATTCAGCACGCCAACGCTTCCAAAATGACTGCACCATGCCTTCTATTAAGTTATGTCTGTCCAACAAATCTATTGGTGTAACTCTAGGCGCAGGAAGCGATGACAGTGGCGCGGTATGTAAAAAGTGCGCAGGAGTAAGAGCTGAAGGCTCGGCGGGGTCACTACTATTTTTGACTAGCGGGCGGGAGTTGACGAGAGCCTCTATCTCAGTGAGAATTGTGAGAAGCTCCTCATACGATACAATTTGTTGTCCTATGACCTTGAACAAATGGGTTTTAATTATTTTCACCATACTCTCCCAACAACCTCCCCAGTGAGGAGAAGCGGGCGGAATAAATTTCCACTCTATACGATTTTCAGCAAACTTTTCTTCCAGGTGCGGGCGTAATTCGTCTAAGAATTTATACAAGTCGCGGAGATATGAGCGTGCCCCTACGAAACAAGTTCCGTTATCCGAATACATGCACTTAATGGGTCCTCGTCTGGAAAGAAATCGCTTGAACGCATTCAGAAAACTAACTGTGCTCAAATCTGTCGCAATCTCGATGTGCGTTGCGCGTGTCGTAAGACATGTGAAGATGCATAACCAAGCTTTACGGCTCCTTATCCCCCGACCACGAGTGGGGGTGTACTGAAGAGGCCCTGCGTAGTCACACCCGACATGCGTGAAAGCTTTGTCGACTTGGTTAACGCGCTGTCTAAGCGCATCCGACATAAGCGGAGATGACGGACGTGGTTTCGATTTAAAACACACGTTGCATTTATGAATGCGATAGCGTATAATGCGTCTTGCAGCTAGGATCCAGAATCTGCTTCTCAATAAAGACATCAGGTGTTCTGGTCCAGCATGCAAGTGCTTGCGGTGATAGTGATCAACTATCAAATCTATGACTTGATCGCGACGCGGAAGAATGCAAGGATGCTTAAAAGCGTAATCCTCTGCGGAATTTGACAAGCGACCTCCAACACGGATTAAACCGTTATTATCTAGGAATGGTCTTAGCTTATTTAAAGCGGGTGAACAAAGTTAATTTTTAATTAAGTTTGATTTATCATGCGGGAAATGAACATCTTGCACCGCGAGTATTAATTTATTTTCTGCAAACTCTAGTTCTGCGGCGGTTATAGAATTACCACGGGGTAATATTTTAATGAAGCGGTAAACATATACGATCGCGCGTAATAGTTTAGAGTACGACGAAAATCGTTGCGCGAGAGTGTAAAGCGGTGGGATACCTGGACTGGTTGTGACGTGCGTCTGAGCCCGTTGTTCAGGCGCGTCAGCGTAATCACTGCCATCTATTTTATTCAGAGGCCATTCACTAGGCTCTCTTACGATCCAATGAGGTCCGGTAAGCCATAGAGAATGGTCGACTAACTCACCCGGAGTAAGACCACGAGACAAGCAGTCAGCGGGGTTTTCGGAGCCAGACACATGAAAGAATCGACTCGCGGGAATATTTTCTGTCACTTTGACAACTCTATTGGCGACAAAGGTCTGCCAGCGATGTGGGGACGCGTAGATCCAACAAAGGGCGACTTTGGAATCGCTAAAAGCAAAGACATTACTAACAGTGTATCGCGGGTTTATTATGTCTAGTACCTTACGAAGCAGCTGTGACAATAAAACCGCTGCACAAAGTTCCAATCGCGCAATAGATAAGACCTTGACCGGTGACACCTTGGATTTTGCGCAGACTAATTGCACAGTATACTTTGAACCTACGCGAACTTGTATGTAAACGACACCGCCGTAAGCTCGTTCACTCGCGTCTCCGAAACCAATGACGTTAATTTCGCAATTCTCTACAATACCCAAATGGCGTGGAATGTGCAACTGATTGAGCGAAGAAAGCTCTTTACAAAACTGCACCCAAGCTTTAGTGATGTGAGATGGAGGCTCGGCATCCCAGTCACACTTTGACAGCCAAAGCTCTTTTATCAAAAGCTTGGCGTACAAAATGGCCGGAGCCACAAAGCCCATGATGTCCCATAGTCTCGCAATCGCAGATAACATCGTGCGCTTAGTGCACTTATCGTCTGGAGCGTTCACCACGAAACAGAAACAATCACGTGACCTATCGAAATATAGTCCTTATGTGGGACAGAGTCGTCAAACATTTTATCACAAGACTCTTTGTGCGTATTTGGTATGTGAGCAAGTACAGCGTCAGAATTGCTAGTCCACTTAACTAGATCAAATTGGCCTAACTTGAAAAGTTCGATAAGCTCATTACTCAGGGTGATAGCTTGCGGGGTAGTCATGACGGAAGTGGCGATATCGTCCATGTATAGACATGAAGAAGCAGCAGCGGCCGCAGCGGGAAACTTATCACCTTCATCAGCGATCAGCTGGTGAACCACGCGTAATGCGTGGAATGGACTACATTTTAGTCCGAAACAAACGCGGTTAAATTCGTATACAGTAACTGGATCCTCCGTACTGAACCGATACAAAATTCTCTGATACCTACGATCAGGTTCGCGGACTCCAATTTGGAGAAACATCTGACGACAATCAGCGGAAAGCGTTATCTCAAATAAGCGAAATTGAGTAAGGATACTAAACAAGTCTCCTTGTAAGTTAGCACCTGCGTAAA
Source organism: Yponomeuta plumbellus (assembly GCA_947310845.1). Taxonomy (NCBI): domain Eukaryota; kingdom Metazoa; phylum Arthropoda; class Insecta; order Lepidoptera; family Yponomeutidae; genus Yponomeuta; species Yponomeuta plumbellus. Next base: position 22,955,238 of record OX371193.1, on the reverse strand, counting down.
GAAGATCGTTAAGTGAGTGACCTGAGGAAGACTTGCAACTGGCGTCCAAAACACAGCGAAGCTTGGTCGACTTTTTGTCTTCACGAAACACACCGTGATGTGGAATCGTATATGAAGGTTGAGTGACGTCATCAGTATTCATATCAATAGGACTTAAGTAGCCCTTATCTAAATAGTCGCGTATTACGTCATTATACGCGGCGCGGGTCTTGAGCGAAGCGTCTAGCTTTCGTTCTAAACATTTAAGGCGACTAAGCGCAGCAGAATACGAATCACCCAACAAACACACGTCATCACGAAACGGTAATGCTACTACATACCTACCAGTGTCGTCACGAACGGTAGTAGCACGAAAAAATTGTTCACACTCAAAATCATCGGGACTCTGAGCGGGCGGCGCGGTTACCTCTTCAATTTCCCAAAATCGCTTGAAGAGTGTGTCCATCGAGTCGTGAACAACGGAACAACATACAGTTGATAAATTATTGTGAACGATCTGTGACGTAGGCGCGGAACCCATAATCACAAATCCTAGCACGGTTTGAATGGCGGGCGGTATATTACTATAACTGCTATGTACCACTCCGGGCAGCAGCAGATGCGAAAAGGTCGAAGCTCCGACCAAGCAGTCGACTGGTCCAGGGGTTGCGAAATCCTGGTCGGCGAGCGGGAGTGATTCGAGATGAATAAACGCAGCCTTATCAACTGCGGCCGACGGCAGGTTATCGCTTATGCGGTCAATAACAAGCGAATCGAGATCAAAATTAATATTTGAATTAAATCGCGAGCTTATATTAAGGGTAATTGAACCCCTTACGTGTTTCTCTGAACCCCCGATTCCTCTAACAACCGTGTGAGAAGGCGTCAACCTATGCAACAATCCGAGGCGTTCACAACATTCATGTGTCACGAAATTACTTTGCGATGCGCTATCGAGTAAACAGCGAATAATATGCGGTCTATTATCAGCATCGAATACTATCGCCTGAGCTGTGGCTAGCAGTACCGTTGCAGAGACAGCTACTCGTTGCGGCTTATCAGTCGGTGTCTCAACGCGCACGGGAAGCGACGCGGCAATAGATGTAGTACATAGCGAGAGGTCGCTGCATTGCACTAACTGAGACTCGACCGCGGTAGCGAGGGGCGCTTTAGGCGCAGCGGTTGTATGCGAGGTTGCCGGAGGAAGGGTAGCGGGTTCAGAAGGCGGCTTATTATTATTAAAATGGAGTTTCAGATGGTGGTTACCAGAACATATACGACATTTGACCTTAGATGCACACTGAGCCGTCTTGTGAGATTTACTCGTGCAATTCACACAAGCGTTATTTTTCTTTATAAATTTAAACCTTTCAGTAGGTGTAAGTTTTTCAAATGCGGTACATTTATAGTAGTGATTATGAGGCGCAAAATTACACAGAGGGCACTTTTCGGAAGTCGAGCAAGTGACGTAAGACTGCGGATTTGGCGGACGATTAGTTCTAGCAGAAGGCTTATTAGAACCATACTTCGTACTATTATTCTGAACAGTGGCGGTTTGCGTGCTCTCAAATATACTACATTGTTTCTTGATAAATTCGATAAATCGGTCAAGAGTGGGCAACTTCGTATCACGACAATACATTTCAAACGCACGTTTAGTTTCCGTGTCGAACTTTTGCGTTGCTATGTGCAGCAGTACAAAATCCAACAGGTCATCAATTTTTAACGCTTTAAGTGAACTGATAGCGACAACAAATCTATCTATAAACATCTGATAGTTAGTCGTAGACGGAGGACCATTCAACTTAAGACCGAGTGCCTCATTTAAATAGGTGAGTCCTAACTTTCTAACATCTTGATATTTATCGAGAAGAGTCTGGTATACCGCTTCATAATTTTCAGCGCTCGGAATAATACCAGCAAATGAGCACTGGGCGGTTGCTGACAATTTACCTAATAAATAATATAATTTATCAGAGTTTGTTAACGACGAGTTTTGGTGCACTGTGGCATGAAAACTAGCGTAAAATAGCGGCCAATTTTTGATATCACCATCAAAAGACACCAGTTCAATATTTGGAAGCTTAGGTTTAGCTTTAGCGGGCGAAGAGGACCGATTAGACGCGGGCGGGTGAATGAACTTCGACATGACCTGCTTGATATAACAATATAGATCTTCGAAGGAGGCATAACCTTGATACGAGGGAGTCGCTTCCGAGTCGAACTCGAGGAGTGCTTCGTTGTAGCTATCGAGGATTTGGTGGAAACTGGCACGTATGTCCTCGATGGTTACACATGAACCAAGAAACGACTCTCGAGCTTCTACCGAAACATGAGTACCTTTATCCAAGTCTTTAGCTTGATTATAAATAGCGTTAATTCGTTCATACAACGCATTTCGCTTAGCCTGTAGAATTGTCAAACGCGGGCTCTTCGGGCTACTTGAAGCGGCTGCCATATTGTCACGCGGCATCGTAAATTATTTTAATGCAAGAAAATATTACGTAGCGTAAATATTTACTTAGAAAGTTATACGTTAAGCGGGAAAATAAAGCGGGTATGATAACTGACTATACCAACATTAAAATTATATGATATGGCATAGGCAGTACGTAAACAAAATATATTATGTTACAAATGAGTACGTGAATATAAATAATATACTTATAAATGTGTGTACCTAAGGGGCGGGAAAGTAATTATAATATTTCTCAAAGGCAAACACTTATAAGAGCGGAGCGGGTCAATTAGAAACAATATAGTGCCGAAACTTTTATAAAAGCGGGTAGGCATAGACTTCGCGACGTTACTCGTTACGTAACGTGGTGAGGTGGAATTCAATTTAGAAAAAGTGAATCTCGTATTTATACCGAGAAATGATAGGACACTAATGAAATTTCAATATGTCCGGAACGAATGGACCAAAAAAATGGTGTGGCCAAAATATTATCAATATGATTACTTGACCACTGGCGGTTAGCGTTATGCGCCCGAAGGCTTTTTTATGCGGTATGAATTTAAGTGGACTGTATTTTTTATTTAATTTAATCGCTAGGAACGCCGATTATGGTATATCGATGCAATTAGAGCAATTATAGGATGGGCAAAGGAAATCCACGCACCTTCAAAAATCCGGTAACTCCTCTTCCTCTTCTCTTCAGTCTTCGGCCCTTGGCTGCGCGGATCGATCACCCAATCGCTCCAAAAATGCACAATTCAATAGTTGTCTAAAAGTTCACGACACTAGTATTTTTAATAGTTTTTATAATATATTTTCACGCACTCGCGGATATCACCGGTGGAAAGTATTTCACATCGGGGCGTACAGCAGTACATCAAATTTGCGACTGTTTTAAGGGCACCGATGACACGTTGCGTAGGTGCATTGTGGAAGGACTAAGGAGTTATGTGGGGGTGAAGGAGATAGGAAATCGCTCAATTAGCGTCTAATACCATGTGAAAGAAAAGGACAACTAAATGAACTAGAAAAATGCCTTCAAATCTGTTGAATACGCATTATGGCGGTAACAACAAGACTATTAAGTATAAATTAATTAATAAATATAACAAAAATATATATGGATAATGTAATTAAGATGGAACCAAAATACATAGAAATATACAGAGAAATATTATAGATACAGCAATTTACAGTCCCGCTATGCGATTACAGATTCATGTCTGTAGTTGCGGCGAAGGGTTGATAGATAGATAGATAGATAATCATTTATTAAATTCCCACAACACACAAAGATATACAATTGACAGGCATAGCATGCTAACAATAATATTCAAAATAAATCATAATAATAAGATTTTCCTAAAATAACGATTAGCTTTGTATCATGTGTTATGGCAATATAAAAGGTACCCGAACTCAGCATATGCTGCAGTTATTGCAAAGCAATGGCCTGCAGCGCTGGTTTTCAGTCGGGACCTCTAAAGCCTCCTCTACACGTCGGCAGATGCATCTGCAGACGTCATCTCCAGATGCGTCCGCCGACGTGTAGAGGGGGTGATTTGTGCATCTGTGGTAGGTATTTAACGTCTGCAGACGCGTCCGCGGACGTCTGCCTCGAATCCGATTGTTGTCGGTTTTTGTGGCACACATCAAAGGGTTTCGGCGCGAACGTCCGGCATCTGTCCACACGTCTGCCGACGCATCAGTTTGATCGTAGTTGCGAATGAGAGTGCACGCGTGCTTCTTGTGGTTTAATTCCCCCCGAAATGACTAACAATATGAGCGCCGAGAAAATTTTAGGTTTATTGAGCTGTATCAAGCTGAAAACGATCTATGGAATCCAAAAAATAAATATCACAAAAATAAAAATAATTATGTAGATAGGTACCTATAGCTAACATCCGCCACCTTCTTCTTCTCCATTTCTTCTTAATAACTCTGCTGCGATGTAGGTACAGTCAACAGCACGTCAACCTTCATATTTTAGTTGCAAAGTCGCCCATAATGCAACGGAGTAGAGTGCATGGGTGTATATGATGATGTGCTGTCGACTATACAATCAAGTAGTAGTTATAAGTAAATAGCTGCGGCAGCTACGGTCTCAATATCCATTTTTTTAAACGGGGCGAAGGCGTGTTTCGTCTGCCGGGAATGAACATAGACTGATCGACCTACAGACGTGTGGACAGCTCGTGCAAATTCATCTGCGGATGCATCTGCCAGCGTCCGCGGACGCATCTGTTGACGTGTAGAGGAGCCATAAGAGACGCAGCGAGGGCCAACGGTATCGTTGAGCTCTCTTTCCTTACTAGAGCTTAAAAAACAAAATTATATAAAACAAAATTAAATTACTATTGAAATTAAATTAAAATACACTGGTCCATTGAAATTTTACACTCTAGATAAAATGGCAAAATTGGACAATTATTTAATTAATTAATATTCTATTGCAAAACGACATAAATTATTAAGATAAATTAAAATTCAAATAAAATAAATTAATCGAGTAGGTACATACATGAATTTCATATTTCGCAGCTACTTATTGTTTATATTAAAACAGATCCTGATTAATCACATACATTGTAAAATATATTAAATTGTATTCAATTCATTCAATTACAATTTTATTTCATTAACATTATTAATATTATTTACAAAATAGGCACAATTAACGTAATAAAGAAAACACAATAAAACCATGATCAGTACAGGCCAATAGCAGCTTCCTAGTGATCAGGCCGGCGAGGACTTTTGTTCTTCAAGAACGTATTTCTTTATGTATAACTTAAAAGTACTATGCGATTTAAGACTTCTCAACGGGGGAGGGATATTGTTCCAACATTTCGACGCCGCATATTTAAAACTACCTCTAAAAGCGGCAGTTTTATGCTCAGGGCATACTAGGCAATCCCTCCTGTGGCTACGTTGGTTTCGCTCTGAGCTTAGCCAGGAAAGTTTATCAAAAAGGTATTTAGGTTGTTTTGTTTTGACAATGCCAAATAATAAAGAGGCCAAATGGTACTTCATCCTCGATTTCATATTTAAAATATTACCTCTGTTCAAGTAAGGGGTCACATGGCTACGAGGGGGAATACGAAAACAGAAACGTGCGCATGCATTTTGTACTCGTTGAATTAAGCGCATGGTTTTTATGTAGAGGCAAGGACCATATACATCTACGCAGTAACTGAGTTTAGAAAGTACTAATGCCTCGCAGAGCCGTATGCGTAGTTCCTCATTTGTATAATTACGTATAAGGTAGAGAACGCTAAGACGGTAAAAACAAATCCTCGTAATATCAGCAACATGACTCTCAAATCGTAGCTCCTCATCGATAAGAACACCCAGATTTCTAGCAAGAGTAACTCTTTCTACAGGTTTATTCATAATTTTGACCGAAGGATTTGATTTGGCAATGGCTTTAATTTGATGTTTGCTTCCAAGGATCATGTATTTCGATTTAGATGGGTTAAGAACTAGACCATTTTTGGCAGACCAGGCGGTAATGCGATTAAGGTCTTCGTTGAGTTCCTTGACAGCCTTTTCTGTGTTTGCTGGTAAGCACGATATGTATATTTGCAAATCATCAGCGTATAAATGGTACTCACAATTGATTATATTAAGAGTTATATCGCTTGTATATAAAATGAAAAGGAGCGGCCCCAAGATTGATCCCTGAGGGACCCCTCGCTCAGTAGGGGTAAGTTGTGATCTCAGAGAGTTACCGTCCCGCCCGTGCAAAACAACTTGTTGTTGCCTATAACAAAGATAACTTTCAAACCATCTAACCGAAGAAATATCAAAGCCGTAATAAGAGAGCTTTGAGAGCAAAAGGTCGGTGTTGATGCAATCAAACGCTCTTGAAAAGTCGAGTAAGGCCAAAATGGTTCCTTGACCAGAGTCACGAGCGGTAAGAATGTTATCTACCACATCTAAAAGGGCAGTATTAGTACTACGACCCTTTCTGAAACCCGATTGAGCCTCAGTAAGAATACCGTTGCTTTCGAGATACGAGGCCATTTGTATGTAGACTACCTTTTCTAGAATTTTGGAGAGGTACGGCAAGATACTGATTGGACGAAGGTCCTTCATTGTGCTGGGATTAGTAGTTTTAGGTATTGGCTTAACTAGGGCGGTTTTCCATACATCTGGGAAAGTACTAGTCGTAATTGACTTATTAATAATGCACGTAATAATACTCAAAGTCTCAGGAAGGGTCATAAGCAGCATATCCAGAGAAATCCGGTCAGATCCTTGAGCGTTAGACCTAATATGTAAGATTATGTGCGCCACCAGGGATTCATCTACTGTCTGTAGTCTGAAAATAGACGAGTTATATCTATGGAACTCGAAGTAAGTCAGATCACTGATAGTGACCTCAAATTTACCCGGAGTATCCAGGAAATGTCCATTTAATTCATCGGGATTATTGATATGGTCGGGGATGTCAGAAGTGACTTTAAACCTAACACCTACCGAGTCCTTCAAATTCTTCCAAAGTTTTTTCGGGTCGTTTAAATGACTATTTAAATAGGAATCGAAATAGGCTTTCTTCTCATTATATAGTGAAACGTTAACCAAAATAACAGTTGCAGCACTTAATTATGACTTTAGCAAACACTTTTAACACGTAGAATGTTTATATTATGTTCCGGATATAACATACGGTTCAAATGAGTTTTTATAAAAGAATCACAATTGTCGGGTAGAATTAGGTGATGCACTTTCTAGCGATCTAGACTTTGCTTCCTAAGCAGTGTTTCTATAGCGCTCTGATTCACACGAACACTAGACCAACGCTCTAAGAGCGTGCACACACTAATTAGATTGTTTAATAACTTGATAAACAAATTAAAACTATTTTAAAGCTCTGTAATGTCAGAGAGCACTTTGTGGCCGTTGACACTCGCGACGTCCATGAAAGGTTGGAAGGGAAGGGAGGGGTGGTTTCTGAAGCTCCAGCAGATATGCCCTGAGCTTATGCCCAAAGGCACACCTACTAGTCGCTTCACGGAGAGGAGGAGTAATGTTGTTCCAACACTTGGACGCCGCATACCTGAAACTACTACGGAAAGCCATGGTCCGGGGTGCCGGTGTCAGGATACTCTCTTTGTGTACATTGCGTTGTCTGGTAGCCCACTTAAGCTTGCTAAACAGATAAGATGGGGTTTTTGTACGTATTACTCCAAAGAGTAGTTTGGCAGTGGCGGTGGTGGCGTAGTGGGGTTGACCCTTGCTTCTCGATCATGAGGGTCTGGGTTCGAACCACGCATGTACCAATGACTTTTAGTTACGTACATTTGTTTGTACAGCAACACCATTCGCTGATAAATTGTGCCCGGATAACGGCGACAGGCTTGCCACTTGTCACGTTTGGGACCTAATAAACTCGGCAAAACGTGGGTCCAGTTCTAGAGACTGGTGCCTCTGCCTACCCCTTCGGGGATAACGGGCGTGAGTTTATTATTATTATTATTATTAGTAGTTTGGCAAGGTGCAAATACCGACGAGCCTCCATGTTCAGAAGCTTTGCTGCGTCCAAGTATGGACTAACGTGGGATCTAGGAGGGATTTTGAAACAGAAACGTGCAGTAAACGCGAGTGCCACATTTTGAAATTCCATTAACATAATTGTAACTAAGGCATAAATTACATATATGTATATACTGGGTGTTGATTTGTACAGTTTCGTCCGATTCAGGGGTGGCTCGTCAAGTGCAAACGATAGAAAGTAAGTCATATAACTTTATGATTTTTAGGTGATTTTCACTAAAAAGTTTTATATTTTTTTCCTTCAGTATCTTGCAAATAACCACCCCTGAGTCGGACGAAACTGTACAAATCAACACCCTGTATATATCACGTTTTCTTAACTTAGACATTACTAAGAAATTAGAAATTTATTTCAACGTTTTATTTGTTGATTGCCAATGTATTTACGAGTATAATGTTAGATGCCTTGGGCCGACTGTAGTGGAGAAAAAGGCAGCGGGAAAAAAAACTCCACACTGACCATCTTTTCTCAAATCACCTTAAATCTAACACATAAGTTGGTATGAATATCTATTTACCTAAAAGCTCAAGTCCCTTGAGTGCAATCAACACTTGCAATGTGAAAACATTATTTATTATTCTTACAAAAGCAGGAAAACACCAATGCTGTGGCCACAAGTACATCGCGGATCTATTCAAATCGATAGATTACTTACCAAAATCAACTTCATGCATATTATATTGGAATTGGGGATTGGACAAATATTATTTCAGTAGGACGAACCCCAAACCCTGCTTTGTGATAGATGACAATAGTGCTGTACTGTTCTTGGGCTAGACGAGTACCAGATTTTAAAGCATCACTAACATGGTAATATTTAGATACCAGTTTGATTTAAATTGGAAGATAAAAAGTACCCGAAACCGATGTGCGTGCATGCATGCGCGTGCGTGCGTGTATACTTGAGCCATTACAAACGCGCGAACTGAGTCGTAAACATTTGTATCAGACTTCTCTCTCACACATATCTCACGAGGCATATCAGGCATATCGGAACTCTCGCTCGCACTTTTATGACTCGGTTCGCACGTTTGTAATGGCTCAAGTATAATGAATGTCGATGAAGCGAAAGTGATTTGTCAGGATCGTGGCAGGTGGCAGTCCCTGGTCTCTGCCTACCCCTCTGGGATACAGGCGGGAGCTTATGTATGGATGTATGTTTGAATTATATCAACATTTTAATGCAATAGTAGACTGCAAATTAGTGGCAAATATCAGCCATAACAGTTTAATATCAAACGGGTTTAATTGCGATTATTTATATGGAAAACTTAATCGCATGTCGGCCCGCAGCGAAAAACTAAGAGTGACTTGAGGGTAGACCACCTACCATCAACAGAATAATTGACTGTATTCGCCACTTCAATCTACCCGTGACCACAGCTGGTGCAATGCTGCTGAAAAGTTGGGAATACAAAGTATTAATTATCATTTTACCTCATAAATAATGGGGGTTAGACCCGTTTCATACCGTATAATAACGCGTCATTAAAATACGAAAACGATTTACCGGCGGCGATTTCTGGGCGTAATGTTTGAGACACCCTACGTATCCACGTCACGTTTCTTTTGCAACAGTGTCTAAAGAGAGCACTTTATTAAAATAACTACACTACTACTACTTTACTTTAAAATACATTATTAGCTTAATTCCAGAGATCATTACATGCATCAGAGCAAAATAAGGTTGGACTTTTCCGACAGAGAATCAAGTAACTGAAGACGGAAATATGTTAATAAGGTTTAGCGCTTAATATATTCATTGTTAGTAATGCATCAAAACGTCTGGCTGTTCACGATGGGCTCTATTATGATATGTTATGACGTTGTACTCCTATGAATCTTAAGCGATCACGAAGGTTAAGCAACATTCGCGCGTTCAGTGCATGGATGGGTGACAGTCTATGACTAACGCTAGTGGCATTTTTTCGAGCGATTCCGTGCTTTGCAAGGCACGTTAAGCAGTTGGTGCTGGCTGCCGTCGATACATGGCAGTCATTAAGCTAAGTCAGAGGCCTATGGGCTTCTTGAAACTACTGACAGTAGGACCAGCCACTAGTCTTACAAGCCTCCACCAATCCTGACTTGGCCTCCGTGGTGGAGTATAGCCTATACCTTCCTCAGGTAAGATAACCGTATCCCTCGGTGGCGAGATAATGGGTTGATGATGATGATGATGTTACTTAACTACTGTTACTTTTTTAAATCATCGTGCTAATCAATTAGTTTAATAATAAGGGCTAATTGAGCTTGCTCTCCGCAGAACACAGACAGGGTTAAGGACAGCGAAATAAGGAGTGACAGGAGTGGACTACCCTTCTCCACTCTGTATTAGGCAGCTCTACCATCACTCGATAGAGATGGGCAAATGGAAAAACTGTATGAACAGAACATATCGATGTTTTAGCCCAATGAATACGTATATGCATTCACTAACGGATGAAGAAATGCAAATAAACACATTCAGACACACCCTGTAACAGACAAGTACTGACACTGTTTTTATCATAATACCAGTGCGCAGACGGGTAGAACATAAAACAGGCCTAGTCTATAGATATTCTTTTGTTTATGTCTGAGGTGAAAAAAACTGAACCCATACAGCCTACCAAATCTTTTCTTTAAAGGTCAAATTGGTCATAAGATTGACACGAAGGTTCAGTAGAGCTCGCTTTATAGATCGATTATGACAGCCAAACATAAATATCCAACATCGGTAATCGATAAATAAATTAAATCGTCGATATATATTAAGATTACTTTCTGAAAAACATCGATATATCAAAATATCGATATTTTTCACCCAAGTCTACAATCTGAATTAAATTTATGAGAGGTACCTATCCTCGGTCACATATTTAGACTGCTTCGTTGACTTATCAACCGAGATGGAGGTCGCAAAGGAGACGGATACGCTTTCATACATTCTTGGGCCCAGATATAAAAAGACAAGAGTGGTGTCAATAAACAGCTTATGTATTGTCAAACCATCTTTGAAAATTTTGCGGATTTTGGCAATCTGAGAGCAAAGCTAAAAGAGATTTAGTAAAAGTGAGGCTATGCAATAAATTGACAACAACCTATACTTAACAGCTGATTTTATAACTATGATCATATGATAGACAGTTATTTATTACATTAATTGTAGTTCTTATTGTATTGAGTGGGAAAATGTAACGAAACTCACAAATAGGTTAAAAGACAGGGAAGACAAGGATTTGTGTCATTTCATCCTCTAAAACTCGTCGGCCCAGTGTATTACATCGATTAGTCGCTATGCCACAGTCGTACAAGTTAAACAATATACTAGAAGTCCGTAGAGAGAAAGCACTGGTCGAGGAATATAATTGAAATACGCAAACGATAACTGATACAAGACGAGTTGGTAATCCGGTGATCATGATCATAGATTGGAAGTCCGGCAGCTGTCACTGTCAGCACAGATTAAATACATTTGACAAACTTAGGTAATAAATTTATCTGTAAACGAGTATCTACGAGAATCGATTTTAAAGTTGATATTCTTTTTTATTGTAAACTATTTACAATATAATAATTTATTCCGTAGATTTTGTTCACTTTGATTGAATCCATCATCCGATGCGAGTGTTTTTATGTTCAATAATACTTGTTGAAATCATTCACAGTAAACTTGTTTTTAAGATTTCTTGCCTCCCAGATTGTGAATTGAGCAGATTTTTTATATTTTGAACAGAAAAAATACTGCATTTTTTAAACCATATTTCAGCTTATTATAATTGGGCCCAGAGATCCCCGTCTCCTGGTATTTGCTGATATCCTGACGCTGTATTATAGGAAAGGTATCTACACAAATTGGACGCATATTTTTTTCTAATACCTACGACGTTTCGGTCAAAATTATTTGTATTAACAAGTGAAACAAATGAAATAAAAAATAACATTTATAGTTACTAGATATTCACTGCAAACTTAACTTATATATATGTATGAATTAATTAATGACTCATCGCCTCAAAAATGCTTACATAACAATCATAGTAAATTAATATCAAAGAAGTGTGCGAGTGACAATCATAAAATTTTAGCGATTGCTTTTTCTATTAAAAAAGCACCTAGTTTTTAAATCGCACCTCCACACCAAATAAAACCAACTTCCACACACCCCAATCACTTGACCTGGTCCCAAACTAGGACGGGGTATCCTAGTTTAGGACCAGGTCAATGCTATGGTAGCCGGGCAAGGACATTACAGACATGGAAAACACCCAGATCATTGGCCTACCATGTTCGAATCCCGGCTGGGGACGAAAAAACCCCAGGTCTTGGATGTTTACATATCTGTGATGTCACTGTTTCTGGATCTCTCGACACAGGGTATCCTAGTGTGGGGACAGAAGCAATGTATGTGCCTGTATGTAAATGCTAATGTTTATTGTACTATGTCTATTGTTTATGTACCGCGGCCTCCGGTTGGAATCAAACCCACGATCGCTGTCTTGGTAGGCAAGTGTCTTAACGGTTAGACCAACGAGGTAGTCGAGAACATGTAATAAGCTTAGGCGCACACTAGTGACACGCGACAGGCGACAGCTCGGCGACTAGACGCGTCGACAGGCTACGGCCGTCAATTTTCATTTAATATATTTTCAATGAGGAAGGAAACCTATGGAGAGGCCCTATTCGTCTATATGCATACCATTGCCGGGTGCCATAATCGCCATGTTTTGCGACAAGTTTTCTCTAGTAATCTGTGAGTTTCCTGGTATGTTAGCAGTCAAATTGCTTTGTTGTCGAGAGTTATTTGCAAATTGTGAAGTCAATACTACTAATTGGCAGTTATTTATGATGTGGGATTGTTGCAGCATTAATAAATAATATGCCTGTATGTTCTATTGTGCAGTGTAATTCGCGAAAGAACAAAAATCGACCGGAGTTGACTCTTCATAGGTTAGTACCTGGTTTTTACAGAAATGTCGTACAATCTGGTCGTTTTAGGGCCCTCAAGTCTCAACTTAAACCTCTAAGACAAATTTTAGTTTCTTGCTGCTCATTAACCTGATATTTTCGTAGGTAAAGCAATATTTCATTTGTTATGATTTGTTATCAAACCGTAGTGCGGGGACAAAGTCATTGGATGGAACATAAAACGTCGATAATAGGTTATAACAGTAAAGCTAAAATAATTCAGTTACTAAATAACCTTATTACTACCATTTTCTAGGTTTCCCAGTAATGAAGCCTTAAGATCCTTAAATTCACGACACAAGCAATAATTTATGTCTGCTCGCTGCACTTTAACGCGGACAGCTTCAACAGAACACTTGATGTGGTGCGATTGCGTGATAATGCTGTTCCCTCAATTTTCTTGTGGTGAGTCTCGTTACGTAATCTTCTTCACATAGTGAGAGCATAAAAACATAATGTTACAAATAAGTGTTTCTGTTTAATATTATATTATATGTACTTATTGCCTAAAACTTAAATTTTAAAACGGAAATAATAACGACATTGTACCAATTTTTCACACAGGACTACAGTAAAGAAAAGGGCCGTTTTATTTGATCGAGACAATGTACAATATCCACTCAGCTCTGCAGTGACAATTGCAGGGGCAATTTTAATTCCACAAGGGAATTTGCAGGAATCACTTAGTTCTGCCGTGCCCTATCACAGTCAATCGATTTGAATCCTGACAACCCCAGTGAAGAGGTATTTTTAACGTATTTTATAAAGACTTATTTTTGTTTTATTGTCAGGGCTATCTTTATTTGATTTAGATCAATATTCACATTAATTTCTCTCATTCCAGATGCGTCGTAATGAAGAAAAAAATAAGCGACTAACTCAACGTGCAAGAAGCAGCGCAACAAAATCAAACGTTTCAATGATAAAGTGTGCAAAAGAAATAGGAAGTTTGCACTTTTACATGATATAATGAAGATTAAAAGAAAGGAAATAAAATCTGTTCTGGCACCGTTTTTTTATTTGACTTTGACTCTTGAAGTGATTTTGTAGTGTTTTGTGTGGAGTACCTGCATATAATTAATAAGTCCTTCTGGTAATCGAAATCTTTACTTTCCAGTGATAAAAATAAATATTCAGAATAATTAAATGCAAATGATTTGTATGTGTTTTCCTGGTACAATAAAGAATATTCTCCTAAAATGTGTGTGCCGGTATGTAAATGTAAATGTTAATTTACAAAGTGTAAAGCGCCTTTCTTATTTAAATTATTTCTTCAATCCATGGACGTACTTTTTGTTAAATATAGAAGTATCTGTGAGTTTCAACGGTGTTTGTTCGACTGCGACGATCTACTTTACGAATTATCACCTTTGACAAAACCACAAAATAGTAATTCTTACAACCCGAATTTACTTCAAAGCCGCGGTCTTGTATATAACACCAACACCACAATTGTATATTTCGTGGCTAATAATCGGTAAACATTAATTCCCTACTCGTGACAGTGCTGCTTGAGCACTGATGATGCAGGCGCTAATATCGATATCGATATTTTCGATAGCTCCGGCGCGGCACTAGAAGGCGTCCATTTATTGCGACAACTTTTTGGCACCCTTTTTCTGTAGGTACAACGGGTCCATATATTTAGTAGGTCTGTGTATATTTTGTTCGAATCTCCGCACACTTGGCGTCAGAGTCGCGGAGTCGCGACGACAAGACAAGCAAATGACAACGTCGCGTCTGACGCGGCGACGATGGCTCTAAAACGTCAAATAAAAGAATGTATCATGATGCAGGTATGCTGCGGCCACACTTGAAGGCGAAGACCTTCGCTACGTCGCGACAATCTAGAACGTTGCTAAATTAATTTTGCCCTTTGATGTGCGGTATTTTACCGACAGCAGCGCGAAGGGTGTTTGTATTCGCGATGATGATTCGTGATAGGGCGAATTTTTTGGCCAGACATGTCGCGATAACGCAAATCTTCGCGTTATCGCGATAGTGTGGCCGTACCAGGGCTTACGACAAATGTGTCTGTGTCATCCGGGAAGTCAACAAGAGACCGTGGCATCATTTTCGTTCTGACGCTCTTTCTTAAAATCTCACAAACAAGTCGCGAATACAAGTCGGAAGATTGCTAATAAGTATTTTTCAGCTGAAACGCAATGCTTCAAGCTGAAATGCTTTAAAGTAATTTGTTTTTCAGGTCACGTTAAGGAGAAGGGCGCGGGTCGCCGGAATGTCAAATTGTTCGGTGTGACAGTATGAAGTTCGTTATTTTTGTTCTACCCTTTTTGTGTGATTCCATATTACGGTAAGGCTGATCCCATCAAAAACATAAATGTGAATGATAGAAGAGCCAAGTTAGTTACAAGATCACTGAGATGTAAATTGCAATTCAAGCTCAAGATTTGACTGCTAGTTTT
This sequence comes from Yponomeuta plumbellus, assembly GCA_947310845.1. Taxonomy (NCBI): domain Eukaryota; kingdom Metazoa; phylum Arthropoda; class Insecta; order Lepidoptera; family Yponomeutidae; genus Yponomeuta; species Yponomeuta plumbellus. The sequence continues at coordinate 22,939,868 of OX371193.1, read as the reverse complement.
TACCCACAAACCAAATTTCAGAAAAGTCACATAGGTATTATATCAACCTAACAGCATAAGTACAATACAAACAGAAAGTACACTAACCCCCGTATGACTAAACGAAGTAGAGTTCATTAAATAAATATTATTTAGCCTGTACGTGTGAAAACTAGCCAAGTCAAATCTTAAACTTGAAAACAATTTACATCTCTAGTGATCTTGTAACTAAAATTTCATGATTTTCTTCAGAGAACTTGGCAGCACCCATATAGATCTCAATTCTTTTGTTGGCGAAGTCGATAACGACGTCTGTTCTTAATACCTATCGAACTTGGCTCTTCTATCATTCACATTTATGTTTTTGATGGGATATCACTGCTTTTTGTACAGAGATTATTGGTATTGATCACTAATAAATACATCGTTACAGTGCCACCATCTTATCTGTTCCGTTGATAGCGGCGCTAGTGGAGAATTTAGTAATAACATTTATGAAATTTACTCAGAAAAATGAGATTATTTTAACTCTTCTTAAAATTTTAACAAAAATGTATCTATAAATCTCAGTAAGTGAATAAATGAAACAAAAAATGGGGAACAGGATTTACTATCAGTTAGTTAGTTACAATTTTGGCCACCTGTGGCACCTGAACAGACAGATAACTTGGTGGCGCTGTATTTATTGCCATGCCAAGGAACCGATAACCGATGAATTAGAAATCGACTACGGTCGTACAACTTTTCAGAAACTCATTTACATTTTAATGAAACGTGCACAAAAAGTTGTTTACAGATATTATATAGTATCGGTCGAGACCAAACCATACTGCGATATAGAATTAAAAAGCGCCATCTATTGGCAGAATTTGGAACTAAATACTATGCGGATATTAATATCAATAATTTTCAGTTTTTAGATTTTTTCCTTTGTATATGCCCAATGGTCTACCTTGATGCCAAATATCAAGTTTCTAGGTCATCTAGAAGTGGGTTAGGTTTTTGATCTATAAGTGAGTCAGTCAGTCAGTCATAAAAATGCCGGTTTTTAAACGTTAATATATCTATAACTGTTTTAGCAACATTGATGAAACTTTGGATTCTAGGCAAGCTTTAAGACTTTAAGAAATGTGCCAAATTTCATATACGTAGGTTAAATAGTTGTCCGTGTGGAGTTTCTGGTCTTCCATCGGACGCGTCCCCCGGGTGGCGGATAGGGGAACGCCCTCCAGATATGGGGGGTACCGGCTTCGGCCGGCGCGGACCAAAACCAGAGGGAGGGGGACGTCCAGTGGCTTGCGCTGCTGGATGTCCCGCGGGGTCCACTATGGGCCCCGCACCCGTAACCCCACACTGAGTGGGGCCGGGGGCCTTCGGGCCGCGAGGAGACAACCTCTATAAAAAACACACGGTGGGGGCCCTCCTCTATGTCCCTCTGTTCAGCAGAGGGCATAGAGGAGGTTGAGGGAGGGTCACAGACGGCAGGTTGGGGGACCTGCCGTCCGACATCGTGACGGGAGAAGGGGGTGGGGGGCCCATGCCCCTTCTCCAGTGAGGGTGGGCCCGACTCCTTGCGAGTCGGGTCGACGTCGCCGGGGCGCCGCTGTAGCATTCGCACTGTGGTCTACCACTTGCGAGATCCGGCGGCGCCCCATTGCACGAGCGACAGGACGGCCCCCGGGGTGTTTTAGGAGGTATGCCTCTCCTATTATTAGGAGAGGAGAGTCCGACACACGGCCGTCACCCTCCCCCAAGGGTGGCTGTTATGGTGCACAAAGCATTTCACCCCGTTAACATAAAAAAAAAAAGGTTAAATAGTTGTAGAGTTGTGAAGGGGTCAAAAGTAGCTCGAAGTGATTCCTGTAATATTACACACGGCTGCTGCGTCGCCAGTTCCTTTTTTCCCGAACTTGGCTGGACTCGCTGACGCGAGTCTAGATTTGCACTTACTGAAACGCTCGTAGGCCCGGCCACCGGAGTGATTTTAAGCAATCACGAAGGTCAATCAACATAGGGCGCGTTCAGTGCATGGATGGGTGACCTTTCTATGACTAACGCTAGTTGCATTTTTCCGAACGCTTCCATGCTTTGCAAGGCACGTGAAATGGTTGGCGCCTGGTGGCGATAGATGGCAGTCGGCCAAGTCAGAGAGGCCTCGGGGCAGCTTGAAAACTTCTGACAGTAAGACCAGCCACTAGTCTTACAAGCCTCCACCAATTCGGAATAGGCTCCCGTGGTGGAGTATGGCCTATACCTTCCTCAGGGAAGAAACTCGTGCCTCTCGGTGGGGACATAATGGGTTGATGATGATGACGATTTGCACTACGTTCTTAAATAGCGTTTAATGGGGCTGAAAGACTTTTTTTTTTAATTCTTCCACTTCAGTAAAATTTAACGAGTGGTTCATGTCACCTAATTTATAATATTATACTTATATGCTATATCTAACATCAAATCAAATCATATCTTGCAACGTGAAGAATTTACATTCTGTTTGCTGAATATCAATGTAGGTATTTGTAGTAGAGAAAAAGGCTGCTGGAAAAAAACTTCACTCTATCTTTTCTAAAATAATTATGAACTTAGAATATTCTTTATGGTACGTGCACCAGGAATTACACATGAGATTTGACAATGACATAATACGGTACAATTGACGGCTTTAATACTAAATGTAATTTCTTCGAGACAACCATTGACGGACTTAATACTTCAGAGCCTCAGTATATTATAATAAGAAACAACATCGCATACATAATCGACCGCATTCCCATGGCATAATCCGTGCAACAAGTACTGCTATCTCTCTATACTCGTAGTCTACCAAATACAAGGGAAGGGAAGGAAAGTGGTTCGTTGCATTAACTCGTAACGTGTGTAAAAATGTATGTCATCTCGATTATGGATTTCTTAAAGTTACTCCCTTTAAGAAAACGGTAAGTAAGTTGATCCTGACCGAAAATTTACCAAACGGTTTCAATCTCGATAGGTCTGAAATCACTATTTATGTGCATAAGTAAACCACTGGGCCTGAGAGCTTTCTGTTGACTTAGGACCAAAACGTTCAATTTAGTAGGTGACAATAAATCATGTGGCACAGAAGCCATTTTCACACAAAGACATGATCAATTTTGCCTGTTACTTTCAAACGTCATGAATCACTCATCCCGAAGAAAAACGCATTACAGTCGTTTTACTTACAAACAGACATAATATTAATACAAATTAATGTAGTACAGAAATCAATAATTTATTTCAACGTACAGAATTTACATTCTGTTTGTTGAATGTCAATGTACTATATTAGCAGCTACCTTCGGGCTGTATTTGTATGTTATAGAGAATCAGTGCTGTGGGTCAAACCGCAGCGTATACTGAGTACTTATACCGAGTTTTTTCCTTCACTTTCGATAGCGAGAGCGTTTGCAATTTGTATAGGAGTGACAAAGCGCGCCACATAGTTGTCTCTTTGTCACTCTTATGCAAATCGCAAACGCTCTCGCTATCGAAAGTGAATGAAAAAACTCAGTATACGCACTCTGAGCTCGAGGCCGTTTTATCGCTAGATAGACATACCATCCGCACCTTTTTGTTTTAAAAGCATTTTGGTTTTTCTTTGTTTCATTGTTCTGTTTGCCTTAAATCACTTTTTATATGTAGGTATGTCTTTGTAGTGTTTTTTTTACGTAGCCTCCATTTTTGTGTCCCACTGCTGGGCAAGTAGTACAGGTGTCCATACAAGACCTGTATCGTAGTAAAACTTTTATTTTTATTTTTGGCCCATGCGCAATGTTTGTCCTAAGAGTTTTGTTTTCAGTTTTATAATCTTTGTACTATAGTATCAGAGTAGATAAACGACTTTAACTACTTACGAATACTTTTACGTACTCTGTAAATTCTGCCCTCGTAAGGAAGAACGCAGTAATAGCCATTACTGCGTTTTTACTTTGGATGCAAAATTGGGCTCAGAAATCTGAAATTTCAGTAAGAAAATAGGCAGTAATGTATGAAATCCTTCTAATACTACGAAATAAATAGCTATTTACTCAAAACTGCGTTTTTACGATTACTGCGTTCTTCCTTACGAGGGCAGAATTAAAAACATAAATATTTACAGGCACATATGTACATAGCTTCTGGCCCCACATTAGGATACCCTGTCGTGGGAACCAGCAACAACGACATCACAAACATGTAAACATCCAAGACCTGGGGTTTGTTTTTTGTCCCCATCCGGGGTTCGAACCCGGGACTTCTCCCATGGTAGCCCAGAGGCCGTCAACAGCGCAAAGTTGACCTGCCGCCGACTGTACATTACAAATTTGAATTGAAATCCTCTTAAATAGGTAACATTTTGTGCAAGTAATGAGTTTTAATTTCAACGGTTTGCTGATCACTACGCCGCAGGACATAGGCGGTAATTACATTTTGATTAAGCCTCGAATTATAAAACAAATCAAGAATTTTCAATTAACCAACTGCCTATGATGAGATGGCGAACGTAAAACAACATAATTTAGCTTTTAGCTAATAAGTGTCTAGACGATCTCTGTGGCGCAGCTGTTAGCGCATCTGGCTACCATGCGGGAGGTCCCGGGTTCGAATGCCGGCTGGGGACAAAAAACCCGGCCTTGGAAGTTAACATGTTTGTGATGTCGCTGTTTCTGGTTCCCACGACACAGGGTATCCTAGTGTGAGGTCAAAAGCAATGTATGTGCCTGTATGTAAATGTTTATGTTTATTGATTTTTCCTTTTCCTTTGTTTGGGTCCTTCGCTTGGGAGAAAAGCGGCTTAAAAGCAATGAGATATTTGCATGTACTGTCGACAGCAGGTCAACGTTTAAATTTGTGTTGCAATGTCACCCGTAATGTAACTGGGATTATTTTATGTGCTGTTGACCGTACTTCATCATAGAGCAACAACATTTGCAACACGCGACTTGGATGAGATTGTCCCTCTACTAGGTAGTTCATATGTTAGCGTAGAAAAACCTCAAACAAAGCTTTCGTAAGCACAAAACATTCTAAACTATTATAGATAGATAGATAGATAGATAGATAAAAGATTTATTTCCATAGGACACACACACGTACATATATCAACAAATGAAATCACAAAGTAACAGCAAATTATTAACACTGACAAAACAGAAACAGAAACATACATAAGCAATACAAGCATTTATGTGATAGGAGAAGTACCTATCTATAGAATGTATTATCCTGATACCCTACTTGATTTTTCGTCGGTAGAGTCCGACCAGGATGCGCTCTGATTCTGAGAGAGACGTGCAACCTCTCTGCTCACGATGATTAAGCTCTACGAATGACAGCGAAACCTGGTCGGACACTTCCGATAAAAAATCAAGTAAGTATATCCGGATAATAGTTTAAAAAATGTCAAACATCTTGCCGGGAACCTGGACGAGCTCGTCTAACAAGAATTCAAGTAAATTATTCCAGAATTGAGTTATTAGCTTACCACAAGATTATTTCATAAATAAAAAAGAGGGAAAATTCAAGAAATAAAGAAAAAAAACAAAAACCAAACAATTCGAAATTGGGAAAATCCTTTAGTGACAATATAACATGTCTTGACTCCTAAAAGTTTATTTTGCGACGTGCCCCTAGCAGCAGTTGTCGTAAAAGACACGCCTTTCCGCGGTTCCCTGTTTCTGTTAAGTATAATGTTTTGAGGTCGCCAGAGACTTCTACTGTGACCGGTATTGTAAACTGAAAGGTTTGTTTGATAAAAAACATGCGTAAATGGTAAAAATATAATGTTTAGGGATAGTGTTATCGCCCCATGTAACGGACAAATTTTCATAAACGATAAAAAAATGCTGTGGTATTTTACAAAATGTAAAAAAAAACAACCTATAATGGCAACCTATATGTGATCACGTCATATAAAAATACGTGTATTATCGACCATTTTGCTGAAAAAACCCGAACTTCAAAAGTACAGTCGTAAAGGACACGTTTCCAGGTGTGGTTGAAACTTGTATCTAGTTGGATAGTTTGAGAATAAATACGTCAAGTTTGTGCTTACAGATTGATTTAAAAAACAGGAAACTGGTAAGTAAGTGGTATGATGAGGTATGTTTTTTTAAATACTCAGAATTAGACATCAATGTAGCATTTTGAGCATCATATTTCATGTGAAATGAGTTTGAGCTCAATCGTCACCGCACGCCAAAAGTAGAGATAATTTTCCCAATTTTAAAATTTTTATTCATGGTTTTTGTACATCCAGGGAAAGGGTACGGAGGCACGGAGAAAAAAAACACCTTAATAATATTAAAGGAATAGATTCCTTACAATTCGTACCCTTTTCACAGCGAGCTCTATAATCATCCATCTTCCTCCTTCCGTCAGTCGCATTTCAATGTATATAGAGTGAAGTTTGTCACTGTTGTCAACCCCTGGCACAAACTTTGCCGCCACAGAAAGGCGTGATCTTCATCAGATTAATAGGAAAAAGTTTTTAAAATTTATCTGAGTAGTCATGAGACATTTGCCTATTTCTCATTGAAACGGATGCACGTAAAAAATTGAAGAAAACGCGCACGTAACTTTGAGGAATCTTTTATAGTTACGACATACTACGCAATTTTTGACGTTCGACGTTGGTCAGTCGGTTAACACTCTTGAGTACAGAAACGGAGGTCACTAGTTCGGTTACATTACCTCTGAGTGCTTATACTGAGTTTTTTCATTCACTTTCGATAGCGAGAGCGTTTGCGATTTGTATAGGAGTGACAAAGGGCGCCACCTAGTTGTCTCTTTGTCACTCTTATACAAATTGCAAACGCCATCGCTATCGAAAAAGAAATGAAAAAACTCAGTATAAGCACTCTGATCGAATATACTTCCGTGTTTGTGATGTCGTGCGTTTTGAGAATAGTACGTTTTGCGCATGGGGTGCATTTTGTGAAAGGTACATTATGCGACTGAGTGGTCCTCTGTTTGGAATCATACAAGTGATTATATTGTATGCAGTTGCCGTCGTCCAAAATGTAAAGATTGATCAGTCTATTAAATATACATATGCAACACTATCTCTTGAAATTGTACATGTTTAAAACATGATTTTTGTTAAATAAATAAAATAAACACTTAGGCGTCAGTAGGCCTAAGTGTTAAGCATTTAACTAAAATGTTTAAATATAAAACATAAACATTTACATACAGGCACATACATTACCTCTGGCCCCACACTAGGATACCCTGTGGAACCAGAAACAGCGACCTTACAAACATGTAAACATCCAAGACCTGGGGTTTTTCGTTTTTGTCCCCAGTCGGGATTCGAACCCAAAACAAAGAAGCAAAAGTCATACAAAAGTGGGCTTAATGGCGACTCGAGTGATATTTAAATCGAAAAGTGACAAGACAGTGTTGTATGTCATCCACTTATTGTATGTATGTGTTGTATGTTTTAGGTGTGTTGCCTTACTCTATCATGTTACCTTGAACCAAGGAGTATTCTTTGAATACTCCTTGCCTCGAACGGACGTTTTTCCTGGCTGTATTATTTTATCACGCGAAGAAATGCCTCTCTATTACCATAACAATTCTACCTCTGCCTATTCTTCAGCCTTCACTGAAATGAGCAAAAGGAAATCCGCGTCACTAGTCGCGTTTAGTGTGTTTCTCGTGACATAACACCATCTCAAATGGCTCAGAAGGGTTTTTACGATGTAGTTAACCTGGCTTTATTCGTGTTTTATAAGCCAGGTGCCCACAGAAGGCGGGCAAGAGGCGGCACGCGCCGCTTACTTCCAAGAAAATTTCATGTGAATTAAATTTTTTATTTAAAAAAGTGTTAGTGTTATTTATTTTTTTTAGAATTCTAATGTAATATAAAATCAAAATGATCAAATTAGTGGGAAATGACATATAACTAGGAATTTAATTAAGTGAATTAGGCGTGTTTTTTTTAACTAAAACTTACGTAATCACTACACCATACTATCATCCGTATACACTTACTTGATTTTGTGTCGGAACATGATGTTTAGTGTTTTATTAAGTTGCCGCTTAATGTCATCACTTTATTTACATTTATGTTATTGTTATTTATTTTAATGTTTCCTTGCAAAAAAAACTATTATTCATTAGAAAGGTCATGTTAAAAAATAAAGATTGAAAGAAGCCTTAGGCACTTTTGAGCTGGGACTTGCCTCGGCCTCTACCGCTGTGTTCAAAAGCAACCACTTTGCCTCAAATCGTGGCTGCCCAACCTGAGGCAGCTCAATGAATACGCAGCTTTACAATGCGCTCTTTTCTCTCCACTTCTATTTACCTGTATGGGCGGCGGTAACAATGAACGACACGACAACTCGTCTATTAACTAACTGTAAGAATATTAAAATTTAGTGAGTATGCAGAAAATGACTATTGAAAAGTGGCAATGGGACTGCAGTTTATATAGGTAGGTATCTACAATATTATTTGTTCGTCCCACTGGCTATCGAAACAATGGTAGTATGGGTGGATGGCGGAAAAGGTTTCGTTAGGGAAATTGGTCGGCGCCTGGAGTCGTGGGTATGACCATCGTTCCGGAGCATACCTGATGCCTACAGAGGATTTTCCTGGCGGTGCAGTGGAGGAACTTTTGGACTGGGTGTGTCCCGGGCGCTATTTTAGATCGATTTGGCTTATAACTTTTATGTAACGTTATTTGTTTGTTGTGCCACTTCGTAGTACAAACTTAACTTTGCAGTACAAACAAACTTAACTTAACTTTGCATTTGAATTGGCTATTTCCCTTATCTTAGTTTTGACGTTCAAAGTACATATTTGATTTTGAATAACATTTACATTTTGAATAAAAATACATATTTGATTTGATTTAATGGTTCGACAGACTTTCGGGATTTTAACCGGACCTTGAAAACCTTGAAAATAGCAATAAACAACAAAACATTGAAAGGGATTGAAACCTGAAAAAAAAAACATTATTTTACAAAAGAATGCGTTCTAGCAAGCAAAGCTTTTTGCAGGCACTGTTCAGGTTCAGTTTGCTGGGTTGAGCCGTTCGAAAATAGATATACATCACCGTTTTCCAGGGTACCAGCTTCAACGATGGCTCGCTCAAATTTCATAAGCTTCTGATGTAGTGTAATGGACGCTTTAGGGACGATGTATTTTCTTTTAACAGTCTTTCCGCTGTTGTCTGCGCTCTTGACCCTGACTGGGCACAATCTGTCTATGTCATGGCTTGTCACACGGCCATTATGTTTCGAAATGAATGGACGAGTAAAAGGAAGTGGGTTTATGCACTCAGATATAGTTTGAACTATCAGAAGCCCTCCTACTTAAGGTTAATTAATGTAATTAAAAAGTTTAGACAATTAAATGAACACTCTTTGTTTTAGTTGTACATAATAATATACTATTGGCCACCATATTAACCTATACAATTTTTGGTACTCGCGCCGATCGGCTCACCATGATAATGGATTTCAATTGATGTTATTTTCAAAGTCATAACGCAACATCCCCCACCGAGGGGCACGGGTCTTTGAAAGTCTTCGATTCTTAAAATATAGAGGGTAGTGATCATTTTGGTATATTTAACAAGAAAAATGACCATGTAGATAACATTTTTTACTGTACACGAGGAAAAAAACACAAACATAAGATATTTACAAGGTAACAGTTGTCCCAATTGGCGGCGTTATTGTTAATAGCAATTTCTTCCAGACAGCCCTATGGAAAAAAAATCAAGGAAAAGTGAGACGGGCGATTTTTCCTGGTACAGTAAAGAATATTCTTATCTTATCTTATGATTATTTTAGGAAAAGAACGTAAAACATAAACATTTAGATGCAGCCACATGCATTGCTTCTGGCCGTACACTAGGATACCCTGTGTAGTGGGAACCAGAAACAGCGACGTCACAAACATGAAAAACAAAAGATGGTTAATGTGGAGTTTTTATTCCGCTGCCTTTTTCTCCACTACAAATAGGGCCCGAAAGCAGGGGCTAACATGTTACAATTAAGAAAACAGAATTTAAATTCTTTGCGTTGTAATAAATTATTTCGATTTGATTTTATCTAAATAAGTCGTCGTAATTGTTATATTTGAGTAGTTCTTCAGAAAGTGTTCTCCGCGTAACTTTCGTGGCGAAATTTCATTTTAGAGTTATCTTTAAATAAATGGATACACGTTTAAGGCGTTGAAAAAATAATAAGTAGAATTTTTATTATTTGTAAATTGGTGCATTAACTACAAAGATATATTATTTTGAAATTTCGTTGCCCACGAAAGTTACGAAAGTCGCCACGAAAGTTACACACGTATTTTTTACAAGCAAAATATGGTTTAAATCTTTGTTATTTCTCCAATTTTTTGTGGATTGAAGTTTATAAAATAATAGACTTATTATTTATGAATCATCTTGTATTTGAGATCAACAATTATAATAGGGTAGTTTCCAGGGTCAAAATAATTTAATTCTATTTAGTCCGTATTTTAGATTATAAAAAAATATTGGATACGTATTTTATCTTTTTTCGATTAAAAAAAAAATAACAAAGATATAGCCCATTGAAGTTACGTGTGACGTCACTCAGTGCTACAAAATGCAGCACTATTCATAATAACTATCCAGTTGCTATAATATATTTATCTATTTTCCGATTAAGCTCCCAGTGGTAGGGTCTTTATTGAATCCGTACGTCAAATCAATACTGCCTCTGTTCACTTCTACTTGGACCATTTCATTATTATATGGATGCGGTGTGATTGGGTAATTGACAGGATGTCAAATGAGATACTTTTAAAACGGAATTTTGTATGAAAATACTTGCTTGTGACGTCACATTTCAGAGCACTTTTTATGTTTAATCTATTTAAAAATTGTAATAACTACTAAATGATTAATAGAAATACATTTTCCAAACCTTTGGGCGGAGGTTACCAAATTCGGAATAGGTTCAATCCTGACTTTCATTTTTTTTTTGCAACATAAGAATAAATCACTATAAAATATATTAGACATTCGATTGTATAATTCAAACGATAAGGACCAATTCGATTTGCCGCTGCAGCCGTATCTCATATAGTCAAAATGATTCGCGGATCAAGTAAGCATCAAAATACTAGCTTTTATAGCGGCAAGTCAGTAGCTCACGCTTTATAGATATTTTTGCCGCTTATCGGCTTACAAAAATTGCTATTCTTTGTTAAGAAATTTGGCGGTAATCAAATATACGGCTAGTTGCCTTCGTAATATTGATATACCTCTAATACCCTTAGTGATTTAAGGTAAAACTGAGATAGATAAATCTTTCTTAAGGCTTTTTTCATATGTTTTGAACAAGATAGCGCTAAATGGCTTAGTGCATTAGATGCGCATTTTTTAAAGCTATCCGATGGCATAAAAATCAAATTTTCGATTTTTTTTTAGATACCGCTTTTGCGCTTAGTAGGGCAGTATAATGCCTATTAACTTTTGTACAGGTCAGTTAAGTAAAGCTGGCACGTTCAACACATTTACACGTTGCGCTTGTGTAGTGTCTGTGAATAGCGCGCGGCGTGACGTCGTACTGCATACGCATCATGAAAAGTCTGCCCGTCTCTCTTGCGTGCGGTCTAGCTTATGAGTGTGAAGGGGACAGTTATAGTTTTACTTTTGCTATTGTTTATATATACAGCGTGATGTTTTTGGTATTCAACCGTATGTGCGTTTCAATGAGGGATTTTTCTGACAGCTAAGAAAAGTAGTTCCAAATGAGCCGCTTTCAGAAGAACTAAAAAAAAACGAATGGCTGTCAAAGGAATGCAATTTTGGACCTCAGTCCAATAGCCATGTGTGATACATCATCGAATAGGTCTCAGCGAGCTGAATAAAAGTTACTATGACGTCAACAGCCAAATGTTTGTCCTTTCGGAGTTATATTGTGTTGAAAAAAAACTAACATTTTCAATTTCAAAAAAATAACATGTATCACATAATGGCTATTGGGCTGAGGTCCAAAACTGCATTCCTTTGACAGCCATTCGTTTTTTTTTTTTTCATCTGAAAACGGCTCACTAGTCAGTAGATGGCATTTTTAAGAGAGGGTTTTTGTTTTTCTAATGGGGATTGCCAGTTTATTCTGTGGTCTTTCCTCTTTTCTTTTGGCTCTTGCATTTGATTGTGATTGGACTTCGCACAACTGCTACTGGTGCTAAAATCATGGAAAAAACATTGAAGAAAAAGAAGAAGAATAGGAGAACAGAACATTCGCGTAACCACAATAGAAACCGAATGATGTTGCTCAGTTGATCACAGATTCGTTCTAGTTGATGAAATCACAGAACAGTATTAAAGTTTTTATCTGTGGCAAGCAATAAGAAAAAAAGGTATTGTAATTCATCCAGTAACTGACCACTGAGCGTCCGTGACCCTTTGTTACATAATTAAATTATAATTAAATGGTTGAGGATTTCTGGGATATTAGGATTTATTTTCTGTTTTGGTAAAGATTTTCTTAGGTGAAATTATTTTTGTTCATGTGAAAATTTATTGAAAATTAAAACTATTTTGTGACCATTGATTCCACCTTGTTTTTAATACTTTTCGCTCGAATTTGCTAAAAATATATTATAACAAGTAACACATATATTTGTATTTATTTATCTACAACGCACCTACCTTACTAAAACCTGTATATCTCCCGGGTATATAACCCGTGGTATGTCACTTTAGATACCTTGGAAGTGAGATCAGAAATGATAATCGTCTAGATACCGAAATCCCTGTCCGCATCGCCAGAGCTGCTTCCGATTTTGGCAAGTTGAACCAACGTGTATGGAAATCGCACGATCTTAAACTAAAAACGAAGTTGGCTGTCTATAAGGCGATTGTCCTTCCCATATTACTGTACGCCTCCGAAACTTGGTGCCTTTATAAGAGAGATATAAAGAAACTAGACGTATTTCACATGAAGTGCCTTCGAATCATCTTGAGGATAAACTGGGAGGACCGAGTACCAAACACCGAAGTTTTAAGACGAACACAAATGCGGGGCATGGAGGCTATGCTGATGACAGCTCAGTTAAGGTGGTGCTGCCACCTGGCGCGCATGGAAGACCACCGACTGCCCAAGGCAGTTTTCTATTCCCAGATGTCTAACGGTGCACGTAAAGTAGGTGGACAGCACCTCCGCTACAAGGACGTCCTTAAAAGGCACCTAACAGCTGCCGACATTCCTCCCGATAGCTGGGAAAAGGCCGCCCGTAGACGCAGCGAATGGCGCTCCACCATCCACAGGAAAGTGAGGGATTTCGAAGATGCGCGGCTCGAGACTCTCGACTCCAACCGACAGCAGCGAAAAACTCTTCCGAGGCCCACTTATTCTTATGTGTACAATGACCGCGGTGAACTTTACTGCGGCCAATATAACCGAACTTTCAAAAATAAGCTGGGCTTCGCAAGTCACATCCGAGCCCACCGCCGCAGAAGTCCTACCAATACTTGAGGTCGCCGTCGTCGGACTACGACGAGGAGGACATCATCATTCATCATCATCATCATTCACTAAAACCTAACTCTAGTCTACACTTAAACTAGAGTCGCATTTTTAATCAAAATCATATAAATATTTTTAAACATTCTGTATAGTGAAATTGCATAAGTGTGAGTACTGTGAACGTGCCAGCTTTAGATAACTGACCTGTAACTTAAGAGATAACATAAATGTTCTTTGGTCATTACGATGCATAGTTAAACACAATTTAATTGATGTATTACACTATACCCTTATTAATCGAATACAAAAGTTATCAAAGTTTTCCGTGAGCGCGAACAGAGTGTGACGCGCGAAGAACACAGATTTTGCTCCCGTTTTCGACTGTAGATTTTTATTTTTTAAAACATCATTATTATTTTTGAACTAAAACTTATTATTATTAATAATTTTAGATTTTTTATGTTGAAATTATACACATATATAAATAAAGAGTAATCTGTTTTTGGTCCTAAGGCTGAATGTTTAATAAGTTAGGAATTAGGACCGTGTGACCACGTTTTGAGAGTCCTTAAAGAACCACTGATTCAATAAGTTTGTATTTTGTCTTAATCTGTCCCTTTGTTAGGAGTAAAATGTTCCAAATGTTCCATGAAAATTTGATTTGGCTTCTTCGGGAACTCTGCAAGGTTTTTGTGCAGACGATGCTTCCTCTTCGTCGTTTTAGGGAAGTTACGTTTTTTCTCGCAACACCTGTGGCTTACCTAAGGTGTATAGGTTATGTGGACTGTGGAATATTATACATTGTCAAAATTTTCAAAAAAAAATGACGATATTAATCATTGACCTTGATAATATTTAAAAAAAATCTTTTGTTCACTTTTATACAATCTGAATGAAATAAACATATATTTTTAACCTGTGAATATAATTATATGTATATGCCTACGCAGAGAGCGAACTTCATTTCTACCAATAAAGTTCAAAAAATATTTTAAATAAATAAATATGGCAAAAACTAGCTGTCCAAAATAAATTAATTTAAAATATCATCATCATCATTTTATCCCCACCGAGGGGCACTGGTCTCTTTCCTCAGGAAGGTATAGGCATTACTCCACCACGGGGGCCAAGTCCAAAATAACCAAAAAGCTTACAACAAAATAAGTAAATAACCAACAACTGCCTTAGTAATCTAATATATTCTACTGCCAATTCAAACTCTAAAAAAGTTCATGCCAAGATCCAAAGAGCCTATATAAGCTCAGTCTACGAATCACTTTGGCTTTGCTTGCAATCAATAAAAAGGTCGTTATTTCTAGCTAAAAATATTATAATAGCATTGTGAAACATTTTCCAACAATCGCTCGAAAAGTTTTGCAAGTAATAAGAATCCGTTTTAACTCCGAGCTAAAAACAAATTGAAGTTGTGTGCGCTCCGCATAGAAAGCAAATTATGATTCGGACGGGACTTCGCTCCAAGTTTGAAATTGATGCGTCTGGCTGTCACACGGAGAACTCATGCAGAGTTAATACCTAGGTATGTTACTAGCACGTTCCTAGTTTTCCAATAACGTAACAAAATGAAAAGATGATACTACACTGGCCTACAAAACTAAGTATCACAATCATAAAATTGCAATAACTTTTTAAGTACACAAGATAAAATTTGCTATAAAATGTTTTTTATTTTAAATCTCTAACTCCCATAGCTTAGAAAAAAAAATTAAAAGTGTGATACATAACTTTTGCAGGCCAGTGTATTTTACTAACATAAATGCAACATGTGATAATCCCTTTATATAGGATATACGCTACGCTGGTTGCATGCATAATATTTTTCCGAGCGGTGCTTCGCAAGGCACGTTAAGCAGTTGGTGCCGGCTGTCGTCGATAGATGGCAGTCGTTAAGCCAAGTCAGAGGCCTTAGGGCGGCTCGAAAACTTTTGACAGTAAGACCAGCCACTAGTCTTACAAGCCTCCACCAATCCGGACTCGGCCCCCGTGGTGGAGTATGGCCTATACCTTTTTCAGGGAAGATACCCGTGTCCCTCGGTGGGTACATAATGGGTTGATGATGATAGTTTATACATTTTTACATTATGGATATTTTTCTACTTCCTAACAATACCTATATTATATTACTCTTTATTGCATGCGATCATAGGAAAAGCAGTTTTATCGTCCACGCGGCGACTATTCGTAACTGGACATTAAATCATTTTTTTAAATATAAACATTATAAATGAAATAATTAACAAATATAAACGAAAACTGCTACATAGGTATCGTAGGTGTATCCACGTTTAATTGGTAAGTAGTTCTTATTGTAAAACACTATATTATTATGTATTTGGAAGTAGCGTGACTACCCATAGCACAGGGTATCCTAGTTTGGGAGCCAGTAACCATTTTTTGTAACCGTTTTACAATAAAGATTTTTTCATTTTCATTTTTCATTTACGTTTACATACAGGCTTACATCTGGCCCCACCCACCTAGGATACCCTGTGTCGTGGGAACCATAAACAGTGACGTCACAAACATATAAACATCCAAGACTTGGGATTATTTTTTATCCCCACGCCGGGTTAGAACCCGGGACCGATCTGATTTGAAAAATTCTTTTACAAATGTTCTTGGGCCATCAGGGTGGATTTAGGCTGTAGGATAATCCGTACGTAGCCACGGACACTACTATACTTGAGCCATTACAAACGTGCGAACCGAGTCATAAAAGTGCGAGCGAGAGTTCCGATATGCCTGATATGCCTCCTATACGTGTGAGAGAGAGGTCTGATACAAATTTTTATAACTCAGTTCGCACGTTTGTAATGGCTCAAGTATAGTATGACATTCTTTCAAATCTAAGTAAAATACAATTCTCGCAGATCCCTCCTAAGCGAACGAGTGATATATTTCTGAAAGGACTCCAGCTGTCTAGCAGAAATATGCATTATTCAATAAGACCTCCGCCCACATGACATTATATTATGTCTATGAAATGAAAGCACGTTCCATATAATACAGGAAGAATAAGAAATAGGTACCTATTTAAAACTAAGTAGTGAGAGTCAGGTTATTTTTTGTAATAATAGTTTTATTCATCTATTCATCATCATCATCAGCTAATGGATGGCCGCTGCTGGACATAGGTCTCCCTCATGGGTTTCCAAGTTCCCGGTATTGTGTCCCACATTCGGCGACTCCGTCGTCAGATCATCTGTGCCTCGAGTCTGTTAGTGTATTATAGTTCAATTACAGTTGCATTGTCGGGTCTCATCATCAACCCATTATATCCCCACCGAGGCGCACGGGTCTCTTCCCTGAGGAAGGTATAGGCCATACTCCACCACGGGGGCCGAGTCCGGATTGGTGGAGGCTTGTAAGACTAGTGAAAAGCCGCCCTAAGGCCTCTGACTTGGCTTAACGACTGCCATCTATCGACGGCAGCCGGCACCAACTGCTTAACGTGCCTTGCGAAGCACGGCACCGCTCGGAAAAATGCCACTAGAGTTAGTCATAGACGGTTACCCATCCATGGACTGAACGCGCCGTATGTTGCTTAACTTTAGTGACCGCTTAAGATCACTCAGGCAGGGTCTCATGACATATTTTTTAAATCCATTGACGCCTAGAATAATTGACACGCGAGCACGCGTTGAGTTGAAGCGGCAATGAAACTAAATCGTCATGTTCAATTGTTCATGCAGTTGTCATTTTACTACAATGCATTAGCAGAATCTAGGCACTGGTATGGTGCCTACCCACGCTGCAACGGTTATCCGATTCGTGGTCGCCAAGTTACAATTTTTACGCTCCAACGGCCTAATCATTTATTTTTACAGCGAATTTCAGAAACATTTTTACCTAAACCTAAATAATTTTTCCTTTCCTTTCAGACTTACGACCAGTGTGAGTTTTGTTATAGTGCTATAGGGAAGAGCGGGTGATCATGCTCTTCCACTATAAAGGGAAACTTCCCGCCAGGCAGATCGTATGCCGTCGAGGTCATATCGATCGAGTGCCAGGAGACGCTGTGTCAGTGAGTCGACTAGCGGTTGAGGGGTGTGCGGCGGCTAACAGTCACTTCACCGGCGACAATACCTATGGAGCCCGCGCATGTGGTAGGAACCGGTGAAGGCTGTTGTACCACTGGCAGCGCGTGCTTCTGTGTGGCTGCCGTGCCGAGGGGTAGGGAAAGATCACCATCAGAACCAGCAGTCGGTGCGTTGACTGTAGTGGAACTGATGAAGTGAGAGGGAAGAGGAAGAATATGTACAAGTATGTACATGCTGGCTTGCTTGAGACTGATTGTGTGTGGAGTGCGCTGCGAGAGCGAAGGAAAGTTGACAGTGTTCTGTCAGGGGTCACCACTATAGGGAAGAGCTTACTAACATAGTTTTAATGTATTTTGTCTTCGTACATAATGAATATTTGTTACTTGTAAAAAATTAAACGAAATTAAACTAAAAATAGTCTTTTAAGGAAGAGCGGGTGATCATGCTCTTCCACTATAAAGGGAAACTTCCCGCCAGGCAGATCGTATGCCTGGGGACGGCCGGTCCGTGATTGGCTGAAATTAGCATGACGTGAGATTAACATGAGATTAACATTTGATCGCTCTTCTAGAAACCGAGCGTAACCGCTCGGTTAGTCTATCATTGTTATGTTATTAATTAAATGCTATTCTATAGGTTAAAAAAAAGTGCGGTCTTATTTATGAATACCTACACGATTCTTTAGACCACTCACCACTCGGCAGCTTGATAAAAGTTTAGTTCTATGGTAAAGGAGAAAGACGTAAGTTCTACAGATTATCGAAACATGATCTGAGGAATGTTTTGGACGAATCGTGACTTCAAGAAATAATACCGTAAGAAATTATCAAAATTGTACCAAGTAACTGACCTAACTAATATTTTGTTATTATTCTCGGTTAACAAATCTTTTTATGTACGATCAGAGGAGACCATGTAAAGAAGACATAGATTATGTCTTCATACATATATCTTTACAGGGCGCTATGGCGCTCATTAGGGGAGGGCTATGTCCAGCAGTGGACTAATATAGCCTGATGATGATGATGATGATGATGATCTTTATGAGCACATAGATTGCTTCTGGCCCCACACTAGGCTACCCTGTGTCGTGGGAACCAGAAGCAGTGACTTCACAAACATGAAAACGTCCAAGATCTGGTTTTTTTTTGTCCCCAGCCGGGATTCGAACCCGGGACCAAGTTCAAATGCAATAAATGATAATTGTACCCCCAAATATGTTATCTCTCCAAATAATACGTAATTGAAGGGAAAATTGTTTAACATAGCTCGTGTCTCGAGGCGAGCCATCCACAGAGAAATATATGTCTAAACATAGGTATAATAAACGAAACAGAGGAAAATTCACGGAGCAACTCATGCCTTTTTTCATTTATTTGTTCATTGGAATTCTGTTATTTGCTTTCTGTTTGGCATTGTAATTGCAATTTTTGTTTGTTACCCTTGTGCCCAAAAATCTATTATTTACGATCGAATCATGGAACGTAGAGCCGTCGCCAATAATTACTTGTAAGCGCGTTTTATGCACTTTTTTGAGAAGCGAAGCAAACGAAGCACAACTATCAAAAAAGCTAAGTCCTATCACAAACGTTGATGCTGTGGGTATCATGGACTCGTAGCCTCAGTGCTGCGATACGGCTGATATTTTGGGGGAACTCTACACGTAGAGAAATAGCATTCAAAGCGCAAAATAGGTGCATGATAGCCAAATACCGACTAAAACCAACCGACATTTGTAAGCTGTGTGATTGTTATTTATTTTATTGTTTTGAAATAATAACGAATATTTTTACTGTCCATGTAATGAAATTAAATCGGAAATGTATTTCAACGTAAAGAATTTACATTCTGTAGCTTATTGTAGCATCCTACGCAGCGTTTCTTGCTAGAGGTTTAGCCTTTTGGTTTCTCAATCGTCTCAAAACTGTTCGGATAATGACTCTGCAGTGCCAGAAGTTGACTGTTGATACTATTTTTTTTATTGCAAGCAATACTTTTATAATTACTTCAGGAGCAAGAATTACGTGTTACATTCTAACGTTTTAGGGCCACAAAAGGCGTGATCCGCGCCGTCATACTATTACCTATGCTAGACCGCTTGTTATTGTCGTGTCTAATCTAGAATCCTAAGATTGCACTGGTCTAGAATCCTATGAGGCGGCTAGCTGTAGGATCTAATATCCCCTGGATCCCGATCTAAATCAAGTTAGGCCATTAACTGCCTGAATTGATCCGCGGTAAAACCACATTGCTTACTGAATAACATCTAATAAATTTAGCCATTCGTGGTATTTATATTGGTATAGTTAGTACTCTACCGTTTACTCTACCCGTGTACAGCAGCCTTAAGCACGAGTTTGAGATCCATACACCACATTTTAAGCATATACTTAACTTTGAGCATAAATCAATTCTGAAACTTAAGTCTGCTTACATCGCAGTTAATTAGAGTTTGAGATGCTTTCAGTATTGAATTCTCGATTCAGGAATTGGCCGTTAGGGATATAAGCACGAAATATTCTAAATAGTCCGGTGAAACTGCGAATAGTATGCAATACGTGAGTGAAATATTTTTCAATAGAGTTCCTATAACCGTATTTTACAGCGTTCGCGATAAATTTTTACGAAGTTTCTCATTGAAAATATATTTTCATTTTATTCGGCTTTATGGCACCTATTTGGGTAACGTGAGTGCTATTTATCGGTTTAAAACTGTGTTCTGTTGCTGCCCGTGGCACCGATAGCAAGGGAACGCATCGTAGCACGCAATGATTCATTACAAGATGAGACAAAGATGTTAAAATATTTAATTAGTTCTATCCGTGCTAGTTCAGTTCTATACATGCAGTTCTATATAACACGATCGCAGCACAAGACAAGACAAATAGGTGTACTATGTATGTTTATTTGTGAAGCACGAGTTCATCGATAGGATGAATTTATTATATACGTAATCTGCCTTATGTGGTGTACAAATTATGGAAAAGGCACCAACAATAGAAAAAAGTTATATAAAATGCAACGAATTAAAAATTATTCATGATAATAATATAGAATGTCACTTTAAAATAAAGTTAATGGATGCAATAAAAATTGAGAGAAAAATTTTTAAAGTATGAATATTTAACTGTACCTATGTCGGTCAACATTTTAGCTGAAATTTTCATGTACCAAGAATTCCTTAATATTATAAGAAATTGTATGTTCTAGCTATTTTATGTTCTTCTCTAGAGAAAAGCCTTTTCCCCTAGGCCTGAGCGCACTTTTGTCCTTTTACTTATTTGGTTTGCGGCCAGTCCATATCAGTTTTATTCAATTTGGTCGCGAGGCTTCTTTTCTTACGATACGGCTCGAGGGTAGACCGTACGAGATTGAAAGCAATCTAAACCTCTACTTACTTACATTTATTTCATTGATCCGACGCGAATTTCTGTTTTGTCTCACTTTTACCCTTAGGTCGCCTTTGACCGCTCTCTGACGTCGCATTTTTCCACCCGCACGTTACTATAACCCCTACCCTTTTTAGGGTTCAAAAGGATAAAACGGACACTATTACTGAGACTCCGCTGTCCGTCCGTCCGTCCGTCTATCACCAGACCGTATCCGCTGAGTCGTAATAATTAAGACAGGTCAAATTTTCACAGATTATGTATATCTGTTGCCGCTATAACAACAAATACTAAAACACAGAATAAAATAAATATTCAAGGGGTTTTGCTCGTTATTGATACGGCAACAGGTAGATGCTTGAAATATTCACCGAATACTGTGTTATATTGTTCACTTTAAAAATAAATAATAAAATTAAAATATAACATTATTTAAAGGGGTTAAAAAAAAACTTAAAAAAGTGGTTAACCACCCAATCCTGATTTATTGTTTGCTTATGTCTTATAAACAGAATTGGAGTGTCTAGTCTAATTTACCTCTATGTAAAACATGTTTAAAAGCATGAAAATAAAGCAAATGTAAATCAAGCCTCAGAGATTGTACAAATACTTTTTGCAAATTCTTGACGCCCTTTAATTTCCTATGTAGTCCCCGGTTTCGCGTACGCTAGCTGTCTGTTAATCTGCTTTTAACAGCTGCTACATGTTTTTTCGTAAGCACTGTTAATCTGCTTTTAACAGCTGCTAAATGGTTTTTCGTAAGCACTGTTAATCTGCTTTTAACAGCTGCTAAATGTTTTTTTCGTAAGCACTTTGGCCGACTGGCATCTGTTAACGTTAGATTAACAAACTGTTCGCGTACGAAAAACCGGACGTGAGCCTAAATAATTCTTGAGTGCCTCAAAATTCATCGAGGCCCATCAGTCGTCAATCAAGTTTTAAAATCCCGAGCGTCGTTCCAGAAGATTCCGGAAACGGCTCTTTCGCCCGCACCGACGAAAAAAGAGGCGCAATCCTGTGATCCATCAGGGAGCACTTAATCTGACAAAGACGCTGATGAGGTTGCCCCCGGGACCTTTGCATGTAGCCGCCATTGTGGCAAGATTTCGGGGCTATACCGTGAAAATGATTCCGATAAGAGCGGACGAACCGTGACTTGGCTTGATTTGTGACAACACAAACGCAATAGGCTATTGACAGTGTAAACAAAAAGTATTGTATGTGCCTGTATGTAAATGTTGTAACGTTGCACGTTAACATTTTAATTAATTAACTTATTTTTATTATATTAAAAAGTAAAATCGAATCGACCGTAATAATCGATTAGCGTTCACACTCGTATTCGCGACTGTCCGCACAGAAACCGGCTACGATAACTTGACCCAGCACTGGGAGTGTGACGTAGGAGTCGAAGTTTCCAGTGCGGCCGGCGCGCCTCAGTCCGCCGTCCGCCACCATACACGCTGGACCCGTATCAGTCGCGCTCACGAAATGTATCGTGCCATCATGCGCGCTGATACAAAATCGTCATATTTTAATTCATAATCGTTGCGGACAAAATATAATTTAATATCGTGCCCAGGACGTATTCCGGAGCCACCGTTATAATTACGTAACTATATCGCACCCAATATATTGGTGAGTGTTGAACATTATATTTTATTACATTTTAATTAGGTACTCGCTAGCTTAGCTTAAGCTTTTCGCTAACCTGTATTTAGCGCATCATCAAATTTCTATTAGGTACTTAGTCGTTAAACCGCCATTTCAAATTTGCATATCATGCTACGTCAACTGTCATTCTTTTGTTCTTTGTTAACTTACGGTACAGTATGTACCTACATACCCACTTTCATTTAAAATCAATAGTAATTCTGTATTAATAGTAATTTCCTACATATTAGGCTGTTTTAATCATGCTTTTGTAACTCCGCTCTGCTTTTGAACACAAACACGCTAAGTAGGTACTGCACCGGCTTTCTCCCTTGTTTGCATATACAGGCTGATCCGTGTTCACTAGCAGAGCGTGGCGAATGTAACATTTTGTGACACTGTGCGTTGTCACGTTTCAGGGTGCGACGTTATACCTGCGACGTTATACCTGCGACGTTATACCTGCGACGTTATACCTGCGACGTTATACCTGCGACGTTATACCTGCGACGTTATACCTGCGACGTTATACCTGCGACGTTATACCTGCGACGTTATACCTACGTACTAGGTTGCGTTTCTGCAGCGTTTCCGCTGCGTTTTCAAATACGCCGAGAAAAATCACAGCACCTCCACCATCCAAGCGCAGAGCCGTAGTGTGACGTCACCGCCCGCTCCGCGCCGATCTGCCCCTGTGACCACCGCCTTGTTAGGCCCCGCCGCTACTGTCGTCCGCCGAACAGGGGAGTACCGGAACACACGGCGGTACAAACTAGACGGCCTTTTGACCCCACGACCCTAAATTTATTTTTATTTTATTTTTGGGACCTGTAGTCCCAAATAAATGTTTATTTTAAAGTTGACTTTTAGTTTTATTCATCATAATAAGCCTAAACGTTACAATGTTATGTTATTCTTTGAATATATTTGTCTAAGTTATTAGGACGTAGGACGCAGCGTAGGACGACCAGCCACAAGATGGACAGACGATCTCATCCAAGTGGCAGGAAGACGCTGGATGCAAGCCGTTTCCAACAGGACTTTTTGGAAATCCATGGAGGAGGCCTATGTCCAGCAGTGGACTTCTTGTGGCTGAATGATGAAGTTAGTAGTCTTCGAACCGCTTTAAGGCACTTCAATTTACAAAAAATGGATCATTTGTCCAAAAAACCAGGATAAAAATTGATAATTTTCTATCTGTAGCCATTTTAACGAAAACGGTCTGGATTGGTCCAATCTATGACGACGTCACAGCTGAGTAAAAATGGCGTCTGTCATTCATGTCCTTCTTACGTTCATTAGATTTGTTTACTGACCTGTGACGTCATGACGCCATATTGCTCAAGATATCCTTTTGGCGGCTTTTTTGAAAATTTCTATTTGCTTTTTTAGAAGAAATACACGAAAGAATATAACGTCTTCAGTCCTGGCCTTGAAAATAACAATGGTTTTCTATTGTTATTGTTAGGAGATTAAAATTACCACTGGGCACTCAATGAAAAAACTGAATGAATGAAGAATCAAAAAAAATCAAAAAATGAAGGAAGAAACTGAGATGATTTTCAGAAACCTCTCAAATAGCCTATTAGTAAAAGCAAAACAACTCGCTAAGAGGGAAGGAAATCATCGTGAGGAAACCCGAGTGTCTGAGATGTTAATGTTACATACCTCAGCGCTCCAAATTGCCAATCCGCGGTGGGCAAGCGTGGTGACACTGGGGGCCGCCGTAAATTTATACAAATGGCCTCAGTCTGGGTGTTTTTCCATGTTTGTAATGTCCTAGCCTGGTTACCGTAGCACAGGGTATCCTAGTTTGGGACCAGGGGTGCAATTACGTCAGACTCCACTGTGTTGAGTGGTCTGATGTAGACCTTTTGTTCCCGGTGTGTCATACTGTTACATTCTGGGACTTTTTTTCCCAGTAGGTACCTCATACTCCTACTCCGAACTGTCATACATACACATTCTTACATAACATAACATTACATTTACATACAGGCACATACATTGGTTCTGGCTCCACACTATTTATTCTTTTATTTTTCCTCATTTTGATTCTTTATAGTTGTCTAAATACTTAAAAACTAATAGAGTGGAAAGTTACGTAATATAAGGACAGGGGTGCAATTACGTCAGACTGCACTGTATGGAGTTGTATGATTTAGCCCTTTTGTTCCCGGTAATGTCACACCACCTTATGTCACACTGAACATTCTGGGACTTTTTTTCCCCGTAGGTATCACATACTCCTACTCCGAACTGTCATATACATTCTTATTTTCATTCTTTCGAGTTGTCTAAATGCTTAACCCGATAGAGTGGAAATTTACGTAATATCCTTATATTACGTAACTTTCCACTTCCTGCCCATGCAGGTCAAATGATTGTGTTCAGTGGAAATATGTTTGTGTTTGTGTGTGTGGTTAAGCACATACTCTGTCTCTCTCTCTGACAGAAAGCCTGTTCCCCGCATATATGGTGAGACACATGAGACGCTGCGTTATATACAGATCAGTTATGTAAAGCTGGCACGTTCAACACATTTACACGTTGCGCTTGTGTAGTGTCTGTGAATAGCGCGCGGCGTGACGTCGTACTGCATACCCATCATGAACAGTCTGCCCGTCTCTCTTGCGCGCGGTCTAGATTATGAGTGTGAAGGGGACAGTTATAGTTTTACTTTTGCTACTGTTTATATATACAGCGTGATCTTTTTGGTATTCAACCGTATGTGCGTTTCAATGAGGGATTTTTCTGACAGCTAAGAAAAGTAGTTCCAAATGAGCCGCTTTCAGAAGAACTAAAAAAAAACGAATGGCTGTCAAAGGAATGCAATTTTGTACCTCGGTCCAATACCCATGTGTGATACATCATCGAATAGGTCTCAGCGAGCTGAATAAAAGTTACTATGACGTCAACAGCCAATTGTTTGTCCTTTTGGAGTTATATTGTATTGAAAAAAAAACTAACATTTTTCAATTAAAAAAAAAAAATGTATCATGTATCACTCATGGCTATTGGACTGAGGTCCATTCGTTTTTTTTTCTTCTTAAAACGGCTCATTAGTCAGTAGATGGCATTTTTAAGAGAGGGTTTTTGTTTTTCTAATGGGAATTGCCAGTTTATTCTGTGGTCTTTCTTTTGGCTCTTGCATTTGATTGTGATTGGACTTCGGACAACTGCTACTGGTGCTAAAATCATGGAAAAAGTTTTGAAGAAAATGAAGAAGAATAGGAGAACAGAACATTCGCGTAACCACAATAGAAACCGAATGATGTTGCTCAGTTGATCACAGATTCCTTCCAGTTGATGAAATCACAGAACAGTAATAAAGTTTTTATCTGTGGCAAGCAATAAGAAAAAAAGGTAGGGTAATTCATCCAGTAACTGACCACTGAGCGTCCGTGACCCTTTGTTACATAATTAAATTGTTGAGGATTTCTGGGATAATTATTTTCTGTTTTGGTAAAGATTTTCTTAGGTGAAATTATTTTTGTTCATGTGAAAATTTATTGAAAATTAAAGCTATTTTGTGACCATTGATTCCACCTTGTTTTTAATACTTTTCGCTCGAATTTGCTAAAAATATATTATAACAAGTAACACATATATCTGTATTTATTTATCTACAACGCACCTATCTTACTAAAACCTAACTAGTCTACACTTAAACTAGAGTCGCATTTTGAAACAAAATCATATATTTTTAAACATCATGTATAGTGAAATTGCATAAGTGTGAGTACTGTGAACGTGCCAGCTTTAGATAACTGACCTGTACACAAGCTATGGAAAGGGCCGAGGTCATCAAATCGTGTATTATACTGTACTCATCTACCCTCCAGAAAGTCCCTCGGCGCCGGGCAATCTGCTAATTGCAACTCGACAAATCCGTGCATATTTCAAATGGAGAACGACTTAGTTAATTTAAATACAGCTCAATATACTTTCATTTAATGCTAGCCTAACCCTTCGTTTATTGTTTATGTAAACAAACATTTCCTTTAGCTCTAGCTATATTTATTCTTTATCTATTTATATTCTATGTAATATACAACATTCTCGTGTCTCAATGTTAGTGCACATTGCATGAGCGGCTCCGAAGCGGCTTCACCGATTTTCATGAAACTTTACATGTAAATTCGGTAGATTTGAGAATAGGTTGTTATCGTACTCTATTAATTGTGAAACTAACAACTTTGACGTTCATAAAGTAAACGTTTTGTTTGAATTTTGAATAAAAATGTGGAGTTTGAGTTTTTAATTATCTACATATTTTTCATAGCCCTATCTGGCAAAAAAAACTTTTGCCGGGTCACCTAGTATAGACCGCTGTCCGCTGAAAATCACGTTTGTTGGTCCTTTATGGTACGACCACACTATCGCGATAACGCGAAGATTTGCGTTGCCGCGAACTGTGTGGCCAAAAAATTCGTCCTATCGCGAATCATCATCGCGAATACAAACACCCTTCGCGCTGCTGTCGGTAAAATACCGCACATCAAAGGGAAAAATTAATTTAGCAACGTTCTAGTTTGTCGCGACGTAGCGAAGGTTTATTTGATGTGGCCAAGCTCTTCGCCGTAGAGCGAACACGAAATTTTGTCGCGACACCGCGAACACGAATCTTCGCCTTCAAGTGTGGCCGCAGCATTAGAATATCCTCTTTGAAAGTGCACTCTAGATAATATGCTCAGACCAGTGCTCGACACTTGCCGCGATTCTGAAAACCTCTTTCGCCTCTTCGCTTCATCGCGCTTGCCGGTATCGGGTACTAAACCGGCATTAAGATAAATTTCAGCCATAAAAGAGCTTTAATAGATACGGACTTACGTGATGAACATCTAATCTCTAATATATAAAATTCTCGGGTCGGGTGTTTATGCGCTTACTCCTCCAAAACGGCTTGACCGATTTTGATGAAATTTTATACGTATATTCGGTAGGTTTTAGAATAGGTTTTTATCTATGTTTTATAGCCCTGAGTGATAAGGGTGGTTCACCCCCATTTATTTTTATTGTAACCTCTACGAATATAATTTACATGGCGAAACAACGTGCCTGTATAAATTTACTGTGTTGTTTGTTTCGTGTCTGTATAAATTTACTGTGTTATATAGGCTAACTGTTTTAATTGTTTAAACTTGTATTGTACAACGAATTAGTCAAAGACTGTAAGATTGGACAATATGATCAAATAAATAAATAAAAAATAAAACTTTCGCTGAGTCAGCTAGTTTTCAATAGCTTCTTACTTCGGACCACGTGACGGCTCACTACTGTACGAGGACGTGGAAAACACGTATCGTCTGTCCAATTAACTTTCATAGAAAATGTACTGAAGGAACGAGACGAACCCCACACAGAAGGGACGGGGCGAGACCCACATCCCTTCCTTATGGCCAGGGTTTAGCCGCTGTTTTGAATCCACGTGATATTTGGCAAGTGGTAAGGATATCGCCATTTTTCGGCACAATTTAGTTTTATAGGTGTCAGTAAAGCTATGTATCCGATAAAAAAAAATCACGCTCACGCCCACAGATCTGCCGCACGCCATTGAATCTTTTTCAAATACCGTTGGATATTGAAACTAACCTTTTTTATTCGGACTGGCATGTTTGAATGAACATGAACATGAACAATAAAAAAAAATCGCTTGAATATCGAACATTTTTTTTCTACTTCTGCCAAAATGGCATTATTGCAACCGTGCAACCCGTTGAAAGGTTATTGTTGCCAGTCTCAAAGAGAGCTTTGTCAATCACAAAGATACTGCAGTCTGGTTTTTTTTTCTATTTTGCAACCAACCATGACGCGGCGTGGCTGAGTGAAAGTGCTCGCGTTTGTTTGACCAATAACGCTGACAGATTAAAAATGTAATTTCTCATTGACAACGCCATCCATCTCAGAACATTTTATTTTGTAGTATTTTAGAGCAATACGAAAGAGGTGGAGGTTTTTACTTTTAACTTCGCCAGCTCCGGTAGCCGTGATCGTCTAGTGGTTAGGACCCTACGTTGTGGCCGTAGTAACCCAGGTTCGAATCCTGGTCACGGCAGAGTCACACTGTCGCGGCGGAGCGTATTCTTTTGTATTTTTTTCCAGTACGGTACTTGTATAGGTTCTATTTTAAAACCAGAATAGTGTGTAATGCTATAGAAAAAATATTGTACGTACCTACAACATTTTTTCATTGAAATTCCCGCAGAAGTCAAAATAGGGTGAATTTATTTTTCTTCGCTCGCTATTTTATTAGGTCATAATATTTTCAGATTTGCTCGTAAATTCCTTTGAAACCAACCTCATCAATCAGCAAAAACAACCTTCTACGAAACAACGGTTCAAACAGATCAAAAGGGCTCTTCGTAAAATAAAGAAAAAAATCAGCTAGTCTAAACGAAGTGATACAGTTTCAAAGCCAACATCGGACGACGTCTTAATCTTTTGATTAGCCCCGGAGGCTTTAGGGCTTTGGGGGAAAGAGCGACTTTTTTTCCATTACCCAACTCGGATTTAACTAATTAGATTAAAGCGACACTGTTCTCACTTGTTTTTGGTACAGGTACTTTGGTTTCTGGGCTTTTTATTAGGACAAACTTTTTAATTAATTTTAAAAATAAAATTGAAATTTTATTTTTTTAATTTTTACGATACAACGTTAGTCAGTATAAAACCAATTGATAGTTGTTTCTCCACTTAGAACAAAAATTTTTTCCAGATCGTTGCCGCCCGCCATTTGATTTAGGTATTAGGTGCCTTGTAGTGGCCTGTTTCTTATGGTTTACTACGACAATGTCGGGTCCTTCTCTTTATATGTCCCACATGCTGTAGGGGCTTGCGCTCTCGAATTGGACTTTTCAGTCACTCAAAAAAGTGTCGAAGTCCCACAGGATACTACTTGAATCGTCCGTAACGGACGCGAAGGCCTATGATGATGACTACGACAATGTACATTGTACATTGCAAATAGATTAACCCGCAGATTAACAAATAGACTATGCTAGTACACTGTGTCTCGTCATATTTCTATGGAAAAAAGTTAGTTAAACAGTTGCTGCTTAAGATGAATCTGGATATACAACGTGTTGAGTGATTTAGGGCCGATTTCTGAATTGAGAATTTCGCTAATTACTTAACTGTAGTGCTGTCTCGTCAAATTTCTTTAGAAAATACCGTGACAGAGCGTTACTTATGTATTTAATTAGTGTAAATACGTTTATCCACTAAGGGCCGATTTCTGAACTGAGAATTTACACTAATTGTAATAAAAGTTGTATATCCTGATTCATCTTAAGCAGCAACTGTTCACTTACCGATGCTGCTTTGAAACTCTTTGTCGCCTCTGAAAAGTCAATGCATAATGCAAAGAAGAAAACTCCAGACCTTTTCTTTTGTAGCTGTGCTCTGCTTATTTTCCTACACTTACTTGTTATTCTTTTGTAAGCAGCTTTGCCCTAACGACTCGCAGCTTTTCGGTCGTTTTAATATTTCGTGACATAAGGTGCGAAAGGACCACTTGGGTGAGCCGATTTTTGAATTGAGAATTTCGCTAAGTAACTATGATCCATTTGTCTATACTTGACATTTTTCTCAGACTTTAAACGACAATAAATCAAAAACCTTTAGCGTCAGAAAACTCGATACCGTTTGCAAATTTAGTACTAGCTAGCACTAAATTTGCAAACTGTTTCGAGCCCTCTACCGCTAAAGGTTTTTGATTTATTGTCGTTTAAAGTCTAAGAAAAATGTCAAGTATAGACAAATGGATCATACCTACCTGTAGTGCTGTCTCGTCAAATTTCTCAGAAAAGAGCGTGACAGAACGTTACTTAAGTATTTACTTAGTGCAAATTCTCAATTCAGAAACCGGCCCTTAGGGCTGGTATCTGAGTTGAGAATATTCTCTAAGTAAATAATTTTCACTAATTAAATACTTAAGTACAGTCTGTTAGCTTTTAGAATATACCTCGGGCTCTAGAGTAGGGTTCTGTTTTCGCCGATTTTAATCAAGCACACGAGTGTAATAAATACTACTTCCTGCACTGTATTAGTTTATTTCCGTCATGTAAGTTCCGATTTCGATATTAAGTGTCATATTAGTTCCGATATTTCTATTACCGAGGTATATTCTAAAAGCTAACAGACTGTAACGTTCTCACGTTCTTTTCTGAGAAATTTGACGAGACAGCACTGCATTAATTGTATTTACTTAGTGAAAATTCTTAACTTTACCCGACCCTAAGGCCGGCGGTCTCTAAATTATGGATGAACACTGCTGAAAAGGAGACGGAAACGCTTCCATACATTCTTGGGCCCAGATGTAAAAAGACGAGAGTGGTGTCAATAAACAGCTTATATATTGTCAAACCATTTTTGAAAATTTTGCGGATTTTAGCAATCTGAGAGCAAAGTTTAAAGAGATTTAGTTTTTACTAGTGAGGCTATGCAACAAATTGACAATAACCTATAGGTACTTAACAGCTGATTTTACAACTATGATCATATGATAGACAGTTATTTATTACATTAATTGTAATTCTTATTGTATTGAGTGGGAAAATGTAACGAAACTCACAAATAGATTAAAAGACAGGGAAGACAAGGATTTGTGTCATTTCATCCTCTAAAACTCGTCGGCCCACGAGTTATATCGATAGTTACACGTTACATCGATAAGTCGGTATGCCACAGTCGTACAAGTTAAACAATATACTAGAAGTCCGTAGAGCGAAAGCACTGGTCGAGGAATATAATTAAAATACGCTAACGATAACCGATACAAGACGAGTAGGTAGGTAGTCCGGTGATCATGATGGGAGACGATAATGTACGTACCGCGAATGCACATCCTGAGAACGTACGCCTCGGTAATGTACAGCCACGGAATCCGTGCAAATGTACACGGATTCCCGTCCGTACGTTCTCGGGTCGTGCGTTATCATATCAGGCTGTATAAAATTGGTACGGGCGAGAATCCGTGTACAGCCATAGACACGACAGTGTGGTGCCTCGTTTCCATGAAGCGTAAATCATTCACTACGCAGCCATTACACGCTCGATCTAGTGCGTGACATTATCGAGGCTATGAGTCGCAATAGATTGACGTCCTGATCTGGCTGGATCTTACACTAGACAAGTCAATCCAAATGATCAGAGTTTAGATGTAGAGGAGCGACACATCAACCTATTATAAACCCACTGAGGGGCACGGGGCTTTTCCCTGAGGAACCTTTCTCAGTGAAAAGCCCGTGCCCCTCGGTCCTATAGGGCATACTCCACCACGGGGGCCTAGTCCGGATAGGTGGAGCCTTGTAAGACTAGTGGCTGGTCTTACTGTCGGAAGTTT
The DNA here is from genome assembly GCA_947310845.1 of Yponomeuta plumbellus. Taxonomy (NCBI): domain Eukaryota; kingdom Metazoa; phylum Arthropoda; class Insecta; order Lepidoptera; family Yponomeutidae; genus Yponomeuta; species Yponomeuta plumbellus. The sequence goes on along the minus strand of OX371193.1, from coordinate 22,907,974 downwards.
TCAAGCTGCCCTAAGGCCTCTGATTTGGCTTCACGACTTCCATCTACTTGCCTTGCGAAGCACGGAACCGCTCGGAAAAATCCCACTAGCGTTAGTTATAGATGGTCATTTGGGCACGAATTCCCGGGTTGTACATTCTCGTGCCGTAAATTCTCGGTCCGTGCAATATAGTGACCCATCATGATCATAGATTGAAAATCCGGGAGCTGTCACTGTCAGCACAGATTAAATACATTTGACAAACATAAAAAGTAATAAATCGATCTGTAAACGAGAATCTACGAGAAACGATTTTAAAGTTAATATTCTGTTTTATTGTAAACTATTGACAATATAATAATTTATTCCGTAGATTTTGTTCACTTTGATTGAATCCATCATTCGATGAGAGTGATTTTATGTTTAATAATAATACGCTACTTGCCTCGTATCAAATTTGACGCGATAAATGGATATTTCCTGTAGTATCTAACGTAAGAAACCGAAATATATTGACTTTGCTAAGTAAATATGCAGGATGGCTGTAAAATTTGCAAATAAAAAAAATATTTTTCGCTTTTAAATCGGAACGGTGAAAACACTATCCGCCATCTTGAAAGCACCTTTGGTTGTAAACAAACATCTGTCAGTCGTCAGTCGTGCGTGCGTAGGTTCTATTGTGACTCATACTTCTTTCGTGGCACGAACTCTACCTATGTTGAATGTCAAACTTTGTTTACAAACGTAGAGGACTTCAAACCATAGACAAAAATGGCGGACCACGTTTTTGGCTGTTTAGCAAAGCAACGTTTTAAAATAATGTTTTTGTTGCTTTTAGGTGCTCAAAAAATATACTAAAATATTTTTTGGTCTAATGGAAGAGATATTTAGCATTTAAGACATACTTGAAAAAAGAATCAAGTAGCGGATTCTTGAAATCATTCACAGTAATCGATTATAGTAATCGAAACTCTATTTCATCAGTGCAATAAACTTGTTTTTAAGATTTCTCGTCTCCCAGATTGTGAATTGAGCAGATTTTTTATATTTTGAAACAAAAAAAAATACCGCTTTTTTTTAAACCATATTTCAGCTAATTACAATTGGGCCCAGAGATCCCCGGCTCCTTTATGTAGGTACTTCATTGCTTCCGGCACCACACTAGGATACCCAATGTCGTGGGAACCAGACACAGCGCGTCACAAACATGTAAATATCCAAGACCTGGGGTTGTTTTTGTCCCCAGCCGGGATTCGAAATCGGGACCTCTCGCATGGTAGGCAGATGCGGTAACCGCTGCACCACGGAGGTCGTCAACGTTGCGTTATGTCAATCTTGTGTAATGCATAAACAAATTACGAAAAAGAAGTAGAAAACTTTAAATAGCATTAAACATTGATTATTATTTTTTTACATTTATTTATTTCTTTGTAAATGTTTAATATCATATATTATAGCGTGATAATTACGCTTCCTATCGAGCCGACCTTTCGTTCTTCAAAGCCTATGCCTTTAGGCAGCTTCTGAACTCCTAACCTTTTACACGAACGTCGATTTTTATTTATGAAAAAAACATTTTTATAACACCCCCAAATGGGAATACGATGTGCCTTTGTCAAGCCAAAAGGGGCTTTATGCCTATGATCACAAAGGTTTCGGCTCTTCAATTACGGAGAAACGAATAATTTTAATTGACGGGTATTATGGGCTTTTGTTGCTCTTGGCGATGTTGTAGCATTATGCCATCCCTTAATTGGAGATTTTTTTTTTACAATGTCCTTTTTCTACTTTTATCTCGGGGTTGTGGATTCTTATCTCAGCCGGTTACTTTTTAACACATTTTGGTCATAAAGGTCGCCTGTTGTTACTTTGTTTTTATTTGGATGATTTGCACCGTAATGTGATGGGCCGACATTTCGGCGTAAAGTTGTTTTTACTGACAAACTTACCTAAGATGAATTCACTTCTATAATAAATGAATGATGTGATTGCATATAATAGGTGCATGTAACTAGAATAATATCTACATGTAATACATTAGGAAAAAAATATGTACTATGCACTGTTTGTATTCCTTAATAAATGAAATTCGTCATATAAATTCGTAAATTGACTTCAAATTTGTTTTGCAAATTTTAACAAGACATTCTAAACAACGTAATATACGGCGCTAAATTATGTTTAGAATGTATTACTGAATGAAGTATCACAAAGAAATAAAAAAGGCACATCAATAAATGGTTACCCTTGTTACCCAAACTTACTTCACCTAAAGGTTATTATTCAATTCAGTACTAATTAATTATTTATTGCTAACTGAATTATGTTACATGTATGTGGATTAATACTATTAATCTTAGTACATACATAGGCTCACGCACGCCTGTATCCCAGAGCGGTATTTTTCGTAAATCTTAGTCTAAATTTAAAACAAAATTAACAATAATATTTGATTACATTATGTATCGGTGGGTGTGTCTCCACACTAGACTAAGCTTGTATTTTTATTAATATTATTGCAATTTGAGTGACCATTTTAGTTATTCTTTTTATTGTAATACTTCTAACATCTTCTTAAATTACTAATTTACTCTTTATTATTGACACACTTCTTAAATTTCTAATTTACTAATTTATTATTGACACGCTTCCTAAATTACTAATTAACTATTTATTATTGACACACGATTATTCATAGACTTGTTATTTTATTTGTTATTTCTCATATTTATACTGTTAAAACTGATTGCCTTTTGCCCATGTATAAGGAATTGTTCTTAAGTCTCGTAATTGTTTATTACAATTATGTTTCACGAAGCTTTTTGTGAATGTATTGATCTTTAGATTTTAATAATAACTATCGAATTGTAATTAAAAACAAATCGTAAAAAAATAAGAGGAAGTTTAGCGGAATTGAGTTTAACTCGTTTTGTTTGTTCCAGAGCAGAGAATGCGGCGCGATGGAGGGTAACGCGACCGCGCCGCTCGCGGACGCTGCGCCGGCGCACCTGCCGCCTCTGCTCGCGCTCTACACTCTTGTTTCACTCGTTGGGATCGTCGGTATGTTACTACTGTCTCTACCATTATTGCAATAATAATGTTGTTTTAATACTTGAGGGGACCCTGAGGAGACCCGATCTTTTGAAGCCTGCGTGTGAAGCCATCAGAACAGACGCCTTTATTACCATCAATTTACTTTAAATGTTTTAGGTGACTATCATTGTAGTTAATTCGCATTATTCTAAATTGTACTTAAATTGTATTAATTTATTGCTCTACCTGCATGGTGCGTCTTTTTTATGTTATAAGAAGGTGCTATATTAATTATTCTGTAAGCATGCTGTGACAATAAACATTCATTCATTCATTCATTCCTCATTATTATCTTTATCATTTTTGTATTGTTATTTAGTAAAATTAAAAATTGTTTATTGCCAAATTAATTATGTTACATGCATTTGAGGTAATGGTAGAAAATAAATAATTATTTTCAATATAACTACTGCCATCAGTCTTCACTAAGCCATTATAGCCTAGTTCAAAGTTATTTAGAATGGCTTGCGAACGCTTAAGTCGGTCCAAAGGCCGAAATGGCAAATGTAAATCTACTGTCAATGGTACACTTTTCAGAAAAAAATGGTCAAGTCAAGTTGAATGAGTAAAGTCCAAATAAAATGAAAATATTATGCACTTTCCAATCCGGACTTGGCCCCCGTGGTGGAGTATGGCCTATACCTTCCTCAGGGAAGAGACCCGTGCCCCTCGGTGGGGACATAATGGGTTGATGACGATGCACTTTTGGAGTTAAATTAAATGTTGCGAGATATCCTTGTCTTCTAAACAATCGTTGATTTTATAATAAGCTTTTTTGAAAAGGGTGTGCTTAAAGAAAATGCTTTGAAAAAAATCTCTTATCGATAGGTGCCTACTACCTAGTTTGTCGGATAAATCGGATCGCTCTCTTCTGTCGAATCTTATACAGTGCCCCATCCTCCAGGAAATGTGAGCTTGATGGCTGCGCTGGCGTCGGGCGGCGCGTCGCGACTGCGCACGCCGCAGCTGCTCAGCGCGTGCGCAGCCGACTTGCTGGTCTGCGCCGCCAGCGCACCACTCGCCGCCTCCCGCGCCGCGAGCCTGCATCCGCTGCCGTGTCTACTGCAGTACTATATTGAGGTAACTGAAATAAAAAACTTTTCACGTAGGGACTTAGTAAACTGTGCAAAACATGGGCCCAGTTCTAGTGATTGGTACCTCAGCCTACCCCCTCGGGGATAACGGGCGTGAGTTTATTATTGTATTTATGAAAAAAAACATAGTTTTTTTTTTCGTAGCCTCCATTATTGTGTCCCACTGCTGGGCAAAGGCCTCCCTCAGTTCAGTTCAGAGTTTTCGGTCCTGGGCCACCTCAGACCACTCCGGCAGGTGTCGGTCGAGAAAAATGAAATGATACTTTATTTGTTTCAAAAATAAAACGATTACATACAAAAGGATGACGCCCTAGTTTACACACTAGGATTCCCTGTGTTGTGAAAACTGGTCCCCTCCAATATCCGATCCTCCGATGAGAAAAGTAAACCAGGATCTTATAGTATTAATAAAGTAATGAGCGTTTTTCCTTATGTCAAATTTAGTTTTAAAAGGATCCCTAGGTGGCGCTGCCGTACCGTAATAATAAACGTCAAAGCAAAATATAATACTATGGTTCTGTGGAATTTGTGATGGTTGGTTACCTATAAGAAAAAATGCTGTTGTCGTTTGGTGATAAGTGCGCTTTTGGATACTTTGGAGTCTTTGCTATGGATTGTGGGTTTGAATTTTTATTTTTATTACGAGAAACCTCATCCGAATAGCAACGGTTCCTTCTCTTGTTTAGTGATCTGTGGACTGACTTTGACATTGATTGCTACGAATCACAAATTCGTATAAAGAAACGAATGACGCCATCTAGTGTATCTCAAGGAACTAAGAACAGAAAAGAAAGGAAAAACGCCCATTCTTATTGGTCGTATGAGCTGAGGCAGATTGCTGGCAGTGGCCGAATGATAATGGCTGAGGAAAGAAGAAAGTGACATGAATTTTATTATGTGTGACCGTCAGCGGAGGACTTTTTAGAAAACTTTCTATTTTCATTAAACATTTATCTGAAATCTACAATAATTTTTAGACGCTAATTACTGCTATTTAAAATTAGTGGCTGTCCCTTCTGTTCGATGCTTGAATAAGAAAAGGCCAGGACAGTGAGCTACGCTTTGGTTTTATAGAAACCATACCACTATGGTTCACTTCACGGGAAGGAGGGAAATAGGGCTGATCTAAACATAACACGTACCTATCTTGGGTGAAGATATGACCAGCAATGGACGAGACCAAGCTGATTAATTGAGAATAATGTGAGGTTACGTAGGCCATTTTCCTCCCTCACCCATCCGAATTCCAGCCACTCGTGATGAAAAGACAACTTGAACATGAAGCGTGATCAGATACCGAAGAGAGAGTCTTTTTGCGTTTATTAGCTTCATCAAGGATCTCTATGTTCTCTCTGGCACCCCTTTCCTAAATTACACCTTTCCTCTACTTATTTCTTTTTCACTTTTCTTTTTTTTTTCTTTTTCATCTGCCCCATCGCACCATCTTCAGCGCTCAGCAGCATTTCATTGAGGTAATCATTCTTTCCTTCCATTTGACGTTCATAAAGTAAAAGCGGTGGTGGCGTAGTGGGGTTGACCCTTGCTTCTCGATCATGAGGGTCTGGGTTCGAACCACGCATGTACCAATGACTTTTAGTTACGTACATTTGTTTGTACAGCAACACCATTCGCTGATAAATTGTGCCCGGATAACGGCGACAGGCTTGCCACTTGTCACGTTTGGGACCTAATAAACTCGGCAAAACGGTGGGTCCAGTTCTAGAGACTGGTGCCTCTGCCTACCCCTTCGGGGATAACGGGCGTGAGTTTTTTTTTATTTTTATTATTTTTAAAGTAAACGTTTTGTTTTATTTGCAACCCCTAACAACCATTTATTTGCAAGTAAGGAGGCCCTTACTTGCAAATAAATGGTTGTTAGGGGTTTTCATATTTTGAAAGGTAGAAAAAACTTCAACCCTTAACTAGGATATGGTGTAGTAAATCTCCCATTAAGTTGAACCTTATTACCTTGAAATAAAGTCCAAAACGAATTCTTTATTTTTTCAAAACAGCCCACGGCAGAAAATTTGATGTTTTTTTTCTTTTTCATTATCTGCAGTCATTCCCAGTAGCGGCCAGTACGCTGTCCTTGGTCGCCATAGCGGCGGACCGATGCGGGGCGGTGAAGAGGGGGCGGGGGGCTACCGTTCTAGCGCGGCCAGTGCTGACCGTCGTTGCTGTGTGGATTGCTGCCATAACCTTGGGCAAGTATTCAGTACCTACAGCACAAAATGTGCATTGTCTCATAAAAAGTTTTTTTTTCTCGACTAAATAGGAATATCCAAGCTCCCGGGCTGTATATTTTGGTTTCATCATCATTCAGCCACAAGAAATCTACTGCTAGACATAGGCCTCCTCCATGGATTTCTAAAAAGACCGGTTGGAAGCGGCTTGCATCCAGCATCTTCCTGGCACTTGGATGAGATCGTCTGTCCATCTTGTGGTCCATTTTGGTTTGGTCTACCTTAATTATCTTTTAAAGCAAAAAAATACTCCGAGTCTACCAAACCGGAAGTACGTCTTGCGATGGATGCTTGTCATTGTTAGCGAGTAAAGTTAGTGTATATAAATAAACGAAACGAGAAATAATCCTAATCTGTGCAAACGTACAAAACGTCAATATATTTCCCTATAGAACCTCGAGATGACTCTTCTACTAGAATAAGCCTTCTTTCATTCAAGTGTGAAATAAAACAAGAGAAGGTCGGATGAGAGTCACAAAATGACTTGAAATGAATTTTTATTCATAAAAATAAATGAACTCAATTAATTTTATAAACGTGTAATCATAGCTTTATATTTTCACATTATTACTGATGATATACTTCCATTAAAATTATCAGACGGTGGATTATAGCCGCAGGGCTATCATGCTAGCAAGCCCGTGTCGCCAATTCCGCCGTCTGGATTGCAGCCATAATGCGACGTAATGTTTTTGAGAGCATCATTATACCCGTAGCATGTGGCCGACAAGAGAGTGGACAAAAATTCGCAACTCGCTTTATATCAACTTTAGGTACCAGAAAGTGCCTAATAAGTGGCGTTATTACCTTGAAAAGAACAATTGTCCATCGGTCAATTCATGTCCTGCTCATAGTACAACCATCGGCCCACTAAAACTTTTATAGGTTAAATACATAACATACATACATACAGGCACATTCATTGCTTCTGGCCCCACACTACCCTGTGTAGTAGGAACCAGAAACAGCGACGTCACAAACATATCAACATCCAAGACCTGGGTTTTCTTTTGTCCCCAGCCGGGATTCGAACCCGGGACCTCTCTCATGGTAGGGAGATGCGCTAACCACTGTGCCACAGAGGCTGCCAAATGAGACCAAAATGCGGCTTGCATGACGTTCGCGTTATACAAAAGCAAAACCTGCAACACCCAGTACAAAAACACACAGGATATTGGATTTTATATGACTATTTTTTCTAGTAGGTTTCAACATTAAATTTTGTCTTTTGACAAAACTTGACTGACGCATAGTTTTCTCCAAAAAGCCCCCCAAACCAGCCCATAACACCAGTCCCTTTGCCTGCAGGCGTAGCAGCTGCGATCCCACCCTGCACGGCTTGCCCGCCGCTGGAAGCCGCGCAAGCGCTCATCACTTTCTGCTTCCCGGTGGTCGCCGTAGCACATTGCCACTGGGCGGTCCACGTCAAACTCACGGCCTTGTCCCTGACGGCAAGAGCGGCACATGGCGAGTTACCGCTCCCAGTCCCTCTCCTACAGAGACCCACGCACGTCATCATTGTCGCAGGAGTAGGCCCGCGCGAACGCAGAGATGCCGTCGACGTCGGTGACGTCCGCTCCAAGAAACTTCAACCGAGTCTACTAGGACCACAGCCTCTGACATCCACGCTCCGCTCTCGGAGGCGACTGGGAAACGTCCTAATCGGCATAGCAGCTCTGTTCGCTGCATGCTGGTGTCCACACGCAGCCGTGGTACTAGCGGGAGCGTGCGGGCTGCAGGCACCACCGGTACTAGCTCAGTACGCTTTGCTGTTGGGTCATGCGCATTCGGCTCTAAACGCGGCCGCTTATTGGGCACTGAACAGACACGCTTTGACAGCGGCCTGCGCGGCATGGAGGCTCCCGCAACTGAGAGTGAGGGAGGAAAGACCTTCCTCGACGAACGAGGCAGCCCTTGGAGCGTTCCACCCCAGACTGGCTCGCCCCGCGCCCTCCCCGCGCCCGCCGCCCTCCAGCTTCCTGTACTGATGCCCATCTACCTTCTAAGCTCTCAAACAACATAAATATAGGAGGAGACTGCAAGTATCTTTCGGTTATTTTCATAATGCGTTATAGATTTTCAATTAATTCTTGTGCGGTGTGCCTTAGACGTTATAACACCGCGACAATGTTTTAGCGGTACCACCGCGCGCCGACTTGCACTCGGATGGCATTTTTGCTTGCAGTTTTGCGATGCAATTTTGATGTGTAAATATATAAAATAGGTTCAGATAAATAAATAAATAAAGACGCTTGATATTTTTTGTATTCTTTATTTTCCTTCTACCAAAGTGTAACGTATAACAATTGTTACGGTTTCTTTTGTCTTTTTGATATTAAATGAAATTAAAGATATATTGATAGATAGAATATTCTTTATTGTATGTACATCAAGTTACACATGAGGTTATTATATGAGAAATTGATCCATAAAGGAGAATGACCAAATACAGTCTATGTTGCTTTTGTGTTGCGCTTTATACCTCAAAATGTTTCTTTTGAAAAATGATTTCATAGTTCTATTTGATAAAATAAAAGAATCAGGGGTTTAAAAGTAAAAATTAAAAAGTATCTGTATTGATTGTATAACTTCAGTGGGAGATAATAATGCACGTACCGCGAATGCACATCCTGAGAACGTACGCCCTGGTAATGCACAGCCATTGAATCCGTGTACATGTACATGGATTCCCGTCCGCACGTTCTCGGGTCGTGCGTTATCAGCGTTTCTAAACGAATCCCAAAAGAAATACCTCACACACTCCAGTAAAACGCGCAAAACCTATGATGTGAACAACGTAGTTGATTGTATTCTCTGTGATGTGAACGAGGCACCGAATGGTCACCGATTCCAGGGCTGTACGTTCCGCGTTCGTGCATTTTCGGTACGGACTGGGAATGCACGGACGGGAATGTACAGGCAGGAATGCACATCCCGATAATTGGTGTCATTTGGGCACGAATTCCCGGGCTGTACATTCTCATGCCGTACATTCTCGGTCCGTGCAATAGTAACCCACTTCAGCCACTCAATACAGATTACAAACACAGATTAGATTAAATTATTGCAAAAATCGCAAAAAGTGTACTGTGTACTACATTGCGAAAGTGCAAACTGCAAACGGGGAGTTTTTGACGGGAATTCAAACGAGCGGTTATATTACGGTTTTATTCTTGCAAATTAATCCTAGTGGATTTGATGTTGTTTAGTTAATGTAGTTTATTGTTAAAATGACCATGTGTAATGTGTACGAACAATCGAACCGGCCCTTTTGGAAATTTTTGGGAGATTCTAATGTCCAGCAGTGGACGTCCAATGGCTAAAATGATGATGATGATGATGATTATGTATGAACAATATGTGGAATAAATAACTAAAATAAACCGCCATTGTGAGCTTAGGATAGTCTTGTCTCAATTGTGCGCAGGACCTAAGACTGTTTATGCTTAACATTGCGACTTTTTGCAGCGATATAGTCGTGATTTAGACGATTTGCTAGTGCATGGATACACTCGCAAATCGTCCATCGTTACACACACACACTATCTGCAAAAAGTCGCAGTATGTAAACGCCTGCATATTTTGCTAAAAGCATAAATAATCTGTGGCATAAAGCACAAACTTCTTCCGTAGGAACGAACCTCAGAATAAGGGAGGAACGAACTGATAATGACCTATGCTTATTATTAAAACTAAAAGGTGTCAATGCCAATCCAAAATAACACCAAACCACCAAAGTTGTCATAACCTCTAAACATGGGCTCAAAATTAAGATTTCTCGAAAGTCCCATCTAATATTTTCATAATATTTTTCCTGCATAATCCAGAGTCAATTTCTTATAGTTTACCGTTGGTTTCATGAATGTGCAAGAAGACGCAAAAATAGACGAACTCCTATAGTAAATTGATCATTCTCCTTTACCTAAACAATCCCTTCAAACTTAAAATTACCTTAGGCGTTACCTTTATGTATAGTTGTTATGCTTAAGACCCAGACAAAAAACTATGTAAAACTTGGTAAAACCTATAACGCGTTGTGAAAGTTCCATTCAGATATTAAAAGAGTTATGAAGTCTGTCTCCTATATCTGTGTTGCGCCCTCTCGATCTGTGATTCCTGTCTATCAGTGCCTCGTGTAGTCTTGCGCATACGTCGTTTCATTCATCGTTATAAACGTGGTTGTTCGATAATTCGAGATCACAGAGAATACAGCATATGGATGTCGTTAAGAAATATTATTTACAAACAAAATCCTTCTCGTCGCTCTACCCCACTAACACAAAGGAACTATAATCCATTTATCTATACTTGGCATTTTTTTTGGATTTTAAACGACACTGAATTAAAAACCTTTAGCGGTAGAAAGCACTAAATTTCTATACTGTTTCGAGTTTTGATTTAGTGTCGTTTAAGTCTGAAAAAATGCCAAGTATAGACAAATGAATTATAATTTGATACTTGCGCGTAAGCGGTTTTTTTCTACCACCCAGCGTCTACGAGGCTGTATTTTCTGTGCCCCTACCTATAATATTATATTTTATGGAGAATTAACCAATGTCCGTGAAGCAATATAATAAATTGTACAAAACGCTCCGAATTGTCTTTTCATTGATATCGTAAAGCTCGCTGGATTTATCACTACACCCTCCACATGTTCCTTCCATTATGATAAGCCGGCAAACGAGATAGGGAACAGACTGGGCTCTAAATCAGGCTTTAGGAGAGACTTGTCAAGTTTACGGAACAGATACAACAATGCATGCAAATATATGAGAACCGTTTTGCGTTAGACCAGCGATACATCAGGCACTGGCTGGCCACTACGATTCGACTCTACCATCAATCAATCAATCAAAATATTTATTGCACCATAATGTAAAACAAGGTCTTAAGTAACACTGAGTGTATAGCACCGATTATGGCAATATTACTTAAAACTAACATGCTTATTATAAAAAAAAAAAAAAATTTTAAGCGGGAACACAAATACCATTGAGCTTAATTTATTGTAAAAAACGTTTGTAAGCCCGATGAGACAAGGTAAGATTACATAAGAATATTCTTTATTGTACCAGATTTGTACACAAACAAACATTTACAGAGAACAGTACAATTGGCGGGCTTATGCCCGATATACGTGACTTTGAATTTTGAATTCCGAAGGTACGTCAGAGCGATTGAAACAATGTCTGCCTTGGGTGTCCCTTACCGCTTCCACTCGCACTCACTGTTTTTTTTTGACGATCTTTCTAAGTATCAATAGTAATTTTATAAAACACAGCACAGATATCCACGCAGCGGTAAAGCGTCGAGCTCAGAATACGCTCTAAGTTTGCTACAGCAAATAAAAAAATAAATAAAAGTCACTTTATTTGACACATAAATAATCAAACAATTACATTTTGTACTTACATTCTAAAGGTTGTAAACATACAATATCCTATGAATCGTTCAGATACACTATTTATCCTTTTACACCTTTTACACAAAAATAATTCAACTAAAGTCTGATTTTTAATTCCGTAGAATTCTGACACTTATCATTTTTTGACACGTCTGAGATTAGAAACCTTTTTTGGCCGGGCACATTTTTCAATTTCAATACGAGTGTGTACATCTGAGTCTACACATTTAATTTGTTATTGAATCTATCCATTTTATAAAGTGTGGAGCTCCAAATTAAAAGAGAATTTAAGGCGAGTGACAATTTTGTCCCTTTTCATCACACAAACAGTAAAAGAGTACAAGTAAAGAAAACATATTTTTATTAAAATATCTAATCATCATTAATACTAATATCACCTAACATCACTATCTTCATCATCAACATCATCGCTGACATGAATTATTAAAAGAGCTAACAGCGGCATACTTCACTTTTCTAAAAAGGTTTACGAAACCTTGAATTAGTAGGCGGTGATGCCAGCTAAAGAATAAAATAAAGTAATTAAAGTTAATTCGATATATTGTTCGTGATTTTGAAATATTTAGATTAACCTTTTTGTAGGAAAAACATAAAAAATACGTAGCATTTTATTTTTTATTGCCCTCAAATGAGTCAAATTTGTCCCTTTTTCGGCGGAAACCTTTTTCAGTTGCAACACTTACGAAATGTCAGAATTCTACGGAATAAAAAATCAGACTTTAGAGCTTTTTGTAAGCAATGTTGCGCTTGGTGTGTCTTTACTTACTTCTCTAGCAACACAGTGCTCGCACTCAGTGTCTGAGCTGAGAGTACCACAAATAGGGACTTTCTCGAGACGCGAGGTAAAGCAATATGCGACAGGAAAGTTCAGGCACGCTACTTCAATTTGCTTACATACCTACAGGCTGTGACGTCTAGGCGAACGTATTTTGTTTGCTGTGGTACTTTACGCCCCAGTAATATGGGCTATTATTCGCTGTAGAGTGCATGTACAGTATGTTAGCTTAATATACCTCGGCTACTATCGGATAGAATCGGATATTCGTGTAATAGCTCAGAAGAAGGAGTACCATAGAAGGAGGAATAAAATAAAAAGTAACAGTTGTATAGCTGTCCATGTTACTCTTACGATAAATCTCTGCGCCAGAAAGAGACAGCTGTAGTGTACTCATGCACTAAAAAGGTTACAATCGTACACGGTTGCCACAGATTACAGAACAAAGCCAAAATCGATAGGGCTGGGACAAACACCATAAAGATGTCGATATTATTTATTCCGATCTACATAATCTGTGTATTGTTTAAAATTAATGGTGGTAATTAAGTATTAATATTAAATGATAAAAAAATCATACCTCTTTTTCAAAATTTGCAAAAAGTATCTTTTCAATCCCATCAACATGTTTAATAGTGATTTTTCGGACCCATGGCTGTGTGCCAAAAAACCTACGACTAAATTCCATTATTCCAATTCCAATAATTTAAATTACAGTCATGGGCCCATGATAATCACTATTATCATCATTATCTATCTATCTAATTATCAATGTATTTATCTCTAAAAAAATATCATTTTTCCCTTGGTGGTGCTAGTGAACCAGCTGGAACCCCTTACGGTTATGTTATTATGTGCTAAGTGTGGTACATACCATATAAGTTACAATAAATATTTATAAGTAATAGTAAGTAATTCTACATCAGGTTTTCAATAATATAAATGGGACTAATAGGGCTATAGCGAATCGAAAAAAGATTTTACCAAGTTATGTGGTAACATGGCAAAAAGTATATGTACGGCGAATATAGAACCTTTTTTTTTTATATATTTGCAAATCATCAATTATCACCATATACAGCGCCACCAAGTTATCTGTTCAGGTGGGTAAAATTGTAACTAAGTAATTAATTGTAAATCCTGTTCCCCATTTTTTGTTTTATTTATTCACTTACTAAGATTTATAGATGGGTTTTGATTGAAATTGAAAGATGGGTTAAAATATTCTCATTTTTCTAGGTAAATTTCTCAAATGTTACTACTAAGTTCTCCACTAGCGCCGCTATCAACTGAACAGATGAGATGGCGGCACTGTAAGAAAGTATAATGAATAAAACAAGACCAAAATAGGAAAAACTATTTAATAACATAACATAACATTTACACACAGGCACATACATTTCTTCTGGCCCCACACTAGGATACCCTGTGTCGTGTTAATAGATTACGTATTTGTTTCCAATAAATACCTACCACCTAGCATAGTTACTCAAGGCACCCGTTGTAATAACATCATCAGTCCAGGTTCGATGGAATAAAATAGAAATTAAAAACAAAACGATTTATTGGTACAAGATTATTTGGCATCAAATAAAGTACGTAGTTTCAAGCTTTTCACATAAAAAGTGGCAGGTTGCAGCTCAATAGAGAAGAAACCAACACGTATTACTATAATGTATATGTTTTTTATCCCTGATTTCTGTTTTACAAGTACCTATTAACGTTATTTTTTTCACAAAAATGTGTCAGCCATAATGTAACAGATAATATTTTATGAAATTAAAATTAAATTAGCTTGGTTGCAGCTCACGAACGTTGTCCATTTCCGCGGAGGTCGCAACCTGAAAATTGTTTTTATTTAAGTACTTCACGTTGATAACTTCCACATAAAAAATAATAAAATCACTTGCACCAGAATCAGACTATGATAGTATTAAACTAGTTATGACCTTTAACTGCTAAACGTTGTCCAGGATAGAAAAAAACATCCAGTCAGGCAATAATCAGGGAAAAATTCTACAAGTGATATACGGCGGCTTGCAGGTTTGAACTGACAACCTGTTTTATTATCCAAGTGGAGTAACCACTAGACCAACGAGACAGTCGGGTCTCATGTGAAATTCCTGATGTACATACATACAGCAAAACGTGCACCTCAGTCGACATAATTGTGCAGTATGTAGACTTTATTTTGTTTTTAGTATCATGTCTACGTGGGTTATGCTATAATTGGATAAAAAGTTTTCTAGAAAATCGTTTACAATTGTTTGAAATATGCAACATAAATGAAAATAATGAAATGGAGCATTATAGGTCTGAACTACAAAAAAATTAATATGGGGTACCACAATGGGGTACAATAGTGTCCTTGGACCATTATATTTTTTTTTGTACATAAATGATCTTCCGGCAATAACACATCATAAATGTATATTATTTGCGGATTACATATCCTTAATAATACCTCATCAAGCTTTACACTTCGAAGAAGAAATAAACAGGACAATTGAACGCATTTGCATATGGCTGGACAAAAACAACTTGCAAGTGAACCCAGGAAAAACAAAATATACCCTATTTAAAAACATAAAAATGAGACATATTGACTTAGAACTAAAATGTAAAAATGAAGAAATAGAAAGAACAACGTGTGCAAAATTCCTAGGCATTAATATTGACGAAAATTTGAATTGGTCACGACTTTATTATTAAGTCTATATATTATTTAATATATAGACTTAATAATATAGCTGGCAGGAAAACCGCAATTCTTGCATATCACGGATTTGTGGCTTCCATAATACGTTATGGCTTGATCCTATGGGGTAGCTCTACGGAATCAAACAGAGCATTCATAATACAGAAAAGATGTATACGCGCCATAGCGGCCGCTAAGCCACTAGACTCTTGCAAACCGCTTTTTAGAAAATACAACTTACTCACCTTACCTTGCATGTATATATTTGAAGCAGCTTGTTTTGTAATGAAACACAAAAATTTATTCACAACAAAAAAACAGGCATTAAACTTTAATACGCGTTACGAAGACAAACTAATATTACCAGTATGTAAAACGACTTTGCACAGTAGAAACTGCGGCTCTATGCTTGCAAGAGTCTACAACAAAATACCTGACGAATTTTTAAAATTAAGATGGACGATGTTCAGGAGAAATCTATATAATTGGTTGTGCCAAAAGTACTACTACTCTCTAAACGAATTCTTGACAGATAGAGTAAAGTAATATTGACATACTATTCTGACATTACAGCTATTTCAATTTTAATTTCTATTGTAATTTATTTTAGTAAAATCAATGCAACTGACTTTTTAAATAATTTATTTGGACATTGTATTATAATATGAATATTGTAGATTTAGCACATAAGAGAACTACATTTGTATTAACAATGGTATTTTGACATTTTAATTATTAAATTCAAACTAAATATTTGCATGTTAGAACATAGCTAACAGAATGTGAGATCTATTTACCTCATATAACATGTCATCAAAATGTACCACATTCTATTTTTTTTTATAATGTATAATTATAACCTTACCAATGATCTGCGGGCTAAGGAAAAGCGTAAAGTAGGTACGGCACTTGTTTCCAACCAACGCCACTTGCTATTGTTTATGAAACAGTCGATTGCTGCAAATGCGGTGTAAATTTTTCCAAGACTACTTTGTACGTGATACTGCGTCATCGACATTTGTTATTTTGTGCTGTCTTCGGGTAACCTGCAATAGATAATTAACAATTAAAACAACTATACGAACGCAAGAAATAACTAAATATGCTCTACGAACTATCGATACTTTTTTTCACTGAGAAAGTGGGAAAGTCCCATCTCTATTCCCCTACAACAAACAACAAACTTGTATTATGATTTATATCGAGAATATCACAATAATCATGATGACAACACCATTCTCTAATAGCTAATTTGCAATTCTAGTAGCCCATAGTTGAAATCTTAGAGAAAATACCCTTTTAGGTACACAAAATTGAGACTTACCGGTGGAAGCTGATGAATGTTGTTTCATTATCTTCTCGGGAAGAATGAGATATACATTCTAACACAACACACGCCATGCCGATGGTTACTTATACTATATACCATGAGAATCCACTAAAATTCACTTCAAATGGTGCTTTAGTAAATATAAAATACACAAGCTTCTTGAAAACGGCGCACTCCCAAACCTCTTGTCAAACACACTGCCAAACACAGAACACCCTCTGCCAAATCAATGTCATTGGGCGGCACATTGCATGCCGTCATTTTCTGAGCCGTTCTAATTTGGTAGCGTAATGGTAACCAAAGGTAACCAACTGACGTTTAAGGGTTGTACGCTCGAAAAAAGCAAAAAAGACACGACTATATTTTTCTCTTTCTAACACGTAGCTTGCGTCTATTTAAATTGACGAAACAGACTATGTGGCACGTTTTCATTTTTTAACGCTCCTTCTATGGTACTCCTTCTTCTGAGTGTAATAGAATTATCGGAACTACTCGTAATATGACACTTAATTTCGAAATCGGAACTAATATGACACATAATTTGAATTATACAGAGCTGGAAGTAGTATTACACTCGTGTGCTTTCGGCGAAAACCGAAGCCTACTTTAGAGCCCGAGGTATATTCTAAAAGCTAACAGACTGTAGTGACGTTTAAGGTTGTTATTAAAGAGGTTAGATACAAAAAAAAAACATTTTTAGGGTTCCGTAAAGGGTAAACGGACCCTATTACTGAGACTTCGCTGTCCGTCCGTCTGTCACCAGGTTGTACCTCATGAACCGTGGTAGTTAGACAGTAGTAATTTTCACAGATGATGTATTTCTGTTGCCGCTATAACAACACTAAAACACAGAATAAATTAAATATTTAAGGGGGCTCCCATACAATAAACGTGATTTTTTTGCTTTATATTTATTACGACTACAGGTAGACGCTTACTAAAATATATATTTGAGGGTGGCTCCCATACAACAAACGTGATTTTTTTCCAGTATTATAATGCTACGGAACTCTTCGTGCGTGAGTCCGACTCGCACTTGGCCGGTTCTATAAAGTAGTGATGTATTTTATAAATAGAGTCTGTTCGATTTTGCTACTTTTCTAGGAATTCCATTGTTGGTCCAATAAAGATTAGATTTTTATCGTCATGTCGATTGGCATCGTAAAAATTTATGAGAAATTACCCTTTTCTTGTAACCGTACCTTTTTCTGCTTGTCTCGTTGGTCTAGGAGTATCAAGTTTTATTCTTAACAGACAGGTCGTGGGTTGAATTCCCGCTGGTGACCGTGGTGGTGGCCGCAGTCCGGAGGTTTTTTAATGTAGGACCCACGCGGTAGATAGAAAATAAGGTTTACTAATGTATTGCCAAAAATCGTTTCCCAAAGTATTACTTCCCAAACTATTTTCCGCAAATTATCACTTGGCAAAAAAACATTTCTCAAAACAACTTAAAGCAAATAAACAGTTAGCAAAAGTTATTATGGCAAGTTATTGTTTACCAAATAAATACTTGGTCAAAATTTATTTTACCAAAGAGGCAACAAGAGGCAAGGTAAGAATGCATCAAAGTCGAGTCTGTTTTCGATCTTACATAGAGAACCTAACGCTCCGACGCGCTCCGCTTCGCTACGCGCGTCGTCGCACCTATATTTCTGTTGTCACGTATTCTTTACATCGCCGACCCCCCGTTCCATTATTTGAAAATAACACTTGGCAAAATAAAACGTTAGCATAATAAACGTTTGTCTTAATAAAACTTGACGCAGTAAAATTATGCGAAATGATAATTTGACCAAATGAATAAAATGCGAAATGAAAACTTGCTAAAGTTTCATTTGGGAAATGAAACTGATGCCATAAGTTTATTGGGAAGTAAAATTTGGCGAAAAATACTTTGGCTAAACGGCGGTATCCCAGAAAATAAACCAATAAATAGTACAATTTATTTTCATTCACGAGTAGAACTTCCCTTGTCGGATAGATATGGGGATATTCTTACACTCTGTAACCGCTTGTAGCCCCGGCTGCCTGAGTGATCTTAAGCGATCACGCAGTTTAAGCAACATAGGGCGCGTTCAGCCCATGGATCGATGAACGTCTATGACTAACGCTAGTGGTATTTTTCCGAGCGGTTCCGTGGTTCGCAATTCACGTTAAGCAGTTGGTGCCGGCTGCCGTCGAAAGATGGCAGTCATTAAGCCAAGTCAGAGGCCTTAGGTCGGCTTGAAAACTTCTAACAATAAGACTATCCACTAGTCTTACAAGCCTCCACCAATCCGGACTAGGCCCCCGTGGTGGAGTATGGCCTATGCCTTTCTTAGGGAAGAGACCCGTACCCCTCAGTGGGGGCATAATGGATTGATAATGAGTTACACTCTGTATGTTTTTCTAAATTACTTAACCTCCACATCCTGAACTTGCAAATAACAATTGATTACAATTCGGATTCGGATTACAGAGGACCTGATGTATTACATAACATTCGCACATGAAACATCGAGAAATTCTACGTTATTTCGTTACAGACGTCCGTCGTTCATCATTCAACTATAGCCTTTACAGGATTACAAGAGTTTGTAAAGATTAATAGCAAGTAGACCAAAAGCAAAAAGGCTTCGAAATTCTACGTATGTTTGTGTTGCGTGGGAAGCTGAAAGGGTGTAATGAAGGATCAGGCGGATCAGAAGGATAAATTGAATGGAAATTTCAATTTTCCTTTCTAAACATTGTTTTACTCTCTACGTGATGTACTATTAATGAATGGAAAAATCGTGAGGAAATCCGAACATCGAAGATACCCATGACAAATAAGTCTTTCCCTTAAAGGAAAGGCCTGTACAGTGTACACGACAGGGAACGTTATAAGCTTATAAAGGTCGTATTAAGTTAATGTTTTAATAATGCGCTCTCACAATACCACTGAGATTGGTTTTGAGTGCGTTGGTAATTTGCGGTTTTAATTCGAGCATGCTGGAAAGCGATTTTAAATTCGAATTTTTGGGCTTAGATTTATTCGAAGTATTAAAATAGTAAAATGGACGAATATGACAAGCTTTGGAAATCACATTCTCTGCCTCAAAAGAAACGTCTGTACCCTACAGGGACATTTTGGGCTTATAAAGGTTGTATTAATGTATTAATAAAGCGCTCTTACAAAACCGTTGAGTGCGTTGATATAATTTGGGGTTTTAATTCAAACAGCACCTTAAATGGGTTTTGAAGAGCGATCTTATATTCACATGATTGGGGTTAGATATACTTGAAATAGTAAAATGGATCAATATTACAGCAAATCAGAAATTAGAAAATTTATTTAAACGTAAAGAATGTACATTACATTTGTTGAATGTCAATGTACTTATAATGTTAGGCGCTGCCTTGGGCCCGAATGTAGTGGAGAAAAAGGCAGTCAAAAAAAACCTCCACTCTGACCATTTTTTCTCAAATCACCTTGAATCTAAAACATAAGTTGATACAACTATACGCCTTACGCTATATACCTAAGAAGAGAAGCTGATGAGCAGTGGCGGATTTACCCTAAGGCCCAGTACGCCCAAGCCTAGAGCGGCAGATATTAGGGGCGGCAAATCGTGACAAAAAAATCACTGATTATAGTAAGATATTTAACTCAAATGCAAAGTAGCTAAATATTTAAAAGGCTGTGCATAATTATGGCGGGCTGCACTGCACTGCAACGAATAGCAATTTTTATAGGTAGGTATGCACCACTAAATTCATTATGTACCTAGTCTTCAAGATAGGTGCTACGTGCTGTGCTGAGAAAGGGGCGGCACATGGCCTGGGGCCTATAGCGGCCAAGACTGCAAATCCGCCACGGCTGATGAGTGCACTCAACAAGCGAGGCCAGGCTCTATAACAATACAACTAGCCGACGAGTCCCAGAGACGACCACTACAGAAAACTCGAACACTAGAGCTCGTTTTTCTGATTGGGGTCATCAGTAGGTACGCCAAAGAAGTCAATGTCAACAGGATTGTAACACCTGCACTGGGAACAAAGAGGGTTCTTGAAGTCTTCCCTTAAGCTGCGAGGGCTCTCAAGAGCCCTTCGGGTCCGCTCGAGCTTGCATCCAACGTTGCATGATGTAGAGCGCGATATTATATCGGCTGGACAATTTCAAAACCTGGCATGTGACACATCTAAGAAAAAACAGGGTTTTGCATTTTGCAGAGACAACAAAGCTTTGATTTCCAAAAGGTCTAAAAATACCTTAGAAAGTGAATTTAGAATATTGGAAATGTAGCAAGGGCACACTTAATAATAATAGTAATAAAAATGTTCTATGCAATCTTTATATTTTTCGTTTCCGCCAAACTAAATGACTTACTCTCAGCTTAGAACCATGTTACTTAAAATACCTAACAAATTACTGAAATTAAGTTTGCATATAAAAGTAAAACAAGATACATAACATTATGATTAATTCAGGTTCATTAATTCAGAAGCTACAAACTTGTTGCTGTGATGCTGGAGGACGCAAAAAACCATTTTAAAAACCTAGTAAAGGGTGACCTTTGCTAGTCTCATGCATTCAGTTAGAAGAACAAATTATTCATTAGTAAGGGTCATAAAACGTGATCTATTCTATATTCATGATAACTATTGAATTCTGTGTAAAGTCAAGAATATTATACCTAGTCTTGCCATAAATACTGTAACAAACAAAAATATTTTTTTTTCTTTTGCAAATAACATTTATTACTTTTACAGTCTGTTAGTTTAATACATAAATATAAAACAATTTAAAATATAAAAATCTTATTCGAAGTGGTTGCCATTGGCTGCAATACAGTCCTTTAAACGTTGAGGCCAGATATCAATAGAATCACGCACTCTTTCCATGGGAAAATTCTTCACTGCCAATCGTATGGATTGTTTTAGGGACTCCAAATTATCATGGCGCTTAGAGCAAGCCGTACTCTCTAAAACGGACCATAAATCATAATCCAGCGGATTAAGATCGGGACTAGACGACGGCCAGTCTTCAGCTCTGATGAAGTCCGAAACGTTCGTTTCCAACCAGGATTGCGTAGACCGAGCTTTATGACCCGGCGCCGAGTCTTGCTGGAAGGACCATTCTTGGTTATTGAACATGGTGTTGTTAAGGGGCTTTACTACCTTTTCAAGAATGGTATCTTGATACACTTGCGCCGATGTTTTGATACCTTTTTCACAAAAGTATGGCTCAGTCACTCCTTCATAGCTAACACCCCACCAAACCATCGCTGAAGTCGGATAATGCCCACGTTGCACTCTGTCGACTAATTGGGAAGCTTTCTTAGAGCTGTGAGCATAAATACGGTCATTTTGTATGTTAAAATGTTGCTCAATTGTAAAAAAATTCTCATCCGTAAACAAAATTTTTCTATGACCTCCCTTTGCGTACCGCTTCAGTAGTTGTTTCGACTTTACCACCCTATTCTTTTTTAAATGATCAGTTAAGAAATGACCAGTACGTCTCTTATAGGCTGCAAGTCCTAAGTCATCTTTTAAAATACGCGACATGGTTCTAGGTGCTATCTTCATCTCCCGAGATAAAATCTTTTGCTTTCGGACAGGATTTCTTCGAATTCTTTCCCTTACTGCTTTGACCACCTTTTTCGTACGAACACTACGTGGACGGCCAGATCTTTTTCTGTCACAGACAGAGGAGGTCTCATTGTACCTATTAATAGCCCGGTACACAAACATTTTACTAATACCAAGCGTATGGAGAGTTTTGAAAATTGCATTTGGCTCCATACCTACTTTGTGTAAGGCAATCACAGCGATTCGGTTCTCTTTATCACCCCACTCCATTTTAATATCGCAAAATATTGTACAATATATTGGCGCCAAAATGAGAAAACACAATGAACAATCATATAAAAATGACAGATTCCAAATTCAAATGTAATATTTTGTTTATTTTTAATTGTAACAGTATTTATGGCCAGACTAAGTATATAGCATATTTTGATCCAACTTTCAAGCCTCTATAGCTCTTATGATACGAAAATTCTTTATTCCACAATAAATTCATATACCTACATCTTATATTCTCAGCAAGGCAAGCTCTCGAAGTGACCAATTCGTTTCTTGGCTCTCCTGTAAAATTTGTTTCAGGGCACTTACGAGGTTTTGAAATTGTCCAGTCGATATTCTCTTGTGAGTGGTTTGGGCAAACGGTGGGGACTCTTTAATACCTCCTTGAGTTCAACTTCGTCGGGCGATAAAAATAAAATTTGTGATTCAATACAACAGAGTAAAAGAAGAAGACCAAATGGAACCAAATAAGGAAGTTTTTGTTAAAATATAAAGTGCCTGTAACGTTTGATAAATGTAAGTTTCTTATTCAATGCAAACATTACTCGATGCTGTATTGTCTGTGAAATAATAAAAAATAGCCACTTACACACACACACACCTCATGCCTTTTGAAACGGAATATTGTGTGATTAGGGAATTTCCCAAATAATATAAGACCGATTTCTGAATTGATAATTTCAAGAAGTAAACACTTAACTAACGTTCTGTCACGCTCTTTTCTGAGAAATGTGACGAGATAGCACTGAGTGAGCATGAAACACAGCATGGCTCTAAGGACCAGTTTCTGAATTGAGCATTTCGCCTAGTAATCACTTAACTATAGTGCTGTCTCGTCAAATTTCTCAGAAAAAAGTAGGACAGAACGTTACTTATGCATTTACTTAGTGAAAATCTCAATTCAGAAACCAGCCCTAAGGGTCAATTTCTGAATTGAGAATTTCGCTAAGTAAATACTTAACTGTATTGCTATATCGTAATATTTCTCAGAAAAGAGCGTGACAGAATGTTACCTACTCACGTATTTAGATGAGATTAGAACTCTTTCTTGTACACACCAGAAAGAAGCAAATACATTATTGCGTATTTACTTCGTGAAATTCTCAATTCAGAAACCGGGCCTAAATCTCTTCTCATGTTTCTCAATATGTGATCATGGCTTTAACCCTGGAACCGAGAGTAACTACCTATTGTTCAGCTAGGGACTACCACAAAGTTTGGGAAGTTTGGGAACAGAATTACTCTCATACTTCATTTTATCAACAAGACGACGTATTTAGCGTTTCTCCTAGCGTATTGCACTTAGACAACTTATAGAATTAAATAGAACGATTGCCGCTCACAGATACACCAATAGGCTCTCGAAAGCCGCTAGATAAAAACACATTATTAAATCATCATCAACCCATTATGTCCCCACCGAGGGGCACGGGTCTCCTCGATGAGGAAGGTATAGGCCATCTTCGGCTTATAGACCGGCCACTAGTCTTACAAGCTTCCACCAATCCGGACTAGGCCTCCGTGGTGGAGTATGGGCTATACCTTCCTCAGGGAAGAGACCCGTGCCCCTCGGTAAGGACATAATGGGTTGATGATGATGTTTATATCAACGTTACCTCTTCGTTCATTATGACTTTAAGACTCGACGTCATAAGCATATGGTCGTAAGTTCGATTCCGACGAAAATGAGTTTTTATACATTCAATCTCAGGTCATCGAGCTAACCATCTGAGAAACATATTTCTATCTTATTGCTGGGATCATTCAGTTGCATAATGCGTTGATGATGATTATAGTAAACCCTCACTAATATACACTATAGTCCAGTCATTATAGACATTCGAAATCGAACATTTCGTTATAATTCCAAAACCAAAAGTTTTCAAACTTCGGTCAAGTGAATGGTACATTGGGACGACAATAAATCTCATTTTGCAACCTTGTCCGCAGTCCGGAACATTGTTAAAATTGCAATTAAATTAATTTTTGCTGTATGGTCGTGAAAAAAATTCCAAAAGTTCTGCAGACTTGGGGAATTTTTCGATATAATATTTCATATCACGTATTAAATTTACAACCAATCTAAGTGTACGGAACATTTTTTGTTATTGAAAATTAATGTTTTTTTTTATTAAACTGAATGAAAACGTTCCAAAAGTTCTGCAAACTTGACACATATATCGGAAAAATATACCAAACGGTTGTATAAATTTGCAACCTTTTTCGTTGACCGGAACATGTTTATTTATAATTCTTTTTAATTCGTGGTCATTTTTTCGAGTAAGGTGGTCTCGGAATAATTACAAAAGTTTTGAAACTTGGTTGCAAACTTCGAAAACATCTATTCTGATGCATTTACAAATTTGAACCTCATACGCGATCCGGAACTTTATCATCATCATGCTATATTAGTCCACTGCTGGACATAGCCCTCCCCTAATGAGCGCCATAGCGCCCTGTCTTCAGCTTGCCGCATCCAGCATCTGCCTGCAGTCCTTCGCAGATCGTCATCCCACCTGGTTAGAGGGCGTCCTACACTACGTTTGCCGAGTCGCGGTCTCCACTCAAGAACACGTTTACCCCAGCGGTTGTCGGTTCTTCGCGAAATATGGCCAGCCCACTGCCACTTCAGCTTGCTAATTCTCTGAGCTATGTCGATAACTTTGGTTCTCTGTCGGATGTATTCGTTACGAATTCTATCCTTCAGAGAAACTCCGAGCATAGCTCTCTCCATAGCTCACTGAGCGACTTTAAACTGGTGGACCAACCCTTTCGTGAGTGTCCATGTCTCGGCTCCGTAGGTCATAACAGGTAGGACACACTGATTGAAAACTTTCGTTTTCAAGCATTGCGGTATGGATGACGAGAAGACCCGGCGTAGTTTCCCAAACGCTGCCCAGCCCAGCTGGATCCTCCTCTTGGCCTCCTTCTCGAAATTGTTTTTACCTAACTGCAGAATCTGCCCGAGGTAAGTGTATTCGGAAACGATTTCGAGTAGGTGACCATGTACGACGACCGGTATTGGATCAATGTGACCATTGATCATGACTTTGGTTTTATCCAAATTCATACCAAGACCGATGCGTCGCGAGGCTGATGCTAGGCTGGCCAGCATGTGGTTCAGCTCCTCTAGCGACTCCGCCATTAAGACTATGTCATCTGCGAATCGCAGGTGTGAGATGTAGTCGCCGTTTATGTTAATGCCCTTTTCTTTCCAGTCCAGCGTCTTAAACATGTCTTCCAACGCGCTTGTAAACAGTTTCGGGGATATAACATCCCCCTGTCTTACTCCTCTGCACAGTTGGATGGGTTTAGACTGCTGGCCCTGTACTTGGACACGCATGGTGGCGGCTTCGTACAGACATCTCAACACCTCGACATAACGATAGTCTACTTGGCATCGCTGTAAGGATTCCAGAACAGCCCAGGTTTCGACAGAGTCAAAGGCCTTCTCATAGTCCACAAAAGCAAGACACAGGGGCTGATTATATTCCTCGGTCTTCTGTATAATCTGCCTCACTGTATGAATGTGGTCTATGGTGCCATATCCTCCGGAACTTTATGCAATTTGTAAAAAAGTAATTTTTTTATTTTTTCACCTTCAAGAAAATTTCAAAAGTTCTGCAAATCGAGGAGACTGTTTAATTTTGGGATTAATGTCAGTATTTGAATTTGCAACCTCTCACGCAGTCCGGAATCTTGTGTGATGTCAGAAATTTAACTTTATGGCCTTTTTCATTTTAGAAAAAAAATCAAAAGTTTTGCAAATGCATGAGACATGCTGAAAAATACTTCTGAAAAATAATTTCTGTATTACGTTTATAATTTCTCATATAAAACAAGTAAATGTCGACACTGACGATTGTTACATTCAAGCATTTAAGGAAAAACATTACGAATAGATTGTCCGTAAATAATATCTTTTTTCAATATATGAGGTCAGTTAATAAGTGTTAAAACCTAACAAGTTAGTGATAAAACTTTGAATGCATGTTGAATGTAACAATCTGTAATTGAAGATACTGAAAATCTGATTTATTTGAATTTCGTAGAAATACATATCCGAAAAGAAATAATTATGAGCATTTGAATTTTTTTGTGTGGGAGGATCACCATAATGTTCTTCCAGTTCCGTGGTACATTCCGATGACATTTCACATTCCACAATTGTATTATCCGGTGCACCATCTTCTGCATCTCCACGGTAGCCTTGTTACCATAGCAACGCGACCATTGGCCGCGTTACCATAGCAACGCAGGTATACGACGTCGCGGCGGCTTCGTATAGCACAAAGTTTAGGCCCTGAATATATAACAGCAATGTGTACGGAATAGTACATTGTTCACCGAGAGGAGAAAGTGACCGATTACCGTCGAGGGTGTCGTTTGAAGCCCGAGCCGTAGGCGAGGGCTTTAAAACAGCTGAGATCGGGAATCGCAGTTTCTCTCGAGTGATACATAGTGCTTTATACTACACCTACAAGGAAAATAAAAAACGAAATCTTTACTAATTGAACAAACAACACACAAATTGGAAATGGCGCCAATGGCGTTTGCAATTTTCACATGTTCTTTTTTCAAATTGTTTATCCTGCCGCCGCAGGGTCGCACTGCCAGCCCGACACCATCCAACACACAGCTAGTGGCCAGTGTCATTTTGCGAACTTGGAGATAAAAACTCACTGTAAAAACTTTTTGGCGTTTGAGATTTAGGTTACCGGCGCATAGTCTTACCCAAAATTAAAAAAGAAAAACCACGTAAGAAATGGATTTTCATACACTTTTCTCTCCCGCTCAGATGCGTTTTCTCCCCGCATATTTGTTCGATATGCAATGACGTACTTTCTACCGTAAATTTGATAAAGTATCAAGGTACTTTCCAAGCAGGTGTAGTATAAATAATATTTTGCGTGAATGTGATTAAAAAATATTTCCGTATTCCGGATATGGTTGCAAATTCAAATACTGAAATTAATCCCAAAATTAAACAGTCCCCTCGATTTGCAGAACTTTTGAAATTTTCTTGAAGGTGAAAAAATAAAAAAATTACTTTTTTGCAAATTGCATAAAGTTCCGGATCGCGTATGAGGTTGCAAATTTGTAAATGCATCAGAATAGATGTTTTCGAAGTTAGTAACCAAGTTTCAAAACTTTTGTAATTATTCCGAGACCACCTTACTCGACAAAATGACCACGAATTAAAAAGAATTATAAATAAACATGTTCCGGTCAACGTAAAAGGTTGCAAATTTATACAATCGTTCGGTATATTTTTCCGATATATCTGTCAAATTTGCAGAACTTTTGGAACGTTTTCCTTCAGTTTAATAAAGAAAAACATTAATTTTTAATAACAAAAAATGTTCCGTACACTTAAATTGGTTGCAAATTTGACACGTGATGTAAAATAATATATTTAACACCACTCAAACTTTGCAGAACTTTTGGAATTTTTGTCTCAAGAACTGAGCAGATTATCATTTATTGCATTTTTAACAATGTTCCGGACCGCAGAACAGGTTGCAAAATTTTATAGTTTGTTTTAATACCATTCCCGACCTTACATCAAAATTTGAAAACTTTTGGAATTATAATGAATTGATTGTCTTGACTGACTGGACTACTACTTATAAAACAAAAACAAAGTCATATTATGCCCGCACTGGGATCGAACCTTGGTGTCTCGCTTCCAAGTCTATTGAGAACATTGTTCTTTTGAACAGAACTTATTTTTAGGTAATTTTTTCGTGCCACTGCCGACACCCTCGGGGATAACGGGCGTGAGTGTTTTTTATTTACAAAATAAAATAATTTTCATTTTTTAAGCACTAAAACGCTTAAAAATGAAAATTATTTTATTTTTCACTCCATCTGCTCTAAATGATGCACTTTGATGCCCAAATTTAGGACCCAAAACACGCTATTGTTGTTCAATCTAAGATGCATCAAAATAAATAGACTCAAAATTGGGTTTGGAATCTATTTACTTTTAGGTACCTTTAAGAAAATAAACTCAAAATCCAATTTTGAATTTATATACTAATGCACTCATTTACTAAGAAATCGGACTTCTCTTTTACTCTTGAGGATTTGTCCTATATCTATTTCGCTCCAACCCAAGCAATAAGTTAATCAAGTTTGGAACTACTTACTGAATTTTCAAACTCTTTGCTGCACAACTTTAAGTAGGTACATAATTGTCAAATATTTGAAATTGGAACGCAAGTACGCATTTTCATTCCTCTCAGACGGTAGTGAAAAGCAGAGTGTTCTACACGGGCGCAAATCGTTTTTTGTCTCAGTAGTGTTGAATCTCTCGCTCCTTCAGCGATTCTTAGTTAAAGCCCGAGCGAATTCGGACTCTGGATTCAATTTCACAACCTCGACGCAAAAATTTTGTTTGCGGCCTTGGAGAACAATCTACTATTGTAACCAAAACTTAACTTCCCACGGACAGAAAATACATAATAGGTACCTATAAGTATAATATGATGTACTTCTCTTTGACACATGTCTCTTTCGACTCAGTAAACCGAAAAGCCTGACTGAAAGCTGATAATTACAATGTTGCACGTTCCTTGAGTTTGTAGCATTACCGTCGACATACATTCACAATCCCTTTCATAGCCCTCGCGGATGATATTTAGTTCACGATTGCCCGGAATGTATTGATACAAATTTATGTATAGATACGTGTTTTGCCCGATATTAATAACGGCAAGAGGTGCACGCTTGAAATATCCAAAGGTTGTCCAGACAATGGTACGGAACCCTCACGGAACTAGCACTTCACCTGTTTTGATCTGTTTTGAGCTGACACGTAGTATGTAATGTCACCTATTAGAGGAGGTACTTTCAAATGTTGATAGAATAGAAGAGAATATTCTTTACTGGCTGTTGCCCGCGACTACGTCCGCGTGGGCTTTAGTTGAGTAAAGTGTTTGCAAATAAGATAGGGATACTTTTAGCGCATGCGAAAGAGCTTTCATACTAACTTCGCAACCCCCTCTTACACCTTTAAGCGATGATTTTCGAAAAACTACTTTACACGTCTTTCATGACTTTCAATGAGGGACCTTCATGCTGAATTTTATTCGAATAACTTCAAAAATTGCTAAGTTTCATACTAACTTTGCATCACCTTTTACCCTCTTAAGGTATGATTTTTAAAATACTATTTTATATGTATTTCATAAATTTTATTGAAGGAACTTCATATTGAATTTCATTCGAATAACTTCAAAAACGGCAAAGTTTCATACTTACTTTTCACCCCCCCTCTTTCCCCGTTAAGGGATGATTTTCGAAAAACTATTTTACATGTGTTTCATAATTTTGAATGAAGAACCTTCGTACCAAATTTCATTCGAATAACTTCAAAAACGGCAAAGTTTCATACTAACTTTGAACCCCCATTTTACCCCCTTAGGGGATAAATTTTCCAAAATCCTTTCTTTGTGCTCCCCTACGTTACAAAAGGAACCCCTGTGCAACTTTCAAGTTTCTAACCCTTATAGTTTAGGCCCTGCGTTGATATGTCAGTCAGTCAGTCAGTCAGCTTCTCCTTTTATATATATAGATTGCACACTAGAAAAACAAAAAGAAACAAAGTATTCCACTTTTCCATTTTTTTCAGAAAATGAGATATCTTGTTGGCCAAAATCTAATTTCGGAATGGAATAATCATATTTTGATGAAACCATCGGATTTCAAGTTTTTTTTTCTTTGGAATTAACACGTTTTGGCAAGTTTTGTTTCAGCTACGCATTGATTTTAATGTTGCCAGTCAGAAAAAAATATAAAACCCATTTTGGTCAAAAATGGAAAAGTCAGCTTTTGAAAAGTTCCTCCTCTCTTATATCCTTGTCTATGCACTACAGTAAGTTCATAAAAATCTTTCACGTTGGCCAAATGAGTCCACGAGGTGTATATCATGCAGGTTTCATAATAAAGAGCTCAACAGGCTTAATTCCGCTGAAGTACTCTTCAAAGTCTGACTGCAAATGCGCGGGTCCGTGCGGGACATGTGCATCGTGCAAATAGGATTTCGAACTTGTGTATGTGCGTTGCAACTGGATTTGCCTCATGTTTATATTATTATATTATAGAAGATGATTTTTTTTACATTTTGAGAAGTAAAATTCTCAATCCGCTTCGTTATTAAGAGATCTTGCAGATAAATTAGGCCGGGCATGGAAAGAAGTTGAAGATAAACATTAAATGGAGACCTATCCACAATGTAAGTTTTTGTACTTCGATTAATAGAGCGATTTGAATCTGAATAGCACCATTCAGCTACCACTGACAATGTAAATAACGAAACTTTTATCAGCTGAATCAAGCTCTATGCTAAGTTTATAATATGCTATGCCCGTTTATTAAATTTTGTTATAGACATCAACGTGACCTAGTACTTATATCATGTTAGATTATAGGTAACAAAAATACTTGTATGCTTTTTTAGCAGAATGTAGAGTATATAAATGTATTTACCAACTTATATTATACCCACATATGTACATTCTACAAATAAAGGATTTGGTATTTGTAAATGCCTGAAAAAAGTAACCATGACTCCAATCGACAATTACAATCGAAAGTTGAATTAGGTACTGATACTCGTATTCAACTCGTTCTATCGCAGTATCGCCGGATGTTTACCTACGATTGATAACACAAGCCACAAGTTCGTTTGTGCGTTAGAAAACTCCAAAACTAAAGCTCCGCCGTAACAGTGCGCGACACTGCCGTGACCAGGATTCGAACCTGGGTTACTACGGCCACAACGTAGGGTCCTAACCACTAGACGATCACGGCTACCGGAGCTGCTGTCGATGGATGCGAATATCGAGAACGCCATCAGAGTACTTTCACGATTCGTTTCGCAATTTCGCGCTCGAGCAGGCGCTCTACTTAAGTTTCGACACCGAGATACAAAATATTTACTGACAACTATTGCTTGTTGACGTCATTATACGGCTGTGATATAGATGTACTTGCTGTAGATGCTGAAATTGAAAGTCTCAGTCAGTTCCATCAGGTGTGACGGCCATTATGAGAGTTTTGCGAGCAGGGAGAATTGAAACCTTTTATTTTTCTCGGCTTAGGCATTTATTTATTATTTCTCCTTGATTGATCAGACCATAGAGAATAGACCATCTACTTTTTAACAATAAATCATTTTATTCCAGCCCGACAGTCCGAGTCGTATTCAATAACATAATAATATATTAATAAGTAGATAGTGTAAATTTAGTTTAATCATCATCAACCCATTATGTCCCCACCGAGAGGCACGGGTCTCTTCCCTGAGGAAGGTATAGGCTAAGGCCTCGGTGTGGACATAATGGGTTGATAATTGTATGGATGTGCACGGGTTAATCTAATTACATTTTACGTGTAATCGTGTTATTTTAATGACCGTCCCATAACCTCTTGGCGATTTATAAATATTTTAATAAAGAAACCGTAGCTAATTCAGTACAATTGTGTCGAAATTTAAATTCATTTGTTTAAGTTACGGTATACGGTAAAGTTCAATAATTCTTTTTCCTGATTGTAAGTAGGACACTCTGTACTATGGTCACATTGGTCACCCAGACTCGAGCCATTTGTACAAATGTACGGCGGCCCTCAGTGAGAATCGAACCCACGACCTATGTTTTGATAAATAAGCTTCTTAACGGCTAGGCCATCGAGGTAGTCAAATATTTGTATGTTCCGTAATATTACGTAGGTTCGATAGGTAAGCTAGAGTGAATCATATGGTTACTTTAATCCTTTCAGACCTGACCTTAAAAATAACATTGGTGTTCTATTGTTGATTTCAAGGTCAGATCTGAAAGGATTAATTAATATGTGAAATTTTTCTTAGTATTTATATGTGAAAAATTCAGAGATAAACGTATAACGTTCATATTGATTGATGCAAGGTTTTCTTTGTGGCTTATTGTACAAAATATACACAAAAATCATGTACAAAAATTTTAGGATTTTAAATCCACTAACCTTAGGAATATTCTCCGTTATGTTTAATGAAACTTGTTTTGTTTATTCATTCATTTTTTGTGAAATTATTGTTATTGTGATTTGGATGAGGAAGTTGAAGTGGCAGTGGGCGGGGGCACATAGCACGCATAAATTTCAAAACTTTAAATTTATCTTATCATCATTTACGTTTATCTTAATATTATTCTAATGCATGAAATCAGAAATCAAAGGCGATTATTAAATTTTTGACGCTGACTGTACTTTCTTGTACCAGTAACTAACGTTGGTTTTGAAAGGTAATATTAAAATAATTGTGTACGGTAATCAAGATAATTCATGAGACATTTAGTAGGTAAAGTAAAATTATATAAACGAAATTTCTCATAACGTCTACCAGCAGGTGCATTTGTAGTCGCGGGTACATATATTTTTTTATCTAATGTCCGATACATACATGTGGTTGTCAAAATAACATTAAAATTAGTAGTAGTTTATTTTTATAACGTGGTAATCAATTTCAAATACTCATGCAAAAAGTCGATTCCCTTAATTATGTATAAAATAGATATTCTTATATCCATGTTACGCATTTATGTTACTTGTATGCATATTAGTAAGTAGTCTATTTATACCAATGTTTAAATAGAATCGGCAATACAAAAATATATGTTCTGTTCTTGCTTTTTGACTGTAGGAATTGGTCGAGATGCACTTATTGAAAGTACTAAAAAGAATAAAAATTCATGGTAATGGTTGACTTTATGCGATTTAAGGCATAGTGTGAACTCACTAAAGAATATTTTGTCATAGTTGCCATTGTGCTGTGTAAAAAAATAACAAAAGTAGGTATAAAAGAGCAATAGTGGGTATGATGCTGTTAAGGCTTATTTTCAACAGCCCTGGTTGAATTACTCTAAATATCGAAATAAAGTTTTGCAATTTTGTAAAATATGAAATATTCTTTAATCTAATTAGAAATGGACATACATGTATATAAGTTTTCAGAAAAACAATATAAGACTTTTTGAATAAGAAAACAATATAATAATTTTATTCAAATCTGACATTTAGTGACGCGTCCCTAACCAGCATCAAACATTTAATGATAAAGTACTCAAAAATTAAGTATTAGTGATACAATTAAATTAAAATTTACAAAATAATGTGTCCTAAACTTAGACCTGATTGCGGTGGCACTTATGAACTGCTGTACATCATTCGGTGAGTACGTCGGTCACTAACGTTTAACCCAAGAAAGCTAGGCCACGGCAGCTTAAGCTGGCTTCACACGGTGCGCGATTCTGCCGATGGCCGACGCCGGCCGACGACCACGGATAGCCATGCACCACGCACGAGGCTCTTCCCACGGTGCGCGATTCTGCGGATATCGATACGACCACGTACCCACGACCGGCACGGCGCACCGCCACAGATGTCTGTGCTACCGCGGACCGAGACCCTTCCCACGGTGTGTCGTGCGAGCTGGTCCGCGTCCGTCCGCGATATCGGACCGTGGGAAGTCGACTTTAAAGAGGTCATACATTTTTGGAGGACATTATTATTTCTTTTTCCGGATTTGATCCAGGCCGCTTTCTAAGCTCTGTGCTTGCTATAATTAACATATTATTTAAAAATGTGTAGTGCTTACGAAAGTTTTAGTTCAAAAATTTTGAAGTGTTTCCGGAATTGAACAAAATCGAAATAAAATATATTTTCCGATTTCTGTAGTTGTGACTGCCTTATCATTCAATAGCGTTTCGAGCACCAACGTCAGAAAAACTCTCCATGGGAGCCAGGTTTCATAGAAAATCCAAATTGGATGTTAATAACTGAAAACATATCATTGGCCTTGAAGAAATTAGATTTGGTGAAAATGTGTATATTTTTTAACATTTACATACATTGCAGCTGGCCCCACACTTGGATACCCTGTGTCGTGGGAGCCAGAAACAGCGTCACAAACATGTAAACATCCAAGACCTGGAGTTTTTTTTTGTTCCCCAGCCGGGGATCAAACCCGGGACCTCTCACATGGTAAGCAGATGCGCTAACCGCTACGCCACAGAAGTCGTCGTATCGTTGAAGTGGGACATCTTGCGAGAGTGTGTATCTAGTTTTTTAATATAGGTAATTATATTCTTTCTGCCATTAACCTGTAGAATTTTATATGGGTTGATCAACTCACCATAACAATGGCTTTAAATCTCTTTTTTAAGGTCATAACACAATTGATTACGCTAAAATCCCTAAAAACATGGAAACTTGGTTGAAGAATGCAAAGGCACGCATGTTTTGTAACTGCGCGCTATTTACAATGCCAGTTAAGATTTTTTGAGAAAAACTTTAAAAACAAATTAAACAGAGATTCTACGCAAAATTTAAAACAACATTTTTTCTATGATCAAACAAACAGCATGAAAAGTCAGAAGCCTTCAATAAATGGATACTCAATGACGGAGGAATACGATTTCAGATATCAATTTCAGCAGCGTTATAAACTAAGCGTGGCCATGTAAATTTCGGGAAAATTATTATTTTATATTTGTTTCGTACATCAAAAGGAAAATTTAATATCGACTTCCTTTTGTTACTTTAATCTCTATTAGGGTTTCTCCATTCTGGGCTGGGATTATATTTTTAATTAAAGGATTGGAAGTTACACAGTATCAGCGATGTAAGCTGTAGAGCTATGCTATATTGCAAATGTTGCAACTTATCATTATCATCAACCCATTATGTGGGGTCATATCCTAACCGAGGGGTACAGGTCTCTTCCCTGAGGAAGGTATAGGCCGTACTCCACCATGCCAAGAAATCTGGTCTTGTAAGACTAGTGGCTGGTCTTACCGTCAGAAGTTTTCAAGCCGCCCTAAGGCTTCTGACTTGGCTTAATAACTGCTATCTATCGACGGCAGTCGGCACCAACTGTTTAACGTGCCTTGCGAAGCACGGAACTGCTCGGAAAAATGCCACTAGCATTAGTCATAGACGGTCACCCATCCATGCACTGAACGCGCCTTGTTTTGCTTAACATTTGTGATCGATTAAGATCGTCCAGGCGGCCGGAGCTAAGAGCGATTGCAAATGGCGAATATTGCAACTGATCCAATCCAATCAACATAGCTAGTTCGATCTGCGCCATTTTCAATCTACTGGTCTCCGTTTGTGACAGTCCCTATTGTGTATGAATAGTCCTGATGGCCTATTCACTTCAGCTTCAGCATCTGAATAATGAAACGAGCCAATACAATTCCGCGAAACGTCGGAGGCATCGGAAGGAAAATAAAGCCTGTCCAATAAATACATTCGATACGGAGAGGAAGGTGATTAATCGACTCACAACATAATGTAGACTACGGGTATTACCTAAACAAACATATATAGCACAGCTAATTACATTTCTTAAGTTAGTGTAGGTTGGGACTTGAGCAGTATCACACTTCACACTAATATTATTAAGGCGAAAGTTTGTGAGTGTGTATGTTTGTCACTTCTTCACGTCTAAACGGCTGGAGCGATTTTATTAAAATTTGGTATAGAGTTAGCTGACTCCCTGGATTAACACATACCTAGGCTACGTTCTACTGCCGGAAAATATCTTATTCCCATGGTAAGATCAATGAAAATGAAATTTTGTAACTTGATCTTTCCGATGGTCAATTTAAATTATTTTGCTTCAAAAAATGTGAATAGTAATCTGTAAATGTAATATATGAGTACAATAAAGAATATTCTATCTATCTAAATTTATTATTTTTATTGTTAATGCACAATTCATTTTCCGTAATAAAACGCGGGTAACACGGCGAGGCACAGCTAGTAAGCAATAAGTAAAAGATTTAAGGCCCGTTTCTGAACGATCCGAGACATCCAAGACCTGGAGTCCCCAGCCGGGGTTTGAACTCAGGACCTCTAGCATGGTAAGCACATGCGCTAACCGCTGCGCCCCACAGAGGTCGTCAAGTATTATTATACTTACAATAATATACCATTTACATAACATAACATTTACATATAGGGACATACTACATTCCTTCTGGCTCCACACTAGGATACCCTGTGTCGTGGGAACTAGAAACAGCGACGTCACAAACATGTAAACAGTCAAGACCTGGGTTTTTTTTGTCCCCAGCCGGGGTTCGAACCCGGGACCTCTCGCATGGTAGGCAGATGCACTAACCGCTGCGCCACAGAGGTCGACAATGTAAGTAAACATTAAGCTCACCCCGCTTTGTCCGCTAAGCCTGTGTCAGACAACCTCGATCAAACCAGTATTAGTTTGGATAATCTAATATAGTAAATAAATATTTGATTGGCACCCTCACATGCAGGATGTTTGAAATTCCTGAAATTGCGTGGCAAAGCCCAAAAATAGTGTAATTCAACTAAACGTGATAGTTCACTACAGCTAGTACAAAATTCCTAACTAGGAGGAGTAGGTATGCGGCTTTATTGGAAAACCCTGCTGT
Organism: Yponomeuta plumbellus; assembly: GCA_947310845.1. NCBI lineage: Eukaryota > Metazoa > Arthropoda > Insecta > Lepidoptera > Yponomeutidae > Yponomeuta > Yponomeuta plumbellus. The sequence goes on along the minus strand of OX371193.1, from coordinate 22,871,052 downwards.
TGGGAAAAACAGAGTATTATTTTGTACTAGCTGTTGCCCGCGACTTCGTCCGCGTGGGCTTTTTGCTTTATGCATAGGTCGCGGATGGTAGTTTATTTTTCTATTTCCTTGACACTTATTGTCATTTTTTGGAGAATTCACACAATATCTTTATATGCAGCCTATGTGTTATTCTGATGTATAAGCTATATTATAGTAAACTTCCATTAAAATCTATTCAGTAGTTTTTACGTCTAAGAGTGACAAACATCCATCCATCCATACTTACAAGCTTTCGCGTTTATAATATTAGTAGGATGCACATTTGGTAGTAATCAATTGATTCCTAAATAAAAATAGATACTTTTATCGCTTCTGATATTTAAATTACCTAGATGAAATATGTCTTTCACGCTACACCATTTGGACAAAATTTTAGTTACAACCATGAGCAACCGATTGCGCGATACTACTGACATACCGACACATCAATGCACGGCCCAAACTATAAGGGTTAAAACTTGAAATTTTGCACAGGGGTTTCTTTTATAATGCAGGCGAGTACTAAGACAGGGTATTTGAAAATTCACCCCCCAAAGGGGTAAAACAGGGGTGCAAAGTCAGTATGAAATTTTTGCGTTTTTGAAGTTATTGGAATGACATCCAGTATAAAGGTTCTTCATTGAACGCCATGAAACACGTAAAATATTTTCTCAAAAATCATCCCTTAAAGCCTGTATCCCCGAGGGGTAGGCAGAGACCACGGATGGCCACCTGCCACGATCCTGACAAATCTCTTTCGCTTCATCGACATCCATTAGTCGTTGCATGCACATACGTCGGTTTCGGGTACTTTTTCCCTTTGCTAATACATCCCCTATTTGGTAGTATATTATGTCCGCCTGAGTCCCTCCACTCACATTTACCCAATATACTTGCTTCGTCAGTCTTTCTTCGTTCATCCTATTCACATGTCCAAACTAACGCAACGTTCCTTTTTCAATTCTAGTCACTACATCCTCTTTCAGTCCACAACGTTCTCTGACCACACTATTGCGTATTCTGTCATTCAAAGTATCACCACACATATGTATTTCTCAAGACCCTCAGTTCTACTGCATTAATCGCTTTCATGATTCTTCTGCCATACCGAAGTCTTGCTACCATACATCAGTGTTGGGACCTGCACACAATTTATGAATAGCGAATCTTGCTCTTTTGGACATGTTATGGCTACTCACGAAGGAATGCAAGGCGAAAATCGAAAGCATATCATGACTTTGTCATGGATGCCTCATCACAAATTATTAAATGAGTTTCCTTCATAAACTTAACAGCCAGTGACTCTAACGACATATTATGAGACGTAGAATCCACCTGGGCAATCAAGGAAAAACAGCTTTCTCTCTGTGGATTTACAGCTTTCAGTATTGTATTGACCACATGTTTTTGTTAATCATTAAATTTTTGGTGTTTTTATATCTATTTGTTTTTTTCATTTCAATAAGTTTATTAACTAAGCAAAACAATAAAGATCAATTTAAGACTTTTATTTCCTTTTTCAATTATTTTTCTGACCCTCCCCAAAAGTCCATGTCTTCCGAAAAAAAAAAAAAAACACCTTTTCACCCAGAATAGGTCTTATCCTGAGCCTTTTCAGTTGGCACAGATTATAATAACCTTCTTGGATGCCACGGTGTCCCACACATCAAGGAGTTTACAAATTAGACCTTAGAGTTCACAAATGATACTGTGACATAATATGATGACATGACACCAACGCAACATTGGTAGCATTGACATGTTTACTTAGCAACGCCGTTATTGAATTTAATTCCGACTTACTTGACACTTATCTTCTTATTTTGGACAATTCACACAATATCCTTATAAATTGTAGCCTATGTGTTATTCTGATGTATAAGCTATATTATTGTAAAGTTTCATTAAAATCCATTCAGTAGTTTTTACGTGAAAGAGGAACAAACATCCATCCATCCATCCATACTTAAAAACTTTCGCGTTTATAATATTAGTAGGATAGGATAGTAGGATTTAATGAGTTTTGTGGAATGTTTGTTTGTATAGAAAAACTGGCTATACAGAATATATGCACATGTTTGTTTTTAATCTCATCGAAGAGAAAATAAAAAAATAAATTATCGTTTTATTTTGTTTCTACGGCTAATACATTTCATTATTTTTTCTTTTGTCTTGGTAAAGAGTAATTCTAGTCACGTGGTACAGAAATGGGCCATACATTGGCCCCATAGCACAGGAAATCCTAGTTTGGGACCCAGTAACCATTTTCGTAACCTTATTTTACACTAAAGTTTTTTTTATCATTTTCACAAATCGGACTTGAGTATTATGTGTCATGAGATGTTTATTTATTACATAATTATGTTTGTGTTATCTCGTAAAATAATGTTAGCCGGAGCTTACTCTTTGTACCTACTAGTTTTTATGAAACGTTAGGAGCATTCGTACAAATCGGGACGCGACAAATATCCGCAAGAATCTTTCAAATAATAATAGAAAATTATCAATCATTAGGAAGCAGTGAATGGTACACGTAAGAAGAAATTTGCATAATTTGGTATTTTTAATTTGAGTAAACTGCAATGATATAGATAAAGAACACTTTATTGTACATGCAATGTCCAACAACTAAGTAAGATTTGCTAAAAAGAGTCAGGGATGCAAACTTCACCTGCAATACTTACGATCTTTATGCCGTTTGTAACATTTCCAGCTACCGTGTTGGTGTACCTCTGTAAAGGGGTTCTAAGATAAGTGGCCTAATCCGAAATGTTTTTTTCCAAAAATGATGTCGCACTTTGGAACCTATATATATCGATAGAGGATGTCTAGGCGATCAAAAAATATAATAAGTCACTTTGTCGTAACATCGCCGGTTATAAAGGTATAATTAATTTTGTGATTCCTCCCGTAATGCTGTGCGGCCATCTTGGTTTTTTGTTTTTAAATAGTGAATAATCGTAGTCTCGTTAATATATATTGCAGAAACACAAATAAAACAAAACAAACAAAAAACAAGACAAAAATAAAACATTTAGATGTTAGGAAATAAATAGGGGGGATTATAGCAACCATTTTTTTTCTGTCAAAAATATCAGTAATCTAAAGAAATATCTTAAATGAATCAAGACAATGCACCATCAATGACAATGTACCATTAATGGTACTACTATCATCACTCATAGCCCAGCGATACTCGGCGTTCGGAAACGATCACCGAAGTTAAGCGAATTCGGGCGCGGTCAGTCTGTGGATAGGTGATGACCGCTCGTGGGATATTTTCATGAGCGTTTCCGTGATTCGGAGGTCACTGTAAGAGCCACCACAATCTGGTATGTTCGGAACACTCAAAAATTTTTATTTTGTGATAACTAAGTATTACTGGTGTATTATTTTAACTGAAATTTAATTTATAGGCCCTGTTATCCGATCCGCAATACGTGAACATAATTTTATCGTAAAAATGTGGCTTGATTTTTAAGCAATACTTGTTAAGACTGTAAATTCTGACATTCCATGGGACGCGCCATGGATTGTCAGACTTTGTAGCCTTTCAGTTTTTTCTCAATATGTTTTAGAATAAACAAAACAACAACTATGCTATGTAATATGCTATAGAACAAAATGCCCTCCAGTTAGATAAGCATTTAAACTGTGTAGGGTATTATTAACAGAATTTTAATTTAATATTTAAGCAGAGCCGCTGAAAATCACCACCATGAAGAAATGCTTTCAATAAATTGAAAAAAAAAATCAGTTACTATTTTGTTGTTCGAGTAGCTAACTTGAATTTCCACACTCTTAACACATACAAAATTCCGAACTAATGTAGACTTAATTGTCTATAATTCTGAATTTTTCTACATCTTTTAAGGCATGAAAGCAAAAGTTCATATCGACGAGTGTAACCCTCAATTTTCAGAAACATAATAAACCTTGTAGATAAAACTGAAAATTCACTGAGAGCAAAAAAGCAGATTAGTACCCAACTTACACAATAACTGAATAGTTATCTTTGCGCGTGCCCTCTTAATATTGTTATTAAAAACAAACCGTGTATCCGCTAGTCAGCAAAAAGTGGCCTTGCACTCGTGTTATTCTGATAACCCATTTATCTCGATGAAGTCCGTAATTAAAATGAATGCCGTACTTTGTGTGCTGGCCGCTCTCTTTACTGGATGTCAATGCGGTGAGTACAACACACAAATTCTAAGTGAAACCCTAAGGGGATTCAAGGAGCATATAAAACTATGCACTAAATCATATAAAACTTTTCAAATCTTGAAAACCAGCTTAACGTGAAGTTTCTGGCGCTACTATAATATTTTTAGGGTTCCGCACCCCTTTGGACTCTACATAAAAGTAAAAGTAAGGAAAAGTAAAAAAGATTTTATTGCCACCAACAATAGATTAACATTAACAAACATTACATCGCACATTTGCAAGAACAACCTGTTATTTCGGAACCCTTACGTTACATGAGAGATTTTTTTAAGGTTTCAAAGTAATGGCCGAAAGAGATAGCGCTATAAAGTGATGCAGTGTCTCTTTTGCTCATTACTCCGGCGTTTTAGGAGGAAATAAAATCGCATTAAAAAAATCTATGAATAAAAAATGGTTTTCTTCGAAATATCACGTTGTTCTTGCAAGGGTGCGACATGTTGCCATATTGCATTTTGGGTTACTCTTTAGTAAGGATAAGACTCCACTTCCCGTCCGTCCATCCGTCAATCTGATCTGTCACCCGGGCTTAGATTCTGCTATTGCATTGTAACAATGACAGTTGTATTAACGCGTCGTTTTCATTTCACATGCCGCTTCAAGTCAACGCGAGAACTTATCAATAATTCTAGGCGGCAATGGTAAAAACATGTCATGTGACCCGACCATGAAACTGTAATTGAACTATAATGCACTAACAGAATCGAGGCCGAGGCTGTATGTTATGAACCATGATAGCCAGTCAGTTGTAATTTTCACAATGATGCAATTTATTGTTAGTGGCAAAACGGAATAAAGTAAATATTTAAGTGGTGCTCACATACAACAAACGTGTTATTTTTGCCGTTTTTGCTCGATATTAATAACGGTAATATGTAGTGTAGACGCTTGAGATATTCACAGAATATTACATTTGATAATCACTTTACATACCTATACTAAATAAAAAATAAAATAAAAGGGCACATTTAACAAAATTTTTTTTACAAATAAACGGTAATAGGTAAATATTTGAATATTGTTCACATAATGGCACGGAACCCTTCTTGCGCAAAGCCGAATCACACTTGGTCGGTTTTTAATGTGAACAACATACTTCGCAATTCCCCTTTTTTAGCCAAATTCAATTAAAGTACCAGTAATCGCTCACTTTTGTTCTATCGCTTTATTCTCTTTAATGATTTTTTCTCAAACATGCTGGGAAATTTGAGCAACCTTCGACAACCTTCATCGAGATAAATCGAAATTGCTGTACTGGCCAATTACACGCAAGCAGCGGCCGGAAAAAGTTCTATGAAAACTCGTAACTGTCGTGTTTTGCGGCCAAATAAATTACATCATCATCATCAATCCATTATGTCCCCACCAAGGGGCACGGGTCTCCTCCCTGAGGAAGGTATAGGCCATACTCCACCACGGGGGCCAAGTCCGGATTGGTGGAGGCTTGTAAGACTAGTGGCTGGTCTTACTGTCAGAAGTTCTCAAGCCGCCCTAAGGCCTCTGACTTGGCTTAACGACTGTCATCTATCGACGGCAGCCGGCACCAACTGCTTAACGTGCCTTGCGAAGCACGGAACCGCTCGTAAAAATGCCACTAGCGTTAGTCTTAGAACGGTGACCCATCCATGGACTGAACGCGCCGTATGTTGCTTAACCTTAGTGATCGTTTAAGATCACTCAGACAGCCCAGGCTACGAGCGATTCGTATCGTAATAAATAACATACTAAACTCATATCTGTCGTGTTATTTAAAAGTGGAACGATCTTATACTTCGAACAATGACAACCAAGGAGGTAACTTATCAGAGGTTTTATTTAAATTTCGAACTAGCTTGCGATAGAAAGCTGGATAATATACCTATTGAAAAAAAAGAACACTTTAACGCGGCAAAAATTATTTCAAATAAAAAATTCTGCCTTAGTTTACATGTTTGTGACGTCGCTGTTTCTGGTTCCCACGACACAGGGTATCCTAGGGTGGGGCTAGAAGCAATGTATGTGCCTGTATGTAAATGTTTATGTTTATGTTTATGTTTATTTAGTTTCAATTTCCGCGCATTATTTGAGAAAAATCATATATTATACAAGCCTTGGCCACAACTAGGCATTGATGGACTCACGTATGTGTGCTTCGGCTTCGCCTCGGCCCACATTTCCACGTTCGTCCATCAATGCCTCTTTTGCTGGCCGCTGCAGTAATGTACTATAAATTTTATAATATGAGTCACATTCTAGTTTTTGCCTACAGGCAAGAGTCAATGTAATGTAATGTGCTTTACCTTCCATGTCCAGCCGTAATTGCGGAGGAGTGTGCCAAGAATCCGCTGCTATCAGACAAACATTGCATCATCGAGTACGAGTCGCGGGATCGCTGGCCTCATACTGACCGGTAAAAGCACTATATTACATTTATCCATACTTGGCATTTTTTGGACTTCAAACGACACTGAATCAAAAACCTTTAGCGTCAAAAAACTCGATACTGTTTGCAAATTTAGTTCCAGCTAGCACTAAATTTGCAAACTGTTTCGAGCCCTCTAACGCCAAAGGTTTTTGATTTAGTGTCGTTAAAAGTCTGAAAAAAATGCCAAGTATAGACAAATGAATTATAAATACGATAGATCCCAAACATTTTGGTAATCAATAAGCTATTTGATAGCGTAAAAAAAACAGTATTATTTATAAGTATTCCTATAAATTATGAGTCTTAAAACCGCTTTAAAGCATTTCAACTAAAAAACTATTATTATTTGTAAAGAAAACACAAGATAAAATTTCATAATTTTCTAGCTGCCGCCATAAATATGACGCTACTTCATGTTAATTGTATAAATATTATTACACACCACATAGACGAAGGCCAAATACTATTTCGTACAGATTCGAGACGAAAAAACCCCTTTACATACAAGTAAATACATTGCTTCTGGCCCCACACTAACCCCGACACTAGGTATTGTCGTGGAAACCAGAAACAGCGACATCACAAACACGTAAACAGTCAAGACCTGGGTTTTTTTGTCCCCAACAGGGGTTCAAACCCGGGACTTCTCGCATGGTAGGCAGATGCACGAACGGCTGCGCCACAGAGGTCTTCAAAGTATTAATTGTATCTCCTGTTTACATTACTTCATAGGCAAATTTCACTCACGGAATCGCTTGTAGCCTGGGCTGCCTGAGTGATCTTAACCGATCACTACGGTTAAGTAACATACGGCGCGTTCAGTCCATGGATGGGTCACCATCTATGACTAACGCTAGTGGCATTTTTCCGAGCGGTTCCGTGCTTCGCAAGGCACGTTAAGCAGTTGGTGCCGGCTGCCGTCGATAGATAGCAGTCGTTAAGCCAAGTCAGAGGCCTTAGGGCGGCTTGAAAACTTCTGACAGTAAGACCAGCCACTAGTCTTACAAGCCTCCACCAATCCGGACTTGGCCCCCGTGGTTGAGTATGGCCTATACCTTCCTCGGGGAAGAGACCCGTGCCCCTCGGTGGGGACATGATGGGTTGATGATGATGAAATTTAACTATGACTTGATATTAACACAGATGCCTAGCATAGGCATCTCACAATGCAGAGCTCGATATACAATTTTGCATTTCTGCAAAACTGCGAGTAACCTAGTATACAAAGAGAAATTTCACATAAAACTTTATTGAAATTCGCAAGCATTCTTTTAGCTTCTGAATTCTAATGGGCGTTGCATTACTTGCACTGGCTTATATACTGACGCGGTTAATGCATTTTCCATTTTATTTTTATTTTTAATAAATCCTCGCCTTCACGATCTTAGTACATTCGGCTCAAATTACCTATTTTTCTAATCGGAAGCTACCCGTATCGTGAAGACTTAGTAAAAAAATATCTTAGTAAAAATATACCTGTTTTCATGAGAGTGTAGAGAGAGAGTGCACTATTCGAGTAACATCTTAGTTGCTAAATTAGCTCACTCGGCCCGAGTGTACTACGATCGTCAGTACGCGGCGTTAGCCAAACCATTTCAGTTTATGTTCCAACAATTTTTATGGATTGACTATTTGTTACATAATACAAATTCTATGCCCGCAATTGATTTTGCGACGAGGAAAAACAACGGGAAAAATAAATATGAATAAAATAGAGACAAAAATAGGTGTTCACTTCAAAACTGTATTTTGAGAACTGACAGTTAACATGAAAATCGAAAAACTTTGAAATTCAAAAAATTATAAAAATACACAAGGTGTTGATTTGTACAGTTTAATCCGACTCAGGAGTGGTTATTTACATGATACAGAAGCAAAAAAAAATTCAAAAAAAAATATTTTTTTTTTAGTGAAAATCACCTAAAATCGCCGATAAGCCAAGTCAGAGGCCTTCGGGCGACTTGAAAACTTAACAGTAAGACCAGCCACTAGTCTTACAAGCCTCCACCAATCCGGACTTGGCCCCCGTGGTGGAGTATGGCCTATACCTTCCTCAGGGAAGAGACCCGTGCCCCTTGGTGGGGACATAATGGGTTGATGATGATGATGAATATGAATTTTGAAAAAAATGTGATTGATATTTATTTTATGATGTACTCCTAAAAGTCTTAGGCTAGCCAAGCAGCATAGTTTCTACGCCGCTGTACCGTAGCGATAGCTAGGTGTGACAGTGTCCCACTTTGTGTTGGCGTCCCCCACTTCCGTAGTGTGACCTAGGGATGTTCGCAGACTTTGTCGCCCCGCCTCTACGTAGTTGCCAACTACGGGGCATTGTCTCTATAGTTCCACACTTTGTACTCTGAAATTGTAGAAACGACGGAAGGCCTACTTTGAATCCAACGTGCTAAAGTTTTATGGCCAGATATTATTGTCTCGAACTTCACGTATTATGATCTACGTTTTTCCAGCTAATGTTCGTTCAGCCAATACAATCCTAATTACAATCCATCCAAACTTATGTTTTATTTGGGCAACAGGTAGTCAGTTTTACAAATAGACACAAACAAATTTTGCTTCATGAAAAGACTAATATACTCGTAGTGCCAAGAATGACATTTCTTCCCCTAGCTTACAACACCGCTTAAGTCATTTTTACCAACTTTACAGGTGTGGTGTGACCAATGGTTAGACGCGCAATGAGCAGCTCCATCTAATGGCATTCAAATGTGAAAACCGCCAATTTTCGACTTGAGCGGTGTTGTAAGCTAAGGGACGATTTTAGACTTTGTGAGGTAGAGCGTAGAGAAGAAAATGTGGTGTAAACGGGGCTTTTGGCTTCGTTTAAGCCGCGGTAAAGATTTGCCTAGTGAGGAAGCCACCGGGAAGCGTGATTTCGCAAGTGAATTAGTGAAATTAATTTTAGTGTACCCCTATTTAAATAAAGTTCCAGATAAGCTATCCGCAACCAGGGCTGCCATTTGTTCTAAATTTGAATAAATTTCCTATATTGCGTGTGTTCGTTTATGGCTTAGAACAAACGGTAGCCCTGGTTGCGAATAGCTTATCCGGAACATTATCTGCAGATTGTGAAACAGACCATAAGTAAAACTAATGTAACTTGTAACCTGTAGGTACCTGAATAAAGAATTTATATTTGCTTGATGTCGCTATTTCTTGTTCCCACGACACAGGGTATCATAGTGTGGGGCCAGAAGCAATTTATGTGCCTGTATGTATTTTTTATGTATTTACTACAGATACTACTACGACTGGAACGAGCGCGTATGCAAAGGATTCCGTTGGTCGAACCACTGCCCGAAACCAGCGAACAAGAACAACTTCGCGTCGCCAGAGGATTGCTGGCAACAATGTAGTGGGTGGGCTTAGCTGGAGTCTGTAACGTGTGAAATATACACTTTAAAAAATAACATGTTGTTTTGCGCTTTCTTTCCCAAGATGTGCTGGTCTGGCCAAGGTGTCAAGTTCCACACCGAGTTCAAAAGATTTTTATGCAATACCTACTACTTGCTTAAATAATTTCTGGTGGAGTGTCCAGGAAAAAGTTTTTAATTTTTAAATAAAATAAAATAAACAAACTCACGCCCGTTATCCTTGAGGGGGTAGGCAGAGGCACCAATCACTATAACTGGGCCCACGTTTACATTTTAATTTTTTATTAAAACAAAATCCCTTTTTTGTGAATAATGTCGGCTTAATAACCACGGCTCACGATGTTTTTTTTCTAATAAATAAATCACTATATTCTGACAAAGTGTTTTTAAATGAAGACCTTTGCTTTAAAATTTGGTCCTCAATTTTCATCTCCGAAAATCTTAATACGATCATCACCAAATTAAAAACAGTTGAAATCAGTTAATAAGTATTTAACAGAGTTATGCGATCACAGCCAAAAAATATTATACACCTATAACCTTCGCCTTTTGATGTTGGTTAAAAACGTATTATTTTTCACTTTCTTCTTACTAAAGTACACACAATTTTAACCTGACCTGGAGGAAAACTTTGTACGAATTCCACTGAAACATAAAGTATTTTAAAACCGGTAAAAAACCTCTTGATCTACAGAACTCTACATTTCCTGTCACGAACTGGCCGGTTTTTCATTTACTAAAGAAAAAGAAAAAAATAACTTAGCTCTATTTACCTGAATGCCACAAAATATCACCAAACGGCCCCTGTACACCCGCGTCACAGGGTTGGGCTTTAATGGCGGACTAACAATATTAATGCAGACTAATGTATCAGACAGTAGATCCCTAGAACTTGACACTGAAGGCGACACGTCAGCGTAATAACCGCTTATAAACAGTTTGCCACATTTATTAGTGGTTATTAAGGGCATTAATCACCTACTTAGAAAGTTACCTATACCCAGCAGTGGGCACTGGTGGGCTGCTGCTGATGATGATGATGAATGTTATACGGCCTTGCACTTTGTTGTGTAACTGAAGTTGATTATATGTTTAAATTTGTTTTTAATTTCTTAGATCTAAGCTCAGGTAGTCTCCAAAACGCAATGTTTAAATTTAAAGTTTACAACATCATCCTGAAAACTAGAAATACAAGAGCCCTAATTAATATATTTTCCAGGCTTCGCAGCAAAAACCTTTGTGCATCAACACTTACCTGTTACTTAGGTTTTTATGTATTTTTTTTTACTTTTGTGCAATAAAGCGTAACAAACAAACAATTTCTGCGCGCAATTTGCTGAGTTGGGACTCGCACGTGCCTGGGATCCCCAAACACAGCATCAGGCTTAAAAAGCTGCAGTTTTTCGCAAAGTAACTGCCAGTTGGAGTAGCTAGGTATTCCATCCTACACTCTAACGAAGTTCTTACTGTGAGGAAACAACGTCGAACTACGTTTCGCTTTCATTGCTCTCGAGTTGTTTTAGAATTTTCTTCGGAAATGAGCAGAGATGCTAGCGGCTATAAATTAACGATTGCACAAGGTGTTATAAAATAAAAGAAAATAACTTATACACAACCACTGCACCGTTTTTAAGGTTCTGTTGTCGACAAGAAACCCTTATAGTTTCACCATATCCATCTGTCTGTCTGGTTGTCTGCTTGTCTGTGACCTAGCTCAAGGACGATTAGTAGGTACTAGAAAGCTGAAATTTGGCATGACGAGATTGTATCATTAAATAATCAATACATATTTGGCATGACGAAATTGTATCATTAAATAATCAATACATATTTGGCATGACGAAGTTGTATCATTAAATAATCAATACATATTTGGCATGACGAAATTGTATCATTAAATAATCAATACATATTTGTAGGGTATCCCTACGCCTCAATTAGAAATGTATTTTTCCCACCTACACCGTATTGGTGGAGTACCGTTGGAGTAGTCATTCAAAACTATTGTACCTATTTTATTTTTATTTATTTATTTATATTACAAAAATATAGTAGGTGTATGAAGGCCGTTTTTAGATTCAGGGTTCCGATTGTCAATACTAACCTCTAAATAGCAATTGTTGTCCTAGGAGAGCTCAGCCTTGACTAAAGGTTCCGTTCTAGAATGGTGGAAAAAATCCATCCCCTCTACAAAAGTTTTCGAAGATCATATTTATCATACTTTTTTAATAATACCACGAAAGTGAGGCACTAGCCGACTAGGCACATGTTGTTTTGCCATATTAATAAAATTAGCCTACAAACTTTACTATTCTCAGACTTACCAAGTATTTCTACATAAAAAAAACATAAAAATCGATAAAGGCATTACGGAGGAGTTGGATAACACTGTGGTAACACATGAGTTTTTTGAAATTTTCATATTAGATATTAAACTGTAACCACTGAACAAACTCATCTCATTAAAAGAGCAATCGCGATTGGCTTTAATATCTTATTACAATGTAGGTAAGTGACTGAGTGATTTTTTTAAAGAATTTCTTTACCTATATTCCTAAGATTTTAAATTTGTTTATATACGTATTTTTTTTTTATTTGTTAAAATATTAGTCTAAATTAGTTTGGTTTTGTCTGCTTTTTTTCCATTTTCCTGATCTCACCTGTGTGACATTCTAGATCAACTCTATTAAGCTCTCGTTGTACCTATATTATTGTTTGTTTGTTACCTGTTTTACACACCAATAAATGGTTGTTGTTAATGTTACACTTTATTGGACAATAAAAAAAACATTAACTTAAATATAAAAAAAACATAATCGTTTTTTTCATCGTTTTGATTGAATTAAAACATTAAAAAAACGCGCTCTCTACACTTTCTATGATCTACGCGCGGCACACCTCAATCCTAGCATTATTTCATTCCGGCCAGTGTTTTGTATACATCCGCCGCAACAGGCTGGCTTTTTTCATCATAAATTTTGCGGCTTCCCACCCAACCTTGTTCTTTGAGCAAGAAGGACGCGTTTTGCGTCGCGGGGTGCGATGGGGAACAAAATTGTCACGTTCACGGAACAACAGCTGGAGGCCTACCAGGTAACGCTGTGACGTCATTTCATTCTACGTCATCGTTAAGCCGTATGTTACGCGTGTTACAAAAAATGTAAAACGTTATTAAAACAAAAATGGGGAGTGGTATTAATTTTTTACGTGTTACTTAACACGTATCGTAACGTTATGTAACACGTAACTTGTTATACCACGCCCCATTTTTATTATATTTACGTGTTACGTTTTTTGTAACACGCGTAACATGGCGCAGCGGACCCGGCTTTACAGACCGACAGGGGAGGAATTTCCCACACAGGTTTCCCGGCTTGCATAATGCACCCTTTGTTACGCTTCTGTGGATAAATACAATTCCTGGACCGAATTTCATAGGACTACAATTTGTAGGTGCATTGTTGTTGTTATTATAACACTTTATTGCACAGTTAAAAATAGGATACACACGCACACAGACACACTCACACAATTTCTTTTTGTCTCTTGTTTCTTCTATGCAATAAAGAATATTCTTATGTTATCTTATAATATAACTTAAATTAACATGTCTGTGATAAAAATTACGTGGAAAGGCGGACTCATTTCTTATGAAATTTCTTCCAGCCAGCCTAAGATTTTTAGAATGTTAAAAAAGAGAGTGGGGGTAGGGAACAATAAAGTGGAAACACAACTCATTCTCATTTACTCATTCAACTCTTACATTGCGTAGTAGTCTTCTTGTTAATCTGTGGGTTAATGAACTTTGGAATACAAATAACATTCAGATTAAACCATGAATTGTCGTTCTATGAAGCAGGGTCCTGCCAAATACTTGGCAACTAAGAAAGAAAGAAAGAAAGAAAGAGAGAGAGAGAGAGAGAGAAAGAAAGAAAGAAAGAAAGAAAGAAAGAAAGATAGAAAGAAAGAAAGAAAGAAAGAAAGAAGAATATTATTAGAACTGTCACAGAAATATAATATAGACAAGTACGTAATAATCAAAATCAAGAATACAATAAAGAATATTCTTAAATTAAAAAGTAGCCAAATCATCATACATACATATTACATTTCCTTTTCTTTTTATTAATTTCCCTCGACATATTTTTCAGGACTGCACTTTTTTTACGCGGAAAGAGATACTTAGGTAAGGAGATTATACCGCTTATACGAGTTCGTTAGTCGATAATCAGCTTTTAGGGCATAAACAAATTGTCACTAAAAGTTTTCTTTTCGGCGTACAGTCGACAACCAATCAATCAACCTTTACACGCGTTTACAAACTACACCTTTCAACAAAAATGAAAATGTTTATGAGCTGCCGACTTTACTACGGCGACGTACTTACGTAAAAATACTTACTTAGAAAGGGCCGATTTCTGAATTGAGAATGTACAAGTAAATACTCAAGTAACGTTCTGTCACGCTATTCTCTGAGAAATTTGACGAGACAGCACTACAGTAACTGTATTGAGAATTTTCGCTATTTAACTACTTAACTGTTAAGTAGTTACTTAGCGAAAATTCTCCATTCAGAAATTGGAACAAAGTTAGAAACTTACAAGACCGTTCCCGTGACGTAGGTACTTGCGCTAGTGGCTCTAACCCCGCAAGTATTTTTAGGTTGAATTTAGTTTGTATCTTTGCGCCCGCCCGATGACGGCCGGTTGTAACGTCGCCAAACCTTTCTAAGATACAAGAACAAACTTACCGAGATCAGTGGGCTCATTATGTAATTTTCGCAACGGATATTCATACGTGTTAAAAAGTCACGTCAACACAAAAACCGACGTCGTACTGAGTAGGTACTGTCTCGCTCTAACATAGGGTCTTAAAAGAAGATAGTGTTATACAGTAGTGGTATACATGACTTTTTAAGACGTATGAATATCCGTTGCGAAAATTACATAATGAGCCCACAGGGCCTTGATTCTGTTAGTGCATTACAGTACGATGACAGATACGCGGTCGGGTCACGTGACGGTCGGGGACGTTATTTTTCCTACCATTGACACCTATAAGATTTAACATGTGTGCGCGGGTAGACTTGAAGCAGCAACGAAACTTTATCTATTAAATTCGAGGTAAGTTAGTGAAACATACATACAAAGCTCCCGCCTACAAACATGGCATACATCCCAGAGGGGTAGGCAGAGACCAGAAAGTGCCACCTGCCACGATCCTGACAAATCAGAAATCAGAAATCTATTTCAACGTAAAGAATTTGCAGTCTGTTTGTGGAATGTCAATGTACTGTTAGGCGCTGCCTTGGGGCCGAATATAGTCACTTTCGCTTCGTCGACATTCAGCAAGTGAAACCTAGTAAAAATAAGGTTTATTCAGATCGTCCACCGGCACTCCCTTCCTCCCGGCCTTACGTAATAAGTCACCAGCCCTACAGAGAAGCGGTAGATCAGCCGTTAATTGATTTAGCTGTCGCCGATAAAAGTACTCCCGAGATATTGGGGCTAAGCCAATTGTGTTAATGAAATGACACTAAAAGGTCTCCTCGGGCCAAACCCCGCGGAGACCTTTTAGTGTCATTTCATTCGACAGTATTTTCTAATTAAATACATACATAAGGGCAGATACCCGGGACTGCCATAAATATCATAAGAATAAGCCTCAAAAAATGTCTCAGA
This sequence comes from Yponomeuta plumbellus, assembly GCA_947310845.1. Classification (NCBI taxonomy): domain Eukaryota; kingdom Metazoa; phylum Arthropoda; class Insecta; order Lepidoptera; family Yponomeutidae; genus Yponomeuta; species Yponomeuta plumbellus. Next base: position 22,855,333 of record OX371193.1, on the reverse strand, counting down.
CAGATACTGGCGATATTCTGGCCCCAAACAATTCAGAATAATAACCTTTGGAGAAGTACTAACCAGATACCTGTCAAATGCTGAGAATTCAAATGGAAATCCTGAGTAGGAAATGGCCCTGGATACGCCACACACTACGCCGGAACAAGACATACCTGACCAGACCAGCCCTCACATACACGCCCTCGAGCAACCGAAAGACGGGACGTCCACGGACCACCTCGAAAAGATCAACTCGCCCAAGAAGTCAAGTCGATCAGCACTAGCTGGCCTGAATTGGAAGCTGCCGCGAACGACCGTTAGAAGAGGAAATCTGTTGTTGAGGCCCTGTGCTCCCCTAGGAGTAAAAGCACGGAAGAAGAAGAAGGATAAGCCTGCCCATCTAAAGAGGCAACGTCGCCTGTGTTCTAGACACACTGCAGCAGGACAGTTACCTGGCATTGAGTTTAATTTGTAAATATATAATCTAATTCTATAATTCTATGACTAACGTTAGTAGCATTTTTCCGAGCGGTTCCGTGCTTCGTAAGGCACGTTAAACAGACGGTGCCGGCTGCCCTCGATAGATGGCAGTCGATAAGCCATGTCCCAGCCCAAAAGGCCTTAGGGCGGCTTGAAAACTTGTGACAAAGACCAACCACTAGTCTTACAACCCTCCACCAATCCGGACTTGGCCCCGGTAATGGAGTATGGCCTATACCTTTCTCAGGGAAGAGACCCGTGCCCCTCGGTGCGGACATAATGGGTTGATGATGAATTTCCACACAGCAGAAATGTAAAAAATGTAAATGTGAATCCCAAACTGATTATTTTGAATCATAATTTAGAGGGATCATTTATTTTATTTTATTTTATTAAGGAGGAAGAACAGCATTAAAAAAAAATAGTTAAATATAGTAAATTATTTAGCCTAATACATTTTGTCAACTCTTAAACATTCCTCACCGAGCCTCATAGGAGTTCCTTCGTAGAAGCGTTCCAATAAGTCTTATTGGATCTGCCCCGCAATGCATTAGAAAACCTTATAGATGTGTTGGTACTAATACCTAATATGACATTTCATTGCAAAGAAATGTGTTCAAACTTGTAGTATAGATAAAGTGAGATATTGGTTTATTTTCTGGCATGGGTTAGGTTAGGTAGGTACCTACCCGTTTTCCATTTCTTCTACAATAAAATCAGATTTATGGTCGAAATGTTATCGCACCCGCTGATTAATTAATTGTTGTGCTTAATTTTTCTCTAATTTCGCTCTTTCCGTCTATGGTTTAATTTCTATGTAGGTAAAATTATCCTCAAATATTATGAAAACATACTATAGGCGATTTGGAGTAAGATATACTGTCGAACAATGCTAAAAACGAAACAAAAAATCACAGAACTATTAATTCGCAGAATCGTTTTCAAAAAATCGTTGGATACTTGAGTCTCGATGTAATGGCATTGAATTTTTCTAAATTCAATGGTAATGGGTACTCAAGCCGAACTGCTCGACTCATGTCCTGCTTAATTCCAGCCTAAATGTATTTCCGAGAGAGAAAAATGTTCCCCGGACTGACTTCATTATTCTCAATGGGTACAAGGATATGTTTACCTCTCCATTTAAGTAGCTGCCTTATTAATGGGAAGTGCCCTCTTTTCTATAATGAAATCTTATGGAGAAGGACGGAGAGGCCTCGTCTGTAGATGTTTTTTTACTATCTTACAAACGTGGAAAATTTAAAATGAAAAATGAGGCAAAACTTGAATCATTGGATGGTCTTGGATGTTTACATGTTGGCCATGTCGCTGTTTCCCGTTCCCACGACACAGAGTATCCTAGTGTGGGACGAGAAGCAATGTGTGTGCCTGTATGTAAAAGTTTATGTAGCCTGTGGTTGTATTAAGATTTGTTATTGTAAATTCCGAAAACAACAACAACTGCTGTTTTAATTCAATAATTTCTTGGTGTAAAATTGAAAAATGTGTGACGTCACACTAGGGACGGGGCGAGTCTCACAAATGTGACAGCTGTGACAAAGACGGGGGAGGCGTCAAAAAATCATAAAATTCGTGTGACGTAATTTATGGATGGTCCCTAGTGAGACGTATGTAGGCTGTTTACAATACAGAGGCTGTTCTCCACTTCAGGGTGTTCAAGCGGTACCGAGACGTGAACCCTGACCTCGTTCCAAAGCGGATGACGGAGAGCCAAGCCCACACCATAGCCGTTCCTGTGGATCAGATCGTCAAGCTGCCGGAATTGAAGGTAATGTGGGTAAAAAAAACAATTAACTTGTATGGACCATCTCTGTGGCGCAGCGGTTAGCGCATCTGCCGACCATCCGAGAGGTCCCTGGTTCAAACCCCGGCTGGGGACAAAAAAACCCCAGGTCTTGGATGTTTACATGTTTGTGATGTCGCCACGGGCCACGTCCAAGGCTGATTACACACAAATATAGTTTATGAAGACAGTAATGCTGGTCCCAGGTCCCTGTTGTTTAGACGATGCCGTATGCGGGCGGAGGTCACTGGCTAGAAAAATAGACGGGCGCTCTATTCTCGCCAGCGTTGGCAGCCAGCGCTGGCTTGGCTTGAAAAACTGTTTACACAATGCAAATACTAAGCCAGTGCTGGCTGCCAGTCTCATTGGCAGCTAGTGTTGGCTTCGTGTAAACTATGCTTAAGCATAATTTGTCATTTCCCAGGAGAACCCGTTCAAGCGGCGTATTTGCGAGGTGTTCTCCCACGACGGGACGGGGAACCTCACCTTCGAGGACTTTCTCGACATGATGTCAGTGTTCAGCGAGGCGGCGCCGAGAGATATCAAGGCTTGGTGAGACTAATATAAATTACATATTATCTACAAGGCCTAAGGAGTAGGGCTTAACCCTTTCAGACCTGACCTTGAAAATAACATTAGAAAACCATTGTTATTTTCAAGGTCAGGACTGAAAACTTTTTCTAAACTATTCTGTTCTGTTCTGTTCTGTTATGTTCTGTTCTGTTCTGTTCTGTTCTGTTCTGTTCTGTTCTGTTCTGTTCTGTTCTGTTCTGTTCTGTTCTGTTCTGTTCTGTTCTGTTCTGTTCTGTTCTGTTCTGTTCTGTTCTATTCTATTCTAAAGGGTTAAGGCCTTTATTAAATAAATAGGTCGCGGCTCGAGGGTCCGTGGCTATGACTGCTGCTCTGAGGACTAGGTATCTTATGCAGAGGATTTTCCTCGCAGTGCAGTGAGGTAACGCTGCAAGCGTAATGGGTACCTTTGCGTCGGATGTGTCTCGGGGAGGCTTTTTTTCTCAGTGTTTTTATTGTGGTGTCCTTTCTGTTGTGCATTATTATTACTTTTCACAATTGAAGCGCTCATAGCCCCGGCTACCTGAGTGATCTTAAGCAATCACGAAGATTGAGACCGACCGATCCGACAGACCGAAGACCCGAGGCCAACCAATTCTCAGTGTAAAATCCAATCGTGTAACTATCAAGATAGTGTGGAATTCGATAGTGCAATAAGGAATTATGTAATAATAACTGAACCATTTTAGATTTTTTTTATTATTATTATTACTCTCCTTACATACATACCCCTGATTTATTTATTCAGGGACCTTAAATTATTTACAATATTAAACACAATAAATTAATAAATATAGAATTGTACAATTTTTTAATCGATTAAATAATAGATTAAATTAGTTAAAAATAAATTATACATATCAAAATTTAGCACATAATTCTCACAATTACAATTTCTATACAACTTTTTTTTTATATTATATTATTATTTAATTTATAAAAATGATAAGATTACCAATTAATTTACGTAGTCAATATTTTCTCTCAATAACCAACTGAACCATTTTAGTTAACGGCTTCTTCTGACACTCTTAATAATTTTAGGTATTTTTATAGATGCCGTTTTTATAGATAATACTGTACGGAACCCATCGTGCGTGAGTCCGACTCGCACTTGGCCGGTTTTTATTAATATGTAAGTAATGTTACCCTGGCAAATGTTTCCTTACATTTACCTAACCACGCAAACTCCACCATGTTGACCAAGAAACAAGGAATTCCCGATAGAATTCCTGGAAAGGAAGCGGTTGCCTCCGGAGCAAGCAGGAACTTTATTAAAAGCAAACTCCCAGTTCTCGGCCACAAACTAATTGTTTGGTTAGTACACGGCGCAATCTACTTGGTTAAGTAGGTTAGGGGCCACTTGACAGCAAAAATGTAAGGGTTGATCGGCAGTGGGCACTCGCAAGGCGTGACTAGGATGAAAATAGATGGAATTGGCCATGCTTTTTATTTTTGATATATGTTTTTTGGATTACTAATGGTTGACCAAAAAATTATTGACAAATGGTCATTCGACAAACAACGTTTAACCAAATGTTCATTTGGCAAACGAGACATTTGACAAAAAAATCATCTTACAAAAACTCACTTAGCAAATGATCCATTAGCAAACACTACATTTGTTAAATGTTTTGAATATTAAAATGTCAATTGACCTTTTTTAATTTCACCAAATAATATGTTTCGCAAATGAAGCATTTGTCCAAATGTCATTTAACAAAATGTTGAACGCATCAAAGTCGAGTCTGTTTTCGATCTTACATAGAGAACCTAACGCTCCGACGCGCTCCGCTTCGCTACGCGCGTCGTCGCACCTATATTTCTGTTGTCACGTATTCTTTACATCGCCGACCCCCCGTTCGTAAAATTGATTAATAAACGAAACATTTGTCAAATAATACATTTTATCAAACGTTTTTAGACCAATAGTAGTTTTGTCTGATAACTCAGTTGTTAAGTGTTCATTAAGTAAAATAATTATTTGTAAAATGTAAATTTAAGTGTTGATCATTTGGATAAGTGAGTCATTTGTAAAATGATTAGTAGTAAAATGATCAATTGGCGAAAGCATTTTTTGTCAAACATTGTTTGTCAAGTGTAATTTTGTCAAATGACTTTTGGTCAAACAGCAGGACCCCATGTTTTTTACTACTAATACTATAAAGAGGAAATATGTATTTGTGTGTGTGTGTATGTTTGTAATGGATAGGCTCAGAAACTACTGGGGCGATTTCAAAAATTCTTTCACCATTAGACGACCTCTGAGGTGTAGCGGTTAGCGCATCTGCTTACCATGCGAGAGGTCCCGGGTTCGAACCCCGGCTGAGGAGGAAAAAAACCCTCAGGTGTCACAAACATGTTTACATATTTGTGACGTCGCTGTTTCTGGTTCCTACGACACAGAGTATCCTAGTGTCAGGCCAGAAGCAATGTATGTGCCTGTATGTAAATGTTTATTAATACCTATGTTATGTTTATTAGAAAGCTACATTCTTCGTGAATAATATAGCCTATATTGAATTTTCAAAAAGGTTCGGGTTCCATACGAAATCTCGAATAATGTAAACGAAGGTGTAAAAAAATTACTGCCCCGGGAATTTTCCACGGAAAGAACTAATAAAATATAGCTATTTCCACGGAAATGTTTTTGCCACCCGCGCGAAGTCGGGGCGGGTCACTAGTAAATTTATAATTTGAAAATATTGACCATTTCGTGGGTTAAGAACCAGAGTAGCGTAAGGACAAAAATTGAAAAAAAGTCAAAATTATTGCAAGCAGACAAACTTCATTTTGGCAGTAAACAAAAATCATTTTTTTGGTTACGTTTTTTTTGTACTAAGCAATCGACTCACAATATCGATCCAGTTTTTTGATTTAAAAGCAAATGGCGAAAAAAATTTTTTTTACAATTTTTGCCCTTTCGCTACTCTGGTTCTTAACCCACGATTTTAAGAAACTAATTTCGATATTTTTTACTTTTATACTCAAAAAATCAAGGATATCATCGAGTTAAGATCACAGAGGGACACAAAAAGGCATCGGGAACTCTATCGGGTTAATACTAAAACAATGGCATACTTGATTTTCGAAGTTAGGTCTCTCCTATTCTGAGCGTGCCTTTTATTCATTGTCTATTTTTATTATTTTTCTAAATGACGTTTGGTGTTGGTAACATCATCAGATCATGATTAAAGAGAGTATTTACACACCCTCTCCTTACTATACCAGATAGGTGAAGTGCTTACTAAATTTTAAATCGCAATGTTAGCTCTTGTATTGCGCAACTTTCCACACTCTCGGGCTTAGGCTGACATTCAGAGACGAAAACTAAGCTAAGACCGGTCTCAAAAATGTCAAAATCACGTACTTAGAAATATTTCGTATTCAGAATCGAATCTTAGCAAGTTTAGTATGAAATGGTGCTTAGCTAAGTGTAAGTAGTCAATATCGGTGACTTTACGTGAACTTAGAACTGTCACTTCTAAGCCTTTTGTTCACAGACTACTCCAAATGTCATTTCACTGATGTTCTACGAGCATTATCTGTGGGATTTTCTTATTCACTCTGACATATATAAAATTGTATGATGTTGTCCTGCTCTCGTGTAGCAATGTCAAATTCTAAAAACCGGTAAGAACTACATCACTAAGAAATGATAGACAATATAGATGACTTTCTTAAGTACTGTGAATCATCTGTGAATACGAAAATTACGGCACTTTACTAAGTACGACTTTAGTTTACTTTGCTAAGACTGATCTAAGCGTGAACTTAGGATTCTCTGAATGTCAGCCCAACTCCAAAGTGTCAAAATATGTATGTATGTAATAGTTCGGAGTGGGCTACATCAGACAACCCCATGCAGTGGAGGGCTTGGAGGGGTTATGTAATTGCACCCCAGATTTGATATGAATGCAGTTTATTAAATTTATTACAAAGGAGTGAATGAATCAAAGCATTATTTGAATTAGTACGCGGTGTTCAGAGTTATGTATACTGCCAGATCTTTTTGCAAGATTAAAACTTTTAATAAATTATCTATTTTAGTACAGCAATAATATGTGATAGTATGTTCCACGTTCCACGCAACACAATCACTAGTCATGAACACCAGTCAGTGGTGTTCTCGTATGTTTGTCAAAGCTCATCCATCTTGTATTTTTTTACATCGCCCCTGTTTCACTGCTAGGCCAGACTCCTTTTATACACTTGTTTATTTACCAAAATGAATTTCCACGCCCGTAGGTACGCTTTCAGGATCTACGACCTCGACGACGACAACTTCATCGGGCGAGAGGACTTGCTGGAGGCGACTCGCCTGTTGACCCGGGGCGAGCTGCACCCTCACGAGCGCGACGAGATAGTGGCCAGCGTGCTGGATGAAGCGGACGTGGACGGCGATGGCCAGCTCTCCTTCATGGACTTCGAGCACGTCGTGGTGCGCGCGCCAGACTTCCTCTCCACTTTCCACATTCGAGTGTGAACCGATGATACCGCCATCGATGACCATCATCAGCCATTTGATGCCCATTGCACGACATTTCTTTCTTTCTTTCTTTCTTTCTTTTTTCTTTCTTTCTTTCTTTCTTTCTTTCTTTCTTTCTTTCTTTCTTTCTCTCTTTCTTTCTTTCTTCTTTTCTTTCTTTCTTTCTTCACAATGTATAAGGTAATAAGGCCGCCAATTGTACTGTTACCTTGTAAATATTTTATGTTTGTGTTTCTCCTCTTGTACAATAAAGAATGCTAGACGAAAACCCGGCTTCGCTCGATTAAAATGTAGACGCAAAATAATATTCCACTATGTTTTCGTCAGTCTTTCTTCGTTCATCCTCTCCACATCTCCAAACCAACGCAACATTCCTTTTTTCAATTCTAGTCACTCACTACACCCTCTTTCTCTACATCCTCGGTCTCTGATCACACTATTGCGTATTCTGTCATTCAAAGTAACACCACACATATTTCTTAAGGATCTCATTTGTAGTGCACTAATCCTACTTTCATGATTCTTCTGACTTCTACCATACCCAAATCTCGCTACCATGCTTACATCAGTATTGGAACCAGCACACTATTACGGATAGCCAATCTTGCTCTTTTGGACATGTTCTGGCTACTCACGAAGGAATGCAAGGCGAAAATCGGATACTTATCATAACTTTGTCATGGGTACCTCATCACAAATTACTAAATGAGCTTCCTTCATAAACTTAACAGCATTGAATTTAGTTAACAGCTAGTGAATCTAATGACGTATGAGACGTAGAATCCACTTGGCTAATCAACTAAAAAAACAGCTCACTCTCTTTGGCTTTACAGCTTTTAGTTTTGTATTGACCACATGTTTTTCTTCATCATTTTAATTTTTGGTATTTTTCTTATCTAGTGGCTTTTTCATTTCAATAAGTTTATTGGTACCTAACTAAGCAAAACAATAAAGATCAATTTATGACTTTGATTTCCTTTTTCAATTATTTTTCAGACCCTTCCAAAACTCAATGTCAAATTATTGTCTTCCCTCCCGCCCTCAGAAGAAGGACCTTCTTCTGAGCTCCCGCCAGTGAAAAACACCACAGATTACTTACTACACCTCAGTGAGCACAGATTATAATAACCTTTTTGGATGCCACGGTATTCCACACACCATGAAGTTAACAAATTAGATCAAAGGGCCGGTTTAGATTATCTTAGTGTTTAGGAGAGTGCTTTACTTTACACTCTGTTGCAACATTATGCTGAATCGGGCCCATTTTGGGGGCTCAACCTTTAACGACCTCTGTGGCGTAGTGGTTAGCGCATCTGACTACCATGCGAGAGGTCCCGGGTTCGAATCCCGGCTGGGGACAAAAAAAAATCCCAGATCTTGGATGTTTACATGTTTGTGACGTCGCTGTTTCTGGTTCCCACGACACAGGGTATCCTAGTGTGGGGCCAGAAGCAATGTATGTGCCTGTATGTAAATGTAAATATGTAAATGTAAATTATTATTTTCATGTTGTACAGTTTTTTTTTACGCTTTTTATACTTTCTGTGTTATTTTTTTTATTATTGTACGCATTCTGTGTGTGTGTTTTTTTGTTTTGTTTTGAGTATCAAATAAATCAATTTTCTTTTCTTTCTTTCTTTCTTTCTTTCTTAAGGAGAGTGCTTTTGTAGAAACGTGTAAGCGCCACTTGCTTTAGTACGTTTTACGGTATAGTACGGTTCTAGTTGCCTTTCAATTAGAATCAAAATAGAATTGGTTTCTATTGTTCTATCCAGTAACACCTGAGCGCGTTACTATCCTTGTTACTTATCTGTGTATAAACTAAAAATTTAGTGAGAACTTTAGGAGAGTGCGCAAGTGACTCGTGACGGGTGCGTGTTGTTTTCATTAACTCGAATTATCAAACTTACTTATGTGTTCCATTAAAACTCATAGTATTTTGAGTAGGATAGCGCATATTTCGCGACGTCGACGAAGTGACACTCTACTGGAAGAAATATAAACGTTCACTCGAACGTCTAGTAATATACTAATGCACTTGCCTCTCTAATTGTATTATAGCACTCTCCTAAACACTAAAATAATGTAAACCGGCCATAACAGTTCACAATGAAAACTTGTGACACTAACACAACAATGATGACATTGGCATGTTTACTTAGCAACGCCATTATTGAATTTAATAATTTTTATATTGATGCTGCTCGATAATACGAATTTTCCGCCCATATGTTGTCGACTCAGATCAACTATTTTTTTACGCTCTTTCATTTGGTGTGCATATCGTTCGAGTCTACCGTAGACCCGAACGAAATTATTAATATAGATTCTTATCTTATCTCATCTTATATGTTTTAGAATACAGCAAGTGTTCAGGCTTCACTAGGCAAGCCCGTGCTGAAGTGATCAGTTTCCATTATTGATTGCTTTAAGTTGAGAAGACGTAGGGTCACAAAATGGTTTAAGACACGTTAACAGACGTCACATCATATTAGATTAGATAAACTAACATATACCTACATGGCGAGCTAGTAGCAGCGTGAACAAATAGCGAGCGAAATTGACATTGATTTATTCAACTGCAATGCAAAACCGTTCTAAGACTAACGCTAGTGGCATTTTTCCGAGCGATTCCGTGCTTCGCAAGGCACGTTAAGCAGTTGGTGCCGGCTGCCGTCGATAGATGGCAGTCGTTAAGCCAAGTCAGAGGCCTTAGGGCGGCTTGAAAACTTCTGACAGTAAGACCAGCCACTAGTCTTACAAGCCTCCACCAATCCGGACTTGGCCCCCGTGGTGGAGTATGGCCTATACCTTCCTCAGGGAAGAGACCCGTGCCCCTCGGTGGGGACATGATGGGTTGATGATGAATGCAAAATCGGTCAGGCAATACTTCAATGATAACTTCTTTGATAACTTCTTCATTTAAAATTATGAAACATGTGTAAAATATATTTTTTTAAATCGTCCCTTAAGGGGGAAAAAGAGGGGTGCAAACTTGGTATGAAACTTTGCCGTTTTTTAAGTTACTCGAATAAGATTCAGTATGAAGGTCCTTCATTGAATGTCTTGAAACACATGTAAAATAGTTTTTCAAAAATCATCTCTTAAGGGGATAAAAGGGGGGTGCAATGTTAGTGTGAAACTTTGCCATTTTTGAAGTTATTTGAATAAAATTCAGCATGAAGGTACTTCATTGAAAGCCATGAAACACGTGTAAAGTAGTTTTTCGAAAATCATCCCTTAAGGGGGTAAGCCGTGGTTGCGAATTTAGTATGAAAGCTCTTTCGCATGCGCTAAAAGTATCCCTATCTTATTTGCAAACACTTTACTCAACTAAAGCCCACGCGGACGTAGTCGCGGGCAACAGCAAGTTTATGATATACCAAATTGGGCATGTATAAGTATTTAATTACATTTAAGTTTATGTTCCAGAGGACTGCATCATTAAAAACAATTAATTACCGCGAATAATACAGTAGGCACCTGGTCTATCTTAATAATGAACAAGTCTCTAAAATTCTAATAGTAAGTAGTATATGTGCCATTTTACAAACGGAAACGAGTTATTTTTTTCCAGACAATTTAGTCTGAGTGAACATCAAATGCTTCCCTTCTTATAGGTCAACTTGTCCTGTAGAATTTTTGGTGAACCTCACCATAACAATGGTTTTAATTGAATGTTACACGTACAGGCCTCAGAAGATCGGTCACACATATTAAGGTAGAACGAAGCCGCGGACGCACCCACTACTTTACAATTTCAGATTTTTTTAATCTATGCTACAGAATTTACTACAGAACAAAATCTGACCTACATACCCCTATTTACTTGGAAGCCAAGTCTAATCCGATGGAAAAAATGGCGTCCGATTACTATAAATCGCTGTCAGTCATCGGATTATTGTGTGCGTTCAGCAGAAACTTTGTAATCGATTACACATCGATGTGTTCTGCTAAATGCGGCCAATGTCACCAAAAAGGCCAAGTGAACCTGTGTCACATGGTGGAGCGTCGGCAAACTAACCGTATTACTAATGTATCAGAGAAATAGGTATACCTAGAACAGCGGTTCCCGAATTCTTTCGCCTACGGAACCCTTTTTGGTTCACTGTTTTTGTGCGGAACCCTAGTTCAAGTAAGAAGTAAACTAACCGTAACAACGTAACAATACGTACTGACTGCACGAATGCTTGATGATACCTAAACGGAATTTCGGAATACAACATTTTAAAGTAAGACAGTTGTAACCGATTACCAGAAGATTACCATTCTTAAACATATAAAAAGAGAAAAAAACATCAAAATGTTAACTTTTCGCGGAACCCCTGAGAGCCTTTTACGGAACCCCAGGGTTCCGCAGAACACCATTCGGGAACCGCTGACCTAGAACACGACACTGACACGACACTCATTTGTTAGCGGTTATTAGGGTCCTAGGGTATTAGGGGTTGTTAGAGGTACCGAACAGGTCTGATAAAGTAAATTAGGTTGCTAATGGGGATCTGCGTCTCACATAAATTGGAGCGACATTGTTTTTATACCGTAGAAGACGTATAAAAAATAAGGAAAAATTAAAAATAACACATACCTACAACTATTCATCATCGTCGTTCAGCCACAAGAATTCTACTGCTGGACATAGGTATCCTCCTCCATGGATTTCCAAAAAGACCGGTGGGAAGCGGCTTGCATCCAGCGGCTTCCTGCCACCTGCATAGGCAGTACGATGACGCGAAACACGCGTTTTGTGGCGCCAAAACGTCAGAATTTGACAGTTAATGTACTGGAAAGTAGCGACTTTTGACGTTATGTCGTACTATCAAGACGCGATGAACTCCTCTGTCCATCTTGTGGCTGGTCGTCCAACGTTGCGCTTGCCGATTACCTAAAGCGACTGAGAAACTTTAGACCTAGCATTGGACCGGATGGGTTGGCGTGAAAGAGAACACGCCTATCCCCAACAGTGGGCTCTATTTACGGGCTGATTAGATAGATCATTTTCTGTTGTTTAACGGATCTCGTGGGGTCACCACAGGGAGGTCAGAATAATGTTCTTTGTCACAATGTATTGTGTTACTTTATAAGTAAATCTCTACTAAATCAAGTCTACCTGCCATACTCCTAAAAAAGAACCAAAAAACGCTCCGCCGCCGTAACAGTGCGCGACACTGCCGTGACCAGGATTCGAACCTGGGTTACTACGGCCACAACGTAGGGTCCTAACCACTAGACGATCACGGCTATCGGAGCAGGTGAGCTGTTTAGCGAATTATCGATATAGTTTATCCACTTTGAAAGTGGCTGACGTTATGAATGGGCGTGACGGATCCAATTTGAAAGTACAGCGCCACCAAGTTATCTGTTCTTTGTTTTATTTATTCACTTACTAAGATTAATAGATATACTTTCATTAAAATTGAAAGACGGGTTAAAATATTCTCATTTTCCTAGGTAAATTTCTTAAATGTTACTACAAAATTCTTCTCTAGCGCCGCTGTCAACTGAACAGATAAAATAGTGTCACTGTAGCCGGAATCTTATCTTGTGATGTCATCAGTCGCGGTCAATGACAGAAGCCGGGAGATAGGGCGGTCCAGTATCTCGCAGCTTGGCAAATCAAAGAAATGGGCAAATAAAACATTATTAAAAAAATGCAATTAATAAAAGTTAATGCAAATGCAATGTAACATAACATACCACATCATAACGTTTACAATAGGCACATACTTTGCTTCTAGCCCCACACTAGGATACCCTTGTCGTGGAAACCAGAAACAGCGACGCCACAAACATGTAAATACTTTCTTTCTTTATTTTAACCATTATTCTGGAAGTGTATTGAAGCTTTAATTATTATATATGTAATATATGTAATTGGTAAATATAATTAATATTTACCAATTACATTCATGTATAATTAATAAGTGGAATACCTATTTTGTAATGACATTTCTTAAGCTTTTATTTTTGTAAGTAGGTATCTATGTAATTGATTTATATACCTATTTACTTAACAATAAATCCATATAAAAATATTAGTAGGTACCTACCTACTAGACTAGGAAGACTTCCTAGTTAGATATTGCAGTACAAGTAAAATGCATAAGGGACAAAGAGAAAAAATATTACTGTCGACTCCTTTGTTGGCGACCCATCAAATAAATGTAAAAATCACTATCGGCAAGAAGCAACATTTCTTCTTACTCAGTGCCTGGATTAGTTGCTTATCTAATTAATTCAGTTTTGTCTTATTAAACTTTAGATTTTTAGTCGAATTTACCAAATTCGCACAACTTTTTGCCAAACTATGGCGTTTACCAGAATTCAAACATAAAGAATGTGGGGAGCCCTAGTTACAGACAAGTGACAGATTATTAGATTATGATATTACCATTTGACTGCCTCAACGATGTTATAAATAATACAATCAAACGTTTTACCTACGCTTGAGCCCAAAGAAACGAATTAAGATGTATGCAAAATTAAATAGATAGAAATACCTATAAGCTTAACGTTTTTCTAGATCACGCGGCTCCAGTTCGGTCGGTAGGTACCCCCTAAATCGAAAACCGATCGAGCGTCAATGGTTTAATTTCCTTCTGAAAAAGTACAACTTAACATAACATAACATAACATTTACATACAGGCACATACATTGCTTCTGGCCCCACACTAGGATACCCTGTGTCGTGGGAACCAGAAACAGCGACGTCACAAACATGTAAACATCCAAGACCTGGAGTTTTTTTTTTTCTCCCCAGCCGGGGATCGAACCCGGGACCTCTCGCATGGTAAGCAAATGCGCTAACCACTACGCCACAGAGGTCGTCGCTCACAAGAGTTCTAAGGATCAACCAGTATGCGCGCTCCCGTCCCGACTGTAGTGTGTGCGCAAATGTGCGACTTGTATGGTACATACTGTTCGCGCATGCATTGTCGTCTCGACGCACGCGCTAAAAAACAGGTACGGGCTGGCAACACTAGAATTGACGAAGGGGAATACCTGCTCGGTGAAATTGGTGAGTGAATAGCAAGAGTGCGTGCGTGCAGTGCCGATAAAAGGTACCTATATCAAATACTGCAGGAAGACACTACACCAAACCGCGCGCCTCTTACCATTTTCATTTAAAATATCATTCGAAAATATTATTCGGTTTTTTTTTCATTTTCCAATCCGATGAACCACAAAAAAATCGATCAATGATTCTTTTTTTTTCAGTCAGTACCACGCGCGAACGTCATCCGAGCAAAGTCTCTTGGGTAATTGTGTTCTGTGGAAATCTCACGTAAACTCTTGTGGGTGTCTAAATAAGTCAAAAAGTAGTAATTCCCATGCCAATCCCTTAAATAAATCTAACCGACAGCCTCCCTGCGCGACGTCACGTCATCAACTCGTACAATGGCGCCAATCGGAAGCCACGGTTTTGCGTTCCCTACGAAGGCCCGCGGGACGGCCTAGCCACGGGAAACGGGCGGCGCGAACGGCGGTGCGGCAAGCGGGACGAAAATTCGCGCGGCGCGGTTTGCCGGCCACGGGCAGGCGCGTTTCACGCGTTTGCCGCCGCGACTAGTAGGGCTGAGTAGGGCAGGCCGGTCAAGAGCGAAATGTCTTTATCTCAAAGTAATATTTTTTTTTGTTCAATACATAATATTTGGAAGAGCGTAATCTACTCCATAGATTTTAATAGGAATCGAGGTATACTATGGAGAATTCCACATTTTTCCACCAAAACATTTTTCGAGTCTACTAGAATTATTGTCGAATTATATTCTTCAGGATTGGAAAAAAAGTCAATGCAGCTAGAGTTTTAAGTGCCGCTGAAAAATTGATCTAATACATAGGTGCCATTTAATTAGGCTGACCATATTTTGGAGAATGATAGTAGGTATCAATGAATTTTTTTCATAACTACATTTTTTCAGAAATATCGCTGCTAAAATATGGTCAGCTTAATTAAATGTTACTCTGTATATTAATGTTTCATGAAATTAAATAACTTTTAGGTAATTATGTTCTTTATCAAAGTAACAAATATACCCCATTTTGTTAGTATTTCAGCAATAACAGTCTCGGTATTTATTATTCGCGGCGAAAACAACTAAACTCGTTTGATCTCTGCACTAGTCGCCGCGACTGCCGCTCGACGCCGTGGCTTGCGCCGTACTTGTTCATGTGTTTGTTTCACTCACCGGCCGCGCCGCCAGTCGCCGCCAGTCGCCGCTCGGTACATTTCGCCTGTCGCGCCGCCGCACAGTGTACGGACATGTATGAGAGCGTTGGCCATTATTATTTTGTACGTGAAATCTGTTTATTTTAATTTTTCTCATTTTTGTTCGTGTTTTATGTTTATGTATTTTATTTCTAATATATAAAATTCTCGCGTCGCAGTGTTAGTGCGCATATTCCTCCGAAATGGCTTGAACGATTTACATGAAATTTTATATGTATATTCGGTAGGTCTGAAAATAGGTTTTTATCTATTTCTCATAGCCCTATGTTGAAAAAATATATATTGTCGTCTAAAAGTGTTATGCTGCTAACTCCAAAAGTAAAAAAAAACATACCCTACCATTTTTAAACCCTATTTTCACATCAGGCAATGAAATGAGAAACTGAAAATCCGTTTTCGATGAAATTTTCATCGAATTTTATCAAAACTGTATTTGCAGTTTTTTATTTCTTTGTGTGATGTAAAAATAGGATGGTATTATTAGACTCCTTAAAATTTGTGCTTTTGGAGTTAGCAGCTTAACACTTTTTTTGAACTAAAACTTTCGTAAGCACTACACATTGTAAACTTTTAGTCCGGATTTACTTACGGGTGTTGTTATATTTTTATGTGGTTGCCGCGCGCTTGCCCGCAGTGTGAGACGAGCAACCGACGACGCGAGCTCCGTCTCTGCTCACCATGATTAAGCTCTGCGAATCGGAGCGAAACCTGGTCGGACTCTTCCGATATAACAACACCCGTAAGTAAATCCGGACTAAAAGTTTACAGCTTAACACTTTTAGATGACGATATGGCGAAACAACGTATGCCGGTTCAGCTGGTATTTAATAAAATGAAAAAAAAAACATGGACTTTGACCAAGTTATTAATATATTACGGTACAAAACATAATTAAATTATTTTATTTACATTTAAGTCAGATGAGTCAGTAGAAAAAGACTGCAAGTCGTAGTCGGTTTGAACTTCACTGTCATCCATGCGACTCCTGATAACAGAAGTAGAAATTTCGGGATCCTCGGGATTTATCATCACATTCATTACATCATCAATGGGTGTGACGAAATCATGAGACGATTGAAAACGTCAGAAATTGAAGCTACTCGAGAACACATCCTAGAGTAATTTTCTCCATGCCTACCGTTTCATGTCTTTATTTCGACATTCTTGGGTTTCTTCAGAGAGAGCACCAATGGGCAAGATTTGATGACCATGAATTATCAATTTGTGGATTTGATTGATTTGATACAATTTGTTGTGAGAGAGATCAATACCTTTAATTTGAGACCTCATTCATCGAAATCGGTCCAGCCGTTTAGGAGGAGTACGGTGACAAACTCTCGTACAAAATATATTATATATAATATACAGTAGCGCGATGCCGACTATCGCCCTGTGCCGACTTTTATAGATGAATGTACGGAGAATGACTGTTGACGAGTTGTAGATTTGACCAGTTAGGGAAAATGACCAATTAGTGACATTGATGAATAATAAAAAATGATGAGTGACTCCCTAACCCAGCAGTAGGCATGTAGTACCTTGGTACTACCTTACCCTTGGGTACAACTTTACCTAAGTAAACTACTGCGGTTTTTAAACAATAATTCTTAAATGCCTCTACATTAATTGGATACGTGCATGATATTGTTATTAATATATAATAAAATATTTTTCTTAATTTTCTTACTATAATTTCCTTATGAACCTCTGAATATTTTCTTTGAAAACGGGTCCTAAAGTTGCTTAATAGGTGTTTAAGATATCTCAGCTCTTCTTCGGGACAGTGATTTTTTTTAGTTAAATGCTCTATTAAATACTTCAATTTCACTTCAAAGGACTTATCTGGGTGGTTAAAAATAGAATCATCATCTTACGCTTCGTTATGGCTACCACACCTAAAAAAATTAGAACATAAACATCAAGACAAAAGAAGTTCAAGAATATATTGATCAAGTACCTATTAAGTTTGTTTAGACAAGCCAACCACTTCAGTATTGGTAGGTATTGGATTGCTGCAAATAAACGTAACTAAGCACGATAGTATTATTACTGTAAAGTACTAACAATAAAAAAAATTAACTTCAGTTTTTTGACCTAAGTTGTACTAATGTCAACAAAAGTCAGCAGACTTCTTTCTTGATTACTAAAATAGACATATGAGGCTATCATTCCTACAAAGAAATTATACTGTAGAAATTTGTAGAACACTGTCAAATAACAGGTGTCCTAATAAATGGATTTTGTTTTTTTAATGAACATAATGGCATCAAAATGAAACTATATTAAACATCATCGTGAGTACATACCAGTAGCTGTAATATCCATAGTAAACAACAACAGATATGCGAAGAAAACTTTAATAACAAAGCGATCAACTCGAAGGTAAATAACGCAGCATAATCTTTGACGCGTCAACATAGTTGAATTGAGCATCATTTGGCAAGTAAATAATTTGACACTTACCCTCAAAAGCCGCAAATTAAATGAAGGGACTATTCATCTATAATTTTCAACTTTGAGATATAGGTAATAATGAGATTTTCTTTAGTCTTTTTTGGCCAACGCGTTTATACATGCCCGTACATTGTGCGCCGTTCGCCGCTCCGCGTTGCTTGCTCCGTACATTTCTATGAGTTTGTTTCAGTTTGCCGCCCCGCCCGCCGCACCGCCGTTCGCACCGCCGATCCCCGTGGCTAGGCCGGGAGATGGGAACGCGGTAGCGCGGGATGCGAGTAGGGAGGGACTGCCAGATGGTCTTCCCCCACAGAACACCTATCTCCCCCCACAGACATAAATCCAGCTAAACAGCGGAAGAACACATACTCTAGTACCTACAGTGCCAGGCGTCAACTGGCGAGTAGCGTTTCTGTTTTTGCAGTCGGGTGTTCACTAAAAATTACGAATTCTCTCATTGCGTGATAAACCGTTAAAATACCATAAAGGTTTTCGCATATCGACATCAAGAGATCGTTCTTTTTACCTAAATTCATGTCTGACGCCCGCCTCTACATCGTCTTCTTGGTCGGCACGCTCTTGACCGCAACTTGTCCTAACATTCAATTTTGATTTTTTTCAAAGAAGCATCCTGTACATATAGGTATAATTATTTATATTTGCACTCATACATTTGTTTTTAAGAGCACTCTATTGTCACCATAGAGATTATTGTACCTACTTTTCATGAGTTCCTATATTGGAGGACTGTGATAAAAAAAATATTCGGTCAGTATTCAAAGACCCCTTCCGAAAGATACCTTCCTCAGGGAAGAGCCCCGTACCCCTCAGTGCGGACATAATGGGTTGTTAATGATTCAAAGACGCTTGTGAAACAAACTTTCTGTGTTTCTAACTCTGTGGCGTGGGAAAACGCTCTGAAACATCAATTTTTGGCTGAGCGAACGGGAGATGGTTACGTATCACGTCGTCGGCCGGATTTTTTGAGGAAACATACACAACGTTATCCTGATCGACAGCGCTCTTTTCATAAAACAAAAAATGATTTACTCAGACAATGAGGAACTTGCGTGTAACTTAGGATTAAGTGACATTGCGTTTACCATGAAAGACATTAAGACACACGTAAAAACTTACACAAATAAAACAATAAAAAAAATCAGTAGAGTTAAAATAAATTCACAAAAATAACTAATTAATTTAATTGCTTTGCAACTCTAATTGGCTCTTAATATTTATAATGAAACTATAAATTAAAATGAATATAACTAATTTCTAAACTAAATATAAAATATTAAACTAAAAACTACCTAAATTTAAAAAATCGAATCTAAAGCCGGGTCCGCTGCGCCATTATACGCGTGTTACAAAAAATGTAACACGTTATTAAAACAAAAATGGGGAGTGGTATTAATTTTTTACGTGTTACTTAACACGTAACGTAACGTTATGTAACACGTAATGTGTTATACCACGCCCCATTTTTATTATATTTACGTGTTACGTTTTTTGTAACACGCGTAACATGGCCCAGCGGATCGCCGATTAGAATCGCCGATTAGAGACAACCTTGCAACAAAAATGTAAAAGTAGATTGGTTTGACTTCGCAATGTTCAGTCGATAGCAGGTCAACCTGACCTGACTCGAGGAGTCGTGGATTCGACTATAGTTCCGGGGCATACCTGATGGATTTCCCTGGCGGTGCAGCGAGGAAACGCTGCTAGCGTCATAGGAACTTTTGGATCAGGTGTGTCCCGGGGCGGTATTTTTAATTGATCTGATGTATAACTTTTATGTAAGACTTTTATCTACTAGTACTATTATGTATTCTGTGCTATGACTTTGACCTATATGAATCGAAAACAGGACGTAGACCCTAATTCACGAAGCTACAATTATTAATTTACTTAGCATAATAGGTACTTACAAATAGAGGTAATAACGGTCATTGATTTAATTTAAAACTCAGTGTAACTGTAGGTACATAATGTAATTTTTACTTAATGTAATTACAGGAACGCCCAACAAAATTATTTTATTTCAGAAGGAACAGAAATAAATGGTTAAACTAGCAAAGACCTCCAGAAATCAGAATGTTGATAATAAGGGTAAGAAACCAGTGAAAGTACAAAGGAACGTAACACATCAGTAACACGTTCGGCCCAACATGGACCTAGTTGGCAGTTCGTGAAAACGCACAAGATTTTTCATACATAGTGACGGGACGTATGGTGACGTTGTTTTATTTACGTGTAAGCTATGACCTACATTAAGTTGAACAACGTTTTTACACGTTCGACGTCCAATGAAATCTGAGGCCTCTGATATGGAATATGACGTATCCGTGGAGTCTTCATTTGGCTTATAATTCTCATCAGAGCCTTATTCACCATCATCGCTGAAGGGATCATGTTGAGAAGATTGCGACGAACTGCTAGGCTTTTCCATTGGAGGGGTGTTGACATCGGCAAAGAGTTTTTCTATGCGAGCTTTTTCTTCTTAAAATACGTCCGTCTAAATTAAAAATGAACAATAATTTCGCTAATTTATATTGATGTTACGTTAGTACATATAACTTTGTACGAATGAGTACGAACTCAGAAATAGAGATGACGGATTTGCGAGAAGATGATGACACGGATTTTGACGAAGATGTGGAGAACAGATGTCTTATAGATATGTGACGATTTTGGAAGGAATAACGAACTATGTTACAGATGTGTAATTGTGTACTGTGTTGTCCCTGGGCCCACTCAAGTTCACGACGTGACTCCGCTGAAGGGAATACATGCGATTTATGCTCAAACTAGACTAGACCGGTATTACCCACAGGCTGACTGTTTTTATCCACCATTGCGTGTAAAACCGGTCAAATACGTTTTTTTTTAAGTTTTACTGTACCAAAACTATAATTCTGTACCTGAGAAGCATAAGACTGTAACTCACAAAGTCGATTTTTCAGGAGAGCACTTTTTGTGTGTAAATTGGGAGTACCCTAAATTCAAAGTGTCATAAAATGAAAGTCATCTCATTTAATCAAGTTGTGTCTTTATTATATCTTAGGTAAGTCTTTGGGCTTTCGTAGAGATCAATATTATATTTTTAAATATTCAATTAGTATTTTTTATCAGCATTTAAAAAAAAAAGTAGCTCACATACAGTTTTATGCTTACGTAGATAAATTGTGACAAATTATTTCGTAGCAACATACATTGTTTTTCTAACTATATTTTCTCTAAAAGCATTGCACAAGCATTATAATGTTAATTATAAAAAATAGCTTTCGACAACCACCAAAAATAATAATAATAAAAAATGTCTTCTGCATCAAACAAACACAAAAAAATATTAACTTTAAAGCTAGAATAATCAACTGTTTGAGTTTTGACAACAAAACAAACATAAATCTAACAAAAAAATGCCTTCTGCATTAAACAAAATAAAAAAAATATTAACTTTTATCGGAGCCAATTGCAGTTCAAGGCAGTATTCTCGAAGTTGTTAAGGAGTATGTTTACCTCTAGCAAACCATGCAGTTAGGAAAAAACAACTTCGGGAAAGAGGTCAATAGAAGAATATAGCTGGCCTGGGCTGCGTATGGGAAACTACGTCGAGTCTTCACATCGCCAATCCCACAGAGTCTAAAGACGAAAGTCTTCAATCAGTGCGTCCTAGCCGTCATGACATACCGTGCCGAAACGTGGACACTCACGGTGGGACTGGTCCACAAATTTAAAGTCGCTCAGCGTGCTATGGAAAGGGCTATGCTCGGGGTTTCTCTGAAAGATCGACTTCGAAACGAGGTGATCCGACGGAGAACCAAAGTCACCGATATAGCCCACCGAATTAGCTTGCAGTGTGCAAGTGGCAGTGGGCTGTCCATATCACCCGAAGAACTGATAACCGATGGGGTAGACGAGTTCTTGAGTGGAGACCGCAGATCAGTAAACCTAGTGTAGGACGTCCTCAGACTCGGTGGAGCGATGATCTTCGCAGGGCGGCTGGCAAGAGCTGGATGAGAGTAGGCGAGGACCGTGCTCAGTGGCGTGCAATGAGAGAGGCCTATGTCCAGCAGTGGACAACCATAGGCCGATGATAACTCTCAGTCTTCAGAAGACTCAAAATAATTTTTGATCATCTGGAACCCATTCTGATGTTTTTTCTTCGTCGGCATCAAACAAGCAGCGATACATCCTCCACTCATCACAACCGTCGGTCGACTGTCAATGACGGTCGTCGTCGTCGTCTCGCGGTCTTCTCACACTTCCCCTTGGGAAAGTGGAGGGTCGGGGTCAGGGCGTGGCCCTCTTTCCGAGGAATCTGCCGCTGTTCGCAACTACGGACAGATCAATGGGTGGCCTTCCAGCCGGTGGTCTTCACTGGGGGTCGCAGGTGGACTTCTTTAGACCGAGAGACGGCCGTGGTCAATCACGGTAACTCCCACCCTCTCTATATACCAGCGGCGCGTACGCATCGAACGAAGCGAAAATCCATCGAGGCAGAAAACTGTAACTCCGTACTTACAATAAAATACAGGCAACTCGTCTCGATATTTTACTGTACGGTCGTTTAGCTTTTTATGCCTCTGTAGGGTTTGTGTAAATACCGTGTTATACTTTTGATAAAAGTCCAGTTAGAACCTGTTTTTGGCAAATACAATAATGTGGTTCGATAGAGCTCGAAAAATAGTGTATGACTGCATCATTAACTCAAAAACGCAAAAAGTGGAGTTACAGTGTTATGCTTCTCAGGTACAGAATTACTAACGATCTCAATCGAAGTGCAATTGTTAGAAGAATATCATAATTTTCGTTTGATCTCAATTTAATAAATTTTTGATTGATTTATACTTTTACTATTTCATTTTCCCCTTAGGTGACCGGAATTACCCCATTTTACCCTACCTTTTCACGAAGGTACCATTAAGTGTTCTCTATGTCTTTTGGTAAACTTCTGTAAGTAATTAAAAATTATCAGCCACTTTTGCCCAACCGACCAATCCAATAGTTAGGCAAGAATGAGCGAAAATGACTGACAGAGCTCTACAAAACAGGCCCCTGAAATGGCAGGCCTTCAGGCCGCAAGGGTTTGCGCGTACGGCGAAATTCATTCGTTGCGATTTTTGAAGTGAGAAATAAACTCGCAAACGACAATTTCCCACGAAGGCCATCAATAGATGGATTTTCAAAACAAAAGAGCCGCGGGGCTCGGTACCACTACTTCATAGGGGTGTACGATTGCCCACGAGAGACTTTAAATCAAAAAGTTAAATCAATATTTCTGTTGTTTGCAACGGTTTTCTTATCACTGTGCGCGCTTAGCGGCGGCTTGGACCAAAATCGTTAAACGTGTTTCGTTGCTAATTTTATTTAGATATGACGTGTTTGTATATTATGTTGACTTTTGACCTAAATACATTTAGCCGCTAAACACATGTCATTTGACAATGAGCCGTTTTCAGAAAAACTACACTAAAAAAAAAATATTACGGCTGTCAAAGTTCAGGGCCACCATCTTATCTGTTCAGTTGATAGCGGCGTTAGTGCAGAATTTAGTAGTAACATTTGAGGAATTTACCTAGACTAATGAGAGTATTTTAACCCGTCTTTCAATTTTAATGAAAATTTATAATTATAAATCTTAGTAAGTAAATAAATAAAAAAAAAAATGGGGAACAGGATTTACAATTTATAAGTTAGTTACAATTTTGCCCAACTGAACAGATAACTTGGTGGCGCTGTAATGCAATTTTGGACCTCAGCCCAATAGCCATGTGTGATACATCATAAAATAGGTCTCTGCGAGCTGAACAAAAGTTACTATGACGCCAACAGCCAAATGTTTTTCGTTTCGGAGTTATATTTTATTGAAAATTTTAGTTTTTTTTTCAATACAATATAACTCCGAAAGGACAAACATTTGGCTATTGGCGTCATAGTAACTTTTGTTCAACTCGCTCAGACCTATTTTATGATGTATCACACATGGCTATTGGGCTGAGATCCAAAATTGCACTCTTTTGACAGCCGTATTTTTTTTTTTTTGTGCTTCTGAAAACGGCTCATTACCCAAAAATTATGGAGGTGATTCACACTTTCCTTAAATATGTATTCAGCCTCAATTAAGTTAATTTATACTACGCTACGAATTATGACAGCTAATAAATTACTATAGTAGTTGAAATTGTTGTTTCGAGTCAAGAACACAATATTATTATTAGCAAACGGAATGGAAAGCTTAACTTGTACCCATGGATCCTTGCTTGTACAGTCGACAGCACGTCAATCTTCACATTTTAGTTGAAAAGTCGCCCGTAATGCAACGGAGTAGAGTGCATGAGTGTATACCATGATGTGCTGTCGACTGTACCATCACGGTTTGTTTTTTTTCTACGTAAATTTAAAGGTACGGTCATACTACACGAGAAACTAGTGAAAGTTCAGACGTTGGTACCTACCTCCACCAAAGGGGATGCAGACTGGTCGGCGGTACCTACCGTATTATTGGATAATGTATAGTAGAGCCATCTTTTGT
This sequence comes from Yponomeuta plumbellus, assembly GCA_947310845.1. Classification (NCBI taxonomy): domain Eukaryota; kingdom Metazoa; phylum Arthropoda; class Insecta; order Lepidoptera; family Yponomeutidae; genus Yponomeuta; species Yponomeuta plumbellus. The sequence goes on along the minus strand of OX371193.1, from coordinate 22,830,791 downwards.
CAATGACATGAACTACCGTAAACTTAACAAAATAAAAGACAAAAAGTATTATCAATGAGGAAGGATTTAGTTAGGTCTGTGAGTATTATATAGTACGTTCATGTTGATGTAAGGTCACACAACACGCGAAACTAGCGAAATTTCAGATGTTACACCAAAGGGGACGCGGACTGGTTGACGGTCTCATATTACTAAAAGGGCTTTTCAGAGCGTCATTAAAAAAAAATAGATCCGCAAATTAGCGATAGATGGTGCTGACGTCATGACATCACTGTACCTTAGTAATTGGGTAAATACAAATAAATAGAATAGAATCGAATAGAATGGGTATTTGACAAAATGTCAAATGAGTTACTTTTAAAACGGAATTTCGTATGAAAATACTTGCTTATGACGTCACATTTCAGAGCACTCTTTTTATGTTTCATCTATTTAAGAATTGTAATAAATAGTAAATAATTAAAAGAGATACATTTTCCGAAACATTTTGTAATTTTTGTTTTAATCGAGCATATCAAATAATTTATTGTTGATAGTGTCAAATACCGAATTGTGGTGGGTGCCTGTCCTATGTTTTTACAAAAATGCACAAGGCACGGGCTATACTCATGAGCAAAGACACAATCCGCTACTTGACTCTTTTTTCAAGTATGTCTTAAATGCTAAATATCTCTTCCATTTGACCAAAAAATATTTTAGTATATTTTTTGAGGACCTAAAAGCAACAAAAACATTATTTTTAAAACGTTGCTTTGCTAAACAGCCAAAAACGCGGTCCGCCATTTTGTCTATGGTTTGAAGTTCTAAAGATTTGTAAACAAAGTTTAACATTCAACATAGGTAGAGTTCGTGCACGAAAGAAGTATGAGTTAATTAATTTTGGCTTTTATTGTTATGGCCTTAAGGATTTTACCGTGGGACTTGTTTGTTGAAACGATCTTTACCTAGTCCTAAAATCTGTTTGTAATCTGTGAGCATAGTGAAATAACAACAACGCATTCATGATTTCATCGAGTTTACATGCAATACATAAATACACCCAAGTTTCATAATGATAATTGATATAATATATCACTTTAATGTAGGTAAGTCCTGTAATATCAATGTACACAGAAACTGTTTTTAGCTGTAATAATGCTTGGTTTGATTTGGTTTGGTTTTGGCAAATTGGTACTATCAGCTTCCACGAATCCAGCGTCCATGATTGCGCTTATCAATAAAATGATAAGACACTAACTGCACAAGAAGAGTTTTTGCAAAAACACTAAATCCAATCCAAATCACAATAGAACCTACGCACGCACGACTGACAGATGTTTGTTTACAACCAAAGGTGCTTTCAAGATGGCGGATAGTGTTTTCACCTGCATATTTACTTAGCAAAGTCAATATATTTCGGTTTCTTACGTTAGATACTACAGGAAATATCCATTTATCGCGTCAAATTTGATACGAGTCAAGTAGCCTATTCACGTACCTACGTATGTAATAAACAAAGTAAAAATACTTCGATAACTTTCAAGTTTCAACAGTTTAGAAACAAAGTCTAGTTTAGATCACAGACTACAAAGAGATGTTTAGACTATCACAGATTAATAACGATTAAAACCACAGACCTATAAACATGATGACGTTTTGGTCTTCTGGCAGCGCCATCTAGTTTTTTGAACCCAACTGACAGCTGTCATTGAAAAGCCCTCCTTGTTAATGTAAAGTAGAGCCATCATTTGTCAAAGACTTGAACTTGAAGAACATGAAGTAAACTTAACAAAAAGAGACAAAAAATATTTTTATTATTTATTATTGTATTTTAGCCACACGTACATAGACACACAAAACATGATTGTACAGAGTAACCGGGCTCTTTAAAGGGTAAGTTTCAGGCCCTAGCCACACAGAAAGGACGCGCGGAGGCCCTCCGCGCCGGAGGGAGGGAGGGCATGCTAGCCCCGTCTCTTTTTTATAAGCTTCGTACCGTCCGGCGGACTTCGGCGTTCCTTCATTATGAATTTAATTTGAAAGACGACGCATTTTCTACACCCTCGACACGACCCTTCTGTGTGGCCGGCCGTACGTACACTTCTGTACATCACGCCCCATCGCGTCGATTAGGCGCGCGCGCGGCGTTCGTAATGTGAAGGGGTCTGTTCGTTACATGTTTAATCTGTGAACAAAAAATCTCCCTCTATGATCCATCCACCTCTATTTTGTCTACAGTCTGAAAATTGAAGTGTCTCCCTTGTAGTCGGTTTTTCCACAACTATCATGGCAAAAAAGCTATTTTAATTTGCTAATTTAAAGAAACGTGCCTACATAATCATCGTAAATAAGTACAGTGAAGAGACAATTAGAAATATTTACAATTATATGATTACTTGCTGTTATTTGACAGTGCGCTAGACCGCATATTTAAAATGGCAGCCCTACCACGTAGAATAATCAAAGAGACACAACGACTGATGCAGGAGCCCGTGCCGGGAATCAGCGCGGTACCCAGCGAGACCAACGCACGCTACTTCCACGTGATCGTCACCGGGCCTGAGGACTCGCCCTTCGAAGGAGGATTGTTCAAATTAGAACTGTTTCTGCCAGAGGACTATCCCATGTCAGCGCCTAAGGTTAGGTTTATAACGAAAATATACCATCCGAACATAGATCGGTTGGGGCGCATATGTCTGGATATCTTGAAGGATAAGTGGAGCCCAGCGCTGCAAATCCGCACGGTGCTTTTGTCAATCCAAGCGCTGCTGTCGGCGCCCAACCCCGATGACCCACTGGCTAACGACGTCGCCGAGCTGTGGAAGGTCAACGAGAGCGAAGCCATCAGGAACGCCAAGGACTGGACGCGGAGGTACGCCATGGACAACTGAGCTCTGACATGACACACCGAGTGCTACCGACACACAACACAAGTTATGTTATCCACACCCTCGGCCGTGACTTGTGAAGAGACAATTGTGGATACGTTTTTATTATTAGTGGGCACCGGCGCGGCTTCCTCGGTGCCAGCTGTGGCCGCACTCGCTCAGCCCTCCCTGCATTTCTACTTAGCCTCGCTCCCTCATTTGTCTCTCAGTCGATATCATGAGATGATCATTGTTTCTCTTGTTCACCTATAGCTGTGTTATGGTATTAGATATGCATATTTTTTACTGTCATTACAAAGTAAATTAATACCCTGAATCTTGAATGTATATATCATGGTTATAAAATTTGTTCAATTTTATACAGAGGGTAGAATGAATTTGTCACAAAGGTGTCTTTTAAGCTTTGTCTTGGACCATCCCCGGTGCAACGCTATGTAAATCAGTTTATCGTAACAAAAAAGATCTCTAGTGATACCGAGTTAACTATTTTTTTTTTTCTTAATATGGAAGCCTTCTAGTAAATTTTTGCTGAATGTTCATGACGACATACCTGATTTGTTGATTTCAGTAAGAATCTTTTGTGTACTATTTTTGTCATGTATAAAAGTTATCATAATTAATTGTATTTATGTAAATTTAATTTGGCTTTGTGAGCAAACTTCAGAATACATAATACAAAAAGACAACCAATATTTCATTTATAATGTGATACCTCTAGTTGTAACTTTGTTGCTTTTTATGCACTATTTATTTTTTGTTGGTGACAATTTTTTAAAAGCAGAATTCAGCTATTTTCATTCTGTTCAAATCCAGTTTACCTAACCTAGATAAAGGAGTTCATCTTTCTAAATGGATTCAACCAACTAGTCCACCTTTGGACCGGTATGGATACTAAATGTAAATCTTAACAAAGCAACAATGTTGGTGCAGTAAGATTGTAAACAAAGAAGCGGCATCTTGTCTACACCATGCCTTATGCCAGTCTTGTTGTGTTCTACGTTTTATCAAGCATCTATGATAAGGAAGTAAGATGTCTTTCAAACAACTTTATGCTCGTGCAAAGGGTAAAAACAAACAAAACAATATACCTAGTTCTTTGTTTTTTTTCAAGTCGTGGCTACTGCGAACAAATACCATAGATAGAAAGTCTGCAATTTTATTAAGAATGCTCGAAGCATTCTTTGCAAATTAGCTTTTCTGTGGGTGTTTGAGAAAGAGACATTAGACACGCTATCATGATAATTTTTGGACCTGTGTGTGTTTTGACCTTAGAAGGGCGTTGTGATTCTTCTGCGTGTCACTGAATTCTCTGGTTAAATGGACCCATTTTAATGAATTATTTTGAGTGGGATCTTAGAGGAGCTGAACAAGCTTAGACTTACATTAAAATATTGCACCCCCAGGTTCTAGGGCGGATGAAGCACGAAAAATTAAGCTTCTAATTTTTTAATGAATCAAATATACATGACATAGACAAGTTAAAGGTTAGGCTGTTCCAAAAGTCTCGATTTCTATTGTGACGTCACAGGATTCGACCGGCCGCCCACGGTGTTTTCTCAGCCCGATTATCTTACGTGCCCATACCAAAATCTGTGCCGACGAACTATCTTTTCAAATAGTAGGCGACAACACCAGAGTGGCAAATATGAATCTACCCATAGTATTTTGAGGCAGTATGAGTTAAAAAAACGGACTTTTGTGCCTGTTCAGAAGAATTAAATATTTCGCATCATCTCTAGAATCCAGTTATTTAAGTTCGTAGTTTGATTTAACTGATTTCAGATTCTTTTTCCTTCGATTTGATATTTTTTACCTATTACCATTGGTCCCGATTTAGTGAAGATTTCAGAGTTGGAGAATTTCACTATACTTGAGCCATTACAAACGTGCGAACTGAGTCATAAACATTTGTATCAGACCTGTCTCTCACACATAGAAGGCATATCAGGCATTTTTTTTATTTTATCTTTATTTAGAAACAAACAGTCATATAAGTGCATATCGGAAGTCTCGCTCGCACTTTCATGACTCGGTTCGCACGTTTGTAATGGTTCAAGTATACCTAGTCACTAGAAATGTTTCATTGATTCATCAAAACGTACATACAAGTTGCGCCAGGGCAATAGCCTATTTGACAGTGTGAAAAAACAGTATTATTTATTTATATTATACGTATTCGTATAAATTATGTGTCTTAAAACCGCTCTAAGGCATTTTAACTAAAACAATTATGATTTGTAAAAAAACACAAGATAAAGTTTGATAATTTGTATCTACCGCCATTGTACCGAAAACAGCCTGGATTGGCCGATTCTATGATGACGACGTCACATGCTAGTAAAAATGGCGTCCGTCTGTCATTCTTCTTACGTTCATTGGTCAGTTTACCGGGAAGTGACGTCATAAGCCTGTGCGACGCCATACTGCCTAAGATAGCGTTTTGGCGGCTTATTTGAAAACTCGTTTGCCTTTTTTAGAAGAAATACATGAAAGAATTGAAAATGACCGCTTTCTGAGGACTACATGAACACCAACAAACAATATGAGATGGCTTTCAGAAATCGGTCAAATATCCTATTACGTAAGTCCTTCATTGTATGGAGTTGTCTGATTACTAGGTACATATTTTCACACTTTGGAGTTACGTACCTAAGCACTTACGGCCTGGCCACGGGACAATTCGCCCGCGCGAAAAATCGCGCGACGCGAACGGCCGGGGCGTCGCGGCTGCGACTAGCGTCTGCAGTGTTGCCGCAAGTGAGTTCCCGAAAAGTACATGTCGAGCGCAGAAAAGGTACACTTTAGGTTAAAAACGTGCATGAGGATTGTTTTTACTAAAAATAATTTAATACAGCTTCTCTCTTTTTGTCAAGTTCAAAACGTACGTAAAGAGATGAAATCGTACAACGTACATGCGAGGCCTAAAACGTACGTCAAATGTACGAAATGTACGCTAACGGCAACGCTGAGCGTCTGAAACAAACTATGTACGTAGCAAGCCGGTAAGCGCGAAAAATCGCGCGTCGCGAACGGCCGGAGGGCGTCGCGGCTGCGACTAGCGTCTGAAAGTAACTATGTACGTAGCAAGCCGGTGAGCGCGAAAAATCGCGCGGCGCGAACGGCGGGGCGTCAACCGCGTGGTTTGCTACGTACATTTCTAAGAGTTTGTTTTAGTCGCTAGTCACAGCCGCGACTGAAACAAACAAACAAACAAACGGGCGAATTACCCCGTGGCCAGGCCGTAAGGGCTTAACCCGATATTAACAGGCCAAGTACTCGGGCGGCCCGCACTGTAAGTAATTTATTTATTTCCTTCTCACAGAGGTATCAAAAAACACTACAAATATGAACAATTGGAATAATCTAGACTTACTCCTATGTGAGAGGGTGAAGTCTATACTAGGGGAAATCCTGTGTGACAGATCTCCTGTGCAAATATTAATGTGCCCTCCTCCTCACTGCTCGCGAAGTTGACCGAGGTTAGGCGAATACGGTAGGTGCAGTGTTGCCACCTTAGCCCTTTTCGGGCTAGATCTAGCACCTACCGTAGGTGTGGAAAGGCACTTCGTCCAACCTCGAGTGTGTTACTCTTCGGTCAACTTTGCCGAGGAACTTCGCGAGTAGACTGGAGGAGGCATAACATCAAGCTGTTGGAGGCCTTTTCGACCCTCTCTGTTTTCGAAGCCACGAAACCAGGTATGCCACAAGACTAAAATTATGCAGAGGTAGGTACCTACCTATATAAAGTTGCCAAACGCATGAGTTGATCCTAAGTTCATGCAGCAGCAAACATTGGAATTAACTTCATTCCGTGTTCACTGGCGAAAATTTTCGTTCGAATATTGCAATTTTCCTCACACCCGATGAAACAAATCAAAAGTTACACAATAATATTTTCAATGTGTAGATATTAAAACACTGCTAATAATGAAGACAAAGAACTTTTGAGATGAGAACAAGCCAGATATATTTTGTATATTTTGCCAGGTATATTTTGTTGAAGTGACAATTAATATTTTTAACTATATTTTTTAAACGACGTAAAACCGAGTTGTTGGTCGTGGTACACCCTCGGGGTTAACTGTATCGAGTAACGCAAACAAGGGAGTCAAAGTACCGCGTACAAAAAGTCCGTCGAATAACCGACGACATGCAGAGAGCGGACCGGGCAAAATGACCTAAAGGGGAGTCCCCGAAAAAAATAGAACTCGTGTGATTAGGCAAAGCAACGCACATGGCGGACTTTAGTCCGCGTTGAAATATCCATTTGTCATAAGGGGATGGACCCAGTATTTTGCACACCGTGTGCGTTGAGTTCGCGGTAAATCCGCGGAGGACTTTTTATTCGCGGAGGGTACTTTTTTCGGATTATTCCACTTAGTGCACCTGAGGTAGTTCATCTGGGTGAATCAAGTCTACCGAACGGTGGACTTAATTCACCCCGTGCCAAATAGCCCGGGTGCATTAAGTCGACTCCATTGTATTTCAATTTTTTGTATACTTTGTTCACCTTCGAATAATGGTGCCAGCTAAAAAAAGATAGCCTTTTTTATAAAACAAGTAGTACGTATACGGGTATGTTAAAAGCTAAAAAAATTGTTAAAAGAAAATAAAAACCGACTTCCAAAATCCAGCGCACTAAAAAGTTAGAAATAATTTAAAAGAATACCTTTAAATTAGAAGTACATACGCATACAAATTTAATTTTATTTGCAAAATTTTTTTTTGTCGATTTTTTAGCGGGGGGGAGGGAATTTAAAAAAAAAAAATTCTATGCCTATAATAGGCATCAATATGTACGAATTATTTTTTATTTGCATAATTTTTTTTTTGTCAATTTTTTTGCGGGGGAGGGAATTAAAAAAAAAAATTGATGCCTATTATAGGCATAGAAAAATTTTTTTTTTTTATATTCCCTCCCCCTCCGCTAAAAAATCGACAAAAAAAAATTTTGCAAATAAAATTAAATTTGTATGCGTACTTCTAATTTAAAGGTATTCTTTTAAATTATTTCTAACTTTTTAGTGCGCTAGATTTTGGAAGTCGGTTTTTATTTTTTTTTTATAAATTTTTTTAGCTTTTAACCCGTATACGTACTTCTTGTTTTAAAAAAAAAACTATCTTTTTTAGCTGGCACCATTATTCGAAGGTGAACAAAGTATACAAAAAAATTGAAATATAATGGAGTCGACTTAATGCACCCAGGATATTTGGCACGGGGTGAATTAAGTCCACCGTTCGGTAGACTTGATTCACCCAGGTGAACTCAGGTGCACTAAGTGGAATAATCCCTTTTTTCTCCGCCACGGAGAAAAGTCCGTCGTCTGCGCTGGCCTTTAGTATGATTGAGCGATGGTGCAGACACTTTGCAAATTCCATTTATAAAAAAATGATGTTTTTGCGCGGTTGCGGCTTCGGTGGTTTACTAAACCGACTTGAAAAATGGAGTAGTTTCTCAGTTTTTCTCAATATCAGGTTTCAGCGATTATTAGGTATGTACTTACTATCCTGTCCAATCTCAGCGATTTTTTTTTTACAAACGGGATATACTTCAGAGGTGATGATTTAGATTTTTCGGCAAGAATTTGAAAAATCCCTCACGGATCCCACGAGCAAGTCTTCCAACCCTTTGTCGGTATTTTTATTGCAATATGGACATAACCATATCGCCATAAAAAATACCGTCAGAGCCACCTAATGTTATAAGTAGCTAACTATAGTTTCTGTTGCAAGGTAATATGAAAACTACGCCATTCAGTAATTTGTTCAGTTTATTCTTAACTTTAATGCGGACTAGAATAATACTCTTAGAAATGAAAACAACAATAGTTATTTCACATGTTACAGTGTACCTACATTTTATATCAGCATTCACAATAAAAGGCTATTTATTATCTGTGTTTCTCAATGTAAATAAAAATCTTATTCATAACAGCTAGCAATATAAAATTACATATCAGACTATATTATTAAAACGCATACTTTTAGACACAATTCAATATAGAGCATGATCAGAGTCCGAATATATTTTTAAAATGTAAATAAAGTTACAGTAAGTACATAAAATTTTTAAAAGGTACACAAATCAAAAGCTGAAACCTATGAGGTGTACATCAGATTTAATTTAATTAGAACTCAATTATGTTCATCGAAAGGTTTATTTTACAAGGGACGCTGACCAGAGGGCAAAGAAAGGGTGAAGGTAGGTGAAGCCCAAATTACAAATACCGAAGTATGTTAGATGTCATTCTCGATTCATGTGATTACTGACAGATGACATTTCAACTCGTACTAACTACGTCGCTTTGCCGCGGATATTCAGTGCTGTCCGAGAGGCAGTGAGTTAATAATTTCTTTCCACTCCCCCGCGAGCAGCGCCTAGAACAGCCACGGTATTACATTGTCGCATAGAAAACTCGACTTCAGAGCGCTAAGCTTAGCTAAGAACATATTACATACACAGTTATAGTATAGCTATAGGCGACACTATAAAATTTACAAAATATGATATATCTTTTGAAACGCTACGGGAAATAATGCTTTCATACCATATCAATAATATATATCCACTATTCAATTCATTCATTTTTATGATCACTGCTTCGCACTAGAGGTCCTCAACATTTGGGCCGTTTCCGATGAGATCGATTTGATACTATGAGAAAATATATTGTTCAAGTACGATTTCAGAAGTTAAATGTTGAGAGCCACTGGTCCAACGTCTAAACTACCTATTCTAGGTAACAATTCAAACTGGATTATTAGGTCGTCGTGCAGCGTAGTAAAAAATATTTAATTAATTATACTTATTACAATAAGAATAATTTTCTAAAAAAATATAATAAAAAATAAATTATGGAATGAGTATGTTGATTATTGAAATATTACAATAAATTTTACAATAAACAAGAACCTGCAACGTTTCCAATAATGTCAGTCATCGGCCATTGTGTTACTTTAGAACCTACTTAATAGGTACTTTACCTTTCACAAACTTGTCGGAGACTTAACCAGTTTTATGCCTTGTTAGTTAAGACTTGTAAGGTAAGTAAATATACGTATTACAGTCACGCAATGGACGATGTCCTAGTCTCGCTACCATTGTGAATATAAAACAAATATAACGACAAAATAACAAAAGTTAATGATTAATCGGTGATTAAATGGCGTAAAATAATTATCTAACACAGTATTCATCAATTACCTAAGCAGATATGAGTGGATTTTGATATTAATATACAATCAGATTACAAATGGAGTATGTACTTACTTACACATTGTCATGACAATCAAAGATTTTTTTATATGCTACATACTTACGACCAACATTTTGAAAGAACTAAACGTAAAATACTACGATAAATTCGAGAACAGTGGGTACATTAAAAACGAAACACTGCTATGCAGCTGCAAAAACAAGACTAGAAAACATGAATACAAAAATTATTTCCACTAACACGTTTTAAGGGACACAAATATCATAATGGCGACATTGCAGTTGGTCGTAAATAGCAAGCAGCATATTATCAAGAAATATACCGCGACGGTTCAACACACTTTTCAAACGCAATTCAATATTTCCCTTTAGGTTATCGATGCATATACAATACTCTCTTAAATAAAAGCCCCTAAACTTTAGAAGACCAAGAACCACTTTGACTAATTTTTAGAGTTCTGTACGCAAAGGGACCCTATTACTAAGATCCGTCATACCACTGTCCGTCCGTCAATCACAATCTGTCAGGCTTTATCTCATAGACCGTGACAGCTAGACGATTGAAATATTCACACATGTGTATAAGGAGTGAATTTTCTCACATTGTAAAAAAAGTATATTTAAATTAACAGCTGATGATAGTCACCACCATGAATGTATTTATCTTTTTTATATCTCGTTCTATGCCTTAAAAATCTCAATTGATTGCCAACCCTTTTTTATCCTCGTGAAGCCCAATGTCTTCAAGTGATCACAAAATCAATTGTTCTTTTCAAGGTCGGGCCTTACGAGGATATGAGCATTCTGCGTCCGGAAGTTCACCGACTACAGGTTGGGAGACACTGATCTAAATGAAGGCCTATTGGTATCGGATAAATTATATAAAAGATAATAATATGAGGGTTCATAATAGTTTCAAAAATATTGAAACCTAACAACATCAGTCATTAAAATCGATGTAGAAACGTATAAAAAAGAAGACGGCTGTTTCAGGGGCGCCATATAGTAGAGTAAACCATGACTATTTCGAAAATTTTTCAATGCATAGAACAGAGTTCATTCTTCTGTATGTCCTACTAAAGTTTACTTCTGCGGATTGCGTGCAAAGATATCAACTAGCCTTTGTTTACCTTTCTCGAACAGAATTTGTACGTTGTTTGGTAAAACTAATATCTCGCAGCGTTAGTGTGACCACATCTTAGCATGCGCATTACATCGAATCGCGTTGGCCAAAGTGTGTTACCGCCATTAAACAACTTATACAACTAGTGTCTTAATTAGCCACGTAAGCGTTATAAGCGACCTGAACTTAGACATCCATCGTTACTGACTCCCAGGAGTGTAGAGTTTTTTCTCGATGTTGTGAACGCCATCTAGCAAGTGAATGAAGCGTTAATGGTATGTTTCACTTCATAAGTACAACTAGAAGGAATTACATAGCACAGAATATGTATACACGAACGCCCAGAAAAAAAAGTACAATATTTTCCGGATTCATGTAGGGAATTGTATGTTAATTTTGAGAATTTTTGTCATTCCGTAATACCTATGCGTAGGATATTTGCAATAGACACGTTTTTGTAATCTTTCTTATATGTACTTGAGATGTACAAGATTTGTAGTGTAAAGAAAAAAGTCTAAGACATATTTGTATTATATAAACTAAATAAGTCTTCCTAACATTTTCCACCACTATATTGTGGTTCATTGATGGCAGAATAAAAAAAAAACATACCAATAACGTAGCTTTCCAAACCTTCCAATCATATATATATTTTACAATGTTAGGTACTGAACAAACAACACATTTATAATTTCATTTACTAACATATGACATATGATTGTTTATTTGTTTATAAAAGGTGGGTAGGCAGCAAAAGTTTTATTTGCCAGATCACAGTGACTCTACATAATAATATTTAACTTGCAATTATTATTTTGAAACAAATGAAACGTCCGACATTTACCCTAAGGTGAAATGAACTGCTGATGGCGCCCACAACAGTTTTCTTTCAAGTCGCAGTGACTGAAAGTATTTATTTATGTCTCAGACACTCTCGCGAGTCGAGCGGAGTGCGGATGTGGAGTATGATGTCTAAATTATACCTTGTGCACCTGTGACGTGGGCTTGACAGAGCTGTATTTTGTAATGTAGAGCGAATTATCGCCAAACATAGCCCCAACGTGCTACAAAATGGTTTAGGATCAATCGTTGACCTTTACATTTTAGTTGCAAAATCACTCGTTATTACCCTGGGTAAAGTGCACGCAAACTTATAACGTCCAAGAATCTGGGGATGAAGGCGGTTGCGATAAGTTGGCTTAGCTTGCTGGCTATTTAGAGAAGTGAATGACTCACAATACTCGACAACGCGACTACAGAACTAGCCAATTAGACGTTAACGCCATTAGCATAGTCATTGGGACGGGGTTCTGAGAATGCTCTAGTGCACACCCCAAAATATTTGGCCATTGCATTCATTGAGATTCGATTCGAAGACGACCCGAGCAATAGGGAAGCCTTTGGAAAGCAATAGACGAGATCGTCTGATCGATCGATAGGGTTGACGTAACACGAAAGGGGTATTATCTCATCAGTGGCCTACATTCGTGAACATATAGGTAGATAGGTTGACGCCAATGGTCGAAATCCGAGATATGGTCACCCCAATTCATGATGATGGGAAAAATCGCTGGCAAGAGGCGAGTAGGCTTAGAAAAAACCCACGGGAGTGGTTTACTGCCGATTTCCGCTCTGCGAGAGACAAAAATATAAATATCCAGAGCCGACTCCCAACCTCCGCTTCTCGGAGTGGCACAAGAAGAATGGTTTCGACAACCGCTTCGTGCCGCAAATTTGTATCTTTTGTAGCACGTTGTTCAACTGTGTCTCACCCGCGTGCCATGGCGCCTAGGCGGCTGGCGGGGTAAGCAGCAGGCACTTGTCATGCGGGCGCGGCGCCTATATGAACACCGGGTTCTCCTGCCCGGTCAGGAGTCGAAACATCGAGGTGGGCATCGTCTTCATGAGGATCTGGAAGCGGAGAATCGGGAGGTTACTGGGCATGTCGTGGCAGTTAGATCAGGGCGTAGGATACTACAGTCTGTTAGGTCTTAGAATATACCTCGGCTACTATCCGGTAGAATCGGATATACCTACTCTTGTAACAGAAATATCGGAACCAATATGACACTTAATTTCGAAATCGGAACTAAGAAAAACTAACTACTATTTTATACAGAGCAGGAAGTAGTATTAAACTCGTGTGCTTTCACGTCCACATTCGAGTGTGAACCGATGATACCGCCATCGTTGATCATCATCAGCCGTTTGACGCCCACTGCAGGAAATTTCTTTCTTTCTTTCTTTCTTTCTTTCTTTCTTCACAAAGTATGTTTTAAAATACAGCAAGTGCCTGAACACTTCACTAGGCAAGCCCGTGCGGTCACACATCCCTAAGTCGCCACTGGCGACACACATTGATTACCTATATACCTTTGTCTTGAGACACTCAGTTCAGTTTCCCAAACGCTGCCCATCCGATTTGGATGATACATATTATAGTCTGTTAGCTTTTAGAATATACCTCAACTGAGCAATCAAAAAAAGGTTTATTTTGTATTGTTATTTGTAACTTTACATAACTTTTCAAAATAGTGAAGAAAAGTTTTATACAGAGCAGGAAGTAGTATTACACTCGTGTGCTTTCGGCGAAAACCGAAGCCTACTCTAAAGCCCGAGGTATATTCTAAAAGCTAACAGACTGTACAATTGCCTTGGTAATTTATATTTTAAAGTGCACATCTATGTACGAAAATGAAAAAGAAATTTCACTTTTCAAGTCTTTCAGTTCGATAGTAAGGAGTCACTTGGTAAAACAAAAGAATCTCGCGTTGGCTAGTGCTGTCCCACATTTCTTTGAAGTAGCCATAACGCAGTTAATTCGAGCTGTAGAATTCATCATCAACCCATTATGTCCCCACCGAGGGGCACGGGTCTCTTCCCTGAGGAAGGTATAGGCCATACTCCACCACGGGGGCCAAGTCCGGATTGGTGGAGGCTTGTAAGACTAGTGGCTGGTCTTACTGTCAGAAGTTTTCAAACCGCCCCTAAAGGCCTCTGACTTGGCTTAACGACTGTAGAATTGATTCCTCCAAAATAAATAACACCTTGAAACCCACTTCACCGACAGAGCGTGTGGCATGGTGACCATACTCTGCAAGTTGATCTCTGTGATGTCCAAGTTTGTCTTTGAGCCCAAGACAATGTGACTATGAAAAATGTATAGATTTATTTTTACATCAACTGTGGAATTGAAGGCTAATCTAATCCCGGTAAATGGACCCAACTCACCGACGTATGTCGCTAGCAGATGGGCGATTCGCTTGTGCGAAACGTCTCTGTTTCCCAACAAGGCACCTAATTTATACTGCGGAAATTGGGGCTAGCCTAATCCTAGAACCAACCCGCCAACAGTCGATTGTTTTTTTTTTTACAGGTACATACATTGCTTCTGGCCCCACACTAGTATCCCTTCGTGGGAACCAGAAACAGCGACATCACAAACACTTAGACATCCAAGACCTGGGTTTTTTTTTGTCCCCAGCCGGGATTCGAACCGCTACGCCACAGAGGTCGTCAAATTTCGCCCATGGGCCTATCTATCTATCTTCTATCTTTGAAGTCCCTAATTTCGACTGTGAATTTGAGAGCTAGTCCCCCAAAATAAGAGCACATAATATACATAAATAAGCTTGGAACTCACCTCGCCGACAGATGTCGCGAGCAGATTAACGATTCGCTCGTGAGGCACGGCGACCACACTCTGCGAATTGATCTCTATGATGCGGTGGCCGACGCGCACGCCGCCGCGTTCCGCGATGCCGCCGCGGAGTAGACTGCATATCTGCGAACATTATGGTTGGTTGTTTTCGAAAATAAGTGCCCTGCCTCACTAGGACGCCATGGCGACGTCGCCAGCGACCGTATCCAAGCAGTTAATATTGAAACGTATGGTGCCTAACTCACTTGGCGGTCTGGCAACGTCGCCATTCAATACAAACTGCTTGGATACGTAGCCGGCGACGTCGCCATGGCGTCCTAGTGAGGCAGGGCACTAAGAGCTCAAACTCAGTGGGACGCCATCGCAACGTTGCCAGTACGTATCCACGCAGTTAATATTGAAATGTAGGGTGCCTAACTCACTTGGCAACGGTCTGGAAACGTCGCAATTTAATATTAGGTGCCGACGGCGCTATGGCGTCCAAGCGGGGCATGGGTCTTAACGTCTAAGAGCAGTCTTTATACCTATTTATTTAGGGCATGAGAAGAAAGTCGTACAAGACTCGGTCGGACGGTCGGATGTCTAATTTATTGAATGTCAATTTCACCAAAACACTCTAACATGAAATATGGAGTTAAAACCGGTTTATGAGAGGAGTTATTGATATAAACCGGCTGTATTAATGGAATCGACTTTTTCTTTTTCAGCTGCAGCTAGTTCTTTTATATCATAAAACTCTTTTATATTATAAAATATTTTAACATGAAGCTTACGTCACCTTTCGTGACAATAGAATCCAGATCCTAAAGTAGGTAAGCAGAGATACAATATCTTATATATTATAAAAATGAATTGCTGTTCGTTAGTCTCGCTAAAACTCGAGAACAGCTGGAACGATTTGGCTATTTTTTGGTTTTTTATATTCGTGGAATTCCAGGGAAGGTTTAAAAGGTGAGAAACTATGGAAAAATTTTGGCATTACGAAGTTTGCCGGGACAGTTAGTGTAAAATATGAAATTGTAACACTAATTTATTAAGCTGTAAGAAAATATGTTGGATTATACTAGACATCCGATTCATTAAAGAAAGAGAGTGATTAACTATTCGCTACTCTCTCACACAGTACTTATATTTTAAGGCATTATTGTAAAGAGCAAGAGGCAAATAGTTTTCACTAAAAAACGTACCACGCCATTTTGCACGCTGAATCCCAGCTGATACTTCGTGTCTGGACGTTTGATCTTCACTTCAACGACGGGCGCGCACGGGACCACCGTCAGCTTCACTACAGTCTGATTCTTTGAATTCTTTATGTACGTCTGACACGTGGAGAGGGGCAGGCCGACTAGAGACACTCCGTTTATAGCTATTATTTGATCACCTGCGAAAAAAATATAAAATGCCTTTGTAAAAATAACAAAAATTTTGTTGGCAATTTTTATTTTTGCCGCTGTTCTTTTTCTGCGAGATTTTTTAAAACTTTTTTTGTTTAGTGAGGGTTTTGTTTATATTTTTTATTAAAAAAAATAGAAATGTATACGCATACACTGGCCTCTAAATTTCCTACACTATGGAGGTTAGCGGGCAAAGAGGAAAATAAGTTTTACAAAAGGAAAAAGTTCCCAAAATAGTACCGAATCTTGAGACCTCTTTTTTGGTTAATAGCCGGGTTCACAAGCTGGAAAAATGCTTCGGAAAATGCCACTTGACCTTTCTGAAGAAATATAATATTATTTTTAAATTCTGTCTAATGCTGCGGCCACACTTGAAGGCGAAGATTCGTGTTCGCGTTGTCGCGACAAATATTCGTGTTCGCTCTAAGGCGAAGAGCTTGGCCACATCAAATAAACCTTCGCTACGTCGCGACTATCTAGAACGTTGCTAAATTCATTTTGCCCTTTGATGTGCGGTATTTTATTGACAGCAGCGCGAAGGGCGTTTGTATTCGCGATGATGATTCGCGATAGGACGAAGTTTTTGGCCAGACATGTCGCGACAGCGCAAATGTTCGCGTTATCGCGATAGTGTGGCCGTACCATAATGGCTGCTGCAAATATATTTTCGAGCCAAAGTAGCCAGTGTTGGTCACCAAAGAGGTAAATTAATGCCAGAAAATTCTCAAAAAGATACGGAGCTACGTTAGACCTCTTTTTTGGTGCGTATTCTGGCCACAAGCCGGCAAAAAAACTTCTAAAATGCCATTAGACGTTTCTGAAGAAAAAATATATTCTTTTTAATTTCGTTTTAATGGCTGCTGTAAATATTTTATCGAGCCAAAGTGGCCAGTCTTTGTACCCAAGGAGGTAAATGTTTAGTAATATGTCACCAAAGAGTCAACGAATGTACTCTGAGCGGGTCTTTAAAAAAAATCTTTTGACTTTCCTAAAATGAATAATTTTATCAAAATACTATGTTACCTATATTTAGCTGTCCACACCTCGCCGCCGCGCCAGCTGGCGCTAAATTCGCAATCACCACAGTTGGTAGCATTGATCCCCACCCGGATTCCACAACGACCACGCCGAGAATTTCTCCTTTCGTCTTCGGTACCACGACCTCCTTTTGAAGTTCCTTTTTGGCGAACATCTGCAGTTCATCGCCGAATATTTCCTGGCTGTTTAGAACTTCTTGATAATCCATCTCCTTGACAAAACTGTGATCTTCTATGCCGTTCGCCTTTAGGAATTCCATGTAGGCGACTTGGAACGCTTGACCTATGGATTGTGCTATGAATTGCGCCTAGAAAGAATAAAAATACATTGGTAATTTCGTGCGTATCACAAAAAAATAAGAAAGTAATTCTACGTATATTCGTAAATTCTACGTATACTGCCGTAATATAGGTATTTCTCAGCAAAATTAATGCTTATAATCGTACTATCAGCAAAGTCACTGACCTCTTCACTCTCAAAAACGTGGCATATCATCTTGGGAGTACGGTTCAATTTAGGTTGATCTGAATCGTTTTCGTGAGGCACAAATCTTCTTCTAGCCATCAGTACAACTAAGTCCCCAATATCGGCAATGTAGGAAATAGTCCGCAGCGCGTGGTCCATCATGATTTCTTTCAGTTCTGTGTTTAGGACCATTATTTTCTCCGTAGAAATAAAGAGATCCACTTCAGTACTCGGCTGATTTTCCCCTTCCGGCGCCTGCAAATGATATAAGACCTTACTAAGTTGAAAACTAGGTCTGTAATGGAATTGATGACTTGGTTGAATTTTGAACTTACCAATGCCTAATCAGTCCCCAAGAGTGAAAACATGAAAAGTTATAGAAATGTTAGTTTGGGTTACAGAAAAGAGACAGTGAAATAGTCAACTATAATTACTATGAATTATTTTATAAAATAAAAAGTGCGTAATATGAGTGTAGCGAAATTATATGCATACGAGATTCTAGGCGAGAATGAAATCACTGATAATTTGGACCTTTCCTCGATCAGTACTTAATCTTTAAGATGACTCGCTCCATTCACATACGCCATATTAATCATCTTCACTACTTTCATCAGCAACTCAAACTTGTTTGAAAAAATGAAATGAATGATCCCTTAAAATTCTATTGAGGGTGCATCCAGAGACAGATCTAATCAGACTCGACGCGGCAGGCGTCCGCGTAATAAGGCTACGCTTTTTCGCTTCCAAATGCTCGCTCCCCACAATCCATTGATAAACGCAAAAAATGCTGCGGGAATTTACCCCATTTATAAAAGTATCGTGCCCGACAATATTGCCAATATGCCTAGAAACGAATGTAACAACAAATGCTACTGCTAGTGTTATTTTTTAATGACAATGTTACTCAGCACCGAGTTTTTAGTCACAAATTCGTGTCAGGGCATATTGTCATGGCACATTAACAATCACGTCGCATACACGTAGTGTCTCAACGTAACTTTTGACGTGATAGGAACAGTTACCATCAACGTCTCCAACAAAAAACAGTATTTGCAAAAGTCCTTCATAAAAGTCTCATTACATTAACAACCAAACGAGCTAATACACAACACAACGTGCCAGCCAAACCACCTTAATCTTAGTCACCGCCTCCTCCACCATATTCTTTTTGAGCCTCTTTTTCCGGCGGCGGCCATCCTCGTCCACCTCGACCGAGCCCAGGAACGTCAGTCGGAAGACGGCGGCGGGCGCGGCGTACACGCCGGAGTAGGGCCCTCCCGGCTCGCCCCACTGCGGGTGACACACGGCTAACCTCCTCCGAACGGACGCTTCTCACATATTATACGTGTATCCTCGAACTCGATTAGTTTTGTGACTTAGGCGGTTCTGGGATTATACGTGTATCCTCGAACTGGATTAGTTTTGTGACTTAGCCGGTTCTGGGTTTCTACGTGTACCCTCGAAGTCGATTAGTTTTGTGACTTAGCCGGTTCTGGAATTATACGTGTATCCTCGAACAGGATTAGTTTTGTGACTTAGCCGGTTTTGGGATTATACCTGTATGCTCGAACTAGATTAGTTTTGTGACTTAGCCGGTTCTGGGTTTCTACGTGTACCCTCGAAGTCGATTAGTTTTGTGACTTAGCCGGTTCTGGAATTATACGTGTATCCTCGAACTGGATTAGTTTTGTGACTTAGCCGGTTTTGGGATTATACCTGTATGCTCGAACTAGATTAGTTTTGTGACTTAGCCGGTTCTGGGTTTCTACGTGTACCCTCGAAGTCGATTAGTTTTGTGATTTAGCCGGTTCTGGGATTATACGTGTATCCTCGAACTCGATTAGTTTTGTGACTTAGCCGGTTCTGGGATTATCGTTAAATGTGTAACCTCGACCTCGATTAGTTTTGTGAATTAACTGGTTTTGGGATGCCAGGTGCATTTTCTATGTAGAGTCTGTCTATTGATTAGTCTGTACGTGTACATGTAGAACTGTAGGGCAAAAAGGCACTTTCGATCTGTAAAATTAATTAGTTCTCCCAAATTTATAGAAAAGTAGACAGAGTCGTTTCAACAGTAATCTTAGGAAAGACTCTTAGGAAATAATCTCATTGTGAAGTTCATTGATGTTTTAGTTGACAGTTTATCACCTTTTTGCTTCCCTAAGTGAGTCAACCATTACAGGCTGACAAGACACCCGTGAATTTAATTTTTTTTCAAGATTTTTTTCAAGTCACTTCGCATAGACCGAAACCTAGTTCAAGCCCTGACAAAATTGTTTGGCTTGCTTCAAGTTCCATAGTAACGACAGGCCGCATTCAGCGCGTAAGCAAGCAAAACAATGCAATCGCAACCACAAACACACGCGTATGATATGTGAGAAGCAGGCGAGTTCCCTTCAACGTCAGTAATGAAAGCGGACCTGACAGAAACAACCTGAAGACATTAGAGATAGGGTTCTTATCACTTGGGCGTAAAGCTATACCGTAACCGCGTACCTTGGGCCATCACAGGCCGGTGTGAATCGGGGCTCTACATGCTTCGTGTAGCTAAGATCCAACCAAAAAGAGAAATATATAACTATTTTTTTTTTATGAAAGATAGAGCGATACAATAGAATTAATTCTTAGCTCCATGAGCGGTAATGTACATTTCTCAGTTTGGTTTGATCTAAGAGGTGAGGTATCGTAGTGAAAAAAACTGTGCTAGGTTTAAAAGTAAAAGCGGTTTCATGACCATGCTTCATTTTTTAAAATGACGATGTCTTACCTTGCGCTGGCAACACTGAATGAGTCAATGACGTTCCATAGACAAAAGAGGAAGGTAGGTAAAGGTGAGAACGGTGCAAAACAAGCGGAGCGAAGCGTTAGAGCGGAGGCGACAGAAAACAAAGCAACAAACAATATCCAGAGGAGGTTAGCCGGCGGGACCGACTGGCGTCCTGGGTCAGGTCGAGGGTGAGGAGCACACTGAAAAAAATACTCTAGTGCCAAGTCAATAAGAGCGAGAACGGTTTGGCGGACAGGTTGGTTCACTCCGTACGTAATTAAAAATAATACAGGCGTGTAACAGTTCGATAAACCTCGTATTCAATGTTAGGTTTTAGGATGGCATTCTCAGAACACTATTCAAATAATGAGCATGAAATCACTTTGAAAGAGGCGAAAAATATATGACATTTAGATTTTTTATTAAATTGTGCGTGCAACCACAAAGGAGTGGCATAGTATAATATTTACATTAAAAAAGGAGCGATATAAATAATAATTTGAAACAGAGCCTTATAATAGCAGAATCTGAGCTGAGCTGAATTCTTTAGAATTTCCTTAGAACGTTTTTTGAGAACTAAGCTCAAAACATGTTCTAAAGAAGAGTGAAGAATAATTATGTAAGTGAGAGAAGAAGTAGAATATAGACAGTAATTTCATGCTCAGTTATCATAGAACATCTACAATATTACAAAAACGGCGACGTATTCAGACTCCGATTCACACAGGCCAATGTGGTATCTCCACAAAGACTGACAATATGAGAATGCACGTTTTAAACTTCAGCTTGTTATGCCAACTAGAAATGTATGTTGCAATTAGAAATCAGTAGTTACATTATTAGTGATAATAACAGCAAACCAGTGGCGCTATTACGTAAGACCTCCACTGTATGGAGTTGTCTAATTTAGCCTACTCCGAACTGTCAAATATATATTTTGATACATCGGAGCCGTCAAAATGGTTAACCCGATAGAGTGGATAGTTACGTGATAGAAGCTCTGTGAATAATAGTAGACAGCCCGCCTAATAGGACGGCGGTATTTCTGCGCTTGCCACAGAGGCGATAACACTTTATTTGTACAGCATGTATCTTGTGCAAGCGCAGATAAGTTGGGTCTATGCCTGCCATTTGTTTCGGGATTAGATATTTAGTTTCTAACTTAGTTGACACCAAAATCAACTGCATGCAATTGTTAGCTACTTATTTTAAAGAAATTTTATTATTTTGACTTATGAAAGTACGACATGGAAACTTCTGCAGGGTTATATGTACAGTTTTGACAGTTAATCTCAAGCTATTGATTCTTCATTATTCTGGCGTGAATTAAGAATATGTCTACTTCAACTCCACCAAGTAGGCTCAATGAGTTTCACCAGGTGGCGCCACCAAACAGTGTACACTAATTTTAGAAATCAAACAAATAACCCGCCAAGAGAGCTAAATTATCCCAGCATTAATTGGGCAATTTTTGTATCGACGATTTTTGTATCCCCCAGTGCCATTTCTACACACAAGTGTAGACGCAAAACGTCACAATCTGTTGTTAGCGCCACCTAGTGCACTTCTCGCGTCCCTAACTCAGCGACCGTCCAGCGTACCTTGATCCTTGACACCGCTTCTTCCGCCTGCAGCATGCGTGTCGCCTTCGTTGGCTGCCCCTCGCATGCCAGCTGCGTGCTGCCAAGGTACCGCGCGCGGAACAGTACGCCTTCGATCAGAACTGATCGCGTGTGCGCTGTGGATTTAGAGAAGCGGGGTCAGGGGAATTTGGTTCTTATGGGAATTCATGTAAGGTATAATTTGAGCTCCATATTCTAATAACCCTAATTGTACACAGGGCAGATTGTAATTCAGTCTGTGGAAGATTCGAAAAGCCTGGAGCAGTTTTGTTCGACCTGGAACTATTTTTTTCTGATCAGGTTCTAAATCTATTCTCCATAGTTTTTGGAGTGAAGTTTTGAAAGACAAAATGAAGTTTTGAAAGACCATTCCAAGTCTGAGCAAAATCGTAGTTCGTCAAAATTGAGGTAATAAACTAAGTATTATAATAATGATGGGTTTTAAGGCACAAATTGGTTTAAACGCTGGTTAAAATTTTCGAAAACATGCGTCAGGCGATTACCAATCCTAAGGTAAGGACATTAAATTCGAAAACGGATCAAAGTTCAATCGCTCGTGGAACTCACCATTCCCAAACATCATGCAATCATGCAGCAGTGAAAAGAAAGCGGAATATTATAGGATTCTGTTTAAACTTGAAATTAAAAGGTAAAAAGTTTAGTTTACACTAATGCACTCACCTTCCTTATTTTTACTCTTCTTTTTGCCGTCTACGTCCTGAAAAAAACATAGCGTTAATTGACCTGAACTAGATTTTAATCATAAATCAAAAATACAATATCTCATACAGTATCGGCACACGGCTCGGATTGGTTGTACTCGTAACGGACACGATCTACTAATATATCTTGTTAACAATACGGTATTTGACACTATCAACAATAAATTACTTGATATGCTCGATTAAAACAAAAATTACAAAATGATTCGGAAATTTTTTTTTTAATCATTTACTAGTTATTACAATATTAATAGATGAAACATAAAAAGAGTGATCTGAAATGTGACGTCACAAGCAAGTATTTTCATACAAAATTCCGTTTTAAAAGTAACTCATTTGACATCCTGTCAAATACCCAATTATTAAATGTGGCAATACTGGAAATATCCGTCATTGTTACAGTCTAGATTTTAGCGGCAAACAAATCGGTTGTTGTTCGACGATGAAAGAGTAAAATACTGAATGAGTACATTATTTGATTGTGAATATAATTTGATAATGAAACTAGTTCCATAGTTTGATTCGTTTATAATCTGTTCATACCAAGGAGAATTAATTCTCCTTGGTTCATACTAAGAAAATTCTACGTATCGTGATCCACGAATAATAATTTTATTCAGACTGTAATTTTTACGTGCAGCACGCTGTCTTGCTCGGTCAATTTATCGTGTTAAGTGATTGTGATAAAATGTATAATTTTGACGAAATTGATCTGCTTTCAACTCTAATTATTTGTTACTTCTTTCTAAGCCCATGTTGTTAGTTATTCTGCTTCTGGAAGGCGGATGGCAAACGAAAACAAGATTACCAAATTCGTGGTTGGCGTCGCTGGTTGTACAATTACATAAATACTTTATTGTTACTTAATGGTGCTGCATTCATTTATTATACAATTATTTGTTTACCAAAATAAAATAAACGTAAAACCATAAAAAATACCTTGTTATTGAGATGTGCATCCTCTTCCCTTGCCTCGGGGTCGTGCGGCGGCGAACGAGTCTGCCCCGACACACTGCCGGCCGGCATCAGTGTACGCGACTTTGGCTTGCGCCAGCCCTGCGAAGGGAGGGATTAAGGTTGTTTATTGTTAGGACATGTCATTGCTGATGAGTACGTGAGCACAGACTGAGTGTTTAAGCACAGACTGAGTGTGTGTGAGCACATACCGAGTGTGTGAGGATCAGAATTAATGAAACATGGTATCAAACTCGTGTATCAAACCCATAATATTCACTGCGTTATTGTACAATTTGCCAAAGTATTTGCCAACTAACTGCCATTTTTACAAACGAGCTAAGTCTGGGTATATTGTCACGTTTGTGATGTCCCTGCCTGGTTACCGCAGCATAGCATAGCATAGCATATTCCTACATTAGGTTGTTTGAAGTTATTATTTACGAAAGTTCTTCGCCAGAGCCAGAAACATTATTTTTATAGGTTCGAAAACCTCCTCCACCACCTCCACCACTCCTGCACTCTTTATTGCACACTGGAAAAAACAAAAAACACAAAATATCAAAGGTTCATGGTACAATTGGCGGCCTTATTACTAAAAGCAATTTCATTTGGTTGTCTACCTTACGATGCGCAATTGCTGAGAGAATTACTTATTAGAATCGAAGGAAATCCGCATTAAGATGAGTGCCTTCCACTTAGTTGCATTACGGGCAAATTTGCAACAAAGTGCAACGATCGAACGTAGTTAGGTACCTATACCCATTTTCTCCTCAACATTAAGTTATTATTACCACAGGAATTACCTTTTTATTGCTAGACTTTCCATCTGCACATTCCGATGACGAGCCATCGCTACAATATTCACTGACCGAGCCACTGTTGCTGCACGCAATCACGCTATTGCACTCATTCACACCATTTCCCACATTCCTCACGTCATCACAATGCTCTGCGTCTTCATTATTATCCTTTACAGTATCCGATACTTCGTAAACAAGTTCTTTACCGTCCGAACAGATGTTCTCATTTACGTCTTTGTTTGGGCTTAAATTTTCTTCAATTAACTCGGTTTCCTCGTCGCACATTGTGAACATTGCCCTTTAGGACACTTTGACAGCATTAGTAACTATCTAATAAGTAATTGGCAGAATATGCGTTGGTGTAAAGTGCTGTTATCGGAGCACTTGGTAATTTCTCACTGTGATAACGATAAGGTGGTAAATACATGCGAGCGGCGTGTTGGCGCGCTATTTGAATACTGGTCGGACAACGTCTACAACTACTGTATCAACAAAGATCAAAGACTAATTATATAGGTAGAATAGACTGGCCATATCGAAATAATTTGCTGCCAGGTATAGTGGGTTGGTTTAATACACAGCCAACCATTATTTCTATGCCGTAAAATACCTTCAAAAACTTTAAAACATGAAACTCGAATACCACAAAAAATATCATAAAACTTAGCAGTCACGGTCAAGGTCTACGAATGACGTAATCTTGATCATGCTACTCGATAAAAAGCAGTCATATCTGCACATTCCATCACTCACTTACTCTATGCCACGATCGGTGAATTAAATAAAATAAAATAAAAAGCACCAGAAGGTCAGGTCATGTTCAAATCGAATTATGTTAACATATTAACGTAGTAAGGGACGAGTGCTATTTTATTTTGAATATGTTTTTCTAATATTGCTGCTTTACTCGGAAAGCGGCGAAAAATTACCATTGAAACAACGACTTTATAAAAAAATCACCAAGTAATTACTTGGTGATAATTAAACATAATTAGCTAATTAATAGATTCTTAAAATGTAATTGTATTTTAAAAAATTATTAATTATGCTAATTATGTAGAGAAGTTCGAATCCCGTTTCAGTTTAGATTTTTTTTTTTTCTATGTCATTAACTTTAGAATCTAAACTTCGACATCGTATTGGTCTCCTGCGAAAAATAATAAGTAACAGGAACATTAGATCTAAAATGTAAAAATCTCGTGTCACATTGTTTGTCATCAAAACTCCTCTGAAACGGCACCACCAATTTTTAGGTTTTTTTTTATACTTGGTAGGTCTGAGATTAGGTCATAGGTTATTAAATATGCCAAAACAACGTTTGCCGAGTCAGCCAGTGTTCTGTATTTATATTTCATTCAAAGTCAGGCGAACGATGCCATAATTATGTGCATTCCGCATTAGTCTACTCTATGGCTAGAGCAAGGTCACCGCCATTTGTTGCGCCGACGCCGCGCTAAATAGATGCCTGCTCACTGCGATTGCCTCACGCTCCGATGACTCAGAATTTGGTCCTCAGTACTTGTAGTTTTAGCTGTTTGACGGATCGGGTGATACGGTTCAGGAGATTTTGATGCTATCAGCTGGTTTTTGTATTTCGGAACGCGGGGATTGAGGTCAACGGACTTTGCTGCAATGGTAACCTCTATTGCGATAAATATGTACTGTCTGTGATTGCTTCTGTCGCAATGGTGGAAAACACTCCTTAGCTCTTATTTGCTTTTGGAAATTGACTAGGTATAATAAGTTTACGTGCACAGATCTGTTGTGTGCATTCGAGGTGTGCAGTGCACTCAGACTCCCCAAGATTTGCTGGAATAAATCTCGTACAGAGACAAGATTGCCTTTGTATATGTAATTCCTAACGTCATATTTCTTGTATTGTTTTTATTTATTTATTGATACTTTTATTGTTAAAAAACGGCGGACTTAATACCATAAGCATTGTCTATCAGTCGACCGCAGGAGGTAAAGGAAAGAGTTGGTAGTTGGTTTTTCGTGTGCAATAAAATATAATACTAAGTGGACTTTTTTTTACCTCACATGCTCTATTGGCGGTTGCTTTTCGCCAATAGACGATATTCAATGACCGTCATATCCTGATTTGGTAGGAATACCTTTCTGCTATCTTCTAGCTACAGACATACCTTATCGTCGAAGAATCCTTGATCATCAGTCCTTTGCTGGCCTAGTAGTCTGTCAGTTTCGAGATCTGTATCTGCTTCATCTGTAAAGTTACCAGAAGATATGTTATTTAACTTCTGCTTCATGATTCAACCAATTGTTATTGTAATTGTTGTACATAGATAGAATATTGTATTTATATTGTTGTAGAACCAATGTTTCCAATTGTTTATGTTTTTATGGTTTTTTCTGCTTTGTAGCTTGGGTGTACTATTATAAAATAGATTTCAGCGTTATCTATTGATAATATCGAAGTTTTTCGTTAAATACAAACTCTAATCATACCCACGACCTGGTTTTAACGAATGCTATCTAGTCCTACGTTTTTCATCTTAGGTATACTAAAAAGACCCATGAGACATGGGTCCCAAAAATATAAAAAAACTGAAAATACCGTTTTCGATGAATTCATCGAATTTTATCGAAAACGGTATTTTCAGTTTTTCATTAATCATTTCATTGCCTCATGTAAAAATAGAATGGTTTTATTAGTCTCCTGAAAATTTGTACTTTTGGAGTTAGCAGCTTAACACTTTTAGACGACGATATTTAAGTGATTAAGAGCTTGTAATGATTGCAAATTCGATCTGTAAAGAAAGATTTTTCTCTCAGTGGCGTTAGCGTCACCCACTTGGAGCCCGTTTAGGAACATTGTTCATTATCAACCCATTATGTCCCCACCGAGGGGCACGGGTCTCTTCCCTGAGGAAGGTGTAGGCTATACTCCACCACGGGGGCCAAGTCCGGATTGGTGGAGGTTTGTAAGACTAGTGGCTGGTCTTACTGTCAGAAGTTTTCATGCCGCCCTAAGGCCTCTGACTTGGCTTAACGACTGCCATCTATCGACGGTAGCCAGCACCAACTGCTTAACGTGCCTTGCGAAGCACGGAATCGCTCGGAAAAATGCCACTAGCGTTAGTCATGGACGGTGACCCATCCATGGACTGAACGCGCCGTATGTTGCTTAACCTTGGTGATCGTTTAATATCACTTAGGCAACCCAGGCTACGAGCGATTCCCAGGCTACGAGCGATTCGAACATTGTTATAGATAGCAAATAATAATAATATGTTATTCTTACCTTCGTCTCCGCTAGCTGGTTTTATTTCGACTGATTCATTACTCTGTGCTGAGGTCGGCCTTTTTCTGTAATTGAAAAGAAAATATGTTAATTGTCCGAATGATTACATGGTCTTTAGTGGAAAACGAAATAATTAATTAAACGAAATTATAAAGAATACATGAAACGTAAAATAAAATATACATCTATCTAATCAGCCTAAGAGTATAAACAGCCTCTTCTAGCCCATTAAGTCTCTTGCCAGTCTTCTACAATGGGTCGATTTCTGAGTAAACACTTAAGTATCGTTCTGTCACGCTCCCCCACGGAAGCTTCTGTGCTCGCAGGTATTTCCCGAACTTCAGGAAAAATTTTTTAGTTTTCAGATTTATCTTTGTATATGTGGTTTTATAACTTATACTTGTAATCTATTAACTTATCATGACATTTTTCAGATTCAGTATGTTTAGGACTCTTATTTTAAGAGATCAAGGCGTTACGCGAGGGAGTGACGTCATTATTGTAAGGCCGGTTTTTTTAGTCTCGTTAACTTTTCGACTGGTTATATATCATGAAACGTACATATTGGTCGTAGAGAAAAAAAAACACGATTATTTATCTTTTAACGCGTCCTCTCCCTCGGACTCGTCTGATAAAAAGCCAAGTTGATCCGGACCAAAAATTTACAGGGAGTAAAAGCCATATCATATATCAACCATACATAGAGTATATCTATAAAATCAAAAAATCAAAATCAATAATTTATTTCAACGTAAAGAATTTACATTCTGCTTGTTGAATGTCAATGTACAGTTATGAATAATGTTAGCAGCTGCCTTGAGGCCGTCTGTAGTGGAGAAAAGGGCAGCGAAAAAAAAACTCCACTCTGACCATCTTTTCTCAAATCACCTTAAAGCTAATACAAATCAAACTTACAAAATAATATCTTGCATGTGTTGAACACTAGACACATTTAGCCAACCCTCTCACCTATTATTGCTATACTGCGTGTCATGGGCCACGTGCGCCGGATGGGGCGGCGCGGCGGGCAGCGCGGGCGCAGCGTTGGCGGCCGGTGACGTCACAGCCGGCTCCTCGGCCGGCCGGTGCGGCGCCGGAGCCGGCGGCGGCGGCGACACCTCGCTCAGAGCCGGCGTGAACACTGCAGGAGGGTTCAAATGTCATAGCCCACTTACACGACTCTGCTACCACCCGGCAAAAATAATATCATTCAAATATCGGCTTTAAATATTGCTGTTTAGATATATTTTACATTGCCATCATAAATTAGCTGACAGCTGACGGCGAGCTGTCTGCTACTTTATGATGAAAATGTAATATATATCTAAAGAGGAATATTGAAAGCCCATACTTGAATGATATTATTTTTACCGGGTGGGAGCAGAGTCGTATAAGTGGACTATAACCTTACGTGTCACTAGCTGATCCCGCAAAAGTTGCTTTGCCTTATAAATTACCCTACTAGACTCGGAAGCGAGAGACCAGGTTCGATACACAGTGCGTGCAAGTTTCTACGACTTTGGTTTCAAAGCTATGTGCCTACATTAAATTTGTAAAGTTGTTACAGTAGCAATACCGTTCGGTAACCAAGGAAAACATCGTGAGAAAACCGGAGTATCTGGGCTATACAGAACAGAAATCGCCAATTCGCGGTGGGCACAGTTTTATTCGCTAAACCAGACATTCGTTTTTTTATATCTTTATTTTTTACAGGACCATGAAACGTTTATTCAGTCTTAACTATCAGTGTTGCTAGTGCACTAAAAAGCGAAAACTACTAACAAACAAAAAAAACTTAAATTAATATTTGTCCTACATTTGTATGTGACTAATGGCACAGGCAAGCTCACCTAACGGGTCGAGGGAGTGCAGATCGGCATCAGACAGCACGTGCGTCTCGTTGCTGGTCCCGTTCTCCACGATCTCCTCGATTATCATCGACGTGTGAGTCTACAACATTACACACCACATGAGAAGAACTTTAAACCCCTCTCCGGAACAAACAGATAATCAAGGTTTCAAATCAATCTTTTTTTACAACTATTGTTCGGCCGCTGGGAGTATACGATCCTGACACCTGTCTGTTTCATATGACTAGTGATGGGAGGAAATCAACGTTATCATTCCTTACGTTATTCTTAACTAGCTTTTGCTACTGACTCATGATTAAGTAGTTTTGTTTTTTAGACGACCTTCACTCAGTCATCTCTTGTGCCATTTTCGCAGGCATTTTAGAAGGGTCATCATCTTTTTTTGTGCCGAATGGCGGTGAAATGTTGTGGCGAGCTGTGCGGCCTTTTTTTGAGCCCAGATCAGTTCAATCGCTTTGTACGGCAGTGGTACGGAGAGATTCTGAGAAAGCGATGATCTTTTTCTAAAGCCTGTTCATCAACTTCGTATCGTTAAAGAGACCGTTATTATTTTCGCTATTTTTGGTACGTCACTACAAAAAAATACGGTTGACATAACCTTGTGACACCGTAGTAAGGATTTTACGCACGAACATTAAATATTGATTTCTTCTTATTTAACATTTAAATCACTGTGCAAAATATAACATTGATTGTAAGTTTACACAATGATATAGTTTCAATGACAATTATTTGCTAGTAGGATAAATAGGACATAAAAATATTTTATTCGAAAATTTAACGCCACTTCAAGGTTACGTCGTCCGTTCTAACATTACCTGTCAGGATCGTATTCTCCCAGCGGCCGGACGGTAGTTGCGAAAACATCAGAATGCCTAGTTGCGGTTAAGGAAAAGTTTCACTGATTTGCAACTGGTTGCGAAAATTCTTAATTTGCAACTGGTTGTGAACTTATGGTTGTCAGAGCTACCATAGGCTCACGGGAATCGG
Organism: Yponomeuta plumbellus; assembly: GCA_947310845.1. Taxonomy (NCBI): domain Eukaryota; kingdom Metazoa; phylum Arthropoda; class Insecta; order Lepidoptera; family Yponomeutidae; genus Yponomeuta; species Yponomeuta plumbellus. Next base: position 22,800,033 of record OX371193.1, on the reverse strand, counting down.
TCTTAAAAGTAGGTGGGTTTTCAGTTACTCATCATACTTGGTAAGTTTTCTTTATAAAACTATTCAACATCTTGCCAAGTTTCGTCTGTAAATTAAGAAGTTAGTTACATATTTTTTTCTAGTTTATGGAAACACTGTTAATTCCCCGAAGACTAGGAACTTGGCTAGTTATATCTGAAGTTGGTTTTTCACAGTAATATTTAGGTGGTAGGTCAGAGGCCTTAGGGCGGCTTGAAAACTTCTGACAGTAAGACTAGCCACGAGTCTTACAAGCTTCCATTAATCCGGACTTGGCCCCCGTGGTGGAGTATGGCCTATTCCTTCCTCAGGGACGAGACCCGTACCCCTCGGTGGGGAAATAATGGGTTGATGATGATGATCATTATTATTAGCTACCTTTATATTACAATTTGTACCTGTAAGCTCGGATGCTGGTTGTTGTTATCCGTGTCGGACGCGTGATCCGACGACAGGCCGTCTTCGACCACCGGCAGATGCACGCTCACGCCGCGCGGACACTCCGTCATAGCTGCAGAGGAAGCAAACATTTTGTTAAGAACCGTGACGGGGCGAGTTGCAGTAGCTGGTCTCAGGCGACAAGGCAAAGGGCACTGTGACAACATACGCTTGGCGACGCTTGTTTTAAAGAACGAAACCCGTACGGAACTCTGAGCCTTACCTTTCGACTCACAAAGCTCGTTCTCCATCAGAATCAGCGACAGGTCATTATCCATGTCCTCTCGGGCGACAAGGCAAAGCGCACCCTCTAACGAGGCACTATAGCAGCGGATGCCCAGCTAAGTGACGCCCCGACAGCTATTTCTAATTCCATTTTGAGCCTTACCTTTCAACTCACAAAGCTCGTTCTCCATCAGAATCAGCGACAGGTCACTATCCAGGTCCTGGTGCGAGTCGCAGTCGCTGGTCTCAGGCGACAAGGCAAAGAGCACCCTCCGCAGAGAAACTATGGCAGGCGGATGCCCAGCGAAGCGACGGCCCGACAGCTATTTCTAATTCCATTTTGAGCCTTACCTTTCAACTCACAAAGCTCGTTCTCCATCAGAATCAGCGACAGGTCACTATCCAGGTCCTGGTGCGAGTCGCAGTCGCTGGTCTCAGGCGACAGGGCAAAGGGCACCCTCTGCCGAGGCACTGTGGCTGCGGACGCGGCGGGCGGGGCCCGCGACGCCGGGGAGGCGGAGCCGCTCCAGGCCCCGCCCACATTGAGCGCCGCCATGTTGGGCGACTGCGTGAAGCGGTCGCGTTCGTGGTGCTGAAAGGAGGAACGGCTGAGTCCAACGTGTTGATAGCCTAGTTGAGGCATAATCAAAGCCTGCAAAGTACCACAAAGTAAACTATGCCACTTTGCCATATTTGATTCCAGCGCGGTAACACTTAGCAGCCTTTGAACCCAATATGAGATTTGTATGAGGTTTTAAGTGGTCTTTTGCTGATTTTGTTACTAAATTGAAAAAATGCATAGCATAAACTCGAAATACACTAGATGGCTCATATTTGGAAAGTATTGCACTTAGTAGCCTTTGATTCTATATGCCTCAGTTCTGCTAATGCAATTGAAGTACAATGACAACTGCAGGAACGCGGCGATTCAATTTCATTGACGCTTTTAATCTACGAGCACACACGTACCAACCCTAGAATGGCGTCACTGGTATACAAAATAATGTCACGTGACCCGACCGAGTATCTGTCATTGAACTTTAATGCACTAGCAGAATTGAGGCCCTGGTCAAAGTAAGGGAGAAACAGTACGAGAGGCTGGGTGATATTGGTTGGCTAAAGTCTGTTTTTTATTTTATTTTATTTATTGGTAAAGATGTACAGAACAGCATTATAGACACAACATTACAATGCGATTATGATAGGGTATTTAACTAACTATAACGCCAAATGCCTGTACATACAGGATGACAGGCTATGAAGCAACTAAGATACTTAAAATAACTAATACATGAAATTAAAATTTAAATGTCTGACAATCTATGAAGAGATGGTACCTAGTAAACTAAAGGGAAAAATATATTTCATATTTTACTAAAGATTTAAATTTATGGGCTTTCTGTGAATAATGTGGCCAGTTTGTTTTTAAAAGTGTACAGTGAGTACGCAAATTATTGTTTTTGGTGTTTTGTGTATGATAATTTGTATAGCAGGGTGATGAATATCAGCCTTCGATAACTCCGCACAGTTAGATAATTCCGGTGTGTTGATATCTGTAAGAAACAAGTCAAGAATTCTATTGTTTGAGTTAGTTATGTGGTTACACTGGACTAAGTTTAGTTCAATGCAAAAAAATAAAACAGTCACGTTGACATCTCAATACAATCCAATGTCTGAATGTTGCTAGTACGCAAAAACCAAATTACCCCATTTTATTTCCAAGTAAAAATTGTTTGTGCTGCTTAGGTGTTTTTTTAGACTTTGCTCTTATGAGGAATTAAACATTAATGTCTTTGATGTGATAAAGATTTTGGTCACACGAGTCTTCTATTCACGGTAAAAAAATCTACCGAGTAAACCTATTTAGATATTTTAAAACGGTAACACCGCGTCATTTTTTTTGCATCGAATTAAAAAACGGGCTTTAATTGCTAACCAGCTGATTTTATAAATAAAATAACCTATTTGTCCGGATGCGAAATGGCTGCAAACAAGGGGAGGAGTGGAGACTCATGAGGGAGGCCTTGCCCAGCAGTGGGATACAATTACGGTTAACTAAAAAAAAAACATGTCGATTGACCCTTTTGAACGCATTTGTACCTACGGCAGGTACCGTCATATTAATCTGATTGGCAAGTTTGTGAACGGGTAATCGAACAGTGCGTAACGTTCGGCCTACGTAGCTTTAGGGCCGATTTGTAAATTCAGAATTTCACTAAGTGAATACTAAAGCATTCTTGCCGGGATGGTGCGAGGTGGCCGGAGACAGGGAGAGATGGAAAGCAGAAGGGGAGGCCTTCGCCCAGTAGTGGGACACACGAGAGGCTACGCAAAAAAAACTTGAAGTAACGTTCTGTCACGTTCTTTTCTGAGAAATTTGACGATACAGTTAAGTAGTTACTTAGCGAAATTCTCAATTCAGAAACTGGCCCATAGTGAGCTATCTCAGTTGCGTTATGACCTTGACAATAACAATAAAAAACCATTGAGCCGCTCGCAATAAAAAACCACCGAGCCCATAAAAAAATTCTACAGCTTATGGAATTTGATGCCTTGGGCGAGTTGAGCGTGTCTGTCGCACGGAGTCACTGAGCAACGTTCTCTGTACATCAATGTTTTTGCAAACCACATGGAGCCAGGTAGCGAATCTCATGCTGTTCAGACAGATAGCAGGAAGAAAATAAAAAAAATAGTAAAAAAAAAACTTTCTTTTTATAAAATACTTTTTAGTATTAAGCTGGGCTTTGTGCAGATCTTTTCTTGTGAAGAATTTTCAAATCAAATCAAATATACCTGTGGGCCAAGGAAATTGGTGTGGTTGTGCGCAGCGTGGGGCGAGTCCAGCGTATCAGCTGCTTGAGGCCACTCGCTCTCGCTACCCGCCTCCACACCATTCTCTGACCCATCGGCTGTCTGCCGTCTCAGCTCGTAGTCCAGGTCCTGAGGATTTACATAAGGCTTTCTTTACATAGGGCGCAAGCCATAAGACTAACCGATCTGCAGCTTTGCTGTGGATGCTTCGAGAAAGAGGGAATATAAGTGCCCTGCCTCACTATAACGCCATGGCGACGTCGCCAGCTACGTATCCAAGCAGTTTGTATTCAATGGCGGCGTTGCCAGACCGTCGCCAAGTGAGTTGGGCACCATACATTTCAATATTAACTGCTTGGATACGGTCGCTGGCGACGTCGCCATGGCGTCCTAGAAAGGCAGGGCACTAAAACATAAACATTTCCATATAGGCACATACATTACTTCCGGCCCCACACTAGGATACCCTGCGTCGTGGGAACCAAAAACAGCGACATCGCAAACGTGTAAACATCCACGATCTGGGGTTTTTTTCCAGCCGGGATTCGAGCTTGAGACCTGTCATTTAGATATACGAGTATAATATCGTCTTAAATTCATTTTCTTATGTTACCGTTCCTGTACTATGTTTTCTAATAAAGTATATCGCCCTTATTTAACAAAAAAAGGGTTCCTCTAAGGCACTCCTCAGAGGTAGTTCAATTAATCTGTGCTTACGTCTTTTCCTTGTAAAATCTTCACCACAGACTATTTCGATCGGCGTTTATCAATTGTTTCAAGGAATGGTGTTTTCTGACTCTCTCTTCCTGCCTTTTTATCCCTCATGATGGTGAGTTTGTGGTGGTTATCATGATGGTGGTTATCTTCTCCCTCCACTTCGGCTTGTTCCCGTTATCTTCTTCAGAAGCATCGCACTCTGTGAGGTCTGTCTTCACTACGTCCATCCACCTGGTTTCCGGTCTTCCTCTGGATCTCCGTTCGGGAATGGAAATACGTAGCGCTTCGTTTCCAAAATAGTCAGGGGGTTTTCTTTTGTGTTTTCATAAGACTGTCTTCATTATCAACCCATCATGTCCCCACCCAGGGGCACGGGTCACTTCCCTGAGGAAGGTATAGGCCATACTCCACCACGGGGGCCAAGTCCGGATTGGTGGAGGCTTGTAAGACTAGTGGCTGGTCTTACTGTCAGAAGTTTTCAAGCCGCCCTAAGACTTGGCTTAACGACTGCCAACTATCGACGGCAGCCGGAACCAACTGCTTAACGTGCCTGCAACTGCTTAGCGTTAGTCACAGACGGTGACCCATCCATGGACTGAACGCGCCGTATGTTGCTTAACCTTAGTGATCGTTTAAGATCACTCAGGCAGCCCAGGCTACGAGCGAGACTGTCTAAGTGAAATTAATGGACAAATAAATTAGGTAGGTATAAAAGAGGGTGTACTAACAGTTACCTGGAAGTTGACGAGCTCGTCCTCTTGCCCGGCCACGGCGGGGCAGCGGAAGAACTCCTCCAGGACCTTCCGAGTCTCCGAGAACTCGTACAGATAATCGAAGGCGGCCGAGCTGGAGGGCGGCGTGACGTCACGGCTCTCTGTTACCACGCGCTGCGGGCGAGAAGAGGGGTGGTTACTAATGAAGAATATTGAAGCGGTGTTGTATAAGCTGAGGCGGATTTTTTGTGATTAGTGATGACCCTACTCTGCTGTACGGGATGATAATGTTGTATGACGATGATGGAAAGTCTGATTAGTTACTTTTGATATTTATTGTACGAGTGCTCGCCGGGGCATGATAGAGTATTGAATACATTTATTACTAGTAAAATTATGCAATGCTTTGAGTAGATTTGCGGTTTGGCCCGTGAAGGTGTTACACTAGCTCTGTCTAGTTCTAGTTGTATCGAACTATCAGGTAGAATATCCAGTGAGGGTTAAACATTATTTAATGATGACGGCTCTTTACCGGCTGCAATCAGGCTCCCAATTGTACTGTATCTTTGTTAATTTTGTCTCTATTTTTCCTGGTACAATAAAGAATACTCTTATTATTTTTTTCATCAGTTTACAAAAGAAGTGTATGTGATTGTGTTTTGATATGTTGTTTCGAGCTCTCTACTCGTAGATATTATTTTCTTCGCCTTCTGAACACTGTCATTCCTTAACTAGCACTCCATTACATTGAATACTCGATTACTTCTTTGTAAATCAAAGATTTTTTATAGTCCTGGCTAGATTGTGAGGTCTCTGGCCTCTACCTTAGGGACAGAGGAAAGAAAGAAGACCACGCGGTAGAAATAAACGGTGAACGGGAAGAAGGAATAAATAGCTGAACACAAGCACGAATGCATGAAAAAATTTAACACAAAAGAACGGAGGAAAGTAATAGCACCTCAAGTGAAGGAGAGAAGGAAATTGAGAAAAAAACAAGGACGACCACATAACGACGCAGAACCAACGAAGAACAACGACCAAAGACTCTGTGCTGGGAAAACATCTTATCTATTTCTCCAATCCTCCCTTTTTAAGGCCACTTTCTCCTGACCAGCTCTTTTCCCGTTTTTGTTAATCGATTCGAGTATCTGCGACTAAGAATGTCGCAATGTAAGGATCGTGGCAGGTGTCAGTCCCTGGTCTCTGTCTACCCCTCCGGGATACAGGCGTGAGCTTATATACGTATGTATCTATCTGAAATGAGCAGTGATTCTCACCTGAGGGAATCCAGGCCGTGGCGAGCGCGTAGTGTTCACATTGAGCTGCGAGCCGATCCCGTACCGTCTCGGAGAGCCTTCGTACTCAGCGATGGGCAGCTCCCCTATGACCCTCGCCACCCTGTCTTGCCGCTCGTCCCCCGAGCCCCACGCCCCGCCCGGGCTCCCCCCGCCGTCCGGGCTAAAGTCACTGCCCGACACGTCACCGTTCTTATTGTTCATAATATCACTATCACAGTGCTTCATATTGTCTAAAGTCCTCTTCACTACTGCCAGCTCAGTGTCGCTCGCTTCAGGCTCCATTCGTAGACCTGCGGGAATGAAATGTGTTAAAAGAAATAAGAAAATAAATTACAGAATATTACAGAAGAATAAACTAAAATTCAAATATTTATTCATTACATAATATTGCTCTCGATGAAGTGACAAATATAGGATGTGAGGTTCACGAAATATCTTTTACGTGAGTTTTTCACACCTAGTGGGTTCATGTTGATGATTTGGAAACTCAGTAGAATATGTTCTCATTGAGTCTATTTTAAAGAAGAGATTATGCAAGATTTATGTTAACTTTTGTAACTTTGTTCTTTCTATGAAGCCTGTGTGAGTTTTTTTGAGTGTATTTTCCACGTAAAATTAACAGTGTTTTATGTCATCAATAAAGAAAAATGTTGTTAAAAATAGAAGGAAACAATAAATTCAAATTAGCAAGTAGAAACTGTCAGTTATTAGATACTTTATTGTACACAAAGAAATGTTACAAAAAACATAAACGTAAAATAGGCGTTCAATAGTTATAGTTCAATGTCGCCAAAAGGTGTAGTCGTAATGAATGTCAACTAGGATCTAGGATGCCGTAATTTAAAAAATTAAAGACATAATGAAAATAATATAAAAAACAATGTATAAAAATGTTACAATATAAACATTTTAGTTTCAAAAGCTTGAAAAGGAACCACATATTATAAATTGTGATTGATGTACTGAATATTTAGTTTCCGTACGATTTTGAAATACCTTTGTTTCGCAATCGATCGTAATCGCAATACAGTAGATTCGCCAAGCCATTCATCGCCAACGCCCGCCCATAAATTACACTCAATTAATATCCCTGTGAACCCTCACCTTTCCAGTCCTCATTATCGTCGAAGACCACCACTTCGCCGTCAGCCACCACTGCGATGGGGCTGCCCTTCGTGCTGACGTCAGTCGTCTTATGCGGGTCCAGTATCGGCGAGCTGTTCTTCGGTATGCCGAAGTTGTTCTCGAGGACCACCGGTTCTCTATCCCCGTTAAGATAGGTGGGCGAGGTGTGACGCGTTATCATCTTCTTAGGCTCGCTGTTGATCCTGTGCAGCGATAGCTGGAATGCGAGAGGGAACGTTGAAGTTTTATTTTTATAAAAACACCTGGTGTTGTTTTTGACCGCGATATTATTGTGATGAAGAAGAAAATCAAGCAACACTTTGATGATGTAAAGGTGCTTGACAAAGACCTCCTCTGTTGATTACCACTCCTCCTCAACTAACACTTAAGGTATTTAAAATTGTTTCGGACATATCTAATATAATGCGAAACATAAACAAGATGAGGATAAAGAAATGTATTATTTTGACGGACATCTTACATAGGTCCTTAAGAAAAGTAAAAGTTGTGGTGACAGGTAATTATTACAGGTAAGGCGTAATGTGTGACAAAATGTTTTTGTGTACTGTTTGTTACTTCAGCTTGTCTGGGACGCCAAAGATATCATGACTACACAACTTACGACAGTTGAACAGAGTCTAGTTCCTTGTTTGTATTACTCGTATAAGAGTCCTTATCTTTATAAAATTAGGAAGCGCTCATCTCGGTGTCTCGACTATCGGTGCAGTCACTGGGGTTTACTCGCACCTCACTCCGCAATTCGTGCTCGTGTGTGCAATACACGGAAAATAGCATATTTTTAATGAAATTATGTACATCATTGAAACTTTGTTTATAACTTCATCTTGGTAGTAGAAATGAGAATGTGGAGAGACCTAAAAATTAATAGGCGTCCTACCCCCTCTCAGGGGGTATGGTCAGGGGGATTTTTTTTTTAAATGCACATTTAACAAACTAGGCGAGTGAAGTGTAATTTTTTGTGCGGAATCAAATGAGACCTTACCCAAACTTATAGGATTAATATTTTCGGCGATATGAAGGGTTTTTGTTGTAAAAACCAAAAGAAAAGACATTTCAAGTCAAAAGTACGTTTTATTACTTTTTCACTAGGTACAGTATGTATTAAATATGAACATGTTAATGTTAAATTGATTCTTCATCTTCTCCGAAATCACTGAGATCATCGTCATCGATGTCAACAAGGGCCATGCCTTTATTTTATTTATTTATTTTTATTTTTATTTATTAAGGAAAACAAACAGTAGTACAATGACAATTTAACATACTTACTTAATTATTTAAAGTGTTGCATAATTGTACCACCAGCACCGTTAACCACAGATTAAATTAAATTATAGAAACAAAACAGAAAACTTAATATTACGAATGTTCTTGTGCCTTTTGAACGCTAACCTAAACTTAAACTTGAACTTGAACCGTGCATTGCTCGCATTCAGACTGTTTTCGTTTAGGATGGTTTAGTTTATGTTATCCCAAAATAATTTTGGGGATAGCACAGAAGTAAAAAAATACTGATGAACTAATAAAATTTCAGAAAACCTACTGTTCCATTTCAAGGCATTCCATGGCCAGTGCACGGAATGAGGGGAGCGATAACGAAAATATGTCTAATTTATTTAAGTGGGTATTGTACGTCTTAACTATTCTGTTCAAGGGGGCCCTTTCGCCCGCGTTTGTTCTGCAAGGATCCGTCATAAACAAGTAGTGGGGGTACGATTCTTGTATTCTCTTTGATTTACTGGGTATTTTGAAGAAAATTTGATTAATTAACTGGCTGCAGTCAAAAGCATTGTGGCATAACTTGTACAGAAAGATCTCATCAAGAAGAAGTCTTCGGTTTTTTAAAGAGTTTATAGAAAATTTAGACAGGCATTTAACATAAGAACATTTGGAACGGCAACATTTGAAATTTACGGAGCGTAGAAACTTGCGCTGTACAGACTCAATCTGATCAGAATATTTTTCATAGTATGGGTTCCAAATAATAGAAGCATATTCTAAATTTGTCCTAATCAGTGAGCAATAGAGATGAATAAATGAAGATGGCCGTCTGAAGTGAGTGCATGAGCGCATGATAAAACCATACATTTGAAAAGCTTTGTTGGTGATGTTATCTATGTGAGTGCCCAAATGTAATTTGGAGTCCAGTAAAATGCCTAAATCTTTTATTTTAGCAACAGAATCCAAGGGTGTTCCTAAGAGAGTGTATGTGTAATGAATGAGATTTGTTTTTTTCGAGAAAATAATTGATTTACATTTTGTCAAACTTAAATTTAATTTATTGGAAACGCAGTAAGATGAAAAACGGTCAAGATCCTGTTGCAAGTTATTACAGTCGTCAATTGATGTAATTTTTTTATAAACTTTGAGATCATCGGCATATAAGAGAAAATGGCCATGTTTAAAACAACTAGAAATGTCATTTAAAAACAGAATAAAAAGGAGCGGACCAAGAATTGATCCTTGCGGAACTCCTGATGTTACACAAGTTGAAGTAGAGGCAAATCCATTGATGACAACCTTTTGGGTTCTGTTAGTTACGTAAGATTGAAACCAGCGCAGCAAATTTCCCCGAATCCCATTAAATGCTATCTTTTGAAGAAGCAACAAATGATCCACCTTGTCAAACGCTTTGTAAAAGTCCGTATACACCGAGTCTACTTGAATGCGCCTGTCCATAGACTGAAAAAGAAAATTTGTAAATAACAGTAAATTTGTAACTGTGGATCTCTGCTTGACAAAGCCGTGTTGCTCTGGAATTATAATTGTGTGCAGACTGGGGTAAATAGCATTATGAACTAGTCTTTCAAACACTTTAGAGAGAGTTGAAAGCAGCGAAATAGGTCGATAATGCTCAACATTATTGACACTACCACTTTTATGCACTGGAGTGATATTTGCTGCTTTCCAAACTCTTGGAACGATCCCCTCTGACAAGCACTTATTATAGATAATAACAAGTGGACTACATATTGTATCTGCTGTGTGTTTAAGGAAAAATGGGGGTATACCATCGGGACCAGAGCCTTTTCCAATGTCAAGGGTCTTTACAACTTTTATAACTGAATCAAGTGTGAGAGTGATGTCTGATAGATGAACAATAGAAGAGTCGGCAGCTATAGTCGCAGGGTTAAAACTGTTAAGAGTGGACGGTTCATAGACTGAGCTAAAAAAATCGGAGAATAGATTACACACTCCTTCCGGCTCCGACGATTTTTTATCCTTGAAAACTATTGTACGAGGAATACCGGTTTTATTCTTTTTGTTTTGTATATAAGACCAAAAAAATTTAACATCTTGTTTTAAACCGTCCTCTATTGAGTTTATATAGTGAGCAAAACATTCCTTACTAACCCTCTTGAACCTATCTCTAAAAATAGTAAACGACTCATAATCACTAATATTTTTATATTTTTTCCATTTAATCCAATATTTATTTTTATTCTTAAAAATATGTATGAGTGGGCGCGTAAACCAAACTGGGAAGTCAGAATTTATGTGTGGCCGACACGGTACATGCTTTTTAATAATAATGTAAATATTTTCATAAAATGTATCTAACGCTGACTCAGCGGAGAGATCGCTGAGTAGTGCTGACCAGTCAATATTCCGAATGTCTTTATTAATAAAGTCATATTTAGCCTCAGTGAATCGATATTTAGGAGTGGACTTTTGGGGTAAACGATCGTAGTTCAGCCCGATACGGACATTGAAAAGTACAGGGGGATGGTGTATATCGGGCGGTACAAGTGGATATAAAGATGGCTCGCACACACATTCACTATTGTTTGTTATAAAGTAGTCAAGGATGCGATCATTATTATTCTTTATGAAATTAAATTGATTAGACTGAGTTATACATAAGAATTGGCATACATATTTATCGAGCAAATTACTACTATCCAATAGTAGTGGCTTGCAAACGGATCCAGTATTGGTCCAGTCTAGTGTAGGTATATTGAAATCACCCAGTAAGTAAAATTGATCTACGTCGTCAGACATTACCTCACTTTCGATTGAGCTCAATAGTAAATTGTATGTTTGAAAACATTGTCCGGGAGGAATATACAGCGCTGCGATTATATGACTTCTGCAACTTTTAGAAGAGGAAGAAAGTTTAAGCAAAACGTAGTCCACAATAGGTGGTATTATCAACTGCGAGAAGGCGGCGGCGTCACCGGTGCCGGCGGGCGAGTCCGTCGGAACGGGAGCGGGGCTCAGCCAGCAGCGAGCTACGTGTAGCCCACGCCTCACGGCGATCAGGACCCCGCCTCCGTCCGACCGGCCGCTAGCCGACCGGTCCCGGTCACACCTATACACATTATAGCGGGAATCTATGAATTCATTATCAGCTATGGAAGCTATTAGCCACGTCTCTGTGAGAACAATAATGTCGTAACACTCGGAAAGAATGTTTGTGTACAGTGTATGAAGCTTTGTCCTCAAGCCGCGGCAGTTCTGATAAAAAAACGTTAACTCTTTAGCCATTGTAATGGTTCAAAATTAAATTCGTCGTAATAAAGTGACGAGCAAAACAAGTCACTGTGGGTAGAATATGAAGTAAGAGCGTAGAATATTATATTATACCGCTTCAAAATTATTTTTGCAGCATTGGTTTTATAACTAATATAACGAGATTCATGATAAGCAAGAAATAAGTAATCGGGAGCAATCGTGTTGTTTCGTGGAACAGATGTTAGAATATTATTACCTGTTGTCAAGTAGGTTTGGAAAAAATGCACTGAGAGGTTGAAAGTACAGAAAGCACACTCCAAGTTCAGCGGGCGGGGTAGAGAGATGCACGGTTCAAGATCACTTAAGATTATTTGTGGCACTGAATGAGTAAAAGCACAGAGCGATTTACATGAGTACACTAAGCATGATGTCGCAAGCAGATTAAGAGTTACGAAGACAATGATTATGATTGAAACAAACTTCATATAAAAAGCGCGAACTGACTTAGTGACCGAACTAGTTGGCCCGTTCCGCACTGTCCATTTTAATTTTGGAGACGTCGTCAATCGAGCGAACCGGGAAAGCAGGCGTTGTGTCTGATTGTCGGACGAGAACAGTGCCGTGTTTTGTCCAGATGTATTTATACTGGTTGGCTCGTACAGCTTGACGTGCCGCTCGAAAGATCTCTTTATTGTGCAGCGTCAGATGTTCATTCATGTAGATTTTTCTACTCTGACCCGGAATGTGGAGTTCCTCCGTAGTTACCCCTTTTGCCAGACGGTAGGCGGCAAGAATGTTATCACGAGCAATCTGCGAGTTAAACTTCACTATCACGTTCTTTGGATGCGCACTCTTGGCATTGGCCAGAGGGACACGGTGAACTGATACTATTACACTCGCAGGTATCGGATGTTTGATGACCTCCCCAATGTGCTGAACGGTTTCAAATAGCTGCTCGCCGCGTTTTTCCGGCAAATTGCCAATTTCAATGTTGCATTGGCGAGCCCTTTGCTCCATAGACTCTATTTTGGCTTGGAGGCCTTTGGATGCCTTTGTCCAAGTCCGAGTGCTCTCCGTACTTCTTCAGCTGTAGTAGTGGTTTTGTTGAAGATTGCAGCACACTCTTGTAGGGCAGGATTATTCTCGAGGAGCTTGAGGAGCTGTTTTTTACCTTTACCGGGAAGGGGCAGGATCCCTAAATTTTGTTAGGACTCTGCAAATCCTCATGATGATGTACATCATTCGTCTCCAAACTGGAATTTTTAGGCTTACCTGTACTACTTGTGCACTGCTTTGCTACTTCTATTACAGGGCAAAGAGAAAATTAGGGTGAGCTCACCTCGGTGTCCCGGTTGTCGGCGCAGTCATTGGGGTGAGCGCGCACCTTGTTCCGCAGGTTGTGCTTGTGCGTGTTGCTGTGCCGAAGCTTGCGCACCGCCTTGGTCCGGCTCTGCGAGTACAGCTCGCGCCCGCCCGCTATTTCTATTATCCTATCGAAGCAAAACAGAATTTAGAATTACTTACAATTTAGAAAAAATTAAATTAGACTCCCATGACTCTTAAATAAGAAATGGACGTGGCCGCCTATGAGTTGTGGAAGCTTATTGGCAGCGGAGATGAGGACGGTCATCCTAACGTCGAAGTAAAGCGGGAAATGAGCGTTTTTCCTTATGTCAAATTTAGTTTTAAAAGGATCCCTAGGTGGCGCTGCCGTACCGTAATAATAAACGTCAAAGCAAAAAATAATACTATGGTTCTGTGGAATTTGTGATGGTTGGTTATCTAGAAGAAAAAATGCTGTTGTCGTTTGGTGATAAGTGCGCTTTTGGATACTTTGGAGTCTTTGCTATGGATTGTGGGTTTGAATTTTTATTTTTATTACGAGGAACCTCGTCCGACTTTGACATTGATTGCAACGAATCACAAATTCGTATGAAGAAACGAATGGCGCCATCTAGTGTATCTCAAGGAACTAAGAAAGAAAAAAGAAAGGAAAAACGCCCATTCAAAAAGGACATTCAATCACATCAGGGAAAAAAGGCCGCCTCAACCGAATTGGCCAAACCAGGCGTGAATCTAGTTAGACCACGCAAGTACCTATACACTTAGACGTAACGTGGAAGACGGAGGTTCTAGGCATATGCACTGGCCGCTATGTTTACTCCACGTTCGCCTGTTATTGTAGTCGCTTTAAGTTAAGAATCTTGGTCGGGGGTCATTATTAGCTATTACAGGCTATTTAGTGACCCTTTAATGACGACCTCTGTGGCGCAGCGGTTAGCGCATCTGCGAATCCCGGTTGGGGACGAAAAAAAGCCCAGGTCTTGGATGTTTACATGTTTGTGATGTCGCTGTTTCTAGTACCCACGACACAGGGTATCCTAGGGTGGGGCCAGAAGCAATGTATGTGCATGTAATACGTAAATGTGTATGTTTATGTTTACATATTTTTGATGTCGCTGTTTCTGGTTCGCACGACACAGGGATCCTAGGGTGGGGCCTGAAGGTATGTGCCTGTATGTAAATGTTTATGTTTAGTGTCATGAGGACGCTGAAGCTCTAAGTCCACAGCGGTGTTTCATGATCAACCCATTATGTCCCCACCGAAGGGCACGGGTCTCTTCTCTGAGGAGGGTATAGGCCATACTCCATCCACCACGAAGGCCTAGTTAGGATTGGTGGAGGCTTGTAATACTAGTGGCTGGTCTTACGTCAGAAGTTTTCAAGCCGCCCTAAGGCCTCTGACTTGGCTTAACGACTGCCATCTATCGACGGCAGCCGGCACCAACTGCTTAACGTGCCTTGCGAACCACGGAACCGCTTGGAAAAATGCCACTAGCGTTAGTCAGACGGTCACCCGTCCACAGCGGTGTTTACTCACCTAGAATCCCGGAGCTTGTAGGTGCCGCCCTTGGAGTTGAGTATGACGAGCTGGCCCTCCTCGCGGTCCTCGTCCGAGGACGGGCTGCCCAGCGTCAGCTCCGTGCGCCCGTCGAGCCCCGAGTTCAGTCTGCGGAGGAAGCAGAAGAATTGTTACAACCAATGACTAAAAAGTCTATCTTCTTATAAAAAAAGCGCAAGTGTTTACACACTTAATAGGAAGTCCCCACGGATTGGGGGGTACAATGTATAATGTAAAAGGAATAATTGGAAACGAAATTTTTTACTAGCTGTCCCGGCAAACTTCGTATCGCCAAAGTTTCTCACCGTTTAAACCTTCCCTGGAACTCCACAAATATAAAAAAACCAAAGATCAGCCAAATCGGTTCGGCCGTTCTCGAGTTTTAGTGAGACTAACGAACAGCAATCCTTTTTTATATACAAGAAGAAAGAACAAAGATATTTTTTTATAAAAATGGATGTCATAATATAAGTCTCGCTAAAACTCGAGAACGGCTGCTGGAGCTATTTGGAGTTTTTTATAACTATTGTGGAATTTCAGAGGTTTTAATAACCGTCAAGATACTGTACTGATTGATTTGAAGGACGTGTGTACCTGTAATGTCTTCGTGAAATTTTTTTGATTAACTCTGGCTTGAAACTAAATTGAGTAGCGGGTTAAATAGGTCGAGCCCGGAACTTAAATCAGACGAGAGCAAAAAGCTTGAAAAATATAAAACTACAGCCTGAAGTTAACTTGCGTATCTAATGATACTGTCATTTTTTATTTAATAGTTGACTTGATTCTGAAATTAAGACCAGCCACTAGTCTTACAAGCCTCCACCAATCCTTACAACCATCACCGGCCTGCAACCTAGGTACAACATGTGCTGTGGGACAGAGTTGAGCTGCACACGCTCTCCTCTGCTCGTACAGCCCCCGTGGTGGAAAAGGGCCTATTATTTACTTCCTCAGGGAAGAGACCCGTGCCCCTCGGTGGGGACATAATGAGTTGATGATGATGATTTCATACTTGTAGACCGCCGACTGAAAATCAGCGCTGAAGGCTTGTCCTGTCCATCAGCATACTGCTGAGTCAGCTGCCAAGTTAGGTTAAGTTCAATTTTCTTCTGTTTTTTAATTTAAGTGCAATAAAAGTATAAATAAAGAAATAAATATAGGCTGCATTCGCGGGATTTTCCGTCTGTGGAAAGGGTGCGAGGGGTACGATCCCACTGGGGGCCGTCGCACATTCATACAAAAAGCGTCAGCCTGATAGATAGATAGATAGATAGATAGATAAAACATTTATTTGCGCTTTGAAACACACACACATAAAGCATAACACAATGATCATCATAACAATATAGAATGTAAAATAAATCATAACAATGAATAAAATAGAATTATCAGATTACACAAATAGCATTGAATTAAATCACAATAATAAATAAAAATAGAATTATCAAATTACATTCAAATTAATTAATTAATTCTGGGTGTATTTACATGTTTTTAATGTCCACGCGGTTACCTTAGCGCAGGGTATCCTAGTTAGGGACCAGGTCAAGTGATTGTGTTGTGTCTGGAAAATATTATTCAAAGGACGGAATGTATTGAATTCCATACTTTGATATGTACATTTTTTAAGTCCTATTTTAAAGCCTCGTTCCAACCCGTGCAGCTAATAACGGAACAACAATTCGGAGGCCAGAAGAGTCACTAAAACCACAGCAGTAGTTAATTTAATTGATGCAATTGAGCTAAAATGTTGTAGGCGTCCCGCTAAAACAACAGTTGGTCCAACGCAAACAACCCAAATTGGATGAAATAGAGAATTATTAATGGCGTAATTGCTAAATGGATCGACAAACTCTGGGAACATATTATTTAATTTAGTTCGGCCAATCGACGAGTTGGGCAATTTCTGACCAGTTTTTGTTTAAGGTACCCGAGGCAGGCGTGCATGTAACGACTAATGAATGTCGATGAAGCGAAAGTGATTTGTCAGGATCGTGCCAAGCGGCAGTCATTGGTTTCTGCCTACACGTCTGGGATACAGGCGTGAGTTTTTGCAACTATTTAGCACTAGTCTGAGTCTACACATTTAATTTGTTAGTGAATTTTATAGTTTGGAGCTCCAAATTAAAAGTAAATTTAAGGCGAGTGACAATGTGTCCCTTTTCATCACACGAACATTAAAAAAGTACAAGTAAAGAAAACATATTTTTATTAAAATATCTAATCATCATTAATATCACTATCTTCGTCATCGTCATCATCGCTGACGTGAATTATTAAGAGAGCTAACAGCGGCATACTTCACTTTTCCAAAAAGGCTTACGAAACCTTGAATTAGTAGGCAGTTATGCCAGCTAAAGAATAAAATAAAGTAATTAAAGTTAATTCGATATATTGTCCGTGATATTGAAATATTTGTTATTTTTGTATTAGGTCACTTGAGTAAGTAAATATTTAGATTAACCTTTGTGTAGGTAAAACATAAAAAATAGGTAGCATTTTATTTTTTATTGCCCTCAAATGGGTCAAATTTGTCCCTTTTTCGGTGGAGAACTTTTTCAGTAGCAACACATATGAAATGTCAGAATTCTACGGAATAAAAAATCAGACTTTAGTAAATTGTTTTCAATGACTAGTGATACTCATACATAATTATATATTAAAAAGAATATAGACAAAAAGGAAGGAAGAAAGAAAGAAAGAAAGACATTTACTTATTACAATTATCACAGAAACACAAAGCTTGCAATACTTTCTAGTGGGGACATAATGGGTTGATGATGACGAAATACCTGACGTTTTTAATGAAACATAAAAACAATAAATACACTTTCGCCCGTGTGTTGGACTATATTTCATTTCCGACAGTAGGGTACGTTCCAAGCCTTACTGAACACAACCTCGATCGTTAGCATTCCCATAACAGTGCCAGACAATGCTCGAACCAAATGCAATAAACCTAAGCTATGTACGGTTGTACCCGATGCAAACATTGGCCGCGTCACGCGCAGCGCAGATTGTGTGTAATTTATGCACTGCGCTCCAACGCCAAACGGAATGGATAAGGGGTGTGTCCTAATGAAACGGATTTAGACCGGGCGAACGTTGGGTTTGGACTTAAACATAATTACAAGTGGCTTCGGGATACACTTACTTGACTTTTTGTCGGAAGAGTCCGACCTTCAAGTCAATTAAGTGTATCCGAATAGCAAATTATAATATAGAGTAGGTACTTACGAAAGGTTTACGGAAAAAAAGGTAAACATACAGATTATTTAATTGTCAAACATGAGATATAGGTCAGTTAAGTAAAGCTGGCACGTTCAACACATTTACACGTTGCGCTTGTGTAGTGTCTGTGAATAGCGCGCGGCGTGACGTGTACTGCATGCGCATCATGAAAAGTCTGCCCGTCTCTCTTGCGCGCGGTCTAGCTTATGAGTGTGAAGGGGACAGTTATAGTTTTACTTTTACTACTGTTTATATATACAGCGTGATCTTTTTGGTATTCAACCGTATGTGCGTTTCAATGAGGGATTTTTCTGACAGCTAAGAAAAGTAGTTCCAAATGAGCCGCTTTCAGAAGAACTAAAAAAAAACGAATGGCTGTCAAAGGAATGCAATTTTGGACCTCAGTCCAATAGCAATGTGTGATACATCATCGAATAGGTCTCAGCGAGCTGAATAAAAGTTACTAGAGTCTGACAAGCGAGTCCTGGGACGCGATTTATTTCGAATTCTTCATATAGCCACACTCTGACTGTCAAACTTAGGTATTTCAGCTGCAAGTAGTACAGCCCAAACAGTTTGATACTCGTCCTAGATTTAAACAAGAACTTTTGTTTCTATTCAACATAATTTTACCTATGTTTTAGTATATACATACGAGTAATAATGTTTTAAAACAAACATGAATTATTTCTTGTTGTAAGGTCTGTCGGATGACGAAAATTTTAAACGTCAGATCGAAGACTTACTCAAAGAACTCAAAGATGTTGGAGAAAAAAGATATGAATCAGATTTTGATTATGGTTCAGCATTAATAAATGTTTATGAGTTTATGTGGTGCATCTTTATAATCCCTGTTTTTGGTGGAGTGGAAATGTTGGTTTTGATGTAGTTAATGTTTTCGTTTTGCTTATATTTATTTATGTTTGGACAAAATTCATTGGAGACTCCAAACTAATTAAACAAATAATAAACTTAAGCAAAAGTATCAAGATGGTTTATGGCATATAGATGCAGGGTTATCAACTAAAAGATTTTTAAATTTCCCGCCAAAGGCTTGTGCCAGGACTCACTTGTCGCACTCTATGACGTCAACTACCAAATGTTTGTCCTTTCGGAGTTATATTATATTGAAAAAAAAACTAACATTTTCAATTTCAAAAAAATAACTATTGGGCTGAGGTCCAAAACTGCATTCCTTTGACAGCCTTTCGTTTTTTTTTCTTCTTAAAACGGCTCATTAGTCAGTAGATGGCATTTTTAAGACAGGGTTTTTGTTTTTCTAATGGGAATTGCCAGTTTATTCTGTGGTCTTTCCTCTTTTCTTTTGGTTCTTGCATTTGATTGTGATTGGACTTCGAACAACTGCTACTGGTGCTAAAATCGTGGAAAAAACGTTGAAGAAAAAGAAGAAGAATAGGAGAACAGAACATTCGCGTAACCACAATAGAAACCGAATGATGTTGCTCAGTTGATCACAGATTCCTTCCAGTTGATGAAATTACAGAACAGTAATAAAGTTTTTATCTGTGGCAAGCAATTAGAAAAAAAGGTAGGGTAATTCATCCAGTAACTGACCACTGAGCGTCCGTTACCCTTTGTTACATAATTAAATTATAACTAAATTGTTGAGGATTTCTGGGATAATTATTTTCTGTTTTGGTAAAGATTTTCTTAGGTGAAATTATTTTTGTTCATGTGAAAATTTATTGAAATTTAAAACTATTTTGTGACCATTGATTCCACCTTGTTTTTAATACTTTTCGCTCGAATTTGCTAAAAATATGTTATAACAAGTAACCCATATATTTGTATTTATTTATCTACAACGCACCTTCTTACTAAAAGCTAACTCTAGTCTACACTTAAACTAGAGTCGCATTTTGAATCAAAATCATATATTTTTAAACATCCTGTATAGTGAAATTGCATAAGTGTGAGTACTGTGAACGTGCCAGCTTTAGATAACAGACCTATATATGGTTATATTAAAATACATCCTGTACCTACACGTTTCGCTCATCGGGACTTAAAAAATATTTTAGAGAGAGGACCATTGTTTTTCATTAAAATATATCTTTATCACACAATACATTCCATATGAGCAAGAAGAACTTTTAGATAATGATCTCAGTAGCAGAGCTGGCGGGCGTGCATGCAGTGCCTGATGAATGTGGAAGCGAAAGTCATCCTTTTGTTTGCCACTTTTTTTTTTATAAGCTTGTACTGTTTTTATGTTTTGATTGTTGGCATCAATAAACGATACATATCAAGAACTCAATCTCCGTCAATCACACTTATCAAGGACTCTATCATAACCGATAATCGTCATATCCTTTTCATGCTTGACCCAAAACCTCCGCGAGATAGAGCATTAACGACAACCTCTATTATCAATTATGATAGCTTAGATAGATATTTTAATAAACGAGACTTTTATCCCATTCTTAACTCCAACGATCCTGAATGAATGATCTTTTATCTCTTCATTCGGCCCCATCACAGACAAATGCAAACCGATGCAAATGAACTCCCTTTAATAGAAATACTTACATCAGCATCATCATCATCATCAACCCATTATGTCCCCACCGAGGGGCACGGGTCTCTTCCCTGAGGAAGGTATAGGCCATACTCCACCAAGGGGGCCAAGTCCGGATTGGTGGAGGCTTGTAAGACTAGTGGCTGGTCTTACTGTCAGAAGTTTTCAAGCCGCCCTAAGGCCTCTGACTTGGCTTAACGACTGCCATCCATCGACGGCAGCCGGCACCAACTGCTTAACGTGCCTTGCGAAGCATACAAAAGTCTTTCTATATATCGAGCGATTGCGAGTGGAAAAGCCGAGGAGTAGATGTTGCAAGATAAAAAGTACCCGAAACCGGCGTGCCGACGAAGCGGAGGTAACCTGTTAAGATCGTGGCGAGTGCCAAACTCTGGTCTCTGCCTACCCTCTGCGATTACAGGCGTGAGTTTATGTATGTATGTTAATTCTTTTATAGATCCCAATATTCCAGCTCCATTGCATCCGTCCTTTCCCCTAACGTTCAAAAAGCTCGCACAGTCTAAACGGTCTTAGTAACAGCTATACGAGCTCGTATGAGTCAGACTTACGCCAAATCAGGATATGTGATAACAGTCAGCACACACTCAGTAGTTATGGATGGAGTCAAAGCGTAATAGATTTAGCGGATGACGCCGGAACGCGTACGCAGAGCCTGCAACTGAATCCTAGTACGTAATTGATGAGCTGGAAAATTATCATATTGCACTGCATTACTGGGATTTCTGGTCGGTCGGCAGGTAATTTGGGAGAGTGCCGTCAATTCGGTTGAATAACTAGGTGTTCGCTTAGGCAAACATACGTATTACATTATAGATCTTGACAATGTTGGATATATCCCATCAAAAACATAAATGTAAATGAGAGCCAAGTTCAATATTAAGAACAGACGTCGTTATCGACTTCGCCGACAAAAGAATTGAGATCTGTATAGGTGCTGCCAAGTTCTCTGAAGAAAATCATGAAATTTTTGTTACAAGATCACTGAGAAGTAAATTGTAATTCAAGATCAAGATTTGACTGCTAGTTTTTACCACAGACAAAATTTCAGAAAAGTCACATAGGTATGATATCAACCTAACAGCATAAGTATAATACAAACAGAAAGTTCACTAACCTCCGTATGACTAAACGAAGTAGAGTTCATCAAATAAATATTATTTAGCCTGTACGTGAAAACTAGCCAAGTCAAATCTTAAGCTTGAATAACAATTTACATCCCTAGTGATCTTGTTACTAAAATTACATGATTTTCTTCAGAGAACTTGGCAGCACCCATACAGATCTCAATTCTTTTGTCGGCGAAGTCGATAACGACGTCTGTTCTTAATATTGAACTTGGCTCTCATTCACATTTATGTTTTTGATGGGATATCACTGCTTTTTGTACAGAGATTATTGGTATTGATCACTAATAAATTCATTGTTATTGCCAAGGAACCGATAACCGATGGGTTAGAAATCGGCTACGAACATACGACTTGAGTACAGAAACTCGCTTACAATTCAGGGAAACGTGCATAGGAACTCGTTTACAGATATTATATAGAATCGGTTGAGCCAAAACCATACCGCGATATAGAATTAAAAAGCGCCATCTATTGGCAGAATCTGGAACAAAATACTATGCGGATATTAATATCAATAATTTTCAGTTTTTAGATTTTTTCCTTTGTATATGCCTAATAGTCTTGATGCCAAATATCAAGTTTCTAGGTCATCTAGAAGTGGGTGAGGTTTTTGATCTATAAGTGAGTCAGTCAGTCAGTCATAAATATGCCGGTTTTTAAACGTTAATATATCTATAACTGTTTGAGCAACATTGATTAAACTTTGGATTCTAGGCAAGCTAATGGACTTTAAGAAATGTGCCAAATTTCATATACGTAGGTCAAATAGTTACAGAGTTGTGAAGGGGTCAAAAGTAGCTCAAAATGATTCCTGTAATATTACACACGGCTGCTGCGTCGCCAGTTCCTTTTTTCTCGAACTTGGCTGGACTCGCTGTCGCGAGTCTAGATCACCGCGTGAAACAGTTTCAATAACAAAGTCCGATAACAATCCCGATGCGTGGGATTCGAGTAGGGCGCATAGTTTTTCTTTTTACTCTCAGTACCTGGGTTATTCGGAAAATTGCAGATAGAAAAAAATAGAGATTACGTCCATATTGGGATTGTTTTCTTTAATAAAAAGATATTTGCCTTCTATAGCAGTACATATAACAATTTTATTATTCATAGTGCCGAGTATTAACTTTATGATGCTTTATGTTAGAATCGCTTTTTTATAAAGTGATTTCCATTTCGACGTCTTTAATATTTTTTCTATTATATAAATGCTTGTGATTTGGATTCATTTTCGGCCTGGGTCGGTGCATAGTTCATGGCTCTGGCTCACCTGCCGTGTTAGAGCTGCATGTTTCTCACTCACTTGTCATGATAGTCCCGCATGTTTCTCAACTCACCTGTCATGTTAGTGCTGCATGTTTTTCACTCACTTGTCATGATAGTGCCGCTTGTTTCTCGCTCACCTGTCGTGTTGGTGCTGCATGTTTTTGGGGCGGCACTTGGGGAAGAGCCGTGTGATGCGCTCGCCGACGTCGGAGCCGGGCGTCGAGTCGCCCGCGCCGTCCGCCCGCAGCGCAGCCGCGCTCATCTCGCGCCCACACACACGGAACGGCACATCCTGCGGACAAACAAATGGATGTTCGGTTCAGTGGTGCCTTTGATGCCTTTAGTTTTCTATTTGAGATGAAACGATCGAAGTGTTGCTGGAACGTTTTTTTGTTTTAATTTAGTAGATAAAGAAGCTACCCTCTTTATCTACAAAATTAAAAAAAAAAAAACGTTAATTTTTACTGACAATAAAATATTAATTGCTTTTTTTTGTGCCGTGTGCCGTGGGCCTTGTCTACGTTATTTTTCTTTTGTCTGTTGTGTGTCACGTTCCATTCTGTCGTTGTTGATTATGTCACATAAGTGTTTAATTTCTTTCTGTGATGCATCTTGTATGTTCAGTGGCAATCGTGAATCTTTTTTCATCAATAACCATTCAAGGGCGCGTTCTTGGTGCTATAGTGTAGTTTGGATTTAGTTTTTGTTTCTTAACACTTGCACATTTTTATCTATATCGCTCAATCGCTCGTAGTCCCGGCCAAATGAGTGATCTTAAACGATCACGAAGGTTAAGCAACATAGGGCGCGTTCAGTTCATGGATGGGTGACCGTTAGTGGCATTTTTCCGAGCGGTTCCGTGCTTCGCAAGGCACGTTAAGCAGTCGGTGTCGGCTGCCGACGATAGAGGATGTCCTCTGTACGTATTTTGGTAGGAAGACTCAGGTACGCTGATTTGTTGAAAATAATATCAAATTGAATATGGCCAAGTTGGCAGCATCGAACTAAACTATGGGCCGGTTTCAGAATTGAAAATTTCAGTAAGTAATTACTTAACAATAGTGCTGTCTCATCAATTTTACTTAGAAAAGAGCGTGTTACTTAAGTATTTACTTAGTGTAAATTCTCAATTCGGAAATCAGCCTTATATTATATAGGTTACTTCAGTGCTGCCATCATGGTCATATTAAATGTGATATTATTACACGGGTGTACAGGGTATCCTAGTGTGAAGCCAGAAGCAATGTATGTGCCTGTGTGTTATGTTATTTTTAGACAATTCACAGTAAATTCTAAATGTACCAAAAAATTGTTAACTTATTACGTAAAACCGTATAAATTGCGTATTAAGTGAGTTTTCTGCAAAAAAAAATGGTTCCAATACCGCCTTCGTTCTCGCAATAGGCCGTAAAAGTAATTCAATAAGAAGCTGTCACTCCGTTCTGACCGTCCGTCTATTCCGCAATTTGCTTTGACAAAAAGCAACAGGGTTCCCTGCCGAACCCTGTTGCCAGCAAGTAATCAAGATGGGGGCTTACCGGGATCTAACTGACAATCGGGGATGAAGGACAATTCGGAGACTCTGTTCCCCTGAGGGATGTTATACGTGTCATAAGAGTACATGTACCATAATTCAGTTGTTCGTACCATGTACCATAATACATCCATTATGGTACGCGAAAGTACCATAATTTTGGCATTTTTTCATCACAAGCACTTTTGCATCACATAATCATCTTTTGTCATCATTTCGTTCGCTTTTGCTGTTGAAGAGTTTTTTTTATACACCGATATCTAGCAACACTAAAAAAAATTATTCATTCATTTCGTTCAGTAAGTTGAAAAGAACGTTTTCTGATATTATTTTACTCCAAAGTTTTACTCTTTGAACGTTTTGTTTTTGTAGTATGTGGATTGTAAGAGCATTCGTTTAAAGAATTTGATGAAAATTGAAATAAATAATTTAGTAGTTTATTAAATCCGCAAGAGTTTTACAACCCGTGCCTTATTTTTTTCAAAAATACCATAATTGTGAGGGTCTGGTGCCATGATTCAAAAGTTGGCATCTAACATCCCTGGTTCCACTTTCAATCCTATTATTGCCTATCGCGGCAATGGAGCTTCTAATATGAAAATCCACGTGTCGTGTCTTTGTTTCATAGAGACACTATTTCATTTGACAATGCGATGTACATTGCAAAGTCTATGAACTAATAGCAGATTAACAAGTAGGAAGAATCGTCTAACAGCTTAGGCTCTAAAGACGCTCACAACATTTTTATCGATTGCGAAAAAACGTATAAAAAGCACTTACACGTGATCTATGGCTAGATATAGTAATAGGGTCAACTGGAAGATAATGCTTTTAGCGTTAAGTTCGCCTTTGTTCTTTTATTTCTATAAAACAGTGCAATAAAGTATTTTGATAATAATAGTCCAATTTGAGCACCTGCCTAAATAGCACCTGCACGAATGGCACCTGGCCTAGTCCAGATTCAGCACAGATATTTTTGGCAGAATGAATACATTTGAATTCACTAACAGCACCTGCCAAAAATATCTAATAGGTGCTGAATCTGGACTAGGCCAGGTGCCATTCGCACAGGTGCTATTTAGGCGGGTGCTCAAACTGGACTACCTCATTTAAAAAAAAGGGGAATCCAGTTCTACAGCGACAAACTCACTGGTGAACTTGACAAGCCATAGTTCATCCAAAGTTATGAATCGATCTTTACCGAGCTGAAGTTTTGTCTCGTTTTTTCTCTGCCTCGGAGATCCGGGGGAAAAACTGAAATTGAAGCGGATTAGGCTAACGGCCGTGTAGCCAATCAACACGTAATGGAGGTAACCTATTACCCCGACGATGTAAGTAAGACATCTGTCCGTCATTCTGAGGCTATCCTTATTTGAGTACCGAAGTAAATTGGTTGGGTTATTTTATTTCATTAGTTTCATTGCTACTCGTTAGATAGATAGACAGATAAAAGTTTTATTTCCATGAGACATCAATTCCATAAAATAGGTATAAAACGAGTAGCTATAGCACTGCAAGACTTGCTTTCATCTTATTTTTCTCCGATATAAGTTATTAGAATACTTAGTAGAAGCCTCAGTCATCGATAATACAATATTTTATGTCATTAACAAACAAATGTCACGTGGTAAATCCAACATACATTTATTTTACTATTATTCTGTATATCAAGATTCCAAAATTTACATGCTAGTCTTAATTAATCTTACATTTAATTTCTGTAATGTCCAAATATAATAATGTCAAATGTATAACGTCAATAATTAATATAATGACAAGTAATAAAGATTGTACAATAAAGATAAAAGTTTGTCAGCCAAAAAATCGTTCACTGTGTAGTAACATTTATATTATAGCAGATCCTTAAGGTTCTTCTTAAAAATTGTAAAATTAAAATATTTAATTGGCGGTGGGGGTTTATAATATTTTCGGTGCCATGCAAAAGACACTTTTACTTAAAAGTGTTGCGTGACTCGAACTCAGACATAGCCGGGTTCTATCACGCTGATTTCGACCATTTGCACCGCATCGCATGCTCATACAAATCGACATGGATTTGTTTTCACAAAGGCTGCTATCGATATTCGACATTTTATTAATTTTGACTCAACGCATTTTAAACAAAAATGTTCAGTTCGACCTGCAGAGCACTGTATCTATGGGGCATTGGTTACATCCTGTATAGGAGGCTTAAGCTAAAAGTCAAAGGCGGCGTTCATAAAACGATTTCAGCAGCGCGTGCTGGCGTGCCGCCGCGTGGCACCGCCGCCGCTGCCAAACGGCCGGGTCGATACCGCATTAGCGAGGCCACGGACCTAGCGGGCCAGACGGTGCTTACTGATTAGGCTACGTGACGATCGATGGTTGCCAAGGTTTCGTTTTAACAGTGTTTTTAAAAAATGCTCAATTTGAGAAATATGTCATGCATGCAACGACTAATTGATGTTGATGAAGGGAAAGAGATCTATCAGAATCGTGGCAGGTGCCATGCCTTGCCGGTCCGCGGTCGCCAGGTCAGAGTGCTTATACTGAGTTTTTTCATTCACTCTCGATAGTGAGAGCGTTTGCGATTTGCATAGGAGTAACAAAGAGACGAATAGATGGCGCGCTTTGTCACTCCTATGCAAAACGCAAACGCTCTCGCTATCGAAAGTGAACGACAAAACTCAGTATACGCACTCTGAACTTTTTAATGTAACGTATAGCTCACCGCTAGCTCCGTGGCATTCGCGTCCACGACATCGGCTCGGCGACACATAGCAAGGCTTTCCCGCGATGGCGAATTTATGCGATATCCTTTTTATTGCTTTTGATCCGGCAGAAGACGGGAAAATCAAGCATAAAGCCGGTTTTGCACACAAGTTATGTACATAGCAAATTGATGAAGCGAAAAAGATAGATAGCTAGATAGAGAACTCTTAGATAAAGAAAGAGGTCTGTGAGGATCGAGGCCTGTGGCTAACCCTCTGCCTACCCCTCCGTGATATAGGCGTTTTAATGTAAATGTGATTTTAATGTGATTTTAATTTTAATGTAAATGTAATTTTAATGTGATTTTAATGAAAATGAAATTTAATGTGACTTGTAATGAATATTACGAATAAAGTATGTCTATGTCTATGTCTAAGTTGGTGATCAACGGGCGAGTAAGACCACGGTTTTATGGCTCGTCGGTAAAGCTCGCTGGTGTATCATTGCAAAACTGCGGTGTTAAATACCGCCGAGCCTGGCTCGCGGCTCGTTGTCATGCTATATTTTTTACTTGGCTCGCCATGCAAAACCTGCTTCAGACTCGGAACAAGACATGTTTGCGACTGTTTTGCTCGCTAGTCGATCAGCGCCAACGAGCCGCGAACCCGGGTTCGAACCCGGGACCTCTCGCATGGTAGGCAGATGCGCTAACTACTGCGCCATAGAGGTCGTCCATAGTGTGGTCAAAGTGTATGCAAATGCGAAGTTGTTTTAGGTAAGCATTACATTTGTGGCTGTTTCGATTAGGATTAAGGTTAGCCGGGCTTAGTTTTAGCTCCGTTCGGCCCGCGAGCAAATTGCTTTTAGTTTTTCCGACGAAAATTGGTTAGCAACATCCACGAATATAATCACTTACACTGTCTCTGGGGTATGAATTGTAAGGGTAACTTTGGCATGAGTTGAATATTTTTGAGGGTTAATTATTTTATATAGGAACTAGCGACCCGCCCGGCTTCGCACGGGTGCAATGCTGATGTGATAATGTATTATAGATATAAACCTTCCTCTTAAATTACTCTATCTATTAAAAAAAAACTCATCAAAATCTGTTGCGTTTTTAAGATATAAGCATACATAGGGACAGACTTTGTTTTAGGTATACTATGTAGTATACTGATACCAACTAGTAAAAGTAGCGTTTAAACTTGTATTTAAATTGAACAATTAAAAAGGGAATTATTGATTTCCAGAACTTAATTAAATCAAGAGAACAGTTACTCAGTACAGTGGGATGACACAAAATAATAAATAGGTACACAATATCTAGTGAATTGTCTAAGTGAATCTAAGCCAAGTCAGAGGCCTTACGGCGGCTTGAAAACTTCTGACAGTAAGACCAGCCACTAGTCTTACAAGCCTCCACCAATCCGGACTTGGCCCCCGTGGTGGAGTATGGCCTATACCTTCCTCAGGGAAGAGACCCGTGCCCCTCGGTGGGGACATAATGGGTGATGATGATGATGATGATGATCTAGTGAATAATAACTATTAATTCCACACTACGCGATATCTGGAATAACTAATTCAATGCAACGCAATATTTGAAAGTAATATATTTGTTACTCAAAGTGTTCTCTTTCTATATATTTATAGTACGCCTGCCTCGTTGGACTAACGGTATCACGCCCGATTACCACGCGACAGGTCGTGGGTTCGACTCCCACTGGGCCACCGTACATTTGTGCGAATAGCCTCAGTCTAGGAGTATTTCCATGTTAGTAGTGTACTTGCTTGGTTACCACGATACCAACAATGGTATCCTAGTTTGGTAGCAGGGCAAATTATTGTGTTGTGTGTGCGGAAGTAAGTACTCGAATTACTTTTAATTTAAATATTGAACCATGAAGTATGTATAGCCAAGCAAATAATATTCACGCACATTCAATAACGGGAACCATAAGATTGACACAATAATTAATTTATAGGCAAATTTTAACAAATGTTGGAGCTTGTGATATTGACAGCGAATTTATCTCTATCAATAGATTCAGCAGGAATTAGAAACCACTTTGATTACTTATTGCGTGAACCGTTAATTACAAAAGGGTTTATTCCATCTTGACCAGAATATATTTTCTCTGGACTCTCGAAATCTTTGAATGCGTTACCCTTTTGCTGTTGTCTTTGTTTGTTTCGTTGCCGTGAAATTGTGCTTTAGATTACTTTTGAATTATTTTTATTATTTTATCATGTGTGTGGGTCCAAATAAAATAATTGACAGATAGCGCAATTTATCAATCAATTATTTTTCAAACTCAAGCGAAGGCAAAGTATTAGCATGCTTAAACTCAAAATTTGGCTATAGCAGCTACAATATAATGGGGAACCAGCGTCTTACTTAGATTGGAGTGGTATTGCTTTATACCATAAAAAATACAGAAACATGAAAACATAGGTACAAAAGCATCAAAATATTTATTCCATGCTTTTCGAAATCACAAAAAAATTAGAGTTAAAATAGTTAAAATAAAACATAAAAACATTGTGCAGAAACATAAAAACATTATTTTAAGATATTAAAAAATTCAAATATTTAGCGTATTAAGCGTAAATCTTCATACAATTAGGTATAAGACGTTACATGAGGGAGTGACGAAAGGATTATTTGTATGGCGCGTTTTGTACCAGGGTGGATTTACAATCCTGTTGAAAATTCACGTTGAGGGGATAAAAAAACACATATTGCTCGAGAATCGTAACTTTTTTAGATTTACATGCTTTAAATATACCTGTTTTATAATGCGATTTAACCCAAACATACTCATACTCAATAGATTTTTAGTAATAAAATGAATACTGCTATCAAAATCATCACCGTCTGTGAAAAAAAATGCTACTCTTGACTTTTGCCGGCAAAAAGTCGAATACCCGACGTAGGAACTAGATTTTAATTCATTATTTACGTTTATCCATATTGTATATAACTTTATAGAAAAGAAAATAATAATTTCTTCGTAAAGTTAATGATTAATTAATTAACAAAATTTTAGCATCGATATTCGTCAACACCGTCACGGCAACATCAAAGTGAAGGTAGTTCTGTATGCGTTGCATTTACGCGGCCAGCGATACCCTGATCTGCTTCCTCAGTTCAATAGCAATCTCCGAAGCGAGTCGCACGTGCATAACACGCTCTCCGAGAGCAAAGATTTCGTTGTGAGTGTCCAAAAAAGTTGATTAGACAAAGTTGCCGTCATTACCGTCAGACTGTGGTTCAAGGTAAGTACATAAAATAGCATTACGATTAATTTCAATAAGATCTTGATGTAAGTGAAGATGCTAAAGAATATAGCGGTATCTTATTATTGATATTACTTTTCTAGAAAAATTGACGTAATGTTCGAATCGTCATCACCATACGCATCATCACCGTTTACAAATGATGTGCGATCCCCAACCCACATGCCCTGCGTGGGGATTACGGGATTATGGATTACCCCCAATGATGGCACGATCAAGGAAATGGCCCCCAGTTCCCAGCCGCCTCGCTATTGCATAGCAGGGGCTGCTAAGAATCACCGGGCTACCTCAGGCTGCCACAAACAATTGACCCTGGCAACGTTCAATGGGCGCACTCTGAGGCTTGATCATCATCTAGCGCAGTTGGAAGTGGAGTTAGAGAACATTAAATGGCATGTTCTGGGGTTATGTGAAGTCCGTAGAGAGGGGGAGGACACCGTAACCCTAGACTCGGGCCATCTTCTCTACTTTCTCGAGGGTGATGAAACATCCCAGGGTGGCGTAGGTTTCCTCGTCAATAAGGGCATCTCTAACAACGTTGAAGAAATCTCTAGTGTTTCGACCAGAGTAGCGTACCTTATCCTTCGGCTGTCCAAGTGTTACAGCATGAAGGTCATTCAAGTTTACGCACCGACCTCAACACACTCGGATGATGAAGTGGAGGATATGTATGAAGACATATCCAAAGCCTTACATAACACCACGAAGGCTCACTTCAACGTTGTTATGGGGGACTTTGACGGCAAGGTGGGAACCCAGAGTGGCAACGAGTCCCGAATAGGCCGGTTCCTGACTCCATGGTTATGGAGTCAGGAATCACAGGGGGAAAATGCTTGTCAACTTCCTTGAGAAAGAGGAGTGATTCTTAATGAACTGTTTCTTCAAGAAACAGCCTCAAAGGAGGTGGACATGGCAAAGCCCCGACACTGTGACTTAAAATGAGAATGATCATCATGACGGATAGCAAGCATATGTTCAGAGATGTCTCAGTAATCAACAGGTTCAATGCCGGATCCAATCACTGACTTTATGGACTATGAGAAGGCCTTTGACTCTGTCGAAACCTGGGTAGCTCTGGAATCCTTACAGCGATGCCAAGTAGACTAACGTTATATCGATGTGTTGAGATGTCTATACGAAGCCGGCACCATGAGTGTCCAAGTACAGGGCCAGCAGTCTAAACCTATCCAACTGCGCAGAGAAGTAAGACAGGGGGATGTTATATCCCCGAAACTGTTCACGAGCGCGTTGGAAGACACGTTTAAGACGCTGAACTGGAAAGGAAAGGGCATTAACATAAACGGAGACTACATCTCGCACCTACAATTTGCATAACGGAGTCGCTAGAGGAGCTGAACCAGATGCTAGGCCGGCCAGCCTAGCTTCAGCCTCGTGACGTATCGGTTTTGGCATGAATTTGGATAAAACCAAAGTCATGATCAATGGCCACATAGATCCTATACCGATCGTCGTAGATCTAGAAATCGTTTCCGAATATTATCTCGGGCAGATTCTGCAGTTAGGTGAAAACAATTTCGAGAAGGAAGCCAAGAGGAGGATCCAGCTGGTTTTGGGCAGCGTATGGGAAACTACGCCGAGTCTTCTCGTCATCCATACCGCAATGCTTGAGAACGAAAGTTTTCAATCAGTGTGTCCTACCTGTAATAACCTGCGGAGCCGTGACGTGGACACTCACGATACGGTTGGTCCACCAGTTCAAAGTAGCTCAGCGAGCTATGGAGAGGAGCTATGCTCGGAGTTTCTCTGAAGGATAGAATTCGTAACGAATACCTCCGACAGAGAAGCAAAGTTATCGATATAGCTCAGAGAATTTAGCAAGCTGAAGTGGCAGAACCGACAACCGTTGGGGTAAACGTGTTCTTGAGTGGAGACCGCGACTTGGCAAACGTAGTGTATGACGCCCTCCAACCAGATGGGATGACGATCTGCGAAAGAATGCAGGCAGATGCTGGATGCGGCAAGCTGACGACAGGGCGCTACGGCGCTCATTAGGGGAGGGCTATGTCCAGCAGTGGACTAATATAACCTGATGATGATGACAAAAAATTTAATAAGTAGATAGTTACCTCTTTGATTATAAAAAATGGACCAAAAACCACCGATGCCCACAACAAACCAATGTGATGATTATGTAAAATAATCTTGTTAAATTATGAAAAAAGAAAATTTGGTCAGTTTCTTGGTAATATAATCAATCGTAGAATAACACAGAACAGTAATCAATTACTAAAAAGTAGTTGATTACCAAAAAACTGACCAAATTTCAATTAACTTAGTAATAATAATGGTGATTATGTGTTACTTGTACAATAATTTATGTTTTTTTACATGACTTATTACCAAAAAAACTGACCAAATCTCAATTAACATAAAAATATAATAATAATAATTAAGTGAAAAGTAAAAGACTGTTTAGGATTGTTAGTAAAATTATGTTGACTTATATCATTAGAGTTAGAA
Organism: Yponomeuta plumbellus; assembly: GCA_947310845.1. NCBI lineage: Eukaryota > Metazoa > Arthropoda > Insecta > Lepidoptera > Yponomeutidae > Yponomeuta > Yponomeuta plumbellus. The sequence continues at coordinate 22,767,123 of OX371193.1, read as the reverse complement.
GAAAATGACTGTATACGATTGTTATCAGAATTGTGTTGATCATATCATTAAAAACATTTGATTTTCATATATTTTGTTTTTAATTTGACTTAACTACTTAGTTAAAGCATCATCACCATACACACGAAATCATCACCATCCATAGATAAATCACCACCATACCACAGTCGTCATCACCATCTCACCTCTTTTTATTTGAATGATGATATCTTCGGATCGACGTTTAAAATCTTAGTCTAAACGCAATGTAAGAACATTATAGTTATCCTACAATGATTTTATCTGGTTTTACTAGCATTCCAATGTGTTTTAATTTTTTTGAAATTTTTGTTCAGAGAAATTTTTGTTGGGTAAATCCACCCACCACTCGACTATTATTGACTATTAGTCGTAGAGAAAAAAACACGTCAATCGTTAAAATTCTTTTGACGTGCCTTCTCTATTAAAACGTTTTTAGTGCAAGTTCCCCGTTATAATGAAGAAGAAACTATAAGCCTCCCACACAGGCTTTCTGTACATTTTCTCTCTTGGCGAAGTTTAAGGAGGGGAAAAATATTTCCTCTTTTGTGTCCGTCTCGGCGGGAGGCTGTGGAGCGTGAAATGGCATGTCCGATGACAACGGTCATTCTAGACCAGCTCGTCTGCCTCACTTACATTACATACACATAAACCATCTAACATTCCTTTGCAAAGTCAATGGGCTATTTGAAAAAGTGAAAAAAAAAGTGTTATTTATAAGCGGTGGTGAGGTTGACCCTTGCTTCTCGCTCATGAGGTCTGGGTTCGAACCACGCATGTACCAATGACTTTTAGTTACGTACATTCGTTTGTTTGCACAGCAACACCATTCACTGATAAATTGTGCCCGGATAACGGCGACAGGCTTGCCACTTGTCACGTATAGGACCTAATAAACTCGGCAAAACGTGGGCCCAGTTCTAGCGGCCTCTGCCTACCCCCTCGGAGTGAGTTATTATTATTTTTTTTTATTATTATTTATACATATTCGTACAAATTAGGAGTCTTGGAACCGATTTAAGGCATTTTGACTTAGAAAAGGGATCACTTGCCCAAAAAAACCAGGATGAAATTTGATTATTTTCTATCTGTAGCCATCTTATCGATAAAACGGCCTGGATTGGCCGAATCTACGATGACGTCACAGCTCAGTAAAAATGGCATCTGTGGTTCATGTCGCTCTTACGTTCATTGGTTTTGTTTACTGACCAGGCACCTGATTCTATTAGTGCATTATAGTTCAATTACAGTTACAAGGCCGGGTCACGTAACACGTTTTTAACTCCATTGACGCGTAGAATTACGAACACGCGTGCGCGCGGTGTATTGAAGCGGCAATGAAATGAAATCGACGCAGTGACGCAGCTGTCATTGTACTACAACGCATTAGCAGAATCTAGGCGCAGTTCGTCTGCGACGCCATATTGCTCAAGATCAGCACAAGATGGCGTTTTGGCGGCTTATTTTGAAAGAGAATTTTTATTTGCTTTTTCAGAAGAAATACACAAAAGAATTTCAAATTACCACTTTCTGAGCACTCAATGAACACTAACAAAGAAACTGAGAAGATTTTTGGAAACGTGTCAAATAGCCTATTGTACGAATTATGCGAGCAATGAACTGTCAATCCGCTCTGGGATCCGAATAATTGGTCGCTTATGTCCTTTATATAGCACAGCCATTATACTTCAATAGGCAGAAATTATAGAAACTCAGCTTAATCAAAGTAGTATACGAGGTACTATATGGAGGTAGTGGGGCACTATAGTATGGAATCCATACCTACGTCGTACAGACATAAAATAAGGTGAGATAAATAGATAAATGTCTTTATCTTACGATATTTTGGGTCGCATTATTGTGGGTATTGTCTGTCTTGTCGAAAAAGGATTTAAAAAAATATATTTATTTCGTTCTTTATTACATAATATCGTTCAAGTATTCATTGTAAGTTGTGGGAAATCGTCAAAAGATTCATTATTGGTATCTACTCTTTGCCTATATAGGCTTCCCGACATATTCAGCCAGTTCATTCTCTCTGTTGATATTTTCGTTGATAATATTTATGAATTTGGGCTTTGACGACCTCTGTGGCAGCGGTTAGCGCATCTGACTAACGTGCAAGAGGTCCCGGGTTCGAAACCCGGGCGGCTACTTTCCGCTGCTTGATGGTGGGAAGAATATCCACTTCCTTGTGCATCCGTCTAAGGATAATATACTGCGTTGATATTATCTGAAGACCGACATAAAAAATAAATAGAATATCCTTTATTTTATGTACCGTGCCCACATCAGGAATTACACACGAGATTTGACAATAACATAGTACAGAACAATGTATACTTCACCGGTGTATGGTGAGCGCATGCTGACCTATCTCACCCCTCTTTAAAATAATGATTTAGCTGAAGAAATATTGAGACAAGCCAAAACAAAAGAAATGTTTAAAAATCTATTAAAGAAGCACTACACAAATACAAATAGGGGAAGAGTTAGCAAAGGGTAAGATAAAAAGTACCCGAAACCGACGTGCGTGCATGCAACGACTAATGAATGTCGATAAAGATGTCGACACGTCAATGATGTGTCAAGATCGTGGCAGGTGGCAGTCTCTGGTCTCTGCCAACCCCTTTGGGATACAGGCGTGAGCTTATGTATGTATGTATGTATGTACTACCGTGACAAGGAACAGTTCTGTTCGTTCGGAAATATCATGTCAGCAACATTTAAAAAAAATGTAAAGTACGAGATCAACGTGCCAACAAACTGTATTGACAGCTTGGTGCTATGAAATTCCGAAAATTGTTGTATAAAGTGTGAATGAATATTCATATTTATATTCAAATTCATATTCATTTATTCAGTTTATATAACAACATTGTCAAATAATGTTAAAAATACAAGATCAAAAAAAAAACACAACTTATTAGGTATTTTTACAAATTGGTCTTCAGCCGGGAATATCGCCCGCCAATCTTGAGCCACTTACATCTCAAAATATCAAAACTGATATAATTATTTGACGCAGTTTTAGCTGAATTCTGAAAGCTACTACAACAGATTGGTGAAAACACGTACTTAGTCTTTACTTAGTTGTTCTAATTAGAAATGTTGCGGTCGTTTCGAAGGAAAATAGAAATCACAAGCGAGTTGGGGTCAATGGGCAATTATTCGATTCCATTTGCTTTCAAAAGAGGTGGGCATTTCCATTTCGGTTTTAATAATTTGATTACGTCGATTCGAGGCGTTCTTAATGAAACATTTGGCCTCCTTCAACAGGGGCTTATTCTGGAAAGCGAATGTGTACTGAATTTCAAGTGCAAAAAGTGTCTTAAGAATCTCTCAATCATCTTGTGGTTTTTCACGGGCCTCACTCACGATCGAGGACCTTAAGGCACAAAATGTAACTATACGTGAGCCATTACAAACGTGCGAACCGAGTCATAAAAGTGTGAGCGAGAGTTCCGATATGCCCGATATGCCTCCTATAATGTATGAGAGAGAGAGGTCTGATACAAATGTTTATGACTCAGTTCGCACGTTTGTAATGAAATCAGAAACCAGAAATCAAAAATTTATTTCAACGTAAAGAATTTACATTCTGTTTGTTGAATGTCAATGTACATACACTTATGTATAATGTTAGCCGCTGCCTTGGGGCCGTCTGTAGTGGAGAAAAAGGCAGCGAAAAAAAACTCCACTCTGACCGTCTTTTCTCAAATCACCTTAAAGCTAATACAAATTAGGTATGATGTGTTCGTATACCAAGAATCTCAAGACCCATGAGTGCAATCAATACTTGCAAAGTCATGGCTCAAGTATAGATAGCATTTCCGCTAAAACCGCCCGTATTTGGCACAAATGCTGTCTAGTCCGTAGTATCCATGATGATGGATACTAATGGGGCTCCTAGACGGGCTATCTTTTCATGAAAATGTATAGCTGCAAGGGTATAGCTGGTAGCATCAGCTAGCATTTACGGCTAGACTTTTAAATACTCTCCAATATTTTAGTATAGCCGGGATATAATGCCAAATATTTTTTGTATAGCCGATGATTTTAGACGTACCTATAGCCGAAACGATCGCTTTGCAATCGAAAATACTGAAATATTTTTCGGCTATATTGTTGATGTCTCGCTTTACGGCATAAGTGCGTCCCTTTTTCATACTACGTGATTCGTCCACCATTGCAGCTAGCGAAGCCACGTATGTAGCAAAAGACAAAATAATGAGCCATATACTGTTGTAAAAATATTTTCGAGTTATACATTTGTCAGCTATGTGTTGCATTAAAATGTTTTTTGTATTTTCGGGATATAGGCGGCTATGATGTAGCCACATATTTCATCAAAAGTGTAGCCCGTGTAGAGGCCCCATTAGAATAACAATTTATGAAAATGAGAGATTTATTAAACTGTTATAGAATTAATATTAAATAAATGTTAATAAATAAAAAAAGTTAAAAAAAATAATAATAATAATAATATTAAATTAAAGAAAGAATATTAAAATTATAGAATTGGAGAAGAAAAACATTTATTATACCAACATAACACATCACAGAAACAAAATAAACAGACAAGTACAATAATTGAAAGATATTGTTTTCTCATTGGTGGCGCCCGCGGAGTCAGTTAATAGATTTTTTTTATATTACTGATTGTGTCATTTTTGTTACTGCCTATAAATAATAACCAACAACAATGACGTAGACAACAACGCTACGCCACTGGAAAACGAAGATCACTTGGGTGAATGCGCTTCCCAGAACGTTAGAGAATCATGTTGGTACGAAATTATTTAAACAAAATATTCAAAAATGTATTAAAAGAACAAGAAATACATTAATTTATCGTCACATATAACGCGAGAAATATAAAGCAAAAATACAAAATAAACACAACAGAACACAACAAGTACCTCAAGGCCTAAAGGCCAACAAGGCCTCAGGCTCAGTAATTACTGCGAGTTTATTGCCCACAGCACTGATTTTCAGCGACAGCCTGGTCTGTGGTATTAAACCTCACCTTTCGAATATCATATATAATTTTCGCCATCAATTAATACGGAACCCTCTGCACTCAGGATGTTGCATATTTCCATCCGACGCCGGCGCCCCCCCATCGTGACATTTCGCCAATTAGCGAGTTTCCTCAGCGCAGTCCTCGAGATATTTTAATGAATTCCGCGAAAGAATGGCCGACACCCCGCGTAGCCATAATTAAAACCCCATTTACGGAATAGGCAGCGAGGACCCCGTCAAAGGGCATCCTTTCGACACTCGCGTCAAAAGGTATATGGGAGCAAACAGAAGGTCATAATTCGTGAAACGTTTCAGTCAGGTCTACATTACAACCATATTCGTCCACTGATACATAGGGGCATCCTCACCACTTATCTACACCTTCAGCCATCGTCATCCAGTCGCTACTAACGTCCTACTCTGCGGTATTGCTTGGAAATATCAACACTGAAATAATAAAAAATACAATTTATACTTTATTCCCTTCGGCTGGGAATAAAAGCAAAACCCCAGGTATTGATGTTTAGGTATGTTTTATGTTTATTGTACTGAAAGAAAGAAGCATTCAGACCATCCATCACTTACACAGTCCATTTATTAAATTAACCGTAGGTACCTACTAGAGCTGTATTTGTTGGGCAGCAAATTCATACAAATTGGAGGCTGATTGATTTGTTTGTTTTATCTGCTGACCGCTATAGTTGCCATTTTATTATTTTTTATGTATCTTATATACGTTTCACTGCACGGCATACATGTATAATGATCATCATCATCATATCCCCATCGAGGGGCACGGGTCTCTTCCCTGAGGAAGATATAGGCCGATACTGCTTAACGTGCCTTGTGAAGCACGGAACCGCTCGGAAAAAAACCACTTGCGTTAGTCACAGAATTTAGTCACAGTAACCCATCCATGCCCTGAACGCGCCCTATGTTGGTTAACCTTCGTGATCGTTTAAGATCACTCAGACAGCCGGGGCTACGAGCGATATATAATGATACATGCCCTTTAATAAATATACTAATAATAATTGAATCCAAATAATAGGAAATATGTACTTAAATAAATTCTGATGCAAAATTGTATCCCAGAACATAGGATAAAAGAATCATAAAAAATCTTCAAGAGACATCAACACGGTCCTTCTTTACGTTCCATTTCACAGTCTCCTATTTATGGAGTTAGTTTAATCATTACTCTATTAGGGAATGAAATGGAACGTGAATTTACCCCACGATGGTAAATGGCAAGTCTTAAAATGGGTCCCCTTTAATGGACAAGTAGAGCATTTTCCAGGAGAGGTCTGTCAAAGAAATGTAATTCAGGGCGCTTTTATAGTCGCTATAATAAATCGAAGCTATTATGGAGGTGCATTAAGTATTTTGTGTAGGGAAGCTCCACTTTTTCTTATAAAAATGTGACCATCTAAAGTCCGTTTTTTAATTCAATGCAAAACAAATGACTCTGTGTTACCGATATAAAATATATAGGTTTACTCGGTAGATTTTTTTACCGTGAATAGAAGACTCGTGTGACCAAAATCCATAACACATCAAAGACATTAAAATTTAATTCCTCATAAGAGCAAAGTCTAAAAAAAACATCTATGTAGCACAAACAATTTTTACTTGGAAGTAAAATGGGGTTATTTGGTTTTTGCGTATACCAGCAACATTCAGACATTGACAAAACTAGAACAATAACCTGATTCGCAAGCTAGTGTTAAGATAAATTCTTAAAAGCTCAAAGAAAAAGCTGTATCACTGTACCGCGCGAAATTTTTTTCAATCGGGACTTGCCGTCTCGTTCATGATGATGGAGGAAGGCGTTTAAAAATGGAAACTCTGCTGAAAGAGAAACATCTATTCCGGCAACACTACATTCAGGAGTCTACACACATACATATAAAGCGACCTCGTTCGACCACCAGACCGCTAGAATCTAAACATTATGTTATACTTAATAAAAACTGTACTTCTACAGAATTCTTGTTTCTGTACTCGTTACAGTAACAACTACATTAAAATTTGAAGTTAGCAAGCAGCCGGCATCGCAAATTCTGTCCACAAAAACTTTTGCCGCGCTGCAATGGAACACTTGGAACAATCCTGCGGCTACTAGAGTGCTAAAGCTCGTACCAACAAGCTGGGGGACGTTTTACGAGTTTCACGACTAACCACCCTTATTTGCCAACTTCGTTACAACCGCCCAGATATCTTACAAGACAATCCTTCTAAGAAATTACAATGAGAGGCGTAATTACTTTTTGAAAACACGAAAACATAATGGGGAATAAGCGGGAAAACATATTTTTTTAACTACGAACACACTGCTGCTAGCCGTATTTTTAAGGAAAAAAAAGTACATATAATTAATGATTGTGAGTAACAAACATCTTCGCAAACTGGGATTTCGTGCGTTGGGTTTATAAGTACATTTGAATACGGCTCGGCTGCTACTAAAGTTATGACCCGGTTGCCAAGGAGCTGCCAAAAGCAAGGCTGTATATGAATTACGTCTAGTGCTTGCGAATCAGGTTATTGTTCTAGTTTTGTACTGGGACACGGCAGTTTGGCTGTTTATGACTATTTGGCGAGCACCTCTGGCACACTATAAATAACAAATCCTGCATCGCGATGGCAAAGTTTTCGTCGGAGAGTTTATATAGACTGTCTCGAAAACAAAGTCAAGCGGTAGACCAGCGGTAGATTGCGCCAGTCAAATTCAAAATTTTCGGCTTATTTATTTTACTGTCATTTATTTCATTCTAGAAAAGAAATCATTAAGTTTATGCGTCTCCTGCAAAGTTGTCTAAATGCATGTTCGCGGTGTTGAAGTATAAGCGACGATATGCTATCTTAATCTTCCTCATTTATTTAAGTACCGCGATTTTTCGGTATTTACCAATTACGGCATTTTTTCTGACTAACGAATTTGGACTTTCAAGACTAGTCATGCTGTGAAATATTACGGGTTCTGGATTGTTCCATAAATCAGCTGATGGCTTTTTCAATGACGGTGAAAACAAAATCATTTAATATTTAAGTAGGTAATCATACAATTTTGCCTGAATGTAATTTTTCGGTATTTACCAATTACGGCATTTTTTCTGACTAACGAATTTGGACTTTCAAGACTAGTCATGCTGTGAAATATTACGGGTTCTGGATTGTTCCATAAATCAGCTGATGGCTTTTTCAATGACGGTGAAAACAAAATCATTTAATATTTAAGTAGGTAATCATACAATTTTGCCTGAATGTACTTGTTGTGGCAGGCTGTATAAAAAGCCCGACAAATCAAATGACATTGAGTGCCCAAATCTGACTTTCACTGTCAACTTCTTTCCTTGATGTAACTTTTAATAACCAATGAAAAAGTTATACGTTCAGCTAAGAAGGCAGTTAACATAAAAGACATTATTTCAAACATCAGCACTTCTGTCAATACGTCAGATTTTCCTGAGAGTTAGGAAAGTCTTACATATTTTATGAACTCGTCAAGAAGTTATTTCGGAAAGATTTTCCTTTGTTCCCTAACTTATTATAACATCGTAATAAGTCCGACCGAGCCTATTACGATATATTATGTATTATTTGCGCCTATGAAGATCTTACTTAAGCCTCAAGGTAAATGATACACTATTACTGAGCTCCTCTCTTCTGTTACATACAGCTTGTTTACGATAGGATTATTATGAAGACTGTATTTTCTGCGAGTGTAAACAGAGATATCGCTCAAGGCAGAACTTGTTTTATTGATCTGCTGTTTATATTATGCGCGAAGTCCTAAACGATTGCAATCCATTCCAAGCTTTGGACATAATTATGCCCAATTTTGGGAACGAAATCGCGGCTGAAAGTTTCTTTATAAAAAGCAACGCGACGACCTCTGTGACTCAGCGGTTAGCGCATCTGCCTACCATGCGAGAGGTCCCGGGTTCGAACATCGGCCAGGGGAAAAGAAATCCAGGTCTGGATGTTTACGTGTTTGTGATGTCGCTGTTTCTGGTTCGACTAGGGTTACGGACAAAAAAACATAGGTCTTGGGTGTTTCCATGTTTGTGATGTCGCTGTTTGTGGTTCCCACGACGAGTAGGTCCAGAAGCAATGTATGTGCCTGTATGCGCCGGACAGACAAAGCAAATGGTTAAAAAGCGAGATTGCTCGAGGCGGATGAACAAAACCTTTTTTAATTATCTGCTCTTATATTACGCGCACCACCTAAACGATTTCAATCCATTTCAAGTTTAGGTGAACAAAATTATGCCCATTTTTGGGAACAAAATCGCGGCTGAAAGATTTTAAAGCAAAGTAATTTCTATTTGCATAAATTGCAAATAGAAATAGGTCTTTTAGCCTGAGCATGAACAGGTGGAATATTAGTCAGCATTTACATACATTGCTTCTAGCCCCACACTAGGATACCCAGTGGAAACCCAGAAACAGCGACATCACAAACATGTAAGCATCCAAGACCTCACATATCTGATATGTGGTTAATTTCGTTAGCCATCAGGCCAGTAGATCAACCTAATATTTAGCAACCTTCTCTGAAGACGCCAGCGATCTTATCGCCGCGCTGCTAACCGATTGACATGTAAATTTATCGCAGCTCTGACAGAGCTGAAGTGGACTTGGGCTGGTGAAGTAAGTAAGAGTACCTGTTCTGCTTAAACAGACTTATTTCGCTCTAAAGGTTTATATAGAAAGGTATCTGTCATCGTACTATAATGCACTAACAGAATTGAGGTCCTGGACCTAGTTTCGGTTAATGCATTGGAGAAAAATGAGAATAGCATGAGCTTGGCGATTTAGTTTCATTGCCGCGTCAAGTCTACGTGTGCACACATGCATAACGAACCTTTTAGGCGTCACTGAAAAAAAAAACGTCACGTGACCCGACCGTGCATCTGTCATCGTACTACAATGCACAAACAGAGTCGAGGCTATGCTTTAAAGCTAACAACTTCTTCAAAGCAATTTTCTCCGCAATATAAGTATCATTCGGCTACCTTCCCCATCCACTCTAAGTGATACGGTTTGTCCACCCCAATTATATCGCGAAACAACGTTTGCCGGGGCAGCTAGTTATTAAATACAAATTTCAATATAATAAATTATTGTCATATTATATTATATTGCGAAGCTACGAGTACATAATGTTAAAATGTCAACCTACCAGACCAGTCCCCCATATACAGACTATAGTCTAGTGTGGGGGTCGCTGGTAAACATGGTCGTTTTATTCTTAACATAAAGCAATTAATTTCCCACCTTGTCATACTCTTCGTAACTTTGTGTAAAGTAGGTTAGTTAAAACTTTTTATGCTTTATGTTATGTTTATATAAACACACAAAATATTAAAGCTAAAGGCAGGAACGACACTTACATAAGGAAACTATGTTGTTAAGAAGAAGGGCACCTTTGGGACACGATGTATATCTTACCTGCAAACAAGAAATGCGTATGCAATTAGTTTTGTTAATAATTAATGTCACACAGCAGATTAATTGGGTCAACCCATAAAATATGAATTCATCATCATCAACCCATCATGTCCCCACCGAGGGGCACGGGTCTCTTCCCTGAGGAATATATAGGCCATACTTCACCACGGGGACCAAGTCCGGATTGGTGAAGGCTTGTAAGACTAGTGGCTGGTCTTACTGTCAGAAGTTTTCAAGCCGCCCTAAGGCCTCTGACTTGGTTTAACGACTGCCATCTATTGACGGCAGCCGGCACCAACTGCTTAACGTGCCTGCGAAGCACGGAACACCCGGAAAAATGCCACTAGCGTTAGTCATAGACGGTGACCCATCCATGGAGTGAACGCGCCGTATGTTGCTTAACCTTAGTGATCGTTTAAGATCACTTAGGCAGCCCAGGCTACGAGCGATTCCGCAATAATTTATCCAAAGTATTTTTCACTCATTTCTGCTTTCTTTTTGCATTGTTATGTTTTGTAGATAATGCTTACCATTATTTTATGTAGTGGAAAAAGCTGAAGGCTGCGACAATAGTAGTACGCGTAAAGTACGTACTTAATAAAATTATATGTACCCTTGGATTTGGAAAAATAGAAATTTAAAGAATACTTATAAAACAGGAGTTTAAAATTCAAATTTCAATATTTTAGAAATAATACTGTTGATAATAATAATGTACAGAAGATTTTCTGTTAGAAGACGATATTCAGTATTCTGAATTCCACAGGATCAAAGGTAAATAGAAAGGTAGATCTACTACAAGGTATATCCTCGTGAGGCCCGACCTTGAAAAGAACAATTGATTTTGTGATCACTTGAAGACATTGGGCCTCACGAGGTTATACATATTTGGATATAACGAGCACATGTTACCAAAATCAAGTTACCCGTATGAAGCCACATTTGCCAGCGATATCAAATATCACCGAATCATTTCTCGTAACTACAACCACATCCTTTATATGATGTCATAAGGCCGTATTAAAGGGCCCTAACCTTTTAAGGGAACTCGCCATATGGCGGATATTATACGCCAAGGAAAAGGAATAATCTCTTCGAAGGCTCCAAAAGATTAGACGTAAGGTTTCTATAGGAAATAAAACATGACCTTTAAAAAAGCTTGTCCATTTAAACAAGAACAAATATGTTATCGAATTTATCACGCACACATATTTTATATCGTCTCTCTTGCAGGCTAACGTTGCCAAACTGGAAACCCATTAAAAAACAATTGCGAACAGGTGAAGAAAAAAAAAACCCAGGAAGTGCTGGCCGCTTTTACGTAGAACAAAAAAAAGAAAACTTTGATTAACGAACGTGAGTAGTTTTTTCTTTTTAAGAGCGCGGTTTTGTTTGCGGCCAGGTTCCCGCCAACCGCAATGTGTGGCTGTTCGAAAGGTTTCGAAATGGCGTACAAAGTTCAGTCAGCGATACCTTATTACTTATGCCCGGTTCCAATATCCACAAAACGCTTCGTTTTTGCTTACGATCGGTTATAATTCCTACGAAATTCCTACGAACCGTCTATAAAATTGTAGGGAAAACGGATCGTAGCCGATAGGCGTATATTATAGGAACCGGGCGTTAGAAACCGACTGGCAAGTAACTGGCACGTATATTGGTCGAAACCCCCTAAAAAACGTAGAAGAAGTACGCAGAACGGGTGGTGTTATTGTGATAGCTATAACACGGTTAACCAAAGAATAGGACTGGACAATCATTTAATTAATTTTTATTTTATTTTATTACTTAGAAGACCCCGCCCTTACAGGTTTTCCACCCAATACAGAAGGTTAAATAAAATTAACATCACAAAAAAAAGATAAAAAACCGATGACATTAAATATACAATTACATTAACATGCATTTAATTATATAAATTAAAGTATAATATCAATTAAAAAAATAATCATGAACTTTGATCAAATATTTTAAAAAATAAACAATTTATAAAATTTCATTGGATAATAGCATAAATTAAGTAATTATTAAACAATTTAATTATTAACTTTCAATTTTATAAAAGTATATAAAAACAAATGAATACATAGGTATTAAAGACATATCGTCTATTAGAAAAATACCAATTATATATTTGCGTCAATAAAATATACCTACTCAATAAAAATGTCATCTCAGCCTTGAATTTTGCGAGCGAGCATATAAATAGAGCATATAGTGCTTGTTTTTCTGTTAAACCAATTGAGTAATCGGATTGCCATCGCTACTGGCGCCTCGCTCAGTAACATGGTTTTCGCAGTTGGCTCATGAAAAAGCTGGTGCCTTCTTGCCCGGGTGTAATTATCAGGTACGCGCAAACCTATTAGTCTTAAAATATCCGGGTTGTTCTGGTATCCGCGAATCAACCCAAAGAAATAAGTCGCCAGTGCCACCTTTCTCCTGACTTCCAGCCTATTGTAGGATTGTATGTAGCCCACCATTCCCAAACTGCCGTCTATAGCCGTCTGTCTCTAATCTGCCGTCAGTTTCTAGATCTAGTTAAAGAAAGCGACTGAATAGTTTTTGCCTCTCACTCACACCGTATAGAGTCTATACTATAGTATAGATCTAGAAACTATCCATACTAGCCTAAAAATTCATAATACCCGGCCCACTTTCTCGCGAACTGAGAGTAACTGAAGCATCTCAGTGTAACTGAAGCATTAGACGCTCTGAATAAATAAATCAACAATACACGTAGAGTCCAAAACACAAAGCATTTGGTACCTTGATCTCCTAGTCATAAGCTTAGTATTTCCACGCGACACCTATATGAATAATAGAAACCGTATAGATTTTACCTTGACATGTTTGCTACCTACAAACGCCACCAACTCGAAGGAGTTAGCGAGCTATGCGCTAGCTACACACTGAGATTTATATTTAAGTCGTCTGCATGCAAAATGATTCGGTTCGTGTCTACCTTTTACTAAGTGGTTTTAATTTTCATCTCCGAAAGTCTACATTGGATCATTACTTTATTATAACTTCGTACCGTCAATTTTTTGTAATTTTTGCATATTTTCTCACCATTTAAACCTTACCTGGACATCCACAAATATAAAAAACTATAGTGAGAAAAATAAAATACATAGATAGATAGAACACCTTGTACATAAAAAGAGGATTCCCGAAGTAAAGACAGCAGTCTTATCATTAAAAGTGATCTCTTCAAGACTACCTTAGTCATGGACTTGCGTTACTGATTAACACTTTATTATTTCATTAGTACATCGCTGTCTAAATATCGTTCCCAACAGTATCACCTCGCCTTGCTACTGAAACATTACTACGTTTCATTAGAGGATGAATTACATCACCGTATCACAATGTAACAGAAAACACATAGTATATACGTATAGTCTCATAAATCAACAGCAGCAACAGTTGTCTTCAATACATCGGTATCCAAGCTCGTACCTAAAGTCTTTAGGTGTTAGTAGCACTTTAGTGCAGAACAAGTAGGATAGAAGAATGAAAGACTCATAGAGATTTTGTAGGTATTTATTTTTTGCATTAATATTCCTGGTTCCCACGACACAGGGTATCCTATTGTGGGATCAGAAGCATTGTATGTACCTGTATGTAAATGTTATGTTATGTTATCTCTTTTCTTTCTTCTAATATATAAAATTCTAGTGTCACCGTGTTAATGCGCATACTCTTCCGAAATTACTTAGCGGATTTTCATGAAATTTTATATGTATATTCGGTAGGTCTGAGAATAGGTTGTTATCTATTTTTCATACTCCTATCTGGCAAAACAACGTTTTCGGTGTCAGCTAGTTACTAATATAAAACTTGATCACTGAGTCAAAACCTAACATCGTCAGTTTCAGGACTCATAATACATTATGTGAACCAAAATCTCCAGTCTTTGGATGGGCCGAAATGGACTTAGCATGTGATCAACTGCCCGCATGCATACAATGAATAAAACTACTTAAAAAACATACGGGCGAGGGCGAAGCTCCTCTTTTTTTTAACGTACTAACGTACCTGAAAACGTAATTAAGCTCGCGCACTAGCAGTAGGTACCACTGGCAGTGCGATCTTTTTATTTCACCCGCCCGCGCCCGCAACCGCTGTGGTTGCTGGTAAGTGCTCGCAAGTGCGTTCAGTCTAGTTCGTACTGGGCTAGTAATTTAGTTGAGTAGCGAGTAATTTAGTGGCTAAACGTGTGCGAACCAGGAAAAATTAGTCGAGTAGTTTAGTGAATGATTTAGTCGAGTCAATCCATTTTACTCTATTTTTTCGGTCGAGTAGCGCCCTCCAACACGCGTCCGTGCTCACTGGTTCATCGGCTAAACAAGTCCGAACCTGTTGATTAGTCGAGTTCATTAGTGGCCGTAGCGACTAAATTAGTACTAAATTACTAGCCTAGTGCGAACTTGGCTTTAGCGAATCTACCGATGTACGAGTAGTAGTTGCTTTCTACGAATCGATCGGCCGTGGTCTCCGCGCAAGACGAGACGCAGCCGCTAAAAACGTTCTACAGGCTCTTCTTTAATGAAGGGCAGAAAAAATGTAGAACATTATTCTGGGCCTCGAGTTTTTTAGTACAAAGACAGATACACGGCCGGGCTACGTAACGCGTTTTTCCATATCATCGATACCTACCTACAAGAATATGTGTATGTGCGTAGACTTAGAGCGCCAATGACACTAAATCTCCACGTTAATGTACTTATCATTGTACTATAATGCATTAACAGAATCTAGGTACAGTTCGAAGGTAAATGTAGGCATGCACATTTTTGGGCACTATAATTATTAAACATAAACATTTACATACAGGCACATAAATTGCTTCTGGGCCCCACACTAGGATACCCTGTGTCGTGGAAACCGGAAGCAGCGACATCACAAACACGTAAACATCCAAGACCTGGGATTTTTTTTGTCCCTACCCGGGATTCGAACCCGGGACCTCTCGCATGTGGAGGTAATATCGCTGAGAAAGGCCTGTGCCTTGCAGTGTCGGATACAAGCTCCTAATGTATGTAATGTAGGCAGAACGTCGATATTTCGTAGGTATCATTTACACGTAACTGTTTCAAAGAGAGCTCGCGAAAAAGATTCCGTCGGCGAAGAATACCTTGGAACGAAAGAAAGCAAAATATTACGTAAAGTTTTGCGAGCCGTTTGCCCCCAAATTCCTAAACAGTCGCGCAAGAATTCTGCCGCATTACCCTTCGCCTAACTCTAGCTTGACCCAGTAACACTGGCTCAGCCCTCTCAAGTCGAGTGGAACTAAGCGAGTTTTTTGCTGATGAACGAAAAACGCGTTCTACTTTTTTCATTCATGGCTACACACCGAAAATACCTACGTTATTTTAGATACATAGATTCTGCTTAAAGACACACACAAATCAAATTTTACACCGGACGTGTGCTAAAACGAATTTGCTTGAGATTCCATGAATCGTAAGTTCCTTATCCTTCGTTACATTATATGCAAATCAGCGCTCTTCTCAAATAGGGTGTGGAGTTAACGTCAAATGTATTAGATTTTTGTCAGATAGAGGATGATAAATAGGCAACCTAATATTCTCACACCTACCGAATATTCATGTAGAATTTCATCAAAATTGGTCAAGTTGTTTCGTAGGAGTATACGCACTTTAAACGAGCAATTCTTGTATATATATTTATATATAATAGGAATCTCACATAATCAGAATCTCGGAAACGGCTCCAACGATTTTCACGAAATTTTGTAGGCAGATGCTTTCGGGGGCGTTTAATTGATCGAACTAGATTACATTTTTAGGAAACGTTGTTTTATCCGTGTTTTAAGCCAATCGAAATTTGCTATGATAACATACAGAGGTAAATTTCGCATCTATCTGCAAGGTTGGGATAGTTCTGACGGGAAAACGGGCGACCCGTTTCGGGCCGATTTCAAGAGACCCGGTTCGAGTCATGATGTTTTTTTTTTCCAAGTTCTTTTTTTGTTGAAAAATGATTATTTTAATTTTATATTACATATTTTATATTACAAAAAAAGTACCGAGCAAAGCTCGGTCACCCAGGTACTACTATAGAAGATATGTGTATATCTAAGAAGTTTCGCACATAGATCGAACATGTCTTTGAATCATCATCATCATCATCATCATCAGGCTATTTTAGTCCACTGCTGGACATAGCCCTCCCCTTTGAATAACATTTTGTAATCGAATCTCAAGTAAAAAGTCGTTGTAACGGCATGTCGCGACGGTCGATTGAATATGTATCATATTGTATGTATTATATACAGCGCCTCATGGAAAGATTAATCTACTCATTAAAACAAATCGTCGTACACTTTTTGTCAAACAATCTGTAATTTGCAATAAAGTAAGTTTATAGTTTTAAGAATACTACTACGTATTAAGAATTTAATACAAGAATCTGTTCGCATTTCAGCATATGAGGCGACTGTTGATTAACTTAATAAGTAAAATAAAAACATACTATGAGAGCAACTCCTTCATACAGATCTTTTATATACCTATACGCTAGAGAAAGAAATGAAATATGTGCGTCTTAAAATAAAAATATTTTTTATACATGTTTATGAGAAAATCTATCCCGTTAAGTTTCATCGAACCTTCTCGTAACACTATTAATAGATTAACGAAGCAATTGTCCCCAAAATACGTCATTCGACGCGAGGGTTGCGTGAGTAGACCCATCACGGCACCGTCGCCCGTGGTTTCCGGAGGGCACTCTGAACTATTTGAAATCTTTCGTTAAGTTATCGTACAGCCTTGCCTCGCCAATTTACCTTGAAACTTCGAATAGAAGGCACCGATTTATTGACGATCTTCTGAGTGGTCGAGGTAGGAGCTGCTTCGCTGCCATAATCAATGTAGTAAAGTAGGCGTTAAAAAAAACCAGACAAATACGAGTCGGAGTCGCCCATCGAAGAAATTTTCAGGTACTTACATTAAATGCTTCAGGAATTGAGAATCGCAGTTTTTACGAGCTTTTCCGAACTTCAAAAACAAGAAGAAATGTAGTTTTCAGATTTGTCCCCGTATTTGTGGTATCTATAATGCTGGGACCATACCTGCATTAACGTTAACGTTGATGTTAATGTCCTACTACTAGTTAAAAATGTGCGTTGGTTACATTAAGGTTACAACATCGCTAAAGTTATAAAGTACACACAAAATGGAAGTTGAAGCAGCTGCACTAGTTGCAGCTACTTCAACTTCCATGCGCCCTACGGAATGAGCCGGCGCTAGTATGGCCAACATCGCTTAGCGCGTTAAACTACCCGCTAAAACCTTTCATGTGTCGAAAAAAACCGACACTCGAGCTGTCGCTTAACGTTTAATGACATTATTAATGCCGTTTGTAATTCAATTTAATAACCGGCTGTGTCTTTTTTGTGTTAACTTAGAATGTAAATTTTTTTCAGCGTCACGGGACTATAGATCTGTATATATTGTTTTAATTTCCACTCGAACCTGCACGCGTTCTCGAGACAAAGGGACAGACGGACGGACCGACGCATGAACGTACGGACGGACCGACGCATGAACGTACGGACGGACAGACGGCAAACAAAGTGATCCTATAAGGCTTCCGTTTTTATCCTTTTGAGGTACTGACCCCTAAGAATATTTCAAAGAATCAGCCAGTACCTACGCGCACCAAATCGATAACGATTTCAATCGTTTATCTGTCAAATTCCATACAAATTGCTATCGCAAACATTAGATTTCCGATACGGCATAATTAGGCCCTGTGATTAGTATTCGATGAATGCGTGTATTTTATTCATGTCGGGTCCCGAAGACAAAAGACAACAAGTATTTTACTGTATTCTTAAAGCAGAGCAGTAGATTCTCGTGACTGCAGAACGACACGTTTATGACATTGCAAATGAAAGTCCTTCGTCGACCTTTCGGTCACGACCTTCACAGCATTCTGTTGAACGATTTCTCACAAACAAATGTAGATCTAACATTAGGGCAGACTAGGTTTAGGTCTACGCCTCTTACTAAACATTCATTCGTTTAACATCGAGGTATAGATAGACATCTATAGCGTACAACGTAGGTACTTTTACACAGGCTTTTTACTAATCCAAAAGTAATAGACCAACATCAATTAATCGTGCCATATATTCAGACTTTTTTATCTGGCCAACATAGGTCTTGCTGAAAGGCATAAATCTTCTCTCAATGAGAGAGAGACAGAGAGAGAAAGACAGAGATAATGGGCTTAATTACCACGCGTGCCCGCCGCGGATTGGAAATCTCAAGGTATGACCTCAGACACAAGGTTTCCTCACGATTCTTTCCTTCGCAGTAAGCGAGTGATATTGCTACGATAAAATCACAAATGTGAACTTATAAAACAAAGTCATTGGTACATGCCGGTATAGAAGCCGTTCTTTTTTTGTTGACGGGGGGAAATCTTCAAAAAGATACCCGACTTCCTGGGGGGAAAGTCGAGTTATGTGGGGTTTTTACCCACTAAAACCCTCCCGGTGGCATTCATCCGTGCTTTGTGGGGAGCACCGGGTACTGACTAGAACACTTCCAGTGCTCCCCTGCACCGTGTGTGCACCCTGCTCTGGGCTGGCTGGGCCATCCCAAGTGCCATCCTACGGCAACGAGGAGCCACTCCAGGTTGCCGCCTTCCCGGAGTCGCTTGATGGACGGATCGAGCCCCCACTCTCACCGGCCACGACTCCGAGGTCCCCTTTTAGTCGCCTCTTACGACAGGCAGGGGCTACCGTAGTCCAATTCGTCACCCGGAACTACAGGGTTTATAGAAACCGTTCTACCACTGCCGCATCCGATCTTTACAGCTAAAAATTATATTGGAAACTAAAAGATTTACCACAGCCACCGCACGCAAGCCACGGCTCAGCCCTGATTTGCATTTGTTTTATTTTGAACCGTTTTAAATTATGCTTTCTATAGAGGTAAAAACGTATGCCGATTCATAGTTTTTATTGCGCACCACATATTATAAAAGTACGTTCAAAAAATCTTAAATACATAGTAAACAACCAACCATTACTGATTTATAATTTTCTTATGTATACAATGTACTTATAAAATCCATTGGTGTCTTGATAACGGCGACAGGCTTGCCACTTGTCACGTTTGGGACCTAATAAACTCGGCAAAACGTGGGTCCAGTTCTAGAGACTGGTGCCTCTGCCTACCCCTTCGGGGATAACGGGCGTGAGTTTATTATTTATTTATTTTTATTTATTTTGGTGTCTCTATTCTATAAACTTAAAAAGAAAGCTTTTGACTCTGTAGTGACACCGACTCTATTATATGGTTGCCAAACATGGCCGCTCACCTCAGAAATCATCAAAAAAATAAAAGTCTTTCAACAGCCTGCAGAGAGAAGTATGTTAGGACTGAGACTGGTAGACAAAGTACGACTAACAACAATAAGAAAGAGAACCAACCTTATAGACGCTGCAAAACTAGCATGCTGCCTGAAATGGAGATGGGCTGGTCACCTAGCAAGAACGAATGATGAACGCTGGAGTGAGAAAATGCTACACTGGTATCCACGCGGGTCGCGCCGCCCCCCGGGCCGGCCGCGCCGCCGCTGGCGAGACGACATCGTGGCTTGGACCAGCATCACCTGGACGAGGCTAGCCGCAGACAGGCACACTTGGCGCGGGATGGAGGAGGCCTATGCTCGACATACGAGCAATCCAAATTAAAATAGACATTGCACAGAGTAATTTAATTTAAATAAACTAATGATAACTATTTATATTTATTGAATTTTATTGACATTAATTTTTACTATTATACTTCAGCTTGAAAGCTAATTATTATTTTAAGTGAGTGAAATTGAATTAATTGAGTCATTATTTTCATTATTATGTAATTATAAAATAAAATCAATTATATCACTTCATTATTAAATTGGCTTGAATGTTAATAGAATTGTTACTGTATTTTATGTCAAGTTATCTTGAGAACCAATCCACTATGCATGTAGTGCTTTTTTGGAAAGAAATGGCTTATTATTATTATTATTATTAGTCTATTGTACCTCTAAGTACAGCATGAAAATAAAGCAATTGCAAGTCAGGCTTTGCGTTACCTTCTTGAGAGAGGCACTATCCAAGGAGATATCACTCAAGAAAATTATATCTTGGAAAATTCCGGACAATGCATGGCTGTCTCAAGTTCTAAAACAGCTACAGGCACTCTGAATAGGAGTTAGTTAATACAAAATTACCTAGACAAGCAACGTAGCGTCTTTCGGCTCCATTATCCCATCACAAGAGCGTGTTGATTGTGCGAAATTATAGCGGGTTGACGTAAGACACTAATTTCAAAAAAGCCTTTAATAAAATTATGGAAAAAAACACTTTTTTTAAATAAGCCCTCTTGTGTCTGAAATAGGTTGTTTGACAGTGTGAAAAAAACAGTATAAAATATATGTATTCGTATGAATTATAAGTCTTAAACTAAATAAACAATTATGATTTGTAAAAAACACAAGATAAAATTTGATAATTATGTATCAGCAGCCATTGTATCGAAAAATGCCTGGATTGGCCGATTCTATGATGACGTCACATGTCAGTAAAAATGGCGTCTATCATTCATACTTTCTTACGTTCATTGGTTGGTTTTCTGGGATGTGACGTCACAATGCCTGTGCGAAGCCATATTGCCCAAGATAGCGTTTTGGCGGCTTATTTCAAAAGTAAATTTTAGTTTGCCTTTTTTAGAAGAAATACACGAAAGAATTGTAAATGACCACTTTCTGTGGACTCTGTAAACTTTTTCTGTGGACTCCATAAACACGAACAAAAAATATGAAATGGTTTTTAGAAAACGGTCAAGTAGCCTATTATTTCGGTAGCAGCTGTGTTAATAACACCTTTAATTGGCTAGTAAACAAGAGGCCTTAATTTGATTCCCGATTTCTACGTTTTGTCTTGTTAAATAATGCAAAGTGCGTTTAGACATAAACACATTATTTTGTAGTTTTATGTGTAGTGAACATTTCTTTAAATCTAGTCTATGAATTACAGCGGCGTAAAATATTTTATTATAAAGAGTTTTGTTCTATGCTTTATTTATGTTGGAGCCATTGTATTTGTAGTACTCTTAAGTATGTGAGTGACTGACCGCCAAGGTGAACAGACTGTAGACTTTTTTTTTCTTACAAAAGCAGATATTTTGCCTATTGGAGGTTGCTTTGAAATTGCCAATCTGCGATGAGCACACGCGGCAATTACGTAAATGCTTTTTCTTGATACAAAATAATATAACCATGCCGTAATAAGTAAGCTAAGGGCTAAGGGGTTTTCTCCCAGACTGTCACCGCCGAAACCCAAAAAATGGAAGCGCCAACGCACGCGACTTCATTGTCAGCCGAAAAGGCCCACCACAAACAAGATAGAACAGTCACTTAAAAACAAAACAGGCTCACCAAACACTGCGGTAAGTGCAGACCCATACAGACCTGTCTACTAAGAAACAACATTGAAACTTACAGAAGAACCTACACACACATTCACACCTTGACCTTGAAAGAGATTCGTCCGCACCGTGGCGTGTGGCAAATCTGTAAAAAGAGTTATGTTAGTGGCCAACCTCACGCGCCGTCAACCTTGGCGCACCAAATCTTGACGATTTAGATAGAAAGAAAGAAGAAGAAAGAAGACATCTATTACATTTGTCACAGAAACACAAAACAATGCGGAAAGAACCTGTGAGGTATATAAAATCGAAGACAGCCGGGTTTCATACAGTAGTGTATGGCACCTAGCCATTCTCCCCTCACAACGCCTCAAGTGCTTCCGTGACAGCAAAAACGGGGCTCCAACTTAGCATAGTTTCCTGGTGCGTGCTATGGATAGCATAAGACCAGCAAAACTGATTTCCATTTGGGACAATGATATGATTTTTTTTATCCGGAACGTAATACATACATACTCACTCACTAATACGATACTCACTAATATGTTGCACAAAAAAGTAACAGAATATATTAAGGTTCTATAGAGGAGCGTCATTTCAAAAGGACTTATTTCCACCTTATCAATTTTTTAAATAAGTGCTAAAAACCTCTACGTTATTAATTGTGTTATATAATTTTTTTCTTCATGTCACCATGAAAGAAGATCGTATTTAAGTGATTCCGATACTAGCACATTCGGTTTGTGAAAGAACATATTTTGTGTCTTGAATACTGTTAGCAAATGACGTGAAAATAAGCGAATTCAGAATTCAAATTTAGAGAGGAATTAAGCGTTTCTGTAATACACATTTTGGTATAGTGGTGTAATCGTATGCTAAAAATCGATTTCCATCATTAGTTAATTTATTTCCGAAAGTGGAAATAAGTCACTTTGATATGACACTCCTCTATTATAAACTTATATCATCATCATCAACACATTATGACCCCACCGAGGGGCATGTTCCCTGAGGAAGTTAATAGGCCATACTCCGCCACGGGGGCCTAGTCCGGATTGGTGGAGGCTTGTAAGACTAGTGGCTGGTCTTATCTTACTGTCAGAAGACTAAACAAACAAATAAATCAAACTAATATCATAAGTGTATAATTGCAATAATAAACTATATAGATAGTGCATGGCTCAAGATTTGGTGCGCGAAATACAGAAGCAGAACCAACTCCGTTTCAAAACACAATTCCAATTGGCCGTTTTGCACCTTACCCGTATAGTACGCGTATCCTAATAAGGCCTCCGCTAAAAGCATTTATCCGCTTAAAACCCTCCAAATGAAGCGGTAAGCGGGCAGAGGCGTAGATTGTCCCCCCACATCTGGTGGGCAAACACGCCTGTTTGCTTTCGTAATATGCAAGTTTGGCGCGGCCTAAAGGCTGCAACTCGATCGAGCGAGGGACGAAAATGACGGGATGACGGCTCTGCGTACACAATTGGCCACGCTACATTTTTGATCATGAACGGAAATCTCAAAAGCATTTCGACAATTGTGATTTCAGTACAATTTCTACTGGTATTTATGAGGCTGTGTGGTGTCGGCCTAGAGAATAGCACCAACCCAACTCTTCCCGCGGGTGTCGTAAAAGGCGACTAAGGGACACAAAACCGGGGGGTGGGCAGCAGCGCCTCCTGCAGTACAACTCTACCGCACTGCGATCCCCAACCCGCATGCCCAGCGTGGGGATTATGGGCATTACCCCATGATGGCACAACTCAGGAAACGGCCCCCAGTTCCCGGCCGCCTCGCTATTCCTGGCCATCGTGGCAGCGGCCATTGTAACGGCGGGGTAGGGGGTGCTAAGAATCACCGGGCTACCTCAGGCTGCCACAAACATCTGACCCTGGCAACGTTTAACGGACGCACTCTGAGGCTTGACCATCATCTAGCGCAGTTGGAAGTGGAGTTAGAGAACATTAAATGGCATGTTCTAGGGTTATGTGAAGTCCGTAGAGAGGGGGAGGACACCGTAACCCTAGACTCGGGCCATCTTCTCTACTTTCGCGAGGGTGATAAAACATCCCAGGGTGGCGTAGGTTTCCTCGTCAATAAGGCCCTCTCTAACAACGTTGAAGAAATCTCTAGTGTGTCGACCAGGGTAGCGTACCTGATCCTTCGGCTGTCCAAGCGTTACAGCATGAAGGTCATTCAGGTTTACGCACCGACCTCGGCACACTCGGATGATGAAGTTGAGGATATGTACGAAGACATATCCAAAGCCTTACATAACACCACGAAGGCTCACTTCAACGTTGTTATGGGGTACTTTAACGGCAAGGTGGGAACCCAGAGTGGCAACGAGTCCCGAATAGGCCCGCATGGTTATGGAGTCAGGAATCACAGGGGGCAAATGCTTGTCAACTTCCTTGAGAAAGAGGAACTATTCTTGATGAACTCTTTCTTCAAGAAACAGCCTCAAAGGAAGTGGACATGGCAAAGCCCCGACACTGTGACCAAAAATGAGATCGACTTCATCATGACGGATAGCAAGCATATATTCAGAGATGTCTCAGTGATCAACAGGTTTAATACCGGATCTGATCACCGACTTCTCCGAGGCTCTCTGAATATCAACTTGAAGCTTGAGAGAAACCGTCTGATGAAGTCCACACTCCGACCAAACCCAATCCAAATCATGGCGGGCACCGAGAAGTTTCAGCAGCTTCTCGGGGATAGATTTGTTGCCTTGGAGCCCACCGACGACGCTGACGAGACCCTACACAATCTGGTCGTAACTCTTAGGGACGAGGGCATCAAGTTCTGCAAAACGCAGCGGACAGGCAAGAAATCCAAACTCTCGGCTGAGACTCTCCGGTTGTTGACAAAAAGACGGGAAACCACCGAAGCGACTTCGTCAGAGAGGTCAAGCCTGAACAAGCAAATTGCGAAGATGATACGGCGCGACCTTCGGAGCTCCAACACACGCCTCATTGAAGAGGCAATAGAGCAAAACCGAGGGTCCAAAGTATTCACTCAGCAGCTTGGCAGGAGCCACCTGACGAAGCTTACAACGCACGACGGGAGGACCGTGTTGTCGAAGCCGGAGATCTCCGCCGAGATAGAGGATTTCTATGGCCGATTATACGCTGCTCATGCCCCTTATTCCCAACGAGACGACCAAGATTCCAGAGCCACCCTGACGCGCCACTACACCGACGAACTGCCTGACATCAGTCAAGACGAGATCGTGCTAGCTCTGAGGCAGCTTAAAAATGGAAAAGCCCCCGGTGAGGACGGAATAACATCAGAGCTCTTGAAAGCTGGAGGAGCCCCTGTTATACAGGAACTACAAAAGCTCTTCAACGCCGTCCTTCACAGTGGGAGAACTCCAAAGGCATGGAGCGGGAGTTTGGTGGTGCTCTTTTTTAAGAAGGGTGACAAGACTCTTCTTAAAAATTACAGACCCATCTCGCTCCTGAGCCATGTCTATAAGCTGTTTTCACGAGTGATCACGAATCGTCTCGCCAGAAGACTCGACGAGTTCCAGCCGCCGGAACAGGCCGGGTTTCGCGGAGGATATGGCACCATAGACCACATTCACACAGTGAGGCAGATTATACAGAAGACCGAGGAATATAATCAGCCCCTGTGTCTTGCTTTTGTGGACTATGAGAAGGCCTTTGACTCTGTCGAAACCTGGGCTGTTCTGGAATCCTTACAGCGATGCCAAGTAGACTATCGTTATGTCGAGGTGTTGAGATGTCTGTACGAAGCCGCCACCATGAGTGTCCAAGTACAGGGCCAGCAGTCTAAACCCATCCAACTGTGCAGAGGAGTAAGACAGGGGGATGTTATATCCCCGAAACTGTTTACAAGCGCGTTGGAAGACATGTTTAAGACGCTGGACTGGAAAGAAAAGGGCATTAACATAAACGGCGACTACATCTCACACCTGCGATTCGCAGATGACATAGTCTTAATGGCGGAGTCGCTAGAGGAGCTGAACCACATGCTGGCCAGCCTAGCATCAGCCTCGCAACGCATCGGTCTTGGTATGAATTTGGATAAAACCAAAGTCATGATCAATGGTCACATTGATCCAATACCGGTTGTCGTACATGGTCACCTACTCGAAATCGTTTCCGAATACACTTACCTCGGGCAGATTCTGCAGTTAGGTAAAAACAATTTCGAGAAGGAGGCCAAGAGGAGGATCCAGCTGGGCTGGGCAGCGTTTGGGAAACTACGCCGGGTCTTCTCGTCATCCATACCGCAATGCTTGAAAACGAAAGTTTTCAATCAGTATGTCCTACCTGTTATGACCTACGGAGCCGAGACATGGACACTCACGAAAGGGTTGGTCCACCAGTTTAAAGTCGCTCAGCGAGCTATGGAGAGAGCTATGCTCGGAGTTTCTCTGAAGGATAGGATTCGTAACGAATACATCCGACAGAGAACCAAAGTTATCGACATAGCTCAGAGAATTAGCAAGCTGAAGTGGCAGTGGGCTGGCCATATTTCGCGAAGAACCGACAACCGCTGGGGTAAACGTGTTCTTGAGTGGAGACCGCGACTCGGCAAACGTAGTGTAGGACGCCCTCTAACCAGGTGGGATGACGATCTGCGAAGGACTGCAGGCAGATGCTGGATGCGGCAAGCTGAAGACAGGGCGCTATGGCGCTCATTAGGGGAGGGCTATGTCCAGCAGTGGACTAATATAGCCTGATGATGATGATGATGATGATGATTTATGAGATTTTTAAATAGGTCTATATTTAAAGATATTCAATAGAAAGTCATACATGACCTTAAATGACTTTTCTATGACGTCAGCAAATACAGTATGCGTTTGAATCCTTTGCTTTACAAAAAAATAATTACAAATGTAATTTTTCTTTGTATGCAGCCAAAGACTATCTGTTTGCCTGGGGCATCCCTTCATCGGTCGGTCGTCGGTCGGATTCTTCTGACAAAAAAATCAAGTAAGTGTATCCGGAAGTTAATAATGTCTAGTAATTATGAAAGTTTTAGTTCAAAATCTGTGACTGCAATCCGTATTCGGATAGTGTTATCGATTTCAGATAACTACGAGTATGTCTGTAATATCTATTCAGTTGGTCTAATAAGCTGTCAGCATGCGCAAAACACGAAAACAAGTTAGTGCCAAAGAAAAACAGACGCCCGAATAGTTTTGTCGTTAATCAGAACGTTCGAATATGGATATGGAGGCTGCTGTGACTAAAGTTTGCTACGGTGGGCCAGATAGGTGCCCACTTAATACGCGAAAACGCTAACCGCTGCGCCACAGAATTCGTCAGTAACTACAATTAAAAACTCTGCAATAACGCGCATAACAATCCATATTCCATTCGCAAAGCATTTTCGTTTCTAAAGGAAGCAAATTAGAGATAAATTTTTAGCGTACTGAAAACGGATTGGTTTGTTTAACTGATGTTTTAATGAATAACTCGGATTTAGCTAAAAAGGTCGGGGAGTTTTTATAAATAAAAGTTTCTACCATATGACTGTTAGGTGTAGCGTTTGACGAAGGTTTATCCCAGAGGGGTAGGCAGAGGCCGGGGTTTTCCACTGCCAACTAGGCTAATTCGAATAATCCCGAAAATATCTTACTAACGAACAAGAAAGTCAGAAGAAATCTTGACGCGCCTCATCGACTAGTCAGCCGATCCTAGAGCTGGAAGCTACCTCGGTCAGCGCATCAGCCTAGACATTAAGATGGGGAATGCTGCCAGTATCTTCGGAAGCGTCCCCAACGGCAGCGACTTAGAAAATTCATTGATATTTAGCTGGTACTTATTGTAATGGACAAGGTTCGGGAGAGACGCAAGACCTGCGACGAAGTATGGTGCTCGGCACTGGCGGACAAAAGAGCCAGGAGGCACCAAATCAGTACTGACCCGACTCCGGACCTTTCCTTTGTATGTCCTACGTGCGGTAGGGGCTGCCGATCTCGAATCGGAGTTTTTAGTCACTCAAAAAAGTGTGAAAGCCTCAGGCATTGCTTGAATCGTCCGTAACGGGCGCGAAGGCCTATGATGATGATTGACCATGTTATTTAATATTTAGTTAAATTATGAATACCTTCCAATTGGTTAACATTCTAACATTGATAGAAGTATTTCTTTGCCAACACCATATCTATTGACATGGTGTTGGCAACTCCAACCCTAACCCTCAACCCAACCGTCCTTCGTTTTTCGAGAGAATATATTCCTTTTCAATTTCAACGATCAAATTAAACCCAATTTTATCGCTGAACGGAGAACGGAATTCGAAGCCTCTCATATGGAAGGTTACCGAACAAAGTTTGACGCTGAACCGTGTTTTGTTTCGATATACAGCGTTTCTATGGGAATGATTGGCTTTATCAACCCTTATTAACTCTTCGTGGATTAAAAACGCGTGTGCCCCATCGGGTAATAATAACATAGAGTTAATTACGTTTGTAATGTTTGTAATGGGTAAACAAGCGTCGTTAATGGCATGCTTTAGGAAGAAATATAAAGCCCACTGTGTTTCCACCACAGTTTCAAGTAACATTGTGTAACTGCCTGTGTGTCAACCTTACCCTACAGTTATATAGTAAAGTCGACTTAAAAGTAACTGGTTAGAATATAAAATGGTGTGTATCTTCTCTTATTTATAGTGTATCGAGAGCAAGTAATAAGTTTTTGATCTGAAACTTTCGTAAGCACTAACTTTACTTACTTGACTTTTTGTCGGAAGAGTCCGACCAGGTTTCGAATGAGTTGGTTCGTTTGTTCGTTGGTTGGTTGATTTGCAGACCTTAATCATTGTGAGCAGAGACGGAGCTCGCGTCGTCGCTCGGTTGCTCGTCTCTGACTGCTAAAACATTGTGTGTAGTGGTACCTATATTTTTCTAAATAAATTAGTTTAGGTTGTACCAATAGATGTGTTTTATTAGGTTATGGGCTCAGTCCCATATTTTCCAAGTCTTGTCAATCTTTAGTAATTATACTTATTTTTGCGAGTTTAACGGGAACATCCTGCAATTAAGGCTTCCTGTCGAGCGTGAACAGTTTATGTTGGACCAGATTGTTCAGGATACAGTTTGTGTAACAGGCGACGTGACCGATTAGCGTTGATTTTAACCTCTCAAACTTCTTAGTTACAACAAATGGAGACGATAAAGAAAGATTGAGAAAACAAATATCGAGCTTTTGCTGATGGAAGGACCAGTAATAACGTCCCAGGCGGATATACTTCAACCATAGTTATGTAAGCAAAGAGCTGGATAAAAATACCCGAAACCAGCGTGCGGGCGTGCAACGACTGATGAATATTGATTAAGCGAAAAAGGTCTATCAGGATTGTGGGAGTCCCGGGTCTCTGTCTGCCTCTTAGGCGGGGTTAATTTTATGTATAACAACGAAAAATTATTTAACTAATGTTGACACTGCTGCTTCAGAAATTGAGTGAGCTAAATGCTAAGTTATAAAGAAACATACATACAAAACATACATAAGCTCACGCCTGTATCCCAGAGGAGAAGGCAGAGACCAGGGACTGTCACCTGCCACGATCATGATAAATCACTTTAGCTTCATCGACATTCATTAGTCGCTGTGTGCACGCCGGAACAGAAGAAATAAATAAAAGAAAGACGAAGAATTAACTATCAACCATCCACTCATGGTTTCATGATTAGATCAGCTGGATGATAGCAAATTACTGTCATGTGAATAACACACACTTGCAAAGTTTGTCATCTGTACGACGGTAATGGCAATATCGATTTAAAACATTGCAATCAGGTCAAAACTGAATTGACGTGTGTCGTTAATTCAGTTTTGACCTACTTCTAAGACATACTTTGTAAGTGAAGTTAATTAATGGAATAAAATTGAATGGAGACTTCTGGGCAATTTATCCATAATGGCTGACGCTACGCCTGCAGCCAACGGGAAAAATAACAGGATAATTTGTAACCGTTTTATTATATAAAAACAGAATGAACGCGTTATCGCACGGGCGAGATGGGCGAAATAAAGCGGATGGGGCGCTTCGGGCCAGATGCGCCGGTTGCGTGTTGATAAAACTTCGCGCCATTTAGCGTTGGCGCCTAAAATGACCGTTTTGTTTAATGATCTTTATTTACCATAAGCGTCACAACATTTTGGACTGAAAGAGGATGTAGTGACCAGGGGTGCAATTACGTGAGTCCTGCACTGTATGGAGTTGTGATTTAGTCCACTCCGAACTGTGAAATACATACACATACATACGACCTCTGTGGCGTAACGGTTAGCGCATCTGCTTACCATGCGAGAGATCTCGGGTTCGATCCCCGGCTGAGGAGAAAAAAAAACTCCAGGTCTTGGATGTTTACATGTTTGTGACGTCGCTCTTTCTGGTTCCCACGACACAGGGTATCCTAGTGTGGGGCCAGAAGCAATGTATGTGCCTGTATGTAAATGTTTATGTTTATGTGTTTATTTTGAGTTGTATAAATGCTTAACACGATACAGTGGAAAGTTACGTAATAATACAAGGGCAGAACTGAGAAAGGAATGTTGCGTTGGTTTGGACACGTGGAGAGGATGAAGGAAAAAGACATCTCACCGGAGATCGTCCTCTTTTCATCAACATTCATTAATTGCCGGAGAAAAGCTAATTTTAATATCGCCAGTCGCCAACTCAAAGTAAAATAAATAAAACACCGCGGATAAGAAATGTCCCGGTTCCTGGCTGTAATATTTACCTTTTTTTTTCTATAAGGGGAGGATCATGTCAGTTCTACTTTCATTGAATCATGATATGACAGTTTTACTTTCTTTGTCGCCTTCAGAAACGTTTTCTCTTTTCTAACATGAAAAGAGAATATATTTCAAGTACAAAGCACGAGTACTTATTGAATACATAAAAGGGTCCTTGTACAACGTAAGCGCTGTAAGAAAGTACACTTACACAATTATTACACATAAAAATACGGGAACGAGCCTAATATGATTTGACAGGTTTCTGAATATCATCTCAATTTCTTTGTTAAAGTCTGTTTTTTAATTCAATGCAAAAAATAAAACTGTCACGTTGGCATCTCAATACAATCCAAAGGCTGCCAATGTCTAAATGTTGCTAGTACCCAAAACCATACTTACAAGTAAACATTGTGCTGTTTTTTTTAGACTTTGCTCTTATGAGGAATTAAATTTTAATGTATTTGATGTGATAAGGATTTTGGTCACACGAGTCTTCTATTCACGGTAAAAAAAAAATCAACTGGGTTTACTCAGTTGATATTTTATTTTAATATATTTTATAGCGGTAACACCGCGTCATTTTTTTGCATCCAATTAAAAACGGACTTCAGTGTTTATTGAGTGCTCAGAAAGTGGTGATTTTACATTCTTTCGTGATTCTTCTAAAAAGCAAATAAAAATTCACTTTTCAAATAACATGCCCAGGATCATGCCCTACAAAGGGTCAGAAAGGTCCAGAAAGAGTAACTACTGGGATTGAACAACGCGTGTGCCCTAAGCGGATTGACGGTCTCAAGCACCGTGGCATGTGAACACCCGGAAACTCGGATTTCCTCACCATTTTTCCTTCACAGTTAGCGAGCGGTAAGTGGGAAACTGCGTAAAGTCTGTATCCGTATTGAATTATGTCGTGAAGTATGATATTATCGGCTAAAGTCGCAAACCTCTTAACTCCATTTTTCAAAATTTAAGACATTTACTATAAGATGCGCCCAGATATTTACTTTCTAATGATGCAAAAAAAAATTTGCAAGAGGTTTGCGAATTTAGCCGACGATATATAATAATATGCTTATATTTCAGAATACACAGTTCCAGCTTATAAAATATATCATAATAATACTATACAGGAATAAAATAGAAGAAATAAGTACATATATAGTATAAATATATTAAAATAAAATAATATGCAACAGCCCTGAATAAGCCGCTTGGAGTTCAAGCACTCGGCATCGTAACTCAACGGGCTGAAATTTAGCCTCGACTCGGCGAGGAGAGTTCCTGCATTGCAGTGAGAGGTTAGCGGTCGGGACAGGATTTTAAATGCAAAAGCTTATTGTGAAGCATTTTTTCTTTGAGTTCGAGTGGTGCAATTGAGCTGTAAGAGAAATAAATAGAAGGCAAGATCGTTAAGTGCCTACGGGGACTGAACAATGACATTTATGGATTTAGAAGAGACATTTTCAAGTAACATTTTTTATACGTCTCTTTGGTGTTTTGATATTTTTTTGCTTTCTCATGCTGTCTCACTGCCGTCGTGGCTGCCATGGAGGTTAAGGAGTTACAATCATTATGGTGCTCACGTTTTAAGTATAACCTCATTTAAAACAAGATTTAATGCAAATTTTAACAAAATTAAAATTTATTTACCTCCTTTGTTGCTCCTTGACAATGGAAAGGCTGGCTATATGAAAAAAAAATTCAATAACCATTAAATACAAACATATTATATTTTTTCTTTATGAAAAACTAATGGCATTTTGCTAGCCTGGCTTTGTGGCCAGACTTAAAAAAAGGATTCAGATTTTTTTCAACCTATTTTACCTTTTGCTTTTTTCCGTCCAAAAACCTTTGTGGAGCACGACCATAACGATGCTAACGACAACTACGTATTAATTATTTTGTATTTTGGGCCTTGACTTATCTCCTAATGGGGTAAACCATAGTATTGCTGGCACCCACCTAGTCATTGGCACAGTGAGTTTTAAACACAAATATTACGAATTAAAATTTCTTAAAGGGCATTTTGGTAGTTTTTTATAATTAGCATTGTTAAGTACAAAACATACATACAAATTATAAGTGCCAATGACTGATATTATTAGTGAAAATGTTTATACCTGTAATGCCAATGACTGTCGTTTTGGAGACATTTTCAAATTATTATTATTTTTCTTAAATAAAACTATGACAACAAGCAAGAATTATTTTTTATTTCCAACCTATACTCATATTCTATCAAATTAAAATGGTTAATAGTGATTGAATATGAAATTGAATGCTTAGGAAGCAAATTAAGTCAAGGTTTTGCTTAAGGTGCAAATCAATGTATTACATAAATAGTTTAGTCTCCGTAGGTATCAAAATATGTAGGTTCGAAAAGCAAACAGCTAGATGTTTAGTAAGAACAATTTTGCACAACAAGAAATGTTCTAAGCAAAAAACGATAAATCAAATTGATACTAATATTATTGTTATGCAAGTAGTTTTCTGCGGTAATGAGGAAAAATTATTTTAAAATATTGTGTGCAATATAATATTCGGCTTGGTCGATGTAATTTGAAATTTTAAAAAGTCCTTTTTGGTCGTTCATTGGACACAATTAAGGCTGGCCACTTTGAAAAATTAATTGTTGCCTAATGGCAAAAATAAAAAGTATTTTTTTCTCTCCAGATGATCTAATGGCATTTTTGTGATGCTTTGTGGCCAGGACATCGTCTCAAAAGAGGCAAGGTTTATTTTCAAAGCTATTTTTTTTTCTAGTTTTCTTTTAGCTTTATAGCGAACGTACGATATGTTCAATATTTGCACACTACCATTTCCAATAACTGCGCATCTAAACCAAACGCAAGCTGCGCAGGTAGGGTAACTAGCAAAAAAATAATCTGTTTGAAACCAAGACCCGTCTCATTCCTGAACCTGATGCGACTAATATCGAATTGTACCAGCCAAGCCCGAGTTAGGTTAGCCGGTCACGTCAGGGCACACTACACTGTAACGGGCGGGGCCGGCGCCGAGAGCCCTTGACCCACGGATGCTGCGTTGCCAGCCGCTGATATATTGCCCTGCAGTGCCGCGTCACTGACGCTCCTTACTTACATGTAAGTTGCTGAGGGGCGAGTCTTTATTTCTAGGGTTCCGTACCCAAAGGTTAAAACAGATCCTTACTGCGACTCTGGTGTCCGTTCGTCCGTTCGTCAGTCTGTATCTCATTAACCATGATAGTAAGATAGTTGAAATTTTGGGTTATTCACCAACTGGACACACATGACTGGACACACCTGTGTCGAGTTGGTTAAACTCAAATTAGTTTATTTTATTCTTTCGTCATCTGGACACACAAAGATTTTTATGTGTGTCCAGATGACGAAAGAATATGGTGAAAGCTAAAATAATATTTTTTATGTTTTCGCCAACTGGACACACTCTGTTAGGGTACAAAAGGGTACAGTCAGGTTAACAATCGTTTCGCTCATGGAATTGTTGACCTCTAACAATGGTCGCAATCATAGGGTTTATGCTGATAGTTTCCATTTTTTTTCTTGCTATAGGACCTTCATCATAAGTTTTATTCCCTGAATAATGTCGCTTTGCGTTTTACTTTAATTCCCAGTACTTCGCTCCTTGCTTCACAGTGGTTTCCAGTACGCCCCGTCGCACTTATGGTATAGTCCAGAGCGGTTAAAAGTACTAGGGTAACAAAAGTTAGTAGGTAGTAGTAGTAAACAACCCTGTTTAATACTGCGCAGTATTAAGCAACACCATGAACTAAGCCGCATGTTTTTCATGAGATTTTATTTTAGCCGCAATCTCTTACATACTTCTGCTACCCTAGTACTTTTGTACTATTTACTGTAAAATTATTAAAATTACCCGTTTCCAGCGGTGGGACGTTTGATGGAGGATGATGATTGTGAATTTGTGACAGAAAACATTCTGCGCATGACTGTACTTCGTCATAAATTCGGGTAAAATTCGAATGTGTGTCCAGTTGACGAAAAAATTAAAACGATTTAAATACGTTTCACCATCTGGACCCACATAAAAATCTTTGTGTGTCCAGATGACGAAAGAATAAATGATACTAATTTGAGTTTAACCAACTCGACACAGGTGTGTCCAGTCATGTGTGTCCAGTTGGTGAATAACCCGAAATTTTCACATAAGATGTATTTTCGTTGCCGCTTTATTATCAAATACTATATTATCAAAGAATAAAATAGATATTTAAAGGAGCTCCCCATTACAACGAACCTGATTTTGATATATAAGGGCAACAGCTAGATGCTTGAATACATCGAGAATGAGGACAAGGAAGGCCGACCCCAAGTAACGGGACAAGGTCTAGACGGAAGAAGAAGAAGAAGAGCTAGATGCTTGAAATATTCACAGAATATTGAGTTATATTATTGACTTGGAAAATAAATAATTAATTAAAATAAAATAAATATTTAAGGAGGGCTCCAACAACAACAACAAACGCGATTTTTCTGGCGTTTCTATAGATAATGGTATGGAACCCATCGTGCGGGATTCCGACACGAACTTGGGAGGTTTTTTATTTTATTATAAAAGGAAAACTTACAGGTACGAAAATGATATATGACAAATGAAATAAAATCATAGAGACAGTGACAAGTTTAGTAATAGTAATAATTTAAGCTAGTACAAAAAGCTTAAATACATAGACACTCGAGTATCACTCTAAGTATCGTTGTCCAATAAAGTGGTATGATATAAACTCACACCTCTATCGCGGAGAGATAGGCAGACATCGCAAATTGGATGACAATTTTTTGAAGTGTTAAGTTTTAAATAAAACTTTTGTTTTTGGTACCTGAGATTTCGGGCATACATTATACTTTGTAATAAAAATATTGTTATTTCGCACCCTTGCAAAAACAACGTGTTATTTCATGAAAAATATTTTTTTTATTCGTAGAAATAGCGAACCGCCACAACGAGCTCTTTTTTCAGTAAAAACGCCATTTTATTTACTCCGAAAATGCCAGAATAATAGTTGTTTAAAAAGTATTTGTTACACAAATTTTAGAGCTTTTTTTCAGAAATGCTCAGAAATTTTCAGATGGTCTCCTGTAAAGTAAGGGTTTCCGAAATAACACATTGTTTTGCCGGTGTGTTGTTGTTATTTATCACATTTTTTTATTTCTGTTAGTTTAAAATGACACGCGATTCTATAGATCAAAACTGACTTTCTCATGAATAATTTAATGAAAACAAATATCCAAAGTACATTTTAAGGGAAAACTTACGATACACATTTAAAAAACCTTTCCTATTTTTGGCCATTAATTCAATAAGTATTAACTATATGTTAAATGTAAAATTTCGAAAAACATAGGAGGTACTTCCGCAATAATTAATGGCTTAAGTGGACATGAGACACAACGGCGATCGGCACACGCGCCAAAAAGAAATAAATCTGTCACCTTTTCGTGGAATCGACGAATTCGCGACACGTTCTAAAGGCTCCTCTTTCCACTTCGTCCGAATGTAAACAACCAGGGACTGTAAGCATAACGATCTCGCTAGCATAAAACGCTAATAAGCATCAACTCTACCCGTAAAGTCAACCCCACAATTAGATCTTGATGAAAGAGGGCGACCCGGTTTATTACGGCGATTAAGCAAATAAACGTCGGTGACTAACGGACAGAAAGAATTCCGACGTTTCTCCTTGTTCCTTGTAAAGAATTGTTTTCATGAAAATCTTACGGGACGTGATTAAAAAAAGTAAGGTAAAACGTAAGGCGCGATGCATACTGGAAATACAAAAATGGATAAGTCGTGAGATGATGAGTCGAGTCTATTCTAGCATAAAATGGCAGTCAAGCCAAGGGCAAGGGTGTGTGTGTGTGTGTGTGTGTGTGTGTGTGTGTGTGTGTGTGTGTGTGTGTGTGTGTGTGTGTGTGTGTGTGTGTGTGTGTGTGTGTGTGTGTGTGTGTGTGTGTGTGAGGGTGTGTGTGTGTGTGTGTGTGTATGTATGTGAGAGACAATTACATACGAAATGTGTCATATCTCTAAGACAATAGGCTAGTTGCCCTAAAAAATTTAATTAGTCCGTCTTTTAGATTATTCAAAACTAAGGGACACGTATTTTTTTATTTGTAAATTAGACCAAAAATGACAAAGATATAGCCCATTAAAGTTACGTGTGACGTCACGCCGTGTTGCATTTTTTAGCACGGAGTGACGTCACACGTAACTTTAATGGGCTATATCTTTGTAATTTTTTGTTTAATCGAAAAAAGAAAAAATACGTGTCCAATATTTTTTTATAATCTAAAATACAGACTAAATAGAATTTAATTATTTTGACCCCGGAAACTACCCTATTGCAAAGAAACCGCAAAGGAATAGCCCACAGGATAAAGCATTAATGTAACACCAGTAAATCCTACGAGGACAGGTCAGTCTAAGTAGAAACTGAGTTAGACATAAGTATAGTACATGCTTAAAGAGATGGACAAACTCAAACATAAAGAGATACATATGGCACCACTGCTAGTTTACAAGCCAACCTAACTTCGATTCATGTCCACTCATCATCAACCTTTAGCCCACAAAAAAATAATTCAAATACACAATACCAATCTGAGCGTGCATAATTCATCTTTCGGTCGGTTTCTTCAATCCTCCGAATCCAATCTTCCGGCTTTGCAAACTGAAATGGGAAGTTTTGCAATAATGTAGTGAAATAATTTCGAAGCGCGCTTTGTACCACGCAGATCAGCTTCTGAGTTACGACGTGAATCTGTAGACAACAGAAGGTTTCACAGCAATTCAGCGTTTTGTACTGGTACTAAAATTGACAAATGGACGTGATTTGGCCCTCGTTTCCCATACACTAACGGCCTTACTAATAAAGGTTATGAACTGTGTATACAGCCGTTATGCGAGGTCTGACCAACTGGTTATTTGTACGCTAAATGCGATTAAACCAGTATAAATTGATATAAGTCAAATAGTTATTCAGAGGTTATAACTTATTTATTGATGATGATGGTCCCGACTGATTTCGGTCACGGCGACTACTTCAGCTCCTGTTTTGTTGGCGTTGGTGCGCTCGCGTAGGTATGGCTCGCATATCCAACCATTTTTATAAAGGCTCTGCCACATTGCAGACATGTGAGCACACCGATAACATAATTATAATTGATCGCAGCAGGTGGACGGGCTCTGCAGGCATCTCTTTGCGTCCAGCTCCGATCGCCTAAGAGTTTCAAACTCAAAGACTTATTACTTATTTATTAGTAAGGCCGTAACAATCTGTTAGTAAATGTGCATACGACCCCTATGGCGCAGCGGTTAGCGTCTGCCTACCATTCCAGAGGTCCCGGGTTCGAACCCCGGCTGGGGACAAAAAAAAACACCAGATCACAGTGTAATGTAAATGTTTATGTTTGTTTGTTTTTATGTTTAATGTTGAATAATAATTCTTATCTGCTGCATCAAGAATACATTTCGGTATTTGACACTATCCACAATAAATTATTTGATCTGTTAGATTAAAACAAAAATTACAAAGTGTTTCAGTTTTATCTCATTTAATCTTTTACTAGTTATTACGATGTTTAAATAGATAAAACATAAAGAGTGCTCTGAAATTGACGTCATAAGCCAGTATTTTCATACAAAATTCCGTTTTGAAAGTAACTCATTTGACATTTTGTCAAATACTCAATTGGGGTTATAAAAAACCATATTTAGGCCAGTGCAAAGTTAGCCTTGTCAAACTCTAAACCTCTGCGCTTTTCTATTTTGCGGTATTACTTTGAAATCCTGCTTGATTAACTGCACGACCTACTTCGTATCGGAGCACGAGCGCCTCTGGAGATTCGTATGCGATACACTGGAGTGCTTCACATTTCCTGGGCACTTTCACAAGTATACGCGTATAAGTTCAAATCACTCAAACCACTTCATGACACAAGTCGATAAAAAGAGAGAAAACGCTTTCAAAATACTTACTGAGCAAAACTGCAGTTGGCTAATGTTATACACTAGATGGCGCTCACCGTATACTTTATTTATCGCGGTATGGTTGTGTCCATGATGCCGTGAAGATGTGTTTGCAAATTGAAGTAACATCGCTTCTACAGATGTTGAAGAAATTTCTATAAATAACTTCCACAGAACTAGTTTATATCCTAGTTTGGGACCAGGTCAAGTGAGTGTGTTGTGTGTAAGTTATTATTATTATAATTCTATACTAATACATAGCATTAAATTCAATGTACATAGTTATTATCGTAAATGTCAGGATTCCGACAGCATTTGGTGCGCGTTCGATTTGTTCACTTTCATCTAGTTGGTCTGTAACCGACAATAGTGCGTACCTAATAAGGCTCTATAAAGAGCTCTGTAAAAATATGAATGCAAAATCACGCTCAGCATAGATTAATCAACGTATGAAGGCAATCCATTTGATCAGACAGTGCTATCCCCGTGTCGAGAGGCAATGGAAGTAGTTATCAGACACTCCATACATCACTGGGACGCGACGCGGGTGTTACCCGATGGCCTATCCCGGGGACACGTTTGATGGCTGATATGAACGTTACATTATAATAGGAATCTAGCGACCCGTGTTGGGGATTCCAATCCAATTTATGACACCTTAGAACAATTTTATGGAGAAGATTATGGAGAGCGGGGATCTACTCGATTTGGGTTGAGTAGGTATCGCTCTATATAAATATGCAGGTGTATGACCCAAGATCGCGGCTGAAAAAAAAGTATCTTGCTCGCTTTCAGGTTATCGCGGCATAGATCGCGAGAAGTGGAGCGTTGTCAAAATAGGTACCATCTATGTAGATGGTGATAGTTAATGTATGTATGTACTAGCATCTTCAACTGAGTGCTTATACTGAGTTTTTTCATTTCACTTTCGATAGCGAGAGCGTTGGAAATTTGTATAGGAGTGACAAAGAGACAACTAGGTGGCGATTTGTCACTGATTATATTAGCCCTGGAATCCATTACCTACAGTAAATATTGTTACGCGCAAAGCATCTCAATAGTACAATAGTTGGTAAGCTAGGTTAGTAAGTTCACTGTCACCACAAGGCCCGTGACTCGTAGATTCAACAATTTAAGTCTTATTATTGTGTAGTGATGAGTACTCGTATAGTCGACGGCGCACTGTCATGCGCACATGTGGACTCTATTGAGGAGCTGAGGAAATGGCGTATGTGTGTGTGGGTTGATGTGACGTCGGCTCTGCGTTGGCCCTATGGCGCACAAACTTTTTCCAAATTCATCTGATGTAGGGAATAGGTTCAACAAGAATGTATTACGTTAGATTGATAGCAAAACATTATTTGTTCTACGAGAACCTTTAGTCAGACTATTACTGTGTTTCTCGTTACGAAGGCAGATATGCTGTACTTATTTGTGTTGGCTTGTATTATACTAACCTTTATTTTGAAATAAGTAAAATCTAAAATTGTCTATGTTTCAGCACAACAATTTTTTTCGTGTTGCACAGACGTTCGTTACACAACAACGTTTCTTATTCTTATAGCAAATACCAAAGTAAAAACTGGACATGGACGCTATGCTGGTTGCCGATATAAAATAGAACTTGGAACTAATTACCTTAATCAGGCATTTATGGCAGCAGTAGCCTTTGAGTAGGAGGTAATCTAACATTCAGTACGGTGGACACCAAATCGACCTTTACGTAACAGAATGGAGTGCATGCGTAATTGTGTATTCGTGCTGACTGTACAAGAAAGACGTAAAAGTGAAAGCCGGCGGATATGACTGCGAACTTTATCCGGCGACTCGTAAAAACCTACGCAGGGAGTTCAAGGATAGTCAAGGCAAAATGTCAGTGGAGCGATTAAGTCAAGGTCATTCGTTTCTTTCGGAAAGAAACATAATGAAGGAAGAGTTTCGTTAGTTACGACACAGGGTATCCTAGTGTGGGGCCAGAAGCAATGTATGGGCCTGTATGTAAATGTTATGTTAGTTCTCGGGCACGTCGCTGGGTTTCTACTCTTAAAACGTGCGATAACGGTGACAGCAATATACAAAGGATTTACACGGACTATAAAATAGTGGAAATCGCGTTAAAACAATAGTTTTAACATAAATAATACTTCTCATTGTGGACAAAGTTGCAAAACAATAAATACACATACACTATGTTAAAATAATGTAACATGTAACCTATTGGTTAATAAATAATTTTTATTTATTATTATTATTACATAATTATGTTACTTATCTGTTTATTTTGTTTCTGTTTTTATCTGTTTCAATTTTTTTAATGAAATACTATAGTAAAAATAAATCTAAATACAAAATAATTATCGTCACGATAGATAAATAAACAGCAATTAGGCACAGCGTTAAAATAGAGGGCTCTCTCTTAAAATTAAAGGTCTATGCATATAGACCTATTATATATAGATTAGATAATCGCACTTAGTAAATTTGACAACGGAAAGTGCTACGGATAATTTCACATGTCTGCATGTTTTAATTACAATAGAAGAAAAATTTTGGTCATAGATTGCAGGAGAAACGACCAGAAAGTAAATTGGTGATCAATTTACTTTAATTTCTATGACCATTTGGTTTTGATTACGTCTACGACATTTTTCACCAACTGTACAGACCCACGAGGGTGTAAATAACCCCACAGTCACGTTTTCGTTTGTATGCAAAAACCTGCGTGGATGTGCGAGGTACTGGAATTGCCTATTACATCGGCCTGTCATATATTTTTATGTCGTATCCCTCTCCTTTAGACCTTTCCTGTTAGATACCATTCGCGTCTGAATTCTAGTCCGCCCTCAGTTTCTACTTATGAAACCGGATGGAACCGAAATTAACTGGATATGTCAAGCTCGCTATGTAAATTGAGTCGAGGATGCTATTTCGGAGTGGAAAGTTTCGATTTTAGCAGATAAGTTGGTATAAAATAAATAAATAAGGCAGGATAATCCTTTATTTTTACTTTACTATATTATTTGCAATATTTCAGCAAATAGCACTTTCCCACATACTGTTAAACAAACATCACCCAGTAAAATATGATGGTAATTAACCTAAACATAATGACTATAAATACGACAAATAAAACAGCTTGAAACTTTAATAGCTTTGCCAACCAATTCCTAACCGTCAGATTCTATAAACGAAATAATCTGAACAACAGTACAACGTACATGCTTGATTGAAAAATACAAATCACGACGATCGCTAACCTTTGAGCAATCAAACGAAAATACTTGAGAAAACGAAAAACTAGTCGCAGTGTTCGGGGGAAATAGATTTAGCTGATTTCTATTTAAAAACTGTCGAAACTTCAATCGTAAATCAATTAGGCTCCTCGGACGAAAGCCGGTTATCTTTTATTACTTCCATGGGACTTACGCTATTTTTATTTTTGATCGGAAACAAGAAACTTTTATTGAAACTGGAAAACTGCCGTTTTTTCCGTGAGGTTTATAAAAATTTATTGCGGTCATAACTTCCAGAGACCACGGAAGTTTTCACTGAGATTTGTTAAATGAAAAATCGAACCAATCCAGTCAGTCCATTTTCGTCCACCTTCTTACTGTCACAGGCAAACAATAAAATAAAAAGCTCATATTTTAAAAATAACGCGAGACTGATTTTTTTTATTACCTACCTCTGTATCGGCGTTGCCGTTTACTTAGGATTCAGATCAAATACCCTATTTCAATCTTCCGCATCCAGTAAGTAAAAAACACAAAATTACAATTTATTTCCAACACGCGAAGATCGGTTTAGGCAAATTTACAAGTACGAGTATATCCTGAACAAATCCCCGAATTTGAATTAAATTTGGGAGCTTGTTTTGTGTAACGGAGTACAGTTCAGTGTAAATTCCACCAGAATAAACAGAAAAACTGAACAGCCAAATAGTTACCAGTTACCAACTTCAGCCCCTGCAAAGGTCCAAAAAGTACCGCTCCAAGTAAAAACCGAGCGCAATAAATTTCACAAAAAGAAAATCTTTTGAAAAAAACTTGGTCAAAGGGCGCGCTGTACGCTTTGCCAATATGACTCTTCATAACAGACTTGCTTTCCTTTGTAATAGAGTCTGTGCCCTCCGGGACCAAACTTGGGACGTTCGGTGGTCTATTATCGCTACCCCTGCGACCGCCATGTTGGGTTGGGAGTATACGAGTTTACGCTTTACGAGCCTGAACAAATGTTATTTTATACGATTTAACTCAGTCAAAGTAAAGAGTGTGAAATACTTATGAAAAGATAAAAATTGATGTGAAAAATGTAATTTGCGTTTTATGTTCGTTTCATGTGATAAAACAATTTGGCTATACTAAATTTGGCATTCGCAATAGTAATTTTAGTAATTTTTTAGTAATTATGATAATTTTTTTGGCTTTCTTTTCACCTTTAATATTAATAACATTAAGCTCACAGCATGCATGCATGAATATTCATACACCCACAGTGGGATGGAACATGGAATAAACTATAATATTTTTTAGACCTTAGATATTGGTAAGTTAAGCAAATCCTTTAATGACCTTATTTTTTTGCTCAAAGGTATTATTACACTATATTGACTACCCACAGACATCTATATCTATGTGACTACCCCTTAAAATATTTGCGCTTGATTTGTTAGGTAGGACCTTATATAGGTTACACAAAAATGTAGACAAGAGCGAGTCAGGCTCGGCCACCCTGGGTTCCGTACTCGCATTGATTTTCAAGCTTTTCCTGTTCTTCAAAGACATTTTTCTAGGATTTAAATAAATGTATTTAAGTATTCAGATTTTCTCCTATAGGTATTTGTAGACTATGAAGATATTACTTACCAAATTTCATAGGTCTAGGTCAACGGAAAGTAGCCTATGAATTGGGTATTTGACAAAATGTCAACTGAGTTACTTTTAAAACGGAATTTTGTATGATAATACGTGCTTGTGACTTCACATTTCAGAGCACTCTTTTTATGTTTCTTCTATTTAAAAATTGTGATAACTAGTAAATTATTAAAAGAAATACATTTTCCGAAACATTTTGTAATTTTTGTTTTAATCGAGCATCTCAAATAGTTTATTGTTGATAGTGTCAAATATCGTATTTCGATTGCCCAAAACGTAGAAACATACATTTTTATGCGGCATAAACGTCCGCATCTCTTTTTACCTCAACTTAGAAGTTGATTTTTAGACCGTAGATTTGAGTACATGGTTTTTCGCGTTCCCGAGACAACAAAGTGATCCTATAAGGGTTCCCTTTTTAAGTACGGAACCCTAAGCTAAGCTGAGTACGAGTAGACTACGCAATACCACCCGCCGCCGCCCAACCGCCCGCATCCTTCCCTCCCGACTAGCGATGTGCCGTTCCGGGGAACGATCCCAGAAGTGGGAATTATCGTGGGATCGTTGCCGGCAACGATCCCAAGAGGTGGGAATTATTACTAAGATAGAGTTCTTGGGAATAGTTAATTAGTGATTCATATGAAGCATGATATTCAATATGAAACAAAATCCCCTTGGGCTGTCATAAATTCCGAATGTTGGAGGGAAATTTCTCTGTTAGAGGGACTTTGAAAAATACCAAAAAATTCTAAAAGCCAAATTTATTTTTTTACTGTTCATAAAAATTAGCCGTATCAAGTTTCGAGTTTGT
This sequence comes from Yponomeuta plumbellus, assembly GCA_947310845.1. Lineage (NCBI taxonomy): Eukaryota > Metazoa > Arthropoda > Insecta > Lepidoptera > Yponomeutidae > Yponomeuta > Yponomeuta plumbellus. The sequence continues at coordinate 22,722,770 of OX371193.1, read as the reverse complement.
GTGAAAAGTGAAAAAAAAAAACAATTTAAAAACTTGAATTCATTAATATTTTGTAAGGGAGTTACAATAATAGGCATGATGACAGATTTTGAATTTTCCTTCTATTATGTCTAGTAGGTAGACGGCTACTATTTTTGAAAAAAATATCAACAAAAAAACTTATTTTTCGTACAAATTTATGATATTTTTTGCTAATCAGTTTGAAATACGCGCGGAAACGCTCCAAAATATCATGGCGTCGCTTGTGACGTAATGACTATGTAGATACGGCATTATATCTATGCTGAATTAAGAAAGTGAACAACACGTCTCTCTGTGCAAACACACATCAACAGTAGCACCGAACAAACTGTTTGTTTATGTTCGAAACAAGAAAATAATGAGACGTCATTCACTTTGATTGCTGTTTCAGTTAATATGGCCGATTCCGGTATTTTGTACTTTTGTTTTCTTAAGAATCTTATCAATCTCAATGTTTATTTCATAACGGAGTCATTTTAAGGAATTATTTTGACATTAATTTTTTTCTAAAACCATTTATTCTTTCATTTTTAATACTGTTATTGTTGTATTTAAAGAAAACTTTCGAAATATTTACAAATTTTGTAATTTTGACTCATGTTTGTTGGGAAATCATCATTCATTTATTTAGCATATTTTTTGCCAGAAGTTCCTAACCATATCATTGGGATCGTTCCCATTGTTGCCAGAAATAATGGGAACGTTCCCATTATTGCCGGGAGTGGGAAGCTTCCCATTATTGCCGGGAATGGGAAGCTTCCCATCTGGCACATCTCTACTCCCGACCAAACCTCTGACCGCGGGACCGACCATTTTTTTGTTTGAACTCTGATACACCTAATAAAAATGTAATGGCGCTGGGATATACTTGTGATATGTCGTTTTATTAGCTTCACCTCCCTTTTTAGAGAGGAAAACTTTTCAAACGAAAAATTTGTGTGGCTCGTTGTTGCTAAAGCCTGTATTACACCGGGGCAACACTCTGCGGCATTGCGGTATGCCACAAGGCCGCATGCGACAACGTCGCACATTGTGGCAAGAACCTTGTGGCATGGCAATACTTTGCGTCATGTGGCAAACTGTAGCAGCTTCTTCTTCTTCTGCCGCACCTTTGTAGCATGCGGCCTTGTGGCAAGCCGCAATGCCGCACGGTGTTGCCCCAGTGTAATTCAGGCTTTAGTATCTTTCTCCAGCAAGCTTGTGGCGCGTCGTGGTACGTGGTAGGCGTAGACTAGACAAATACAGCTGTAAAATTGTCAATGAAATCTTAAGTCATAAGAGCGCATCGCCAACAAACTGCACAGCAGTTTGGCGACACTTGTTAAAATAAAAATGTACAGGATTATTTTGCAAAATTAAAAAAAAAAGACTGATTTAAGTCGATACTTTTTAGGGTTTAGCGTGATAAGGGGCATGGGTTGAAGGAATCTGGTTGTATCTCATGAACCGTGATGGCTATAAAATTGAAATTTTAACAAATGATTTATTTGATCAAAATAAAATTATAATTTAAAGGGTCTCCCTTACAAGAAACGTAATTTTTTTGCCGTTTTTGGCTCGATATTAATAACGGCAACAGGTAGACCATTGAAATATTCAAATGTTGTATATAATGGTACGGAACCCTCCCTGCGCGAGTCCAAATCGCACTTGGTTTTTTATGTAGTAATGATTCTGTCCCACTCCTGTGCAAAGACCTCCTTATTAAACTTCCATTCCTTCTTGGCAGACTTGCACCCACAACAAATATTTGGTCAAGCCATCAAACCATCTCCGTCTCGGCCGTCGCCGTCTATACTAACCGTAGATATGTTATGATTTTATACGAACAGAGTTCTCTAAGGCAAGCATAGAGAAAATATAAGCCTCGCCTACTAGATCTTCTAAGTAGACTAAGCCCCTGTTTCACAATGTTCAAATAAAGTTCCAGATAAGCTATCCGCAATCAGGGCTGCCGTTTGTTCTAAATTTAAATAAATTTTCCTATATTGCGTGTGTTCGTTTATGGCTTCAAATTTAGAACAAACGGCAGCCCTGGTTGCGGATAGCTTATCCGGAACTTTATCTGAAGATTGTGAAACAAAAATACTTTTATAATTCACAAATGATAATCACACGTTCGAATCCAACTTCAGCCCGAAAATTTTCTTCCGAAGTTGAATAGCACAACAACATACAACTCTTACAAGTATAAACGAAGTCGTTGCAAAGGCTTTAGTTCCACAAACAAACGCGAAATAAAAAAAACCTATCCAACGTGACAACCTAAAAAGTTTTCCGCGGTACATACTTGACATCCCCAGAAGCATATTGGAATCCCTTATCCACTACATCTGTCAGACCGGCGTTGTAGTAAATAGCTGCTGACTATGTTTTTTCGTGACCTACAACGACACTCAGAGGTGCATGTTTTATTCGATATTAGTCCTTATGTAGTCTGTCTTAAAAGCTTCCGCAGAGGCACTTTCAGTTGCAACTTGACAATACGCACCGATAACTTTCTATTTTATTAAATTCTGGTTCTTATGTCAAGTCGAGTAACTTTATCTCCCGCCTCTTACGCATAAATAATGATTTCATCACAACTTATAATTTTTAGGAGTAAAATAAATAAAACATTCTTTGCATATTAAAATTTAAGGTACCACAAGGAATATTTTATTCAAAATTTTTAATATGTATGCTCGGTTTTGGTACTGCTGGCAGCCAAAAACGAGGCGAGAATTAAAAAAAAATGTACTTCAGAACACTACACCACTAAAATCGCAGAAATAATGGAATACGTAACACGCACGAAATTGCAGAAGGAGGTATACTGGTCTTGTACTTGGCACTGACAAAGAAATTTATTTCAACAAAGAAAATGAGCAGATAACTAAGTTACATAATATGAACAATATCTAAGGAAAAAAATGAAAATAAAAAACAGATTTAGACTGTGAAATCAACGGTTAGTAGCGACCTGACCTTTTTCTAGATGAAATCGTCTCAGTATCAAAACGAGAGGAGAAATTTGTGCCGGGAAAGGCTTCATTTCGAAACATTTTTTCTCCGGGTTTCCCTATTTGTTACAAGAAAAATCTTTGAACTAAACTCCAACTACTAACTAAGGAAGACTTATCAAGTCGCGGCGACGTTTTATTGTCGCAAATAAAGTCACGAGCCACGAATTGCTTAGGAACAAGTTCTCCGTGTGGCAACTGGGACAACTCCACGTGTCACACAAACTTGAAATGAAATGGATACCTACTTATAAGATATTTTGCTCTTGTAAAAGTTTAGTTTACTTATTGAAGTTTCATACTTCAGGTTGATCTAGCACTATACAATTTGGACTGTAATATCCGTCTTATGTTTTATGCAAAAATAAATTGCATCCTTAAATTTCTTTTCAAAGATTTTACTGTATTGTTTTGTTGGCGTGATTTATTTGCATGTCTGCCAAATTTGAGCTTTCTAGTACTAATCGTCTCTGAGCTTGGCAATGGACAGACAACCGGACGGACGAACATGGCGATCGAAAAGTGTTTCTAGTAGACTACAGAACCCTAAAAACAACTCGTAGTAGAATTAAAATTTAATGGCTGTTCCGCCTGTTACTTCCTCAAGATAACGAGCTCTATAGCATCTTAAGACAAATAGCTTCGTGAAACAAATAGCACCCAAAACTAATTTTGGGGCCGTTCCCAACCGTCAGTTAGGGCCCCAAGCCTTCCGTTTGAAAATGGAACACTCATTTGGTATGATGATTTATTCCAAACTATTCATAGTTTATTTACTTTACCGTGTTCCTGTCAGGAGTGAGGGATGGCTATAGAATGCGTGGCGCTTACCTGAAAGAAAAATAAATCATATTACATAATAGGGTCGAGCCAAATCTCGTGGATATAAAGTATATCGTCAATCCATATAATATCGGCAAGGAAATTCACGAAAAATAAGGAAAATGAAAAATAAGGAAACGATTTTAAAAGGTATGTATTTTAACAAGGATCGAGCAATGAAGACAGCTTACTCGGGGTTTCCAAGCGGCCAAAGATCGAAACTGACCTTGACCAACTTATATGGACCACCCAAGGTGCAACAAAAACAAATGAGTGAAATGCACTGAAGAATTATCGGCATGCAAGTAAGTATTATGAGAATAGTGAATACCGAGAGAAGTCTATTAAAAATGTAACATAATCATAACTGGTCCAATACTGTTCTATACTAGGAAAACCTATGGTTTACTACTAGAATACATTGCTTTAAGCAATAAGGCCGCCTCTTGTACTGCATCTTATTGTTAATGTTCTGTATTAATGTTTTTCCTGGTACAATAAAGAATATTCTTATCTTATCTTATCTAATCTTATACATCATGTTATGATCACAAAATCGAAAGTAGCTCCGTAGCGTAGCATATAATAATTAATAACATGTCATCATAAGGTACCACGTTCGGAGCAAAGAAAACTGATTTTATTTTTATTTAAGTTCCGCTTATGGTCTTGCTGCTGCTTGACTAAACGGGAGGGTCGGCGCGGCGGTGCATTAACCTCGTGAGGCCCGACCTTGAAAAGAACAATAGATTTTGTGATCACTTGAAGACATTGGGCCTCACGAGGTTAAATAACCATATGGTGCTTGTGGGATTTTGGCGGAATTTAGCAAAGTAATTTTCACATGCTATTATGAATTTCCGCAAAGTAACGGTCCATCCATCGCATTGGTGCTCGTCCTCTGCTCCTTTTCCCGTCTGAGCGACCGTCAAATGAGATATTCCAGACTATCTGGCAGACTAAAGCCATATTATACAGGGTGTTCGGCGCATGGACCGTCAAATATGTTAGGGATACTGGTGGGGTCATCTACTACATTTCCACCCTTGGACCCTGGGTCCTAAGAGTTATGGTTATGTAAATATGATTTTTTAATCATCATCATCATCATGATACTGGTGGAGTCATCTACTACATTTCCACCCTTGGACCCTGGGTCCTAAGAGTTATGGTTATGTAAATATGATTTTTACCTATAATTCGATATTTAAAGCCAAAACTTATTTAGTTATGTTCGTAAACATGTTTTTTAAGATTGTAATTGCTCACCAGTATCCCAAAAACAGTCGTTTTTGACGGCCCAGCGCCGAACACCCTGTATATTCAAACCGCCAACTTAATCCGTATTTGACCTGACCATGACATGATATGACAGCAAAGCAAAATCTCTCCTAGGCTCACCACAGGCTACGTCTATGATTTTGTTTTGTCAGTAGCGTTTTTAGTTTTCTTCTTTCGCTGTGCGTATATTATTCTATTCTCTGTTTATTTTGTTTCTGGCTGTGTCTTGATGGTATAAATGATGTAGTTCAATCTTTCCTTACCACGAAAATACTGGCAAGAGTGCTGTATGTACAAGTACCAATACGCTATCTCTCCCAACGTATCACATCGACCTTAAAACACCAGACTGTCAGAGCCTCTGAGCAAAAAATGCTTATTGGATCTACTAATATTACAGAGACCTGGTGACCCCTCGCCTCGGACCGAAATGGTAGTGTTACCGAGTCACCAGAGAGGCGGGACCAATATCGGAGCAATATGTAGCCCTAGTACCTTTACAGGAATAACTCGTCATGTTTCTGCGACACATGGACGCGGAAGCTCCTCTTGGGAAGCTGAGTTTCATAAATATGATCGTTGGTTTTAATTAAGACGATGTAAAGAGTTATATTAAGTATTTGATATATTTATAAAAACCTTTTAAAGTAAATTTGGAGGGCACTGATACCTGTAATACAGGATTTTTCCTAGCACAGGTATCAGAAGCACGCATCAGAAATGTCTGTAACTCTTAATTTAATGAAACAGTGTGTTGTACTTTATAAAAACCTATGGATGAGTTACGACTACAAACTATACCGTTCATACTATTAACTTTATTCCGGACACATTTACTCACTTTTGTCGGAAGAGTCCGACCAGGTTTCACTTTGAGTCGCAGAGTCATGTAATACATTACAGAATCATATAATAAAGGTAATAATGTGTAGGGTTGACGAAAGTTCATCCAGTCGTTAATATGTGAAAAATAACTAAACACACAACTTTCATTAGTGAGACAATAGCCGAGTTCTTTTGCCGAAATTCCATAAAAGGTAGCCGTATATGCAGGTTGTAACATCATCATCATCATCATCATCACCATCATCATCAACCCATTATGTCCCCACCGAGGGGCACGGGTCTCTTCCCTGAGGAAGGTTTAGCCCATACATACTCCACCACCGGGGCCGAGTCCGGATTGGTGGAGGCTTGTAAGACTAGTGGCTGGTCTTACTGTCAGAAGTTTTCAAGCCGCCCAGGTTGGTTGTAACAAAATCCCTATATTTATACAAAATATTGTATTTGAATCGTCATTACGCAGAACATTTACGAGAGCAAAAGTAAGCAAAATTATGCAAGATATTTCATGCATTTAAATGCCCCTGGTATTTTCAGTAAAAAGTACCCGGTGGTGCTGTGACACAGGTTCTAACTCTATGATTCAGTTCTAGAAGCAAAAAATGGTCGGAATGTTCTGACTAAAATGCAAGTATCGAATACGGATTTAAGTTAATAATGTTGAGATAGATCATAGATAGATAGACAAAAGGTTTGTTTCCATAAGCCACACACGTGCATCACATATTAAATCGTAGTAAAACCCATAGAAAAAATAGAAACATACCTAAGGAATATAAACATAGGTTAAAGTGGGGATTTGGTCATGCTCTGTGAAGGGTAGGCTTTCTGTCCGCCATACTGCGGCCGCGCGGCCGTTTTGTATGCGAGGCCGGCCGGAGTCAACGGCCCCGCTAACGATCGCCGGGTAGGGTCACCCGACTCACCCGCTAAATGGGAGCCGATGAGTTCTGCCACGATCTTGTCGACGTTGTGGAGTGCGCGATGAATCATGCGGCTCAATGCAGATTAGTCTGCGCTTTCAAGCCGTGGTTTCGGGGCGAAATCGTCTTTGAAAGCAATTTTACGGAATGTTCTTTCGAATTTCCTGTTTGGAGTAAATAAGTAAACGAGTAGATATAAATCGGAATAAAATGTACGATGTATACCGCCTAATATTTGTTTATTTAGCCTATATTGTACGTCTCCCTTCTCTGAGAGAGAACGCATGAGCTAAATCTCCACGCGTGCCCACGGGCGGAATGGCAATTACGAGTATAAGCGCTGAGCCATGTGAACATCTCAGATATTCAGGTTTCCTCATGATATTTTCCTTCACAATTTGTTTAATTAATTTACTTTACATTATTTTATTGCACGCGAAACATTGAACAAGCTTCTCTTTTGCTCAGAGAGATATAAGTCAACAAACTTGGCCACTGTATGCACATTAAACATTTATCAACCGATGTCCGTAGCCCGTAAATAGAGCCCACTTTTGGGCATAGGCCTCCTCTCTTTCACGCCAACCCATCCGGTCCAGTGCTAGTATTGTCCAGTATTTACCTGCCGTTGTCATGCATAATGTCGTCAGACTATCGGGCTGGTGGTCTGCCCACCGACGGACGACCCGTTTTTGGCCACCACTCAGTGGCTACCTCCCGCCATCCCGTCCATCTCCATTTTAACTTTGGAATGCATGACTCTTTGTAACCCGTACTCGTCCACTGCTAAACGTAGGCCTCCCCCGAGGCACGCACCTCGTCTATCCTCCGCTATTCTTATCCAGCCACTTCCTCAGTAGACTTATATTGACCGTCTGACATAGAAATAAATGAAAATTCATCAAAGGCCGTGAAGCCTTAATTTGGTTCAATTGCATAAGGAATTGCTTAACTAGGTTTATCGGCTCTTATGGGTGAATCATAGCTTCCAATACATTGGTGTATTTTAGTAGCGGTCACTATGAAACTATTTCAGTCTGGAAATTGTTAAGGATAACACAAACCAACGCGTTTGTGGTCGCAGTGGTGATGGCGGTCCATACAATACATACGTTATTTACGGCAGTGTTTTGTACGGACCGCCGCGGTCACTGCGAACGCGACCGCGTTGGTAGGTTCTAACCTTTATACAGAGATTTTGTCATAGAGATCGAAGAAGAGAACATATACCCAGTATTAACCGGTCAAGCGAATAAGTCCACTAAAGTGGTCTGATATAACATTTGGATCAAATTGCTGATATAACCTAAGCCAAAAAATGATATTGAAGAAATTTTAAAGGTATAGCATGAAGGATATGAGGACATGAGAAAACACAAAACAAATATTTTTAGCATTTTCTACCAGTCATCCACAGGAGGTAAAGAAAAGAGTTTGTAGGCGTGTAAATTCTTATTTATCTTATCTTAACTAATATTATCTTAGCCTATACGCACACTAGGCGACACGCGACAGCGACAGTTCGGCGACTAGACGCAATGACAGGCTACGGCCGTCAATTTTCATATATTTTGTTCGAATCTCCGCACACTTGGCGTCAGAGTCGCGGAGTCGCGACGACAAGATGCCAGAAGCAAATGACAACGTCGCGTCTGACGCGGCGACTAGACGCGGCGACAAGTCGCCCTGTTTACGATGGCTCTTATTCTATCCTCTATCAACAAGAGTAGGTACTTAAAATGTCCGTAATTTAATTATCTATTAACTTGTAGAATGTTTGGTGGGCCGAACGGCTCGCAACAATGGTTTTGAATTGTTCTTTGCATACATAATAATATATAAGCTCATACCTGTATCTCAGAGGGGTAGGCAGAGACCAGAGACTGCCACTTGCCACGATCCTGACAAATCACTTGCGCTTCCTCGAAATTCATAAGCCGTTGCACGCCGGTTCCAGATACTTATTATCTTGCCCTTTGTTATTTTTCAGGTCCTAACTCAACTGATTAATACCTCAGACCTTAGTGAATGTGGTCATTAAAATATTAGATTGTGCAAACGCTACAGCATGAAAAACGTGATAGCCTTTGTACGATCTAGCGTCGCACATTTTGCTTGCGCGTTTAACCTACTTTTAGCTACCTCAGTATGGACTTTAGGAACGTTAAGCAGTTTACATTATTAGGTAATCTTATACAATTAAGTGAGTTTATCGTATACTGTACTAGAGAGAGGAACCGTCAATATTCTACCTATCTCTAGATTTACCAATATATTTCTTCTACTACTTAACAGTGCCAGTTTCTTCTACTTCTACGTCACCTAGACTCAACTCAAGTGTAGCAGTACAGTTACTATAGTACTACGAGCCTAGCACTCTACAGGCTTAGCCTTAGCAGCCCTAAGCGGTGTTGGTGACAGACCTTTTTTATTGCTTAGTTTTATTTTAATATTGTCATTTTTAAATTTAGTTTAGTATTAAATAATAAAGACTAAAATAAACCATAGTGGATTACAGTTTAAAAGGTTTTATTTTATAGGAAAGTAACGGCGCTTATAAGGTGCTTAATAACCGGGGCACAACCTTCTCTTAAAGAGAGAAAGAGAATAGATACAGCTCATGAGATAAGATAAGAATAATCTTTATTGTACCAGGAAAAAACAAATACAAAACATTTACAAAGACACAATACAATTGGCGGCCTTATTACTTAAAGTAATTTCTTCCAGACAACCGACGATGGAGAGTTGCTGAAGGAAAAGTGAGACGGGTATATAGTATAGTTTCAACACCTCATAGCACTTCGCTTTTGAAGCAGCCCGTTTTGCTGAATGTACACAGTTTTATAGCCATTTTGGCAATTCAAACCCCATAAAGTTTATAGACTTGTAGCTGTCTGCATGTTTATATGTGGCAGTTACATCTTGGGCGGCTTTACTGCCGAAGTCTATTGTGCCTGTAGCGATAGAAAAAGGAACGGGCTTAATTTTGAAGCTTTCACTCGAAGGCTAATTAACGACCTCCGTGGCGCAGCGGTTAGCGCATCTGGCTACCATGCGAGAGGTCCCGGGTTCGAATCCCGGCTGGGGACAAAAAAAATAAACCCAGGTCTTGGATGTTTACATGTTTGTGACGTCGCTGTTACTAGTTCCCACGACACCGGGTATCCTACTGTAGGACCAGAAGCAATGTATGTGCCTGTATGTAAATGTTAAATGTTATGTTATGTTATGTTATTTTTTTCCTTATTTTCTACTACATTACGCTGTTACAACTCTGAAGGCCATTCCGTTATATTATGTTGTAAAAACACATCTCAAAGTGCCCCCTATTTTAGGATTTGGAACCCTTAACATCATTTGATCATACTGTTATTGGACGATTAAAAATGTCAGTTCCTATATATTTTCAACAGTTTCAAGAAATATCGAAAATTATTTGTGAAGAATATTGCTTTTAATGTAATGTAAACCAGGATAAAAAGTGTGTTTTATTTTGCAGTGTATTTAAGGTGCAAAAATAATAATCATCTTCATCAGCCCACCGTGTGCCCACAACTACTGTGTATAGGCCTTTTCCCGCAAATGCCATTTCACACGGTATCTGGCCATTCGCATCCACCGACTTCCGCCGACATCGTCCGACCATGTCGGTCACATTATTTTTGGAGAATAAATACAGTGCTACATAGCATAAACTTAAAATAAAATAATTATTTTCAACGAGCTTACACGTTTCATATGTTTATGTAATAGTCTGTTATCTAATTCTGCTATACATGTAAAAACTTTCAGTATGAAACAAGATGTATCTTTATTATATAATGTATGTTTATTTTGTCTGAAATAAAACACTTGAGCCATAGAATAGTGTGCTGTGTGCACGTTTAGTGTTTATTTTATTACTGCACAAATATTATGTTGTGATATGTTTAAGTTCACACATGGATCACTGAGCCCCAAGATACAGTTTAATTTAGTTTGGGCTTCAGAGTTACTTTATACATTGTTAACTTTTGTTCTGCACAATAAAAATTATTGTTTTTTTTTTATTTAGATTGTTGATGGTGGTTACCAAGAGTTACCTCACTTTTAAAAGTTAGTCTGCGTTTCTACCTTATTATAATTCTATGGTCATGCAGTAACGGCTATATTTCAATGAGAAGCCGGCCCTCTGTAGGTGAAGCGTACAATGACGAAAGCGCTCGCGGCAGCGGCCAGGTGACGGGGGTGCTTGGATGACGTGGCGTGTTTCCGACAGGCCGCTATTCGGAATCCTTCGACATCCGTATCGAGTTGGTTGGGAAGGGCGCAATATGTTTTAATTTAATTGTTTGCGTATGCCCGGTGAGACTAACATAAACGTATAACATAAAAAACATATTTGACGATCTCTGTGGCGTAACGGTTAGCCCATCTGCTTACCATGCGAGAGGTCCCGGGTTCGTTGGGGAGAAAAAAAAACTCCAGGTCTTGGATGTTTGCATGTTTGTGACGTCGCTGTTTCTGGTTCCCACGACACAGGGTATCCTAGTGTGGGGCCAGAAGCAGTGTATGTGCCTGTATGTGAATGTTTATGTTTTATATACAACATAAACAACAAAGTTTTATATACAACATAAATAACAAACTTAACATTTACATACAGGCACATACATTGCTTCTGACCCCACACTTGGATACCCAGTGTCGTGGGAACCAAAAACAGCGACGTCACAAACATGTAAACATCCAAGACCTGGGGTTTATACTTTGATTAGTTTTCGGCGACAGAGAAGACATTAGCAAAACATAATATTTCACCTATTTCTTTCACGGGTCAGAATAGCCCCCACAAACTCCACATGTCTACGGACTACTGCATGTTCGGCGAACAATAGATCAAACTTGTTACTTCGGCAGCATGTTTAATTTACGGATTAAATTTGTTACAGGGTTCGCTTTGCTTTACTAACCAGCCCCGAAAGCTTGCGGGTCGATTTTAGACGGTAACCTTCGACGTTTCAGTAGTTTGGCAGAACCAGAAGCAGGGGCTAGGCGGGGCAGTGCCCCGGGGCCCTCAAGCTCAAGGGGCCCTCGCCAGTAAATATTTTTCGAACTAAACTTTTGAAAATGTTCCTTACCTTACCTACACCAATTTATTAATTGTAATTTATGTTGTTACTGTTTAATTACCAAGTATTTTTATTACCTACCCTGCAGTGCACAAAAAGAGCTGATGATAAAGTAGCTTAGAACTTTAAGGTATTTGTATATTTCATATCTTTACTTGATAAAACCTAACCAGTTCAGATACAAGTGGGGCCCCATTTTTTTATTTGCCCCAGGGCCCTGGGTTACCTAGCTACGCCACTGGGCAAAACCCGTTAGCGATGATTCTGAACCGAGCCTTCAGTTTACTAAATGTGTTGTTGTTCAGTTGAGTCTATTTGTAATTGAATAGTAATGGTAAGACCATTAAAAAAAAACTCCTCTGAGCAGTTCAAATATGATTAGACTAGCTTTCGCCCGCGACTCCGTCCGCGTGGACTTTAGTTCAAAATTTTGCAACCCCGTTCACTCCCTTAAGGGTTAGATTTAGAAAAAACGGCGAAACACGTGTTCGATCAATTGTGTTGAAGAGTATATATTTTAAGTTTCAAGGAAATCTGATAACATTTTTTATACCTCCTATACAAATTTGGGCAACCCTTTTCGCCCTCTTAGGGGTTGAATTTAAAAAAATCCGTTCTTATTCCTTGCCTACATTATATATAGATCCTCTGTGCAAAATTTCAGCTTCCTAGGTCAAACAGCTTGGGCTGGGCGTTGATGAGTGAGTCAGTCAGTCAGGACTTTGAATTTTATATATATAGATAATAATATAATAAATACTAGCTTTCGCCCGCAACTTCGTCCGCGTGGACTTTAGTTCAAAATTTTGCAACCCCGTTCACTCCCTTAAGGGTTAAATTAACAAAAAAAACGGCGAAACACGTGTTCAATCAATTGTGTTGAAGAGTATATATTTTAAGTTTCAAGAAAATTAGACAACATTCTTTATACCTCCCATACAAATTTTGGCAACCCTTTTAGCCCCCTTAGGGGTTGAATTTCAAAAAATCCGTTCTTATTCCTTGCCTACATTATATATAGATCCTCTGTGCAACATTTCAGCTTCCTAGGTCAAACGGCTTGGGCTGGGCGTTGATGAGTGAGTCAGTCAGTCAGGACTTTGAATTTTATATATATAGATAATAGATTAATAAGCAAAAGTTAATACCAAATTATAAATGATAGTATCAAATTTTAATCCCTAAGTACAGGATAAGGAAAAATGTGTCGTTGTTGTTGTTACACTTTATTGCACAAAATATGTCTTGATTGTCCGTAAGTTTACTACCTAGGTATAGGTACCTAGTGTGGGGCCAGGAGCAATGTATATGCCTGTATGTAAATGTTATGTTATGTTATAAGCCCTCAGATCCCATTAGTGATAAGCACACTAATTCTATTACACTCATAAGAAATGGTAGAATATTTGGGTGAAACAAATGTCAGGTATATTTTGGACTAAAACTTTCATACTCGTAACAACTACACATTATTAACTTAATTCCTGATACATTACGTTCCGTCTCTGCTCACCATGATTAAACTCTGCGAATCAGAGCGAAACCTGGTCGGACACTTTCGAAAAAAAGTCAAAAATAAAAAAATCAAAATCAAATATTTTATTCATAGTACAAACAAAACGTTTACTTTATGAACGTCAAAATTGTTACTTTCACAATTAATAGATTACATGGAGAAGAAACTCCACATTTATTCTTTTCAAAACGGTTTTAACCTAATTAATAAACTTTCAAACTTAAAAAATGTTACTCTTGGATGTGTTGAACACTAGACACAGTTATACTCTGATTAAATTTAATATTAAACTACTGTTCAGTGCCAGACATCCTTGTTTTCTAAATAATCGTTGATTTTGTAGTAAGCTTTTTTGCAAAGAGTGTACTTAACACAATTCTTAAGCCGCGATGGAGGTAACTCAATTCAAGTAGGTGTATTCGGAATAAAGTTAATAATTGTTAGGTACAAGAGCAGCCTTACGTATTTGCCATGGTTTGAACGTCACTCGTCACGTGGGGAGAAACGTTTTGGTACCCGACCTGTTTGAAAGGGTACGCAACGTAGTCACGTTATGCAGACGCCTCTATACACAGACGTAGACTCGCTTGGGTCGAAAAAGAAGAGGTAATACATTTATTTAAAGTAACGGAGACATTATGCAAGGCATTGCATTGACAGGCTTGCCACTTGTCACTTTGGGACCTAGTAAACTCGGCAAAACGTGGGCCCATTTCTAGTGATTGGGGCATCTGCCTCGGGGATAACGGGCGTGAGTTTATTTATTTTATTTTTATATACAAGACATAAAAAAAGGAAAAACAGACAACTCAAAACAAAAGACGACGATCTCGGCGCAGCGGTTAGAGCATCTGCCTACCATGCGAGGTCCCGGGTTCAAATCCCGGCTGGGGACAACAACAAAAAAACCACCAGGTCTTGGATGCTTACATGTTTGTGATGTCACTGTTTCTGGTTCCCACGACACAGGGATCCCAGTGTGGGGCCAGAAGTAATATATGTGCCTACATGTATTTTTTTATGTTTATGTTTAGAAACGACAAATGAAAACAAGAAATGGACACGGGCTATGTCCATGCGGCGGTAAAACGGCCTCAGACTCAGTATTTTCTAAGGCTTGGTATTTCTTAAGGCGATAAGGCCGCCGGCTGCACTCTCAGATTAAGAAATACCAGTGTATTTTCCTTTTTTATGTACAATAAAGCGGTCTCTATCTATCTATTTCCTGCAAGTTGGCTCACGCACAGTGCAGGGTTCCGTAGAAGGGGTTACGTACCCGCTTAACAAAACTAAGAAGTTCCTCAACTAAATGTTTAGTTGAATTTTTTTTTACAATGATCGGTCGCCGACTAATAATTACTAGTTAAGTTGTAAAGTCTACTTACCTGTGATAGTTTTCCTTTGAAGTCCTTCTCTGTCAGAAAGAAATAAAGTATATCTACAGTCAACCGTTTAGCTGGGAGAGGGGCGGAGAGAGCGCTCTACTCTATCTAAAACTTTGCGCTTTAGCTTGTAATTTTTTTGGTTTTCAAGGCCATAATGCAGCAAAGCCCTTAATCTAAAACTGTTTTTTTCTGCACCTACAATATTTTTCAGCACATTGACCAATCTAATGATATGCTTCTGTGTGGGCGACATATTTTTTTTTCCCAAGAAAATAGTATCTAAAATTAGCGTCTTAGGTTTTACTTTATGTTCTTTCAGCATATCGCCAGCGAGCATATTATTAATTCCTCTCGAGGCCTGAGACGCAAATATTAACATTCCTTATTGGAATTTAATAAAGTAGAGTCGGCACGCGAATAATTCTGAAAAACTGTAAGGCTATTCTAAGAAAAGAACTAACGTATGAAATCTAGCAAACGTACCTACTAAAAACAAACACGAATCTCGTATTACTAACAACAATAAATTATAGAAAAATAACTTGCTTCGAACGTGGCACATCATGATGACATCTTGTTAAAATTAAGATATCATTCTGTTCTGTTCTAAGACGCAAATATAAAATATTTTATCTATTTCTTTTAATTAATATAATTATTTCTCTTATGTATTTATGCATGTCTTGATTGTAATTGTAAAATCATTTATTGTGATCGTGGCAAATAGCAATTCCTGATCTTGAACCCATCTGGGACACAGGCATGACCTTATTTAAAATAATTAATAATGTCAAAATGCCGTCAAACCATGTCACAATATGCTAAAAACTACAGTCACTGTGTCGTGCCCAAATCAAATAATTGAAATAGAACATTAAAAAGTATAACATGTCTGTAGACATTTTAATATTCCAGATTTTAACGCTACTAAAAAAAAAAGCTTTATTTTTGCGCTATTTCGAAAATTTCCTTACAGTAAAAGTAATTCACATTGACGAATAGAACCCCAAGTTTTCAGATATAAATGACGATTATGTTAGAGCAGGCGGAAAAAAATAATCTCAATTATTTTATTCTCGTGTCAGTGTTTATCGAACTCCTCCGAAGCAGATTTTTTATGAAAATTGTTGTAGTATTTGGAAATAGGTCGTAGTATAATTAATATGACAAAACAACGTTTGCCGGGACCGCTAATGTAACTTAATAAAAATAAAATTTGACAAAATGTATTAATTATTTGGATAAGAACTTAACAACGAAACGTCTTTATTCTTGAGAAAATGTAGATATTAGGAATGTATTGAACCGTTCTCCTCAAAAATAAATTTGCTGTTAAAACCAGACCAGTTTGTCTTCTAACTGTGCTAGGTAACACATTTCAATCAATCCGTATCAGAGGTAATTCAAATACATTTTTAAGTTTCTTATTGTAATTACCACCTGATAAAGTTTTTCAAGCCTTAATTGATAGCAGTCAGTTTATATTTAATATTTCTGACATTAACTACCACTAGACTAATGACTGATAATAATTGTAAAAGAGAAAACAGTTAAAACGGCAGCGGAATGGTGTGTCAGCAAAACTGCAATCAATACAAAGGAAATAAAAGCCCAATTATCCGAACTAAACAATGATTCATATCCCTCATATGAAAAGGGAGTAAAGGCAATAAATAAAACAACTCACATCACAGTTGGCAAAGCAATATAGACCTTATCGCCGACAATCACAGACAATGAAATCCGTTCAAAGCATACACGTCACCTTAGCACTCACTATGTCAATACGTCACTTAGTAGCACAAATATAAACCTTATATAATCCGGAAACTTGAGTGTTCATTTGGTATTTCGTCACTACAGTGCTACGGCAGCGTAGCGGCTACGGCGTAGAACTACGCGAGGTCGCTACGAAAGCCTACGGGGGACTGCGGCGATCGCGCGTCGAGAATTCTACGCGCAGGCGCTTAGCAGACCAAATTCCCTTTGCTTGGGTCGCACAGGAAAATATCCCTTATCGCTGACGAGTTCAGAGCTAAGTGAGTTTGACAAGGAGCTTTGTAATTCATAGGCTGACTTACTCGCGTGTTATGTCAACGCTCTCCTCTAGGCCGATAATAAAGTGGAGAGAATTCCCGAGGAGACAAAGGCTTCAAAAGTCTTTAGAAAAACGTGATCAATATTCCTTGAGCATTTCCTAGGAATGCTGTGACTCATCTTGGGATTTTCATCCCTCGAAAACAGCTGACTCAGGGGCCGAATGAGATGTTGAATCGACGAAAAAAGTTGGCTACCATAAAATCCATACGGAAACTATCTATAGAGAGTCTATGTGTTAAACTCACAAAATCATCGATGCCTATCGCATGGGCTATTTCATATAAAGCAAATAAAAGTTTGTATGACTTGTATGTATAATTTTCTTTCTGCTGCTGTTCGCTGCAAATGCTCTTTCTTAGCTATGGAAAAGGCTATGCTCGGAATTTCTCTACGAGACCGAATCACAAATGATGAGGTCCGTATGCAAACGAAAGTCGTCGACATAGCCCACCGGATGAGTAAATTGAAGTGGCAGTGGGCGGGGCACTTAGCACGAAGAACTGATGGCCGATGGGGCCGAAAGGTTCTTGAATGGAGACCACACATCGGCAAGCGCAGCATAGGACGACCAGCCACAAGATGGACAGACGATCTCATCCAAGTGGCAGGGAGACGCTGGATGCAAGCCGCTTCCGACCGGTCTTTTTGGAAATCCATGGAGGAGGCCTATGTCCAGCAGTGGACTTCTTGTGGCTGAATGATGATGATAGAATGTTTAAGGTTTGCCACACAATCCGCTACTTGACTCTTTTTTCAAGTATGTCTTAAATGCTAAATATCTCTTCCATTAGACTAAAAAATGTTTTATATAGGCTGCAACTTATGTATGCGGAATCTGGGATTCCAATAATTTTAAACGCAATGTCTGACCTCCATGGTCAAGCTCACGGACGAAGTTAAAGAAGGTCGCCCGAAATCCGTGGTTGTGCCACAAAATATTGAAGCTGTGCGAAAACTAATAATGCAAGACCGCCATGTTACGTATCGCGAGATAGAGGCTATTCTGGGCATATGTATGACGAGCATTCATAGGATATTACATGAACATTTGTCTGTAAAAAAAATTTGTTCGCGTCTGATCCCGCACAACTTAACTCAGGATCAAAAAGATGCTCGCGTCGAATGGTGCAAGAAAACCTTAAAAAAATTCAACGGAGGCGACTCAAAATCTGTTTATAATATCTACACAGGTGACGAATCCTGGATCTACGCGTACGATCCCGAAACTAAACAACAATCAACAGTTTGGGTGTTTCAAAATGAGCCGAACCCTACGAAAGTGGCTCGTGCAAAAAGCACTGTAAAGCAAATGGTGGCCTGCTTTTTTGGTATCAATGGCCATGTGGCTACGATACCACTGGAGAATCGCAGAACGGTTAATTCGGAGTGGTACACGACCATTTGTTTGCCGGAAGTATTTGAAGAAATACGCCAAAACAACCAGCGACGCAGAATCATACTTCACCATGACAATGCCCGCTGTCATACAGCTCAGGAAACAACTACATTTTTGGATGGTCAAAAAATAGAATTGATGGGTCATCCACCGTACAGCCCTGATTTGACTCCCAATGATTTCTATTTATTCCCAAATGTAAAGAATAAATTACGTGGTCAACGATTTTCGACCCGTGAAGATGCCGTAGATGCGTTCAAACAGCACGTTTTGGAGATACCTCAATCAGAGTGGAAAAAGTGTTTTACAAATTGGTTTCATCGAATGCAAAAGTGCATCGATCATAGTGGAGAATACTTTGAAAAACAATAAAAGCATATTTAGCCATATACATTTGTTTATTTTTTCTATTCCGCATACATAAGTAGCAGCCCTCGTAGTATATTTTTTGAGGACCTAAAAGCAACAAAAACATTATTTTAAAACGTTGCTTTGCTAAACAGCCAAAAACGCGGTCCGCCATTTTTGTCTATGGTTTGAAGTACTAATTTTTGTAAACAAAGTTTGACATTCAACATAGGTAGAGTTCGTGCCACGAAAGAAGTATGAGTTAATGAATTTTGGCTTTTATTGTTATGACCTTAAGGATTTTACCGTGGGACTTGTTTGGTGAAACGATCTTTACCTAGTCCTAAAATCTGTTAGTGATCTGTGAGCATAGTGAAATACAACAACGCAACTATGATTTCATCGAGTTTACATGCAAAATACATCAATTATCATTATTGCATTATTCGAAACTGCAAAAACACGTCAATAAAGACCGCCGGGAAGTCGCGGATTCGTGTGCCCAGTGAAATAAACATACGAAAAAACTTGGCTCAAACTTGCCAAGACAGACCCCGATTCTTTATCGACTGAAACTTGGGTGTATTTATGTGAAGATCACTTTAATGTAAGTCCTGTAATATTAATGTACACAGAAACCGTTTTTAGCTGTAATAATGCTTGGTTTGATTTGGTTTGGTTTTGGCAAATTGGTACTATCAGCTTCCACGAATCCAGCGTCCATGATTGCGCTTATTAATAAAATGATAAGACACTAACTGCACAAGAAGAGTTTTTGCAAAAACACTAAATCCAATCCAAATCACAATAGAACCACGACTGACAGATGTTTGTTTACAACCAAAGGTGCTTTCAAGATGGCGGATAGTGTTTTCACCGTTCCGATTTAAAAGCGAAAAATATTTTTTTAATTTGCAAATTTTGCAGCCATCCTGCATAAATCAAATCAAATCAAATCAAAAATTTTATTTCAACGTAAAGAATTTACATTCTGCTTGTTGAATGTCAATGTACATACAGTTATGTATAATGTTAGCCGCTGCCTTGGGGCCGTCTGTAGTGGAGAAAAAGGCAGCGAAAAAAAAACTCCACTCTGACCATCTTTTCTCAAATCACCTTAAAGCTAATACAAATCAAACTTACAAAATAATATCTTGGATGTGTTGAACACTTAATAGTTGATTTTATAATAAGCTTTTTTGCACAGAGTGTGCTCAACACAATTCTTAAATCGCGTTGGAGGTAACTCTAATATATCTTGGGGTATCTTGTTGTAGAACCTTATACAGTGCCCCATAAAAGAAGTATTAACTTTTGCAAGTCTAAATAGTGGAAATGACAATTTATGTTTATTCCTAGTATTAACGTTATGATGGCTACCAAGAGTTTCGAAGTATTTAATATTTTTCCGAACGTACCTGATATTTTCATAAATGTATTGGCTTGCAACTGTAAAGATGTTAGTTTCTTCGAAAAAATCTCTTAGCGAGTCCCTACTACCTAGCTTGTAAATAAATCGGATCGCTCTCTTCTGCAAGATGAAGATAGTCTCAATGTCTGCTGCCCGGCCCCATAGTATTATACCATAGGACATAATACTATGGAAGTAACTAAAATAAACAAGCAACGTCAGTAAGTTCTCGAATTCTTTTCACGGCATATGCTGCGGAGCTAAGTCTATGTGCCAATTTTATAATATGTGGACCCCATTGTAGTTTGGCATCGATTGTGATGCCCAAAAATACACGAGTATTTACTTAGCAACGTCAATATATTTCGGTTTCTTACGATAGATACTACAGGAAATATCCATTTATCGCGTCAAATTTTATACGAGTCAAGTAGCGTATTATGAGTACCACAAATGAATACTAGTGCAGGGCACACAGGCGTAGACCTGCTGATTAAGCCCATATTCTCTCTTTAGTTTAGAGAGCGCGAAAAATAGTTTCGGTCCACAACGCGTGCACAGTGCTGAGGATAGGGTACATACACCCCAGTCATTCTAATTCCTTTATTGCTTAAAGCAATTATACTATATCTTTGTAAATGTTTTGTATGTGTTTTTCCTGGTACAATAAAGAATATTTTTATGTTATCCAATTTTCACAAGATGATTTTATTGACAGTTAGCGAGTGGCATTGCCAATAATCTATTTACGAGTATGTATACTATGTATGTTTTTGTGTCCCAGAATGATACATACGACAATGTGATCGCACGCGACCGTAGTTTGGGGCTAATCTAGATTTTAATACGACGTGTAAGACAAGTTAATCATCACATTATTTAACTTCAAAAGAAAAGTACTTCAGCAATTTTCGTTTAGTACCCGTAATAACTAAGTCTTTGACAGTGAACGTCTTATCCAGAACAATGTTTAATTACAAAAGAAAGGCCGGCAATTGCTTACTATTTGTTTATTGGATATTTTAATTATTTGTAAGGTTATTGCACATACTTTGCCCGTCAAACGAGGCAGGGGGTGTACGTCAGAGTGGAGTTTTTTTTTTCCGTTGCCTTTTCCTCCACAACAAATACGGCCCGAAGGCAGCGTCTAACATAGTACATTGACATTCAGCAAACAGAATGCGAATTCGTTAAGTTGAAGTACACTATTTTGATTTGATACCAAAAAAAGAACAATGTCCTCAATCAACCTTGGATATCCAATTTTCGATCTATTAAAGAACGAAAATTGGCTACCCAAGGTACTTTGGCATACATCTTTCGAACTCGCTACCAAAGTTAATTTACGGCTATTTTATTAATCTATCTATCTCTTTAAACGAGCAATTATTGTATGTATATATATCAAATATATGTATAACCAGAATCTCGGAAACGGCTCCAACGATTTTCATGTAATTTTGTATGCAGGGGGTTTCGGGGGCAATTAATTAATTCAACTAGGTTTCATTTTTATGAAACATCATTTTAACCGCGTTTTAAGGCAAAGAAATAACTGCTATGCTACAAGAAGGTAATTTTCGCAACCATCTGTAAGGTTGTCATAGCTCAAGTGGGAAATAGGACGATACCGTAAACAGAAGACCCTGGTTCGAGACTTGATAATTTTTTTTTTTTTTTTTTAAGTTCCTCCTTTTGTGTGAAAACCTACATATTTGCTCGGTCATCCAGGTACTAGTTATAACGCGCGATTAGAGTCTTAACATATACGTATATAATTAAATACGGACCCTAACTTATAATTATTATTTATTTATTTAGATTTCTATTTAAAATCGAGCTGATAATCACGAGTCATTAAAAATACTATTCTTAAGATATTCTTGGCTTGGCTACTATCAACAAAATGATTTATCTTTAGTCTGCGTCTGGCTCAGACAGAGCTCCGCGACAAAGCCTTTCATCTTAGCTTCCAGGCCATTACCGGCTGGATGACCAATATGCTTGCGACACTCGGCTGCAAATAGTTATTGATATATCTCAGACACAACAAGACTAAAGGGACAGCAGATGCAAATTAATAAACAATCGCAGTGCATAATATTGTCAATTATTAATTATTTCAGACGACCTCTGTGGCGCAGCGGTTAGCGCATCTGCCTACCATGCGAGAGGTCCCGGGTTCGAATCTCGGCTGAGGACAAATAAAAAAAACCCCAGGTCTTGGATGTTTAGCACTTTGCTGAGCTGAAGCCTTTTTCTCTTGTATGTGTTCGGCGCAGTACTGAGTACTATTATTTTTGTGTTTTCGTTTCTCTCCATAATGTGGTCATTTGTATCATTATGGTCATTTGTGTTATCTTTAGCTACTTATACAAAATAAAGTAATGAAGTTGGTTAACCTATGTAAATAGTTAATGATTTATCAGTCCTTATGCCCTATAAAACAAATAAAATGCTTTAATGCAAATATCATAGGGCTTTGCGTCCGTTACGGACGATTTAAATTAAATTCTTAATTGAGAATTTCGCTAAGTAATTATTTAACGAGTTACATTATATGTATTGTATAACAAAACTTAAATAACATACTCTATTAAACTAATCTATAAACTAATTAAAATAAGTAATTACTTAACTGTAGTGCTGTCTTGTCAAATTTATATAGAAAAGAGCGGGACAGAACGTTACTTAAGTATTTACTTGGAGTAAAATCTCAATTCAGAAATCGGCCCTTTGACACTTTTTTGAGTGACTCAAAAGTCCGATTCGAGAGCGGCGGGCATTACCTGCATGTAGTACATAGAAAGGAAAGGTCCGGGGGGAGTCAATACGGTCAGTAGTGTTTAGTTCAGTCCGCGACTCTGACGCCAAGTGTGCGGAGCTTCGAACAAAATATATGAAACTTGTCGGTCGTAGCCTGTCGTCGCGTCTAGTCGCCGAGCTGTCGCTGTCGCGTGTCGCCTAGTGTGCGCCTAGTCTAAAGGATCACTTTTTGGTATCGAGTTGAAATTAAAACCAAGTACAAGTCTGCAGTTCCGTGAAGGTGAGAAAATTACAAACGTCTAAGTCAACGTAACAAAAAGATACGGTTGTATATGCCGCAAAAAAAACGTATACTAATACTACTACACTCAAGGGAATCAAACGGGTACTTCCCGTTGACCTAAAACTAAGAAATTTGGCACGTCATATAGTCTTGTACTAAGTCTGAAAACTATACATTTGTAATTAAATCATTTAAAAACGTCTGAAGTTCAGCAAAGCTCAGAAAAAACTGCGAGAACTAACCCTGGCCGAGTTGGACGCGAACTAGTCCGATTTTTTTTCCACGCTATTATATTCCCTTTATGGCCGATGTCCGCCTAGAACCTCGCTTACCAGCCCTGTTACCCACATAGAAGCCAGCTTACTGAACGCGATGACGAAGATTTTTGCAAATAGCAATTTATTTTTTGCTCCTCGAGTTGCTTTGACGTATTCTCACAGTTTTTTCGCGCAAAGCGGACTAACTACTGCGCTATCGCGACCGGCGCATTCCACGGCTTTTAATTTGCAAATGGCTTTTGTTCCATCTACCCAACTAGGTGATCTACTCTCGATAATCGGGAAAACTCGTATCGAACAAAGAAATTATACCGAATACATTCAAAAGTGTGCAGTTTCAACATTTTAGATCGTAATAAATAGATTAAATTAAATTTCAAATATATACAATTCTCGTGTCACCGTGTTAGTGTGCAAACTTTTCCGAAACTGCTTGGCCGATTTTGATGAAATTTTATATATTTATAATCGGTAGGTTTGAGAATAAGTTATCTTTTTTTCACAGCCCAAGTGAAAAAAAAAATTACATGGCGAAACAACGTTTGCGGGGTCAGCTGGTATAAACATAAACATGTGCATAGGGGAGAGTGGGTAGGATTCGTACACTTTTCACTTCGAGCCCTATAGCAGAATAACTAAACGCTATTTGAAAACAATTTGAGCAATGCTAGATTGCTTATATATTTGCCTACAATATTCCCTTAAACGACTTGTTCATAGAAAGTAGTGTGGCCAAGCTATGGCGATTTAAAAAAAAAGTGGAAATCTTGTACCCCACTCACGGGGTAGCTTCGTACATGTTTGGGTTCCGGCAATATAATTTATATACGATGTCTGATATGTAAACAGTCCCTTCGTCTGTGTTATTGGGAAAAACAAATTTCCAGGCGCCAGATATCTTTCTTAAGAATGAAACTGTGTACTCAGTGGGACTATATTTTGTAATCACCTGACTAACATTGTGTTGGCAGATTTTTTTCTTCTCGAACTTCACTAGAATAAAGCCTCCACATCAGATCCTTCAGCAATCTCTTCAATGGGAGAACAGGAACTTTGCCTCTTTCTTTTTGGTTTATTTAATATACATAGGTATCTTTACCCGATATCAAATTTAATGCCCTCTTCATCTCTTTGTTTTATCTCTTGCTCTTGCTTCTTCAACTGTTTTGCTTTTTCTATTTCGTCTAGCCAGGGGGAGACGGGAGTTTTCGGGAGTATCTGCTGGTTACTTTTTTTGGACTTTTTGGTCACATCTCTAGCCACTTTAGGGTAGGGTTGGATTATTTCTGGCGTTACTAATCCTTGAGCAGATGTCGATGGCAAATCAAGCTCGATCAGCTACGACAATAAAGATTGTATATCATACGTAAGGTCCATTCGTACAGTACGAATCCACCCCGTTCAGACCTATACGAAGCTACCCCAACTAAGAAATTTTACTAATATATTGAAAATAAAAATAACTGCTGAGATTATCTTCAAGTAAATGTCGAAATAACAAACTGAAATATGAACCCAAATACCACAAAGAATCAGTTTAACAATGGTAGCAAAACTTATAGAAGAAAAACACGTTTAAAGTTGCATCGAAAAATTACTTACGCGAAGCGAAAACACGTAACGTCCTATCACATCGAAGTCGGCAGCCGCACGGGCGAGCTACTCCGCGGTTAGATTATGCGTGTGAGTGGGCACCACATACACAGATACGAAGGCGCTACTATTTTCCTATAATTCTATATCTTATTTAATAAAACATTAAAATATCACTCCACTGTTTGGCACTACCCCCACCTTCTCCACGTCACCTGTTGGTTGGCTAGAATAAAATACTATTTAGTATTAAGCCCGCCAATTGTACAATTTTTTACTGGTATGTACAATAAATAATTTAATAATAATAATATTTTGCGTATTCGAATTATGGCCGCTGTACGAATGCTCCCGGTGTACGAATCCTACCCACTCTCCCCTACAGGCACATAGATTGCTTCTGGCCCCACCCTTGGATACCCTGTGTCGTGGGAACCAGAAACAGCGATATGAAAAACAGGTAAACATACAAGACCTGGGCCTTTTTTTGTCCCCGCCGGGCTTCGAACCCGGGACCTTTCGTATGGTATGCGATGCACTAAACGATACGCCACAGAGGTCATCAAATAAGGGTGATTAGACCGTTTAACACATAAATACCACCTGATCCGCCAAACGGTGCTTCGCAAGACACGTTAACAGTTGGTGCCGGCTGCCGTCGATAGACGGCAGTTGTTAAGCCAAGTCAGAGGCCTTAGGGCAGCTTGAAAACTTCTGACAGTAAGACCAGCCACTAGTCTTACAAGCCTCCACCAATCCGGACTTGGCCCCCGTGGTGGAGTATGGCCTATACCTTCGTTAGGGAAGAGACCCGTGCCCCTCGGTGGGGACAGAATGGGTTGATGATGATGATCCGCCAAGCGATGTTTGGCCATATTAATTACCTTACGACCTATTCTCAGACCTACCAAATAAACACTTCTAGTTCCCTTGACTGCATCGTTGGTCTAGCCGTTAAGGCGCCTACTAAGACAGAGGTCGTGAGTTTGATTCCCACTGGGGGCCGCCGTACATTTGTACAAATGTCCTCAGTCAGGGTGTTGGTGATATCCTTGCCTGGTTACCATAGCACAGGGCATCCTAGTTTGGAACCATTTCCAATATAATAATTGTCTAATAAAATTGACATTTTCTTCTTCTTTTTAAAGTGCCTCTCCATCACTGGAGGTTGGCAGTCAGCTCTTTACAACGGTCTCTGTTCAGTGCGATTCTGAACAGCTCCTCCGCGGTTTTAACACCGGTCCATTCTTTGATGTTGCACAACCATGACATATTTCTCCTGCCCGGCCTCCTCTTCCACCATAACGGCATCCAGGTATGCGGCATCCAAGTGCTGGAATGATATTCCTCCCCCAGTCCGTGAAGCTTCTAGTAGGTATGCCTTTGGGCGCAAGCTCAGGGCATATTTGCTTGAACAGCAGAGACTATCCCATCCTCTCCAGACTTCTCGCCGCTTCCGACGTAAATAGTGATCGCGTCATCACTCTGACTTATAACTTTTGTAAGGCCGTTGGTTTACATTTATTATTACTATTATTATGTAAATTCTATTTATGTATGTAATTGGTTATAGTATTCTAGTCTCGGTAAGTGTATGTATATGTTTTTTAATTATTATATCTATGTAATTGTAACTTCACTATAATTAATTCAACTGTAGGTATTTGTATATTTATGTAGCGTAGTTAAAAATGTTTTTACCATCGGTGTATAATTATGTTCGTATTTTTTTCCTATATTATGTATGAAATAATATTGTAATTAGTTAATAAAATTATGATGATGTGCCGCGCGTGGAGCCCTCATGGGACAGGCGCTGACTGAAAATCAGTGCCGAGGAGTAATACCCTCGGCAGTATGCTGAGTCAGCTGCCTATTGCAGCAGCAGAGACACACCGTGACGATTGTTTGTAAATGTTTTCTTAAATATTTTATTTTGTGGTGTCTCAATGTATTGAATAGTTAGTATGTCTAATGTTCTGTGTAACTGTTGCTGTAATAAAAGTGTTTTCTTTCTTCTTTTCTTCTTTCTTTCTTTATAACATTTTAGCACCATGTAACTAGCGTCATCATTTACTCCCCAAGTATTGTTGCAAGTATTGTAACAGTTGCACGACTACCCGTCTCTAATTTCTTTCTTGTCTCCGTCTATGGTTGCGTGAAAAAAATTGCTTATGGTAATAAGGCCGCCGATTGTACTTAGATTTATAAAAAATCTGTAAATGTAATTTATGAATACAATAAATAATATTATATCTATCTATTGTGAAACATATTGCCGGTAAGAAATTAAACCAATCACAGCATCTAAAGATGGTTGGTAAAAGGAAAGATTGGTAGATGGAGGGCCTCGGGTCAGTAACGACTAAATGTCAAAATACCATGATTTCATTGTAACTTAATTTCAATTCGCCTTAGTCCCATAATGCCTGAAATCTCAAATGACTTCATTTCAATTTGTCCAAATGTCAATTCACCTTATTCCCACGATGCCTGAAATCCGAAATGGCAGGCCACTGAGAACCTATTTTGACAAAATTAAAGTTGAACAAAAGATGGGTGTGTCGTGACTAGTTGTTTTACCGTATCGCCCATTTTTACTATTAGAATAGATCAGATACTACTAAGCCGATCGAAAGAAACAATATTCGCAGTAGAAGCTCAGTCATAGGCAGCCGACAACCATGATTACTGAAAGTCTATTACGAACAGGGAAGTAATTAAAATTGCTTCTGAAACAAGAATTTAATGCTTTCAACACTTTTACCGATGCGAAAAGTTTTTGTTAAGGGTATGCATACTTTATTGCACACGGAACATTAACATAACATAACAGTTACATACATTGCTTCTGGCCTCACACTAGGATACCCTGTGTCGTGGGAACCAGAAACAGCGACGTCACAAACATGTAAACATCCAAGACCTATATTTATTAAACAGAACATTACATAAAAAAAAAACAAAATGAACAAAGGCGAGCTTATCTCTGTAAGAGATTTCAATCATTTCCCACCATCATGTCATCAGACCATCGTGCAGGTGGTATGTCCACATTTGGTACTCCTGTGAGCGGTCTCTAGAACATAAGCTTCTGTTAACGCATTGTAGTACAATCACAACTGCATGGACATAGCGATTTAGTTTCATTGCGGCTTCAAGTCTACGCGCGCACTCAACTCAAGCAATCGAGGCGTCAATGATATGAGAAAATACGTCACGTGACCCGACCGTGTATCTGTCATCGAACTATAATGCACTAACAGAATTAAGGCCCAGGACTTTTCGGGTCCATCTTCCATTCTACCGCTGATATATGTGTCCTGCCCACTACCATTTAAGTTGCGCAACACGTTTTCCGACATCGGTAACTTTGGTGCGTTGGCGAATGGTTAAATCTTTAGATACACCTTTCATCTAATCCGTTAATGATTCTCCGTAATAAGTATAAAACTAAAACGTCTAGGAAGACTTTAAAATACGTTCGCAAAAGATTTATTTTACAGTAACTTTCCGCTATTCTCCAGCATAATACCTAAAGTAAGTAGAAAAGAGATTAGGTCAACAGGGAATAGTAAGAAGCTTTGTAACTCTACTACAGGAGTATTCTTTTCCACTTAATTAATTCTCTGCCAAGTGTCACTCGATGTTACGAATACTTTGTGAAGAATGAACAAACGAATTGCCCGTAGCGTTGAACGTCAGGAAAAGAATGTGCTATTTAATCAGTTTTGAAGAGAATTAATTTATCCTGCTCCTTAATCAAAGAGTTTCTAAGGCACAAGAAACAGCGATTACACTGAGAATATCTATTACAAAGACTAGTAACTATTCGCAGTGTAAAAATCCATCTAGAGAGAGGTCGTTCTTAATGCAGACATAATAAACATATCGCACCATTGCAAGAACAACGTGATATTTCGAAGAAAACACATTTTTTTATTCATAGATATTTCGAACCGTGACAAGGAACTCTTTTCAGTAAAAAAGCGATTTTATTTACTCCGAAACTGCCAGAATAATTAGCAAAAGAGACACTGCATCATGTTATAGCGCTATCTCTTTCGCCCATTACTCCTGTAAGGGTTTCCGAAATAATACGTAGTTCTTGCAAGCTGCAATATGTAAAATTTTCGTGTCACAGTTTTAGTCCGCATACTCCTCCGAAACGGCTTAACAGATTTTGATGAAATTTTATATGTTTACGCGATAGGTCTGAGAGTAGGTTGTTATCTATTTTTCATAACCCTAACTGATGAGGGTGGTCCACTAGAAATATTTAAATTGGCAAAACAACATTTGCCGGGTCATCTAGTAAACATAATATAAAATGTTCGTGTCGCATTGTTATTGCGCATACTTCTCCGAAACGGCTTGACCGATTTTTATGAACGTTTATACGTACCTTCGGTAGGTTTGGGTTTGAGAGAAGGATAAGTGTGGTTCACCACAAATTTTTGTTAATTAAAATCCCTGCAAATAATTTATGGCGAAACAACGTTTGCCGGGTCAGCTAGATATAACCCAAAATGACACCCATTGACTTTTTACTTAATCAGTTGTGTTATAATCTTGAATAAAACAATAAAAAACTATTAGCCGATCGGCCCACCACAAATTCTACAACTTAAATATCGGCTGCCTCATTCGTGGGCGGTTTGAATACCGCAAAAGAGATCGTGGGTTCGAACTCCCACTGAGAGGCGTCATACTTTGATACATACATAAAACTTCATCAGTGTACGGATGCGAAAAGTCCATCATGGAAAAACCTAAACATGGAAACATCCAAGACCTCGGGTTTTTATAAAGAGCACATTTCCAGCCAAACTCCACCCCGACCTACATTCGACGCATTTATCGGGAGCCCAACACACATTGCGGTCGCAACAATGCTTGCCGCCTTCCAGGAGGGAACTGAACAAAAGAGGGGATCCGACCAAGCGAAGCTTATCTATCTACTCTGATAGTTACCACACATAGCATGGGTAATCAGCATACAGCGTGTTGCAAAAAGGGACGGTGAAACTTACGTGGTTAAACTACTCACTAAAAAAAAAAAAAATGTTGATCTAGCGATAGTAAGTAATTAAGTAGCTGCTAAAGATAAAAGTTTATAAGTGAGGTAGGTACAGTGGACAGCTGATGGGCCTTTGCATTGTGTAGCACAGTCAATGTGGCCGAATACAGAGTTACATTACCTCCTTTAACATTAATTTTATGGTATTGTTACCAATCATGTTAAAAGAGTGCGATTAATTCGCCAACAAACTGGCGAATAATTTATAAAATTAAAAAAAACGTCTCGTTTCCGTTTTTATTTAATTTTTCTTGTTTTGTTTACATTTATTTATGTTGTTTATTACGTACTTGTGTGTACGTTGTTTTTCTGTGAGAATTTAATAAAAGTCTTTGTTCTTTCTAATACAAAAACTTTGTAATAGCGAAATAATATTAACTAAGGCCATGTACGAGTCCGACTCGCGCCTGGAAGGTTCTGTACAATTATTGATATCACATTTGAACGTTTCAAGCGTCTACCTGTTTCCGTTCTTAATATCTGTTATCAAGCAAAAAACGGGGAAAGATCACGTTTGTTGTATTGGCGATATTTCTAGAATATTTATTTTAATTTAATTATTTACTTTCTAAGATACAAAAATATCACATTCTATCTTGATTTTTTTGGACAAATTATGTTTTTTTTTTCGTTAAAATGCCTTAAAGCGGTTAACCCTTCATTTGGCGGTAATTAGCATAACAATACTTAAACAATGGCCACCTGCCCACTGCGGGCATTTGCCAAGCGAAGGGTTAAACACTCACAATTCATACGAATGTAAAAACAGTGCCTTTTTTTCACACTGTCAAGTATGTATGGAGTATGGCCTATACCTTACTCTGGGAAGAAACCCGTGCCCCTCGGTGGGGACATAATGATGGGTTGCTGATGACTCTTCTTCAAATCTAAAAAGGACGCAGAAATAGTAAATCGAATCCCGTCGCTAGCACCCCTGCTAGCAAACAGGGCCGTGTGGGTCATCGGCCTGCAGCATCGATCCGCGGCGCCCCCGCTGGCACGCGACCGGCGGCTTTTTCTGTGATTACATCTAATTGACCCTTAAATAAGTTTTTAGCGCAATGTGGTTAGTATATAAACATAACATAATGTACCCCCAAGCATGTATTATCAGATGTATAGACAAAGACTGGTCTTCCGTTCCTGATATATTTCGCATCATCGATATTCATTACCCTTGGGCCGCACTCATCGCGATAACATTCGGGCGATAGACTTCGTCTTCGGTCTACGGCGAATCCTCGCGGCCACACAATGCGCGATGTAAAGTTTATCGCGATGTGCAAGCGATGTCAAATGCAAAAAAAAAACAAAATTCACGCCGCGGTTGCTCTGTATTTTATGGCTGCAAATAATGATTTTTTACATTTATGTCGTAGTTATTATTTATTTATTCGTAGTTTGCAATAAATTGTAAAATTTTATCATTACTCCAATCCATGTTACACTTCAGCTTATGCACCTACTCTGTGAAATAACACGTCCGCCACGTTTGACAGGTATATATATACAGGTGCACGCTAACTGAAGTGTGGCCGTTCAAGCGAAGTTCATCGAGATAAAACTCTTTGATCTGTGAAAATTTACCGACAGCTACGCGAAGTCCTGACGAAGCTTCGAAGTATACGCGAATACTTGGCTACACACATCACGATAGCCCGAATCTTCGGGTTATCGCGATGAGTGCGGCCCAAGGGTTAGTGGCATTCACGAACGCCGGTTTTGGGCGATGTGTGGTGAAGTCTATGTCGCCGGGAAAATGTGGACAAATTTGGCCACGCTATATTTTTGAACACGAAGGGAAATGTCAAAACCATTTCGAGAATTATGCTTTCAGTACAATTTCTAAGTATCAGATTTGTAAAGAAGTCGATATTTTTTAATATTTTTAAGATATTCAATAAAACGCTTTTACTTTAAATTACTTTTCTATGACGTAAGCCCACACTGTATGAGTATGAATCCGTTACCATACTTACAAAAAAAACAATTACAAATGACTGTTGTTTTTTTATGTAGGCAGACTACCTCTTTAATCATACTTTGATGACGTCACAAACACCAAAATTTTAGAAAAATATTAAAAATAGACATAGTGAATAAAACTCAAAAATACCTAAATTAGTTTCTTAAAGTGGTCAATATTTTCAAAATAAATTATAAAAGACACAAAAAAATGAGTAGCAGCGCCAATTAAGTCTAAGGTGTGAGTGTCCAGGAACACTATTTTCCTGCATACCCTTGCATCACTTAACTGTCCACTCTATCGGGTCTACTTACTTGACGATAATAAAGTGTCGTAACATCTATCTATTTGACAGTTCAGAGTAGGTTAAATCGGACAACTCCATGTGGAGGGCTTCCGTAGTAGCGCCCTTATCCGTCTGAACAAAGCGAACACAATTGCGTTAACCTTTAGTTTATCGTGCGAGTGTGTGGGTGGCAGACAGGGTGTATAAGTTACCTACTGTGCAATTTAGCGTCCCCCGGTGTATTCCAAGCAATTAGGGAACGTAGCGTGCATCTTGGAAAGAATAACACAATGCACTTTTAAAGGCGGCTGTCCCCTCACGGAGCAATTCCCATACAAACGTAGTTTGGTTTTAACTAGGGTTGATGAGGATTCCTCTTCCTCTAAATGAGGAATTTCTTCATATTTTTGAGGTTCCTCATCCTCTTCCTCAAAATTTATTTTTAAAAAATCCTCTTCCTCTTCCTCATGAGGAATTTAACAGGAAGGGGAGTTTTAAGTTTTATTGAAACGAAATATGTTTGAGAGAGAGAGAGAGAGAGAGAGAGAAGTCTCGCCGTATTAAAAAGTTAAAGGAAGACAGAGATGAAAACATGTAGGTAAAGAAGTTCAATACTAGCGTAATATACGTAACGTTATTTTGTTTTTCGTCTTTAGCGTCATCTTCCTCATCCTCTTCCTCTTAGTCTGCCAGGTTCCTCATTCTCATCCTCTTCCTCAAAATCGACTTTAAAAAAAATCCTGTTCCTCATAAGAAATTCCTCAACAACCCTAGTTTTAACCCCTTAAACCATGGGGACCCGTGGGCGGGTCCAAAGTACAAGTCGCGGCACATAACTCTAGCACTGACAGTTTGGTCCGCGCATATTAAGAAAGAGATGTATACAGAACAGATAGCGGCGTCCCCTTAACGCTGAGTTACATGCCAGGACTTGTAAACTACGGCTCATTCCGTCAGACCCCGCAAACCCGCCGGCGGGTCGGTCTTGCAACCGCACTTACAATTTAATTTTGAAGATGATGCATACAGTTTTATTCTTTGAAAACTGCGATAAATTTCAAATATTACTCTGTGAATAACTAGTTTAGCTGTGAAAAATAAAATGTTGTTGGCCTGAGGGGTTAATTCACAAACGATATGCCGGATCTTTACAGATATGTCAAGAGGAAACAAATCAAGGTTACAAGCTAACACTGATTTGTGTCCTCGTGTGCGCTTACAACTAAGAATAACATAATAAAAAATATTTTAAAGTCTCATAAGACTTTTTATCAT
The DNA here is from genome assembly GCA_947310845.1 of Yponomeuta plumbellus. NCBI lineage: Eukaryota > Metazoa > Arthropoda > Insecta > Lepidoptera > Yponomeutidae > Yponomeuta > Yponomeuta plumbellus. Next base: position 22,689,081 of record OX371193.1, on the reverse strand, counting down.
GGATCGTGGCAAGTGGCAGTCCCTGGTCTCAAAATTTAAATTAATAATAATGTATAAATAATATAAATAAATCATGTCTAAGTCTAAGTATTTATTTGCCGAACCAAAGGATAGTAAAGTTATATTAATACTAAAAGCTAGGGAATGATATATACCTACATACATATATTTTAAACAATATAGAATATTCTATCTATCTATTTATGGAATACTAGCTGTCGCCCACGACTTTGTCCGCGTGGGTAGTTTAATATTAAATGTATTTTAGAGGATAACTGGCGTTCAACACATCCAAGAGTAATATTTTTAAGTTTGTTAATTAGGTTAAAACTGTTTTGAAAAGAATAAATGTGGAGTTTATTTGTTAGTTTCTTCTTCATGTAATCTATTAATTGTGAAACTAACAAATTTGACGTTCATAAAGTAAACATTTTGTTTGTACTATGAATAAAATATTTTGATTTGATTTGGTTAAGAAAATTGTTTGCAAATAAGATATGGATTCTTCTGAATTGAGGTAGTATTTCAGGCACATATTTCCTCATTGGTACTAGCCAAAAGAAATTCTTTTTTAATTAAATTAAAAATCATTATTAATATAAAAATCCGGCATTGACCCAAGGATGACCCAGATTCGCCAGGCCTGGAGAAAATCGGTTAGGAGAGCCGACCCCAACAAAACTGGGAAGAAGGCCGGTAGAAGAAGAAGATTAATGAGGAAATGGAGGATAATGGGGAGGGCTCTGTCCAGCAGTGGAGTAATATAGCCTGATGATGATGATGATTGGTAATAACTAATACTCCAAATTTAATAGTGCATCGAAATAGGACCTCTTGACTGTAAACCAATCTACCCTGACATACATTAACCCCTTAACAGGCGCGTGCGTCTAATCCAGTCGTTAGCGAGACGTAGCGGGTGATTCACAGGCGGCAGTGTATTCAATGAGCTATGGGCTGGCGTCGTAAAAGGAGAGAGTAATTACTGGAAAATGTAGGGAGCGTGAATGGAATCGATTCGGAGTTGCTTTTACAAAATGAGAATGATCGAATAAAGAAGATACTCGTAGATAGATAGATAACACTTTAATACATTTATTTATCGCCACAAAGACATTAAAAAAAGGAAGAAAACAGATAAAGCAAAACACAAGACGAGAAACAAAAACAAGAAATGGACACGACCTACACCTACCTACAACGACTACAATGAAATGTATGTCATTCGAATCGAAAGCATTACTTCTCATAGAAAATAATAGAAGATGCATTGTCATTGTCATTCGAAAGCCTATTTAATATCTAATGATCAAATAATCAGAATCTCGGAAACTGCTCCAATGATTTTCACGAAATTTTGTATGCAGATGCTTTAGGGAGCGATTAATTGATTAACTTTATACGATAATTTATATTTTTAGAATACCGCACAGAAATTTTAATTTCGATTTTTTCGTCATGACCATCCAGAGAAATAAACAATTCACACGTCACTGTCAAAAAACCTTCGAAGTACTGTAGTAATCACAGAGTACTTTACTATGTACTGAAATAAAGGCTAATGTTCCACTCCGATATGGTAAGTCGAAAGTGTCGACTTAATAAAGCAGAAACAGACGGCGCTAGTTTCGACTCGAAACTAGCGCCATCTGTTTCTGATTTCTGGGAACCAGCTCTTTTCATTTTTCGGACCGTCTTCTTTGGATCGAAAAGTGCCCGTGAATTCCCGCCCGGTGTCCCACAGGCCCGTCGTCACTGTACGCGCGTAAACGCACGATTATCGCTCGCCTATTCAACGTACTGCCGCAGGAGAGATATGGGGCGGGCTTATTGCTTCATAGCGCGCGCTCCGTGCTGGGGCATAATTTCCAGCTATTTGCAAAACTTCCCTCTAATGGCTCGAGGAAACTAGGCCTCCAAGGCGTATCGACCCGTCTGCGGCTGCCAAAGATTTTTAATGGGTCGAGGAAAACTAAGAACAAAGAAAATTGAGAGAAACTATCGTTGATGGACATTTTAGAACGTTCGTCCTTGTGCATTGACACATTTTATTGTGCCACGGGATTCTTACGATACGATTTATTCATATGAGTCAATAGTCAATACTCAAATAATAATATGTATAATAAATATAATATGAATAGAAAAATTACTCTGTTTTTAATTGTTAATTATAAGAATTTCCACTGCATCGCAGTTAGTTATCACATGACGAAAACTTGAAATTGGGAAAGGGTGAACTATCTTTACTGAAATAACTCTCATTAAGCTAAATATATTTGTGATTATAGCTAATTACTAATCTGAAGTACTTGAGCGATTTATTAGCCTAAATTAATCTATGTAAACACGGTGATCAACCTGGAATCTAAATAGTACAAGCATGCAAAACCACGTAAATCTATGTTTATGCAGGCACGACGGGGCACGGCTGACTGGTCAAGATGGAGCACTTCCCTCCTAGTCCTACATATTGAAATTCGTTTTATTGCAGTCACGTTGGAGAGCCGGTGCGGTGGGCGCAAATACTAGATATCAGAAAGTTAACTACGTAGCGAGGAGGGGCGGGCTGTGAAGACTTTGGGACGGGGAGAGAGAGAGAGAGGAAATGTTCAAAGAATCAAAATTTAAGGTATTTTTAATATCACTGCAAAAGAATAAAGATAAAGGTGTAAATTGATAAAAATAAATCTTACCAAAAACGCATTATGGTAATAGTCCATCGCAATATTGGGCTAGTTTAGGAATATCGATGTACTGATGTAGATCACAATCATCGTGGAATCATCAAAGCATAAATTGGATATTATTCAAGGAATAAGTAAGAAGACAAAGTAATAATACTGCAAAAACTAAATTTAAGTTACCGCCAACTAATTGAACATATAGCAGGGAATATGGCCAATGGGTTTTTGTCTTTTGTTAATATTCGGTCCACTGTGCTGAGTTAACATTCTGATAGTAAATATTTCACGGTATGGGAGGACCATTAAATGAAGAGCGCTTACGGAGTTCGCTTGAAAACAAGTTAGGTGTAGCAAGCTGGAAGATGCAGTCCTTTGACGCGTCGTCGTGCACATACTCGTAGAGCGCTAGTGTTACTACGATGTAATGTTATACTACATATTATGCAGTATAACATTATCGCTACGTACATATACATATACAGTACAACATTTTAATTAATTAGGAAATGGAAGGCATTATTGTTAGTAGTTAACATGTAAAGAACTGCGAAATGCGAATTCTTAGATTTAATAATTGAACCATTTACGATTTTTAGTTTTGTTCAATAATGCTATTAAATTTTGCGCAATTAGTTAGCCGGTTAAGGCGCATCTGAGTGATACCAACTTAGACCAGCTTGACAACTGGCTCATCCGAGGAAATTGAACTCAATCCGGACAGTAAGACCAGCCAGTAGTCTTACAAGCCTCCACCAATCCGGACTTGGCCCTCGTAGTGGAGTATGGCCTATACCTTTCTCAGGGAAGAGACCCGTGCTCCTCGGTGGGGACATAGTGGGTCGATGATGATGATGCTGTTAAACTCTTCAGCATAAACTTCTTCACTATTGATATTGTAGAAAGATGTCGCCTAGAATTTGTACAGCAATCAGAGAACCTTATTGTATCTGCGTTGAGGTAGAGTTTGGTAAATTTATTTCAGTCCTCGCTTGGAATTTTATTTCTAATAAGTAATTTGCGAGTTCGCCTTCCACCGTATGAAACCGCGGGATTTTTCTAAATATTCCGCGTAATTCTATCTAGCGCGGGCGGGGACTTATAAATGTAATCTGCTCGAACGAGCTCATTATATCTGGAGGCGAGAGGCGGTGCCAAAGGGTGCTAGTAGGAAATATTTTATAGAATATTTGAATAGATAGATAGTTATAGAACACTTTATTGCACAAGCAGGAGGCATAATTACAAAAAGTTTTCTGATAGCTAGTAGTAGTATACAATTTACGGTCTTATCGCATCTCTTCCAGACAACCTTTGAATGCAGTGGATTGTAGAATGAACATGCTCATTAGATGGATGTACATAAAGATATGAGAAGTAACAAGTGTAGAAGTGTTGAACATATAAGTACAAATAATTATTTAATGTACATTTAAGTTTTAAATGCGTCCGCTTGTGTAAATATTTATTTACAAGAATAATATGCAATCAACATTGTACAAAATAATATGAATTAATTGTCACTAAAAAATGTGCTTATCAACCACCGATTTATAAAAGTCATCATCATCATCATCAACCCATTATGTCCCCTCCGAGGGGCAAGGGTCTCTTCCCTGAAGAAGTTATAGGCCATACTCCACCACGGGGTCAAGTCCGGATTAGTATTTATAGATACATTTCAATAATTTAAATCCACTTTGCTGAATATCAGTGAAGTAGAATAATGGTTACAAGCAGAAATAGTGTAACGTTGCCGGGTCGAATTTGTAGTGTTTGTTTATTTTAGACTTAGCCATTAACATCATCCGGATTCCGACCAGTTACTCGTATAACATTTAAGTACCTGGATGACCGAGCTTTGCTCGGTATTTTTTTGGTAAATCATGTTTTTTGGAAAAGTTTTTTGTATTTCTTTTAGAAAATATATTTGGATAAGAATTAGGTGCGTTGATAATAGGGCTTGTAATAATAGTTTTTCACTCAAAGAAGGAGCTTAAAAAGAAAGAGAAACTTCATGCACAAGTCTCGAACCAGGGTCTTTTGGTTAAGGTATCGTCCTATTTCCCACCTGGGCTACGACAACCTTACTGATTAATGCGAAATTTACGTTCTTATAGGGTAGCAGTTATTTCTTTGCCCAAAAACACGGTTAAAACGACGTTTTTTTAAAATGAAACCTAGCTGGATCAATTAATCGCCCCCACATGTTTACAAAATTTCATGAAAATCGTTGGAGCCGTTTCCGAGATTCTGATTATACATATACATACATATATACAAGAATTGCTCGTTTAAAGAGATTAGATAGATAGATTAGATTAGATTAGATTAGATAGATAGATACATAACATTTCCCCAAACAATCCCCTTCAGAATGAACACCCTTCAGTGGAATTATTCCGGCCAAGAATGGTGCGCGCACGAATGAAACCGTCGGCCAAGTTGCCAGCCAGATAAGACGCATCGTCTCAGATTCATTTAAGAACGGCAAAAGTCTTGCCGGATGACCCACCAACGGTATTGTCGCGAGATTGATAGACGGTATGGTAAAATGAAAAACTAGCAACTTTTCCGGCCACGGTGAGCCGGAAAAGTTGCTGCTTTTTGTTGAAATTGTTGTCGGCGACTGGAATTTTTAAAATGAATTCGTGCTATTTTAAATGGATTCAGAGAGAGTAAATTAAATTATGTTACTAAAATTTAATTTCAAGACTTATAGTTTCTAACTTGGGTATGTATTCATGTCATTGAATATTATTATAGGTTTTTAAATTATATATACCGCCGAAAAAATATTTGTACGCCTTTATGACAGGACATAGCGATCTCAAACCTGACTGAATACCAAATGTAAACGTACCTATGATCCATAAATAAATGCTTTATTATGATTTAAAAACAGTCTTTTTAAAAACAGATTTACAGTCTTCTTGTTTCCATGGTAGGTAGCATGCTAAGGTATTGCCAGAGTTAAGAAGAGTTATGTATCCTAAAGCATTTCAAAGTTGTACAAACAACATCATACAACTACACCCCACCCGTGAGGAAAAAAAATCTGTGTCACACTGTGTGACTGTGAGGAAAAAAAATTCTGTGTCACATCAAAACACTGGTGTGACAAAACAGAGTGACAGTGAGTCCGCACCCTGGTTTTAAGCACCATAAAATAAAAATATCAGACAAAACATTAACTTGGTCCCAAACTAGGATACCCTGCGCTATGGTAAGCAGACAAGGGCAGCACAAACAATGAATACGCCCAGACTGAAGCCTTTCTTTACAAATGTAAGACGACCCCAAGTGAGAATCGAACCACGACCCCTGTCTTGGTAGTTAAGCCCCTAACGGTTAGGCCAACCAGGCAGTAAATGTAAGAATGCACGCGGGAGAAGGATGATTAAGCAACTTTACAGCCGGTTTCCAAATTAAGAATATCGGTAGGTTAGTAAATAAATAAACTAACCGTCTGTTTGGTTCTTTGGGAAATAAGAATACCTACCCAGAGCAATCCTTAAGTTCTTATTTAGTGAAATTTTCGTACAGGGACCGGGGGTGAAAATATAGTTTTCTCAGAACTCATTCTTCTTTGGGGCTTCCCTCACACCGTCTGGGGCCTTGACCTTTAATGATATGAGGGGGAGGCTTCGAAAGAGCCCGTGTCTTAACTTCAGCAGGAAAACTTCGACTATAAACTCTCGACGACAGAAGCACTTCGTCGGATTGGCGATTTTTATACTAACAGGAGAGCGTGCCTACAAGTTACTATAAGCCTACAAACGACATTATGCATATGAATTGAGGCTATCAGCGCAAACGTGGTGTAACCCACGTTGTTGGTTACGGTTATAATGTAATAAATATGTATTCATATTTACAATATAAATTTTCAGTGCAATAGTCGAGTAAGCCACCATTGTGTACCCAAAAATAGATTAAAATAAATGAAATAATGATCACAAAAGACACTAAGTTAAAAAAAACCAATTCAACTAAGTTTTAACTCCTCATACTTAATCTCTTATTCAGTAGTCTGGGGTTACACCACTTTTGCGCTCATAGCCTCAATTATCCCAGCAATCGAATAACGGTACCTAATAACGGAACTGATTAAAAAATCTCTACTGCCTAGCAAATAGTTATTTTTCGTACTGCAAAAACCAAGAAAAGGAATAATTTTATTTTCCAGAAAGCTTAGCCATAAAACCGTTCGTAGCGTTAGCCTACGTAGTGTAATCTTATCAACATGATTTACTTACGGTTTATGCAGTCGTTTACTGCCGCGTTTGTTGTCGCTTACGAGGCAGTTAAATTTTCTTTAATAGCTCCGTTGGGGTGGGGTCGTTGACCGGAGGTTGGAAAGTATAATTCAAACTCCTTAATTCCGAAAGCCTTAATTTCACAGTCCAGAGCGCGGTTTATCACTAAACTGCTTGTATAGGTCTAGGCAATGAACGTTGCTCTTCGTATTTGGATTTCTAAGCGGTGTAGTGGGAAACTGAGGATCCAATTTCACCATTCAAATAAACCGTTTGTCAAGTGATTTTTCCTAATCGTACTTCTGACAAATTTCTATAGGGCGATGCGCTTTACTTGTCCTAACACCCGATTTCTCATACACTAGCAAACTGTTGATCTACTATTAATAGCTGCAAGTTTACCGTAAGCACTGTCTATGAAACTTAATGGCAGTCCACACTAGTCAGTTGTTGCTAGGATGTGGCCCATAGAAATCTGGTTGCTACACCACACTCATCCATGTTTATTCCTCGCGCAACACTTTTCATCACCTTTGTATAAACAGTTTACACAGGAGGTGATGCAACATCGTGAAACAATGTTTATTGACTGTTTATAAACAAATGTTACCTAATCTACGCCCGGCTCAACAGAAAACTGACAGGCCAACTGGCAACTAGTAACTTACAAGAAATTATCAGACCTCCAATGTCACGCGAAATCCTGAAGGGTTTCAACTATTAAATAAGTATGGAATTTGACAGTTAGACAACTCGAATCGCTCAAGATTTGAATGACATAATTAAGTACCTGAGTGCTTATACTGAGTTTTGTCATTCACTTTCGATAGCGAGAGCGTTTGCGATTTGCATAGGAGTGACAAAGCGCGCCATCTAGTTGTCTCTTGTGAGAGTGAATGAAAAAACTCAGTATACGCACTCTGACCTGAAAGATAAAACGTCACCGAGAATGCGGGTATAGTAACAAGTTGAAAGCCTAATTTAGAACTGTGAAACTGAGACCTATTTTGAATTCCGAACTCAGGTGGCAACCGGGATTAATAATAATTTGAATTGCGAATTGGCCAATTTGACCATGCCACATTTTGGAACATGAACGGAAATTTCAAAACCATTTCGAGAATTATGCTTCCAGTATACAATTTCTATTTATCAGATTTGTAAATAAGTCCACATATATTTTTTAAGATATTCAACAGAAAAGCCTTAAATTACTTTTCTCTGACGTTAGCATACATGTATGAGTATGAATCATTTGCCTTACTTAGTAGGAAAAAAAGGCTCTGACGACATCACAAACACCAAAATTATAATAAAATATAAAAAATAGACATAATAAATAAAACTGCATTGCAGTTTGGCGTAATTGTGTAATTGAATAAGGTTTTGTTTTGTAAAAAAAAAGAAATAAATAAATGAAACACAAAAATACCGAAATTAGTTTCATAAAATGGTAAATATTTTCAAACTAAATTATAAAAAACATAAGTAGCAAGGCCAATTGTGGTGTTACTGAAGAAAACAATTAAACCTTAGCAGGCGCGTCAGTCTTCACACGTGCGACGTTAACGGCTCGCTGGGAGGCGGCCGACAGGTTTATGGCCGCTCTTACGGCGGCGACGAGGAAGACTTCAAAGCGGAAATAAAGCCCCGAGAACCTTCGTGAATCCTTTCAAGGATCTTCATAATTTCAGTCGGCATTGCTAGATTAACTTATCTGAATTAGCATTAAATTGTGAAAATTACTTTGCTGAATTCCGCCAAGATCCCACAAGTGTTAGTTAATGCACCGCAGAAGCAAGACACGAACGCACCAACGCACCGACACACCGACCACCACCGACACCAATAGTAAAGTGGTGTGAGAAAATGCGACGCGTTTCGCCTCTTATACGATGTCTCTAATCTTACATAGGTAGGGCAAGAGTTAACTGTACAGGAGTACCTCTGAACAAGCAAGGGTCATTTGTACAAATGTACGTGGGCCCCCACTGGGGATCGAAGCCACGACTTCAACCTTGGTAGGTAAGCGCCTTAACGGTCAGATCAACGAAGCGGTACCGGACGAGATTAAAACATCATCATCATCAACTCATTATGTCCCCACCGAGGGGCAATCTTCCCTGAGAAAGGTATAGGCCATACTCTACCACGGGGGCCAAGTCTGGACTGGTGGAGGCTTGTAAGACTAGTGGCTGGTCTTAAAGTCAGAAGTTTTGAAGCCGCCCTAACTCTGCCCTAACGCCTCTGACTTGAAGATACCTAATAAATAAATAAAAATTCGTAATCGCTCAAATACTTCAGCTTAGTAATAATCCTTAAAATCCTTGCAAACACTAGTAATTGACTAAAAGAGATACTATACATTTTCCCAAATATTTTGTAATTTTTGTTTTAATCGAGCATATCAAATAATTTATTGTTAGTCCAGTCATTATAGTAAGTTCACCTCGGAATTCGAGATACCCAGCTGTAAGTCTGTAAATAGTTGTATATTGACACCCTAAAAGTTGTCTCAAAACCTACATATGGTAGGGTGTACGCAATTATTAAATTTCAAGGTCAAACGTCACAAAAATCGGTTTTTTGAGCTTTTTTTAAAATTAATAAAAGCATATTAGAGCAAGTTCCAGGTGAGGAAGGGACCTATATGTCAATAGACACGGTGATGACAACTGACGACGCAACTGTATATCCTGTAGAGTTCTTAAATTCCCTTAATCTGTCAGGGGTTGGAACCCAAAGTTGGTATGCCTGTCATACTCATGCGTAACCTGGACGCGCCCAGACTGTGCAACGGCACTAGGTTACGCATCACAGAGCTGATGCTGTGACCGCGCGCTCTCCGCCCTCTATCTCGAAAACGGTTCACCGTATGAAAAATTTTTTTAAACCAAATTTGCAAAGAATTTTGTATTCTACAATATTGGTAATAAATACAAATATAAAAAAGAACCCAGATGAAATGAGGTATTTTGAAAAAAAGAAACGCAATAAACCGATTTTTGTGACCTTTGACCTTGAAATTTAATAGTTGCGTACACCCTACCATATGTAGGTTTTGAGACAACTTTTAGGGTGTCAATATACAACTATTTACAGACTTACAGCTGGGTATCTCGAATTCCGAGATTCTTACCAAATTTGCTTAAATGACTGGACTATGTTGGTCGTGTCATCTACCGAATTCAACCCGTTCTGTGTGCGCGCTGCCCGCCGATCAGAGATTGTCCAACTGTGTCACTTTATTGTCAATTTGCTGTGTTTATTTTGTATTTTTTCTTTCTATTTCTGTTATGTGTTGTATGTACTTGTCAGTGTAGCGATAAATAAATGTATTTCTTCTTCTTCTTTTTCTTCACTGTTCCGAAGCAAATTGAAAGAGCACTCATGTTTTTTAAATTATATTACGATTTTTTTACTGTCCAATAAAGTGTACCAACAACAATTCAGGAACCACCTGAATTTTATTGTCCGGACCATCTGGTTCGGATTCCCCTTTGTTTCCCTTTTTGAGGCCGACTTTCATTAGAGCCGCTATTAGTTGTCGGCCGTAAACATTCGTTCAGTTTTACGTCCCCCGCCGCCATCGCCGGCGCACTATTGGACGCGCGCGATTTATAGCGCCAATACAATTTATCTGCTGTTCTCTTTACCGCTGAACCTTGGAAGGTAGGTGGAAAGGGGTTGTGGGAACCTAGTAAATTTTCAACATTTTACTGAATTAACATATCGATCGAGTACAACTGGCTTTTGTGGCAACCTAGATACTACATCTATGGTTTTGTTCAATTTTATTTGCTTTTTTGTCTGTTGCGTTGCATATACTATGATACTTGTCTGTTTATTTTGTTTCTGTGATGTGTCTTGTTGGTATAATAAATGTTTTTCGTCTTCTTCTTCTATCTAAGTATCTTATCTAGATTAAGTAACTGATTGATATTTATAACGCCGCAGGGAGAGAGGGCAACACCGTGCCACGGTTAATATCGGCTCCGTATAAATAATTAATCAAAAATACAAAGTGCGCCTTTGGCAAATTCGAATAGTGAATAGCGACAGAACACCAGTGATTGTTTCTGATAAAGTGTAATTTCTAAATAATAATAAAAATCAATAAATTATAGAAAAAATAAAAAACAATATCAGCGCATAAATAGAACTTGTGTGAACTTTTGCGTGCAGAACAGCCTTTTATTACCCAAGCAAAATTTTTCTTTAAGTGCAAGAGTGAAATTCAATAAAAATTGGTGTGAAAAAAATGCTCACAGTTAATTATTCAGGAAAACATAACCTCACATTTATTGTTGTTAATGATGACTTTTAAGTCTTAGCAAATCGATAAATTCATAGCGACATCTATTGAGAGAAGACTGAACTAACACCAAACTATTAAACCGAGTACGAATTGGTTTAAAGGAGTGCCGGCAGAGGGTACTATACGTACTATAAAGCAATATTGTACTATAAATTAAACAAATTACTACATAAACATGGAAGATATCCTAAAGTCTTTACAGAAGATACAAATGGACTTGGACGAACAAAAAATAACAATAAAAGAAAGTGGAAAATCGGTGACAGAGCAGGTTACGCAAAATGTTAACAAAATATTAGACGAAAAATTTTTTGTATGGGAAGAAAAGTATGAAAATCTAAAAAAATTAGTGAACAATCAAGAAAAAAGAATTTATATTTTGGATAAACAGGCTCGGCCAAGAAATATTGATTCTTCGGCATCGACGACGTAGAAACATCCTATGAAAGTTTAGAAAACAAGATAAGATAAGAATATTCTTTATTGTACACGAGGAGAAACACAAACATAAAATATTTACAAGATAACAGTACAATTGGCGGCCTTATTGCTAAAAGCAATTTCTTCCAGACAACCCTATGATGGAAAAATTTCTGAAGGAAAAAGGAGACGGGTAGTCGGTGCAAATAGCAATACACCTACATAAACCATTACATACATACATAGTTATGATAAACATACATAAATATATAATAATAAATAACCTACAGGAGGAGGAAATAATAAATTATAATATACCTACTTACATGGGGGAGAAAAAAAAATACACGACATAGAATAATGCACAAATATCATAGAGAGAGATAAAACTCTTTTACCTTGGTTTTAAAGACAGCGGGGGAGGGCGAGCGCCTTATTAAAGTCGGTAGATCATTCCACAGCCGAGCAGCCGTGACAGTAAATGAGTCACTGAAAAACCTCGTCGAATGCGCCGGAGTCTTCAGCGAGAGATTCTGATCAGATTGTAATGCCCGGCTGTGGGAATCACCGAGATAGGTGAAGCACTCTTTGAGATAGGAAGGGGTGGCTGGATTGAACAGTATTGAATAGAGAAGAGAGAGGATGTGAGCATTCCTACGAGAACGGATTGGAAGCCACTTGAGCTTAGCGCGAAATTCGGAGATGTGGTCAAATGATATAATCAAATGGATAGAACTTTTTTTCGCGATTAAGCTAACATATAGCGATACGATTATACAAGAGGTGAAAAGATTGGGATAGAAATGCGAAAAACCCCGCCCAATAGCGGTAACTTTTTCAAATCTGGGCATAAAAATTAAAATCTTCAAACAAAAAAGGGCGTTTACTGACACACACTACTATATGAAAGAAGACTATTATTTCTATTTTTCTATGTTTTTACGTTTTTTGGTTCTTTGTTTCTCTGTGTTTATGTTTCTATGTTTCGTGAACGCATTTTCAAATTAATGATTATTTTCTCTTTGTTGTCAAATATGTGTATTGTGTAGTGAAGTATGAACATTTTTTCATACTTCAGCGAATCAGGTGCAGCAGAAAACCAGCGCTAGTCACCTTTGACTAGCTTTATGCTGAGCTGCAGCCTTTTTCTGTTGTAGCACTCGTATTTATTATGTCATAATGCTATTTTTGTGTTTTGTTTGTCTCTAAATATTGTTTTATCTTTGTGTTATGTATGGTCAATTTGTGTTATATGTAGTGTTATAATAGAAATAAATGTTTTTCACTTTCACTTTCACTATCCAAAATATATACTGGAAAAGAGAAAACAACTACAAGAGCAACTAAATTTGGAAAGGGAGAAAGGAAATACAGCGATCATAAAATACGACAAATTAATAATAACAAATAACAATAATAAAAGAAAACATATTAATTCGCCGGAGAATCCTACCATAGAAAAAGAAAACAAGAACACACAAGCTAAGAAGAAGAATAAAATACAGCAGAATGACTCGTCAATCAGAAGGTCAAGCAGCATTTCAGAAGGAGTCAAAAATCCGGGCATACTTACATAAACTACCTAATCAACAAAAATACATTTAAAACAAACAACAACCAAGAAAACAAAGACAAGAACACATAGCAATTAAAATACCCCTCCTCAGACACTAAAAACACACAGAAATAACTAAAAACAACTAACGATTATCTTCCAAGCCGGCCGGTCACCGTGGAAGATTATGACCACAACCCTCCAAAGAATAACACGAAAACGAAACAAAATAATAAATAGACACATCAATAAAATTAAAGATCGCAACATACAACGTCGGGAGTCTATCCACATAAGAACGACTACCTACTAGAGCTAGAACAATAGTTATATAACATCAAGTAAAAAGAGAAGCGGCCCGCAAGGCAAAAGAAGCAGGGGAGACCTATAGCATAAGTGGCACAAGACAGACAAAAATGGTCATCTTTGGAGGTGGCCTGTACCCGTCATGGGGTTCTTACTGAAGGCAACAATAAAATTAATAATAATAAATAGTTAAGGGTTAATAATAATATACTAACAATAACTGTAACAATAACCTAAATTAAGTTAATATTAGAATTAGAATACTTACTTAGTAAACATTTTTCAGTAAGAAATAAAAGGCTTTTTCATTTTCATTTCATTCATTCATTTCAAAATCAAAATCAAGAATTTATTTCAACGTAAAGAATTTACATTCTGCTTGTTGAATGTCAATGTACATACAATTATGTATAATGTTAGCCGCTGCCTTGGGGCCGTCTGTAGTGGAGAAAAAGGAAAGGAAAAAAAAAAGGAGAAAAAGAAAAAGAAAAAGGAAAAAAAGCGAAAAAAAAACTCCACTCAGACCATCTTTTCTCAAATCACCTTAAAGCTAATACAAATAAAACATACAAAATAATATCTTGGATGTGTTGAACACTAGACACATTTATCCTCTGATTTAATTTAATATTAAACTACTATTTAATGCCATACGTCCTTGTCTTCTAAATAATCGTTGATTTTATAATAAGCTTTTTTGCAAAGAGTGTGCTTAACACAATTCTTAAATCGCGTTGGGGGTAACTCTAATATATCTTGGGGTATCTTGTTGTAGAACCTTATACAGTGCCCCATGAAGGAAGTATTAACTTTTGCAAGCCTAAATCGTGGAAATGACAATTTATGTTTATTCCTAGTATTAACGTTATGATGGCTACCAAGAGTTTCGAAGTCCTTAATATTTTTCCGAACGTACATAATATTTTCATAAATGTATTGGATGTATTGGATGATAAATGTAAATCTGTATATTCAATATTGTTATATAATAAGATTTTAATCATTCTGCAATTAATTATTATTTATGTTTAAATTAAAATTGTATTATTTATAGATTTTTAGATTCCTATTTATGATTTATTTTAAACTATACTAGCATGCATGTGAAAAGTGTGAGGGTGTAAACTGTGTATCTGTGAGGTGTAGTGAGTGTGTGAAGAAATTATGTAGCGTGTGGCGAATGTAGAGTAAAATATTTAGTGCCATATATTATGTAGTATTATAATTTTAACTAATTATTCTCAATAGGTCTTCAGTTTCTGTGTAGGAGAGAGTGAGAAGAAAGTTTTTGACCCACTTTTTACATTCATATTTTGTTAGTTCGGATATACTGTGTTGTTTACTGATTCTATTATATAAAAAAATACCCATAAATAATAAAGATCTTTGTGCGAATGTTGTACGGACGCGTGGTAGCCGAAGAGTCTGACCAGGGCATCAATTCTGCTAGTGCATTACAGTTCAATGACAGATATTCGGTCGAGTCACGTGACATGATTTTTTACACCATTGACGCCTAGAAGGATTGATAAGTGTGCGCGCGTAGATTGAAAGCGGCAATGAAATGAAATCGCCGCGTGTATGCAGTTGTCATTGTACTACAATGCATTAACAGAATCTAGGCCCAGGTTTCGCTCTGATTCACAGAGCTTAATTAAGTACCTAAGTGTCAAGTAAGTGTATCCGGAATAAAATTAATAAAATCTAATGCTTACGAAAGTTTTAGGCCAAAAAAAACAAAAGAGAAAAGAACAAACATAAGCATCTTATCTCAGTAAATAAAAAGTACGGTTGGACTATACTACGAACAAACTCCTTTTATAGGGTGTTTTTTTTAGAGGTTAGGTTTTCAAGATGAAATAAAACGCATATAATTTAATGGTATGGCCAAGAATAAAGATAAGGGTTTGCCATTATGTTTTAAAAATGATTTCGGGCAAGTGGCCGCCGCGGCTGGTTCGAATAAATTTTCGTTCGATTAAATAAACTTTTGGTGAGCGTATTATCTCGCGTCGTGGACCTGTGGAGTGGCCTCCAAGATCGTGCGATATAACACCGCTGGATTATTTCTTGTGGGGCTATGTGAAGTCGCTTGTCTACGCAGATAAGCCCGAGACGCTTGACGTCTTGGAAGAGAATATTCGGCGCGTTATTGCTGACATACGGCCCCAATTGCTGCAAAAAGTGGTCGAAAATTGGGCCTCTCGCCTGGAATTTATTCGAACCAGCCGCGGCGGCCACTTGCCCGAAATCATTTTTAAAACATAATGGCAAACCCTTATCTTTATAATAAAGCTAAATTCTTGGCCATAAAATTAAATTATATGCGTTTTATTTCATCTTGAAAACCTAACCTCTAAAAAAAACACCCTTTACATGTAAGCCGTGATTAATGGAGGTCGATGAAGAGGAGTGACTGTAATTGTAGGAAACAACTTTAGGCCGGTTTTAGAGTCACGCTGACACTCGGCGCTGACACGCCAAAATGTACTACGTGCTAAGGAGCGTTTTAGAAAAACGCCGACCGTTAAGCGCTGACCAGCCATACGTGTTGTCTATCAGCGCTGACGGTCAGCGCGTAGTCAGCGTGACTCTAAAACTAGCCTCAAAGTTAGATCATGGTGAGCAGAGACGGAGCTCGTGACGTCGCTTGCTCGTCTCTGACAACAATCACTTTGAAACTACCATGCATGGCCCAGGGCGTTAGCACTAACAAGCTTTATACTCGAATTATTTTGGTGCCATCGGTATTTTATACCAATACTAGCGATGGCAAAGAAATCATTCGAGCACACCATAATCAAGAAATTAATGTAAGTTTGTCGTCTGAATATGGTGTTTCGGAAATTGAGGAAATGTAAATGCAGTTAATAAACAACCGGTCCTTTAAAATATGAATAGGTTTTATCATACTAAGTACAGTACATGGTCGGTCGGACAATGCCGTTGAGTACGTGGATGTTCCCCATTCGTGGCGAGAGACCGTGTGAGATGGTATTTGGGGGAAAGGGCCTATGCCTTAGGCGATGATGAAGATTGATTGATTTTACTGAAATCGACATTACGAAGTAAATAAATATTTAATAACTAATTTCAAAGCAACATCTCGGAATAAATAAATGTTACTCAATTGCGATGACGTAGAGCGGCGTAGGTACAAAAAGAAAAATTATATTTGCATTTGAATGCAAATACTCAGTAATCATTCTCTACCGCTCAGTGTCAGTTGGACTTTATTACTGGCTACCAGTTCACCCTGAACTTCCTAGCATCCCCTAAGAGAGGCGCTTCAAGGGTGATGTAAGGCAGGTTGAGAGGCCAAGTTACAGTGGAGTTTGGTAATACATTTGGCCGACGCAGCAGATTGCGAGTGTATATTAATTGTGTCTCATTTGCATAGCGCGGAGCAGCCGAATTCGACTAATATTCAGTTCATTTCGACGTATGTAACTCGCTCTCGTGAACCGCAAAATATTCACGTCAAAATTTCGCAGCTGAAATGGAAATTAATTTAACTGATGCGAAGCACTTTCACATGATGATAAGTTGTTGGGAAAAACAAGACAAGAGCGAGTCAGGCTTGCATACAGAGGGCTCCGTAGTCGCAGTTTTTTCCGATCTTTTCCAGAACTGCAAGGAAAATTTTTGTCTTTGAAGTTCGGGAATTAAAACTATATAAATGTCTTGTTTTCAGTTTTATTTCTGTTTTTGTAGTATAAAGCCAAGGATACACTAGGGGACAAATGTCCTGCGACACGTGTCGCCACAGTAGGCCGAAAATCACGTTTCATAGACATTCAAACTGACATGTCATAAGTGACACTTTTTTTGGTTGGATGTGATTGAGAATACTTGCTATATGCCTTACATAATGAACTTTCAGGTTTATAATCGTAAACAACGCGCACAGAATTTTTTTCGAAAAAATTTGTATGGACTCGGCATAAAAAATTATGATATCTCCGTAATCGCACAATTGCGCCTAATATCCTCTGAGGTTATTAATATATACATTATTTAGGATTTTTTGGCATACTTCATGTTGCGGTCAACTATGCGTTTTTTTTTCTTCGATTTTTAAAATTGTACTAAAGTTTTTTTTTTCCAATTTTACAAATATTAAGTTTTACATGAATGCATATAGACTGGGCATTCATGAAAATTAATTGTGTGCTTTGTTAGAAAGTAAAATACATTAAAAAAAAGCTTAATATCTTAGTTATTTCAACATAATTTATATTTACATCATAGGAACATTTACACATATCAAACTAAGTTTAACAACTAAGTGTACTGATGATTTACTAACCAAATAATTGTTTTTCGACTCTCTAAAAATGCTAAAAAAATTGATTTAAAAATTATTACAATAAAATTATATGATAAATATAAATAAAACAATAAATATATTACTTTAAAATATTGCCTAATCTGAATCACTATCTTCAGAGTCAAACTCCGAGTCAGAGTTTATATCAGCAATATCCTTAAACTCGAATTCAGGCGTTTGAATGTTCAGCAGATCCAATGTTTCCGCAAACAAAGTTTTCTTTTTTTTTGCATCCGTCGTTGGTCTTATTGCTGAAATAAACGGATCGGAAGAGATAAGAAGAAAATTAAATATATCTTCGTTTGAACTCAGTCTGCTCTTCTTACGTGAGTGATGTTCCCTGAATTTTCTGAAGTCCTTCTTTCGCGCTTCTGAAGCTTCTTCAGATAAACTCCCAATCGGTACTATTGCGTTAGCAGCAATAATTTCAGCTCCATGAAGCAGTATCGTGTGCACTGTTGATGACATGTAGTACCAGTTGTATAATTCTACATACTTTTCAGCAGTTGTGTAGGCATATTCTTTAAATTTTGAAACATTGATGGATGTTATAGAACTGAAGTTATAGCTTGCAAAATCGCAGCAAATCTTCGGATCAGATCTTCATCTAGTCCAGTGATACTTGCAGTCTTTTCAGGAAATTCAAAGAATCGTCGTGCAGTGTTGCCGTCATTAGTTGTGCCATAACCTTGTTTTACGACATCAATTAATAGGTGGAGTTCCGTTTTGAACTTGGCTTGGATTGTTTTTTTTCTTGCATCCACTGCAGCTTTCTCACTTTCTGTTCTAGCAGACCACTTCTTAATATCTAATTTATATGCAATATGCAAAAGACATTCCATAATGTTAATCCGCGCATGTAGTGATGAAAGTCCGAGCTCCATCAAGTCATCTTCTGTAGATTTCTTTCTAAATTCTTCTAAGTTGTTCATCTCCGAAGGTTTCGCCAAACAAATATAGCAAGCTGCATTCGATCTTACGTTAGAAGAGAGGTAAGTTTTTAATTTGGCATCAACCATGGTGAGCATTAGCTTATGACTCACCATATTGCTATCACAATCGGATGGTTGGAGAGCTGATATCTCAGCTTTGACTCTTTCATTTTCTTTCTTCACCACTGTTTCACTTTCTTTAACAAAGATGAATTGCACTGGACGACAGTCCGCTGCGGAGCATGGCTTTGGGTTCTCCCAAACTGTGAGGTCTTCACAAGTCATCTTCAGTGGTGACAACGAAGTCATGAAGATACTTGAGTCATCTTCTGTAGAATCCATTTTCTGTTTGTATCGGCTTTGGCTGGATGCTCCGTCAAAACCGTATTTTGATATTAAAACGAGTTCTTTATTTTGCATACTTTCTGGCAACGATTGAATTATTCTTTTTGCTGTCAGATCTAGCAAAGCTTGCAGTGAAATTTTCGCTGAGGAATCTGTCACCGTAATTGCATTTTTTGGTTCAGGTGGAAAACACACACTCTTCTCTTTTTGCACGCAATAATACGAAGGGTACAAGTGTTTAAGGCCTTCTCGAATTGCTGATTCTCGCAAAGTTATGTATTGCCACTTTGACAATTTCAGAGATATTAGTAAACCAAGTGCTTTTTGAGGAGAAAACGTTTCTTTAGTGGTCGGTTTGGCAGTTAAATCATGTAGATTTTTGATTGATTCTGGATGTTTTACCATGTATTCAATCACAGATGCCATGTTGTTCTGGCCTTCATCTTTTAACTTTGAAATCGTAGCAAATACGAGCTCACTGGAATCTTTGTCAGTCAGGTCTCCACTTCGCCTCTTTTTCTGTTTCGTTCCCAAGTCTTCAAAAGGTTTACGATTTGCGATTTTTCTTTTCGTCATTGTTCCAATTGATGATGTAGATGGCTCAGTAGATGAACCAGTAGCGTTTGACGATGACTCCAAAAGGGGCACTATAGGACTTCCTTCATGCTGAATAATCGAATGTATATTTTCTTTCAAGCAACTCGGCCAATCAACATCAGTTTCAAGCCAACTTTCGTAGTGAGTTCGGAATATCTCATATTTCCGATGTGTTGATTCATATCGTTTCTGTGCAGCTCTAGTGAATCTCCGGCAAAATTCTTTTAAAGTAACAAAATCTTCTTCAGATACACTGTTGTTTAAACGAGATAGCACTGTTTTGAACAAAAAATTATAGTCGCTGAGTTTGTCTGCGTTTTTCAAAATAACGAACAAATCCAAATTAGTTACTATGCCTTCCATAATGTTTGTACTTTCAATGATTGAAGAATACTAAATTATTTTCTTTAAGTGTATTCCTATTTATTGCGATCGATTTTAGTGTCTGTGCCCGAACAAGTAATTTACTAATCACCTTATTTTGTTTCTGAACAAGTAATTTATTAACTACCCTCTAATGTACTAACTTATGAGAAACTAATTATTTTATAGATAAAGGTATTCAACAAGTCGGCAGTTATTTAAAACATCATTTACAAACTATAATTTCCCTAATTTCATTGAAGATATAGAGGATCATTAGATAATTGTCAGATATCAGCTAATTAGTATTTTAAAGCGATTTTCGCTTTCTACTATTGTCCATAATTATTTTGCATTAATGCCTAGTCTATATACGCCTATGTTAAGCTAATTATTAGGTAAAAATGAAAAAATAAACAAAAAATTTTGAAAAATTTTTAAAAATCGAAGAAAAAAAAACGCATGGTTGACCGCAACATGAAGTATGCCAAAAAATCCTAAATAATGTATATATTAATAACCTCAGAGGATATTAGGCGCAATTGTGCGATTACGGAGATATCATAATTTTTTATGCCGAGTCCATACAAATTTTTTCAAAAAAAATTCTGAGCGCGTTGTTTACGATTATAAACCTGAAAGTTCATTATGTAAGGCATATAGCAAGTATTCTCAATCACATCCAACCAAAAAAAGTGTCACTTATGACATGTCAGTTTGAATGTCTATGAAACGTGATTTTCGGCCTACTGTGTGTCGCCAGCGACGTCGGGTGAAGTAGCGCGACGTTGCCGGACTTCGCGCGACATGTCTGGCAACATCGCGCGACACGGGTCGTCCAGCGGTCCAATTACGTTATTTAGCCATGCGAGATATGTCCCTGCTTGTAAACAAGCTAGATATGTTGCTTGCTTAGGTAAATGGCGGCATTACGGATGGCCATAGCTGCTCTTGTGAGGTAAGTGGATAGGGCGTAGTGAAGGAAATATTTAGTCTATGATAGGAGACAATGTCGATGTTTTGGTTCTGTGAATATTTACCGATTACGGTGTAACACGGCTTTTTCTTGGCATATTTTTAATCTGTGGTGGCCTAGCAAGAAATACTTAGCGTCTGTGGACCACTGTTTCGGTGCTGTTTCGTATTTTATTCATTAACTAAACAAGAATTCAAGAACTACAATTACAATTATTAATACAATGAAGCAACATAGCAAGCCTGAGTTTTATAAATCCAAGCAGCGAACGTGGCCGTAACACGAAAAATGCCTTTGAAATTAAATCAAAAGTTTTTGGCCGGCTCGTGGATCAATTTCATATTGTGACGACCTCTGTAAGTAAAATAGCTTGAGATAATAGTAAACCCTTCAAAAAATTGCATTTGAAGTACGTTGAAGGTTTTTATGACGTTGTAACAACCACTTTTACGTTGTAGGTTTGACCTTCAGTTGCGCTCCTGGAATTCGGAGACAGATTCCCGAACGTGACGATGCGGCTGCTTACAGATCTGCCAAGAATCCTAACTTCCATCTAAAAGGTATACTTGAGTGTTCCGTGAGTAAATTAATAACCTTAAGGGCCTTTCTCCACTGCTCCGGTCCGGCAAACGTTAATTAGGTACCTATCCGATTTAGAAACACACAAGAATACTAATAAGCTTCTCCACTACTCCGGCATCCGGTTTTTAACGGTCCGAAGTGATCGAAGTACAAAAACAATACAAGTTTTGGCAACCCTAAAATGATCCCATACTATTTTATTTACATTAATAGAATGTGTGGAAAATGTGAAAAGCTCTGCGTCACGTCCATTGCCGATTATAGCCGGATGAAGTAGAGAAGCATAATCCGGCATCCGATATTTTTCTCATGACTGATTCCGGTTCCGGACCGGAGCATTGGAGAAAGGGCCTTAGACTTGTTCTCTAAACTTACTAATACTGAAGATAATAGGAGAGGAAGAGAGAGATGAGTAGCTTCTGCACATGCTACAGTCCCTATTAAATTCCTCTGTCTCACCTTTATATTATATATTATTTAAAAAAAATACACTTAAGTGATATACATACTTATGTTTCAGTTTTAAATTACCATTGATGTCGGCAGTCTACATGATCACAAATGAAAGAGTGACTTAAGAAACATTCACCATCTCTTGGACAGTTGCATGATATACTAGTTCGCTATGCAGTTTTGATCAAGCATCACAAAAAAGGACAGCATCATATTTTAAGACTAGTTACTGCGTTATGTGTATGTTGAGTACTTATACAATGCGCTGTTAAATACGAACTTACTATTGTTTTAAGAAACTTGTCTGCTGGTTACAGAATTGGGAATTTCATTGAGTGGATACTTATGAGTATCGTTCCAGCTCTGCAAATTTCTTTAGAAAGCAAAAGTTATTATGTACACATACTGAAGTATGTTTAGTATACTCTATTATTAAGTTAAACTATTGTTTTATTTAGTGACTGTGGTTTTATGGTAAATTTTTTAATGCAAATGAATAATTAATGTTGTTTCTTTCTCACCTAATCCACTGAATCTTAATAAAAGTAATGCCTATACCGATTTTGATTTTTAATGATAACTATAATGACAACTTCATTGGACTGATTAATAGGTAGGTCGCTATTCACAACCTCTGCGCTTGAAATAGCCAATCAGCAGTAGGCACACAAGATGATCAACTCTATTCTCTTTCTCAGAGAGCGGAGAGAGTAGGTATTACAAGACGCAGAAATCTACTTCTGCTTACTTATCTAGTTACTACTGTGTCTTGCATTACTCATTGTTAACGTGTTACATGTTATGCCTTTATTTGTAAATAAATACATACCTACGAGTTTGAACTTTACTGATTTGTATGATCATGTAGTTTCAGTATGTAGGAGTATAGTTCAGTACCTTTGGATTGGGTAAAATAAAAAATACTTTGGTATGCTTTGGTTACAATCGTATGTTTATATATTTTTTCACAAACCTTTGTAGGTATTAGTTTTAGCATTAATTTAACAAGATAGGGTGACCCTAGGTGGAGATTTGTTTTAGTGATCAATTGCAGGGTACAATGATATAGTTAAGTGCTGTCTTCATAAGAGGCTCGCAACCGGAGTAGGTAGGTACCTAAGTGCCTAACTAGGTGAATTTGTGGCTGACGATCTTCGACGGAGACAAATCTTCTTAGGTATACCGAGTTGTCCACTTTCATGATTCACAACATTCTACACAAGTCCTAATCATTTTTGGTAGCTTGTCTAGCGCTTAGGCTTCACACATACTGAGCAAAACATCCCCAACGAACTTTGCACACTCAGAAATACACTGTCAGTGGGTAATTAGGTACTTATTTCCTATTTAGACACTGCGCACTTCACAATATACCTCGCGCTATGGAATATACCCGATGACCTATATAACGATGTTTTTAGTCATCAGAATTATTTGACGGGTGCTTCAATACTTCCCCTAGACTTTGACGGCATTTATTGTATTGAATTTTCAGGTTTACGTGAATTTATTTCATTTTTTATTCCCAAAACACTGCTCTCGAGCAGTTGTTTACTAAGACCATTTGAGACGTCAAAATATGTCATTTTGACAGAAAGACACCAAGCTACTGAGCCACTCATAATTCCATTTTTAGCACGTCGATATGTTGTTTACCTCAAAACAAGCTACTGTCACGTGATCAGTGGCAGCCTCGAGGAGATAGCTTGTGATGGTCACTCATAATGCCAAAACGCATTTTTGACAGCTCGGAGTAGGCTATAATCGAGCGAGCCGACTGTCTGCTGGCATGTGTAATTGACCCGCAGGGACGTCGGGTGAAGTAGCGCGACGTTGCCGGACTTCGCGCGACATGTCTGGCAACATCACGCGACACGGGTCGCCAGGGATGTCGGGTGAAGGACATAAGTCGCGCGATGTCGCCAGATATGTCAGGCGAAGTTGCGCAAAGTCGCACGACTTCGCCTGACGTCGGTACGGACATAAGTCGCGCGATGTCGCCAGATATGTCAGGCGAAATCGGCTGGCTTCGCTTGACATGTCGCCGATACATGTCGTAGGACATTTGTCGCCTAGTGTATCCTTGGCTTTAGACGATATTTTTTGCAAATTTGATAATTCTGGGCCAACGGAAAGTACCATATGAATTTTGCTTTTAGTATCTTTTTTTCTGTTACCTTAAACGTTTGATTTTTTTTACAGCTTCAAGAAACTATAGACTGGAGTGTTAAGATTTAATTTAAACTCGATACTTCTACGGGTTTCCGAGACAAAGGGTCAGTGTTCCGTTTTTCCCTTTTGAGGTACGGAATCCTAACAAGATAATATTTTTTGTTTGAGCACAATAAAAAATAAGACAATATAATTTAAATAACAACTTGTTTGTGATAACAAATACGAGCAAAGACAGACTTATTTCCAAAGGAATTTGTTGCGCTCTTAGAGAAAATAAGGGTTTAATAAATAAGCACCACGAATTTGCGATTTAAAGCACTTTTCCTCACAAAGTTTTCAGTCACAGTTAGCGTATGGCTACAACAAATTCACAGATGTTTGGAAAACTATCGAATAAATAAGTTACCTAATAATATTCGCAAAATTAAACTCTACTGAACTCTTCTTTGGATTAAAAATCAGCAATTAACTTTTACTATTCAAGCAAGATGCACTCTTCAAGTATGATTGCAGATCAAAGCAACGGCATTTGATTCAAATAATTACGACTGTAACTAAATGACTTTTCCATTCCATACCAAGAGAAATTCAATTTAATGTCTGAGTGAATAGGGACGATTGTGACGGAGCCCGCACGTTTGGCTAGGCCAATCAGCAGCTCAACAGACTGGGGAGGTGGAAAAGGCCTATTTTACAGAGCGGCAGCGGCCGAAGAACTGAGAAGGAAAATAAATGTATTCTGGTGTTGACACTAATATCTTCAACCACCATTGAAAGAAAGAAAGAAAGAAACACATATTGCAGCAACAAGACACATCACAGAAACAAAATAAACAGACAAGTAGCACAATATACTCGTAGTAACACAACAGACAAAGATAAAACAAATTCTAATTCGGTCCATAACGTGCTAGAGATATTTTAGAATCGGACTACACGCCTATTTTGTAGGTTTAGGAAATGCATACGGAATCACGTTGTTCGTAGTCACCAGATTGCAAATTGTTTACATGCTTTTTCTCGGATCGGAGCACTTCTTGTCTAACTGATGAGGATAAAAGAGTTAATGCCATCTTGCTTTATACAACGAATCAGAGTTTCTTAAAGCTCCATCTATAAATAAACTCACGCAAACTGGTTGACCATCAGGTCGACGGTAACTTTACCGTGTTTCGTCTTACAATTTTAGCTATATATGTTCAAGCCAAAAATGTAATTGTTTTGCAGGTTTTATGAACAATTTCTAGTTCAAACATCATAGTTCAGCCTACAGTTCTAACGTCGATTTTCCTTGTTAGCTACTTTTCCACATAATCAACTGTTCATAAAGTGTACCTTTTGATTTTATTATGATTAAACATATTTTATTTGATTTGAATAGATTGGAAGATGACATATCTGATGAATGTTGTGTTGAGCGAAATAGCTCCTGACAGTGGCCTGACTTACATAGTGACACAAGTGTGTCATCTGTGTTAATTTAGCCTGCAGCTTTTACAGCGTAGTAGATTACATTCCAAAACTGTGGATTTAGTTCGCAGATCCTAAGACCAGAAGAAGACATTATTCCGTATTCGATAGACAGTTCGGGGATGGTCCTCTGCGTGTCCAAATCACGGTGAGGTAGCATCAAAGCTGAGCCGGTTCCTGACGTTCCAAAACGAAGCCAATCAATGATCCTGTCGGGATGTTTAAATGTGCCTTTTAACTCAACGTCCCGTTTTTGGCAGACGGTTTTCAGCTGTACTTTTTGGGCCGCCAAACTGTGCTTGATTAATCAAGTTTTGTATCGCTTTTCTGTATCACTAGTAGATATTCCGTTTCGGGTTGCAATAACGAGTTTTAATCTCTTTAAGGATGTTTCTGAAAGATCTCGTGAAATTAAGGAGATAATTTTAGCCATCAATAAAAATAACGTTTATTGTGAGCCAACTCCAAAATATCGAAACGATCTATCAGCTATCTCATACAGGAGCTAGAGCAGGTATCAGAATTTTGTTTGGAATAGCTGTGGAATACCGAACCATTCTGAAACGTTCATGGCGTCTTCAAGGTCTTCGACACTTAATTGCGCATCATGTGAAGATTTAGCCCGGATTTCCAAATATCAGTATCAAGATTAATAAGTACTATCTTTGACCCTTCAGCTCGGCAGCTACCAAATTTGGTAGCGGGTACTCGGAAGCGAAATTAAACCTTATATTCATTAACCGTCATTCTAAAGTCCCTTGTGTCAAGGCAACTTATCATTTGCAGAGTGAGCCAACGTTAAGTCACCGCAATTTCTTCTAGGCATTTAAAATCATGGAACCTCCAAAAAAATATTTTTAATGTTTCCCCGAGTCAAATGGTTAGTAAGGCCAATAAGTAGAGGAGGTAGAGGAACTATAAACGTAGTTACTTCTAGACTTTGCATAGCCATATGTCTACATATTTTTGCCGAGTGATAACTACTAACAGACACGTGTTTTGTTATGTTAATGAACAATTTGCATTTGGATCATGCATAAAATTCAGTACAAATATTTGATGCGAACGGCACGTATCCTTTTTCAGGACAGAACATTATGGGATAACGTTACGGAGTTGGGAAGTTGCGCGGAGCCTTTACAGCCATTATGCGGCTATCATTTAGTACTCTACTGCATTATGTTCAAAAGGATTAAGGGTTCGTTCACAACTTTCCGTAAGCTCATCGCAAAGTTGCGCATCGGTTAGAAATTGTTTCCGCGCCGCTGACTTCGTTTACTCCTTTCAGGCTCACCTGTGGCGGTGAGATATGTTCTTTATTGTTATAGACGGAGAGTCTATTTCGTTCGACTCGTTTTCAACAAGTTTGACGTGGAGTGGTTGTAAATTTAAATTTCGAATGGTTTCTTTTTCCTTTCCCGCTAGACGGCCAGGATGTTTTGACGCGATAGGACGGTGGATAATGTACTGGGTGAAACTACCATAAAATCCCTTCTAATGGGGTTAAAGTCGTGATTGGTCACTGCCCACTGCCCGATACATCAGAAGATAGATAATAATATGTAAGTCCATTTTTGTATCGTGCTTTCATATTTGTTAACATTTGAGACCTATGAGACGTATATATCATTGGTGTTAGTTTTTTTTAATGAACATATCTGTGACACTTTTCATCTACACTCGAAGGCAATAAAACGAAGTTCTGCGACGAAATCGTTTATACATAGATATAGAAAAATTTATAGCATAACCAAGAAAAATAATTATAAAAGGTTTTTCAGGGAAGGTTTTATATGATATAGAAGGATGCCGGCTTAAAAGGCATACAATTTTTGCACAATGGAGTTCTACAAAGGTTTTTTAACACCTATTTTTGTTTTACGTCACTACGATCAAGTTGAAATTTTGTTATGATAAAAAATTCATGCGCGAGAAATTGCAGAGTATAATGGTGGCTACGTCGTAGGCGTTTCGTAGCACATGTGCTACGGCGTCGTAGCGTGACTATTCCGGCGTAGGCTAGAAAATGACATTGTCAATCGTCGCTACTATGAATCTGGCGCAATGACAGACGTTTTTCTACGTATTTTTGACTAAACGTTACTAAGAAATTTTTTATTTTGTTATGATTGCATTACCGTTTCGGAAAAAGAAGAAAAGCGTCGTAAAAAAACCCCAGGTCTTGTATGTTCACATATTTGTGACGTCACCGTTTCTGGTTCCCATGACACAAGGTATCCTAGTGTGGGGCCAGAAGCAATGTATGTGACTTGTGACTCTTGTGAGCCTAAAGATGCCTCGTGTTAGAGGCGAAAAGTCGCATTGTCTCACACAAGAATTGGTGTCGGTGGTGGTGTGTTCGCGTCTTGCTTCTGCTCGAAAAAGTGGGAGAGAGGGCGGTGCATTAACTAACCGCATGGTGCTTGTGGGATATTGGCGGAATTTTCACATTTTAATGCTATTATGAATTTATATAATAGCATTGATGTTTATATTCCGAGGTGTTTTAAGCCACAGTTCTTGATATAGCCTGTTATCGGTTCTCACTCTCTCTGAGTTTCTGATTTAGATTGTTTTTGCAAATTTGCTTATATGAAACCCACAAGAAGTCATTAAACTGATTTTCTTTATAGCAATAACAATAATTACTTCCAACCAACACAACCACTTAACCCGGTCTCAAACTAGGATACCCTTAGATATGGTAGCCAGGCAAGGGCCTTACGAGAGCGGTTTATGCGAGAGGTCCCGGGTTCGAATCCCGGCTGGGGACAATAAAAAAGAAACCCAGGTCTTGGATGTTTACATGTTTGTGACGTCGTTGTTTCTGGTTACCACGACACAGGGTATCCTAGTGTGGGGCCAGAAGCAATGTATCTGCCTGTATGTGAATGTAATGTTATATATTATTTGAACAAATGTCAAAATGGCGGCGCACAATAAGACCTATATATGTACATCGACTGTCCGATAACGTCACGTTGCAGAGATAATTGCAGAAATAGAAAATCTTGTAACTTGATTTATTTACAATAAAACCGATATGTACTTTCAGAATCATTGTGTGTTGGTCAATATAACTTGCATGCATTGAATTTAAATTCAATGCATTTCAGCCTTAAAGGCTGATTTACACGTATTAAGTTGCCAAGTCTTAACTAAATTTTAACTAAATTTCAAGCGACTTAATTTTAAGTAACCGTTTACACGTAAAAATACTAAATAACTAGTTAAACTCATTTATTCGCTCAAGATGGACGACCACAGAACCAATATACCCCTAGCGGACGACCAGTGCCAGACCCAGATTTTGTTGAATCTTTAATTTTTTTCAATTCTTGCGAATATGTTGATCTAATACTCTTTATTTTTGTTTCAACTTCTTTAACACCAAAATTTGCAATCGCCATGGCTGACGCTATAGCGGCAGGACGATGTTGTTTTGCTTGCTTATTTCTGTAATTTAAGCTTTTAATATTCCATAAACAATCGTCCTTTATGTATTCTTCAATGAACTTTATGGTCGTATCTTCCGTCCACTTCAACATTTTCGAAAGATTTTTATTTATAAATTAAGTAGGAACTACGTTGCAATCACTCCGCCAGCTTATGCTTTTCACTTAAATTTAACTAAATTTTGCCTGTCTAAACGTGTCAAGTGATTAGCCACGCCCACCAACTTAACCGAAAAATAGACAAAATTCTATTTTTTAATATTTTTTAAAATTTATAAATATTTTTTAATTTATATTTAAACGTTTTACTGGTCAAGTTGTCCTGGAGGGGTGGAGGAAGATCATTCCACACCTTTGCTGCTGCTTACCTCACACTTCCTCGGTAGTTGGCAGCTTGGCGTTTTGGTATTTTCATTATATTCCGAGTCTTGCTTCTAGTGTATTTAGCGTGTTTGTCTCCAAGCCATTCGAATTTTTCATAAAGATAGGTGGGTCGCTTCGTGTGGACTATCTTATGAACCATGCTTGCCAGATGCAATGTGCTACGTCCTTCCATTTTAAGGACTCGCTTGTCACAGAGAAACGGTGTTATATGCGATCGCCGCGGTATTCCGTAACAGAATCGTGCACAAGTGTTCTGCATCCTTTGAATTGCGCGACTAGTTTTTTGAAAAACTCTTGGACCGTAGACACTATCACAGTAGTTGAAAAGTGACAAAACCAGGGCCTCTACCAGTAATACCCTTACCTCTACTTTCAAAAAGTCTCTTATACCATAAAGGACTTTAAGACGATATAAAGCCGTTCTTAATTTGAGATTGATATGCTCTTCAAAACGTAACTCGGCATCCATGAGAAGACCCAAATTTCTTACGATTAGAACCCTTTCAACGTTATTTCCATCTATACAGATGTCAGGCAAGTTTATAGCAATTTGTTGGCATTGGTGCTTAGTACCTACAATCATAAACTTACACTTAGTTGGGTTTAGGACTAGCGTATTTTTTTTACTCCAATTTGAAATTCTATCGAGGTCTTCGTTTATTTTATTCACTGCATAGCCAGCATCCGCACACTTGAAAGATTTATACAATTGTGTGTCGTCGGCATATAGATGTATTTTACAGTGCTGGACATTCTTTGGAAGATCAGCTGTATATAATACAAAAAGGAGCGGACTTAAAATGGACCCTTGTGGACATCCTCTTGTTACAGCTTTAATTTCTGACTGTACCTTATTTCCTAACTCAATGTTAGCGACCACAAACTGTTTTCTGTTTGTTAGAAAGGAATGGAACCATTCACATGCTGTCGCTGAGACTCCGTAGAATCCCATTTTGGCCAAAAGTAATTCGGGATTGAGGCAGTCAAAGGCACGAGAAAAATCCAACAACACCACAACACTGCCCTCACCAGTGTCAGAGGCTCTCAGAAGGTCGTCCGTGACGTGGGCTAACGCTGTCGCTGTACCGTGGTGGCTGCGGAATCCCGATTGCAATTTTGGTAGGATAGATTCATTTTCCAGATGCTTTGTCAGCTGGGTGCATACGACTCTCTCTAGAATTTTGGACAGCATCGGTTAAATGCTTATCGCTCGTAAATCTTTATAAGCATAAACATTTAACATAAACATTTACATACAGGCACATACATTGCTTCTGGCCCCACACTAGGATACCCTGTGTCGTGGGAACCAGAAACAGTGACGTCACAAACATGTAAACATCCAAGACCTGGTTTTTTTTTATTTTTTATGTTCTTCTACCACAGAGCTCTTGGGGAATGGTTTTACACGTGCTGTTTTCCACATATCAGGAAAGTTATTCTCTGTGATAGATTTGTTCACGATGTCTATGATGATTGGCAATGTCACAGGGAGTGTAAGCTTAACCATTGCGGTTGAGATCGAATCATAACCACAGGCATTGGTTTCGATGGAGTTTATTATTTTTAAAACTTCACTTTCCGTACAGATCTCAATTACAAAGACGTTTGCACCGTATCGATTTTGGGCATAAAAGTTAAGCAGTTCCTTGTCTGGTGTGGGATCGCCAGGGACGTTCAGGAAAAAGTCATTTATTTTGTCTGGATCGTTGAGATGGACTGGAATAAAATCAGACGATTTGTTTTCTGACAGCGTCGTTTGTTTAAGGAAGCCCCACATTTTGACTGGGTTATTTTTATTACCATTTACGTAATGTTTAAAGAATGCTTCTTTTTCCCTTTTAATGGAGCCTATAGCATAATTTTTTAAGTCTTTATAGTACCTCAGATGCGATTCTCGTTTCGTGGAATGCGCCCGGTATAAAGCTTTATCTCTCAGGGACATCATTTCCTTTATTGTATCTGTTATCCAGGGACGGGGTTTTTCTTTAATTTTTACTTTTCTCAGAGGGGCATGTTTCTCAAAGATTTGGTCCATGAAGCTATTAAATAAGCAAACCATGTGATTGGTAGTGATAGCCGTGGTTACTTGATACCAGGGAATTGCACGGAGATCACTGGAAAAAGTTTTGTGCTCAATATTATGTAATGATCTTGTCCATCTATTAAGTGGTGCCATCTTTGGCTTTTTTATTGTCAGATCTACCATCACCAATCCGTGGTCGCTTAAGAGAGGGTTATGGTGTACTGTGACCGCTTTACATAGATCGGGAGAATCGGTAATTACAATATCTATCAGCGTTTTCGACTCGTTCTGCACTCGGGTTGGGTCGCGCACAAGTTGATGTAAATTTTGCTGTATAAAAAACGATCCAAGCTCCGGCGCCGCTCCTCTGTCCGGCTCCAAGAGATTTATATTAAAATCAGTTAGTATATAAGTGTGCTCACAGTAACTAAATGTACTTATCGATTCACTCAAGGCGTCAATGGCTGTTCTAGGTGATGGGCCCGAGCCAGGACGGTAAGCGGTGCCGATGGCCATACGGACGCTACCAGGCTATTTGAAGCCACATTTGTTCAAGTTCCGAATGCGGGTGATTTTTTCTGCGTACTTTCAAACTACGGCGGATAAAGAAACCTACTCCACCACCCCTACCACCACCAGGTCTAGGCGAGTTTTTTAGAGTGTAGCCTGGTATATTCGGGGTATACTTATCCTGTCCCTCTTTTGTCCATGTTTCGTTTAATGCCAGAAAGTCAGGCTTGAATTTGTCTATTGTGGCAAACAATTCATCCTGCCCTGTATGTATTGAACGGATGTTGAGAAAGCCTAATTTTCATAAATGCATATTATATTGACTTATTGGTCAATATAATATGCACTATGATTCTGAAAGTAATTATTGCTTTTATTGTAAATAAATCTAGTTGGAAAGATTTTCTTTTTCTGCAAATAACGCTGCAACGGGACGATTTCGGACATAGTGACCTTAGTATTTTTTTGTTTGTATAGCTGTCCCCAGTCGATGTACATAGATACTATGGTGCGCTGCCATTTTGAAAAAAAAAACGGCTGGCCAGTATGCCAGTCTTCCAACAAAATTCTTCAAACCCCTTTCCGATAAGCCGTGCTCCGACGATCGAATACAAAGCGCGCTATCTGAAAACCTATACAATAATTTTCACTTAGCGCGAATTAATTCGTCCGCTAACCCAGATGCCGCCTCCCACATATTTTCATTAGACCAGAGTCAAGTACCGGGCTGGCGCCGACACGGTCACAGTGGCGACATCGGCTAATTTATAGCACTCCCCTAATTCTGAATTTAATATATGGCTACGGGTTAAGGGGATTTCGGCCGGTTTACAATTGACGGTACGACACCGATATAAGACCATTTGATGAAGAGCCTCCTTCATGTCTAGACGACGACAGCCACTGTCACATTTTCGTTAGGTATGCGCTGTATTCATTGGACGCACAAACACCGGTTTGGCGCACTTTTTCCCTTTGCTAATACGTCCCACATTTCCTCTAAATATGTGCGCCTGGGACGTCCCATACCGGTCCTTCCGCCCACATTCGCTCGATATATTTGCTGCATCAACTTTTCTTCCTTCAACGTCTTCATACTTGTATGTACAAACAAACGTAACATTCCGTGGAATTTCCTGATCTCAGCCTACCCCTCTAGGATACAGGCGTGAGTTATGTTATGTATGTATGCTATTATGTACATTCGGGTTTTGCTAAAACACTAACAAGAATCTATCGAATAGTGTGAAAATATACCTAACCGAAAAGTTCTGGAATGGAGACCACACATCGGCAAGCGCAGCGTAGGACGACCAGCCACAAGATGGACAAACGATCTCATCCAAGTGGCAGGAAGGCGGTGGATGCAAGCCGGTTCTAACCGGTCTTTTTGGAAATCCATGGAGGAGGCCTATGTCCAGCAGTGGACTTCTTGCGGCTGAATGATGATGATGATGATACCTTACTTACCCGATGCGCTGGCAATAACTTTGTCACTAACTTAGATCACTTACCTGTAAAAGAAAAAATATATTAAAATAAAGTTGTTTCATAACAATTTCATAAAAAAAATAGTGAAGAGGGAACACTGCGATCCCACAACTAAGCTACTTTAAGGTAAGGTAGCTCATGAAGGACAGCGACTGGGAATAAAGGCTTATTATGGTTGGGAAGCCCAAGATCTTTTTGGGTTTGACCAGCGACAACTAATTAATAACATGTAAGCAGCTTATATACGTCCCAATGTAGGGCGCTGACCTTCTCTCAGAGTGAGAGTGTGGGCTTAACCCTTCACCGTTATCGAGCGGTATTACCGCTATAACTTCACAAACATACATGAAATCGAAAACAAAATCATAGGTACATGCCCGCGCTGGGAATCGAATGTCTCGTTTCAGAGTCCATTGTTCGACCCACTGGACTACCACCGCTTTTTATTCCAATTATTAACGAACTGCCTATAGTAAAAATTCTATTAATATATTTAAGTTAAAATCGCTGTTATCACTTTTTCATAAGCTGAATTGAGAATTTCACTAAGTAAAAACTCTGTGGCGCAGCCGTTAGCGCATCTGCCTACCTTGTGAGAGGTCCCGGGTTCGAAGCCGGGTTGGGTACAAAAAAAAAACCCCAGGTCTTGGATGTTTACATGTTTGTTATGTCACTGTTTCTGGTTCCCACGGCACAGGGCATCCTAGTGTGGGGCCAGAAGCAATGTAAATGTTTATGTTTATCTAAGAAAATTGACGGGACAGCACTACAGTTACGTGGTTGCTTAACGAAATGTTTAGTTCAGCAAGTGGTCATAAGGTGTTAAAAGCAAAGCTTTATCTTCATCGGTAGTATCAATGAAATTGTTTATACATATTTCCGTGACCGTATCACGTCGTTTGATGTGAAAATTCTCTTAAAACCTAAAAGAAGCAGCAGAGCGGTGTATTAAAATGAAGAGAAAAATATGTTTCGGACGTTTTCCTGCTCGTGATAAAATATTACTATCTCTTTTATTCGCGGAGCACCGTAAAATAAGAAGTTATATTCTCTACATATTTACTGACTTTAGAGTTAACTATTGTGGAACGATAGCGCCTCGAGGTGCATTTGTTTTGAGCTCGAAACTTTGTTTTAGAAAATGTTGTCGGACTTAATTTTATAGTTGCAACAAAGAGCATTTTGCATCGCTGTGTAAGCCGCAGTGGTCATGACACACTTTCAGTCTCGGACTCGGTTTCAGTTAGCTTACAGTAACACTTTTTTATTTACAATAAAGTATTCTCTACGTCACTTATTCCTGTATTCCGGAAAAACATAAACCATAGTACCAAAGTGGAAACGTTAGATTAGATTAGATAATCGATGTTTAATGCAAACATCTATAAAAAAGAAATAAAAAAGAAATGCGTACGCTTAGGGCCACTTTTTGAACTGAGAATTTCGCTAAGTAACTCCTTATCTGTAATGCTGTCTCGTCAAATTTCTTACAAAAGAGCGTGACTTAAAGTACTACTTACTTAAGTATTTACTTAGTGAATTTCTCGATTCAGAAACTGGGCCTTAGTCAGTTGCTTTTTTTTTTACGTAGCCTCCATTTTTGTGTCCCAATGCTGGGCAAAGGCCTCCCTCAGTTCAGTCCAGAGTTTTCGGTCCTGGGCCACTTAAGACCACTCTTTACAACCACCAGACAAGTTGCTTTATGATCTTAAAAAGAACAGTAAAAAAGTACTGTTATGGTGAACAAAGTGTAACAGGCAAAAGGCAAAGTGTATGCCGATTCATAGTTTTTATTATCTACGCACCATATACTTATTATAAAAGTACTTTTAAAATATACTTGGTGACGTAGTGACGATGGCATGGATAGTGATTTATTATTTGCTTATACAAGGAATTGGAGTCTCTATTCTATTGTACCTCTATGGAAAGCTTGCTTAAAAAGCATGAAAATAAAGCAAATTTAAAGTAGACCTAAAAAAATAAGTCTTTTTTGCAGATTTAACACTTGTCACCTGCGTAACACCCGAGGCTTTGGCTCTTCACATGTCAAGTCATCACGGGGGACTGCCATGACGGATGGCATTACCAAAGACGTTCATCGACACGGCATTAAAATGTCCTTCCAACTTAGACAGTACCAATCCAAAGACATCAACTGTCCAAATAGATTTTAGTGCCGTAGGAATTAAACTTTAGGATACGACGAGAATCCCAGAGGGATTTAGAATCACCGGGTTGAATTATTTGTGTTTGTACTCTAGGGTGGCATCCGCTCGAAAGTGTGGAGTGGAATGCCCTCCCAAAGGCCTGTCTGCGGCCAGCACTACATGATACGAAAATTGCTTCCTCAGACACTGTCTGGAGCTTTGCACGCGCCGCCAGCTTTCCCGCTGTTTGTTTAACGGCGTAGGGAAAAGAATCGACCTGTGTTAGTGGTTCAATGACACTTGACGCATGGAGCATGTGGGGTGTATCCTTCAGGTGAAGGTTACAAGAAACATGAGCGGCGCAGTTGAGTTTGACTGGTTCTTTGGTGTAACGCGATTGTGACGGTGTAAGCCTTTTTACACAATTTCTTTTCATTCAATCATTTTCAAAGCATAATTTTAAATTATAGGTTGACCATAAGTCTAGAAAACGGAAGTGAAGTGTAACTAAATATTGTATGAACTTTTCAGGCCATCTTCTATACTAATATAAGCACAATTATTGTAACCGAGACCAAGGTTAATTCTCCTTGCTGAGACTATGTCTCTTAGTACTAAAAGTTTGGGTATGGAAAATAAGAGTATTAGCAAAAAAGAAAAATTTTTGATGATGTGCCGCGCGTGGAACCCTCATGGGACAGGCGCTGACTGAAAATCAGTGCCGAGGAGTAATACCCTCGGCAGTATGCTGAGTCAGCTGCCTATTGCAGCAGCAGAGACACACCGTGACGATTGTTTGTAAATGTTTTCTTAAGTATTTTATTTTATGGTGTCTCAATGTATTGAACAGTCAGTATGTCTAATGTTCTGTGTAACTGTTGCTGTAATAAAAGTGTTTTATAAGTGTTTTCTTCTTCTTCAAAATTGCACTCTTTAATTTCTACTCTCTTTGGTGATATGTCACCCATTTCTAGATTTAATTTGACATTCATTCCTGCTTTTGACTAGATGGAGTCATGAACTGCCAACTTGCTACTTGCTTAGTATATTTTATGTTGTTTTTTCCTATTTTTATCACATATCATTGAAATAAATCAGAAATTTAATTCAACGTAAACAATTTACAGTCTGATTGTTGAATGTCCTTACAATGTTAGTAAAATCAGAGTTATTACAAGTCGTATGTACATCTTATTTATCTACATCAAGAACTCTAAACGGTAACACGTTGGACTACCAAAACAGAGGTTGTGGGTTTGATTCCCGCCAGACGCCTCCATCAAGTACTATGTACAAATGGCCTCCATCTGTATATTTCTCCATGTTTTTGATATCCTTGTCTAGTTACCATACCATAAGGAATCCTACTTTAAAACCAGGAAAAGTAAAGTGATTGTATTGTCCGGATGATGTTAATATGACCAGGCCTGTCGCACTCCGCGTGTAGATGCATGCAGCGGCCACTCCAGAGTGGCTGATAAGTAGGAACTCACGCAGGAGCGAGAAGAGACGCGCGCGCGAGTTATGCGGTAGAAAGAGAGGCAACATGTAGGTGAATACAACTGTACTTTTTGCGCCTCATTGTATCGCTGCTAGAGTCCCTATTTTTTTAATTGATTTTGCGGAGTGAATCTTCTGTACCTGTATTATGTATTCTATGGTATGACACGAAAACCTTTTTTCACGATTTTGTGGAAAACTGTTATAATGCTCCAAACATAACTACTCTCTCGCAATGTGACCTGAGCTGAGAAGTCCTCTTGATGAACCACGTCGGATATAAACGCATCATCATCATCATCATCAACCCATTTTGTCCCCAACGAGGGGCACGGGTCTCTTCCCTGAGGAAGGTATAGGCCATACTCCACCACGGGGGACAAGTCCGGATTGGTCATAAGCGCATGCTACGTCAATATTCGCTAACTCCCTCGCAAGGGTCGGACTGAGTGTGAACACATCATGCAGCTGTGGGACTGCCCCACCGGATGCCATTTATCGTGTGTCGCGTCAAACTCCAGCTAAACGCTTCGGCATTCCCTGCTGTCTCCCTCGCGGTGTGTGGCGAGATGTATGTAGCCACAGCATCGGCGCGTCCGGCCCCACCGGACGCCATATTGAACCGTGCTGACGCGCCGCGTTGGACGTGAGCTACATGCCAACACCTTCCTTGAATAAGGGCCTTACGCTGAAGGAGCCTCTCTTTTCGTCTTTATTTTTCGATATTTATTACACATCACTATTTGCGACCTCTGTGGCGCAGCGGTTGGAGCATCTGCCAACCATGCCAGAGGTCCCGGGTTCGAACCCCGGCTGGGGATAAAAAAAAGGTCCCCAGGTCTTGGATGTTTACATGTTTGTGATGTCGCCGTTTCTGGTTTCAGGATACAGGGATACAAGTTCTGGGGCCAGAAGAAATGTATGTGCCTGTATGTAAATGTTTATGACATTGTCTTAAGT
Organism: Yponomeuta plumbellus; assembly: GCA_947310845.1. Taxonomy (NCBI): domain Eukaryota; kingdom Metazoa; phylum Arthropoda; class Insecta; order Lepidoptera; family Yponomeutidae; genus Yponomeuta; species Yponomeuta plumbellus. Next base: position 22,650,840 of record OX371193.1, on the reverse strand, counting down.
TTCGCGATAAACATCGCCCAAAAAGTTACTGACGATATTATGATACATTTATATAAAAACTTGGTTAGGCATGTATAATTAATATATCTCAGACATAATTATCTTACTTATGTTGTACATTTCTACTTCTTACAATTTTTTGCTCCAGTACATCCAAACGTTGTCTGGAAGACATCACTTTTAGTGAAAAGGCCGCCGTCTGTACTCTTACATTAAAAAATACATGTGTAATCTCCTTTTGTATGTTCAATAAAGTGTTCTTTATCTATCTATAGTAAAATTGTTTGTTTAAATTACGGAGTTGCGCCCTACAGCGAAGCGTGCTATGTTTTTTGTGTAAATCGAGTTACTGTATCGATTTTTTTTACGCTACGCGGACCGAGGGCACAGGTTGAGCTAGACTAGTTAGCTAGACTTTGCGGTCCGCTGTAAGACTAACCCCCGGTTTGTAGAACGCTCTAATCAGTTAATCTACTGTTAAAAGCTGTCAGTTGTTTTTTTTGTATACACTTTTGACAATTGACAGCTGTTAACAATAGATTAACATACTGTAAGGCCCTTTATCTACTGCTCCGGTCCGGCGTCGGAACCGGAATCAGTCACTTCATCCGACTATAATCGGCAATGGATGTGACGCAGTGCTTTATTAAAATTCCTCGGTTTTTCTATTCGAGGCAGGGGACGTTTTCCACACATTCTATTAATGTAAATAAAATAGTATGTAAATAGAATCAAAATAAAAACAATAATGGTTTACCGTGTAACTTAAGTTCTCCGTAGCGTACTTAAATAAGACTTAAATTGCACCAAAATGGCCGCCATTCAGCATTTTGCCATGATCGTTGAAGACTGACGCTGATTTTCAGCGGTCGCCAAAAATATTTACTTCAAACACTTGTACAATATGGTTAAAACTCAGAATTTACATATCGAGGGTATTCTGGCAGAACCGAATAAGTACAAAATAAAAAAAAAATAGTTTCTAATGCAGGTATACTCAGTTTCAATACTCAGTCAAAACTGCATTAGAATTTTTTTTTATTTTTTTATTTTATACTTATTCGGTTCTGCCAGAATACCCTCGATATATGTGATTGCACAACCAGCAGCGTTTTCTATTGCTACGAGTAAAAGCATCTCGGTTACACAACTTTTCTAGCATGCGTTGTAACTTTTCAGCTGTCGATATTTTCCTCTACAGCCAACCTCCAATAGCAAAAAGGCACGTACAACGGATAACCGTCTTCATTAAGGATTCCCGCTTTTATTTCGAAGGTCAAGTGCATGTCGGCCCACGCTGTGTCTACACAGTTGTTGCTGTGTGTGTGTGGAACTCTAGGATGGATTTTTATATTCTGTAAAATTTTGCTTGAGCTGCGCAACAGCTGTCATGGACATTTGCGTCCATGAAGTTTTGAATTTTTCATAGAATATTTGCACCGTGAGAACTCCTTACTGCACACTATTCGATGGCAGTAAGTACGCAGTTTTCACAGTGCAAATATTCTGGGAAAAAATTCAAAACTTCATGGATGCAAATGTCCATGACAGCTGTCGCGGAGCTCTAGCTATATTTTACAGACTAACTATAGCTTTAGTTACAGAACTAACAACATCATTAAAAATAGTTTCAATAAACGTCCATTATCAACTCCAACAGATTTTTCAGAGCACTAAGGTAGTGCTGGATTATTAGGTACGAACACTAAAATAAGGATGGAAAAGGATCGAGTATTGAAGTGAAGAGAGCACTCGGCGTGTACGGTTTTAGGCCGTAGAAATAAATGATACGAAATTGTAAGATATGAAATGACTAAGTTTATTATAGTAAACTTATATGTTAAAATACAATTCGATCTAATAATGGTTTGATGTGTACACGCGCATTGATAGCTTGTTGAATAAGTACTGAGGTGATTTTAGTGACACATTGTGTAAATTCGTAAATCTATTGGTGTCAATATGATGTACCTACGTACTTTGCCCCAGACATCGTTGGAGGGACGAAGTGGCCAAATACCTGCGTGAGCTCCAGACGGGCGGCTGGCAGGAGACCGCGAAGAACCGACAAGTGGGGACTACTTGTATCAGAGGCCAAGACCCACTTCGGGTCGCTGAGCCAGCGCATTAAGTAACGCTAAAACAAAATCGATTAAGATTCCGCTAAAGTCCGCACAGAGGAGTTTTACTTGACGACCTCTGTGGCGAAGCGGTTAGCGCATCTGCCTACGTTAGTGACGTCGTTGTTTTTTCGGGTTCCCACGACACAGGGTATCCTAGGGTATATAGTGTGGGGTCAAAAGCAATTTATGTGCCTGTATGTAAATGTTTATGTTTATTCATACACTTAAAGACTGACTATATCCGAAATCCTTTATCTATCGATGCGCAAATGTTACAATTACAATTACGATTACGATGCAGTTACAATGATTTATTTATTAGGACATTTAACTATATTCGATCAATATGTCAAATGCAGTTCCCGTTTGTGAGAAAATAAGAAGTACGTGTAATTATAATTATGAAGATCTTAGGCAAGAAAGATATGAAATATAGTCAAGCCTGTATCGTTCGTTGTTGATACGGAAGCGAAGGAGTAAATGAGCGGGTGACATTTTGTTTAATGAGCAAACAGTCTCGGTATACTGCGCGATCCATCGTTGCATCACATCAGCTGTTAGCTTAATAGGAAAACTTTAAATTGGATAAGCCCCGGCTCTTATATAAAAACGAGACACTATTGTCTCTAGTCGTAAAGTTTCCAAATTATTATGAAAGTTCCAAACTCGTGATATGAAACTCGAAGGCGGTTGGTACAAGTTAGCGTATCAGCCAATTTCCCAATTTGCATGCGAATCTACGATATCTTCTGTTTGCAACTATACTTAGCCAGGTACGGTTTCAGGGAATGGTGCAGGGGTAGATATCCTCAACTCTATTTTATTGCCCAAAAGCATGTTTCGAAATCAAATAACATTTAAGACTGTTGTTACAAACATGCTCTCTCGGTCCCACAATGCATTTATTTTTATTTTTTTATTAAATGAGAAACGTTTTGATAAATGTAGTCTGAGAGTTCGATGCATAATTAAATTACGGAGATTTTAAACATAGCTTCGTTTTTCCGTAAATTGTTTTTAACAAGAAAAGTGGTGCCCAAAATAATCAATTGTGAAATAAAATTTTCTCCATAAAACATTTTACAGCATAATAAAAATATGCCTTGAATATCCGCAATTTAATTATCCATCAAACTCTTCGACTAAAAACAAAATACAATACAAAAAAAAATATTAAAATCCAAGGCAATATACACCAGCAGTGCAAATAATTTCTAAAATTTCATAATTATAATATTATGTCAAAACAATATTAAATAATAATAATACAAAAATAACCTAACCAAATAAATCGCCCCGAGCCACATCCGACCCAAAAGTCCCCATGATACTGGCCGCGTTACCGCCCTGCATAGCAAAGGAAATCCTTTGGGCCATTTACAATTAATTTTTTACGAACTTTTTCTTTCATAAATTGGTTGACTGTTACTCGTAAACTTGTGAAGCCTATTTGGCTTTAGTAGGTTTCCTCTTAACTTCCTTGTATGTACGAACTTTGCCTCTAGCCTCACGCTATAGCCCGCAGGGGTAGACACGACTCTTCCTTCCGAGTTTTAAAGGCTAAGGCTAAAGGTGAAAATACCTCCGCTACGTGTTACAGTTCCTTTCCCGGATAAAACAGGCTTTACCAAACTTCCGGCAAATTTATCAGTATTATTATAGGTGAAAACTCGGATGAAGAAAATTGGAAATGTTCCCTCCAGAGATAGATAGCACCATTCGTAATGATTTAGTAAAGCCCTTATTTTGTTGTTGCTAGGCACTGAGTTGTTGATATTGGAAAAGTTTAGCAGGTGACTATTCTTGTTATTTATAGATATGATCCAACTTTGGAAATGTAAGAGACCATCTTCTTCAAAAAGAAGTAGGATTTTTGTGGATTTTGATAATAAATTATAACGATAAAGTGTTGACTGAGATTTATTTTGAACCAGATATATTATAATAATAACCAGACCACCGGTTGTCTATAAAGCTTAGATATTTAATATTTTCTTCTCCATTTATTATGTATGGTATGCAACAAATTCTATTAATGAAATAAAGAAATAAAATTAATCTAATATTTTTCCCAAAACCAATTCGTACAAACTAGTTTCTGTTGTATTAATTTCACTAATGAATATACTTTTTAAAACGTTCGTAGTGTTTATATTGTACTGGGAAGAAGAAATTGTAATTATATTTTTTATGTAAGCTTAGGACTTGTGGAAGACATTTCAATTATCCACATAATTTCTGGTATGTCACGATCATGTTAATTGGCAATCCTAGGTCTCCGCCTTCCACTACGGAAAACACGGGCAGACATAATATTTTAATATCGTTAAAATAAGAAAATTACTTTGCTAAATTCCGCCAATATCCCACAAGCACCATACGGTTAGTTAATGCACCGCCCTCCCTCCCACTTTTTCAAGCAGAAGCAAGACACTAACACACCACCACCGACAACAATACTTGTGTGAGACAATGCGCGACGCGTTTTGCCTCTAACACGAGGCATCCTCGGGCTCACAAGCACTTGTGCTTGTGGGATATTGGCGGAATTTCATCATCAACCCATTATGTCCCGACCGAGGGGCACGGGTCTCTTCCCTGAGGAAGGTATAGGCCATACTCCACCACGGGGGCCAAGTCCGGATTGGCGGAATTTAGCAAAGTAATTTTCTTATTTCAACGCTATTATGGATTTCCGCAAAGTAACGCCTGATTCTATACAATATAATTTAATATGTTTATATTTATTCATAAAACATTTTCATGTGTTTTCCGTGGATTAAGTAATGGGTAGTACATTTGCAATGTTTGGTTAAGTCTGATTTATGTAACTACTATAATGTTATTGTACTACTTTTTAATCCCAAATAAATAATATAAAAGAAAACATTTTCATACTGGAAAATATTATTCCAAAACTGAAACGGAAACGTTATTTAAAAGACGCCAATGCCAACTGTCGCCGTCAAATGTTATTGAAACAGCAGAAAATCAAGTAATTCTAATAAAGGATGCATTAATTCAAAGCCCGTTTCGTAATGATATTAGAATTAAGAGAGGCTTCCGCGGAGGGCCAGGGAGGGAGTCAGGTGGAGAGGCTAGAGGGAAATTAAATGATTTCTCTCAAAGCAATCATCCGGGTAATCTCATTAGAATCGCTTGCTTGCCGGGATTTTCATAATAACAGCTCCGCCGGTAGCGTTCGCCAATATTATACAAGAAACATGGACTACATATCTCATCTGTAAAGGGGGAAATTTTTCATACAACTTTTTGTGAATTAATAAGTATTAATCTACAGCTGTTAGTTGACCAAAAGTACATAAAAAAACCGGCCAAGTGCGAGTCAGACTCGCGCGCAAAGAGTTCCGTACCATGATAAAATTGGAAAAAAATACTTTGTCGTATGAGATAATATTTAAATATTTTATTTTAATTATTTATTTTTAAAATGAATAATATAACAAAATATTCTATGTATACTTCAAGCGTCATTATAAATGTCGAGCAAAAACGAGCAAAAAAAATCAAGTTTGTTATATGGGAGCCCCCTCACATATTAAATTTATTTTATCTGTTTTTTTAGTATTAAGTCGGGTTCCCACGGTCCGCGATTTCGCGGACGTACGCAGACCAGCTCGCACGACACACCGTGGAAAGGGTCTCGGTCCGCGGTAGCACAGACGTCTGTGGCGGTGCGCCGTACCGGTCGATATCCGCAGAATCGCGCACCGTGGGAAAAGCCTCGTGCGTGGTGCATGGCTGTCCGGTCGGCTGGCGTCGGCCGTCGTCGGCAGAATCGCGCACCGTGGGAAGCCAGCTTTAGTTGTTATAGCGGCAATAGAAATACCTAATCTGTAAAAAATTCAACTGTCTAACTATCACGGTTCTTAGATACAGCCTGGTGACAGACGTACGGACGGACGGATGGACAGCGGAGTCTTAGTTATAGGATCCGTTTTATTCTTTGGGTACGGAACCATAAAAATACAGACAGACAAAAAATAAAAAAGGACGAAAAACCGGGTCTTAGTATAACGCATGGCTAATGTTACACCCTGTTTAATTTATTGGTCCACAGTAAATAAAGATCACTGCTACACTACGACTATTTGTCCTACTATGTAATTTCTATGGACAATAAAGAATACATCATTATTTTATCTATCTAAAGCTAAACATAAACATTTACATACAGGCACATACATTGCTTCTGGCCCCACACTAGGATACCCTGTGTCGTAGGAACCAGAAACAGCGACGTCACAAACATGTAAACATCCAAGACCTGGAGTTTGTTTTTCTTCCCAGCCGGGGATCGAACCCGGGACCTTTCGCATGGTAAGCAGATGCGCTAACCGTTACGCCACAGAAATCGTCAAAGCTAGGAGCTCCATTGCGTGAGATGACAATACTTTAGACATATGTATGCCTACCTATCCATAAACTTACGCCTATATCCCTGAGGATCAGGCAGAGACCAAGGACTGCCACCTGCCACGACCGTGTCAAATCACTTTCGCTTCATCGATATTCATTACTAGTTGCATGCACGCACGCTGGTTTCGGGTAATTCCTACCTTGCCCTTTTCTAATAAATCCTATTTGGTCGAAGTATGTCCGCCTGGGACGTCCCTAGCCGGCCCTTCCACTCACATTCGCTCGATATATTTGTTTCGTCACGCTTTCTTCCTTTCCTAAAGCACTTACTTTCTCAAATGAATGTGCTATTGGGGAGTGTTTTGTCTGTGTTTTTTCCTGGTACAGTCGACAGCACATCATCGTATACACCCATGCACTCTACTCCGTTGCATTACGGGCGACTTTGCAACTAAATGTGAAGGTTCACGTGCTGTCGACTGTACAATAAAGAATATTCATATTTCATCTTGATTTACGCTTTAATGTAAAAAAAAATATTCTGCCTTAAACCTATTTAAACGTCACATTAAGCCAATCTCATAATTTCATGGCCATTTTACAGGCACGCGTCATTGGCAGTCGCAATTATTTTACGTGACGTAAAATGTAGGGCGGTGGCGTCGGACTAGCGTGTAAGCCGAGTGTATTTCCATCTTTAATTACTCTGTAAGAGGCCATTAATTTTCTACGGCTTTAAAACATGCGGTTACAGTAAAACCATAGACTTCCGGTTCACTTTAGAGCGACCAAATGTCGTAATAAAGAGGTTAGAGAGTTAGATCACATTTATGCCGTGGTACAGGCTCTTTATCGGACACAGAAAAAAAGGTACTTATAAAAACCGGCCAAGTGCGAGTCGGACTCGCGTAATAAGGGTTCTGTACTATTATCTATAGAACATTATGGCTGCTACACACTATGCCGGTGGCACGGCCGGCGGGTTTTTGCTGCGCGGGTATGCCGCCGGGTTATTCAGGCCGCCCCGGCACTTGCCGCTGGCTGCCGAATGGCATCATTGTCTCTGTGGCATCATTTTCAAGTTGTCAGCCGGGTAGACCAGTAGTTTTGTACAGTTTGTGTTCCTAGTTCTTATCAATGGACAGGGAAGCTGTTGACATCACTAATTAGCAAAAGACTCGAAAGAAAACTGAGGGGTGTGCCGCCGGCTCACCGCACAACCCGCCGGCACACCCCGCCGGCCAGCCGGCGGGCGGCTCGGCTTGTGCGGTATTGCCGGCGGCTTTCTTACCCGCCGGCATAGTGTGTAGTAGGCATTATACACTTCATGACAACCTTTTTTATTTATAGCGTCTACTTGTTTCAGTTATTCATATCGAGAAAATCGGAAACAAAATCAAGAGGAAACTCTTTGTATAACCTTATACAGTGCCCCATACCATAAGTGAAGTATTAACTTTTGCAAGTCCAAAACGTGGAACCCCATACGAGTACAATCACACGTTAATACTCTTTAACAGTTACAGGGTAATAAACGTACACATAACGTAGTAGAGTGCACGCACGTAAAGGTTGATCTGCATCTCGTCTGGCGGTATAATACACATGAATCTTTCATCAGCATTTCTTCAGTTAAGTAACAACTAGGAAGCTTCGAAGTAAGAGCCTGAAGTCTAACAATTGGAACGCCCTAGAGGCATTATTAACTTTATTCTCGGAATAGTCCGACCAGGTTTCGATCTTATTCGCAGAGCTTAATCATCATCATCAAAAGTCAAGGAAATGTATCCGGAGGTTAATAATGTTTAGTGCTTATAATACGAAAGTTTTAACCCTAAAGGAATCTCGCTGAGAAAAAGCTGCTGCTAACGTACTGTGGTCTAACACTCCCTGTATTTGTTAACAGTAAATAATAAAAACAGTGGGAAGCCAGGTGAATAAAAGAAACAAAGCAAAAACGGACCTTGTCCAGCAGTCCCTAAGATGTTTTTCTAATTTGTCAAGCGTTTTACGCATAAACAATGCAGTTTCCAGTCCGTGGTTCGTGAGACCACTCGTAAATCTTCCTGACCCGCCCCTGTCCCAAGCGACTGAGCCCTGTGCAAAAACCCTTGTATCTCTGACGGTAAATTGTGACGAGAGGCCAAAGTCTTTCAGTAGATAGGTTTATAGATAGAATATTCTATATTGTACACATAAATTACATTTTTTTTCTGTGGCGGGTAGTCTAAGAATCAAGTAACAATTTTCTAGCTAAGCTTTTATTAATAGAAAACAAGTTATTAATAGCAAATAATTATATGAATTGTAATTAAGTATTGACATTGATACCTGCCGGCCGTATAACATTGAAGTCAGCACTTATTAGTACACATCAGTGAAATTATTTATAACTCAACACCATGGATGACATAAAGCAATCCATCACGGAGCTGTCAAACTTGTTTGGTGCACAGATGGCATCATTCCAAGAAGTCCTGGACAAAGGCACTGGTTCTGCTTCCTCATCCCAAAGCTCCAACATCCAAGCTGAGTTTAACTCATTCCGAACATTTGTGGTCATGGCGCTTACTACTCTGCAGCGGCAAGTTGATATGTTTGCCCGGGATATGGATAGCACGGAAATGAGAAGTCGCAGAAAGATGCTGCTCATTCACGGACTCCCAGAAGCAGCAAAGGTTGATACATCGGTCACTGTGGTGGAGGAGCTAGCGAAACACTCCATATACGTCAAGTCAGCTGACATAAGGCGTATTCAAAGGATGGGGCGTACTGGCACAGACAGGGCCAGGAAAATCTTGATAGAGTTTTGTTCTAGGGAGGCACGGGACGAAGCCTGGTTCTCTAAGACGAAACTGAAAGGTTCCGGAGTCACTTTGTCCGAGTTCCTTACACGGACGCGGCACGAAGCTTTTATGGCGGCTAAACAGCGGTTCGGTGTGTCCAATTGCTGGACCAGAGAAGGCACCATCCATGTTCTGGCGCCTGATGGAACACGGTATAAAGTCCACACATTGGCGGAGGTGCAAAAGCCCGATGCGACGGACAGCAAGACTCCCGCGGCAGCCCCCGCCATGCAAAACAATCCCAAGTCAGCCGTCACTCGATCCAAGAAGAAAGTTACTGCTACAAAATAGAACCTTGCGATTCATGCATCAATCCTTCCTTATTTTGTCGTGCGCGTGCATATGTGTATAGGTAATTCTTTGTCTGTCTGTTTTATTTTTTGTACTTGTACCCACTTTCATTCTTCATTTCGTTTTTATTTAATGTTTTGCTCAAGTGACACTAGTGACATTTTACTTGCGTTCCGTTTCACGTAGTATAGTGTTGCCATAGTGGGTAAAAATTTTCTATTTCAATCGAATGTATCTATACAGCCGGCGGGTGGTTTAGTGCTATATTTATTTATTTTATTTTTGTCATATAAGCAATATTTATATATTTTATACGTCTATAAACTTATGCTCATTTACCTACATTTTACCTATGTCTGACTGCAGTAATTATTTATCTTTTTCTTCCTCTTCGGATGGATTGAACAGTAGTGGTTGTAGCTTTCACAGTATTCCCTCTCTCTCGGATAGCCTTACTTCACAGTTTTCTGACTCTCCCAAAAACTTAAACATCGTCCACATTAACGCACAAAGCATTCCTGCGCATTTCCCAGATATGCTGGCTTCCTTTGATGTAAAAAACTTACACGCAATTCTGGTTTCTGAGTCCTGGCTGAAACCTTGCCTTCCGTCTACTTCTTACTCTCTTCCAGGTTTTCATTTGATACGTAACGACCGCACTAGTGGTGGCGGAGGTGGCGTGGCCATTTATCTTCGGGCCCATATTCTCTTTTCTATTGTTAGTACATCAGCTCAGCCCCCACCTCCAAATGCGGGAGAACATATTTTTATAGAGGTACTCTTGTCTGATACAAAAGTGTTACTCGGCGTTTACTACTGTCCTTCTCTACGTATCAACTTCTTTTCTTCCTTCGAAACTCTTTTGGAAAATCTAACTCCCTCTTATGATCACACAATCATAATGGGTGATTTTAATACCTGTTTACTAAAAAACGATAACCGTTCTTCATCTTTCTTATCTTTACTTAAAGCTAGCAACATGTTCATCCCTCCTCTTGATGCGACTCATCATTTTCCAAACTGCACTCCTTCTCTTCTTGATCTTATAATAGTTTCTTCTTCCCAGCATGTTGCTGCGCATGGCCAATTCGCAGCTGATGCGTTTTCCCATCATGATTTGATCTTTCTTACTTACAAAATTCGTCCCCCTAAAGCTAAGTCGAGGATACTTATGCAGCGGAATTTTGGTGGTATGGATCTGGACCGACTCAGAGAAGATGCGCTGCGTACCGACTGGTCTGTGGTGGCCAGGGCGGATACAGTCGATGAGCAAATCGAATTTTTTAACACCCTTCTCACTGGTCTCTACGATGTACATGCACCCGTCAGATCTGTAAAGGTTCGTCATTTGCCGGCACCTTGGCTAACAGATGACCTCAAGGCAGCTATGCATCGAAAATCGATAGCCAAGAATAAATTTAAAATGAGGCTACAATAAGGAGCGCTTTTTAAATTTGCGAAATCGATGCAATAGGTTGTGTAGGGATGCACAAAGACGCCATATCCACGAATCAGTAGAAAACGGTGATCCAGCCAAGGTCTGGAAATTTCTCAAATCTCTTGGAGTTGGAAAACCACGTCCAGATAAAATTCCGAATGACCTCAATGTCAACTCTCTCAATCGTCATTTCTCCTCAGCTTCCAATTTTGATGAAGCTATCAAAGCCAATACACTGAGTAGTCTTTCAACACTTCCAACTCCAGACTTTCCATCATTTTGTCTTAGTCAATTTACCTATTGTGATGTCGAAAAGAGCATAGTATCCATAACATCCAGCGCTGTTGGTACGGATGGGATTAGTCGCAGAATTATTATGCCCATAGCAGATGTTGTTGTTCCAATTATCACGAAAATCCTCAACAACTCGGCCGAAACTGGTGTCTTCCCGACAATTTGGAAAGAAGCACAAATTACCCCATTACCTAAAAAGTCAAATCCTTCCTCTTTTTCCGACTATCGCCCCATTTCTATCCTTCCGTTCCTTTCCAAAGTCCTTGAACGCCTCATCCATCAACAACTTAGCATGTTCCTTAATAAAAATAAACTCCTCAATCCCTTACAATCCGGTTTTCGGCCAGGGCACAGTACGGTCACAGCTCTCGTCAAAATAACTGACGACATTAGGTTGGGCATGGAGAACGGCGAAGTCACCGTCCTCTCGTTGCTAGACTTCAGCAATGCATTCAATTCGGTTGACTTCGACGTGTTGTTGGGGATACTATGCTCTCTCAACATATCTCCGACGGTAATTGACTGGTTTCGGAGTTACTTGTTTGGGCGCCGGCAACGTATACGTATCGATGAGTCCTTTTCTGCATGGTGTGATACTACTGCCGGTGTCCCGCAAGGTGGCGTGCTCTCTCCTCTTCTCTTCGCTATCTTTATCAATAGTATTTCTAGAACTCTAACTTCTTCCTACCACCTTTACGCGGATGATCTCCAAATTTACGCGCAATGTCCTGTAGAGAGTCTGCCTTTGGCTATCATTGATTTCAACGTTGACCTGCAACGAATTTTAGATTGGAGCAGATGTTACGGCTTAAAGGTTAATCCATCTAAAACACAGGTTACTGTGATTGGTAGTCCGAGAATGCTGGCTAAGGTTGATTGGAAACAGCTTCCCCAAATTGAATTTGACGGAGTATGTATACCATACAGTGAGAGGGTGAAGGACTTGTGGATTATTATGGACAGGTCTTTATCCTGGGCACCACAGCTAGCGGAAGTGAGCCGGAAAATATTTGCTTCAGCGGCTTCTCTGAGAAGGTTACGGAATTTCCTACCAACCGCGACCAAGATTGCGCTTGCGCAATCTCTTTTGCTCCCTATCCTCGACTATGCCGATGCCAGCTATCTGAAGAGCAACTTAATAAACTTGAGCGCCTCCAAAACTTTGTTATACGGTTTATATTTGGCTTACGTAAATATGACCATGTTTCCGAATACCGCGCTAAGCTCAAGTGGCCCCCCATCCATCTCCGTAGGAATGCTCACATCCTTTCACTACTTTACTCAGTGCTGTTCAATCCAGCCACACCGCCTTACCTCAAAGAGCGCTTTGTATTTCTAAGAGACTCCCACAGTCGGGCATTACGGTCCGATCAGAGTTTGACGTTGAAGATACCGAGTCATATGACAAGGTTCTTCAGCAGCTCATTCACCGTAAGGGCAGTTCGGTTGTGGAATGATCTGCCGGTCTCAGTAAGGCGCTCCCCGTCTCCAGCTATATTCAAAAATCGGGTAAAAGCACTGTATCTTTCTCTTTAAACCAAGTATTTATTACTCAATTACTTTCCTGTCCATGTAGGTTATTATATAAATTTTATCCTCCTCTTACACATAGATATTATAATTTATTTATGTAGTGCATAGTTTATAACATCTATATAAGTAAGATTTATGTAAGTTTATTATTAAGTATAAGTATGTATTATTCGTATTTGCACAAACTGCCCGTCTCGTTTTCCTTCGGCAACCTCTCCGTCACAAGGTTGTCTGGAAGAAATTGCTGTTAGCAATAAGACCGCCTATTCTATATATTTCCTTAATTGTAACTCTTATTTGTCTCTTGTTTCTTATGTGCAATAAAGAATATTCTTATCTTTATCTTATCTTACATTTACTGATTTTTTATAAATCTGAGTACAGTTTGTTTGTTTGTTACGCTTTATTGCACAAAAGAAATACAGAAAAAAAAACTTAAATAACAAGTAAATGTCGATGTATAAAGGCGGACTTATTTCAAAAGAAATTTCAAACAGTCTGTTAGCTTTCAGAGTATACCTCGGGCTCTAGAGTAGGCTTCGGTTTTCGCCAAAGGCACACGAGTGTAATACTACTTCATGCTCTGTATAAAACTTTTCTTCACTATTTCGAAAAGTTATGTAAAGTTAAGTGTCATATTAGTTCCGATATTTCTATTACACGAATATTTCCGATTCTATCCGATAGTAGCCGAGGTATATTATATATAAGGTATAGGTATACAAGGTTGTCTGGAAGAGATCACTTTTAGTGATAAGGCCGCCGTCTGTACACTTAGATTAAGAAATACCTGTGTAATTTCCTTTTTTATGTACAATAAAGTGTTCTCTATCTATCTATCTATATTCTGAAAGTGAGGTATATTCTAAAAACAGACTGCAACCATTTTAAGAAAGTAATTTCGGATTTTTCAGTTTTAGGGTCTGGCAAAGCTAACTTTGCAAAGGAATTAAGTGGAAACCCCACAGAAAGAGTATTGTAGCAACTCCAGTTTGAGTCATTGTAATTGCAAAGGTTGCAACAGTTTTGATACTTTGAATGTTGAATATAAATTCTTACGATCAAGTACCAAGTAGGTACAATATTAAATAAATTTATATAATGGCCTAAATTTTAGGCCATTACAAATTTAGCTTTGTCAGAATATATTCATTATGTATATTTTTGATTAAAGAGAGACTTTGCTTACATAGTTACAAAAAAACAATGTCCTTTGTATTTTTTTTAAAAAACGCAAAGGATTCATACAATACTGTGTTTGCTGACGTCATAGGAAAGTCATATAAGGTCAAAGCTTTTTATTGAATATCATAGAAAACATAGACTTACAAATCCTATAAATAGAAATTGTACTGAAAGCGTAATTTTCGGAATGGTTTTGAGATTTCCGTTAATCTTCAAAAATGTAGCATGGCCAATTAGCGGCCTTATTACTATAAGTAATACAGTCCATTTCAGTACATTTTATGAAATGCAAAATAGTTTAATGCTCGTCTAGGAAACATAGTAGTTTTTGTCGATTGAAGACCGTGTCACATTAAATTAAACAAATTGTACAATGCGGCGGACTTAACCCTGTAGGATTTAGAGCCTACTTCTGAATTGAGAATTTTCTAAGTAATTACTTAACTGTATGAATGAATGAATGAAAAATTCTTTATTGCACAAGAAAAGATCTGCACAAAGGCGAGCTTAATACTAACAAGTATTTTCTTCCAGATAACCATGGGTGATGTGGAAAGAATAAGGGGCAGTGCTACGAAGTCCAAGTAATATAGAAAAGATATATTACTTTCTTACAGATTACCATTGATGTATAATATCAATATAATACATAAACTTCATACTAATAATACATCTACTATACATAATATACTACACACTAAATTACGATATTCCATAAATTATGTGCCATTTTATAAAATAAAATAAATAAATACTTTCATTGCATCCTTAACTGTAGTGCTGTCTCGTCAAATTTCTTTAGGAAAGAGCGTGACAGAACGTATTTACGAACGTGTAAATTCTCAATTCGGAATTCAGGCCTTTATGCTACAATTTATATTTTCCACACACGAACAATAATTGTGAATCATAAATACACGATCCAATAAAATCCCCATAAACCTGCAAAACGGAGGGTCCTACTTATCAATACGAACAAACAACTAATGCTGAGGGGAAAACTTCGACATCGCGAAAAACCACAGGTGGGAATTCATTTGTCTAGACGGACATATGTATATTACGAGTAATTAGTTAAAAGAATTAGCCAACCCAATTAATTTGTTAAATTTCATTCGATAAGTATCTCCAACACCAAAATTTAAATGCAGCTAATTTAAGGACAAGTAAAAAAAAATAATACTTTATTGCACACGAAACATGAACAGGACATTGCAAAAGAAAAAAAAAATTACAAAGGCGACCTTATCTGAGTAAGAGATTTCTTCCAGCAAACCTTGAAGAGTCGGAGCAGATGTAAAAAACGTCTATATACAATAGACTACATAAAGAAGTTACACAAAATCACCCAAAATGTACAAACCGCATTTTTTCTAACCGAATATTCCCACTGGAACCGTAAACTTCGTAGAAGATCTTCGAACTCTCTTGAGTTTCGAAGAACTTCAACTCTTTAAATTCAGGAAGCAGCTCCAGTTCCAACAGTAAATCCTAATCTCCCCTAGCCTGGCATCCTCTAAGACAGGCTGGACAAGTTGCGGAGCTCCCGATTTGAAGACGAACAATAATCAGAAACTAATATCCGCAAAACAGTACCAACAAAAGGACCACAGAAAGACAATGCAATAATATTAATATAAGTGGCCGATGGGGCCGAAAAGTTCTCGAATAGAGACCACATATCGGCAAGCGCAGCGTAGGACGACCAGCCACAAGATGGACAGACGATCTCATCCAAGTGGCGGGAAGACGCTGGATGCAAGCCGCTTCCGAACGGTCTTTTTGGAAATCCAT
This sequence comes from Yponomeuta plumbellus, assembly GCA_947310845.1. Taxonomy (NCBI): domain Eukaryota; kingdom Metazoa; phylum Arthropoda; class Insecta; order Lepidoptera; family Yponomeutidae; genus Yponomeuta; species Yponomeuta plumbellus. The sequence goes on along the minus strand of OX371193.1, from coordinate 22,634,956 downwards.
GGAGGAGGCCTATGTCCAGCAGTGGACTTCTTGTGGCTGAATGATGATGATGATGAAGTTCGGATTCGTGGATGCGAATGGCGAGAGACCGTGTGAGATGGCATTTGGGAGAAAAGGCCTATACTATACCCAACAGTGAGCAACAGTGGGCTAATGATGATGAAGATGGGATCCACTTACTTGTTAACTGTCGGAAGAGTAAAAAAATCCATAATATGGGCCTTTCTCCACTGCTCCGGTCCGGCAAACGTTAATTACAGATTCGATTTAGAAACACACAACACAAGAATACTAATAAGCTTCTCCACTAGTCCGGCATCCGGTTTTTAACAGCCTGAATATGACGTATGTACCATACAAAATTATTACTATTGACCCTCAAAATAGAACCTTATGTGTTAGTAAGTAACACGGGCATTATCTAACCAAATAAGTAAATCGACGATACGACCTCCGACATGGTCATCAAACGAGCCACCGTTATTATTAGATAGACAACGAGACAGTCCACCTAATCTATCTATATTAATTAAATATAATAAAATTCAAAGTTCTGACTGACTGACGGACTGACTCACTCATCAACGCCCAGCCCAAGCCGTTGGACCTGGGACGCTGAAATTTTGCACAGAGGGTCTATATATAATCTAGGTAAGGAATAAGACAGGATTTTTTGAAATTCAACCCCCAAGGGGGCGTAAAGGGTTCCCAAAATTGGTATGGGAGGTATAAAGTATGTTGTCTAATTTTCTTGAAACTTAAAATAAATACTCTTCAACACAATTGATTGAACACGTGTTTCGCCGTTTTTTTTTAATTTAACCCTTTAACCCCTTATTTAACTCGAAAGTCCACGCGGACGGAGTCGCGGGCAAAAGCTAGTAATAACATAACTAAGAACCGTCGTTCTGTTATTGTTTTGTTCACTAATATCTACGCAATCCCAGCAGAGACTTGCTAAGCCAGGCCAGACATCTCGCCTTGGGATTAAGCCTAACACTGCAACAGCCATGTTGAACCGAATACTGCATAACGGATTGTTCTTTTTATTGAAGTATGCACCAATACAGACAGATTATACAGAATAGACTATAAATTATTTGTGTTTTAGGGCTGATTTTTCAATAGTCAGATAACTTTTATCTGAGGAATAAAAATGGTGGTTTGACAGCTTATGTATAAAAGATATGTCAAACTGCCATTTTTATTCCTCAGATAAAAGTTATATGACTATTGAAAAATCAGCCCTTAAAAAACCGAAGTCTTCTAGCGGGCGGCACAAGACCCGGAAGCTTGGAAAACCATGAGATAAAAGTCTTCTATTTTAATGGGACGTAGTTGAGCAGAAAAGTTCCAAACCATACAAAGTGAGTTTTGAGATATTTGAGTTTTTAGGTTTAAGCTGATTTACGCTCTCCATACATCGCTCGTAGCCAGGGCTACCTGAGTGATCTTAAACGATCACGAAGGTTAAGCAACATACGGCAGCTTGAAAACTTCTGACAGTAAGACCAGCCACTAGTCTTACAAGCCTCCACCAATCCGGACTTGGCCCCCGTGGTGGAGTATGGTCTATACCTTCCTCAGGGAAGAGACCCATGCCCCTTGGTGGGGACATAATGGGTTGATGATACGCTCTCCATACATAGGGTTGGACTACCGTGTGCCATAACTCTGCACATACTCATCAGATAGCTATGAAAGTCTTTGGTTCTTAAAATATAGAGCAAAGTGATCATTTTGGTTTATTTAACTAAAAAATGACCATGTCGTGGGTTGGAACCTTTCTGCTAAACTACGTCCATGCGCCGAAAGATGTTTGTCAAAAAGTACCCGAAACCGACGTGCGTGCATGCAACGATAAATGAATGTCGATGAAGCGAAAGTGATTTGTCAAGATCGTGGCAGGTGGCAGTCCCTGGTTTGTTCAACAGGTGAGCTTATGTATGTATGTAAGATGTTTGCCACGATCGTAGCAACTGGCAAGCTTTGCTTTCTGCCTACCTGTTTGCGATACAAGGGGTGAGTTTATGTAAGTATTATGATGGAGAAACATGACGAAAGACCTTTTTTACTTTTCTTATCTTTTTCTGAATACAAGTAAGGCCGAATAACAACTTTTCTTAAATGTGACTGAAGCAGGATTTAACATTTCAAGTAGTCGGCCTAAGTTAAAATAACCGTAATTTTATCACTAGTTTGAATTTTATTATAACAAACTGTAGATAGATAACACTTTATTTCTTAACCAGGATATAGAATTATTGTAGTTTTCTTATATCTAAGCTATGTTATACAAATTAAAGCAAAGTGGGGTAGATCGCTTCCCTCAAATTTATGACATCGTAGGTTCGAACCCCAGCCTATGCACTAAGTGACTGGCTTCATGAGTTACATAAATTTGTGTACTTTCAGTAACGGTGGCACTCGCTAACCGTGAAGGAAAACATCGTAAGGAAGCCCGAGTACCTGAGCATCGTGATTAAGCCCATACTCTCTCTCTCTTTCTCTCTCTCTCTCCCTCTCTCTCTCTCTCGAAGAGAAGGCCTGCATTATGGCTTGCGCAGACGACGGACTTTTCTCCGCGGTGGAGAAAAAAATATGTTCCGCGAATAAAGTCCTCCGCGGATTTACCGCGAACTCAACGCACACGGGTCATAACAAATGGATATTTCTACGCGGACTAAAGTCCGCCATGTGCTTTGCTTCGCCTAGTCACACGAGTTCTATGTTTTTCGGGGACTCCCCCGTACTTTTGTCCGGTCCGCTCTCTGTATGTCCTCGGTTATTCGGAGGACTTTTTGTACGCGGTAGTTTTAATCCCTCGTCGATACAGTTGAAAGCGATCTATTTTAGCGGATAAAAAAGTCCGCGGACAAAAATCCCTCGTCTATGAATAATAACAAAAAGCTTCCACGTTCAGTTGGATTACAGAGTGTACCGTGGCCTGAATTCTCGCATCTGCATCTGCGATCGACAGATTTCCGAGACCCTGAGATACGGTTTGAGCAGTTAAGTACCTACTGGTAGTCAGCGGGAATTAAAAAATAATAATAGTACAGAAGACAATCGGCATTGGAAGCTATACATGAACAGTATACATTTATTTTATTCACTATTTCATTGTATTAATCGAAACAAAGTAAAAAAAGCTCTTTTAAGCAATTCGTCACGTTTTGACTGCAAAGGTAAGGGTGGTAATCACAAAAAAAGTATTTAAGTTATACTAAAACGGTTTGATTTTTTTTTGTGGCATGGAGCTCAACAAAAACGATAACTACATATGTTCCGAATGTCTGCCTTCTGCAGCGTCAAATTTGACCGCGTAAAACGTAAAGATCTGCCCGAATTTGAATCTGAAAGGTACCCCTTTCCATTTGGACATATATCCTCATAAGAGGATCGTGTCAGATGGCAGTCCCTGATCTCTGCCTACCCTATGGGATACAGGCGTGAGCTTATGTATGTATGATGTAAAGGATAACTGAATATAAATAAAAGAAATAAATGAGATAAAACAGTTTACATTCAAAATTTTCGGTTAGATGGCGTTACTAGATGGGTTTCCTTTTTTTTCTTTTCTTACCCTAAAAATAGCTAAGCTCTTGAAACGTCATTTTTCACCACGCAAAAGATCTGCCCCAAAGTTCTGCCTCCTTCTATCGTTCTGTAGGACACACGGAAATACCGGCTCAAGGTAAAAACGCCGGATTAATTTTATCAAAGCCCGTAGAGCTTGCAGGAGATCTCGTGTGCTCTTAATATGTAATCCTGCAGAGACCCACTGAAGGATTAAGAACTTAAGGCCCATCCACACTGCGATCTAAAGTCTGCTGTCTCAAAACAGCAATTTGAGATTGCCGGCTAATTAAAAAGCAATTTGCAAACACAGTAAGCAATTTATCGCGGATGACATTAAATGTTTACTATCTTTAGTATTTAAGAGGGTGCCCCAAGCGGCTACAGCTTCCTAGGTCCAACGGCTTGGGCTGGGCGTTGATGAGTGAGTCAGTCAGTCAGTCAGTCAGGACTTTGAATTTTATTTATGTAGATAGATTATGATTGAGTTAAGTAACTTTGGATAACAATTTTAGCACCATAACGTTTTTAAACAAAGTTACATTTTATAGTAACCCTGTAGAACCCCCATTTTCGGGCAGATATAGGGATTTCGATACATACTGTACAGGGTCTTGAAACCAGATCTTCATTCCCCGACTGAAACTAAGCTATTGGGAGTACATTTATCTTCGACAAGACAATCCAGGCTGAGAACAAAATATATCACCGGCGAGGACCGAACCGCTGTCCTTTGTCGGAAAGAATTTGGTACAGTCAACAGCATTAACCTTTAGTCTTCTACGTGATATCCATACTTTTATAATAATACTAGCAGACAAAACGTTGTTTTGCCTGATAAAATATTTGTAGGGATTTTTTTTTAAATTAATGGTGGACCACCCTAGGGCTATGAAAATTAGATAACAACCTATTCTCAAACCTACAATCGGTCAAGCCGTTTCGGAGGAGTATGCGAACTAACACTGCGACACAAATAATTTTATATATTAGAAGGTTTTAAAAAGAAAATATTAAATGTTATTATGTTTTATTAGCAATTATTGAATGTGGCAATACTGGTACGATCCGTCATTGTTGTAACAGTCTAGATTTTAGCGGGGAGTCGGTTGATGTTCGACGATGGGTATTGTATTACTTGATTGTGAATATATCGTAAACCTTTTTATAAAAGTGAAGTATGCCGCTGTTAGCTCTCTTAATAATTCTTGTCAGCGATAATGGTGATGATGAAGATAGTGATTAATGATGATTAGATATTTTAATAAAAATATTTTGACTTTACTTTGATTTGGACCTCCACACTTTATAAAATGGATACATTCACTAACAAATTAAATGTGTAGACTCAGATGTTCACACTCGTATTGAAATTGAAAAATGTGCCCGGCCAAAAAAGGTTTCTAATCTCCGACATGTAAGAAAATGATAACTGTCAGAATTCTACGGAATTAAAAATCAGACTTTAGTTTAATCTATATATATATATATATATATATATATATATATATATATATATACAGTGTGTCCCTGGCTAAAGTGCAATCCCGAAAGGGGATGAAACTAGACCATGAATCATTGACTAGAAAAATATAAAAAAAAATTATAAAAAAATATTATAGGATTTATTGGTATTTTAAGATTTTCATGTTTCATTAAGGACTCTATGTACAAAAGTATTGATTTCTTCCAAAATAATGGGTCTATTTCTTTGAAATAAAAAAAACAGTATGCCTAATACCTGGCGATGACCATGAAATAGTCCGCAAAAAAGTAACTATCTTGGGTAAAAAAATGTATTTTTATGAAAAAAATTATTTTTTTAGACGTTTATTTTAAAAAACTTCAAATTACTAAAAAAATGTGCCCTATAACTATGTAATTTTATAGCTTACTTTTATTCTTTACCATTTTAGCTTCCAAATAAAAAAAAAACAATGTTCTAACTAAAAAAACACGCTATCTACGAACTTTTAAAGTGGAGCCTAATCGTGTTACCGTGCAGGTAGAGACCGTTTTTTCCATTGTTTCCGTCCTACTCTGTGCCCTTCGGCAGTCGCAGTCCTTTTGTTCTACACTCAGGTAGAGGGAAGGCGAGGGGAGGGGAGGCAGGGGGTTCGAAACAGGACTTACACAGTCGCTCCGATATTCTCGCCGCTGCTACTACTGTTCTCGTTCTCGCATTGTATTCTCGTTGATTTGTTATTAAGTTTTTGTTACATTGTTGACTGTTACGTTTTCTACTGTTCGTTACGTTTGCACTGTTCCTGTTCTGCTGTTAAGTGTTGACGAAATGCCGCGATTGACAGAGTTCTCACCTCGAGAAATAGCCGACATGCATTATTATTATGGCATGTCACATGGTCGCACAACAGTCGCTCGGACTGCATACATAAATGCTTTCCCGGGCAGACTCATACCCTCAGCTCGAAATTTTCAAGAGATTCATAGGAGCTCTCCAACATTGGACTTGGTTTGGCACGAGATCGCCGTGAGCAACCAGCTGTCGTTATTGACAATGTGATAGAAGAGGCCATTTTAAACGATCTGTTTGCTGACTCTACAACAAGCATAAGACGATTAGCGTTGCGTCATGGCATATCGAAGACGTCTGTCTGGCGAATTTTGAAAAAGGAGGGATTGCATCCTTTCCATTACCAACGAGTACAACATTTACACGAAAATGTAGATAATCGTCCAAGATGCGTAATGTCGACGTGGATTCTAAGAAAAATTAGAGCTGACCCAAATTTTCCCAAACGCATTTTTTGGATGGACGAAGCGACATTTACCCGAGACGGCATTACAAACTGCAGAAATTTGCACCAGTGGTCTCACGAAAATCCACGATTGAAGCGGGCATCTACTTTTCAAGTAAAATTTTCAATAAACGTATGGGCAGTCTTAATCGACGACATTTTAATTGGTGCAGTCATTTTACCCAGAACCCTAAATGCTGAACGTTTTTTAGAATTACTACAAAATTTACCCATGTTGATGGAAGATGTTCCCTTGGCTACGAGACGGCGTGGGCGTATGTATCTCCAAATGGATGGATGTCCTGCACATTATGGGCGGGAGGTGCGGCGATTTTTGAACGAAAATTACCCGAACCGGTGGATTGGCCGAGGAGGGCCAGTAGGCTGGCCAGCGCGTTCACCTGATCTGACACCCCTAGATTATTTTTTATGGGGTGTCATGAAGCAAAGAGTATACAGCACGCCAATAAATACCGAGGCACAGTTGCACAACCGAATAATTCAGTGCGCAAATGACATTAAAAATGATCCAGGAATGATTCGCAGAGCCACTAACCAAATTAATATTCGTGCAGTAATGTGCTTGCAAAATCGAGGAGGCCATTTTGAACATTTAATGCATTGAATAAAAATGCAAAATTGTAAATTACGGATAATTTTATTAATAAAGTTATTGTGATTAAAGTCTGACTTTTATTACCTACTAAAATGTAAATAACTCCTACCTAACCAATTTTTTAGTTAGAACATTGTTTTTTTTTTTATTTGGAAGCTAAAATGGTAAAGAATAAAAGTAAGCTATAAAATTACATAGTTATAGGGCACATTTTTTTAGTAATGTGAAGTTTTTTAAGATAAACGTCTAAAAAAATCATTTTTTTCATAAAAATACATTTTTTTACCCAAGATAGTTACTTTTTTGCGGACTATTTATTATTTCATGGTCATCGCCAGGTATTAGGCATACTGTTTTTTTTTTATTTCAAAGAAATAGACCCATTATTTTGGAAGAAATCAATACTTTTGTACATAGAGTCCTTAATGAAACATGAAAATCTTAAAATACCAATAAATCCTACAATAATTTTTTATATTTTTTTTTATATTTTTCTAGTCAATGATTCATGGTCTAGTTTCATCCCCTTTCGGGATTGCACTTTATCCAGGGACACACTGTATATATAAAAGGAGAAGCTGACTCACTGACTGACTGACTGACTGACATATCAACGCAGGGCCTAAACTATAAGGGTTAGAAACTTGAAATTTTGCACAGGGGTTTCTTTTGTAACTTAGGGGAGCACTAAGAAAGTATTTTTGAAAATTCATCCCCTAAAGGGGTAAAATGGGGGTTCAAAGTTAGTATGAAACTTTGCCGTTTTTTAAGTTATTCGAATAAAATTTGGTACGTAGGTTCTTCAGTTAAAATTATGAAACAGGTGTAAAATAGTTTTTTTTACAATCATCCCTTAAGGGGGAAAAAGGGGGGTGCAAACTTAGTATGAAACTTTGCCATTTTTGAAGTTATTGAAATGAAATTCAGCATGAAGGTTCTTCATTGAAAGTCATGAAAGACGTGTAAAGTAGTTTTTCGAAAATCATCCCTTAAGGGGGCAAGATGGTGTTGCGAAGTTAGTATGAAAGCTCTTTCGCATGAGCTAAAAGTATCTCTATCTTATTTGCAAACACTTTACTCAACTAAAGCCCACGCGGACGTAGTCGCGGGCAACAGCTAGTTCGTTTATATTTTGTAAGTCTGTTTGAGGGTTATCTCCGAAAGTGCTTTTCCGATTTCAAAAATTCTCTGCTCTATACTTATCCGTTTGACCACGTGAAAGTGGTCGCGGGCCCTGCTAGATTCGCGCTGTACTTCGTTTACAATCTAGATTAATCTTTAAATACTAAAGAAGTTAGAGACTATAATAAAAGTGCAAAGAAAAGAGTTGCTAAATAATGCTCTTCGGATGCATGTCGGTCGCACGTCGGCTTTTTTGCGCTAGTATTAGGTAATAGTCTGTAATCATGAAAGTGAACAGAAATAAAGAAATTTCTTTAGAAATAATCTTCTGCCCGCCAGCAAACATAAACATGTTTATGTATTTACATACAGGCACATACATTACTTCTGGCCCCACACTAGGATACCCTGTGTCGTAGAAACCAAGGCCTGGTTTCTGTTAGCGCATTATAATAGGATGACAGATACACGGTCGGGTTACGTGACGAGTTTTTTCATACCATATAGAATTATTGATACACGTGCACGCGTTGACTCGAAGCGGCAATGAAACTAAAACGCCATGATCATGCAGTTGTCATAGTACTATAATGCATTAGCAGAATCTAGGCCCTGAAACAGCGACATCACAAACATGTAAACGTCCGCCTTTGCACGTAATTTTTATCGCAAACCTGTTTAATTGTGCATTAAAGTATCTAGACTTGGCTAGTTTTCACGTACAGGCTAAATAATATTTATTTAATGAACTCTACTTCGTTTAGTCATACGGAGGTTAGTGTACTTTCTGTTTGTATTGAACTTATGCTGTTAGGTTGATATCATACCTATGTGACTTTTCTGAAATTTGGTTTGTTGGTAAAAACTAGCAGTCAAATCTTGAGCTTGAATTACAATTTACATCTCAGTGATCTTGTAACTAAAATTTCATGATTTTCTTCAGAGAACTTGGCAGCACCCATATAGATCTCAATTTTTTTGTCGGCGAAGTCGATAACGACGTCTGTTCTTAAATACCTATTGAACTTGGCTCTCATATCATTCACATTTATGTTTTTGATGGGATACAGTATTTAAGGTTTATAAGGTAACATTGCGTCCGCAAAGCGCCGTCCGGTCCGTTGTCACGCGGGTAGTCCTTAAGAGCGTCTTTGCAAAAATAATATACTCAACAGTGATTGCCTCCTGTACCGGATGTACCCCAATGTGTCTTTGTTTGGCGTGAAGAAGCATTTTATGGACCGGGCGCTGGCGTTGCCACGTTTGTACGCTGTCTAATAATTTGGAGACATTGCGGCTTTCCCTCGTCGGGCCTTCAGGAATTCTTTAGATAAAACTTTAAAATCATAGCTTTAAAATCTTATCTCTTATCTTAATCATAGCGGTAGGATAAAATCGTTAATTGTTTTTTCAGAGTCAGTAAAGTATTTTTAGGGTTTCGTACCTGAAAAACGGGACCCTTATAGGATAACTTTGTCCTCCATCCGTCCATCCGTCCATCCGTCTGTCTGTCTGTCAAGCAAGACTCCTTATCTCGGTAGCGCGTGGAGCAATGAGCTGAAATCAAAACCATTTACAAAGGTCTCTTGCAAAGGATTTACAAAGGAAGTCTCTTGAACTGCAGTGACTCGCACTTGTCCGGTTTCCTCATCATCAAATTCCCACCCCTTCCCTGAGGAAGATATAGGCCAAACTCCACCACGGAAGACAAGTCCGTATTGGTGGAGGCTTGTAAAACTAGTGGCTGGTCTTGCTGTCAGAAGTTTTCAAGCCGCCCTAAGGCCTCTGACTTGGCTTAACGACTGCCATCCACCGACGGCAGCCGACACCAACTGCTTAACGTGGCTTGCGAAGCGCAGATCCGCTCGGATAATGCCAATAGCATTAGTCATAGACGGTGACCCATCCATGCACTGAACGCGCCCTATGTTGGTTAAGTTTCGTGATCGTTTAAGATCATTCAGCCGGCCGGGGCTACGAGCGGCATCGTCCGGTTGTCCGGTTTATTCTGTTATTGTTATAATACGTCTATTCAGGGATATTTTTGAAGAATATTAAGCTATAGAGCGGAAATTCTTGTTTGGTTGGTTAATTGTAAGAATTTAGAGCAGTAGCATGTGCTACTATAATTAAGTAAAACGGAAACCTATCACGGCTAAGTTAACGAGGAACAATCGTCGAAGAACTTCGCACAAATTCCATCGAAAATTAATTGTGTAAAGCAGTTAATATAAATGAAATTCTCATATAAATCAAAATCCCCTCCCTCTATGTTTATATACATTGACGACCAACCACGGAACCGCACTTGGCCTGACAAGCACTTGGGCGCTTAATCTTCAGATGCCATTACCAATCGGAGGTCATCTAACTTTATGGACGTCTCGTGTCATTGTCTCGTGAAGGTACTGGCGATTTCAGGTGCACCTTTCACAACTTCTTGCCACCACCAATGCGTAGGCAGGTGAATACCAACTTATGAATTTAATAAAGGCAACGCGACAAGTTTCCGAGGAAAAGACGAGCGCGACGGATAGTTAGGGAGTTTTATCAAATTGCCGGAGCTCAACTTGTTGAAGTGCGTAGTTTGTTAATCTAGTTGGAAATGTGGGACGATGAGAACGGAGGTTTTAAATAGTTTTCGTCTGACAAGGCTTCTTCTTGTGTTGTAGAACTTGTCAAATGCGCTATTGGGGTTCGAGGTGCAGGCTGCAGGCAACAGCATGTAAATAGCACGTATCATTGACAAATTTAGACTCCAGGTACTAAGTGACATCACATAACGGACGCATTTGATATATTATTTTATTATTAAATTATAATGAATATCATCTACTCGTATTGTTTGCGCCCCGTGATTGTCAACACAAACATCTGTATTCGAACCAGTGCATCGAAAAAAAACAGCTGTCCTTTATGCATTTCGATGCCGCAAGCAGTAGATTGTATCGTTCAATCAATCAATTTTTTCTTTACTTGAATATAGGTTACACATAGGTACGTGTTACAATATAATTATAGTCCAACTATGTTCTACCGATAAGGGTGTGTAAATTTCTTATAAACTACACTTCTTACAAACTACATAATTGTCATTCCATGCATTATCCTTTCATATGGAAACAAATATTATTTGCTTAGAAATTGTTGATAATGAAGAATCTGCATTTGAACATGAAATTTTATTTATATGCCGTAGATAACAGCTGTTATACGATGCTTCACGGCAGCTTCAAATTCGGAGCAGCTTGTGCCGATCGACTTCGCCTCACGCTGCTCTACGCTGCTTAAGTAAGCTTGATATTCGGCTATTTTTATGTTTCATCTATTTAAAAATTGTAAGAACTAGTAATTGACTAAAAGATATACATTCTCCGAAGTATTTTGTAATTTTTGTTTTAATCCAGCATATCAAATAATTTATTGTTGGTCGTGTCAACTACCGTATTTGTAAGTGTAAGGCATCCGCTGAAAATCAGCGCCATGGCCCAACCATGGCATAAAGCTGAGCGGAGACCTTTTTGGTACATATGCATATAATAATTGTTAAAATGTTAAGTTTATACATTTTTTTGTAATTTTATGTGCCAAATAAAGATTATTCTATTCTATAATAATTGCCGAATATCAAGCTGTAAAGACCAGCTAGCACTGGAGTTTCCGCCTCGCGTTAGGACGAGCGTTGAAACGCAAACTTTGCTCGGACGGGGACGCTTAACTCCGACAATGGAACTCCCACACAGCGTCGCCCCTATCGGCGCGAGCCAGATGCTCGGAGCCGATTTAATATCATGCCACAGCGGGTGAACAAAAAGTACCAATCCTGTGAAGTAACAGATTTGTTTCAACTCTCTAACTAAGCACATTCAAATAACAGTACTTGTCGTAGTTTAAATGGAGGCTGGTGGGGCTTTAAAATAATTTATAATACACCGTCTAAAATTTATGGAAATGGGCGGGACACCTAGCGAGGAGGTCTTGTAATGGTCGGACAATGTCGTTGAGTCGGCGGAAGGTCCGTGGATGCGAGTTGCGAGAGTAGGTACATGTGAGATGGCATTTGGGGGAAATGGAATATACCGACCAGAGGGCAACGGTGATGATGACGATTTTTCGTCTGCGACTTCATTTGAACATACGACTTAATTCACATATCAAATAATTTCTTGTCACATTCGAAAGGATATCTTGATAACAGGAGATCTGTGAGTTGATATACTTTGCTTCATATCATAATAGGGTAGTTTCCAGGGTCAAAATAATTTAATTCTATTTAGTCCGTATTTTAGATAATAAAAAAATATTGGACACGTATTTTTTCTTTTTTCGATTAAACAAAACATAACAAAGATATAGCCCATTGGTCTGTGACCAAAACTGTCGGTGTCTATACATTTGTATCAAAATTGAAAGTGAAGGTGTTAAATTAGTTAATTAAGTAGAGCGGAAAAGTGCGCCTTATATCTCGATTACCAACTCGGCAGGTAAGACGTACCGGCCTTCGCACACTTATGTGCTTGTAAGAATGTTGTCGTGCAATTTTCATGCAATCCGTGACTATAAAATAATTTCATTATTTTATTGTCATGCTGCTCGATGCAGCGGGCAAAGCCGGGAAACTTGGAAAACCACGAGGGAGTCCCCTGCAGTGGGTCAAATGGCTGATGATCATTATAGTGTAGTTGGAAATTGGATATTAATAAGGCCCTTGTAGGCAAAAAAGGGTAAGGAAGACGTTATTATTATATAAGTTATGAACGGGTCGACTAGAGTTATAATGGACAACATAATTACATTTTATTGGTTGAATGAGGTGCAATTTCACTTCACACACACACAAACATAACCCTACGCAAAAAAGGCTAATTCTTGTTGCGGCAAACCAAACCCTCGCAATACAAACATGTTTAACCTCTACCGCCTCATCAACCAGCATTTCGACCACGTCGGTTTCGAGTACTTTTTATCTTGCCGTTCGGTAATAATTTTTTTTTTGTTTATTAAAAACTGACCAACGATTGACCCCGATCTCACCTAACGGTAAGTGAAGATGGAGCCGACGATGTTCCTCGTTGGTTCAGTAAGAGCCTATTCACTCTAGCCTTAAAGGCACCCAAATTGTACCTTTTCGGAAAAACAGAGGAAGAGGAGGAATACACCCGGAATATAATTATTCGTTGCTCAAATAACGAATAATTATACTGAAGTAACGGTAGGTATTCGTTATTATTGTTTTGTGTAACGTTTGATGAACACACGAATTCGAGACCCGATAGGAGATAAATAGCTTACCGCTCGTATAAAAGTTGAAAGTGCCATTCCGCGAAACAAAACCGATTAAAACCCGCCGTCAATGGGTAAGTTTGAAGCAGGTACTAAACGAGTGCACTCCATGAGTAGGGTTATGAAAAACCGAAAAAACAAGTGTGAGTTAAACTCGAGTAGGTATGTAGGTAATTTGCGAGCAGCTACATCGCGTGACAGTGTAGCCAAAATGATGGCCGACCGTATCTAGGAAAGTACAGAAACTTGTGTCACCAACACGTGTAAACTTGTGTCACCAACACGTGTAAACTTGTGTCACCAATACGTGTAAACTGGTGTCACCAACACGTGTAAACAACATAAAAGTTGGCAACTTTTGTCCGGTGGAGGCTCGGCTTACGATTTCGTATAGCAATAATATAGTACTGCCCTCGTAAGGAAGAACGCAGTACCTAATAGCCATTACTGCGTTTTTACTTTGGATGCAAAATTGAGCTCCCTGGTGGTATATGCAGCCCCGGATCTGGGGGGGGGGGGGGGGGGGGGGGGGGCAAACCGAGCGGCAGTTCAGAGTTCAGAGGGGGCGCCAAAATTCTTCTTGAAAAAAAATTTTTTTTTTCGCAAATCGCATTTAAAGCACATTATTTTATAAGTAATTATGTCAATTTAAAATTCCCGGTTGATTACCAATATACAGTTTATTTACGAACGTATCCTAAGTATATTTTCAGACGCGCTTACGCTCACAACGATGTCTCTCTGTTAATCCTGGGGAATCCCCTATAATAAACACGAACGGCCTACCATTACAATGTGATCTCAGTTTGTTTCTAAATTTAGTTAATATGGCCGTGTAATACTGTAGTAAATTAACTACAAAAATAAATAAAAAATGCTCAAAACTTATAAAGATAAAAGAAACATCTCGATTGTCTGCTCTGCGTTTTCTGTATTTTATCTTTTGTTTCAAATTGTTTTATGTTTGGTTAATAATAATAATTGTATGTTCCTCACATGAAAAAAGATTAGCTAAAGCTAATAGATAAGTAATAAAGAGTACAGATTCATTGCGTGGTACTTATTTTCCCGATCCCAAAAATTTCATCCATTGTATTTTTGTAACTTTTTTACAATAATAGTGATATATTATTGTACAAAAGTTACAAAAATACAATGCATGAAATTTTTGGGCTAGGGGGCGCCAAAATCTAATTTTGTCCCGGTGCAAAAGAATCGTAGATCCGGGGCTGGGTATATGGGTCAATATACGCTATTTGAATTTCTATGGACCATGGAGAAATATTATGTTAAACTTATTATATTATTGCGTCCGTATGCTTAAGCATTAAAGAATATGGTCTTTTATTTGGCCCACATAGTCTATTCACGATAATTGTTTAATTTAAGACATTAATCGTTAAAAATAGGTGTAAATGTATACTCCTCTGGCCTCCCCATTTCTAGATTATAATGATTTAATGGCGAGATATTTTTAAATACGTATGCCATTATGTTTTTTTAAATATGATCATATGCTTTTATAAACATCGAAACATATTTCATCAAAATATACAGTATTTTTTTTTATTAACAAAAAAAGTAAGTTTATTAAAAACAACTTACTTTCATGTCACGTTACAATAATGTCACTTCATCTGGCGAAACTCAAAGAAGTAAAATTTGAATTAAAACCGCAAAGGTATGTTTTTGTCCATGACCTACGCGCATACAATAGTGTTAAGTTAGAAACAAGCTAATGACGTTGAGCAAAATTCCTATTATAGCGTCTATTTGCGATTCACTGTAGGAAAGCGTGTTTCTGCCAGTCGTTGGAGTATTTCCTCTGGCAAGTCTATGTTTTTGTATTTTTATAGTTACGAAATTGTATATTTGCACAATGCAATGTTTATTGTGTGTAGATGTCATGTATTACGTTAAACGGTGATCAGAAAAGCGAGTGATATGTTTTTGTAGGTTTTGTGCGATTTTGTCACTCCTGTGGCGTCACTCCTCTGGCATATTTCATGTTTTATTTAATACGTGTCCCCTTTCTTAGCTATAATCAATAGCCTGTTACTTCCCTGCTTTAATTTGTGACTACTCTGCCAATAGTGTCAGTCCTCTGGTAACACATTTTCCTCTCATGCTTATGAAATTAAAAAAAATGGAAAAATCATCTGGCCCTCATCATTAAAAGTTTAAAAATTGTGTCAAATAGAGAAATTATCAATATTGAATGGAACAGATTACATTTCCTTCTGGGACACAAAAAAATCAAATACCGTATATTCACCCATATCTTTAGGTGAAAAAATAATGGTGGCTGAAGGTCTACTAGAAACCTGAAATTTCAGTAAGAAAATATGCAGTAATGTATGAATTAGCGAAATCGGTTCGGCTGTTCTCCAGATTTGAGCTTAGCAAGACATTCAGCGATTCATTTTTATATTATAGAATTTGCGTTATATATGTAACTTATTTTAACCAACTTCAAAAAAGGAAGAGTAGATATCTATATATTATTTTGGCTATGTTATCGCATAACTCTGTCAAATTTTATTCGATTTAGACAATTATTTTTATGTTCCTTTTGGTGTAGCGTTCCATTGGTCCCATTCTTTAATTTGGTAAAGATATGATGAAGACTTTTAGAAATGGAGAACGGAACTCTTCAATTGACAGCAAAAAAATAAGGCATACTGGGGGCAATCCTTTAGTAACATTTATATGTTTTACCAAATATATCGTAAGGAGTCCACAGGGTAATTTAGTGATTATTTACAAACACATGTGAATTTTTTTGTAAAATAAAAATACAGCGCTGATTACAAATTTTATTTTGTTAAACTAGTGTGAAATTTTTGATTTTGTTTATCAAAAATACAATAAAGAATAAATCCTACTTCAGAAAACTACAACACTAAAAACGCAGAAATAATTTAAGCGAATATGACCTCAAACTTTGAAATATTTATATACCTACATGTGGTACTGAAGAAGTATATTTTGGAGTAGATGCCAAGTTTCAGACCAGCACATACATATTGGGCACCGAGTACGGAAATTGCTACTTTTTGTATACATTTTCAAAGCCAAAGATAGTTGGCTTTGAAAATGTATACAAAATAGAATAACTAGTCTGGAAACAAATATGTATAGTAACGATTTAGAGAATTTTCAAGTTTCGTAAATGGAGTTAGACAATTAAAACCCGAAATGCTTTTGCATGATCAGTGTTAATTGTAATTTACTACAGGTTTTTTTGACGCCCCATGAAACAGGACGGATCTTCCAATATTCTACAAAAAACAAAACAATGCCCACAAAACCTCAAACGAACCAAATGGAAGGGAGAATTCACCAATCAAAAAGTTCGACGAAACAGTAACATGCCAAGTGGGGACCTGCACATCAAACGGGACAAAATAGAAGACAACGAGAACGCCGAAATTACATTGAAAAGTGATACACCACGCGCCTGGGGCGAAGTATTATTAGCTATCAGAAGGTTCACTCAGTACTGTGTGAGCGTGGGCACTGATAGGACGTTGAAGATATTTCCACCTCCCAGTAAGTTACTGGATCTTAAAATGGTCGTGATATTATTTTTGTTCGGAGTAGTCTCGTCACTTCTTCTTTATTACGCTTTTGCAGAAAATTAACGTAAATATTTAATCTCAATGACAATTGCAATCTCAACTGATTTTTTAGAACCCACAGTGTAGAGTCACTTGAGGTGATTTTCGCTGAAAACTGCTTTTTTTCGCACACTAGTTTTAAATTCATGGGTTGTTGGCTCTGATTTCTAGTTTGCAGGTTTGAAAATTTGCTGTAAACATTACTGAGATGTATGATGCTCGCCTTTTAAAGATATTCCCTTTACCACAGATCATCCAAACAGCTTCCGAGTAATGCTTACAGGAATTGTGCTCCATAAACAACAGGTTTTACCTTCTGTACTGTGACCTAGCTGCCTCCGCTTCGGCGCAACGAAGTTCCAAACAGTTTTTACGAGGGCGAAATCTGATCACGTGACATTGACCGGAACGCCCGTCTTGGTAAAAATCAATCTTTGTTTTGTTCGACATTAATAATTATTGAAGATAAGCTTCACTCGCGTCTCAACTGCGTATAAAAAGTGTTCGAGTAATCGTTTCAAAAGTGTATGCCCAATGGTCGGATAGTCGGATGATATCTTTAAGTTGGTGCATGCGAATATGATCTACATATTTGTATTTTTTCCTTTAACTCTTAAAAAACACTGATTAGAAATAGACATTTTGCGAAAGTCGCATTAAGCAAAGGAGACATACGTAATTGACATTTTGCGAAAAAGACATTCTGCGAAAGAAACATTCTTATGGGCATTTTACGAAGGTATTTTGCAAAGGCGCAATTTTACGGCCGAGCTGTAGCATCAAATATCCAAATGGATAGCTGTCCACGCTCGGCGAGAATCTAGTTTCCTCCTTCAAGCCTAAACTGACTAGCACTGGCTGAGAAAATGGCACTTCTGATCTAGGAATTGCATCTGCATTTCATTTCCCCCGGCGTGCATTAGCGACGAGGGCTTTTCACTACAAAATATACACCATAGAAGATTTACCTCTTTCGTGACGAGACTTCGCGCTCCCTGGAAATAGGATGCAGGTTTTTCGGATAAAAAAGTAGGGCAGTTTTATAAAAAGTCTTCTGTGTGCAAATGGTACTAGTGTGCAATAAACTTTTCTTTATATAACCAAGGTGAATTGAATCGAGAAACGAGATCTTATCATTGATCTGCTCAAGCTACATGATTGTGATGGACATTGAGGCCAATTGAGAGTGAAACATTTTATAAAATGCGATAATTCCTTGAAATTCTCCAGTTTTTCATGTAGTGAGCAAATCCACGAAACGGCCACGGCACATCCACTACTCAGTGAGCGCTTTGTTAGTAAATATTCGAGTGTCGATGCATCTCTAGCCATCTCCACTTCTCGAAGAATGAATTTCGTTATCAGTCGTGGAAATAGCAGATCCTTATTAACGCTACAGCGGCGGTACATTTTCATCCCGTTCAGATATTACAAAGGATCCGTGAAGGAGATTATAACAATGGAGCAGGCTTACTGACCTTTAGGAAAGGCTTGCCTAGTGACCTTCTTAAGAATTAATGGATCTTTAATCCTTAGTTACACCAAGTTACACTCAGCTTACTCAGAAATGGACCTCTAAATTTAGGAGCTACCTGATATCGTAAAGAAAAGGCTTAAAACATTATTGTTGGCATCCCCAACAGATTAATTTGATATAGTAACATTGTGTATGCTCTATATCTCTCTCTTCTACCACCTCGACGCCATTAAAACGTGTGCCTTGTGCTCCACAATAAAATATTATAATTTTCTACGCAACTATACTCTGATTTTTAATTAGGTGGACTAAACTGACAGTTGGTGGGTTGCCACGAACGGGAAAATAAAAAATAGTGTTGTGCTCAGAGTGATCGAATAATAAATATTTTCATTCAATCATTCGTTCATTCAATTGCAGACTGGTGTATGTAATGTAACTCGCTCGCCCGGCCCTAAGTGATTTAAGATTTAGTTTTGGTAATTCTTTAACCATATTCCTAAACCTTTAAATTTGTTCAAATTTGTTAAAAATGTTTAAAAAATTTTGTTAAATCTGAGGCTACATAAGTTTAAAACGTCGCCTGGTTATGTAAGCCTGTTTACATTTTCCTGATCTCACGTGTGTGTATGCTTTGGGTGACATTCTAATCTAGAATTAATAATTAATTAGAATTACTCTATTAAGCTCTCTTAATATTCTTATATCTTATCTTATCTCTCTCTGTATATCATATTGATTGTTTGTTACCTGTTTTACACTCCAATAAACAAATTAAATTACATTATAAACTCTACGTACGCACACGAATTACTAAGCTGAAATGGAGACGGGCGGGATATTTGGTTAGGCGGGAAGACGGCCGGTGGACTAAGGAAGCCACTGAGTGGTGGCCAAGAACGGGTCGACGGTCGGTGGGCAGACCACCAGCCCGATGGGCCAACGACATTGTGAAAGCGGCTGGGAGACACTGGACCGGATGGGTTGGCGTGAAAGAGAAGAGTCCTATGCCCAACAGTGGGCTCTATTTACGGGCTGATTAGATAGAATAAACTGTAAAATTAAATGATACTTAAGTTAGAGGATTTCGTGATAAAATTATACATTTATAACTTAACAACATGACAGACATACCATATTCATTCCTTTCTGTTTTGGAATAGGAAAAAATAAAATAAAAACTAGATTTAAAATTTTAATCACTTTTAAAGTCTTAGGACGAATTGCACCTCGATTTTAAAATGCGTTAGCGCTTTGTATTGTCAAACTATACAAAGACTTCACATTAAAATAAAATTAGCAACTAAACACGTTTAAAGATTTTGGTGCAAGCTTCGTTTTGCTTAGCTAATAAATTTATTGAAATGGAAAATCAAATAGATAATATGAAAAAAAAAACAACAAATTAAATACTGAACAAAAAAATGTGGTCGATACAATAATGAAAGCTGTAATTCTACATTGAGAAAACAGCTTTCTCCTTTTTCCTAGATGGCACATGTGGATTATTGTCTAAGTCGCATATTATGTCGTTAGATTCACTGGCTATTAGGTTTATAAATTTATTTATTGTTTTTAATTTGTGATGAGGAATAAAGTACGTTTTGAAGGCAAAACTTTATTATTCAAGCGTTAAAGGCTGAGGTGTTACAATGTGACCAATAAATACCTATTATATAAACAAGATACTGTAAATAGTAGACACGACACAATATGGTATACGAATCTATCAAAATATTATTCGTTGAAAACGGTTAACTACAGAGTTATCATCTAAACCTTATGAAAAAAAAGTGGATATTATATGTCCAGTCGGGTTGCCATCTCGTTACTTAAACGAAATAATTGCTAAAGTTTGTGGGTTTTTCAGATGTAGGTATGTTTGTTTAATTGGTAGGTATTTAATGATTAGGATTAAGTTAAATTATGTTCCCCAAATAAAGGAAATAAAATTGAAGAGTGAATGATTGAATGAAATCAAACATTCAATGAACACATTAAGTCACATCACTACGATCTTGCTCTGGCAACATTAAAAAAAAATAAGAGCTTTTTGAACTGTCAGTTTAGTCCACCTAATTAAAAATCAGAGTATAGTTGTTTTACTCAAGCTAGCGCGGCTACCACGTCCACTATAAGGCCAAGCATCAGCCCCTACAGTTATTGTTCTCATTATGAAATGTGTTTATGTGTGTTACGGGTTTTTCCGTAACTCTGGTATTCTGTCAATTGAATCTACAGCTGGGCAAATAAGAGACTCTATTCATAGGCTGGATAGGTAAAAAAAAACTATAATCATCAACAGCCATCCATCGTTCTCTGTAATTAATTAAATTAGTGTTTCGTCGACGTGCTGCAGTTTCCGCCCCAGATCCACGCCGCTGAATATTTTGCCTGTCTGCCCGCCCGGGGTGCTATTGACGTTTCACAATTCAGTTGCATTGTGAGTGCTCTAGTCTACTATTTATAAACTAAACTTCCCTTCTGGGGTCTGTAACCGAAAGGTGCAAAAAAGGACCTTTTGACTCGACGAAAAAGTTTGTCTAAAGCTTATAAACTTTCGGCTTCGAATTCCGAGTGCCAATAAAGAGAAGGGAAATACATAGTATTAAGTGATGTTGACTCTATACATACATATTCACTAACTGGGACGGACAAGATCGTGAGGAAACCTGAGTGTCTGAGGTTACATTGGATTACAGTCGAACTTTTTATTATAATAATATACAGCTGGACAAGAAAAGAAACGTAAAAATCCTTACGTAACATAACATAACATTTACATACAGGCACAAGCATTGCTTCTGGCCTGTGTCGTGGGAACCAGAAACAGCGACGGCAGAAACATGTAACATCCAAGACCTAATCTATGTTTTGGGTATACTACAATGTTTACAAACCTTAGCGCTTGAAATCGCCAATCGGATACTTTTTTATTATGATAGTTTTGCCCACGATATTGTGTGCACTGTGATGTAAACATAGTATTACTACTCGGTCTTTTGAACTTTCAACTTTTGAACTGATCTGAACACAATCGGATATAAACCGGGACGTTAAATACTGCGTATGTACGGGCATCCTGAGTAAGCGTATGTACATTATACATATCAATAATTGGAATTCCTATTATTAAATCTAATTTCTGTTTCAACCATTTCTCCACGCGTAATGAAATATTATACTTCCACTCCAGTATCTGTAGTGATTATTTTTATCGAGGGGTGGTGGACATCAAATATGTATGAGGCCCGGCGGACATTAGTCAGCTGTCTACGGCGTGACGTCACACACGCGGTATGCCCACGAAACCACAGAAGGTATACTCAAGGGCCTGTTGAATGCAGGACAAAGATACAGTGGTAAATGGAACATGGTCGAGAATCCGAACTAGCAAGGGCCGCGTCATCATATAATAAAATAAATAACAAACAAATATTTAATAAACATTTACATATAGGCACATACCTTGCTTCTGGCCCCACACTAGGATACCCTGTGATATGGAAGAAGTCTACCTTAGGTGTAAGCACATCGAAGTTTTCACGGCGAAGGGGCTCCTTGAGTTTTCGTCCTTTGCGTTAAGTGTACGTAATACTCATCACAGAAGAACACACACACAATAAGCAGTACATAACGCACTAACCGAATCGAATTTCACGATATTTCCTAATAGAGGTACGTTTCACAACTCGAGCGAACCGAGCGGCGCACAGCAGACAATGGTATTTGATGTCGATATGTCGATGTCGATGATGATACCGCACGCAAATTAAACATATTATTTATTCTACTGCCAATTCATGAGAGATGTATCGAACATGGCGTATCTTGAGCGAGGCCCATGAACAGCAGTGATCAGAAACCAGTAGGGTGCCTTGGGCGAGGCCTGTGTGGGCCGTCCCCGTATCAACCATGGCGGGTGAGCTGTCACATGTGAGTTTGATATAGGCGGCAGGCAAGGCTATTCTAACAATATATTATATATTCCAGGTACTACTATATTAAGATTAGATTAGATTTTATTAGAACTCTATATTGTACACAACAGAAAAACAAACAAATACATTAGAAACCTTACATAAGTAAGCTTCTTGTTCTTTCAGTGCCTTTCTACATCTGTTTTTTTTTTTTCAAAATAAAAAACCTCCTTCATCAATTAGTCCATTCATTCATCATTCATTTATTTATTTATTCATTCATTCATTCGTTCGTTCATTCATTCAAACAAACCGTTGACAGACATGGCGAAAATACCGATGCAACAATGTCGATCAAGTCGTTTAGTTGTTTACATTAAGACAAACGCCAAACGAAATATTAACTGGATTTCTATGTTCTTTAACATCAGGTTAGCCGTTTCATCTATCTAGTACATTTAGGAGATAAAATACATCTTTGATAAAGTGTAAATCATTGATTTGCCACCAAGCACAGTATGACGTATGTTTAACGGGGTGTACATTAACACATTGTTGGCGTACGAGAAACCCGGGCTTGGTGACTGACAAGCGAACGAGTATATGACGTATCTTCCCCATTTCGGTTCAATCCAAATATGTAACAGGAACCGAAAACACGTCGTAAATAAATATCAATTCTATCAGCAGAAGCCATTTGTTGGAGCCATATTCGCCCGAAACAACAAATCGAGTGGATAACGTCTAGCGCCAGAAAAAACAGCTGCCATTGAAAATGAAATGAAGTCGAAAAGAAACGAGGGTAAGTTTCTAATACCCATTTACTGTATAAAATATATGATCCATAGTCTTAAGGGCAACAAAGAGCTATGGAGTGCAGTATGCCAGGAGTAAAAAGGATTACTGATAATAATGAATGAACATATTTATTAAATTCATAAGGCAGTTGGTGCATAACTTCAGAATAATTTATATTAAGTAAGTATGGTA
This sequence comes from Yponomeuta plumbellus, assembly GCA_947310845.1. Lineage (NCBI taxonomy): Eukaryota > Metazoa > Arthropoda > Insecta > Lepidoptera > Yponomeutidae > Yponomeuta > Yponomeuta plumbellus. Next base: position 22,611,590 of record OX371193.1, on the reverse strand, counting down.
TCACCCCCATATAATGTCCCGCAATTTTTTGTACTTTTCGTGTCCTCAAACATTTTAAAAATTAATCAACTTTTAACTAACTTTGCGATTCATAATTTTTTTATGACGCTATTGTATCAGATTGACCCACAATTGATTTTGTATCTGCAAGCCACACGAATTCACCTATTTCGGAACAAAAATTAAAGCATGTACATATCTTAATAATTAATGATATTCATGGCTCTGTCGCCAATAATGTCTTGTAGGACAAGGTGGGACAAAAAATGAGAAAAAAAATTATAGCTCGAAAAAATCGCAGAACATACATGGGGGTGGGACACTATTTTTTAGGACACCCAGTATTATGTCCCACTGTAGGGTACAGGCCTTCTCAAGGTAGAGTATGGGCTTAATTGCCCCTATTGTCATTTTAATTAAGGCCGTGGGTCGTGTGTACACCTCAGACACACAGATTTCCACACAATATTTACTCCCACAGCCCTTTTATCTGATACATACTGCAACAGACAATATCGGGGTAACAACACAAACAGGGGCAGACAAGCGATAAATCACTCTCGCGCGGTTGAGAGGCGAACAATAGCGGAAATAGGCCACCTATTCACTAATGCAATTGACCACAGTAGTACATGGTAAACTAGCTTCGAAAAGTTATGCGAATTGAAAAAAACACATTCTACACAAAAAATGCATTCTACATTTGGTTGGGCGGGAAGACGGCAGGTGGACTAAGGTAGCCACTGAGTGGTGGCCAAAAACGGGGCCTCGATTCTGTTAGTGCATTACAATTCAGTTACAGTTTCATGGTCGGGCGATGTGATATTTTTTTTAATTCTATAGACGCCTACAATTTCGAATACGCACGCACGCGTTGATTTGAAGCGGCAATGAAATGCAATCGACGCAGTCATGCAACTGCCATTGTAGTACAATGCATTATCAGAGTCTAGACCGGGGTCGACGGTCGGTGGGCAGACCAACAGTCCGATGGGCCGACGACACTGTGGAAGCGGCTGGGAAACATCGGACGAGACTAGCACTGGACCGGATGGGTTGGCGTGAAAGAGAAGAGGCCTATGCCAAAATATTGAGCTTTATTTAAGGGCTGATTAGATTCTACACATATATTTGGAAGATTTTACAATGGACGACAACGGTAGCCGTTTTATTTATACCTTTCACGTTTGGAAAGTACAAATTGGGTGGCCGATACGAAAACCCCCTAACAAAAAGCGAGCGCTAAATGGGCCAAGTGTGCGCTATATTATATTAATTTTCACCGCCCTGCATAATACAATAGGCTGTACGTGGAAGGAAGTTCTTTTCATGGCAAATTTCACGTTAATAACAAAATAGCGGGGATGAGTGCTCTTAAAATTGGTCTGGCTGAGACGCGCCAAGACACCGGAGAGTTCCGGTACACCGCTCTTGGGAATTAGGGAAAATGTACAATGCTACCGCGATATAGGTAGGCATTAAGTGGAATTAAAGTAAAAAAAAACCATCGATATTCGACGAGGAACACGAATAAGACTACATAAAGAATATTTTTAGCAACCTTATTTTCTTCGAGTCTACGAGAGTGAACTGTCGTACCAAACTACTGCCCAGCACTACTAACGGTGGTATGGTTCCGTCCCACCCTACTCCCAGGGGTATGGCTAGGGGTATGGTGGGACTGGAGGGGACATTTCAGACGTCCTATGTGGCGTAGTGATTAATGCACTACGCCACAATGCGTGAGATTCCGGGCTCGAATCCCGGCTGGGGACAAAAAAACAGGTCTTGGATGTTTACATGTTTGTGATGTCGTGGTTTCTTGTTTCCACGACACAGGGTATCCTAGTGTGGGGCCAGAAGCAATGTCTGTATGTAAATGTTGATGTTTATTTCGAAACCATGTATTTTTTTCAGCGACCAGGTGCTCTTCGACCCTGGATTTTGCTTTGCAGAATGAGTAGCAGCCGATTGTACTCGACAATTTTATCGGAAAGCTATTCAGCACCTAATGAAGGAAATTGACCAGCTATGCATTAGGGGCGAAGGGTGGAGGGTGGAGCCCTTTATGCACGAAATATTTCTGATAGGGCACTGAGGCGATACGCAATCGCATAAAACGTAATTGCGGCACGTTCAGGGTGCTTTGACCCCAATTCTTTGATTGATCATGGAAGCAGCCTATATCGGGTGTCCGAAAACTCAACGTCAAGCCGGAATCGGGTGAAAAGGCAAGTCTTATTGGTCATCAGAAAAATAAAAAATAAAAATTGCATGTATACGGATTATAGGCGTTAAAAAAAATTGAAAAATTCTGTTGCCACAAATCTTTACTTCTTCCAATTTTTTTTTTGTTTTGTAACTCTGAATAATGCTTCTTTAAACTGTTAACAAAATTTCAAAACCAGATGCTCCACCTTGGAAGAAAAGGAGACTTTTAAAAAACTGTAACTTAAAAAATTGTCCATTTTTAATTTTAATTTTAGTTTTCATTATGTTTGAAATTCTTTAAATAAATAATAAAAAAAAATATTGTACTTAAAATACAATAAACATTTTTTTTTAATATTTTTCTGATAACCAGTACGACTTGCCTTTTCGCCCGGTTCCGGCTTGACGTTGAGTTTTGGGACACCCTGTATGTATATGTCCCACTATAGGGCACAGGCCTTCTCTCAGAGAGAGAGAGAGAGAGAGATATATAATATCAACACGCGTGCCCACCGCGGATTGGCGATTTCGAGCGCTGACGTATTGAATCGCTAACACTCAGGTTTCCTCATTGATCCACGCCTAACTTTCCGTGAACACGCCATAGACCTTGCAAAAAGTGCGTTTCAAACACTAGGATTTGTCCTGAGGAACTCTCAATCCTTCACGCCTATAGCACTGCGAGCTCTATACGCAGCTCTAGTTCGGAGTACACTGGAAACTAATTCGATGGTTTGGAGCCCGCACGAAAAGAAATATATGTCGCTTATTGAAAAAATACAAAAGAAGTTCTTGAGAAACCTCTACAAGAAACAATACGGGTATTACCCTTTTTTATAGATAGATAGATAAAACATTTATTTAACGGCACTATACTAAAAAACACATTATACAAAATAAAGAACATAAAACATAACATATTCATAAATATATAGGTGCTCAAATATTGAATTACACATAAAAACATAAGAAAAAAAAAAAGTTACACATTTATAATATCATGATTTTATCAAGTTACAAAACAGGGTTTTAAGTATTGAGCCCCTAAAATGGCCCCGACTCAGCATGTGTTGCAGGAGCACCGAGATACTACCTGCAACGCTGATATTCTGTCGCGGCCATGTTGCGGTTAGTCGTGTTTGTGAAAATAATAAAAGTAATGAAATATATTTATAAAATGGGTGCCCAATATTACCAGTGTGAGGTCTATATGCCTAAGTTTAGTGTAGTGTGTTGTGTTTTTGTCTGTGGTATGTGTATAAATAAGTAAATGGAGAAAACAGTGTGAAAATAATACTAAATATTAAAGTGAGGTGACTCATGAACGGTGTTTTGCCGGTGATATCTGCGCCATTTTCGCCGAGAACTATCTACTCACCACGAATAGTGGTAGAAGGAACAACACAGGTAGGTACGCGCGAAATTGTGTTAGAAGTTGATTTTTGTGCCTGCAACAGATGTTCTTTATAAATTTTTTTGAAATTTAATCTATTTTTGCAGGTACGAAAAGGGGGTGGAATATTATTCCAACACTTTGTTGCTGCGTACCTAAAACTGCCACGGAAGGCCGCTGTTCTATGAATCGGCAAACTAAGTGGCACAGAAGCCCCTCTTACCCCTTCTGCGTGACGTGATTGTCTCCAGGTAAGTTTATTTAGTAGATAGGAAGGCTCTTGTTTTTTGATAATTCCAAATAACATCGTAGCTAGCTGAAGCTTTTGTCTCGCTTCCATTTTCAGCATGTTCGCGCCATTAAGGAAGGGGGTCACATGTGTACGAGGCGGTATATACAAACAGTATCGAGCACAGGCGTTCTGCACTCTTTGGACCAGATTTTGGGATTTTTTAAATAAACAGGGGCCATACAAGGCCGCGCAGTAGCTAAGTTTAGATAATACTAAAGTTTCGCATAGCCTAATACGCAGGGAAGGACTAATGAAACTACGTATGCGGTAAAGCAACTTCAATCGGTAGAAACAATTTCTGACCACTTCTTGGATATGGCGTTCAAAATGTAGTTCACCGTCCATCAGAATGCCCAGATTACGGGCCTCCGTAACTCGCTCAATCTCTTTATTCCTTACATGTACATTAATATTTAATTGTGATAATTTTTTGATTTGGTTTTTGGAACCTAACAACATATATTTAGATTTTATCGGATTTAGTACGAGACAGTTCCTTTCGGCCCATACTGAGATTCTACCTAAATCTTCATTTAGACCAGACACACAAGCATCAGTCTCTTGCGGAAGAATTTTTGTGTAAACTTGTAAGTCGTCTGCGTATAAATGATACTGACAATTCTTTATTGAGTCTATTATGTCTGCAGTATATATAATAAATAATAAAGGCCCAAGTATAGACCCTTGGGGAATTCCGCGATCTGTGGGCTTGTCTTGGGATACGGTCGTGGAGCCGTCTGATTTTTGTAAGACCACTCGTTGTTGGCGATCTGTCAAATAGCTCTTGAACCACCTGATAGTACATGAGTCAAAACCGTAATAGGACAACTTGGATAGTAGAAGGTTAATGTTAATTGAATCAAACGCACGTGAGAAGTCCAATAACGTAAGAATACTTCCACTACCTGTGTCTTGTGCACCTAAAATATTGTCTACAACGTCAAGTAGTGCAGTTGCTGTACTGTGACTTTTTCTAAAACCTGACTGCATTTTGGGAAGGATACTGTTTTCCTCGCAATACCGAATCACCTGATCATAGATTACCTTTTCAAGGATTTTAGAAACTATGGGGAGTAAGCTAATAGGTCGTAGATCGGAAATTTCAGTTGGGTTGGATATTTTAGCAATCGGGCGAACTATCGCAGTCTTCCAATAGTCTGGGAAGGTTGAGGATACAATTGACTTATTTACGATTTCTACAATGGTCGTTAGGGAATAAGGCAGTGTTGCGATAATCATATCCAAGCTTATACCGTCAATACCTTGCGCATTTGACGACAAAGACAAGATAGCCTTTGAAATTACAGTTTCGTTTACAGGTTTTAATACAAAAGTTGCATTTGAGTGCCTATTGCATTCATAATACGCCAGTATTGAGAAGCTGCAAATGTTGGTGCCAGGAATAGTTAAAAAATAATTATTAATTTTATCAGGGTCATCGAAGTGGTCTGGTGTGAGATTCTTCGCATGAGATTGAGGCAGAGCTATTTCCCTGAGAGACTTCCATAATTTTTTTGGATTATTTATATTACAGTTAACATGGTTCTCAAAGAAACAGCGCCTCTCCTGATACAAACTGACATTAACCAGATGCTTTAGATCTTTGTATTCCTGTTTATGTATGTCACTTTTACTTTTGGAATACCTGACACCAGCCCGGTCACGTAACTGCATCATGTATCTAACATTACTAGTGAGCCAAGGCTTCTGTTTTTCCCTAATCACGATTGTATGCAATGGCGCATGCTTGTCGAATATATCTATTACTAATTTGTTGAACTTATTTACAATTTCGTTCACGTCCGGGGAACATGACAGATTAGTCCAATTGATTAATTCTAATTCTAAATTTAATTTGAGAATGTCAATTGTTTTTAATGATCTAATTGTAATTTTGCGAGGTGGTATTTTTGGTTTTTTTATTAGTAATTCGGCTGTCACAATAGCGTGACTACATAAGTCAGAGATATGGTCGACTGTCACAGATATTTTACACGGGTGAACATCGGTACACACCAGGTCAATTGAAGTCGAAGAGCCCTGTGTAAAATGAGTAGGCACGTTTACAATATTCTTTAATAGGGTACTTGTCAAAAAGTTATCTAATTTGTTATTGTTCGTGCTAGGCAGTAATGTATTTACATTAAAGTCCCCTAACAAAATCACATAGTCAAAATTGGCAAAGCTTATAATGGACTCGGTTAAAGCCTCAAAAAACGTGTCGCAATTAAGCCATGGTGGTCTGTATGCTGTACCTATAGCCAGCCGCATGGAATTTATCCTGACAGACAGCCACATTTGCTCGACCTGCTCGGGTGCAGGCGGGTGCGGCTCGGTGACGGCGCGTACGCCGTGACGTACGTAGAAGCCCACTCCGCCGCCCCGCTGCCGCACGGCGCGCGGCCGCGGCACGTGCCGCATTTATACCCTACACGTTTCTTGCAGGGGCAACTAGGATACGACTCTCTCGGAATAAGAAAATCTTTAAGCCTAATAAAATTTGTTTTGGGCATAGTGCACAATAAGATCGAGTGTGTCGGCTCAGTGGGCGAGGTAGTGCAACTGTGGGTGCCGGCGGCGCGCACGGTGGGCCGGCAGCAGGCGCCCGTGCCGCGCGCGCTCGCACTGCTGAACTCCCTGCTCAGGGCGGTGCCGCAATGTGATGTGTTTACCACAGGGATTGGGAAAATGATTGAAGAATGCAAGGGAATGCTTGAAGAGGGATTAATCTGTTTGTTTTATAGTTAATTATGCGATTTGGCATTAGCTGTAAGTTACAAATGTAAATAAAGAAATAAATAAATGATGTTTTCCTTCACTGTTAACGAGTTGTATGGCTACTATAACTCCACAAATGTACATAACTTAGAAATCAAACTCATAGGTACATTCCCGCATTGGGAATCAAACCTGGGTCTACCACTTCTGTTCATTGTTCTACCCGCTAAGCTACCACCGAGACTACCAAAGCAACCGTAGACCATTATTGAAATAGGTCTTGACCTTGTTTGATTACCATAGCAAACTAGGATAGGTACCCTGTGTAGGGTACTGCAGTTAGATTCCAGTCAAGTAATTATATTCATCATCAGCTATTATGTCCCCACCGAGGGGCTGGGTCTCTTCCCTGAGGAAAGTATAGGCCATACTCCACCACGGGAGCCAAGTCCGGATTGGTGGAGGCTTGTAAGACTAGTAGTCTTACTGTTAGAAGTTTTCAAGCCGCCCTAAAGCGTCTGACTTGGCTTAACGACTGCCATCTATCGACGGCATTTATTCATTAATTGTGTGAATATTATTCAATTGTTATATGTATTATCTTTCACGTCGTATCAGATCAAATTTGTATAGTCTTTGGAACCAGATTTTTAGATTCCCTACAAATACACATAAATTCGAGAGCGGATTAACTTGGAAGCAGAAACAGCACTTACATGAATCCCATGAGATCCTCAAGACAGCGGAGAAGATTGTTTTTGTTCGGTAACACCGATTTATCTGTGAACAATGCGAAAATTACGTTTTTATTCCAAGAACTTGGTATATAGATATATCTAGATACAGTTAAGTGAATTACTGCTGCCACATCTTTACGAAGCTAAAAATTTAGAAACCGTAGTCGATTTTTGTAAGTTAAGAATTTAACTATAAAACACTACGCACAATGCAAGTACTAGAACTAGACACACACTTTCGTTCTCAATATTTAGGCTGACAAAGGTTCTTTCTGGAACATGCAAGAAACACATTTAAAACGTGAAATACAACAAAATACTGTGACAAAGTAGCGGGTGTAAGTCATTCAGAGGCAGGAGTACATATTTTAGAAAAGACTAATGTACAGTCTGTTAGCTTTTAAAATATACGTCGGCTACTATCGGATAGAATCGGACATATTATATTCGTGTAATAAAAATATCGAAATTAATATGACCTTAATTTCGAAATCGGAACTAATAGGAAACTTAATTTCATTTATACAGAGCAGGAAGTAGTATTACACTCGTATGCTTTCGGCGAAAACCGAAGCCTATTCTAGAGCCCGAGGTATAAGTATTCTAAAAGCTAACAGACTGTAACAGATCCTAATCCGATACAAAAGGCAAAGTAACGTTAGATAAAGAACTTTAGACTTCCGTGGGTAGACAAAACACATTAATGTTAACGTCAGCCACTAAGCACAAAACAAAATAAATTCTTTAATCTCGACAAATCATACCCTTTTAGGCCACATAAACACACCTCCCTGCCAACTACAGACGCCAAATAGCAGAATAAACATGGAAGCCGGCCCGATAACCGGCCGGACACGACTCAACCTGGCCGGTCCTTCCGGGCCGAGCTTGCCCCAGATAACGGTTACAATGGACATTACAGGCACACATGTACTGCGACCAGGGCCTTGATTCTGTTATTGCATTGTAGTACATTGACAACTCCATGAACGTGGCGATTTAGTTTCATCGCCGCTTCGAGTCTACGCGCGTATACGCATCAAATCTTCTAGACGTCAAAGGTGTCAAAAAACACGTCACGTGACCCGACCGTGCATCTGTCATCGAACTATAATGCACTAACAGAATCGAGGCCCAGGCCCTCGATTCTTTTAATGCCTTATAGTACGATGACAGAAGCACGGTCGGGTCACGTGACGAGTTTTTTCAGACCATTGGCGCGTAGAATAGGGTAGTTTCCAGGGTCAAAATAATTAAATTCTATTTAGTCCGTATTTTAGATTATAAAAAAATATTGGACACGTATTTTTTCTTTTTTCGATTTAACAAAAAATATCAAAGATATAGCCCATTAAAGTTACGTGTGACGTCACTCCGTCACAAAATGCAGCACGGCGTGACGTCACACGTAACTTTAATGGGCTATATCTTTGTCATTTTTGGTCTGATTTACAAATAAAAAAATACGTGTCCCTTATTTCTGAATAATCTAAAAGACGGACTAATTACATTTTTAGGGGAAACTAGCCCATTGTTGATACATGTGCCCGCGTTGACTTGAAGCGGCAATGAAACTAAATCGCCATGTTCATGCCGTTGTCATTGTACTACAATGCATTAGCAGAATCAAGGCCCTAATATAATTTTATTGATGTATCACACATTACCGTTTTGAGTCTAGGAGCACACACGTATAAAACCTGGTATGCGTCGATGGTAAAAAAACACGTCACGTGACCGTAATACTAAAAAAGAAAACCATTATGAACAAGACACACTCATCACAGAAACAAAAAAAAACAGCCAAGTGACATACCTACCGTATGGGTGAATATACGGTATTTGATTTTTTTGTGTCCCAGAAGGAAATGTAATCTGTTCCATTCAATATTGATAATTTCTCTATTTGACACAATTTTTAAATGTTTAATGATGAGGGCCAGATGATTTTTCCATTTTTTTGAATTTCATAAGCACCAGAGGAAAATGTGTTACCAGAGGACTGACACTATTGGCAGAGTAGTCACAAATTAAAGCAGGGAAGTAACAGGCTATTGATTATAGCTAAGAAAGGGGACACGTACTAAATAAAACATGAAATATGCCAGAGGAGTGACAAAATCGCACAAAACCTACAAAAATGTATCACTCGCTTTTCTGATCACCGTTTAACGTAATACATGACATCTACACACAATAAACATTGCATTGTGCAAATATACAATTTCGTAACTATAAAATACAAAAACATAAACTTGCCAGAGGAAATACTCCAACGACTGGCAGAAACACGCTTTCCTACAGTGAATCGCAAATTGACGCTATATTATAGGAATTTTGCTCAACGTCATTAGCTTGTTTCTAACTTAACACTATTGTATGCGCGTAGTTCATGGACAAAAACATACCTTTGCGGTTTTAATTCAAATTTTACTTCTTTGAGTTTCGCCAGATGAAGTGACATTATTGTAACGTGACATGAAAGTAAGTTGTTTTTCTTTGTCTTAATAATTTTTTTTACTGTATATGTAAAAGCATATGATCATATTTGAAAAAACATAATGGCATACGTATTTAAAAATATCTCGCCATAAAATCATTATAATCTAGAAATGGGGAGGCCAGAGGAGTATACATTTACAACTATTTTTAACGATTAATGTCTTAAATTAAACAATTATCGTGAATAGACTATGTGGGCCAAATAAAAGACCATATTCTTTAATGCTTAAGCATACGGACGCAATAATATAATAAGTTTAACATAATATTTGTCCATGGACCATAGAAATTCAAATAGCGTATATTCACCCGTAGGTATACCTATTATGTAACGCAACAGACAAAAACAAAACAAAAAATAATAATAAAAGTAGTCTGTTGTGTCTAGGTTGCCACAAGGGGTAAGGCATTTTATTATAATATTACCTAGAATATTCTTATCTTATCTTATTAGTAATAAATATATAAAAGGTGCGTACCCTTTTGTATAGTTTTCTTTATGTACCTACACCAGGAATTACAATAACAATAATGCATTGAGTCGAGGCTCTGTTAAAAGGGGTTGTCTAGAAGAGATCGTTTTTAGCGATAAGACCGCTAATAGGCTAGTTTCCCAAAAAAAAATTATTAGTCCGTCTTTTAGATTATTCAAAAATAAGGGACACGTATTTTTTTATTTGTAAATTAGACCAAAAATGACAAAGATATAGCCCATTAAAGTTACGTGTGACGTCACGCTGTGCTGCATTTTGTAGCACTGAGTGACGTCACACGTAACTTCAATGGGCTATATCTTTGTTATTTTTTGTTTAATCGAAAAAAGAAAAAATACGTATCCAATATTTTTTTATAATCTAAAATACGGACTAAATAGAATTAAATTATTTTGACCCTGGAAACTACCCTATTGTATACGGCAAAACCTAGATACGTAAGCCTTCTAATGTTTTTGTTTCTCTGGTGTTAACAATAAAAAGTTCTAATAAGCGACGAAAATCCATGTTTGGTATCGTTTTTTTTGTTTGGTATCGTTTTTTTTATTAATTTCTTCAGTACCGAATTATCGATAACTAATTAAACCACTTGCAGCCAGTGGCGTAGCTAGGTAACCCAGGGCCTTGGGGCAAATAAAAGAATGGGGCCCCACTGGTATCTGAACTGGTTAGGTTTTATCAAGTAAAGAAATGAAATATATAAATACTTAAAAAATTCTAAGGTACGTTATCATCTGCTCTTTTTGTGCACTGCAGGGTTGGTAATAAAAATATTAAACATTAACAACATAAATTACAATTAATAAATTGGTGTAGGTAAGGTAAGGAACATTTTCAAAAGTTTAGTTCGAACAATATTTACTGGCGAGGGCCCCCTGAGCTTGAGGGCACCGGGGCACTGCCCCGCCTAGCCCCTGGGTAGCTACGCCACGGCTTGCAGCACAAGCACTCCTATTTTTTAAAACAAAACGCGGTAAATTTGTGGAAAACTTAAGTAAAACTAAAACTGTACACACCTTAAATCGTCACTTTTGTAATGCCTTCCTTCTACCTCACACCCATTCGTCTCTTTGCCGCTGGACGAGCTATTTCCTGCCCCGTAACCTAACACCCTTGCGACAAAGTATCGAGTAGGAAAATAGCTGTGCCTCTAAGAACGAGATCGGCCCAAAGGCTCTAACAAAAGAGATTTAACATAACGGGAAACAAGATCCGCTACGGAAGGCAGGAGCTATTCCGGAGCTCTTATTTGAGATCTCCTAAGTAGGTGCATCTTCTGAACAAAAAATAGTGAACAACTTTGCTTAGGCAATATACTTCAAAGGTGCTTTCTTTATGCAAAGAGATATTAATTGAGATAGAGCACAATTTGTTGGACATAAAAAATGGCATCAGAGATGTTTTATAAGACATTTATTTTAGAAATTTCATCATCATCAACCCATTATGTCTCCACCGAGGGGCACGGGTCTCTTCCCTGAGGAAGGTACAGGCCACACTGCACCACGGGGGCCAAGTCCGGATTGGTGGAGGCTTGTAAGATTAGTGGCCATTGAAAAAAAACTGCGAGTACGAAACCCTCGGTGGGCGTGCTCGACTCGCACTTGTCCTGTTTTTTTCAAGTTAATTATAAATTGACTAGATTTAGCAGATGTCTTTTTGAGTTTCATATGGTGTCCCAAAACTCAACGTCAAGCCGGACCGGGTGAAAAGGCAAGTCATACTGGTTATCAGAAAAATATAAAAAATAGATTTTTTTATTTTAAGTACATTTTTTTTTAAATATTATTTATTCAAGAAATTTCACAAACATAATGAAAACTAAAATTAAAATTACAAATGGGCAATTTTTCATGTTATTTTTTTTAAGTCTCCTTTTCTTCCAAGCTCGAGTAGCTGATTTTGAAATTTTGTTAACAGGTTTAGAAGCATTATTCAGAGATACAAAACAAAAAAATAAATAAAAAAAGTGAAGATTTGTAGCAACAGGATTTTTCAATTTTTTTTTAAAGGCCTATAAAATTTTTTTCACGCAATTTTTTTTTGCGTTTTTCTGATTAACCAATATGACTTGCCTTTTCACCCAATTCCGGCTTGACATTGAGTTGGCATTGGGACACGATATGAAACTCAAAAAGACATCTGCTAAATCTAATGAAACGAGTCCTGCTGTCTAATTTCCACAATGTATCTTCACGACAAAGCCCGGTATATGGAGTTGAAGCCATAGTAATATGTAATTAGGGCTACAATGTTGTCAGCTTCGGGACGGGTATCTTGTGTGTGTACTTTTCCGCTTTGCCTTTATCGATTGCGTCCCTAAAATATGTCATTGGTAAAGAAGACGCCAGGCATATTGGGATCATATTTTCTACTTTGGACTTAAATACAGGGTGACATTTTCACCGGTACAATAAATCAACATACGTAATACTAAGTCCAAAATACAAATACCAACATTTTTTGTTACTACTCCGTTGGTACAAAAAAACAAAAATACCAATGTCTGAACTTATCCGCAAACCTTAGAGAAATATGGACTCATTACGCATGAGCACAACTAAACGCACGAACTGGCAACTGCGCGCGGCTTGCGGGAAGGAAAAGAAGCGGCGGCGGTGGCGCAGCCAGTAGGTATGACTTATGTATGACGTAGCAAAAAAACTCTTACTCGATTTCAATTCTTCCTTCATACTTGCACGGGCTTAGGACCGTCACCGGCGTGGAATGCTTGCACTGGTTGGTAGTGGTATGAATTTCCACACCACGTACTGGCTAACGCCGAAGTGCGCCGTGCGTGCCGCGTCGTTGGTGCTCCTTCTGGGCGTTCTTCCTCGAAGAACGCGAATATCTGTTCCTCGATCTCCACGGCCAAGGGAGGTCTCCCTCCTCGGCCTTGAGCGTGCGCTGGTGCAGTGAACTGTCCGTAGTCTAGCAAATGCTGCGTCACTCTCATGAATGTCCTGGTGTTGAGAATTTGAGGTTTAATAAAACCGGCATTTATCAGGCGGGCAAACTTTCTTCAGCGTATACCCGCCGAGCTGCACTGTATTTTCCCCACTGAGAAAGTAACTACGAACTATTTCGTAATACTCGCGGTTTGTAAACATCGTGTTGCGCGCGTAATTTTCGACTGCAGGAAGTGCGGAAACGGCGCACGTGCACTCACCTAGGTCAATGCGCGCGGACTGACCGGCTAACGGCTAAATCGTGCGCCGGCCAGCGCGCCGCCCGCTCACTCACCCCACCCCGCCGCCCTCTGCCTCGCACCGCGATGAAACCTTGTAATGGGTGCCCATGAGGTACAAATTGGATGAAGGATAAATTTAATGAAAATGAAAAAATATATATGGTAATTTTATTCGATAAATGTAATCTATTATCGATACCAATGATATGGTAAAATTTATTGTACCGGTGAAAATGTCACCCAGTATATTATAGCATACTTACTATAGCGAACAACTCGTTTTAATCCAACCATTGACCCTAGTCTCTGCCTACCCCTCTGGGATACAGGCGTAAGTTTATGCAGTATGTAAGCCTTCACGAATGATCAAATTCAATTCAAGTACCTAAAACGACGAGTTAGGAATATTGACGAGTTAAAGATTTTTAAGAAATTGACGAATCGGGAAAGTGACCAATTAGTGAAATTGACGAATTAGGGAAAACGACGAGTGACTTCCTAACCCCTACCAAGACAGAGGTCTTGGGTTCAATACCCACTGAGGGCCGCCGTACATTTGTACAAATGGGCTCAGTCTAGGTGTGTTTACATGTTTGTATGTCCTTGTCTGGTTACCATAGCACAGGGTATCCTAGATTGGGACAAGGTCAAGTGATTGTGTTGTGTCGAAGTTATTATTATTGTTAGGTTGGTACTTTGTCCGTGGATCCAGTATTTACACTATAATAGCTAAAGAAATACTGTACTGACTACTTATTTATATAGTGCTACAATATAATAACCACCAATTCTATTTCCCACTGTCGAATTATACAGCCTCTGTGATGTATTGACAGTCAGACAACTTTTTATCCTCCATACAATATTGTTACAACACCACAAAACACCCTATACAATTATTTCTAAACGTCGCAAAGACTTAATTTGTAGCATTCCTATGCCTAAACTTTCTTTCACTAAACGCCACAATATTTATTTAGGTCCATCCCTATACAACAAATTCAACAAAAAACACCCCGTTTTTCACCTGTCCACTTATGAATGCAAAAAGAAAGTTGTATCAACCCTTGAATCTCTTTCCTATGATGAAACTGAAAACTTTATTCTAAGCTCCTCCTAAACACACACACTCGTATGCTCTCTCTCTCACACACACACACACACCCACACACACACACACACACACACACTCACACACACACACACACACTCACACACACACACACACACCCTGACACATACACACACGCACACACTCACAAACACAATGCATGTTAGTTTTACTTTTAATAATTTTTAATCCTTGTATTTTAATGTTTAAGCAAACCTATTTTACTATTTGTTAACGACTCCAGTAATGCCACCGCTGTCTAACTAAACCGTCTCATTTAGAGGCACGGGCCTGCTGCTATTAATACAGGCTACTTACCAAGTAGTTTATTAAAAGTAAAACTAACATGCATTGTGTTTGTGAGTGTGTGCGTGTGTGTGTGTGTGTGTGTGTGTGTGTGTGTGTGTGTGTGTGTGAGGGTGTGTGTGTGTGTGTGTGTGTGTGTGTAGGCTACCGCCTAGCTATAGTAGCAGACACCTACTTGTTTCATTCATGTCTTCTCTTTTATTAGAAATAGTTTAAACTGAATGTAAATTTAACAATTTTTACTATCAATAAAGATTATTATTATTATTACATTCACATACAGACACATACATTGCTTCGTGTGTCGTGGGAACCAGAAACAGCTACGTCACCAACATGTAAACATCCAAGACCTGGGTTTCTATTTTTTTTTTGTCCCCAGCCGGGATTCGAACCCAAGACCTCTCCCATGGCAAGCAGATGCGCTAACCGCTGCGCATAATTATGCAAATTATGCTATGCTATGCTTATGCTATGCATAATTTGCATAACGGAGATGGACCTGGAATATTATTTGAAGCGAGTATCTGACTTGATATTTTGTGTAGTAGATACACCTCATACTTTGTAAATGTTTACTTACCTTTATAATTGCGTTCAGTCACCTGAGAGGCATTTTAATGACGTATTTCATTTAAATTATATACGATGTGCCTAATACACGATTTATTTACCTAAGAAAGATTCCGGAGGAAAAGACAATTCGAAAGATTGTGAGTGTATGTTTGTTACTTCTTCGCGTCTAAACGTCTGGAGCGATTGTAATAAAATTTGGTATGGAGTTAGCTGACACCCTGGATTAACACATAGGCTACGTTTTACTGCGGGAAAATATTTTATTCCCATGGGAAAATCGATGAAAATGAAATTTTGTAAATTCTGTAAATCCGATGCTAAAATTTGAATTAATTTTCTTCTAAAAATGAGAATAGTTATTATTTTTACTGTTAATACACAATTTATTTTCAATAATAAACCGCGGGTGACACCGCGGGGCACAGCTAGTAATTTTATTATACAAAGGTATCTTTTTAGGGCAAGTATATTTTTTTACGAAAAAAAAGAACAAATGAAATCGGAGAACGAGGCGAGTATCTAAATATCGCTGAACTTACATACGACTATACCTAATTATACATGAACTGGACACGTTATTATGTACATATTTATTATTTAAGTCGGTTAAAAACAGTCTACTTTCGATAACGTTTCATCATATTTTAGTTAGTCACAGAACCCTAATTACACAATGTCAATGGCGAATTTATAGAGTGAATATTCCCTAAACTGCGGACAGCGTATCCGGGACAGCTTGTAATGTCCGCATTAATTACAGTTTGGCCGATAACCCTGATGGCCGGTCCGGTCGAGCTGAACCGCCGAACAACCAGACTGAGATAGAAGAATCAATAAATAGCAGAAAAAGAACATTGAGCTAAGACTTTCTTAAGCACTACACATGGTTGAGACGAGCAACCGACGACGCGAGCTCCGTCTCTGCTCACCATGATTAAGCTCTGCGAATCAGAGCGAAACCTGGTCGGACTCGTCCGATAAAAACGCACGTAATTTGATCCGGACTTAAAGTTTACAAGAAGAAAATTCATTTATTTGGCGACACAATACTCAAAACAAAACCCAAAACCATTACAATATACATATATAAAACAACATTTAACAGAGAACGCAAAAATGTGGATAAAGTCGATAAACGGTACAATACGAAAACAAATAATAACAGAATTGGGAATGACAAAACGGGTGCCCGACTCAGCATAATGTTGCAACAGAGTGAACCGTTGCAACGCTGCCGATTTTCAGTCGGGTCCAAATACATGTGAAGTACATACCTATCTATCTATCAATCAATCCAGCCATTAAATGGATCCTCAGTCCCATGCCTCTCTTGTCCATTTAATTTCATTCAGGCGGACTTCTCGGTTGATGACATTAGTCATCAACCTATCAGGGGCAAAATTATGCGCACCGATAAAATACATCAAACGGAAATTGCGTCTGCGATAGCATTACAATCTTATTTATACATACACGGTTTCTTGAGACACCCACAAACGCCGACGTAAATAGTCTGTGGTCGAGATTATACAAGGAAAATATGTAGCAACAGATTAATAAAAGACATTAGATTGTTTGTAGACGAATCGTATTTTCATAATTATGAAGCCAGTTATATTTAATTTTACAGACGATTGGAATTGTTTACAAATTAGAACGCGTAATATAAGAACCAGGTCGTTAGTCTTTATTTGTACTGTGTCGTTAGCCTGCCTACCGATCGTTAATACAACTTCGACAAAAGACCAAAGTTGGCACGCGAATAATAAACTCAAATAGCCTTCTAATGTACGTTTCTCAGGAATGGTGTCTCAAGGATCAAGGATCTTTATTGTGAGTTTAGACATGAGTTACCATTTAGCAGTAACAATTGCTATAAAAAATTGAATCACCAAATCTTAAACCTTAAAATTACAAGCTTACTCATTGAGAATTATTTTCTAAATTCGCATCATTGTTCACCAGTTACAAAAACAATATTGTGCTATCATGTGCAGCTTTTCTACTGTAAATGCATCTCCCACGAAACGCATTACAGATTTTAATTAAGTTTTTGTTATTTTCAATCCGTATTGTTTTGTGTCTCGTTGAGTAACGAAAATACTCCTGGATAAAAAGGCAGCACTTAGTGGAAAGGAGTTTTTTGTAACCGATGTATCTGTACAGGTATTTGCGAATGAATTTAAAATTAAATTCTGTTGTCGTTTATTTTGTATTGACTTTATAACAAATATTGTCAGTTTTTTCTTTTTTATATTTGACGAAGCTTAAGGCAGACTTATGCCATTTTAAAATTTTCAGGACTGAGGATTAGTTTTGATCTCGATCATGTCATGATTGCCTCTCACTTTCGACTTAAGCGATCCTTCCGCACACATTCGTACGCACGTACAGTCACACCGGGGTCAAAAGCGACCATTTTCGGTCCAACCAAACAGCCCCGGTCGACAACGTCCGGTGTGATGAAGCGATTTGATCTTCCCACGGGTTGTTTTGGCTCGGGCTATTTTACTGCTAAATGTCCACATTAAATTTAGGGCAGACCCTTACAGTTTACATCGGCATTGTTGTGAGTCATTAAAGGAGATTTAACTGGTCGGAACCGTTTTTTTGTCACGAATGATTTCTGCACTACCTATTGCTTATAATCTCTCCTCTCTTCTTGGCTTTTAGTCCCACATGATAAGGGGGTCAGCCTACCTTATCTTCTCCCTCCACTTCGCTCTGTTTCCGGTATCTTCTTCAGAAGCATCGAACTGTAGGAGGTCTTTCTTCACTACGTCCATCCACCTGAACCTATACCTACCACTACCTATTGCTTAAATAAAAAACCCAAAATCAAATATTTTATTCACAGTACAAACAAAATGTTTACTTTATGAACGTCAAAGTTGTTAGTTTCACAATTAAAAGATTACATGGAGAAGAAACTAACAAAGAAACTCCACATTTATTCTTTTCAAAACAAAAACTTATAAAATAATCTATTAAAATGCTAGATGCGATACTATTGAAGTTTCAGCTAGTACCTACTCTAGATGCTATCTCTATCAAGACAAAACACATTCACGCACTGCTGATCTATATTGCCTACTTTTAGATTTACAGGTAGGTACAGCTTGTCCAGAAAGAGTTGAAATTAAAGAGTACGGTTTTGCTCAGACTTTTTGTCTGGGTTTGTTAATAGCTTGCGCTTAAAAGCATTATATAAATTCAAAACTTGAGCTAATACATAAAATAAGGTATTGTGCTTCTATAAATATAATAAATACTCAATACTCAATACTTTATTGCATTCCACAAGTTGTAGGGTTGTTACAATTTAACTTAACAGTTATTTGATGAGATCTTTGTGGACCCTGTAGGGCACGCAACATTTTAAAGTGCTATTTGAAATATGCATTACATTAACTTACAATTGGAAAACATTGAATTAATAATCATGCAATTTTAGTTATTCTATTTAAAAGATTATATTTAAATGTTATTTGTGAGTACAATAAAGAATATTCTATCTATCTATCTAAACAATGAATTATCTTGTTTCATGTATACTATCTTTAAAATATTCTTCTATGGTATAATAACATTTTGATATTAGTATTTTCTTTAGATCTTTATTGATCTTTATCGTTACAATCTAAACATTTTCTTTTATTAGTTCAGTTGCACATACTTCTATAATATATTCTACAGACAAATTAGCTACATCGGTCCTGTCGATACTTTCGATGTGATCTTGGATAATTATGCATGTACCACCACTTCGTTTTATTTCCCTACAAAAACCTAAATGTTTTGACTTCTCAATAAAACAATTAGTAAACTTTCACTTCCGGTTTCTAGTGTTTTTAGACAAACTGTAGGTACGCTACATTTTGAATAGAATATCTTTATTATCATTAGCTATTAAATCTTATTCCAACGACAGAAAACACAAACACAGCAACAGTATTTTTCTGTCCACGACTATCCTCATACCACCATCAGCAATCTGCCTCAAATCGTCGGTCCAGTAAGTTGGCGGGCTTTGTGATATCCACTCTAGATACCATCAGTTAAAAAAAAAAAAGAAAATTACTGTCGTAGAGTAAAGGAGATTGATCTCTCCTTTTCAGTTGTAAAGGAGAGATCAATCTAAATGTTAGGTTTAGTGGAAAATGATCTGTCTGAATATTCATCACCCCGGAATGAATCATAAGAATTTCCACAATCACCGTTACAAAATAGGATTACCCATGCCTCGGTAACAACCTCATTGAAAAACCGCCTCTACAGACACACCCGTTACGGTCTTACCGGGTGTAATTATAGCGAGTGCTTAAGGATAGTTTTACATTGATGCGTCACACAAAGCTCGTTCCACAGTCCGACGAGCGTGAACCACCCCTCGGGGCGGGGTGGGGCGTTTGGTCGTGATGTGAAAAGCGGAACAGTCAGAACGCTACTCAACAATTCTTTACAAACGTCTCGTACATAACCAAAACCAAACGTCTTACATTTTGCGGACAGTGATAAAAAATAAAATAAACTTGAATCGATAAGCTGCTTGCCCTGATGGGGGTCCGTCATGCAACTGCTGCTTTGTATGCTACATAGCAAAATGACGCGAGTTGTGCGTTCCAACGCAGTCGCGACTTCACGACAGTGCATGATGGTCAAATTCTGACATTGGCGCGACAAAACACGCTTCTCGCGCCTTCTTAATATCGCGAGTCATACTATACAGGGTGTTAATTTGCAAGCGTGCCATATTTAAAGAAAAAATAGTAATTAATGTTACCAGTTAATGCAGTCTACTAACAGTCTCCCATATTCAAGGAAGCCGTCGATAAAAATAATACTTATTTTTAGGGTTTGAATAGGAATAACCTAAGATGGAAGGTGCTGCGACATGCACGTAATGGGAAAAGACCGAGACCCCGCCCCGTTGGGTCCACCAATGTTTATTGTGGACATTGAACACGCCGATTCGCGTAAACAAACTTTCATCAGACCATAAAATGTTAATGTTTTGGTTTTCAAGCAACCATCGGCAGAACGCAACACGTGGGGCTGCATCCGTGGGCACAAGATCTTGTACTCTTCGGAAGTGGAACGGGTGCAGTTCCTCCTGCTTTAGCACATTCCACACCGTTACGTGGCTGATGCCGAAGTGACGCCCTGCCTCCCGAGTGCTGGCACGGGGTTCGTTTTCAAAGTAGGCAAGAATTTGTTCTTGCAGCTCCACTCTGAGTCCTACTCCGCCTCGACCTTGGGCATGGTTGGGCACGTCGAACTGGCGGTAATCTCGGAGCCGTTGAGTAGCGGCTAGCATTACTTGGCGAGATGGTCTCGGCCGATTCGGGAACATTTCCGCGAACATTTCGACAGCTTGCCGCAAACTATCGCCACTCACGGCGTACAGTCGCACCATTTCCACTGACTCAATATTTGTGTAGTTATCCGTCATTGTCTTTACGAAACGGCGCACGGCGGTGGCGGCACGCGCACATTAGGTACTAATGAAAGAGCGTGCGATATCGGCACGTGCGCACGTCACAAAGGATGTCCGGTCACTGAGTGGCTAGGCTAATTGGGGGTGGGGGTGCGCTCGCGCGGCGTGTTTGTTCTAAAGTCCGCGCCACCACTGAATGCCGATGAGTTAAGACATTTTCGTTCTTATTTCAATGAAGACAAAGTTGTCTCCGTCGGTTTGTGTGGATGCGCGTGGTTGCCAAACCGCCGTCCTTTTATTCTTCTGCGAGTACACGAAAGTTTAGGGATGTGCGAGATAATTCGATATTAGAGCTGGGCGTTCTCTTTATCGATAAAAAATGTGACGTCAGAGAACAAAAGAAAAAAAATCGACTCTTCTTTTATGATTGATTTTTGTTTATAATCAGCAGTATAATCACGTCCTAAAATATGGCACGCTTGCAAATTAACAGCTTGTATAAGGTCACTGTCTGTACTCTTAGATTAAAAAATACCTGTATAATCTCCTTTTTAATGTACAATAAGTGTTCTCTGTCTATCTACTAACTGTGCTGGTTTTATCCAACAAGAATCAAGCATCAATTATTAGTTATTATTTATAATGAAATGTGACAGGTCAATTAATTTATTTTGATTAGTTTTTTTGGTTCTGGGTGTATTCATAGTTTTAATTTTTGTGTTTGTAATATTTGACTGTTGTAAAGCGTGACTTTTTATTCAATAAAATAAATTAGCCAAGACTTGTGGTAAGTGCTGGTAATTCCGAGTATTACCTACTCTGAATCACCATAACACAAGCTCTTTCGATAAATGAAAAATCAAGCCTTCTTCGGACTCCTTCGGTCATAAGTAATAAATAAGCCGCAACACCCAAATCACAGGAAAAGAGAGCAGAAAGATCTCTTATACTACTAACAGACGATCGAACTTGGTACGGGCCGGACAGCGGATTTGGTACGCTCCGTACCATATCCCTTCGTCTGGAGAGTTGTCCGACGAACATTATTATTATTATTTCGTGTCCGCTCCCGACCGATGGTGTTCGCGTCGAATTTGGTCCGCTCCGTACAAATCCGCGAGTCTGTACGCTCGGACCGGACAAACTAGCTTTCGCCCGCGACTCCGTCCGCGTGGACTTTAGTTCAAAATTTTACAACCCCGTTCACTCCCTTAAGTGTTAAATTTAGGAAAAACGGCGAAACACGTGTTCAATCAATTGTGTTGAAGAGTAATTATTTTAAGTTTAAAGAAAATCAGACATCTTTTATATTAGACCCATAAAAATTTTGGCAACCCTTTTCGCCCCTTTAGGGGTTGAATTTAAAAAAATCCGTTCTCATTCCTTGCCTACATTATATATAGATCCTCTGTGCAAAATTTCAGCTTCCGAGGTCAAACGGCTTGGGCTGGGTATTGATGAGTGAGTCAGTCAGTCAGGCCTTTGAATTTTATATATGTCACCAGGCATGACGTCTGAACTGTGTACAGTCGACAGCACATCATGGTGTATACCCAACTACATGCCATAAACCGCTTACATAAATAAATACAAGCGTTTATAGCGTTTTAGAGGTAGCTCTTAGAAAAATATATAAAAGCAGCAATGGAACAAGGCACAATATATATTTTTTAATTGATGAGGACTAAAAAACTTTTGATTTCTAGGTACTGTTACAGATCCTGTGTAATTTTTATGACCGTTGTTTTGACTTTGGAGACCGTTGTCGACCGAGCGATGGCGAGTGGATTAAACATAGACCATGTTTCATTACATAGCTGAAGGTACTTAATTGAGTAGGATTTCCCACGAAACATAAAAACAAGAAAATACTCGTGCCTTCATTCGCATTTGTTTCAGTATGTCTTGTAACGAGGTAATCGCCTCGTTGCTTTTTTTATCATTTTCGGCCATCTACTATTCCAAATTTAACTATTTTATGACATTCGCCGCAGTGTTCGGACGTATTTGGCACAGATAATTCCTCAGCCTCCGAACTAAGTGGACGTAAACGTGATTCTATCTTTATTATCATTTTTATTACAACACGTCTGTCACCTTATTCTCCGTACCTATATTATTTATCAACAAAACCATACAATTCTAAAGGCACATAAAACTTA
This sequence comes from Yponomeuta plumbellus, assembly GCA_947310845.1. NCBI lineage: Eukaryota > Metazoa > Arthropoda > Insecta > Lepidoptera > Yponomeutidae > Yponomeuta > Yponomeuta plumbellus. Next base: position 22,588,461 of record OX371193.1, on the reverse strand, counting down.
TGTAAGTGTTCTACCTTTTTATTTTCGAAATTGTATTTTTTATTTATCTTTTAGACCGTAGTTAAGCTTTTCTATTTCTTATTGTTCTCAGGTGCCTTTTCTTTACCTTATAAATAAATAGAAGTTCTATCGTGCCCCTCTTTCATTTTACGGATCGCACCCCCCACTTAACCTACCGTGCGACAGTCTGACTAGCTTAGAACCAAACCATTGGAAACGCGATCTCACTAGATGCGACCTCTTTACAAGTGATTGCAGAGACCTCTTTGCACACAAAGTCAGTCGCAGCACCGTACACCTAATTCTTAATTCAACGTTGCAACAGCAGTTAGATTCGGTTTATTTGCCGACGCGATCCGATTTCCAACGTTTGAAAGCGGCTGGCCGTTGCCGTGCCCTCGCCGATATTGGCTGTAAATTGAACCGGTGGCTTTACTGCGACTTCTAGATAGGTAAGCTGGACTAGTGATAGAGTGAATCTGGGAGCAGATGACAAAATATCCAAAAGAACACTTCAACTATACGGATAGGTACGTTCTGAGGGTGAGGGAAATTTCTATGAAAACACATCCACTTTGGTTACCTGAATCATTATAATAACGAATATTATTCTGCGCGCTTACCGTGACAGTGCGTTTTAGGTATTTTTTTTTTTAGAAATGTCACTAAGTGTCACTACATTATTCTTTAAATTTTTTAAGTGATTAATAATGGTTACAAGTAATTGTTGACCATTAAATGCGTCGTGGATCGTCGCCCCCCCCCTGGACGGCACTTTTAGGGGGCGGCAAAATTTCACATTATGTAATAAAAATATTTCGTAAAGTTTTGAACCAGTTCCAGCGGTAGATTTGTCTTCCGCCCCGGGCAGCTAACACCCACGGTATGCCACTGGAACCTCGACATGGACTTTGTTTTCTAAGTTACTATTCTCCTTGGTTACTATTAACATTTGTAGATTTAGATCAGCAATAGCATTCTGCTATTGATACGTGTGCCCTATTGTAAGTATTCTCATAAATTTTCTTTTTTTCTTTCTCTTTCTATACCTCAGCACTTGAAATTGCCAATCCACGGTGGGCATGCGTGTCGATTAAGGACAAAAAATAAACCTAAACAATTTTGCATACCCAATATAATTAATGTAAAAACAGCCTTACAAAACATCGATGAAACTGGATCGTAGTTTGTATTAAGGTCTACCCTCTATGTTGTAGTTCTAATAACGGTCTGTCGATATTGTATTGTTATCTAAATAATTGTTTCTCAAGTAAGTGAATTTATGTATTCTTTTGAGAAATAAACATCTTAAACTTTAAACCCATTAAGCCTATATCTCTCACTGCGTTTCTCTCTATAAGAGCTGTGTCCTCCTACTCGTAGATAATCTGCATGACTATTTTGGTACAGGGCGTTGTTACTTCTGTTCATCCTATCTAGTACAGGTTGTCTCGGAGCCTGGGTTACACTTGATAGGTATCGATTTACGAGCCAAGGGGTGGGAAGAGAGTTTACGTAAAATAAACTTTTAAAAGGGAGGAACTTAACGGAAAAAAATACGTATTAAACTGTTCAAGCTTGGACACATAATCTGTAATCACTAGCTACCTACAACCTTATTACAATTTCCGAAAGAAAATAAAAATAAAATCCACCCAAACGGATTGACTTTCGGATGGACACGTAAGAACTCTTTTTTTTTATTTGACTAACTAAATTTCGAGGCTACGTATTCTCGCGAACGATGCCCGATAATCTTCATGCTTAGTCAGTAATTTCAGTCAATCAGTAGTTTGTTGTTCGACAAATACAGATTTCCTGATGTTTACAGCTTATCCACACGTTTACTCTTCAATCATTATGAGGTGATTTTTGCCTATGTTAGTTTGACCTACACAACAACTTCAAGGGGCTTGAATCTGTTGTGTACGTCAAAATAACTTAGTGGGCTTCCAGCTGCTAGAAATTATTCTTCTTCGTAAGTGCCTCTGCATCACTGGATGTTGGCAGTCAGCTCTTTACAACGGTCTCTGTTCAGAGCAACAGCTCCTCCGCGGTTTTAACACCAGTCCGTTCTCTGATGTTGCACAACCATGACATCTTTCTCCTGTCCGGCCTTCTCTTTCTTTCCACCTTGCCCACAAAATGGTCTGCAGTAGTTGATTTTTCTTGCTTTGTAGCTAATGGCCTAAGTAGGCTACTTTCCGCCGCTTCAAATTGTAGAAATGCAAACTATTACTTTTACTCCAACTAATCGCTCGCGTAGCGCAATAGAGCCCATACAAATCCATGCGCTGGGTAAAGCCGGCAAAAAAGTCAAAGTCAGAAAAATCCAGTCCTTAATGCATTTGCAAGGGCGCAAATCTCCAGTAATGGCTGACAAACCGGCCATTAAAAAATAATATTAAATTGCAAAATACAGCGCCCTGTCGCACAGCAATTACTCTAAGCCGTTTATTGCACGTCGTAAAAATAAATTAAAAGCTTAATTTCGCTACTTTTGGAATGCTCCGCTCAGGAGGGGAACTAATATAACAACAATAATTTGACAAATGCCTGGTCAATATCAACTGGCTTTCTTTCAGAGTAAAACGAATATACTTTACGAAAGTTGAGTCCATAACACACGTGTACTAACGTGGACACAGGGTATCCTAGTGTGGGGCTAGTAAGTCTTGTTCGGACCCTTTCTTACGTAATAAACTGACTCAAATCGCACAAACACTTTTAAGTCTTTAAACCATGGCATCTCTCTCTCTTTTTCTCTGATATGATAAGATAAGAATAATCTTTATTGCACACAAGAAACAAGAGACAAATAAAAGTTAAAATTTTAAAAAGTACAATGGGCGACTTCATTGCTAACAGCAATAATGCTGATATTATTAAGTTTACCTGCATGTTTTTTAAGTTTCAGAACGTAGGCAGCATTTTTTTTTTTTTGCTTCACGTAGATGTGATGTCTTTCATTATAATTTTCGCATGCTGCTGACACCTATTAATAACTAGAGTGCGACAAGTGAGTCGTGGCACAAGCCTTTGGCGGGAAATTTAAAAATCTTTTAGTTGATAACCCTGCATCTATATGCCATAAACCATCTTGATACTTTTGCTTAACTTGATTATTTGTTTAATTAGTTTGGAGTCTCCAATGAATTTTGTCCAAACATAAATAAATATAAGCAAAACGAAAACATTAACTACATGAAAACTAACATTTCCACTCCACCAAAAACAGGGATAATAAAGATGCACCACATAAACTTATAAACATTTATTAATGCTGAACCATAATCAAAATCTGATTCATATCTTTTTTCTCAACATCTTTGAGTTCTTTGACTAAGTCTTCGATCTGACGTTTACCATTTTCGTCATCCGACAGACCTTACAACAAGAAATAATTCATGTTTGCTTTAAAACATTATTACTCGTATGTACATACTAAAACATAGGTAAAATTATGTTGAATAGAAACAAAAGTTTTTTTCTTGTTTAAATCTAGGACGAGTATCAAACTGTTTGGGCTGTACTACTTGCAGTAAGTTTGACAGTCAGAATGTGGCCATATGAAGAATTCGAAATAAATCGCGTGCCAGGACTCGCTTGTCAGACTCTAAGGTAGCATTTACTTATATCCTTGGTGCATTTTAATAATACTGTGTCAATGTAAACCTTGTTGGTGACCCTAAATAAATGAAATAAAAAATAAAACAAATGACCAGCTCCTAGCCTATGGACGAGCCACACGATGCACGATCGCCTGAAAAAAGTTTGTGTAACACTGGGAGCGGTGCAATACCCGATAATTGCGTTCAATCAGCACTGTTGTCCGGGCACAATTGATACTGACACCACCTCGAGAAATGTTGTAGCGCTCGAGCGTAAATATCAGTGCTGTATGATACAGGTAGAGCACGGGTGCACCTATGACTCGGATTTTTAAGTTACGTCCATTCATTCGTTCAACACTGTGTAGCACTGGGGACGGGAAAGCGCTCAATAATTGCATTCAATCAGCACTGTTGTCCGGGCACAATAAATTGTTAATGACACCACCTCGTGGAGATCTCGAAGCGCTCGAGCGCGAAGATCTGCTCCTATATTACGCGCAACAAATCCTGAACGATGTAACTGTCAAATTAGTAGGGAATTTGGCAGACGATTGGAATCGCTTAGGGTTAGATGTGCATTACATAGCTAGTTAGGCGCCAGTACTGTATAATACAGTCGAAGGCACCTACGACTTGGATTTTTAAGTTACCTTTTTCACCACTGCCCGATAATTGCGTTCCATCAGCACTGTTGTTCGTAGGTTAGTGAATGGGTTTTTAAGTTAATTACAAGAGTTTATTTGTACTCACTCACTCACTTACTCACTCACTCACTCACTCACTCACTCACTCACACACTCACTCACGCACTTACTCACTAACTCGCCCCTCTACGTGTATTGCCACCCTGTAGATTAATGCAACTAAGCTGAGCGGATTGACATTAGTATTTGATCATATTTTTTTGTATAGAAAGAGCCTTGTGTTGAATGGAACCCGCTTCTGACCTCAATGCATAACCAAAGATAAACGTCAGTCATAGTCCAATTATTGAAAGTTTTGTTTAAGCAGTTTTAGCCTCTTGAGAGGCAGCGCTTGAAGCATGATGTTGTGTTTGCGAAAGCTAGCAATCGCCGAGGGCGTTCGGGCTGAATTACGGCATCGGAGTTCTGAGGCTGAGGCGCGCCCGATGTCGGTAGATTGGACCAGGCCTAGTTGGTGCTGGAAACTCTGCATAGAACTTTTAAAATGGTAACTACAAACACGTACCCGAAACCGACGTACGTGTATGCAATGACTAATGATTGTCGATGAAGCGAAAGTGATTTGTCAGGATCGTGGCAGGTGGCAGTCCCTGATCTCTGCCTACCCCTCTGGGATACATGCGTGAGCTTATGTATGTATGTAACTACAAACAATTAAGTATTAAGATTAAGCATCTAAATTAAATACCCGACTGCCAAAGTCTTGAAAAGGCCTAAATGAGACAGTTACATTTCCAAAGTCAGCAGGAGGGATCTTGCATAATTTCTTACGGATTTACAGTTACCCAATGATATTACTAGTACATTCAGAAATGTACTTAGAAAACGAAGTCATCAATACGTGCAGGCACGCCAGGGTTTGAACCCACGACTCCAACCCCTGTGGGCTTACAAAGGAGCCACCGAAATGTCGTATAAGTTCACTACATTGGATGTAATTTTGTACGCGCGTTTTATCGATTACATGGCGCCAAAGCCCCTCTATGGCGAACCAAAGCGTGGCACGCTTCACAAATAAGTTTTTATCTGATAAGATGAATATTAATTGCTAGGCCCATTTAGATATCGGCATAGGTTGTCAGCAGAAAGAGCTACAACCCAATCAATCAATCAACATAACGACCGGCATTCTGCAGCGAATAACAATGAGTTTGAAAACGTTAGACAGACTCGTGTAGATTTTTGTAGGGCTGATAGCTTCTCGATTAAACATCTCAGTGTAAGTAAGTAGCGAGGGGGGAAGATACCTAGTATTTAACGAAATCCCATTATAAAATTCTCATTTCATTAGTTAATTTTCAAAAGTGGAAATAAGTCACTTTGATATGACACTCCTCGACTAGGCTTATCCCTTACAATTTGTACAAATGGTGTAATTTGGGTCAAGCAATGTGGGTATGTAAATGTTATGTTATGTTAATTGGGTGTTCTTCGATATTGATGATATCCTTGCCTGGTCACCGTAGAACAGGGTATCCTAGTTTGGGACGGTCAAGTGATCGGCTTAAGTGAAAATTACCATGCGAGAGGTCCCGGGTTCGAACCCCGGCTGAGGACAAAAAACAACGTAAGGTCTTGGATGTTTACGTATTTGTGATGTCGCTGTTTCTGGTTCCCAGGACACAGGGTATCCCAGTGTGGGGCCAGAAGCAATGTATGTGCCTGTATGTAAATGTTTATTTATTATTTATGGCGGAGACAAATCTAGGTTCGTGCAACCGACATCCCTCGCAAAGCTCCTTTCTCGACTCTACGCCTACCAAAACGACATTAAACAGATTACGTTCACAACAAACTCCGCCGTTCTAATCACATTACGGATGAATGGTGGACTATCAATTGTTAATATATTCTTCCGTAGTTCGATTCCAGAATCGATCAGAGCTTTTCAAATATACAAGGCAGATTTACAATGGGCGCAGGCGCCCACTTCACTCGAGCCGCCATTCAGAGGGGAATCGAGAGGTGTCCGTATTAAATCTGCGTTTTTCCATTGCGCGATTGCAAGCATATATGCAAACAGTCAATAGGAAGAGCTTTAGAGACAAGGAATACTCCTAGCTGGTGTTCGAAGGTAAATTATTTTATTCTACGATATCCTACGGTTGTGGCACGGAATCGTAACGAAAAGTATTATCTGAAGGCGAAAATCACAGAAATAAAGTTATAAAATACAAATCAGACTTGTAACCATTTACGCAAATCAGACAATGCTCAAATGAGTTTAATGAAAGTGAAAGTTTAGACCCGCCTGATGTTCTAAGTTCATGAGGTTATTAAGTCTTTATCAATCTGATTTGTATTATAAATTCGCACCCCCGGTGTCACTTTTGCAAAAATGCAATTATGGTTTGAAAGATTTGATAGCTCACATATTAATGATATTTCAAGATTTAAACAACATGAATAGCTTTTACAACAACATCAATTTTTAACTTTCTTTCTTTTATCGCACCAAGCAAAGGGGTGCCTTAGTTATTACATATTTAACTCATTTTTGCAATTTTAGCAAAAGTGACAGTCTAGCACCGGGGGTGCGAATTAGTTTCTTTTTATTCGAAGCTTATGTGTGGTCATGAAGAAATATAGTTAACTATAGCAGAGTTTGGCAGCTTATTTTGTCAACTGCCTTTTTCGGGTAAAATCGCCAGAGCTATGTCTAAAATGTATCAGGAACTATAGAATTCGGCTGCATGCGATCTCACGTTTATTTTTGATTTTCTGCGAAATGATAGGGAACTTAGCAGAATTTTTTACCATTGAATTTTTCCACGGCCAAATTGCCAGAACTATTTCTGAAAGTATCAGGAACTGTAGAACTCTGCTGCATGTAGCTCTTATTTATTTGTGCCCAAAACGCAGGTTGAAATCAAATTTCGATGGGATCAAAGTCGAATCTAAGCAGATTAAATGACCACTCGCTCGCCCTAGAAAATGAACATTCGATACAAAGGTATGTGGCATACTAAGGCACGCTACACTGTTTCGCACTCAAGAAATAATGATTAATTGTCGAAACGAATCGCCGAGCGAGAAGTGGAAGAGGGCTCGGGACGAGTACCATAATGCATTTGTTTCAGGCCCCACGTGTGCTAAGTTTACCAAATTCATGTATTGATAAATGGAATTTCATTGTAGCCTGTCAGAACCAATTGCGTATGAAATTTGTGGATTATTCGTCGGATTTGGTTAGGCGGGAAGACGGCCGGTGGACTAAGGTAGCCACTGAGTGGTGGCCAAGAACGGGTCGACGGTCGGTGGGCAGACCAGCAGCCCGATGGGCCGACGACATTGTGAAAGCGGCTGGGAGACATTGGACGAGACTAGCACTGGACCGGATGGGTTGGCGTGAAAGAGAAGAGGCCTACGCCCAACAGTGGGCTCTATTTACGGGCTGATTAGATAGTTAGATAGATTCGTCGGAGCATCAGTAACTTGTTGGCTACTATGCGTCGAAAGTAATAATAGGATTAAGTCAAATTGGAGTGTCAGTGTTCCCAATTCATGATTAAAATTACGATTTCACGAGCGTGGAAAATGATGTTACAACTGTTTGTTGTTTAATTAAACGCTATTTTATTCTTTATTTGTTTTTTTTTTTCATATATAACTTTTAATTAATGAATTTTAGGTACCTACAATGTATGTACATGTTTTCTATAACCAACAGCCGTCCACCTTAACATTTCTGCAGCAAAGTCGTTTTAAGGTAACAGATTGTAGTTCAAGTATCTAGAGGTTAATGTGTTGTAGACTTTTAGTCCGGATCAACTGACGGGTGCTTTTATCGGACGAGTCCGATACGATATATAAGTTGAACCGTACTACAAGTTAACAATGTGTAGTGCTTACGAAAGTTTTACGTTAATGTGTTTTCGACTGTACAAGCACGTAGTCTGTCCGTCCCACTGTATCTCTGTAGCTCAAGACGGATATCGAAGCCTGGCCTAGGAGACGGTGGATGGAGAGACGATCTCGACCAACATCTGCCGGCGTGGTCTGAGGTGGCCCAAGACCGAAGGCTCTGGACTGAATAGGGAGGGCCTTTGCCCAGCCGTGGGGGTCAAACATAGAAGCTATGTAAAAAAGTTAAATTACAGTGATGATGTACAAGTTCAAGTTCCTCTAAATCCACTACTCAAATGGCTCTCTTGTGTAAGGCAACCTTGTTGGAATGATACCTGGAAATTGAACATTTACCTCAAGAACCAACCAAACAATACGTCACGGCATACATAATGCGAGGGTGTTGCTGGTTCTACAGCGTGATCCCAAAATCTTTAGAAATTCTTTGATTGCATTGTAATGTACCTTTGGCTCGAACTGTGAAACCAAATCCAAAGTAATAGAAAGTGCCATCATAACGTCCAAAAATGTTTTCTAATAATTATGTTAAATATTGGATATTGAATGTTAGATGTTAAATTGTTGGGGTTGCGAAAGCCAGGCCAAAATGGGACTGGGCTGGTCATGCCTCCCGTATGAGCGCAGATAGGTGAGCCAAAATTGCGACCGACTGGGTTCCGCAAAATGGCCACCGACGTCGCGGCAGACCAAGGCGAAGATGGCGGGACGACCCAAATGCATTCTTACCGGGATGGTGCGAGGTGGCCGGAGACAGAGAGGGATGGAAAGCAGGAGGGGAGGCCTTTGTCCAGCAGAAGGACAGAAAAGAGACTATGTAAAAAAAGTAAAAAAGTTACATATTGCTGCTCCGGCTCTCCAAAGTTCGCTGGTGGAAATCGCTTACAGAGATAGGCTCGCCTTTGTACAGTCGAGATCACATCAACCTATTCACTCAACTCATCAACCATGCACTCTATTCCGTTACGTTACGGGCGACTTTGCAACTAAAATGTATAGGTTGACGTGTTCTCGACTGTACATGTTGTTTGTCATGTATTTTCTATTTAATGTTTCTTGTGCAACTAAGTAGAATTAACATAGATTTTAATATTTAAACTTCCTTTATCGGATATAGGTACGTGAACAATAAAATTAAAATAACAATTGAATTCAGTGGCGTCGACGCAGTTTTTTCGATTGTGATATATTTTAGCACTGATTTTTTTTTACTTATAATCAGGTCTAATCGGTAACATAAAAATTGTTTTGTTTTTTTTTTCCAGACTAGTATGTTTGTTATTTAATAAATTGTGCCCGGATATCGGCGGCAGGCTTGCCGCTTGTCACGTTGGGCCCTAATAAACTCGGCAAAACGGTGGCCCAGTTCTGATGATTGGTGCCTCTGCCTACCTCCTCGGGGATAACGGCGTGAGTTCATTTATTTTTTTATTTTATATTATGTTTGTAAATAATTGTTAGAATATTCCCTAAAAAATTCAACGAATTCAAAGTCACTCTGTATTTCGGAAGCCTCTGCTGCCAACTCAACAAATAAGTCGGTAGATCTGTATATCGGCTGCCACTTTATTTCCTCTCGGCGCTGAGTGAAGTTACAGTGTTGCCATTATAAGACTACGTGATCAAAATCTGAGAATGTGGCTGCGCCAGAGAGGAAAGCATTCCGTATTCAAAGCGTGCAGTCAGCCAACACTGAACGCACACGTTAGACGTTACTCATTCGTTGGGTACTCAATAACTCATTTCGTTGACTTAGCAAGGGAGTTTTCGGTGACATTCGCTCAACGTAAAAGGAAACAAATAACTGTTTTATATTATTCGCACAATATAAAATTAAATAAGTAAAACCTTCGTAGCACTACATATTGTTAACTATATTCCGGATACACTTACTTGACTTTTTGTCGGAAGTGTCCGCGAGCTCAGTCTCTGCTCACCATGATTTTTTTTAAGTCTTTATTTATCATAAGTATCACAAAAGTAAGTTAACTAAACACAGTCTAGTACATACGAACACAAACATTACAGTAACTCGGCAGGCTATGGCGCCTATAAAAGTTTTATTATAAAATTTACTATTTATGATAGTACCTAGGCGTTTTGCCGAGAGCACGGCCCCGCACCCGCGCGTGCGGGCCCACTACACCACAGCGGGGGCGGAGTGGGAACCCATCCCTGCAGCGCTCAGACGGGGCCTAATGCTACACAAACACGACACTCACGCCGCGGCTCCGTCACTATCAACCAGGGGTTGAGAAGCCTAAATCTCGGCAAAAGGCCTATAACTTATTGAACTTAATAAATCACTTTTATTTCGTTACCTATATTGTAATTACCATGATTAAGCTCTGCGAATCGGAGCGCACGGGTCGGACTCTTCCGACATCAAGTAACTGTATCCGGAATAAAATTAATAATTATAAGTACGTATAAAACTAAATTATTTGACTTAAGTATGTTCAATATTGTTTAAGTGTTGAGTAAAGGAAAGATAAAAGTAGTAGGACTTAAGTGCCGGTTTCTGAGTTGAGAATTTTAACTAAGTAAATACTTCACTGAGTGCTGTCTCGTCATATTTCTCAGAAAAGAGGGTGACAGAATGTTATTTAAGTATTTACTCAGTGTAAATTCTCAATTCAGAAATCGGCCCTAAGTTTCGTACATGGTTCTGTAAAACTTATACTACATCTATTTGGGATTACAGAGAGAAACAGAGCTAAGATGAATAAACTGTTGTAACTAATAAAACAAAAGTATTGAGTTGTAACTATAATATAGTTATATTAGTTTTTTAATATTATTTTTTTCAATTTCAGGTTCTGCCCCAAACTAATGAAAGTTATTCGACTAGCTGATGCTTTACAGCCCTAACATTTTTAATCGCTTATAAAAAAAGCAGCCCCACAAAGCATCTGAAGCGCCCTTCATTTAAAACTCGCTTCATTGGTAGTCGCAGTAACGAATACGAACAAAAAACAAACTTGTGTGGGCACAAGGAGATAATCCCCTTTGCAGCAAAACATTACGATCTGCCTTCACCCTCATTAATCAGTCGAACGAACAACTTCCGAGCCGCTGGACGTCCATTACAGACTACATAATGTAATAGAACTCACATAGAAAAATCCTGGCCACAGAACTATTCTGTCTATCTATGCCAGCGGATAACAGATCCCACTTATAAATAGGTCTCTTCCATTGTACATTTTTGGTCCGAATCAACTCACGTATGTTTTTATCGGACGAGTCAGACTAGGTGTCGCTCCGAGCCGGGATATATCGGAACAAATCGACGGTCCTATGTGAAGTTCTTTTACTGCCAGGTAATTTCATCATCATCAACTCATTATGTCCCCACCAAGGGGCTCGCACGGGTCTCTTCCCTGAGGAAGGTGTAGGCCATACTCCACCACGGGGGTCTAGTCCAGATTGGTGGATGGTTGTAAGGCTAGTGGCTGGTCTTACGTCAAAAGTTTTCAAGCCGCAATAAGGCCTCTGACTTGGCTAACCTGCCATCTATCGCGACGGCAACCGAGCCAGCTGCTTAACGTGCTTTGCGAAGCAGGGAACCGCTTGGAAAAATATCACTAGCGTTAGCCACAGACGATCCCCCCTCCATGCCAAGAACGCCCCTATGTTGCTTAACCTTCGTGATCGTTTAAGATCACGGTTTAAGAGGCAGCAGGGGCTAAGAGCGAGCCAGGTCCTTTGTGCCCTTGTTTGTATTTCAAGACGAATTCTAAGAAAATTACATTCTATAAGTTGTACGGTCTATGTCGCCCACAGACGCGTTTCGTTTTAAAACAAATGGCACAGTAAAAATGTTTAAAACAAACAAGAGTCTATGAAACACGCAAAGTTCGCGTCGTGAATTTTAATAACATTTTCTCGGGGTCTGCTCGAAGCTTGTCTCGGGACCGAATTGTATTTTGTTAGCGCAACTTTTACGACGGTTTATTTCTAAATTATTTATGAAAGACAACAGAGACACCTGTTACGTTTCTTATGGCCGCCTTAAAAGCCTTATGCGTAATGTCTTTTGCAAATGACATGTCACGGGCAGGTGCGCAAACGAATATCAATATTACAATTTAATTTTAGACGCAGAATATTATTGCGAAATTGATAGGCGTGTAAATTATCTATGATGATCTCGCCAATCGTCCAACACGGTCCATGAGTCACTCAACTTTAAGTATGTTTAGTATTATTTACACTAACACGGCTCCTTTCCTAACAAAAATTGATTTTATGGTCCCGCTCGGAAGAAATGAATATAGAGACACGTGTCAACCATAAATCGGAATATAGAAACCATGCATGATGTAAAATACTTATGTATCTTAATACTTTCATCACTTTTGATAATTATTAATTTCATTAAGAGTGCCTGTGTACGTATTTTAAGATATTAGAATAGGCACGTGATTGCAGAAATAAAGTGCACAATTTTTGCACCCTCTGTTTTATCATAGACACCCTATAATAGTGATCAATCTCGAAATTTGAACAATTTAACGAGCGCAAGGCAACTTACAATTATATATAAACAGCGAGCGTTTGTAATCGGCCGACGCCGTTTGTAAACCGCGGAATCATACAAATTGCCTGCGACATACATATATACCTACATGTGTTATAGTCACCTCATCCAACACTGGTGAAGGATATCGGAAGATTCAATTACTTTAATCCGGAACTTCGGGAAGCGAAGATTTTGTAAATCTATTAGAGGAACTCATCGCCCATCCAGTTGTGCAAAATCCCGGGACGAGAAATTAAATTGCGGCGCAATTCGTACGTAACAATATAATGGTTATTTGCATAACAATGTGCGCCCCAAATTAACTTTGGAGACGATAATTTTTCCTTGAGACCGACTCTGACGACCTCTGTGGCGTAGCGGTTAGCGCATCTGCTTACCATGCAAGAGGTCCCGGGTTCGATCACCGGCTGGGGAGGAAAAAAAAACTCCAGATCTTGGATGTTTACAAATGTTTGTGACGTCGCTGTTTCTGGTTCCCACGACACAGGGTATCCTAGTGTGGGGCCAGAAGCAATGTATGTGCCTGTATGTAAATGTTTGTTTATGTTACTTGACCAACAAAAAAACTGCTGAAACTTTAAAAGCTGAGTTCGTTTTAGTAGTTTAAAAAAAAAAAAGGAAAATGGAACTACGGTATTTGACACTATCAACAATAAATTATTTGAGATGCTCGATTAAAACAAAAATTACAAAATGATTCGGAAAATGTATTTCTTTTAATCATTTACTAGTTATTACAATTTTTAAATAGATGAAACATAAAGAGTCCTCTGAAAAAAAAAAACCAAATACCCAATTCGCGGGCCAAATCCTGAGCTATTGCAATGGTCTAACTGTCAAATTAGTATGGAATTTGTGAGATGATTGGAATTGGGTATTTGACAAAATGTCAAATGAGTTACTTTTAAAACGGAATTTGGTATGAAAATACTTGCTTATGACGTCACATTTCAGAGCACTCTTTTCATGTTTCATCTATTTACATACATAAGCTCACGCCTGTATCCCAGAGGGGTAGGCAGAGACCAGGGACTGCCACCTGCCACGATCCTGACAAACTACTTTCGCTTCATCGACATTCATTAGTCGTTGCATGCACGCACGTCGGTACATTCATTAGTCGTTGCATGCACGCACGTCGGTTTCGGGTACTTTTTATCTTGCCCTTTGCTAATACCTCCCCTATTTGGTCGAATCTATTGAAAAAAAATATTCATCTATTTAAAAATTGTAATACCTAACTAGTAAATGATTAAAAGAATACATTTTCCGAAACATTTTGTACCTAATTATAATTTTATTGTTGATAGTGTCAAATACTGTATTGCATCACTAAGCCCCTGAACTCATCAGTAGCTATAAACCAACGTCCTATTATAGGTCACAGACCTTCTCTTAAGCCTGTATTACACCGGGGCAACACTGTGCGGCATTGCGGTATGCCACAAGGCCGCATGCTACAACGTCGCACATTGTGGCAAGAACCGTGTGGCATGGCAACACCTTGCGTCATGTGGCAAACTGTCGCAGCTTCTTCTTCTTCTTCTTCTGCCGCACCTTTGTGGCATGCGGCCTTGTGGCAAGCCGCAATGCCGCACAGTGTTGCCCCGGTGTAATTCAGGCTTTAGAGTGAATGTGGGCTTTGTCACGTGTCCACCACGCCTTGACGAATTCCAGCATCAGTGCTTGAATTCGTCAAGCCGTGATACACATCACACACAGGTTTGCTCATGATGTTTTTTTTCACCGTCTAGTCAACAGACGTTCATATTCAAAGTTATGCTTGTGTTATGCTCAAGAAAATATTACTCACTTGTAGAGTCGAAGATCCTAGCATACCTCCTTACAAGCTTAGCCGAGTATTCCAGATAGAGTATGCCAGATGAGAGCTATGAAGGCGACGTGCAGTTTCATTTGTATTTTAAAGCTCGGCTGTAAAAATATAACTGTGACACCCGCTTTTATCGCAAGGAAGTCTGCAGCAAGTAAAGCAGATAATTTATGCGCGCCGTACCGCCTCAAACGGCCTTTTTGTCCGGAATCATAAAGGCTTTTAACGCCATTTCAGTGCGCTTTGTAACGACTCGCTCGCTGTACACAATTACCGGGTCTTTTGGCGAAAAGTGGGCCACACTTCTGAGTGCTTAGTGCGAGTTTTTTCATTCACTTTCGATAGCGAGAGCGTTTGCAATTTGTATAGGAGTGACAAAGAGGCAACTAGCTGGCGCGCTTTGTCACTCCTATAGAATATGAGTTTACGTTAACGCGATCGAGTAGTTAAAAAAACTCGCACTAAGGGCCCAGTTTGCTTCTCGTCGACTTCTATATGAGTGCTGCACTCTATTTAGTGCTGCTATGGATGACTTTGACAAGAAATTATTCAATTATGCTGGCGAGATGAACATCCGTCGTAATGCCACAAGCATTTGAGTGAGTCATTGTCCAATAATTTAATACTTGTATGATACCTGTTGGTATGCCTTAAATTAAAGCATTTACTATTTAGGCCAGACAGCCTTAACAGAGGTCTAGAACATCGGACACGACACACTAACAATAAAGACGGATTTCAAGTCGCGAGAATCCATTAGCTGGACGTGTGTCTTAATTAATCTTGCCCAAAACAATTTATCACTACCACACAATAGCACCACTTACGGTATACTTAGATGCATAGAGGTCCACGAAGCCTACACAAACAAGACTTACCCTTACACACCATAGTTGCAACATCGTTTAATTCAAAAACAAAAGGATGGATAACCATGTCCGTATGTTGGTACATTTGGGAACAGTTGGTAAAGTTCCGGTCATGTAATACGACTGAATCGTTTTTAAAGTTATTATTTGTGTTAATTATTAAGTTGCCATTCCCGAAACAAGTCAATGATCATTGGGTTATGAATATGAAGTTCTGCTTTTTGTGGGAATATATATGTAGACTAGGGGGCGAGCCCCCTGCACGCTTACGCGCGCCAACCCCCAGCCGCTGCGAGCTTCGCTCTCCGCGGCGCTCGGCCTAGGGCCTCGCTAGACACTATTGGTTGGGATTTGACGCGTGGGAACCCGTGTGGTCTCGGCCTTCGGCCTCGCCACGGCGGGGTCCCTCGTGCCCGCTTCGCGGAGCTCGGCCTTCGGCCTCGCAAGTTTCTCCCATCTAGCTTTTGCGTTGTTACTTTTCCGCCGGAGCACGGAACGTCTCGGCCTTCGGCCTCGGCCTGGACGGAGCTCAGCCTTCGACCTCGCCGCGGCAGGTCTCTCGTGCCCGCTCCGCGGAGCTCGGCCTTCGGCCTCGCAAGTTTCTCCCATCTGGCTTTTGCGTTGTCACTTTGATGCCGGGACACGCAACGTCTCGGCCTTCGGCCTCGCCGCGGCGGGGTCTCTCGTGCCCGCTTCGCGGAGCTCGGCCTTCGGCCTCGCAAGTTTGTCCCATTTTTTGTACTGAAATTAGTACTGAAAGTGGATTTTCAGTGAAAAATGTCCATAGAAAATTGGTCAACTTCAGTCATCGATATCTCGGCCGCCATCTTGAAATATCGACGTGTCGGATTTTTCTGACATACCTGGGTCCTTCGACAACGCGATGCCGTTGAGAACGTGTCTCTAGCATGCGCCCAGTTGGCTGCCGACTTTTTTGCGCAGAGGTCGAAAAATGGCCGATTTTCGGGAGGCTATAGCTCAGCCGCCATTTTGAATTTCGAACATGCAAAATTTTTTTTCTTAATCGGATCAATCAAAAAAATTTCTATCAAAATTTGATCCAAATCGGTCGGTAAACAACAGAGATAGCATATTTGTATGAGAGAACGCGTTCGAAATTCAAAAATCGGCTTTATAGGATGGCTGTAATTCGTACCTTCTCTACACTTTTCTCATACAAAATTTTTCTCTAGAGCCCACCGTTTCCGAGAAAACATATAGATGATTAATCAGTCAGTCGGTCAGTCAGTGAGTGAGTATATCGTGTTGTAGCTTTATATTAGTATAATTAGATTAGAACTCTTTATTGTACACACCAGAAATATAAGCAATTTTAAGAGTCGAATAATTCAACTTCCGGCTACTTCCGTTGATTTTGAAGCGATAACTTACAATACTCGGAAGTACGTCACAGCAATGGAAAAAGTCATCGCCTGATATCCTAAAAAACTTACAAGCTCTTAGGCACGCTGTCAATTTCTAGTGATGGCATAACTAGAACAATGAATATTCACATGATCTTGGAAACTAAAAGCTTGGTTCAATAGAACAAGTGAAGCGTTTTAAAAGCTTTATGGTATTATTTTTAAAAACAACACCCCACTATGCAACATGCAAACATCGTATAAATACAGATAGATAAAGAAAACTAATATCACCGGTGGAGAGACTTTACAAGGGAAAACTTTACCATAGACTATTTAATCTGCCTTTATGTAGTGTTTTAAGACAATAGTGTTTTACACTTAATTGCACCATAAAAATAAATAATAAATATATAATAAATAATAAACTCACGCCCGTTATCCCCGAAGGGGTAGGCAGAGGCACCAGTCTCTAGAACTGGACCCACGTTTTGCCGAGTTTATTAGGTCCCAAACGTGACAAGTGGCAAGCCTGTCGCCGTTATCCGGGCACAATTTATCAGCGAATGGTGTTGCTGTACAAACAAATGTACGTAACTAAAAGTCATTGGTACATGCGTGGTTCGAACCCAGACCCTCATGATCGAGAAGCAAGGGTCAACCCCACTACGCCACCACCGCTATAAAAATAAATAATATAAAAACTTAAATAACATTTGTAAAAAAATACTAAGTAAAATGTTAACACTTTCCCGGATAGTCATATGCGACCTATTGTTATTTTTATTGTGATCGGATGCTATAGCATCCACTGTCCGGGAAAGTGTTAACAAGTAGAAGGATTTGGCTACGTAATTGACATCGAACTGTCATAGTAATACAATGTTAGTCTTATAAAACGCGGTCCTGGGCCGTAAATCACCACCAAACACCGTAAACGTAAGAAAACGCGTAGCAAATCTAGTTTGTTCTTTCTAAAGGCCCTATAACCCTGATGAGGGGCGACAGGCAGGCCACTCACTTAGTGGGTAACTGTAGTATGATACGATGCCCGTTGTTGTGTACACTGCCCGCCACACGGGCCTGAAGGATGCCTGTGACGCGGCTGTGTACAAAGCCCTCGACGGGCCGGCATCCGGCGGACGGCCTA
Source organism: Yponomeuta plumbellus (assembly GCA_947310845.1). Classification (NCBI taxonomy): domain Eukaryota; kingdom Metazoa; phylum Arthropoda; class Insecta; order Lepidoptera; family Yponomeutidae; genus Yponomeuta; species Yponomeuta plumbellus. Next base: position 22,570,519 of record OX371193.1, on the reverse strand, counting down.
GTTTCGCTCAATAACCGCTCACAGGGAGCCGGTCCCACCCACTGCCACACTACGACAGAAGCACGCGAAGATAGTTTGACGCCCCAGCTAAACATAACTGGATTATCCTTTATCCAAGAGAAACTGTGGTTCAACTACACTAGAAAATCATTGAGTACCATGAGGGTACAATACAATGATGCTTATCGTATTCTCATGAAAAAACCAAGATTCTGTACTTTGCGGTCTTGCGGTCACGAATCGCCTCTTTCTTTCTGGTCCAGGATCCAGGATATGTGCGAACGATTGCAATTCTACAAGCGGTTTATGACAATCTCACTAGTCCTATATATAGCCACTGGATCTCTGTGCAGATGGACGCGAACCGCAAAGAGGTGTCGCTACAATAGACACACACACACAAACACACACACACACAAACTCAGTAAGTATAACAATGAGGCACGTAGAACTGCATCAATCGCAAAGCTTGGCGTATTCTCATGAAAAAACCAAGATTCTGTAGCGCGTCGAGCATGTTTGAAGAGGCAAGAGTTCCTGATTTCTTTGCGGTCTTGCGGTCACGAATCGCCTCTTTCTTTCTGGTCCAGGATCCAGGATATGTGCGAACGATTGCAATTCTACAAGCGGTTTATGACAATCTCACTAGTCCTATATATAGCCACTGGATCTCTGTGCAGATGGACGCGAACCGCAAAGAGGTGTCGCTACAATAGACACACACACACAAACACACACACACACACACACACACACACACACACACACACACACACACATCCCTCCAAAGCATGGCGAATAAAGCCTTCTGCGTAAGCCTGCTCTGTCTCCAGCGTGCCAGTCATGTGTGCGCAATTAAAGTTCGAACGCAACTTACACGTAGGCTGCTAACCGCGCTTTGTTACAGGACCGGAGCTGTCGTGAAAACTACTGGATAGTTTACATAATTACTGCGTCCTGCCCACAGGCGTTAAAAGAGGCTTTTACGCCACATGTTACCACTCATACAGGATGTAAAAGTATTGACGGTCGCGAAAGCGACGCATACTGGCCACAAGCAAACTACATACTTCATTTATAAAAAAATTGTTGGTAAAGTTTGTCAAAATTTACAGAAAACCGGAAGTGAAACTTAATACTTGTTTTTATCGACAAACCTATCTACATTTACTACATATTGAAGCACAGTACCTTTTTTATGTATTAACACAAGTTGCACTTGCAACCATTATATTACTTGTGATACAATGATTGCAAGTGCAAGAAACCGTAGTCTTTACTTTCTACTTTTAAGTGTAAATAAATGAAGAGACATGTTTGTGTTAAAACAATATTAGTGGTCAATGGATGCGTAACTCCGCACAATGACCCCGACGTGATTGGTCATCTGGCGACCATCGTACACTGCCTGCAAGGGAAACCTACACTGTATTTATTGAAGCGAACAAGTAAGTGTCAACATGTCAAGAGTTTGGTTTTTCAATATGCCACATTTATAGCGCTGCATAATATTTACCAAAGTTATACAAAACCATATGCCTAATAAATACCATTAAGCAATAAACGCAATAACACTGTTATTACCTGATTTATCACTCACACGCAGTTTATTTAACTAAATATTTTATTTTATCATGAAAATACCATTTGCTTAAGAGATCTATGCCCCAAGAAATACCTAAAATTTCAGTGGTCCTCAACTAAAAGCGATCCTACTGCTGCCAAGTATGTTCAACTAGCAATGATGACGGACTTTTGGTTAAATGCCGATTATAATCGATTTTTTTATGCTAATGCGCTACGCGAAGTGTAGGAAGAAGTATGGAGAGCTGACTACGAACCTCTTTTTTAATATAAGGCAAAAAAGTAAAATAGCCACCCTGATGCCATATTTACTCACGATTGACGTTGTTGATGCGAGTGCAACTTCTCTAAGCTATTTTATTTTCTTTAGTGTTTGTCTGGTCTTGTTTGGTTGTCTGTCTGTTTTCCTTAAACTGTATCTTTCTGAACCAATGTGGGTATACGATGCAAGCAAAGTTGCGTGCATGAGCTATTTTGAGTGACATATAAGTTTGAGAGATGCTGTTTCTTTGTTTACCTTTAGTCGTTTGCTTCAGTAAATAGAATATAGCTACGTGGAGAATCACGCGACGACGACGAAGCGGCGTATATACAACTGGCAGGTGGCCACGAGGTCGGAACGTGGTATCCCGAGGCCGCAGTGTGTACCCTGGGTATCCGGCAAGGCTCTACAGCTGCGTATCAGCGTCCACAGATTGTGGCAATCCGTATAGTCGGAAAATTCAAGGAAAAGTCCCTCAAGATCCCTAACATTTCTGTTTCAGCGTTCTCGTGGAACGGAGCATATGACTTATTGGTATAGTAGGTAGCTACCGCTACCCTTTTATGAAATGTCGACGCATAGTTCTTTAAGCTTTCTTAGTTCAGTCATTATATATTTTGGCGGTTTAGAGGCGGTCATCGGTCATAGCGTCCTTCATATACCTTTGAAATTGTCTGGTTTTTCAGGTTTAATTTCCAAAATATCGATCCTAGAAGAAAAATTGTGAGGACTAAACTTGTAGAGAATCAAATTTCCTACAATTTTTACTGTAAAATCAAAAAATGGTTCTACTGTAAAATCAAAAATGGTCGAGTTATTAAAAAAAAAACGTTTTTCGAATATACACAGGAGCCTGATTTAGACTAATTTTTGGTTTTACACTCCCAGTGACCCCTCGAGGGACCTACGAAAAAAAAAATCCAAGTACTGATTATTCAAGGGTAGGGTCGGTTTTTTGGATATAATGACTGGACTATCTATGAAATTTTTGGTTTGGGTTCCAAAGCAGTAAGAGAACAACTACACCTGCCGCAATATTCTCGTGGTTTAGCTCATCACAGTTGGTTAATTAACGTTCTTAGTTTAACTAATGTAGGGAGCGGTTTGTTGAAAATTGTTGGCTCCAGGGAACGCAGCCATTACGCTAATGGCGGATCTTAAACTAGCTTTTATTGGCTAATTTACCCGCGTGCGTTGGATTGGAGACACAGATTAAGAACGATAGCAGTCTTTTTAACAATCAAAAATACTTTGTTTCAGGTAAACATTACGTAAGTAGGATAGGGAGCTCAAAATTTGTATCGGTATGGGTATATTAAAGCTAGCATTGTGAATCCTGCAGACGGTTTTGGAGATCCAACTCCGAGTCACACCTCCTCGTGGTCTCTACCTTAATAGCTTGCTAACGTAATGTGATAGAAAGCCTCACCAAGAAATGACGCAGCGTGGTGTTGTATAGCTAAGGCCCTTTCCACACTGCGGCTTTTAGCATCGATGCAGTCGCGCGTTTTTGAAACGCACGAAAGCATCGCTACACCAGGGCCTCGATTCTGTTAGTGTATTATAGCTAAATTACAAAGTCGGGTCTCGGGACATGATTTTAACTTCTATTAACGCCTAGAATTACGAATACACGTGTGCGCGTTGACTTGAAGAGGCAATGAAACAAAATCGCAATGATCATGCTGTTGTCATTGTACTACAATGCATTAGCAGAATCTAGGCCCAGAAGTAGCGCAAGTGTGTAAAGCTGGACCATTTGCGACTGCATCGATGCTGCATCGCGACTTCATCGATGCTAAAAGTCCCAGTGTGTTAAGGGCCTAAAAACTGTCATGAAAGACACTAGAATAATATACAAGTTGGTACGAGTACCTACCTAACAAGACCAAGATGCAATCCCATTTTTCAATTTCAATCACAACGAGTGCAAAAATTACCGTGCTTGTAAGATAATTAACTACCTAAAAAGTAATTAAGCTTAATCCCGAAGTATTTTTTTGAAGTACCTAGGTAACTTCAAGTAGAAACCAGTTCCAGATTGCGAAGTTTTAAAATCGGGCAATTTATCAAAGTCCAAAAAAAATACATTCGATTTAGGCCGTAAAAATATCAGGAAGATCACAAAGGGTCGCTTTAAAAAAGATTACCGACGTGAAACGAGTCGTTCGTTCCTACAAACTGGAAATCAAATTAGGATGGTCGCAAAAGAAAGGAAAAGTTCATTCCTAGATAGACCAAATTCTATATCGACATTTAAGGACATTTTTTTTAAAATTAATTAATAAAGTCCGTTGTTGGGCATACACCATATCAACACACAACTCATCAATAAAAACTCAAAATATTTTTATTCAAAGAAGGAAGTTATTTATTGTTATTTTATTTTGGCAACATTATTTTATTTTATTTATTATTTTAACCTAATAATTTTAATTAACAAATTATTTTATTCTATTTATTTAGAACTTAAACTGATATCAAATAATTTTGCCTTGCCTGCTATGTTAAAAGCACGGAACGCGATCTCTTCCTATGCAGAGGATAAAAAATATTAATTTAAATAACAGGGAAGGCATTTATTTACGCCCGGGTGCTAACATCCCAGATATGACCCTGGATTACTGTGTATGTACGAGAGGTAAGAGGTACATTCTACCAGTTTAAATACGATGAAGTTGGGTAATACAGGAATAGACCAAAAGAGAAAAGTACCTACCGAAAGTGGAAACTCTTGGTGGCTTTGTCAGACCTTTCCGAGGTAATCAGCCGAGCAATCTTCCACCTCAAGGCCTCTCAATTAAACTTGTTTTTGCTAAAAAAATGTGCTAAAATTTAAAGTAATTCAATATAAAATAAAATTTAATGCTTTTCAGGAGAGCTCTTGTTCTCTCTGAGACTACAAAAACCACGAGTTCACCAAAAAATAATACAATTAGCTACTCGATCTAACTGACTGAAAGCAAACTACAATGCATGAGAACAAATACGGCCTTACATTTTTATAGAGTCAATAGTGCTCACAATAGTGCCCAAGTGAGCACTGTATCGAAAATACGGAGACATTGTGAAAAAACTGTACCGTTAAAAGTTGGTACCTACCTAGTTACGAAATGTGTATTTGTTCCGTTTCTATAATAGCAGCATAGTGTCCGAGTAAGTTACAGAGTACGTACGTAGGTACCTATGAAACATCTGGCAGCGAGACTCGGCTAAAATATAGCTTATTTAAATTTAATGCCTGAAAAAGCGCAACGGGAAAACGATCAGCGGAGCACCTGCGCGACGCTATTTTCTTAATCCAACAATATCGATAAATCTTACGCCTCAACCCAAGTAATAACCGTAGCCTCATTACGAGATTAAGTTCCGCTTCCAGTTTTCTTTTTAGAATTAGTACAGACAGGTTTTTGTACTGGGGAACTTAGACTTCAGGAACCGCACAAGCCGCTCTTACGTTAAGTGCATTTCAAGTTATATTTTAAATGAAAAACTTGAAGACACAGTATTGTAACGGTTTTTTTCTAAAAAATAAAACACATGCCTAAAACATTATCATTTGAAAGGAATGAAGCTAGAAATAAGTATTTGCAAAACAATTTACTTAATGAATTAATGTAAACGTGTCAAAAATTTGTTTTTTTTTTTCAGTATAACCAAGTAACCTTACGAGCAAAGAATTTCCTGCGGTTATATTTTAACGATCAATATTAGATAGATAGATAGATAACACTTTATTGTTCAACCAGGATACAGAGTTATTATAATTTTCTTATGTCTAAGTAACGGTATATGTACAATTGGCGGTCTTATCGCTTAGAGAGATCTCTTCCAGACAATCTTTATTAAACAACTGAATTAGGTGAAGTGGCAGTGGGCGGGGCACATAGCTCAGAGAACTGATGGCCGTTGGGCGAAAACTTCTGACCGTGACCGCGGACCGGGGGTCATAGGCCTCCATAGGATATATGGCCGTCAAATGGCTGATGATGATGATGAATAAAGCATGAAGGTTTTGTTGACTTTCGTGTATTTTGTTTGTTATGTACTTGTGTTTCTGTGACAATTTTAATAAATGGGAGTGGTTTGGTTGACCAAAAAGGGACTTTGAGAGAGGGATTGGAAACCGTTATTTTTTTTTTTGTTTGAATTTTTTTATCTGTGGTATTTTAGCTTTGTTTTGGTCTAACCAGAATATTTTCAGGTGCCGTAGTTATTTTTTTATGATTTTTTTTGTGAGCCGAGCTAAGACGAAACCTGTACACGAAATTTCAAACGCTATTTTCTCGAAATCAATTATTTTCCCTTTAGGTCCCTTTTTGGTCAACCACTCACAAATGTCTCCTTTTCTTTTCTTTTTTTTTTCAATGCATAGTTAGAGTGCGACAAGTGAGTCGTGGCACAAGCCTTTGGAGGGAAATTTAAATATCTTTTAGTTGATAACCCTGCATCTATATGCCATAAACCATCTTGATACCTTTGCTTAACTTGATTATTTGTTTAATTAGTTTGGAGTCTCCAATGAATTTTGTCCAAACATAAATAAATATAAGCAAAACGAAAACATTAACTACATCAAAACCAACATTTCCACTCAACCAAAAACAGGGATAATAAAGATGCACCACATAAACTTATAAACATTCATTAATGCTGAATCATAATCCAAATCTGATTCATATCTTTTTTCTCAACATCTTTGAGTTCTTTGACGTTTAACATTTTCGTCATGCGACAGACCTTACAACAAGAAATAATTCATGTTTGCTTTAAAACATTATTACTCGTATGTACATACTAAAACATAGCTAAATAGGTATCCTAGTGTGGGGCCAGAAGCAATGTATGTGCCGGTGTGTAAATGTTATGTTATTATGTTGAATAGAAACAAAAGTTTTTTTCTTGTTTAAATCTAGGACGAGTATCAAACTGTTTGGGATGTACTACTTGCAGCTGAAATACCTAAGTTTGACAGTCAGAGTGTGGCCATATGAAGAATTCGAAATAAATCGCGTCCCAGGACTCGCTTGTCAGACTCTATTACGTGTAGTAAAAAAAATACAACATAATAATGTGATATCTGATAAACGAGAGATTTTGTGTATATTTGAGGGTATTTTAATATGTAGATAAACATTTTTTTTAACAAATTGATTGTAATAACTGAAACTTGACAAACAGATTGTGTGTTTCTCGAAATTTCTGTTATCTGCTTTACATATATCCGAATATATTTATAACTTCTAATGTTTATTAGGTCGCAGTTTTTGTGATACTTTGAATAAAAATAAGATAGATAAGATAATGATTTATTTTTCTGTCCACAAATTACATTCGTGTACAAAATAATATTGGATAAATGATACAATACAACAGAATGCACTGTGGAAAGACTGGATCCTAAACTAGATCAAAAGATCTGTATCTTAGGTTTCAAGGCCTCCCGATCTACAAAAGAACAGTATCATATTCGACGCGTCATCAGCATAAGGTACGTATACAGTACGTTACGTTACATACGTTAGTATAAAAAAAAAGACATATATTTCGAGATTTTATTGATGTGTTGATGGCGTATGCCTAACAACGGCCTTTATACATAATTCAATGCTGATACAGGTTCCGGTTAGGCTAGTAGTAGAATAATGCAGAGATATTATTGCAAATTAGAGTAGATCGGGTAAGCCGGAACATCATCACATTAAACATTCATCTACTTTTAATAGCTTCGTCTGCGGTTAACTGGCAATAACACAGCGCCAATTTGTCTCTTACTTTATGATTTAGGTTTGTCGATGTATTATTTAATTTGAAATGCAATTTAATTAAGTGCATTCTCTATTTTAAGTATTAAGTAGGTATGATACCATTCATAGCTTTTTCATATCATTCATGAATTCAAAAACGAAAACTAAATCATAAACTTCTGAATATTTTTTCCCACTCAACCACTAAACTTTATTCCAATACACTTAGTTCAGACGACAGGTGGTTTCAGATAGAAAAAGGTCGGAATTTAATGAAACTTGGAGATGTTGTTCAGGGATGGTTAATTAACATTTTGTCAAGTTTTGGACCTCGAGGACCCTGTGCAAAAAGAGGAGGGGGGGGAGAACTGCAAAAATCTCGACCTTTCGTCAGTTTTTCGTCAATTACCTTTTTTCCTTACATCCTACGACAAAAGCGTTCAGAAACATTTTGTAGTACGTGAAATTATCTACAATTTGAGTACTCACATATGTCTGTATGTCAATTCCTTACTGAGATATGGCGCTTCGCAGAAAATATTTTTTTCCGAAATTCAGTAAAAATACCTTAAAAAAGCAGAAACCAACCTTATTTCTTATTTTAATAATAATAATTGTTGTTATTATGCTCTCTTGTTAGAATAACTAATTTTGAACCCCCCCCCCAATCCCCCCTCCCTTCCCCACCTAACCCCAATTCTCAAAAGCTTATTTTCTACTGTAATTTCATACCAACCATATATCATGTCGGTAATATTGGTATTGACATTAGTTACTTTTTAGACCGATATTCCCTCTCCCTCTCCTTCCCTCTCCCTCTCCTTCCCTCCACTACGTAATTGTTCCAGGGTAGGTAAAAAAAGACGTAGTCCTTTCGTAAACAAAATTAATGATATTAACAAAATTAAGGTTTTGACAAAGTATACACTAGAGGCAACAGAGATATTGTTGAAAGGTCTCTCATACATAGTAGGTACGCATTTGTACTCATTACAGTTCCTGTCGAGATTTTTTAGCCGTTGGTTCTGCTTCTAATTGCTCGTCGTCCTCCTGCACAATCAGGCTGTTAAGGACGTCCTCGCCGTCGTCGTATTCGTCGATTATGTCTGACGAGTCCTCCTCGTTCAAATCAGTTGCAGGGGCGTTTTCGCAGGAGTGGCCTGTGCAGTACTTGCACATAGCTGAGCATCTAAGACCTGCTTTCTTGCAGCTGCAAGCTCCGGTGCTACAGCCTTTGCTGCACTTGCAGGAAACAATTTGGAGGATGTTATCTGGCGCAGCATTTTTCGTTGTGGGGATTGGTAGTACAACTCGCGTGGTTAGGCTCCAGCCCCAAACTGATGGGCGAAGTTCATTACCTAACCACGCTTGTACTTGCTGGTAAGTGCGGAGGGAGTGGTAATTGGCAGCGTCCCTTGTCGGTGGTAGGCGGGCTAGTTCCAATTTAGCCTTCGTCACTGATCGTGTAAATAATCGGTACCGCAAGTCGTCAAGGTTGTCATTGTCAATATTGCCTCCATAAACTACTACCAGGAACTTTTCTCCAGCGTCCTTGATTTGCTGAGGAGTAGCGTTTGATGTAAGAAACGGAGCCACTACTGCAGAGAGGGCGGTATTCTTCATATAGGTGCTGCAAATTTTGTTCTTCCCCAATCCATACGGTGCTGACGTGGTATCACACCCACTCACTGCGTGGAGGAAAAGTATATCTTTGGGAGGAAAGGAACAGGAACTTGGTGAGTAGAGGACACTAGGACCACCACCTCTTCCACTTTTCTGAAGATAGATGTTCTTTATGGACATACCCAATGCCGTCAACAGAATAAGTATGTCCACATCTTCAGCAATAATAATGACGCTGTCGAATTCGCTAGCTTTGGATATGGCGGTGTTGACGATCAACACGTCGGCGTCTTCATGTGCTTGCTTCACTTCGATGCTAGCATTCGCCATTCGTGTCATCAACATCGAAATGAAGCCATATCTCAGTAAGGAATTGACATACAGACATATGTGAGTACTCAAATTGTAGATAATTTCACGTACTACAAAATGTTTCTGAACGCTTTTGTCGTAGGATGTAAGGAAAAAAGGTAATTGACGAAAAACTGACGAAAGGTCGAGATTTTTGCAGTTCTCCCCGCCCTCCTCTTTTTGCACAGGGTCCTCGAGGTCCAAAACTTGACAAAATGTTAATTAACCATCCCTGAACAACATCTCCAAGTTTCATTAAATTCCGACCTTTTTCTACCCAACTCCACTTCTTGCGACTTGTCGACCGGACTAACTGATAGTGTATCTATCCTGATAATTAATATGTAGCGTATCTGTATGTCAAATGGAGCGATTTCTAAAGTTTGTCTCATGAACCCAAGGATTCCGTGTAAAAGTCACCTATTGATATAGGGACAAGGGACAAATATAATATCAGGGACAACCATTCCCACTCGAGGGACACAAATGACATTAACTTGTGAGGAAGATTGTAGGTAGGTACAGGTTACTAACAAAATGGGAGTAAAAAAGTTATGCGCAAAATCCTGTTAGCGGTTACATTAAAAAAAAGGCAGTATTTGACAAAAATATTAGTCTTATATGTTTGTTGTTTCTAGGCTGTAGGTTAACAAAATATACGTATCACCATCATATGGATGTATTATACTATACTAACTTTATGTAAAACATGTTATTAATGCGGGCATGGACGTATTTAGGTATTTAGACTGCTTATATAAATGCAGACATGACTTTTTCCATCGATGACATTAACAGGATTAACTCCGGGTAGCCACTTAATTTTCAATCCCAATTTTGAATTTTTTATTTAATATAATTTCATGATATCCCGGTCCCCCTAATGACATGTAATGACTGGATGGGAGTGTTTTCGTAAGTGATATTTTTCTTCGATGGTATGTGTCGGGAATAAACAGAACGAGACCAGATTCGCAGGAAAGGTGTTCTCTTCGTGATCGCGACCCTAGCACAGAGGGACGGCGAAGTAATGCTGTGAATTTCAATGACACTCTCCTGCGAAATGCAATCCGAAGAAGGACCAACCTATTTTTATTTTCTAATAGTAGTATCTAGCTATAAGAAAATAAACCGGACAAGTACGTGTCGGTGAACGCGCCGTATAGGGTTCATTCAGTAGAAAGAGGGGGTTTTATCTTCTATACAAAACTAACAACTTCATCTAAGTAATTTTCAACGGATTTTGTACGAACTTTTCCTTCGATAAGATGGTCGCCTATTACTCGTTAACTTGTAAGTCTCCTTAGCCGTAATAGTTCCTCCTTATAAGTTCATTATAATATGTTACCCGTTCCTCGCGAGTTAGTATTTTATTCGTTAGTATGATTGACCGCCGCGCCCCCTAAAATCAAACCAGCCTCCTAGGACTAGTTGGCCGTAAGGAAAACCAGCTTCTATCCACTACAACAGAAAAAACTTCTGCCGTAATTCGTTTGTACGTTCGATACGCCCCTGCAAAGCTACAATCCTTAAAATATTGCCCATAAATCATGTTCAGATCCTGTTTAGGGCTTTAGAAAGAGACGACGCAGGGTGTATTTCGATTCCGAGTAAGTACATCATCTTGCTGGTATTTTATTCCGTGGCAAAGAATGGGGAGATGGAATAGAATTGAATGGTAAGTAATGGTACATACACCTCGATAGCTCCTATCGTGAACTGCATTTAATAAGCTTGTATTGTACCTATCGAACAAAAAGAAGTGATACAGACATGGATAAATTAATTAGTGTGTGACTTGCTTGGGTTGTAAATTCCAACCAGGCCACGGGATTCCTATACTGCACTACTGCAAATGAACCAAATAAAGAACTGAACTAAATAGAAAATCTAACTAATTGCGAATCGTTACTAGCCAGAAATCGAATCCACGACCTCTTGCAAGTGAATTTTGCAAGTGAATTGTGCAAATACTGATACGCTAGCACCGCGTCGTTTATTTCAATAAGTAGATAGGTATTATTAGGCTTACCCGAGGCTAACCGCCTCAACATGCGATGCACTTCTAATATATTAATTATGCAGCAAAGCAATAAGTGACGTGACCAGGCGCACAATATCGAGCGACCGCATTCACGGCCGATAGGCGTTCGATAGAGGTTATAAAATATACAATATCAAAATACCAACGTCAACAAGGCCGGATCCCCTGTTGCGGGTACGATCGGCGTGCTCAGTGCCCACAACCCTACTAAACTGTGACGTCACACTTTCACGGTCTATTAAGATCGATAGGTTGATTCAATTCAATATCACTTCACCAAATGTTGCAAGAAGTTACCAAGACGAGCCTTTAGATACGATAAGATAACGTTTATTGAACCAGAAAAGTAGTGTACAAAATTTGACTTAGGCCTTGTTTCACAATGTTCAAATAAAGTTCCAGATAAGCTATCCGCCACCAGGGCAGCCGTTGGATATTTTTTCTATGTTGCCTGTGTTCTATAGCTTATCCGGAACTTTTATCTGCAGATTGTGAAACAGACCCTTAACAAAACAAAATTTGTCTTATACAGAAAATGTTACTGAAAGTTTACATAGTGTCTTTTTATAGCATCTGCTGCTGAACTAGGTTTATAGCCTGTATTTCAGCATACAGCGCCTCTTGCCTCCCCTGTTAATTGGGTATTTATTAGATAGCAACCAACCAGCGTAAGCTACAATAACAATAAACATTAAATATACAAAATTACATCGTATGTTGCCTTAGTAAGTTCTTGCAGATTTGGTGAAGTGAGGTAGGACTAAACCTCAATGTAAACATCTACGAGTGCACTATATCGATCATCCAACTTGCAATCGGCCGATTTTCGGGTGGCTGAAACCACAACCTTTTTTGAGGGCTGGCTCCGCGCCTGAACGTCGAAGACGTTTGCTAGCGCATAACTAAAGTAAAAGGCTCCACAAGATTCACTACCTCGCCACACCAGTGGAATAAAAAACCCTCACTTCAACTGAACTGAAAACCTGTAAATTTTCAATATAAGGGTTGGCATAAAGTTGAAGCCAGATCTTCAGCGTGTAGATGTGTGCGTGTGGTATGGAATTCTAAAATGCACCCAGAAGTTGGTGTGGGTGGGTGGGTGTGTGTGTGTGTGTGTCTGGTAAGCTAAGAATCACGCACACTTTTACAGAATCGTGGCAAGCTGTGTGGTTACGTCTTTTCCTTGGAAAATCTCCACCACATACAATTTTAATCGGCACTTATCGATCGCTTAAGGAATCGTGTTTTTTGTAAATAAGACAGTAAGATTTTATGTCAATATTTCTTATTTAATTTGCAACGATTACGATGGATTTAATTTAGCTAACTTTAAGTTTTCTAGTAGCAGAGAGACGAGCAACTGACGACGCGGTCACCGTCTCTGCTCACCATGATTAAGCTGTGCGAATCAGAGCTAATCCTGGGCCTAGATTCTACTAATGCATTGTAGTACAATGACACCTGCACGAACATCACGAACATGACGATTTAGTTTCATTGCCGCTTCTAGTCAAAGCGAGCACGTAAGATAAGATAAGATAAGAATATTCTTTATTGCACACAAGAAACCAGAGAAAATAAAATTTACAATTAAAAGCTTACAATAGGCGGTCTTATTGCTAACAGCATCGTATCGCACGTACCTATATCAATTTAATTGTAACCGTTAATGGTATGCAAAAACACGTCACGTGACCCGACCGAGTATCGACCATCATACTTTAATGCACTAACAGAACTGAGGCCCTGGTCGGACTCCGAGAAAGTGTCAAGTAAAAGTGTATCCGAAATAAAGTTAATAATTACCTGCAGGAACTATTTCATTTTTTATGATCATTGGGGTAGCAAGGTAATGTGTAGGTAAACAATCTTAATTTTATTCGATAAGTTGTAAGACGAACGCTGGCAAATGTTCGTCGTCAAATTAACAATAAATTGCGAACCGCTAATGCCTTCCACCATTAGGGAGCAATTAATCAAAAGGCGCTGCGCAATAAATGTCCCAAAAATTAAATATGGCTAGCGGCGATAAATATTATCATTAAACAACTGTACCGCTATTCGAAGCCTCTTAATATGAGAGTGGCATCCTTGCTTCTCTCTGATTGGTCGTTCCATATATCTGTCCCTGTCTAACATCCCCCTCTCCGTCCCTCCACCGGGCAGCCCACTTTTTTGGTTGGGGCCGTCCGGCTAGCTCATTGGCGTCTTGATTCTCGCACTGAGCGGTCGTTCGCAGGAGCTTCATCAACCAAGTGAGTGCTCGAATCATTTTTTTTCTATTTTATTTCTCCGTTCGATAACAATATTAAGCTTAAACATTTCCATAAAGATCTTTGAATTCATTCCTAACGGTTTTTACCGTTCGATAACAATATTAAGATATTTTCTGTCCTAGTGTCTAAATAATTCGTTACCTATTCTATTGTAGTCTCATTATAGTCTATTAAACGTTTGCATGTAATAAAATTAATATAGATTTCTTTTTTTTTGCTCTGACTCGAACGGGTAGGTGATAGCATGTCATTGTCGTCGCCACCCGAATTAGAACAAGATGCGCCGACGCCATCGCGGTCTGCATCACCGCATGGCCGCCCTCGCGGTGCTAAAAAGCGAAAATCATCCTCTTCTAGGAGTGACGAAAAAAGTAGAAGAATAGAAGCGATTTTGAGTACCTTAACGACACAAGTAAGTGGTATACAAAATTTTTTATCGCAAAGATACCCGGCTCAAAACAATTTTGACAGATCCAATAACGAACCCGATAACGAAAGTGTTATTTCCCTAAACGTCAGTGATGATATATACAATGATATGGAAAGACAACTTCCAGACCCAACGCCTGCTCCTCAGGCGCAGCCATTAACAGAATTTTCTCTGTCCGTCAATACAGTTCTAAAAGAACCCGCTATTCCCAAATCGGATCCCAACCGGGTAGATCGCTTGAAAAGTATACAGTATTTAGAAACTGAGCGTTGGTCGGACGTAAGGTATTCAGACGCACAGAGAAAATATTGTTCCACCCCCGGGTTCACAGACCTAGAATGTAATGACGAACTGAAACCTTACGATAAATTCCCTAACCTCTCTTTGACTGAAAGGGGATTTGCTGCAATTACTCAGGGTCTGCTTAAGCAACAAGAATCTTTTGAAAAAGGCTTTCAGGACCTAATGAACTATTTAAAAACAGAACAATCTCTCACGATTGAAAGCATTGAGGGAAAAGTAAACGAAATTTTTGCTCGCGGAGAGTATTTGACAATATCAAATGATCTTTTGCAAATGTCGTGTGGACATCGCGCCGACATGATCCAACAACGCAGAGACGCTATTTTGCGGTCTGTAAAAGACAAATACGTAAAATCTAACCTAAGAAAAATACCACCATCCTGTGACAATCTATTTAAGGCAGATGACCTTTCGTCAGCCCTAGAGAAAAATGGCGGCATATCGAAGATATTATGGCCCACAAAGCCGCAACCCTCTACGTCTAAAGGCCCTTCGGCTTCGCAAGCTAATCTAAGACATACTCGAACGCCTGCGCAGGGCACGTTCAATGCACAAACGGGTCATACCAACAACTTTAACACACCGCTAGCGCATGGCGGTATTTTCCATCCATACGCTTTCCCTCATGCGCAAGGAGTGGTTCCGTACTTCAATCATGCAAGAATGCCCGCGCAGGGCCAACCCTTTCGTCCCAGAGGCCCTAGAGCCCCTGAAAATCCAAATATCAGGCAGCAAAAGCCATACCCGAGCCACAGAGGCCAATCCAGGCGTAAGTACTGACTCACATTTCCAAGCGGGCCGCCTCCAGAACTTTCTCCACGCATGGAGAAAGTTTTCAGCGCCTCCCATGCTGTTAAAGATAATTTCCGAGGGATACCGAATCCCGTTCTACAACAAGGCCCCGCTCCATATGCCAGGGACTGGCAAAGATGTTCATACTCCCTATTCAAAGGATATGGCAGACCAAATCCAAGCAATGAAAAAGATGGGAGTGTTAGAGCAAACACCACTCTCACCCAGCTTTCTATCCAGCATTTTCCTGAACGAAAAAGAGGACGGTTCGTATCGACCGATATTCAATTTGCGCCGGCTCAACCTACACGTACGCTTGACAAAATTCAGGCTTATCAACCAGCAGAGAGTGCCCAGTTTCTTACAACCGAACGATTGGCTGGCAAAGATAGACCTTTCCAATGCATATTTTCATCTAAGTATAGCCCCCAGTCACAGACGTTACCTCAGACTCATTTTCCAGGGTCAACTCCTGCAAATAACTTGTCTGCCTTTCGGACTAGCGTCAGCACCAAAAATATTTGCCACCCTGACCAATTGGGTCGCTCAAGTACTACGAGATCGAGGAATACGTACCCTGGTCTACTTAGACGATTTTTCACTAGCGCATCAGTGCAGGAAAATCTTAATGTCACATATAAAATATACCGTAAAGTTACTAGAATACCTTGGCTGGCAAATAAACTACAAGAAGTGTGTGTTGGTGCCTCAGAAGTGTATTCAGTACCTAGGGGTAATTTGGGACCCACATCGCAATCGCAAGCAACTTCCTTTACAAAAACAACAAATTATAAAAGCAAAAATCTTGCGCATGCTAAACAAACGGAAATCAAACCTCAGAGAAACCCAAAGTCTGATAGGTTCATTAAATTTTGCAAGCTTAGTGGTCCCTTACGGTCGACTCAATTTCCGCAAGCTTCTAGAACATTCCAATCTTCTTCTCAAGAAGGACCCCCTGAAAGTGTTCCCTCTCCCCGAGGCAGTGATAACAGAACTTTTGTGGTGGCTGAAAACCACCAGAAAGGCTCTCATATCCACCAGCCTATGGTGTCCCATTACATATCGACCGATGCATCTGGAATGGGGTGGGGAGCTCAACTAGACAACATCAAAGTCAATGGATCTTGGAGCCCCCAAGAGCAAGAGCTCCATTCAAACCACAAAGAGATGCTAGCGATCGATCTTAAAAGTACTGCAAAGTTACAAACATTTATTAACGGGGAGTTTAATTTCGATGCAGTCAGACAACAAAACCGTCATATCATACCTCCGGAACGAAGGGGGGACCAAATCCCGTTCCCTTATGAATCTTACTTATCGAGTGTTTCGACTCCTACAAATGCACCAGATTCAAATCTGCCTGCACCATCTACCTGGAAGATACAACATAGAAGCAGACCACCTATCGCGCGGCTCCCATCACCCAGAATGGCACCTACTTCCAGCTCTAACGAATATAGTATTTTCAAAGTGGGGCCTTCCCCAAATAGACCTGTTCGCATCTCACAGAGCCCACGTAGTCCCCATTTATGTCTCTCTAGATGCAACGGACAGTCGCGCCCGCTTCGTCGATGCGTTCTCAAGGACGTGGCAATTCAAGTTAGCCTGGGTGTTTCCACCCCCATTCCTAATACCAAGAGTCCTGACTCACCTAAACACGGCGATCGGCACGTATCTAATAGTGGCTCCTCGGTGGGAGAAAGCTTTTTGGCGCCCCGACCTAAAGAGGCGAGCGACAGCAGCGCCATTCACAGTAACAAACCTACCAGAAGTGATGTTAGATACAGTGACCGGCAGAGCCCCTGCCAAAGTCAACGAACTGACCCTAGAAATTTGGAGGTGTGGGGGTGGGAATTAGCTCTCACAGACTGGTCCCCAGAACAAATACAACTTTTAAAAAGCAGCTGGAGAGACAGTACTAAGAAATCATATACCTCTGCCTGGAGACGTTGGTGCTCATGGGCTAAAGATAATAATATCCCATTCAGATCACCCTCGGGCTCGGTCATCGCTCGTTTCTTATCGGACCTTTAGGGGCCGTCCATATATTACGTCATTCTAAATTAGGGGGGGGGGGGGTTGGTCTGCGGATGACGGTAAATGATAGATGGGGGGGGGGGGGGGGTGTTTCGAAATTGACGTCATTCTTATTTATTTATTTATAGTTTATTTTTCACGTACAAAAAGATTATTTCTAAAAAGAAATTTCTTCCAGCACGCCTAGTAAAATACTAGCTGCCCGCCCCGGCTTCGCCCGTGGTACTTACATGTATTATACATATAAACCTTCTTTAAGAATCAGTCTATCTATTTAAAAAAACCGCATCAAAATCCGTTGCGTAGTTTTAAAGATCTAAGCATACATGGGGACAGACAGCGAAAGCGACTTTGTTTTATACTATGTATTGATAATAAACACAATACTTAAATAATAACTACAACATTACATAATTAATAAAAGTACATATTAATACTATACTTATACTTAAATACATGTCTCATACTAAGGAAAGATAATGTTCTTGTGATATTTTACAAGTATTTAATGGTATTAATTATTGAACTCATTATTTATTTATTTATTACAAGGTCAAGGCATGTCTACATTATTTTTTTAAACTATAAATAACATCGTACCTATGAAAATAGTTTGTATGCGACACTGTGTTTATTAAACGAAGATTGGCGGCGACTCGGAGAATAAAAGAAATCGGCGCTGTTTAAACAAAGTCGGCTTCCTTTGTCTTTGGCGCGCACCGCCACCGCTGCGGACCTGCGGCCTGCGCTCTAGACTTGCGCAAAGTGTGTCCTTAGAGGGAGTTGTTATATCTCATATCTTTGATCACCGGGACACATTATATCCCAATCATATCTTACTCACCGTTGTATCCCAGCTCATACGACGTACAACAGAGTATGAGTGGAGATAAGAGCCGTGCGACACAAGTGATGAGTCTAGTCTACCTATTTCCTACTATATCCAGCTCACAATTTCTTTCATAATCACAACAGATTGTATCTACTATTATTTTCAAATTTTCTTCATAATTTACAGACTTAGGACTGTCAACCTGAACAGAGTTAATATAAATGTATCACTTTAGTAGCAAATATACGAACAAATTAGACTGTGAAACATGTAGAGGTGGGCATATTTAAAAGTTGAAAATATACAATGATTAAAAATATTTAAAATCACTACAAATCAGATCGCTTGATGACCTTCAATCGCAAACTAACTCAAAACAAGTATTTACGTAAACAATGCATTCGCATTTGTGCCTAATTTTAATTGCTTTTTTAACTTTACCGTCTGTGACCTACATAAAGACTAGTTTTGACTTTCCCGTGCTATGCACCAAAGTAAGATATCGAAAAGATCACCAAAACGATATATTTAGTATGAATCTGGTGACCTCCGTTTCACAAATCGGTAATTAAAGCGTGACAAACATATATGATTATCTTCTTAACCGTTCATCTTGTTATATTATATCAATGATAATTGCCAAAGTAAAAATAATAAAAGGTGATTCTATAACCAAGTGTTTTAATCATATAATACCCTATTTTTCTCAAATCTGCAATGTTTTATTTTGTCAAACTAGTAATGACGTCAATTTTGGGAGAAGGGGGGGGGGGGGGTCATTAAGAAATGACGATAGGATGATTATAGGGGGGGGGGGGGTCTAAAATCTGAAAAAATCGATGACGTAATTTATGGACGGCCCCTTGTCAAAAACACAAATTTTCTTATAATACGATTTTGCTGCATAGGTCGGTAGTTTCAACCTTATGTGATCCTAATAGGGTAGATCACCTTAGCTCACATCCCCTGGTTACTCGAATCCTAAAAGCTATAGCTCTCCAAACACCTAAGCAGCAAAAACCCCCCATTTGGGACTTAGATAGACTATATTTCTGGTTAGCTAATAAAAACACCTCTAATTTGAGCTTATATGAGTGTTCTAGAAACACAGCTTGTATTCTACTACTGTCCTCTGGGCGCAGAGTCCATGACCTTACACTCTTGTCCATAGATCCCAAGTATTTCACAATCACAGATGATTATGTTACCTTTTGGCCCTTGTTCGGATCCAAAACAGATAATGCCAACTACAGACAATCTGGGTGGCGGCTTATGACAAATACAGAGTCAAATGCTCTCAACCCCTTATTTTGGATCAAATCTCTGATAAAATTATCAAAACACCGACGAGACTCTTGTAGAGCGAGCAGCCTATTCCTGACAGTATGTGGAAAACCACGTGCCGCATCGCGCACTGTGATCGCTAACTGGGTGAAGTCTGCGCTAGAAGAAGCGGGCGTGCATGCCTCGGCCGGCAGCGTGCGCTCCGCAGTCGCCTCCAAGAACTGGCTCCTGAACCTCCCGCTGGACGAGATCCTCGCAAGGGGAAACTGGCGCTCGCAGAACACCTTTGCCAAGTTCTACAGACGTGAGGTTAAGTCGCACACAGAAGTGCCTTTAGTATCAAGATTATTTCAACCCATCCAATGAAGGAAAATTATATGTCTAATCTGAGAATTTAGTATTTAGTTGCTACCTAATATGTATGTAAATTGTCCATCCCTCTATGGGTTGAAACGGTCAGAAAATTATTGAATTGTTAACATCTTTAATTGAAAATAAGGAAAAATATTGGGTTAATGACTGAATTATGGTACCTAATAATAACAATGCTTTAATAAAGCTTATGTGCATTAATAGAATATAATATAAGTGCACTCTTTCCCTTTTAATAAATAATAGGAGTTACTGTTGATTTTATTTCAGTGTTTGGCATAAGAATAAAAAAGGAGTGATTGAATGTTGATGTCATTGTTTTATTCCTTAAAATTTCTTTCCTCATACCAAGGTTAGCCACTATTGAATACAAATTGTGTGATAGGTACCTCATTCCCTATTGTATGTTACTGTCTAGGTATACAATACTTATACAGCAATCCAAGTTGTTAGAAATCCTAACTACACATCCTTATGGTTAACACTTTGATATCATACATACATCACATTGGCGTCCCTCCACCAGGCGATAACAGACACGTCTCATATTAAGAGGCTTCGAATAGCGGTACAGTTGTTTAATGACGGCGTTTTACCTACAACTAAAACGCTAATTAAATAACTTACCCTATTCGAAGCCTCACTTTTCATGCCTGCCTGGTGGCAATATGAGACTAAATGAGCTAGCCGGACGGCCCCAACCAAAAAAGTGGGCTGCCCGGTGGAGGGACGGAGAGGGGGATGTTAGACAGGGACAGATATATGGAACGACCAATCAGAGAGAAGCAAGGATGCCACTCTCATATTAAGAGGCTTCGAATAGGGTAAGTT